>JAVUNC010000005.1:12205000-14705000 GCA_032173965.1 Sitta carolinensis
AGCTGCTCAGGCACTGAGGAGACCCTCAGGGCCCCGCTCAGATCTAAGGCCCAAGAACCACCTCGAACTTTATATAGGTAAAGTGCATAGCGAATCATTCCTGCTAGCTACTATTTACTTTTCGAATTAAAAAAAAAAGAATGCATTTATGAACAGCCCATGAATCTACGCATAGCGCAATACAGAAATATTTGTAAAAGTTTTTGGAACAAAATTTCTGCTGACATAATTACAGTTGTGCATATGTAAAATAACAAAATTGCTTTTATCTGTAGCATACTAGATGTGATTACAAGAAATTAAGGTACAAAAGAGAATGCCCCTTGTGTCACTCTTGTTAACACCTAAATGTAGTTATGCCAATGTTTGGAATGTGCTTACTGGTTTTGAGTATCTTTTTATTTTTTAGAGTGGAATCCTTCTAACAAGCCAGACTATCAGAAAAAAAGTGGAGTGCTGATCTTCTGTCCTTGAGGTATATTAGGTTATGGGATATTAGAACTATGAAAATTGTAATTCTTTCCCAACATTTAATATAAAAGTGATAAAGTCACAAATCACCTCTATAACCCATATACATCACTGACATTTCAGTGTACTCTGTAGCACATTTTAAGATAAACTGGAAGTTAGATACTACACTTGAAGAAAATCATAAAAGAAATATTAAACTGTATAACTATATATATAGTTATACATATATATATGTGTGTGTATATATATATATAAATATGCTACTGTTTAGAAAGATTGATCTTTAGCTTTACAGTGAGATTTATGAATTCTGAGGGTTATGCCAGTTTTATATTTAGTCATCTAAAAGAGCAAGGACTGAAATGAAAATTGCTTCAACTTTCACACTACCAAATGAACTCTGTGACAGAAATTGATCATGAGCACTGAATATAACACTTACTTGCAGCCATTTCTAGTACACTGTCCTCTCCCTGAGCAGAATTTGAGGCAAGATGGGCCAATATAAACTGCAGAGAAGAGAAATCAGTTAAATGGAGGGTTACACTATGTGATAAACAGAATATGCCGAAAACAAGAAAGTGTACAGACCTAATCATAAAATTATTGTATTCATCTTAATCTCACTACCAGGAAAAGGTCTATGAAAGGACAGTCAGGCATAATTTATTATTTAATGTGTCATGTCCATCTGTGGCTTAAGACACAGTACTGTGGCCACTAGTACTGTTTTAGTTACTAAACTAATGTGAATGAGATCAGATAATTTGGTAGGCCTTTCTCATCATTTTTGTTGACATTCCCTTCATCTTAATTTGGAGATGTAATCCTATCTACATAATGGTACATTCCAGTGGCAGTCTTGTAGATTTAAAAATATGTCACTGCCTCTCTTATTGAAATCTACAGACTTTACTTCACTGGACTTAGGGGAATAAGAACCTTCCCTGATATGTCTTAAGTAACTATTAACTAACACACTCTTTCACCGATTCTTTTAAGTGGAACAAAATTCCACATCCTAAGTGCTCAATAACACCCCAGACTTGTGTATTCTTTTGCTTCATCCTCCTCCAATAACTTCTAACTGGCAGTGTTGATATATTGCAAAAAAAATGAAGGATGAAAAGATGAGAAAATCTCAGTATAATCTCTTGCACTACAATAAAGAAAAGTCATAACTTGTGGGCAACAGTATTTCAATACAATGTGCTAAAAGGCCTTAACCATGAATAGTGGCATATTTTCTGTTGAAGAATTCCTATTACTTGGAGCTATCCACTTGCATCACGACAATTAGAAGAAATAGCCACTGATTTGAAATAATCTAAAAGAAGCAGTACTTCTTCCTTTTCCTAGTTTTATAATATTGTGCATCACAGAAGGGGGTCAGCTTTACCTAGCAGACACACTCTAAATCCCTGTTAGCTACTACTCCCTATAACTAAGTCCTTGTCAGATTTCATGTGATTTCTAGATTTTCTCACTTCTCAGGGTGCAAAAATTCTGTTCTGTCTGTTTGATTTATTTGTGTCTTTTGAGGTCTTTTTGAGGGGGTGGCAAAAGTAGAAGGGTTAAATATATGATGATGTCATTCAAAATGAAAAACCTTTAAGGAAATTGGCATTTTCCCAGAGTTTCCCATCTTTGAAAGATGGCCAGCTTCCAGATTTCATTTAAAACTTAATTCACAGAGGAAACAGTTGTGAAGCTAAAAGTCAGAGCGCTGAATCTTTGAAAATCTTCCTCTCTTCAAGAATTTGAGTGGCTTGCCAATATTTACAAGTTTTCCCCTACAATTCAGTGTAAAGCTTCAGTGTCACTAGTATTTAACAAAGGAGGCATTTAAAACCTCAGAAATACATCTTTAAGACTTGATTCCTGTGTCATGGTTCTGCACCTCAAATTCAGATTCTAGGCAGATGGTTGGTAAACCTTTCCTTGAGACTGTGAACACAGGAGCATGCAGCATCCTTTCGTGGAGTTGTATTTTGTTCTGTAAGCAAAGGTCATGCAGATAAATGAATTGTCAAATGATTTTCAAAATCTTGTTTTGTTCTGTGGTAAGGAATTTGTATCCTTGAATTGATTTCATCTTGCTGTGGTTTCTGTGAGCCTCTCATGAGTGTCTCCAACACTTAGAGTCTGCATTTTTTTTAGATAGCAATTCATCTTTGCAGATACTCACAGACATCTTCTCATGTTTATATGCTTATCTATTCCCATAATTTTACTTTATTTTTGATGTGTATCACATCCCTAAAGAGAAACATTAATACTATATCCAGAATGTCAAGATGATGCTACTTCTTATTATGATTAAGAGAACAATTTTCATTACTTTTAGTGACAAAATTTCCTTTACGATATAGCCTTAACAGCATCAAGATTTTCTTGTCAATACTAGGCATAAATATCTTTTAAGAATTCTGCAAAATGTAAATATTTACCATTCCCAGGCACAATATCAAGCCTTACTGGGAATCACTACAAAATTTCACAGGCTATTGTACATCATACATCAGTGTAAATCTCTAAATTATGTATTTCATGCACCTAACCAAACAAATTCTGAATGTAGCTTACTTAGTTCCAAATCATTTAAGGCTAACAAGCAAGCTAAAAAAATTTGCAGTTATTCTTAGTTATCCTTTTCAATCATACTTATTTCTGCATTTCATACATTTAATCCCGTGTTCCTAAATACTTTTTACTGCCCTTTAAAGTATTTATTTTTAATTCTGGTCCTGGTTTTCCTCTGTAATAAGTCATATAAGTAGTGATCAACATAAATTTTTCCCAGTTCTTCACATTCATTTAAAGAAAAGGTATGTGAAAAATAATTTTCTAAGAGAAGAGTTCCCTGAAACAGATGGCACTTTCCCCTGAAGATATGGTAAACAATGTAGGGTTTTGTCAGTGTTTTGGTAGCAGCATTGCTTGAAGATGTTCTTCTATGTCCAGAAGTAAAATATGTCCCAGATGCTGCTCCTGTTGCTTAGGCTGGTGCAGCACATGTCCTTAACAGCCAGTGAATAACCTCTTTATGTAATTAGGACTAAGCAGACGGAAGGAATGTTATATTAAGCCCCTGCCACCAGTATTTTTTCCTGGAAAGAATTCAACTAAATGAAAAAAAAAATCTACTAGACTACTGTCTTTTCTAATGGCAGAATCTCTCTCTGGGTTTGAAATGCACCTGCTACCAAATGCAACTAAGCAGAACAGGAATTTAACAAACTGTAAATTCACTGACTTGTGATTGTGGAAAATATGTTTAATATTTAGAGCAGCATATAAAATTTACTTTTCTGATGTGTCATGATCATGGATAAGAATACTAACTATTATCGATTGCCCACATATTTCCAAGGATTGGTCCTGTTTGCCTCCACCGAATCCTGGTGTCACTTGTTAGCGCAGCGTTGGGAAGGGGAATAGTTATTCGGTTCCACCTGAAATACATACAACACAGACTCTAGCATTTTACACTGATAGGTATTAGGCAACTGTATATTTTACAGATATGTTTATGTATTCTGGAAGCTTTGTGAGGAGAGTAACTTTAAAATCTGCTCAAACGAAACATAAATTCACAGCAGATTTAGAAAATACAAATCAAAAAGAAGTCCATATTTTCATATGACATACGAATGTTAGTTATTGTCTTATAAAACCCAGCCATTTCCCCCTGCAGGAACACACAAAGTCGGCAAAGACCATAAGCTCTTTTGCTGTAGCAGCTTCTCCATCCCCATGAGTGTCTCCTAAACTGACCCTTCAGCAGGGTTGAACTCTGTTTGGTGAAAACCCTCAGAGGGTGAGGACTGGGGCAGAGCATTTGGCATGCTGCAGTCTGGGCCATCGTTTTCTATCATCCACAGAGGCTACACTTCCTGCACACACCAGGAACACCAGTTCCTATGAAAATTGCATGGGACTTGGGGCTGTGTGTCATCAGATCATAGCAATGCTGCAACTGCACTTTCTTTTTCTAAGTTTATGGAATTTGGGATACCAAGGGATTTTGTGCTATGCAGCAAAATGCCACAGTTCATTTTTCAGTGAGAACAGCAGAGAAGAGACTTAATACTGAGAAGGGTTGATACAAGAAAGTGACATTAAAAACCATCCCCATCTGCAGAAGTACGGAGGATGTGCTTCACTGTAACCCAGTACTGGGATTCCACATGAGTAATTGTGTCTGAGGATGTAAATACAGCTTTGAGGAGTGTTCTTTCTGACCAAGAAGAAAACTTCTGTGGCTTTGACAAGGTAAAAGTTTTCTTCTTATTGTCAACACGTTGTCCACAAGTGGTTTTTTTTTGTAATTTAGCATCAAAAAAATTATTGTGATACCACAGAAGCAGCCCCAAACATTTCCTAAGTTCCAATACTGGGTAGCCAGCGAGCTTGGAACTCTCCTTCCTTGCTGTCCCCAGGCAGCCAAAAATAAACGATGACACAGAGTTGTGTGCTTTGCTGCTTTCTCCTGCCACCTACGACTGCGTGTGTACTCTTGCATCTCAGCTGTGCAGAGAACACTCTCACCCGCTGTAGTTTTCAGAGGCGTAGATGGTGCTGTGGGGCAGGTGGGGCCCCGCACATATCTCAGGCAAACACTCCGTGTGGAGCAGCGACCACGAGCGACCGTGGTTGGTTGAAAACTCCAGGCTGACACTGGTAACACAGTGAGGGAAAGAAAGGAGAAAGACACCATGAGGCTACCTGGCATAGATCTCAGTGTAGAAGCACCAACACTGAGAAACCACCAAACACAAGAAACAATTTTAAGCAGAATTTGAATACAAAAAATCCTGCAAATGCAAGCATGAGACAGTTTCATAGTGCTTAAAACCCAAAGGTTTTTAGACTGAGGATTGCCTGAACACAGTTCTTGTTGGGCCACCATCTAGCCAGTGTTTTTATGCTGCTGCTGTTAAAAGAACTGCGTTGCTTTTTATATTTCATATTGAAGTAGTTTCAGATATGAGGAGAAACCTTGAATTAATCAGAGCTAGCCAGCATCGTGCAAGCACAGGGTACCTATAACTGCCATCTGCTATTACATCTGCAGAAGGTGGTAAAAGATCACTAGCTGTTCAGGCATGGGCTGTCTCTTTCCTGGGATAAAATATCCAAATTGTTTACAACCTATGAGTATAAGGAAATCCTTAGATGCCTTACACAATAAAGGCCTTGAAAATAATATAGAAAGTGCTTGATTTACTACAGATTTCGTATTTTACTGAATTATTCTTGTAATTTCCTCCATATAATTAGCTTGCAATATTCTGTTTTATTTTAAGTAATGGAACATTATAAAAGTCATAATTCATCTCCTCAATATTAAATTACTGGATTCTGAATTTTTATTTTTATGATAATTTGCTGACAATATTACTTTATTTAAATGTACCATCACTGTGATATTGTGCATATTAAAACAGTTTATGGAGGTTTTGATTAATTTATTTCAGGTTTAGCTGCAGAGGTACCTTAGAGGGTCATATTTACTGCATCTATCCAGAATGAGTCTCTCACATTTGCAGTAATGAAAGCATTATGAATAATGCTGCAGACTGGGAGATGTGAAATACTGCAGTATTTTGGAAATACGAAGAGAAAAAATTGTGACCTAATGCTTCCTTAGTTATGAAGAAGCTCACTTCTTCAGAAATAGAAGGAAGAATATTCATCTTTCAAAATTTATACTAATCTCCATCAGAAAAGAGATTGAGACAGAGACTTTATATAATATATTTAGTGGCCAGGAGTGTTTACAGGCAAAGTTTTCACTTTTCATGTAGGAAAATGTTGCTGCCTTCTCTTCCTATCAAATATAAGTGCAGTGCCTTGATTTTTGCTTCCTCTTGAATTCTTCTACCCTGAATGGATACAAGAACTGTCAGTGTTAATGCAGCTCTTTCCAGCTGGAAGTAGATGCCATGGGACACAGATAAAAGCACTCATAGTCTCTTACTTTAAACTCTCAACTCTGCAAAATATAAAGTAATTTAATCTTCATAAAAATCAAGGTAAATATTCTCATATGTACATAATGGAAGAGGGACAGTGGGCAGTTTGTTTTTGGGTTCCCTGTGTGAAGAAGGATATTAAGAATTTTGAGAGTGGAGTAAAGGATGGGCAAGAAAGAGGTCCATGGCTTCAAGCACCAAGCTAGGATGGGCTGAGGAGCTGGCTTCCTCAGCCTGGTGAGGAGAGGTGAGCTATAGCATCCTGTGATGGTGCAGAGGGCACTCACAAGGAAACTGGAGTCAAACTCTCCTCAAGAGTGTCAGGCACACTACAAACGACAATAATCATAAAGACATGGTTTCATAGTTTAGTAATCTACATTAGGAAACACTTTTTCACTTGAGCAGGTCACTCAGAGAGGTAGCACAGTGTGCACCCATGAAGACTTTTCAAGTCATGGTTAGGCAGAGCCATGTCTGACCTGCTCAGTAGCAATCCATCCTGCAGCAGCAGGTTTCAACAGATAACCTGTTTAGGTCCCTTCTAACCAACATTTCTATGATTCTATAAAACATGGAACTTAAAATGACACCCCTTCTCTCCCTTTCCCCAAAGAAAAAATCACACTGAATGTCCTGAAGAAATAAAGCCAGAAAAAGTGTTTTGTGATCAGCCTACAGACAGTGAGCTCCTCACACTGATGGTCATTAAGATGAGGGTCATTTATCACCAGTCTTACAAGAATTAGATATGCTTGGGCATCAGTGACCTCGGAGAGGTCAGCAGGGCAGGTTTCTGCTGCTGCCTTTAATGCTTCCCTCCTTACACAGTATTACGAAGTAAATCTCATATCCATTAGAAATTGAAGCAAAAATCACTCTGAAATCATGAGCATATTTCAGAATAATGGGCCAAGAAAAGCAAGTTTTGACCTGGAAAGCTATTGAATGCATCTTTATTGGATGTGAGATAAATAAATCTGGGCCTGTAAAGATCAGGAGAAACATTAGCTTTTGAGCAGCTTATATTTGTCATTCTTAATGGGATCCCTTCTTACTGAAAAAAGATTTACAAATCCTCATACAGATTTTATAAACCAAAATATACTAGAAAGCTGACAACCAAAAGAATGATCTCGCCAGTTTTACCTGTTACCAGGTTGATAAGTTCCACAACCCAAATTGATGGAAAACTGGATCATGTGAGTGACCGAGGAAGGGAGCACCGGAAGGACGTGGAAGTAATCCACAGCCCAGACATTCCTGTTGTGGCCTTGGTGACTCTTTTGCTTCAGGCAAAATTTGGTTGCAGGAGTCTGCAGGTCCGGACTAATAACAACAGAAACCAAAGATGGCACCTTTAAAAGAAATTAAATAAGGCTTAAATAAATTTAAAAGGTCGCAATGTACCAATTAAAATAAAAAAGCAACTACTCTAATTGTGCTGAACCAAATGTGCTATTCTCTCTACTTGATTCGTTTTGTTAACTTTTTTAGCCACTTTTTTCCACACACAATCCCAAACAAAATCATTTACTATTATATGGATAGGTATTAGCACTCCGGGTACCAGTGATGCTTATCACCTCAGAGGGATCGTGTTCTTTGGTTGTAAAGGCACAGAAGAACAGACTGCACCTTCTGTGTTCTGAGAAGGGCAAGTTTATGCTGTCAGTTTCAGCTGGGTAGGAAGGTGATGTTTGTCCTGGAGCCTTACAGCTCACCAAAGCTAAGGCAGGGCAGTGGCATGTCTACTCTGGATACGTGAGAATGGAGTAACAGCAGGAGTTCACAGGCATAAGTGGGGAGGATGTTATGTTGCTGAAATAAATGAAAGCACTGCCTCACAAAGCTTAGCCTTTGTCCTAAAGCAAAGTAATTAGAACTTTATTATGTCAAAAGAGGATGTCAGCTTTAAAACTGCTTGTTTTAAAAAACCTCCACAATGTATTCCATGTAATTTCAGATCCTATCTCTCCCCAAGTTCCCTAATTAATATTTTATTATTTTACAATTACAGTTTCCTTAGTTTTACAAAAGTTCTACCCAGTCTTTCACACAGAAGCAGGCAAGGAGGGAAGCCATGCACAATGAAACAATGCAAGTGACTCAATCGAACTCAGGCCAAACCCTATTGTAAACATTTGGTTTCTAAGTGCTAAAGTTACAGACAAAATGCACAGAGACCTGTGCTTGAAATCAGCAGCATCCTTACCATCAAACTACTTCCCTCAGACTATGTAAGCACACTGCACTTCAATATGTAGTGCTTCTATGTGTACATGTATGAAATACCAAATTTTGTCTGTTTTACAGCAGCAAAATAAAGAGACCTCAGGGCTAGATTATTCAAGGCAGACATGGTCTTAGTGCTCCCTTGCCCTAGACAGGAAGGATCCTGAAGGCAAGTTCAAGGTTTTTATTGTCCTGCCTGAGGGTGGTGGATGTGGTTGGAAGGCAGCTGCACATTGGGCAGAGGAGATGCTGCCTGTGCTCTGTGCCAGCAGCCACCTCCCACAGCTGAGTCCATGCCCTCCTCACTGCAGACCCACTCCTAGCCCCCATCCCACCAGGAATGACCCTCTCAGGACCCTGCTCCTCAGTATCACACTGTGGCTAGAACAAGCTTGAGTGGAAACAGGAGTAATCCTTTGTGAGGAGATGTTACCACTGAAGTTTTCAGCTAGTAACTGACAATTTTTGCCCATTGCTTGCTTGCCATTGTTTCCCCAGCCCCAGCTAACACTGCACTGGGGCTGGAATGACCACCACTAACTGCAGAGCTGTGCTGCAAAAGTGCCTGATTGCTCCCAGGTCTGCACATGATTTATGTGTTTGGGAAGGTCACATTTGAGTGTCCCTGTGGAATTCAACACACAATATTCCTATAATGGCTTGAAAAGAGAATGATTTGTCCATCCCATCCACCTGCTTCCTTTATGACAATTTACCTTGTAAGCAGCATAGGTCAGGGTATCAAGAGGTATATGTTCCCTCCTGCCTTCAGTCTTGGCATACAGTATGACATCATTTTCATGGGATTCTCCAGAATCACAAGTTCCACCTGTACAACACATATTTGAGTGAGAAAAAAAATTAATTGAAGCCCTTGTTATTGGAAAGTGGAATTATTTATGCAGCCTTAATTATGAAAATAATTACAGTCAGATGCTATTTAACTTGGGATCTGAAACAAAAGAACATGATCCCTAAGGACACAGTGTATAGGAACTGTTTGATCAGATACACCATGGCAGAGATCAAGGGGGTTGACGATTACGAAAACCTCAAGTACCTCTTTTAATCAGCTTATCAAAACAATTTAAGTAGAAAATTCTGTGCCTCAAGCAATACTTCTATCTGTGTGCTTTAAATCCTATTTACATAGAAATGCTCTGCTTTTGAGTTCTCATCAGTAAACTGCTATTTACTACTCACACTTCATGCAGTCACACATGTAGGCAGTAACAGGACCTTAAATACTTCTCGGCTGATATTTGGCAGCTGAGAATTTGTTCTAAGTAGGAAGTGAGAAAGACTGCTGTGTACCTTATTTGTTGTGCTGCTCTTCTACTGTCTACACCATACCCTAAATGGCATGACTGGATGGCTGGAATCTATTGCACCATACAAAACACATGTGGTATACTTGCCCAACTAAAACAGGACAGCATTTAAAATATCTTCCTATCAGTAGATACTCATTATACTCAAAATACTCATTAAGCTTCTGTGAAAGAGCAGATGTATTGGCAAGTATGAACATTACGTTCTGCATTATAGTTACAAGATGAACATCATCACACAACTTTGGTATTCTGGAAAAGAAGTTTTTAGAACAAAGATTCTGTATTATGAAACAGGAATTATTAATTATCTCCCTGTACAGTGTGGTTACTGTAGGTATTAAAAAAAATACCAAAATAGAAATAAAAACAGAAGGAGGAAACTTCTTTGAAAAGGCTCTAGAGTAGAAAGATTGCACATATTGAAACACTTTCCCTGCTTCTTTTTTGCCAGGCAGTTCTTGTAATGGACTAGGAAAAACAGTCCATGTGCATCTTGAATGGTTTTATACTGTAATAAGGAAAATCCATTTGTACTTTCAAATATTTTCCTTGCCTGAATGTTTAAATAATTATTTAATTTACAAATACCCACAGAATACATTTTTCAAACCATATCCTGCTATCCTCGGTGTCTGCATCTGCTGACAACTTCTCCCCTAAGTTCAGAAGGTTGACAAAATTTCTTTCCTGTTTCTCTTGCAGGTGTTGTAATGCTTGGAAGAAATGGGAAAAAGCATCCTCTTTTTCCTGTACTTTATTCATAATTCATGTAACACAGAGGAGATGTGCAACAATTTAGGATAACAACAAGGTTTTCCCCTCATTAAATAAAGCGTGTTTTTTCTTGTTGATACAGAAGGTTGCTTGTGGAGGTCACAGGTTTATTCTCTGCTTCCTCCTTTATTATTCTATTATTCTCCTCTAAGCAAAAATCCCCACTTTCTCTAAACATGGTGTTGAGAGAATAACCTTATGGAACTTCCTTTATGAGCAAATAAAAGTTCTGGAAAAATACTGTGAGCGTTAACTACCATGTTCATGGGGATTTTGGTCTGTTGCAACATCAAGCTAGTGCAGTTGCACTGACAACAGCAGCAGGGAGGGGAAGGGACAGGACAGGTTGGTTCTTGGCTGCTTTCTTAGTCCTGGTAAATGACTGGTGTTGTACTTTGCCCCAGTAAGGAAGGTGCACAGATGATGCTAACAGCACACCAGTGCTTTTCATGAGGGATACCACATGCTCATGTGTAGAACACACCTCCTCCAAGGCCATAGCACACCTGTGTGAATCTCACCCAGGCCAACATATTAGCAGAGGAAGGATTTTATGAATGGAGTAAGAGCTTTTGAGATGAAACTATTCCATGGGTTCATCAGGGAAGGCTGCCCCAACTCTATGCTACCCTCAGCTCATCCTTGTGTGCAACTCTCTGAACTCTGATGGATTAACACCAGGGTCTACATGGATATGACTACAGGAGGATATGAGAGGTACCTGTAAAACCTCTAAAGATGACAAAAATATGACTGTCTCTTCTAAGTATGAATTAAGGGGCACTGAGTGAAATTAGTGTAACAAGACAAGAAGATGCCTCTCCACATGAGAATTGTTAAATAGTGGAGCACTGCACAATGTAAATATCACATGCTTCGCATATTGTATTACATAAGTAATTTATACTCACCCATACTGAAATAAAATCTCAAGTTCCCATAACCTGTGGTGTCCATGTATGGAGTACATATTTTTCTTTCTCCATCTCTGAGAAATACCATGGCTGAGCCAGATTCCAGGGTTCCACATTCGGTACCAATGATGGCTCCAAAGATGTCCCACCTGCAGAAGCCAACAGGTGGAGAAGGTGCAGCAGCACACTGCTGATAAACTCATACAAAACATGCCATAGGGGTTCATTCTACTTACAAAATTAGCTGTTTCTACTCTTATGGAGGACAAAAAACCACGGTGTTTCAAATGTGATCTCTATGCCATTATGGACATATTCAATATTAGCTTTTAAACTCAGTTGACTCAACAAAGGTAAAGTTAATATAAATATTTAAAAGAATTTGGCAGAAATGCATGAATTAATAAAAAAATAAAGCTTTTAATGAATGCTGTTATCAAATATGTAGTGTTGTATTGTTCTACCATCTTCATTATTTTTTTCTGGTGTTAAAATGTTTAAAATATAAATGCATCCTGATTAATTTTGCATAATAAAAGATTTATACATCAATGAATCTTAAAAAGGCACATGTCCACCATATCTGCTATACACATATTAAATATGTAGGTAATAGCTGAAAATGCTCTCTTTTCATCTTTTTGAGCATTTAGGGTAACAGTTTTTAACTAACACAGGAACAGAGTATGAAAAAAGACTGCTGTTTCTGATATGTGATGATACGATCTTTCTCAGTTTTTCTGTACAACATTTTATCTTATTTTTATTCAGTGATAATTAAAAGAGCTGTTGCAGAATTTTCCAATTAAATATTTTACATTGAAAATACATTTTCATCATGAAAGTGATGGTTACTTCAAAACTTGATAAAAATGTTTTGAAATATTAGAAAGTGTTGAAAACTTGTGCATTATTCTGGTCTGATACATTATTATTATTCATGTTGAAGTCTTCATTCATAATTAAGTATTTAAGAATTATAAGGATGATAAAACAATGAAATAATTTAGAATCACTAATTCTGATTATCCAAACATTTAACTATCCAGCATGATTCAGGAGGAATGAGAAAACATGGAATTTCAGAAACCTTTGTGTGAGGCAAAGCTTTTCCTGTCTCCTTCTGCCAGAGACAATCTCTAGCAGGTATGTGCCATATCACAATTTCAAAAACTGTCATTTAAAGAACTAAACAGCCTATTTATTAGTTTAACCATCCCAATGACTTCAAAATGGGTTTCTAGGATCTTCTTAAAAGCTGCCAGTCTCCCCACGGACCTAAGCTGTGACAGATTGGTGACATGCCTGTTTGAAAATCCTGCTTTAAACCTGTCAGTCATTTACACAGGAATTAGCAAGCTTAACATCACCAAAAATCTTTACGATATAAATATAAATATTTTAATGGTAGCACAGTTTAATCTAACCCTAATTCTATTGTGCAGATTTTTTAAAGCTAATGTGCAATATAATCAAAACACAATTTAGAAAATGGGTCTCCCAGGCTGAAGGCAAGTACAGATTTAAACAGTTGTGCCTACTTTAACTTACACAAAAAAAAAATCTCACAATGCTCCATTGATCTTTTGTATGCTCTATTTAGCTCAATTAAAACACTCTCTGTAGTGACCCACAAAACACTCGAGGTCATGAATCATGCAGATCATGGATGTTTCCAGGGATCCTCTCCTTTTAGGCAGCATCAGAAATGAAAACCAGAGAATTCTACATTTTTTTTTTTTTTTTTTTTTAAAAAAGGCACTTTAACAGAAGTACATCAACACTGCCTGTAAAGAAAATGGAGAAGGATCCTGGGTCATGGAACGATTTAACATTTACATTTGAATTAATCTGTCCTTCACATGACTCTTGGAATTCTTCTTTATAAAACAGATGATTTATGGACCTAAACTAGACCAACTGAACAATGAGGTCCAAAACAAGTGTGCCTTCTAGGCAGCCAGATGTGGGGATTTGTCCACTGTTAGGATCAGGCAAGTAAATTAGCATTCGTGCAAGTAAAGATAAGCAGAACGATAGTGGAAATATGTTTGGTACTTACAACAGCAAGCCCTATCCACATAGCCTCCCCCTTTAGGTGGTATACACAAAAAATATCAACCAACTGCTTATTAAAAAAGCCACGCTTTCCTCTGCCCTCATCTCCAAGAGCACTTGGTGCAGAGGAAAGTGGCAGTGACCCCCATACCTGAGCTTCCTTTTGCTCTCCCTTATGAGGGATGCTTCTGCCTTCCCCTTGAGAGCTGTCAGGCTCCAGCTGATGTGAAAAAGAAGTGCCTAAGAACTTCCTGCAAGCTCTCTCTCAGGTATAAAGTGTTCTGTGACTGTTTGATTACAGTAAAGCTGTATTTCTCATATAGTTTAAATAGCATTTAAAAATATTTCTCTTACAAGTGATTAAGGAAACTCAAACGTATTTGCATTTATATACAGCTTCCAACACAAATTCCAGAGAAATGTTGAAAAGAGCAACAGTAGTGGTGACAACTGTATATGATTAGGATGGAGTCCATAACATCACCCAAGTTCAGTGTTTATTTATGGCAGCATGCAATTTAAATCTCCATTCTTATAGAACAATAGAAAGAAGGAAGTGTCTAATACAGAGTAAAATTTCCAAAGAGAAAAATAGGAAAAGGTTGTGAAGCCTTGGACTGGGAGAGTGGGGGCAGATCAAGACCTGGCTGCTGGGACACAGAATGACAGAATCGAAGGAGGGCTGCAGCATCCCTGGCCCCCTACAGCTGGACCTAGGCACCACTGATAGGGAAAGTGTCATTCTAACTCAGAAAAAGCTGTACACTTGCTAACCTGGGTTGCAAGTTGCCCAGCTTAACTAAACACCCAGTTGTGTAGAGACAAAACCTACAGACAGGGCGGATGTCCACAGACACCATTCCCATCCTGTTTTTTTCAGGATGGAAAAAAGACGGAGAGCACATCTCAAAGGTGTCCCACATGGTCACACAGAACACGACACACATGAGCTCATTTTCTTCCCTTTGTATGATGCAGCACCTGCTGCCATTGGTGATTATTTGAACTGGGACAGGGTACACAGAGAATATTTTTTCTCTAAATCCCAAATATACCTTGTGTCCACAGGACATATTAGCATGTATTTCTTAAAAGGTACTCTTTACTTTCAGCACAGCATAGGCAGCATTTGAATCATTTGCTAATGATCTGAAGTACTTTGTAGGTTAAAAATCAACATTCAGTGGAGACCCATAAATTAGCAGTTTATGTTTCTCATTGCCCTCGGGTTACAACAACTAATGATTTTTATTTTTTTTAATGGAAAAGTATCAAGACTCTACTGAGGTTATTTTATTTTTGTCAGAATTTATACAATTAGATATATAAAATGAAGATTCTTTTTTTAAAGCTCACTCATGTCTTGGTAAGAGTAGTAATGTCCTAGACAGTTTTGTTAATTTTCTGTGTCCTTGCAGCAGTCCCTACTGGATATGGATTTATAGGAACCTTTTGAATCACAAAGTATGTATTCAAAATAGAAATAGTAAATTATCAGCCAGACCCTGAGCTCTTGCCCAGCAGGTATAGCTATGCTCTTGGCACTGCTAGATGAGAATGGACTGCTGCTTCATCTTTCCTGCCTCCACCTTCTCCTCCTCTTCCTCCTCCAGCACCTACAGGCATCTGCATAAGCAGGAGCTCTCAGCAAAGTGAGGCTCACAGCAGTGATCCAGAAGGGATGGATTTCTCAAGGAATTCGATTTCATATGGATATGAGCTTGTTAACAACACTCTGATGTGAATTAAAATTATAGATCACCATCATATGTTTTTTTAGAATGGCTACGTAAGTCACAAACATTACTTTCTTTCATTAAAAACAGTGGTGACAGGATGGTCCAGAGACAAACCGTTCCTCTGGACTTCCTGGACTTGTTTCTTCCTAAAATCTGCAATCATGTGTTATTTACAGTATTGCTATTTATCCTAGTCACAATCTTCCCTGACTACACAGCAAAGATAAAATGCAATTCTCTGTTTGTCCTGTTTCCTCATCCCTGTGTGATGCTGCTTGCCTGAGCAGGGCCCTGCTCAGGCTGGGGACACTCACCCTTTGGGCTGGTTCTCAAACTCTTCTGCCCACTGCTCCTGGGCATCCTCCATGGAGAGGTCCACATCCCGTGGTGTGGCAAAATTGAACTCGCTGCCCTCTGTCCCATGGAAGTAGATGGAGTTCCCTTCGGACTGGCAGCTGTGCTGTGGGCAGAAGGAGCATGTGGAAGCTGAGGTTACATTGGGTTTGTACAGTGTTCACACGTTGTCAGACCTCGGTGTGAGCTCTACTAAGGATTCACTGATGCCTGAAACTTAAAAAACCCCCAGATGCTCACCTTGTATCTTTCTTGTTCTGCCCCAACAACTATCATGTCGTAATTTTTACTTGCTTCCCTACAAACCCATTACAGACCATGGTAAAACTGTGTTTGCATTGAAAAGTCATGTACCACCTCTCTGGGTGTTTATTTCTGTTTTAAAGTATCACCCTTATGTTTGGCCCCCACACAACTGTGTCTGCAAATAACTTCAGTAGTATATCAAATTTTGCTGTAAGATTTTGTAGGCATAAGAGTTTTGTGCTGTGTAACATGTCAGATCTCTGTGTTTGACTTTATGCCAAAAGAGATATTTGTGTGTAAAATTGCTATGCATTTCCATACAGTTAACTTTGGGTTTCAAGAGTATGAATGAAAAGGCTGTATTTGCCCTATTTAGTCCAAATTGCATAACGAATAGCTGTAGAGGCAACAAGCTCTTGTGATAGAGCAATCCCAGGGGCCCTGAGGCTGCTCCCAAACCCAGTGTGTCTGCTTTTCCTCCTGCATTTCTGCACAGACTACCTCAGCAACATCAAATGCTACCAGTGTGCTCCCCGAACATGCCATGACCACCACAGCTCTCCAGGAGTATTGGCCTGGAAGGAGCTGCCTGTGAGGGGCACGAGGGGGTTACAGTACAGATTTTCTTCTTTCTTCCATCATATTTTTGCCTTCTTGTGTATCTGATAAAATGACAGTCTGCCCAACTGGTGAGGCAGAAACAGGCACTAGAAGCTTCTATAGAAGATTTACCTTGTCTTAATGCAACTGAGTGCTTGGCAGTTTTTTTAATTGTTCGTATTACAAAAAATACTGATAAAAATAATTCCCTCAAACACTGCTTTTATTCACATGTATGTGTGTGATCTTGCTCTTCTTAAAATTGGAAGCTGAATTAAGGAATTATTAATTAGAATAATTCTGCATTCTTACAACATTTCAGTATTTTAAAAAGATACAATAATGCCAAATTGCGTTGACCTTTTCAGTATTGTCTGTGCAGTGCCCTCTTGTCTCTGAACCCCTTCATAATGTGCCAAGGGAAAATATGACAATCACATCTTCTGCACTTAAAAAGGTCATGGTAGCATCACATAAGGGAATAATTAGATTTTTAACAAAGAGAAAGGTGGGGCAAGAAATGAAAACTGCTCAGTACATCTTTGTCTATGGGTTTTTGCGAGCAAAGGAAAAAATAACACATTTTGTCATATTCTGTAACACTTTATTTATCAATGCAATAAAGTGACATAATTGAAATTCTTTTACTGATGATTTTCAATTATAGCTGTCAATACCTCAGCAATTAATTTATATAGAGGAACATAATTTTATATTTCTAGAGATGCTTACACGTTGTTAGAAAAAACTGTGAGTACTTGAAGTCTGATTTTTGTACAGAGACTTCCTGGTCTATACTTGAATGACAACAGCTCTGTGTTTATTAACACAGACAAAATATCACGTAAAAATATAACACATTGTAAAAACCCAAAGACTGTTTCAACTGCTAAAATAAACGAATTGCTGTTAAAGTTGTTTTTTTCCAAAGAAAGGTCAAAGCAATAGAAAAATCCTGAAGTGTTGATAATTTATCACAGAAATTAAATAGATTTTGTCACAAGGTTCCTTTCTCCTTGGTCTGTTAATGCAGCATACACACAGTACACCATATATGCCACTGAAAAGACAGAATAATTTACACATCAAATATATTATAACTAGCAGAAATTAATGAGACAGTTTTATATCTTCTTTTTGAAAAACAGCAGTTGTACTGTGCAGTTATTTATAATGGACAGAGAAATTGCTTTTGTTTACTGAGTTTAACCTTCACACTCATCAGTATCACTAACGTCAGAATTTTAAGAATAATTTGTTTGTTGTGCTTCTTGATTTTCAGAATTTTCTTCATTTGCTGAACACAAATGAAGTATCCTTTATCTGTCAATAAATCTGCCACAGAACTCTTATTATCTGCAGGCAGTCAAATAAATACAATAAAAATAAATACTCATACTAAAACTTTATTCACATTTGTAAGTAACCCTTCATCAGGAAAGAAATAGATAAACAGATCCTACTGAGCTACATACTAGAATTGCATACAAGCATTGGAAAATCCTCTGTAAGTCCAACTTGTATCTCAGGTGCTATATTATATGTAAGTATACATTTGATAGTGGTATGTAATTAGTAATCTCCTGCCTGATGAAAACCACCTATTAAAATAAACAGAAACCAGATACAACCCCATTATCTTTTAATATTTGTACATCCTCCTGCTGTCTAGCAGAATATTTATTGAATGGAGTTTTCATTTAGGTTATCAAGATAAATAAATGGGCAGTTTGGCAAGGGGGGTATAAATAATTATTTATACGGTGGTGTATCATCAACCCTTTACAAAAGCTCCAAATCATAATTTATTTAATTAGTTCTCTAAAGATATATTTCTGCGTTTATACACAGCACCATATATCTATGAATATGTATTTTATGCATATTTTATGTGTTAACAAACTACACAACGTATGGCCCAAATCACAATCTGCTCATATCAGCTCTGGCTCATGTGAAACAGCTAGCTATGCAGAAGAGAAGTTCAGACTGGGTTTAACTCCCCCATTATTCTAAATACCTATGAAATATATAATAGAAGCTTAATGGCCTTTAAACAGGGTGAGAAAGAAAAATATGCTCAAAACACAGGTATGGCTTTTAAAGAAGTTCTGAGGGAGTTCCATCATTTTCTTGTACAGTTTTGCCCCAGTGCTGCCATCTGGGACCCGGGACACCTGCCCATGGGAGAAGCAGATGTGGATGAGCTCCACGAGCTGCCCAAGCAAGGGCCAGGGCTCCTCCACTCATGATCTTATTCTCTCCCACCTTCCCTATGTTCCTTGTTGTTGTCCCTGAAAATCAGCCTTCTGATTTGTTTTAGTACAGTGGAGTCAGTTCTCATGAACTGTAAGATAAACAAGTATCATGTTTGCATTCCTTTGTAAAAGAATCACCTGATGGACTTCTCAAGTGACCAGTGAAGATGGAGAGGTGGTAACTTCTCTGTCCAATCTCTGATCACTGTCCAGAAACTTATATATATGAGGTCAACAATAAACAGAGACTTCCTTTCTTCTTCTCTGCCTGAACACCTGTTGTGTGTGTTACTGTGTGTTTCTATCTGCGTCACAGTAACACCTTGTTTGTAAAACCACCACCTTCAGGTATTTTTCTTTTAACTTTCCAACCAGTCACTATCTGTCACTGCTTTTACTGCTCTTTTTTTTTTTTTTTTTTTTTACCCGATGAGGGAAGAAAAACCTCAAAAAGAACGAGGAGAAAATTTTCCAGGAGCAAAAGAAGCCCTGCAAGAGATAGTCCCTCACCAGCACTGCTCCCCACTACCTTGTCAGTCTTGTTCAGCATCCTGGAGGCTGTTGAATGTGTTGGATTATTTTGCGGGTTTGCAGTAGGGCTTGAACAGATGAAAGACAGAATTGAAACCATCAGACTCATTTTCTCTTGGGTTCAACTCAAGATTTGAATTCAAGTCTTGAGAAAAAAAAAAACCCTAAAGTACAATTTACATATTGTGCTATCTTTTTCTCAAATTAAAGGCTTTACACTTGTGGTGGAAGACTACAAACTTCCAGTATTAAGGACTGAATTTCACAAGTGTTTATTTTGTTATTCTCATGATGTAAAAATTATTTTTAAAACTACCTGGATTAAGATCTCTCTAAACTGGAGATCCTGTGGATTACGTATTTGCAGGGTCATCTTTTATGAATTAAGATTAAAACCGTTTTCTGTTTACTTTTAATTTACATTTAAATAATTTATAAAATGAGAGAAAATTAACTTGCTATACAAAATTTGTAACTAAAGGGGCCAAATTAAAGTAACTTGTAGGATATTTGCCCTTGTTACCATGCAAGCATCAGCTGTAGGTCAAGAACTAAAGCACTGTTCAATTTTGTTCCAAAGGGATTAAATGCGTGTGGAACATTTAGTGTGTCCTTGTGCAAATTACAACACTGAAAGATTAACTAATTTGTAAGGAAAAGTTAATTGAGAGCATTAATTCTTTGACAAAGCTGATAAACATAATTTAACAAAGTTTACTCCCAGATCACCTACATAATAGAACATAAGACACAGGCACTTGAATGAAGCCGCTTCACAAGAGAAGCTGTTTCCCATTGTTTGCAACTGGAATGGGACTATCAGCCTGACATAAGTAAACTGTTGTATTCCTAAATAAACAACTTCTGCCTGTTGCCAGATGGAAAGAAGCCAGGTTCTGTTCAGGGTCTGTGGTGATCCCAAGAGAAAAAACAAAAAAAAACCCCAACAAATAGTTTAATTTAATCTGGCACAACCTTATTCAGCAGCTCTAATTGTTAAGCTACGGCTCTGCAAGAATAGGGTAAAATGAAAATTGGCTCGATGTATTCCTGAATCTCAACATTCTTGTATTTACTTTCAATCTAAACTTCACTCTGAATTTACTGTGTTTCTGAAGTTTGTCTACTGGATAGTTATGGTATCACTGCTTTTCCCCCATTTTCAAGGCCCTGTGTGGCTCATCTTGATCTGCCTCCAGCATTTCCCATATGCCCCATCTTGTGGGTCTCTTTTCCTTGACCATCAATGTATTGGTGAGACAACCAAACTTGCATTCCCTTGCCCATCCCACCCACTGCTCTTGCCAAATTCCCGTGATTTCCTTCAGACACTTCCTTAGTGCTCTCTTCAGCAAACATTATCAATGATTACACTGAAGAGTGCACTGATGAGCAAGATGAGCATTCTCCCTCCTGCAATATTTCCTTTTACTTCCACATGTGCCTGTCCCCAGCTTATTCCCTATTTTATAAATGGAAGGCAATGTCCTGGGACACAAGCTATCTTTTTGGTTACTGTCTGGAGAGGCAGCAATGGTATGTTCCTTGGTCAGGGCTCTTCGATGCTATGTTGGTACCACAACTACAAAAAATACATTTTCACTCTAAAATTGCTGTTTTCTATAAATATATCCAGTTTACCAGTACAGTTCTTAAACAAATTGTCTGTAAGACTCAGCAAGTCTTAATAATTCATATGAGATTTCTACAACATATTATGAAGACATTAGTTAATGGGAGAGAGACCAATGCATGGTTTTAAAATCAAACACTTGTCAAGAGCCTGCCCCTGCTCTTTATCTTACACTACACTTCACTTCTTAGATTTTAGGTTCTTTTAGGAAAGCCTCTTGATCACACGAGGTGCAGAATTGTTTAAATTAGGACTTCTCAAAACCATTGGTCAACAAAAGCAGGAAAGTCAGATTTGGTGAAGCAGACACTTTACAACTGGATCTCTTTAAGGTTTCATAACTAAATAATGACCAACTTTCTGTAGCATCCAAATGGCTTAAGGGCCCCAAGTGAGATCTGGGATCTTACATCATGTAACATGTCTGAACAATCTCCGTATTTAAAGGCTTGCATGCAAGCACCATGTAAGGAGACATCAGCTACCCTCAGTGTGACCTCTTGGCCAGGAGGACTGGAGATCTCCAGTTCGCTCTGCTATTGGAAGCAGCACAAGCCTCAGCCAGATCAGTCTCTGTCACAGTCACAGCTAAGGACACAGCTCTGAAGATTTTTAGAAACTCAAAAGACAAATATTAGGAATGTAAACAGAAGCACTGAAGTTCATCCAAGCCAGCTTCTGTCCTGGTTGTTCAAGTCAAACTTGTGAATCAATAAATACCTCTTGGCTTTACACTATGGGATTTCTTTACTTGGAGAGGGGAACAGAGGGCAACTAAATGATACAACTGTGCCATTCGGCAAAGCATCAACAGGAAACACTAGTGTGAAATTCCTCAGTGTAACAGATTTTTGGCTGAGGTCTTGCATATCATTTTCCTGAGGTTCATTCCTGCACTCCCATGAAAATGTTGTTCACCTCTATGCCTTTAAAGCATTCACAGTCATCTTTACCATCATTTAATTAGCTTTTTATCAGCGACGAACACTGATGCTCCTCTTCATATTATCTCCCCTGGGCCTAATGGCCCTGATGATTCTTTCAGACAGCTGTAGCCTCACAATTTATTTTTTGGCGATATTTCTTGCATTGGAATGAATGTGTTGGGCATTTGGGCAGTGCCAGCTTGCAAAGGGCTGACGGCAGATGGAAAGAAATCTGCCCAGTATGCCTTCACCTCTACACAAGCAGAGGGCCATCAATTTCCCCCATTAAGGAGTTGTCACGCAGCCCACCCAGCTGGAGGAGCATCTCTGATAGCCAGGCTGGCTGGCGTATGCTATTCAAATACAAAATGCACTTTAAAAAGAATCGAAAATATCATTTGTCGGCAAATTGAATATGCGTGGCTTTGACCGCAGCCAATTTTTTAATGACTGTAATATTTTAAGTGATTATTTTTGCCACTTCAGATTGCTCCTTAGAGAGAAGAGGTTTTTTAATTAAAATCTAAGTAATGCAAACAGATGAGATATGAGAAGCAGAGGAACAAGAAGAAAGATGAAGAAAATTAATTGAAGCAGCACTGTCAATGGAGCTATAAATTAGATATTGTGTCTTTCTGGAAATGAGTCATGCAGGTTTTAGAAATTTTAAAATTTTGACATGATAGCAGGTACAAGGGGATTGATTAAGTCCTGATAAAATCATACTTTTTGCAATGTCTCAGTCAGCAAAGGTCCGGTGACAGAATTTAGGGACAACTTCAAATTCTAAATTCTGTGGATCTGGCTGTTAACGCTCCTGGCCTGAAATCCCTTCTTTAACCAAAGGAAAGAACACATTGTGATTAGAATATCTTCCCATGAGAAAAACAGACCTTTAGTCTTTCCATGTGCTACATTTTTACATCATTTAATATAGGCTACAGGACAAAAACCTTGGCTGCACAAGCAGGCCAGGAGCACACAGGGTTATAGTGCATGTTCCCTTTCCGAAACAATGGGATGAAACTTGTCCTGTGATGTCGCAAGAAACATTTTATAAAGTGTGTTTTCACCCATCATTTCCGATTATGGACTGTTATTCAAAGGCTAATGTTCAAAACAATTTGCTTGTTTATGAGTGATTCGTATGGTTCTCAGTTTTCTAGGTCATTTCATGATGTTTGTACAACACCGATCACTGTGACAATGACTGGTTTCCTTAATGAGTCATTTAATTGACATGATCTGAACTATTCCTCCATGCTGCCAGGAACTACTGATGGAGCACTGTGCCCTGCGCATCATCTGCTCTTCTGAAAGCAGTGGTGTGCATTTACACCACTGTAAAATCCCAGGGAGAAAAAATCAAGCAAAGTCATTTCTACTCTTCGGCATCTAATGGGTCAATTCATGTTGTTTTTATTGATGTGCATCTCACAGTGACCTGCGAAGATCAAATTCTTTCTTCTAGGAGGCAGGAAAGACCCCCAGTGCTTTGACGCCAGCTCAGAGCTAATGCTGGCTCCCTGCCATCCCTCCCAACACTTCCAAGCTACAGGGAACTGGCATGGAGAAAGGTGTAGGTCCAGCATTGCTGCCCACCATCAATTCTCAGCTGCCCAAATGACTCCCAGCAATACAGCCAACCACCTGTCAGTTCTAATGAACTCCTAGGCATTGTATCTAAGTATTATTATTTTAATTACAAGTGTGATTACTAGGAAAAAAAAAAAAAAAAAAAAAAAGGAAGAAGAAGAATTCTATCTACGGGCTAGACCATCCAGCCCTATATAGACAAATGCCTCCTCATGGGCACAGCTCAGAATGGCCACAATCAAAAGGAAGCCATCTGGTTTTGTGCACCCTGCACTGCTTTCTTCAACTCTCCTCCCCTCTCACACTCCTCCTTCCACCCACAGAGAAGCAGGAATGTCTCTCAGATGAGGTGCAGCAGGAAGTCTGCTCATCTCTTCCCAGGAAGATGTGGCGGATAAGGGCCCCTGTGAGGCAAAGCAGCTGGCTAGAAAGCTGGGTTTGGCCCACAGACCAAATACTGCCTTGCTGTATCTTATTCAAAAAACAAAGGAATCTTGTCAGAAGAATCTATATCTTTGTAATTTTTACCAATACAAGGTCATGGCAATTTCAGTCTTCTGTTTTCATACTGGCATAATAGAATATCACCTCTCTTCCTTCAAACAAATACATTTGAACTGATTCAGAAAATGGTCACCGGAACATTTTTTAAAGCAAGAATTGAAAAGCAAATGAAAAGGAAAAAAAAAATCTTGTTCATTTTAGCACAAAAAACTCAAAAGATATATATATATATATATATATAATATATATAGATATAGATATATATGAATCAGGATGTTTGTTTTAGAAGAAGGCTATCCAAAGCCATTCCATTAATTAACAGAGTATTCAGAAATTTGGAAATCTACTCTGGAACAAGGGAGGATCAAATAGCTTAATCAGCCTTTCTTTTTGCCAAATTTCCAGACCTGTCTGCATGTCTTCTCTGCTCAGCAACACAAAACAACACAGGTTCAGGACTTGCAGATCTAGGATGTGCACAGCCCTGCTCTGCTCAGGGTGTGGTAAAAGGTCACAGTGTTTTACACATATTTTCAGTATATTTTTCTGTGTGAGTGTTTAATTCTCCCACTCTTTTCTTATGCAACATTCTCTTCTGCTACACTGGCATACATATCTGGGAAATGAAAATGAGCTGAATGGTGATGACCTGTTATTTAAAGAGCTTACTAAATCAGGATACTGGGACTGGAATATTTTCAGAGTTTATTGGTCATGCCCACAGTAGTAAATAACATGGATTGGTTACCATTCCCTAAACCCAACCTGCTCAGTGAGGCTGCCACACATCTGCCCCCATTGCCCCATCCCATGTCAGGCTGCACACACAGAACTCAGCACCAACAGCCTCAGGTGTAGTCCCCAAACCCTGCACACCAAACAAACCAAGCTGTCCAGCTGAATGGCAACCTCCAGCCCCCAAAGGAAGACTGGCTTCAACTGCTGTGAGCCAGCAATGCTGTACCTTGACTCTTCTCAAAGATGGTAAGTGCTACTGGGATAACAAACCATGACCCAATACATTGTCACTCTGGCGTCTGTAGTGATCCATACTGCTCTTTCCCAATGTGTAAAAATTCCAAAGACAGGTGGTTTGGTCTCAGTGTTATTTTTCAGTAATCAAAGCACTGCAGAAACATAAACTCTAAGACTACTGAGGTTGTCTCCGTTCTCAAAATTAGTTTTAGAGCTTGCACATCCAATTTTGGACTAGGGCAATCAGAGAAAACAAAAGAACTTGCAAATGTACCTCAAAGCTCAGCGATTTCTGGTCAAATATACAATATATATGAAGTGCCCAATGAAAGCAGAAAACTCTTTTCTGTTCCATAGGAATAGAGATCCAAGGAGCATTATAGACAGAAGCACAGCATTCTTCCATGCATTTCAGCAATCTCAACCACCTGAGCAACATCCTAACCATGCTCAGTTGGGAGGCTGTGCTCATGCTCAGAGCTGTCACTGGAAATATTGAAACCCAGTCAGGAGTTTATCATGTTCAACACCCTTCCACACAGTCCAACGCAGATAAACACGTTCCAGTGGATCCAATTAATCTCCTAAGGGTTGTTTGGCCTTGCTAACAGCATCTCTTGCCTTCTGCTGTCTTCTTTGGAATCAAAAAACACAAGCTCAATGGCTTATCTCTCAGCTTGCATCCTATTTCAGTAGCCAGGTCCAGCTGCGTCTGCAACCAGCCATGTGCTTTCAAATGAGTAGCAACTACTCCTGAGGGCAACAAGAAATATAAGGAAATCCCTGGGCCAAGCACAAGCAGACTGGGAGAGAGAGGAGAAACTGCTTCCCAAGCTGGGCACTGGAAAGTTCCCACAGTGTTTACTGAGAACACAACATCCAAACCCATCAAACTGGAGTGAACACATTGCTGCAAATTTCCCAGTAATACCCTCACTGTCCACTCCAGTGGTGTTTTATCTTCAAGGAATGTACCCTCAAAGATGAGCCAAGGACTCAGCAGGCAGCAAGGATGACACCACTCCTCTGGGAGGAGAGCATCTGCCTAGGTGGATGCAAACTGCTATGTCATTTGCTGTCAAGGACAGAGAGTGGTCTAATGTCCTAAACTTAACGTGTTAGATCCTCAAGAAGTATTTCTAAGGCTAATTTTTCTAAAATATTAATTGAGAGAGGATGGGAGGATATGAATTGAAACTTGCATGGCACAAACAGGTTTGGGTAGCAGAGATAAGGTCTCGTGAGACTGGAATGAAGATTGGCATCATGATAGTGAATATGGAACTTTAAGCACTTAGGTGAGAGTTATAAAAGGTAGCATGATACAGCAATGAAACTTCATAGTCATAGACTATCCTGAGTTAGGTGGTACTCACTGAGATTATCAATTGGCCTGCCCAGAACATCTCAAGGATTACATCATGTGCCTGAGAGCATTGTCCAAACCCTTCTTGAACTGTCAGGCTGTGCTGTGACCACTCCTCTGGGGAGCCTGTTCAGGCTTTTTTGTAGCCAGCCTACATCTCCCCTGACACAGCTTTGTGTCATTCCCTCAGACCTTATCACTGGTCACCAGAGATGTGCCTGCCCCTCTGCTCCCCTCGTGACAAAGCTGCAGACAGCTGTGAGACCACAATTTGCTGATCCCTTTGTAAAAATGTGAAGAAAAAACTAAAATAGCTTTACAGACTTTGTGAACAAAGATCAGGACTATTTAGCAAGTTCTTGTTGTCCGGGAAGCAAAAAGACTTGTTGAAAAAAGGGAACTAGAATTATCTGTGATGGAAGCTACCCCTGGGTTTCTCAAATACTATTCTGTGTGCCAATGACTTTGGCTATGATAGAAAAATCTCCTATAGCCTTCCTCTATGCCATATTTAATGTCATTAGCACAATCGACAAGGATTCTTACCTTTCTACTTATACAAAAATATTATATTTGTGATGAACTGAGATTAGAGCTGTGTTTTAAAGAAAATAATAAAAGATTTTGTAAATTTTTATATAATATTCCAAATATGAAAAGCAAAAAAGAAATTGTCAAAAAATTGTTCTTGGTGTTAGAATGCTACGACAGGTTTTATGCTGATCTGATGTAAATCTTGACCCAATTTATAGTCTTACTTTTGACATAACATGGAATTCACATTGCAAAATCTGTTCAAATTATATTTGGCAAGATTGTTCCTGAAAATCTGAGGAAGACTGCAGCAAGAGCTAAAAATGAAATGAGTGAAGGAGCACTCTGGTGACAATACAGACACACTGCAGGGTCCCATGAAGAAATAAGGCCTGCCTCACACACAGCCTTAATTCAGTGTGCCTACACCAGAGTCTTACACAAAGCCTCAGCCTGGTGTAAGTGGCTATACACAGTCAGAGGTCAGGTGGATACAGGGACTTGCACATTTCACTTGTACTTAAAACAGAAGATGAGCTTGGAAGAATAGCAGGTTGGTGAAACCTCACTCATGTCACATATAAGGCTTGAACTTGATGGGATTTCTGTCTAGAAACTCTCAGTGCTCAGTGATCTCCAGGTCCTTTGTCTTTCATAAACTCCTAGCTGTGTATTGGCACAAACAAGGTGAGTTTAATAAACAAACCCCAAAATAAGCTCCACAACCAAACCAAAAAAAAAAAAAAATCATAAACAGCAACAAAAAAGAGGCTTATTTGCTAAAGTTTAGCTGTTGTTTATATATTTTTCAGAAAGAGCAAGCAGTGTTTAGGCTTGGACAACTGAGAAATGTAACAGTGCCTGTGGTACATTAATCCTTGCTTTTCTTTCACACCTTCACATATGTGGGCTGGATTCCAAAATCCAGAGATAAGACTGACGAAACAAGTGTTAACCAACCACATAATATTCATTAAATACTCAGGACATTATTTGATTCTAAAATCTCATGTAAAATCTTTGCCAATGCAGTCTAAATGACCTTGCAGAAGTAAAAAAAAAAAAAAAAAATAAACTTAATAAGATGGCACTATGATTAGTAGATTAGTGGGAATATTTATTTCTTATAATTTCTTATTAATTTGAAGCCATTTGTATCAGGTTCTGTGGGAAAAGGATGAGGCCAAAACCAAACTCTTACTGCCCTCAGTATTCAACATCTGTTTCCCGTACAATTGCCAAAACCATTAACAGCATCATAAATGAACCCTGACATCAAAACTGTTTTTGTGAATGAAAATTGGATGAAACCAGAAAGTCATCAGCTGTTGAACTTCCGGCTGCTTTGAAACAGACAGCAAGAATCCAGCTGTTTTACAAATATTGAACAACACTGCACGTGAAGGTACTCTGTGCACAGAGGTATTGTTGGGCTCTTTAGAGTTTTTCTCAAGGTAGAATGGATCTTGGTCTTGCTGTATCTCACATCAAAACAGGATCATACTGAAAAAGAGAATCTTAAGGAGCAACCATTACCGAAATGCATGCTGCAATGGAGATGGGGTATTTACAGAGAGAAAAATTGGGAAACCTTTTTTTTTTTTTTTTTGTGATGCTTGTGAAATGAGTAGCTGTAGCTTAACAAGACCGTGTTAACAAGTAGGTATTTAAAATATCTACCAGAAAGACTTGATTTTTTTTTTCAAAAATATTAGACTATTTTGCTAAAAGGAAGCTGTTTTCCATTTTCTGTTATATGGTCTTTGACATGACAGTACAAACTGCCATTTTGTTTTGGTCATGACAGAAACGTGTTTTTTGAGAGCCCCAACAGTATAGAGAAAGGGTGAAAACAAAGCTAAAAAGAGCCCAATGCTGGAAGCAGATGGAGTGCTGGAGTTGCCTGAACACCCCTGTGATCAGCTTGGTTAGGTATTACTGTCTTCTTCTACTTACAAGAGTTATAATAACATTAAGCCATGGAAAATCAGACTAACCTTAACTGTGGCCCCCGGAAAGAAAAGCCAGTTGCCAGTATCCACAGGATCCAGATTATCTTCTAACACAACTTTTCTGTGAGCAGCATTTATGATCAGGACGTTGTCCAATGCCCAACAGGCTTCATACACATCACCAGCAGGAACATAATCCTGTTTCCACTGAAAATGGATGTTCTCTCCTTTAGCATCTTCAGGAAGGTACAAGATGTGGATGATTGTGCTGATGTTGGAAGGGGCACTGAAAAACAATGATAGGGAGTTAGACCATTTTTAAGCCATAGACAGGAACACTTTTCCCTCAATTAACACATTCACTAGGTGTGATACACGGCTGCACTGGCATCCCGTGTATGCTGATAAAGCTTCTGTGGAGATCAGAAAATACCTGCCTTGAGGCAGAGCCCCACTGTGCCAGGCCGTGCACATCCAGCCCAAACAGGCAGCCTTCAAAGAGACTGCAAGCTAAGGCAATAAACAACAGATCAGTGCAGATGTTTGGAGAGCAGGAGGATAGAGCAGGACCACGTTCATGCTCAGTGCTCGTCACAGATGGTGACTGGGTATGGTCAGCTATTTATTTTGCAGGTAGGGCCAAAAGGAAATGTTAAGGAAGCTCATTGCAAAAACAGGTCTCACAAAATCTGATTCTTGCTTCCTCAATAAATCTGCTGACTTCTGATGTCTCAGTCTCTTAAGATTTGGATGGAGCAAAATGGTTGGAGAGAAAAGCTAGGAATTTTCTCTGACAAACATATCCATCCAATCCCACAACCCCGCTGTCAGGATAATTGTGTGGATGGGGAGGACCAGGTTGTCTTTCTTTCCATATTCTTCTTCAAGAACAATACAGAAGAAACAATCCATTTGTCCTCTCTCTTGCTGCTGAAAACAGAATGAGTGGTGGAGCATTACCAATGATTAGGGCCTTGAGCTCTTCTTCAGAGGGCTGTAGAGGGACTGAGGTTCACCCCGAAGAAGTTGGGGTTGTATGGGAGGCTAGGAGGGGTGACCAAAGGGATATTCCAGACCACATGGCACCATGTTCAGTATATAAAGTGAGGGAAGAAGGAGGGAGGGGGATGTTTGGATCGTTGGTGTTTGTCCCCCAAGTCTCCGTCACATGTGATGGGGCCCTGCTCTCCTGGAGATGGCTGAACTCCTGCCTGCCCATGGGAAGCAGGGAATTAATTCCTTGGTGTGCTTTGCTTGTCTGCACAGCTTTTGCTTTCCCTATTAAACTGTCTTTATCTCAACCCACGAGTTCTCCCCCCAGTCCCACTGAGAGAGCCTGAGTGGGGCTGGGTGGCTGGGTGGGGCTAAACCTCAACAACCACCCAGCAAGTGAATCAGCTGTATTGAGACCTCAGGCTGCAATGAGTTACAAAACTGAGGTTTTCAAGATGCCAGCTAGTCAACGTTATATCTGCCTTGGTAGTGTTGTTTTGAAGGGTGAATAGTCTGTCAGAAAATCCAGAGCTTTTAGGGAAAAAGGGCACCAGTAGCTTCCTTTTATAGCAGAAAATAGAGGAACTTCTCTCTTGAAGGCAAAGCACAATTCCAAAAAACAGCTGCATTTGTCCCATATTCACACCCAGAATGTGCCCCCAGAAATCTCCCTGCACTTGCTAAACCTTGTGTCTGTCACCCTCCAGTGCAGCGCTGCTCTGAGGCGCTGCCCCGGCTTCTCCCGGAGCCCACACACAGCACCCGCCCTCCGCCCGGCAGTCCAGAGCTGACAGCCCACTGGCAAAATACAACACCTCCCCTTCACAGCTGCCCTCCTGTCTCATCTCTCCCCAGTTCTCCCACCGCGCCCTGGAGCTGCGTGTAGTGCTGTGAAATCTGCTGAGGCACATTCGAATGAACACTGCAATCCATACGGACCACAGGAGAAACGAGCATCCTTCCAGAATTCACCCTCTCCACTTTGCACGACATTGCTCTATTGACCTATTTTCTGCTGCTGGCTCCAGCATCAAAGTTGAGGAAAGAGAGGTCAAACTTCACGCACATTAACTTCAAAAAAATTTGGTCTCAAGGGCTTGTGTTTGCGTTCTCACAACTCTTTAAGTTTTCTGGCTTGCAGAGCTATGAGAGCAACTCAGCTGATGGTATGGACTAGATGTGTAATTTTGCATCAATGTGAGAAAAACAGAATGTATTGTGTGGTTACTCTGTGGCAACTTCAGCGTCTGCAGTGAATTACTCTTGTTTTCTACTTTTATGAGACGAGAATTAGCACCAGTTATTTTACTAAAATTGAACATAATTTATGTTTTTTTTCAATGAAGTTGTAGTTCCACTCCGAGTTGGAGGATGAGATACTGAAATACACAACCTTGCAGCTAGAATTTTGCTTATTCATCAGAAATTAAAGACCCTTTTGCTCTGCAAATTGCCTCAACGGACTGAACATAGGCTCAAGCAAGTCACTTGTAAAGCTCTGACACTGAGGTAATGCAGGAAGGCACACTGAGATGCTATGAGTACATTACATATAAATAACCAGCTTTTTCTTCCCTAGTTGTATGATTATGTTTTTATGCCATTGCACAAAACGCCTTTCCTATTATTACTTAATAAAGTATGCTCTCTTAGAAAAATCCATCTCTGACACTGGCTCTCTCTTGAAAGGCGTGGGTATTGCAATGAAAAGATTTAAATTTTCCATTCAGAATCCTTTGTGTTTTCATGTACACCAGTTGGTTTAAAAGCAAGGCACTATTCATCATAGTCTTGTTATTACAAGAGTGTTAAGTGCCAAGTGTTCATATCAAACTATAAAATGTTTTCATTGAACACTTTACCAAAGTAGAAACTTGAAACATTATAAAATATGGCCCTTACTGACATTAAAAATGGTGCTAAAACGAAAAAAGTCATCCAAGTTTTGTTTTTTCAGGCACCTGAACCTGCTGGTTATTGGAGTTGCATTTTAAGTGCGAAGTGATTCTCTTCCTCACTTCCCACACACTCAATGGATGAATTTGTGATTTACCAAACCTTGTGGCAGTTGTGCAATTAGCCAGGAATTTCACCCCTTATCTTTTGTATGAACAAGGAGAACTGAAAATTTAACAAATAAAACAAGTTTTAAACCAGCCAAGTTTAAACACCACCTCCTCAGCTGGAAAGCATGAAAATTATTAAAAAGCTGTAACAAACCTAATTTTCTCCAGCTGAGTCCAATCTGCAGAACTGTTCTTACTGTAGGACACCGTGATGCTGGGATCTGAGTAACTAAAGCGACAGGACCCCGATCCTGGGAAAGCAATGAAATGAGAAGTGTTACGACACAATGAAGCATAAATGATTCTCCAATAACCACAGTTGCTGACTGTGCCTTTGTCACCTTATCACTTCTCCCCATTTTAAAGTGCTTTGATTGATGATGAAATTTCCTGTGATCTGTTGCTGAAAGTAAACAACAAAATAATGCATGCTTTATGAGTCAGAAATAAAGTAGAAATGATAAATCACAGCAGTGCCATGTAATCTCTGCAAATTTCCCAGGGGAAGCCAAGTAAATTACTGAACACCCCCAACTGCAGGAAAAAACCTACCATCTAATGTTTAAACAAAACCTTCTTATTAGAGAATAATCCACATAGCAGAATTCACAGGGAAAACAGTAGAAGACTTTTTTTTTTATATTACTGTATAAATAAAAAAGTCTAGAAATAAAAATATAGTAAGTGAGAGGAAAATATGTACAGAATTACTTGAACCAAGAGCAAATGTGCTTTAGAAATTTAAAAGAACAAAGATACTACAAAATTAGTTATTTTAAGGTTGCCTGAAGGAAATTAAATTAAGAAATCATCCAATATACTCCCTAGATCCTATAATTAATAACAACACTTGATGCTGATCTGGGAATCTCAGAACACTTTACAAAAATGAACTAATTAAGCCTTATGGCACCCCTGCAAGGTAGGGTAATATATTTACTTTTGATTTATAAAAGGGTGCCTTCTGGGTGTTGTCACAAAAGATGAGCTTAACAATTAATACATGGGGCAGTCAAAACAACATGAAAACAGGATTGAGAAATACATCCCAGAAAACATGATAAACAACCTGAGTTGTAATTAAACACACTAAAAATACTATTTTTCCTCAGACAGCAGATAATTTATCCATCCCAGAAAATTCAATGCTCAGTGAAACAGACACATCCTAGCCTATGCTCCAAAGATCAAAATGTCATAAGCATGTGAGATTCAAAGCAGCAGACATCATGTACTTTTCATATTTAAGAGAAGGAGCTCTCAATTAAACAGCATCTCTGATGGCATCAGGATACTACTGAGTGAGTGCCACAGCTTTGCTCAGCCTATGAGCATGTATTATATGTGCCACAAGTAGTATGTTTATGTGTGTCTCGGATATGTTTAATCACGCTGAAAGTTGTGTAAATACATATTTTAATAAATAAATGTGTATAAATGCATATACAAGTGTAATGTACAAATATATGTGTGCATAAATGTATATACACACTGCTGACAATAAAATACTATCATTTTCCAACCCAGCATGCTTATTTTCATAAAAGAAATAAATAGCCTGATTAAAAAGGTGTTAACCACTTGTACAAGAGAACAACTTACACATTTTAATGGGAACATATGTCATTAAGCACAAAGCTTGCAGCCCCAACTCCCCTGAGGCAGTTCACATTCACAGCTCTCAGCCCTACAAAACTGCTTTTCTACTCTGAGACACACATCACACACCTCTACAGGGGGAAAACACTCCAAAACATGGGATGAAGTCCTGTGTCTATAATTTTGTCTGATACATCAGCTAGGTTACTGGAAATGATCCACAAAGTTGTTTTCCTGTATCTTTCACTAATGTTAAATTGCAAATAGAGTAACAGATACTTCTGAGCCACTACAGCTGCATGTGGTATGTTCAGCTGGTGTGACACGTATTCTTGCTGTAAAGAGGCACAGAATAATTAATATTGCAAAGGCAGCAGGACTTTGAATTACCAGCCATGTATCCAAAATGATTACAAAGCAACTGTCTGGTTATATTTTACTGACAAGGCATTTTATTTCTATCATATTAAAACCAAATGATGTTAGGAAAAGCCTTTGTGTTTCACATTTGCCCATCTGCTGAGATGGTCTACTTTTACTGAGTGACATCTGCTGTCACTTCCTACTTCTGTGGAATTTAGGATTTCCAACCCTTAATCACATTTGTTCATTTTGTTTTAGAGGAATTCAGTTCAAAAACCAGGGAACTACAGCCAGTTTGATGTCTTTGGCCAGTCAGAGGTTGTGAGGTAAAACAGCAACATACTGAGTTTTATGTCAGACAGAAATTAAAAAACATAAACAGTAAAAATAACCAGCAATATAGACATTATAACATGCCATTCCAGTTAGTGTTACAATCAACTTTTGGAACAGTGCTCTTAAACAAAGCTAAGTTGAAACACACTGCTTAAAAAGGGGAAAAGGTCAGATTTGCTGCATAATCAACATGAAAAATGTTGTCTGTTAGATTTGAACATCCTCAACTATGCAATGAAGATCAAAGCTGTTGCTTAAAAGAAATGGGGCCACTCAGAAACGGCTTTGCAAGGTAGGTGTGGTATTTCACTTTTGATACTGGAAAAAGAGCAGTGGAGACAATAAAAAAAGGGAAGACAAATGTTGGGTTTTATGATTATTATTTTAACAAGCAAGGTGAATTGTATTAAGATCATTTGGGAAAATCCTCAAGTAGCAATTACTGGCTGTGATAACAAATGTGTTCTTATCAGTGTTTAAACACTCTTTTTGTATGTTCTTGACTCAAAATCATAAGGTAGTAAGATTATTTTTCATGTACCTATCTAATTCTGAAAAATTCAAACTGACCAAAAAATTAAAAAGAATTGATCTGGTACTTGAATCTTTTACAAAACTAATACACATTCTAGTTTACACCAAGAATTTCTCCCCAAGAAAAGGGAGGAGGGTAAATATGCAATTGCATGACAGGACAGGGTTTACTGAGATGGTCTTGTGAGTCACTGCCTTTCAATATAATTTTCATTATTACTTTCAATATTACTATTACTTAATACTATGGCTGTCCATGTCCCTGTTATTTCAGTAATCCTAAACTAGGATTATTTAAAATAGAGATCTGCTTTTTGGATGTTTGCCTCCACCTCAACCAGCAAACCTATATTCTGAATTTCTGAACAAATATGTGACTATAACTCAAGTAATAACATTGCAGGAATGGGGGGATCAATTCAGCTCAGGAGGGAGGCGTCCTTCCCACTGCTCCCAGAGACGGTAATAAACAGTTTGTCAGCTCTGAGCAGAGAAGCAGAGGCAGGATATCATGCCAAAATATTCACACTTTCCTGTCTTTTGAAGAAAAGTGTACCTTTTGAATGAGATTAGGTTTGGTTTACTTTATATCAGGAAAACCCAGGTTTTGAATTAGCCCTGAAAATGGGTAGTAAAACCTGCCCGATGACTACTGTAAACAAGTCTGTGTTAGTAAGCTACTGCAATAGAGAAAAAATGCTGTTTATTCCTTAAGATGAGTATGTCACAGTATTGATGCCTTGGTGAGGTTATTGCTAGATAAATCTGGCTAAGAATTAGGATCATATTTTCAATATTAAGGGCTTGCTCATGTAATTATCTATCGGGAGCGGGGGCACCCCAAACCATCCTCCGATCAAGAACAGACAAATTTTTTCTTTACATACATACAAGGCAAGATTGCCCTTGTGTTTCAGGAACAAAGTTGGGGTTTTTTCCCTTTGGAGTTATTTTACTCCTTTTGATAGACTTTCATCTGATGTTCACAGACTTCCAAAACTGTCAGAGAAAAGCTAGAGTAGAGAAAACCTTCATGGATTTAATTTTAAATTACACATTTGAAGCTCAGCAATTTTGTCTGTTATCAAAAGTTATGAGCAGCTTCTGTTATAAAACCCAGCCATTTCCATATGCAGAATATTCTGAAACACTAATTTATTTGGCTGGTGCTTTACATGTTTGGATTTTTTTCCAAGCCAAATTTCAATAAAACAACATTTTCTCAAAGTTGAGTCCAGGCACCAATGTTAATAGAAGAGGGTTTTGACTGCCAGAGTATGGGATTGCTAAACATATCCTGACAACTGCTTTGTTAATTCTGCTTAGCTAAACAGGAAAGAATAGAAAAGTGAAACAAAAGTATGTTTTCCAATTGTTTTCCTTCTTGTTTTACAGGACAGGCAACCCATAGCAGGACCTGACTAGCACTGACCACTCTCAGCATGTCCAATGACCAGTCATGGGGTTTTGTCTTTTTTAAATTTAGGTCTTCTTAAGCTGATTTTGGCCATCTAAAGTACTGGTGAATATTTTACCTATATTGTGCTACCTATTTATTTTACAAATGTCATAGGTAGCAGTGCTAATAGCATAGTATTTCAGTAAAGATGTTATGAAGGTAGCACATATCAGCTGTTTGTATCCAGGTATTCAGTTATTTGTATCCAGGCTGACAATGGCAGGGAAAATTAATTCTCACTATGGCTTTGCCTCCAACTGTGCCAGATTTAAAGAAACCCAAGTCATACAGCTGTTGGTCTCTAAGATTTCTTAACAACATTGATCAGAAGCTGGTGTTTTGCTGAGATAAAACTGTGTGCCATCTGCAAGGGAAGCAATATTTTGCTCCTTAAAGAGTGTGACGTCCTCTGCCTCTTGACAACCTCTTGATAGTTCCTGCAAGTGCTTCCGCGGATAAGCAGTTGAGATATCTAATGCTGGCTTTAAGAAGAATGAGTCTAATGGGGACTGCACAAGAAAGATTCACAAAAAAATTGTGCAGAAGGGTTCAAATTGTGTCCTGAATGCAGGCTGAAAAACAAAAGGGAACTGGGAAGAATCCCTTTTATCTAATGCTTCAAGATTACTTTAATTAATTTTGTTAATGGGATGAATAATGATTAGTGTTTGCTAAGGATTACAATTTTGTGTTATCACTTGAATTAAGCCAAACTGGATAGTATAAATTACTAGTGGTCAAATCTGGCTGGCTTGTTAATAGTTTTTTTCCAAATGAACCATACAGTTTGGTATTATGAATGTTCCATATGTTCTGATATTTTTCAGGTGTATGTTTATATTGGCTTTTGATCAAAAAGAAGATGGTTTTAACAATTTTAAAATACAGAATATTTAGTGCTGGATATATGAGACTTACTGGTACAAAAATATGCAATACAAAGTTTATTCCATTCTGTTTCTGAAAACTTTCTCAAGAGAAGGTCACAAGAGCATTTTGATTTTTCTTTGAAGTCACAACTTTGAATTTAGTTATAAATATGATTTTTAATTATGACATTTTAGACCGTTAGGCTTTTTAAACAGCTTTTCCTTATTTATAGAGTGAATTCAGAGTACATACATTTTGAGTATAAAAAATATTCAAATTAAAAACTGTAATTTCTATTTCATTCTATTTTGTAATCATAGTCTATCTGTTCATGGAAACAAATATTTTTATTGCTGGCTGCTTTTCTTTCCCTTGTGGGAAAAGGATTTTGACTGTCTGTACTCTTGTATGTGTTCTGATAAACAATCTGAAATAAATATCTGGGACTAGGAAAAAAATGCCAATGATGTTTGCCTTTCATAAAAATCAGATCTACTTTAGCATCAGTAAGAATTACAAATTTTGTAATATAAAGTCTCAGCTATTTATTTTCTGCAGGTTTCTGAGAGAAGCTAATTTTTGTTCCACTGGCAGATTTAGGCTGTTCCATTTTGGAAATGCTGGATAGTTATTTACATCTAAATAAAATGAAAGGGTTGACGAGAAGGCTAAAAGCCACCACTGTAAAACTGTAAAAGATGAGGAGAAGAATAATTAGTAAATACATTTGATAAAATTAAATCAGAAGAACTTCGTAAATGTAGTCCTAAAAATTAATCTGAGGCTAAACCCTGGGAGGATGGGGCTCTGAGCAGGCTGTCCTTGCCCAGGGTGTGATTCTGGTTGGAGCATGGTGCAGGTGATCACCCATGGGTCCCTTCCCATCCACCTCCTGCCAGGATTCCCAATAACAGCTAATGTACTTTTCATGAATTAATGCAGCTAATTTCCTTTCATTGAGAAGTCTGAGGAAATACTTATCTGCTTCAGCTTCCTCTTAGTCTATTTTTATTCAGAGATCTGATGTGCTTCCTGCGCTCACATAATTTGTTCTCTTCTAATGAACAAGCTCAGACCACAATTCGTATTGCTTTTTTGTGCTGAGAACATTAAAGAGAGAAAAATAAGCCAAGCAGAAAGCAGTATTTCCCTCATGCCAGTGTCCAATTTATTCTGATGTAAAGCTATTTTTAGTGTCTCTTTCTGAGATACAGCCAGCAGGTATGTGCTTGGGTAATAAGTCTGTTGCCAAATAAATAATTACATGATGCTAAATTTAACCATGCTTTTATGTGCACCAATGTCATATAACAAAATACCTTGCTGAAGGCAAAGTGAGCAAACTTGCTTAGACCTGACTGAAATGGGCACCCAGAAACTGTAGCTACTGAAACAATAGCATCATTAATGCTCCCAAAATACTTGCAGATGCTCTTGGATGTCTGACGAAATAGTAACCACTGTGTTTAGGAAGCATTTTCTACTGGGGTACCCACACTCTACACTTCAACATTATTGCCATTAAATAGTTAATGTCAAATTATGTGGAGGTCCTCTAAGGGAGAGGCTGACCCCTCAATGAAGCTGAGCAAAATGTAACCTGAAGATACGACCATGAAAGTCCTTTCCTTGGCTGCTTTAGTGAAATTCTCTAGCACCAAGAAAATCTGGGAAATAATTTTTCTCAAGCCAATTCTGTGCTGAGGTGTCCCTCGTTTTTGAAACTCAATAGAACTGACTGTCTGCCTTTAAATGTATATACAGGCAGATAATAATTAGCTTGGTTAAAATTGTTTTTTGCAATTCCTCATAGGCTTTTCCATTTTTATCTGCTTTTACTTTTCAGTCCCTCACCCACTAGAGGACCAGCCAGGACTGTTTTGCTGAGCCAGGGGCTTCTCAGTTTCCCCCCACTGCGGGGACTACAGATGCTTTGTTGTTTAATTTAAAAATGGACCTTTTTAATCATACAAAAGTGTTATCCTCAAACAATGATATGAGCAGGATTAAGATGAATCTATCTGTAATCCAGCATTTATTATTTGCAGTGACAATTCCATAATGGCCCATGTTTGACTGTGAGGTGGTGGCACAGCCACCTGCTCTGGATCTGAATCTTGAGGCTCTTTATCTTTTCCGCTTTTCTCCATGTAGTAAATCTTTAATGCTCACATTTTAATTCCCAACAGTGGCTGAGAAAACCCTGGTACAGAAGTAATAAAGACAATATTTCATTGTAACCTTGGGCTAGCCAAAACAACACAAATCATTTTACCTCAAGGCCATTAAAATGTCTTTCAAATATGGCATCAACTTTAAACCCTGGTTTCAATCTAGGTTTACCTAGGCAGCCCCTCTTATAAAACTCAGCAAAATCAATAAACACCACCTAACATTTTCACTGGCTATGTGAAGAGTACTTGATGATTTTACTTGCCTTTCTTACTCTTTCACATTAGAGATAATGTATAACCTATGCATCAACACAAAGAGCTTTTCCACCAGAAAAAGGAAATTAGTAGGTTCACGTCAGACAACAGCAAATGGCAGTTTGGGTAGCCAATCAAATTAAAAAACCCAAACCAAAACATTGTTTTATTGCAAGAAATGTGAAATGAAGCAAGCAGAAGAGATGTGGAATGGTGAATGACACAAATTTTGGTATTATATTAAATTCTCAAGCTTTTCCTATACGTATAGGAAAGAAGATTAGGTCAAAAACAACATGGGGGTTAAAGTATTTTTAATGCTGTGTTCTTGTTGCTTAGAAGGGACAGAATTTAACTTTAGTAACAATGGATCTGTGGCCACCAGAACTACCCTTCCCTGCTGGTACCACTATCAACATGACTGTGTGCACATGCCATCCCTGCACAGGAGACCTGGTGCTCCCTGGAAGGCCCTGGAGAAACACATTTGTGTGACTGAGGGAAATCACCCATGCAGGCACTAAAGCAAAAGGAGGTGGCTCAACATGCCCAAAACATTTGGCACCACAGCTTCCTCTATGAGGTTTTTTGGTGTTCAGCTGACAAGACAGTGATGAATTTAAAAGATCAAGTGCTCCCCCATGCTAAATTCAGAAGGGATTAATTTTTCAGTGAATTTTCCTAGAGAACGTGAAGGAAATCTCTATCCAGTTCTGCTGAGGCTGTCTCACAAAATACTATTACAGCATTTGTCAGTCATCCAATAGCTTCTGCTAATTGTAAAACTGACTAAACGAAACTGTAAATTTAGAGAAAGTGATCAGCAGTGGTTCCTTTCAGCCAAAGCTAAGACCTACATAGCAAAACAGTGTGGAAATGTTCTAGCGAGTGATCTGAATTCAAGCAGAGGTAAACAGTATAAAAACACTACTGTCAATATAACAGCTGCCACCAGATCTGAATTAAAACACAATAAGAACATAAAGGATAAATGTCTTCAGACTGTTACATGGGGCCAAGTGCAGTCATCATTGTTCTCATGGCTGAGCCAAAGTGGAATTGGGGTATTTCTGGTGGGAAGCAGAAGGGATCATCATCCCATGCACATCTCTGCAGAGCTCTCCAGATGCTGCTCTAGGGGACAGCCCTAGAATTGAGAGACTGCTGTTTGCTCCACAGAAATACATAGAGCTCAGTGAATCAGCTGCACTATTTATTTTTGTAAAATTATTTTTTGTTCATCACAATCTTCTATTTGCTGAGGTTAATAGAGAAGCAAAAGTGAGGTCTGAAAGACAGAATCCTATCAGGTGAGGACTATTCCAAAGGGCACATTCAACAATTCTAACAATGAGATTGATGATTAATAATAATAATAATATATAATGATAATAATGAATATATAATAATAATAATAATAATAAATAATAATAATCTGTAGATTGAGCACACATCAAGGTAAAATAGTATTTCCATTGTCTACATAATAAAATGAACTTTGTATTTTAATTCTGCAAGACTACACTGGTAACAAAGGCAAATTGCCACTACAAATAGTAAGTGGAATAAATTGCATTTTACTTTGTAGAGATTAACACTATCCATGCTTTGTCTTCAACAGCCATCACCAAGACCATAAGGCCATGAATTTTTCTGATAAAACAGCTTTCACCTAGATCCTAGTGACCTTGGTAGTTCAGGGAGAGAAGTAAAGTCTGCTGCTAATGATTCACTAACCTGATGTCTTAGGGTGAAGAAGGACCTGACATAAAAATCCTTTTGGAATTATTATGTCAAGGATCGCATCCAAATCTGTGAACCTTACTCATATACTAATTAAAAGCAATCAGCAGCAGATTTTAAAAAGACTTCTGAATTACAGTCACAGAGGACTATGAAATCAGCTGCATTAAAAACAGACTGTAGATAAACTAAGCCACATAGAAATCCTTGGTATGTGCATTGCACATACACCTCACCACTTGAAAAATATGTCAGTATAAATGCAAAGTCATCACAGGTAATACAATTACTCTGCAGTTAAGTACAGCTGATGATCTGATGCATTTTAAAGGCTCAGAAAATTGAAGTGAAGACAGAGGTGATTACTCAGCCAGAAAATAAAGTTGCAAGGGTAAAAAGTGTTTGAACATGACTGGAGAAATTATGACTTCTGTTACTGGTTTAAGTGATTACACTGTAAGATTGTCAATGAAATATTTATGCATGTAAAAGCAGTGAATGTGGCATTTCATTTCCTTTGGAGGAAGCTAGAAAATGGGGAAAAAAGTGGGTACTATAGAATGAAAATCACCCCTAGCAACATCTCTGCACCCTGAATTACAAAAAGTCCTGAATAGTTGAATACCAATAGTAATATTTCTTAATAATATTTTAACCATATTAAAACCAATAGATACACACATTTACCCTTAGTGTAGGCGTCCATTAGAAAGATACTAAGGGACATTGATGCCCTTACTGCTGGCAGGTATTTTTAGTGATTGTAATAGATTGTAATAGACCTGTGGAGCCCTCTATGGAATACTTGTCAAACGCTGTAATCAACAATTAACTTGGAAAATAATTTGGAGCAATGGAAGGTGCAATAGCAATAGATGGTAGAGAAGTGACTGGATGATGTTAAAGAAGCTGAAAACAAAACTGTGTCAGCCCTGAAATAGTTGTGAGCATGATCATTTTAGGTCCCTTCCAACTGAAATGGTCCTATTCTATTGTATCCTATCCTATTCTACCCAGAAGCAGAAGGAGAAAAGGGCCATTCATAACCTTCAAGGAAGGTCCAAATGTTTGTGGTTCTAGACCAATGAGCAAATCACAACATGACTGACCCATCTTCTGGATAATATCTACTGGGATTTTCCTGAGAGGACAGAGTCCATATGGCAAAATCACAAAGCACTTTCACAGATTAAAGCCTGATACTAAAACGTCACTGAAAACTGTTTTTACTGAAGATTGACGTGCTAGATTTGATTAATGTCAAGTCTTTTCTTTAACAATAGCTAAGGCATTAAGCATATGATCCATGCAGCAAAGATGCCTGAAGAATTTCCAGTGCCAAGGCCTGACAGTCTTCAGGCACTGAAGATCACCTTTGCTCACGCATCTTCAAGTCTTTCACTTTAACAGCGATTAATTCTCTCAGAGAACAGCTGCTTCCTTGCCAGCTCAGTGGAGTTCTCAGGGCCCATCAAAAGGTTAGGGACAGGGATTATTATTTTATTTACTGCAGGAAAAGTATTTTGCATCATATTGAGATTCTTTCATTTAATTCGTCAAGAGAAGCATATACACCAATATTACACATATGAAGTGACCATAACTCAGGTCATTAGGGAAAGATGGTTTTAAATACGGCAGGTCATGTATTTGCCATACAAAGGTAGTTTTCAAAGGGACTGAAAATAAGGATTAATGCTTGACTCAAAGTAAAACCTGATAGAGTAGGGAACCTGACTTTTGCAAAAGTTTGTTGTAATAATATTTTGGAAGGGAGGGGCCAAGAAAGATCTCCAAAAATAGCAGAAAAACTTTTGAACCTGTGTCTGTTTTTCTGTTTGCAAGACTAATGGCTTGATCCTTAAGAAAAAGAGTGGAAGTGCCAAATGTTTGTAATATTTGAAGGTGTATTCCTTCTCAGAAGATAAAAAGAAAAGAAGATTCTTTCCCCCATAAACCAATTTTGGTTTAATGTATGATAGTAGGGAGGTTAGATTTTTTTAGAAAATTAGGGGGGAAGAAGAATTGCTAGTTTTCTCTAGCAATGACAGAGGATCTTTGTGACAATGGCATGAGAGTTGAAGGGAAAGCAATTTTAAAGTAGGATTGTGCTTTACAACCATTATGTATTTATCCAGTATATGATACTGACAAAGACATCCTGTTTTCAGAGGAATGTGAAGGAATTTTCATAACAAAGCTGAAAAGTGGGAGGTTTCCTTATCAAGTTATTCTCATTTTCAAATACCATTAAACAGCCAGAAATGATCTAGTAACACTAAGACACAAGGAGAGAGCAATGGAACAAAGTTTTTCTAGGCAATATTTTCCATTAACAAAATTCCCATTGTTTCACATATGGCTCCAAGGAGGCAGGGCTGAGTATTGGTGCTCATCACAGCATCTTCAGCTGCAGCAGAGGCCCTGCAGAGGAGGGAGGGATAGGAAGCACCTGCCAGTGCTGAACTTCCCACACACACCACTGCCTCCAGACACATGCTGAGGAGAACACCCAAGGAACAAGCACAACCTGCACATCTCACACCTTCCATTGCTCCCTCAAAGCCTTTCCTCTTCTCCCCATGGGATTTTATGTCCCTTTCTTCCTTTTAGCTCCGTTGCTAATCTCTCAGTATGATGAGTCACCTTCCACCACAGTGGCCCATGTGAATGACAGATTATGTTCAACCCTGGAGAAGCCCAGGGATAGAGCTGAGGGGAAAAGGCTCAGATTTGGAGTGAGAAATAGAGAATATTTCAGCTAATGAATCAAATTAGTGTTGTGTGGCAGCTGAGTCCAGAGGCTTTTGTGCAATATCTTGCAATTCCCAAGCTGTTGAATCAGATATTCTGGCCCAAGAGAGCCCAAAGGCATTGTTTTAAATATCTCAATTAACAATCCCACTGAACATTAAGGAAACTGCTAGACATGTCAGTGTTGGGTCTTGGAGAAATGTAGTGATGGATGATCAAAACAGCTGAAGTAATCAAAATTTTCTGCACATTTGGGCACAGAGTGCATGAGTGTAAATATCACCCCAGATCTGGGCCAGCTCTGAGTGGATGCTGCATGACAGACAACTTCCTCTCATTCAGAAAGGATACTGCACACTAATGTTGTCCTCTGTGCTGAAAACGCCTCACTAATTACCTTTTCATCCTAATTAAGCCTTCTTCCTAAGTGCACCTTTCCAACTGCCTTGGCCTTTAAAGAGCGAAAATACCAAATATATGATGCATGAAGGAAACCACACAGAGTATCAACTAATGAAAAATTCACTAGTCTGTTACCCTCCCTGACCACATTGTTTAAAAATATCTGGAATTTATAGTGAAAACAGAATTCAGCTTCAGAATTTTTAGCTTCATTTCTTAGTTCTCTACTGCCTATATACCTGCAAAACCAAAATTCCACCTGATAATTAGTGGCAAATTAAAATGTGCACTCTTTAATGAGGCCAAAGCTATGTGACAATATTTAACATAGACACCTCCAAAAGGCTAAAGCTTAAGCTATTCCATGGTTGAGAGAAAGCTTTTAAAAGAAAAAGCAATTCCCTTGGATCAATCCCTAAATAGGGTTATGATTAAATCGGACGTTTGGGAATAAGCTGGAAACTGGATTCTAAAGCCAAGTATTGCTGAGCTCAGCAGCAATCCCCTGGCTCCCGCTGGCTTCTATCAGTTACAAAACCAATCTGCATTGTATTTCAAAATCAGCACAGGCACATGGGGAAATATGATACGTTTTCAACTGCAGGCTGAAATTTTATTGACTTGGTTGTGCATCCACCCCTCTCTGATCCATCATACTGAGGATTTTACTGGTTCCTACTGGTATGAGTTCAGGCATTCTTAAGATATATTCATGAAAAACCTGTCATATAGAGTACTTCCTGCTCAGCCTTTTCCTACCCCTTTTTTATTTGACCTTTCCCATCTGATAGGCACATAATACTTCTAGTGAAATATCAAGTCCCATTTTGAAACTTCTGGGAGCCTGCACTGTTCTGCAGTTCACCTGTAGCAGACACCAGGCACTGGGCTGTGACAGCAAACATACACCTATCAGCCCACTCACCTTACCCTGCTGTTAACCACCCTGGGTTCCTGTAAGAATAATCCAAAGAAGATTTCTGTAAATTTTCATGAAAAGTGAAATTCCTCCATCACTGCAAACTTGCAGCTTTAAGGAAGTCACATCTTGTGCTTCTGTCGGTGAGCAACACATCCCAGTGGATCAAGTGAGTTGTTACCCTTCCACTGAATGAAACTGCAGGGCAGCAACAAGCTGGTTTTCATCTGAGGCACCTGATATTTACACACTGATTCAGTTGAGGATTGGATACATTTTTCTGGCTTTTAAAAACCAGTAATTCAAAATAAAAGGACAAATACCAGTCCTTAGATGTATTAACACTGCAGTCAGTTGCAGGTACTGATGACTTCCAATACTCAAACAAACAACTTCAGGTAAAAAACAAATTGAAATTATGTATTTCTGAGCCTACTAGGATTTTGATTTCCAATCCATTAAAAAACCCAAGTTGTTTTCCAAGCTACATGATTGTTCTTATTTTCAGCTGAGATTTCCAGAGTTTAATCACATATCTCTCGAGATACTTTTGGAGAATTGCTTTTTTAAAAGTAGGAATATGATTTGGAAACACATATCCAGGGGTCCACAGAGGAAGCAGGCTACATTTACTGCTTATTTTTTTATTGAACCATTTATATCAAAAGATATTTTCCCTTCATCTTTTGAACACTGAGATATGAGTTAACAAATCAGGTATGTTCCAAATTTGCCCTCAGCCCCAGCCCCAGTCTCAGCCATAATTTATAGCCACTAATGCACAGTGAAATGTGCAATAACTCACAGTATTCTAAGTAATACAGCATACAACCATGCTGCTGATAATATGGACTTAATAGCATTTAGTCTTCACCTGCTGATCCTATTCTCTTTGTACAAATGTGTTAAAAACAGAACTACCTAGGTGTAACTTGGAATATACCTGGGTTAAATAATAAAAGACTTCTGGATTTTTAGCAATTATAATCCCTTTTCAGAGAAAGAGCAAGAAATTATAATATTAAACATCAGACTGTAAAATAGGAGAAAAAACAAAACTCAAACATGGCTCATCAGAGTATCCACTGGAGTTTTTCATTTCCAAAACTTTCAACAGTAGCTCCATGTCAGAAGATGAATAAATACAGTAGTTTTTAAGCGATTTTTTAATCCCTCATGTTGATTGTAACGTCAACCAAAAAGGTAACCCTGAACTTTAGGGCCATTTTCCTTTGCAGAAATTACTTTTTGCACTTTCTCAGGTGAAAGGGTAATCTAAACTTACCAAGGGAAAATTGAAGGACAGATGCAGTAGTTGTGTTAAGGCCAGTGGTGGTCTGTGGGAAGAGAAGCAAATATTTTTGTTAGATCAGCAAAACAATACATTCATCACTTGTTTTTCTCTGAAAGCATGGAAAATCTCTAGACACCTACATCTCCAGTGCATAGGACTGTTAATCATCAGCCCTTTCAGGTTGAGTGATTTTTTTTATGTCATTTTGATTACTGAAATCTCATCATATGTCAAAGCCAGAATTCTTTCCCACCATACTAATGTCTACAAAAAGAGCCCATTTATGCATTGTTGCATTTGTGTGCAACAGGGTTGCTTGACCACTTTTTAGAAGACTGAAAAAATGAACTCTGTGGTTTATAGTCACATTAGTGTAAATCTGTATATATGGAATGATTTCCCAGCATAGAACAAGCACTAAAAATGATCATAAATAAATAATAAAATTAACATTAAGTAACCCTAAAAAATTGAAATATTAAGAGGAAACAACAGAACTTAAATCTTACACACCAAAGCAAACAAAAAACCTTGTGATACCATATGGTATGTACAGTGCAATGTTGTAGCAGAATCTACCCACTACCGACATCCAGCCAAGAACTAGAAAGAGAAACACCAGCAGCTCACCCTGTCCTCAGCAAACCACCCTCCTTAGAGACCTCTCTTTCTCCCTTCTTTGAATGCCTCCATATTTCAGTAGTTCAAATTTGAATATGGCCACATTCCCATTTAAGTCATTCTGCCAGGATCAATTCAGTATTTGGTATCACACTTATCTGCCAAATAATAAATTGCTTTCAGATTTTAGTTAAGAGCACCTATTATATTATTTTTCATTCAATTAATTATGTTGTGGAAGTTATAATTTGAAAACAAAATTTTATAAAGGTTCAGTAGCTCATATCTCCAAGAAATTAAAGATAACAGTTATCACAGAAGATACTTTCATGTAGACTTAGACTGAGTTGTGATCCCTTCAGCAATGCTTTGGGAAAAAGCACTAGACTTACTATAAATTTCTGCAAAATTCTGCATAGGACTGCTTAATTCAGACACTGCAGAGAGAATGGTAGGGAGCCTTAAGTAGATATTTTCTTTTGCTTTCAACAACTCTGATGCCATACACTTTTCCAGGATTTTGCCAGTGGTAAATTCTCACCAACAGAGACAGCTGGTATTAAAAACCCCTCTGCCTGCAGTAACAGGTGGCTGTTGGAAATCAGGAGAAAAGAAGGAGGTCAAAGAGCAAATCAGCAGCTGTTAGAGCCACTGATATAAAATATTTTGCAAATTCAACTCTTCTTGACTAAATATTTTAAAGCAGTAATTCGTGTACTAGGATCTATTAGCAGGAACAGAGATTTCATGATCCATTTCAAGCAGGGAAAGAATAGGACTGATAAAAATCATGGAGAAATGAAACAAGTATTAAAATTTGTGACAGAAAGAGGTTATGTTGTGAAATTGCCAAAACAAGTACAAATGAGAAACAGGTTGGTTCTAAGACAATAGATATTTAAATGTATACCCATTCTTAAAAATAAAACTAGATCACACCTCTGGCCTGAACACTCTTATGGTCATCCATAATGTTAAGCCATTAGCATGTTCCTGCAGAAGGATTTGATTTTTCTGCAACATTGCCATAATATTTATAAAAACTTTCATTTTTAGGCTGGTAACTGTTTATAAGCATGACGATTTTTTTCAGGTGGTTATTTAATCACACCACTTTGGCAGCGTAACAATTTTTTTCCAAATTCCTGACGCCAAGGTAGTGCTACTTTACCACACAGCAACATGACAAATGCAGTCCAATACGGGATTTTGAAGCCAATTCCTGATTACTAAGGATAGTTTAATTGCATATCACCAGGGAGAAGACAGCTAATGAACGACAGTTCACAATGCTCAGAGCTGGGGCCCTGGGTTTGTTAAATGTCATAAATATATATTTTTCCAAGTAGTGTTACCTATGTTCAGTACTACAACTAAAAACAAATGTAAAAAATGGAAAAAATATCCCAGTGGTGTGACTTCCCTTTTGCACAGGACATAAACCGATGCATGCACTCTCAAGGCAGTTAGTAAAGCACAGCACATTCAAACAGGATGCACAGTAGCAGAGAGGCCATTTAACATCCCTGACAGGATCCCCTGGCTGGAGCTGGCTGTGAGGGAAATTCTTCTTTATGTCTAAAATCTCTAAATTAGTTTCATACGTGTTTACGACTTTTATGCACAACATCAGCAATATTTGCATTGCATTTTTGTAATTCTGGTTCTAGTTAAGGATGTAAAATTAACCCTGTGAAAAGAATTGTCAGTGTCTGAAATGAAACGAAGTTCCCTGGCCAAAACCACTTCTGTTTTATGGCCTTCTTCCATGTTTGCTCCTCAAATAGCTCTAATGAGCCTCTCCCTCCATTCAGAAGACTGTTGAAAACATGAAAATTAATTTTGAATTACATGGGCTTTGATCTGGCCTTTTAATTTTTTGGTTCTTTCCAAAACTCCCCTTTTATGTACACCACTGCAGCTAGCTGCCCAGCATCAGCATGTGGGCATTGGTTTATGTATTGCAATTCCTTTTCCACACCCAGATGACCTCAAGTTAATGCAAATTGCACCATGTTGTTTCTTACAGCAATTTTATGACCAAACTACCCCCCAACAAAATTAATTCTGTCCCATTCATCATGACTCAATCTGTTATATACACTTCCCTGCGACTGGCAGGTGGTTGCTCCAGGCTGCATTTAAGTCTTTAGGATGCATTGTTCACAAATGATGTTTTACAACCAAATTAACATTTGTCAACAGGGACAAGAAAAAAATGGGACAAGACTAATAAAATAATAAAAGAAAAATGAACCCTGTCTCTATTTAATTGTTGAATATAAGAAGAGAATGATGCCAGATCAAAAACACAGTTCTATGTCCTTGACTTTTCAGTATTTCAGAGTTATTTTAAACGACATGGATACAGGCTGGATCAAGAGACTGTCCCTTGCCAACTACTTCAATAACCTTTGGTTAGCATCTACAGTTTCAAACACTGGGATGTTGCTGGGTGTGCTTCTATGGATCTATCACCTTGCCCAAGAGCATCTTTGCTAAATGCCGAGCTCTGAAAGCACACCACCATCCCTGCAGCTGACACAGCCCCCAGCCTGCAGCCCCAGCCCCGCCAGGAGAGGCAGCCTGCACTTACCAGCTCTCTGGGACCATATGGCTCGCAGAACGTGGCAGCCTTGCCGTGCATTATCACTCCACAGTGCTCCCCAACCTCGCAGTTACTGCACTCAGACCTGCAGGGAGAGCACACTGTGTTCAGAATGGAAATCAGAGACTGGATGCCTGAGACTGTGTGAACTGTAAAATCAGGCTGCTGTGTCTTGGTGCTCAGATTGGACTGTTTGTTATCATGGTGCTGACCACACAGGTTGGGCAACTCTAAGTATGATCCACTGGGGCTGCCTCTTGTAAAAGGTGATTCAGTACTTGTCTCTGCAAACTGCCCCTCCTCTAGAGTGGCGTGTTCCTGCTCGTTGAATGCAAAACATCTCACCATGGTAAACCAAGTTGAAATCTTACATATATAATTTACCCTGAAGCTACTCTTCTTACAAAATCCTTGTGAACATTTGATTTACCATACATAAACCCACCATAATGGAATTACCATAGAGAATAGCTGAGGACAAGTGGCCGGGAACAGTCCCCTGCTCCTTGCAGGGTTATTTCCCCAAAGGCCAGCCTTGAGGCTGCAGTGTAACATGGCATTTGCTGTTATTTCTATATGTATTTGTCATATTCCATATTTCTAGTAACAGTGTTGCCACGCTGCTTACCTTTTAGGAGAAAAACTATGAAGAATTTCTCAGAGAGGCTGGTAAGTGTTCCAGAGACAACTCATTACACCTGTTCAGGTATTTCTTAATTTAATGTGAATGACTTTGTGGGCAGCCTGACTGCAGAACACAGGGAAAAGGCTGCCTCCCCCACCTTCCAGGACTGTGGTATCAGATCTTAGGATGAGGACCATGTTTTCAAAAAACGTTGGATATACTCCTCGTCCACACCAAGCTGCCTGCAATGGTGCTGACCAACATTGCCTTTGGGCATTCAAAGCTCAACCTAAACATCAAACCTCCAGGGAAACATTTACTCCAGAAAAAAAATGAACATAAAAATGTTTGAGTTATTTTTCCTGTATGAGAATGCCAGTGAAGTAATTCAGCAATTCACACTGGTAACATTTAAGATTTTGAATTTAAGCAGCAAAATAAAATATTTTAATAAAGTAGTATAGTTCAAATCAATTTCAGTGAATTAATATTTACTTATAGAAATCACAGTTAGCAAATAATTTTATTTCTCAATAAAAGGCCAGAAGAGAGCATGTGAGTGAATAAAATGGTACTTTTAGAGAAAGCACAGAAGCAGAGTTCACAGAGGACATGTTTTGTTGCTATCTAAATTTCATTTGATCCCGAAGTTCTAACAACTGAGGAGCAGAGGGATAGGATCTAGAAGAATTCCTGGGATTCTGTAGGATTCTGGCTGTTAGAAAAAATATTTTCATTGTCTGCTCCTGCATTTTTTTTAATTTTATAGTGGAGCATCTACCTGGATTCCTGATATGTGCAAAGAGACAGACACAGCAGGAAAACTTTGCCATAAATACTATGTAGGGACCACTTAGTCCTTCCTGAAAGGCAGGGCTACATAATCCAAGGGATATTTTAATTCTGTAATTCTCATATTTCAACGAATAAATAGTGATTAATCTGTTCTATTTCTGTAATGTGGTCTATGGAATATTGTATGGAAATTCAGAAACATTGTCCTGCTAATACAGCAGTTTCATCATCAGTTGTCTTTTCTAGGATGACTCCTCTCATACAAAATTGGATGGCTCTTGGTAATCCTGATTCAAACCTTTGTGTTCTCTTTGAAGTGCATTACCTTTGACAATAAACTGCTCATTAGCTTGACAAGAATTCATGAAGAGCAAGATAATTGATCTGCTGTTCCTCAGATCATCGTCATAGTACTACGTGTTTAGAAACAATCCAATTTGCTCCTCTCCTGGTGCAGACAGGAAGGTTAATTTCTTTTCTATTTATACAAACAGAAGACAGTATTAATTGCCCTGGCTGGGTGCAGCTTTCTACATTATCTTTCTCACCGGCCTGGTCTAAAATCTTAGCACATTAAAATCACTTCAGCTTTCTCTTCACAGCTGGTCCTCGCTGCCTCTGCTGACAAGCGTCGCATTTATTGAGATGACTTCTCCACAGACCTGCCATCTCTCTCATCTCTGGCTTAGAGTCCCACCTCTCTCTGCTATTGTTCTTCACTTTGCTAAAGGGGAAACATCTGCTGTTTCCCCACCCATATTTGTCATTTCTTTTCCCTCTACAGTACCTGAGTATGTGGACATTATATTGACTGATGTCTTTTGTGATGTCTGAACCATAAAGAAGATAAACATCTCAAACTGCCAAGAGATTTTAACACATAAATCTTCCTGAAGTTTAATCCCACAGTTTTAGTGCAATTTGGAAACCACTTTAGGACCTCTCTCTCCTGTCAGAAAGCTTTCCTCAACCTCTTTGCCACTGGAAATATCACTGTACCTGTACATTTTTCATATGCCATGAAGAAGTGATGACCAAGAGAATCTCTGTTTCTTATTGATTGATTTTACATGGTCAGCTATTCTTCATGTCATTTTTGACAAGTGTGCCTTCTGTAAGTGACTGCTGCTTGGTGTGCTGATAGGCTTTGAGATAAAACATGACATCAAATTGGGAAGGAGAGTTTAGCCAGCAGTACACTTCTGTACTGGCTCTTTCTCCTTTAATTGTATAGAATCCCCTGCTTTCTCAGTCCTACTATAAAAACGGTTTTATATAAAACATGCCTTAATGTCAACATTTATTCTTTATTTAATTTATGCATGTTCATAGCATTAGATCATTTATCATAGGATTAAACAAATGTTTTAACTTTTGTCCTTGTTTTGCCTGGTTTAGTTATTACACAACACTTTTTTATGCTCTCCTCTGCAGTTTTATGAAGTTACATGGAGGCAAGATGCTCACAGAAACAGGTGCTCAAAGACTAGACAGTCTTCTTCATACTAAACATATTGATACACATATACTCTACTTATCCAGCCGTTCCCTGGCAAGTGGTACCTGGTGCAGATTCCCTTTCCCTACTGAAGAAGTCAGTTACTTCCATGGTTCCTGAGCTTTCTGATCTAACAGTGTCCTATCAATTTTCAGAAAGTCTTGTGGACATAAATTACTTGTATTATTTCAGTTTTCTAACTGAAAAATATACTAAGCACTTCTAGTTAGTTCAATAAGTCAGCAGTGGCTGGCTGAGCATGGACATTGGTGCTATGTTTACAGTGGTGTGGGAATCACTTATCTACCTTAACTTCCGCAGCTAGTACATTTCAGATACATAATACATTGGACATTCATGACTGCATGAAGCATATTTTTTTCACAAGAGATCTTTGCAAGGTTGGCGGCAAATAAAACCCAAGAAATGAGGAAATCTTTGCTTAATAAGCAGACTTTTGCCTGGGCATGACCATATTCTGACATGACTGGACATTGAAAGAAAAGATTATAAACAAACTACACAAGAAAAATTCTTACAGTGGCTGGTGTCCCAAGAAAACGAGAAATACAGGACATGCTCCCATTCCTGCATTCCCAACAGAGAAATCCTCCTTCTTTGTTCTCTTTCTTCTATGTTCACATAAGGACAGGTCCTCTCCTGTTGCTTTCTCCTCTCCCTGTCCCCTTCCCACTTTAGCAGTTTCTCCTGTTTTGTTTCAGTGACCAAATTTTGATTTAGGTCAGGAACTGTGGTCCTGTGACTTTTCATCTACAAAGAGCCTTATCCCAACCATCCCTTTCTCTTCCTTCTGCAGCTCCAACAACACTTGTAGCCACTCCTTCCCTGTTTCGGAGCCTCCAAAGAAACAGATGGCTGCTGGGAAGAATGTGTCTTATAAAGCATTTGAAAGAGCAGGCAGTCACTCTCGAAACCATGCAGTGCAAAATAGTTATTTGATGTGAGGCCACTCTTAGCAACGGGGTGACACACAGGCTCTGCTGGGACTCGTAAAATTGGACACACAGAGAGGATATAAACTGCTTAGCAGGTGCACTTGGACAGTACATCTCTGCCAGAGCTGCACATACCAGAAGGGAAATCAGGAGGAGTGGGAAAATATTAATTGCTTCCAAGCCAGTGTTAGGTAGGATTTGGGAAGAAAAGATAGGAGGAAAATATAGACAGTTCTCTTTTCATCTGTACACACATAATGGCTTCAGAAATGATTAGAGTGGCTCGGTCTAAGTGGCCCCGTGGCAGGGCCTTGCTGCGGTGTCTGTGCACATGAGGCAGCTGCTCTGCACAGACCAGACTGGGCAGAGCTGGAAATACTGCTCCAGCACTCACTGCAATTGGTTGTGGTAAAGGGATTTTTAGCAGCTGCCAGGGGAAAAAAATGCAATTTTAGGGTGGATGGCAACAACTGTTAATAATTCCTAATTTTACTCCCACTGGGCAACCAAATGAGAATGAGCTTTCTGCCACTAAGTGGATCTTCACTGGAGGCAGAGCTACTGCAGAAATTCTTTGTGCTGAAAAGCTCATGATACCTCATTATGGTTTTCTTTTATTTGTGCTCCACTTGTGTTTAGCATTGCTGAAAATGCTGGCTTTCTGCTATTACAGAAAAATCTGTCTCAGGATTGTGGTGAGTTTTGGGACACTCTCATAACACCCACCTCTCTGCACTGACTCACCAAGTGGTTACATTTATTCCAGAGGGACCTAATCCAAGTCCTGGGGACATAGGGAGCAGAAGACTGGGGCCTCTTTTAATCCGAAATATTTCTGTTGAGGCTTCTATAAGCAAGGATGAATTTAAAGTTGAGAGCAATGGATAAATAAATTATGGAGGCTCCCAACAGACAAGCCCCCTGTGAGTTATGAGGCATCTGCAGGGAAATAATGCCTCTTCTCATTTTTTTCCACTCAAGTCCATTTAACACACTGCTGCTAAAGCTATCTACCTTGGCAGCTATTCTGCAACCCATTAAGAGTCCTTGATCTGTTCATACCCATAAAGAAAGAGGGGGTTTTATGTTTTAGTATTGCAGTCCTTAATGCCTCTAGCCCAGAAAAAAACATTTAAAGAGCTGATACAAAAGGAACAAGAGGAGCAAAAATTATAGGCACATTTTAAAAACTATTAAAATGAGTATGTAGAAAATAAAAATATCCATAAAATTCTGTAAACTACAGCATTTTCACATAAGATGGTAAACTATGAAAGACCTGCACAGATAGAAAGTTGTGACCATCCTTAATAAAAAGGAAAATGAAGTCAAATGTCACAGAATAAATATATTAACTAACAAACACAGGTAAGTGCTAAAATGCTTATCAAGGATTTATTTGAACAAGATAAACTAACCCAGCAAAATTTTTCTGTGTTTTGTATGAATTAAAACAATAAAGTCAGTTATATTTATGAAATAGGATTGAAAGAAATAGAAAACTCAGAAACAATCTTATATTACAAAAAGTAGGCTCCAACCTTCAAAACTTCATATTAAGACCAAGAGATGTGTTTATCTGGGTGTTATATATTGTATATATACTCACTATAATGAACAGAATCAGTTTTATATACATAAATATATATATATATTTATGTGTGTGTGTATATATAAATATTTATGTATAACTTCCTCCTCTGGGACTCTGTACACATATAACATATGAATATATGCACATATATATTCATATATATATTTAATATATATATATACACATATATGGTCATCTATCTGCATGATCACACTGTGGTTGTAAAATTATTAATATTTCAGTTTCAGAGGTCTGTCTAAGAGTTATCTTTGCTAAAAGCACACTCCCTTTGACTAAAAGCTAACAGTCTGCCACTGTTCCCAACTCCCCTCTTCTGAGCCAAGGGAGCACTGAGGGTCTCTCCTGTAGGCTCCACCTACAGTCGCCTCTCCATTTGTCCTGTTATTTACTGTTGGACAACTTAGGACTGTGGCAGTGACTTAAGGAGTCCACCCCTCCCAGGGATTGATATTAGATTTTATTAACATTAAAGTGATTATTTTTCCTCAATTCTTCCTTTGTTTTCTGAGCCGGTGCATGGGTTGGGTCTCTGCAATCACTTGGCAGAGAAAGGGGCAGCAGAGGCAGAGATGGTGTCTGAGAGCTCTCTCATTATGTTCACAGTTCATAAAGCTGCTGCCTGACCTGTCCTAAGTTGTACTTGCCTTATTTTGCATGGGAAGGTTGAGATTCTTCTATGGCATCTGCTGGCTAAAGAACGATACCCTCTTGTGCTGGCTGTTTCAGAGATAGGCTGTGATAAGAATGACCCTATTCAGGAATCCCAAAACCCCACAAACCCTAGCAATTGGGAGGTGCTGTACAGAACTGAGAAACAAAGTGTTTTTCCTTCTTATACAATACAAAAGTTCTGAAATAGTGTACCTTCCACAAAAAAAAAGGAAAAAAAAAATCAACCCCAAATATTTTCATCACATGAAAATTAGACAGAAGTATTTAATTCCAGTTGGGGTTTTATGGGGGAGGGATTCCTATGATTTTTTAAATCATTTGGAAACACTTCATTTCAGTTTGGAAGGAATTAATGCTATAGCTAGCTCACCAAAAACATGTACAACATGAAATTAAAAAAAAATTGAAACAACAAAGTTTAATTATTGAAATTCTTCTCCTTTTTGATGAAAAGCTGTGTTTTGACGAAACCAAAATCTTCATTCATAAATATTCACTGAGCTCAGCTCCAATCCTTCTATTTTTGGATTAGTTAAAAATTTGAAATCAACAAGAATTTGTCACCCACTTCAACGTGCTTAGAATTTCTCAGTCACTCATTAATAAATTAATTAATATAGCAAAATATTTAGGTCCTAATGAAGCAAACCCACACTTTTGTTTATACTTCATTTCATTCAATAAATATAATGTTTTCATTTGCTCAAACACGTAATAAGGAGTGCAGAAACTCACCACATGTTAGGATTCAATTCTTGCTGATGGTAAGAGTCAAAGTCATCTCGTAGGATAATGCTGTCACTGTGCACTTCAGCTGCAAAGAAAACAAAGAAGTATATGAAAAGAAATTCCAGCACAATAATCCCATGCTTTCTAAATGTTGCCTTACTTAGAGTTAAACAAATGCATTGTAAAATACATTCTAAATTTCTAAAAATCTGCTTTTTAGGTTATGCTACTTATGACAGCCAGGGTTTCTTAGTTATAGGATTTTTTGCTTACTATGGATCATAGTACCACAAAAAACTAAGAAGTGCCCCCATCACGAAAGTGATAGCTATGGAAAGATGGGGTCATCAAGTATGTGCTAAATCTTTTAAGAGCTTTTGTTCCAAATTGTTGGTTTTATGAATGTTTAGAAAAAATTCCTCCAGATCCAGATTTTGCAAACATAGGCACAAGAATGGATGAGAAGTCCTAATGAGTGTATTACAGCTTTTATAGTCAGGAGATTAATTTTGACAACTCATAAGCAAAAATCCATATGCTCATTGGAATTTCTCTGCTGCTATCAGCAGACCTGGAAGTAAAGGTCAACTTATCTAAGGAACATAAACTGTGAGTTATGTTATGCAAATATTTCTCACCACTGTTCTGCAAACTTTGGACTCAAATATTCCACCTAGATTTAGTGTCTCATTTATGTATGATTACCAATAAACTCACTTAAAATCCCCAAACTTTGGCACCTGTGATAGTGTTAGACAGACCCTTCTCTACAAATACTTCCACTAAATGAAGTAAACGTCACCTGCTATTTAAACTGAGGAAGAATGTCAGAATCTGTCCTGGATGAATCAAATTGCAGCATGAGGGCTGGTGTGTGCAGGGCTGGAGAGCAGGAGCAGCAGTGCCTCATTCCAGGGTCCATCTTGGAGGAGCACTGGGGCAAAATCCTCCACAGAGTATAACCCTATTCTGGTGTGAGGTGCTATCCCACACTAAAGGTTATGTGTCATAGAATCAGAGAATGGTTTGGGTTGAAAGGGACCTTAAAGACCATCTAACACCTCTGGCATGAGCAGGGACACCTCCCACTACACCAGATTGTTCAAAATCACATCCAACCTGGCCTTGAACACTTCCAGGGATGAGGCATCCACAGCTTCTCTGGAAACCTATTCCAGTGTCTGACCACCCTCACAGTAAAGATTTTCTTCCTGACAGCTAATCTAAACCCGCCCTCTTTCATTTTAAAGCCCTTTATTCCCCCTTGTTCTATTACTACAAGCCCTTGAAAAAATTCCTCTCCGGCTTTCTCGTAGCCCCTTTAAGTGCTGGAAAGTGCTCTAATGTCTTGCTGAAGCATTCGCTTTTCCAGGCAGAACAACGCCAACTCTTCCAGCCTGTCTTCATAGCAGGGGTGCTCCAGTCCTGCTTCTCTTGCAAAGAGATGCTCTAATCCATAACTAGGAGCATAAGGTCTGCAGCATGATATACTCACACTGCAAGGTGTCAAAGGCAATAAAGAGCAATAAAAATCAAAATGAAGAAACAACTAACCAGAAGTGGACATAATTCAATCATTTTATATGAATCTCATTTTTAATTGAATTCCTCAGACCTGGTTTCATGTGACTTTACAGATTTTTTATTATAATAAAGTCAGTGATTCTGAGTTTAAGTAGAAAGAATGACAAGTCACCTACCTAGGTGAGGCTGTAAGGGAGCTTCTGTCGGGGCTGTGGAAAGCAAAGACACACAGTGCATGAATATCTTCTATGAACAGGGCTCAACTGCAGCATTAAAAATCAATTCAGCTTAGAACAAATTGTATCATATATATCCCAGTAGTTTAATTGTGAAAAATGTGATACCCCAAAACTTACAAAAATAGAATAGGAAAGCAAAAATAATTATTCTCTTAATTAAAATAAGCATCAAAATAAATAAAAGTCAGTACTAGTTTTACGTTAAGTAAAAAAGATCAATTCTAGTGTAGAATTATGATATATTGTTAAAAATAATTTGAATTAAGATTCAATAGCTCAAGGACTGACAAAGAGAGTGGAAATTAGGCTCAACAACAGAAATAGATTAGGAGAGGCAAAAAATGTCATACTCTGATCATTTATATTGCACTGAACAACAATTAACTGGGCATATTATTGGGGGAAGTAATCCAAATGTTCCTAGGGCAGCAAATAACAGATTAACTCTGCAAATCATGGTATCAAACACTCATATCAAAGCTTGTTTTTTCAGGCAATGCTGATCAATTCTCCAGTAGGTCTCTGCCTCCCAAGAAACATCAGAATGTTGTAAAGGCACACTGCATGGGGGGCACATGTGAAAAGGCACAATTTCATTGAGTAACCAACACTGTAACAGGAGTATTGGTGTAGCATTACACAAACGGAAGCAGACTCTATGTGAAAGGACACAGCTACATAAAAATATGTGGGAAAGTCAAGAAACTGGCTACACAGTGTGTTAGATAACCCACGGCAGCTACTGCATCCTAGCCTTGCTGGATATTAAACCCAAAGCAGATTACATCTCTTTCATGAAGGCCTAAAGGGCACATATAACCAAGCTCCTGGGAAGCAGCTACTTGTTTGTCCATCAGTACCTCAGCCATGGATCTATTTTTCCAGCTGTCTTTTGGACCTTGGTAAAATAAAACAACCGAAAAAAGGAGAATTTTTGAAGCCAAGATTCATTTGATGATTCTGTGTTTTTTGTTGGGCAGAGACCTAAATTGTAGCAGCACTCCCGATTTCTTCAGAATATTTGCAATAAAATACTGAAGTACTGCAATTTCTGTCCTAACATCTGACAAATTAAGAATAGATTAAAAATAAAAATTAAGGCAGCAAGCTGTATAGAGCTCTCACACAGTCATCTGAATAGAAAGTCCAATACAAATCTCAAGAATTTTGTTTTTCTCTTTCTGCTTAGTCCTTAAATACTGGGTTTGCAAGGAGGCATGCCATTCTGCAATGAAATTGTAACATTTCATGGAGAAGTAGGTGGTGAAGAAGACTGAGCAGTCAACAAATGAGTATCTGCAGAAAATCATGGAAAGCAATCTGGATTTACCTTAGATAGAAAACTTCAATTTAACAGTCTAACCAATTAGAACAGTGACACGTTTTACACCATTCACTAACCATATATAATACATATATATGTGCATATCTATCTCTCCCCTAACCTTATGTACACATATACATATGTATGTATATATAACATGCATATATATGTACACACATATATATGTACATATGCATACATAGGTATGTATGTATGCATATATAAGGGGTGTGTGTATGTGTGTGTGTGTATACACACAACACTGAAAACCACCACTGAAAACTTTACTGCAGCTAGAGAAAAGAACTTAAGTGTCTGTTGTTGCTCAAGAAATCTGAAATCATTTTTCCTTTTCGTTGTTAACTTGCTGTTTTCTATACAAGAAATTCACCCATGCTGCTTTGTCTTCCCTAGCAAAGATGCCAATAATGACTCTAGCAATGGCCAAGACTCTCACCACACTGGTACAAAATCTGGAGAAATACAACTATTGCATGTTGAGCTTGGCACTGTCTCCAGTGGACTGTGCTGGCAAATCCTACAGTGAAAAATACTGCATTTCTACCTTGCAGCCTCAGGTATCATTTTTCTCCATGGAAATGTGTAGATTTCACCAGAAACCTTTTAAAAATTACTTGCACAAAGAAGTGGATTAAACTGGATTAACTGAATTATTTCCCAGATTGAGCAACACGAACTTCTGTATTTTGCCTGCAGGAAAAGCAGCACATTACGGCATGGGATTTGTAATACTCCTGTAATACTCCTGTTCTAAGAGGCTAGGTTGGAAACAAGATCTCTGTCCCTGATGTTCTGAATGCCCTCTTCTCAGTAGTTCCAGACCAGTCCTGAGAGGTTACCTGCTGTGAGCACGGGGGTGGCTGAGAGCCATCCTGCCAGTGCTCACCTACCAGGAGTGTGGTCATGCCAGGGCACATCGTGGGCAGACTCATCAGTTGCCCAAGCAAATTTCACTGGCCTTTAAAAGTAACTCAACTGAAAGAGACCACCTGCTCCCAGGAGAGCAGTTCAGCCCTCCAAATGAAAATTAAGGACTGTGTTATCATTCACCCTAGGTTGTTTGGCATGGCTCTTTGAAAGAGGCTTTCTGTGGAAAGGGCTCCAGCCAAGGAAACACACAGTCATGAATGAAACTTCCTGAAGTTATTATGCAAAATTTCAGCCTTCAGCAAAAAGACACAGGTATGGCACAAACATGGCATCTTTACACTTGCAAAATCTTTTGACTTCATTATAATTTAATAAAACTGTGTGTTTACGTGATTAAAACATACAGACCTGGGATTTGAGATTTTTTTTCCTGAAACAAATCTTCCACCATATGCATAGTACATTGCAAAACAAAACTGCTTACTAATAGACTGAAAGGAAGGAAAGTGTGCAGGTGCATACTAATGCTACTGATCAATCATTTAAAAATTAGAGGTGGAACTAAGCAAACACTTCATGTTAGAAAAAAATGTTGTTACAAGTACAGACTATGTTGGGAAGAGGTTATGTTTCCTAAAACTTTACAGGATCTAAGAAGCCCAAGTATTTTTGCCTCTGGTATTCTGATTGTAATTCAAATTCCAGAGCTAAATACGACAAAAGACTGTGAATGTACTATTTAATGACTGATAAACATAGACTTTATTCTCTATATAAATAATTTCTGTATTACATTTTATATTTCATTGCAAAACAACACTGTGTTGATCTTCAAGTGTTGTATTAAGGCCCACGAATAATAGAAATTCAAAACACAACACGAAATTAACTGTAGTTGTTTTAAAATATTTTCAGATCTGCCTTTCTAATCAATTTATAGAACTACTTACTTTGAAATAACATGGATTTTTCCATAAGCCATACAATGTGGCTAAAGTAAAATGGAGTTTTTTTGTACAACATGAAAAAGCTAAAAGAAATTATACAGTACAGAATAGCTATACAGTATAAAGATATAAATTTATAATTTAAAAGGAGTTATACAATGCTTCAGACTGAGAGGGGAAAAGAAAGACCATCTCGGTTCATATTTTAAACCATTATTCACTTTGCTAGATTTCCTTAGGCACATGGTCGATGGTTTTAAATTTAAAATCAGTATTTGCGTGGCTCCAAAATGCATCTTAGCTTGAATGAGAATGTCGTACCTTTTTAAAAAGTAAAGTAAATGAATTTATTATTTGATTTTAACTAGCACCCTGGGTGTATACAGAGCTTTACAAGAGATGAATTGTACTGAGCAAAGAATGAAAGCAGAGCTCAACTGAGGTCACAATCGAAGAGGTATCAACAAACACAATATGAGAAAATGTAAGGAAATGTAGAATGCTTGCCTTGTCTTACAAGAAAATCCCTTTAGCAAGGAAAAGCAGAGGGGAAAGAATGCAATGCAAAGTGATTCAGAGAGAAAGGCCACAGTCAAACTGGAAGCATGAGAACCTTGAGGAAGCTAATGGGGAATTCAAAAGTCAATGGGGACATTGTGGGGCTCTGTGTCAATGCGATGAGGGAGAATGAAGGCATCTTTTGGAGTGAAAGGTTAAATTTTTCTGTGGATAAAGTAGGCTACTGAAAGGTTAAGCCAATTTAAGCATGCCCCTTTTTGGTTAAACTGGAAGGGAGGGAAATATGAAAGAAGTGGAAAGGGAATGTCATCTTCTAGAAACTGCAATGTGAGGAGGAAAGAAACAATTTGTTGGTGGTCTTGTTGTCAGTGAAAAAATAAGAAACTACATCATTAAACATGGTAATAGTCAACTGCTAAGTAACATTAGTCTCCATTCAGATAAAAAGAGGAAGCATAAGGCAAATAAACATGTCCCAGAAACACCCATTTCACCCCCATATTCTATAGCGTTCTGGGGTCAAGACAGTGTAAAGGTATAGGTAGAAAATTCAGCATAAGAAAATATTCTTAAAACCCACTAAAAAATATACCTTCTTTTTTTATTTTCTCAGAACCCTGAACTTTGTGGTGTTTTTAAATATAAAGAGACAGTGAATTGTAGTAACACAAATGCCCACATGCTCCCAGACAAACACTGTGCTGAGAGTTCTACAGCCAGGGGCCATCAGCTGTTGCTCATCAATTCATGACAAATGAGGTGTGGAGGGAGGTATCTTCTGTTTTGCACATTATGAAGTCTAATCTCCTTGTCATTAGCAGCCAGATGAAGATAAAAAGGAAATAAATGCTTTCATTTAGACTCCCTCCAATACTTTCTCTCTACTGGTAAACAAAGTTGCTATTAAATGATAGAGGCTGAGCATCCCCTAGGGAGAGTCAGTGAGTTGCCCAAGGGCTCTGTTATTCTTGCTGACACATAAACTGAGGAACTTTACACCAGCTCTACATTCCAGTCTTCTGCTCTGTAAAATACTGCTCTGAGAGCTTGTAAAATGCAAGCCTGAGATCTGAAATATGTTTTGATTTTTTTTCAGTGTTCCTAAATTTTACAAGGTACAAAACACACCTAAAAGGTCTTGCACAAACATTCATGCAAAAATTCTCAAAAAAAAAAAAAAAAAAAGGAGAGTCTAGGCCAGTTCTCAGGATTTACTTTCAGTATGCAGGTATCTGTCAAAATGTAGAGGGGTCTCTTCAGAAAGGAAACACAGTCCTATAATCTGTGGCATTGAGCATGAGAGTGCATAAAATTCTGGGAATTATGCAGAAGGGAATGATATTGTACCAAGAGGGAACAGCTTCCTTCATCTTTTCCATCTCTTGGGTTTCCCTGTTCTCAGATTCTCTGCTAGTCAGTCAGAACTAAAATGCACCCAAATCTCCCACTATAGTCCTTTTTCCAAAGAATGGTGCTACTGATCTAAAGCTACAGTGTACCAGGGAAAAGGCCTCCTTCACTGATATCACCCTGCTCGGTGTGGCAAAAGCAGGCAGGGCTGTGCACCACAAACTGTTTCTCCCAGCAACATTTTTATTTTCATGCAGTTCTAAACCCTTCTGAGTTCTACTATGAAATGCAGCCAGGTCTGATGTCTTGTCAACTCCATTTTAATTATGCCACTGTTTGCTAATGTATAATTTTTGTTCTACTAAAGTCAGAAATAAATATGAATCAACATGCACCATACTAAGTTTACTTTATTTTACATTTATTTTACTATTACATCAATGAGTTAAATATGTGGTGAAATATATTTTTGCTGGCAAGAATATGATCAGTCATTATCATCCTTCCTTATCCTTGAAAGTATTTACAAGACATCTACCTTTTCTAGCTTCTCTTACACAGTTTTTGTTTGGTTTTTTTCCTGTTTGTGCTAGATTAACTTCTTCTATGATAATTTTTATGTGTCCTTTCTTCAATGTAATTCTCATAAAATTTAAAGTTTACATAATCTCTCAAACATCTCCCTAGCTTCCTAAAATATGTATTATATTCTGAACACAGAGCTTTTCAAGCAATTATTTTACTTTCTTTAATGTCTTTCCCTATGGCATAATTTCTTACTCCATTTACATTATACATATGGCATTACGACCCTTAACACTATCCTTTATCATCCTCTAATTCTCTTCAAAATACAAAAAATCACTTTCCTTTCACTGCACAAATTCCATTAACTCTACTAGGATTTATTAACGTACATCTGAGGGTGGACAACCGCAGTGAACATGATTTTTGAGATTCCTTGCTATTTTCACATCTCCATGTATATCCTTTTTACTAGACATTAGGAAGTCTGATATCACCTCTAGTGAACATACTTATTAAGAAGATGTCCCATAATAAATCTATGAAGTTGCTCTGTGGTTTTATTTTTCTTTACTTAATATGTCACATCAATCAGTGCACTATTGCAGTATAGTAATGTTTAGGGCTAGAAACAGACTATAAAACCTCATTTATGCCAATCTATCTTGCTTTTTTGCATATATATTAATATGATATTTGCATCTAAATAAATTCACTAATTCTTCCTCAAAGAGTCCTTTGTTTATATGAGTGGTGTTGATGAAAACAGAATAAATGAAGTAAGGTCGACTTCAAAGAAAGCCTCTTTTCTTTGAATAGGAAAATTAATTCTAATAATATAAGGATGATAATAGTATGCAGTGGTTAGAGACTAATGCAATGCACACTGTGCTGAAGAAATAAGAACAAAAAGGCAGAGGAGAGGCTGGAACTGGAGGGGTGTGGGCAAGGGTAATGGGCAATGCAATGGTTGAATATGCAAGTCAAGGAAACTGTGTCTGAGCTAGGAAACCAAGGGGAGAGAATTCATGGTGAGGATTAAAATGTGGGAGAAGAGCCAAGAGAACAACTGAGAAGCTTGCACATCAGTCTTGCAGGGAAATCTGATCACTGCTACAATTGCCATACACTGTGCTCTGGGTGATCCTGGTCTGAGCCAAGTCTAATGGCTGCTGGGGCACTGCAGTGACAATACAAACTTTGGGGATGTCTCTGAAGTGACCATGTATAAAGCAAAGAGAATTTCTGGGGAAATCAATGGAAAACACAAAAGTTATAAGGATATGGGAGACTGTGACAAGCTGGGGAAGCTGAACACCCTTTCAGGGAGCTGGTGCAGGACATGGCTATCAGTGGCTGGAGGGGAGGAGGAGGCAGCAAAGGGGTTGTCACAGCTGAGAAGCCAGTGGGACATCTCAGCATCCTTTATACTCTGCATATAACCAATACCCAAATTCTATTTTCTCCTTGTACTGCAGCGTTCCTGTGAACTCAGGGACAGCACAGATTAACATAAGGACTTACTGTTCTAACCAATATATGTGTTGCTATAATCTTGATGTGAGGTTAGGTTATGCTCCAAAATTGCAGAACTGTAAAGCAGAGAGGGGTGAAAGAATAAAAGTTTCTTTTGTCAGCTCTCCCACTAAAATCTCAGCAAACAGAATGTCCAAAGAAGGACTGTCAAGTTCTGGTTTTGCACCTCCTGTTAATTTCTCCAGATGTTCCCACAGCAAAAACATGGCTGGCCCAATTGCTTTCCATCCAGATCACCATAACACTCCTTATCATTGCCAGCACTGTGTTACATATTTCTAATTCCTCCAAAGTACAACCAACATCCTAGCACACTAGCTGACATTTTTTCACCTCTCTGAATCCCTCTTCGTATTTCCATTGAACTACAACAAAAGTGAAAACTTGAAAATTGAAGTTGAAACTTAAAATTTTTCCCCTCATTATCACAGAGCTACTATTGATACCTTATATGAATAACTCAATTTATGCTCCTGAAATAATGTTCAATAGCCTTTTATTGCAAAAGTTGTATTACCAAACTCATAGGGAAAAAAACCCCTTATAGCTCTAATGTCCCCAAGAGATATGTTTTATGGGATTTTATCTTGTGTGTTAATATGAAAACACATGTCCCTTTTTAAAATCTTTATTTTAAATCACTTGGCCTATGTTTCATTGTTTCTTTTCACATGGAAATATCACTGGAATTTTGCTGATATAACTGGAAATTCTTTTCTCTCCTACACCAAAAATGATGGATACCTTCTCTACTTCTCACTGTCTTAATGAAGCAGGTTCAAAGCAAAGTACTGTTTGTAGAGAAGAGATGACGACAGGACATTTATTTTTTAGGTTATTCATCGAAAGGGTAAGCTGTGAAAACAATTAGATTTTTAAAGTTCTTGTAAGTCAAACATTTTGTTTAGCTATAAAAATGATCAAATGTTGTATGTGACAGGCAAAAATTCAATGGCCTACTTTCACAAAATGGGAAGGCAGATTTTTCACAAGGACATGTGTGAGCTGGATAGTAAACAAAGCTTTTGCTTCAGCCATTTTGCTTAAAGTTAATACAGTGAGGGTTAAAACTCGGCTTGTGGCTCTGGCAAAAAAGAAATCCTGGCTATTACAGGTGAATTTCAGGCATGTACATAATGCTATTTAAAGTTTTGCATATTCCCCAACACTTAGTAGAGAGGAAAAGTGGGATTTCTGGATAGATAATGGGAAGTATGAAGCCAAAGAAACTCAGTTTCAAGAATGGAAATAAGATCGTGATACAAGGTTTTCTACAGAATAACTTTTATGAAGAGTAACATTGACATACAGGTACAATGGAAAACCACATTTGCCATATATTTTTAGAATTATGGTGACTCTTACCTCCCTGTTCACACAGCTGTTGTGCTAAGGCATCCTTGAATATAACTTGGCCCCTATGAGTAGCTGTAGCCCTGTGAACATAAAAAAGACAACAATAAATAATATAAACTTATTTATACATATATATGTATATGTATATGTATGTGTATATGTATATCTTTATGCATGACTCATAAAATCAGAAGTCCCATTCTGCTTTCTTTCTGTGTTCTTCTTTTTGTACTCTTCTAAATTTATAGAATAATTTGCAGTGAGTGTTTTTTGTACAGGAGAAGAAAATTCCTAAACCAAAATGGCTGGGTTGGTAATAAAAGTCTCTGGCATGTAATGAAGGACATCTTTGACATATATCTGTAGCTGCACACAGAGTTTCTATATTTGAGGCCTCAAAGTTTTGTCTAAAGATTAATTAATTCCCATTAGTGACCCACAGCTAGAAGACCTGTAACGTGCCACAAAACTTGTCATTCTGTTTCCTAATGATCAGGTAGAAATATAACGCAATGTGAGTTGTTTTTTTCACACAGAGCTCTCATGGTAACAGCAATCATTTTACTTTCTTTCCAGTCACTCATTTAATCTCTCTTTTCCACATTCAGAACTTCCCAACATCAATTTTATTTCAGAGATTTCAAAACCTTTCAGTATTTGCAAGTGTTGCATTTGAAGTCTGATTTCTTTCAGCCAAAGTTCTGCCAATATTTGTCTAGACTCATATGCATTCTTCATATATGTTCTTTAGCCTTTCTGTAATTAATATCAATGGGCTCAGTACAGATCCATGTGAAGTCCTTGAAATAGCCTCTCAGTTCAACAGTAAGATGTTGAAAGCTACTTCATGAGCAGTTTCTCAGCCAACAGTGTGCCCTCTCTAATGCATCATGCCTAGCTTGCTTATGAAATGTCAGAAAAGACCAGAAAGGAATGGTGTGAAAATGAAAGTCAAAATATATTATACTTTTCTTGGCTACTAGGCCAGTTACCCTGAAAAGGAAGAAGAATAAAAGTAACACATCTAACACTAAATTTTTCATACACAGTGATCCTCAGGGTAAAACCCATCTTCAATCTGTCAGAGCACAAATATGAGTAAATGAAAGCTTCTCTGGAATCTACTTTGCTTTCTGTACATGTGGGAATGCTCTATTTACACCAGTGTGTGTGTCCTGAAATGCAAAACTACGCTCACCTGATGCTCCTAGGGCTTTTAGACACTCTTCCTCAGCCTGAGAAAGGAGAGCTATGTTGTCTTTTCCATCTTGGACATTCAGAGGCAGAAGTAAAGTTGGAACCTTGCCTCACCTGGCAAGCGACAATATTTTGGCCACAGTCCCAGGATCACATTACCAGTGTGATGTTTTAGTTGTACTCCCTACCATGTGCCCCATTTAAACTATTTTTGAATTTTCAGTACTTTCATGAAATACAGCAGAACTTCATGCCATAGTTCTACATTAGCATTTCTATGTCTGCTAACAAAACCAGTGACCATGCTAAGTACAGAGTGAAATAAAACAAATATACTGCTCCAGCATATAAAGGCAAGAGAGCTGAGGCTTTAAGTCTCATTTAAAAATATGAACTAAAGTATTTAATTAAGCTCTGTGGTTACAAATATGCATGGAACTATGATCACTACATACATTTCTGCAATTTACCACATAGCTGTATTCAATCATGCAAGTCAGAACTGGACCAAACAATCACCAAAATGAAACGTGCCCAGATTTCTGTAGAAGGACCAGATATGGTGGCTTTCTCTGGCAGCTGGAATGGCAGGGCATCCCACAGCCAGCTTTGTGGCCAATGCAGCACCGACAGACAGGTTTTGCATATGTGTTTCAGTGTGGGAATTTCATGTATTGAGCTTCCCTAGCTCAATAAACAAGAAAAAGCCACACCGAAGGCACAGGAGGTATTCTGTACAAGAGTTCTATCCTCCAAGCTGTCAGGGTGGAAGAGAGGGCTCTTTGCAGAGAGTGGGAAAGAAAACTTTTATTAGTAGTGGACCAGGACTTCAGAGATGCTGTTTATGCAACAGCCCAGGAGACAATTCAGAATGTACACGACAACGATGGCAACCAGAGCATTCCTTTATGAGGCAGAGAAGAGCAAACTCTTGGAACACAGACCACATGCAGAGGAGAGCTTGAGTATTTGTCTGAATGCAAACAAATACCAAGTAATACGAAAAATACCAAACTCTGTACTGTTTACTGGATCTCTGCATGCGTGTGAGAAAAGGGGGTTTGGGCAGAGAGCCAGCAACCAGTTGAATGATCGGCATCTTTCTGTGTCTGTCATCCCTTGCTTGATAATGCAGACTAGGAGCCAATTATTGCTGTTCCCTAGCAGGAGTGATCTGCACCCTGGGGACAGCAGTGCAGTGCAGGAGGGGCACTTCTTGCTGCAGCGTGTGCCATGGGCATCAGTGCCGACAGCGCGGCATCAGAGACTTGTGAAGGGTGCTGCTACTGCCACTTTAACAGTGTTACCTGCTCCATTTTCTCTGTATTTATGCTTTATTAGTGGAGCAAATGAAAATAATGCAGTACAATTATGCAGGAACTAAGCTATTTCTAGAAAGAAGTCAAAAATATACCTCTTCTGTATTGAACTTTCTTTGCTGGTGATGTTCCTACCTGACAGGTGAGGTTCACAGGACAGGATTGTGAATGTGGAGTCTCTTCTTATAAAGACATGTAACATTTCCAAACTCATTTCAATTCCTATATTCACACTCCCGTCTAAAAACTATGTAATATTTATGAAAATTATTACAAAAATAATACTGGCAATGACTGAAGAAGACTCTAAAAAGAAAGAAAATTAACTCTGGGGTTTTACTTTTGTGACATATATGTATGTGTATATATATATATATCCAGTAACTGAATGTTGTGCTTTTTTGAAAAGTTTCTGTGCTATCTTAAACATAGTTGAATACTGCTTAGAGGAAGGGCACTTACTCACTACAATTTGGTGTTACTCCACACCAGTCTATAATCCCACTCTGACATTGTCTGCTATTTATTCCCAGCTAAAGGGCAAGTGACTAATCAGATCTAATGTGTCAGTCAGCTAAAAGACAAGATGCATGTTCCATATGTCCCCAGAGATAATTCCAAGTAGGAATTAATCTTTCCAAAGCGATGAGAAGTAAAAGAAAAATGGGAGAGAACAAGAACATCCTGACATGGTAAGTGAGAGCTTTGAAAGAAAAACAACTCAGAGGTAACAAGGTTCCTCTTTATATTAACCTCACTCTTCCATTAGCCTAGATGTATTTGTGTGCTTGGGGCTATGCAGAGGGGATGAACTGCTTACAGAAGAATAAAGAGGTCTGAACACAAAAAGACTACATCAGGTGCCAAGGCTTGCTGGCGGTTCAAGGCATTGCTAACCCCATACTTCAATTACAACAATTTTAAAAAGTATTTTCCTTCCTAAACCACAACTATTTGAGTTGAAATGAGATGCCAATAAGGATTTCCAGATTATCTATCACTGAAAAAAAAACAAAAACAAAAACCCAAAAAACCCCAAAAAAACCCCAAAAAAACCAAAAAAAAAAACAAAAAAAAAAAGAAAAAGACTTGCTGATTCCCTGCTTAAGTAATTTATAATCCATGTCACCTGTGAAACGGGGCTTGAGGTGCCACCCCGCTCAAGTGCCAACAAGCTGAAAAACACTTTTCAGGTGCAGTATTGCCAGCTCCTCTGAACATAGCCTCAGTAGTATCAATTTGTCTCCTGTGTGATGACACAAATCATTCCGGGTGACCTGGGAGGAACAAATGCAGAGACACTTGCCCATGACAGAGGGTCCTCCCTCCCACCTGCTGTTGAGTGGATGCAGCAGGCTGAGCTGTGCATCCAAGAGCAGAGTACCTGGCCTGGGCCTTCCCCTGGAGCTCTGTGTGCTCTGGGGTTCACATGCTTGGTGCTCGTTCTGCCCTGACACAGATGCTGGGCCATCTGCACCTTTCCCTGGTGAGGGAAGGCACGGGGACAAGCTCTTGTCAGAGGGGGCATTAAAAAGGCTCAGGTGCCCTACAGTAAAATACCTCATCTCATGATATGCCAAAAAGGGTTTTATACAGGTTCAAAGAAAGGGAGGTTATGTCTTACCTGCACTAGCAGAGTTTAACCTTGTGCCAGCTTCTAGTGCTTAGTGGCTGTTTCTACTCAAGGAAATTCAGGGTGACATCCACAACACTGGCTCCAGGAAAATCAGTGAGTGAGTATATAAAGCTGAGACTGGTCTTCCCCAGTCCCACAGTGGTACCCCCCAAAATCAGGTCTGATGCCAGCACAGACTGTGTTGCATCCCCACCACTGTGGGGGACACAGTTGATGCTGGGCAAGTCATGAGCCTGGGCTGGAACAGGAAATAATGCATACCCAATGACTGCTGTTGGCATTTTGTGCTGAAATATTTCATGGTTCACATTGACTCTTCACATGCTCTTGTTAACAGCTTGCATTTTAAAGAGTGTTTTAGCTCAGGAGAGCACAGGCAGGAGGCTACATGGGACTGACCCTTGTGTGCAGCCTCTGCTGCCTGGCTCTGCCAGCACCAGCTCCATCTGTGGAAAGGACACACAGCCACACTGCCCAGAGGTGGACAGTTGCCCTCCTTATGCAAATAAATGGATTGATTTTCAATGTATTGTTAAATTTGCATGATCATGTCTATAGGGTTCTCTTGTTTAACCCACTGTCTTTAAAAAATACTCTCCTTCAATACTGCCTGATTAAGTGATCTCTGAATAAAATAACTTGAAAGCACAATGGAGAAGAGGCCTCCTGCAACATGGGGCTGTGTGGTGCACAGCCTTTCATGGTGGGATTGTGAACCATTTTTTTCCAGTGCCCTGCAAAGGTGGTTTACTGACCATTTACTGTGTGTGGCAGGAGGTGAGGTCAGGCTGGGTGCATTCTGGATTGTGCTTCCTACCAGGGCTGGAACCTTCAGTGACAATTTCTTCAATAACAGCCAGACCAACACGTTAAACCTGACTAGGAGATGGTGCAGGTTCTGGTGCTGGGGCCAGTAAGGAAAATGCACAGAGCACTTGTGGCTGCTGATCCAGAAGGCACTTGGGTGGGAGGCTTCCATCTACTGATAAAATGCCTCCAAGTTGTTATTTCAGTTTTCACTTGACATGCAAGTTCAGTCTAATTAAAGCAGCTGAAATGAGATCCGTGTGTTCTGAAATACACATTTTGACTCCACTTTTCTCTCCCTGTCCCCAATGGTTTCCTCACTGAGAAAATACAGAGAAAGTCATCTGTCCTAACCATATTCAGCTGAAATTGTCAGGGAAATTTGGCAAGTAAGATGCAATTACTTATGTAGACATTTGTTCAGGAGACTGGAATTAGCACACTTGCTCTAAAAACCTCAATCAGAGGTGAAAATTCTTCAGGGGGAAAGGACTAAAATGGCCAGCAAAATCCAGGGTATGTGCTAGAGGGCAAAGAACAATCATTTCATTTGGGGCAACTGTCCTGAGCTGAAGTTTGTGGTTCACAGGAATAAATTATGCTCATAACTTACTTCATGGGTGAGCCTTCACATAGGGAAAATTCAAGAGGAACAAGTGCCACCTGGCTTTGTCTTTCGTCTCTGAATTTATCTCTGGGGATTACACATGTGGGGATAAGGACTCATCTCAACCTAAAGGTTGATTAAAGTATGATTTAATAAACATTTAAGGACTTTCTTTAAACAAGATTTGAATAAAACAAATATTCTCAAATAGAAAATAAATGAGAATGGCCTACAGAAATTTCATTCTAGTACCTGAAGGGAAAGATGGAGAGGGATTTCTTACAAGAGCCTGTGGTGACAGGACAAGGGGGAATGACTTTAGACTGAAAGAGGACAGATTTAAAATAGATATTAGGAAAAAAAATCTTTCCTGTGAGGGTGGTGAGGCACTAGAACAGGCAGGCCATTCTGTGATTCTATTCTAGATTCAATAATTATAATCCATATTATAGAGGAGGGATCTAAGACTACAACACTGAAAACAGAGGGGTGCAGAGGCACCTCCAGCCCCTACATGTTACAATTTTTAGAACCATTTCTTGTTGTCCTAAAGAACACCAAATTTTGTTTAGTTGCAAGGTGCATGAACAAAAGATGGATAAAACATAACAATGTATATATACCTTATAACAGAGGTAAAAAGTAAGACTTACCATTTTAAACTGTATATAAACACTTTCATTTTCCTTTCTTCTCTGTCTCAGAGAATAAAAAGATGTGGTTTTTTTAAAATTCTGTCTAGTTTTATGTCACTGGAATGATTAGCATTTCTTGCTAACTGAAAGCGCATCAGGACAATACTTTCTTCTCAGCTACAGGAAATCCAACATTTTCATTAGTATTTTGCATTGTGTGATTATAAAGGAAAGCACATTCTATTTTTTCTGTACTTGAAATAAAGGGTTATTGCAGTGGCATCTGCCAAGCAGAGAGCTCATATAAATAATAGAACAAGCATTCATTGTCTCTCGACTGACACAGTGCCAACAACTAGTTGTCCCTGTTTTCCCTGTTTTCCACCTTTCTCAGTCTTTGGGAGAAGACTCTGTTCTTGTTTTAGGTTTTGCAATCTATTGTACTTTATTATTTAGTGAAACATTGATTGAATGAATTTTAGCTTTTTAATGCATTGAATATTTATAACTATTTGAAATCTATATTTAACCCTAAGATAATGATTATATTACATCTTTTCATATAAAAAATATTTTTACTTTCCCTAAGTTTTGCTTCTGTAGTCTTTTAAAGCCTATATTCAATGAAAATATATTTCAATAACCTAAATTATCCTTCAACAACAACAAAACCTTTGTCTTTTCCAGTATGAAAAGAAAGAATGCTGCAGTTACCATGGATTTTAAAATTCTTGAAATCTCTAAATGAACACAGAGGTATTAAGTAAATGGACTTGCAGTCAATGTATGCATCTACAGTGACCCTTTACTTAACAACGTGTGCTAATTAAGTTTGGGAGGGCTGATCAATTGGGGCGAGTTCAGCAGAGGCCACAAAGATGGGCTGGGCGGGAGCACACACTCTGTGAGGGGAAACTGGGGGAGCAGGGCTCATTCAGCCTGCAGAAGAGATGATTTTAGGGGAACATGGCAGCAGCCACCAAAGGAACTTGTGCAATTCCTCTCCATCATGGCCGTATTTTAAACCCAGACTGGACAAAAGTCCTGAGCAACCTGCTCTAGCCCTCCTCTGAGCAGGATTTTGGACTAAAGACCTCCCAAGATCCCTTCCAGTCTGCATTTAACTACAGAACTATCATTCCAAGGTTTTGTATATCTGCAAAAAGCAGATAAAAAGTAAAAGCAAAGAAATGAAAGCAAGGTTTGCATCTAATCAGATTAATCATCACTTGAGAACAGATTTTCACTGAACAAAAGAATTAACCAGTTCATTATGTTTAACACTTTGCATAAATATCTGTGATATTGATTCTCCCTAGTCATGAGTTTATGGCTGGGTATCTCAGAGTATCCAACCAGAAGTGCCAAAGCTTTTACATGATCCCAGAAAACCGGGAGTTTAAAGGTAGTTGATGCTCTGGGGTTTTCTGATGAAAACATTTTTAAATGAAAGCTCATTAAAAAAAACTATACTCAGCTAACACGGTGAAAACTTAAACACATTTAAAATTAAAAAGAAAAATCTGAAACAGCATATGAGATGTTAGTATGAAAACATTAGTTCTGAAAGACACTAAATAATGGGGGAAAAGGATTATTTTAATGCCACCTTTTCAGTTCTCTGCTCTCCTGCCTTCTGTACTCACTACCCATTTCCTAGTTAAGGTTTCTTCAATCTCCTCTATCCTGATTTAGCTGCCCACTGCTCCCAAAGGACATTGCCACTAGCTGTGGATGAGCTGGACCACATAAAAATCTGGAACCTTATCCCCTGTATTTGCTTTACAACCCCCACAAAGAAATCTTCAATAGCCAAATTAATTCCATTTCTTAAACACAACTAATTTCAATATTAATTACAGATATGTAACTGGCGCATCCACAACGTGCAAGTCAGCTTTCAGGGGAAGGATAAAACCTGATTTCCTGATTTTCAAGATTTCCACAGACTGCACCCCACAGAACAGGGGCAGCTTTCCCTTCCTAAAGCTTCACCAGATTCTGAAATATTACACTCTTTGTCTAATGTTTCTTTGTACTCTTCTTACCCAACATAAATGTTTTCAGAGGACTGAAAAACAAATGAAACATGGTAATCTTTCACAGTCTGATCAAAATCAAACTAAGAGGGAACCCGATACAGTCATTAGTGAAGAATTGTTATTCTTGCTGTGAATATGGTGAACCTTTGGAAAAAAAAAGCAGGGCCACTAATCATACAATGGACAGTTATTTCTCCTACATGGTTTTTAATTTTCATCCAGATTTATGAGTTGGAAGAAAGCATATATCCCTGAAGACCATAATAGCTTACAAATAGAAATAGGCAGGTGAAATATTGCCTTAGGAGAATAATTAATTCCATCAGCCACTGAAAAAAAGAGAAAAATCTGTGAAGTATCACAGAACTCCAGACAAAAGAAGCAGGTGGAATTGCATCATGTACACGGCATAAACTGGAGACATGATGCAGGAGCTGCCTGTACTAGAGAAGGGTTGGAGGTTATTTGGGGACCTTAGAGGTATTGAAGGCAAGACTGAGTGTACTGTGAGGGCCCCTGGAAGTACTGTGGGCTTCAGAGGGCTGTTTTAGGGTTGGGATTAAGAGACAATCAGACGTGTGGATGCCTAAATCACATCCAGCCTTTCCCACTTCAACCAGAGAGATTGAATTTAAAAGAGAAAAAATCTGTTCTCTGTGTCTTTCCACAACAAGCCCTGTCCTCCAGCTCTGCTTTCCAAACCAGCAACTTTTAGCAGCTCTTAGGATTGAGCAAAGCCCCAGAGCTCCCCTTGGAGGGTGAGCAATGGCTCAGCATCCTTTGGTGCTGGCTTCCAGCTGTGCTGTGGGTGGGAGCTCTGTGAGCCACAGCTGGAGTCAGGACTCACTGCTGCCAGCTCCAGAATGGTTGAACTCAGCTGCTTCTGAGTTATGGGCAGTTTTTCTTCCTCCATCCAGGAAACCATGGCCTGCCCAGAGACTCACTGTCACACCCCAGAGAGGATCATAAGAAAATCCAGTCTGGAAGGGACTTTGGGAGGTCTCCAGACCAACCTCTTGCTCAAAGCAGGGTCAGCTACACAAACAAAACACAAACAGTTCTGCTATACCTTCCACCACATTGCCCAACAGCACGTCAAGGCTCACAGTTCTGGTATTTGTGAATGTTTCTGCATAATAAAATAATAATAGGAATATCAAAACTACATTAAACAAAATCTGAACTTCACCTTGAATTGGTCAGTCACTTGACACAGACATAAATACAATGAATTTACAACTCATTTGGACAGCAGCCTCCCATATAATATACTGTTCCAACAATAATGAGTTTGAATCTGTGTTTCTCACTAGGAAACGATCCATGATTTGTCTTACTCAGAAACAAATTACCTGCTAAGTTACACTGCTATAATATCTCCTTTAGATATGGTGTGGATAATAATTCTTTAAACCCATTATTAAAAAAGACATCAAAGTCTAAAACCTTTCTCTTAGAGTAAAGTAATAATGAAGAGATTTATAACACTAGCCTCAAAAGAAACACAAGTAACAGAGAATCTAAGCAAGAATGTAAGTACTTTCAGGATAGATGGTTGCTCTTGCTTTTTTATTACTAATTTATTACTAATTTTTCCTGAGCATAGATTTTTTTTTAGAAGTCGCTGGCAGAATGAGCACAACACTAGAATGAATCTTTGTAGGAAAATATCCTGTTGATGCTCTGAAATTCTTTAGCGCCAACACTGGATTCCCTATATCCCTGGTGAACAAAAAAAAATGGTGATATTGGGTAAAAGACAACCAGACTTCACCTCTTTGTTTATTTGCTAATGATGGTTTCCTATCAAAATGAACACTTTGGGAATTCAGTTCAGTAAAGTTGCCAGGAAGGTGATCTTTTCAAATACACACAAATAATTATTGCTTTTTCTACATGAAATATTGCTTGGGAGCTCAAATTCCCCTGTCTGGAATCCCAAATTCCAAGTACTACAGATGAAGGCATTCATCGGAGACTCGCACATCTGCTGCTGTACACAACAGAGTGGTGCTGGAAATTAGAGAAATTCATCTGTAATTTGTGTAGCTAAGAAGTTTATGGTTGATTAATAAAACATCAAACTCAAGCTAACACTTAACGATAAAAGAGGATCTCTTCTCATAACTAATATTCTAATGGGGTTTTCAGAGTGATACAGTTTTTAAGATTTTGTGAAAATACTGTATCAAGTAAACAAAAACAAAAAATATGGGTTTGTTCTTGCTAATCTCTCCTCTTCGACTGAGGAACTTTGGGAAGCAGATCCACTGTTGCATTTAGTCTAGTTCCATCTACCCTTATGGAAGGGACACTTCCCGCAAGCTGCCTCAATTGTCAGGTTTTCTAAAACCATGATTTTCTGAGCTCTCTCTTTGTCAAAAATATCCAAAGTATTGGCTCCACACACAGTCCCCTGGAATGGGAAGCATCCCATATTTGACATAAATCTTCCCAGTGCAATCTAAGTAAAACTGACCAGATTAAGGATGGAATCATAACAGATACTAGATTTTATGAAAAGTTACGTAAAGGTACTAAAAGTGTAATTAGCAATCTCTTGTTTGGAATGATCATCAGGCATCTGCTGACCTCTGGAAAAAAAATAAAATTCCATAACTGCACAGAGGATGGCTGAAATCTTGAAAAACTACAATGGAAAAACAATATAACATAGCTAGAAGGTACCTTATTGCTATGAGTGGGATGGATGTGTCAGTTAGTCAAAAGAATTGAAGCAAGACCCATCAGAGGGATGGAACACACAGCATTAAACTATTAGCTGGTAAAGGTGTGTGGATGACAGAGACAAAATCATAAATTTAGAAGAAAATAAGACATACGAGAACAGCATTTAAAACAATGCTGTAAAAATAGCAGCACTAACTGTGCTGTAACACTTGTTTGGCACATGTTAAGAAAACAGGCAGACTTCATCCACTGGCAAAGATAATGCTATGTTATTCCTGTACCAAGACTGTTAAAAACAGTATATTGCAAACAACAAATAAAATGTCTTAAAATAGCGCTGGTGATGTGTGGCTTTTAGCTTCCATGTGCACCCCTTTCTGAGGATCCCTCAATGAAACAGCTCACAGTAAGTCCGGATTCCTTGCAAGATACTGCTGCCCTTTAAAAAAAAATATATAATTTTTAGATTTTTAATTTTCTTGTCCTGAGGCCAGTCCCCTGCATTTAAACTAAGACTTGAGCTTATGTATTAATAATACTCAGTGGAGACATGTTAATATATACCTTTTAGCTTAAGAATTTCAAATGGTCTATTTGTTTCTATCTATCTCACAATATGTATTCCACTTGACCACTGTTCTATTATTGACTTCAAAATTCCTAAACTAAGAGATAAAGAAAACATTACAAATAATTTTTTATACTTTATACATATACTTTTAGTAAACCAGAACATGAGTCTTTTCTGAGTTTCCATCCACAAATCTTTTGATCTGTGCTTACCAAGAAAATTCACATGCTGTCTTGCTGCAGGGAAATACCTTCCTTTTTTGCAGCTGTCAGTAGTGTCATGGAAAACTGTTCTTCAATATTTCTCAAGCTGATACTTGGTCTCTCAAGACCAAGAACTTTGGTAAAGTTCTTGTACCTGTTGATTTTAGGAAGCAAAAATGAAACTGGCTTTTTTTTCCCAGGCTATTTCATATGCTTCATTATGCACAACAAAATACATTAAATTTCAGAAAAACTTTGCCTTTTAAATGTTAAGATTTGTCCTAAAATCCTGAATGGGATTTTAAATGAACCACACCTACATTTCTTAATAGTCTCTTTGAATAACTATACATGGTTTGGGAAAAACATTTATACCGATTAACTCTTCTGATACTTGTATCAAAATAAATGAGAAAATTCCATTTTAATTTTTGGGAACATACTTAAAAAAGATCCCTTTTAAAGCCTTGCGTTCCTGAACTCAGGAGTGTGTCTGCATTCCTGGTGTCAGGTGTATTGAATGATGCTGCTTCATGATTTCATGACAAGTATGGGTTTATTTGGTTCTGGTTTAACTTAGTGTATTTTTATTTATGCAGCAGGAGTGTGTACACAGTCATTCCACACCTGACGTAAGGAGAAGTGATTTCTAAGCCACAGAAAGTTCCTCACTTGCAACCACACTGGTACAATCTTTCTCTTGGTCTCCCAACTCCATCCCCTCCTGGCTGAGGAGGAGTTTGCTAAAACACATGCTCAGCTGGAGCTTCTTGCTAAGTCTGAGCTTCCTCAAATTCTTCTCCACTTGAATGTAATAATCCTTCCCAGTATGGTCCTCTATATTCAGACATCCAAGATAATATTGTTAAAGACATCTAAGCTGTTGTCAACTTTCACTGGAATGGACCTAAAAGTTCAGAAGTAATTAATGCAGGGAGAAAGAGGAATGGACAAGTAGCATTTTCACTCCAGAAATACATCCTATCTAACATTAAATTGAATTTCCCGGAATGTTTTCTCTTTCTGTTTTTAACTGACACAGACACTGTTTAATGCTGGTGACAGAAAATTTTAATATCAATGACTTGAAACTGGACAATTGCCCAGGAAATGGATCTGAACTGTGTCACCACATACAGCAGTTACTCATTTTAGAACAGCACCCTCCTAACCAAAGGACACACAACATAATGAAGAAAAATTACCCCAGACACTGTTATTTCAGAAGTACTAGTAAATGAAATGAGCTTGCAGTTAATTCTTGCACCATTAACCTCTGATCCTAAACAAGCTCTGTGGTCCTGAGCACATTAATGACATTACATAGGTACATGACAGCTCTGTGCTGAGCACCCTTTTGCCCAGCCTAAAGATGCCATAACTGACAAGATAACCATTTTCTTTGCAAAACTGGGCAGAAGGTGTTCCAGACTACTCTGCTGCAGTTTGGGCATGGCTGCCAGCAGAGGTGGGAGAGATGCCCCATGTGCTGGAGGGAAGACCTGGAAATCTCTGAGCCACAACCTCCTGAGACCAAGGGATCCCTCAGAGCCCACACACCTTCCCAAAACTCACTTTAACATCACCCAGCACAACAATGGGAGGGAAGGTTCCTTGATGTCAGGTGGCAGGATGAAACATTTTTGGAAGATTTGGGTAAAACACTAATGAGAATTTCTAATTTTTACCTATAGATGCCTTTTGTTATAGAACAGTATCTAAGTTTTGTTTGCAAATTGAGTAGAATTATCCATTGCAAGTGTCCTATTCCAACTCATTTTTAAGTAAAAATTTTAAAAAATCCCAACAATCTCTTCCTGCTTTGTGTAAAATACTTCATCATATATTTCAATTTTTTCCTCTTGTTCTAACAAATGTTTGAACATATTAATCAAAGGGCACACAGGATATGGCATGAAAGCTGGGACAAAAAGGCCCTGAAGTCTGATTTCTCTCCTTCTCCAGATAAATGCTATTTGTTTTACTGTCCTTTGTTTCCAGTGAGAACAAATGTTTAAAATACTGAACAAAAAGAATTCCTTCATTTTCACAAAACATTTTTCTAGTTTTGATTTATGTGTAAACATTAGTATTCTCCCATGAATGTAATTCCTTCCAGCCATTTAAAACATGTGATTACTATTTTATTAACTCTAAGAAGTGTCAAAGAGAACAATGTCCCACTTCTTGCAGTGAAGTGATGAGAAAACTTCTAGCAAATGACAGCCCTAATTCCTGCGTAATTAACATTTCCAAATAAACTGCGTCCTAAGCACAGAGATTTAAATCTTCTTGCTTCAAAATTGCCATTATATATGAATGATACTGTCAAGAGTTCATATGCACTTGGAGTAATAGTGAGGTAAAAGTGCATTTTCAAGTCAGTGCCAATGCTAAATTTAGGCTTTGTAAGAATAATTTTTGTTTTACAAAAGCCAAAGGGAAAAGAAATATTTACATAAAATCCATTAAAAAGTAACCAGATACTAGTTAAATATTCTGACAGGTTTTTCAATGTTCTGGATTTTAATGTACTAATTCAAGAGAAATTTAAAGAGTTAATAAAAGAAAGACTGAAATAAAAGTTTATTTATATTTCTGATTAGGAGTAAAAATAACAGAAATACTACAAAATACTGGATTTTTAAATTGTAATATATATCGTTAACAATTGTATTTATTGCAAAGAATACACAAGACTTGTCTTTAAATTTATAGATTCCCTTAAGAATAGTTTTAAGTATATTCATGTAAATATATTCCTTTTTGCCTTGTGGTAAAACTAATGATAGCATTTGCACCCAAATATATAAAACTAGAAATGTTATTCACTTGACAAACTGCACTGTATTGCTATCTATTATTCTCGCAGAGAACATAAGGGCATACAGAGAGGGTCTGAAATGCAATCAGAAGAGGTATTGTAAAGCATATTTTTGACACCATCTATCCCAGCCTACACTTAAATGAGAGATTGCTGCCTCTTATGAATTAAACATAATTCTTGATTTATGTTCTGTTACCCTTGTATCAAAACCCATAGTTCCAGAGCAATGTCACTGAGAATTCATTTAATGATATTGATGATACACCTAACGCAGAGAATACAAAGTAACAAGCAGTGCAGAGTATGGCTTTATAAATCACTCCTACAGAGCATTAGGCAATAAATAACAAGCCATTAATTCACTCTAAATTATGCCAAAACATGAAAACTACTTGTGCAGCAAATTAAAAATAGCTGCCATTTCTAGTAAAAATGTGAAACTTCTGACCAAGAAATTCTATCAAATCACAACATACATATCAGACTTCAGATTAAGCGGGTCTGGATTAGGCCTCCTTTCCTTAAAACAAGACACAGATTGCAAAGAAGAATATAGCAGTTAAGTCACCCTCAAGGCAGCCCAAGAACTCAAACCGCTTCCAGCACCTGCATCCATGAGATTCTCAAGCTCCTGACTGCAGAGGCAACTCTCCCAACAAACACTAGTGCTGCTGCAGCTCTTTAGCTAAATATGAAGACCCAGGAGCTGAGAGTTCTTGCATTGTGAGTTATCAGCATGTGTCACACAGGAAGCTATGTCTTCTCTCGTGTCCTGTGTGTACACCAACCCTCACACTACCCACACAACACCACCCTGTGCCTGGGAATCTAAACAGCAAAATCTGGTCTAACTGAGATTTGGAAACATTTTCCTTGAGAAACTGAAATTGGAGGGCAATGAATGATTAATATACACATCATCTGATGCTGAAGATTGTTATGAGTTGTTATGGTTGAGAGTCTTTGGCAGAGAAAACCAATCATTTGTTTCTTATGGTCTACTTTGTAGTATTTGAGGAAATTATATTTCAAGTGTTGGCTTCTCTGCAATTACTCAACACGAGTTGAGTATCTTATTTTCTGTGTCTAAGAAATGGTAAAAGAAACCTCCAATTGTACTTAGTGGTTAAAAGCTTTTTAATCCTTTAGAGACCCGAATTCATATGGTCTACAATTCATGAGGTAACAACTGTAGAGCTGGATTATGACCCTCTTATCATGAGCAATGTCATGAATGTAACAACAATAAAAGGAGTAGTTTGATTCCCTGGGAATCATCTCCTCTCCCTCCTTGTTGGATCTGCTAAGGGCTACAAGGGACATGATGAGAGAAAAGTAATAGTGCTAAAAAGAGTAAGACTGTAAACCTAAGAAATCTGGTAGATGGACCATGCACTGACCACACTGATTGAAGCCCAAATCTTTCAGGATATTTAGCCTGGCTAGTCAAAAAACAGGGAAAAAAGCGGTCTGACGATTTGTATGCTACTGAACTTAGGGTGGATGCTTAATTCCTCCATTCATCTATTAACAAAAAGGGCAAATTCTCCTATTAAAAATGATAGTGAGAAAGATGAAGGCTGAGGCTGAGTGCAGGAGATGGACATTATCCCCATTTTATATAAAAGAAGATAAAACCTCTTCATGATCACTTTTTACCTCAGTTATGCAACAAGGTTTAAGTAAAAGAAATAAAATTGCTTGAATTATTATGACAATGTCAAGCTTTGGTTTGGGCTTCCCCAAACTGTTTTGGCTCCTCTCCTATCTCTGCTCCTCTCCCCAGTAAACCATAATCTCCAGTATCACCTGGATAGTCACCTCCTAACCTGACATTTTGATGGTGGAGATTTGGGGATTGCCACAGACACACCACTAAAACTAAATAAAACAGCTCTGTATGAATAACAAAGTTGTCTCTCAAGGGTTTTTACTTTTCCCAAATTCCTGTAGGCAAGGTGCTGACTTTCTGCATGAAGTCTTCCCAGGCCTGGGTTAAGCTGCACCCCTAAAAGCTTTGCTGTCTCACCAAAAGGTCACGGCCCCTTTGTACTTCCCAGACTGTATTTTTGTGTCTCCACCCATTTCTGTATTTCCCAAAACAATCTTAACAATATGCCAATGAGAAACACAGTAGACAGTTCTTTCTAACTATCTCATCTGGAATTATATCTCCCATTTTAACTTTTCCTTTGAAAAGAAACCACTTAGTCTAAGATTGTTTTAACTACATTCTTAGAATAAAAATGTAATTATACTCTGTATATATGAACTTCAATGTTAAAATCTACTCATCCATAACTGTGCATCAGTTGCTGGGAGACCAAAGATTATGCTACTCACTGTCTTTCTCCCGCTTTGTATTTCAACAGCATCCAACACCCCTTTACATACTAACAGCAGCATAGTACTTTTGCTCTTTAATTTGTTTCAGTGATTGTGTGAGCAGACTGAGGTCAGTATAATGTCCTTGAAATTCCTAGTGGCAAACCACTTGTGTTTGGACATTAAATCTGAGATGCCCATGGCCCAGACTATTCTACATAAAAATATACTGACTCTGACCCAGTTATCCAGCTTTGGCCTAGGTTATTTTATTAAAAAAAAAAAAAGTTCTGAAGAAACACATGGACAGAAACTTATATATTGCAAACATTAGACACAGGCAAAACATCAGGATAACAGTCTGTAGAAACCAGGCACAACTGTAAAATTCATCCAAATAAAGTTCTAAAGTATAAATACTGACTTCTGTATGGGAAATGACAGCCCAAGCCTTTACTGTCTTCTAGCTACCATCTCAGCTATATTTCCTAATTCTCACAAAACCATGTTATTAGGTACTGCCAGCAGTAAAAGTTAACACTTCTCATGTTTTGCCTTAGTAATAACTAAGCAACTAGTAATAAAAGCAATAACTCTGTAGCTGAAGACAGCTATTCTTAATTTGATATTGTTTTGCTAGAATTACTGCTGATTTAACTTTGCCCATGCAGAGTCTCTAAATCCATAACTCCACATCCATGCAGAAGGCAGTCAGCTTTCTGGGGGTGCATTGTCTGGGTGTGCTGCCCAGGCCTGGCTGGAAGTGCTTTGGTCTTTGGCAAGTGTTCACTGACAGTGAATCTGCAGGAATGCACAGACATGAAAGGTATTATTACATTGCTATTTGTTATGCTAATTTTGTTAAGGGCCTGTCGGAATTTCATTATAAACCATATTTTCAAGGAGCTCATAAATCAACCATGAAATGTATTCTGTGCTCACATTTTCACAGACTGAATAAGACCCAATGACTTGATTTTGCCAATTTAAAGCAAAAAAAATAATTATTAAAATTCTATTTATTATCTTTTCAAACATAACTAGAAAATTTAAAGATACTATTAAAGCACTGCTGAACAGAGCACTGCAAAGCTTCTAGCACTTGCAAACACTGAGGTTCATTTACTCTATAATTTTGTTACTGTCTGAAAACCAATTAAACTCATGAAAACTTAATAAACTTGGTTAATATCCCTGTTTTGGCTGAGGTTTGTATCACTCACTTCCTCTCTGTCACTGGGCGTTTGGTGGTCCTGAACCCCCACACAAATTCACACAAAAAGCTCCACGCAGCTGAGAGCCCCAAGATGTGCTACAGCCTTTGGGGATCCAGGGCACGCAGCTCCAGGACCTGCTCTCAGGTCAAAGGGGCCATTAACTGCTCTGTCCTGGCTCTGGCACCCCCTGGTAGCTCCAGCTGAGAATTCACATTCCAAGGCACAATCTGCAGCAGAGAATCCCTGCTGCCAAAAGTGAGACAAAAACCCAGCCTTGAAATCCAGCTTGACTACCTGTGAGATAGATTGGCATCAAGAGCAGTGAGTTCCTGATGCAAATTAATTACCACTACCAAATTAAACTACTGCAACTAAACTGCCTTTACTGACCACTGTAAACAGTCATCTATATCAAATTATATGACATCAGTCAGCCTCAGAAGGACTTGCTTACAATTTTAAAATTTTTTATTTCTTCTCCTAGTCCACAGAGCTTGTAGCCAAAAGTATTTCAGAGCTCTGAACATAGTCAAAACCAGCAAACCTAACTACTAGTTAGATCCTTGGTGAGTTACAAATCAACAACAGAAACATCCTTACAATTGCAAGTAAACATTCCTGACATATCCTAAACACTAGCAAGAGTGAGATCAATTTTATTTTTATTTCGTTCAGCAAACACATACTAAAAATTTTTAACTGCAAATTACCCTCCTGTGAGATGCTTTGTTTTTGTATCACAGCAAAGCATTAAAAGATCAATCCTTAAAATCCTTAACAACAAAAAAGGCCAAGTGCAATCTACATACACTGAAACTAATTACTTTTATGACAATCTACTTATCCACCACATCAGTCTGGCAAACTAATACATGAATTCCCAGTCTTAGTGTCTACAGGTTGTGCCATATGGCAATGCAAAGTTGGATTTAGATGTGATTTCAGTATCACAATGGTTATGTCTTTAAAGGCACAAACAATTTTACTAATACATGAGGAATTGAGTAGTTTTTAGAAAGGTAACTTTCAATAATTTGCACTTTTCTGAAGTGTGACACAAGGAGGCCATAGTGCTCTGCCAGGATTATGAAATTTTTCATTATTAATAGGAATGTTGCTGCCACAGGAGAACTAAGAATGAACCTCATAAGAGGGAGAAAAGGCTTGACATGGATGCTCTGTGCAATATTGGAGAGGGGTTGAAAAAACAAAACAAAACAAAAGAACTGTTATGTTAGAGAGAATGCCAAGAAGAAGAAATATTTGTGAGACCAAACATTTCATATTCCCTAATAAAAGACTGAAATCCTTGCAGAGGCTAGATGAAATGTGATGTACTTCAGAACAAAGACAGTGTCATCCTGGTTTCCAGATTTGCTTGCTCTCCCCCCATGAGAAGTAAAGCTGAGATTCCTCATCCATCAGCACAGACAATGGCTCACAATGATAAACTAGTGGTTTCCAGTCAAGGGACACCTCATGTGGCTTTGAAAGAGAGAGGAGGATTGGAACACCATGTCCTCCCCTTCTCATGCAATCCAAGTGGCAGGTCTCCTCTGGTGGAAGAGTCAGGAGCCACCACAGTGCAGTTGTTTCCTCCAGTCCAGATGGGCAGAGGCCTCCCAGCAGTTACAGTCACAGCCAGGTTAAGCTAAGAGACATGGGAGCTACAGTCATCAGCTGACAGTGCAAGGAGCAACTCAGACAGAGTTGTCTTTTCCAGCCCTTTACTCACCTGACTCTGGGTCTCTTGATGTTGAGAACAATCAGAATAGAAGTTCCCTAAGAACTTAAAAGCTCCACAGAATAAGAAGCCCAGTGCTCGAAGCCATTGGGAGACACACCATTCTTAAGAAATGACATTTCATCATGTTCAGTAACAGCAGATCTCGAGTCTTTTGCAACATTTTTTGAAACAAAAAAGACAACAACTTGCACATAAATAATTAGAATTATGACCTATTGTCCATACTATTTAAAACACAAAGTTCTGGCTAAAAACACTGAGACTCTTGAAGTGCCAGCTCCAAGAGCAAAGGAAAAGTAGCTCCAAAGCTGGACACTTCACCCGAAGAAAAGGTCAGCTCTCCCTGGCAAGCAGGAAAATATCTGAACAGATTTCATAGCTTCTGGCAAGGTAAAGTGTCACAGCTGAAATGCCTGCCCTTGCAGAAATCACATTTTACATGACTTTCAGCATGATTCAAGTGCTGCAAGGGAATCTGGTGGTATATAGGGCACAGGAGCCTGGGAGAGCAGCTGAGGAAGCCCAGCTCTAGATGCACATGGGTGCCTCAGTGGAAGTTCCCCAGGCACAGGGATTCAGCACATGTAGTTTTTAAAGTTGATGAAGGGAGAGGGTCTCTCCCAAAATCTCAGAAGGGACATCAGGAAGTGACCACCCACGCTCCCACATGTCGATGTGTCCTATATCCAGGACCAAGAAAAGCAGCCTCAGTCACTTCACTAAGCCATGTATATTCATGACCCTTTTCTCCATCTTGTCAGTAATAAACCAAAAGGCAAAGCACTGAGCCTGGAGACCACGTAGCTTCTTACAGCCAGAGGAAGGAGTCAGAAAAAACCCCCAAACAACAACAATGAAAAGCCTAGAAGATACAAAAGGGATCTAATATTTAATCCTTAATCCTTCCATGCAGCCAGAGGCCATGTGTCCCTGTGTCCTAACATGTCACACACAGCAGAGATCTGAGCTCCCTCTTCTCCTAACCCAGAATGGCTCCAGACAAAGCCACCTACTATTTCAGCTTTCTCCATACACTTCCTAAAGCTTACATCGTGACACTTAATGAGCATATCCACAGCCCAGACAGAACAGGTGCCACCACTTCCAAACCCAAATTCAACCCTGCAGACTCAAGTCAGGCATCTCTGAGCCAGTCACAAGCACATCATGCTGTGACTGGGTTTACGAAGTTAGCCTGTATAGCAGCAGAGACCAAGTTTGGAGAGAGCAAGTATTCCTCAGGCACCTGAAACGGTGCTGGAAAACATCAAGAAGAGACACATGTGATGACCACTACCTGACAAGGTCCTCCTGGGGCTGGATGCTACAGGGGTAGCCAAATGTTTTCATTTGCTATGCTATGAAATCTCCATACTGCCTTCCCCCACACCAGGGAGTTACCATTTAACATTCTTTTCAGACTTGGTTGTGCTTCACTGAAGACGTACAGTTACTATAAAATTAGCAAACTGAAAAATCCCTAATATTAGTCAATATTATTTAAAAAGGATGAGTATTGCTTCTCACTCTAATTTTTTATGAGAATAAACCTTTCTAATAATTGTACAAAATCAAAGAGGAAGATAAGGCCCTCTGTTTTAAATATATTTCAAATAGTTTTTGGCGTATTTGGTTTGTTGTTGTCGACATTGTTTTGTTTTTAAAGTTCAGTATCTTCTACTGAAAGTTTTGGCAAATTTCCAAATTCTAAAGAAGTTTCCCAGTACTTCATATGCTGTCACAGCATCTTCAAGCCATCTTTACAGCTCTTCCATCGTATTTTGTGTAAAGAAAAACTTTTAGCTCATCATTGCAGCAGCTGCTAATGAAGATCTCTAGGCTTTCTTCTAATTGATGAGGAGAGAATGACAAATATTTTAAGTATCCATTAAACCGTGCTAAATCAATGGTGATTTACCCAGAATTTCTATAGGAGCATACAGCACATCCACTTTAATATCAAGTGAGTTAATTGTGATCAATGATACTACAGCAGAAGGAAAATGAATTCTTAATGACAAGAAACTTCGCATGTAACAAAAATAGAAGCTAACAAGAAACCTCTTTGCTGCATTTTCCACATTATATCATTAGTAACTACTGTACTGAAAAAATTAAAAGGAAAATATGAACATTTTAAAGACTTCTAAAGATCAATCAATTTTACAAAATAGGATAAGGGAAAAAATGGTAAGCTTTTCTATCATTCTTTTTTACATATATATATTTTCAAAATTTATTTTTACAGGTATTAGATTAATTAAAAGTTATCACAGAATTCAGGGTTATTTTTTAGCCACTTAATACAAGACTGGGGTCTCTATGGGTGTCCTTGTCTCACTTTTACAACCTCTTTTGTTTGACTTGTAGGTTTTAATGTGCATCATAACACCTCTCATCCAGCAGTAAGAAATTCTCTGGGGAACACTTGCAGAAAATAGGACATTGAGTCCATAATTAAAGTAATCTCTTCCCAGGCAGATGCTTCAGTTGGCTCTGTTATCACATATTACAAAAGGCATCTTGAGGCCTATAAAATGTGTGGCAAATGGCTCTGGAGATGAGAAACAGCAATTTTTCATCTAATTTTGATCCATAGACATATAAGTACTATATTGCCACTTTTTGGTATGAAGCCAAATAACTATTGTGGTTGTTGAAATGAGCTTGGCAGTAACCAAAATTAAAGAGTACTCCAGCTTTTATCATCAGTCAGGAAAGCCTTTTTCTAGCCATCTTTGCACTTAGCAAATAAGCATGCCATCTCAAATATGCGAGTTAATGCCTACATCTGGATTTAGAAGAAAGGCTTTATGCAGCTTAACTCACCATACATATTCTCTCTCTATTTGCGTGTTAAAACCATCGTTCAAATTACGGCCCTGACATCTTCACTGCTTTGCCAAACTGTCTGTGATACTGATTGGGAGTGTTTCTACTGTTTATTTTTTGTATTTTAGGATGTTTAGGACATTGCTCTTTGAATGTGTAAGTAGGTTCTACAATGTAATTTTTTCCTATCAGTTATAATCCATTGCATAAACACTGATGGTGATAGGAGCTGGCTGAATTTGTGGAGCATGTTTTTAGCTCCTGACTGCATCAATGTGAGCAAAATCTGACCTCAGAGTACTGAAGTACTGAAAATAAACACAGAGAATTACCTTCTTCCATTACTAATTTCTTCAAAATTGCTATTTTAAACTCTTCCCTATTTGGGTGGGAAATCAGAGAGATTGCTGGAGAGCTTTTTATTCTTTAAGACTTTAAAAATGCATTTTTTACAGAAAATGGCTCAAGTGAATGTACATTAATACTTGAGCTAAACAGCTTATGTTGATCTAAAAGGGCTATTTGGAAGGTTATAAGAGAAAATGTATTTGTTACATTTCTACTAAGAACCAAAAAGATTCAAGACAATCCAAAACAATAAGGAAAAGAATGCCATCAACCTTAAAACATAGTGTTACAGTGCCATTGTACCTGTAAAATATGTAACGAAAAAAACATTAATCGCCAGCAGGAGTCACAAAACAGTATGTGAAATACTTCAGTAATATGCTTTTAAATTAAAATATATTATTTTAATTGGTGTAGCACCCTCAAGTCTTCTTCTAGGTGATAACTCTGCTGTACGACAGAGTTCATTCTGTCATGGTCATTATGAATACTCAAAATCAAATTTTACCAGGAGAAGGGCAGAAAAAGCAAATCAAATGTTTCTGTTATCTCCAAGTTTAGGTATTCTTTCTTTTTTATTTTTAAACTTTTGCTAGAACTCACCATGAGGAGACCATTGTTATACAAAGAAAGAGAGAATTTCTTACTCACTGAATATTACTGTGTGTCTACATAATATTTTGTAGACCATTCTATTAAAGTTCCTCCAAACAAACAAGATGAGAAAAGTAAGTTAATTTGAAATTTTTGAAACAAAAAAGACAACAACTTGCACATAAATAATTAGAATTATGACCTATTGTCCATACTATTTAAAACACAAAGTTCTGGCTAAAAACACTGATGACTCTTGAAGTGCCAGCTCCAAGAGCTGAGAATATGGTCAGAACATCCTTATAGATCCTTGCCTGTGTACAAAAACAAAGCAAGATTCAAAAAAGTAATGTGAAGGTGTGAATTTTAAAAAATTTGTAAAGTGTTGCCTGGGCCTTTGAAGACAACATGAACACACCTGATTGCTCTGCTGGACCAAGTGCAGTGCTCAGCACCCTGCAGGATCAAGTTCTTCACCAAGTCTTTTAGCAATAGCCCCTTGAAAGAAGTCAAGGACTTCCTGAAAACAAGACACTGCACTTGACTCCAGCTCATTCATGCACTGAACATATTATCTGCTTAAGAGATGGCACTGAAATGATCAGGCTCCATCAGTCCACCAGGAGACATTCTGAGTTGCCAGGGGCTTCAATGCAGACATGGTATTTAGTTGTACAGGCTCATCTGCAGTCCTGAAATTTATCTTCCTAAAGCATCTTTTACAATTGTCCTCTGCCTTTGCCTGCACTCTAGGATGTCATTCTGAAAGGTTTGTTATTGATCAACTCTTACTAGGCAAAAGACATTTCATTCAACTGCTCTGATACAGAGGAAAACCTAATAGTGGAAGCAAAATGCTGGGCATGTGTGTAATACATTCTGTACTCCAGTCATGTTTTCAAAATTAAGCCATTTTGACAAAAGGGGAAGATTAAGCAATGCTTTGAATGAAACAAAGGTTTATTCTTAAAAACCACCCCAAGGTTAGGTTTCGGAGATATTTTTCTCAAAATTTAAGAGATAATTTTAAACAGAATTACTGATAACTAATTCACAGTTTGTGAATTGATGGACTCATGAACAAAAATAATGAGAATGTTGTGTAGAAAAGGAAGAAAGTAAAATCTAATCTCTGCTTCTAGAATTGCTATATGAACATTTGTAAGAACGGAAGTAATTCTCACCATGACCATTTTATTATTTAGATCATACCAGTAGAGAATTACTAAATGTCATTTTATTTCATGCAGGAGGTGCCAGAGTCCTATATGAAGCCACAGCAAAATCTTAATAGAGAAGCCAAAGACTATACTGAGCTTCCTTCTGCTATCATCCAAGTATGTGATATAATATATTTGCATCACACAAAGAAAAGAAACCATCCTAATATTGTATAGCATTGCAGTTTCTACTATGGCATTACACAATATTGACATAAGCAGCCTTTTATACTTCTTGCTTGTCTTTGGATTTAAGTTCAACTAACACCAATAGAATTTTCATATGTTTTTACTTTAACTACACACTCACATAACTAATTTTTCTGGCTTTGTTAGTTCTGCTTTTCTTATACCTACAACACAGCACAAGGAGTCTAAAAATCATAAATGGCCAGATGTTCACACACTTGGAGTAAAGATTAAAAAATGAGCTGTCCTCTCATTAAAGTGGGCTTTTAGTAGGAACATCAGTCATCCGAGAGAATATTACACATTTGACCTACAAGGAAAAACGAAAAAAATTTTAAGATTTTATGAACTTTACACAGTTGACATTTTTACTCATACCCATCAGCAGATTTCAACTGTTGAGCAGCCTACTCAATGGAAATTCTTGACAAGGTTACTTACTGTTGAGGGTGGTGGGGATGAAAAATTCATTTTCATTCCTTGGTACAGGATGCTTATGTTTAGGCAGCTAAGTCTGTCTGAGTGGTATTCCAATTCACACTTAAAAAATCTTAAAAATAGGTGCCTATATAAAGGTGTACAAGCAAGCTACGTAGCTAGAGATCCATTTTGGTCAGTGGAGATCTAGATCTTGATTCCACTGCCTAGAAGTATTAAAATAATTTGAAATATCCTAAGGAAGCTAGTAGAGACCTGTATTGTACCCCTGCTAGTACCTCTCCCTAGATGTAGAACTGAATGTCAGGCCTGGATGTCTATGGAACCAGATTGCACACCCGTTAACCCTCGGGAATTAGAGACACACAGCTCACATGAACACCTACCTGGAGATAGGCACATATCCTACATCCAGTTGAAACAACTGAAAACCCCTTTTCAGGAGTGGACAATTAGGTGAAACCAGCTTTCATCCCCTCTCATGGTTTTCTTGCTTTGCTCTCAACACTTTCAGGTACTGACCATCACAGTACCCTATGTGTTACTATCTTCTGTTAAAAAGTTTCTGGAAACACCCACAATTTCTCATTAGTCACCTCTGTCTGCTTTACACAAAATAGACAAAACTAAGACAAAACTAAGAGACAAGTTAAATCTAATCCCGCACAGTCAGATGAGTCTTTGCTGTTTGGGGTTGTAGAGGAGCCACGATTCGATTCCATGCACAGCGTTTGCATTTCACTGGAAATTAACAAACACAGAAGATGAAGGAGGTAATCTGGGCACCACATCAAAATGGGACATGAGAGCAGAGCCAAGATAGGAATCAAATATTGGCTTGTGATTTTCAGAATATTACACATAATGTTGATTGACGGCACAACAATGCCTCTACCCAGGGAAGTGGAAAACCAAGCAAGGGAATAATTTTTCTTCATAGTTCCACTAGACTGACACACCAGCAAGGAACAATTACAGATGATTTTTTTTTCTACAAGGCATAAGTTATAAGCACTATGGAAAAATAAAAATGACTGCAACACTGGGCCAATGTTGGAACTACTCTGACTGTAAGCAATGACTGTCTCTTATTTAGTGCTGCCTATACAAACCCTGACTCAGAATCCACACCAATATCACAAAGAGTGCTATGAAATTCTCTACTTCACCTTTTCGTTGCAGTAAAGAGTAGGAAGAGAATTGCAGCACTTACTGAAGCAGGGAGCCTCTTTACAAAACCCCAAAGTCAAAGCTATCTGTACATTAAGGTTTCTATACGTGTTATGGAACACTCCTCGACTGAATGCAAAGATTTCAAATCATGGCAGCAACTAGAATTCTGTTAACAACAGTGCATTTCAGGGTACAGTTCTGTACCATCATAAGAATGCGAGGGAGAAAAATTTACATGACCATATAACTGAGAGTAGATTATACACAAATGCAAGGGACTTAAGGGACCTCACTTCTGATAGATGCTCTTTTCTGTTTACTTTTATGTTATTATTTGTGTGTATTATCATTGTGTACAAACATAATTGTTTACTTAGTCTTGACAATTATCCTTTTTACTTCTTTCAAACAATTCAAAAAACCACAATAAACAGTGTCTTAAATGGCAGTTTAGTTAAGTGGTTTACCAGGGGAATGTGCTTCCTTCAGAAAATATAGGCCTTTCCCACCCTGGCTAGAGGACTAATATAGTAAAGCATGTAAACTTGGATGAGGCTCCTCTAAATTCTTGGATGTTTATTCAATATTTCCATAATTATTATCATAGGTTTTCTATAAATGCTTTAAATAGGTAACCAAGTCTCTCAATCACAGACTTTATGTTCTGTAGTGTTTGTACAGCCTGGTGTTTTGAGTTCATTCATTAACACCACTGCCAGTTCCTGAAACAGGCTTAAACACATGGGCATGAAAAGTCCAGTTCTGGAATAGGGTACTTTGAACTTACCAGAAAGGAGTTGTAACTTCAGGTGATTATGGGAAGAGGCATATTTTCAGTGAAAAACACATCTCCTTTCTTGAAAATTTCTTCCAACAGTTCAGCTGTCTGCCTCAGCATTCAGTCACAGACCTTTTCCAGGAGCTCTGCTGAGAAGCAGTTTCTCCTGCCTTAACAGAAGTGCTGTGCCAGTGCCCTGCCTCAGCCACCACTGCTCTCTGACCTCTGTCTTCATACAGAGACACCACCACAGCTATCCCCCTTCCTATTGAGCCATTTGCACCATAAGCTGTGCTAATTAAGTGTCACATAATATATGATTGGGCCTTTTAGTACTTACTAGTTTATTAGACTCTGCCTACAGACTCAGCCAAATAGCTTTACAGAAGTCCAGTCCTCTGTTAATAGAAGTTATAGTGAAAATATATACACAATCACAATTATTAAGCACCTGTTGAGTGACTAACACAAATGGTTACATAAAAACCGCAACCTTACTTTTCTAGGTACATTCTACAGCCTATGATTCTATTTAATACAATAGCTAGAACTTCTGCAATAAACCCTGCTGGTGGTCAAAACACAATATGCTTTTGCTATTTAGGTCAGCTTTATCACTTTTGCAAACCAGTAAGTTAAGCCATCTATAAAACAACAGGCTTAACAACCTAAGATATAGCCCAGCATGCCACCCTGCTTAACAGCCATTATTATCCCTGCTGTCAGGCTGAGCTTTAACTAGGTTAGTGTGAGCTTAGAGCAGAAATTACAAACCCCGAAACCTAGCTGAAGGATTATGAAGAAAATATTTTAAAAATTTGCACACAATCAGAGAAATTATTTGTTACTGTAAAGGAAGATCTACTATTTTGTGGTGCTAAAGATCATTTACAGATCCTGGCAATTTCCCTGGGAGGCCCTGTGCTCAATACCTGTTTAACATAGTCCTAAATTATTGCTAAGAAAACTATTCTGTAATAAATTATGCATTTTAGCTTTCATTTCCTCAACTCAGCTGGAGGTATCTATGGTGAAAACACACTAAAGGATTACACTAAGGAACACCAGCAGCACTCAGTGTTTCTCTTAGAAGTGTATTTCATAAAAAGCTATTTTTAATATTCATTTAATAGCCATAGTAAGGTACTTTGAGGAAAAAAATCAACAGTGTGAAAATAAATTTGCACACAACTAGTGTAAAAAACCTGCTATTGCCTCATTTTGCACAGAAACAGGTAGGCTCCAGCCACCTTCTTCCCCCATGAAGCACAGGGCTCTACACCATCCCTTTTCCTGGTGAAATTGGAGAGAAGGCTTGTCGAGTGAAACACGGAGCCAAGGAAAGATGCAGAGCTCCATCAGATAACATTACATTTTGATCCAGCAGTGAGACAGCACTGTGTGCAATGGAAATAACTGGACTACACCAAACTGCAGACATTAGGAATATTCCAGTGGGGCTGGAAAGAAATTGAGTGCCGTGCTAGCAAGCTGGTGGGAATCCCAATTTGCTGTGCCCCTGAATCTCACAAACACAGAAATAAGCCCACCTTCCTTGCAGAGCTGTGCCCCACATCCCTCCCCACAGCACTCCTTCCTGCAGCACAGCAATACCTTGTGTCCCTCACCAGCTGTTCCAGTAACCTAAGGGGGGCCAGGAGCCATCCTCCTTCATCACAACTGGGAAATGCAAGGTGGGCTGGGAACTGGGAACTGACACATTTACAGCAGGAATATTTCTGACAATTTATAAACAAATCATGTTGTAGCAGGGAGGATTGTTGCTGTGAATGTCCAAATTTACAGGTACAAATGGTCTGCCCTCCTACTGATTTTTATGCAACTTAGTATCTTAATACCTCACCCACTTTGTCATGTTTGTTTGGTTACCAATGGATACAAGAGGTATAAGGAAGAACAGGCTGACAGCCTCACTGCACAAACCTCATGTCTTAGGGCTTCTGTCTCCTTCAAGGACTGAGCTCTAGAAGAACGCGCCAAAAAGCACAGATGAAGTGAAAGGGAATTTTGCCCACGATGCCTACAGGGTCATGACTTTTTGTCAAATCCACAGAATGACACTGCTTCAGTGTCAAGAGTGTGTGCAGTTAATAAAAGCTATGGGCATCTATAGCAAAAGCTATCTGGCCTGTGAGAGATTTGTGTGGTGACCTGGTGTCCAGGTCCTCCTGAGAATTGGCCAGGGAGAGGTACAAACACGCAAAAATTGTATGTGAAAGCTAATGCTAATTAATAACCTTATTATCCATCCCTAGAGAGGTCAAAGACTAATGAGCTGATCTGAATCACAGACATATTGGCAACAAACAGTATAGGAAGCCTTAACCTATACTGAACTGTTGTCAGAATCTATAAATTCATGTATCTTTTGTAAATACTTTAAACTTATACTAAGTTAAACAAAAAATTAAATTTGTATATTAAATGTAATCTATATTAAATTTAAACATTATATTAAATTTAAACTGTTAAGAAACCTTGTTTATTATTTGCTGTAAGTGCACAAAGAGAGACAAACCAGATAAAGTCCTCTGGAATGTCACTGTGGGCAAGTGACAAACAACACGAACCTCGTTTATGAAAACTTCATCTGACTCCAATCCTTATTCAAAACCTGACCCCCTTTATATAGCTTCTAGAGCAGGTCATCTCATTGGGCAGAAGAGTGCCAGAACTCTTCATCCCATTGGCCCAAACTGAAAGACAAAGAGAAGGTCCATCTTACAGACAGGAATCCAAAACATCACTCTTGTTACAATAACACTTGCAATGTTTATGTTAAGCCTGTGAGAACCAGGTCTTCCTAAACCAAAACATCACGAAGAAACTGAGTCTAGAAACTCAGGAACTTCAGGCCCAGGAGCCTCAGACTACACTGGAACTCTTGTATTCAGGGAACTGGGTAGGGTAGGCAGACTAACACTGCACCACAAATATAGCTTTGTTTACTGCAACTTGTGATTTAGTAAGCAGGAGAAACACTAGCTGAGGCAAGAAAGTGTGGGCAGCTGAAGAAAAATTGAGGAGGAGGATTAGAGGTAAAACATATTTCTCCTCTTTACATTTCCTTCAGCTGGTGTTCCCGTTTACCCAGTATTCCTGCAGACAAGTGTGATTCTGGAGTAAACACCAACCTCAGAGATCCTAAGCTTTTCCATTCTGGTTTGAATCTGTTCGATGGGAAAGCAAGCCGATACAACTGCATCATTTTGTTCATCCTTAAAGACGAAACAGTATCACCCATGAAGCATCCTTACACCTCATGTGAGACATTCTGAAAAGCCTCCGAGACTGACTCAGGGACCCTGGGAGCAGCTGTGGTGCTGGGCTCCCCACTGCAGGATCAGATCTCTCAGCCCTGCCAGGTGTAGGTTTACATCCATGCTGCAAATTACCCAGTCAACAATAAGTTCAGATTGCTGCTATGCTTGGCTAAGGACATCACTAGCACAGTGTGAACACCACCTTTGTTCAGGGGTGCTAATGCCAAAGAGGTGGATTACAACTTAAACAGGCAGGAAATTATAAGTTTGATTTCCAAAACTGTTCAGTGCTGGTCTAACTCTGTTTCCACTGAAGCCAATGCTGAATCTTCCATGGATTTCAAGATAGACAAGCACTCATTGCCTTACAAAATATCCCTTTAATTTCACTTAAATCAGAGTCAGCATTCATAGTAGTATTTGTATTTCTGCTGAGTTATTTGCCATCCCTTTTTCAACAGTGGCAAACATGTACAAAAAAACCCAATACAAAACCGTGAAAAAATTCACCCAGAGAAAAATGAATGACTGGTTAGAAATTGACCTCAAAACTCACAATGGAGGGTCACATCTCATAACAAATGCATTCACAGTCACTGTGCAAGTCAGGACCAAAAATTCAACAATTGAATACCAGGAAAACCAAAAAATTCAAGAAATAAAGGAGAAAGCAAGAGTACACAGAGAGGATGTACAGATTAATACAGATATAGATTAATTTCAGAAAGAAATTAAAGGTTGTATAAACCCCATAGTTGACAGATTTCCTCAAGGCATATACAACTGTTGTATATACAACAAATACAGTCTAACAATTTAGTTACCAATCATCAAAACTACTATCTCCCAATTTACTGTTAGATGTTTAGAAGAAAAGAGAGCTAGAAATAAAAATTTCTTACACTGTCATTGCAACTAATAAATAATGTATCCTGACACTATAGACAAAAAAAGTGCATTATGTAGGTAAGGAGAAATATCAATGTTACAGGTAAATCAATCTACAGGTACTGTGCTCATCATCAGCAACTTATTTTCTCAAAGAAGTCAATCACTCATTTTTATTTTTTACAACAGTCAAACAACTTGATTATGTGGGGCACTTACCTGCTGATTCCCAGTATGGATTGAAAGGCAATAATACTCGGAAAGTTTGTTTTGACGACAGGACAGTCACAGAAACACAGAAACACGTCTCTGAAATGTTGCAATTATTCGCTTATTGAATTAGGGAGCTGTCTGCCTTTTTTTTCTTTGCAAATGTTAAACTTGAAACATTTTCTACTTTTGACTGCATTCTCAGTGTATTTTCTCTGTCAAATCCAGTCTATAAAATTCTGGGACAAATAATTACAAAATACTTGAAGGTAAAAGATAGTAATATATATGTTAAGCTATTTGTTGGAACGTTCTTTGGTACTAAATCATCAAACAATGACTTATATCTAAAACAAATATATATATTAAAACAAATTACCAAAAAATCCCTCTCGGTCATTCTTGGTTCATCAGAATTCAGATTGTTTAAAATTAGGAACAATAAATATTTGAGTAGAGCTACTCTCAAATACTTGCATTTTATATTGATGCTTAAAATATGAATAATATATTTACATGATGTTCCAACTCATATTAAATGCAATAGTTACAAGACTGTGTCAGTGCAAATGGGCTATATATACTTGAAGGATCAATGATATGATTAACTACTAAGAAGTAGTTTTTCTTTTCATTTCTTTTAAATGCTAGACTTCCTACATGCTTTGAAAATAAGAAGTCCCAATATGCACAGAAACTCTTCAGCCAGGATGAACTCAATATTCTGACTTCAAATTCCAGTGTATGCTTGGCAGTGTACTCTGACTGACTGTAATGCAGGCAGGGTGGGCAGGTGAGATTGTTTCATTATCTCCAGAGCGGTTATCCGCTCACGGCTTTGCGCGCATACGTACATGAAGTTGACACAGCCCGTCCCTGCAGGTGGAGCAATCCAAACAAAACTGAGGTTTGTGGTTGGGAGATGGCTCACATGGGACGCAACCACGCTGCACATGAACTGGTTTCCAAACTGGTGGTCAGACATAATTCCTGGGAGAAAGACACAGAGGAAGGAATCAGTAACACGTGTTAATGGCTCATTGCAAGGTGCTAACAGACCGAGAAATGCATCTGCCATGTGTTTCATCACGGCAACACGGAATGAAAAACCCCAGGGGTATGCCATCAAGTAATTAGAATTAATGCCAGTGAATATACTGGAGCTGGCCTTTGCCTGAGCCAAGGCTGACTTTGCATTTACTGCAAGGCTGTGTGTATTTACTGCTATTAGACTTCATGAGGAAAATACCAGGGAATTATTTGCATTTTTGAAGGAGGAGCTGGATCACAGCTACTGTAAATCAGTTATTCCATTACCTCATTTACACCAATTACTGATCTAAAAGAAAGTAACACCTGAAGCAAAAAAAAATGTTCTATTTTAATAAGAAAATGAAGTTCTTAGAGAAAGGTATTATCTCTTAGTAGATATCTATTTGGAAAAAACAGATGAACTCTAGATTCATGAATTCTTCTGATCTGAAATAAAGCAGCAATCTCCCACAGTTTTACCAGTATACATTCCTTTAATTTTTTTCTTAATTTCTTTTCGTACATGCCTTTAATACATGAATGAATGTAAATGTCATCTATTAATCCCTCCCTCTGGAATTCACTGCAGTTCATCATTAGACAAAAGAAATGTATTTTTGACATAAAACAATGTCTGACAGCAGTCTTTCTCCCCTCGGAGCCCTTTTGTATTTTTCCTACAAAGTAGTGCAAACTTGGTTGTTTGTTTGACACTCTTTGGCTTAAAGGAAGGCAATCTTACCAGAATGGACCACTACACCTTTACTCCTAGTACATGAAAGAGTAAATGATGAAACTATTCTCTTAAATGCAGTTATCAGAAGAGAATGCTTTGTTCCAAGTTACTTCAAATATTGAACCTTCATTTCAGAAAACAGTGACATGGGCTGAAACATTGCTAATAGGATCAAAAGCAAAAGGCAGTGGGAGCAGGCACCACTATGTCAAAAAGGTCACTGTCAGCTATTTGCTGATTTCATCTCAAAGTTTATAGTGGCTGGTATTTCCCAAATTTGCTTGTTGCAATTCAAACAACACAAAAATAAAAAAAAACATCTCTGGCTCTCCAAGTTTTGGTAATTCTCCTGTAATGTGAATGCAGCAATTTCTCATAAGCCCCCACAGATGCAGAGGTGGAAGTAGTATGCAAGTGAGAGGTTTACATCAAGGAAGGGGATAAATCCTTCCTAATGCAAACACACTGTTCCACCTGATGTCCCCAAGGACTGGATTCCAGCAGCACCTTGTACGGAGCAGGGCTGTCTCACAAGCACACCATTTCACATTTTATAGACAAAAAGCAATGTCTGAAATCACAGTCAGGTACTGGTGAGGATGACAGACTATAGCTCAAGGTTATGGATGTTATTTATCCTCAGGGCTATGAAATTCTAAACCAGCTTCAGTTTTTGGGTGGGGAAAAATTAGCCACAGTGAATTTAAGTGATCCATCCCAGGAGTGACAGGAGGCAGGAGGTGACGGTAGTAATGCCTGTATCTTTTACAAACAACTGCAACCTCCTCATTCAGGGTTTTTCAGTTAGTTCCCCACTGAGAATCCACATGAGATTTTCTGTCATTCACACAGTCAAAGCTCAAATCCTCAGATGATGCTGAACCTCATCATGTCAGGAGAAGCCACAGAGAAGGCTCAAGCTCCCCTGAATGGAAACTCTTTTCTGAGATCAGTAGTAGGGAAATCCAGAGATGGTATTTTACTGGCTCTTCTTGATTTCTAGATACAGCTGAGGTTTGGCCACTTCTTGCCATGCTGTATTGCTGTATTGGCCCTCTTGGCTAATAGAGAGGGGTGGCAGCAACATCCTTTAAGGAATCCCTCCTGACTGGTGCCCAGGTTCACTGCCCTGCCCTCTCTGCTGAACTCCTGCAGCAGTGCTCTGCTGAGACAGGGGTGTCCAAAAATATGCCCAGAGAGGTCCTTCACGGAGCAAACGCCATTTAGACAACCACTTTGCTTTGCCCAGGGTGTCAGGTGGTAACTCTGATTCTTTTCCAAAGCCTGTCCCTCCCTCTGAAGCCTGTGCTAAAGCCAGTGCCTCCAGCACTGTGGGGTCCTGGGGCTCTCATCTGTCATCAGCCCTGGCTGTGCAATGGGACACAGCCAGCCTCAGACTATCATGGTAATTAAATAACTGATGCTGTCAGGGGAGAAGCAGCAACAGCCCTTCAGTTTGAAGAAATTCCCCTTTCCAAATACAAGGGAGGACAAAGGCTTCCCTAACACATCTCCCAGCCAGGGGACAGGCAGAGCAGCTTGGGAAATGTGACTGCTTCCCTCCTTGGCAGCAACTCGTGAGTCAATGAATTCCCTAGGTTTCAGGCAGTGTACTGCAAAAATGTGTCTAATACATCAAACACATACAACATCTGTAGAGAATTTCTTTTTCCTTTGATTTACAATTTAAAATAAAGAACAATTTTGCAGTTACTAGAATAAATTCTAAACAAGGAAAAAAACCAAGTAATTAAATTTCTTTTTTTCAGAAAAAAAGTCAATTAATAGTACAGCAATCATTCAAAATCCCAATTTTATAATTTTATCACCATTTTATCTTTATATTTTATTAATAATTGATTGTTATATTTTTACAATAAAAACAACCCTCCTCATCTGCTGGACCTTCACTGAGTACATCAACTCCGTTTAGGAATTCAGAGCCTTCAGAACATTTAACAATAATTAAATACTGAAACTTCAGTGAGTGACAGCAATATTAAAAACTTTTTGATGCTTAAATTCCAAGGTTTCTTATTGAAAAGGTGAACATAAAAATTATAAAAATGCAAAAAAAAAAAAAAAAAAATGGAAAATTCAGTTGATACTAAGAACTTGTTAAATTAAAGGGTGAATGTTATTTCACCCTTTTGCTTCCAGTCTTTACAGTCCATTGTTCTAGAAGGCAACTCCTCCCTTTTCCTCCAGCCCCTCTCCAAACTGGTAAGCTGTTTCTCAACTGCATGTTTGCCCCATAGTAAATCAAAGGACAAAAGTGAAACAACATTCTGCTGCAAAAAAATTTAAATGTCTATGAGAGAAGCCTGATTATACAGCGACTCTAAGAACAAAACTGGATCCTGAATGTACCCCTGACAGCTCCAGAGTGGCTCAGGTGAATATCATGTATGGGCATCTCCCTCACACCCTGGTGACCAGTGCAACTACATACATTCAACTCCAGTGTTTACAAAACTAATAATCTTCAGGTAAAATTTTAAGATCTTCCTATATAAAACTCTTGTCCTAGTTTGACCAGCCCAAAGAAGTCAGCTGACTAAGTTTGAAACTGGCATTTGATTAGACCAATGGGAAAGCTTTTCTAGTTCTTATCACCTTTGAACGAAGCCCGGGCAGGTCTCCTTGCTCCCGGCCGTCGGCAGCCGCTCAGCTCTGCCCTGCCGGCCCTGCCCGGGCTGTGCGAGGCGGCGGCGGCCGGGGGGCGGAACCGGGCCGGGCCCGCTCGGCCCATGGCCGGAACCGGGCCGGGCCCGCTCGGCCCTCATGGCCGGAACCGGGCCGGGCCCGCTCGGCCCGGGGCGGAACCGGGCCGGGCCCGCTCGGCCCTCATGGCCGGAACCGGGCCGGGCCCGCTCGGCCCGGGGCGGAACCGGGCTGGGCCCGCTCGGCCCTCATGGCCGGAACCGGGCCGGGCCCGCTCGGCCCTCATGGCCGGAACCGGGCCGGGCCCGCTCGGCCCGGCCGGGATTCTCCGCTCCTGGAGGGGCGGGAGCGGCTGCCGAGCCCTCCCCAAGGAACCCACCGGGCCCGTCCGGGAGGGGCAAAGGAGCCGGCAGAGCCTGCACAGCTTTTGTTCCAGTGGAACCACCAAACCACGCTGGCCTGAGGCTGTGTCGGCATCGGGAGCGGCTGAGCCTGGGGACAGCACCTGTACGGGCACCAAAGGAGCTGAGCATGGGGACAGCACCTGGATGGGCACCAAAGGAGCTGAGCATGGGGACAGCACCTGTATGGGCACCAAAGGAGCTGTGCATGGGGACAGCACCTGCACGGGCACCAAAGGAGCTGAGCATGGGGACAGCACCTGTATGGGCACCAAAGGAGCTGAGCATGGGGACAGCACCTGCACGGGCACCAAAGGAGCTGAGCATGGGCACCAGCACCTGGATGGGCACCAAAGGAGCTGTGCATGGGCACCAGCACCTGTATGGGCACTAAAGGAGCTGAGCATGGGGACAGCACCTGTATGGGCACCAAAGGAGCTGAGCATGGGGACAGCACCTGTATGGGCACCAAAGGAGCTGAGCATGGGGACAGCACCTGTATGGGCACCAAAGGAGCTGAGCATGGGGACAGCACCTGTATGGGCACCAAAGGAGCTGAGCATGGGCACCAGCACCTGGATGGGCACCAAAGGAGCTGTGCATGGGCACCAGCACCTGTATGGGCACTAAAGGAGCTGTGCATGGGGACAGCACCTGTATGGGCACCAAAGGAGCTGTGCATGGGGACAGCACCTGTATGGGCACCAAAGGAGCTGAGCATGGGCACCAGCACCTGGATGGGCACCAAAGGAGCTGTGCATGGGCACCAGCACCTGTATGGGCACTAAAGGAGCTGTGCATGGGGACAGCACCTGTATGGGCACCAAAGGAGCTGTGCATGGGGACAGCACCTGTATGGGCACCAAAGGAGCTGAGCATGGGGACAGCACCTGTATGGGCACCAAAGGAGCTGAGCATGGGGACAGCACCTGGATGGGCACCAAAGGAGCTGTACAGCAAGACCAACACCAGTGCCCTCCGTGGTTCGTGCTAAAGGCAGCCCCGAAGCCAGGAGCAGCCCTGACCCCCGTTCCAGACTGAGAGCAGCTGGCACAGCTCACATGGAGTCGGCAAAAAGAGCACGTGGCCAGCAGAAAGACGCAAAAAAAGAAGTCTTGTTTCTAATACAAGACTTAGATGAAATTGACTTTTTTTTCAGCGTTACAAAACTTTGTACTGAAAAAACACTAATTCTCTCTTAGGCTAAGAAAAAAAGGAAGTAAAAGTTTGTAAAAACAACCACATAAAATTGAAGTCAGTAAAAAAAGAGATTTTAAATTAAAGAGATTTTTAAAAGTTTATCTTAAGCTTAGGTTGTAAAATTATTTTGTAAAGCTATAGTACAAATATACTTGATATATCAAACTTTGTTTTCCCCAGTAAGTTCATAAAATACTTTAAGAAGATAGTAGCATTCTAGCCACAATAATAGACAAAGGCACCAGTGTTAGAAGTTTAATGAGAAACCTCAGCCCCAAAAATAAAAAGGAAAGACCTCTGTTCCCAGAGATGAGTAAAAAGATGCTAAAACAACTCATCCTTAAAAAAATGCACCCCAATAAGCTAAAATAGACTGAAAACACAGTTGTAAAAAAACCCTGAAAGATGAAAAAGACTTCACAAAGGCAAATCTCAAGCACCTGCAGTTTGTGAGAAAATGAAGCCACAAGAGTTCTTTTCTTATAAAAAGCTTTCCATAGCATTAACAAAAAATACTTTTCTCTCTAAATGAACCAAAGAAAAACTATTTGTAGAAGTAAAAAACTAACTAAAATTTCTAAGTGTTGTTGTCTTTACATTATTAGTTAATAAAAATAAAAAAAGAGTTGTAGGGAAAAAAGAAGAGTGTTTTGAAAGTTCCATCCTCATTCTTGTTGTTTTTCTTTCTTTTAGTGTTAGTTAATAAAGTCTTATTACTTTTAAGCTTAAGTCTGCTTTGCTCTTAATTAGAACTTTTGAAATTCGCAAAATTAAACCAAAACAAAAATTAGTGTTTCTGCCTGGTTTCGAATTGAAACCTCGACAACTCTATAAACACTTCAGCAAAAAATCAAGTGTTTCCATGTGACTTAACAAATAGTGAAACATTCAAAGTTTTGTGAGAGGTACCCATCCACAGCTGTAAAACACGCTGCATGCAAAAAAGCTGTTAGCATCTCCTTGAACTCCTTTTGCCTTGGTTTTTAGAGCATGCACTCATAATGACATGATTCAGACATCTGCGCTTTCCAGATTCTCCATCCCCCAAAATTTCTGAGGCTTTAGGAGTCTCAGAATATTCAGTATAACCATTCAAATCCCAGACATGCTTGGTACCAGCCAACTGCTACAAGGGGAACTAGACATTCTCAGTCCCTCTCAAGAGGGAACTCAGCAGCTGTTTTTATTGTGTAAATTTTTTAAAATGTCTTTAGTTCTCTTCAATACACTATCTATAGTCACCAAATCAAAGAACTTCTATGTGAAGAGGTAGATTTCAAGGGATAAAATTAATACGAGAAATGCAGGAATAGAGAAAAATACTGGAAGGAAAAGCTTAGGTAAAGACAGATGAAAAATACGTAACTTCCATTTTTAAATGTTTAAAATTATTTTACTGATAATCAGAACCACTAGTAGGATTGTAACAGCTAATGCAGAGAAATATTTTGCTTCTTTTGTAAGATGGCATACACAAAGGTGAGTGAGATGTGAAAATGGTGGTCCACAAATGCCCACATTCACGTGTTGATCCTGAACTCATTATTACTTTCACCTTGTTGTGTAGCTCCTCCAAAATGGAGAACCATAGATTATAGCAGCCATTCTCCCAGTTGGGCCCCTGGAAGACAAAAGATGATCTTTTCTACTGATAGAGCTTGGGAAGCCTCTAATGGTGCAGATAAATGCAGGAAAGAGTCACATCATTCTCTGCTTCATAAATCTGAGAAACTTGGATCTGCAACAGCTCTGACTTTCACCTTATGTTACGGAACTACATAATGTCCTGTATTACATTTCCTCCTTAGAAAACAGTACTCTAAACCAGAACTTCATAAAAGGAGCTCATCTGCATGTCGAGCTCCTTGGTAAACCCTTCATTAAAGCTAAGGCTCAACAGAATTTCCAGTGATGAACCAGGTGGCAGGTAGCATACCATTTCCTATTTATTACATGAATTGAGTATGATACTAAACAAGAGAGTGAATGTTAAATACAGGTGTAAAATGAATGACCACATTTTGGCTTTTCTGTTTCTAAACTGATTCTCTGCTACATGCTTCCATATTGAAAGAATTGTGTAAGTGAGAGCAAAATGCCAAATATAAAATATTGATGAAATTCCAAGAAAAAAAAGCTCTAGGTAACAAAATAACTCTGGCATCTTTGAGAAAGCAATAATTCCTCATTAGGAGATAATAAATTTGAGTCAGAAACAGACATTTTCAAAATAGATTAGTACCTACTCCTAGGAACCATCTTTTCCCTTCGGAAACAGAGCTGTAGGCCTACATTCTCCATCCAGGCTCTAGCATCTCAAAGGGTATTCCACAAATCCACAAGGTAAGCACAGTTCTGTCTGGTGTTGCAAAGCAGGGAGTGATGCAAAAGGGATTGTGCCTGAAAACACCTCCTTGTGCTTAATTCCATGCTGAAGTGGCCAAACCAGGGCTTGCTACTTGTTTTCCCAGGGACTTGTTCTGAGGGAAAAAGTAGGATTATTTTTTTTTTTCCAAAATGGAAAGATGCTGGTAGTCATTTTTAAAATTATTATCAATTAAAGTAATCGCTTTGGCAGGGAGTTTATGCCCACAGTCACTACTTTCCAGAAGCACATCCTCTCTATGAAACTGAAGATCAGTTACACAGAGAAGTGTCCCCACTCAGATGTGGGAGTGCTGGGACAAGTGACAACTTCATGGCTACTAACAAGGAGCCTGGTTCCTCAGCAAAATCCCTGTAGGACAGGTCTCCAGGACTGCTGCAGAGCCAAGGTCCTCCTGCAAGCTAAGGGGAAGCCGTGTGCCTCTCCACATTATCTGAGGTGCTTCAGAGGCTGCAGCACAGCTGGACTGGTGGCTGGCAAGACCTGAACTCACATAAAGCCAAGTGGAGACCTTAAGGAACATTTTAGAATAAAAACTAAATGTATGTAGACATAAAGTACTCTTTACAGCTGCTAAAGCTGAAGCTTTCAGACCACATTTTTAGAGGTAGGAACCTCTCTTTGTCCTGTGTATCTTCAGATGTTTAAAGGACCTTTTTGAGCCTTACCTGTAAATATACGTAAAATGAAATATCTGTTTTCACTGAACGCTACAGAAAGTGAAATAATTCCATAGTTTTAGTTATTGGAAGAATATTTGAGCAAAATCCTTAAACAGTTATGAACCCCTGTCAGGACCCTGCAATATAAGTCTTAAAATTTTAGAACTAGTGATGGGAAGAAAATCAAATTGCTTCCTGTTTTTGGTGGGTTCTGTCTTTTTTTTTTTTTTTTTTTTTAAATATGTTTAAGAATAACATTGATAATCCATGTTAAAAGGGACCATTGGGAGTAAATAAATATCTGGAACTGGTAACTATAATTTCTAAAGCATGAATGCAAATGTACAGTTAAGAGCTCATGCAGTTTCCCAAGCAAGCAGCCAGCTGAAGGTTTCTAAATTACACATGCAAGTTCCTTTCAACTGGAGTAAAAGTGCAGAATATGGCCCTAAGTGAACTGCACCACCCAGCTGAAAAACGCTGTTGGCGATTGATTTTTGGGGGATGATTTCGTTCTGCTTCACAGGAAATAACACATCTCATTTGACAGAGTGTAACGGACTGCTAAAGCACTTGGTAGCCCTTGTGATCAATTAAGGGTCAGGATGGTTTGATAAATTATTAAACAGTATGAAGAAAGAAAAGACCAGCACTGACAGATACGTTCTTCCACCCAGCAATATGTTACCTTTATCTTTCTCGAAGTCAGGTGTTTGTTTCATTAATATTATTATTACTGCTGCTTCACTATTAAATAATAAATCCTTTCAGTATCTGTAATGCTGGGGGCAAAATACCATCCACATGCTAATCAGAACACTAGGAAAAAACCAGGTATGTGTATAACAGCCTGATAAAGTCTGTCACTAAAATCCCTAAATCCTTCTATGGTCAGAAGACAACCAGAGCCTGAATAGTGCAACCTGATTCTTCAGAGGGTACCACTGTGCTGAAGTGACTCCCACTTGAGATAAGAAGCATGGGTTTTATAGCCTTTTTCCCCAAATGTGAAATTTAAATGTATTTTCTTTATAGCTCTGAATCAATAATTTATTGCAAGTTCACATTTTAATTATATTCACAAATTCGGATTCAGGGATGAAACAGTTCAGATTAGGGCTTTTAGGTCCTTACAAGAGAAGTTCTTTATATCCACATTCGTGAATATTTACTGAAGCAAGCCCTTCACTAGGAACACAGGTTAGCAGGAATGAGCCACTAATGAACAGGTCTTGTAAAATTTGCTCTGAAAGAGAGGATATATATTTGCTTTATCTCCCTTTTAACGTTCTTCTTTAAAGGGATTGTTAATCAAAACTTTTAAGCAGCCTCTTGTTAGAACCCACTAAGGGTTATAATTTCATCTCAGGAATTTATGAGTACCAATCTCATTAAACCTAACAGGAGGTATGGAAATTGTGGAGCATTGGGAAGAGAATATCCCCTTTCTATAGCATAATTCCCAGCACCCTGAATGAGCCTCTTGTGTAATGTGTGATTTGGCTCCACGAGTCAGGGGAATGGGGTACTGAGACCCTGGACTGCAGCATGTTGGTAGTTTCAGGCCATTGTCAGAAGGGATGAGAAGACAATTTACTGCTGAAATCTAAGTGCTCCACAGAGAGCAACACAGCACTAAGTGCTCCAAGGCATGTAGATTTAGTAACAGTAAACAGGGACCAACAGTAATATAAATAGAAAATGCTAATAAGTTACTGTGTTGCTGAAATATAGAAAAAAAAATCTATTTCCAAAGGCTTGAGCCAAAATCTATTTTAAATGTTTTCTTAATAGTCCCAGCATGTTTTATAATAGCAACTTATATATATTTCTTTATGGACCTGTTAGGCTGATACCTTCATTCTGCACTTTTCACAGTTTCTATTTTAGCACTGAATTCCAGTTTATTCTGTTGAAGGAAAGCAACTGTCCCTGGTTTGCATCCACTTTTTTTTTTTTTTTTTTTAATTGTTACTGTATTTTACTTGTGTCTCAACCATATGAGCAGCTCTTGTACAACTTCCAAAACATATTGCATTGTTCTGAATCTTTCCACTTTGCAAAAGTAAATCTTTGTCTCATGAGCCAAACATCAAACACTCTGCTTGAGAGAACCTACACCAGTGACAAATGTGACAAAGGGACACCTTGTTATCACGCCAGACATCTGCTTCCAGCAGATTCATTGTCAGAGCCAGCAGTAATCACATCCTTCTCCTTATAGCAGCAACAATTGACCAAAGTGGCACCTGGAACAGCCCTGAATTTGCTTTAGCAGAGGTGAAACTGTGAACCAGCAATGCTAACTGACCCTAACATCACCCTGACCCGCTCACTTAAACAGAGCCATGAACCAACCAAACCTCCCTGCTGACCAGAGCAAAGAACATCTAATGAAACACTGCTGTGCAGTAATTAGAAAATCACTACACAGGTCAGTAAAAATGTAACTGCCCAACACTCATCTATAAACACATGCATTCTGATTGGATCTATGAAGCATCTATAGAGCACCAAGTTGTTTTGGTTTTTTTTTTAAATACACCAGTCTTCACCCCAGACTCAGCTGAGCTGGTCTGAGTGGTTTGCAGCGACAACATATATCCGTTCTTGTCTATATGGTTGTTGGTAGCACCTCCAGGTATCCTGTTAGCTCTTCTATAGCCTAGCATGACTAATTAGAACAATGGTTTTACCCACAACAGCCTAAGTCTCTCTTTAATTTATTTTAAATGAACTTAATGGTTTCTGGCAGCAGTCTGCCTTGTAACACATTTCCTCTATTTTGATCCTTCGCCCGCAGCCACATTTTGCATTTGCCCACATTTCTATCACTGCCTCTGTCGCTGCAGGACCCACTCAGCACCTCATATCTTGGCTGCACTTGCATTGCCCGAATTACTCCTTAGATCTCTATTATTAGCATTACCGGTGAACTCTGATGCTTTAAAATTGATAGTTTCCTCCAAGGCAAATTAAGTCAGGTCAAACCAATCAATAATGATAACTACATAATGAAACCAGAGGGACTTCCATATAAATCTTTCCAGATGGAGTATTTATCATCTGAAGACATCTCTTCCTGTTTTGAAGTGATGTTGTTATGGAAGTTATCCTGTTTTATCCCCCAATTCCGTATCTCAGATGATCTGAAAGTCAACTTGAAACCATATTGTGTCTGGATTAGCTGGAATAGAGTTGGTTTTCTTCCTAGCACTGTGTTTTGGATTTAGTATGAGAATAACATTGATAACACACTGATATTTAGTTGTTGCTCAGTAGTGCTGACACCTAAGTCAAGGACTTTGCAGTGTCTCATGCTCTGCCAGGGAGCAGGTGCACAAGAAACCAGGAGGAGTGTGGCCAGGGCAGCTGACCCGAATGGGACAAAGGGATTTTCCAGACCATGGGATGTCATGCCCAGTCCATAAACTGGGGGAACTTGGCCAGAAGTTGCCAGTTTCTGCTCAGGGGTGGGAGCAGCTTTGGTCAGCAGGTGGTGAGCAATTGTATTGGGCACCATTTGGTCTGACAGTTGTTCCTCTTGTCTTGTAAAATGTGCAGTAATTTACTTTACCTCCTGGTTTATCTTAAATAGTGCAATGATCCAATTCCTTGCAGTTTCATAATGCCTCTCCCCCACTGGTAAGCAATGGACCACAATGTTGAGAGTATTACAAAGGGAAGGGCAGCATTGTCAGCAGGCTGAATTTCTGCCCACTGAAGGCAGAAAGGTACCCACAAGAAAAAAACTCCTGAATAAATGTATTTCAAGCTAACAAACATGAACAGCAGCAAAAATTTCAGAAAACAAAACCTATATAAAAACTTTACACACCAGAAGAAGCAAAAATAAACACAGCCAGCAAGCTCAGGAGAGTAAATTATTTTACTAATTCATTCCCACATTACTACTTTTACTCTAATGACAAAAAAAAAAAAAAAAAAAAAAACATGAAAAAATCTGCAGCATTGCCCCTTGCCATATGGTATATATTAAGACATACCTACGAGAGACAGAAAATTGTTAACACTGCAGTTTTGTTTCTATGGGACAACACATACAGTCAGTCAAGACTCACAAGAATGAAAAGACAGAAATGCTGCATTTCATTCCTTTGCCTGAAACTTACTTCTAGACAAAACATCATCAATCCTTAACATGCAAAAGCACTTTCAGATCAGATATAAGAAAGGCAAATAAAAGCAAGCTACCAAGAACAGTAACCCCCTTATAATCTATCAGTCAATATTAACTGAAACTCCTGGGGAAGAAAGACTGTAGTTACTGAAGTCTGTGTCCTCAGAAGAGCACTTTATGACTAAATGGTAAATGCTGATCTCCTACAGTCATTTCATGTTCAATATAGGATCCTAAAATTTAGTCCTGGGGGTGCTGCCATGCAGCTGGTGTTGGGTTGGCCCCAAGCACGGCACACATTGCTCCACACACCTGGGGGAGCTGCAGCCCCTGCTGTGCTTGGTGTCCTGTGCACTTACAGAAAACAAAATTAAAACAGAATACAATATTCACATCTGAAGCCTAATCACAGTTCATGTGACAGCAGGCAATGTAACAATGTGCATGAAAATTTAGTGTGCTACAGAAACAGGGTGCAGAAGCCCTCTACTACATGACTTCTGAATCAACTCATGGTTTTGCTGTAAAGAAGAAAGATTTATGCAGACCTATGGAAATATGAGGACACCACCAAACTAAAGATCGTATGTAAGAAAGTCTGAGTTGCATTTTAGAATTTGGGATGGAAATGGAAAAAATATTTGGACTCCAGATGTAGGGTGTGCGTGTGAGCAGAGCATCCCAGGTGCTCTTATTGAATCAGCTAGATGCTTGAATTTAACCTTAAACCTTGCCTTCCATGAACGAACACTTAGCTGAAAGCTCATCCCTCCCAGCTGATGCCCCCCACTGTGGCTGTAGTAGGATAAATGTTCCAAGATTTTACTGTGGATTTAAAAAGTGTTTTAAAAATATGCTAAGTCAAAGCAATACCCAAGGGACTTACACTAGAGAGCTGGGGTCCCATTAATGTATAAAGAGAAGGCTAAAAATGTAAAGATAAAACATGGCTCTGCCTTTTGACGTGCTAATCTGTCCTTAAAAAGAAAAATACCTCGAAGAGCTGCATCTCTACTGGGAAGTTCTACCCTTCATTACTGTTTTGCAAAGAAAAAAGTGTGTGTTTCATTCAGGGAGAAATTTAACTTTACATCTCAAGGTCTCAAATACAGTTTTTCTCGTTCAAGGCAGATTAGCAGTTTGGAAAATGAGAAGATTTCCTAATTTACATTACTCTCTTTCCTGCCACACATGCTAATTCAGGTGTTTTCTTCTGGGACTTCCAGATACTTTGCAATTGTAACTTAGATGCTGCACATGTAACATCAGCTCTCACAAATACCAGTCCTTCTCCACACAATGTCCTGGTTTGGCATTAATGTCCATGTTCCCTAACCTGGAACAGATTTTCATGGAAAGCACCTATTGATTTATGAATGGAGATGGTGCTTCTGGATCCTGTTGCTCATTGATAAAATAAAAGGATATTTCTGGTAAATAAAGGATTACCAAATCTGCTTAGATTAAGGAGTTTCCAATTGATCTACAACTATAGGCCAAATATGCCAAACAGATTGATCTGGAAGAATGTGGCATCCTAAAGCTGACTATCAGAGCATTATTTAGTGCAGTGTCCAAATCACCATTGAGGAAGGATATTGTACTGCTTAAACTGCTTCTTGGGTAGATTGAATCCATGTCATACTAGTGAATCCAAAGGGTGACAGAGCCATTCCAGAGGGGAGGTGAAGACAGCACCATGGTGGCCACCTGGGGTAGAAGCTCCATGTCTACAAGTTCACAAAGACAGGGAGGAGTGGGGAATGCCTGTGTCCTGCTTCCCCAAAAAGTGTTCAGAGTAGAACATTTGTGATCACTTCTTGTGGCTGTAATGAATTTATATGCCCCACACTTCCAACACTACCTGGTCTTTATTTTGCAATTTATCTCAACAAACCACCATACTTCACTTTGAAATAACTTCCATAATTAGTTTTTCATCTATTTTTCATTTAAATGTTTTGAAATATGAGCACGGCACAGCTGGAGCTGCAGGTTGTCCTGGCAGTATGTCAAAAGCTCCAGGGCTGCCAATACTGTGTATATGAGTGTACTATTTTTCAGGGGTGATACATACAGTTTTATTATTCCTTACACAGGTTTCTGCAGTGTAGTACAAAGCTCTTTGGAAATGACAGCTAAGCTTCAAATAGTTAGATATCCATAGAGACATTCTGATGATGGAAAGACCAAAAACATGCAACATGATTGTCTGGCTTTTGAATGCTTCTTTTTGCCTTGTTCATTCTTAAATGATACATTTAAGAGATCCTTTAAAATAGCAAATTAAGGAAATAAAGCATTTTATCACACACAGATACACAGATCCTCACGCTGCATGACACAAGCACAGATCTGTCCAACCCATATCAACAACTTATGCCACTTAAACTAGATATGTTAGGATAGTTTTTTGGTTATGCTGAAATCACTTTTCTGAATAATTAGACTCCTGTGAGCAGCTCCAAATTAGCTTTCAGCTAATTTCAGTTTACATCAGTCCTGATAAGAATATATGAAACTGTAATACTTATATAAAAACTGGGTAAACACTTGAGCCCCCGATAACTCCCATGGGAAGGGTCCAGCCCTCTTGAACTTTAGATGCGTAATGAGGCAAGTCTCACACAGCACGTGATTACAGTCCTTCTACAAACAACAGGGAGAGTTGGGTGCTTGTGATGGGCTCCACAGAAAGCTACCTATAACTTATATCCCATTCAGTTTTCAAGAATTCCTTGATAATAAGGATTACAGAGAGCAAAAATTTAATATATGCAATGAAAATATTGTGATCCCCATAGTCAGCCCTACAATGCAACTATTTCCAAGAAAATGAAGGAAAGAAATCTTTTTCTTGCTAGCAGGCATCTTTTATTGTAATATCAAAAAAAAAGGACTCTTGATAGAAATAACAGCCTGTGAGCTGAAACAAATTCCCAATATTCACTGCAGGTGTGGCATTCAGAATTTTAAAATCTTTTTATAACTTATTCTACTCACTCTGTGCAAATGGCAATTTTCAAAGACATGCGACATGTGGATTAGTTCAGGAGAAACATGTCATTAGGGATAGCTACCTCAGTAAACTTAACTTATTTTCAAAGTGGGAAAAAAAGCAAGATTTACTGGAAAATTGGTCAAAAAAGAACATTAATAACAAAAAGGTTGATTTGAAGAGAGGCCACAATAGATCTCTGAACAGTAGTGGGTGAGGCAGGTTGGTTTTGGTGCTCTCTGGTGTGCTTTGAAATCGTGAAGATAACAAAAGATGCTATATTAGTACAGAAAATTTGAAAATAACCTCCAAGACAAATCTTTGCTGCTGAAGGGGATCGTTTTAATGTGATGTTTTATTCACAAAAAAAATGAATGAATGGCCATATTCAAAGCTGAGCCTAAAATGTCTCAGAGCATTTGGACAAGAAAGTAATAGCTAAATGACTACATCTGTACAAGTATGGTTGTAGATATAAGTGTGCTCCACATCAGTATAGTCTTCTTACAGGAAAAATGAATCAGCTAGTACAGTATCAGATATCTTTGTCCTGTTAGAATTGTATCTCTGCTAGAGAATATACCAGTTTGATCACAGCTTCCTTCCTGGAGCTCCTGTTGTTCCCTCAGTACTTACATTTTGTGCATAAAATACATCTTAAAATCCAGTATATCATAGAAAATCTTATTTTAGAGCTTCTGAGACTTCTGTCCGAAGGATATTTCCTGAAGGAAAGCCTTTCTTTGGTCAGATGGTCTAAGCAGGAATAGTAGTACTTTTGCTTTGAGGCTTATGCTTTTCTCATGGAGCTTTACTGAGCTCTAATGTGCGTGGTCATGCAGTTCTTCCTTACAACTGCTCAAAGAAAGAACATCCTATTCTTCAGTCCTTTCTGAAGGGCCACCAATGGATTGTGATACATTCAATTAAAAAATGCAGCTATGCCACATATTGCAGTACATTCCAGAAACATCGACTGTGAATTGAAGGCTGACTTACAAACTTTTTAAAAACTCAAACCAAACTCAACATCTGAGTTCTTGGGTGAATTTTTCACACTTTGATTTAAACAGCTTCATTGAACAGGTAACTACTCTGGTCTCATGCTTAATTCTCCCTCACTGTCATTGCATCAGCAAACATCCTTCCCCTCAACCTCTCCACCATCCCATTCTTTCTACTCTGCTTCCACACTGTCTGTAGACCTCAAATATCCCGGTTTGGATGTTCTCTGCAACCCATCCCTTCCATCTTTTTCCTTAAGTAGCTCTCAAATCTAAAAAAAAAAAAAGTCCTCATGACAGGACTGCAGAACAGAGCCATCTTCACCTTTCCTTCCTGAGAAGAACTGGAGCTAAGTAAATACCAAACAGCTAATTCCAAGGCAACCCCCCAGGGTTCACAAAATCCACCATATATTGGTCAGAGTTTTTCTGTCATCAATTTTCTCAGAATGATACGCTCACAAAATCCAAGAGCTTCTGTACAAACCTTTCAAATCCTCACGTGACTTCTGGAAATAAAATGGTCCACAGAGAATGAAAAGTGTCATTTCATTACCATGTGCTGTCACCAAAAGAGCACCTTTCCTTTTGTTGTTGCTGATTTGGCTGAAATCTGCAGAATTCTGGTTTGGCTCATGACAATTGTTGATTTTCTTCGTGTCATCCCTATTATTTAAAGGGCTTGTTGTTTTCAGTGTCATCTAAACATTTAAACATAACTGGCCTATGTTGTAATTGAACTTTCGATCAAGTTTTTAATAGGATCTCAGAGAAAAACAGTATTTGACTAACATGTATTATTCTGCATGCATTATTCAAGTTAATTCTTGTTTAACTGATGGAATTTCACATACTACATACATTAACTACTCTATTGTTAATTAGCAGAGCAGAAAAATAATGGAATCTATTTTCACTGAAATAATAATTTTATATCCAGAATATTCTGTAACAGAGAGTGGACTGAGAGCAGCCTGAGGAGAAAGACTTGGGGATGCTGCTAGATGAGAGGCTGAACATGACCCAGCAATGTGCACTTGCAGCCCAGAAAGCTGAATGTATCCTGGGCTGCATCAAAAGGAATGTGGGCAACACATCAAGGGAGGGGATTCTGTCCCTCTGCTCCACTCTGGTGAGACCCCACCTGCCGTGCTGCATCCAGATCTGGGGCTCACAACAATGGAAGAACATGGACCTGCTGGAGTCCAGAGGAGTGCCACAAGAATGATTAATTAGAGGCATGAAACACAATTAGGATTGTTCAGCCTGGAGAAGAAGCTCCAGGGAGACCTTACAGTGGCCTTCCAAAACTCTATAGGGGCCTACAGAGAGATAAAGAGGAAATTTTTCACAAGGGCATGTGGTGATGGGACAAGGGGGAGTGGTATCAAATAGAGAGTAGGTTTCCATTAGATATTTGGAAGAAATTCTTTGCTGTGAGGTGATAAAACAGGTTGTTCAGAGAAGCTGTGGCTGCCCCATCCCTCAAAGCGTTCAAGGCTATGGATGGGCTTTGAGCAACCTGGTCTAGCAGAAGGTGACCCTGCCCATGGCAGGGTTTGGAACCAGCTGATCTTTAAGGCTGCTTCCAATCCAAGCCATTGTATGATTCTATGAACTGAGGCTACAAGAACACATATTTCTGGGGTTCACAATTTTAGAAGAAAGCTGAAGATTGCCAAAGTCTGCAGAAAAAAAGCTAATCTGCCTCATATCTTCTGCTTAGATATAAAAAATTATTCCTTACACCAAAAACTCAGTGTTTGATATCTATAGGTTATAAATTATTTCTCAAAATTTAAAAGTGATTTGATTTCAGTAGATAAATTACCCTAATGTAAAGAAAATATCCCCTATTAATGGACTTTTAGATACACTGCTAAAGACACAGCAAGAAACAGCTCCTGGTAGTTCAAAGGAGAAACATTAAAATTAGAAATTAGGCACATTTTTAAACAGAGTATGATTAATGACTGGGAAAAGAAGTACACAAAGTGGATTCTTTACTTCTTGTAGAACATGTAAGGTCATGCACTTTAGATAATAACAAGAATACTTTCAGCTATAAGCCACAAATTACTGAGGAGGAGAAAGCTCAGTTCACATTAGTCAATCACTGTTTGACAATAAGCTACCAGTGTGAAAAAAGACAAACACTGCCCTAGAATTCATCAGCTCAATTATTTCTAGTAACGACGGGGGAAGTATTAGTACGGTGCTGGTAAAGTACTGCTAAGACATCACTTCAATTATTGTGTGTAATTATGAACGCTTGTGTTCAAAAAAGATTAACTTAGGCTGGAGCAGCTGCAGAGAAGGACTACTAGGATGATGAGAAGAATGCAAAATATGTCACAAAAGGAGACAGAAAGAGCTTGTTTAGAGAGAGGATGACTGCTATCACTAAATATCACAGGGTTGTAAAGGAGCTGTTTAAGTCAAAAGACAACCATGGTATAAGAACAAAGGGTTGAAACTGGACTTGAATAAATTTGCTCTAATTTAGATCCTTTTTAATCACTAGGCAAATGAAGCATTGAAACAATTTTGCAATAGGAATTTAGGAGATAAGTGACTATAACCAGCTTTAAGATGGAGCTTAAATCTACATATATTCAAGCTACAGCATCATTGTCACAGCTCCTGCAGCACCAGGGACCAGAGACAAACTGAAAGGTTCCCTCCTGGGGATGGTTCCCTGGCACCACAGGGATCACCTGCCAAAACAGCCAAACCACCCCAAACTGCAGGGGCTGCAGAAACCAACATCATGCTCAAATTGTGACCAATCCCGAGGTTATCTTAATAACTTGCCTTCTCTTAAAAAATAGAAAGTTATATCTATCTATAAGCAGCCCTGCTTCCAAGTTTTCTGTTAATGTCAGAATTTTTCAAATTTTTCAAAAGCAAAGCCCAAATTACACTGAAAATGCCATGGTTAAGCAGGCTGTACCGAGGTTCATATATATGAAGGCAGTATTAAGATCATGCTGCCAAAAATAAGAATTACCTGGACGTAAAAAGAATATTCACTGTTTCTGTTGTACTTTATGTGAGTAGGAAGCATGGCTTCAGCCACAAAGTCAGGTTAACTTTGACTAAGAGTGGCTCAGCTTAATGTTTGGATAACTGCTGCTGCAAGTACCTTTCTTGCTGCATGTAGAGTGATGAAGCAGAGCTTCAACAGCAATCTAGCTGAGGTATGGGCATAGACTGTTTTCCAAACTCCTCCTGTTTATCATAAAAGGTCATTTTATTACACTGGTTTCCTGAAACCCTTCAGATTTATTATTTGTCTTCAGGGCACAAAAATACAAAATCTTCTTATGAAGACTCAAAGCTATTTTTCCTTGTATTAAAATAATTTTTAAACTACTTATATCTTCCTACTATTTCTTGAATGCCTGCTCTAATTAGATTGACAGCTTCTCACTTTGTTATTCTGAAAGCTGTAGGACTGCATTTAAAAAAAAACCCAACCAAACACTCCAAGAAACAGAGGGCAAATAAGATGGATGGGGATTTAAAGTGCAAGTTCCCTCATGTTTAGAATTATTATTAAGTTTAATGAATCTAGTTTTAATTTAATATCAATAATATAATTCAATATATTAATAATAATTATTATTCACATGAGCAAGCTTTCTTGTTCATGTGGTTTACGTAACCCATTAACCCATGCCTGTAATTATTTCCACTGAAAATATCCACTTTACTATATCCCATTTTTAACCAATCCAGAGTTCATATTTTTTTCCTCTGGTGCAAGTACTAGTCTTTAGGATGTTTTTGGGGGGAGGGGGGGGTTGTGGCAACAAAGTAGTAGGAATGTGATACATTCTCCTTTACTAGTAAAACAAGGAGGAATTTTTTTTCAATTAAAACAGACAATAAAAATAAACACAAAACAGGATCTTTACTTCTTTTTATTAGACTACAATTCATGAACACAAGCACTTCTTGAGTGAGTTGTAAACATGTTTTCACATTTGGGTGGGATTTTAAAAATTATTTTTATTGCTTTTGAAGATATTTATATTTCATTTATACTAAAAAGCCTAGTATAAGTGCAAGAGACTCAAAACAAAGTGTGCCACAAGATTACAATTGGTAGTGTTGAAGAACCAAGACCCTCTCATAACTGGTCAGCAGATGCCTCTGTTGGAAATTGCAAATTAATTCAGTTCAAAATTAAATGCTTTCTGAATAATTCCCTAGCGACTGGAATTCAGCCTTTAAATACACGTGAGAAACCATCAAATGTGAGTCAATAAAACAATGCATGAAAAGCCACTTGTCCTGGCGAGACTCTTCCACACCAGCCTTTTAGAAAGTACTTCAGAGGGTTTGCAACAGCACGAATTCCATAGCCAGCATAAAACCAGATTGTGTTAACAGTAACCTTTCCTCTTTTTTCTCACCCTGTGCCAATAGGGTGGCATTAAATACAATTTCACTTAAATAAATTCACTTACTAAATAAAAAAAAAAAAAAAAAAAGTTGCTTCGTGTAATTTCAAAGCTATGTTTAAAGGCTACCGTAGCTGCACTGCACTTAACCTATTCCCAAAGCCGGGCTTTGAAGCTGTTTGTCACCAAGCCCAGACAATGGCGAGTCTCTGAGGGACAAGGGCAGGGTGGGACTCAGCCCAGGCTCAGACGATGCAGCCGTGCCTGCACAGGAGGGAGCAGTCTGGGCTCCTCACAGACCCCGGCGGTCGGTCAGCCCCCGGCAGGGGACTTGTGTCCACCTTGGGACAGCAAATCTCCATGTGTCATCAGCCAAAGAAAATTAAGCAGCTGTGGCTGACCTTACCTCGTCTGTGGGGAAGGAGCAGGAACGACTCTTACCCAGAGTTTTATTAGCATTTCACTTAAAGGACAAGAACCATAGTCCATTCCTCCTGACCGATTTGTAAGTTTATGCTTTGGATATTAAGTAATTAATCAGCCTCCAGTATCAGTATGGGCTGGGGGACGAAAGATGGAGAGCAGTCCTGCCAAGAAATACTGGGGGGGCTGAAGGCAGAAAAGCTGGACATGACCAGCAATGTGCACTTGCAGCCCAGAAAGCCAAACACGTCCTGGGCTGCCACCCCAGCAGTGTGGGCAGCAAGGCAAGGGAGGGAGGGGAATCTGCCCCTCTGCTCTGCTGAGAGCCCACCTGCAGGGCTGCATCCAGCTCTGGGATCCCAGCACAGGAAGGACATGGACCTGCTGGAGCAAGTCCAGAGGAGGGACCCAAATATCAGTCAGAGGGTTGGAGCTCTTCTCCTATGAAGTCATGCTGAGAGAATTGGTGCTGTTCAGCCTGGAGAAAAGAAGGCTCCAGGGAGTTCTTATGGACGCCTTCCAATACCTGAAGGGCGCCTACAAGAAAGATGGAGAGAAAATATTCACAAGAGCATGTAGGGACAAGACAAAGGTGAATGGCTTCAAACTTAGAGGAGGTTTAGTTTAGACATTAGGAAGAAATTCTTTGCTGTGAGAGTGGTGAGACACTAGAACAGGTTGCCCAACCCCTGGAAATGTCCACGGCCAGGCTGGATGGGGCTTTGAGCAATGAGGTGTAGTGGAAGGTGTCCCTGCCCATGGCAGGAGCAGTTACCAGATTGAAGCCCTCAGCTTTGGGCAGAGATACTATGCCACTGACTTCTTTGTATTAAACTTTTAATATCCTCATAACATACTTGAAGTAGACAGCTTTTTTTGTCATGGGCTATTGCAGACTTTTAACAAACTTTATATATCTCTTACGATGAGAGCTTAGACCTTTAAAGCTAGATTTCTAGGGAACATCCCAATTAATTAATTTTAAAATGCTGCATATGCTATTAAATCAAAATCCTATGTAATGAAACATTCTAGTTTACAAAGACCCTCAATCTCCATGAGCCAATCTGTCCCACCCCTGAGTTCCTTGAATCTAGAGATTTTTTGTGTTAAGTGCTCACCACAACACCCTGCCATAACTGAATATGACAGATGTCTTTCAAAACTCCTCTGGATAAACTGCAGCGAGCATCAGAAAATGGCTTCTTCAGAAGTACTTTTCATTTCAATCAGTCCTTGGAAAACAGGGCACCTGAAGGCATGGTTGTGTGTGAATGCCTAAACCAGACAGCCAAGGTCCCCAAGCTACACACAGCAAAAATGAAGTCCCTAATGGAAGGATGCTCAGAAACTAGCTGAGGAGATCCAGCTAGGAGTAAAGCACAGAAGAAAACCCTAAACTTTCCTGGTTAAAAAAAAAAAAAAATCAGTAACTAAATTTGCCATAAAGGTTTCCAGGATAGAGTGTGTTACTGAATTTTACATATTCTGCCTAGCATATCTAAGTGGAAAACAAATAAACATTTATTTGTCCCATGTCAAGCAAAAGTCCTTTAGATTATCACCTATATATGATAAATTCTTCAGAGCAAATCTGAATTCCATACTCATGCTAAATCTTTACCTTAACTTTCATCAGAAGCTAGCATATACCTCTTTGATAGTCTCAGGGAAAATTGCAGCTAAAGCACATTCCAGTTTATTTGGTTGAACTCTTGGCAGATTATGACTGAAGGTTTTTAAAGAGTTCATTTCATCTTTGCTCTCCTTAAGCAAAGGTTATCACAAAGATGCCTGTTTGAGTGAATTAAGACTACTGGGTGGTCACTACTGCCTGTGATATTAGTTATTATATGTTCAGTGATAAATTTAAATCAGTAGATAATAAGGAGAAATCTCTACCAAGACCTTCATTACAGAATCTAAAAATAGAAAAAATACAGTTACAGGGAGAAAATTATAAGCTTAATGTATATGAGCAAGCAGATGGTATATTTCAGGAAATTCATTATTCATATCAAAATTAAAAACTTTAACTTAATCCTTCTAAAAATTAGAACTTTTAGGATGAAACAGTTCCTAAAGACTTTTTTTAATCTAGATTTTGTTAATATTCATATTCATCTTGAGAGGTGATGCTGTCAGCATTTATTGATTCAGCCTTCTAATAATTAGATCATCCTTCCAGCATGTCAGAAACTGTCAAGGTGACTATGATGGCATATGACTGGAGTATGACTCCAATGTCACAAAATATTTGTGTCACTAGTTTATCCAGAAACAGACATATAGCAAATGTCAGAGTGATAGAGAAGAAAAATACTGACTTTATTAATAAACTGCTACGTGAAATGTTTCATCACTTGCTGTAATGCTGCCAAAATAGCCTTGTCAAGTAATTATTTAACTAGTTTTATTTAAATAAACTAGAGCTCAGTGAAAGTGCCTTGAACAACATCACATCTTCCCAAAACACCACAAGATATTTCAACATTCAGCTATTTAATTTGATGCTATCTGGGAAAAAATCAAACCTTCCCAAACAGCTGCAAAGTATCTTTACTTTCCTGCATTGATTACTTGTGTATCCATCGGATTTCTTCTAAAGGTTGTTTTCCTTCAAGCACTCAAACAGCTCAAGCTAAACCTTATGAAGATACAACTACTTTGGTTACAAACTGCATCAATTTTAATAATTGCATTATTTTTCCTAAGGGTTGAAATAAGGCAAGAACTACAGTAGATTGACTCATTTGATAAATTTAAATAAATCCTTGCTTAAGGCTTTCAATATCTTGAAGTTACAGTTTTGACCTAAAAGACATATTTTCTTTCTTTTCAGAAGAAAAGTCAGTGTTCAAATAACACTATGTCTAATACATTATCAAAACCAATGAAACTCAAGCAGATGAACTGTTAAAGTATAAACACACATATTTTTGTTAAAGACATTTAAAATTATCATTTTTTTTCTCCTTCTCTTTCAAGAACTTTAAAATTGAGGTGCAAAGCTACACCCAGACTGACATGACCACCCTGGAATTATGGACTTCATTCGGTAATAAAATCCAGCAGAGCAGAACTGTGGAGCAACCTACTCCAAAAGTAAGGACTTCACGTGAAGGTCTGCACTTTTTCTTCCTGGGGATTTTATAGCAAGAATGACTGGACTGATAGGCTCCTGTGAGGTGATGCTCACTTGCAAGCAAGTGCATTTTAGATACTTAACAGGTTTCACTTCAAACTAATCCCAAATTTTTCGAAGCTCAGTAATCAGCAAATACCCCTTTCAGCTTGGCACAAGGTGTCAGAGTTACCTTGCCCATGCAAAGGCAGAATCCCTCTCTCCATCTGAGCTGGAGCAGCACGGGGGGCTCTGCCCTTCCCTCCTGTGCCCAAGAGAGTGAGGAGCTGGCTGCCACTGCCGGCACAGACCTGCCAACCTCCCTCTCATCACGTGCTTTAGCAGCCGATGAAGATGCAGCCCTACCAACTGCTGCTTACAAGCGGCAATCACCTTTCCCTGGTATGTTCTTGAAAATTGGGATATCCATTTTAGGAGATCTGGAGCAGATTTTTCTTGTGAACCATCTCTGAAAACACACAAATGATTATCAGTCACAACACTGACAAGAGACAAGCAAACAGTGAATTCAGCTGGTAGGACAGGTGATGATCAGGGTTTAACAGAGGGCTCCATTTCCTGTAAGCCTGATTTTTCACCACACATAATCAACTCTACTTCGAAATGTGGCAAATTGGCAGATATATGATGACATTTGTTTGTCATAATATGCCAGAAATTAGTTTACAAACTTGTCTTCAAAATTATGACAAAAACAATTTCCAATACCATTTCACATTTGAGAGAGGCTTCAATGCATCGTAATTGATGAAGTCCAAGAGCTCAGTAAGTTTTTCCCGAATATGCTATCACATCTTGACAAACACAAAATGCAAGGAAAATAATAGGCCTGGCACAACCAGAAAGTCAGGAGAAGGGGCTCTGACTGACTGTCACAGCACAACACATGACAATGAGGCATCACAGAACCAGGACAAGCAGCGATGCAGGCAGGCACACTGGCAGTGTTCATGCAGCTGTGGGAACCACTGCTTGATCTATTCTTGAGGAATACACACAGAGAACACAATTTTAAGATGGTCCTAAATTTCTAGATGATAGCCTTTATTCTTACTTTATTAAAGAAACCCCTCTGTTACTACAAGTTACCATGCAGCTCCAGCCTGTCAATCTTGCTGAATGTAGCTCTCAAAGCACAATGACATCTTTTGGTGAGGCAAGTATTTTGTTATTGTTATTGCAATCAATAACGTCTTAATTCATTTTTCCTTGACTTTTCTGCACTATTATCTGTATTATAATAACAGTCATGAACAGTAAAGATTGGGTTGTGTTGTGCCAGCATGTCTGTAGAGAATAAAAAAGAAGAAAGTCCTTGCTTTAGAGATCAGTCTAGATGGTGAACAAATAGGACAAATGTTATTGCTAAGAAAATAAAACAGTAACAAAGGAGAACTGAATCAAACATTGATATTTCTCTAATCAACAACAAACAAGAGTGATTTACCCATTAAAAAAGCAGAGAAGATGGATTTGAAGGCAAGATTTAGAATCATAAAATCATTAAGTTCAGAAAACATCTCCAAAATCAAGTCCAACTTTTAACCAAATACTAACTAACATGCCTACTAAACACTATCACAAAGAGACACACCTAATGATTTTTTGAACACTTACCAGGGATAGCAACCCTTCCCTGGGGAGAATTTTTCAATGTTTCACCACCCTTTCAGTGAAGAAATTTTTCCTAATACTCAATCTGAACATCCCCTGGTGCAACTTGAAGCCGTTTCTCCTTTTCCTGTGAGCTGCTGCCTGGGAGAAGAGACTGAGTCCCACCTCACCACCCCCTCCTGGCAGGCAGCTGTAGAGTGCTAAGGTCACACCCCTGAGCCTCCTTTTTCCAGGCTGAACATCCCCCAGCTCCCTCACCTGCTCCCCATCAGCCTTGTGCTCCACACCCTGCCCCAGCTCTGCTGCCCTGCTCTGCACACGCTCCAGCCCCTCAATGTCCTTCCTGTAGTGAGGGGCCCAAAATCCAACGCAGGATTTGAGGTGTGGCTTCACCAGTGCTGAGTGCAGGGAGACAATCACTGCCCTGCCCTGCTGGACACACTGCTGCTCGTACAAGCCAGGATGCCAGTGGCCTTCTTGGCCACCTGGGCACACATTGATCATGGTCAGCTGACTGGACCAGCACCCTCAGATCCATTCCCAATGGGCATCAGCTTTTTTTACAAAATATGAAAATTTGGAATATGTTTCTTAACAGCACTCAAAGAGCACTAGTTGGAACATGGTACTTGAAATTAAGAAGGAAAAAGGAGAGTGAGGAATAAATGCATATGCCTACAGAGATGGGGGGGTTACCTATTTATATATTATTTTCCATTATTAAAAGGACCTACAATTTGCACAGTTCAAAAAGGGTTTCAAATTACTTTCAATAAATATTAGTATAAATAAAAATCACCAACCTGGTGATATCACAATGAATATTTAACATCTTAATATATTTTGAATGAAATCTTTACCTTATTGGAATCAGGAATAAACTCAGAGTATGAGGTATAGCAAAAACAGTGATCAGGTCACAAATTTTACATCTTTTTTTTATTCTGCATATTTTATAAAAAATTAGGATGCAATTGAAAAATTCACATTAAAATTCAATTATTCTCTAGCTTTTCCCCACATACCATTTTTTGGTCACCCAGGGGAAAAAATGGATTTATATAAGACCTGAAAAAAAATACTACTGAATAAATGTACTTGCTAAATTGGACCAAAATTGGCCCCCAAAACTTCAATTAGCACTCTGGTTTTGGCTGTGTAAAACTATTTTTAAAGGCATTTTCTAGTCTGAAAACTCTAGGGGCCCCTTTATAAGCACTGGCACATGGAAAATGCTCCTCTGCGTCTCCAGTGCAGTCATCACCCTGATCTTATCCGCAAAGCCTGAAGTGTTGCCTGTAGAATTAAACACTCACCTGCACCCACTGCTCAGAGCTCACAAATACAAGCAATGTTACACGTGCCACACGTCTAAGAGGTTCATTCTCCTTTTCACCCTTCAACACACAAATGCTAGCAGGAGCTACAGGTATATTTAAAAGGTTAAAAGCTTGAAGTATTTTAATGTCATCTTCATTGTGCTAGATATAACAAAGATATTTGAAATAAATCGTGGACTAACTCAGAGCTTCTCAACAGATTAGGCAAAATTGGATTTTGATGTCCAAGGGGTGCTGCTGCTGCCATGGCTGGAGTTAGACAAACCTGACAAGTCCAAAAGTAGTTGCAGAAAAGGATGAAGGTGTTCAGGGTGAATCTAGACTAAAACTAGGCCACTTTTAAGTATTTTCTGTGTAGGCTCCCTCTCTGGTTAGGTAGTTCATCCAAACTTGGGGCATTGGTGTCTGCCTTATCCAATTACATGTGGGGAATTTCCTTCCTCAGCAGTTAAAATGCCTGGGGACAGTTCCTTGCCAGGCAAGCACAGGTAATTACTGTCTATGCCATGATAATGAATATATGTTGTATTAATAAAGCTAAAACCCTTTCCACAAGGCACATATGACAGTCGATCACTTGCAGAAATGGTCAACTTTTGGCCATGAAGACAATTAAGTAGTAATTAAACATCATGACACAGAAACTTTCAAAATTTTATCATTATGGTTTCCTTACATACCATTTGTAGGTGGAAGTGTCTTAAAACTCAAATGTAAACTTTCTTGACCAATGTCAGTTTGGCATCAACTGACTATTTAATTGACTGTTAACAAATTCTTCAAGATACGGCTGCTATTCAGATATTTTATCTTCCTGTTAATTGGTAATTATACATTGGCAGAAAAATCACTGTTTCTTTCCAATTATTCCAGAACTCAGTGACTATTTAAACTTTGCTAATTAGTAGCGGAGGGCTGTTACATCTTCTGGGCAAATTGTATTTGATAATCCCTATTAAAATATACATGGCAGTAGTTGACTTGTAACAAAGAAAAAAAAAAAGTAAAAAAAAAAAAGTGGCAGTTCAAAGGGTATTAGATACAGCACAAGGCAAACGGGGCCTATTAAAATTTCCCCAACTGTTCTAATGAGAATGCCGAGGGTCATTTCTTCCTAGTTTACCATCTGTTTGGTTTCTGGCAAATATCTCTGGTGTGAAGGGAGGGTCCTGGAGCCCATTTGGCTTGTCACAAAATAAACCAGGGATCTGCAGTAATTTCAGTGAGTTACAAAACTGCACTTCATGATCAGTAGCACGTACATAGCTGAAAACTTTTAAAGAGCTATCATTTACTGACTATTCCTTACTTTTTATAGCTGTGAGCAAGCACAGAGAGGCAGACTGAGCAGGCAGAATCAAATTTATAGGCTCACCTAACAAGAAAATGCAACAGTTGGCCTTTTTCCTTCTCACAATGTTAGTGGGGGATATTTTCCCTTATATGTCAAAATCTGAAAGCAAAACATTGTCCCAGAAGCACCAGTGTTTGATGCCAAACCCAAGCCTCTGACAGCCCAAACCCACAGAGCCCATCCAGGATCAGAGGGAGCCTTGGATGCCTCCGATGCACGGAGCAGAGCCAGGCGCTGGCAGAGTCGGGTGCTCTGTCTGTGGTACCCCTTGGAGATGGGGGGTCCCTCTGTGGGTCCCACAGCCACCCAGGCAGCCCCTCTGCTTCCTCCTCAGGAGATGAAACCAGCATCAGGCAGCGTCCCCTACAGCAACCCTGCCCTAAGACTGCTCAGAGTCAGAGGGGGCAGGGGACCTGGAGACCCTCTCTTCCTTTTCCCCAGTTCCCAACCCATACAGAATCAGATCAAAATGATCCTTTCTCTGAAAGCTGTGAGGGGGTTTTGGTTGGCTATGCGATCACATATGTAACCAAAATACCCAGTGAAGGATTATGTGAGGGCTGCTTTAATCCTGTCAAAAGGTAACAGAATAGTAAAAAGCAAAGAGTATAAGATAATTTAAGTGTCATTACATTATATCTGGTGATTGGTCTTTCCAGGGTTTCCTCTAGGAAATGTATTACTCACCATATTTCAAAGAATATTTGTAACTATTCATTTTTTTAAATCCCAGAGAGTCAATGTATTACTCAAAATATGTACGATCTCACCTTCACAGTATAGAAACAAAGAATTGCAAAAGAGAAAATACTGCAACATCATCTTTCATCTTCTATTTTTTGCTTTCTAGAAGATGTAAGTTCAGGCACTAACATGTTTCCAGATAACATCACCCTCCTAGCTTCTTATTAAGTAGCCCACACAGTTAAACAAAACCTAAATTTCATGAAGACTTTATGACCTACTGTAGAATGGAGTTATCTGTTTTAAAAGATTGCAAATTACAAGTCGTTTAAACCTACACAGAATACAAGCAAGAAATTTCTCTTATTGAGTTAGGCCTATGGCAGCACTTTCCAGTGCAATCAGTACTTGGGAGTCCACTGTCTCTACTACAATAGAACCTACAGACTTCCAACAGGACCTTTGCAATTTAGGTTGGAAAGTTAATGCATGTATAAATGTTATCATGAAATTACCTGTTAATTCCACATTTACTAAGAGGTACCCATCAGCGTAGTCATTATGATTTTGCATAAATTTAGGGGTTTGGGGGGTTTAGCTAGAAAGGCTCATGTTCCCCACTGTAGTCTGTAAGAAACTTATTACACCGAACTTAAATATAATTTGTCATGTATTCATCATGTGAAAAGCTTCCAGGGAGCCGGAAAGCCTTGGGAAGAACTGGAAGGCATGGAGATGCAGTGTGAGTGGCAGGTCAAAGGCAAGCTTTGATGTGTGCAGCCCAGCACATCTGTCTGCTCAGCCAGCCTGTCACAGGATCATCCTGTGTAATGAGACAGATTGGGGTCCTCAGCTCATGGAGCTCCTTATCGCTGCTGAGGGATTAGGCTGTAATCTTCTCCTGTAATTGTGGAAATGATACCATGCTCCCTGCTTTCAGAGCACACAGCTTTGAAGGAGCCATGTGGTATTTTTGTGCTTCTGCCAGGCTACAGAGTGGTTCCCCTATCACCCACCAAACCATTTATCCTTACTCTCCTTTGCAAGCAATCTCCCATCAGACCCACTACCACATTTGTAGTTTTTAACATTTTTTTTAGTACTCCTGCCTCCCACTTTCCTCTTTTATATTTGGACTAAGCCAAGCAGTGACAGCCCCTAAAAGACTGTATGAGAGATTAGTCTTGGTGGCCTGACAAACCCCAGAGCACAGGCTCATTACCCAAGAAGTCAAAAAAAGGCCAAACACCAACAAGAAGCCTCAGAGAAAAAAGTAGAAGAAAAAACACCGATGGATAAAGAGATCCCACAGAAGACCAAACTGTCTCCAGAGACAGAGAGTGTGAATAAACTGAGGACTACCAGTGTGGCTTGTGAAAGGAGGAGACAAAGAGTGGGAATGCCCATCAGCTATCAATGCTGAAAGATGTGGGAACACTTACATGTACACACCACACTGATCAGGAAAGGAGAGTGGAAATGACACTGAAGAGATGCAACTGAGAGTATCTGTTGTATCAGGGGGTCTAATGAAGCAAGAAACACTCTTTTCTTAAAGCTACTTTTAAAGAAAATTTCTTTCCTAAAAGATCCTCCCAGCTTTGTTTAGTGAAGTTTCAACATATTTACATTTGATCCCAGTTCCAATTCTAGCTTTACAATCTTAGTTTTACGTTAATCTGAACCCAGAAAATGGTTCGGTCTGTAACAAAATCACTATTAACTTTTACGAACAAAGCCTCACACATTTCTCCCCAATAAATTGTTAGAAAGTTTCCCAAATAAAAATTTCAACAAGCTCCATGTCAGTGTAATCCCACAGAGGAAATCAGGAACTATTTCTCTGCTTTCACAATATACATGATGAAGAAGAAAGAAAACATATCCCTAAGAATTAAATATTTTATCATTTTTTCTTCAAAGCTTCTTAGTATGGTTAACTGTTATAACTGACAATGGTTCTGTCTCCACCAAGTAACTTCCTAAACTGGTAAAAGATAATTGTAGTCACAGCACAGTAGCTCACAGCACAGAAGAGACATCTATGTATGTCAGGGAGACTTCAAATTGTTGGGCAATCTGGAAGATTATGATAATCTAGTGTGACCTCCTGTGTGAGACAGACAAGAGAATTTCAATGGTAATATTGCAAGGGAGAAAAAATATTCTTCCCTGCACCATAAGCAGCCACTATCAAACCAATTTCAGAATATTACTATCTTCAGGTTTTAAAGGCCCAGCTTTGCCCCCCTCCCCCCATCTAATCTATGATAAACCACATAAATCTTTGAATTGAAGTCTCTGAACCTGACTAGTCCTCAACATTAAAAAACATCATAATTTCCAGCAAGCTAAACCAGAATATCACAATCACTTGCCTCAAAGGAGAAACTGCTTCTTTGCTGATTGGAAATGATGACACAACAGATGGATCTGGGGTTTCTGGAGAAAGTCCTTTATGTTTTCTTCAGAAAGCAAAATGGTGTCACTCCCACCTACTATTTTACTAAACAACATATTAAAGACTGTGGAGACTGCTCTATTTTTCTACTGAATATGCTAGATTTTAAAATATTGTTACTTTTTAAAACTGCCAAATAATTTTTAAAAGCACATCATTTACATGCTAAAAACCTTTTGGAAGAGGCCAGAGCTTTCTCATGTCTCACTGCAAAGAAGAGATAGGAAAAGTTTATGTAGCTCTTGGTCCTGGGAACCATCAGTACATCATAGATTGAGCATTCACATAAAATTGCATTTGAAAGCAATTGCCATTTTTCCTTCACTGTTCATTTTTTACTGTGACTTCAAAGACACTGAACAAGAGCATCATCTGTTATGAAACATGCAGATTGTTTTTTTTTTCTTTTTCCAATATATATACAAGCTTAGGAAAAGCAAAGAAAAACAGCAAATTGAGACTTTTATTTAAAATACTTTTTAACTATCACTGTAACACAACTGACTTTACAGTTTACTCACAGAAAGTTAAACAAAAAAAATTCAGATATGGCAGCACTTTTTCTCTAACACAGATGCAGGCATGCTCAAGACAGGGCATCAGATCTCCCCAGGCATGATATTCGAAGAATTTCTATTGTTGAGCAAAATGAAGTAGCTCCAACTCTGCATGATTGTTTCTGCATCACTTTGGCTTTTGCATTTTTCCCAGCCTGTAGGCTTGGAGCTTCTTTTGCATACAGAACACGCACATCACCAGTTTAATTACTGGTGGTTATCTTACAGTGACAGAATGGTCAAAGTAACACATCAAGAGCTAGAGAATGACCTTTGGCAAGTTAAAGGCGGCCACATGGTTTCTTCTGTCATACATCACATGTTACTTTAACACCTGTCTCAATAAAACATCAACAGGAACAGCCTTATTCTACAAATGAAGATACACATTTAGGGAAAAATAGAGACATTCTTTGAAACGCACAGAGGTTTTTAGGTTCTTAAAATTTTGTTTAATTGTTATTCTTAAACAGTTGTAATTAAATGACCTGTATACTTTGCCCAGTGAGTTTGCCATGATCTCCCAGTGATACAAACACTTATTTTACAGCAAGGTAATAGCTTGTCAGTGACTTAACCATCCCAGAAATTTCACACTGATAAGTTCTTTCTGTCTTGCTTACTCCATCAGATTCTATTTGTCCTGTAAACAGTACAGTGGGAAAGGAGAAACAGCAGTACAAATTCCTCCAGAAAAGAGAATCTTTCAGTGCCTTTTGCACAAGGCATGAGATACTTGTGTCAGCCACGCTCTTCCCTTTGAAAGGCTGAGTAAAAAGTCTGAGGTTGAACTGTGGTGTTATCCACAGAAGCATAGCCCTTCTCAAATTATCCCTCAGTAGAGTTTTAAATAATGTGCTATTTACATTACATTCTTTCATTTACAAGCAAATGTATGCCTGCTGGAGGACACTCAAATGCCCAGACCACTCATGCTCTACGTGCTTTATGACAAAAGTAAGTTCCATAAGAGGTTATTATGAAGAAAGCACTGAATTCTGGCCCAAGCAGACAAATTAGCATTTAAAAATGCTACTGCAAGTGCAGTGCAGTTGGTGTCCCATATGACTGAGACCTGTTTTTATACCTTCACCACAGACTGCTTGTTAGTGTCACTGAGTTCCTCCAACTGGAGGGAATAATTCTTACTATTATTTGTAAGGACATAAAAAGATGCTACCAAATAACAAACTGTAGAAGGTATAGCTGTCAATAACTTGCATGAATTTAGAAAGGATAGTTTTGAAAATGTTTGTCCTTAGCACAGTTGCTACTGCTGAGGGCTACAACAGAACCGGAAATACATGGTAATTTTGCAAAGCCTATCATATCCCTTTTACCAAAATTCTGCTTTTTGGACATGGTAAATAATAATTGACTGTATAAAGTATCTTGACCAGCATTCTGGTTTTAAAGAAGATGCTGTTAAATGAACGGAAAAGTAGGTTGACATAAGCTTAAAAAAAACAGGTTTTCAATGCAAGAAACACTTATATGCTTTGGGCTAAATGCTTCAGTTTATACAAAATGTCACAATTTAGAAACGGCTGTTTAAAACAATTTATCTACTGTGGCTTTTCTCTCTTAAAATTTATATTATTCAGCATACTAATGCCAGGGCTGAGCAAAGGTGAAGGTAGTATAAGAAGCAATAAAAGCTGCCTAAAAGCTGCCACTGCCTTATCTCATTGACTCCCACTGACTTCCATGTAGTATTGATTACTCAGTCTCAATTAACCTGTTCCAGTAACTGTGTTGCTACTGATGTACAAGTACTCATTACCCTGGGTTGCAGAAGGTAAATTACCCTGGACTTACCAAATCCAAAAGCACTGGAACCACCAACACTCTGAGAAGCCTGAACACTGGTAGATGTGTAGAGCCCAGTTACCAGCAAGCCATCAAAGAAGGTACTTGTCGAAATAGTCACTGAAATGAGAGAAATAAAATATGTGTAATTACTGTGGGTAAGACCCTATACATGTTCTATGAGCAGATTCTTGCTCTTGAATGAGATCCCATCATACAGTCCAGTGAGCCCATCTGAATTCCCCCAATATTTATGCTACTTTTACTTGCAGTTGGTGCCTAGGAAGTTGCCTTTGCCAGAAGCATAAATTATGGTATTCATGAAATGCACAATGAATTATAAAATAATGCACTGGAATATACGGCTTGTAAGCAATTGTACGAACATTAAACTCAGTAAAAGCAATGAAACAACCAGGATTATGGTACTGTTCTTTCTGGATCTAAATAGAGTGCCAAGTTACAGTTATCATGCTTATTATAGTATTATACATTTAAGTTATATGGGCATCTGAGACATTACAGATTGTGTGTATTTAAATAGCTCAAGGAATGCATTTTTAAGGGATTCTTAAGTAATAGCAGAAAACATCCAAATAGCAACTACAAGTAACATTGGAATCTATACATTCTTTGTTAGAATTGACAATTCTTGCAATATTTATTCAATTCTTGTACATGCTAATTTTCATATTTTCACTCTGGTGTGTTTGAATAGGGTGACATCAGAGTAGTGACCTGTCACTAGTGGGGTTCCACAGGGCTCCATCCTGTGCCCTCGAGGCCCTGTGCTCTTCCACATCTTCATAAACAATTTGGGCACAGGACTGGAAGGGATACTGAGCAAGTCCAGAGATGATACAAAACAGGGAGGAGCTCTTGACTCCTTCTAAAGCAGAGAGGCCCTGCAGAGAGACCTCAACAAATCAGAGGTCTGGGCAGTCACCAACCACATGACGATCAACAAAACGACAAAAAAGCTCTCTCTGCTGAAGAAGAGTCTTATGACTTATGACTTGTAGCCTCATATGCTGAAGACACATCCAGACCTCAGTTACCACACTCATTCTGCTTCATACCTAAATCCTTTCTATTCCCTTAACTTGGAGAGATCAGTGCTTGTCAGGGATTGCTGATAAACTCTGACTGCCCTCTAAATCACATTCTACCTCCCTATATTTCCCTCTTTTGCTGGGGACATCATAAGCCAGTGACTGGCCAGGAAGCTGAAGCAAGGTACTCCAAGGTGACTGCCGGGACATTCACTGGTCATACACATCCAGCAGAGAAACGGATGGGTTTCTTAAGTCCTAACAGTTAGTGTTTCCCTTGTGGTATGCATTTGGCTTAATATTAGTGTTTAATATTTTAAAAACCACAAAAATGTTGACAGTAGCTTAATTTACTTTGAGCAGAGGATCAGAATTTACCACGTTTAATTTATTCTTCAACTCTTTGTATTTAATTATCTTCTTCTCTTTGATTATTCAATACTACACTGAATAAACCCTGAATCCAACTTTTCTGCTCCCATGACTCCAAATTTCAGTGTTTTGCAATAGACACTTCCCTGAATTCTGATGCAGGTTCAGAGCCATATGTTCAATTTTTAAGAACAGGCTACTTATGATAGATGTTAAAAGAAAAGCAAAAGACTCTAGATTTTTTTTTAAACTAAAAGACGTATTAGGGAGAGTAAAATAAAATCAAACAAGCAAACAATGATTTTTTTTCTGCATTTGATGATGAAGTGGTGAATAAATACATGACCTTTTCTTCCCTTTATGCCTTTAAACCAACAAAGAGGCAAAACATATGTTGAAAAGTATGCCTATGTGTTATTTTTGAAGACTTGGCAAAAGAGTCAGTGAAAAGCACTGATAGAAGGGCACGGGGCCAGTACTTTGCTGCCATTTTGTTTCCCTGTAGGGAAGCATCTTATTCTTTATGGGATAGGATATAATGCAAAAGCCTACTGTGAACAGGTGACCAGTTTCTCTGTGGGAAAGAAGTGATATTTCACAATGCCTGTATTTGACTTTGGACATATTTGTGTGATTGTCAGCCCTCATTTTACATAAGCATGTAATAGGTCAATTTTTATTGTTGAAAAATTTCCAACACAGTATGGCTCCCTCATTAAGCCTCTGAGAAACTGCACAAGGCCTCTAGCACATTTTTTTAAAAACAGAGCACTAGGCTGTTATTACACACGTGTCATACATTTCAGAATAATTCCACAGTTCTTCAAGAGAAAAAAAAATTAATCATTACATTCTCAGTGATGATTTTTTTTTCCTACCCACCGGTGAAATACATCGAATTCCCGTAAAATGAAAGAAAACACACACTATGCCAAGTGATAATGACCAAGAACAGGAAAGCTGTGCTAATGCACACCCCAGCAATAGGGCTGTGCTTTTATATAGGGGCTAGGGCTTGTTACTGTGGGGTCCTAAATTCCTCTTCCAAAAGAACAGGAAGTTTCCCTCCACCAGGCTTTGTGCCTTTACACTGGCTCATACCATATGTGGCTGATGTCAAATACCTGGCACTACAGAAGCAAGGACCAATGCCATGACCCACTGGGACACTGGAAAACATCTGGAAGGACAAAGAGCAGCCAGGGCTGGGCAGGCAAGGGGGGCTCTGGCACTGCCCCAGCGCTGCCCCATGGCACCCAAGGGACAACAGCAGCAGGTGTCATCTACAAGCCTGAGCAGGCACTGCTCATCCTCCACAAGACCCTGCACAGGGAGGAGAGCTGGGTGAGTGAAGCAGTGAGGAGGCCTTCCTGTGCCTGGGGACTGGGCTGGGCTGTGCTGGACCCTGCCCCCCCTCGCAGAGCAGCCCCGTGCCAGCCCTCCGGCTGCTGCACCAGGACAGGCAGGGAGCCCCAGCTGGGAGATCTAGCCCTGCACACCGGGGATGGGAGCACATGACCCAAGGTGCAGATGCAAGTAGGAAGCCCTCAGTTGCTCTGAAATAGTCTAGTAAGAGGGACTGAGAACATCTTCCCAAGAAATGCATGAGGGCTGCATTTTGGAATAACCTGCTGATCAGGTAAATTGCAAATTTACTGTAAATTTTAGAGGCAAAGGTGGTAACTGCTGTAAGAGTTGCTCAATACTTCCTTTTATTTTCAGTTCCTGAGATATTTGCCAATTTTTACCCCCTCGTACTACTTGGGTTGGTTTGTTTTTCATGGTGCCTCCCTCAGACAGATTTGATTATTTAAGGAAGAAGGAATTTCAGTCAAAACATTTCATTTCTGAGATGAGGTTAGAGGAGAATATGCTACCGTGGATGAAAAATTCCACTGTCCTTTGCTTTCATCAGCTCTTCTGTCCTGAAGCGTGAGAGTGTTCCTCCAAGTTTGGACAAATTATATTTTATATATATACACATTAAAAAAAAAAAAAATCAGAGTTCACATATGCTCAACAGAGACGTTTTCATTTTTAGTATCTAAATATTTCTGCAGACTGTCCTCACTTAGTACTCTTAGAGCACTTTCTAATAAAAGCTCGCTGAAAGAAGTCCCATGAAAAGCGTTTCATTCCAGCTGTACTGCTCTGTTGGAGCGGAAGTGCTTTGTGGAGATATCATTTCTGATGACGTTTTGATCTGGAAAGCTTCTCAGTGTTTTAAAGTAAGAAGTCATGTCTGCTGGTTGGAGAGAAAAGGGAAAGAGAGGGATCCTAATTAAAAGTCTAAACCTTCTGTGAGAAGACATCAATTCATCAAAATCCCACTTCTTGAAACACTGAGAAATATGCAAAATGTCACAAAACCAAAGCTGCTCCAAAAGTTCGACCAATACAATCACCAATATCTTAAACTTAGGAGACAGAAAAGTAGACCTGAGGGCAAAAGTGAACTAGGATGGAAGAGGGGGTGACTGGAACCAGTACAGGGAATAAGGAAATTCTTGGAGAAAAAATGGGGAGCGATGGGGGTAAGGGGACCACAGCTGGAAAAAAGTAGCCAAGGTGATGAAAAGCAGATGGGATCTGCACCTGTAGCCTGGAAACCCTAGAAAGGTCCAGTATGAGGGACTCACACAGTAACTGGGAAGAGAGACCAGGTGTAAAACCCAACAGCAAAGGGTGGGTCAGCCTCACATGCTGGTCAACAGCCACAAAAGCAGACCATGTGCCCTAAGTCCACCTTCTAAATCAAGTGAAAAGTGTTTGAATGATGGATACAAAACATTCCTGTCCACAAACCATGTGGATAGGAATACATGGATTAGTGAATAACTCCAGTTTATTTTGTAAAAGCCTAGGAAATGCCTCCATGAGAAAGAAATCATATTGAGGCTGGGAAACACCATGACAGTATCCTCTGGTGCTGTTTTACCCTACCCTTCTTTCTGTACAATGACTGTAGCCACAAAATGTGTTTCTGAGAATCATGAGGCACTCAGTTCAATTTTCCACCAAAAATCATGGAGAGTTGCTGACTGCAACTCCTGCACACACAGCACATACCTGCTGCTGTGCTGGGCTGCTAACAAGGCTGGTTTGGCAGGCACACAGGCTGGCCTCCTCCTGCCAAGGCCACCACCTCTGGGAAGCTTTGGTGTTATTCCCTTGGGAAGGGAGGGGATGCAGCAGCCTTTTCTGGAGAAGCCTTTCATTTTGCACGACAAGTTTCTGTGAGAGCACTGGCACTTGTACTTCCTGTGGGACAAGGAACAGCAGAGCCTCTGGCAATGCCAGGAGCTGACATGTCTCCAGGAGGAAGCAGGTCAAGAAGAAGGAGGCTGGCAAAGATGCTGCTGAAATTATACCACAGGTGGAGTGAGCAGCATAACAGGAAAGACAAAATGGGATTTGAACTGTAGTTATAGTCGAGTATTTTTAGGAAAGTAATGCTATTCTTATAAACATAGTTTCCACTGTTTTCCAGTGCTGCATGCCACACATACCGCATACTATAATAGAAATATATTAATGAGTGTAAGTAATTGCATAAAATTTGCCTTACATTCTCTTGAGGAACTGATCTACTCTCCAAAAAGGCTGTATGTTGATGATATTCAAAATACTCAAAATATAGCAAATGCAACTAAACTGTAAAAGTAGAAAAAGTGCCAGGTGGAGGAAAGGGATCATATCAAGAGAGAGCTGCCACTGACAGGTCTTACTTATTTTGGCTGTTCTTCAGCACCAGCTGAATGTCACACAGAGGGCTGAAAGATACAGAAATTCCACAAAATTTGCAGCTGCTGTTGATGACAATCACAGAGTACAAAAGGAATTGATAAAGACAAGGATCTTTGATGCCCTGCACACTTCTTAGGCAAGTCAAGACATAGCCACAGTGTAAAACTTCACTTCTGCATACCATAGAGAAAACAGGAAATAATTCTGGTGTGTGAAATGGAATCACCACAGACAGTGGACTTCCTGAAATGAGGCTTTCTTGCACCAATGCAATGACAGGCACTTTTTAAGGTTCTTCTCAAGGTCATAGCCAGATCCCTACAACACTGTAATATTGCATCATCACACACCTGAGTCATGGCTGGAAACTGTCCTCATAGGAAATAAATTATTTATACTGAAGTCATGCTTTTGGGTCTTTTTCTGCTTCACTCCTAAAAAAACATACCAGCGTCTGCAAGTCAGGTGTGCAATGGCACTGCTCAGAGAGGCCTCTGTCCTCTCACAGTGCTTCAGCACCCCGCAAAAGGAATGAAGACTAACATCACTGCAGCAAAGACAGTCAACACCACACTACATTCACAGAGAATGCTGAACTGAAAGGGACCCACAAGAATCATCAAAGTTCAGCTCCTGGCCATGCACAGCACCATTCCCAAGAGTCACACCCTGTGCCTGAGAGCATTGTCCAAACCCTTCTTGAACTCTGTCAGGCTGTGCTGTGAGCACTGCCCTGGGGAGCCTGTCCAGTGCACAACCACCATCTGGGTGAAGAACCTTCTCCTGATATCCATCCTAAACCTCCCCCAGCACAACTTCAGGCCATTCCCTCAGGTGCTGTCCCTGGTCACCACAGTGCAGAGATCAGTGTCTACCCCTCTGCTGCCTCTCATGAGGAAGTTGTAGACTGCTATGTCTCCCCTCAGTCTCCTCAACAGAGGGAAGATGCTCTTTGTCCCTTCCCAAGTTTGTTCCCTTTTTTAGGCAACGGAACCTTTCTGCCACCCTCATGTAATGCCAAACACAAGTCACCCATCCAGACATGTATTGCTCTCAGGGCACAGATAATACCAAGTCCAAATCCTTAAAATACCAGACCACTCCTGAAATGCCAGCTACAGATTAAATTGCTAGTAAGAAGAGAATAAACCCTGATGCTTTATTTAAAGGCAACTGTTAAGACACCACAGTGATTAGGAATCTATAAATACTCAGGTAGAGTTTTACAGATATGCTTTCCAAATAGTGTGCTGATAAATTTACTTGCAAGTGAATGGTGGAGAATACATTGTTATAAGAATCTAGAAAGTGTATATACTGAATTGCACTCAGAAACTTATTGTTAAAAAAGAAATTTTTTAAAAGACTAGTGAAACACATGTTGACATCAAACTAATTTTTATGGCTCGCAGACATACTTTGCTTTCAAAAGAAGGCAAAATCGAGAAATTCATAATTATACAGCTATTTCAAATATGAATACCAGACAAGAACAGTATGAATCACAGGTCTACACATCATTCAGCAACAAAAGCAGAAAACCCACAGGATTCTTACTCATACTTGTTTTGATTTTCCCCAAGTAGGTGGAAGCAGAAAAAAGACATTTCAGCATGGTTAAGTAAACAGATGTGCAGTCTTAAAACTGCAAGTATTCTCACTTAGGTATTGTTTTTCTGAAGCCCACAAGCAAAGCACTTAATTCACAATAACACAACAGTGAGCTTTTCTTGAAGTTCTTGTACAGAACAGTACCATCTCAAACCTTTGATGCCCTCACCAGTAATTCCTGTTAGTAATTCTCTCAGATGGAGGGGAGTAAAAATGCACAAGTTTTGAACTTTGTACTGGACAGCTTAAAAATCTCATCTGGCCTTGCTTTGCGTTATAGTATAGTTTCAGTTCTTCTGCCCCATGCTCCATCAAATCTCTGTGTCTTTACAGCTTTTCAAATCCTTTCCTAAATTGGTAATGAGCAACAGAGAACTGAAAATAGATTGCAGATGTGTGGCAAGATATCTGTAACATGATATCCAGAGACATCATTTGTCATTGATGCAAAGAGTAGCCAATCAGCCTTGTGAAAGAACTATTTGCAGAGACATTACTTATATTTTTGAAAGTTCATAACAAGACAGTGATAATGACATCAGCAGCAATAGAAAAAGTGTTTATTCTTATAGTCCTAAACTATAAGGACTTTGTCATATTTGTTTACATGGTCCAAGATGCTTCAGAGGTCCCATCTCACTAAAAGTGAAGAGCCATGGTTAGACCTGTGAACAGACTTCCAATGTGAGACCCAAAAGTCTGACTTCCCATGTATCAAAATCCATAACTTAAATACATTTCTGACCATATTCAAAGCCACCAGAAACTTGGCTACATTGAGCAGAGAGGTGCTTTGTTCCAGCTGGCACCACCAAACATGTTGGCACAGCCTAGAGACCTGACAGAGGAGAGGTAAGACTGGCTGCTGTCACAGCTGCCTGCTTATAACCAACAGATGGGCAATTAAAGCTCTCACCTAGGTAAGACGATTCAAATCTGAATTTCCCAACAAAATATTGTTTTAAAATATTTTAAACTCCAGTACCTGTGTGGCCCAGCCACTGTCCCTTAGCTGCAGGCATGGCATTTTGTATGGGAAAAAGGGAATAACAGCTGACACAGAGGAAGACGTGTCCTCTCTTCCTTTTGGGGCAGCCTTCTTGGAAGGAGAAGATGGAGGTTTCAGTCAGTGGCCCAGTGAATATGTGCTACTGCTATATAAATCTCCAGAGAACATCACATCTATTTATGTCACCCCATTTAGGCTGTAAATCTCACCCTAATGCTGATGTTTAAAACAGACCAGATGAATCACACTCCAGAAATGTCTGATTCTCCTCACTGACTATAAAGGGAGCCCAGACTGCAAAGCTCAGCTGTAGATATCAACAGTGAAGATGGCTGAAATTAGATTATTCCCACCAAGACCCATTCACACAGAGTAACTTAATTATCCAATTTCTATTAAAATGTCCAACTATTGCCCACATCAGAGGGAACTGAGTAGGAATTAAGCATCCCAGAACCCAGAGCGTGCCTGAGGACATCAGAGACAATGTGTCTTTATATTCTTTCTTGTGTTATGCCAAACATATCACTAATGCTTAGCAACTTAGAGAGCCCTTGTGGTACCAAAACACTCCAAAGGGTATCAGCAAATGGCTGTTATTCCATTTGATAATTCACAGAGGCATGAATAATATTAATGGAGTTTAAGCAGTAAACACAATAACCTGCATATAAAACAAAATGTATTTCACTAAAGTGTACATCAGCTATGTCTCTCAAAATTTAACCACTGAATTAAACTGTGTGCCATAGTCAAAACAAGGATAATCATCAAAATACCTTTTCCTATAATGATTGAAGAGGACAGCTATTTATAGTTTTAGCTTAAGAAACACAAACCAAATCATATTATTTATTGAAACACATCTCTGGGCAACAAAGTATTGTAAACATAAGAGTTACCAGCATAACATAAAACACAGTAAAATATGCTTTAACAGTATTTATATGATGCTTAGACTCAAATGATTGTGAAATGTACTTTGTCAGTGATAGTACATTATTTCTCTTATCCAAAGTCCCAGAAGATGGGATGAGATGATGGTCATTCCCAGACCTCACCAGCTACACAGGGTATGAAACAAACCTGGTTAACTGGTGTATGCTGGAACTGTTTTGAGTCATTATTCAGCAACCACCATACCCCTTATTAAGTTTTGAAGCCAAATTCTGTCATGCTTCTATGATAAGCACCAACATAAATTTTTTTTTAAAAAACAAATTAAACGCAATTGTGATTACCTTTTTATCGCTCTAAGCCTAAGAATATTGACCCCCATTTTGAAGCCTAACCTTATTTTCATGCCTTTCAAGTTTATGTGAGGTTGCTTGTTTGATACCCATACATGAAAATTTCATATTTTGGGCTGTGCTCTCAATAAATTATTTAGAAGGTTTGAATATTTCTGCACTGTGCAGATTTTCAGAAGAGTTTGGTAAATTCTTTTATTCTGCTGTCCTCAAAAGATAAACAACCTCTCAATACAGAATTAACAATAGCATTAAAAGAGAAAATGAAGGCTGGCTTGAAAAGAAAGCAAGAATAATTATCTACTAGGAATTCATTATAACTCAGTAATATCTAAACATTTGCAAGAACTTTTGTCTTAATTCTAGCTAAGGAAGCATACCCTCTAAATCCAGATTGTTGAACATGTTTACCTCAGGCTAAAATAACACAAATCCTCTTACTGACACATGAATTACAATGAGCAAATATCATGAAATGCAGGAGTTCCAGTGATGCTGGAGAATAAGGAAGCATCTGGCTGTCCATGGCTTGAAAAGGTGCACTGTTCACTGGGTGAAAAACTGGATGGCTGAGCCCAAAGAGTGGTGGCCAGTGGCAACTGGTGTCCCCCAGGCCCAGTACTGGGGACCAGTCTTTTTAAGTGTCTTTATTAATGACCAGGACAAGGGGATCAAATGAACCCACATGCAGTTAATACTTTTATAGCTTCAGGAGACAAGGAGCTCCACCATTTATTTACATAATGTATGAAAATGTTTTTCCTTATTTTTTAAGTTCTCTTTTCTCTGAATTCTTGTGTTTTCAGTGAAGCATTTGGTTTATCAATAGAATCCAACATTTACAGATAACTTTCATAACTCTCTCAACTATCCTTTTTCCAAAATTAAGGAAACTTACTTTAGCTTCCTATTACACAGGAAGATGTTCTTTCTATCACCATCATCATCTAGTTTTACTACATTTTTTGAAGGATAGGAAACCAGATGCATCCATGACACAGAAATCTGGGTGTAACGTTGTATTGCACACCCAGTGGTAAAAATGATCCCAGTTGTTTCAGTCTTCACTCCTTTCCTCATAATTCCTAAGGTTTGATGTGGTGATTTTTTTCTAATTCATGCTTAGGATTGAGGTGATATGTTTCAAAATTCACTCCCAATATTCTGTTCCACATATTCTGCATTATTTTTGCCTCTGTTCCCCACCACCACCTCCATTTTTCAGTAATGCAGCATTAAATCTTACACGAGCAGCATGGTATATGATGCTGTTACCTTCCTAAGTTCCCATTATCATTTTGACCACTTTTAACTTCAGGCATCAAGCCATGACAATGACACTTCTTCCTCATTAGCCACAGTCCTCCCTCCTCAGAATGGATTCCTTATGTGATATAATTCAAGTGAAAGCTGGCATCATCTTATAGTTTAGATCATGAACAAGACTGAGCAATAAAGTTTCTGACTCCATTCAATATATGTGTTCTTATTTTCCTTAAACCAGAGCTTTACAAGATTGCTTAGTGGACTGCAGAAATAAGAGACCTTAAATAATCTGGTGATTTGCAGTCTAAGTATGTTGGACATCCAATATAGCAGCTGTCCAAGAGACACACAGGTATTTTTTTAATACCAGACTTTGGATTCATCTGCCTGCGTGTGAGTATGCAGAACATCATCATTCTCACCACACTGTTCATCTCAGAGTCCTTTCTGTACAAAAAATGTTCCCAGCACAGTCAGCAGAGCCTGAGTTGCAGCCTGTCCAGACCCAAAGTTTTTTACCAAGTCAGGCTCTAGGAGGGTTGGCTATAGACTCTCAGGAGCATGGGAGTATGAGTGCACCAGTGTCCTGATTAGAAGGGGAAAATTAAAGAAAATTAGCATGGAAAAGTGAATACTGAAATGCACTGAAAGTTGCTGAGAACCATGATCAGAAGGAAGAGGACCAAAATACATCATACTGCATTATTATGGGCACGGACACAAGTTCAAAAAATGTGATTTAATTTTGTATGCATGATTCATGCAATAAAATAATTCTGCTTAACTACAGTCCCTCATTTAGTTGGTGCAGAATGCAATTAAAAAAAAGCTACACAACCCCCATCTATAAACTGGAACAATACTACTAAATAGCCTGAAGACTGATTGACGTTTTAAGTTAAAAAATGGATCAAATGAGGATTTATATGGGGAAAATATAGTAGGGTTCATATTAAGTATAAAGCAATATTTGTACTGAATTCCAGCCTATGAATGGCTGGGCTGTAAGAAATGTTAATACAATCCTTTGACCATACACTCTATATTGATAGTGCAAGATCGAATCAATAAAAAATACCTGTTTCCAAAGGTTCAAATCAGAACAACATGGTAAAAATCTGAAAAAATAAGAAAATCATTCACTAGTCCTCCAACATATATAAACACCTAATGGAAATTGAGTCAAAAGAATGAAAATAATATGCTTAAGAAATAAAATTCCTAAAGTAAGAGCAGTATTAAAACTCAGTGGCATCTGTTTGTCTCATCTTTATGGTTATGTGGCTAAATGGGTCAGAGGCAGAGATGAGGACAGTGAGACAATACATATGTTTATTCTTTACAGTGTAATTCTTCACAGTGTGGTTTGTAAAGGCTGAGCATCCCAAGTAATTGACAGCTACCTCAGGAAGGGTATGGCTGTAGGTACATCACTTTGGCAAGAGCTGCTGGCTCTTTGTGTTAGGTTTCTTATGATGGTGAACTTCTGAACAAGAAAGACAGAGGGCTGGAACAGCAGCACTGTGGCAGGCTGTGATTACGAAACATTTGACAGGACTCTGGGGGAAAATCCTCAAAGCGCCTTCTCTCTATTTTGCTTGGGCTAAGGGTTGGATCTGAAGATAAAAAAAGATTCCTTCTAGACTCCTGTTTCTAGACAAGTAACAGATACTTTACCACCTCTAAATGTTCACAAAAACTTCTGAGTCCAACATTCTGATTTGGCAACCAGCCAAACCATGCACACACAAAAACATACACAGCACAATGACTTGTGTTGAACTTGTCGTTATCAGTTAGTTGCTTGTTAAATACTTCATAAATACAGCAAATTCCCAAGTGGTCACTTTCTGTTCTTAAGAATAAAATTAAAAAAAAAAAAGGGGGAACAGCATGGTTCTTGTCCCTGGTGCACATAACTATCCCAGATAACACCAGTACAAATTCCCCTAGCAAATAATGGATTTTTAACAAATCACTTCATGTCCTCTTTCCATACTGAAATTCATTCTGCTCGGCACATCCCAGTGAAAGCGATAAGTATTCACAGCCATGTCCCTGCTATGACTCATATCTTGTTAGAACAAAAAGAGGCACTTGGCTCTCCGGAAAATAAATCCCACAGCCACCTGCCTTGGATTGCTGCAAGCCTACAGCTCGCTGGCTTGTGCACTGCTGTGTCACAGAGGTCTTCACGTCCCACAGGAGACAATTACTAAGAAGTACCTCCAGAATAGGTGAGGTTCTGCATATTATTATAGGAGGCGGAAAGGGCTAAAATGGTAAATATATTTATAAAGGCTCAAAAAGCACAGTTACTCTCTGGGAAAGTCAGTCACCTGAGAAGCTAAGCTGTGCTAATAGCACAGCCACTCTTCTAGACAAGAGGTTATTAGCAACAGGAAGAACTCAACTAATTGCCAGAATAACTTGTATTGGCATCCTCAGCAAGAAGCCAAGCTAGACAAGAGCCATGATAACTAGCAGATCTCTAAAAAAATGATGAAGAGGTTCTTTATCTTTCTAGCACTTCTTCATCATTTTGTCAATGAAAATTTTAGGAGTGGAACAAAGAAACTAAACAGCCCTCCTGGAAAAACCCCAACAAACCAAATTAAGCAAACAAGAGGCAAAGTTAATCAAGTCTATTTAATCCACACACCACTGACTGGACAAGGCACAATATAACACTGGGAACACAGTTAAATCATAGACCTCAGTTGGTTATTCTGTCTCTTGTGGCATGTCTTTACATCACTGAATGAATACTGTCAGCAAATAAGCCCCCAGTAGCACCAGGCACCTATAATAACATAGGCCATTAATGCAAGTGTACCAGCTGGTCAACATTTTACCAAAATGGTGAAGTTCTTCTTTCAACGCCCTGTTCCAGTGCCAAATTAGACAGACGCTTCTCTCAGATTCCTCTCAGGAATTACTACGGTCAAGGCAGAAGTGACAACAATATCTTGTGACAGGTATAAACCTCAACATCCTTTCCCACAGAAAAACTAGGAGGAGAAAATACTCCAGGTATTTTCACCAGCAGATACCTACACTTGCAAAAAAAAAAACAAAAAAAATCTGAGCAACTGGTGAAAAAAACCTTGTGCCTAAATATGGGAGAGGAACATTTAGCATTCTGTTCCAGCTTCTGGCTCAACAAGTAACATAACTGTCAATCTGCAATGCCTTGAATAAGAGAAAATAAGAGAAACTTTTGGCATTGGAAAGGACTCTACATTTGTTTTACTGCAGCTGTTTGAAGCTGGACTCTCCAAGAAGTCAAACATTTTGAGAAAAAATGGCAGAAGTCTCTGGTTCACCCTCAGTGTCTCCCTCTAATTCAGTAATTAAAGCACAGAGGAATGTCCAGACACTAATAAAAGTAGTCATGTCACTTCATACATCATACAGATCTAGCTATGAAGAAATGAAGCATAAATAAATATAAGTAGCATGCATCTGGGGAACCATGTATTCAATACTTTCTTCCACTTCTGTCTCTTAAATCCCATAGTTGATTCAAAGAACGACTCTGACATCTGTCTAACCCTCTCAGTGTTGCACACTGAGAATGAGTAAGAAGAATCAGATAAGCAGAGTACAGAAAGATGGATCTGAATATGAGTGTGGTCTGTGCATCAGCTGGGATGCTACTCTACACTGAACTTTCAAAATACAGAATAGGCAGCAGTCAGCAAGCATGGAGGGAATATATTTAAAAATCCACACAACAAAGGGTGTTTTAGGAATCCACCTCTGTACATCTTTCACCACATTAGTTCAGAAGCAAATGCATTCTCCTACCTAAAATCTTTAAAAATTTTGAATTTGCAATTTTGCTAAATAAGCCTCTTCAATAAACAACAGAAATAGTGCAGTGCCAGTAGTATTTGAACAATTATTGTTATCTTGAATATGAAAGCAGAGAATAATGAATGGCTTTTAGGAGGTTAGAAATGCTTAGAAATTCATAAATGATACAATATTCTTATTACGCCATTTTCAATGAAAACAAAATACTTTGGTCTTCTCCACTATCATTTCAGCTTGAAATTGAATATTTCAGTTCATTTTTTAAAACTGAAATGAAAAAAAATCCCCTATTTTAATCTAAATCAAGATTTTAATGTTCTTTCTAAACATTTTGTGCCAGGTTCTCCCTCCACCTCAGGGGAGGCATTTCACTATGCTCCAACTTTTACAATCTAGTTAATACATCCAACCTTCCAATACAATAAAGGCAGTAAAATACTAATCACAGACTTTGTGATACTACATTAAAAAAAATTACAACTTAATCTTGAGGTGACAAAGCAAAGTTTGTATTTCATATTCAATGCAATGAACTTGAAAGCAAAAGTACAAAAAAAAACCCATTTAATTTAAGTCAAACTCCCCTTTTCCAAAATTTTGTTTTCCAAATTTAAAAGAAAAGTCAAGAGAAATAGTGGGTTTTTCCCAAGTAAGGTTTTCATTCTGCAAAATCTGAATTTTCTATTATAAATTATTCCTGTGACAACTGTTTTTATTCCATTTCCTAGAGAGCAAAGAGGAACTGCCTCTACTTGAGTGTATTGTAATGGCTTCTTATGACATATTTTTCCTCTTTCACATCTGACATATTTTTCCTTATTGCTAACCCTGAAATAAACATAACTAAACAGTTTTCCTGTGAGCTCACATACAAAACAGTTTGGGCAATGTATTCATTTTGCTGTTTACATTATCCTGTCAAAAACAGGGAGAACTTGGCAGTTCCTCAAGTCTTGAAGAACAAAGTCAAAAAGAAACCAAGCTATCATTAGGCAGTGTCTCTGAGCACATTAGTGTAGAGCTGCAGGACTTGTCTCAGAGTTCAAGATGAGATCTACCCCAAAAATCCCTCAGAAAAAAAGGTCATATTATATATATTATATATGATTTTTGCTGATTTTCGTCTTCCACTTTCTCACTCAAGGGCAACTTCCCTGTCCCACATCTTTGTAATGAGACAGAGTGTGCTACCTCCTCTCCTTTGCATTCCCACAGGTCTCCAAGTACAAGGAGAAATACGTGCTACAGAGATATATTACATCTAACTACCTCAGAAAGTCAGACAGCAAAAAATTCAAGCCATTTAAGTCAAGAAAACACTCTTGGAATCGATATTTTTGGATGCACAACAGGATATTAACCTGTACCATTGTTGAGCTTATCCTCTTCTCTATTAAACTTCAAGTTTGCTTTTTGCAGCAACCAGAATTCTGTTTCATATTGTGGAGAAGCACTCTTCAAAAGGGAAAAGCACTGCATCAAAGCAAGATTTCTACCTTGGACCACAGCAAAAGGCTTGGCAGTCCTTTTATTATATTCAAGGCATGCTCAGGCAGCTGGGCCTCGTTACAAGCAATGTCTCTTCAGCCATTAACTTCAGAGAGATCAGGATAAAGCACTAAATGCAATGAAGATAATTTAAAGCATGTTAAGCAAGAAAATTAACTAGTATGGAGCACCACTAATGCTGTATGCTAAGCATGCTTCCTGGTGAGTGCTGCAAAACCACACAGACTTAGGGACAGGCATTCCTACAGAGCCTTGGTTTCCTTCCAGCCTGGTGGGGCACTGCCCTGGCGGGGACCTTGCAGTGCCCCAGCAGAATGAACAGCTCAAAGATGAGGTCCATCCCTTCCTCTTCATTGTACCAGTCCAAGGGCAGGAAACAGGCAGAGCACTGTTGCAGTAAGCAGCTTTTGGGAACAAAAGCGTGGTTAAGAATTTGTCTGTATAGGATTTGCTGATTTGTTTGTTTAGAGTTTTAACAGCACTAGTGTTGTAAATTAGTGAAAATAAATGATACTGGCATTTGGGCGTGAGACCAGACATAGAGCTAAGTCTCAAATAGATCTGTAGCCTTCCATACAGATCTTTATGCTTCATACACCACCAGTAAACACACGAGGCTGTCTCACCACGGCAGCTGGGTGTTTTGATCAATTTGTGGTTCAGCAGCCATATGCCAACATACCAGTCAGGCCTATCCCTTCTCCCCCAGAGATATTGACACTCAGTCTTCAGCTTTTTTAGTGTAATTTGTTCATTGTGAACCAACACAGCTACAACTTGGTCCAAGTTTAACCTCAGACTAGATCCAGGACTTGCACAGTCCCAATCCTCCACCCCCAAATATTTCTGCTTTTCTAAGGAAATGCATAAATGTTGCAAAGACAAACTTTCCACTTTCATTCTGCAGAGGTTGTACAAATTTTAACTGAACCATATTTTTTGAAAGAACTTTAACAGCTGCTTAAAAAGAACTTTAACAGCTGCTCTCAGACGTAAGGTGTTTAATTTTGAAGTAGGTTCTATAAAAGAATGAACAATAACAGCCAAAGGTTGAGGCATTAATATTAACCTGTAATAAAAGGAATGATGTTTAAACCATTCCTAGAAATAAAAGATGAGTACCTGGTCCTAGAGTGCTGGAAGAAGCACACAGTTTAAATTATATCCAATCAGGCAAAATACAGATATTAAACATTTATGAGCAGCTCTGATATATTCTGAATTAATCAGTCTGCACATTTAAATGTTTTAATATTTAATGCTGCTACCTCAACAGTCCTGAAGAAATATTAAACTTTTGTACAGTCCTTTAAAAGGAATAGCAAGAGATTTTACTACACATAAAATCTGAATTGTGGCTGTAGGTTTTGTGCTGTGCTGTGTTTTGTGGAGAACCACGATTATAATATATTGAACCACAGCTGAAATTCTGAACATTTTTACCACAGATGAAACAGAAATAAGGGCAGTAATAACACAAGTAAGAATTATTAAGCCAGGGGTAAGTACATGTCCAATCTGATTAAGTCTCCTAGGCATGATGGATTACTCATGAAGGCTTACTAATATCATACTGTCGTGAAATCTCTCAGATGAGTGTAAATGGCATGCTAAAGGCATTTCAGACATTGCAGCATATTAATGTTAGTGTGTTAGTAAAGTAAATCTTCTCCAAAACACCAGCTGTGGTAAGCAAAATATATATATAGATAGAGATTTTTAGCTGTCCACAAATTCCCTCACTGTAAAAAGCAAGCAGTCTTAATTTATCTTTTTTTTTGCTGCTGACAATAATGGTAAATTTAAATATAAGAACTGTATACTAATTTATGAACAGTTTTAAAATATAGTATTTAAAAGCATATTAAAGTTGAAAATGAGGACATGAAGACCATCTTTAGAAGAGAGTCACATATGATGCTGATTCCATTATTAAAAATCTTGCTTTGACTGTAAACATATTTCTGAGATTCTCTGCTTTATTACCTATGAATAAAGTAAAAATTACTCCAAAAATACCTAGATAAAACACTATAACAACAAACTACAAAACTGTCGTGGTTTGATGGAAATTGTAAGAGGACAACAAACAGTATAAAGCCTCTGTTATGAACACATGCTCATTTCCATAACACTTTGACTGACAGTTTGGAGTTCAGACTCTGCAACACCTGAAGTCCCACCCACCTCTTTGCCTGTTCATTCAATAAAATGCTGTTATTCTACATGGTTTTGCCTGCATTTTCTTTGCAGACCACAAAACTGAATTTACTAGTGGTATTAAGTTTATAGCATGGCAATTTCAAAGAGAACCATAGCAATTATAATTGAAGAGAGAGCACAAAAAAATAAGTATATGTGGGTTGTTAGCCAAGACATAGCCTGGCTCTATATGAGTTATTCTGAAATACAACAAATTCAACAAAACCTCCCCCCACACAACAACAAAAATCAGGACAAGGTCTCAAATCTTTTTTCACCATTTATTTTTGAGGAAACATAAGCCTCATCCTTTAACACCATTACCTTTCTAGTAACCCAATCTGCTCACACACAGCAAAAGGAACAGAGATGCCCCAGTTCAGTCCTTGCACCACCCAGTGGTCACGCTGCCCCAGAGATTATCCTTTGCTGATTTCACAATATTGCTGTAAGTGAACTCCAAAACTGGCAGTAATTCTGTCCTCTAGTGAGCCAGAGTCCTTTACATAACCTGTTAAACCAAAAGTGGGTCCTCCATTCCCAGTGCTGAACGTCATTGTCTACGAGAAAACACAGACACATGAAACTATCGCAGCTAATTTCTTTGTTTCTATGAAAAACAAAGAAGATATGGAGAAGTTAAGAGAAAAGGCATGAAAAAAATTGTAAGGACACGATCTCACAGCTGTGAGACCAAAGCACTTACTCAGCTGATTGGAAGACCCTGTGATGGCCAAAAGGACTCTCTCATGGTGCTCAAGGAAATCACTCAGAGATCATCTCATGTCCCAGTACATTCAAGAAAACAAGGCTTCTTTAGAATGAGGAGGAGATAATCAAAGAAAAAAATGGGAGCTAACGATTTCTTTCTTACTGCAAGTGATTAACATGAGCCTGAGAAAACTCAGCTGGATCTGCTATCAATGGAGAGGCATTAAAACCATTGAATCAAAAAGGTGCAAGTAATGGACAATTCGCAAGACATGCAAGCAACCCTGGACCAAGAGTTTAGAAAGAGTTTATAACCAAACCAATATGATGAATTGATATGAAAGCTGGCATAATATAATTCCTAGAATTTTGAGTTTTGCCAAAAACAGTCAGGGAGTTCATTACAGATAGATGGGATTCTTATTGAAACAGCCATGGCAGACTTGGGGAACTGTCAGGTCAGAATGGTGAATTAATAAACCAATTAACCACCCTGACATGACTGCACAGACTAAGTTTCTCCCAAAAACAGGATAAGGGAAAATCTGGACTAACTTGAAATATGCTAAGAAAGAGAAACTCTAACACAGGCTTGAACAAATGAGCAATCATTTGAGAAAGAGATTAAAGAGAGAAAGAGATTAAAGAATTAAAAAAAAAATCCCAAATTATTATGGAACAACACAGGTACTGACACAAGTGAACCTGGACTTGCAGAACAATATCAGAGAAAGGAAGTTTTCCAGTATGTAACATGGACTACAAATGAAATGATAGTGGATACTGGTTTGGACCTTGCTATTTTTTCAGAAGACGCAGGAAAAAAGCTAAGAAGTGAATCCCTAATTGGCTATGTATGTTGCTGACAGGGCTGGGGAGATAATTTGTCCCCTTGAAATGCAGAAAAAGAGGATTTGATTGAAAGTGATGGAAATTTGAGAAAGAGATTCAGACAATTAAGGAATTACACAATCTGGTACCTTCTTCAGATTTAAGAATCTGAAACCCTTTTAAGACAACAACATTGAAAAATATTAAAAATTAAGTGAATTGAGATGTAGCTTCTCAAGATCCTGGGCATTGTGAGTGGTGCTCTTGTGCCCCCTGGGCAGAAACAAAAAGGCAGCAAGGAAGGACAAAGAGTCACTCATACCCCTCCAGAGGCCCTGGATCTCAGGGGAATCTCAGCTGCTAAAATTTCAGTGCATTTGAGACAGCAGTCCATCCATTTGCAAACTGTTACTAAAAAAGCTACAGATAATAAAGATGATAATGAAAATAAAGATGGGAACTGTGGTTGTAAAGGTCAAACATGAGATGCATGTAATGTTAGTGTGGAAAAGCTGAAAGGACAAAGGAGAGTCCATGCTCAGTGATTTTTCATTTAAGCAAGGAGCAGCAAATCGTTCTTTGTAAGCATTAGGATTCCCTTTCCAAATCAAGAATCATAAGTAATAAATTATATTGCAATGGATCACACCACATGGATAACCTGTAGAGAAGAAGTGAGGTGCCGAGAGCTATACAGAAATATTTTAAAGACTTTTTACCTTTTATCATGGCTAAGCACTATAGAAGATACAGCAGGTTCATTGTGCTCTTCCCTAACTGACCTGCAGAGTGGTAAGCAGCCAGTAGAAGCAGATCCAAGTGGCAATGAAAGCATACCTTTTCAAAATAATACCTGTTCCACTAATCCTCACCAATTTATATTGGTGGGTGTTGTTTTTGTGTGAGGGATGAAATAAGCAGAATTCCCTGGTCAAATTGTTGTATCTAGGGATATCTTAAGGCAGGGATTGGCAGAAAGTATATTAAAAGAGAATGGAAAGTGAGTAATATGACTTTTATACAAAAGACAAATATGGAAATTAATACTACATAAATAGCACAACAAAAACATACATAAGCTATTCCAGTGATTTATGCATAACTAAGTCTCTTACTTTCAAAATAAATTCCTTCAAACTTGCCACAGATCTCATCATAAAGTGAAGGAAACCTGTAGGTCCCAGCAGGCAGTTTCTGAGTAACACACATGCAGAACTACACAAGTTACTGATCTGGAAGATGATTTTCTTTCTTTTTTTTTTTTTTTTTAAGTGAAAATCTTTTTCAAATTGGCCAGTAATTAGGAATAGCAATACATAAATCTGCCAAACTTCTGTGCGCCATTTTAATGAAAGCAAACCTTTAAGACACATTGATCTAAAAGGTAAGGTTGTTGGAAAGTTATAAGCAAATGCAACAACGCATTTGAAATGAAAATGTCTTCAAGTTACAGCTAGAGCACTGCATAGATCCTTCTGTGCTATGGGGGGTCTAGGAAATAATACCAGTAGCAAAACTGTAAAACATATTGGGATGGCAGGTGCTGCAGTTCATTGTTATGCTAAAAGACTACTAACAATTGTCTATAGCAATTGCAGCTGTCTTTCTTTTACCGATGTATAGTAATTATCCATCTGATTAGCAAATGTAACCACCTGCAGTTAACTGGTTTGCTGGTACAACTACTTGCAAGGATGAAATGCCTTTCAAAATCAGGCAAGTTAGTGCTAAAACTGAGCTGCCCTGTCGAAGTTCCATACTGACTGAGTATTTCAAATGGCTGTGGAATTATCTGCACTTTGGTACAAGTGCTTAGAAAATGTTTTTTATAAGATGTGAAAAAATGTCCTAAAAACAGTCTCAACCATTTTTAAAGCACCAGGTAGCTCAGGAAAGGAAAACTATTACAACCACATTTTTATTACTACATATATCCATGCTACTAGAGGCACACAGGAATTTAAATATATACAGCCATTGTACGTGATCAAGTCCTCATCCTCTCTCTCCTCTTGCCTCAATGGTTGTAATCTTGCTTCTTATGTGAAAAAGCTGCTCCTCTTCAGTATTCTTTACCTGGGTCTGTAAAACTCTAATCAGCCACTTGCCGAGAGCCATTTGACAGGCGAGTAAAATATTATTACTGCTTTTCACTAGTGTAAGTCATCATGGTAAAGGATGAGGAGGGTAGATTTTCTATCCAAACTCTCAAATTTTCATGGCAATTTGATTGGGGTGACCTTGCTCTTCCATTATGCTCACCAGACAACAAAATATTTTAAAATATATGCAAATTATGTCAGTGTCCTATGAGATACACAAGTAAAACTGTTACACTTTTGGACACAAATTTTCATTCATGTCTTTAATGTCCCTTTTTTTTTTGTATTATTTGCTTCAAGGCAATTTTTGTACAAATCTTCCTCTTTCCTTTCCCACCCTTGCTTTCTGTGTGTTCCATCAGAACAGACTCACTTTGAAACCTCCAATTCTATTTGCCTACCTTAGTAGCTTCCTTTTAAATATGAACATGAGTTTTTCACTCCTTTTCTGCTTTCCTCTCATTTAAGAGAAAGCAGTCCAGCAAGGAACATTTGGGTAAGTCTCATTTCCAGACAGAAAACAGCATAACAGAATCATTAGTGTGTTTCCCCATCATGTCTCTCACTAACTGTTGATTCCACTAGCTGATTTTGGCTAAACACGACCAAAAGGTAAACATCTGGGAACTACTGCTTCTCTAAATCATCTGAAAAATCAGTACCCTGAGAAAGGTGCTCCTTCATTCCCCTCCCTGTTTGGTCACTCCAGGCTTCTAAGTCTTCGAGCATCCATATAGAAATATTTAAAATCTGAATTTGCTAAGATTTGAACACCAGGACTCCCATTAAATTCATCCACACTCTTATGTGCTTGAAACCCTTGAACACTTCATCTGCACATGGAATACATATTTAGAGTCTGAGACAGTCCACATCGAGCCTGATATTTTGGAAACTGACAGCAGTTCCTGTAGGAAGAGCGAAGGAAGATGAACCACAGCTTTGAGCAAGGTTAAAGCAGAGAAGGATAACTAAAGACAGAAGTGCTCAGCACTATGCAAGCACTAAGCAAAGGAGCTCTCTGTCCCCAGCCAATCACCTCCACGGCTGGGCTGTCTCTTTGTCACCTTTGACATTTTGTGTGCTTGGCTCATTTTTTTTCAACAACTGAAAAATTATTTTGAAATTTAATGTGCAACAAATATAATAATGAGTGTATTAATTTCAGCAGTTGGGGATACATTTGAAGCAAGATTTTATCAATGCAAGTTTGCTATTCAGAATGTAATTATAGAAGTTAGGAAATATGTCTTAAACACTAAATTGTCCAAAGACCATGGACAAATATATATGCAATCATCCCACAACGATTCATAGCAAAATACTATTAAAAAAAGCCCTTAATTTTTATTGTTCAGATTCTCAGGATTTCTGTTCACATGTAAACCGTACTGTTCCCATCAAATCTGCAGGTTTACTTTTGTAAATCATTGTTGCAAAGTCAGATTGCAAATCTGCTAAGAAACTGAAATTTTGCAAAGAAGAGGGAATTTGGAAATTTTTACTTAGTAACTTTTGGGGGTTCTTTAAAGGAGAGCGAGTAGTTGACACTTTGAGCATCTGATCTTCTTGGCACCATTTACAACTTGTCCTCTCATTAAACCAACACAGTTCTCTTTTCCTATTTTCTCTTCCTGAGTGAACGCCTTGCATGCCTTCAAGAGGCAGCCTTGGGGAGCCCTGTGCCCACGGAGCCCAGCTGCCTGCCAGGATGGAGCCTGGGGCAGCCCTGTGCCCACGGAGCCCAGCTGCCTGCCAGGATGGAGCCTGGGGCAGCCCTGTGCCCACGGAGCCCAGCTGCCTGCCAGGATGGAGCCTTGGGGAGCCCTGTGCCCACGGAGCCCAGCTGCCTGCCAGGATGGAGCCTGGGGCAGCCCTGTGCCCACGGAGCCCAGCTGCCTGCCAGGATGGAGCCTGGGGCAGCCCTGTGCCCACGGAGCCCAGCTGCCTGCCAGGATGGAGCCTGGGGCAGCCCTGTGCCCACGGAGCCCAGCTGCCTGCCAGGATGGAGCCTGGGGCAGCCCTGTGCCCACGGAGCCCAGCTGCCTGCCAGGATGGAGCCTTGGGGAGCCCTGTGCCCACGGAGCCCAGCTGCCTGCCAGGATGGAGCCTTGGGGAGCCCTGTGCCCACGGAGCCCAGCTGCCTGCCAGGATGGATCCTGGGAGAGCCCTGTGCCCACGGAGCCCAGCTGCCTGCCAGGATGGAGCCTTGGGGAGCCCTGTGCCCACGGAGCCCAGCTGCCTGCCAGGATGGAGCCTGGGGCAGCCCTGTGCCCACGGAGCCCAGCTGCCTGCCAGGATGGAGCCTGGGGCAGCCCTGTGCCCACGGAGCCCAGCTGCCTGCCAGGATGGAGCCTGGGGCAGCCCTGTGCCCACGGAGCCCAGCTGCCTGCCAGGATGGAGCCTGGGGCAGCCCTGTGCCCACGGAGCCCAGCTGCCTGCCAGGATGGAGCCTGGGGCAGCCCTGTGCCCACGGAGCCCAGCTGCCTGCCAGGATGGAGCCTGGGGCAGCCCTGTGCCCACGGAGCCCAGCTGCCTGCCAGGATGGAGCCTGGGGCAGCCCTGTGCCCACGGAGCCCAGCTGCCTGCCAGGATGGAGCCTTGGGGAGCCCTGTGCCCACGGAGCCCAGCTGCCTGCCAGGATGGAGCCTTGGGGAGCCCTGTGCCCACGGAGCCCAGCTGCCTGCCAGGATGGAGCCTGGGGCAGCCCTGTGCCCACGGAGCCCAGCTGCCTGCCAGGATGGAGCCTGGCGGGGCTGGCACAGCACGCGAGCACCACTTGGCATGATACAAACCTCCAGTGCCCACCAGAACAGACACAAAGGAATGTTAAGGAGGCACTTGCTGCCTGCTCTCCCTGCTCACTACAACACAACTTCTGAAGGTGTTTGAAACCCTTCTACAAAATCGTAATTTGAAATGCGTCTCATCTCTGCTCCCATCGAGAGTAAGTTAATGTGTCAGCAGGAGCCTGGCATCAACCATTTTTGGATGATTGGTTTCAAATCCTCTAATCAGATTACCATCCAAATAATTGAGCTGTGTGTTGGGGAAGGCCCTTCGAGGCATGAGTGTAGACATTCTCCCTCAAGCCCAGGAGAAAAATTAGAGTTGTCCTTTCCAGCCCCCCACATTGCCTGCACGTTCCTGCATTAGCCAGCCAGAAGCTGCTTCATGTGCCCAAGTGTCCTGACCCCCAGCTCCCCACTACATCTGTAGCTCATAGAAATGCAGGGCAGCACCTTTGTTTTTCTAAGAAATACCGATCTACTGCTATACACGGAGATTTAAAGCAAGAATTTAGACACGTGCTTTTCTTCTATTTTATCAAAATTTATAGCCCTCACTAAAGTACCCTTACCAGCCACTCTGTGAAACTATAGGAGACACACTGTGACCCTCATAGTGGAAGCCTAACTCAGAAGTGATATAAACAGCAAGGAAAATATATGTATTAGTAGGGGACACAGTAAAAATGCAGAGCAAGACTTTCTACTTGCACAGGCAGCCCATAATGGGCTTTAAAACAAGGGCGGCATCCTGTGGGGTGATTTCCTCCCATGCTGTCCTTGCTTAAAGAGAACAAATTACCACTTGCCAATAGGGATGACACAGCTGCCAGCTCCAGCACTTCCTTTCTGGCCATCCACCTGGTGCAAAGCCCCCTCAGGAGGGTGAAACACTAGTTTACAACCAAAAACAGAACCAGCAAAGTTTGCCAATTCCCCCTGAGCTCACACCTCCCCTGTCTGTGCCATCCAGGACACCTGCCCCCTCCATCTTCCTTTCACGGCCCTCCCTCGTTTCCAACAGCTAAAGGAAAAATGCGTTGGGAGCTCTGTTTTCCTCTTCTCTCACAAACTAGCATGCCCTGGTTTTTATATCTTCCCTTTATTATCTTCCTTTTATTATCTTCCCTTATTTTCTAGTTCTCTGTAATTACATATTGGGACATCAAATGGTGAAACAGGGACTGCTTTTGAAGGCTTTTATAATTAGCTTTTCTATTGTGTCCTCTAATACCTCCTCTGGCTTTAGACTTACTTTTTTCTGTTCACAACCTCCTGAACATATGGCAGTAAATATGCAGCATGCTGTGAGCTTCACCTGGAGTCTACTTACAATATATCTGCAATGTAAATAACAGACTTCATGTCAGTCAATTAATCACACACCAGTGCTTGGCAGAGGGCAGGCAGATTGCAGGAAGGGAAATTGGAAAGTGGTGTCTTGATCAGCATTGGACTTCAAGTATTAAATATTACCTAAGCTGGCATGTTTCTCTGGCATCATTGCTTTTACCTAAAAATATTCTGTTACAATTGCATTAGAATTAATCCGAGGCCAAATTCTCCACTCACCAGGACCATTTTAGTAACATTTCACCTGACAAATAATGATCTCATTTCCACAGAACAGGACCCAATGCAAATATCATACAGAAATTAAATTAAATTTAATTAATTTAATTTAATTTAAACTGATCCCATGATAACGCACAAAATTAAAATATTGCCATTTCAGTAAAAGTGTTTCTTTTTGGTAAAACAAATTCAAATTAATTATGTTACAGATGTGTTTTATTCTTGTTTTTGCAACAATGCATTTGAGCAAGATAAAATACTTTGTTTACCTGATTCACTTTATTTAACTCAAGGGATTCATGAGGATATCATCAATTATAATCAATTATAATCATAATTATAATCACAAACACATCATTTTATGCTTAAAAAAGGACTCTATTCCACTAGAGCTCTTCTAATTTGAAGATCTCAAAGGATTTTCTGTACTACATTAAAATCCTTGTCATTCCCATGGAGAACAAGTGAAAATACAGAAATAAATCTTCTAATATTTAAACACGCTTACATAGAGCACAACACAAAAGTTAAGATCTCATGGAAAGAGCTTTCCTAATGACAATAAAAATCCCATTGAAGGTAACAAAGAAGCCTGTTTAGGCTGAGAGTCTCCCACATCTCACTGTACCTGGCCCTGAACTGGTCTCTGCCGGGGCTGGTGCCTGAGAAGGGCTTTGCCCTAAGGTTAGCTTCAGGCAAGGGGACAAACCAGCGCCCTCAGCACCTTCAACCCAGCTCACACCACTGTGGTTCAGCCCTGCAGGTCTTCAAAGGCTTTGCACTATTGCCTTCATCCTGCTCCTTCCGAAAATTTATTCCCACAGGGACCCCTATGCTCTTTGCAGCTTCCCTTTACAGAAAGCTCCTCTTTATTCAGGAGATGAAGAAAAACCTCAGGGACGAGATCAACCTTTGACTTAAAAGCCACTGACCTCTGATGGTCACCAGAAGAACTGGTTATGCATCCAGGACAACAAATTATCTTCTGTATATGACTAGAAACCCAAACCCCACTGCTGCTCCTAAGGGCTTTGGTGCCAGGGTGGGAGCTGAGGCTGCCTGGTGCTGGGGCACCCCTGCTACCCTGGGGACCCCATCCATGCCCACCCCAGTGGAGAGGCCTCTCTCCCCATCACTGCCAGCCTGTGCTCACCCAGGACAGGGCCACACCTTCTCAGGCCATCCTGACCCGAAGCAAGCCCCTGGATAGCCGTGCCCTGGTGCCCAGCACCCTGTGGCAGGAGAATGGTTTTTATTCTTAGCAGCAAAATGAAAACTGTTCTCAGTGGGAACCAGTCCCTCATGGCTGCATTCCCCAGTGTCTGTAGGGTACAGCAAAGCCTTACAAAAGTTTCTGTGCCTGGGGCATCTGCAGGGCCCCCCTCTCTCTGCATTTTCCTAGGGCTAATAAATAGCTGAAATCACCTGACTGCCTTCAGCTATAGTGATGGCATGATCCTGGGTCCTTTTACTCTGCTGGCTACCAATATCTATCAAGCTCTCTCACATTTTTGAGACCTGTGTCCCTGGTATGTTTGATAAACCAATGTTAACCAACACATTCCAAAGGGAGGAGGACAGACAGTGTACTGACAGTACCCCAAGAAAGTGCCCATAAATTTTCTTCAGGGAAAAATATATTGATTTGCAAGCATAAGCATGCAGAAAAGGCAACCACGCCACAGCAGTGCAAAGAATATTTATTTAGCATATTGGTCTACAACATCTTGTTATGCCAATGATAACAGCACAGAAGCAACAGAGGCAAAAAATACGTACAGGGACATTTGGCTATTTGGGACATTATTACGCAATAGTTCTAACAACCCCCGGGAGTAAAGGGAAGTTCAGGTGTTAAAGGATGGCAGCTCTTGCAGGGATGTAAAAGCTACTGAATTTCAGGGGGTTTTAGTATTTCAGAGAAAATGGGTTTGAAGAGTTCCAACGGGCAGTACAAAAAGCAAATGCAGCCCCAGGAAGGGCCAGGTTCTATCCTCAGCTTCCAGCCTCAAAAGGCAGACAGGCAAAGCTGTGTCCCCAGCTAGTCCCGAAGGACAGGAGGGGCCAGGCAGCCCTTCCCCTTGGCACCGGGGAGCTGATGGGGAAGTAGGGCAGAAAATTCAAAGGATCTCAGCCCACGCCAGCCCTGACATCCCCTTCCAGTGCACATGCTGCCAGTGCTGGGCAGGGGGATGTGCTGCCAGCAGCCAGAGGGGCTCATGGGGGCTGGCACTGCTCCACCCGGAGTCCGGAGCAACAAACAAAGGGAAAAGCCACAGACCTAGAGGTCAACACACCGAGCAGTCACTAACTCCATGGTTTGGCCTCTGAAGTGCAAGCATTTAACTTTGACCTGCACAGCACCTTGGGTGCCTGCACCTTTCCTGGCACCCCTGGTAGAGCCACGGCTGTGTCCAGTCCCCGGGGAAACAGGGCTGTGGTTAACACCAGCTCCAGCTCTGCCTCCAGACAGAGCAGCCCATTCAAATTGCAGCCCCCACTGGATGCAATTAAGCAGCTTTTCTCTCTGGACAGGACTTGACCATGGAGCGATGCTTGAGTCAGAAACAAAGCAAGCCCTGAGGCAGAATATCTGATGATATTTCTAAGTTAATTTATAATCGCAGTGCTTTTACTCTGAAAAGATAAAGTAAGTAAGATGATGTTATGATTAAGGTGCAGAATATCTAATTTGAGAGATGCATAAAAGGAAATCAAGGAGTGCTATCTATCAGGAGGTAAGTGCAAGTCTTCCCCCATCATCACTATAAAACTTTCACTGAGAAGAACTACTATGTTATAAAGAAAAAGAATTTTAAAAAAATTAAAAAGAAGACATGTTAAACACTACCTAACAAGCTTCATGACATGAGCACAAAAGTCTTAAATTCAATGTCATAAATTCAATACCGTCAGAAGATTCAGATAAAATGTCCTTAGAGACAGTGCTGTGTTAAGTCAAGCACAATATTAAAAGACACTGAAAACTTTAGTATGTGTTAAATATTTTAAATTCACGGATCAGATTCAGAGAAATATCAGAGGCATCATCAATCCTTTTTCCCTTTTGACACGTATTTTTTTATAGATTTGCCACAGTTTCTGCAATTAAAAGACATCCCAAACACTTACAGAAAACATATGAGACAGAAAACTGACCTCGTGGACATGATCACATGCCATTATTATGCTTACTCCAGTAAATTATTATGCTTACTCCAAACAGGCCAAGATTAATACCTGCACATATTTAAATTACCACTTTGGAAGAGATTAGACTTAAGGTATCCCACCTATTCCCAGAGGCAGCATGCAGTGATTATTCCCTTCAGGTATTTCCAAGGGGAAAACAACTTGTTCAAAAGTACTGAATGTTGTGATAGTGCCATATATAAAACCCTCTCCTTTTAGTTTCACATTTAGGGCACATAAGCCTTTATTTTCTGTTTAAATGTACTAATCTTCTTAACCGTATAATCAAGCCTTTAATATATAATATTATCAGTTTATATTTAGAAGGAATAACCATCACGTTAGTGGTGATGGACATATCTCTTCAGTCATCTGACTGAAATACCCTGGATAAATCCCTTTGCCCAATTCATTTCTGCAGAGACAGCAAGCGGCTTTATTTTATTTAAAAGCATTCAGTTGCAATATATTTATAGTTAATATGTAAAAATACTGCTTTAAGTTTGAGAAATATTTCTTTCCTCTTCCATTTTTCACAGGGAAATGTTCCAGTTTGTAGCTTTTTAAGTAACACAGGATTTTGCAGGCTACAATTTCAACAAAAGGTATTCCTACAGTGAATAGGTCACAAAAGCTTCAACTATCTTTGCATCTTTGCAAAGTTTTGTGTTCTTGGAAAGCAAAAATGAGCCTGAGCCTTTAGGTAGAAAGGAAGTTTGTATTTAAACATATCCCAGAACTCTTTTTTTTTTTTTCCTTTATCTTTTCCTTTTTCTGTTCTTTAAGAAGAACTGGAAGATTTCCTAGCAATTCCCAATTCCTGCCCAATATACTACCAGATTTACACCACATAAAAAGTGGTATAAACCCCACCAAGACAAAACCTGAGCTAGATCTAGGCCACTGAAACATGGTCTTTCTGGGAGATATTACAGAGGGATTATACAACAGCAGACAGTAGAGCTATCTTTTGGCACATGACAGGTATTGCATTAGGCCATGACGCATACATTAAACATAATAAATAGCTGCTATAGACCCAGGTCCCTGAAATACATACTAAGGTCTTTCACATATATTTCTTTGTGGCACCTCTTCTGATTCTGAAGAGCGCATTAAATGTTTAGCCACCCAACATGTAATTATTCACCCAAGCAGCAACCTGATTGCCTGCAAAAGAAAAGCTCAAGAAACAGTAAAATAGACAGGCATTAACAAAGAATATAATGGAACATGCTCCTAAGTGTATAATTAAAAGAAATTTATTATTATCCTTTAATTATACTCAAACATTTCCAAATTAATCAAAAATAATGGAGAAAATTCAACATGTTATTATCATTCATTCCCAATTTGTCTTAAAGGTAAATACCTATATAAGATAATCATAAGTAAAACCCAGAATTAAAAGGGCCATCAAATTCTGGCCTAGCTAATTACAAATGCATCAATCTCTCTTTATACCAGAGCACAGTGCTCTTGATGTAAAAAAAGCACAAAGAGGATGACTCCCCTCTAATTCAAACAAATTACAGCCACTCTGCATGCTAACCATAACAAACACATGTTAAATTCAGCAGAAGGGATGAGAACTGAACTGGCATGCAGCTGGAACCTCTTCCAGATCATTTGACCAGGGCATGGTTTTCCCACCTGCCAGCAATGTGAGGGGAGGTCACTATGTGGAAGCTGTGGATGCTAAATCTCTGAGGAATGAGCCCAGCATTCTGAGAAAAGGAGAGAAAAGGGGGAAAAATCTGGTAAACTGAAAATCTGACTGCTGCCTCACACGTGGTCATTTCTGCCTCACCTGCCTGTACCTGGATGCCACAGTCATCCTTGCCCCAGTGCAGCACTGCCCCAAGAGGGATGAAAGCTGCCATCTAGAAGTTCTGCACGAGGGGTAAACTGGGAAACTTTTCAAGAGGAGAGCAGGGTTAAATCTTGTCCCACTGTCTAAAGATTTTGCCTCATCACTCATATTACATGATGCATCAAGGAGCTGGGGGTCTTGCTGGCACTGGTCCTCTTCCATGGTAATGGCAGTCCTCACCTCCCTGAAGTGCTGAAAGCTGGCACACTCCAAGACATGCCATTTTGGTTTGTCAACAATTTGACCATTATGAAGATCTGAGGTACTATGCTTACCAGCACCTGTATGAGTTCTGCACCTCATGAAAAATCTACATGCTTAAGAGAAAATACATCAATCAGAACAAAACAGTTCCCTGTTTCCAACTGTTTGTATGTAGAAAACACTTGGTAACTGCAAAAAGTGCAGGCATTGTAATCTGGAATGAGAGCTTACTATTTACAGTTCAAGTCACTCACTAGTGTTTCTTAGCAGTTAGTGAAATGCAATCAAAAGAAATATTGTAATGTAACTAATTTTACAATGTGCTTTCTCAAGTAGAAAATATTGCAATTAGAAGGAGGTTTTGCTCTCTGCTGTAATCTCACTAATTGGGAAAAAGGCACTTGGGGGGGAGTTGTTCATAGGGGTTTTGGGCAAGGTCCCAGAATAGTAGTCAGGATGTAATGCACCACTACCACGGCTCAAAGAGTTTAGAGTTTAAAAACTCCATTTGTACTAAGAAAACAGCCAGATGCCACCACATTGGTGTTTTGTCAGTGACGAGCAGCATAAAGGCTCCCTAACATCTGTTACCACTTGATGAAACAAAACTTACATCTCTTTGAGTGAAAAGGTCCACCGAGTGATCCTGGCTGCCTGAGGCTGGGGAGGGACCAGTGCTGCCAGCTCCAGCCATACCCACACCTTTTCATCTCTGCTGGTTGAGGCAAATTCTGCAAACACCACGCTCTGCTGAAACTCCTTCATACTTCACAACTGCATTAACTACACGTTGAAAAAAAAGCAGGGCAATAAAGAACACAGGGATCACTTCCCTGAAGGAAATAAACCTGCAACTCTCAAATGCAATTTCTATGTCTGCTCTCAGCAGTTCATTTCTGTTTTCTGTTCCCTGTAAATATTATTCCGTGAAGAAAAGTGATCATTTCAAAGACATGAAGGTCTCTTTGTCTAGTTCAATGAACTGCAATTCTGTAGATGCACTGCAACGGGTTTTCCAGATCAGAAGCAGAAGTACCCTTTAACTGTAAGACATGCAGAAGGAGGCAAGTGAGAGAGCTCCTCTAAGCATTTTTTACCGAATACTGCAGCAGAAATGCTGATAAAGAAAACTGAAAAATAGCTAGATATAAAGGAAAATGTGGTCAACTTACACATTAGTATCCACACAGCAACCACAGGTATCATTACAGAAAACATGAGTTTGTTACCTTGGAAATGTTAGTATTGCTACCAACTGCCCTTCACTGCCTTAAGGAGTGAATTATGATTCTGCAATTTATTTTGGGAACAAACATGAGGAGAGTGGTCTGAATCAGATCTGTGCAGTGGCCGGAAATTAAATGGTCAACTTGTCAGAAGTAGAACTGTTCAATTTTTGGTTCAGTGACCAAAGTGAAAAGAAAAAGAAAGAAAAAGCGATCAGCCTGGGCCAACATAAAAGAAGTACTGTGGGATCTGGCACAAAAAAATAAATTAAAATATCAGTTAGGTCAATATGAAAATCTTCAATGAACCCAAAAAATTAGATAAAGACTTTTGTTCAAGCAGAAGAGTCTCACTCCGTTTTCTAATTATGCATGTAACTTCTTTTTTTTTCACAGTCAGTTTCACAATTAAGATACTTTTCCAAAACAAAACTAAGAACTATATTTTGAAGATAACAGCAATATTTCCAATAATTTACTTCTCCCCATTTTCCACTAAAATTTTTACCAAATTCTATTCAAATACATTATCAGCTTTGTCTTTGACAAAATCAGGTTACAAATCAACTCACTATGAGCATGGAAATTCCAACTAAATAAATTCAGAGAATCATAGAATAGTTTTGCTTGGAAGGGGCCTTAAATATCATCTGGTTCCAATTCCCCTGCCATGGGCAGGGTTAACTTCCACTAGTCCAGATTGCTCAAAGCCCCATCCAACCTGGCATTGAATGCTTCTAGGGATGGGACATCCACAGCTCCCTTGGACAACCTGTGCCAGTGTTTCACTGCCCTCACAGCAAAGAATTACTTCTTAATACCTAATCTAAACCTGCCCTCCCTTCAGTTTGAAGCCATTCCACCTTGTCCTGTCACTACAAGTTCTCGTAAAAATCCCTCTCCAGCTCTCTTGTGGGACAACTTTGGATACTGGAAAGCTGCTCTAAGCTGCTCCTTAGAGCCTTTTTTTTCCCTGGGATGAACAGCCAAAATTTTCTCAGCCTGTCTTCCCAGGAGAGGTGCTCCAACCCCTATCATCTCCATGGACCTTCTCTGGACTCACTGCAACAAGTTCTTATGTTGTGGACCCCAGATCTGGATGCAGAACTGCAGGTGGGGTCTTGTGAGAGTAGAGCAGAGGGGCAGATTCCCCTCCCTCACCCTGCTGACCACGTTGTTTTGGATGCAGCCCAGGACCTGTTTGGCTTTCTGGGCTGTGAACACATGTGGCCAGCTCACATCCAACCTCTCACCGCTCTCAGCCCCCCTAAATCCTTCTCCTCAGGGCTGCTCAATCTATTCTCCACCCAGCCCATTTTGTGCTTGGAATTCCTCATGCGAGAATACTATCAACTTGAAAAAACTATCCGACAGGGTATCAGCCATAAGCAAATGAACCATAATACTTAGCAAGCATAAAAATATTTTCCAGAGGTTTTGGATCTTTGTACTAACCTGAGTGAGGTTCTGAAGACTACACTTGTTTTGGGCCAGAGTCAGCAGAATTCCTGTATGAAAGTGTTTGACATTGAACTTTAGCCAGAGATTCTTTTTTTCCAAATAAACTAGGAACTATTTTTTAAAGTACTTTTAAATACTGATTCTTTGCTTTTGACACCTGGCATACCCACAAGCTGCTGCACTGCAAGGCTGGGCAACAGTTTGTCAAACAGGATCTTTGCCTTGGCTGGTTTGGCTGTTTTGTTTCTCTCTGCCGTTCTTGCTATAACAATAATTTCATCCAGTGTCCAGATGAATGTGTCTAATTCTGGAAGGAGTGTTGTTTTTTTCTAGCGATGCATTTCCCCTGTGAGATAGAAACACTGCAAGGTTATTGTGGGCTGGAAACCACAGCTTGTTCAGCCAGAAAGATAAATATTATCTATATTTCTTGTTCTTTCCTATGCATTGTATTGTCCTGGAGAGCAGTGGGAACAGTGGAAGGCAAATGGCAGAGACTTTGCCAAGCCCTGTGATGTGATGAATGACTTCTCACATCCCAGGGCCTGACATGAAGAGAGGCCACACAGGGTCACACCACTGTTTTCAGATGTTAAAAAGGCTGATCACCCGCCCATTGCTTTCATTTTTAGCACAGGAAGAGCTCCCATGCAGGATCCACACGGAAAGACACTGCACTTACATGAAGTATTTCTCTGCAAGAACACAGGCCTCCTGCCCAGGAAAGTTAATTTTCTGCATCCTCGCTGTCTCATTTATGAATATTCTACCAGACTTGTTCAATGAGATGACCACAAACTACCTCTAAGCCATAAAGAGAAACATACTCCCAGATTTCTTCAAGTCTTCTGGGCAGCAAGTGTTGTGTGCTTTCTCTTTTCCCATTTCCTTCTCTCCTCTTTGCTATCATGTGCACAAGGACAGTCAACTTTCCCTATTCCCCCATACATTCCCAAGGTCAACTTACATATGCCACATGTCAACAACCAATAAGAAAATCCCTTCAAATCCAAGATGGGACATGAGCTGCATGCAGATGGGATGCAGCAGGATGGGGAGGAGAAAACAGCATTTGCTTCTGGATGCATGCCTGTGCATGAAAGGGAGCTTGCTTGATGGATTTTCCTGTTCAGAGTTTTTTTCTTTGCCAACTTTTGGTTATCTAACTGCACTCTTGAAAATTACACTGGAGAGATGGAAAGAGGGAAACAGTGAGGTCCCTTATTCTGTGTGCTTTTCACCAGCTGGACCACTCAGTGTACAGCCACATAGCAGCCAGGCTCTGGATGAAGACATGGGATAGACGCCAGCATCCAGCCATCCATGGCAGCAAGAAATGGTGACCTGGACAGTAGGAGACACAGACACAGCTGGAGCCAGGGCTGGCAAGCAGACCCTCTTCTTGTCTCAGCTATCTCAGGTCATACCCGTTTATTTACAAAACTACCCTTCAAGCAGACAAGGGGAGGAATAAATAACTGTCTAATCTGAGGCAATCAAAATTTTGCTAAGTGTGGTACAAGAGCTCTTGGCATTTCTTCTGAGTTGGTTTACAGCTCAGCTCCCTCAGGCCAATGAGCACGGCCCTGCCTCCTGTGGGAAACAAGCAGTCACACACCCGTATGTGTGAAAAGAAGCCATTGTGGGAAACACAGAGACCTTCAGCCCCAACTCTGATGATCAATCTGCTCACCCTGCTGCAGAAGACCAAGGGCACTCCAGTCCCCCCTCTGCAGTATCTTGCAAAAGCAAAGAGAGAAACAAGCAACCACCTTGCATGGCTGCATGCCCCAAGGCTCCTGCTCCAGGAGTGACACAACAATAGTTTTACACATGACTTCACAAATATGTCCAACACACAGTGAACCCCAGCACCCAGAAGGCTGAGCTTATTAATAATGCTTCTCGTCTAACAAAACTAAATAAAATTTTATTCTGGGCATCTCCATCAAAAACTCTGCACTGTCCCTTGGAGCTGCTACCTCTAAGCAGGCAGAGAGGAGGAGGGGAGGAGGTCATGGGGATGAAGGCATGCAGGGCCACCATCCATCTGATGCTCCCCTGCTGGCACCCAGCCCTTCAGCAGGGAGCTGGGGATAGGCTTTCCCCAGGCACCACCTCCCTCCTGGCAGTAGAGAAAGGCATCTCCTCAGAGAGGGTCTGTGGGGAGCCACTGCAGGGCTGGATACACACTGGGATGTTTGTCACCCCAGAACACAGGAAACTGGGACACAACTTGGGCATGCACTGAAGCACTTGCACAGTACAGAGAGAAACCTGCAGCACACAAAATTTTAGAAAGGTCAGTGAAGAAGGAAGTGAAAGGGAGTGAAAGGAAGTGGGGAGGAGCGGAATGTAAAACAGGGTAGTGTAAGGTAAAGCTTGCACCTGAAGGGAGATGGATTCCTTGTCTGCTGTCACTCAGGGCTCTTGCAGGTTGAACTTCAATAGACACAGTCTGGAAAAGTGCCATTGATTTCCCTTCCCAAGGAGATGCTTGTGAAACTCTCACAACCAATATTAATATCAAAGTACTATCAATGAGAGGAGAAGGGAACAGCTACTTCTGTTTGGTTCCCAGGGTGGAAAAATATGGCAAGAGGGATGTTATAAAGACTGTAAAAATCAGTCTTCACTTTGGTAGAAAAGTCTTTGGGAAAGTGCCTGAACTCCCTTCCTGCTCCCCAGCAACTTTCATAAGTCACTCATGTCCAGTCCCCCAGGACACATCCTGCTTTCTAGACTGAGATGTTCACACAAAAGACATTGTTTACAATAGGTCATAAGGAAACACTACCAGGTAGCAATCAGTGATGTCCTGATTCCCCAGGAAGACCAAGGATCCCCCTCGGGTGGACAGAGAGGAGCCTTGGGGAGATCTCTACCAGCAAAACCCACATCACTAAACAGCATCCCCAAAGAGAAAGCCATGCTGACAGCAGCAGGACAAGGATGAACAGCCAACAACCACCCTGCAGGGAGTCTAGAGTGACGCAGGTGATGCTGAGGTTGGTGAGACAAAGAACAAGCCCACAGGTGCCTCAGCCTGAAGCTAAGCTGAACCCAGCTGCCCAAGAAACACTGATGCCACAGAGGCAGCAGCTGCTCCAGATGGTTGCAGGAGACAATGGCATGGAGCCCGTGGCTCTGTGCCTGGCCACTGGGTGCCATCTCCAGCCCCGGCCAGGACCTCTCCAGCAGCAGAAGGACAGAGTAATGCCTGGTCCTGGACTGTAGGATAAACAGGTACAAACCCTAATGCCCCCACAAACCCCAGTACTCCCTCTCCATGCAGGATATACACACCTCTAGCATGGTCTTATTTAAGGCAAATGTTTAGTGAGAGATACATTAAAACAGAACAAAGTCTTCAAAAAACCCCACTTCCTTGACCCTTCTCCTCCTTTTAGGAAAAGAGTAAAATGTGTAGCTGTGGGATGCATCTGGGCACTGAAGGGACCTGGAGAAGGTCCTGTGGGCATGGACCTGACAGATCTCTGTCTTCATGACACCACTGTCCATTGGCAGAGCCCAGCAGGAATTGTGTGACACATGCTATGGCTTTCAGTTTCCAGGACTGACCTAAGGAAAGGAGGAATGGATGAAGACTACCTGCCTAACAAGAAGGCATTGTCTTGACAACCTACGAAGGCCTTTCCCCATGCAATCTGCTAGTGTCCTTTGACAGACATCAAAAATTGCACTTACAGGATTTGTCCTATGTTTATCCCAGACATAAGTCCCAGCTTGGTGGGGGAAAAAAAAGGTGAGAATTACACAAACATTCCAGACACACACTGCACTCTCTGCACCTTTCATGCCCAATGAAAAGGCAGGAAATGTTAAGACAAAGAAAGGAAGCATGTTAGAAAGACTGAACTTTTCATCAGAGACTATTGAAATTCTCATAACAAGGGCTGGTATGAAAGGTTGCTTATTCTCAGAGGTAAGACAGTGCCATTTCCTTCCCTCTCCATGCAGCAAACACTCAGGACAAATCCTAACCACAGCTGTAGGGCATGAGACACACAATGCAAATAAAGGCTGCATCTGAATTCATCCCAGATGCATCACCACAGCTATGATCAGATTGAAAATCATACTTCAACCTGACAATATGCAAGTACTGTAGTATTGTATCATCATAAAAAGCTACAGAGTTTCAAAAGAAGTGGCCTCCAAAAATCCAGATCAAGGCAATAATAAGGAAAATGAGAAATGACACCAGTCTGACAGTCTCGCCCTGTTCTACCTAATGACCTAACAAAGGTTTGGTGGAACCAGTGTGGGAAACGGAGAAATGCCCTACACACCACCATGCCAAAGTAACCGACTTATAATTCATTTACTGGTCACCTTTGGTCTTGAAGGTTTATGTCTTGTTTTATACACATACATACATATATATATATATATATATATATATATATATATATATAAATACATATATACACAAACATGTATATATACACCTATTTATATAAAATTTCAAATATTAATTATTTATAGGAAAAATACATGTTAGAAATGTCTACTTAAAAGCAGTTTACACAAACAGATTTTGGCGACTAATTCCACAGATAAATTATGCATATTAGAAAATATCTCTGGACACAGAAATCAGAAAATATGTGCAACACTCTCATTGAAACAGTAGTTTTTCACCCTTTAATCATTTAGAGGTTTATTTTATTCCTTGACTCCATGCTGGGTGACATGCCATAAGAAAGGTTCATGCACACATGCCAGCCCAGCCTGCCCTACACGGACACGCAGTACCAACAATGCTACGTCTGCGCCCCAGTCAGATGTCACCTCACAAATGTGGGTCACACCAGCACGCCATGCTGGCTTTCATTTCTGTTATTTGGGGCAATCAAGTCTCCTTTGCATGGGGGAGCAGCCCCCTGATGAGGGGAGAAAGGATTTAACCGAAGATTACATCTCTTCTGCAAATTTGCAAGAAAGGCTCATTTAGGCCTGTGAGGACCTTCTACCTCCTTTCATCAATCCTGTGCCTGACTACATCTTTGGCTGGCCATCTGCTGGGGCTTATGATGCCCACAAATTAGTGATGACAGCCAAAACCATTGAAATTTAACATCTTCCCTAGCGAAACACAGTCTGTAAGAGGCTGTCAGTTGTGACTTGCCTATCTTTGTCTTTTATGTTTGGCACCCTTCATCAGTTTCTGGTCAACTCTTTAAAATTTGCAAACACACCACATGAAGTTTGGGGCCAGACAAGAGCTTCAGAAATATGAACAGTGCATTGGTCAACATCTAGACCTAGAAACTCATATTGCCTCAATAACCTGCTGAGTGAGGCTCAGATCTGAGAAATTCAAACAGGCCACAGTACTCATAAATCAGCCTTCCTTTTGCAAAGCTTACTTTATGCAAGAAAATCCTAAATGCAGCAGAGCAGAGTCAGGCTGCACTCTGGAGGCTCTGGTGGATGAAGGCATTTTTAGTAAATGCTGACCCAAGATGAAATTTTTATGTGCTATGAAACCCTTATGCAGCTGCAAGATATTGCTAGGGATTTCAGAGGGAAGGAGAGACTCAAAGATCAAGGGTCTTCCCCATTCCAAATAACTTCCTCACCATTGCTCCCTATTGTCAGACTCAGGTTTTTAATGTGTCCCTAAAGAGTAGAGTTCTAAAATAATCCCCAGAGATAAAATCCCATGATCAAAAATTGTTCCTCACTTCTTTAATTTTAAACAGAAAATGATGGAAGTCTCTATTCTTCCAGAGATCAGAGGAGGGTGTAAGTGGGTGAGATGAAATGTTTTGAGTGAATAGCCTGCAAAAGATTCAAGAAGCTGACATGGTTCTTGGACTGATGCTGGAAAACAGAGATGCAAATCTGCTCTTCTTACCATTGCACTAACATCACTTCCTGTGCATTATTTACTTCTACTGACTCACCAGAAGCTTCCTGCACTTCAACATAACTGGTACAGAAAGTATCCATCCCAGAGTTTCTGCCACTCAGAAACAACCTGCTTACAACCCTGCTTATATCTCAAGCAGCATCACTACTTAAATTCCAGTAATTTTTTCCTTCCCTTCGCATCAAACAAGTTTTTACATAGTAATGATCTGAACAATAAGAATTTACAATGAAAATGCTCATAAGAAATGTAAGTAATTCTAATAAAAAGAGGTACTAAGTCTCAATCTGTATTTCTAAAATACAGTGGTTAGTAACAAAGGTGGAATTGGACAAACTTTAAACAACATTTTATCAGTGCTGAAATAGTGTACAAATACAACTTAAAATAGTTGAAAACTATTTTTTTTTTCAACCTATCACAGCAATGGTTCTAGACAATATACTGTATATCTAAGAATAGTAGCAGTCATAGATGGAAACTGATAACATTTGGGGACTGAAGGTTAATTCATTCTCAAAAAAAAAGAGAAGGAACAATGGAGAGTGAAATAGAAACTCAAGTCCCATTAAAGAAAACTATTTTAAGGGCAGAATGATGAGCTTCAGCATCAATCATGGGAAACATTTCAAAGTTTTTCCTAAAAGATCTAAATTTGAAACCCTGGGAAAAAGGAACTGTTTGCAGTGACAGTAAAAATAATCTTAAGGGATAAGAACAAATACAGTGTAAAGATAATCCATTTGTATTTTTTAAACACTGTAAATCTGACTGTTCATTTTGAGCTTTTTGTGATTAAGGTCAGTAATGACTCAATGTTCAGTCAAGTTTATCCTTTTTTCTTCATGCAGTTCCAATGTACTTATCTGCCTGTAAATCATGGTACATGCTCTCAGCACTGAAGGCACATTGACATAGATTAAAAAAATCAACTGCAGATTGCAAATAAACCCAAACAGAGTTGTATAAAAAATTTCAATTTGTATTAGTTTTGGCTTGATTTTTTTTTTTTTTTGAGAAATTATATTCTACTCTGCATATTGCAGAGGAAAACCCAGAAAAAAAAAAAAAAAAAAAAAAAAAAAAAAAAAAAAAAAGAGGATCATCCCTATCTACCAGGAAAGCTACAAGAGCTACAAGCAAGCCAGGCGAGCCCTGATGCTGCTCCCTGAACACACAGCCACCCCTTGGCTGAAAGGAAGCTGAGCAGGTACCTACATTAAACTAGTGCACACTTTGTCAGTTTGCATTTGAGCAAGCCCATAAGTGCTTTGCCAGGTCTAGGACTTAATTACATTTGAAATAAGCTAATTCAAGGAATAAAAGTCTGCCAAAGGTAATAATATTGTTTGCTGATTTATCAAGTCAGTCCTCTTCTATAAAAGAGCGTATTTATATGTAGTGTGTGTCTGGTCCTATTCAATCAGTGATTAAATATTTACTGTTTGCAGGAATAAGGCCAATTGTGGAGTAATTTTAAGTATTAAGGGAGAAGTGCTAAATCCTAATGTAACTAATTTAACTATGCAAAGTAGGGAATATTATTGCCTTTGTTTTACTTATGAAATTCAGAGGCATAGGGAAATAAAATGCCAGATTCAGGGTGCCAGAGAAGCCACTTCCAGGAGCTCTTGTTCTTCCCAGGCAAGTGTCTTCTGCAACACATGCTGTTCCCGTCGTGTTGGGCAGCACAAGGGACAGTTGGGCAAAGGGCCGAGAGCCCCAGTCACAGCTCCACTGGCTGCACAGTGGTTTGACTCCCCCTCTGAGTGCCCAAGGAAATGTCTAAACAAATTAGCAGAAAGTTGGTGGCTGATTTTTTTAATCAGAATTTTTTCTAATCCAGCCCTTGGCATATGGTTTCATCCAATTCCCTCCTCTTTGAACTCGATGCTCTTGGATGCTGCTGTCACCTGTTCCTGTAGAATGAAGGGGCAGTAAAACAGGGTCTCACTGGAATTTGCAGAGATTCAGAGCATTTTTTATGCTCTCTGAGCAGGTGAATTTTCATTGTACATATGTAAATCTCCCTTTGTCCTGTGCTTCTGTGCAGCATATCAAAAATCCTGCTCTGTGACCCCACAAGACCACCTTTAAAGTTGTTTTTTTTTTAAATTATAAATTCTCAAACAGTACAGTTGGCATTTTTCAGCATCGTTAAACTGTATTATATAAAATTCTGTGTTGCATCAAATTATTTCTTCAGATTGTATACTCTGGTTTTTTTCCTTGTGCTATATTTAACATTGATAATTGTTGTATTTAAAAATACTCACATATTTCAAAGTATCTAACTGATTATGTGCTTAGCTCAAGAATACGTCTGCTGCACTGTGCATAGCAAATAGACAGTGCTTCTTGACATGCTTTGGCATGGGTAGGTTTTCAATCAATGCACGAATTTGAAAAGAAACCACCGTTGCAAGTTTGATATAAATTAGGAGTCCGGCTTACACCGAGGTGTACCTACACCTTGCGCTGTGTAACTAAGTTAGCTTTCGAGCTCGGCTTGTGGAGTTCCTTTCGTGCTGACGCTTTGAAGGCGATCTCTCGCGCTGCCCGACACGGCGGCTCTCAGGCACCCGAAGTGGCCGCGCTGTGCCCGCGCCCAGGCTGCCCGGCTCCACCGCAACCCGCCGGGGCGGTCGGGCAGGGTCAGCACAGCCTCCGGGGGAGCTGCCAAGGGAGCTGCTCCCCAAAACCTGACAGCGGACAGGGAGAAACCCCACGAGGCGCAGAGGTGGATTTAAAGACCCCACATTTTGCTCGGTCAGACGCAAAACAGCGACGGAAAAGACACTTCTTGGCTACCTGAAAGGTCTGGTGCTGGGGCGCTGCTCCGCAAGCTGGTGCTTCAAAATACCTTTTTTTTTTTTTTTTTTTTTTTAAAAGGACGAGCGACAGAAGAGCATCCTCGAAGAAACAACCTCTGTCCCTGCCCCTCGCCATGCGGGACAGCCGGCCAGCCCTGCCCGCCGCGCTCCCGCTGCCCCGCCCGGCACAACCCTGCATCCCTGAACCCGCAAAGAGGCTGCAGCACGGGCTGGGGCTTGAGGAAAAAAGGCAGCAGCGAGGAAAGGGGTGATTTTGACGTTTACGTGGTTGAAACATAATTTCGAAAATCCAGCATTTAAAACAGTGCAAAATGGAAATCCCAGATTTATTTTTTTTTTCCCTCTGCACATTTGTGGTTCAGCAGGTTGAATGCAATTAACCTAACTTGAGTGTGTATTATGGGCTGGAAGATTTAAGGTTCTAAGGAAAAAAATTATCTGGTGAAGTCATATAACTTACAGACGTGGGTTTTTAGAAAGGTCACTAGTATTTTAAAATCAGAAGTTTCCTATGAATTTGGTAAAACTATACTGTTATAGCTTACACAGAGACAAAAACTTATATTGTGTGAAAATGAGTATTTGATGTATTTGGGGTTTATGTCTTTACAGTAAAAATTTCAATTAGGATCTACACATAACTCAACTATTCAATAATTTACCTGAAACTTACATTTTGAGCTGGAACATATTAAAGTCAGAAGTTTAATTACACCTTTAGCCAGGGACGATCACACAGTATGTGCTTTTGAGCAAGGTGTTTTATATAAATATTATTGTCATTTTCTCTGATTTCCAATTGCCTACTGCAGAATTAGCTGTTATTATTCTGTAGCATTCCAAACTCCAAACAAACATAAAGAGAGAAGGATTAGCAAATACAGCCCTAACAGTCTCCCACCGTTATGAATTAAAAAATGTTTCACACATGGAAGTTTTCTATACAGAGAAATGGTGATGAGGCTGTTGCACCGCAGAGTGCTGGTTTCCAGGGGCACTTTGCAGCCGCAAGCAGCTTCCCACAGTAGTGTACCTGCCTGTGAGGCCCCACTCAGCCCTGGGCTGTGCCACTCACCCAGCAGAGACGCTTCTTAGTGAACAACTTTGCCTACTCTTTCTTGTTCACTCTCCACCGCCTGGGCGCTTACCAAAAGCAAGTTTTTTATTAATTATGGGCACGACCTTCCATCTCCAAAGCCACCTGTGAGTGCCTGACTCCGCTTGTCGTCCGTGGCCCCTGCAAGGGAGCAACAGGCTGGCCGACCGCCGCGTCCGCGCCGGGCACACGGCAGTGACCCGATGGCAGCCGCCAGCTGCGGCACCGCGCACCCCCAGCACAGGGAGATGCGCTCGGTGATCCGAAGCCGCTGAAGTGGGAAACGGACCGACTGCCAGCAGTTTGTGAGGCTCTGGATCCGGCGCAGGGCCGGTCGAGAAGCGGGGACTCGGAATTTCCTCTGCTCCGGGCTGCGCCTGTCGGGAGCCGCGCCGAGGCGAAGCGGCGCTGGGACGGGGGCCCGGGGCAGGTGAGGACAGTCCCGCACGGAGCGGGGGCTCCGCCGAGCCCCGCCGGGGCTGCCCTGGGGCAGGGCACACGGCCGCGTGGGTCCCGTCCAGGGCGCCCGCTCTCCCCCACCCCTTTCCTCCCGCGGGACTCTCCAGGGCCGCCCGGGGACGAACAGCGCCGAGCGCCGCCACCTACCGTGGTACTCCTGGCCAGGCACGTAGGCGGCGGGGTTGCCCGCGATGTGGAGGGCGATGAGCACCTCGCCCTGCTCGCCGTCGCCCTCCAGCTCGCCGTGGTGGGTGCAGAGGAAGAAGAAGGGCGAGAAGCGGGCACGGGGGGCAGCCGCCCGGCCCGCCGCCAGCAGGGCACCCAGGGCGGCCAGCAGGCAGGGCCAGCCCCCGGGGACGCCCCGCCGCCGCTCCATGCTGCTGCCGCCGGCGCCGCTGGGGCATCCAGGGCACGGCGGGGCCGGCGCGCCGCTCCGCTCCGCGCCGCGCGGGACGGGGCGGGACGGGCGGGACGGGGCGGGCGCTGCCCCCCGCCGCGGCCCGCGGGACTTCGTGGGGAGGCGGGCGCGGGGCGCGGAGCGGAGCTCGGCGAGGGCAGGGGCGGCTCCTCCGCGCCCGACGAAGGCTGCGCCGTCCCCGCCTGCTGCTGCCGGGGTGCGGGGCACGGAGCTGGGAGTGCGAGGGCTGGGAATAATTTATTTCCCCCGGTGTCGAGGTGGGAGGGAGGGGAAGGTCCCTCCCCTCCTCCTCCTCCGCCACCGCCTCCCGCTCCTCCTGCTCCTCGCTCTGCGCGCCGGTGTGCGGTGCTGCCGGCGCGGACACGGGGGCTGCGAGCTGGGCTCTGCTGCCCGCCCTTTGTCTGCCTCCGGGTCCCTGTCCTTTGCGTCCACGACCCAGCTTCTGCCCCTGGCTCTGCTCCCCGGTCCCAGCCCCTTCCCCTCCCCTTGCCTCGGTCTCTGTGCCTACCCCTGCCTCTGCCCTTACCCCTGACCCCGTCCCAGACCTTACTCCCCACCCTGACATCCGAGCCTCTGATCCTGCTCCCTCCTTGTTCCCTTGTCCCTGTCTCTCAGCCTCAACCCAAATTTCTCTGCTTCTACCCCTTTATCCATCCTTTTGTCCCTCTGCTCTATCCCCTGTCCTTTAGCCCTGGCCCTGTCCTTGTCCCTCTGTTCCTGCCCCTGTGCACCTGCCCCATCCCCTATCTGTTTGCCCCTATTCCTCTGCCCCAGTCCCTGTCCCTCTGCCTCAGCTGCAATTCCTGCCCTTCTGCCCCTGCCCCTGTCCACGTCCCACAGGGTGTGCCACAGCCCTGCCTCTGCTGTACCCGCACCCACTGTTGGGGAAAAGGGAGATTTTTGCTTAACCTTCTCCACTGCTTTTTTGAAATGATACACATGCACACGCATCTCCAGAGGTGAGTCGGGCAGCTCTGGAGGTGGCCAATATGTGAGTCCCTGGGGAGTTCATGTCCCTGAGAGAAGGCTTCAACTCCCCGAGAGTGTGTGCCCAGGCCCTTTATCCCAACAAGAGGGACAAATCTGGTAGAGACCAGAAGGAGAATGAGAAACTGAACACAAAACACTGGCAAGTGGAACGGTTCATAAAAACATAAATTTTTAACAAAGCAGGACTGACAGAGGGCATCAGGAGATGGGAGCAAATCCACAACAGTTTAAAGCATCCACCAAGCTGCTACTGGATCCTGCCCAACGGCCAGAGAAAGCCAGGGTGAGCTGTAGTGACGTGATGTAATTGGAAAGAAGAGCCTACCTGCCAGCATTTTTGAAGTGCAAAACTGGCATGGTCCAGGGGCTCCCTCCTGGATTGGTTTCAGTGCCAGAGGGAAAGGTTCCCTCCACGGAGACAGTGCCACATGGATGGCACCATGCAGCTGCCCTACGTCCATGCAGGCTGCTTCCCTGGCCCACCTCCCACCCAGCTGACAGAGAGCCCATCCACAGTGGCCCAGGGGACATCCTTGCCATCTGCCCAACCTGCCTTTTTCACTGGCTCTGCATTGAGCCTGAGTTCACCACCACCAGCAAAACTTTGCCATGTTTCCTGTCTTGCTGGGTTGTGCTTCACTAGGGTTGGAGTGAGGTGATGTCCCTCATCAACTTGGATGGAGAAATGCACTGCCTTTGCTGTAAAGACAAAAGGCACCAGTGGTGCACCACGTAGGGGGTGGAACACCTGTCCCACCACTGGCTGGTGGGTGTCTCTGGCCACTGCTATGGAAACTGGGCCCGACAGCAGCTGGTGAGGAGTCAGTTTGGCTCTGAGACTTCTTTTTTGGGTGGTTTATTTGGTTTTCAGCTTTGGGTACTTGTTTGCTTTGGTGGTTATTTTTTAACATCTGTGCCTCCTCTGTATATTTCAATGCTTGTAAAAGTGACAGACTAATAATATAAATTCCTCATGCCAAAATCTCATGCAGGCAAAGGCTGTGTGGGCTCGCTGGTGAAACCACTGCCAATGGGATGTGTTCTCCCTCGTTTCCCTCCAGCGAGGGCTTGCCAGTGAGACCAGGACATGCCAAAGGGGCTTCAGCTAAGCAAACAGACTCTGGCTCATGCCTGTTCTGCCTAGCAGCCATGGAAAGTTAGCCAGTCATTTTGGAGGAGGCTGCTAGATGTGGCCAACTCTCCTTTAAAAACAGGAGGTGGTAGGGAAAGGGGTAGATATAGCAGGAGGGGATGTCATCCATCTACTGTACCAGTTTCCAGCAAAGGCTTTTTTTTTTTTTTTTTTTTTTTTTTTTTTTTTTTTTTTTTTTTTTTTTCCAAGAGATAATTCCCTAAATAATCTTGGGACCATGGGATAGCTAACCTGTCAGCAGATTTTTGGCCCAGATTAGCACTCCCTGAAGTCACTGGGATACTGGGATTTGGATTGGGCCTGTGCTGATGAATTTTACACAATTTTCTTTGTTTCTGGCTGCTTAGTATCCATAGCAGCCAGGACTGTTAGTGCAGCCAGCACACCTCTTTCTTCTAGGAAGCGTGTGTCCCTTACCAAAAGTAAAAGAAGGTGAAAATGTACCAACTCCACTTGGAAGCCTTGTACCTCTTCTTGGTAAGCTCTATCTTCTGTTTCTTTATGTTATGCCTTCCTCTCTCTCCTTTGTGTTTTACACTTTCACAAAATCTCTAACCTCTTCTTCACTGGGCAGACGGGGAAGTCCCACAGTCATGCTCTGTTGGTGCAGAATCCAGCAGACACCCCAGATCACCAATATTCAAGGACACAGGGATATTCAAAGGGACTGTTTGGGACCTCAAACCCCATTTCCTGCACCAGAAATAATGTAATAGACCTTCATTTCAGACAAGACACCTGCCTTCTCAGACCCTACACATCAAGGTCAAAAAGTGTTTCCCAAAACTCTCGTACATTTCAAGCTCATCTTTGCATAGGAGAGTGATGCTAGTAGTGGCCATCATCAAAAACCCAGATACTGCAGAACGCACAAACCTAAAACTTTACAATGTCCCTACAATAGCAGGAAGAGATTAGTTGAGACATTTGCAGGGAGCCAAAGCTGCTACCAATCCCTGCGCACTGGGGGGAAGGAAAAAAAAGAAGTTTCCAGACTCTGCTAGTCTTTCCCTAAAGGAAAATTTATTCCTATCCCCAGCTCCAGCACAATCTCACTGATACAAGCGTGGTTTACACATAAGTCACCCCAAATCCTTACTTGATGTGAAAGATTTTGCTACGACCCAGAGCACCAGCCCCTGCCCCTGAGCAGCCTCCAACAGGGCTGGGCATGGAGGGAGCCTCCTATCAGCCTGGCCCTACCATCTCACAGGGGACAGCCACGTCCCAGTGGGTTTTTGCATTAGCTTCATATCCCCTTCCTGCTCTGAGTAAATACAGTACCTGATTTTTGAAGGTGAGGGGTTTATGAAAGTTCTTTGGCCAGAATTTTTCATACCTCTTCCGCTGACAGCAAAGTTATTATTATTAATAACATCAAAACAATTATTTAAGAAGGATGTCTAAAACCAACCCTCCTGGAATAGCAATAAAAGCTTGTAAAAATCATAATAATCTACATTTTCTCTCTTGCCTGATCCAAGATCTAAGTTACAACTATTCCCTGTTAAAGGCAGGACCTACTAATACTGCAGGACGGAGGTTACCATGAACTGTCACCCCTCATGAAGTATGTTCTTTAACACAGAAAACAACGAGGAATAAATTGAGATGAGAGCTGAGTAAAGACTGTTGTCTGCAATGAAGAATGCAATAGGTGGAATGTAAATAATTACTTAGGAGGTACAGGCCTCTTTCAAGCATGGGTGGTGGTGGGAAATCACAGCACAGATGGATGTGGCTGCAGTCCATATTAATTTAAGGAAATGATTATTCAGGCAGTAGAGCTGCTCACTTCATTCAGGGAGCAAGCTCACACTCCAAAAGCAGAATTGAAAAACATTACCAAGAGAGTAGCTGCTTTGTTTACATGGCCAGAGCATAAAATTTTGAAAAGATATGGGCTGGTTGGTGAACTATTAAATAACACGGAGCAATAAGGGGCTTTGTCCAAGCTCCTTGGGTATGGGCATGGAAGAATGTAGAAAAACAATTTTGTCACTGTCACCATGTGGAGAGCCCTGATGCAAATCTTGTCCCCTGCTTTCAGCAGCTTTCTACGACAAAAACATAAGGAAACTGCCTAGGGTTTCTACATAATCAGCTGCAAATAAGAAAGAGACATGGAGCACCAAATTGCATGTATCATTTACCCATGTGGCATAGCATGTGACATCTGAAAACAGGACAGTAAGCTGAGGCACTTTCGATTTTCTCACGCTAAGGCAGCTATAAAGTGGACTTTCCAGAGTCAGATTTTCCCACCAAGTCTTTATTTTCTACTCATCCATACAAGCACTCAGAGTTGTCTTTGTACATCTTTCCTCTTGACAATCAGACGTACACACAAAGGAGACCTCAACAGATTGCTGAGAGGAACCTCTCCTGCCCATCACGGCAGTGGGGTGTCAATCCATCGATGCACTTCTCCTGCAGGCTGGAGAGTGCTCCCAGGGTGTGTGGGATTTCTTTATAATCCCAGTCAAGGAAAGAAATGGGAGGATGAGTCTGACCATGCTAAAGTAAGATGGACCCCCTCTCTTGGGTCTATCAGCGAAGCTGAAGATTCAGTGTAAATAAAGCTTGGCTTCAGCAAAGTGGAAACCTCTGACCTGTGAACACTGGACAAGAAAGTTAAAAGTAATTAATAGCTAACTGATCTCACTTTTTCTTCCAAAACAAAGTCTTCAGTTCATGCAGCCTCCTTGTTTTCTTCTTCAATTTATGCAGGGATTTACCAGAGAGGCCTGGCACTCTGGAGTTGCCTTGGCCATGCCAAATAACCCTTTGGGATGAATCCCTTTTTTGTGCACAGGACTTGTCACAGTCAGATGATAAAGCAGTCTTGCCTTGCCAGTTTCATGAACTTTGCTCTTAAGCAGAGCCCAAGTAATTTCTAAACAAAGGCCTAAATGTGAAATTATAGGCAACTTCCATGCCTATGTTATTACGAGATCTTAATTTTTTCTAGGGTAGGAACAATAGCAGCTGTTTGGCTGCTCCATTTTCCAGTGGGCTGCTACAGTATGCACCGTCTGTAAACTGACATCTCACGATTTCATCTGAAAATAAAGTATTTAACTTTACACATTTCTCTCTTTTAATGCATTTTATTCAAATGGGCTTAAACATGTATTTCTGTATTGCTTATTAACTTTATTGAGGTATGAATATAAAAGAGAATATTAAAAAGCTTTTCTTTTCCAGAAAGGCATTTCTTTACAAACACTGTTGATGCTAACAAATAGGTGAGCCTAAACCCTTAAATTTACTATTGATTTTGTAGCCATTAAAAGGAATATAGGATTTTAAAATAACTCCATACTGGGGACAAGTATTTAAAACTTTCTGTTGTCTGGCTTAATAATAGCATTTAAAGGTGAATACTTTCAAAGAGTAGAAAGTTTTTGTGTTCAATGTCTTGTATATTTTATGGGTTTTCTTTAGAGATGTAAATCTAGAGATTTAACTCTCTGCTCATGCTTAGAAAAGTAGGTAGTGGGAGGGACTCTGAGCTTAAAATTAATCTCATTATATATTACAAATAAAAATAAAAATTGCTGAAGACAAATACATAGCATTTTTAAGGTTCTTGCTTTCATATTTTCCTAATTTGGATGATGTACTCTTTTGGATGCAATACAGGCATAAGTGTATACTTTTGCCTGTTTCTGGTCCATGGTGCTGCTGTGCCCTATTAGCACTGTGTGAGAAGCATTCCTAAATTAAATTAAATCAAATCACTAATTTAAAGGAATTCAGCTTGGCTCTGGTTATTTACAATTCTAATGTTTGACCTTGTTTCTCAAATCTGTTTTTCAATGTACATTATATACACACATCTTACATAAAGATGTATCTCCTACAAGTATTCCTGTCCATGACCGCTCTGTCCTACTGTCCACTCGTCTCTCTGGCTTTCCATGAAGAAATTATGGGTATTTAACCGTGTTACATCTGCATACTGAAGTTTCCAAGGCTTTCATTAACTTGCAAATATTTATCGTGGGTAGCCTTTATCTGAAGAATTTTTTAAATGTCAGTGGCCACAAAAGAAACTCTTAGTCCATTTTACTGCCTCATTTATCTCTCCCCTTTGCTATTCTAACTTCAGTAACCCAAGGACCCAAGGTACACAGGGCTAACAGGCCAGGACAGTTTTAACAGTTTACTTTGTGAAGAAAAGTGGGATGTAAATCCTGTGGAAGTCCTTAAAAGATTCTCCTATTTAATGATCACTAAACTTTAAGAGCCTCAGAAAAAATATTCCTTCTCTTTCATTTAGCAATCACTAAACTTGCAGAGAGCGGGAAACATATTATATTGTAGGTTTAGAGGGCTTTCTCTTATCCTATCTGTATTTAAAATGTATTTAAAATATACAGTTTGTGTGAGTGCATGTCAGTGGACCTGAGGGTGGAGACACAATATTCAACACTTTTATCTAAGACACACAACAGCAGCCCGTGGGACCGCAAGCATTTTGCAGGATGTACCTTGTTTGCCTACTGGCTACTGCAAAAGCTCTCCAGCTGCAGCTGTAAATACAGTTTGAGCAAAGCTGAATGGTAGTTGCATCAAAGCTATCTAAAATACCCAGGAATTTTGCAAACCCTGAGGATAATTGTGAGCCGGACTGGAGAGTGTGGGAGGACGGTGCTCCCGGCAGGGACCGGGCTGCGGGATCCATCCCCGTTCCCCCGCTGCCTGACCCGCAGCCCGGGGCGGGACAGGCTCGGGGTGTCAGAGCTCGTAACTTATGTGAAACCCGGTCACAGGGGCCACTGGATTCTCAGATTAGTTCTTCAGCACATCGACATAGGGGTTAATGCGTTGCCCACCCTCAGTGATTGAGTCGCTGCACTTTATGCACAGAACTAAATGTCCTTTTTTCCTTTTTTTTCCTTCTGTGTTTAAAGAGGATCTTTTGAGGTGGGAGTTGACATGAACGGGCTCCCCGCAGCGGCCCGGCATAGCAGCGCTGGCTGAGCGCCGAGAGAGGCGCACGGGAGGAAGGTGCGGGTGTGGCGCAGCCCGGCGGGATGGCTGGGGCGTGCAGGCGGTGTGTGAGCGCGTCAGTGTGGGGTGTGTGGTGTGTGTGTGTGTGTGTGTGTGTGTGTGTGTGTGTGTGTGTGTGTGTGGTGTGTGTGTGTGTGTGTGTGTGTGTGTGTTTTTGTGTGTGTGTGGTTGTGTGTGTGTGTGTGTGTGTGTGTGTGTGTGTGTGTGGTGTGTGTGTGGTCTGTGTGTGTGTGTGTGTGTGTGTGTGTGTGTGTGTGTGTGTGTGTGTGGTGTGTGTGTGTGTGTGTGTGTGTGTGGTGTGTGTGTGGTGTGTGTGGGGTGTGTGGTGGTGTGTGTGTGTGTGGTGTGGGGGTGTGTGTGTGTGTGTGTGGGTGTGGGGGTGTGTGTGTGTGGGTGTGGGTGTGGGTGTGTGGGTGTGGTGTGTGTGAGTCTGTGTGTGTGTGTGTGTGTGTGCGTGTCTGTGTCTGTGTCTGTGTGAGTGTGCGTGAGCGTGAGTGTGTCAGTGCCAGTGTGTGAGTGTGTGTGTGAATGTGTGTGAGTGTGTGTGTGTGTTTGTCAGTGTGTGAATGTGAGGGTGAGTGCTAGTGTGAGTGCGAGTGTGTGAGAGAGTGAGCGTGAGTGTGTGTGTGTGTGTGAGTGTGAGTGAATGTAAGTGTGTGAGTGTGTGAGTGAGACTGAGTGTGAGTGTGTGAGTGTATGAGTGTGAGTGTGTGAGTGTGTGAGTGTGAGTGTGAGTGTGAGTGTGCTCTCCCGGGCCCCGTGGTCAGCAATTGCCTTGCCACGTGCAAGGGGCAGCCGGGCATCCCGAGCAGCAAGCCTGACCTGTGGAGGTGCACGCTGGCCAAGAAACCTCCTCAGCCTCAGCTTCAGGACGCCCTAAAGCCACACACGTGTGAGCCCGAGGCTGAAGATAACAGCACTTCACAGGGCTGTAATGGTATGGGTGATGTGAAATGGATGGTGCCATGATGAAAACATGGGAATAGGAAACAAATGGTGGGTAACTTCTTTGTTTTTCCCAGTACACTTAATTTATTGAAAATACCTCATAAGAGTCTTGCACCCCCAGAACTGCACAGTCATGCTACTTTTATTTCATTTTATCTGTTTACAAGCTGTAAAATTAGTGGTTTTACAGAGCAATTATTAGCCAAGAAATACATCATGACAATAGAACACAGGGCCAACACACAGTGATGATATGAATGCAGTAAGAAAGTTGGGAATAGAACTTCCACCTCAGTTTTGAGCTACAAGAGTACTTTTTCAATCAAATAAGGTTGGTTGGAAAATCAGATTCATAGGTTCATTTAAAATAATCTTAATTCTTATTAGCAGCAAAGCAAAGTATTAAGATAAACCAGAATATTATAGAATAAGCAGATATTTTTCATTATTCCAAATCCTCCACAAGAAATCTAAAATTCATCACTTATGAGTCAAATATACCTTCTAGCTCCCTTTAAGAAGGTCACTGAGAACCTGCTCAGAGTGAGTATCGACAAAAATATATTGTGTGATATAAAGCATAAAAGAGACCATAGCACTTTTATCCCCAAGAGGAATCATGGTTATACTTCTAAGGAGTGTTGCAGCCATTGTGAGAAAACTACCAGGCTCCCATCTCTGCCCTGAGCTTCTCTTGGGGAAATCTGTTCCTCCAGTTTTAACGTGAGACCATATCAGCTGGCCCAGGACAGGCAGCAGGCTCAGGGTGTGCTGGGTAAGATACTGATGGCAGTGCTACCAAGCTCCCTTTACAATAATGATATGGTCTGTGTTGGAGTCTGCTTCAATAACTTTTAAGTTATTAAAGGTGCTCCTGACATCATCCCAATGCACAGTGAGGTGGATCACTGAGCTCCAGATCAAGGCTTTCTGAAATTCTACTGCTCTCTCTTCAAGAGTCACAGCAGAGGTGTCTCCCTGTGAAGGCACATCAGCTGTGAAGAGGTCTCCTCTTACCCGTCTCTTCGATAAGATGAGCAGAGTCCAGTGAGCTCCCTGCTCACTCTTCCACACCTTGGTAACCACTCAAGACGCATTTCTCAGAGAGCAGCATCCCCAGCAGATGTGGGTCCTCCTATCTCACAAATGACACAGGCACAACAGTGTGAAGACACACATTACTCATAAAACTGAAAAGGCTCTTGGAGAGCTGCCACTGAGGGGAGGGAAATGTTGCCTGTGAAAGGGAAATTTAACCTGTGAAAGTGGTGTCTTAAAATACACTGCTGGGTCCTTGTGTGTTGACTTTTAATAGGTTTAAAGATTTCCGATGGGTGTTTCTGGGGTTGGAACAAATCCTAGGGTGTACCCATAGATCAATGCTCATCTTTACATTTATTCTGTTTCTCAAAGTTCATCTCAAGTCCCCCAGGATGCCCCAGCCCCTCACAGAGGACCTCGGTAACTCCAGTGCAGGCCCAATGCTCAATTTCATATATCCACATCTGAACTTCTGCCAGTCAACAGTAGCTCCATCTACAATAAAATCCACGATCAGCCTGAGTGCCTGTATGTCCCTACAGCCCCTGTCCTGCCCCTGGCCCATGACTGTCAAGGTGGCTGCTGTGCCATGATCTTCTCCCTGAGACATTTGTGTAATTCGGAGAAATTCTAAGGGGTGTGGACTTTTTTGTCTCCAAAACTCTTTCTGAAAGGACGTGTGATGCAAGAGCACATGACACCAGCTTGTATCCCTAAGAAAGAGGCAGGCGATGTCTCCAAAGTGACCTGGGGAGACTTGGTAACTCACATATCCTCCCCCTCTTGCCCTCAGGCAGGGCTGGGGACACAGCATTGTCGCTGTCGCTTGTGGTCACAACAGCCTTTATCAGGTGTCACAGGGGGCTCAGAGCACTGCTCCTGGCAACACTATCTGGCTAATTTCTTGCCCTTTCTCTTGCTCCTCCTTCCAGTAAGATAAGCGGAAAGGAGTTATCTTTATTAGCTGTACACACAGACTTAATTCCACACCACAGATCTGGAAATCCTGTGTTTCCAGGCATGGGTGTCACTCCCACACTGCTCCAGGTGCAGCTACAGAAGCAGTCCTGTCCCAGAGCTGCTGGTGGTCTCTGCTCTGTGACCAGCTCTGCCTGTCCACTCTGCCACCCTCCTCGCTGAGTGACCAGCCATAGCACCCAGGGCTGGGAGAGAGATCAATGGCCATCTGACCGGGAGACTCCAAGAGGATTTTTACTGCAGAGGTACCACCATCACAATGTTCAAGTGTGAGATGAACATAGCTTTGGTTTGCAGAAGAGGAAAACTCATCTCAGCCTGCAGCTGCCTTTGCCTTTACCCTGTTATGGCTGCACATCTGCAGCTCTCCTGCAGCTGAACACCTATGTCCCGCCCAGGGAGTGGCCCAGGGAAGCATTTTCTTGGTGAAGCCAGAACAGCTGTATCCACCTGCCAGCAGCCTGGCTCAAAATTAAAGGGCATTTGTCAAACACTTGAGAAGACTTGAATGGAAGAAGATGTAGAAATGCAAAGCATAGAATTAGTTCTGGGGTTTTTTTTTGCTTTGGCAAATGGCCTAGAAAAGTAACAAAAAAGAGACAGAAATGCCAGAGAGTAAACCACCTACTGTTGACTCCTGGAGATAAACCAGAACATTGTTCCAAGAAGCAGAATGCTGCTGTCATTTCTCCTAGAAGTGAAGAGAGCATCGCCCAGTACTGGGGAGGGGGACGAGGGAGAGACAAAGAGAAATGAGTGGTTCTGACAGACCTCTCAAAGGGGAGTCAAGGTAGTGCCTTTAAATGGGTTTGGCAGGGAGCAGAACAAAGCGCAATGTATTTAGAAAAATCATTGCTGCGGGAAGTTAATGTAGCTTCAGAGACACTCGCGACATTTAGTGGGCTACAATAGTTTGTTGTGGATCATTATGACTCCTGCTCCTGAGGAAAGATCTTCTGGGTATGAGTCATGGGGACCCTGCCTGGCTGTGTTATTCTGTCCCATGGCACCCTATTGTCTATTATATTTTCTTCTCACACCAAAAATGCACGGACTGAATCAGAGAGATTACAGTTTGCTTCTGGTACTTCTTGGGCTATTTTCATTCAGTTTTTGCAATTTTACTTCTTTTGAGTATAACAGTGAGTTGCAAGCAAGATGCATATGTTTGATTAAGTATTATTTTGTGCTTACTAAAGCCCAGCCCCATCGCTAATGAAATTAACATCAGGCTCAGAAAGATATGACCTTTAATGTGGGTAATAATGAAGTTACAGTATTAGGTTTCTCCATCTTTTGAAGATTATTGGCAAACAAAACATAATCCTGGGGAAAGAAGTGCAAAATGTGCTTGTGGGCTTTGGCATAGCTTAAACAAAGTCCTGCAGTGGCCCCTGCCCTGCCTTGCCCCTGTGCTGCTGCTAACATCCCTCTGTTCTCCAAAACACAGCTGATTCAGCACTTTTATCTCTGCTGCTCCACCCTTGTGCCCCAGCTTGAGCTGACTTGGGCAGATATTTTCTGCTGCTGACACCATTAGAGCAGCAGTAACCTCTGGCAGGCAGGTGGGAGACAGCTCCATCTTCACCTGCCGTCACTGTTTGCTTCACTGCCCATGAGCTGAAGCCCTGAGGAGCTGAAGCTCCATTTGCAGCCAAAGCAAGCTGTGGAAAGTCAGCAATTCACCTTTCTCATATTCTTTAGGGATAAAACAACAAAAGCAACAAAAGATTTAATACAGCAATGTGCTAAGGAAGTAAGATTGTGGAAATCATGTATCCAATAACTCACTGGCCAGTAGCGGGAACTATTGATGGCATCTTTACTCATCACAGTCAGCTGAATTAAATTTCCTTAACGGCCACTTCCCAGCCACAATCACCACTTTATTTCTTTGTGTTTTCACGCAGTTCACCTGCAGAGAGGATGTTACCCATCTGCCTTAATGCTGCTGGGTAGCAGATGCTCCCAGGTGGCAGAGGAATGCTGTATCTCATTCCTGCCCTCCATTACAGTGACACACATAACAAAACCATTGATGAATTGTATTCTTCCTGCAGGCTACTGGTTCTGTGAAAGATCAAAGTAAAAGTACATCTTCATAATTCCTGGTGCTTAAGGAAAGTCATAAATAACGGCAATGCTGTGGCTGTGTATAGATTCTGTGCCCAGGGACAAAGCATTTCACAAACGCAGTTAAGAAATGTTATTCATATTTTATACAAAGGGGAACTTACAACGCAGACAATAGGTAATATTTTTCCTTCTATGTGCCCAATGTATTGGAACAAAAGCTATTCTGATAATATCACATTTGGCAGAGCTCTGCCACATGCACTCCAGTGTACAGCTCCAGAGCTGTTTCCTACTGCAGATTATGACTCCTCTGAGCAAAATTTCTGGGTTCAGCACTACGACTGGAGGCACATCAATGCTCTTGTATACTGGTATGAACATATTATAGTAAATTACTTACTGGGTGAATAAGGCATCCAGCCCTTTTTAAGCCCCAATGTAGGCTGAAACATTGGGACTGCACAGCCTGAACAGGGCTGGGATTGCTGGTCCCTGACTTGGGGCACACTGCCTTGGCATTTGCACCTCACCTTGGCCTAGACAGCTGCCTGTGAAGCAAGGTGATGGGGAGCATCAGCTCCCAAAACGTGTGTGCACCCTCGGGGCTCAGAACAGTTGGTTCAGGACATACTCAAAGGACATCATGTGTGGAGTGACCTGGCAACCCAGTGACTAGTGCAGGAAGCTGGAGGCAGTGGGAGAAACTGGAGGGGATGACTTTGTTCTTTGTTTGAAATAGTATTTTTCCCACTCTGATTAAACTGCACTGCAGTTCATTAACTATTCAGGTGTTGTCTGCTCTTTACAGAAGGAAATGCAAGATGACAGACTATTTAACAAGTTCATTTTGAGTACAAATTGTGTTTAAGGCAGAAAAAAATATTACCTCATGCAAAACTTGGGTCGGTGTAATTGCAGGTCTGACTGCTTTGAAGATGAAAAACCTCTTCCTTAATTCAAGGCAAATGTAGCAGAAATAATGTTTAGGAGAGAGGTGCAGGTAGGTACACACCAGGGAGTGCAATTTTAATATCCTGAGTACGAGATTTTTTGAATCTTTGTCTGACCCACATTAACATGCTTACATTTCATTTGCCACATTAATCTTTGTTGGCTTCTTGTTCCCCTCTGAAATTTGTTTGCCTGTGTTTACTCATGTTTATCTCTAGCACTGATGCTCTTGGCCCAGTTCATGCCTCCTTGGAGGCCCAGCACTCACCCTCTGAGTGCTACAGGACGAGGTCCAGTTTAATCCTCCACAGGCAAATGACTTATGGTTCCTCCAGTCTGCCAACACGGGCACTTCAGTACCAGGAGGATACACTGTGTGATCCAGCCCCTGGATACCTGCCCTTGAAAATATGTAATGAGACCAGGAGTTCATTAATCAGAAGGCAGAATGTAACTGCTGACGTGCTTTGAAATTCAGGGCTGATCCTGAATGCTGCAGCTGTGCTGTTAGATCACTCCCAGGTCCAGGGTCTATCCTGGCAGCATCTCAGTCCTGCTCCAGGACCACCACCAGGCTGGGCCAGGCTTCTGCAGGAGCCAGATGCCTCCTGTGAGGTGCTCTGACCTGAAATTTGAATGTGGACCCTGTGGAGAGTCACAAGCCCTCTCCTCTAGCTCTGCAGGCTGGCTGACAGGGTGCTCATCCCAAGACAGGAACCTCTGCACAAGCAATGTACCCAGAGAGGGTAGGACCTGGAAGGGATGTGGGCTGAGGCTCCTGGACACCCTGTGCTGAAAGACTTTGGTTTGTGCTTTTACCGTCAAGGCTTCTAAGCCTGGGACTCTGCAGAAGGTGGGCCCCCTCCTCACCACGGACTCGTGGAGCAGGTGGGAGAACTCAGCTTTGCTGATCTTTTTTGGATACTGACCTACACCCACATGAGACGGCCACCAGGATGGGGGCTGGGCTTTGTGAGGAAAAGGCACAGCTCAGCCAGGAATTCAAATAACATCAACCACCTGTGACCATCCCAACCTCATTAGTGGCCCCAGAATACCACCACTAAACATGAATGAATCTGCTGCCCAGGCTGTCTTGTCAGTCTGTTTGGCTCCTCCATCCTCGACACCCACCTGCCTCCCTGGTTTTACCTGCTCTTCTCTGTCAAGATCCACAGAGGGTCCTGAGCACCCCATGAACTGCAGCAGAAACTCTTGAAAAGATGAAAACCCGATGATTAGCTGTAATATTCCTTGTTGTAGTCACTTGATTTTGTGCTGTTTACTGAGTCTCACATACCTCCTGATTCAATGTTTTGTAAATTCAGCTTTCTCCAGCTTCAGCTGATGTGTGGATGCAGACACTCTTGGATGCTATTTATTCCATAAGTGAGAAATGACTTGATAATTTATGGATTGTTAACCCAAAGTTGTACAGGTTTTTACCTCAGGGAGAGAATAAATACATGTCTCATTTCAACACATTTTAGACAATGTGCTCTTTTTTAATGGCTTCCTTTGATTTTACTCTGAAATATGTAGACACTTTCTCCTAGGATTCTCATGTGGAAGCTTCATGCTGTTCTGTCAGGTTGCATATTTTCCCCCTGAATTTCTTAAAGAAGATCTCACTTATCTGAATTACAAAGATGTTAACATTGTGTTGTCACTGTGAATATGGAGTTTAGGCAAAGGTTTTATTCTTATGAAGAAATGGAAGAGTTGGAAATAATTACTGCATTGTCAATGTGAAACTCATGGATGTTTAATATGAATCAGAACATATTTACTTATTTATAAATGTTGAAATTATAATATGCTTTAGCCTGCAAGCAAAAGAACTTGCACAAACAGCTGGGAAGTATAGCTGAGATGATGTGCACAGTCTTTCTACCCTAAAATGGGAATATAGCTGTAACGGATATAGATTGGTGTGTTGGTTGAAGAATTTTTAGGCAATGGCATTTGACATTATGGTTCAAGGATGGAAAAGATTTATTGATCCATGAGTTAAAGAGTGACCCTGCTTTCACCTCTCGTTAGTGCTCTGTAGGTTGCATTTAAAAACTGTACTGTAATGAATCCTTAGGCTCCAATAAATGTAAATCTGTCCCTCAATAGATCACAGGGCAAAAAATCACAGCAAAACCTGGAGAATATGCTTAACTCCACCCTGTTTAATTTAGAGGGTATTTTCACCAGATTAAGGCCAGTTTTGTTGGGTTTGTCCAGTTTCACTTTCCTGATAATATAATTTATTTTGATCTATAAGGACATCCCAGGCCAATATTTGTAAACAGTGATTGAAGTCATGAGTCAACATCAACATACAAGATGTCAAAGTGGACAGGAAGTTTTATTGTGCCACTGGGCTCAGCTTTGCATTGCTAAAGTAATTATTAAACCTGGGATACAGAACTTTGATCCCATGTGTGCTTTCAAACGATTGGTAACAGTTGATTTTACAAAAATGCCATTCTGAAAAGCCATTCTGTATTGGAATTCATTGTGTCAACATGTAAGGTGTCCAGTGCAAGGTTTAGCAAAGTAAACTAGCCCATAGCAAAGGTGCTGGCATGGGGTGCTGTGCAAGGTGCTGCAGGGCCTCCTGTGATCCCCAGCCAAGGGGAGTGTGAAATGTTCATCTTCCAAATGAGAAAGCAATTCACTGACATCTGTGCTACTGATTAGCAAGAAAAGATGATTGTGGCCAGGGAAAGAGTGGATGTGTAAAAGGTTACAAATGAGTACTGTAGAAATGCAGCAGGACCTCTCTCTCATTGGAAATACTGTTTCCATCTCTCCCTTTAGTCATAGGAAGACTGTATAAACCTCTTCCCTCTGTGGTCTTCTCCAAGGTCAGTGCCATTCTGGACAAACACTTTCCACTTTCCTTTGCCACATCCCTTCCTACATGAGAAAGTGCACAGTGAAAGAGGTGGGAACTTGTGGACGGTCACTAGCACATGTCTTAGGCACTGACCCAAAAACATCACCTGTGACCATAGTTAGGTGATGGAGGTTTGTATTTGTACGTATGTGAAGGTAGGGGATTTTGGGGGAAATAAGCTGTTAGAGAATAAAGAAAATAGAGGAGAAGTGAATTTGGGCGAGTTCAGTTGAACCTCCTACTGCAAACAGGTCAAAGGTACCCAGCATCAGAGGTGAGGATGGGAAGGGACTCCCTTGCACCAGCCTGTCACAGGGCAAGCTCATGCCTGCAGTGTAGCAACTCATCCCCAGGAGAAAAGTAAACGGTAACCCTCCTACTCACACAGTGAGGCTGTGCCTGTGAAGCACTTATGCCTTGGACTGTGGACAGTTACAAGTCCTGTAGATGGTCAAGAAATGCTGTGAGGGCAATGAACAGCATTTTGGCATATATTGGCAGCAGGCAGCAGTTCCCTAAAGCTGCTAAGAAAGGACCAAAGCAACTGGGTGTGTATAAATCTGCACCTGATGGGCAGCATGGTGAACAGCAGCACTGACATCTGCCCTCTCAGTCTGCTTTGCTGTACTGGGTTGCTTGAAGCACAGGAAGGCAAATAGCCAGTCTCAGCACAGCTGCAATCGCAGCACATGAAGTCTAAAAGAGGGAGAACCTAATTCGTTAAGTACAAGTTTACACTTCTACTTAATTAAAGAAACTTTTCCTATGATTTCATTATAGAAATAATTTCCAATAACGTGCTGGAATAAAATTATGTTTTCTCCACTAATAAAATTTTGTGGAAGTATGTAATTATACAGCTTCTGTATTTGAACTGTAAGATGTACTGCAAAGTGGTGTGTCTTATGACTATGTAAATTTTAAGCCCTAAATATTTCATACTAGTTGTAAAATAACATAGTGTAATCAAAAAGCATGCCATAGCTGGAAAGGATGGGCTAGCTATGAAGATGATGAAAACTCATCTGTTTGCTTGGCACTGTCAGCTGGCTGTTACCTGCCTACCTTTCTTGAGATCTCTCAGGTAATTTATGGCAGATTTCACTGCCATTCTTTGTTAACCAACCCCGTAAGTGCAGACATTAATGCATCCACAAACCATCCTGCCTTCTGCACCTGGAGAGTCTCTTGCAGGAGAATGCTGTGGGAGACAGTCCCAAGGCCTGGAACAGAATTCCCCCAAATCAATGCTGAAATACAACTGGTGGCTTGAAATAATAACCACTGAAGTAAATGTCCTCTTAGAGTGTGATAAAAAAAAAGAAATCTGCAGATGGGCAGAAATCTGCAGAGAAAATCTGCAAGGAAATAGCAGGTGAAACCTCAGCATGCTGGCTAGGCTGCTTCTTTATCACCTCCAGCAAATGGATATCTACAATGGTGTAGTTTATTGTCGATGACTGATAATAGAATTACAGCTTCCACATCCAAGAAGTATGGCATCCCAAATAGCATCGTTTCATGTTGAAGACATTATTATCACATCCTGTCTTCACATACTGCTCAACCAGTTATCTGTGCAGGACTCAGTGCAGAGCTCTGAGACTTTACAGGATATTATCATGTTATATGAAATTCAGGCTGCTGTAGCTATAAATCAAGAGGACACCTTGTATGGTGGATGGTTCTCCTTGGAGCAGCATCCTAAGCAGAGGCTCTGTTCCCTGAAAGATTAGAGTGTGATTTTTAAAAAATGTTGTCAATTAATTTGAAGTTCATGAAAAGAGCAGGTTTAATAGCTTTAGTCTTTTCTGTTTAGTAGTCTCGTATGAACAGCATGTGGGCAGCATAAGCTTGTCCACAGCTCTTTAAGAAGATACCCCAAACATGAATACAGAGTCCCCCCTTTGGAAGACTAAGGAGATAATTAATTCTAAATAGTATTTTTGAACATCATAATCTCTATCTATAGACACTGGCTGGAAGTGCCCAAGCTATGCCACTGGTCAGGGCAAGGAATCCTTGTACAGGGAATCAGGAGGGGCTGTATATATATTTAAAGTTTGGTTTTGGGGGCAGCTGAGCTGATCCTAATGGTTTGTGGCTACCAAAGCACACCCTTCCCTGCCCCTTCTCACTCATCTCTGAGACATGGCAGAAAGCTTTCCAGTTTTTGACTGAGTTAGTTTTAGGGTCTCAGGGGGCTGAGATCAGCTCCAAAACAGGCACAAAGCAAACAGCAGGAGTACAGGGCACGGGGCTGGGGGGAGACAGGACTAGACCCATGGGCAAGGGGAGATAGCTCACTGAGTCTTGTGGGACTGAGCCCTTTTACTGTGGGTAATGGGGAAAGCTTGGAGATGCTCAGCTGGGGCTTTGCTCTCCAGCCTCACACAGCCCACGAGGATCAGGGGTGCTGAATCTGTGGGTGTCCACGGGAGCTGGATTGCCCCAGGCACTGAGTATTCAGCAGCACAGCTCTCATTTGAGTCCTTGTGTTCCTCCACCAGCAGGAGTAAAAACTGCATTTGCTGGGCACAGGAGGCTGTCTTATCCTTGATGAAACTACAGCTGGAAGAGAAACACCACCTCCAAAATCCATACGGATACGAAGTACTGCTAAATGCAAAATTTGGAGTACTGGCAGCTGAGTACCAAGGGTGACAAGCAGAATGCTTTGTTCAGCTCCACACAGATGGTCCAAGCTTTCCAAACTGCCCCAGTTAGAGCCTCAGCTGGGGCCATCTCTGCTGGACTGTTGACTCTGAACATTTGAGCAAGTATCTTGTCTCCTTTTACTGACAGGAGACCGTGGCCAACTGCACCAGGGCACATAAAGGAGATTGGGGTCGAACACTAAGAGATATTTATACAAACTGATCCGTAATTGAGCTGTGAAAAGGTCAATTCCATTTCCAGGGATCAAGATGCAGAGGTGGGCTCCCCTATCATTTACCTCAGGTGGCCTCCTTCAAAATCTGCTCTAGTCAGAAAAATTCTTTGGATCTTCCCCTCAAATGCAATTAATCCTCAGAATTTAAAGAACTTATAATGAGAGATCAAAGCTGAACAAATGAACAAATCCTCCTGATAACCAAATACGCTTAGTAGCCAAACCTAGGAAGTTAGACTGAACCAGCAGGTTTTCCTACAGACTTTTCATCTGTGCTTTATTTTTCCACAAAGACAAGTGTTAAATTAATTGAAGAGACCAACCTTTGCACTCTCCAAGCTTTGTATTTCACCTGTGTTTTAAAATATAGATCCAAGAGGGGAAACAGCAGATTATAAGTTTGCACTAGATTTATGAACTCTTGTATGCCTCTCTTTGGGACACCCAGAAAAGAAAGGGAATTACTGGATGTAGTAGAGAAAATTATGTTAAGGACCTTGTAAGTTAAAAACCGAGCAGTTTATGAGAAAAATCAGTGATGCAGTTTATAATTTAGGATTCACTTGATACACATAGGGAGAAGGAGAAAAGTTCTATGTACATAAAAGTATTAATTTAATAACAAAGTTCTGTTAGTTACAAGTTAGGGCTTTAAAATGCCCATTGACTATAAAGGCTTATAATGTTTCAGCAGGTTATTGCCTCTGAGATGTGTTGCCACTTCATTACACATTTTCAGATTGTTCAAAAGCCTACAATGCTAAAGATGTGCTTTCTTCTGCCTGAAATAATGCTTGAGACTTGAGTGAGGGCATGAATGTATGGAGTATGCTGCTCATGAATAAAAGATTCTCACAGCTAAGCAACCTAAAGTGTTCCTCTCTTAGGGAATTAACTCTATTTACCAGAAAATTTTAAAGAATATTTTTAAAGACTCTTTTTTGAAGAGGAGGAATCCAAGTGCTTGAGTAATGTTGGGGATGCTTTAGCAGAGGGGATGTCAGGGAAGGAGCGAGGCAGGACACCGAGCCTCGCTCACAGTGGTCATGGGAGATACCTCAGCACAGTCTGTCCCTCACCTCGGGCGGAGGTGAGCTCTGTGCAGAGGAAAGCCCCTGTGCATCCTGTTGGCAGACAGCTCTGAGGACAGGCACAGAGAAACTGCTCCGTGGCAGAGGCTGCGCTGAAAATCGGCCTCTTCTAAGCAGGAGGCTCATGCTGCTACTCGGACACTTCAGAGGAGGTTGTGAGAATGGCCCAACACTGTAGAACTGTAACTTTCCCTGCTTGTGCCTGGGGTGCCCGGCACTAAATTGAACTCTTGACTACCCCAGACTGTCCAAACAGGTAACACTTTGAGCTGAAGAAGGAGACCTCTCACCCACCCCTGCAGGGCTGGCCCCAAATCCGCAGGGTGTGCTTGAGTCAGTTGTGGGCACCCAGGCTCAGCTTCATAGGCAGCCCGAGATGTAAAATACCTGGATGCTGACTCCCCAGCAAACAGCCAGCCAGGCGTCTTACAGGATTTACTGGGAAGTGTTTGTGCAGGATCGAAGTAGCACAAGTGTGAAACTGCTCTGCTGAAGAGTATCTCAGAGCCTGGCACCCCCGCTGTGCTGCTGCACACAGTCAAGGGGAAGCTGTGTGAGGAGCAGCTGAGGTCCCTTGGTCTGTTCAGCCTGGAGAAGGCTGAGGGGGGACCCCACTGCAGTCACAACTTCCTCTTGAGGGGAAGAGGAGGGGCAGACACTGACTCTGTGGTGACCAGGGACAGGACCTGAGGGAATCACCTGAAGTGGTGTTGGGGGAGGTTTAATCTGGCTAATAGGAAAAAGTTTTTCACCCAGAGGGTGGCTGGGCACTGAACAGGCTCCCCAGGGCAGTGGTCACAGCACAGCCTGGCAGAGTTCAAAAAGTGTTTGGAAAATGCTCTTGAGCACAGGGTGTGACTTTTGGGTGTCCTGTGCAGGGCTGGAAGTAGGACTCAATGATCCTGATGGACCCCTTCCAACTCAGCATAATCTGTGATTCTACAAAGACACCAAGAAAAGGGGAACATACTACATATGCTGCTACAGACAGCTCCTGACAGCACAGCCACTCCATCTACCTGTCTACAATAATCACCCCAGAGACACCAAGATCTCTGGTCATGCTGCCCACCTTGGACATGGAGCTCCTGGAAGAGTGAAGGCTGGTAAGGAGAGCAGCCACACAGCTCCAGCCCAGAAACACATGCATGGAGCTAACTGAGCTTCCTCACAAAGCAAGGACTTTTCAAGCCTGAAAACATTTCAAATAGTATGCTGAGAGACTGCCAGTGCTCGTGTTTGGCAGAGAAGGAGGACACTAGCAATGCTCTCCAGGTCCCTTTTCAGTGGCATGGAAGTTTACACTCCCATGCTCTCGGCCAGACCCGTAACCAAGCCTCTAAGTGATGGACGTCCCTCTGCTTGCCCCAAGCCTCAGTGGCACAGCAAGGTGAAAACAGTTGCAGTGTTCCCCTTCATGGAGAACCTTTGAATGTAATGTCTCAGGAACTGCTCTGTACGTGGCAAGAAGAAAGGGAAGACCCTGTGCATCCACAGCAGTTTTATCCTCCAGTTTTATCCCCTTCATCTTGTAATCCCTAAAGCATAATTTTCTCCTTTCAGCTCTTGAAAATATTTTTTTCTTTCAGTTTGGCAGCAAATGATCAAATTTATTTTGTGAAGAGTCTCAAAAACCTACAGCCCTGAAAATGTGAGAAAAAAAATGAAAACTACTCCTTTTTCTGCAGTGCTTTGGCTCTGCCTGGAGGGTAAGCAAATGGTGGATTGTAATTATAGTTTGAACATCTATGCATTTTATTGCAGGAAAAACATCAACACGTGTGCTGTATTTTTTGGGATCTAAACAGCAGACTAAATGCACATCAAACTGAGAGGGGATGTATAGTATATGAAGACATTTTGATCCATGCAGCAAAATGAAATGTATGCAAATTGTAAGCAGTTTATAAGGAATAAAGTTTTACTATACACAATTTCATGTGCTTGTACAGAGAATCCATAATCCCACTAAGGTACGTTAAGTCTACCTATAATAAATGAGGGGGGTTTAGAATAAGAAAACTTTTTAGATTTGAGCCAATAAATACCTAAAATATGGAGATTAAAAGTAGCATTGGAATACTCCAAATAGCCAAACAAAATCATCACATTTCTTCTTAATGACTGCAGTGTTCAGTGGTCTTCATTTTCCCAAGAAACACTTTGTTTTAAATTCTGTATTTTCTTTTGCCATGTTTCTCACTTAAAAGCCTGCATGAGCTTTTGTACTGTTGCCAGGTTTATTTTTTTGTTTATATACCGGTTCTTACCATGGAGATATGTCCCTGACATGAAGGCATCCAGTATAGGAAATTACATGCAATGCCTTATTCTTCTAGTTTAATTAATGGTCTGACAACTTGGCAATAAGGCTACAGTGAAGAAAAGGTCTCTGCAGGGAACCTCAGTTTTGAGCAATAAGAAAGCTGTCAAAATTTTACTATATATCTATAGTAACATATCGAACATCCAAAGATTTCTGGAAGGCATCTGTAGAAAAGAATTCAAAAGAAAAAAAGGTTAGCTTAAGTGATGTTCCTTAACCAGCTAAAAATAAAAGAATGACTCTCAGCAGTCGGAGTTGGAACTGGGTAAGAAGCCTATGATGACTTACTTGTTTCATGCAAAAAGAAATTCCAGTTTTTAATGAGCAAGGACTGTTTTGACACAAACAGGAAAAAGGATCAGCCCAATCTCTGTTGAGACTGGTTCTCTTCTGTGATTTAAACAAGCAGAATGAGAAACAGAGAGAATCTGTTCCACACAGTGATCCATGTAACCATTTTAAGTCTGTGTCCAAACACATGTGCCCAGGTCTTCTTCTCCAAACTTTGTGTCCTCAGCTGAAAAGTGCAACAGCAGCAGCCTGAGACAATGGTAGGAAAAGGCATCCTCTCTCCCTCCTGACTGGTTCAGTAGTTTGAGGAGCATCAAAGATGACATCCCCAAAGAGAATCCAACAGCTCTAAAGGCAACCCCATCATCACAAACCTTGGATTATCAGAGACCTGTGGCGATCCATGTCTTACTGAAAGTATCATTTGATATCCATGATTTTACCATGCTCTTTCACCAACCTCACTTCCCCAGGAAGGGAAACTGAGAAGGAAACAGCAGCACCACCTGACTTCCTCCACTATCTCTGTATCTCTTTGGCTGTGAACATGCAAAGACAGTGCTGTCTTTTCTGATGGATGAGCTATTCTTCAGCTACTGAAGGAAAATAACTGCCCCATGTCACACATTTAACTGCCTTCCATACCAAAAATTCATGAGGTTGTACCATCAGAGGAAAATATAAACCAGCCACATATTTATGTAGCACTCTGGAATCAGGATTTCTGACTCCCATAGTGTGAGGGCTATCCAGTACAGAGCAGTTTGAATTTTCAGTCTAAACTAATTTCCCCACTTTTTATTTTAGGAATGAGATTACTTATTTCTGCAAATACATCCCAAATGGATCAGAGGGATCAGCTTCATTCTCTTCAGCAGTCTAACTTTAAAAGAAACTGGATGGTGAACAACAGAGGCATTTCTGGGGACAAATCACTTTGCATAAAGTGACTATTTGCACAACCACCATATTTGCTTTTCCTGTCATCAACCAAAGAGACCCCCTCCTGCACTCTTTACATTCAATAAGGTTTTTGTAAAGGATTCTAAGCCATTGAAAAGCAACACTCAGGATACATAAGCACATCTCTTTACCGATAGCTCTAGACATGTTGTATCTTGCTTGAAGTGAAGAGTAGCACTGAAGAAGTTATTGAAGGTTCCTGCACATGCCCCAACCCTAGGCTCAGTCAAGTGAAGAGCCTGTGCTGACAGAGAGAAAGCTCCCCTCCCTGCGAGGCAAGAGCTACAGGTTTGTTTACATCACTGGAGAAATTGTGTACTTGTCTTTGGTTGTTCATTTTCTCTGCAATTCCCAAATCTCAACATGACACTGTTCTAAGAAAGTTTGAGCAGAACTCCCAGTTATTTGCTGTTTCCTAATGATTTGCATCCTTAAGAAATAATCAAAAACAGCATAAAAATGTAAATGTGAGGAAATGGGATGGGTATTCATTCAGCCATGCAGCTGGAATTCAGGAACTGCTGTAATTGCACACAAACAACATAATTTGCCTCCCTTGTAGATGTTTTTGCTTATTCACATCACGTCTTTCTTTTTCAGGGGTGTTGCTGAAGTTCCTACTCCCTGCAAGTCGAAATAACCACTATTCTGTTCTCTTGCCATCCCAAGCCTGAGATGTTGAGTTGCTCAAGGATGACAACACCAGGGCCGGCATCCAGGGCAGCATCACACAGCAGGGCACCCACTTCCCCACACAAACTGTTGGCCCAGGTGGGAACTCTCAGTACACTGGGTACAATGGTAGAGGAAGAAAAAAACACAGCTGGGATTGTACTGATGGAAATGGGGTAGAGAGAGAAACAGCACCATCATAAATACTGTAAAAACTCTTTAACTAACGAGAAACAATGCAAACAGCTAGAATATAATCAAGGCTTTTGCCATCAGACTGGTAAACATCTTGTCTCTCCATCACCGTCTGTCAGGTACATTCTTCTTTTTTTGGATTTTGTAGAAACATGCTGCCTCATCTGGCAAGCTTGTTTTAATGAGAGGTTACTTATGTCACTCTTGGCTATTCTCTCTTCACAACTATTCTCTGACTTGGGATTTAGGAGGTGCCTATGTGAAAACCCTCATTACCTATGTGAAGACACAGAAAGTGCTCAGCTGCTGAAGTACCAATGCAAAGGTTCCAGGAAAGCCTGCTAGCCAAGCTCCATTTTCCAGCCCTCTTTTATTCCTCTGAACTCAACTATCTGAAAAAATTACATGAAATAACGTGCAGCACATATTTCCCTGAACAAGAATCAAATGCAGGAAAGAAACTATTTGCATATTAGAAATCCTGTTCTGTAGAAAATCTATGTGCCAGGAAAATGGAACATATGTGCTGAATGAATTTAGGCATAGCTGCACCTTTCCTGTGCTGCTTAAAAAAAATCACATTTACTACATCAGTCTGAGACTGACATGGACTTTTCATCAGCATTTCATCAAAATTGAACAAATATGAAATACAAACACCAAGTACAACCTGATGGTACAGGATTCATGGTTCAACATGCGGCATCACGATTTGGAAAAGGATTTTGCTGAAGCCAAACACCTGCCCTTAAGTGGGATAACAACAGACTCCTCACTGAATATCCAAACAAGTGCTGGCAGGACAGAAGGTAGTATGTGGCAACAGGTTAGCTGAACAATTCACACCTGCACCACGGGGAGACACACTGCACACAGCAGCCTTCCTGATCTGTTCACTTTTGGGAAATCCCTCAGGGGATGTCAAGCCCAGGAGCTCGATGTGCTTCTGGTGTAGATCTCTGCAAGAACCATTTCAAAAAATAACACAGAATTGCAGTGGGAGGGTACATGAAGTAACAGAGAGGAATGCAGAAGTCTGGTAGAGTTCTGGACACTTCAAAACATCAAAGCTATCAAAAGAGCAAGTTCATCCACAACTTCATCTCAAAGGAAAGCTCAGCCTTTTTCCCTACTGCAGTTGCTCAGCTGCCTACCTGAACAGGAGGCAGTGAACACGTATTTTCTTTCAGTACTTTGCAGCCTGGTGGTGGTAACTCCCTTGGAAGAGCTATATAGCAAATCCTTTTTGGCAATTGCAACACACCAGTGGAAATGATTTATTACCAAATGTGTTTGAACCAAATGAAAGGAAGAGTTTGGGATACTTCTGCTGCTTTGGAAAAACAGGGTATTGGTCACTGGCAGAGGAGGAGGTGCTCTAAGTACAGCACACTAGAACACTTCAAACATTAAATCTACCTATGGTACTTTGAACATCATGTTCCTATTCCAAGACTCCTTGTTTACAGTCAGACATTCACATTCACAACAGCATGGAAACACTTCCATCCACAGGCTGCTTAACATTGTTGGTCTTACTGTAATACCAAACTTCTGAGCTCCTTGGTATCACATACGTGGGTGGATACTTGGTTATTCAAATACATGGGTGATACATTGCTAATGTCCAATAACAAGCAGTATATTTTTCTGGTTTTTGTTTTGCACAGACACTGCCATTGAGCTGTGGCTTTTAAAAGATGTAACTTTTCAGGAAAACATGAATATGGTCATTATAAGGATTGTACTTCTGCAGTTTCAATTCTGCTGGCATACACAATTTCTGTATTGTTTTCAGATACACAAAAATAAAGAATCAAAAAGTTACCCTTATCAGAATATTGTTCATTTGAATCATTTGAATCATATCAGTTCATGTGAATCAGCCTGTTCATAGCAAAAGATCTCATAATGAAACAGATGAAAAACACACAGTTTTTGCTATTAATCTCCCATTCAATTTTTCTAGTGGATCCACTCTGGTATCTATGAACACATAAAGATTTTGTATTGTCTATGATTAGACTTGCTAATCAAGCTGTACCTTTATCCCAATGCATATTTACCAGCAATGATAAGGCTCTTTTGTAAGTTATGCCATTCTGTCATTGAGAAAACCGGAGAAGTTACTTCACCTCTGGTAGGATTTACTTCCTCTGGTAGGATTTACTTCCAGATGGAGTAAATCTTCTGTTCCCCAACTGTCTGGGCTGACCATAACCCACAGTATGCCAAGCTCCAGGCAGCCCTCAAGAACCTGCCATTTCTCACTCTTTCCTGCCATCTCTGCCAGTACAAGTGCAGAGGAATACCTAATCCAGAGATACTTAACTGGGTACATTTTGCCCACAGGTCACAGACATGTAGTATCTCCTATATTCCTGCTGGAAATCCTGTCCCTTCACATTATTCTCCTGGCATGGCTTGCTGTTCCGTTATGAGAGGAAAACATAGTGCCTGAACGGCCTTGTGAAAATGGTAATTGGTGGATACTGGAAAAAAATTCACCGATGGCAAGAATGAATGTGTTTTTACACAGTGTACAGAAGGATCAGAACTCAGAAGGTATTGAAATAAACAACATATTTCTTTATCTCACCCCAAAAGAGTCAATAGCTACAGGAAGTGTTACAGTACAAGCAGCAGGTTCTGGGATAACCAAAGTAAGACAAATCACTGTCCAAAAAGAGTGAAACAACTACTGTATTACATGTGGATGCAGCCTTGAAAGCCTTCTTAAAAAATAAAATCTCTGTGTTATGTGCATGAAAATGCAGCTGTTGATGAAGCCGGAGCTATTCAAGGGCACTAATCTCTTCACAACTGATGACAGATGCATTTCTTTTTCCATTACTTTATCCTTGTAAGAACAAGCTCCAGCTCCTGTTACTGTTTGGATCAGCTACTGGAGACAAGCACTGTAAGTCAGTAATTTTTTTCAGTATTTTAATGCTTTGTGACTCAGGAATTATGAAAAAAAATTTGCTATTTTTAAAATACAAATTGGAGAATTAGGTACTGAAAGTTTTCTGATTAAACTATGTTGCTCTACATTGTTTGCACACTTTTCAAAAACACCTGTAGAAGAGGTGAAATCCTGGCCCAGGGAGGCTAAAAAGAGGCCTCATCTATGAAAATGGAGTCTCAGAACAGAATATTGCTAAGGTAAGAAACTGAGTTTCTAGTAAGAAACTCAGCAGTAATTTATAAACTCATTGACATGGCTATATAGAAATATTTCTAGTTTGTCAGAATAAATCCTACTATTCATCATCAGCATAGTTATAGCCTACATCAATCATCCGCACTTCAGTCACCTTGTTCATTCTCATACTCTGCTGATTCAGCTTTAAATTTTATTTCACTGATAGGAGTCTTTCACAAAGGTCAAAAAGTGCCTTCAAAGTAAGGAGAGTGGTTTTGTCTAATGAATCCTCAGTTACTACTCCTTCTCTAGTTAACCTCATTGCAGTCAAATGAACAACATTCTACAAAAATTAGTATCCTTATCCTTTGGATTTACACTGGAAATAATCACCAATACTCATAAGGTTAGTATAGAAGAAATTAGACTGAAAAATAGCAGCTCCACCAAGTTTCCTCACTTCTTAATTTCTAAGACCTTTATTTTATGTCTAATTTGTGCTCCAAATTTGGAGCTGAAGAGTTCTGAGGGTCTGGTCTATTCGGTGGGAATGATCTGGGTTACTGAAAATGAAATTTTGTGACTCAAGTTTTCTAGCCCTTAACAAATCAGTATCAGTCCCATCATGTTTCATATATCAAACTGTAATCCAGATCAGAAATTACAAATCCCTATGATCTACTACTGTTTCACATGGACTAGCTGACATATGAACACCTCAAAATTTCTTTCCACTACGAACTGCAGCCCTAGGCAGTCATACAGGAGATCCACAAGAGCTGAGCTCAGTCCAGCTCCAAGATAGAAAGGCACTATAAAGTTTAGCCCAGAGTTCACATTATGGACATTTTTATAAGTAAAAGCAAAAGCAGATAGTAAACGTTTTTGAAACAGGCTATGTATTTATATCCAGTACTTCAGTAAGTGTGACAAATGTTGCCACCTCATGGACAGGTGCAGGGTTTGATCCAGCTCAGCGGTAGGAAGGAAAACAGATCACGGAGATGACTCATTGCTGCCCTTTCACACTCCCCTGAGGGAGGAAGCCAGAGCTTGGCCAGAAGGATGCTTTTTCACTTGGGTCTGAATCCAGAAGTATGGCTACACATCCACAATTAGGAAAAAAAAAAAAAAAAACATAAAAAGAAAGAAAGAAAGAAAGAAAAGAAACAAAAAAAAGACTAAAGACTACACACATTCAGAGTATTTGACCATTTCTAATATAAGGGCAAGGGGGAAAGACTGATGATTTTTCCTTGAAAAAAACACATAATATTCAACTTAGGACCTGGCATGGTCCTTTACTGTCAAAGAGTCAAAGGTGAGCACTCAGGAGTAAAACACCTGAGTAAAAGGCTCTGGGACTTGGAGTTTTCAAGAGGGTTACCAAAATCTTCAGAATCATGAAGACAATAACCTCCAACTGGACTACAGGATTTTAATGCTCCATAAAATGTCTATCTTCTACTTGTAAGCTGCAATTATAGGGTATTTCATCAGGTATTTCCAAGGACAAAGTTTTATGTTACAGTATCACATTGGTTATTCACTGTTTCACCACTTTTGGGAACTACTGCAGAAAGACTGTCACCTGTTGAATTTTTCCCTTCCTGATGAAAAGGCAGCTGTGACATCCTCCTCTATAAGACAGAGGCTGTTTCAAAAGCCATTACATGGTGTGTATGTTAAAAGTACATTCATTCCACACAGCACTATAATTTGCACTTCATGTAACTGGATGAGCATAAAAAGACTACAGAATGTTGAAGCAAAAATCCCTATGTCAAACTTGAAATGTTTTAAGAATCAATTTTTTTAAAAAACAGGGCTTGGTAAAAATACATTCATAGTCAACATTTATGAATGGTCTGAAAAAGACAGTATGGTGGCTAACTGGGAGTTTCCTATCATTGTGATCCCCATATAACAGTCTGCCTACTGAAGAGAAAGAAGAATTGTACCAGCTTGATTTTTAAATATGTTCTTATGTTTATTACACTTTGCTACTCTACTCTCCTAAAATGGTGGCCTCAGGAAAAGCTGCTTTGGCAGGCAATTGCAAAGATTCCTGTGGAGAGGAAGTGAAAAGACTGGGCATACAAACAACGGCTGCTGCCATGTTCAAAGCACTGGGGAGAGTTCATAGAGCAAAATGCAGTCCTAAGTAAATGGGTTTCAGGCAATTTCAGTGTTAAGATAACATCATTAAGAGTAGAACAGATTGTGCTCAAACCCTGCTGTTTATAATTAACACATTGCTTCCAAATACTCCAGGGTCCCTGGTAAATAGTCCTCTGCTCAGATCCACCCAGACCAATCAGAGTATTTTCATTAGGTTCCATGCTGGGCCAGCACCTGTTTGGACAAATCCAAAAGAGCCAAAATACTCTTCTTTCTGGCCAGCTAAGTAGAGAGATGAACACAGCTTGCCTTAGTCATTGTCACAGGGTCCATATGGCTGTGAAGCTTGTTTTCACAAGAAATCGTACAAGTACTTTATTATGTCGAAGTTCACGGTCCTATAAACAAAAACACAGTATATTAGAGCAATCATCTTAACAGTGCTGAGGCTTTAACCTGTTTGGAGACAGCACATGCAGGAAATTCTGCACAATCAAAATCAAGCAATTCCCCAAAAGAAATGCAAGCAAGGATTAATGAATTTTTCGTTCCTCTCATTATTTACAAAACCTCTCTTCTGATTATTTAAACTTCGTAAAATTCTAGAAAAAAAATATAGCAACTTCCTAGTAAAGACTCTTATTTCAATAATGAAACAGTAAAAATATAACAGTATTAATAAGATTATATTTTTATACAGCAAACGATGTTCTAGTTGGTGATGCAAAGCAACAACCTTTTATGCTACTGAATGTTTTGTTCATCTCCCAAACCACCTGTTTTAGCATGTACTACGTAACTCCTTCATCTGTACTCATTTGGAGCCTGCGTTCTTTCAGTCTTGACAGTAGTTGACCCATGTTCATAGCTAAATTTGAAAAATCCAAGAATGCCAATCAATGGGATAGAAGATTTTAACGTACACTTTTGTACTTTAATGGCAGGCAAAATGAAACAGCAGTAGAATAAAACATATAATTATTTTTTTTTTGTCTCTAAACTCATTATTCTATACAATCTAACACTCAGACTTTAGGGTTTACTGTTTGAATAAATAATGCAAATTACTGCATATAATGACAAGTATAAAATTAAAAGCTTTTTTTTTTAAGAAAAGTATTCAATGATGCAAAAATAACTGCTAACAATACTAAGTGAGGTTAGCTAGCTGAATTCTTATTTGTTGGACTACAATAATTTAATATTCTCTGTTCATGCATCATCCTGTAACCCACTTTTCCAAAAGTTTTTATAAAGCAGCATTTTAGACAGAGAAAAAGTTTAGAAATCCCCAAGATATTTAACAGGAAATACTCTGTTGCAGTCCATTTATTAAACCAGTGACAAATTTAAAGACATTAACTGTCGCTGTTAGACTTGCACAACATTGTGTCACTCAAAAACGTGCTTTAATTACAAGGCTTTCCACAGAAACAAAATCATACATACTAACAAATGCTGACCTTATCAACTAAATGAAAAAGAATTGTCCTGTCATAACAACTGGGTTTATTACAGACTCTCTGAAAGGATCCATTATATTCAATAAACACTAAGAGAGCCCTACTACAGCTAGAGAAAACTTATGAACTTAGGTTTGAAATTCTTAAAACAGAAATTATTTCTAATGAAGAAACATCTAACTTTACCTTCAGCTAAACGTTTAACTACTATGAGGTAAAAGACAGAGATGTTTCCACAAAGACTGAGTATATGCCACAGAAAGAGCCAGGCATGAGGTTCAGTGGTAATAAAGAGAGACCATGCACTCCAGCAGTTACCACCTTAAAAGACACCAGGAAGAGACGCAAGTTTCTTCTCTTTTCAAAAAACAGGTGGCTTTTTTTTTTACTGCAAACTTCACTTTTGCTTAAAAAACACAGAAAATGAAATGACAATCTGAACAGCTTGAATGGGGGTGGGGAGGGAGCACCCTTTTCTGTCCCATTCTTTGCACTCCTCAGCCTTCTGTTAGGAAATACACTGGAGTAACAAGGCTAAGGATTGAAGCTATAATCTGAAGATTTTAGCGACTAACAAACTTATTTTAGTACTATTGCAGTAACAGAGAAAGAAGAATCATAAGATGGGCTGCTTACTTGGTATGTATTTTGGCTGAAATTGCAAAGTAGTTCCTTCCCTGTGATAAATACAACCCAAACTATTGCCGATAGAAAATGAAATTTCTTAAAGCACAGATCAGGCCTTCATCCTATAGCTAGCAGCCCCACCCAGGAAAGAGAGAAGCTCATTTATAATGAATTCATGAAACCCTGTCTTTTTAAGGATCATCCTTCTTTAAGATTTAATAAACAGCATGGGAAAAGTGTATTTTAATAAAAATTGTAACAAAGGAACAAAGCAAGATTAAAAAAAAGGAGAAACAGGAGAAAAGCAGAACAGGCCGACTTTAAAATAAATAAATCTATCCATCTATCCACCTACCTACCTACCTACCTACCTACCTAATTTAAATAGCCCTTTCTAGGCAGCAAATAAAGACCTGCAACCTACTTGGTGGGATAGAAAAAAGATTTGCTTTCTTCCTCGTAACATGTTGGAAAAGTCAGTTTGGAGATATATATGTATGCATATACACATACAGACACATCAGACCTACAGGAAAGCAAGCTTAAACACTGTATAATACCATGCACTGAGGTTTGAAGTGACAGTGTCTCTAGTAACTACTTTCTCCAGTAAACATGAGCTGCATGGCACAAGTTCTGGTCCTGTTTTCTAGCCATCACTACCTTCCAGCAAGTTTAATGCAGTCATTGAAACTTCTAAGGATGTCAAAGTTGCAAGGAAAGGGCTGTCAAAGTATCCCAATTCAAGGATATATCCAATGTATAACTGTATACACAATGATCCATGCTGCTGAGCAGATGGTCTGCTGTGCTTGGCTCCAGGGGGAGCTTTTTCAGGGCATCACTCACAAGTGACTTTACTGCCGGGAACAGCAAACTGACATAGCAAAGCTGTGGAGGTCTGGCAGTGTGGTCCAGCCAGACCTGAGCCAGACAAAATTTTATTCTATGGCCTGTCCAACTGAAAATTGAAATTAGTGTATCTGCTGCATTTACTGACAAGGCTACTGGACGTTTAATAGCTCAGGAGAGCAACATGTGCACTGAGGTTAAGGAATACAGCCTCAGGTTCTACTCAAGTCCTACATTACAGAGAACAGTTGGCCTTGAGAACATTTTTCCCTTTGGACAATGTCACTTCTGGGCTCTGTTCTGGTCATAGGCTGTTTATCCAAGACTTGCTAATAATGTGGCAGTGACAGATAAAATACGAGACATAGGTCGGATTGTTGCCTTGTATTGCATGTATTTCTATCTGCAAATTATTGCCATCTCTCCTGATGGATCTTGAACAGTTCTCAGACTTCACAACTGAAGGCTCTGGATAAACAAAGACACCAATGTACCTACATCCACTTACAGAATTAGCTTGTATCAATATCAGATCACACAAGATAGTCTATGTGCAAGCATTCTTATAACCTATATAGTTTTTACATCATATGCACAACACTGTTAAGAACCAAATATAATTTCAGATTCAAATACCATAATGTGCTTTTTGGTAATGAAATCGACTGACATTTTAGAGCAGTATTTTCACATGAAGTCCCTGACCTTTATTAAGCACAAAGACAGTATGTTACTGTAACACATACTGCCACTGTAACATAAATCTTTTTCAAAACAGGAATGGACTATACTTACCTTGGGTACAACATTTCTCATGAATTACAAGACTTATTCAGTCATTCTTAGAAAACATCCACAGGTTTTCTATTCTAGTCTACAAAGAGTTATAAACTGAGCAAATCCTTGGTTTGAAGTCTCTTTCAAGTCAGCACATGCAATAGTAAATGAACTCTAACAGGCTCACCGGGCAATAGCTCTGATGAAGTCCAGAGATACAGTACATTTGTATCGTGGTCCATCAAGCTGGTCACTCTGGCCAACCGTGGATAACAGCTGCAGTGTCACAAGAGAGGTGATCTATGGACAAGAGACACGAGTAATGTTAGTCATTTTTGTTAACATGAACAGCAGTGGACAATTTGTTGTTTTGATTTTTTTTTTTTTTTACATTTGGTATAATTCCCATTTTTCTCTGGAAAGTCACTCCTACTTGCTCATTGCTCACTTGCACATAGCTCTGCAGCTAGAAAACCCAGGAATGGACATACATCTCATCATTACATTATCAGCACTAGCAGTGATAGACACAGCCTAAACCCTTCATATCAAAAGTTATCCTGGAGTTTTGATTAGTGGAACAGAAGTAACAGCCATGAGCTGGGCATTTTCCATCTCTCTCTCTGACAATCAGGAGGGACTAGGATTTTGTTTCCTTTATCACTGAAGATCACCTTTTGAACTTTCCCACTCAAAGTTGGATATTCCTGTGCCAGATCATATCACATTTTGAACAGGTGGATATGTCACTCTACTCCAGATAAAAAGGAATTTGAAGGTTGGAAAGAAAAGGCTGGAAGACTGTATGCTACAAAAGAGCAGGGCCTGAGTTTACAGTGTCTTGACAGAGCCATTGATTATTTTACCAAAAGAACAATGTACCAGCACACTTTTTCACTTTGCTCCTCCAGTGATGGCTATGGTACCACTGAAGTACAGTCATGGGGTGTCACCAATGAAAATAGCCAGCCCATTCTGACTCAGTTAGGAAGAGACACCTAGTGATTCCATTGTCTCCCTCTTTTCTCCCAGAAACCAGGGAAAGAAAGAGGTAAAAGCAGAAAAGAAAATTTTTCCTTGGCCTTTGCAATAGACACCACTGACAATTCAGGGCACTGAGGTTACATTCTGTGACAAACTGGTATCTGGCCACAGGTTTCGTTTTCAAAAAACCACCCAACCATGACCTACTTCTGAATAATGATAATAGGACTGGGAAAGGGATTTCTCAAGAATAAATGTATCAGGAAAGAAAGTGTCAGTTCAAACGTTCAAGGAAGCACACTGCTATAAAAAGCATCAGCAAGTTCCTACCAGTATCAATAAAAAAATAATCCTAACTCAGTAATAACCCTGCTCTTTTGCTGAAAGCACACTTGGTTTTCAAATTTGTGACAGTGCTTGTAGGAGGTAGGAATAATGTAACAGAAAAAAATGACACCTACCTGTGGAGAAGAGAAAAAAATATGGTACCTAAGAATAAGGCAATTTTTTTAACAGCCTGCATTTAACTTTCTTTCATATGGCATGAGACAACAATAGTTTGGATGCCAAAATTCTGCAAAGTCTTTGGAGTTTGTTTAAAGAATGCTGCTCTATACATAGTCACAAAGACAAATTCCACTTACTTAATTCAGATCTATAAATTTCATGATTTATCAAATTTTAGCATTTTTAGCAAAATTTAAGAAAATGCAAATGGTTCAAATTCCAGTTCATGAATCACTTTGCACTCATCACTGGGTTGGGATAAACCTCAAACTCGTATTTAAAATACTCACAAGAATACATTTTTCTCCATTCTTCATTCAACCAAGTCCATATTCATTATGGAGGAATCTGCTGTAACAGTTACACCCAGGTGCATCAATACTGGCAAATCACTTCTGCACTATACGCTTGCTGCTGGTCTCAACACTCAGAAATCACCAGTGAAGGAATAGCAGGAGGGTTCCTTAAAGTTCCTTATGACCACAGACAAAGTCTGAACAGTTCAGAGTCAGACCCATCTCATTTTTCTGTGAGATGTAAAAGTGACCTTGCTGCTGCATTACAAATGCTCCAGCAATAATTCAACAAATTGTACATTTTCTTTTCCAACTAGCACCAAATGCTCTGCAAGTAATGCAAGGTCAGCAATGTTAAAGTCCTTACTAAAGGCTGACTCAAAAAATCCGAACTACTTCAGACTGGACACTAAGTTTCATAAATGTTCTTTACTAAAGAAATTATATTTGAAGACTCAATGTACAATATTACAAGATAAATGAAGCTGCTGATCATCAGAGTAACGAACTATGGAAAGAAACTGCAACCTTCTACTTTGTTTCTTTCACAACACTTAATAATGGTTATCGCAAGAAAGCAAGTGCAGAAACAGCAAGTGCTGACCCTGAGACCACTTAAAAAGACAGCTGTAGAGAGAACTGCACTTTTCAATTCATGCAGGCAAGAAACAGTTTTATCTCCAAAGAGGCTCAGAAGAGACAGAAAGAATATGTATCTAAGGGGAGTAAGTAGGGACCAGCTTTCCTACAGACAGTCAAATGTTAGAAGCTAAAATACCTAACTTGTTAGTCTTTGGAGTAGAATTCAACATGTAGTAGCTACAGATGCCTGGCCTGTACATGGAGAAAGGCAGAGATCTCCTAAGGACAAGTCCAAAAGCCTGCCTGCTAAGGGGGCAGCAGCCTGGAGCTTTGTTTGCACAGCTTTTTCAGTGGGTTCAGGGAGACTCAAAACCAGCAAGGGAGCTCAAAATGCAGTGACTTCTTAATTTTTTCTTGCTTTATACAATATTGCAGGAAAGTTCTGCTGCTGTCAGCCGCAGAAATGAACAAGATATCTATTTTACGCAATAAATTGATAGGAAAAGCTGAATTGTGGTAGATGCGGAATTACTAAGATTCTCTAATATTCGTGCTGAACCTAGACCAAATAAATAAAAGATGACTGTCTTCACCAAACGGTTCAGAAATCTTCTGGTACAACAGAAGGTCCAAACACCTTCTGACACAAGAGGCTTGAGCACCTCTGCTGAAGGTCTGACAGAGAACTGGGGTGGGACCAAAGGAAGGAGGAAGAAAAAGCCATGTACAGTATTAAATCATGACCAGACATAAAACTTGCACTTTTACTGCTTCTGAAGCTGAGGTATTTTTGCATAAAATTGCAATCTCTCTGGGTCTACCTAGGGCATTCACCTGATAAAGCAGGATACTGTGGAATGAACTGGGTTTAAGACAGTGCATTTGTAGCACAATTTAGAAATTCACCCATGTTCATGTCCTGTTAACGCTTAAGTTCCAGATCTCATGTATAACTTAAGCACTGAAAAACAATTACTACTTCCAAAGTTCAGGTATTGTAAAACTTCGGAGGCAATATGTTCTTAAATTAAGACACATCAAAAATTTGAAACACAGATGAGAAAAATATGAATGCCAAACTAACTGCACTTCTTAGCCAAAAATGCACCACTGCTTTTGAAATATTTTTTAACATAGTCATTTTTTTTTTTTTTAGTATCATGGGTACAGCGGCTCTATTTCATTATCACAAAAGCTTGAGAAGAAACATCTGGCAAGAACAGACTAGAAACAAGCCAGAAAAACTGTGTGGGTGATATAAGAAAGAATATTTATTGAGAATCTTTTTAACAAAATAAATTACAGTTGGAAGAAATATTCTAGAGTTATTTGTAAAATTACTTAAATTTGTAATGATTTAATACTAGCAAACGCTAGTAATTACATGAAATTTTCTACAGGAATAACAAGAAAATTGGAAAAAAACCCCAAAAACTTTACTGATCTGAAAGATGTAGAGAAACAGGTTTTACCAGTATGTTTAAAAATAACTGATGATGGAACTTGCTTTGAAATGTATTTGTGTGAGAAACCTGCTGCTGAAATCTTCGATCCAAAGTGATAATAATCATAAAAGCACAGCAGACAACTGTTCCAGGAGGAAATAACCTCTCTGATTGCTTCTGGAGATTCATTGGTCAAACATGGGCACTGAAACCTCTGGAAAAAACAAGCAACCCACAAGCCATCCTTCAAGGCAGCTTTTTTCCTATCAGCCTGGACTAACAGATGGGCTTTGCATCATTCCCCAAGCAGACACAAAGACTGGCTTTGTGAGCATATGGCTGTGTGGAAGTGAGAAGGATTCCAGAAGCAAGGGCTGTCTGCTGAGAAAGGCCAGGCTCTTCCCGAGGACACCACAAGAAGCCAGAAAATATTCAGTGAGGTGCAAAACATGAGCAGAATTAGAACCCATGACACAGGGAAATGCATTAGTTTGGGTAAGCAATGACAGGCTATCTAGGAAAGAGTCTGGACAAAGTATAGGACATATCTCAAATCCATAGAATAAAATCGAACAGAAAATGCTGCTGACTATCTGGAGTGGAGGGGAAGCTGTTTCCTCAGAGATGTAATTGAAATCTCACCACGCGTACATTTTAAACTGGACTGGAAAAATATTAATAAAAGAAGGAACAATTTCAAACTGGCAGAAATATAATAGATAATATGTGTGGGTTTTTTCATCTCCACAGTTTATAATATTCAATTAAAAATCTTGCTCAAGATATGTAAAATTAATTCTAACTCTTCAGTCTGGCTTACCGTCACACACAGATTCTGAATGTCAAACGTATCAAGAAATGAAGAACTTTCCATATTCAGCACCATCAGACAAGGGTACTTACATTCTTTCACTGTCACATGAATGGTGCTTTGCAGCACCATCACCCTGTTGCTCTCAAAGCCTGAGAACTTGATCAAAACCTACCACTGCCAGCAGTCACTCTCGGCACATGGAAAAACCTCGGCTATGCAACACGGCACTTGGAACACCCAATACCATTTACAAAACACATTTCAGTCAAAATGACTGTGCAATACTATTCTGCAGTTAAATTCAATGACCCTAGTACAAATTATGTGAACATAAAAAAAACTACTCAAAATTACTTCAATGAAAATTACAGAGTATATATAGCTCATATGTCAGCCTTGTTTGAAACGCTCACACAGAAAGATAACCATAGAACTTTACAACTATATGTATTTAAGAGACCAATTGTTCAAAATTGTTTTTATAAAAATTATTAAAAATAAATCAGCATTTTTCTGAATGCTTGTACAAAACAAGCATTCGGATACTGAATTACATTTTGTACAACACTTTTAATGCATGAAAAAAATACAAAAGTAGGGACACCCCTCCAGATTACTTAGAGCCTTCAAGCCTGCAGTTAAACATGCATTATGACATGCTTCAGGCTATGTATTTTACCTTTATCTCAGCTTAAAGCAATCCAACTCTATTTTTAAATTATATTATGAACACGGTCAAAATGTGTCTGACATTAACAGGCACCAACAGACCCAGCCACAGCCACAGTGCTGCTCCACAGACAGGGTCCTGTGCCCCTCCCTTTGGTGACACAAGGAGGTGGTTGTGCAGGATGCCACGGGGCAAACACAGTGACCCAGCCTGCTTTGCAGTTTCTTTTATGAATGTTTGTATTTTATGTCTTTCTTTGTCCCAGATTAGTTTGGGGTTTTTATGTTTCTGTCATATAAGTATTATCTCATTATTCTGTGTTGAATCTCCAGGACCTTGATTTCATTCCACTTAAGGCAAATCTGTGTGATTTACAGATTTAAACAAGTGACTCCATTTGCTTTTTCAAAACTTCATCACATCAGTGAATCAGTCATTTATTAAGACAGCCAAAACTTCTTTTAATATCTTCTAAAAGACAATCCAGAGGAAATGTTTATTTACCCTCAAGTACATGACCTTGAATTTCTTGCTGTTAAACCCACTCAGTTTGTATCATACTCACTGCTTGAAAGATTTTTCTTGTGTCTCTTCAGAACAGAAAATTTACTAAGCCCAAGGTATATAACACAGAATTTTACTAGAAAATTCTTCTCGTTTTTACTCAACAGGTCATTAGAACTATTCTCACATGATATTTTCTCCATTGTATAATCACTGTTCACCATCTCTGCCTTATTCTTCTTGGTCTTATCTTTTGTGTCCCATTTACGCAAAATGATGCTTGATAAGAAGCAGTGCCAATTTCATACACTTAATCAAGGGATAAATGTGCACATTTTGCCTTTTTCCTTTCCCTCTCCTCTTTCTGCACCACTCCACCCTCCTGTCTTTCAGAACATCTTTCTGCATACTAGAAGCAGCCTGATCACTAGATCATTCTCCTGCAAGTGGCCTCCCTTGCAGCTTTTCGATCTCAAGAAAAATAAATGTATTCTTCTATTTTGAGAAGACACTTCCTACCCTTGCTCTATTCACATTTTAGAATACTTTCTCTTCAATTAGCAGTCTGTCTTCTAGGGTTTGTTTAGTGACTCTGACTAGCTGCAAATCCTGACTCATCAATGCAGTTTCCTTTCAACTCTTCTCTGTACTTTCTCATTATCTCTACTCCTCACATGTTCTCTTCCCAAAACCGCTATTGAAAAAAAAAACAAAACAAACAACAAAACGTATCATATTTTTTCTAAAATGGGGACACTGAATAAAGATCCAGGAATCATCCCAGGAAACCAAAAAGGCAATTTTAAAAAGCAAACAAGAAATCCATAATGAAGTATACTTCATCCAAAGTTTAAGTTAATCTGTAGCACACTTTGCCTCTGCAGTGGTAGAGAGTTTGAGAAGTTTAGAAAACCACTGGGCAAGTTCATGGAAGCAAATAAAACCATGGGTTGCTGAATGCAAAGAACATCACTTCTGTAGCAAGCATTTAAGACACAGGTAATAAAAAGTTGCAACATACATAGATACGCTCATCCTCTGCTTTCTGGTCTTAATTTTTTCCTGCTCATTTGATATTACTTAGTAGTCAGACAGTTTTACTGTCTAAGAAGTAAAACAGTGGGTAAGGCCACTTTCGGTCTGACTTCATGTGCCTGCTATGATGCATTCATCAAAGATAAAGTATATCATCTTCATCTTCTACATCCTACCACTGTTTCCCCTTTTAACCCTCTCTCAGGCCTCTGCAAATGCTCTTCACTATTAATTACTATATTCTCCCCATACCTTGCAGTCTTTGTAAAAACAAAAAAACCCACGCGATGGAAATCCAGCTTCCCCTGCCATCTCCTGAAAACCTTCTAATATCTCAAAAGCATTTCCACAGTTTAGCCTTGCCCAACCATTGTTACAGTAATATCGCTTTTTAAAAGCAGTTCAATGAATTTATTCATTTGGGAACTATTATTAAAGGAATCTTTCAAAGTGTTAATGAATTTGCTTTCTCTTCATTATTTTCATTCAATATAGAAATTAAGAAAAAGCTCCATTTTTTTTCTCTCAGCACATTTACTTTAGCATTAATCAGTTTGCCTAATAAGAAGGAAAATTAAAGGCAGTTCACGACACTCTTTGCCTCACTCTGCTCATCAACTTTAGAAAGAAGTATAAAAACTCTACAGAGTGATGCATGGATAAATCAGTATTTCTGAGTCAGTTCCCTCACTTTGAGGATCAATTAAAGTACTTCATAAAGGCATGAAAGGCATGCTAGAAATTTGCTTAATGGGGTATTTTCTGAAAGGATCAAATTATTTTCTGTACCTGAGGATTACTTGAAAATATTTTCAAAATTTTGTTAAGATCCCTGGAAGTGATGACAGGAGTTAATTTTGATGCTCAAACCCAAGATTTGAATGCATCTGCAATCTGTTGAAGATGTGTACATCTAATTTACTCTATAACAACCAGGAAACACATAACTCCTAAGCAGAAGGATTACAGATAGAAGTTACAGACGGCTGATTCAAAAGCACTCTCTTTTCTAGTTCATACTTCCAAAATCTGAGAAATTGAAGATGGTAACAGATGGTCAAAGGAACACTTGGGGAATGATGTTTACAGTTAATCTGATCACTTAAGTCAGGTAGCTTCACAAAGTGGACACCAGACAAAGGCTGGCTATTTTTCAAAGCTCAGGCAATAGCCAACAGAAGTATTCTTCTGCCATACCTTCATTCATTTTTGCATCAGAGGTCTAAGGTTCCAGGTGGGCTTTTCCACAAGAGAAGGAAGCAAACCTTTGTGCAACTGACCAAGCATATAACTTTAATTCCCCTAATCTAGAAAATTTTGCCTTCCCCCCCTCTTTATTTATTAAATCTGTCCCACAATGGCAATATTTCTAGATATTGCAAGTCAAGTTCTATGAAGAACAGGAAAACAGTAACGTTAGAAACACTACCCAGTACCTGTGATATTGATAGGACTTGATGTATTTACAGAAGGCACCTAAATTTTTAATGCTATTTCAGTAAATTATAGAACTGTGTACACAGAGTTACCAGCCCTTTATATGAAGAAATTCTGTTTGTAAAAACAGTTTTGCATTAAAAAATAATTCAAGCAATTAGGATTTCAAACCTGTCCTGAGGATAAAAATTGGTCTTTTGTACTTGGCAAGAGCAGAAATAATGAAATTTAAAGAGATTGCTCAGAATCAGACATTTGGGAGTATCTCCTAAGTTTAAACTACCTTGCTTTCTCCAAGAAAAAAAAATTCAATGTATCTTAACTACAGTATATTTTGGATGATTATGATAATTAAGTGTTTAAAGAGTATTGATCCAAATATTATATAAAGAAACAAGATATTAAGAATTCTTTAATTAAAAAAAAACCTCCAGGAATATTTGACCCAAATACTTCTCAAGTACAGATCTCAGGAATTTTCACTACTAGAATAGAAAAATTGTAAAATACATTGTCCCAAATGGGAGTCTGCTCTGAAAAATTAACAATTTAAAAATACGTTGATTTTAAATCTTGAGATTACTAAAACAGATCTTCAGAGACCCTCCAAAGTAGCATGCTGCTTCTCAACTACTCACAAGATACATTGCAGAAGACTGCAATCAACTCCACATTCCCTGTGACTAGATAAACTCTACAAATATTAGTGGTTCTATAATAGGAATAAATAGTAACAAAAACAAAAATAGAAACAACTTGTATCAATTGTTTAAGTGTATAAGTACAACATACTGGTACAAAATAAAGATCTTCCTAGATCTTCCTTGGCCCAATCTGCTGCTTCTTGAAAGTACCAGCAAAGGATGCTTAGGGAAGTGTGTAATGAAATTGCAAGGAAGAAAATTTCTTGAAACACTGGGTCCTAGTGTCCTTAACTTCAGAGACTTCAGTAATTAGGTACAAAATTGTTCACACACAGGGATCTGACCTATGTGTGTCCGACCTACCTGGTTTTGTTGAAACATGACATTTCATGCTCCTCTTGTGTTGTCAAACTGGAGCTAAAATAGGTTGCTGATTTGTGACATTAATGCACACATCAATGCATTGGAGGAGAAATTTATTATATGGCTGCACATCAAGAGATTAGAAATAACAAAACTGCCTACCTCTCAGCAATATATGGCAGTGAGTCACACTAGGTTCTATGCCACCCAACAGAGGAAAAGAAAAATCCCAAACACCTGAGAGCAATTAGAATTTGATTTGGTAAGGAATGTCAGAGCCTAGATAAACCAAGAGCTACAAAGTTCCTGTACTACAGTAACTGGGAGGAACAGTTACACTTCTGTTTGGAACACTTCCCTAACAAAATCTGTTGAAGTTTAACATATTCCTTCACCTTTATTTAAAGGTACCCTTAAGGAAAACAGATTAAACACCAAGGATGAATGTAAGTTTCAGTTCCCTCACAGCACAAGGAAGAGAGGACTCCTGAAAGTCACCTCTGTGCTGGTAGGAAATGAGTAGATCTGGAATCTTCCCTCTCTGAGCTTGCCAGAAAACCAAATAGCCTCATGGAGAATACTCAAATCTTAATAAGTAAATCTACGGCATTTGGTCCCCACCAGAACTAAGGAAAAGATCAGGATGAAGATTGTCACTCAAGAAGCCCTCTAGATGTTTGAAAAGAAATCAAACAAGCCCTATTGTAACAGCACAAGGTGATGGTTGTACTCTACAGTGAGAAGTGTTGTTTTCATTAAAGAAATGTGTTAGTTTAGATATGCTACAATAAAGCCTATAAATTCATAGCATCCATTTCTACAGAAAGCAAAGCTTTCAGCCAACCATGAATTGAAGAGTCATAAAATATTAAAAATCTAGGTTCAATGATCCATTAAATATGTTAGATGCAACTTCAAAAGACATCTATAAATATCCTTATATCCCTTGCACAGATATCCTACAAAGCGGTCAAAACTACGAGTTTTCTACCTCTTATTCAGTTATACTTGGTTTTATCAGATAAAGAGCATGAAATATCATCTGTCAGCAATTAAATGCAAATCAAAAAACTGTGTTCTTCTAACAAAACACTTGTTTTTTATGCAGTTTCCATCACCCTTTAATGCAACTGTGAAATTCTGCTAGTTATGCCATGTAACACTTAGCTTTTCTAACCTGGAAAAAATCAGTTTCTGACACTCCTGTCTGGCAAGCAGGTGAGGTGGGTAAAAAGACAACCAATGAACTAATGAACCAGTGTGCTGCCACACCCATCACCAAGGTGGTCAATGGATTAGACAAAGGATATGTAGTAAGGGAGGAACTGCTAAAGAGCAACATTTCTTAGTAACACTATGCAGTCAGTAAATATTTCTTCTGTCTTTATAGCACCCAAGGATAATTCTGTCTATTTAGACAGACAGAAACATTGAAAGACTCAACAACTCCAAAGAGTCCTAAAAACATCTTGCTATGTATACAATGTGTTAAAATTTGTGTAGTTAGCAAACACTGACTATACCGCTACACAATTGCAGATCGTTTATGGGGCGGAGTCTAAAATAGTGACATGCCGCACAAGGCTAATTCCACGTCATTCAGGAGTGGAGTTGGGAAGGCAAGGGGTGACATCCCCTGTGGCTACAGTAACTTCTGGGACAAAACTCTCCAGGGAGCTGAGCAGGGGCTCCCCAGAGTCTGGGAAGCCCAAGAGAGAGCGGAGAGACCCAGCAGGACCTGGCAGCTCTTGTGAGGGAGGCTGATACAGGGAGAGTGATGCCAGAGCACCAGAGACATTTGAAGAGCTCTAGGAACACAGTGGAAAGGGTGGGCAAAGAGGACAGACAGGATGTGGCACAGCAGAAGATGGCAGGGCAGTTTGTACCACATTTCCTGTAGATGTGTAGCCAAGTGCAGCCACCTTCCTGGCTGCTGAGTCTCAGTCAGGACCTTTTCACTCTCTACAACTGCCAGAAAAGAGTTTGAAGCCATGTGGGGATTGGCCTCTTCTCCCAGGCAACCAAGGAGAGGACAAGAGGAAATGACCTCACGTTGCACCAGGGAGGAGGCTCAGGTTGGACATCAAGCAGAACTTCTTCATTGAAAAGGTGGTCAGCCATTGGCCCAGGCTGGCCAGGGAGGTGCTGAAGTCACCATCCCTGGAAGTGTTCAAGAAATGACTGGGCATGGCACTTAGTACTACAGTTCAGTTGTCATGATGGTGTTCAGTCAAAGCTTGGACTTGATGAGTTTGGAGGTCTTTTCCAAGTTTAATGATTCTATGATTTGAAAAGCATAAAAGACTCTCCACAAGGTATCCTATGTTAGTTTCAGTGGAATACAGTGTAGTGAGGAAAAATTTCTCATGTTCTCATTAGTTTCCATGACTAATGAACTTCTTTCTTTTTGCAGTTGATAATTGTGATACCCACTCTATTTTGTGAATAATCGTTGTGTCAAGACTTTTCAATAATATTCAGTAATTATGAATCTGGACATTTTGAATATTAAAATTAAATCACTTTAAAATGGCTTAATCCCCCCCAAGTACTATACTGATCACCAAACTGAAAAATCCATACAAGAGATAAATAGAAAGGTGTGAAAAAGCAGGATAGAATCAAGCAAGCAAAGAAGTCTTTTGATCTCAACAGATTAAAAAGTCACCTCATACTAAAATGCCTACTACAGTGAGAAAATACAGGAGAAAAACAAAACTAAATAAAGAGAAGCAGTTATGATTGGCAAAGACCCTATTAGGGTCTGATGAAAAGCTACTTGTCATTCCAATCAACTGTTATATCTGAACATTTTTCCACCTCTTGGAAGCCTTTCACATAAGCTTTACATAAATGGGCAAATAGCTCCCATGGTTATCTTCTGGAATCTCTTCAGCAAGCAGAAACAGAAGTACTGCTCAAGGACATTTTAAAATGTCCACTGCGGAATCTGCCTTGCAGTCAGTAAATGTTAAAAAACCACCCTATCAAAGAACCAACTGATCAGAAGTGGTGCTCTCAGTCTGCTGTTCCTCAGTAAGAGAAGCACAAGCAGCTGAGACCAAAATATTGTGTAGGGTATGTTCTGGTTCTAATCACTCACCCTGGGCACCTGGCCCTCTGCCACAGAAGACTCAGCACCGCTTTTTAAGAAGTTCTCAACACATCTTGTCCAAGGTGACACAGTAACACAGGCAAAGTGTGGCTGCCAGGAGCTGTCTATTGGATCAGGACATACAGACCATTCCTCTGAGCTGCCAGGCAGTCTGCATCTGCATGATGGCCAAGTTCAATTTTACAACCAGATCTTGCACATTTTGTCCTGCAGAAGCACTACATACTGTTAAAAGCTGACTAATTTTATCTGGAAAATGCATCAAAACTTTGTCATCGAGAAAATTTTAAGACATAATTCTGCACTTAACAAAACAGAAAAGGAAAAGGTTTCATACAAAGACTCTTCTGACTCTAAAACTGTTCTCATTTATTTTATAACAGAGAAATTGTGCAATATAAATGTTACCATGGTAACAACTCACTTTATTGAACAAGAGAGAAAATAATTATCCCAAACCTGCATATCATGCAAGCACATGCAGTAAATTTAATGCTGCCCTTTTTTCCCCTCACTATTTTTCTTCTTGCAAAGAGAAATAGATTTTGAATTTATACCTTATAGCAAGCCAGGCATCATTTTGCCTGTCCCTCCCACTTCTTTGTATATTTTACACCTCTTGAGTGCTTGATGTGAAGGACCCAGTTACTTAGAAATAGAAAAAGGGATTAATGAATCAGAAATGCTCTTCCCCCTCCTGAGTGAAGTACAGAAGACTCCTATGTAAATGCTTCACGCATTTAAAAAAAATGAAGCCCTAAGGCAAGCACAGCACATGCTTAGTATTCACTCAGTATACTTAACAGGAACCCTTAGTTTATAGAAACCCAAAAGTTATTCATCTCCAGACATAAATTAAACTTGATTTTACTGTTCTGTCCAAATATTTCTTGTGATATTGTATTTGTAAACATATATTTATATTTTATATACAAGGGACAGCAATATTTTCAGAAGAACTGCATGGATTTAGCCATACAAATCCAATTAATCTCAATAGAACTTGTATGGCTAAATCCCTGTGCTCAGCTTTGACATTTTAGAAGCAGTGGGGGAGGTTTTTCAAGGAGTGAATATGTATTATACAAAACTTAGTTTTCTCAGAAATAAAATACCATGTAGATACTTAGAGATATCAACAAACATTTATGTGTTTCTGTCAAGGAAATCACATTCCTAGGAAAGCAGGCAAGGATTTCCACAAAACTCTTATTTTACAAAAAATAACAGTATTATCCTGCAGCCTATGAGATAAAACTAATCACATGTATATATTAGTCGGATAAATTATTCTTATTTTACCTCCTGTTTCCAGTTTTGATCTTTTTATTTCATTTGCAGTGCATCTGCCTCTCTCATGTGAAATGTTAAAGAATGAATTTAATCTAGTGTTCACAGTTGGAGGGTGCGTTTGGGATGCATAAAATTCATGTTTTTAAAAGATCACTTTAAAGAAGTGACTTAGAAGTCTGTTTAGAAAGATGATCTTGCCACCACCCTCCTTGGGTTTTTTGTTTACTTTTGTTTTGTTTTTTGGTTTATTCACAGTCCTAAACAACTTAGAGAGTTTAAGTGTATAAACAGAACTACATTCAACCAATTTCAGCAATGAAGAGTGCAATTAATTTTGGCTATCTCTTAGAAGATGTCTTCAGGTACTAGGAACAATTTATGTATATACACATTAGTGCACATACACAATACAGGCTGTGCAAAATCTTCAGTCACTACGCTGTCTTCTTCATGGAATTGGAACTCTCCAAATGATCCAAATACAGCTTATCTTGGGAGAGAATTCCTTCTGGAACATAGGCTGCAATGCTATGTCCTCCATAAATACACACATGCCTATACTACTTAGTAAATTTAACACCTCCCTATGAAGCTAAAACATAAAAATATATTATTTTAAAATATTATATATAAAATATATAAATATATAATATATAAAAATATAATTCCAGTAGTTGAATTGTTAAAACTTACAATTCCATATAAAGAAGGTGATTTTAAGTGCCTTCTCCCTTCCCCTAAAGCCTTCAACAATCAGTACCAAGTTTTCAGTTCCTAATCCAAATACTACTAGAGATGTATGTTTCCCATACAGCAGTTGAACAGTTAAATCCCAAGAGTCTTACAACTGCAGAAGTGATATAAATAATGTCTCCTTTTACAATAATTTAGATTTTCCATTTGCCAGTAGTTTTTGTATGGAAACCTTTTTTTTTTTTCCAGTTCAAGTATAAATCATACACATGCAGTGGAGATATTTTTGTTTGTTTTTGTTAAAGAATAAGAAGTAACTGACTATTTTGGAATTAGCTGGACATATAAAGTATTCAACAAGCAAGCCACTAAACGAATAGGACAAATTCACCCAATATAAGCCACTATGCTGCTGTTTATTCTTCCTGAATATGAACTGGTTAGCTAGTTGCTCACAGGAAGCCTTAGCCCACATGCTAGTTGAAAATTTTATTTAAAGCTTGTTGTATTTCAAATTAATAATGATCAGTGCAGTACTGTATCCTCAAGTCACCCTTTTTGCCTGAAATACATGATAAAGTTACTACTTCATGAAAAACTAAAGCCATTAAAAATAGAAACATTGCTAAATGCTTCTGCTAAAAGTTGCTAAAGCAACATTTTTCTGTAATGGTATGTTCGGAAAGCCTTATGACTTGAAACAAGTTCATAAAAGCAACAAGAGCGTGTAACAAAAAAAATATACATTATCAATTGAGACAGTATCTAACATAACAGCCTTTCTGGCCTGAAGCCCTCCTCTGAGCCTTCCTTGAATTTTGTTTTATCAAAAACGTGTATTTCAGTGTACAAAAGTTCAGTATTTTAAAAATATTTAGCTTAATTAAATATATGTGATAAAATTTTTAATCGTTAGTAGACTAAAATATGATTTTTTTTTTTTTTTTGTAAGAAAGACTTCTATTCATAAGCCTTTCCCAATGCAAAAATCTCAAACACCCTCTGTTCAGGTCCCTCACAACCTCAGCTTTTACATCTCGCTCACAACTCAGAATCACACAATGGCTGAAGTGGCAGGGATCTCTGGAGGTCACCTGGTCCAACCTCCTGCTCGAGCAAGGCCAGCTCCACCAGGCTGCCCAGAACTGTGGCCAGATAGCTTTCAAGTATCTCTGAGAGTGGAGATTTCACCACCACTCTGGGCAACCTGTACCAGCACTCAAGCCACCCTCACAGTAGAAAGCATTTCCTGATGTTCCTCCTGTGTTTCAGTTTGTGCCTATTGCCTTGGAGTAGAACAGCAACTCCTTGCTGTTGCTTATTATATCCCCTTATCCTCTACATGCCTTCTGCTCATCCTGTTTCCCCACTTCTCAGCTTAAGATGCTCCACAGTCTCTCCCGGGTCTTGGTTAGGTCCTAAGGATCATCACATTCAAACATTTGAGCACTTGGGTGGGGCAGCTTTAACAGAGCTCTCCTCAGCTACTCCTGCTGCATCGTCCTGCTCCAGACAAAAGAAAGTTTGGATGTGGAGAAATGGGCAACTCAAAAACCAAACACCAACATGTTTATCCTTATGACAAGTTGGTTTCTTGGTGGGATATTTTTTGGTTTTCTTGTTTCTTGGAATATAATCCAAATCCTTCTCTAAAAAGAAATTAGAAAATCCAGAAAATTGAAACAATCATGAGATTCTCATGGAGCCTCATCACCATCATGGTGGTCTTTAATAACAGTAGCTCATTGAAGAAATAATGGATGAAATACAGATGGTAGCCATAAAAATGTTCAGGACCACCTCCTTCACAAATAAACTGTTAAACATTAATTCAGAAACATAATTTCCATTCCGTTGACTAATAGAATGATACCTTACTGTAAGAATTTTCAGAGGTTATTTTCAACATGATTATCTAGGCTCAGGGTTCAACTTTCAGTTTCTCAATGCTTTTTTCTTCCAAGTGACAAGACTCTCAAACTCTTGCCTGAGTGCAAGCCACAAAAATAACCATGTCCCCCTGCTTGTAGGCTGGCTCATCACCAGCCAGAGCCCAAGTTACAGTTCCCAGTGGCAGAATGCAGCCTATTCAAAACAGCATGATTAATTTAGCTAAAAAGAAAACCACAAGCAGAGAGAAATGGATTAAATAACAACAAAACCCTACATACATATGGTCTTATCTGAGACTTGCCTTGTTAACACTCCCCTTTTTTCAGCCAGAGGGTGAAGCACTTGCTGGTACTGCCTGAGTGCAACTGCTGCCTCTGACACTATAACCTGAATCCTTCCCCCTCTCCAACACAACTGAAGGCTGAATTCAGGTATTGTTCTTCCTGTTACAAAGCAACTGAAAGAAAGCCACTGCCAGGTTCCCAGCAAGATGGGGGAAAGTTTAACTGCATTTAACCCTTTGGGCTCCCTGCAACCAGCCACATGACATCCTCTGGCGCCAGGGACCCACACAGAACCGACAGCTCCCATGTTCTTTGTGGCCATTAAAAGCTGCACTTGAGAATGCCACAGAAAACAAAGGCAAAATCAGAGAAATGGTGCTACAAAACCAAAGAGTTTCATTTTCTTCAGTGTGATCAGGTGTTACATTCTCCTGTAAAGATCTAGTGGGAGGTCTAGAAATGTACAAATTATATTAACAACTATTCACTTTCTATTTTTTCCTCCAGCAAATAAATGCATTCAACTTTACAAATTTGTTCCTTGGGTTCTCCGTAAGCGTTGAATCCTATAAGGTAATGAACTGATGAGAAGGCTGCTGTGCCCAAAAATACAGTCTGTTCATTTATATGACAATTATTCACAGTAAGTGCTCACTGCTTTGTTTCTTGTACTCTGAATGGGAAGAAAAGGTATCAGTATATATGCAATGTTTATAGATGTCCAATGTACCACAATGCAACTTGATTTTAGAGCCAACAAAGGAAAAACTGGAACAATGAGGGAAAAGCATCTCAAATGCTGATGAAAGTGACTGGCAAATATTATTTAACCAAGAGGTTAGACTAATATTTGGAAGAAAAAGATTGATGACTTACACTGGGTCCACTAAATATCTGACATAACTAAAGATTCCAGTGGCACACATGAAATTATCACTAAAGCCAGCTACTCGGTAAAGAAGCAGTCCAGATATTAAGATTTATCACAGCATCATTTTTTATCCAAAGTATTTAGTCTGACGCCTTAAATTCAACAAAGAATTAAAGAATGTCAGAAAACGATGGCCTTTTCCAATACAGATGGATACTCAAAGGTTTGTGTTTTAAGACTAAGTTATATATATTTGTTTTATATATATATATATATGTGCATTTAGAATTTATTAAGTGTTGTCACTCATATTACATCCTTTTTCCTTGAACTTCTACTGTAGATTATTACAAAATGACTAAGACAATACCTGCACATCTTTTCAAGCTGGAAAATGTCATTTTACAAATGTCTCCATTTATAAGCAGTGAGCAACCTGAAGATGCCTGTCCTGTGTCAGTGACTGCAACTCCAAAATAGCCCTAGATTAAAGATGTGTGCATATCGTCATGTGTCTGGAGAGGAGGGCAAATTCCAGTATTTATCCAGAACAGCCTTCATTAGTTCTAACATCATGACAAAACAAATAAACATAAAACAAACAAATAAACAAAACCCTCAATATCAACAACAAAAAATCCCTCCAAAAATTAAAAAACCCACCAACGAACAGGCAAACTTTCACACCCATTTCAAATTCCTGCCTCTTCCTTTTAGAACATATTAGGATTTAACATCAAAACGAACAGCTTTTCTCTTACTACCTAACCTAATCCAGTTAAAAGTGTTATGAAGATGACAGTGACTGTCAGTTACATGATGACACACTTGACACACATCACATCTGCCAATACTTACGTTTTCTTCCTCATTCATGCAGGTTGGTTTTTTGTTTTTTCCAAAAGAATACAGTATTTATTAGGTAAATATTTCCTAATCAACACGCAAGAACAATTAGTTAACTAGCTTTTTAACATTTGGTTGTAAAATAAGAGTTAATAATTTTTAAACAAATGAAACTGCTCTTTGTCAGTACTTTTATTCATATGAAAATGACCTTAAGCAAACCTATCATCTGATGAAATAGATAGTCTATATGGATTGCACTTTTATAGGTAACACAGATAAGAGTATTGTTCTGCTCATGAGGCAGAGGGAGTTAAATCATGAAATATTCAGTTTTAATTAAGATTACTGTATCAAAGGCAGGGCTTAATGCAGAAATGAAGTAAGGATCAAGGTTAATGCCTATTCTAAAGCAAATTTACATAAATTATGTTTCAGTCGTATACCATGAGTCTTGGTTTGTTAACTTATACCATGTGAGACTACAGAAATTAAAGATGGAAAATATCTTATTAAGTTATCTTCACTCTCCTCTCACCAATGCAGAATTCTTCTTCTTTCTTTCAAGTTTGTATCTGAATGCTTCGTCTACTGTCATGTGCAATACCTCAAGCAGTGGAGCATTGCACTAAAACTTCAGGGGAGACTATGACACACTTCAGCATCTCCAAAAGAAGGGTTTTTATAGTATTCAAAGCTAAGATTCGCCTCATCTTATTTCATTACTCCTACTTAGACCTTTTTTGAACTCTTCTTAAATGAATCCTTTCTTGGCACTTGAAGACTATAAATACCTTCAGACATTTTCATCATCCCCTGGTAGTTATTTAGCCAAATTAGTGCAGGGATCATCTCTCTTCATCTGAACATCACCAAGCACACAGATAGCTATAAGTAATAATTACATGTGTTCATTTCCTTTAATCTTTCTTCACAAGTCATTCCCTTCTAGCCTTTAATTTTTGCCAGTCTTCATGCCTACATCTTCTTTTAAGCGTTACTGCTTTGCAATTATTTTCATTTATCTGAACAGCTTTATTTCAGGTCATATCCACTTATGCATGCCAGTTTGCATTTACCACTTTATCTTGACTTTTCACTGATGTGTGTTGGTTTTTGTGTTTTTTTTTTTTCTTTTGTTTGTTTTAATAAAACATCAGACTCAAATCTCTTCTCTGTGCAAGTCAAACCATCACAGAAAAAAACAGAAATTACCTGCATTAGAGATCAGCATTTCTGCTTATTAAAAAACACAATACAAGTGCATAATAAATTGTTTACATTACTCATTTTTATGTTTGGGTCTTTTTCCATGTTTTAGGCACCATCTATTTTGGGCAATCAATCTGAAATACCTTTGGTTTTTGGAGTACAGATAATTAACCTTTTTTCTTTGCATTTGTCTTTTTTAGTATCTGCATAAATACTTTCACTCACAAGAAAATTACATAAGGACTTCAAGCATTACTTTTTTATCTCCTGTCATATTGATGACTCCCTATCCTTGTTTGCTACCTTTCTTCCTCCTCACTGCAACACACTGAGCCAGATGGAGACATAAATTGGATTGGAGTCTGGCGCACTCGAGGGAATTCCAGAAGCTGAGTAGAATTAAAATTTGGGTGATTTTTGATATGGGAGAGAAGAAAGTATTGGTTTGAATGTTAAACTAATCATGCATAAAAGTAGATTTCTTTACTGCTAAGGAGATTCTGCCATGCCAAATCTTCACCTGCACCTTTTCATTTCTCCCAGTCATCAAGAGATGGTTTGGTTCTGGTCACAACTGCATGGAAAACATTAAAATCAACTGGTCAAATAGCATTCCACAGGCTAGTCCCACAAAATGCCTACTATAATGTTAAAACCAGTGAGGTCTCAATGATTTATCTAGGAGGGAAGAAAAAAGGCAGACTAAGGACATGATACCCAGCAGATCAGCTTACTGTGCAACAGGTCCAATCACCATGTGCTCTCCATTAGCCATTCTTCCCCTTCACTACTTCTACTGGAAGCCCATCACATTTTATGACAGAAGTTGTTAATTTAAACAGAAGGCTTCTCTACGTCAAAAGCTCATTTGTAAGAGCTAAGTACTAGGGTGAACAGCAACTCTGTCACTATTAACTAAGTAAGCCAGCTCAAAACAAAAGGTAGATTTTTCAGTATATAATTAAAAAGCAATACAGATTTTCTGCCACTGATGCCTCTGCTATACCTGTTCAGTGAATTAGAACAGATTACTTCAGACTCCCAGTCTTCTAGACTGTCAGTCTAGCATCTTTCACAAGCACTACAGTCACACAAATTATTAAAAAGCTTTTCTCTACACCATCAATGTCATACATCCATTAGAGGCCATTCCACACTAGAAGATATCTGTTGCAAAAAGTCTTCCTAGGCCATATGCTAGTAATAAATAAAAAAGGCTGGAAAAGATCATTTTATAACAACAGTCTTCAGTTTTCTTCTCATGTCTGTGTGGTAATCTCTTGAGTCAATCTGTTTACTGTCTGTATCTACTACACCAGGGTTTTTTTATGTATATAATTCATTACTTTCTCTTTTGACATTATCTTTCATATTTCTTGCCCAGATATCTAAACATGGAACACCCACTAGTTCATTTTATGTAGGTCACAGATGGTCAACAATACATCCAGCACTCTTCACTTATTAAAACAGATCAAGCTGGTTCTTCATCGTCTCTAGCTATGCCTTTCAAAAAAATATCCCAGCTACCACATCTCCTATGTTTTTTTAAACTCACTGCTAACCAGAGTCTGAATTCAGAACTTTTCAGAAGACATAGATATATTGCATGCATAATCTATTTCTCATAATGGAATGTTTTAGAATGTTCACAACAGGATGATGAAGCTACCATAGTTCATTTGTATTCAATTTCAGGAAACATTTATGAAAGGTGAGAAGGCAGAAAAAAAAAAGTATGTAAAAACATGCACATAGAAAGATACCTCTCAATATTCTATGAAAACTGCTATGGAGACGAATCAAGACCTGTTAGAAATGGCAACATATATAAATTTAATCACATTCATAAATAACTACTAATTAGAAAGCAAGACAACAACCTAAAAAGAGTCTGAAAGTACAGAATTTTTGAAAGATTTTTGTCTGTTTATTTGGGGTTTGGTTTTGTTTTGAGTTTTTGTTCATGTTTGTTTTCTTTTTTTTAAACACCTTTCTTTACATGGATAACAACAGGGTAATGAATGTTCATCTAAATGAAGTTAAAGTTGCACCATCAGATGTTAGTGAAACACACGTACAGATCAACATCCACTCTTTTGAACTAGATCTCTCTTCAAATATTTCAATGTTCGTTTCAGTTAAACTGTGCCCAAAAATCCACACTGAATCTCAGTAATATTTTTAAATTTTACCTCTGAAACACTTCCTGAAATCTAAATGACTTATCAGTCTTTCTTATTTTTGGTAAATCATCTATGACCTGCACTTGCAGAGGTTATACCTAACCTCTTTTTATTTCGTATATCACAAAACAAAGGTAGAAGATCCTTTCTTGACATATTCGGCATTCTCACATCAAAAAACATCACTTTCAGAGCATTTTCCACAAGAAACAGAGCTAGGTCTATAGTTGCTGTAACTGAAATACAGTTCAAAGCTTTAGGGTTCAGATTGCAAGTTCAGGACATAAAATGACATGTCATCATCACAGAATTCTGCAAAACAAGTTTCTATCAGAAAGAAACAAAGTTTAAGCACTCCATCCTTAGGAGTAAGTCAAAAGCAGTCCAGTAAAAAAAGGACAAGAAGGCCAACACCAGCTTGCCAGACATGCAATGCAACCCTGGGCAGGCTCCTCCCAAGTACTCACTGCAGAGTGACAGCCCAACTTAATCTGTAGGAGGAATGAGTGGGAAGGTGTATAAATCAATCAATGACCCCAGTGTACAAACATTCTGACAAGGAATATGACATCCAAGCGGGGATATTTGATAGTGGCTTTTCCATTTGTTTTACAGGAAACCCAGAATAATTACTGAGAAAACTTCTTAGCCCTTTGGAATAGAATAGCTTTATATATCCATAATGTAAATGTTTATATCTGAGGCTGTCTTGACTCCGCTTCTAGAGGTGGAAGAGTCAGCGCATCAGGACACACTTCACGGAAACCTAGTTGTTGAGGTTTCAATTTGAAACCTGGGCAGAAACACCAATTTCTGTTTTGGTTTGAGCTTGCCAATTTGAAAGTTTCTAATCAAGAGCAAAGCAAGCTTAATCTTAAAAGTAATAAGACTTTATTAACTAACACTAAAAGAAAGAAAAACAACAAGAATAAGAATGAAACCTTCAAAACACTCTTCCTCCCTCCCCAACCGACAATGTAAAGAGAAAACACTCAGAAATGTCAGTCAGTTTCCCATTTCTACAACAGTCTTTCTTCAGTTCACTTAGGGAGGGAAGCACCTCTTGTTTGCTATGGAAAATTCCCCCACAAGAAAACAGTTCTCTTGTGGATCCAGTCTTTCATGAACAGCAGCTGCCCAGAAGATCTGCTACCATGAAACTCCTCCCATGTTTACATTTGTGTCTCTGGGCCACATCGATGTATGGGGGGGTCTTATTTTAAAGATAACTGTTCAAAATAAAGGTTCTCTTTATTTATCTTTGGGACCACCTTCACCTCCAAGGAACAGAGATTCACTTCTTCGAGGGCAAAGAGTCTTTATCACTTCATCTCTCTGTTCAACTTCTCATGAAAAAAACCAGTCCCCTCAACATTTCATTCCTTTGTTCAGGTCTACAATTTGAACTCTTTTATCTTCCCCATACTTCATTATGGTTTAAAGGAAATATCTCAGTATGTTATAGCCACCCACTAGCTTACAAGAGCTTTTTTACAGCTCGAAAGCAACTTCCCACACTTCTTCCACCTGGACTTTCACTCCTTCTTGTCTGACCTTGATACTTCATGTGGTCTTTACACACCTGCATTCTAATTTTCTCTCACTGGAGAGAGGATGGAGGCTTTCTGGGTCCCATCTGTGCACTGATGCACTGAAGGAGTTAACAAGAGACCGTGTCTGGCCTGGCCAGACAGTGCTGGAGCTGTGCCAGGAGCTCGGCCAGGCCGGGCAGTCCATGGTGTCATATTTCAAAGCCATGCTGGGGGGGCAGATCTCGGAGGGTCCAGGCCCAAAAGGCAGCTGCTCCCTTGTCTTCTGCAGCTAAGGGGGAGTGTTGGACAGATCCCAAAGTTCCTTTTCCAGCCCTCGGTCTCATCAGGTGCCATGGCCTGCAACAGTGCATCTCCCCCCCTCTCCCCAGGCTCACAGAGGCAGGTTCAGCTCGGGCCAGCAGCAGAGCAGACTCTGTGCTGGCAGATGTTCCCAAATCAGCTGCCCCTGCCTGGCCCCCCGTGGCCTCCCCCTGCCCAGCCAGCCCAGGGCAGAGAGGGCAGAGGTGTGTGCTCTGACAGCCGGGAGGAAAGAGACCTGCCGAGGCTGCTTTCAGAGGGAATAAGAACTAGAAAATGCTTTCCCATTGGTCCAATAAAAAGCCAGTCTCAAAACCAGCCAGCTCACTTCCCTGGGCTGGTCAAACCACCACACTAGTACAGATTTTAAAACTGTTCAATAACAGAGTGGGTTTATATGCTCATGTCTACATCAGGGTGCACGTCTGTTTCTCTTCATGAACCAGAAAAGCACACTGACTACCTTAGATGTACTTCTACTGTTCAGATACATACATAGGTAGAACCAATCTCTCCTAAAATAATCACATTATTTCTAGTATCATCCACCCTCCTCCACCTAATGTGAAAAATTAAACCATACAGCAGTAAGGATGGAAACTTTTTGCAGCACCTATGCAACTTCAGATATACAGCACCACTTTCAGCCATAATAATCACAATTGTCATCATTATAGCAGCTTTTCCAAGTCTAAGCTACTGCAGGATTTGTCTCACCTTGTTTTGTCATTCTCCATATTTTAATGAACAATATTTGCAACATTTACTGAGATTATAAACTTTCCATAAATGAGATTTACTCACACTGTGCTATCAATTTTCCACATTGCTCCCCCCATGTAATTTCCAGTTTTCATTTCCATAGATGGAGAAGAGAGATTATGTAAATTCCTAAATATTCCTCATCTACCAAGAGGCATTCTTTTGTGAACAAGCTTCATATTTTGAAATCCTCTTTCAATGCAGCTGCTTCTTTTGTCCAAGATACTGTGGCAAGCCCCCACTATCTGCTATCAAACGAACACAGCCAGCGGCAGAGGGTCTTTAGGGGAGGAGGGGTGTCAAGCACAAAGTCAGTAGCTAGAACTGACTACAGCTGGCAGGGCAGAAACAGTATAAGCATTCACCAAAGTGATCCAACATATTCTTTAATGTACCATTTTGCTACTTTATGCTCTAACATTGTTCATGTGCACAGTTTCAGTACTTTTCAACCTCATTAAAAAAGGAAGGTACAGATACAATGCTACAAATTTATTTCATATGTGATACAGCAAAATCATTTGTATTGAAGTGACAGGTAAGATATAAACACCTAAGGAGAACAAACTGTACGTAGGGAGTGTACGAGTGCATTAGGCAGGAACAGGAGGACAAGGGACCATTTAACAACCAGCCCAAGGAGCACATCAATAAAAAGAATGTAGTATTATAGCCAACCCTTCAACCAGTGATTCTGAATCATCTTTCTTGCTACTATAGAAATTGCAATTGCATTCATTACTGTATGTGCAGGGAAGTAAAAGATATTAAATAAGAAAGGATTGTCAAATGAAGATCTTGACAAGGTATCTGTGACCCTACAACTCGCTGAAGTGAACGCCAAGGAGCTAGCAAAGCTGTTTTAGCTGAAAGACAATGACAGCAGAAAGTGCAGCAGGTAAAACTGGGCTTTAGTAGCCTTTTATCTGGAATTAAACTTTAGTTCTAGTTACATGGCATGTGAAGAAACAGGGCACACAACGTAGCTATTTAACCTCAAGAGTTAGTTCTAGTTTTGAAATTGTATTTCAATTAGCCAGATTCTACACAAATGCTCAATAAGGAGATGGTTCTTTGTCCCAAATGGGTCATACTCCCAAATGGTGAGAGCGAACATCCAAATTACTTTTAAGAAAGACAGAATTTATAAAGAGTATTAATGATGTCACCTGGGGGCTTGAAAGGTTCTTTTTTGTCTTTAATCATCTCTTTCTAGCCATCTTATCTTAAAACAAGAAGTTTGAGAGAGAAGTCTAATGAATTCTATCCTAATGTTCTAATTTGCTTTATCTCAGTATTGTGTCATATCACAGCTCCATTAATAGCTGGTGATTCTGGAATAGACTTTCTGCATACACTAAATGGTTAAAGCAAAGTGATTAAAAAACTTATAATATACAGGCTGTTTTTAGATATATATGTTATCAAGAGAGGTTGTGCAGTACTTGCTTAATTAATCTTTGCTGTCTTAACACATGAACCAGATGTACTATTATGTTCTTTGTTCTTCCCTAAAGAGGGGATGAGCTGATTATTTATCTCCAAACAATAGGAGTTCATGTACCACAGTGAAGATTTTTTTTTAATTGGGGAGGCAATCACTAACAAGCTTCAGCTGCAACTGCTTGATGTAAACACAGCACAAATTTGTTCCTGGAGTATTAAACGACATTCCTTCCAGTAAGTACATGAAACCAATTTCTAAGTAAGTGTGTAAAGAAAGGGATGGAAAGGACAGAGTTTGAAGGAAGAAAACTCTATTTGTCTTTCATGTATCCATATTTACTTCTTTGATACACTAACACATTTTCATAGATAAGTTAAGATATGAAGCTTCAAATACTGTTTACAAATAATGTGCTGAGAGAACAGAAGTTAAAGAAACTGTTGGTTGATACAACACATTCCCTATGTTATATAGCATACAATCTAAGACATGTGAAAGGCACAGGGGAATATACAACATTATGTTCACAGGGCCACAAGAATACTTTGTGAAAGTTATTAACAGATGCACAGAGTATATAAACTCTTCATCACTATGTAGCAAATTTACATACCTACCTCAACCACAATTTCTATTTGATTACATACTGAAAAGAACAAATTTATCATAGATCAATTTTACAAAGCCTTAAACATATCTACTTCCTGGTCAGCATATTCTTAGGGACATACTACACAAATAAAAAACTAGAGATGAAAAACCAAGGAAGTTTAGGAATTAGTAAACTGTTCTAGATAAGATATTTAGGAATTCACTTTATCCTCCTGATAAACTTAATCTCATCTGAAGTCCTCACTCCCCCTTCCCTCTCAATAGTTTTTCCCTTGTCATAACCAAAATTTCTTCCATAAAACTAGTTTTTAATAATTCACAATGATTTGTTTTCTTACATATGCTGTTTTTAAGACCTAGAGTAAGTGTCACGATGGAACTTATTACTCTAAGCTCTTCACAGAAATAAGGCAAGTTTTCTACTTTATATTACTGTAAAGAACTCAAATAGAACAGAATTTGATTAAGAAAGCCTCCTAAGAAATTGTAAAGCTGTATTATCAATGAACCCCCAAAAAAGAAAATAAGATCAAATTAGGTCAAACAACATAATATAGGTAGAACACTACCAGTTTTTCTAAAAGATCTTTTCTGCACCAATTAAAATTAGAAGGAACCAAACATATCAGTCTCTTCACAATTTTAATTAGAAAGTACTACTTGAAGTAAGAATACTTTTATTTTTATTCACAGCTATGCTCAGAGTTGGAAAAAAATATAGTTAGCTATTTGGTTAAAAGTAATGTTTTCTCCTTTCTTTTTGCTTAACAGCAGGCTCTCTCAAGCTGCCATAGTCAGTGCTAAAGTGCTAACTATGTCACCATGCTGTGCATCACATTAAGTTCCCATTTCAGCTCATGAATTTCTGCCAGATTAGTCCAGTAACCAATAACAGAAAATGAGAAAATGGGAGTTATTTATTACCTCTTATCACCATCTTCCCAAACCTACAGAAAATCAACAGAGTACTGAGATCAATACAATGAGATCAATAGATTACTGCACTTTCTAACCAATAGGCAAGATGCAAGAAAATAAAGTGTGTCAGATGCATAATGTATCTATAGAAGGATACAGGATCAAAACCACTTAGGATCAAACACAACAGTAATAATATAAAACTCTCCCAAAACCCCCCACAGCTACAAATTTTTAACAGAAAAAAAAAGATGGTCTAACAATACAAAAATAATCTTTTAGGTATGGGCAACCATGAAGTCACGGGATCAAAAGGTTGTGCTACAAACCAACTTGGACAATATATGAATGCCGTGTGAGACATATGAAATTACAGAAGACTAACAGATATTCTGTGCTGGCAAGATGTGTCTTATGTATTTTCATGACACACTGAAAGAGGAGGGGAAGTTTATTTAGACCAGTAAAGAGAATGAGATGAGCCCAGAGTCTATGGTTTATATTTGCTCATTCCTGTCACCGGGAAGCTCTAAAGATCTTCTGACTGACCAGATAAAGAGATAGACAATAATTTTCAATAGTCCTCATGAAGGAAAAAAAAATCAAAAATACACTTTAAAGACCTTTTTTCATAAAGTTCAGATTTTCTGTAAAAGTAAATGCTTCCCCCTGCATGGAAGAATAGTAGGATCATTCCAGAGATGAAACCTCCTGTGGTCAGAATGGATTAAGCTGTGCAATTTTATGTACCTTCCTCTGAAGAGGACAGTGAAATGCAGTCATTTTCACGTTAAATCAATAGGACAAAAGCAGAGGCTGATGACATCCTCTCTTGTAAATTTTGAAATCAAGAAGTGATAAAAATAGGGAAATTCATGAGAATATATTTGCTTATATTCCAGAAACAAAATTCAAGAAAATCTACATACACAATCAACTCCAAGAGAAATGTAACTTTTACAATCATCTGCCTTCTGAACATCCACAACTTAATGATTCCACCTTTCAACAACATATAAAGTAATTATCCAAACACATCAACATTTTTGAACAAAACTGGTCAAGTCTACAAATCTTAGTACTGCCTAATGGATGTATAAAGCAAAGCAAAGACACTCTCCAAAATCAGATGCACAATACACTTGTTTTGTCCTGAATCAGTTTGCAATATTATCTATGAGATAGAAAGTGGTTTTTTTTAAAACATTCAACCAGACAAGAAATCTCACTGCAAGTCTAAATGCCAAGTTCATTTAAGAACAGGATAGAAATATATTCTTCCAAAGTCACACCCCACACTCCCTGCCCCGCCCCCACTACTGATGTAGCTAATGTAGGAATTCCTCAATTATTTCAGGTAAAACTTTAGCAATAACTCTATCCATTTATCTAAAAAAAGAACAAGCACAACAACTGTGAAATTTCAGAGTAACAGGGAAGCAAAGGAAGGCGGTTTAACAGAATCAGCAAGAACTTTCATTTTCCAGCATTTGCTTATTTAAAGAATTAAAAAATTAATCTACTTAGTGACATATAACATCTTGTACTGACAGTACAAGAATATGCTCTGTATTTCTTGCATACTGTAAAATAAAAATGGCTCCACTTATTTTCATACTGCTTCATAATAAGGCCTCTTAGGAAACAGTGGAGAACAACGTACATTTTAAATCAGACTTTTTTTTTTTTAGAAATTCACCTACCAGCTCACTTTTAAAATAGAGAGCATTCAGTCTTAAATAATAGTGTTAAAACCATATGCAAAAAGTTTCTAAAAGCAGTCCCTGCAACAGCAAGGAATGCTGGAACACAATACAGCTGATCTAGCAAAGAAGAGTAATTCTTATACTGTCAAGAGTTGTCAAATGTGGAATGAAAAAACTTGTATTTTTAAACATTAATACAATTTGAGCTTGTAGAAGCAATTAAGAGTGCTTTCCATTTGAAAAAAACCTGTTGACAGTATTCATAGAATTGAATCACAGAACTTTAGAATCACAAAATCAAATTCCTCTTTATCAAATTGCAACATCAAGGGAATCTAACATAATGTAGTAACAGAGTTAGAACTATAATCAGGATGTGGATATTTAGTGTCCAGAAAGGCTGTGACATATACAAGCCATAATACAAATCAAGTAAGTAGGTAACAAAACCAGACAGGCATCTTTCCAATCTTGCAACTGAAATTTTACTGTAGCTGTCAATTCACAAATGAAGGGCAGTTTAAACCCTGTTATATGAAAAAGAAAGTCATAAAGCATGCTTTCTACACAACAGTGACAAAGAAATCTTGCAGGTAAATTGCCTCATACTGTTTCAGTTTACATCAACAATATCAGATATTCTCTATTCTATTCATGGAAGGTAGACATGGAAGCAAGGAAAAAGGAAACAAATCTCTCCAAATTCTTGCATTCCAAGAACAGGCACGTTTTTCCTCTCTTAATTACAGAAAACTACACTCCTCTGGCTCCCTCCAGCTGGAACTATGTTATGTACATCAGTGGTTTGTGTGTTTTCTCACAGACCTATATCATACTGACACTTAACACACTACTCAAAATCTCACATCTGCATTTATTTTAACTTCAGTTGAAAAGTTCTTACTCTTTGGACAACAATTTGCTATTATTATTATAATAAATGCTATTTATCTTTAAAACAGATTGAAAAATGATAGGTTTGTTAACCTTCATTCCAAACTCGTACATATTTATAGTTAAATTAGTTCTTTGAATTTGTGATACTCTTAAGAAAATTCAAATGCTTTTCTTAGATCCAGCATCAAAGAAATAAGAAATGTCTAATAAATGAAATACAGACAATGTGTAAGACATCTGATGTCTCCATAGACTCCTGAACAGCCTTCCTAGAAACCTCTGACTGCAAATGCACTACAGTCAGAAGTAAATTCTAACTATACAAGTGTCTGAAAATATAAGCCAAACATAATAAGTAACTTTAAAACCAAACATGAGATGACCTAACTTCAGCGCATTAGAGAAAAAATGTAAACAGAACTGAAATTACAGATTAGTTACCTATTTCGTAACTTTCAGCTATTATATATACTCTGAGCAGTTATCTTAGATGTTTTTCCAAATATTCAGGGATGTATTACCAGAAATAAAATATGCAAAAGCATGCAACATAAAGGGCTTTGTTCTATTTTACCTTAGATAACATTATAGCTCAAAACTACATGTAGATCTAATCAGTCCTCTTTATGACAAGCTATTTCACAAGAAAGCAAAAGCAAGATAAAATGTCTAGAAAATGAAAAATGGTCAGGAGAACTGAAGTGACTTAAAGAAGCAATTACTGAATTATTTTGGTAGAGGAAAAAACAGTTAATTTTGGCTTGTAAACCATAGCAATATGTACTTGCTCATTGATTCTGATATGAACAGTCCTTGTCCTCTTCAACGTAAAATGACCATTTAAATTAAATTGGTGCTGATAATTCTTGCCCAATGCTTTGTACATAAATTCATTTGTGTCCTATGCTAGGCACATTTTTATAAAGAGCATTATGTTGTATTTCTGTCTATTTTCTGTGGGAAGCCTAAAATGAAATACTACTCTTATACAAACCAGGACTGAATAGACTCTTGGAACCTTTGCAGAATGTGCTTTCAGGAGGCTTTACAAAGTTTCTTTGTATTACTCCATTCTGTTGTAATTGCCCTTGGACACAATGAATATTTCCTATTCTGCACAGTGGGTCCATATGGGGACACAAAGAATACTCCTGGTTGTTCCTGCTGTACCAAGTAAGGAAACTCCAAGACTTCTCTGCTGTTGCAGAATGCAGACTGCACAGCCCAGACTCACACTCTTTTCTGCACTGTGTGAAAGTGCATTTTCATCTTTTCACCATTTTCTCCATGTTTTACCTTTCAAAACACTTCAGCCACACGCTCAGCCATATACCCAAAGAGACCATCAACTGTGCAAGTTCTGTCCCAGCACAGAATGTACGGTCCACTGGTGACTGCAGTATTGTCTTCAATCTGTTACATTATTACACCGAATTGTATCTGAAGAAAAACATTTTAAGAACTCATCCTCTCAAATGGCTACAGAAAGCAACGATTCTCTAACTTCCACCCTCTTGGTTTAAAAAATAAATAAATGTAAACAAATTCAGTAACCGGTTATATTAATACACAATGTGCTAAAAAAACAGTATTATGATAAATTAGTAAGAAAACAGTAAATTTTTTGGAGAAAAATGAACACTGGGAACTCCTAAAATGAATACATACAATTCACGTATGTACTGAGATCAAGAAGCTATAATTAAAACCTTCAAACCTTACATTAACTTAGTCTCAAAAAATCCCCTCTAGATGTGTGAAAAGTTTGATTAAAAAGAGCACAAACTCAAGAGAAATTTCAACTTTTAAGGGAGCAACTAAAAAACTGTCATTTGTAGAAGTGGAAATTTGCTTTCCTCCACACCCCCGTGCCTCTCTCTTGTACCAGGTAGTGAGGGAAAACCAAAAATGAATGGGCCCAATTCTATCTCCTGTAACCTAATTACAGCAAGAAGTTACAGCAGAAGTTTAGTTTTGTATTGATTGCAAAGACCACACTTGTAAAACAAACGCGCTAACTCTTGGTTTGAAAAAAAGTATGAGAACATTTTAAAGAGTGTAATAATAAAAGGCAAAAGATTAAGATTCAAATTTTAAGTTGAAAATCTATTTAGAAAAATGAAAAATGTTCAATAAAACCTACCATTAAGAGGAAAAATTAAATTTTGCTGCTCATTAGCAGAGAAGTTTCACTTTTGAAAAGCTAATAACCAAAATTTTCATGTGAATAGAAACTATAAAGAAAAACAAGAAGCAATAAGAAATATCATGAAATCAGCAAGTGACAGATCTTAAAGCAGCTGCTAGTCCTTGAATTTTGACTGTGATTGGTGATCAACTTTAAAGCTAAGACATGCTGATAGTACATGGGGAGAATTAATATGCATTTGGTTCTTGTACAGCCTTTGAGTTTACAAATTAAAGAGCACATAAAATTAATCATGAATCAGTTAAGAAGCCAAATATTTGACATAAACACCTTCAACTTCTGTACAATTTTATAATTATTTCCATACTCAACACACAAACAAAAAAATAAAATGTGTCAATACTGCCAAAGATAAGCCAGCTCCTAAATATTTACATTGTTTGAAAAATATATTTACAGGACAATCAATGCAAATCGTTTTAAACTATTCAAGAAAGAAAAACAATTAAATATTATGCTAATTTAAACTAATTTCCAGACCTATTTTAAATTCTGCTATACTTTTTATTACTTTGCAGTGGACACTTCAATATTTTTAATTAAAATTTAGTGTAAAAATTGTTTTATAACTAAAAATCTTCTTAAATAATTTATAAAATTTAATTTTGTATAAACACATTTAATTTCAAATTCTTTGCTCTAACCTGGTTAAGATTATATACAATTTTTTTATATCTTTATAGCTTAATCTCCAGATATTCAGAAAATAAGGAATTACAACTATTCTTTGATAACACCGCCACCTAGTGCAAACTCCAAACTAGAACAGAGCATTTCTCTGAACTTGTTCATTCCATTATTCAGTCTAAGGTGGAACTATACTATGTACAAATTGTGGCTTCAGTACTACTTAACTGTACATTGGAATCATGACATTTGTTCTCTTACCTGGAATGCCTGTTAAATACGCAGCTACACTTACTTTGAAAATATACAGTAAAATACTGTTATATAATACAATCAAATCTAGTGTAGACCCAAATGCTTTTGATAGCCAAAAATAAGAGAATACAAAGTTAACATCCTAAAAAAGAAATACATATGTTCCTAGAACTTTACATGAATGCAGACAATAAATTGAAACATTACTTGGTTAAATTTGGTATCTAGCAAGGAAAGGTGGAAAATATTTCAGTAAATTGAAGTTAATTAGGACTGGAAAGAAGGAAGAAATTGAGAACTTCTAATGTGGAAATTATATCTAAGAATCAAAGTGACAGTAGAAAATCATCTTTACTTATACAGAATTGGTCGCCATTCACTTGACAAACCCAGAGCTCTTGAGAAAATACTAGATTTACTTAATTCTATTCACTTCTACAGCTATGCTGCCATCTAGTGAAACAGGATACTCATCCTTCTCTGCAAGGCTTAAATTTTGTCCAAATGGAAAACAACAGGTACGTGTACCACAGCAAACATTATTCACCTGTAAGCACCTTATTCCCTCTGCTTCTTCTTACCACTACGTTTTTGCATCATGTGTTACAAGGCGACTAATTCTGGCCATGGGACAGTGAACATTTATACACCTAACCTGAAATGCAAGCAGGCTTACAGACTTCAGTGAGAAACCAAGGAACTCATCAGAACCGACAACTGTCCAGGATCAAGGAAAAAGTATCTATTAGATTTCAGACCATTACAGATAAAGTACTGGATCCACAGCTAGTAATACCGATAAATATTACTCCGAACCTTCCATTTAAGTTACCTGCTGTGGTTATCATTACATTTAATTAGAGTTCTGACTTACAAAAAACATTTGAATCTTGGTGAATTCCAGACACTGAAAAGCAAATAAAAAAGTAAGTATGCACTCACCTGGGAAAATATATTTGCAGTTGGAGCAACTCTGTTGTCCACAATACTATATAATATTGCTAACAATCTGTCCAGGGGAAACGGCTTTGGTCCAAGTAGATGATTGCTAGTCTGCAACAGAAAGACACTTTTTAATCCACTTTTTACTTCCCTGGAGTACTACACGATGTTATTCTTATCTTTTTGGCCTCTAGGGAGGCACTATGATTCACAGTAGTCTTTCATGCAGCCTACTTAAATGTTATGGAAAACACCGAATATATGCTTATTGATTAAGAGAAAGATAGAGACAGAAAGATTTATTTAACAAGGCAAGTGTTCAAACTGCACAATAAACAGGAACATTTCTGAGCTGTAACAAAGGATCTTATCCCAAATTTCCTGTCAGTAGATTTATACACTTACTGGTCTTGTCTAATGACCTTGCCCAATCTGAGGAATAAAGAGGAAAGGCTGTGTTTTATGGCATTCAAAGAATCACAGAATGGCTTGCGTTGGTAGGGACCTTAAAGATTTCTTCCAAAGAAGGACAATAAAACTGGAGTATTCCAGAAGCAACGCAAAGAGTGCTGAGTATAAGACTCAGAGTGCACATGCCTCCCACGGGTTTAGCTGGCTAAAATAGTTCTGATGGCTGAGCTTCTTGGCTGGTAAGAGCTGCAGTATAATGAGCTACCAGCCCAGCTACAGGCAACTGTGCTATCAGAACACAGCCTACTTGCTCAACTACACATCTACAGAGCTATTTAGCACCGTGCACACCTCACACCTCAGCTGACACTGATGGCCATTTTAGACATTATGGATAATTTTATGTAGTAACATTGCATTTCCTCAAATTCAAGTGAATGCAAAGTCCTAATTGTTCAATGCTGAGCATTTTTAAAATTACCGAATCTGCAAAAAGGAGATGTTCAGTTTATAAGGCAGAACTGGGCATTATTCCAACTCAGGCAGCATAGTTAGGACTACAGAGATTTATGACCCACACTTCCAGAAGTTCTTACAAGGGAAATACTTGTTTTGTTTTAAGATTGCATTTAATTCTCTCTACTTTGACATCCAGTTGCCTTTTTTGTAGTGTACATTGATTTATTCTTAGTAGCAGAAGCAGCCAAGATTAAAGAGGATTTTCAAGGGAAAGTTTGTTTCAAAATGCTTCTAAAACAGCACCTCTCTGGCATTAGTCATCAGTAAAACACAAGTGCTCATTTCTTCAGAAAACGAAGTTATTTCCAATACATGTTTTAACTTTTCAAGTCCAGGAGGTGTCCCCAAAGCTACCTCTTGGCTAACAAAACAAGCAGTATGAAAAATCATAGAAACACATAGCCAAGACTTAGCATGGCATCTTCAGCCAGAATGCAGATGTAGTGTAAGTTATGAACTGTACAATTGCCTGCTCTTCTGCTCCTACACATGCCATTTCTGTAAAGCATATTCTTTACTGTCAACAAACAGACTAATTAGAATCAGTGCACTCCAAGCAGTTAGCAAATACAGCTAGCATGAAGTAATCTCTGAAGCTCTGTTTAGTATATTCAGTTAATTCAGAAATTTCTTATTCTCTATATAGACAGAAGACTGAAACTTCTACGTTATCTAAAAGAAATGCTTCCCTCTAGAAAAAGCACAAGAGTTAATTCTAAGAGAGTAACTTCCTGGAAGAATAACAATGGTTTAGAATTTCCTTCAAACATAACATAGGAATTAGCATTTTTAAAATCTTCTGCAAGGAGATAAGGCAGAATGTTACACAGGATAGTATTTATAAAAATGCAAGGGACTCATCTCTCAAAAACAAAGGTATCTTCCAGACTCAGAAAACCTGGTCAAAACATTTGATAGCTATCAAATCAACTCTATATGCCCTCTATCACCAAGGCAATACATTCATTGTTCAAAAAGACTTTTCCCCAGTTGCCACTATGTGTGCTCGTGCTTTTTATCTGCAGTGCCAGTTTCATGTTCCCTCTGTTCACCTGGCCTAAGCTTTTGACCGTCCCACAACTGCAAGCCATGTATTCACATTCCAAAATTTCACAAAGAAAGAGAACTTCAAGAGTTCTTTAAAGAGCAAAACCTTAATCCAAACTCAATTATCTGCACTTAAAGAAGAAACTCCTTAACCACAACTGACTGAATTTTCAACCTTTATGGCATGTACTTGAAGACTGAACAACACCTCTTCTGGTTTTTGTAATGCAGAAAGCATTTCCAAATTTCTCTGCTCTATGAATGAAGCATGTTCAGCTGTAAGCTGAAAATTCTGATCATAAATTCTGATACAAAACAAATCCTAGACTGAAGCAGATATACAAGATAAAATAATTTCCAATAAAAAACACACAAACACATTTGATCTTCTGACAGACTGACACCTGAAAAAGTTTCATCTGCAAAAATGGATTCACCAGGAAGATGTCTCACTTGTCACTAAACTGGAAAAGCATCATTCCAGGCCAACCAAGCAAAGAAACCAAATAAATTGTGCTTTTACTAGCAACAGGGCAATTAATAGAATGGTAAGTCAGTTTCTTCCCCTCATTCACAAGATTCATTTTTTCTAATTAAAAAACCCTAAATCTCTGGAGTAACACAGTTAAGAATCACAGAACAGGTTTTTAGTCTTGCTATACCTAAACTTTTAAGGAAGGATTTATTTCATCTAATGTCAGCTTTCTGCCAAGCAGAAACCAGTTTCCTCAGTTCCAAATATAGTCGGTAGAAATCTAATCAATATAATTTGTGGTGCAATTCATCTGCCTGAACAAAGAACCTGCTTCAGTATGAGCCAGAGCACACCTTACACTCCAATGACTGCACTGACTGACTGTGCATGGGCTATAAACTGGTTTAGAAGCAGGCACCCACTAGAGTCAGGTGAATCTGATCTATAAATCAGACTTTAGACAAGCTTCTCTGGGGAAAGGTATACTGACTGTTACGCCAACTGAAGGAAATGAGTCTGTTTATAACGCTACATCTGTAATTGTTTATCCCTATATTTCAATTTCCCTCATTATAGAAATATTTCTATAAAAATTCTTTAAAGAACATAAAATTATTTTTTGAGAGAAATGCTCATACTTGGCAACTCTACTTATGATGTGCTTTAACTAGCGTTACTAAGCACACCTTGTTCAACACAAAAATATGGCTTTAGGTGTCAATTTTATGTTACAGTTTCAATAAAATAAAAATGTCTATCTCACAGAAATTTGTACCATACAAAACAAATGCATCAAAAATTGTTATTTCTGCAGTTCTGTTTCTACAGTAATCAATGACACAAAATTACACAAAATTAAATACAAACCCACAAGTACAGTGGAAAGAAAATACTTGCTTCCAATTTCACCTTAGAAGGACAACATACCTTCTCATGCTTCTTCATGAAGTTGGTCTTTCTAATTTTCCCATGATGCTGCAAACAACAGAGAACAGCAAAGTTATCAAATTTAATTAAGTCAATAAAGAATGTATACACTACAAATGGTAGTATGTTACTCTAGGTCTACTTCTTTATTACACTTCCAGTATTTGCCTTTGATGCTACTACCAGTCATTCTCACCATTAAGTCCTAAAATTACACTTGCCTAGCTTCTTGCTTCACCTTGACCCAAGTGGTGCAAAGCCAAAACACAATATGCTAATATTTTTTGGTGACATGTGTAACTTTATTTTTTTAATCTACTCAGGAACTGATGAGGTAGTAAAACTTCGTTTGTGATATGACTTCATGCCACCACTCTCCTCATATCCTCAATCATCTAATAAAAAAGACAGATGATGACTATCATAATTTAAAAAATGTATCCATGTAAAAAATCCACCAGAATTTTCACCTTTTATTGACCCTATTTTAGAATTTGGATGGTACAAAAGGTGGCAGAATGACAATCAGGAATTTAATCAATACAATACAAAGGTAGTTCAAGGTTCTTGAGCTAAATGACAAAAGGAAGGAGAAGAGGGTGAAGGAGGAGAGTAGAGGTGGGTGTTGAAGAAACACATATCATTTAAAACTGCACATTTTCAAAATTGTCCTAACAAAGGAAGGACTACTGAAATATAATAGCCAAGTGCCCTTGGACCTCAACTAAAGATGTGCGGGCAAGACATGGGCAGAAGTATAATAAACAATGTTACAAATGAATGAGTAAAAAACCAAAAAAACTCAAAAGACACATGAAGAATGAAGTATAAGTGATGTAAAATTAGTGAAGGGGTGTAATACTTTTTAAACATAGTTAAGTGCTATTTCTTAAAATATCACCTAATGAATTTTTCCTTCTTCCACAGCCCTGAGAAGTATACCTTATAAGCATGCTGAATTAATCAGGAAAAAATAATTCAAATAAAGGAATTTTTTTTTTCATTTAAATGTTTAAAATCTTGTACTTTGTATTTGTGGTCCTCAACTCAGTCATGACAAAATCATCTTAGTAAATGTGGCTTTTCTTGACTGACTTCTGAAGAGCTAAACAGTAGACAGGGCTTAAATTCTCTTCATATGACTTGTCTGATTTTAAAAAATAGCTAATTCAGTTAATATATATCAAACACAATTAGAGACAGTGAAGTAATAAATTTATCAGGCCTTTGAAAAAATGACTGCAGTGATAATCATGACCTTTCAGAGGGCAAACTGACCAAGCCTGAGATTGCACAGCATGTTTTGGATGGATCACGACAAACTGCATTCACGCCTTTTACAGCTTACACTGGGATCTCCATATGGTATATATGGCATCCTATTTCTGTCCAAGCACAAAACCCCATGAAACTCAGAGTTAATTTTCAATAAGGTTTTAATGATGTTTTCTATAAAGACTTCATATAGACATATTCTTTCTTGTTTTAAAGACTTCCTTCCAAAGCAGCTTCATATTTTTCTCTCAATCTACTGTGAAGCTCTTGAATTTTTACATAACCAATAGCAGGGGTGCCAATTATCACTTCCCTGCTCCGTCAGGCTGCTAGCATTCCAGCTGCCCCAAACTGTGATTTTATTTTAGCTGTAGTATAGACTAGCATCTATAGTGTAGAGCAAATGAGCAACTCAAAGACCATCTTTTTGTTTGCATCCCTTTTATTTCTTTTAGTCCTTAATTAAATCACTCCAGAACATACTTTTCTGTGATCTATTCTGAATCTCATTACAAACCTGATAATCATATTCTATTTCCACTGGTCACATGACTCATAAAAATACTCAGCTTGAAAACCCCTCAAAAGTGTTGGTTTTGTTGGGCTTTGAGATGCAGCTATTTCTGAAGTTCAATTTTAGATCTGATGAAGGGCTAACTGATACCACATGACACGCAGGAAAAATGGTGACTTCTGCTTCACCAGTTCTTGGAAAAAATACCTAATAGCATTGATAGAAACAGCTTCCTGATCCCTTCAAAAACCTTAGAAATTCATGTTTATTGTACAAAAGTTTAATATGGTTCACATGCAAGAAGGGAAACTCTTGTATCAGAGATACTACAAAAGGAGAAAGGAAAAAAAACTCAGTTGAAAAAGTTGTTCAGTGAAGACAAGGAAGATGCGGCACGTTTTGGTAGGGTGCTCTACAGACTTGAGTTTTGCATGCTTTCCCATTTCTGTGTAGAAACATTTCTTCAGCAAAAAAACTCTCTAACAGAGAAAATGCTCCAGCTAAAGAACATGGTTTGCCAAGTGCAAAGAACAAGGTTTGCCCATATAGAAGAGTTGCCTAAGTACACTTACTACAAGTAACCCTCCATTCAGGAAAGGGCTAAATAGAAGGGTGAAACACCTATAGCTTTCAGTAAGATCATACCAGAGTTTAAACTGAAAATGTACTAGCATTTCATCACTAGAAACTGCAGTAACTTCTCAAAATGTGCATCTGTGACTTTTTCTTTTGAAGAAGGATTAATATTTTTACAAATTTGTCTTGCCCTCATTTTAATTGTTTACATCTATCCATCATGAATACCAAACATTTATACAACATGCATATATCAATACATACTGTAATAGTTGGTAAAATGCATAGAAAGCCCAACTGCCTAATCACTTTTCTGATATCTGTCTTCCCACCTACATTTTGTCAAATAACTCAAAATGAGGCAATGAGGCAGGCTTGAGGAGCTTGAAGATCCTGGGTCAAGAAGAGACATACTACAACAACCAGTGTCACCACAGCACTTGTCTGCACCATGACCACAACTTAGCTCACAGGAAAAAAGAAAAAAACCCATCAACATGTACATGGCAAGAACTTACAGAAAATGATGTTCAGCCCAGGAGCTGGTAGTCATGATTAATACATTCTTCCTAAAACATGCATTACCATCATTTCAACACAACACCTACCACCTAATGTAACCACGTCTCCAGCAAAAGCAACTTCTTCTATGTTTCTGTTTCAAAAACTTAGAACTCTATAAAAAAAACTAACAATGCACTAAGTCATTTTATGTCATTAAAGGCCAAGGCAGTTGTGGTTTGTGCCTTACTCTGGAAATTTAAGTGTGGCTTATAGCTAAGGACACTGTGGTCACTTCACATCTTTCCAAAACAAAGCTGTATCAACTTAGAAAAGCAAAGCACAGTGCTAATGCTACAACAGTTTCATGCATAATTTGACATGGAGAAGAAGCTGGGTTTATTAGACATTTAAATCACTCAGTAATCATTACTAATCACAGTATGTGATCTACAGAAAAGCTGCTCATCAAATCAAATGAAGCACACACAGAAACAGAGCTCAAAACAAATAGCTGAAGAGTTTTAAACCAGGAAATTCAGTATGCAGGAACCCAGTTAACAGCAGTAAGAAATTAATTTTGTTACCTTAAGAAAGAATCTCTTATCTGTCCTAACAGGATTGTAAGAGGCAAGGTAAGCTGCTATGAGAAGGAATTTGGAGTAATAAGGAAGTTCCACATGGGTATGTGCAGAAAGTCCTACAAAATAAACAAACAGTTTATGAGTTAACCAAAACCCAGCCTGAACATCCATGAACTTCAAATTAGACTTCCCTGCATTCATTTTCTTTTCCTTCTCTCCTGCTCTAATGCCATAACTATGACTTTCTCAGCCCCATTATCGCATAAACTCAGGGAAGGGCCAAGGAGCACAGCAAAAGCTAAATAAAGCTGACATTCTGAAATCTTTTCAGACTCTCAGCAACTGTACTCAAAGCATCACAGATTCATAAATCTTCCTGAAAAAAGATATAAATAATTCCACGCTACTTTCATTTAAGGGAATTTTCCTGACAAACAAGGCAGATGAAGGGATACAATTAAATACAATGGCATTTTTTTTTAAGAGTCAATCTTTAGGTCTCCTCCTGACTGCCAAAAAGCTTGTCCAGGAACAAGACTGGCATGGTGAAGAAAGCAGCAGTGCTGCACTTCTGATAGATAGTTCATCTGTTATCAATGATTTTTAGCAACTCTTCTATTTCCTACAGAAAACAGAAAAATTTTCAACTTCATCCAGTTGACTTTGCCTCCTTTTATACATAATTAAGATTACACATACATATTAAAACCCACAAAATATTCACAGTCTAGTGAATAATTGCTTCCCCTTCTTTTGAGGGGAACTCAAAAGTACTTTTACTTTGTATTTTAATCTCTTTAGCAGAGTCCCCTGCTCTTGTTTACATGGTATGTACGTATAAGAATAGAATCATCAAACCACCCTTCATCAGCTGGCTAATTACAGAAACCACTGAAGGGTTTCTTTTGTGCCCTCTCTGCTTACAGTTTTTTACTTCAACAGTTTCTTGTTCTGGGAAGCACCTGTACCCTTATGCTTTAATCCACAAATATCAGCAAATTAAGATCAAAGAATTAAACATGTTTAGAAGTTATGATTCAGGGTCCACAATATAGGGAAAAGCATCCTAGATGACGGCTAGTAATGATTCACTCTCATGTAAGCATAAAAGAACAGCAGTTTTAGTTTCATTTACAATTAAGAGATTCTCTTGTACTGCATACTATTTATAAAATGCAACACCAAATCAACTCTTGCAGACAATTTAGTTTAATAGAAAATGTGTTTTTTCTGCATTTTTCTGGTCAGCCACTATTACATCACATACAACTATTTGATGATTTACACCTTTATTAGAGTTAGAATTTATTTATTAGAACTTCTTTTTAAGCATGTAGCTATCAAATGCTGTTTTAACATGACATTTTTTCCTACTACATGTACCTATGAAAATGCATTTAAAATGAAGTCTCCCTTCATGGGGTTGTCAGGGGCAAAGTACTTCATGATCATCTGGGAGGGTTTAATAAGAACACTTTGAATCAAACTCCTTTGCTCAAAAATATTGAAAATTCACCAATCATAAATCAAAAATAGGAAACAATCTGATGATTGCATTTATCTCAAGGAATTATTTGTCATGATAATAATATAAAAAAGTGTTCCCAAACTACAAACTGGTCAAAAGACCATGACCAACTGACATCACCAGGAAAATATTTCAGTATTCCTTCCTAAATTGTAAATGAAGGCTGACAGACATAGTGAGATTCAACTTTCCAGCCTTTCTAAATTATAAACCCAACAAAGGTCTACTTGTCCCAGGAAAGAACAGAGAGAACACTTGCAGCTCTGACATTTCTCCTTGCAAGAAATCTGAACCCAGGACAGGTGTTTCATTTAGGAACGTGCCACTTCAGTGCAATATACCAGATATAACATTATCGTCTCCCCACTTGGACAATTCTGCCAGCTGGCACACAGAGCTTTGACCATCAGGACTCGGGCCATTCCTCACCCATTCTGACATAAGAAATACTGATGTAAAGAAGACTGCTTTTGTATGCAAAGGATATTAAGAAAGGCTACTCCCAGTATATATGACAGGGGAAAACACCTTCTCAAAAAACCACAATTACCCTGAACTGTAACTGAATGCTAACAGGTAGCCTTGTCTGTGTAGTTTCATTCTCGTGTTCTCAGATGACAATGACCAAGTTGATCTGAAAAGCACATTTCACATTACAATTCCCTACAGAGTTACAGTGTTTGATACCTTTCAATTGCCCAGGCTCTCCACCATCATGCTGCAAACGCTCCCACTGCGAGCTGAAAGACAGATAATGCAAATACATAAAGAAGTAGTATTTGATAATCTTTTAGAGAAAGCTACCTGCTTGGTATATTCTAACTGGCTATGACATAGCTAGTGAGAGAATAATTAAAAATACAAGGTCTTACTATCTTGCAAATAAATTTTAATAATCTGCAGGCTATGCATTTGATAAAAAAAAAGCAAAAAATAATGTTAGATTAAGGTATAAAAGATCAAATTGTAAAATACCAACTTCTTCCCATCCCACTACCATGAGTAAGTAAATATTTACAGCAATCCAAGTTTAAAGAATAATGCAGAATTGCATAAAACGTAGAAACACTGATAGTTTTTATTCTTTTTAATCTGCTAATAACAGCTTATGTTTGTGAGAAAAATACTATAATTACTTCATAATGTAATTTTTAAGTCAATGGAAGACATCAAGATGGATTATTCTGCCAGTGAAAAATGCCCCCAAATCTTTTCCTATACAATAGCAAAAAAAATCACTTTTAAACTTCCCCTAAGGAATGACATTGCTAGCAATTTCACATTTTGGATCATTTTGTATACCCCAAGGGGATTACAGAAAGATAGGTTTGTTGATTGGTTTGTTGAAGCCAACTGTTTTGGCTTGTTTTTTTAAAGTTCCTCATGAACAGAGTTTATCAACCGTAAGCCATTAAACTTATAAAAACAGTGTAATGGGAGCTCAGGTAATACTTAAATTACAATGAATGACAAAACAACGCATCAATGAGTTAAGGTTTTATCCAATGTCTATTTTACAGGCAGAAAAAAAAGTTAATTTTCCTTTCAGCTCAGGTAGCATGAAAGTTGATAGCAAAGATTTATCTCTGTAAATTACATGGTCAAGAAAAAAAACTGAGTAATTATAGTTCTGTGGCCAGAAAAACTGACACAGTGACTTTAATTCCTCAAGCATTTACTGGTACACAGAAGTAAATCTGAGAACTGCTAGACAGAAAGCTGGAATTTCTAATAAAAATCAAGTCAAACTCCAATTTATAATCAAAGAACCCTTAAACCAAGACAGCAAGCAAGCCTATGCACCCCAAATTACCTGGATATTTCCCGGAGATAAACAGTCTGCATTGCCTTCTTCAAATGAGGTTCAATATTTTTCCAGAGTTTGCGGGTGTCACGTTCATTTGCTGCAGCAAGCCAGAAGGAACTCTGTTAAACATTTAACTCATCCAACACTGAAACTCATCCCTGACACCTGAACAGTCACAGGCATGACATGGTCCAACACCCTGACTCTGACATGCTGCTTTCGGATGATGCACCATCCCCATCCATCCAGCAAGCACACGGCGCCACACAAGGCTGTTTCTCTATGACTGTTCTGAGATAATCTGTGTCAGTTTGACAGAATCTCTCCTCTAGGCTTCTTTCTTCTCTTAGCTTTGACAAAGAAATAACTTATCCCATTACTTTGTCAAAGTCCTGATGGTTGAGTGAAGAAAGAGATTTATTGGAGGCAGGAAAATTTTCAGGGTACCTCCATCTTTGTTTTCTAAAACACCACCACCAAATACCATGTTCTGCTTCTGCTGCAAGTGCTAATGACTGGGGGCAACTGGAATAAGGAATGCTGCTGTGACCTGAGATACCACTGTGCCACCACAGCACAAGGATCAGAGCAAGTCTTCACCAAACCCCACTAAACAGCAGCTGCTCTCCCACACACCCACTCAAATTAAAGACACAGCCTTACCTTCCCCTCTGACCACTGGTTCACAGTATTTAGCAAAATTGAGCGCTGCCTACAAAAGGCAAAAAATAGAACATATTGAAGTGCTCTCTAGCTGATCCAGGTTCAGAGTATATAGCAGGGTAATTCTTTCCTTTGCAAAGCCAACAAATCCTTTTTCTGTCAATAATTATGTCACTTGCTTACAAACATTATACTGTCAAACACGGCAACATTTCTGTACCATAAACTACAAACAGAAGTAATCTATCACAGATTACATGGCTTTGAGCTCAGTAAGATCTGTTTATTGTATTCAGGGGTTGCATTTTTTAACTAACATAATAATTTATCATTATAAATGAAATAAAAATGTTTTCATGAACTTTTCTTACTCCATTTTCAGATAAAACTTCCATTCCAGGAGAAGTTCAGCACACAAACACAAGAAGAAATTACTTATTTTTTAAAAAATATTTATGTATGTAAAAATATTCTAACATATTCCATACGGAAATGAACTCCTTTGCCTAAAGTAGGATTAAGAGATTTTTGACACTATAATCTAGACTTTCCTCTAAAATGTTTAAACCAATATCACACATAATTTTGTAAAATACCAATCCTCAGATTTCATTGTCTTTTTGTTCAACTGCACTTTAATAAATCTCTATGTTAATATACAAAATTCAAAAGTATAACTTCTAAATATATAAATCTAATAAAATTCCAGAATGTATTATTAATAATCACACATAACAGCATACACATTTAGAGTCAGTATTAGACACTAAAGAGTTCAGAAGCCTGTATTCAGTTGTAGGTGTCTGTCACTACCTTCTAAGGAAGAGAACTGTCAACCATGTAAAGAAATCAGGGTCCAATCACATAAGTATTTTCAAAGTGTTACGCAATAAAATACTGCACCTAAAGCTAATGAAAGTCTGCAAGAACTGTGACCCTGGTTTCTATTTCTGCCTCCAGCAATCTCATTTACATATAAAACCTGTATGGTTAACAGATAAGTTCAGCTGAAATTTAGCAGCATGATCCTGAGGGAGACACAGGCAGAACATTCAGATCTTCTCTCGAGTAGTGATTTATTCACTGATCACATCAAACTTGTTAAATTTACTTGTGCACAGTACAGTTAAATAATAACTGCATTAAGATAATGTTTGTAATTGTTATTAAGCTTATGAAAATGTCACCATCAAGTAATTTAATTTTCTTCTGTTAAGTTTGTTTACTATTACATTATATGGTTAAAACTCCCTTTTCAAAATACTTTCTATTTATTACCAGAAAACTCCACAACATTGGAAGCCCTTTACAACCGCCAAAACAACTGCAACCTTTGTTATGGACTTTTAGGGCAAATACACTTTAAGCTAACACATTCCTAGGACAACAAACTTACTAGATATAAGGAAGACTTTTTTACTATGAAGGTGGTGAGATACTGAAACAGGATGCCACAGAAGCTGTGGATGTCCCATCCCTGTAAGTGTTGAAGGCCACACGGGATGAGGCTTTGACCAACCTGGTCTAGTGGAGGGTGTCCCTACCCATGGCAGGGGAGTTGGAACTTGACCTTTAAGTTCCCTTCCAACCCAAACCATTCTATAGTCTCTGATTTTCTTCATCCATATTCAATAATAAATCTAGACTTTCATTTGGCAAAGGACATCCCAAAACAAAACAGTAACTCTAAAGAAGCTCATCTCACCAGATGACGAAGTTCCTTCAGGTCCCTACAGACCATGTAGAAGACACCAAGCAAAATATTGATATACGCAGCATAGAAATCTGCAGAATATTCTGGGGGATGATTCTGAGACAAGATCTTCTGCAGATGTCCTGTTTAAACAAAAATCAATTTTGCTGTCTTCAAGCCAACTTAATAAATCAACCGCATTTATGGAAAAACAAACAATAACCAACATTAACCACCTCTAAAAACCCCAACAAAATCCACCAAAACCTACAGTGATTTGAAGAACCAGCACATGTAATCGAATCAAAACATTACTTTGAGATGTCCCAGCAAGTGGAAAAAGACAAGACATTTACAGGTTGTGTGAATATAGACTTTTACATTCCAGTAGCTATTACATACTCAGGTTTCTGTAAAAGGCACACTGATAAACCTGGAAAAAACTTTTTAATGTCCTTTGAAAAAGTGTTATACAATCCCTGAAAAACAGATTAGAAAACTAAGTTTACCTATGCTGTAATCTGGAAAATACATGGTGAATGGCTCAAAGCACCCAATGTTTGGACGGAACAGTTCCCACACTATTTCACTGAGCAGAACAACTGTCACATTTCTGTCAGTCTACAAAGAGAAGAGAAGAGAAAAAAGTGAATGAGGGAGCAACAGGCAGAGAAATAACAAAAAACCAGTGCATGTTAGAGCATCAATGAGAAAAATTATTATTGTGACTTTTTTGTTTCACAAAAATCATTACATTTACAGTTTATTACTAGGCTAGTAATTTGCATTAAAGCTTCAGCTGGCCTAATCAAGTAGCTCATACATTTGCAAATCTTCATAATTATAAGATATTTCTCTCCAACCCTTGCCATTTTACTGACATGTAAGCTTTATGGGGTGATACATAATACCAAGTAGATTCACCCCAAAATTAAGAAAACATTTTACTTTAGTAATTAAACACAGACTTTCAGAGCAAACAGAAAAAGTTAAAAAGCAAAAAGAAATCTCAGTGCCTCTGGAACCAAGCTATCTTGTAATTTATTTTAAAGGCAATCTGGTCATTAAAAACAAATACATACACATCCCAAAACAAAAATGTAATACTACCTGTTTAGTCTCCCAACCGTTTTACTAGCTAACAACGATGGGTCTGCTCATAGTAATATATTTTTGTAACCAAGGTTTTATTGACAAAAATACCTGCTTCAGATTGGATGTGTTGATCAATAGGTAACAAAATGTTTCATACTGAAAACAATATTGTTTCATTTTGTTCACCCTTCAAAATATTAGCTACTTAATATCAATTTAAAACTATCTGTGAAGATGATGTGTCATTCTCCCTCTTTGCAAGGTTTTTGCAACCATACTAAAAATTCTGTCTAACAAAAGTTGCTTTTAAATATGTGTTTTTAAGAAAGACATTTGAGAACTACTAAGGCATCTCCATAAAACAAAAGGAAGGAACCTGATTGAATTGTCAGTGCTGTGAATGACCTGAAAGATGTTTAAATGCTATTTCCTTCCCTGAAATGTAGTGAAAATATTTTTAACTTACTTTTCTCACTTCTTAGTCAAGTGGCACCCACCAATATTCTTTACTGCTTCTTCTCCATTTTTATGGAACATAAATATTTTTTCCCCTTTCAACGAGAAATTATCTTTCTTCATTTCTTTCAGAAGGTTTCCTTTCCCAGAACTCCTAATGTTTCAGCTGAGAGAAGTACTAAGGCATGCTCAGTTCACTTCCTGACTGACCATCCAGTATGAAGAACTTCAGTACTTGCTATCACAATCCTCAGAGAAATCAAGCACCCATGACCTATTGCTCAGCAGCAACTCCCCTGACCCATGATACCCTTCATAACTTCTGGCCTCCTTTCACTCCAGGAAAGGAAGAGATGCAAGAGATTTGCTCCTGCCAAGTTGCTCTGCAACAGTGGCTGCACAACTGTTTTAGAAAGCCTCAGTCTAGAATCCAGAATTTAAGCAACTGGAATATCAGCATTCAAGACAACAGACTTGTTTGGAGGTCAGTTTTGAATCTGGGAATGTTCCTCTAGCATATAGAAGTCTTAGTCTCTGGGGTTTTGTTCCTTAAACAGCAATTACAGACCCAAGTTTGACTCCTCCTCTGCAGAACAGGCTGTTTCTGCTTCAGGAGGAGCCTAGTCCAGAACACAGGCATAACAGACAAAAAGAGACAGAAAATGCACCAGCTGTCAGGATTAAGAACACAGCTGTGAATCAGTCGTCATTCACTAGAGAAATCAATGTGACCAGAAGATTAAGAGCACCACACAAAAGCTTTGAGATAACAAGTATAATTTCAGCTATTTACATATTCAGACATTTCAAAGTACAAGCAACTTCTGGTTTTGTCTTCAGTTTCTTTTCAGGGAATGTACCATTTCTGCTTATTTCAAGGCAAAAGCTCTGATGCTCCAGAAATGAAAAAGGAAAAGGAAAGCACGCTGTAGTTCACTCCAATCAGAAACTTACTGCAGCACACTTCCAGAAGCGTGAGAAAACTCTCTAGCAAGTCAAAGCACATTCACAGCTGTTCAGCTGTGCAGCTCCAGCCAAACTAAACAGCTGGAAGTCTCCTGAAAACCTCACTCTTAAAAAGACAATCTAGAAAAGACAGCTATATTTCTGACAAGCCTTCAAAGAATCTACAACACATCAGATATTGTAAATAAGATACCATTGACCACAATTTAAAAAAAAAAAAAGGGTCTAATAAAAACCTCACATGTTTAAATTCTAGTTTGGTTTCTAATTTTTAGCACTGTTTTGGGGAGTGAGGCTTAATTTTGCAACTTTTCTCATCTAAAGAATCACTTATCTTGATCTGTGAGGCTGGATGTACAGGTACCACATGTTTAGTTACTTAACAGGCAGGACATGTATGATAATTTTTTTCCAGACACTTACCAACTCTTGAAGCCTAAGAAATGCTGGCAGGATGTTTGCTTCCATTTCCCTCAGCTGTTCTGCTCTATCCAGAACCTTTTAACAAAACAATGATATTACATAGACGAAGTCAACTCCCACTCTCACATGGACTTAAAATTAATTCTTAGCTGCTGAAAACTGAATTGGAGAGATTATTGCTTCAAATGCACTTTCAGGAAACCCAAGCAGTTCTGCATATAAAAAAGCACACAATCCCTAGACAAGCAACATTCTCATGTCTTATGGCAGGAAGAATTATTATTTACGTCCAGTCAGGAATATCATGACAAAGTAATGATATCCTTAACAACCACTGAAACATCAATTTTTTCCCAAAATTCTTCTTGTGTTACAAATTTACATGTAGCACAGTAGCACTGTAACTACATGCTTACTCTAGGAGAATTACCTTTTCCTACTATGAAATTATTTTTCAGAAACAAGAGCTGGTATTTTAAAAAAATTAGCTGTCATCTAGAATTGAACTGAACTAAATTTTGAGCAAAACATTTCTTGCCATAATCTGCAGCCTAGGAATTTACAGGATTTATTGTATGCAAACCTCACATAGGAGTAACAGATATGTAGCATATGTACAGCTTAAACAAGAAACATCTTAAGAAAGTAGCATTTTAGAGTCTGAAGAACTAAAACAGAAGAATGAAGATATGCATGGTTATCCTTTGGTAAAAAATGTGTATTCCCAGCACACCTAAAATCTTGACAAAAATGAAAGAAGATAAGAGAAACACATTTCTTTTGTGGCTTATTTATTACTTGCAATATAAATCTAAGTCCTGAAGATCATTACTTCTTTTGAATTATTGCTGTTGAGATAAAAACTATAGGTCCCTAGAAAATTATTTTTTTTATCCTACTACATATCTTCTCTCCACCAAAATCTTATAACATCTATCATTTCTGTTGCCACAAAGAAAAGAATTTTATGTGGACAACCAAACATTTTCTGAAAATATTATTTCAGAATCCCACCACACAAACCTGAAAGAACTATCTCTGCATCAATATCTCACACTTCTTGGGAATTTATTTAAAACTACAACATATGATTTTATATTGATATCTGCATTTAGTTCTTGTAATAAGTGACTTCAGGAATGAAAACTGCTTTACACTACAGACCAAAGAGTGGCTATGTATTTTTACTAATAAAATATTGCTTATTTGACCCAGTGACATGCAGCTACCAAACACAAAGCAATAAGGTCTTGACCTAAGCAGATCACGTTTTAGTTAAATGGGAAACTACAGTTCCTACTTACAGCAGAAAAAATACAGTGACCCTGGCTTGTGGAAAACGTCAAGTGCTTCAGAGAAACAGCCTTCCCCCAGGCCTTTAAATCTATGACTTGTTCCTCAGTGTCCATATAGACTTGTTACTATTCAATTTTTTAAAAAAGCCTATAAATTCTAAAATCAGCTGCTTTCGTTAAAAAAGTAGCTTGATATTTCTGTAAAGTGCTAAATATTGAAAAAGTATGAATGACTACAAGTTATATTTACTGCAGTTTTTCAGGTAGTTAAAATGAATAAATTTATTTTTTGTAAGAAATCACAAGCATTCAGCACCTATGCTTGGTTTAAGAGGAGCATTTAGAATCCTTTGCTCGAAAGTAAACATTTATCTTAATTTACTCTGAGTTAGTTGAGCTGAAATATTGCATTATTTACTACTGAAATAGTGAATAAGAATACTGAATAAGTTAGCATTGCCAGTTTATGTTACCAGCATGCTGGTGTTCCCTCAGTCTCAATTTAAACCACTACAATAAATCCAGATGACATAGGTTAATAAAACTGAATTGATTTCTCCCATTCCCGTCTGTTCCCACACAGAATGTAACTGAAATACTAATTTAATACTTAATTCTTCTGAGGCAACAACTATTTTCATGATACAACTGAACCTTTGTAGTTATTTAATGCTTTATTTCCTACAACCACTGTTCGAGAACTTTTTAATTTTATGAGTGATGCCAATTTTCATAGAACACCTGAAGAATTCTTTACTGATGTAGAATAGTTTTCAATCCAAATATTAATCTGAAAGTAACATTTTACTGTAAGAAGTATTATACAAAATACACTGAAGATTGTTAGGGAGATAAATTTTGTGCTTATGGAATTGCTGAAGAATGTCAGTATCACTTTTGTGACAGTAAGCAAACTACTTCTCTATTTATAACTTTTTATCTGTTTTAAGTGTGGTACATTATTTTCTTCACTCCATTTCTAAGAAGTACATCAAATTTATTAACCTCGTGACCTACAGAAAATTATGAAATAGTCCTGTTTCCACTAAACATGATATGAAGTTATTGAACTCAGTGCCAAAGTATTTTTAAATGGGAATAAAACATTTGACTATAGCCTGTGAAACAGAATGAAGAGTGTTCATTATAATTATGAACTTCTTGTTTGACTGCAAAAATACCCAAAGCAGCATGGGCACATTGAGAGCTTACCAACCCTGGGTAATCACTCTGCATGTTTCTCACAGCAATCAACCTGAACCATACTCTTGTTTTCTTAAATAATCAATTTCAACTCTTTTAAAAAAAATCTTAATTCCTACTGCTGGCCTAAAATTTTGGTTTGTATATTCTGCAGGTCCACACTATATACATGCATTTACACAACACTAATACTAACTATAGCTTTCATATTGTCCTTTCATCAGACCTCTTGTATGACTGAAATTTGTTTCCATGTTCATCTCTCAGCACAATAAATGCTATTATAGTCGGCATATTTTGACTTCTTTAGGCAGTCAAGATTATCACAGTAAAAAAACCCCAAAGACCTAAACCAAATCATAGTGTTCTAGTATTACACTAATTCAATCATTTATGCAACTTAAATTTCTGATTATTTTTCCTGCAACCTGCTGTTTATTCCACTTGAGCGTATCATCAATTTTTTCACTGCAGTCTATTTTTACCATCTTAATTTTAAAACTACAGGTCCTGTCTCTGAGGGCCACAAGTGTAGCTGAAGATGTAAGATCTCAAAAGCACTTTTACAGAGGAACATTTTAGTTCTTAATATTATCCTTAAGTTCTATTCTAGCCAACCAAGCCTTGTCATTTGCATTCTCCATATTCCCTCATGCCCTATTTCCCAGCTCTGCTTTCTCATTTGTGATGCTATTTTCACAAGGAAACAGATAAGCATGACTTACTAATAATAAAACAAATACAGGCTCTCTATATTTAAAGACTGTAACACTATTACATCCCAAATTTAAATGTGTGGTATAATTAATGTTCATTATTAGTTACACTATACAGTTTTTGTCGAAAAAATTCTAAAACCAGGAAAAATAGAGAACCTCACCTAAAGCCGGTAAGCCAACAGAAAGAATCTGTCAATAGGATCTGAATGAGGTCTACAGAGAAATTTTGTGCAAACTGCTCTCTTTAAAGGCACACATTGCATGTACAAATTATTAATAGCCATAACTCACAGCCTCTTAGCAAGAACAGGACTGGATATTAAAATGAAATTACTCACAATGTATAATGTTTGATCCTGAAGCTCCTGACTGGCCACAGCTTGTTTAAACAGACGAACAAAGTCATTCAGAGTATCACAACGCACAGGAGAGGTCTGCTCTGTGCCAGAAGAACAGCTTTGCAACTGGATGAGAATTTCTTCCAGAAGAAGTCGTGATGTAAAGTATTCCACACAGTTCACAAACACATGAGGAAGCTGGAGAGAACAAGAAAAATTATACAACTCCATTTGGCTTTTTCAGTGTAAATACCCCAGAAAGAGTTTTCTCTTCCATATGAGAGTATGAAAGAAATCATATTCTGCCAACAGAATAAAGAGCAAGAACCAAAAACATTTGTTAAAAAAAAAAAGGATCAATTATGTACATTGTCAAAATATTATGTATCACAAACTGGAGAGCTGATGAATCTTCAAATTGAAGTACACCTTCTAATTATGTTTAAAAACTGAAGCACAATATATCTTTTAACTGTGTTGAAAAATTGTGAGCAACGTGCAAAAAGAAAACCAAACAGCATTTAGCTCAAAGAAATTTAGACAATGGTAAGACATTACAGTATCATAAAATGGTCTATTATGGATTACACTGTCTAGAAAACACAGACATCTCAAACTTTCATTAAAAGAAAGTAATCTCCCCAGCACACGCCCCAGAATTACTGTGAATTTCTTAGGCATTCAATGCACACAAATGATAAAGTGTAAGCTTCTATATCAGATTCATGTCATCAGCATGACTGTGCAGACATTTCCAGAAAAGCAGATCTTTCCAGAGCAGAGTGAAAAAAACAAGAGTATGAGATATATTATAAGTATCAATTTAGTAATATTTAAAATCTACAGTCATTTGTCTTTAAATAGAAGACACTATAACCTATAAAATAGTACCAGTAGTCAAACCTACTTAAGGCAAAAACAAAAAAAGATAATTTTCTAGCAACCCTCTTTTTAAGACATAACTTATCTGCACAACTCCATAATCTCTAGCAAGGCAGATGCTCTTTTTCACACTGAACATTAAAACCCCTGGTAAATATTAGTCACCAGGATGCAGAAATGTGGTTGTCTATAACAAAAAAAAAAAAAAAAAAAAAAAAAAAAAAAAATCCAAGTACTTCATTCCAGTCTTCCTCCTTAAAATACAATATGATTCAGCAGATGTGGGCAAGTGTGGGTACATGGTACATGCTGGCAATCCACTCAACCAGCATGTAATAAAAACCTTTTCTATGATTTTGAACACCACTAAAAGGAAAGGGCTACATCACCAAAAAGCAGCTATTCAAAGTGCTGCACCTCCATTGCAGAAGGAAAGCTGGGTGCCTCCAATGTGATTCGTGCCACCACAGCACACAGGAGACACCCATATGTCGCTGTGGGCGATGAACAAACGACACGAGACTTCGTTATAAAAAACTGTATCTGACTCTGTTTTATTAAAACAATTGCCCTCTTTATATACCTTTTGGAACAGGCCACTCTCATTGGTTAGAAGAGTGCCAGAACTCTTCTAACCATTGGCCCAAACCAAGGGATAGAGACAAGTCCATCCCACAGAAAAGAATGTAAAACATCACTCTTGTTATAATAACACTTGGGATGTTTATGTCAAGTCCGTGGGAACAAGGTCTTCTGAAACCTAAACACCACAAAGAAACTGAGTTCAGAAACTCAGAAACCTCAGGCCCAAAAAACCAGACTATACCCATAGGTGGCACAATGAAGTTCTGTAGAGCTGCTGCTAAACCCAGCTGCTTCCCAGGGCCTGGCCACATCTTCACACGCGCTGTGAGAGGTCAGCACAGCACTGTGAGCAAGGCACGCAAGGCTACTTGATGGAAGAGCACCACAAACCCCTGCCTCCTACTCTTCTCCCTCTGCAGAACTTTTAATGAAGGGGGTTTAAACACACAAATGGAAATTTATGGTGGAGGCATGAACTGGGCACCTGTCATTGGATTTAAATCCCTGAATTTCATGACTGACAGAGATATTAACAGACCTAGATAGAAATTTCTGTAATGACACTTCAACTTAGGAGGACTTTAAAATGTGTTTTAGAAAAAATTAGTACAAGGAGTCAATGGAGCTACTTCAGGCTAAGTCATGGTCATGGTCATGGAGACAAGGTGAACAATATTTGCCTCCATTTTTATATTTGATCTTTCTTTTAAAAGTTATTATGATTTATATTATAGCTCAGTATGCACAATTTCATTTTATCCTAAGTGCCCTAGTGAGCAGAGTGATGCATTCATGACACAGTAAGTGGAGGAGAAGAATCAGGAAGGCAGAAATGGTTAAGGAAACAAACCATTTTGAGAAGGTAGAGGCTACTTTGAGGAACCATAGTTATAAACTGCAAATTCAATATCCTTTGTGACCATTTTTACCTGTAAGGTAGTTAGAAGAGTCTGCATCACGTAAGTCTTTCCACTAGATGTATGTCCATAGATAAAGATGGATGGAAAACTAAACTGCTGACGCTAAGGGGAAAAAAAAAAAAAAAAGTTGTTGCTGCTTCAATTCTTCATTTCATTGATAAAAGACTTAACAATGAACTTTCCCCCTGAAAAAAAAAGTTATCTCCTAAATTGAGTAATTAAATACAAAATACACCAATTATTATGAAATCAACAAGATTTATGTTACATCTTTGCTGAAATGCCAGGAGGGTAAGTTGCAAGACTCAAGTATCACTAACAGCCAGTGAAACTGCTGTAACAAACAACAAAAACACACACACAGAGAAAAGCAGTGGGCTCTTAATTCAAATTAGTTAACTAACTGAAACAAAATCTTGGCAAGCACAAGTTGCAAGCCATACACTGCCCTAGCTTCTGCAAACACTGAATACTGCCTTTCTGTTCATTAGCACCAAACAGAAAAGAATTAAATGATGTGAAGGAGTCGGTAAAGCTTGCTCTTTTTTCACACGATAATATTTGATGTACCTATTTATTTAATGTTTCTGATCCTGTTTATTTCATGTAATTTTTTTAAGGTGCAGGTAAAATAACTCAATTTTTTTTTCCATTCTGAACAGGTTTTCACACAGGTGAATATAAAAACACAGGTTTATGTTTTCATTTCTAAGAATTTTGCATATTGACATAAAAATGAATACAAAAATATTGACACTTTTTAAGAAAAACAAAAGTCAATTTATCCAAGATGAAACACCCTTGTGCAACACACGCAGACTGAGTATCTGTACACTGATCAAGAATTGAAGTATCTGTTTTTAAGAGTTGTTGCCACTACGGTTGTAACATATACATCAAATTTGAATACTGTAATTTGATGTTATTATTAGTAGTATCCATAATTAAAGACAGAAAACAGATACTAATTTCCAATTTCTTACTGAATGTAAGCAGACATTTGGCAAGCAAACTGCTTATCAGATAAAAATCCCCATTACTTTTTAACCACAGCTTTGTGAAGCAGTAACAGAATCAATTAACAAGCCAGTGATTTCTCACTCTTATGACCAGCCTCAATACTACTAAGAATCACAACAATTTAATGTCCTTAGAATTCAGACACTCAGATATTAGATTAACAGGTCAAAATCAAACAGAATTTCTATACTGACACAGACCTTGAGGTGTGGGAGGAAGAGACTCCCTGGTACTAACTGGCAAAGACAGAATAGAGTTGTGGCAAAATCAGGCTTCAGAGAGACAAAGACACAAATAGCTCTAAGTTTGTTTAGGTCCTTCCAGCTGCAAGACATCTTTCAAACCAACAAACCAGAACCTACTGTCAAACACTAATGTTAAAGATGGTAACCAAAAATAAAACTTCATCAGAGGCAACCAAAGCATGTTCACAGTGACATCATGAAACTACCCTTAAATTCCTATTGTCCCCCCTGAGACAGCAGAATGCTTTTGTTCTTTTCAAACATAGAATACAAAGAGCACTACCTCGCCAAATATTGACAGCAACATGGACACTTGGGACTCTCGACAAGGCACCAAACTTTCCAAGTGAAGCAGGTCAGCTGCTGGGTACGCTGGATGTTCAAGATTAGGCATTTTGATATTCCTGTAGTTAGACACCTAAATATTCAGGTCCCTTTTGAGTGCAGAAAGAAGAAATCAAGTGATCTGGAAAATAAAAAGTTTTCATTATCATTTTCTTCCACACACATAAAAGGAAAAGGAATGGGAATTAACAGAAAATCTAAACAGACATTCTAGCTCAAGATAAAAATACAGCTATGGCAGACTTAAAAGACTTATGCAAAATTTTTCTTAACTATGTAAGGCAGTACACAGACATTTCCACAGCAGACAAAATTTAAAAAAGTAAATCAAAAGGAAAGGTATACAGGATATGAGCAAATTAATGCAAGAAAAAATTATCCTAGTTCAGTTAACTGAGGAATTATACATTTAATTCTGGTTTTATATATATTTAAAAGTAGCAAGAGAATGAAAATGAGTGAAGCAGATTAGACAGAGATCATCACCTCCCTGAACAATCAGTAAACAAGTATTGACAAACAACAGGAAAGAGGTAAGACATAAGGAAAGATAAGGATGACAATGTAATAGATAATAGGATGCTAACAGGAACACTAACACCATCTTGAAAGGAGCAGAGGCATATGAAGAAATCCAGTTAATGGCAAAGACTAGAAATGCTCCTTAAAAACAGTAGGAGTCCAAACCATTTACATAAAACTGTAATATTAATGCAAATCTACCTTTTAGACAAGGACTACATGAGGAAAAACAAAGGTCTTCATTGCTGCTAACACTGGGAAGGCTGGATTTTAGTGACTGAATATAGAAAAACACCTCAGTTAAAGATATTCTTTGTCTGCGCTTCTAAAGCTGCTGGAAAGATGGCACTTTTATCTGTTGTGATACAGACAACATGCAGAAAGATAAGTGAAATAACTTCAACAGCTGGATTCTGACTTTGTCAAACACGACAAGACAATAAAAAAGAAAGTTCTGAAAGTTCATTAAAGCAAAAAAGATATCCCACCAACTGACAGGATTATCTGTATGTTATCATGACAAAGATAATAAACAAAGCACTTCCAATTATTTTAAATGTAAGTATTTACAGACAAATACATTATGCTGGTTTTAAGCACAACAGCACAGGGAAAAAATTAGGTTAGCAGAAGGAAATCAGAAAGCAGATAGCAAGATAAAGGGAAAACAAATTGTTCTGAAGGAAAAATGCAGTAGTGGATTGCACTAACAGGAGAGCTACTGGGGTACAAGGAGTTTTGTAAATATAAATGTATTTATGGAAATACCATAAAATACAGTTCCTTTTGGGACCAATCTCTGGTAAGTGTTTCTATAAATAGATTTGAGGAAAATAGTTTTTCCTTTTTACACTTTGCATTCAGTGTTTTCTAAGGTAAAAGCTGTGACTGTAGAATCATCAATAGAAAAATAAGTGGAATTAATGAGGAAAAAAAGGATATCCTTGATGATATAAGTAATTCAGTACTTGTATTACACCTACGTGAAAGTAATCACATCACACATAACAAGGACTACAGTTAGATATCAAGAAAATAAGTCTGAAGTAACTTATTTTTCAAGTTTATTTATAGGTCAATCACATATTAAGTATGGGAAATGAAAGTAATGCTGCTATCAGGGGCAAAAAGCCCTACACATTCATATGTATCAAGCAAACTATTTCTTACACAGAGAATCATACAAATAGCTTTGGTCTATTTTACCAGCTTTGAATAGGTCTGTGCATCTCTCCACCATATCAATTCAGCTATCTTTTCAAAATGGAATGAAGATACAAAACCACAAATAGCTTGATAAAGGCTGCTCTCTAAAAATTAGCTAGGTATATCAAGGACGAAAAGAAAAAAAATATGACAGGAGCCTCTAAAACAAGGACAAACAAGTGGGGAAAAAGTTCTAGAAAAGGATGAAAAAATGGTGTAAATTAAAATAAATAAATAAATAAATAAATAAAAGCCCTTTTGCTCCACTGGCTATATGAGAACAGGGCTGTGGGGCTGTGTCCTAAATGCAGCTAAAGCAATAGCTAATAGCTTTTCAAGGCCACTCCGAGGGAAGCACAAATCGCCCGCGCATCGCACCGTATCTGCCAGCCCTGTCTCCTCTCACACACCCCAGCAAATAGCAACTTTCACCGGACACATTTCAGCCCCCGCATGAAATCCTACATCTCTACTGGCTATACATAGGTGTCCTAATCTCCAGCGGGACCCCATTCACGAACTCACAAGAGAAAGGATGCTTAGAGCAACGTGTTCACAAAACAATTCATTTAGATTAAATGGCAATGATAACACAAAGGTAAGTATCAGCCAAAGCTCGAACAGGATGTTCCAGCCCGGGGAAGGTTGTACGTGTGACTCCAGACCGACCAGGAAGGTGCAAAAAGCACTTTTCAGCTGAGACCGAGTAAGGCTGTTAAGAGCACAAATTAAACTTCACGGCAGGACTTCATGATTTACTAAGACTTCCCTCAATTCACTGCTCCTAAAATATCTACACTTGGCAGCTTTTCCACATTCTAGCATAAAAATGACTGAATTTAAGATATTAGCACGGTTCTGCGTCCCCTCGGGCCCTACAAGCCCCCTGGCTAGCACGGGCATGCCTTGGCTGAGGGGGAATGAGACCCCTGGCCTCCATCGAGCGCGGCTAAAGGGCTCCTTCCGCCACGTGCGTGAGGCTGAGGGTGCTCCCGGCCCAGCGGGCGGCTCAGCCCGCGGCGGGTTTCGCCCCCGCACCAATTCCCACCGGGAAAGCAGAGCAGAAGCAGGACCACCGCTTCTGCCCCTCACTGCCCGCCCGCGGCTCCGCTCACCGGCTCCTCCTCTCACCGCTCCTCTCCCGCCGCCGCCGCCGCCGCCGCCGCCGCCGCCGCCCCGCCTCCCCGGCCTGTGCGCGTGCGCCGTGGCCACGGCGGGGCCGCCTGGGGCGGAGCGGCCGTGAGGGGAATCCGTCGCTTACGCAGCCGGGTATTCCGTAGGATTTCCTGTTATCCCACTGGGAGAGCCTGGGGCACAGCACTCTGCCGCTTACCCAGCCGGGTATCCCACGGGGTATCCTGTTATCCCACTGGGAGAGCCTGGGACACAGCACTCTGCCGCTTACCCAGCCGGGTATCCCACGGGGTATCCTGTTATCCCACTGGGAGAGCCGCCGGAGCACGCTGCCACTCGGGAGCCCCAGGGCTGAGGCATTTCTCCCACAGGACAGGCGTGAGGGTGTTGCAAAGTGCGAAACATACAAACTTTTCTTGAAAAAGGATGCTTTTTGATCTTTGTGTACTTTGAAATCCAATCAACGAGAGGGGAGAATTAATCCGTGAAACAGAGAAAGGCTAGCAAGCTCTAAGTGGTGACCAGGTGTGTAAAAAAAAAAAAAAAAAAAAAAAAAAAAAAAAAATCTGGATAGCTTTAATAATTTAAAATCATTGAGAATAATGTTATTGATTGAAATGGTGGGACTATAGTGCTGTGTTTTTACAGGACTTACCAGAAGTAACTACCACAGAATCCTGGACTCTTAAATCTGCAAATTACAAACTATTACAGAAGACCACTGAACAGTTCTGCCAATTTCCTGGGCTTATCAGTGTCCATATATTCCTACAGAAAGTCTCTACTTCCCAGTAAAACTGCTTAAATTTAGTAAGTGTGGCTTTTATTTTCATTCAAGAGGCCAAAACTGTTTAGTAACAGTTGCTAGAGATAGGATTCATGTCTCTAAGTATAGCTGGTTATGTGTAGCATAATGAATTTCAGTTTAGATCTTTCATCAACCACAGTTGATGAAGTTTCTCTGATGTCACTCAATATGCATTTCTGAAGATCTTTAAATTATTTCTTAATTTATACTAAGCTGTCACATGTGTTTTTATCTCATTCTGTTGCTTAGACACCAAATATATTCAGAATGAGAAAGTAAAGAGTAAACTGAGGCTTGAAACTTGCATGTGATACAGCAGCAGATAGACCTTTCTCTTTGTGTTTGTGGTCTGATATTTTATATTACACTTTTTTCTTTATGAAACTTATTTCAGTACAGTAGTGATTAATTTTCATTCATGTTTTTGCATCCATAGTTTCAGTTCAGCAGCAAACTTTAAATATAGAATAGTCACTTATTGGGTTCAAGTCACTGGGTGTTGGGGGTTGGGTCCTCTTGTAGGATTTTTTTTCCCATAAGTTGCCAGGGAACTGATCACTGGGCACTTAATGGATAGTTAAGAAAGACAAAAAAAGTGGCTGAGGCGGAGGGAGAAGAGGAGCACGTGGACTTCACTTTTGGGGTATGTGCTTTTCGGGAGAAGAGAAACAGCAGGGTGTGGTTTTCAGACTTCGGGGAGATACTTTTCACTGGCCCCACTGGAGCAGAGTTCGGGGTTTCCTGCCACGGTCTCTCCATGTGTGCCCTGGCAATCCTGACCCTGACCCCTGTCTGCCTGGCCGGGAGCCGCTGCAGTTCCTGCCCCCCTCGCTGTCCCTTCGCTCCTGCTCCGAGTGTTCTCCACGCCTCAGCCCGCACCCCCTGCCTGCCGGGACTCGTGCTGCAGCTCCAGCCACCGCCGGGGAGCTCCTGATCCATCTGCAGCACCCGGGACTCTGCACCACAGCTGCCTGTGTCGGGAACTGCACCAACGGGGAAAGGGTGCCAGCGGCAGAGAAAACTGGGACTGTTTCCCTGGTTCTCTCTGTTGTTCATCTCATAGTTATTGTTGTTCTGTTTTGCCTTTTTAAACGCAAGTAAAGAACTGTTACCCATATCCTCAGATCTTCGCCTGAGAGCCCCTTAATCCTAAAATTATAACAACTCGGAGAGAGGAGTTTTGCATTCTCCATTTCAGGAGAGGATCCTGTTTGTCCTTAGCAGATACCTGTCTTCCAAATGAAGACACTGGGATTCCTCATTTATTAAATTTACACATTTAAGTGAATTACAGAATTATGTTCTTTATGTATGCCTTTCTATATATCTAAATAGAACCATGTATAGAACACATGAATATTTATCTAGGTTCTGTATGTATGTATAGCTATACAGAGGGAATTATGTATATAGAATATGTGCAGTTTTATTTTTTTATTTCTCCCTTTCTTTCCAAGATACATTTTACCAGAAATGCCATTGTGTAGGGTGCTATTGAGAGTGAATCCAGATTATTTTTTAGCAGTCTCTCCCTATTCCAAAAAGTCAATTGCAACTGACAAAGGTGCAGAAAAGCACTTTGACAAAGAGCAGGAAGAAATTATTACTTTGGAAAGATGTTCACTTGAAAGCACCATTGAGGTGGTTTAAGAAATGACAGCCACCACATTTCCTGCCTCGTTGGATGATACATCTCTTTCAACAGAGCAAGTGGAAAGGATAGTGTCATTATCTACCTCTACACAAATCATCCACTTAAATTCTCAAGTAAAGATTATTTAAAATATATATGGGGTGATTTTTTTCGAAATGAATGAAAAGATCTCAAGTGACTTGTCTCCTCATTGTCCTGATAATGAAACAATAAAGTTCAGGGGTAGTTAGGCTTTGTAAAAGCAGATTTGGATGAAAGGGCTTTGAGCTACATCAGGAGAAATCAGGAGCTACACCTGGAGACAGTTCTGTGGCCTGTGAATGGCAGGAGCACGGTATTTTCCCTTCTCATCCTTTGCTGACTCCCAGTCTTCCCCTATGTCAGTGCCAAGGGGTAACACCAGTGGTGACCTGGCACTGCTCACAGCCAGCAGGGGTTCTCTTCCACCAGCACTTGGCAGCAGAATCAGAAACTGAGATTTGAGCCATAATTTCTCATTAAGTTTGCTAAAGATAGACAAGGATGAATGTTTAACAATCTAATCGTTAGTGATTATAATCACCAACAGTGGATTTTCAAGGAATTGGGAGTAATTAAGCTCTCATTTATAACTCATTAATATGAAAAACAGTAATTCTATGGATTAAATACTCCCATAGTATCTAATGCAGAGGATTTTGCAGATGGAAATATTGATGAACGATCCAGAGTTTGAGATCTCTAGATGAGATCTGACAAAAATATCACCATAGGCAATTACTGCTAAATTTCAGCTGGTTGCTCAGACAAATCTGTGGCACAGCATCATAACAGTTTACTTAGAATTTAGGCCTCAAGGAAAACAATCTATTAAAGGTGAGGCAGAGAAAATAAATACCTTTCTTCAAGCTGCCAATAAACGAAGTCAATTCATACTGGAGATACCTTAATTTTTAGTTACATTTCCATTAATTCTAGGCATGTTTATTTTACAAATTATTTTTCTCAGAAAATGATATTCTACTACCAACATCCTCAGTTAAATCAATGTATTAACTTATTGCTCTAAGAAGGTACATAACTTACACTTATTTCTCTAGGAAGGGGCACAGACGATTGCAGGAAATTGCGTACTCCTTGCAAAGAACATTTATCAGGAATGTATCAGTTTTGAATACTAAACTACTCAGCTTTGCTAAGTTATTTTATATTCTTTATAAATCAGAAGACAAGGAAGGTGAATGTCATTTTAGGTATGTAACCAAAACCTGTTACTTATCATATATTTAGATTATGAAAGTCATGCCAATGTGATGCCATTTCTAGCTCAGGTTAGTTCTACATGGAAATTCTTGGTTTACTTGCCTGAATGCCTGAACAGAGACCGAAGTAATTAGGCATGTGAGTTTGGACTCAATGAATTTGCATAACTGACATTTGTTTGTAGATCCCACTGTGAATTGAAATAAAACTGAACTTGATTTCATCTATATTAAACTCCCCATACTGCCAAAAACTAACTCATACTACATTTATCTTTGTTCATGTGCTGGGGTCCCCTGAACAGAAACTGACAGCTTGCAAACCTTGGCCTTTACTCCGGTTACAGTCTCCAGCACTGGGACATCCTAGCAATTTTAAAGTGATTTTTTAATCTCTCATGACATCATTTGTGATGCAGGATTCAAATGCCCAGGGAGCATAATTTGTTGGGAGGGTTTTGCTTTCCTTAAGTTGGACATTGTAGCGGTGTGTGGTCGATGGTGAAGTGCCACTACCTTCCTGAAAAGCACCTTCAGGTAGAAGGCGGTCAGGCAGGCACATGAACACGCACGCGTTCAGTCCCTGCAGCCACAGCTAGCAGAGGGAAGCTAACAGAGGAAAGGTGAGAGGGGCCCACTTCCCAAGGGGTCCAGGGATAGAAGACCAGGAACAACTCCAGGTCTGGGTTTAAGTAGGGGACAGAGGGGCCAGATCTCAGGTCAGGGTCGAATGGGAATGAGTAGGACGGTGCAGAGGCAGGGCAACCAACTGGGAGAACCAGTGGGATAACAGGGATAGAGCAATGCTGCAAACTGGGGCCAATGGGGATCAGGAGAGGGGAGAACATTCTAGAAGACCATATAGGGAAAGCAGGGGTGGTCTGGACCAACGAGCCAATGGGAAGAACAGAACTGGGGTAAATTAACATAAAGTAGCAAAGGGCTATGGGGAGAAGATTTTTGTAACCCTAACTTAAATGCCCTTTAGACGTCTGCATGTCTTTCCTTCCAGGGCATGGAGATTGATATCTCCCTGGCAGGCCCCTGGACCTCCTCAGGACATATAACTGTTGATACATTCATTGTGAAATGGTTTTCTTTCATGTGAGCTTGGCATTATTTTGAAAGTGGTTGATTGTTGTTTCATACTCACAGCAATATAATTTCTGTGGGGTTTTTTTGTGGGGTTTTTTTTTTTTTTTGCTAGCTTCCAATAAATTATGAGATATAGAGCACAAGTTTTTGTCAATATAGAATTAAAAGTTAATTTAATAGTTAAAAAGAAAATCAACGAAATATTGAGTCCACAGGAGAACACAGCAACTGAGTCATCGCATTTGTGGACTAAATTTTAATGTGACATTTTTAATCTAGAAAAATAAAAACCAGTTAAATTTCATTGTGAGGCTAATAGGAAATCCTGTCTATTTCTCAGCTTGAACTTTTCTTTCAACTTATTTTCCATGGCCATATAACTGTCTCAGTCTTATGCCAAACGCTGAACAAAAAAAAATTGGCATTTAGTTAACTACATTGGAAAAAAATTCACACTAACAATTTTTAATAATCCTAATTAATAACTGATTAGTGCTAATGACAGCAAAAAAAAAAATATTTGCTGTTTGCTCTGAGCTGAATTAATTTACTTGTAAAGTGAATGCAATTAACCACTAACAGTATGTAATGTATTAACTGTAATGTATTAATCTCCCATTTCTAATGCACTATATCAATAAAATGTCTGTTTGTTAGGTGATAAGAAAAGAAATGCAAGGTAGTTTCAGGTGGTAGATCTTTCATTGAATTTATCACCAGTGTGTTGTGATTTCTTTCAACTACAATAAATAATACATGATTTGGAGAGAAAAGCAGTACAAACCTTGATAGATACAGGTATTTTTTTCTTACAGTACCCTTTGGGTAGCAGTAAATGACCATGTAGGACCGACCTCTTTCTTCTCCATGTCTTTCAACTACTTTGTCAATATTTATAACAACTGTAGTTTTTCTCAAAGCATTCTAGCACTTAACTTACACAACCTATACTCAGCTTTTATCTATAGAAAAATCTGTGCAGCCTTTGACAACTTCTGCACTTAGAAATGTTTTTTTCAGCTCTTTTAGTCCATGAGACTAGTATGATCTCATAGTTGGGTATGCCCTGTGCTTGTGGCATGCAAACAGTATTTTTGCTTGTTATTCTTTTAATAGTCAAATTGAGGATTTAAAAATCAGCGTGGAAAACACATGCAGTATTTCACCAATACCACATACTGAGCATCATATTCCACCTTCAGGCTTCTGTTTGGTATCCCTTTCTACAGGTCCAGCTATTGGTGGCCCCATAATTTGCCTCTTTGTATGAGAAGTTCAGAATCAACAGGCTGTTTATTGGACAATATGGGAGACAAGTATATATAAATGACAGGTATATGTCCCCTTTTTGGGTTAAATGAAGATGGCCCATCCACCTGTGTCAAAATGGGTAAGTCATAGGTGTGGGTCATTCACTCCGTAAGCACTCCTCAATGCAAAACAGACTTTGGCCAACTACTAAGACTCTTCTTCACTATCCCTGAGGATATTTGCATAATATTATTTCATTCCAAGAGATGATCACATACTTCATAATTATTAACTGTATATTCTGTTCCAATTGTGAGGTTGCAGTTCAAAAAACTGGAAACACATAGATTGAAGACAGATCAGGTTGATCACCAGAGTAAACCATAATCACAGTATAGCAGAAGTCTAATTATTGCTTTTTTTTCTTCTATTCCTTGGTATATATCATCAAAAAAGATGGTATTAAGGAAGGAACTGGAGAGAGTTCTGCGGGGATTTCAGATGTACAAAAGTCTTTTTAATTGTAGGTGGTGTTGATTGGAAGGACAATGTTAGTTGACACCATGAGCTGACCAGAGATGCAGGCAACATTTCCTGTTAAAGAGTGAGGAGATGATGTGTGGTGATGGGTTATACGTTCAAGAGTCCTGCTCTGAATGAGACATCATTTCAGAGTAAAGAGATGGTGGTTGGGTTACATGTGACCAGGAGAATGGAGATGTTGCCCACAGGAAATCAAGAAAGAGTATTCAGGCAGGTTAAGAACTCTGGATTAGAACCTTTAAACTCAGCATGACTCAGAGGACTGATGTGAGAAAGAGAGGCTGTGATTTTTACTTTTGTACAGAAGAGGACTGACTTAAAAAGAGAGAGTTATTGCTGAGCAAGAATAGAGGTAAGAGCTAAATCTGTTTTCAGTAGAGAAGATGAGAAGATTTAAAAGGAAAGATGTGTCTGCTGATGCTCTATCAGGAAGAATTCTTTCAAGTATGAGTAAAAAGATCTTTCCTTTGAAGACATTTCAACTGATGATTTCAAACTTCCAGACTACAGTAATTGTTTCCTCTGCAAAACAGTTACTCTGCCAAACCCCATCTTTCTGTCCATATGCATTCGCTGATTCCTCAGTTTTATTTGCTTACATGTCTCAAGACACTGCGTGTCTTGAATTATGTTCCATTCTGAAAAGATCCAAGGCAAAACAGTATAACAGTCACATCAATTATTTATTAATCAAGTCATGGTGTTGGATGTATCATGATTAAAATACACCTATGGCTCAAAAGAGAATGCCGACCTCTGCTCCAGCTTAACCCAGTGAAGAAACTGGTATGTCAAAGTTGTTGGGTTTTAAATTGTCATTGTTAGCAAGACTGCCTCAGCAGGTAAAACCCAGTAGCAACAGCGATCCCTGAATCTAGGCATGGCGGAAATGGCCGGTGCTGCAGATCTCCTATATGTCCTGGTGGGCTGTCACAGGTTCACAAAACACTCTAGAAGGTACTGCCTCCCTTCCCAAGAATGTGATGTGTCACTGTGGGATAACACACGACAGACTCTTTTTGTGATTTTGTGACGATAACAGACTCTTTTTGTGATTTTTGTTAAGGCTGTGTAAAAAGGTCTTTTTATTAGAGATTTGTCTCTATCTTATGTACTATTGTCTACAGACCCATGTGATTGGTGAGAGAAAGACATATTTCTTCACCCACATTGGTCACACCAGAGGGACATCAAGAGAGATCCCTCCTTTCAGAAGGAATGTACAACATAGATACTGTAACAAAACATTTCTGGTGTTTATGTTCTTTCTCTGAGAATAGAATTTTAGAAAACCAAAATATCAGAAAATTAGAACTTGAGAAAATTAGAAACTTTAGGCTTGAAACTAGACTACAGTGATGCTGTTAGGGAAAAGGGAAGTTTATACTTTTGTTGCAGCATCCTGTGGAGCCAGACTGGTGCTCTAGTGGTGAAAATGAAGCTCTTTAGACTCTTGGCACCCTGGGCTACTGCATGGGGCATCATGAGCCTTCTGTCCTTCACAGTCACTGCATGAGCAGCACTGGCTTAAAAGGACACATTTCAATCCATGACAAAAAGAGATAAATCAAGAAATAAGGAAACTTGGTACAAATTGCAGGGATGATCCCACACTCTGCTCACAAAGTTATTGATGGAGGATGAATACATGCTGCAAGAAAGCCTGCTTGAAACATCTGTCAGGATTATAAATAGCTGCATATTCCCAGAAGATACAAGAAGGTTAAAAAGAAAAAGATACTCTGTTTTCTGCCTGCTGCTGCTAGCCAAAATATTCATTAATATGGATCACAAGGTAGGAGTGAAATTTGTAGCCAGCAGCTGATTCAGATCGAGTCCATTTTTTACTAGTAGTTCTGTACTGAAACTCCACAAGCATTGAGGAAGCCATGGGGGGAGCAGGCAGAAATAATTTGGGAATCTGTATGTTTAGGATAAGGATAAGTCTTCTGCTACTGACCCCTATTTCAGTGCTGTGCAGGGCTTGGCAGTGTCTACAAACTGTCAAAAATGTGTTGGTGGAGATTAGAAATGGCATTATTCAAAACAACTTTAAGAAGCATCCTGACATCCCTGTGCATCACCCCCAGCTAAGCTTCATTTCAGCACACATTACACAGAGCCAGCAGAACCACTAGTTACAGAACAGGAAAATAAAGTTTCTTCATGTCTGTTTCCTCTCTTTTCCCTTTCTCCTGTGGTGGAACGAGTTGGTTTGGGCTTTGTGCCTTCCCTAATAACCTTAGAGTCTTAAAAGCCTTTTGGAATGGAGCAGACACTATGTCCTTCAGAACAAGTGATAACTTCCAGGATGTGTGGGATAGTGATGTCTAACCACTAACACAAGGAACATATATCTACAGCTCCAGCTCAGAAAACGTGAGGGAACTTTGCTCACCTTTATTAGAGTGTTCTCCTAAGTAAAGATGAATTTTATCACGTAACTAGATTTTCATTCAAGAAAGCACTTTTGCTTTCTAGTGTCTCTCTAAAACTAAATTCAGATATATTGCTTTGGTATTAAATTTGTTTGGGAGCAGGAACTCCTACTGTTACCCCAAAGCTATGTTTCACTTCTAAAGCATTATATTGAAGCAGAAAGATATTTGCAAGTCAGTTTTAAAAACTATAATATTTCACTCGAGTTGCATTTATGTGGGGTGAAGAAAGAAACTCTCCAATGTTTTTTTATTGTATCATTTACATTGCAGTCAGGTTCTCAATAGCTCACTTGGCTACTATTCAGTTTTTCATGGTTTGTGCTGTAGTCTCCACTAACAAACCCAGACAGGATGGGAGAGCACATGCCACACTTCTTAGGGATGAGCAGAGCCCTGCTCCTGACCCAAGATCTGGCTGGGTGCAGAGGGTAACAGTCTGCCTCTACTTTGAATACTGCTTAGTCTGCTTGGGGGCCATGGAAACTCCTTGTTCCTGTCTCCTTTTCCTAGGGCTTTATCCAAGTAATGCTGGCTGCAGACTTGCAAATGGAGCACAACCCTGCTATGTTGTCTAGCTAACAGCTATGGGGGTGGTTGAAATCCTCCATGAGGGCAAGGACTTTGGAGCATGAGGCTGTCCCTATCTGCATATAGAGGGCCTCATCTGCTTGCTGTTCCTGTATCATAACCCCACATACTTAATGTAAAGCAGATGCTTAAATGCCAACAGGATGCCTGGAACACAGGCATCTTCTTACAAAATTCTACAGGGAAAAAAAGTGATCAGCCTGAACCGATGTGCTTCAGCCTGTATTTGAAGCACGGTGGTTTCAAATGCATTGTCAAGTCCCCTGTGCGACTCTTGTGCATGTTTGATTTAATTACTGCATGTGATAGCCCTAAGGAGAACCATCTGATTTTTTATTGTACTGTATCGGTTGCTAAACCTCATGTGAAGGAAACCAGCAGGAAGTATGTATAACATGAGAAAGACTAATGTTCTTATTTCTTCTGTATCACTCAGGCTGTAACTAATATCAGCCATTCCTCCAAAGGTAAGGGCTCTGAAAGAAGCTTATACAGCTCCTTATTGATGGAAAAAATAGGAGCCTTAAGTTTGGACTCCTGCCAAGCACCACTGTAAATTCAAGTCTTCATTAGAATTGAAATGGGAGGTGTGGGGTGGGGGGACTCTCTTCTGGAGCAAACAGGGGCTGCTTCACACCATCTTTCTGAATAATTGAATTCACCAGAGCTTGGGTTACTGTTTCCATTAACTGTTAAAATTGTCTTTAAAGAGAAATGGCTGTTCTCTTCAGGTTTTCTGTATGTGCTCTGCAAGAGCCTAAAAACATTAATTGGTATCAGTGCCACCTTCTCTCTTTCCATTCAGCCAAAGGCTTGCATTAGATTCTCCATTTCCTCTGTTCAGGCTAGAGGCTGCTCAGGACTCCCCCCTACATTTGTTTTACCTCCTTTTACAATGGCTCAGAAGAGGGGACTGTTTCACAAGCATTACTACAAGAAGGATCTCTGAAAATTGTGTTGTTTGTATCATTTAGTACAGTATGTTTGTATCATGCAGAACCGTGCACCACATGCCAAAGTCCATTGTCATTCTCTGGTTTCACATAGACTTGGACTGCTCACAGTCCATCCAAGTACAGTAATTAACAAATCATTAGTTTGGTAACAAAATACTTCCAATTTCATCCTTCTTCTTTTGGATTTCTCTGTGACATAAGCAATTCTTCAGTCCCAGCTTTTGTTATCTATGTTATATCCAGTACATCCATCCCAGTCTTCGAGAAGCACACAAAGCACTGAGTGTCGGCCACTATTAAAATAAACTGAGTAAGGTAAAAGGCAAGCCAAACCATTGTCATTTAACTTCAGCAGCTGTTTCTTTCAGCAGCTTGTAAGTCCGTGTCCTAGATTATGTGGGCATACTTCTCACCACTCATATTCGATGGATACACACCTTGGAGCATACCCAGAAGCAATGTTTTTCAAGTCTACCTTAAGAATGGGCAGTTATTAAAATAATTAAAAAAATATGAAGATATACTAGCATTTCTCATAACCTGTGGACAGCAAATACAGTACTTTAATCATCCCCATGTCACTTTGTAATAACATGTAATTCCGGGGCACTGAATGGCCTTAAATGAAAGTGGGTCCTGGCCATGGGATGCCGTAGGTCTGGCTGTGACAGGTTCCTGATTTCAAGTACACTGACTGTCTAATGCATATTGCAGCTTTAACATTTCTTACTTTGAATCTTTGGTAGGGCACAAATGACCAGGTGAACTCCGGTAGTGGCAGGAACTGACTGCTATTCTTTCCACATCAGCAGCAGAAGGGTTAACCAGGCAGTATCTGAGATTCACACTGGCCCCCAGGATAAAAACAAAGCTAATGGCAAGTGACAACCTGCTCTCCTGCAGCTCCAGCTGCAGAATCCCTATGGCAACTTAGCCAAAATGAAACTCTCCTCACCCTTCTGTCTCTGTAATTGTGGGAAGCTCTCTCTGAGTGCCCAAAAAAGCAAGTGAACCTGACAGCAGATATGCTTTCTTGTCACCACAGGGATAAGGTATATCTTCAGCAATTTTTACAGAGACCATCTTATCTAGATCATCTCTGTGACAAAAACCATGACTGCTTTTCACTCTATTCTTAGCAAAAAGAATCCTCATCCTGTGATGCTCAGCAGTGTGTAATTCACTGATCTCTGCAACAGCCACAAATTAGCAGTAACCTGGTCTTTTGAATATATTGTTATCATCACAGACAGGGAGCATGAAGAGAGACTGAAACAGATGAGTATACTAAGGACATTTTAATGGTTATTTTAAGTCCACCTTAATCCAATCTCTGTACTTGAATTTACAGAATCCATGCTACAAGCATTGTGTTTCAACATCATTACATCATCAAATACTGCTGGAGGGGCCTCTACATACTTAGGTTTTAAAAAGTAAAAAAATCTGAAGAAACCTACAGAAAATATCAAACAACCTTTAAGCAACTTACATTCCCCACTAGTAGCAGGGAAGGTAGCAGAATGTTTTTTGGCTGTAAGCTTTTTTTTATTTCTTAATTCTGTACCATCCATGAATAAAATTTGGCTGAGAACATAAATTAGCATTTACTTGAGACTGCCTTTCCGTTCTTTTAACTCTTGATATTTTGATTCCTGTATCAATAAAGATCATCTCACTTTTATTTCAATCTGTTTTCAGCTAAATACAAAAAACCCTAATAAAGTTTCTCCAAATTTAATTTTAAAAGCAAAGGATGCACAGTAGTCTATTGTTCCTAAACCTGTAGAAAAGCACTCCATTCAACATTATTAATGGAGGAGGCTTTTGATCACTTCTGCTGCACATTTAATAATTCAAAGCTGTACTACCTGTTGCAAGTAAAGGAGGTATTTGTTATTTACTGTTTATCCATGAAACATTTTGAACATATCTACGGGTCTTGATCATTGTCTTATTTTTTCTCTAAAAGCATTTTGTAGATTTTTTTTGCCAGGGAACTAACTGTGATCCTACCTGCAAGGGAATTTCCAGATTTCCCCATTTCAGAAAGGAATGTTGACTGCTGAAATCTTCAAGAGATACTTGAAGACTTGAAGAAGGTCATCCTAGGAGCATTAGAGCTGTACAGCCAGCTGGGGCTTGGGCTGCAGCAGACTAGTTCATTTTTGCACCAATGCAATAGCATTTTAACCTACAGCTGTTGATCCAGAAACTCTGGTATTGGGTGTTTTGGGCCTCACCTTAATTTTCCACTGAAGGACATGCAAGAAACTCAGTATTTCCCCAAATTTTTTTTCACTTTGCTGAACTGTCAGTCAAATATATGTCCTCACACCCCAGTTTGCATGACTCTTAGTGGGTCTGATTCATACAGAGCTCTTGCTCACACTCAGGGCACAGTCAGTAGCCAGGAAGGGACAATCCTCTTCAATTATCTGATGTCAAAGAACTCGTTGGACCTTTTCTTTCCTTTTTTGCTGATAGGCCAAAGTATGAAATATGAAAATTTCCCTGTAATCCAGACTAGAATAGTAAGGCATAATATTTACTGTTTTTTTCTGTCTGTAGAAGAAAAAATGCTGTTCAGTCTTTCTTCAGTGCAAAGACCTGCTACTGAATGAATCTACTTTTTCTGAGACTGCTGAGAAGCTGAGATTCCTTTGTCTGAGGCTTAAGAAGGCCTCACTAGCATTTAGTAGGCTTTGATGTAAAATGTCCAAGAAAAGGATTGTTTAAATAGGAGTCATATATGATGATTTAGGAATATAAGCAAGGGGGCCTTTGACAGCATGATAAAATCCTATTAAACTAGCAGAAAATTGGGTAAAAAGGGTGTGATTTTTATTCTGCCCAAAGGGCTTTGCTGTCTGTTTCCAGCTGCATCAGGCAGTCAAATGGAGACATCTTCACACAAGGTTTGTCTCTATAAGTAAGAAATAACATCTCTCTTCACCTGCTCTGATGTGGAATTGCTATAATTTTTAACTTGATTTTCTTCTCAAAACTCTTGTTTGAGAAAACATCTGTGCCCAAGTGTCTTGGAATTATTTAAATAATAACACATTTCTCCATACTCAATGTTCTATTCCCTTCCAATACAATAATATACCCCAGTTTTAAAGCAAACTGTCCTTCCACAACGAATACAATAAAACCCAGGAATTTTTTTTAATTTTTCACAGCATGACCAAAGTCCTCATAGAAGAGGCAGTGTGATTTATCAGTTGGAATGTGGATCACAGGTCAGGAAATCTGTCTCTGCTCCTCATCTGCCCCTCAGCAATTTTACCATGTACGGAGGGGTCAGGCTGATCTGTGTCCAAGAAGAAGCTGCACAGCTGCAGTTCAGATAAGGCTCACCCCCACACACATCCTGCTGTGAGAGAGTTGCACCTGCTCTGGGTCAATGCCATGGGTCAGTGCCATGCTGGCACAGCACAGGGCTGGCTCCAGGTTCAACCAGAAATGTGTCTGCATCTGCCTGCAAAAGAGCACACAAAGAGGGATCTGTGCTTCCAGATCTCTCACTATTTGCATGGTTATTTTGCATTTTAAGGAACAGAAATTTTTGCATCCAGAATTTTAAAATAACATTTGCAGTTAAACTGTGATTTTCTTTGGGGTGATCCTATGGAAATTATTAATTTATATGCCACATTAGTTACTACTAAAAAAACCCAACTCTTGTCAGGGTAGTAGGGTACAAAGTAGTCCAGGGAACTCATTATCATTATTTACCAGATGAATCAGGAAATGCAGTAGTATATGATAAACAACGAAAAGATGTTCAAGTGCCTTTCCCAGAAAAATGAATTCTCTTCCCTGTTGTGTTGTTATGTGTTGCATATCTGAGACAGTGATGTCTATCTCTTCTCTTGATTGATTAGAAACCTTTCTTGTCAGAATGTATTTACAATATGGTTTGTCTTTCATTGCTTTCAGTTCCCAAAGAAATTACATCAAAGAGACTTAGGACTGGACCAGTGTGATTGTATTTTTTTTTTAAACAGATGAAATTTTATCACTAGAAACCTACTATTGATGCATAATCTGGATGTGTGGGTGCCTACCCTGCCAGAATCATTATTTCCCTGATGATATTGAAAAACTTGTCTGCAAGAAGAGGATGGTGCTGCTGTACCTAAGTCAGTTTGGGGAACATTGTTATGTAATGAATTCTACTTTTAGGAAGACCTAAGAAATAGATACAAGTTTAGTTTGTAGGGCACCCTGGCTTCTCATTGCTCTCTGCTCTTGATTCTGATTTCTGTACCTGACTAAGGATGGGGTGTCAGCTCTGGATTGCCTACAGCCCTTACATGCATAGATAATAACATGCAGTTCCATAAAGTAAGACTAAAATTAAGAATAACAAATAAAATTATAATGGTGGCTAGATTGAGTAATAGTGTGTGTTTGTAATTATGTCATCTGAATTTATTTGGCAAATCATCTCCAGGGCATACTTGAGCATGTGGTACAGTGCAAGTCCCCTAAATGCAAAAAAAAAAAAAAAAAAAAAAAAAAATTCTGAGCAAAGTCATCATATCTAGCAAAAGCATAAATATGCAACTAGCAGTCAGATGAAAACAATTCAAAGTCCTTATTTTTAATTCCTCTTTACATCCTGATGGAAGATATGGCAAAGCAACAGCAGAGAACAGAAAGAGACTACCTGGCAAGTGGGTCAAGTTTCTTAGAGTAAGATATTTATTTGAAATAATAAAAATTTAAAAGAGAGAGTGAATTTACAAATTTGAGAGTACAAAGGCAAAGAGACAGAAAATCCAGAGTATGGAGAGGAGATGGTCTAGTCTTGCCTCCTCTAGAGCTGACCCATAGACATTTACTGGCTTTGAGCTTAGTTTTGCAAAGCCCAGTCTTACAAAAAAATCAATGTTCTGGCAAGGCAGCCAGCTCCAGCCTGAAGGAGAACATACAACTAACCCCACCAATGGTTCCAAGCATCAGCTCTCTATTGTTCTTCCTCACAACCTTTATAGCATTCACCTCACATGCATTACACCTGTGTGACCTCTCCACCCTTCTGGGACTGCTCTGTACCCCCCAGCATTCCAGGTCTCTTTCCCTCCAACACTGCTCACCTGTCCTACACAGCTGTAGCCTATTCGGGAGGGGCTTGGCTGCAGCCCCACTCCCAATCACCACAAACTGTCTGTCTGCACTGGCCTATGCTCTATAATTCACAGAGAATTAAGTTCACTTCTTTGGTAACACAAATTGGGAGGGGGTTTCTGGAAAGAACTGACTGGGATTGAAAATGGGACTGGAGAGGCTGAATGGTTTTGTGAAAGAGATGCAGGGATGGGGGGAAGAGTGCCAGCTCCATTCTGCAGTGCAGGGCTGAATTTTAATTTCCATTGAATTTAGGAATAAGGCACAAAATTTTTGTGTTTTAGCAAGCAGTCTTAAACACACGCACAAAAAAGCAATGCCACTACTTGTTTGTGTTGATTTTAGACCATTCAGGCATATAGGGTACTCTTCTGTCTCAGGATGTTAACACAATTTTGGACCTTTCTGTGTGTAATCTTACTATTTCTTATACAAACAATACACATTCAAATGTAGAATACTGGTTTCTGTGCTGGCTAGGGATATAAGGCCAAATAACTTTGAAATATAATAAATAATCCTCCATGGTCAATCTATTTCAGGCAACTGCAGCAAAGAAGTCAGTGACTCTCTCTCTGTGTGAGTGGGAGATAATAACTTGCTGGGCATCAAGAAGCATCTTAAGATAACTTTGAAACAATAGATACGTAGTTTTTAAGGCAATACACAGCAGTCAGCTATTTCTTCCTTCCCGTACATCAATGTCTTTTTCCTTCTCTCTTCTTTCAGATCAGACCTCTGAAAAGATAAGTTGTGTTTCTATAGTAATCTTAAGAACTGAGTACACAAAAGGGCAACATCTTTCTTGGAATTAAATAGCCTGTTCATCAGCAAGACACTGTGCTCATGTGTTAAGACACAGTCCTAGTGTACCTTTTCCTGCTGTTTCTCTGGTAATAATAACTCAGGCTTTCAGATGTTGACACTTTAAGGAGCATTAGCCCCATGTTGTTTAGAATATTTGCAAATGTGCAAAATTACTTTCATACTTGCCCCCACAAAGAGAAGAAAGTAATTTAGAAAAAATAATATAATCTAGAAAGAAAAGGCTCAGCTTCCATGCCATCAGTTATGTGCTACTGAAGGTGAGGTAGGATCATTTCTGCAGAGGGCAGAGGTCCCCTGCCACTTGCTTCAATATTTGCAGGTGCTTGGTAGGATTTGGGGAGGGCAATGGAGGTCTCTTTGATAAAGATATATTTCACACATGGCAAAGTCTGAATGACTGCTCTGAGCACTTCATTCCCAGCTTTCCATGGGGTCTCAGCCTCTGCTGCACTTGGCTGAATGCATTCAATTTGGGCTGATTTTAGCAGTTAAATGTCACAGGCCTGTGTCATTACTTGTAAACATTGGGTACCAGGGACACAAATGAAGGAGCTGTGGCAAAACCAGGCAGCAGGCTGTAAAAGATGAATAAATTACTGATAACGATGGGAAAGACAGGAGAGTAATTTTGACCTTTCCCTTCTAAATGTGTCTTTCAGAGTTACCTATTTATAACTTTTGATATCATAGAAGTGGCAGAAGAGTAACAAAACAAAAAAAAAAAAAAAAAAAAAGAGGAGGAAAAACAGAAAGTTACAACAAGAGGAGACATCCTGAGGTTTCGGGATAGTGATGGATGAATACCCCCATAGTACTTGAGCTGTTGCAGTTTTAGATGTCAGCTCAGTACCAAACATGAAAAATTGATGTGACATACAGGGAACATAAGTGACTCACACAGGTGGGAGGAGAGACTGTGAGGGTCTGAAGTGACTGGAGGGATGGCTCCTTCCCATGTCTCCAGTTTGAAGGTACTCTGGCTGCCCTTCCAAGATGCCAGCAGGTCTTATTCTTCCCAGATAAGAAGAGTTTCTTATCTGGGAACCAGCTGTTTCTGGTTCCCAGACTTGTGGCTCCAGGCTGGCAGGCCTTTTCTGTCAGTATTTTTTCAGCAGAAAATTTCTTCTGCTTAGCAATTTTCTCTTTCTAGGCAGGCTGGTTTGCTGGCTGCTCACATCAAGGTTAGTTTCTTGTCTTTTTTTTCCATTGCAGTTGTCTGCCAGATTTGAGTCTCTGTTTGGGTTATGGTTTCTCTCTTGTCCTTATCATCCCATTGACAAAGTCCTGAATCAGATAGTCATACCTTATCAAAATTAACCTTATTATATCCAATATCCTTATCAGTCAGTGTGACTGACTCCCATCACTGCCTCATATATCAGTTGTTGTTTAAGTTTGCATCCTTGTGCCTTCTTGCTTGTGGTTTTCTCCTTTTTTTTGTGATCCCCTTAGGAAGGCCCTTGGCAAAACACCCTTCATGGAGCAGATGCTCTCTCCTTCCACATACCTTTACAATAATAATAATGATCTTGCTGAGCAGCAAAGAGTATGCTACCAGCAAAGGGAACTAGTGTAAGATCCAACATAGCCTGTATTAGTTGCAGGACTTTGATCTTGACACAAAATTTCACCAGAGGCCAGCAGAGAGATTTTAAAAAGGGAATACTATGTTGAAACAACTGAGTGCCCAAAAGACTGTGAGCTGCTGCATCCTGTATCAGCTGCATTCGAGAGATAACACAGTTGGTAACTCCTGCAGACAAAGAATTGCAATAATCCAGCCCTGACAAGTCAAACCAATTCAAAATCTTCCACCCTTAGGATGCAACACAAGCTGCTGTTATTTCATAGGCAGCACAAAGAGGGCCTGGTAGTACAATGCACACGTATCTGTTGATCAGTCTGACAACAATACCAAAACTTAACTCTGGGAGATGGATTTAAGAGTGCAAGATGAGGTGAATCCCAGGATGGCAGTCACATTCAGCAAATGTCTCCGATAGGAGCCTTATTTGACTCCACAATGAATCTTGTGTCCAAGGACTGACTTTCTCCTCTTATGTCTCCTTACAGCTTGGCCTGATACAGTTGCTGGTGTAACCTTTGCTCTGTCCTAGATCTGTGTCCCTGCCTTTTTTTTTTCTGTCTTTGATCCTTTTTAACACAAAAAGCTCAAATATGCCATTCACAGCTGCTGGGATCCCTGTCAGATAAGATAGCCATTAAAGGTAAATGGAAATGGAAACTGTTAAGGCATCTGCAACTGTAATCATCAGAGGGAAGAGGTTTAACTGATAACACTGAAGGATACCAAAAAGTGAAGATTCAAACTCACTGTTGTTTTTCTCCATTTACCTGTCAGCAGTTACAATAATGAACATGGAGTGGGACAGGGCACAGTGAAGGAGAGTTAAAACACCCATTTTTCTTTGTATAAAAATAGAGATCTGTTGTACTGTCCATACTCCTCTCTGCCGCAAGAGCCTGTGTCACCTCCACCACAACACACGATGGCTTCTGCACTCCACACTTCTTTCTTCAGAAAATCCTGCCTCTGTGGGGTAAGACAGTGTTAATTCAGACTGTAGAAAGCCTGAACCATTGCAGTTAAGAGAGCAGTGTTAAGACAGCAAGGGCAAAGAGGTACCTGCTACCTTTACATTATTCAACATTTCAAATCTATCACATGCCTTGAATTAATTTCCAGCCAAAAAGCAATCATTTTTCAAGCATTTAATACAAACCACATGCAGAAATTAGACATAGCTTTGATTGATGGTGGTTTTTCTGATCAAAATGGTTATTTGTGACATTTTCAAATTTCATTTCAGTAAACTCCAAATTTTTGGTGACAAAACTGAAGTTCATTCCCTTGCCAATTCCTGTACCACAGTGACCCCACCTAACCTTGTATCTGAATATCATCTCATTGGCACAGTCAGACCTAGGAAATGCCTCTGCTGCAGTCACAGAGATGATTATATGGAACAGAAATTCCACATTAACTCTGAACTCACAGGGATGGTAAAGACTGTGCAGTTGATGGGACACCTATTAATAGAGCACAGTCAGGTAAGGTATCACACGGTGCAGTGTAATTGTGCAGTTCACTTCTCCTTCCTTCTTGTCTCAACCAAATTAAGCTTGATCGAGTCTTGGAGCCAGCTCTGTCAGTCTTGTGGCGGCCACACAGGGCTCAGAGAGGACTAATTTAGACTCATCAGGAGAAAATACTTTAAAAAAGGGCTCATTCCTTAGTCGTTACTGTGAGAGCAAAGGCACAGAAATATTCATTTTGAATTGCCCTAAAAATATGTGATCATTCCCTGAGAAAAGCTGTAGTCTCAGCAAATTACCACAAGGCAGGTGAGGTTGTGCACATTGGCACGTTTGGTACGCTGTTGACTGTCTCTACATGAGAGGCTCACGCAGAGAGTTCTTACAGGGGGATCTCTCAAAGAACCAGTCCAAGACCTCAAGCCAGCATCCAAAATCTCCTGAACACACCTCCTGGGTGCTTAGATGGACTTTTTCAATGCCCTGGTTGGACTTGAGCTCTTATAACTTCTCACTGATCACGTGGGAAAAGGGGAATGCAGCTCAGGAATGGGAAGCTTCTCCTACTACCCTGAGATGCCGTCTTGATTGTCTCTATGAGACAGGGGGAAACAGTCCCATAGGAGCAGGCCAACCAAGATGAAAAAATGGTCCTCCCTTTACCTGCTGGAGGACACGTACATGACAGTCACTTGGTGAAGTGTCAGTCACCTTCCCCAGCTGAGCTGTCTGCAATAAAAGTCACATGCTGAGTTCACCCTTTGATACAGGCACACACCACTGCCACACTCTTCAGAGGCAATCCAAAATGATTTAGTATTTAAGAGGCTATTTGTGGTGTTACAGGAGTAATTCACATAGCTCCTCCAAGAGGAATAATCTCAAAATAGGTTTTCTTAGTGCTAATGAGTACTGGTATTCAATTGCATGTAGTTTCCAAGCACTGAAAAGAAGACATGCAGTCTCATTAATCTGCTTTAACTGTGAGCCATTTTTCTTTTAATATTCTCAAGCTTTGGGAGTGCCAAAGGGAATACAGGACAGGCTGACTACGGAGGAGTTATTTCCTCTGAAATCATTGTCATCTGTCTGTCAGGAGTTCTTGAAACAATTGCAATAAATCTTGAATTTTTAATATAGTTCACAAGTTCAGAGACAGAAAAATCAGTGCTCAGAGATCTGAAATTGTGGTAGTTATCTACGATGTCAGGGTACATATGTTTTTGTAAAAGGAAATCAAACAAGAAACTGTACTGAAAAAAAGTGATCAAATATGGTTAGAAGACAAAGAATGACTGCTGGCAAGCAGAGGAAGATGGGTCAATAGAAATGAGTATGAAAGGTCCAGAAAGACAAATGAGCTCTCTGCCTGATTCCTTATTGCTCTACATTGTAGCCAAATAGATGGGTCTGTATTTGCCAACACCATACATGTAAAGTGACAGTACCCAAACAGTGGAACACAGGCTGTTGTGTTGACTCAGAAATCCAGGCAGTCAAATCCTTGGTTGTAAACACATCAAATGAGACAGATTTCTTTGGCTGGCCTTGCTGTTCATGGATCGCTGACTGGGAAATGCTGGTAAGGACTGAAATCTCTGTCCTGGTCCCCTCAGCCTTGGAAGTGAAGCACACAGGGTACACAGGGAGGGTTGGCTGCTGCTCTGCTTGTGCTTTGCAGCTTTACTTGTGGCCTCACCAAGGCCAGACAGTGATCAGAGGAACCCAGGGAGCCCATTCCATGACAATCAGCCTGTCCTAAGCCCATCACAGGAGAATGAATGAGCCCTATTCCAGAACCCATTATGACTCTCAACAGAAGAATTTTGCTCTGCAGTGCTCTGCAGACTGTGGGGGACTTTGCCCAAAGGGCTTATTATAGATTGTTGGAGTGCACTAGATCTGAAGGTCCTTAACAAACACCTCCAATGCAAATGCATCTCCACATGATCCTCACTGTGGAGAGGTCATCCTTGCAGGGTACAGTTGCATTTTTGGCTGCTGAAGATTAATTAGGTATTGGCTAGGTCAGTCTAAAACTGATGTAGAAGAGTTTGTCAAGTTAAAACCTATGTAAACCCTGCATTTCAACATATGAGAGATGAAAAGCCTGAGTAGGAGTATGTCCAGAAAGAGAAGGAGACCTTGGGTGACTTGACCTTGTATATGCATTTTTTATGTTGGGACCTTGACAAAATGCAGCAGATTGGTTAGCTGTTTTGACCTAAATAGGGGTCAGTTGAAAGGCAGAGATAAGAAAAGAGGAAGTACTGCTCCCACTAACCATGAGGTGGAAACTACAATGAGGTCTGCCCAGCAGTTTTCCCTGGGTAGGATCTGCATTGCTGTGCACTGTGAAAGCTGCTGCTGTGTCTCCACTGTGTACAGACACACTGCCAACAAACACCTCCCTGCACAGCTCATTCATCTGCACACAAATCAATGCTTGCACTTTGCCTACAGATAGCTCACATCCATCACAGCTGTGACAGAACCTGTGGTATCAATAGCCCACAAAAAATAGAGGCATCTAGATGGCATAGGCTGTTGCACAAAATAAAACAGAAGTGGTGAAAAACATGGAATTGGTTGGTGGGAGCTAAGAGAGAGATGGGTTAAGTACTACTGTGATTTCTGTTTCTTTACATGAAACAAAATTAAATGAAAGTATATGGTGCACATACAGAAATATACTCTGCAGATATTGAATTGCTATACAAACCTTGTTAAATGGTGCAGATCGTGCACAACCTCAGAAGAACGACGGCCGAGGACTTATTATATTGTAAGAACAACACAATTATTCTTGCAACTCCTTTTGAATGCCATGGATTTTAGTGGCAGATGGAACCAGTTTAGCTGTAAAACAATAATTGCAAACCCTCACACAAGCATTGACTGTGGCTCTCAGGAAAAGGTGCCTTTCTGTCTCAAACACCCACTTTCTGTGAGAGCTGCTCGCAGCCAGAAGGATGGCTCAAGGATGGCCTCCACACACAGTGCTCACCCAGGACTTTCAGCTGTTTGGTTGCCTGAAATGCTGGGTATTTGAAACCTGGTAGTAAGTAGCAGGTTTCTGGTGAAAACAGGAGTTTGATACTGAAGTGAGGCAAGTGTGTGCAATGACAGGAATTTCTACAGCAGCAAAAGATCCTTTCAGAATAATTTAAGACCAGGAAAAGCTGGTTGCTTCACGTAGAGTATGTATGTCCAAATAAGAAATAAAAAGCCAACCACTATTCTTTTAAAATTCCCATGATTTCCAAGGCCTATTTCTTGATTTCGGAGTTTTGATGGTAACTTAAGATCTTGAGTGAAAACCTGAATCTCAGCTCTTTCATTTATCTCTCTAAAGTAGAGCTTAGGACACTCTGAGCTCCCATGCAATTGCAAGGGTCATTGAAACCATCAGGTCAAGAACAACTTTCTTTGCAGCATAGTGTACTTTTCTTTGCAGCACAGTGTACTTTTCTTTGCAGCAAAATGTACTTTTCTTTATCTGTTTGTAAAAACTCAAAATGGACTTACAAGACCACCCCTCCACAACAAAATTGGTGTACCTGAAAGGAAGGAAACAGAATGGCAGGGCATTCAAAATACAAGTAGGTTTTGGTTGATTGCAAATAATTAAAATTAGCAACACTACAGGATGGTTTGTATATTCTTTTCAGTTTTGCTGATCTTTTATTTAACAGGCTGAGAAACACTACCAGTTAACTGTGTTGGTTGCATGCACAGAGCACATGGCAGAGCACTAACAAAGCAAATCACTTGGCAGATGTGGCAAATCCCATGACTGTTATTACTCACATCTCTGCATCTGCTGGTCTGGAGCCCCAGAGGGTCAAAAAGTCACTGCTGTCATCATGAGTAGGTAAGAGCTGCATGAGACGAGACACAAGGAGACTGCTCACTCTCAGCATCAGAGGATTCAAACTAGACTTGAACTGCAACCCATTTAGGTGGAAGTTTGACTATTACTATTTTATTAACTGGATGTGTAAAATTTATGTTCTTCCTCTCTTTAAGTTCTGTTTGTTTAAAATCAGTTTAAAATCAGCACTCAGATAAGGTAAAGCCTCAGTTTTCCAAAGGGAAGCTTGGATTTGAATTATTTCTATGTTTGTTTGTGAAAGAACCATTATATGATGATGTCCAGCTAATAATGTCCTATTTAATGACAAATGCAGCTGGAAAAGTAATTTTATGTCTAAAAATACCTTGGTTTGGTCCTTTGCTAAACATTTGCAGTATATTTCTGCCATTTATGTGATACATTTCTTTTTCTAATTAAGGCTATCAAAAATAGCCATGAATCTGTCAAGCAACCCTACTGCTGTGTCATATGGCCATTAGCTTTCCTTTCATTGAAAAATTTATTCAAATTTTCTATTGGGTTTCAAGACTGTATGTATTTACTATAGTATTTGTGGCAGCCCAGTCTGATTTTTGGTCCAGAAAAAATACCATAAACATATGTGATTTCAGTAGGACATGTGATAAGCTCATATTCCATTTCCTCTGCACTGTTCATGAAACCTCATCCCAGTTCAAGCATCACATGCACTACCTTTCAGATTCCATGATTGCCTTTTTCCAATAACTTTCTGCCTACTTTGTCCATTGCAAAGATCTTTTGTGATCTCTCCTCATTCTGGCTCAATCACTCGGATAATGCCAGTCTGGAGAAATTCCTTTCCCAGATATGTATGGGCTTCTTACCAGCCAGGGAGATAGTTCTGAGAGGATGGCAATACCTCTTAATGTCTGCCTGCTTGATCCATATGTTCCTGCTGAACACAGTTAATGTCCACATCTGTCATCGACTGCCAGATACTCTGTGACTGGATGTAAGTGTATTACTCCATGCATACTGAGGGTAAGTCTGCACATTGTCTTCCAGCTTTTAACATCTACTTTTATTACAGATATCACAAAGTAATCAATGTAGTTAATGACTTTTTTCATGTCTCTTTGCTCCCAGCCCATGATTATCTCATACTCTGCAGTGGTTCTCCTCACTATGAATATACAGACACTGTTTTGCATTTTAAAAAGGACATAATGGTCTTCCCCATATTTCCAAACCTCCTCTTAATGTCTAATGAAGGAAGATGGCAACAGAAGAAAAAGCATGAAGGAGAAGAGATAAGATGGTAAGAAATAAAAAACAGGAGTCTGCTGGTTTGAAAGAGAGTTGAAACCAGAGGTTGAAGGAAGAATTCACTAAGAAATGGGGTCAGGAAGAGAAAGAGTGTAGTGTAGCAAAAGTGGGTAAAGAGAGTGTGTGGAAGAACAAAAGATAAATTAGAAAGCAAAAAAACCTTGCTGAAAATCTGATTAAAAAAAAAAAAAAAAAAAAAAAAAAAAAAAAAAAAAAGCAGGGTGTGGAGGGAAGAAGGGTTTGTGGAAATAAGAAACAATCCCATAACCAAAAGTACCATCTGTGTTAGAGATGCAGTTGCTTTTAAAGGAGAATTGTAGGTTTTCTGTAACCTAAGCATTTTAGAAGCACTGCGGAGGAAAGAGAAAAACTGCAGAAGAGAATCACAGTAAGTGCTGGCCTGTTTGTCTTAAGTAAAACATCCTTCATTTAATTGTTCACAGGAAGGTTATTCATCTGTCTTGTGAAAAAGGGATATTAAATATTTTGGATGCCGTACTTGACCAAGAGTCTATGCTTGTTGCTTTTGAATTCCAGGGATTGTGCCAGATGAATATTTCCAGCTCTGCACACCTCTGCTGACCTCCACACTGGGGACTGCAGGTCATACTGCCCTCCACTTGAAACGCAAGTTGACACCTTAGTCTAATGGTGAGGATAAACATTTTAGAACATGTCCAGATTCTTTAATTCCAGGAGCTGGTTAGTGAAATGAACATGTGTGCAGACATCTTACTTAATCCAACTGTACTGCTGGTGTCGGCAGAGGTAATCCATCTGGAGTGCTACTTACCTGGATAACAGCTGCTACAACCTGGCTCACCAAGAGAAATGTTTAAAGGGAATCCTCAGTAATGAGCAACCATATCTTTGAATTCCTGCCAGCTTTCACTCACTTAAGGTAGTGAACATATGCCTTCTTAATTGAAAGAAAATCTGATTTTGAAATTGCTATGACACCTGGCATTTGTGCATGTTGTGTATGAAAGGCCATGTGAATGCAGAATAGAAATCAGGGTTCAAGAAGCAGAACACATCATCAGATCTCCCCATTTGCAGTGGTTACCAACTTTGTAAAGTACTGGAACCTCCTTGCTGCAGTTACAGCTGCAATGTGGACCTAGATCTGCCAACTGCGGCTCAAACATAGCTTATAGTCACTTGTTTCAGTGTTGGGGAAGGTTTTTGGCTTCGCTGTTTGCAATCTTCTTCAAAGCATGAGATGGAATGGAATTGAGAAAGGTGAGTAAAAGGTTCAACTAGCAGAGGATGGAAAAGCTTAACTGAACGAGTAAACTCAATGAATGCTACCAAAGATTTGTGGCACTGGTAGGTCTTGTGCTGTGGAAGCAGGTGCTACTGACTGATAGAGGAGCTGCACCTGGAACGTCTGCTTTATCTGCAGAGCATGTTGACCTTTAGTGGTCCACACTGCAGTTTGCCTGTGTGCCCTGTCTCAAATGTGTCAAAGGACGAGGATCAGTTCACCTGTCTTTACCTATTTTTGGGTGCTGTCAAATGCAGCAGAGCAGCAGGAGGTGAGCTGTGAGAACACACCCTCCAAGCAAGGCACCCTACCCATGCATTCAAGTTACCACTGCATCCCAGCTGAACTAGCCTGCACCTGCAGGACAACAGGGGAAATCTTACATCCTTCCAGCTTCCTGATGTAGCACCACATCCCAACACATCCTATTCTGGGTACAAGAACTTCACTGTAAGACTTCTCTCAGGCAGGTCAAAGGGCATTTCCACCAGAAGCCAGGTGTTCTTGGCACTATATAATACTCCAGACAGAAGTGCGTCATTTTTTCTTCATTTGTACAGTAATATGGTTGGTTTCCAATTACTCTGAAGTCCATACTGATGGCTATACTGACATACTCAGATCTCCTTTTGCCCCTCAGGAAATTTTTGTCATTTCTGAAAATGACTGGTTCATACAGTGAAGTTTTAATTCTCTATTTCATTTGCATTAGCATGGTACAAAGTGGCTGAAGTGAATCAGAAAATTTAGTCTGTGTCCTACTGTCTCTTTTTCATCTCCTTCTATCTGGACAGATTGCTTATCATGGTATCTATTATCACCTCCACTTTTCATTACCACTTGCTGACACTAGCCAATTTGAAATCTCATTCAGCCAAGTCTATTCCCTTTCCCTCACTAAGCTCACTGTGAGCTGAGATGGGTTCATTTCCCTGAGTTCAGCACCCAGAAAGGAACAGTACATTTGGCAATTACAGGAATGGTACATCCCCACTGTCACATCCTTATCCATTACCTTTTAAAATAATTTCCTCGCACATCTTAAGAAAAGCCTACCCTTCTGGAGTCACCCTCACCTGGAAAATGGTCTTCGACCTGCTAGTTGCTGCATTTTTCATGATTCCCCAATAATCTATCTCGTTAAAAAACACTTCTGCATGTTCCCAGTTGTGTATCTGCACCTGCCTACACCTTCTTCCTAGGCTAGTGCAAGATCTATCAGTGTAGTTTCAGGTCTATATTCCTCTCTTGAAAGACCTCTTTTTGTTTCCTACCACCTACAAACCCACCCTAATCATCCCTCTGGCCATGGTGCTGCAGCCACTCTCTGACCTCTGGGCTGTAGCTCTCAGACCTTAGACCACCAAGAGCTGAAACTCAGGATTTTTTTTTTTTCTCATCACAGGATTCACTGCTGCTGTCACTCCAGATACAGATAGGATTGGTTTTTATGCTATTATACACCTCCCCTATTAACACCTTGTCTCTTTCAAAATTGCAGCTCCCAAGTGCTCCAGTTTATTTCGCTTACAGTGTTCCAGGCCATGCCCTACACCTGCCTTACTCCTACCAAAGCATGATTATCTTGTACTCTGCAGTCCTTCTCCTCACTATGAATACACAGGCACTATTTTGCACTTTCTGGTTTATGGTCCCTTATCTCCTCTGATTTTACACCCCTCCACCTTACACCATTTTCCCTTGCTGCAATTATTGTGATTCCTAGGGTTTTGTATGCACAATGCCTTATGAAAATAAACTGAACTTTCAGTTCTTTTTACTGTTTTCTATGCATAGGGGAAAGTAATTAATTTGTTTGAGAAGGGTGTTGAGGACGAACCAACAGGTCAAAACACCTTAAATCTAAAAGAGATTACACATTGCTGAAAGGCAGAGGAGCAAAATGTTTCTTCAAGCAGTATTCTGGACATTTGGAGATCAAATTTAGGAATAAAATTGGTTTGTATGTATTTCTCTTCAGTTTGTGTCACTTTATCAAATATAGTGATTTTCAAAAATATATCAGTAATAAAATAGAAATAAAGCTTTGGAGAAACCAATGAATCTTCACTTATTTTTTGAAGATGCTTTTAACTGGATAGCATCTCACAGATATGCATGATTTTTCTCTGCATGGATATTTATTACTGCTTAATCTGCCTCATGTGCCTTTTAATAAACATATTAAAGTGTCAGCTAGATTCATTGCATCTCTGGAATGAACAATTTTGCATCCTTCACTTAAAAAACAGTTTTGAAACATCCCAAAGCAATTATTCCTCAGTGAATCACAACAGACATCCTGGTATTGTTAGAGAAAAAGTGCCTAAGGGTACTGTTCTTTTTCCTTAGGAACCAGAGAAACAGCAATGACATACTCACACCTCTAAGCCCTCTGCTCTCTGTCTCAACCCAAAGAAACTCTGCTTTTACAGTAATGTCTTCAAAAAGTGTAAAAAGGCAGTTACATAAGAATGCAGAGGAGTATGAAAATAGTTAATGGCCAAACCTACACGCATTTTTACTCTGAATTTTACAGCATTTTATTTCTCAAAAAATACATAATTTATTGCATCTTTTCACATCAGTTCCTCATAATGTAATCTTTCCGGGAGTTATTACATCAGTTGCTGCTCTCCTCTCTCACAACAGGAATTTTTTGTGCACAACTTCATTTGCAGTTTGTATTAATTACAGAAGATGGCAGTACTTAAAGTAATTACGAAGCATGGCTGGATGGAAGATTCTTTCATTGCTTATTCCCTCCCAGTGGGGCTTTAGAGAGGCTGTAGCACACCAAAGCTAGACTGAATTTTGTGGTAGAAAAGTTACAAGCTCTGAAAAAAAAAAGAAATTTCAGTCTCTTCAGGTGAATGAAAAGATTTGGGTTATATTAAGTATGAATAGGAATGTTTCTTTATATTACTTAATTATGCTAAGTAATATTTGATATACTATTTCTATTAGTTCTCTATTTCTGTCCACCTTCCCCAGTAATATATTTTGGGTGACCTGCAGAATTTTGAAAATAAAAAGTGGGAGATCAATCCATCAGTACTGAAAGTATTGTTCAATGTGAAAAAGGTGTCGGGGAATTGTTCCACCATACCCAACAGGAGTGGGATCATCTGTGTGGATTTGAGGGTTTGGGAGTGAAGTCCTCTCTTCTCCCCTCATTCCCGTTGCTTTGTGGGGCACTCAATGCCTCGGGCTGGGGAGCAGAGGATGTCTCAGTAGCTGTCCTTGGGTTTCTGGGTGACCAGTACAGGCAGCTGCAGGAGAGCACCCTGTGACTGTGCTGGGTGGCTGCTCACTTCTGGGGACCACAGCCAGTTTTAAGGAGCCTTCCTAACCTGGAGCGGGACTGAAGCAGTGAAAGTTCTTCAGGATGTTCTGAAGGTTACAGCCAGTAACATTTTTAGATGTATTTTTCTTTTAATTAGCTTTCCTAAATCTACATAAAATACAGGAGATCGTTTATTACTGGAGGATATTTTTCTTATTAGATCTTCTGTATAAAGGGAAACAAAAATTGACTTCTGGGAATTATAATACTCTTCTTGCAAGTAGCTGGAAAAATTGCTATCTGCATTTCTGTTCAGAACCTTTAAGATGCAAATTGTGCTGCAAATACACAAAGCTTTACTAATGAGTCTGATGCAAAATGCTGTAAAAACCTGAACCACCAAAATCAGAGTTTAGGCTCTTTTAATGTCCAAGGAAAAAATCAAAGTATTTGAACTGCCTACATGGTTTCATTTTTATTTGTGCCTGGACTTCATTATTTATCTTCTTCAATGCAGAGATCACATTCTGAGAGATAAAGACAAAAAAAGAATCTAGTTTTTACTACTCATTTCCATGAGAGTTAATAGCCCAGTTACTTCAAAAGAAATGGCACATAGCTCATCAAGCCTGAATTTGGTTCACAAAATCTAAAGTGAAATATGCTTATGCAAAACAAAATCACATGAAAGTCTTAAAGGATGAAATCTCACAGTCATGGAGCCCACAACAAAAGCAAAAATTGAACAGGAGAAATTCTAACTCTGCTACCACAAGATTTCACAATTTTTTGTAAGAAGTGTGGGTAAAGTGATTTATTTTTTTAAGCAGGTTGTTTCTTTACTTAAACCTCCCCAGTCCTCAGTGATAAGCCTGCTGCAAATAACACAAGTGAGAGTGTGCAGATAATATTAAAAATGCTGCAGAAATGGAAAGGCTTTTCCTCTCAACAGACCTAAAGTTCTTAATTTAATTTTTGGTAATAATGCTTTTATTAAATTATTTTCCATAACTTCAAAGTTAATTCCAAAAGGAATTGAGGATGGCAGAAACTACTTAAAGAACAAAGTGGATAAGCAGTAACCTGCAAATTGAGACAGACAACCAACAATTTGAGGGAGAAGAAGCAACCTTGATGATCCACTTATGTGCATAACCTGGTTTTCAAGTAAAGGATATTGTCAAAAATAAATACAAAAAATAGGGGAAAAGGGAAATCCTCTGAAATATTACTGAGATATGTCCACAGTTGTTGAGCAGATTCCTTTTCCTCCTGAATAGGTGCCTTTTTGCCATGTAGGTGCAAGCTGGGAATACAAAATGTATTTAAATTTAGTTTAATTAAATCCTGTTCCTGTCAATCTGTCTCCTCTTGAATAAATTACAACATGATGCTTTTAATCAAGGCAAAGCCAGAGCAGCTCAGCCCACAGTATCCAAAACCCAACTATGCCCTGTCCATCATTGCCCAGCTCTTGTTTCAACTAAGAATATTTTGAAAAGTACTACACTGCAAAGCTTCCAACCACCTCAACAGGAGTCCAGTTTTGTAAAATGAGGACAAGATTGTCATCGGTGGAGAGTAACTTGCAAGAAACTTTCCCTTTTCACCCTCTCTTGCTCACAGCTGCCTACAGTTGCAGTCTACCTCTGCCAGGCATGAATTCATGCTCAGGATGCTCCGGGTCATTGCTGTGAAGCTGAAAAGGATCTACTTTATTAAGCACATCCTCCTCCTAGATTTCCACTGACACAGCACTGTTCTGTCCTTTCAGCATACGCTTTTCTATACATCTGCTGAGCATCAGACGAGCACAAAGCACACCCTATATATTTGTTCTAGCCATCTGATTCTCTCAATAGTGCTGTTCAAACCAATCAGTTCTAGACCAGATTGTACCAAGCTCTGCTTCTAGTTCTGTTAACCTGGGTCCCAGATCTTCCATGGCTCTTGGTCGCGTACAGTCCTTGGACTCTTGGCCATACTTGCACAGGCCATATTGGCCCTAGCTAGGGTTTGGATTGGGGACCTGACAGTGAAATGATTTATATATAGGCCATCATTTATTCCTGCATCCAACCTCCAGCAATACAGAAGAGGCAGGAGATCTGAAGCTTCAGAATGCAAATTTTAATAGGCAAATGGAAAGGTGATTGTGCTGTGGCAGTGCTCGGGGAAGTGCTGGTATGCACCCTCAAAGTGGTGATCAGGTGTAAAGGCATTACTGGCCAGTCCAATTCAACTGGTGGTAAAATAGGAAAAAACGTTACAAAATTGTGTTTCCTTATTAAAAAGTAAGTCACAAGTGTTACTCTGTGGCTTGGAAAATGTCATCAGTTATGAACTCTTTGTGTGATTTAGCCACTTTGAGGTGATATTCAGTAAAGATGGTGAAAGCATTGTGAATATCATTTGAATGGTTTCTTTTATTATAGACAGAAACAAGCATCTATGAAGAGTATGTGGGAGTATTCAAGGATTTAACAGTGAAACCAGGCAACTCTTCACTAGTCTTTAGCTAATAAGAGACTCAACACACAAAAAAATGACAGTTACATTCTTCTAGTGCCTTTTATTTAGTGATCTTGGAATGCTTTGCAAAGCTTATTCAGCAGCCAAAGAAGTTGCATTGCTTCATGTTCAGTGCTATAATGCCAATCAGCCTGGGCAAGTCAGGAGCATAGTCCCAGGAACTGATCCCTGGGATCTGCTCCAAACCGATGGAGTTCAGATTCATCATGGCAAAGTCCTTATCATTTAATGAAAGCATTAACTATCAAGGTGAAATTTTGCATATCCTGAGAAGAGAAATGTCCAGTGCTGGCCATTTTTTTGTAAACTATTATTTACAAAATCATACAATTAAATCTATTTTGTTTGGATGTTGTGATGTTAGAATTCAGATACCAACAAGCCTCTCCCATAAATAATTTTGTACATTACCTTTTCATTCCTACTGAGAAAGTCTTAACCCCATACTGGTTTGAAACATTGTGTGCGATGACTTTGTTGATGTAGTTCTTAACGTGAAAAAAACTTCCACTGTGTCCCCTTGAAGACTCTTTAAAAAAAGCAACACAGCTCCTTTAGCTTTGCTTTATAGCCAGTTTTGCAGAGCTACTGTAAGCTTTGTTGACCTGGCCTGTACCCACTCCAAGGTAATAATAACCTACTGATGTGTGCAGGGACGGATGTAATGCTCAGTATTTGAAAGAGTGATTGTCAAGTGGCTCACACACAAAAAGCAATGGGGTTTTTAGTTGCTTGCCTTTTATTGATACAACATTAGGTGTATTTTTCTTTCTGAGGCATTTGTTGACATGAAAATTTCAATTATTGTTTTCATACAGACTCCTGGTATTATTTGATTGTTCCATTTAGCACCTATTTCTTGGATGTTTCCTCGATCTTGGGCTAATTATTTTACAGAATTCTAAAATTAATTTCTATTACCATCTGCTGGTGTGATCCAGCTAATGATCTATGTCCCCTGGATTGCATTATTCCTCATTGTTTGCTCCACTTCTGGCTTTACCATCACTCTCTTTGTAGACGGAAGACTTGGCTCCAACACTTGGCTACTGATGAGGGCAATAACAGTGCAGGTTTAAGCAGATGTTAGATAAGGTTACCTCCAGGGGTATTGGTATCATCTCCTAGCACAACTGAGAGTAGCCTAAAAACTGCCTGCCTGAACTGAGAGCAGGCACCATTGATCCCCCCAGCTGCAATTACTGAAATACATAGATTCAGCAAAATTGTGGGGGGTGGTGTTACATAGCTGTGCTCTAAATGATGCCAGAGGAGGGGGATAACACAAAAATCTACTTTGTGCCTATATGCTACCAATGATTTCTCCTACCAAGACTGCATTGATGGCAATTTTTTGTTATCTTCCAGGTGTAAAGCAGTTAATTGCTGCCAAGATCTTGGCAGCATGACCTTATTTTCAAATACTTTTTTGATCACTTTGATGTAAAATTGTTGAATGTATCAGGGCCCTTAAAACTGACTCAGAGCTATTCCATCTGTAAAAGCAGTGAGGCAGTAAATAATTATTCAGGATCAGAAAGTCACTTTTTTTTTTTTTTTCTGTTTTAAAGACATACAGCTCTAAAGTAAAAAGAAATAAGCTAGAATTTTAGCAGCAACTGATGTTTAAGCTCAGATTTTGGATATAACATGGCTGGTCATCCTCACTACTGCTTCTGTGGAGGCAGGCAGTTCCAGAAAAAACGACCATCAGAACTCCTGACTGAATTAAAAAACCCTATTTAATAGAAAAGATACTTTTTCTTACAAGCTGAACACTTGTCTCCTCAGGTATCAAAGTTACTGAAAATATTCGTAAGATGTCTTCAGAATACAAATCTACAGCAATAAAGTTTCTACAGGGTTGATGTTAGTCACTGGAAGGATTTTCTGTAAAAAGGTACCTTGATTTCCATGTATCTTCAGAAAGAGGAGATACCTACTTTGTTTTCTTCTGCAGTGATGAACATTGAGGGGTTTATATTTGGTTTCCTACAAACAGGTTGTAAAATACCCTGCAATATCAGAAATATGAGGGTGAACACTAGTTAAGACCCTTGGGAGACCCTTCTGAGATGGCAGTGAGAGGTGCAACTGTATAAGGTGATATTAAAAACTGCACAACAGCCAGGGTGAGCCCTGAATGGAGCTTCAGGGCATGTACCAAACCCTTCCCTAGCATTTTGTAGAGCTACTTTGCAGAGACTATCTGTGGTGGTAAAAGGCCCTAAAAATGGTGAACTGTGGCAAAGAAGGGCACAGGGATGGGGAGAAGGTGTACTGAATGGCAACTTGGTTGTCTCTACAACGAATATGTTGGGTGTTATTTTTGCAAAAACCCAGTGAAGCATCACATACTGTCAGCCCATCCAGGGCATTGCACAATTAATATTTTTTAGAAGCTGTGATTTGTATGATCTTTTAAAAGGAAGGAAAAGATAACCCTTGCACATTCAACTGCCTGAGAAGGTGAAGCACAGATAAGAAATCAATGTTGCATAGAGGCTCTGCGGAGACAGCGGAGACAGTGCATCCTGGTCCCAGACGAGCCTGACAATGTTTGCATTCTCACAGAGAAGAAGAGCTAATCAAAGCTGTGACACGGTTAAGTTCCCCTAAATTAGAAGATAAGGAGGAAGGAGAACTGAAGTCCCTAGGAAATTATTTGATACTTCATTTGCACTCAAGAGGCAACCCAACAACTGTCACTGTCGGGGAGGGGGGAACAGAAGTGCAGGAGAGATGCTGATTCCTTAAGATAACACTGAAGAAGCAGAGCACTGCTGATTTGTTTCCTCATCTTCTGTGCCCCAGAGAAATCTCACAATGACAAGTTCACTGGAATTTGCTTTGTTGTTTATTGTTTCCCTTTCAGAACTTGATTTGTAATCAGGATTTAACCTTTCTTTTATACAAAGCTTGTTTCATAAATAAGCTTGCCGAGCTCCTGAAGCTGAGGCCAATCTTGTAAAGCTGTGCATGTGTGTTGCTTCAGAGGCAATGAATTCAGGGGAGTGTAGCTTGCAGATATTCACTGAAGAGAAGCAGGTCTGGAAATTCAGAAAACTGGATGTTTTGCACACCATCTGGAAAATTTGGGTTTGGGGTTTGCAGCATCATGTGCCACAAGGAGACAAATGCCACTGGCAGGGCATTACCAGGGAGAAATATGGGGGGGGGGAAACCACAACAACACTGTGGCCCTGAGTATTATTTAATGCAAATGAATGTAACAATATTGTTCCAAATGTTTCCATTTAAAGTGGGCATTGAAAATTAAAATAGGTTTGAAGGCGGCTCCATTCTTTGGTCAAGAATATGTGAACCCCAATCCGCTATAAAACAGAGTGAGTGTTACCTGACCTGCATAGTTCAGGATAACAAATTTCCTTAAATGAACTGTATTTGAGAAAACATTTGTTTAGAAAGAACTCTGTTCATTACCTGCAGGGTTCCTGCATGCAGGAATCACAACAGCAACTCTTAAATCCTGCCACTGCTTTAAGAGCCTAAATGTAGATGAAATTCATCTGAGTTCAATTTTGAGCCAGTGACTCATCACCTCCATTTGTCTAATGGTAAGAAGACATCTATTACCAAGTTTCCTTTGGAATATAAGAATGGATTGAGTGAGTCCTCTTGCAACCTCATGTCTGCTAATCACACAGATCTGGGGTGTGGAGTCTTCCAGGTTAAAGCATGACCTCTCCCATCATTGCTTTCTGACCTTTATGTAAATAATTTTTAATTAATTAACAGTCTCCATTAACTGAGGAACGTGCATTACACATGACAGTGTGAAATGACTGCCAAACGCTCTCACTTATCTTTCTTCTGCATTTGCATCCCAAAATCCCATTTCTAGAGATGTTTCCCATAATTCATATGTGATGATTATTTATAACTTCAATTTGTAAAATTAAATGTACTACTGAATTAACGTATAGAGATTAAGTAATATTTTGTAAATAGCATTAATATTCCTTTAAAAGCAAAGATGCAGCTACAAGTTCTCTTTTTTATTTTTCAGGTGTGTGTTGAAGGTAGTTCCAGCTTCCATTAGAAATTGTTATCTGGACTTAATGCTTTGTCTGTCTCAAGAACATCTAACTACTACATTATTATAGTGCATAATTCTCTGAGTGGTACTTTCAAAGACCACAGTCTCTGTAAAACTGATCTCTGGAAGTGGTCCTGGGAAAATGGCTTTATAGACGACTCCTGTTTCTTTTGTTGGCATAATGCAGTTAATGCTGGTAGTCCTGCAAATCAAATGTAATGACATTACCCTTCATCTTTCAAATTTTAGTGCCCTCAACGTTTTTATTCAGTTTTATCTTGGGATGATATTATTTCTTACTTGTCAAGACAGATATGAAATTTTATGGTGTACATGGAGGAGAGATACCACACATTTAAATTTTTGTCTCTGATATCAAGGCAGATGACAAGAATAGATAAGGAATCAAATGCTCAGATGGTTTAGAACCCTTATGGTTGAAATTATTCATAAAATTGTTCACATTAAAAATGCAAAATTAAAATATTAATGCTTTTGTGTATTGGCCACTCAAAAAGGTAAAATTTTTAGAGATTGATCCCATATGTAAAAAGATGTCTGTGGAACACTTTCAGTGGTATTTAAGAGACTTGTAAGTATTAGACTAAACCACTATTAGCCTTTTCAGTGATACAGTATAATTTTGGGATTATGATAAGCAGAACAAAAGATTGAATGTGCAAGTCCTTCAGCAAGGAGAGCTCGTTCTGCTCTTGGTAGTGAGGGCAGCTCCTCTCCCCCTGTCCCGGGGTTAAAAACTGTCGGGGAGGTGCTAACGGCCCCACAATCATCTCAACCTACCTGCAGCCTCACAGACAAATAATGTTTGCAGAGGGTGCAGGGAGGTATGGAGACACCCACTCACCGGAAAAAGTACACCGAATTTCCATGAACGAGGACTCTGGAAATGGAGGGAAAATTCACTCAGCAATGCACATTTAAGAAGGCTACAGAAAAAGAGCTAATGTCCTGCCTAAGACCTGCTGCCTCCTTTTGTATCAATGAGTCTTTTAAAACGTCCAGCTGGGTTTCATCAAGAATTTCAAAGTCCAGGGCAGTTGCAGTGACCATGCTGGAATTGTACCTGAGTGGCATTGAGAACTTAGTCTAATGTACACAGTCATTTTGGCATTGTCTTCTTTCCAACCACAAAGAAATTAGTAACTTCTTAGGGAAAAAAAAAACAAATCAACAAAACCACATTTTCAGTCTAGATATTTTATCCACTTGAATTTACTTCTGACTACCAAATATTATGTTTTGCTTTCATGTGATGTGTAGGAACTTAAGAGCAGTCTCTTTTTTTGGTGACTTGTCTGTCTTTGAACAGTTGCAGCAGGGATTTTCTCTTCTTTTTGACTCTTACAAAGGGGAAATTTTAGGGTTGTACTTAGCTTTGATACAGTTATGTATTAAAAAAATATAAAAATATTTTTTCAGGAGTCACACTGCACAAAACAAAAGTAAGGAGCAACAAGAGGAATTTCAGTAACCTTCTCAGGCAAGATGAAATACTTATATCATTCAAGGAACAGGGACATACTTCACACTGAGAAAAGAGGATCTATCCACTGAATTACTGTAGGAAACATTTAAATCTCTGCTTGAGGGCCAAATAATACCATACAGTGTCCATGTAAAAGAGCAAGGAAGAGGCAGCTGATATAAAGACTTGAAGGCAGACCCCCTGCAGGCAGATTTCTATGTGATCATTCTTGCTCTACTCTTCTGGACAATCAGGAAAAAAACCCACAAGGAAAAAAAAAACTCAAGAGTGGGGAGAAAAGTTTTTGCTCATCTAAATTTTTCTTGAATTCATGAAAGAGCTGCCGAAAGACAGAAAGGCAGCTCAGCTTGCTCCTAAACACAGTTTCTGTGGACAGCATTAAACAATTTCTTTTTCCAGCCTGTTTTTCCTTTCTTTTTTTCCTGTCCTGTGTAGCTGTGTCGTGGTCCTGAAGCTGACAGTGAGTGAACTGCTCAGTCCTGCAGCCTCCATAGCTCTGCAGTCATGAGCACCCACATGCCACGTTTGGGCTTTTGGGTAAGGCAGATGGCTCACATTTGCTCTGAGCAGCTGTGCCCTTAGGAGGCATAAGCTCCTGTTTACTATGATGGAGACTGTTCACCAGCTCACATGGAGGTTCAGGATTTCTGCTTTCTCCTGAGGGGTACCTGCTAGGTAAGCGACAGCCTGATGAGGATGGACAGGGGTCTGCTGATAACTGCCAGACTATGGGCTGTTTCTGACGTGTCTGCAAAAAGTGAGAGAGAAAAGTGAAAACTTGCTACACAAGCTCTGTGCCTTCCCTGGGAAATGTTTATGGGTCTGCAGGCTGGAAAAGTCTGTGGCTCCATGCACAGCTCTGCTGGAACATGGTGGCTGTCCTGCTGCAGCACTACTGAGAAAGCCCTCTCTTCATTCACCCTGCACAGGAAGCAGCAAGTATGGATTCCCCAGCATGCAGCAATTTGGGAGCCACAGGAGAAAGATGTGGGAGTGAGGAGGGAATCAGCCAGTTCTCCAGGTGGCAAAGAAACCATGAGGTGTAATTACTGAGCAGTGGCAAGTTCTGAGGCACAGCTTGCTCCTCCTCCTGCAGACCTATGGGATAGCTCAGGTTCTGCTGACTGTGAGAAGCCTGCAGCCTCCCTGTCCTCCCCCAGCTTGGCGGCTGCTCTTTCCCAGGATAGTGCCACTGTCACTTACTGGCTGCCACAGAGGCAGCCCAGGTTGTGCCACTATAGCTCAGGGTGTTAAGTCACCAAGGTGCTTCTCTGAGAACTACAGTGTCCCAAGATGAGAACACTTACTCTGGGAAACGACTTCCCTGAGCCAGCCATCTGGGAGGAAGTTTGCTAGCAGGAAAAGGGTACAGAAAGTGCAGCCCTGGAAAAGAACAAAAATATCTGATAATAAGGAAAAGCAAATGTACCGAGTAGGATAACAATCTAAAAACCCAACTAACCAGTCAAAAAATGCCCGCAGTGAAACCACATCCCAAAATAACAACAGCAAAACAACAAAAAACTTATCACACCCTCTCTTCCCCAAAGCCCCAATAATTAAAAAAAACCCACCAGAAACACAACAGCCCCTTCAAAAAAACCCCCAACAACCAAAAAAACCCAAGTCCAAAACACTCTTCTCCAAAAAAAACCAAAATAAAAAAAAACAAAAAAACCCCAAACAAAACAAAACAACAAAACCAAACAAACAAACAAACAAAAAAAAAAGAAAAAAGAAAAAGAAAAAAACCCAAAACCCCGACCCATCAGACTGAAGCCTGCTCCCCTGCAGTGCAAACCACTGAATACATAAGAGGGACCAGACTCTGCAGTGAAGCTGTCAACTGGGTCAGGTTTGCCATACAGAAGGGACAAGTTGTTACCTAGGGCAACAAAACATCTGTAGCTGCTTAGGAAGGCGGCTGCATCCCTGCAGCAGGTCTGAGACTGCCTGCAGCAGTGGCCATCCCTGGTTGGCAGCTCTGGAGGGCAAAACTGCTGCTGACAGGCAGATCATCAGTCCCCCGGGTAGGGACAGGGCTGAGAGCACAGCAGCACTCAGCACTGCTGCCCTTTGAACCACCTCAGAGGTACCAGGATGCATTAGATAAACATCTTCATCCAATTTAAGCAAAATAATTTATTCATAGGTGTCTCATGAGCAAGGAAGGCACACCTTATTCAATATTTTATGTAGCTGACGTGGTTTGCAAAGGATTTGTAACTGACAGGCTAGTAAACAACATTTTTTAAACTCCTACAGGAGAAGTGGGCAAATGGTTGCATTCAAACTCCTGCAGAAAGCATTGGGAACCCAGGCACTGCCATGTCTCTTCATTTTAACAACATAGTATATTTACAATTTTGCAGAATGCACAGGAAAAGAATAAAAAGTTAGAAGCTGTTTTCTCTAGAAATGCAGTTATGCTGAAATGTGTTGAAAGATGTCATAAATTTCAATTACATTTGAAAGAAAAAATATAAAAATTCAAGACTGAGATGGAATCTTCCTTATGTTTAATTTCTTACGATTATCTTTGTTGTCGATATACATAGATGTTTATATTACATGTTTACAATTTTTCTTACTTCATTTTGTGCAGATAAGGCTATTCAAAAAGGTCATATCAGCATTTATGAACTGAATTATTCTGTGATTTCAAATTTTTCATTTTTGTTATCCCTGCATGTTAAAATCAATCCCTTCACCAATTCTGACCTTGGAGGTGGTGGATTGCACTCTGCATCCACAACTGTGCAACACAAAGCATAAACAGAATGTAATAAGGTCAGGAGAAAATCCTACTCTGGAACTTTACAGTTCCTTTTACTTTGTCATGCATCCAGCATTCATGGGAGCAGACAGAAGGAGAAAAAAATCTAAGCAAGTTCTGTACAAAAGAGTCTGTCTATAAATAATTGGAAGTGCTTTGTAGCGAGGTCTGTAATAACAAATCTGTGTGTTTTATAGAGTAGTTGGGATTTAATTATACTTGTTGCAAAGCTTTCCCAAGCTTTCTCTAATTCTTGAGATTACTGAGCCCATACTTAAAGCAATAAACTCTGCAACTTTATAGACACTGGAAAAGTGGAAATTCTGTTCAAAACTGCTGTGGCATTTTTTAATCACGCTAAATAGACATCCTGCAAATCATGGGTCAGTCAATGGTACAGTCATTCCTAGAAAGAGAATGGGAAATGCGACTTTTTCAAATTAGTGTGTCAGAGTGAGAGTTCCATAGACCATTTCAGCTCCAATTGTGTGACATTTTGATTCAAAAATTAACACTGTCCAATATCAATATCACAAGCACTAAGTTATATGCTTTATTTAGTCTTTGTTAGGAAGAATGCCTAAGAAAAGAAAGTGTCTCTGAAAGGTTCTATAGTGATGAGTGCCTGTCTCAGTACTAGGTTTTTTTGTTTTTTTTTTTTCTTGCTGTTGTGTTTTAATAAAGTTTGGGAAAATTCATACACTATCAGAATAGCAAATCATGATAAGAACTTCTGGAGCAGTGTATAAACTGAATGCATATCACAGGGGAGAAAAACCAACAAAACAAACCAACCAAAACAAACTCTACCAGAGCCAAGGTTCTTGCTGCCTTTGAATGGGTTTTACACAACTTGTTTTAGCAGAGCCAGACAATGGCTATCATATTGGTAAACAGAGATTGCAGTTCTGCCGGCGAACACTGGGGCATTGCATTAAGATAAACAAGGTTGAAAATATTCGTGGGTCATGACAGATCAACCAGCTGAACAAAAGCACTGATGATCAGATTGCTGCTGCAGGGCTGGACTGGGAAAGTAAGGACATTTTAGCCTCACAGCAATGGAGTTCCTGGCCTGAGCGGGTCTTGGAGCACCCACCATGTTACCAAACAGCTGAGTGGTCCTGGGCCAGATGCTTCATGTTGTCTGTCATTACTTCCTAGCTGATGATGCTGTGAGCCAGACTAGATGTTTCTTCCACCTCAAAAATCTAAATATTTATAAACTGGCACAGGTTCAGAAGTGAGATAGGCAAGTAATCCAACATCTGGGAGGTGCGTATTACAGTGATCTGTATCTTTGTCATCTCTGTCAGCTTGGCTTTTTCAATGAGTAAAAAGCAACTTAATCAAGGTCTTTATATGGCAAGAAGACACCATCTGATAGATTTCAGTTCTTGCATCTATTAGAGAAAGATACAACAAAATCTAATACTTGGAAACTGAATCTAGACAGATAATTACCGTTCTATTAAATCCTAAATTTTCTGTGGGGTCTTGTGACAGGCTGTTACTAGGCACTTTTCTAGACAAGTAAATCTGCAAAACAGACCTAATACTCCAGTGTAGCATCCTCATTTCAAGACACACATTTAGCTTCTGACAAGTTACTGTCCTTAGTTCTTCCTCTCCTCCAGGACAGGCAGAGAAAGAAGCACCACAAAGGAAACAACCACACTATTTTTCACTCAGATTTGTTTTCATTTATGACATTTGACAGAACCAAAGCCTGAAGCAGCTTCCCTCTGCCCAGTCTCCCTAGGCAGCAGCTCTTTCCATCTTGTCCACAGCATTTCCGTGGTGAGGGAGGGACAGAGGTGCTGCAGGCTGAAAGCAAGCACCTCTTCTGGCCTCTGCCCACTGTGGGCTTCTGCAGAGAGACATCCTGCGTGGCCCTGTGCTAAAAATCCCCATGGTACAGCAGGGAAGAGCTGCATGATGCTGATGGCCCTTTGTCCCATCTTCTCCATCCCTGGTGGCTGGAAAGGACCAAGGCAGTGCAGTCACATGAAGGCTGCAGCCCATGGTGACTTCTATTGGATTTTAACAAGAGCAAATGGGGTTTGTAGTTTGACAAGGAAAGCTCCCAAATTGTGAGTTGTTTTCCTAAACACATATCCTAAAGACCAAGCACAAGTTTTTGGTGTGGAGCATTCTGGGTGAATTGTTACAACCTGTGTTTTGCAAATAGGTCTATAGTAGTAATTTCTCAAAAAGACACACTATAAATCAAAAATCAATTCACACGTTGAGATATTCATTTTGAGTAATAGTACCAGAGGAACAAAAACAAGCCAGAAGTGCTCTGTTGCAATATTTTCAAAATGAAATGGTCTTGGCTTTGTTATCTAATACTGTTTCATTCTAAAATTGATCTATGTTTAGTGTTAATAAATAGCAAAAATATGTGAAAAGTGAGTAATGTATCCGATTGGATATTAGTTTTCCCTTATTTATTTTCAGTTTGGCCACCAAACAGGAAAAACAATTATTCTCATAGCTCTATTCAGTATAAGTAAGAATCTCTCTTCCAACATATTGCTCTCCACAGTTTTCTCCTCTATTATGTAGACTCTTACTTCTACTAGTTGTATTGTGATTTTCCCCACACGATGACTTCTGATATTTTCATTTACATAAGTTCCCTTTAAATTTTTATGCTGTTCGTTGTGATTATAATGCATTAGCCTCTACTCTAAGTTTCATTAAAATAATATTTATTGCCTGCTTTGGATAATAAAACTATTAATTAAAATTGTATCTAACAAGGATCCACTGGGTATATGATCAAATATTGTTCCATCATTGGTTTTAATTATTTTCATTGTCTTTCAAAAGATTTTCAGTACACATTGTAAAGAACCTATCCAAGTCACTTCAAAAATTTTGGACAAGGTACAAGGAAATGCAGTATCACGTTTTCCAATAAAATTAGAATGCTATCCCACTTCCCCTATTGCCACTTAACTGGCAAGAACTATGTTGGATAAAACAGATGCTGTGCAAACTCCCCACTGTTTACTGCTATTTTGTTTCATTAGCCTCTTCATGTTGGTGGCCATCTCCATCTATTTTTCACATCATTGTACACACTGTACACTTTATTTATGCAGAGTGTAAGAATATTTTCTTTTTCCCATTGTAGAAGTCTTGATCCCTTTTTCCAGAGCTATTAAAGTGATGGCTTTTCTTAACAGCACTTTACCTTGCTACCATCATTAAGATGAAAAACTAGCTGAGATTTTTGGGCCAACTATAATTTCAGCAGTACATGTGAAGTAAGTATTTATTCAAATGGCTGCTTGGGGCTAAAAAAGGAGGCATTCCAGAAGTCCATTTGCATCAGGAAAAGGACCAAAAGTCTACATAAAGTGTTGTTCTATTTCTCAATGTAAAGGTAAAATTTATAATAGGTGACACAAGGAATTAAATTTTTGGTGGGGTTTGGTTTTTGTTTTTTTGCTTCCTCCTGGGTATTACATTTGATCATATGATTAGTGCCATTAACTTTACTCTAAAGAGGTGAAATTCCAGGTGTGGAATAAGAATAGGTTGAAGACCATGTAGATGAGTTTACTTATTAGGGGAGCCTTCAGAAGTTACTGAGGAAATTGTAAATCCTACAGATAAGAGGCTGAGACAATGTTACAGTAGGGACAACAGGTTTTAGAATATTAGGAAGATTATAAAAGACAAATATAGCGTCTGCATTTAGAAAGGGATGATGGAAGATTACGAACATGGAACATACAACTGAAGAAATAGCAGATAGGTAAGTTTTAATTCCTAGAGTAATATGGAAACAATGATTTTTATGGGTACGTGGAAGACAAAACAGGGCTGAGGAAAGCCTGATACAGATTTATCAAGGAATGGTCTTGTAATATTTCATTTGTTCTGTTCTATTGCAGGATAACATGTAGATAAAGGCAAAGATATATGTTTCCTCTATCTTGCCTCCTTTTGATGCCCTCTTAAGTAATATTTCATAGCCAGATGAGAAAAATTTTTAGGTGAAGCTCCAGGAAGGTGAATGCACAGGTAGGTGGCAAGGAACACTTCAAAAGAGCAGCTACTTGCAGCTCACTGATATATTGAATTTGTGAATCTTTAGCAGTTCCACATGAGTCTGCCTTAGGTTTGGTGTTACTCAATACTGTTATTAATGGCTTGAACAGTGAAATAGGTTATATGCTTATTAAGTCACTAGATTATATTAACCTAAGTGAGCTGCAAGCACTCTGGAGGCTTAAGCAGTTAAGTACTTAAGCTGTGCCCAGGTTAGTATAACTTGCTTGTCATCAGGGCTAATTAATCACATTAACATCTTGCTAATGTGACCATACTGCTTGGGATATCTGCGATATCCCTGAATGGCACTGCATTATGCCACAGAGATTCTCTCAAAGAGAGGAATTCCACACTTTCTCCATTTAATCACATTTCCCAGTCTGCTCCAGGTCAAGATGCTGATTTACTGGCAGGTCACTTAGGTACATTTAAACGTTTTACCATAAATCGTCCTGGAAACAGCAGACTCAGTTGTGCTGTGTTGTGTAATGCCAGAGCAAATGCTCAGTTTATGCTAGGATATCATCTTGTGCAGCACCAAAATCACACACTGCAGCTCCCAAGCTTCCCCTGCAGATTCCTCTATCCAAGTATTGATCAGGCTCTGTGTGTTAGAAAGGTCTGCATAGTCCCTAGTTCGTACACTAGAAAAGTGGTAATTTTCCTGTTTTACATGAAAATATATTATATTGCAGGAGGACTATGGTTCTAGCAGATCAATGCCAGAGGAGTTAATATCACCTACTTTCGCCTCCCTGTTGTATAGTTCTAAAATTAGAAGCAAGCAGAAATGCTGTGCAGCATCCTAATTGGCTTGTCACTAGGGTAAAGTAGCTGGCCAGCTTCTGACTTACCAGAAATCATGAGATCCTCTTGATACATCCTCACTGGTCTGTTGCTTATCCTCTTGGGAAGAAATATTTGGAAATAAATGTAACATGTATTTAATTAATTAGAATTTTAATCTATTTAAAGCACAATTTTTGATCTGGTGTGAGGTAAAATATTTTAGTCATTCTCCACTGTGGAAAAAAATTACCTGCAGACATTTTAAGTCACATCCTGACAGCAGTAATTTTACCTTGTTAAAGGCAAAGAAGGGAACTTTGCCACTAGCAGGTACAATTTTTGAGAGCAACATCAAAGTTATATTTAGCATCATATAATCCTTATACAGATGACTGAATGTTTATGGTAGTGAAGTTTTAGCTACCTATGTGATGCTTGGGGCTCTGGAAAAGAAACCTAAAATGCATGTCATTAGCAGAAGAGTTTATTTACTTACCTTAGACTAGGCTGGTCCAGAGAAATGTAAGTCCTTTGCCACGTGAGTTTCAGTGTAGGAGACATGTATTAACTAAACTTTTATTACATGAAAGACATGTCTAGACAGCTGCACAGCTATCTTTGAAGATGTACAGCATATAGCCCGCAGCACAGTATTTCACAGCACCTTTGGTGTTGAATCTCCTGACCCTCTGGCAAACAGCTGCCGCAGCAAGAGCAGGAAGACTCTGTCACTTCAGGGGGTGTCTCCGGTGGTGTCTCTGAACAGCACAACACAGCAAGGCACCTAAAAGCTCTGTCTGGGTTAATTAGCAGCACTGACAAGCAGGCTATGCTAGTGAGGCAGAACAGTGCATGGGGTGGCTGCTGCTGGCAGTGAGATGGCTCACTCAGAGAAGCCACAGGTGAGGCACTGGGGTGTGCAAAATGCCCCTGGCATTGTAACAGAGCTTACTGGGCTTCAAGAGGAACCATTCCTTGGAGACCAGGGACTGGAAAGTTTAGCTTCCAACTGGTCCAAAAAGTTTTCTATTTTAGACAGTATGTTTCAGAGTCATTCTGCCGTCAAGTTGGAGAGGCTGAGGGAAGGAAGCTGAAGCAGGTCTTAGCTGAGTCATGTGTCATGGTACCTTAAGATCTCTCCTTCCTCACCATGGATCTTAATAACTATTTTCCCACTTTCCCTGTACTTCATCAGCTTCATCTGTACTCCCTCCTGCTCTCCCCTTCAACAGCCACTGTTCATCCTGCTTTTTATGCAAGTGAAGCTACCCTGGGTTATGAAGTCTGATCTTCTGCTGTCACTGGGAACCTTGACAATCTCTTTATACAGCTTTTCTTTCTTTTCAAGGCTGGTGGGATCTTTCCTTCCTTTCAGTCTTTGCTTCCACGTACAGCCCAGGTACTTCTCACCTTCCTCACATTCTTTCCCTCTCATGAAAGCCACTGCTCCTTGCCTGACCACTGTTCTCCCTCTCCCTGTCTACTGAAGTGGCACCTTGGTTCAGGGTAGACTTTGGAATATGTGGATTTTCTGATGACTGCACACCATTCCCAGTGCTTTGGGATATCAATATCCTTCTGGGAATGTGGCTATGTGGCTCCAGAACGGCGACACTGTTCTTCCCAGCTCTGCCTTTTTGGGTGCCCTACAGGACTCCCCCTCCACTATCACCACCACCAGTAGGACTAAATTCAAGAGAAATGGGTGTAAATCTAAACTACTCTCAAATTTTTACAGTAGGCCTAAATTGGACCATTTGAAACAGTGATGGCAAGAACAGTTTCAGCAACATCAGTAACAGTAATTCTATCCAGCCCTTTGCTGTGCCTCTCCCACGGTTGTTAACATTACAGAAATAGAAAGAAATGCCATTTTCTACTCCCCAAGAAGGAACATTTGACTAGTGCAGCTGGGTCCCAGGGGAAAGAAAGCAAAAATGTGCAGAAACTATAATAAAATAAGACATAATGTAAAAGTTAATGCTTTGTGATAGACCACTGGCGAGGCTGTAGGTTGCCACAGCAACAGCAGTACACAGACACACACACACACAGGCACACACAGACACACAGACACACACAGACCAGACTTCATGGTGGGGCTGCTGAGGCTGCACATTGGGGCTGCTTAAAGGCCATCATTCTGCTGCCCTGAGCAAACACACCAGCAACTGTTTGCAGCCAGCTCCAGACAACCTGGGACAAGGGAAAAATCAATCCGGACTGATGCATGCCTTAAGATGTTGTCTACCAGCAGTTAAGCTGTAATCAAGGCCCAAACATGCATAGGTTATCTCAATCATCAGTGAAATGGCACAAAAAGTCCTGCTTGGCCTTTAGTGCTGCCCCAGCTTTGGCTCACACTGAATGCTGGAGAGCAGGAAGCAGAGATGAGACCACCTGATTTTTTAGCTTTTGCTCTGGATAACCACATATCCTTGGACACAAGCCAGAGAAGCCTCAAGTCTACCACGACTTGCCTTCCTTCTCTTCAAGATGCAGGATCTAGGCCAACCCAGATTAAAGGAGTCTGTTATTTGTAGGTATCTGTATCTGCTTTATTAAATGATTGGAACAGTTATATCTAGCTATTAAGTGGGGTGAGAGTGAAATTCTGAGTTGTTGATAGGCACTGGGTGAACATGGTAGACAGTGAGTGATACCACAGAAAAATGGAAGGAAAGCCCCTGAGGGGTAGAGCAGTTCATAAACCCTTGCGTGAAGCTACAGATACGAAAAAACTCCTGGCAGTCTAGACATCTCTATGAACCAGGGGGAAAAAACTTCGGAGGCAGAGCTGCATTTTAAGAGGCTTGGATGGGAGACACTGCTCAGAGGGGTTGGCAGGAGTCAGTCATGTGTCTGAGCAGGAACATCCCTGTCATGGAAGTTTGCCTATGTCTCTACAAGCCTGTCCTCGTGTGCTCAACAATTTTTTCCAGTTACCTCATCTGTCATCAAAACTTACCATTCATTGTCTGACACTTTATTGCTATTGACTCATTGACATATAACTTCCTACTACCCTGTTCCCTCCTCACAGACTTTTTTATCTCTTGATAACTCTTCTCCCACCATGCATTTACTACCCCTTCTGTTTTTTTCTTCATTTCCCACCAAGTAAAATACCAATGAATTCCCAGATGTGCATTTCTTGCCAGACATTACCCATGGTTCAACAATCAAATGCATCTGTTCTTCTTACCCACCATGTCCAAGGGTTTCCTGGCACCACATACAACCTTTCTCCATAACACTCCAAACAAAATATTTAAGTAGCTCTCCACCACAGCTCCACCACTGCAAGTAACTCACATGTTCCAAAAAGAAATGCTGTGATTAGAAGCATTAACTAAATAACTTCTATTATAAGCTTGTGTTTTGTGTAATGATCTACATAAACAAAAATTAAGCACATCCATGGTCAGATAAAATGATCAGTAGTGCGCTCCAGGCAAATTTGGGTCACAATTATACTTAAAAGATTGTATAAATTATCTTTAAACTTCCCTATTTTTAACCACACCTGCACACGAAAATGTTTTAAGAGCGATATTATGGTGGGGAAATCCAGTACTGAAGAGGATGTGCCAAAAAAAGAGCTGTCTGTGCCACTTGCCTTACATCCCTTTGTTCTGCATTGCACGCTCCCATGCTAATTGGTAAACAGGATCCTGCCTTATCAGGTGCAGAGACAGCAGCTGCTGTCCAGAAAGATCAGGATGATGAGAATCCTGTTTCACCTGTTGAAGAAGCTTTTGGTGAAAATCCTGGCTCAAAAATCAGACTCTTTTAGATGAGACTAGACGGCAGCCACAGGGCTGGGACCCAGTTAATTTTCAGGGAGAAAAATCGTGGAGGTACAATATTGTTGGAGAAAAAGGATAATCTTCTGAGGATTAAGATGATGAAAGGTGTCCGGAAGAGCTGGGGACTATCCCTGCTTCTGCCACAGAATTCTTCTGTGATGCCAGACACAATACTTAAAACCTTTCATGGATGAGCAGCACCTCGGTATGGCTCCTTCTGAGGCCTCATTTTCAGAACTGCTGCCACCAAAATCCATGCAAAGTCTGCTCTGAGAAATAAGGTCCCAGCAGCCTCTTAACTGTTCTGTCCTGAATATGACCACCTTCTATCTCATAGAGCACTTCTATTTTCTAATGCTATGAAGCACATGTATAATTGTGGTCAGAACCATAAAAGTATCTTCTAAGCCTGCCTTCAGGTATTCTGAAGACATTCCATTACCAGAAAGTGAGACTAGAGGATTCAAAGCTCTAGAGAGGGACTCAGCCAGAGAGATTCAGGTGCCCCCAAAACCAGACATCTAGTACCACTTTCACATTTCCAGTGCTCTAAACTAAAGGACTCATGGATATCACCTAAAGTCCATGTGAAATATGTGCCCTTTTAATGCTGGCAACCAGAGAGGACATCCTAGGACAACCAAACCAATCACTGCCAGGCAAAGTCTTTTCCACAGTGTTTTACTCAGCTTTTCAGCAGAATCCTAGTTTCTCAACCTGTTTCTGGCCCTTCTTTTTCTTGTCAAGACTGGTTCCCGCATTTACCTGCCCTAGTCTGGCTCTCGTTCCCCAGCTTCTTCTCCAAACTCAGTATTTTGTCCTCATCAGCTCTTCGGCTCTGTTGGCCTGTTTCTCCTACAAGCAACTAATTTCTCCTCTCCTGACTCCTTCACAGGTCCATATTTCTTCTTCCTGCCATACCAATTGTTAGGTCCATCTTTATTGTATGTGTGCACATTTACAGGCCCACTACCACTAAACCTCCCATTTGCCACAAATCCACAGATACCTTTTTATTTTATTTTATTTTATCTCGCTGATCATCTTCCCAACCCTCCCTCCGACCTCCATTCCTGAATTGTTTTGGGACACTTCAGGCTTCCTCCTGCCTTCTACATCTGTCTCGTATTGTCTGCACCTCCATAGTCGACGGCCGCCTAGAGGACAGTGAAGAGAGGCATCCTGCACGGACCCCCGGGACCTGGCAAGCCTCGGTCTGAAGAAAACAGGAGCGAGCACCGAAGAACCATCACTCCTCCTGGTGCTCGAGGCTGGAACAAGTTCAGCTCTTCCCTGAAGGCAGCGTATGAGCAGTCCGGTCACGCGCAGCAGCTGCAGCAGGAGCAGGACGAGGCAGAGGAGCACACCCGGGCACGTCCAGCAGCTTCGGACGAAGCGCACCCGGTGTGAACCAGATCTCTAGGAATTTTAGCAGTATTTTTCACATTTGGACGCGCCTACCTAAGAAAGCGAGGCAAGCATGAATATTTGTGGTCCACACTGCCTATGCTGCCTGTGTCTAAGCATACCCATGCCATGTGTGCCAAGGACAGTGTTCCCAAGGCCTGACTGCACGGACACGGCTCCCTTTGTGCTCCCACTCCTCGGCCACAGCTTCTCAAGCTCCGGCTGTCCCCGACACGAGCGCGGCGGTCTGAAACTGGTAGCAGGTGCTGCCCCGTCCTAAACTCCTCTGCGGGAAACTTGCGGAGGGCTGGCGCTGCCGCTCCATTGGGCTGCGCCTAGTTAGTGGCAGTCGTGGGGCAGAAATCAAACTTTGCTTGTAACAGTTGAAAATTTAAGGAATGCCAGGAATCATTTCCACGGGAGTCTCTCTCCCTCCTGCCGGCGCCGCGGAGCGCCAGTGTGTAACTGAGCGCGGCCCCTGCCGGCACGGAGCGGCAGCCGGACCGCTCGCTCTGCCGAGCCTCCCGCCGCTCACAGCTGTGAGCTCGGGCTCAGCGCACAGGTCGGGGACTGCAAATCCAAGTGTCACTGGCACAGGAATGATTATTACCAGATGCTAATTGCTCGTTAATGTATGCTAATCACTGCTGCATGCCAGCGCGCTCAGAGCACCGCGTGCCAGGCAGAAGGCGCTCGGCTGGAGCGGAGCGGTTCTTCTCTCGCAGGCTCAGCCCCACGCCCCACGGCTACGCTGTGCTCACACAGTGCTCTCCTCCGCGGCCGCCATCCCGCTCCCGAGGCGAGGAGCGGCCGCTGGCGATCCCTGACTCCCCCGAGCTCCAGGGTTTGCCTCGCGGAGGTTTCCTTCAGCCGGGAGACAAGCGCCTCCGGCTGCCCCCGCACCACGGCGGCACAGCCGCTCACCAGCCGCAGGGGACCCGCGGGTCCCGTCCCCGGCTGGAGAGGCGACGATGATGTTTTGTGCGGAGACGGGAACACCATACACACGTTCTAAACTTTAAAACCCGCTGCCTGAACACGTCTCCCAGGAGGCGCTGCATGAGCAGCGTCGGGAGCGGGTCCACTCGGCAGCCGCTGCCCCGGCCGGGAGAGGTGCCCGCGGGCTGAGGGAAGCCGCACATGGGGCTAGCCCGGGGAAAGGGCGCGGGCGGTCCCCTCGCCGCCGCCGCCAGCTCCCCTCGGGGCCGGCCACGGCCGTGCCCCCGCCGTGGCTGCGCAGGGCGGCGGGACGCCCGCGGCGGGCGGTGTGCGGGTGGCGCCCGGCGGCGGAGGGCGGGCTGCGGGGCGGGCGGTGCGCGGGGCCGGCGGCGCTGCGCTGCGCCCCGATAGGCGGCGGCGGGCGGTGCCGGTGCTGCCGCCGCTGCCGCGGCTGCTGGTGCTGGCGCGGGGCCGCTGAAGCCCGGCAGAGGGGCTCGCCGGCTCTCGCACGCAGCGGCGGAGCGCGTCGCGTCGAGCGGAGCGAGCGGGGAGGAGGAGAAGGAGGAGGAGGAAGGGGAGGGGGGCACCTTCTCGGCGAGGATGCCCGGAGCGGCTGCAGGGACGGCGGCTACAGGAGCAGGCTCGTCAGGAGCGGCAGCAGCGGGGATGCTCCCAGCTCAGGAGGCGGCCAAGATCTACCACACCAACTACGTGAGGAACTCGCGGGCTATCGGCGTGCTCTGGGCCATCTTCACCATCTGCTTTGCCATCGTCAACGTGGTGTGCTTCATCCAGCCGTACTGGATCGGGGACGGCGTGGACACCCCTCAGGCGGGCTACTTCGGGCTCTTCCACTACTGCATCGGCAACGGCTTCAGCCGGGAACTCACCTGCCGGGGTAGCTTCACGGACTTCTCCAGCCTCCCCTCGGGAGCCTTCAAAGCTGCGTCCTTCTTCATCGGGCTCTCGATGATGCTCATCATCGCCTGCATAGTCTGCTTCATCCTCTTCTTCTTCTGCAACACAGCCACCGTCTACAAGATCTGTGCCTGGATGCAGCTGACCTCGGGTGAGTGGAGGCAGCGGCCCCGGTGCTGGGGGACTCCGTGCCTCCCTGTCCGGCACAGCCTGGCCCGGCCCGGGGGGCACGGGCGGCTCTGGACAAACTTGCGGCTCCGGCGGCCGCCCGGGCCGGAAGAGGGTCGGGGAGCGCCGGGGGGCGGGTGACGAGGGCCAGGGGTGCCCCGCCGGGGCAGGCCGGGAGAGGATGCTCGGGGGTGTCCGTGCACATCGCAGCGTCGCAGAGCGGTGCCCGTGCCTGCCCCGGGCCGCCCGACTGGGCGTGGGCCAAGTCAGGCTCAGCCCGCAGCTCCGAGGGCTGCCCGCGGGAACTGCCCGGTTTCGGTCTGTGAGCCGACCCGTGGGCAGCTCCAGCGGCTCCGGGGACTGCGGGCGGCAGCGGGCGGGTGTCCTCCAGCGCGTGGTCTGTTGTAAAGGTCAGGAGAAAATGGCAGTGAGGACAATTCGAGCAGGCGACGGTGGGCGAAGGCAGCTGCCCGCCTGTTGAAGCTTAGTCCCGGTCCCACAGTTCCACTTGGCCAAGGCAGAGCCCACTTCGGCTCCGTGGGAGGGGTTGGCGAGGTCTTTTGCTGGGGAACTGGAAGGGCAGCTGAGGTCGTTGGATGTGCATGCATGAGTTTTGGTTGGGGTCTGTTTCATTTGTCCGCTAGGTTTATTTTTCACTATGCGTTAGGAGTGTAAAGAAAAAGAATTCATTTCAGTTGCTGATTTTGTCTCAGAAGATCTCCTGACTTCATTTGACTTTCCCCATCACATCCAGTGTCTCCCTGGGGAAAGCGTATGGTAAGAAAGAGGGAAAATACCAGGACATCCCTTTTTCTGTTTCCAGCACAGCTTTCCCGCTGAGTTAGTGGAGAACTCGTTAATTAAGATAGTAGTATGGGCAGTTTTAGCGAGACAGAAAATATTAATTCTTCAATAATTTGGGAAAAAAAGGGGCTAAAATCAAAGCATACCTGTTACATGTCCTCCTGGTAAAACCCTGAAATTGAGAAGTTTTGGAATAAGCAGGAATAAGCTGTTAGGGAAACGGAGCAAAATGTCACCAAAATGGGCTCACAATCACTTTTTCAGTCCCCTTAATTGACCTACATTTGTTTCAGTTTCTGAGCAAAAATTCTTTTGAGTTTTCTACTGAAAAGCTTCCGCATTATTCAATTTGCCATCTAGTCCGTGAGTCTTGGTGGAATTCTTTGGTTTGTAGGAAACAGCTTTAACCATTTCACTCTCTGATGATGTTTTTCTATTGTACATTTTTATGCTGTTTCTGTCACCGAAGTTTCTTTGTAATTTCTTTCTGTATCACTTGGGGAGTGATCTGCAGGCACATGAGGTTGGTAGGTTTTTCCCAGTTCCAGTGAGTTTAATTTTGGGTTCATTATCTCTGTACTGGGAACTCCCTTTGATGCTGGTGGCTCCTCTGTCCTTTCAGTAGCATGCATTCTGATATGGTCTGGTTAATTGTACACAGTCATGTCACTTGGCTCAGGGCAGAGCAAACTGTTTCATCTTTGCATGACTGATGTCTCCTCTGCTCCATTAAGGACTTTTGCTTCCAGCTGTCTCCTCTCCTTATGGCTCTGCTGTTAAAAGGTGCCATGAATATTCACTGTTTTGATGCATTTCAGCGTGTTTTGTTCATGTCCAGTATGCAGTAGGACAGCACAATTTCCAAATATCTTGGACTTTTCAGCATCAACATCTGTTTATGCACTTCTTCATGCCCAGAGTTGCTAGTGCGAGGTAGATAAAATGAATCTGATTCCTTTACTAGGTTTCTGTACAGGTGAATAATAATGCTAAGAAACCACCATATGTGACTGATTACTGGAACACAGTCTATACCACACTGCACGTGTGCAGGTGTGACTGGAGATTTGTTTTCAGGCAAAGTAACACAGAATTTTTGTCATCTCCAAAGCTGGTAGATGCACTATTGACATTAAAAGTCAACAAAAGGAGCTTTATGTCAGCAGAAGAATCACTTCTCAGACTGCTTCCCTCCAAATTTAATAAGGGAATACATGCACAGCCAAGTGGTTGTTTACTGTCTTTCCCAATTTGTACATGAATGCCATGGAAGTACTAGAACAATGTTGGGTTTTGAAAAAACTTGACTTTATTGTTTGCTGAATGTTTTACTTTAATTCAGTATTTACCTCATTGTTCATTTCTGTAGTACTTTAAAAATTTTCCTCGAGGGAGAAAAAACCTACCACAAAGTCCATATTGCTTTGGGTTGCATCTTTGAAGAAAAGAAAGGTGATGGGACAGAAGGAGAACTTAGAGTAAAATGTGCAGGACAAGAGTGTTATAATGATATGTTTTCTCTGAGCTATATTACCTACTTCTGTTATTAGTTTACTGTTTGGAGAGTATAAGTAATAGATAATAGTAATCCTAAAATAATTATCTCACAAAAACAATATAGTAATGACATCTACATTTGCATATATTTCTGTGTGGTACAGGAACAAAATTGAATCTGAAGTAGTCAAATAAAGAAGCATGTGAATATAGCTTTGATTTGCTTGCTGTTATGTACCTTCATAGGGATAGCATTCAGTTAGGTTGAATAATACTTAAAATTGATGTAATTTAAATCTTGTTAGAATATTGTTTCTGATGTGGGATCATGCTTGGTTTAAGATTGCAAATAGAAGCTTAGGAACTGATTTCTTCAGAAGGAAGATTTGGATCACAGTCTGTCCTGCATGAGTCATTATAAATTGTAAGTATGATATAGCTCTTGTTTTGAAAAGCTGTTTTTTAAATAAGAAATAGATAAACAGTATCTTGGGCACATATACTTTCAGTCCTTGTTGCTGTCTAATCATATCTATGACTAGACATGTCTATGACATGAAAAAGAAGAAAAATCCTAAGAAAAAATGTATTTCCTGTGTGTACATGAGTACAGCATAGATTAGATGGTCTTATGGTTTAGCCATAGCTTATACTGCCTTTTTTGTTGCATGTACATAATGCTGTCAGGGTACACTTGATACTTTGAGAGCCAGTGTTGGCAGCCTCGTTCTCTATCCCCTAACCTCCTCTTCTGCAATTGCAAAATCATAGGTACAAGCAGTTTCATATGCATTCACCTAATTTGAGCAGCTGGATGATCACAAACTCTTGAAATCATTAGGAATTAGGTATTACTGTTCTTTGTTATTGTACGCCTAAAGTTTGCAGGAAACTTGACAAATAAAGATAATTCTTGAGATTTACTCCCCTATAGGTTAAGTAAATTAAACACCTCTGTTCTGTCATTGTGGATTTTTTTCACTATTAGGTATTTGTCATTACTTTTTTCCTTTACTAGGATGTTTCAAGTTATAAGAAAGAAAAAAGTGAAGAAAGAAAAAGAAAGGCATAGGAGTGTAACATGGAAAAGTAGGATGAAACCAATATACAGGTTTTTCAAGAGATGCCTAAGCACATGCCCACAGTTAGAAGACCATTGAACAAAACATAAAAGCTCTGTGCTTTGGCAAACCACAGTCCTGTGATCTTTAACAGTCGTCTGTAACATGGGCCCACAAAAGCATCAGGGCAGCCAAATCTCATTTTGCCCTCTGTATTTTTGGTTCTCCAGCACTCATACTTAGGGACTTCCTCAGATGGATCTTGGCATTTAAAAGCTCTTGCTGGGTTTTGTTTTTTGAGACTTTGGTCGCAATTTGAACCTGTGTCAACTTTTAGTATTTACAGTGCCCCAGAGCAAGGAATTCCACAGTTTGATATGTATTGTGTGAGGATTCAGTGGGTTTTGTCTTTTAAATCTTGTGCCTGCCCATTTCATTTGATCCCCTCAGCTCATGCATTGGAAAAGGCTGTGAACAGGCAACTTGGAGACACATTCCCTGTCCTGGCTCTGATTAGAACTGTGCTGTATCCCCTCAGTTACCTGGTTTTGAGACCTTTGGCTTCTTAGTCTGTCCTTAGTTGTTATGTTGTACTGAAGTTGTGATCATCCCTGCTGCCCTGCCTGTAGCCATTTCCAGTCTACTGTATATTTTCAGAGTCTGTGGGACCAGACCTACGCATAATATTCAAGACAGACAAACCAGCCATTCATAGACACTTAATAATATTCTCTCTTTCGTTCTTCATTTCTTTCCTAGTAATTAGTAATATTCAAAATTTCCCTGTTAGTCAACAGTGGGCTCATCTTTTCACACAACTGCCTATTATAACCCCAAGATCTCAGTCCTGAAGTGGTAATAATCACCTTGAGGCACATAGTTTTGTGTAGTTAGTTTTTTTGCCCCTTAAAGAAATAACTTCATATTTATGTACGCTGACTTTAATTTGACTTTTTATTGCCTAGTCACTCAGTATTGTCAAGTCTTTCTTCACAGTCAGCCCTTATTGTAGCTGCCCTGAATGAGTATCGGCAGATAACTTTGTCACCTCACCATTTATCCTGTTTTCCAGCTCATTTATAAATAAGTGAGTAGCTCCCAAGTTCCGGCACAGATCCCTGCAGGATTCCACCATTGACCTCTCTCCACTTGAAAAATTGACAGTAGTGTCCTACCATCTGTTTCCAATTATTTATCCTTGCAAGGGCATTTATTTTTATCCTCTGGGAGTCTAGGTTTTTTAAGACTTATGAATGATAGATTCATCAAATGTCTTTTTGAAATCCAGGTAAACCAGGTAAAATCCAGTGAAAACCATGGTACACATTATTTTTTACTTCTTTGGAGAACTCCAGTAGTTTTGTGAAAAATTATTTAAAACAGGTGTATTGGTCCCACCTTAATTCCTTTCATTACACAAATACGCCATGTTTTTACACATTCTGACATACACTGTTTCTTTTGTAATTCTACTGATTTATGTGATGTTTGTCTTTCTGTGGTTCCCCAGGTTTTCTCTGGACTTGTTTTAAACTAGTTTTTAAAACTGGTTTCCTATCACTAAACTGCCAGATCTTTGAGGCCAAAGCAGCCTAATGAAGAGGTTATTACATGCCACAGTTAAAGTTTGTTTAAAGCAGGGAAGTGTTTCATAATGAAAAGGAGAAATTTTTCATTGCAACTGTGTTGTTTGCCTTTATACTCGGAATCAGTCTGCAGGACCAGGTGACTTTTATGTAAGAGTCTTAAAAGGCTTGACCTCCTGAAGCCTTTGTTACTGCTGTTTGACAGATCTTGGTATAGGGTTAAATTCCAGAAGGCTAGGAAAAAACCCAGCCTTGCAGCAGTATTTGAACAGGGTGTCTTGTGGAGTCAGACCTGGTTTGTAGCCTCAGTATCCATAAGAATTTGTTGAGAGAGTAATTTACATTTATAGCTCCTGAACTTTGCAGGTGGCGTAAAAATTATTTGTTTAATAAATGATAGTTATTTGTCTAATAAATTATAGTAAGGATAGCTAATTGCACAGACTGATTTGGAAGTCATAATAGCATGGGCTTATTTCTACAACCTGTATTTTAATACACCAAATGCAGTGTAAGACTTCTAAGAATCAGAATAGTGGAATCACAGAACCATAGAATGGCCTGGGTTAAGGGACCTTAAAGATCATCCAGTTCCAACCCCCCTGCCATGAGCAGGGACACCTTCCATTAGACCAGGTTGCTCAGAGCCCCAGCCAGCCTGGCTTTGAACACTGCCAGGGATGGGACATCCAGAGCCTCTCTGGGCAGCCTTTTTCAGTGTTTTACCACCTTTGTAGTAAAATGTTTATTCCCAATATCTAATCTAAACCTATTTCTTAGTTTCACTTTGAATCCATTTCCCCTTGTTCTGTCACTATGTTCCCTTGTAAATAGTTCCTTGCCATCTTTCTTGTAAGCGCCCTTTAGGCACTGGAAGTTCACAATACGTCCCCCCAAAGTTTTCCAGGCTGAATAATACCAGTTCTCAGAGATTCTGAGATTTTCCTTCACCTTTTCTTATAGGAGATGTGCTCACCCCTCTAATCACCTTCATGGCCCTTCTCTGGACTCACTCCAAAAGCTTCATGTCCTTCCTGTGCTGGGGACCCCAGAGCTGGATGCAGCTCAGCAGGTGGGCTCTCAGCAGAGCAGAGGGACAGAATGCAATTTAGACAGAAGGATGTTGTGGGGGACTGTAAGAGTCTGAGATGAGAGATGTGGGACCCTAGGCAGCTCTTCAAAAATGCTGTTTATTGTATAGAAGAAGTTCAAGAACAATCTTGGGTCGTGGGTGCAGAGCCAGCTACAGCCTAAAGGCATGCCTGAAGCCACCTCTGTTCTGGTTACAATGCATTATATATTTTTCTTTGCTGAGTATCTTAATCAGCATTATACACAATACCTTCACCATTACCTATAGCCTATTGTAACTACTAATATTACCATATTATGGTAGTAACTAACCAATCACGAGTTAGTACATTATATTTTAAGCTTAAAACTTGTTTTTCTGTTTTTCTGCAGTGGAACATTCTTCTTACTTGGTAGAAACATGTTTCTGTTTGCCTATACTTCTTTCGAGATTTATCTTTACTTGGTAAAAACATGCTTTTGTTTGTAGTCAACTTATCCATTGCTCTTAGCCATAAAAATCTTTTTCCAACTCATCTCAACCTTTGTCCAGTAACCACTAGCTCAGCTGTCTTTATTTTCAGACATCTTTTGTTCTTCTATATCAAAACTTGCTTTCATTTCTAGAGAACCTTCTGCTAAGCATTCATATTTGTAAAACTTCCCTGTTAAACTTTCATCTTCCCCGACATCAGACCATGTCAAAGGCTTCACAGAAGTCCAGATAAGTGACATCCATAGCCCTTCCCTTGTCCACTGATGTAGTCACCTCATCACAGAACTCCACTGCATTGGCCAGGCAGGACTGGAATTTGGTGAAGCCATGCTGGCTTCACCAAATCACCTCCCTGTCCTTCATATGCCTTGGCACAGCTTCTGGAACAGGAGGATCTGTTCCATGATCTTCCCAGGCAGAGAGGCTGACGGTTGTTAGTTTGCAGGGTCCTCCTTTCTACCCTTTTTAAGATGGGTACAGTGTTTCCCATTTTCCAGTCACCTGAGACTTCACCTGACTCCTATGACTTTTCAGAAATCAGGGAGAGTGGCTTGGCAACTACCCCAGACAATTCCCTCATGACTCTGGGATACATCTCATTAGTTCCCATGGAATTCTGTGTGTTCAGGCTGGTGGTCATGAACCTGGTCTGTACTTGCAGTAGGAAGCATTTTGCATCCCCAGTCCCCATCCTGCAGTCCAAGCTCTCAAGAGGTGTGGGAAGAAAAGCTGCCATTGAAGGCTGAGGCAAAAAAAAGTTGTCGAGTACCTCAGCCTTGTCCTTGTCAATTGTTACCAGTTTTCCAAACTGCTTATCATGGGGGTGGGGTACATCTTTTACCTCTCTTTTCTGGTTAATACACCTGTAGAAGCACTTTTTGTTCTTTGCATCCATGCCAGGTTCAGTTCCCGCTTCAAAAAATGTAGGAGGCATCCTACTGATGGGAGAATTATGAAATTGTTTTATGGAAAAGAGTTATTTAGAAGAGAAATTACACCCTCTGGTAGATGGACATTGCACGTGAGCTGTCACTGCAGTGAAAAAGTCCAGTGTTGTCCCTAAATGTGTATGCAAAAAATGGGACTCCTTTGCCTGCAGTGGTTCCCATGCCTGTTCTGTTAGGTTAAGTATCTTTCAAGACACCCTTTCAAGTATAAAGAAGAAAGGATCTCAGAACTGATTTAAATAAATGAATGAAAGAAGAAGAACTAAAAGGATGAATTTTCTTGCTATTCAAAAGAAGATTAAAAATTGACAGATGATAGCATATGAGGACCTACAGGGGAAGATTTCAAGTCATGCAGTGCTCCTTAGCTTGACAAATGCTGTGTTTGGAAGCTGAAGTTACCCAAATGTGCATTATCCATGAAGTATGTACATTTGTTACCTTTTAAGTTGCATTTTTTATTTAACTGTCTTTACTAACTCACCAGAAGCAAAGAACCCTAACCAACAGTGCTGTCAGCTTTTGTTGCCACTACGTACTCCACATGTAATGTGGGGAGGCACATGGGAGGCAAAAGGGACAGGAAAATAAGTCCAGGAATATCAAGCAAGTTTTTGAGCTTGAGTTTCATAGTTGATGTTGATTTTAATAAAACATTACCACTCCCACGGCACCTGAGGGGTGAGGTGAATGAAGTTGTTTACTTGTCTCTGAACAGTAGTGGATGTTGGTCCATCAGGGAGAAAATTTTGAAGAATCGGGGTTCTTAAAGGCTCTGACCATGGTATGATGAGTATTGCCTCTGCATTTTGGGGAAGTGGGGTGCTGGAGCTGTGCAGGCAGGCATGGCGCAGGGAAAGAGCCAAGTGCTCTCCTTGTCAACAAGTGGTCTGTCTCATCAAGCCTATGAGGACATCTAATTCAAGTGGTCCTGGTGCATGTGCTTCTTTTTCCCAGAGGAGAAATCATGCTGCCAGTATGATTTTCTGTACGTTCGGCTCCAGAAGAAAGTTTCCCATTGGGTTTAAAAGAGATCCCTAGAGCCTCCTTCATCCTTGCCTGGGAATGCCCCATGGTAGCCTGTGCTCTGCTGCTGTCACAATGGCTGTGATGAGTATTGCCATTGGGAAGTGCTTGTGTCCTAGTGTGAGCCAGAAGGTTAGCTGGGGTTGTTGGAAAAATTACCCAAAGGTTTTAGTGGGAAGTTGTGGGTGAAGTGAGTGATGCAGTTTTTTTGGTTTCATTACACTGAAGTAACCATTTTCATATACTTCATGTTTGGCTATAAAAATAAAACTAAAAGGTATATCATGTGAACAGTGGAAATGAGGGAGAAATATGTTCCAGTGTCTCACCTCTAAGTAGTTTCTCTCCTCAAATACCCCATGCCTAGAGTACCAAAAGTTCCCTCCTGCATCCCATGATGTCACGTCTTTGGTAGCTAAACTCTCCAGCTCCTCACAGGCTCCCTATCTCTGTAGTTGACAAAGGCACTGCATGTGCTATACCTGGCAGAAAGCTATTTGTCTGTTGGTTTGATGTCCTCAAGTGGTCATCTAGATTTGTTAAAGGATAAACTATCCCTGTCTTTCCACTGGTGTTCCAGTGTTTCCACTTTCTGTTTCCAGCTTTACACAAAACTCGCAGGAGTTTAATGTCTTGAAGGCTTGTAGCATCAGTCAAATTTGGTTGAAACTGGTCATCAGGCTCAAAATCATACAGCCACATCTGTCTTGATCCCAGAGGGAACATGTCTAAAATGTATCATGTAAGAAGTGAATATCTTTTATTTGTATGAGTGATTTGAGATTTTGGTAGCAAAACTTGTTTTTTAAAGGATAAAGGTGTTTTGGGAATGGAGAAGAGATATTTTCTTTTGGTTTAGAGTGTAATAAAAATTTCAGCATCTTATAACTCTCCCAATTGCCTTTTATGTACATCCTGGGGGCTGTGGTCCATTGTTTGAAAATCAGTAAGATAACAGAATACTAAGATATAAAAGGAAATGCATAAAGTTGTCCAGGCTATTTGAGGATGAATACCATTTCACTGGGAAAAAGAAGTATATGTGTGAGAGGAAGAAAGAAGGGGAGAAAGAAACTGGGAGAGAGTTTAAAAGAGGAGAATATTATGTATTGAAATGTGGGGAGCTGAGAACTTGGATATAGTTAGGAAAGAGAAACGGGAGTGGGGTTTTGGAAAGTGGTTGGTGTCAGAGCAGCTCTGTTTTCTTGCAGCTGAAGGAACATCACTGGTATAGGATATATCTGCTGCTGAGTTCTTTCAGGGATTCCTTCTAAAAGTTTAATGAAGAAAATTGCTGTATGCCAAAATGAAGCCAGGAAGAGGGAAACATATGGATATTATCAGCAGTAAAAAGGCATGGAAGAAGAGAAGGCTAGATTTCAAACATGAAGGTTATTTTACCTTTCGTGAAATAAACCTTTTTAGCACTGTGGTGTAAACAGCATCAGCTTTGATCTTGCAATCATAAAGACAGCAAACATATCAGAACTGAAAATCTGTGGTATGATCAGATGGTGTGGACTCAGTATTTGAAAACTAACAAGATCCAGCTGTTATGAATGGCAGAGTCACAATATTGAGGCATTACAAAGGAAAAAATAAGAACATTTTTGCTCAAAAAGGGTGGAAGAAGAAAATAGTCAGGAACAAAGCTATAACCTGGAAAATCTGCAGAATTCAATAACATCAGTTGCTATCAGCATTTTTAAAAATGCAGTGGCAACAGCATGACAGTCAATAGCTAGAATATGCATTACTGTGTGGAACAGTGTGCAGCTCCCAATTACTAAGAGAGAATTATGGCTAGAATCCTTAAAAAAGGCAATATAATAGACTTCAAGATCTGTCTATTCTAAGAAAGATACTATCCATCTTCACATTGGCATTCAGCGATGCAGAAGACTTGAAACAAGCTGGCCTTAGAATAAGAAGGTCATACTTACCGGGGGAAAAGGTTCTTTTATTTTCTCCTTGAGAAGCCAGATGCAAATTTATGAATTTCATTGATTTTAAAAGGTAGCTGATGGCGTCTGTGGAGAGCCTCTTTGACACAAGCACATCATGTGCTATTTCAGAGAATATTATTCAATCAAGTAATTGAGAGTGCATCAGAAGGATAAAGCTACAGAATAAATGGTTTGAAATAAATTATTACAAACAGTTGATGAGTTGTCACACATTCCTCTTTATTTTTCTGGTTATCTTTCAAAAGGAAAAGTTTATGGAGAAGAAAACTAGACATGCTGTACTTACAAGGTCAAAGACACATATTCTGAGTTCAGAGGTTCAGAAAACACTATTTGTGAAACCTTTGGAGGTTCTTTAGTTTACTTCTGGAAGTCCAAAGTCATGTGCCTTACTTTGCAGAAGTTGACTGAATAAGGTGAGTGATCTCATGCAATTCCGATGGCCAGGATGTGTCTTGTCCTGCTGTTTTAGACTGTACCTCTGCAACTACTGTAGTTTATTGATCATGGTGAACCTTGTGTACAGCAGGAGTGTGAATGAAACAGGACAAGGTCCCTTAAGATCAGGGAAGATTTTAGCAATGTCTCTCCCTCCAGTTTGACCTTTTGCCTGTTCCTGTGGAATAACAGGCTTCTGCAGTGGCTGTGGAAGGAGAATGCTCCTCAGCTCCTGGGAGTTTCTTGATGGGGGCAAGAGCCTTGGAGAGGCTTGTTTTGCCCAGATGTAACAGCTTGTAAGCATGAAACATTGACATAAATGATCTTGTGGCTCTTGGCAAGACATTTCTGTTCTGAGCCATCTCAGCTTGCCAGGGCCCAACAGAGAGATGTGGTTGCTGTGCCTGTACCCACAAATTAGGCAGGCACAGAGTGCCCCTCTGCTGTAGAGTCAGCTGGCACACTGGCCAGTGTCCATACTATTACAGTTTTTACCTTCTAAAACTGGGTCACTAGACTCATTCTGCCTGTTGGGAGCCATTCCTGGCATGTCCTAACTTGCAAACTGTACCCTGGCAATATTTTGGAAGATTGTTAGATGGAACACTCCTGTGACACATGCTGAGGGACAGTTCTAGCAATTTAATAGTGTAGACAGTCGAGTTTCAATGCTGGGGAATGCTCCCCAGTACTGCTTCATTTATTTGTAGACATAACCATTACATAGCGTAGTCTCAAAAGGAGGAGCTCAATAATTAACTGTGCAGGAAAGTTAAGGTAACATGGAATTTAGTCCTTTGATTTGAACCAATTTATAACTGCAACTTAGAGCCATAGTATAAATTTCTGATTTGCTTTGTTTAAATTGACAACAAACAATCTCTGGATTAAACATTTACATGAAATGTAATTATCTTTGAAACTAGACTCAGTAATCACATTGAAAAAGACAGATGTCCGTAACCTTTGGCAAGAGGAAGAAGTGATCAAAAATGCAGAACAAACCATTAAAAGAGGTTTTCACTTAGTGACAGCGGAAGAATGTTACCCATGAGCCTAAAAATCATAAATGTGACTTCTCTCTGATGTAGACTGAGTGTTTCAAAATCAGATTTCCCACAGGTACCTTCAGCTTGGCTAATACATCTTTGAACACTATAAAACTGTTATGCATTGAGTGCATATACTTGAGATATTCAATGTAATTTCACAAAGAGTTAATTCAAAGTTTTAAGATTAAATTAATGAGAGAAGTATTATACTTTCCATGAAAATAAAATTATTCATCCTTGTAGCTTTATGCTCCTCTAAAGAAAGTTAGTTATTACTTTGCTCTATCTTAGTATTTAGCCTTCCTATTACTGGTGAAGTTATATTAGACTGTCATTAAAATAAAAAGGTTGAAATAGCAATGCATAGTCATTACACTAGAAAAATATAGTCCAAAACATTCCAAACATGCAGATGTCTTACCGGCCACAGTCACTGGTGTTCAGCTCCTGTCAGGCGTTCGATGGGCTTCCTCTGCTGGCGTGGCCGCACCACGCCTGCCCAGCAGGCAGCTCCCAGGTGACTCTTGGCCATGGGGAGCGAGGGGACGCTGCTGGCTCGGGAAAGGTCCTGCAGCTCACGGGGGTACAGTGAGGTACTCAGAAGCCATCAGGTCACAGTCCTGAGCAGCCTGCTCTAGGGAACCCTGCTGGAGCAGGGAGGGTGCATAGAGGGACCTGCAGTGGTGCCTTCCAGCGTGGAGGGAAGAGAGGACCTGCTCGCCAGAGGGTGGCAACGCAGGGATGTGCTGGACATGGTCCTGGCACCTGCTTTGTGAGGGATTTCCAGCGGATTCAGGACGATGCTGACGTAACTAAGGATGCATTCTGATATTTCATGTGGGATTCTGTACACTGATGTGCAGTTCTGAATGAGTAGCTTTAAAAAGGAAAACCAGTGAGTGGTGACATGTCTTGGAAAAAGAAAACTAGGAAAGCTTGGTTAGTTTAATGTGGAAAGAGGAAGGTTGATAAGATGTCTGTGCTAAGGAAAAACATCTGGAAGGGCTAAGAATAAAAGAACTGATTGAGCCACTGATTTTTTCTTTGACTTGATGAGGTTTCCTAAACATTTCTGAAGGTGGTAGTACATGTCCTGTAGCATTGACAGAACAAATCACAGCCTGGTGGCCTACTTTGCTTCACGACACTTTAAAAATCTCAGAAATAGTTTATGAACCCTCTGGAATGCATGGACTATAGGGTGAAAACTAATGATTCCAGACTCATGGCTGAGAATAAAAGGAGAAGACCTCTGTTCCCAGAAATGAGTGAAAAGGAATTTTACTTCATTCTAGAACGGCTCATCCTTAAAATAGAACCCCAATAAACTAACATAGACTGAAAGCACAGTTGTGAAGAAAAAACTGTAAAAGATAGGAAAAACTTCACAAAAGCAAATCTCGGGCAGCTGCTATTTGTAATAAATAAAGCAACAAGAGTTTTTTCTTGTAGAGAGTTTTCCATAGCATTAGCAAAGAATTTCTCTCTAAATAAACTAAAAAATAACTATTTTTAGAAGTAAAGAACTAACTAAGATTTTTCTGAGTATTGTTCTGTACATCATTAGTTAGAAAAAAAGAGAAGTGTGAAGGAAAAAGAAAAAGGTGCTCTAATTTCTTATTATTCCTTTTTTTGTTGTCCTGTTGATAAAGTTATTTGTATCCTTTCAAGTTTAAGCCTGCTTTGTTATTTTCTCCTAATCCTATCTCTGGTAGAGAATAGACCCACCACATATTTTAGTGAGCCAGGCAAAAAGAATCTAAAATTGGCATACTTAAATTCCCTATACATAATTAGTATTTCTGCTTAGTTTCAAACTAAAACTATGACACTTAAACATTTCCAAAGGTGGTACTACATGTCCTGTAGCATTGTTAAAACAAATCACAGCCTGGTGGTCTACTTTGCCTCATGACACTTTAAAAATCTCAGAAGTAGTTTATGAACCCTCTGGAATGCATAGACTATAGAGCGAAAACTAATGATTCTAAACTCATGGCTAACAGTGGTACAAGAAGAAATGGTTATTATCTGGATATAAATCACTTCAGGCTGAAAACTACAAGGTGGTTTATAACTATTAGAGCAGGAGGGTTCTACAGCAACTTTCTTAAGGAAGGAGATTTGGTAAAATACTGAGCTGTGTACTAGAAACAGATGAATATCTGAAAGGCATAACAGAATGTAGAGTTTGTAACAGTGTGCCTTCTTCCTCTCTTTCTCAATTCTGTAAACAAACTCATCTGGGCGAATGCTATTTTCTATTCTACTCCCATTTGTTCTGTTTTTTTAAACAGTATCACTTCTATCTCAGTGACTTCTAGGATTAAAAATAGACAGTGAATAAGATCTGTAGATCTGTCAAATGAGGCTCATTCCTGCCTGGCATTCTGATTAAACAGTCAAGGGCTCTCCTTAAATTCCCAGAAAAACTGTAAAACTTTGGCAACAATGGCAGTTGCAGTGGTGTGCTTCTTTTTTTTTTTTTTTTTGCATTCAGCATTTTCATGCAACTTGGGTATTAAATTTCTTTAAGAAAATATTGTTTATATTAGCTAAGGGCAGGTGTTTAAAAGTAAAAGCAATAAAAAAAAAATCTTTTAAATATTCTAAAATATCAAGGTTTCAGGAAAAAAATTTTACAAATCATCAGTTCTGTGACTAACCTGAGATGTAATTTTGCTAAGGATGTTTCCCGGAGAAATTGTCCTTTGTTAGCATCCCATGAACCTAATTATTTTGTGTTGCCATTCTGTTACAAAAACTCTTCCTAAATAATTAAGATACTCATCAAATGTCTTCATCTTTTTGATACAAAACTGCATGTGTCATATTTAATGTGAGTAGGTTCGTGTCAAGTGGGTTGGGTGTTGAAAGAAGGGACTTGTTGAGTGGTCCCTGCTCACACAGGAGCAGGGCAGCACTGGGTTCCCTGTTCTGTCCTTGCTGCCTCTTTTCCTGCCTCCTGTGGCAGTTTGAGAGAGGAAGAGAGAGGAGGGAGCACTTTGTTGTCAGGATAAAAAAGTGTTCAGTGCACCAAATAACTGTATGTAAGGCACACCCCGAACTTCCAGTGAAACACTGCTGATGGTGTACAAAGCTCTCACAGGCAGTATGGATACTTACAAATGCTGTTCAGGATTTTGCACCCTTGGAGGGACAGATCTGCAGATACAAAAGTCTGGGTTTAAATTTAGTCTTCAGCGAGTTTATGTTTGAACGTAAGATGGTACATTTAATAACTGAATGTTAAACATATAAGACAGCATTTCATTTAATTTTAGCTGTATGGTACACTGGAGGAATTGTGCTGAGGCAAAAGTGAGGTGGTCTGTGAAATTGTTACTGCATTTTTGTTTCTTCACAAGAGATGTGGTTTCTTTTATTCCCTGAGGCTGCTTTTCCCCAAATCAAGTCTGGACTGAATGCAAATCACACTTGTACAGGCAGCTCCATTTTATTTTGCACTTCATCAGGTGATGGGTAAGCAGAGATTCAAGAGCAGGGATGTGCCAGAGAATGTGCAATGAAATATTCCACTACACACGTCTGGCTTAGCCTGTCAGACTGCAGTAGGGTGAAAGCACCATTGGCCTTGGCAGACCTAAGCTGGCTCTGGCAGGGCCAGTCAGGTGTTTCTGCAGTGCACCCACGAGTGGTCAGGCCCTTAGGATATGATGTCAGTCCACGGTAGCCAAGCCATCAAGCAGTTGCCTACATCAAATTTTTGGGCTTGAAATGCCAGGGCGATCCTGTTTGACCTCTGACTGCTTTTTCAGCAGGACACAGGTCTTCTATTGGTTCTCTGTCATCTACACACAGATGTCTCACATGCAATAGAGCAGCTCAGGTGATTATTAGGCACCAGCATGCTGGCAAAGTGAATTAAACCCTGGTTCTGCTCTCAACTTGCCTGTAAAACTTTCACTTAGGTTTTGCAGAGTAGAGCTGAATCCTGCCCTCTGTAGTTATGCTTGCTTGTGTCTTGAATTTATGAAGTTGAGTTTAGAGAGGATTTTTTCTGATTAGCAATATTCTGTCAATCATAGTTTCTCCTTAATGTGCTTTTGCCTGGGATTAAAATAAAGCCTAAGTGTCATGAATACAGGTATCAGAAAATGATAAAGGAATTTGAATTACCTGATGCTAAAGAAGATTAGTGGATGGCATATGAAGAGTTGGAAAATAAGTATTGGCAATTGCTAAAGAAAGCTGTTGTTATTTATTGTTTTCATTTATCATTGTACTAAAAGTCAAGTTCTAATCATTTAAGCAAATACCTCCATTCTGCTGAGCTTCAGTGATGCCTGGCAGAAAAGAGCAAATGCAGGTAGTAATGTGCACATAATATCAATTTCTGAAAAATTCGAATGGTCTGAAATGAAATTGCATTAGTATTTTTTATGTAAGCTCTTCAGTGCCTTAGTTTTTGATGTTGTATCCTCAACAGGCATTGTGATAGGTCATTAATTTGTATGTGGATTTAGCCAATTGAAAATAGGGGCAAGGAAAGTCATTGTAAATGAATGCTCATTCTTTTGCTCTGTAAAATAATGTATTTAAATTGTGAATTCTCAAGCTCTTCTAGAGTACATTATGGTATTATTGTGCTGGTCTAGAATCTGTTACTGTCAGTGAAAAGCTGGTTGTTTCAACAGAATACATCAGCTGAGAAAAGGATTTATAAGCACATGCTTTGATGGACTGGAAACGTGTTTTGAGTGTTTGGCTTAATTGAAATCTGTAAAAAATGCCCACCCATCTGAGGTTATGTCAATCAAATATATCCTGTATGCTCTTTTACATTGTTTATACAGATATATGCATTATAATAAATAGCAGGGCAGCAGGTCCCTACCAGAAGATTTAGGAGTTGACTTCTCAACAGTCCTGACTTTGTAGTGAGCAATCTTACTTTTTAAAATAATCCCATTGTGTCAATGTCATTTAATATTAGAGGAGCTATTAATTCTTACATTAGACTTAGTTAAGGCTTCTAAAGAGGAATGGCTATATGGTCATTGGGTACATAACATTCTGCTAGCGAGGAGCACATTAGGATGCAGTGAGAGACAGTAAGGTGGGAGTTAATAATATGTGTTTTACTACTGAAGGGCTTAGTAGCAGTCTTAAGTTAGGATGAGTGAAATGAATTCATTAGCTCATGGCTAGTGTACCAGATTGTCATGTGCTGTAAAATGTATAAGCATATATTGTATGGAAAGGTCTACAGCAAGAATTGCCCTAGCAGCTGATTAGAGAGTTGTAAAATTAAGTACAGTATCACTCCTTAAGATGTAGAGTGTACTCTAAGTATTGGGAGAGTGCAGTGTGAGTCAGTCCCCTGAAGAGCAGGATCCAATTGCTGTCTCTCAATGTAATCAAAGACCACAGGAGTGAAAGTAAAGTATTTGTGCAACTAAGATTATGAAGATAAACTGTTGCCTAAGTAACTAGCCAGGCAACTGTCAATAATGCATTTATATTTCTTGCTTACTTAAATAATTTAAGCAATAATAAGTTTCCTAACTTCACAGTTATCCAAAATAAAGTGAAACTTACACTGAGGTTACTGCCTTCCGTGTCTCCCTCTCTCCTTCCCTTCCTCTCTAGTGTGATTTGTGTTCCCACAGAATTATTGTCCCTACTGAGATGGCAAGCCCCCCTGGAGCAGGGACTGGGTTTGATTTGGTGTTTGAACAGAGCCCAGCATCAGCTGAATCCTGATTGTGGCCTCCAGCTTTGACTGCCGTGCAAATTGCAGTAGAAATAATAATTATTGTTTGAATTCTATCTGAGTGGTGTGAGTAGCATAAGCTTGATGAGCTACCCAATTTGCAACAATAGTAACTATGTACTGAGCAGAGCCTGCTGTGCGACCTTGGGGAAGTCATTTCACCTTTCTGGGCTTTCCTGGCTATAAAATGAGAGCAAGATAATTTCTTTTAAAATGCTCTACAGGCATGGACTGTTATTACTGCAAAGAACTGATTGCATGCTGATTCTGGTCTGCTTTGTGCAACGTGACCCCTTGCCTTCAGAGAAACTCAGAGATCTCTAGGCCATCTTAGAAGTAGTCAGTGTAAACAAGGAAAAATGGTAATTACCTAAAAAAGGAAAAGGAAAAATTAAACATATTTGTGGATGTACATCACTGTGGGCAACCATCTGTAGAATGATAAATAGTGGCATACATACGTAAACACACTGCCTTGTCATTCCAAACAGCACATTCTGTGTGTTTGTCTCTGCATTAATGAGGTACTCGGCTTGGTTTTGACATCTGTCACTTTGCAGTTATGGCAGTACAGATCTGAATTTGAGAACAAAATTCGTGGGGGATCAATTTTAGTCTTTTATTCCATGCACTGGAAGTACTTGGTTTGCAGGATATTTGGCCAAACCATGTTTTTCTCTTGGACAACAAGACCAAAACGAGTGCATAACATAACCAGATGACATAGCTTGAAATACATCAGCTCAGGAACCCAAACAGGTACCGAGGCTGTCATCATCATGGGCAGCTTTGAGAGGACTCCTTCCATACAGAGAGGAATGACTGACACATAAGCAAGGTTTATCTAGTCCTATTTATTTGGTCACTTCAACATTCAGCCGAGCATTACAGTTCCTTTTTGACTTGCTTTTTCTTTCAGAAAACAACTGCAGCAATACCAGCTATATAGCTCATGGCTCATTTACTCACAGTGCCAGCAAGTGTCTCTACAGTGATTCTCTTTTGAACATACATGAGTGACAGATTGTTCAGACCACTGATTCTCAGCATCCCCAGCATACTGGTGTGCTGTAGGGTGTTCTGCTGGCAAGAGCTGCTGCAGGGAGCAGATGTACACTTGATACACCAGGAGTTACCAAAGACAGTCGAGTCACATCCTGGGACCTTGCCGATGAGTGCGCTAGCTTTAAGTTCACACAAGATTTAGCATTCCATTTTTCTTTTTTCCTATACATGTTCTGGCTGTTCAGCTGTGGCTGTATTGAGTGGTAGGTGATGGGATGCAGGAAAGGTGGTATGCATAGAGAAGAGGATCTGTTTGCAGAGTGACAGAGGAACAGCAGCCAATACTGATTTTCTGCAGCTGAGTGGAGAGAAGCAGCCTCACCTTGATCAGCAGGACCAAGTCTTGGAGCCTTCAGTGCTCTGCACTGTGAAGCAGAATTTAGTCTCAATAAGGAAGGAGGGCTTTCTCCTTCTTCACAATTGGCTCCACTTAGTGAGGTATTTTCCTTATAAATATATTTGCCCTTTTTGAAAAAAGTCTATGAAGCTGTGCTAATTCTCACACAAGGCATGCTGATGAGAAAATACAGGTAGCACAGAAATAGAGGAATGGATAAGTATCTGCTCTTTGTGTGGTCATTCTTGATGGCTGCCCAAGTGATTCCTACTGTAAAATTTAAAAGATGGGTAGTTATTTACGGTGCATTTCTGCAAGCTAGATTCCTGGTGTATGAAAAACAGGGAACCTGCAAATTGTCTTTGAGAATTCTCAAAGGCTGCTTATGCTATGTATGCTCTGGTTGTCACTTGCAGTTCTGGCAAAAGAACTGATGTGAGCCTGGAAGTAAAGGGATAATAGTGAAACTTCAGGTAAATAATCCTTGCTATTGTATTACAAGTATATCTATTTCTTCTCTAATGCAAATACCCATCTGGGAAGAATTTCTTTCCAAAAAGCATGAAAGCAATAAGAAGATACCAATTTTCACCCAAGGCTAGTAACCTGGCAAAGATCTGGATACTGTTCCTGAGCTGTGAGTTTTTGTGCTACCTGCAGAGATGGTGGATGGATAATTTCAATCACAAACTCTTTGAAAAATCTGACATGGGGCACTGTTCCAGGAAAGCAGTGCCAAGGATAATTTTATTCTTCAGTGAGTTTTTGGGTGGTACTTACCTTATGCGCAGAGAACCTTTTATAGGTTATTTCTTGAGCCACATTTTGCCAATGAAACTTCTGCTCTACAGCCGGAGAACACTTCTGTCTGGGGGAAAAAAATCCATAGTGTTGGCAGCAGATTTTATGACATATTGGGTGATGTCATTAAGGGAGTTGTTAGCAATCTGTCATTTACAGAGCAGCTTCAACTAGTCCAACGTAAGGGAAGTGATTTAATTCGATGTCTGCTTGGATTTCTCCTATATAATCAGTGCAGGTTCAGGAGAGTTAAGAGGCACAGCATGATCCTCTCCTGATTACTTTGCTGTCATTTCCAATTTATGGCCTAAAATGCAAGAGAATAAAGTCTTTGTGCCCAGAGGGGCTCATGAGGGGTTGGTACAGATGCTCCCCTAAGTCTTTTAGCTGTGGTGGCTGCACAGGCTGAGCGCTCTTGTGCAAAGACTGTGTAGAGTGACTGTAGCTTCTGACTCAGGTTATGGTCACTGACAAATGGCAGGGGGAAGGGACTTCTGCAGGAGTGTCCACAAAGAGACACATGATGAAGTGCTCTTCCTGACGGAGGGCAGCACATTAATCCAGCTTGTACCTATCCCCTGAAGGTTGTTGTGACTGCAGCAGCCTTCATTTCACCTGCAGGTAATTTGTTCCTATCTTCCATGAGTTTTCCCATGAAGGGGAAATGGATGTCCCACAAGGAGGACAACTAACTAGAAATGGAAACAGGGCATGTACTTAAGCTGCCTCTTTGAAAGTTCCTCAGGTCCTCCGTGTAGTATTCTATTTCTTTTGGATACTTGTGGTTTAGGTCAAAGAGGAGGACAGCAGAAAACTGTACTAAATTGTGCTTTGGACAAGCTGCATAGCACATCAGGCATCCTCCTGCTTTTCTTGTAGGACACAGGAAGCTGACTTGGGAGTACCATCATCAGGAACCAAGCTGGTGGAACCCCACCATCATTGCAGGGTGCAGAGCATGGTGCTGTGGTGCACCACATTTTGTTGCTCCAGTTTGTTGCCAAAGGATGTGGAAAGCAGGAGCACAGGTTGCTTCAGAAAAGGATTAGACAATTAAGAGAGAGGAGATGCAGTGATGGCTGTTATATGTACTGGTCTGCACGTTTGTCACAGCTGCACCCTGTGGGGAGTACGCTGGTGGGAGTAAGGATGGTGTGATGGAGGAAAACCACTTCAAATTCATCATGCTTCTAAGTGTCTGATATTGTCTGCTGTAGAAAATGTCATTCCAGGCTAGATAAATGTTTGGTCCCACCAAGTATATCCACTGTTGTGTATTAGTTACTCCCCTGCAGGTAGGTTTAAAAGAGATTATTTGTTCTTTCTGTGGGCAATGGCATATTCCAACACTAAGTGCCAGTCAGAGGATTGCCTGATCATCAGCATCCTGTTTTGAATTTTGAAAATGCTTTGGGAGACTTTTTCTCTTCATAAAATTAATTCATGGATCTATAGACTTCAATGCCAGACAGGTCCATTAGTCAGCTTTACTGGGTAACACACACCATGGAGTTTTACCAAGCTATTGCTGTACAGAGCAGTATGCTAATATTGCTTCCTGTACTCTGCTGGAAAATGTAATGGGGTGAAGTGAGTGTTTACTGCCAGAGTCAGGACCATTCTTTTCCCTTCCCAGGAGATGGCTACTGAGTTTTTTTCTCCAGATATCCTATGATTTAAAAAATACAGTTGTGGTTGACTAAGTAGATGGTTTGTGCATAACATCTGTGAATGAAAAAGTGCTCTAAAGTAGGAGCAGTGTCTCATAATACACAGTTAGCATTTACATAGTGTAAACTGTTTCAAAATATTTTTCACATAAGGATAGGTACAGCTATCACTCTCCCAGTTTTCAACAACCAAGGGCAAAGTGCTTTGCTGTCTGTCAGTTTTTGTGTTACATCAGTAGCAGAGCCCAGAATAGAATCCAGCCCCTTCCTCTGCTCTGTTGTTGTCTGGATCTAATCAAACTGGTACAACACAGCCCGTTACAGGGCTCGTGGTTGTCCAAATGGCTGAGCTGGAAAGGAATAGAGGAGCACGGTGCTATGGCAGATGGCTCTTTAGACATGCAGCTGTTTCCTTGCAGTCCTAGGAGGTGGTGGGTATGGTGTAGTAAGGATGAGAAGTCAGAGGTGAGAGTCATGATGTCTGAAGATACATTACATCATGGGAATCAGAACTGGCAGCAGTGTGGATTCAGATGCAACTGTTGATGATACTTGAACTCTCAAATTTGATTGTAAACTAACCATGTGCCAACTAACCATAAGTAGTCATGAGCCAAGACCATCTAGAATCAAAAGTCTTCATGAAAATACAGCATCACACAACCCAAATACATTTTGGAAGGGCTAATTGCCATTTAGATTCAGATTCTCATATCCAGAATTTGTTCTAGAACTCTGAAGGTTAGTGTGACATTTTTGTGTTCACACAGATCTACAAGAACCATCTCTCTGATAAATCACATTTCTGAGATACTTGCTGAAATTATGAGGGTGAGAAAAAATGGGGACAAAATAACAATTACTCCAGGAACTGCAGCCTGAGATTCAGTGGTAAAAAAATCCAAATGTATGTGTTTTAGGATAGAAGAATAGTCTTTAACCTAGTAGGAAAACCAGCTAGTAAGACAAAAATTTAGAAATCTAGGTAAAATCACAGGGCTGAATGATGATCCTGTTTTAAAAAAAGGTTTATGTAGAGGACAGAAAAACAGCAGAAACGGTAAATAAGTCTACAAGAAAATGTATGACAGTAAGTGCTAGCATGCAGAGAAGTGTTAGAAATTGGAAAAATACCTAAGAGAGATAAATATGTCTATGCAATGATTGTCTATAAAAGTAAAGTTTAATACAAAAAATCCATACTTGCAGGTTTTTTAAATGTTAATTGTGTAATTTCTAATAAGCTACAAGGCTTACATCCTTATCACAAAATTCCTCTAAGCAGGAATTAAGAAAAAAGCAGAATGAGATTTTCAGTTTCCAAAAATAGATTGGCAAGAACAGAGGTTTTTTCTCCTTCTGATTGCAAGAGAATCACTCTGCAGTGTTTTACCAAAGAACAAGTAGTACTGAGTAAAAGAATAATTGAAAAGTGATTTTTCACAGATTTTTCTACCTTTCTATTCTCTGTGCTGGATTTTGTCATGCTGTCTAGATGAAATATTCACAATGGCACTGACCCCTTCCCTTGTGCAATTTGTCCAGTGTTTGCTTGGCGATGTTCAGAAGTAGTGGAGCAGAAAATCCCTTGCTACAGCCAGCATTTGCTGGGGATTACTCTTTACACTGGTATATGTTGGAGATTCACTGGACGAAGTGATGAAATGGCTGTATGGCTTCAAGACTAGAAATCTTTTTTTGAGTGTGATCCAGCCTGGATCTGGATTTTTCTTCTTTTTGAAAGGTGTAAAAATACTGAAAATGCTGAGCAGTTCTTGGAAATGTGCATATCTGAGCTTCAGGTTAGTGTGAGAGGTGAAGACAGCGCTACTTTTCTTCCCAGTTCCTAGGAAGCGTACTCTTGAGGTTGGCTGGGGCTCCTTGTCTCTGGGAATAACGCTGAGTATTTGCTATTGTATTGTACTTGTCCATACTGACTTCACTGCACTGCTCTGTGAAGGGCATTCTTAAGCATGGGACTTAAGTCTCAGTTAATTGAACTATCAGGATAAGTATATAGAAATACATATGTGTTTTGCAAAGTGACCAAGGGATTTGTGTTCTCCCTTTTGATAGTTAGTCCATTTTCTTAGAACTCAGACTTGGGAACTCATCAGAGTAGTGACTTCTGGTTTCTGAGCAGGCTGTGCTTCTCTTTGGGTATTCAGAGTCACTCAGAATACTTAATTACTTGCCAACTTCTGCCTCATAGCCTGTCTCCATTGTCACCTGTATTGTCACCTTCTCTCATTACAGACAGCTAGGGATGGCTGAAAGCAGAGCAGGTGCAACTTACAGTCTGAATGCCCCCTTGGCTGCTCTCTTCTGTGTGTTTGATATGTTGCAGTGGCCGCCCAGCTCCAGTGGTGGCATTTTTGGACTTAGAAACATCAGAGAATTCTCTCTTACAACCTAAGAAGATGTGTCAGGGAAGCAGAGAGGACAGCATCTCATGTTCTGCTTCCCACTTGAACTTCTCTTGTGTTGCCTAGGTGTCTCATGCCATTTTTACTTCTCTGTAAAATCCTTCCCAAAAAGTCTTACCTCTTTTTGACTTTTTTCTGGCAGTTGACAAAAATGGTTTGTGGCAAACACCCAAGAGGACAAGTCTCACTGAATTCAGCACCTGTGACAGGAACTTACTGCCTGTCTGGATAAAAAAAGGAAAGGGCAATGCTTTGGTGATGGGGGCAGTCCAGGAAGCTTTCAATTGCAGGCTTACATCTACTGCGTGCACCTCCTGGGACTGTAGGCAGGTAATATTCCTAGATTTATTTCTGTCAGTCGGCTGAGCAGAAGAGGATGTGATTCTGTCAAACTCTCAGTTATTCCATGTAGTGGGGAGGTTGTTGAGATAACCAGGATGAAGGAGAAATACAGATGGTGTCAAAAATGCAGATAAGGCATTGGGAGCTTGTGCATGGAAAAGAGCAGGCGTGTGATGTTGCTGATTGCATGGAAGAGCAATCTGTAAAGCCATCTCAGGGTAAGTACAGGGTGGTGCTGTGTGAGTGCATCTGGCCTGTTCCCTTTTGGGGTTCCCATGGTATGCAGCATGGAAGGTGTCCAGCTGGGATCTGAGCCCTGCTGTGCTGGGCCCTGTCAAAGACATAGAGAGGCTAATGTCCCCCAAAATGTTCTGTGTTCAGAAGAGGCAAGACAGGAAGAGAAGCAATGGCAGAGAAAACAGAAATGGCTTAAGCATGGTGCCTGGAGAGCTGGGAACAGTCTGCATCTCCAGACTTGTGATCCAGTCCCAGACACTAAACTCCATGGCCCAAAAATGGTCATGGGAAGGCTCTTTGGGCTAATGTCCATGGACTGAGCTGAAAAGAATTAAAGAATGCTCTACCAAACTTCACTGAGAGATATTAGTGCTAATGGTATGTCATTTGCTACACAGTGCTCATTTCCAATTGCTTGGTGTCTTTTTCTAAATCACTATAGCACAGCTTGGCTCTGCCTCCAGTCCAGCTCTGTACCCGTGTTTGCTAAAAGTTTTTATATTGAATAGCTGCCATAAATGTACAGTATCAGTTTTCCTAATGTGTTTAACTCAGTAATTTTTTTTATTATTTGTTTATTACAATATCAAAAGGTCTAAGTGCTTTTATGGATGGATGACTAGAGAATATACTTTTGTGAAAAGGATCTCTTTCTTAGTTAGGAAGTGATTCTAAAAATGCCTGAAAAATACTTAATGATATTTATTCTACTCATATGACCTAAAAATAGCTAAAGCAGTTTGAGTAGGAATGAAAAATCGCTTGCATATGGAGTTTCAGCTCTAAGTGAAAGGCAACCTACTCTTAGATCAAAAAGTGAGTTAAAAGTCAGGATTTTCTAGTTTTGAATTGCAATTTTGATACTTTGCAAAATACTCAGTGGCTTTGAGCACATCATAGAGTTTTTTCATTAAGTCAGCTATGTGAATTACTTGCTACTGATGTCTGCTGTAGAAATGTGTTAATATTTCTAAAAGTGCTTAATAAATCACATCATGCTACTTTGTAGTTGGGATGTGTTTGGATATAACCCATAGTTTCATTTCATGTAGACCATGCCACCCCACCGTGTGACTGGGTTCCTTTAGGAGTTATTGTTGGAGAACAAGAGGTTAATATATAACCTGTTAAAAGCCTGTTTGTGCCTCATGAAGAAAAGGTTCCTCTCTCCTGCTTTGCACTCTCTGATCACTCTCTTATCTAAGAGTGTTGGAGCACTTTGCAGACTTCATGAGCTGAGCCTCTCAACCACAGCAGCAGCAGGGCAGCTCTGCTGATAGATAATGAGGAGAAAATTAAGGCTGAGAGGAACTTACACCAGCAGTCTAGACTCGGGTCTAAGTCTGAAGATGCTGGTTTTGTAGGACTGGTTCAAGGTTGCTTGGGAAGGATGTGTCGTGTCCAGGTCCATAACCTAGAGCTCCAGTCTCTTTATAGCCAGATTACCCCTGCTAGGACTGCCAGATATTCCTCTAAACGGAGTGCATGCAGTTGTAACTGCTTGAACCTGGGGGGATTGTCACCGTATTAGAGCACAGCCAGTGACCCTGACATGATATGTCCTAAACAAAAAACTTTGTGCTATGTTTTCAAAAAGGTATTATTTAGTATTGAATTGCCTTTTCTGTCTTTTTCTTTCGTTATAAATGGAAATGAATCCAGGTTTGTCTAAGGCCATTCTTCTTGGTGCAGCTCATGACAATGTTACAGTGAAACTGTGTATTGAAAAGCCTGTTCCTGTGAAAGCTCCCGAATGACAGTCCTCTTGTGTGCATGCAGGGATTCAGGGACCCCGAAAGTGTGTAGGAGTCTGATGCATGGGGCTAAAAAAGCAGCACACACATTGTTTTTCTGCAGTGCCAGAAGGACCTTGCTTTAGCTCAGTGTGAGAGCCTGGAGAGCAGCATGAGATTGCAGTAAGAAGGGAGAAGTGCCTTTTTGGTGGCTGAGGCACTGCACTGGTGTTCAGGCTGGTCTCTGTGCTGGAATCTTTTCTTTCATCTGGAAATTCCATCATCATTTATTTTCATATACCAAGAAGACAATGAGGCCTTGAACTCCTAATGTGACCTTCTGGTTAATGTAGCCCATGGCTTCCCTGAATTAATTCAGGTTTCAATTAAAGAAAGAAAAGAAGAAACAGGAACTGGATTCTCCTGCCAGTTCACCAGGTTCCTAATCAACTCATATTTCAAAATTTCTAATATTACCACTTCTTCTGCAATTACTATTTCTTTTCCAGTTTCTTTCTAGTTCAGATCTGGATTAGAGAACAGCATTTTATGTGTGGTTTTTCCATTCCTACCAAAGGCTTTGCATAGGCATCAGGCTGTAAGGAAGGACTTGTTGCAGAAGTACCGAAGGGTTGGGTAGGGGCAGGATGGATCTAGTTCACTGCAGTGTAGCTGGGAGAGCTTAAGGGGACAGAGACACCCTGCACAACAGCCTGGCTGCAAAAGACTGTGAGGAGGCTGGGTGTGCTTACAGGGAGATGAGCTGGAATTCCTGACCCTAAGACCTGGAGGTGTGGAAGGAAGCTATCTAAGTAGCTTGTCAGCTTAAGTTTATTTTGATAAGCTTTGAAGCTAGTCAGCAGATGAGATGGTTTAGGAAAAAGATACTCCACAATGCAGGACCTGCTGGGATTCTGACCAGTAAACCCAAAGCTCATGGGCCTCAGAACCACAAAAACAGAACCTGTGGCTTCTGCACTGTAGGAGGAATGACCCAACAGCCTCTGGGCTGTTTGCAAAGTCAGGTGTCTGTTTTCCATTTCTGCTCTTCTCCATCCCTTCTTCTCATGAACATGACTCAGCAGCCCTTTGGGGCAGGGCTGCACTCCAGCCCGAAGCTTGAGGTCAAGGTGCCTTGCTTGGCTACTGAAAGCCTCTTGGAATGAATCAATGATCAGACTGCACAAAGCTCTGTAGTCTGGTAATTTTGTTAGATTACTGTCTAGGGTAAGCATCTCAACATCTGATTGTTTGCAGTATGAACATGCTTCAGTTGCCATGTGGGGAACAGCTTTTTTCACTTACGTTTCCTTTCCAGCAGGGAAGGGCAATGCAAGCTGAAGTTCTTATAGATGGAAGGATGATGGGAGCTCCTGTCCTGCCGTGTCAATCATAATTAATTTTTCTCCTCCCACAGTTCAATATCTCTTGAAAACACAGCCTTTTTCTCCATCCTGTTGGGCTGCTAAAATTCTCCAGTCATCACCCCGGTGCCAAGCCACTCACTCAACCTGCCCACATATCTGATTCACCCTGTTTCCACCAACAGTGATCTGTGTCCTCATTCCTCTAATCTACCATGGTCACTGGGCCACCTGCCTGTTAGCTCTGTCCAGCTGAGATGCCAAAGAAAAGTCCAACATTAACTGGTGGTATTCTGTAAAAATATTGTGTTGCAATATTAAAATGTAAAATGTAAAAATGTAAAAATAAAGTGTTGCATAAAATTCTGGCTTCTAAGGAAAACCTGATTTCCTGTACAAAATTTGACTGCTTTTCCTGACTCCATTTCCAAGATGATAATTTCTTGCAAATCCCTAAAGCTATGAAAGGACATACAAAAAAACCCACCGAATATTTGTGTTAGAGCATGTGTATTATTTTCTTTCTGTCAAAGTCTGTATAAAGAAAAAGAGGACTTTCTTTAGTAAGCCCAAGGAGACTCATGGCTACCCAGCTTCACTGCAGCAGATAACAGAGCGCTTGCAAATGGTGCTGACAGCTCGAGGCAGATTGCTGGGGATTAGCAGAGTTGTGACAGGAGCACGTCTGACCTCTTAACTGGCTATGCTCTCCAGTCTCCAGCCCTGCTAATTACCATGTAGCACAACTAAATAAATAATGCATGCTGCCTTCCTCTGAACTTTTAAATAGGCGAGTGTTACACAATCATATGGACCTTCCCATTAATGGTGCTCTGTGGTGCCCTCTCTGCTTGAGTAGACAATTTGAGAGGGCTGGTGCGACACTCAGGGAGAGGTGACACTTTACATTTCTGCATTTCCTAGATGCTTGCTAGTATCCCTAATCCATAATGATATGGCTGGGAGCTGTTGATTTGCATGCATCACTCACATTCTGGCTTTGGCCACTATCAGTTCACATCGTAAAAGGTTTTCAATTGCTTTATTCAATGATGAACAGCAATAAGGAGACATTTTCAGTGTCTGTTTACAGGATTTAGTGACAAGATTGGTTCAGAAGTAATGTATGCAACGATATTTTCAAATCTGTCTGTGAAAACATTTGGGAAAAAATTGGTTGTTTTCAGAGCTAACCTCATGGTGTAATTCCAAGATGATCCATATAGCTGATTGGAGATTTTAATAAAAGGATTTTTCATTAGAAGATGCTGACTTGCAGTAATCAAAACCACATGCAGCACTCTGCCAGTTCCAGCAAAAACTGAAGGTAATAGGAAAGCGTCTCCTGTCTCAGGCAGGAATTACCCAAGGGAATACTCCAGAGTAGACTATTGTGTGAGATGCTGAATACCCACTATCAAACATTTCCTTTGAATCAGAAAGCCTAGATACCTAAATCTTAGAAATTGTACCTAACCCAGGAGGAAGAACTGGTGGTCACCCTGATGGCTGTCCCAGGATGCCTCTGCCGTTTATGGAAAACTCCTGAAAGGCTTTGGTTGCCATGGGAGGAGGAGTGGGCATCTTTCAGGTTTAGTAGAAAAGCCATTCCCTCTCCCAGGGTTACAGCACACACAAGACCATCCTGCAGTGCTGGAATCCAGCACAAACCATCTTTCCTGTTTTGCTTGCAAAACACTTGCTCATGGCAGTGCACAGCAGCCTCTGAGCTGTCCTTTGCTGAGCCATGGGCACACTGAGCCTGACCTGGTGTCCCGTGCTCCCCTCCAGCCCCGCCTGAGGCACCTCCAGCTGCGCTCCCTCCCCTCCTCTGCAGGCAGGGAGCAATCCTGCCTGTCACTCCTGGTGACTTGAGAAAGGAGGAATTTTCTTGCTTTCATTTGCCTGCTGTGCAGCTCCACAGAACCAGGTCTTAAAGCTATTGTGTTTGCCCCTTATGGAGGAAATAAATAGGCCAAATAAATAAATGAAAAAGGCCAAAGGCTTTTTGTCATGGCCATTCTTTAGTTTTGTATGGCTCTTTTCCCCCTCCTGCCTCATAACTTACAGGAAGCCCTTTACTATCAGTTCTCATTAATAAATGACTGAGGCCTTATTAAAGACCATGCATTCCTATAAAGTTTCCCAAAATTTAATATCTCTCCTTCCTGGCCTCTCTAAGAACTCACAGTATTTCTTGGGGTGTTATTATGGTTCGTTACACTGCCTTCTTCCTGTATGACATTAATAAGGAAAGCTTGCCATAACCAATATTTTGTCTGTTGAACATCTCATTATTGTAGCTTCTGAAGAAAAAAATTAAATATTTTCATTCCTCATGGAAATTAATTTCCTTGATCACAGAGAGAGTAACATTACCTTTAAATATATAATTAAGAGCCTTTAGCTATTTCTGGAAGTTTTTTCCATATCATAACATAGATGGCATTGTAGTCAGATTAACTGTGAAGAGGAATGTTTTCTGCTTTATCCTTTTTGTACCTGTGGATGTGCCATAAGGTCACACCCATATTAGTATGTTTGGCCTGTGCTCTTCAGTTATTAATTCAGTCATTATTAAAATAACTTGTTTAGATATTATTTTTGGGTTCAGTCAGTACTTTCCCATTTGCATTAATATCTGCAATATTTCAGATAAAAATACTATAATGAATTTTCTGACATAATAGATGCACTAGCGGTGGCTGTAGGGAGGTCCAAAGTGAGACTTACCTATTAGTGCAAGAGCGACTAGGTTTGGTTTTAAGAGTTTTTCTGTTTTGTTACTACTGCATATTCTTGATAAATAGACTAGATGGAAGGGTTTAAAAAACGTACATAAGCCTAACAGTCCTTAGCAGTTCAGATAATTTTAGTTGGCTGAATACTGATGTGGGAAATTTAACTGGAATACTTTCCCATTTACCAGGCCACTTGAAAACATGATGAATTTGGAGCTCCTGCGAATGCTGGCATGATTATGTGGCCCACACATTAGACAAGCTTTGTTGCCACTGAACTGTCAACTATAGCACATTACCTTCTGTCCTGTGAAGGCAAGTTCTTCGTGGAGGTCATAAATTCAGGTGACCAGTGGCCAACCTGTTGGATTGCACCCTGCAAACTTGTTGAGGTTGGTCACAAGGCAGTGTCATAAAATCCAACCTGGATGATTAGTTTCTTCTGTTTCAGTAATGCCAGCAGAGTGCTAGCTACTGTAGGCACAGTTACTACACCAAATAGCTTATTTTTAAGTCTTCAGAGGGATGTAATGTATCTCCAAGGATGTTTCTTTTAAAAGTATTTCAATGGTTTAATTATTTCCGCATCATTGCTTGACTATGTTTCTTGTGTTTGTCAGTAGAGAAATGAGTCTCAGCTGAGGCTCAAAGGTGAGTCTGTACCCTTACAGAGCATGGTTAATCTGCTAAATAGCCAAAGGATAGTGCCTTAATCACACACATTGTGTATAGGATTATTTTTAACTTTCTGTAAAAATTTAGGACAGCAGACATTAAGACATTTGCATTGACCTAACAAGGGCTAGGCATACTTGTGTTCCAGAAATGAATCACAAAAGTTTGCTTTTTCAAGTTCTTTGCTGTGGTGGATCCAGACTCAAAGAATCAGTTCATGGGCCTCCACATGTAGGGTGGGATTCGCTTTGCAAGCTAGGCAAGTTTATAAAGTCTTTCCTCACAAGCACTTGGGCAAACCAGTGATTTCTTTTTTGTCTCTTTCTTATTCAACCTTTATCTTGGGAAATAGTGGCTGCACTGAAAAGTGATGAGAATCAACTTTATTAGTGAGTAGAGAACAATAAATCCAGCTCTTCTGGTGAACAGAACTATGGTGAATCATTACCTTGTGAGGGAAGTAGTACATTGCAGAGAAGGCTTCAGTGACCACAGAACTGCTAATGCCTAAATGAACACGCTTTCCAGTGTCCTGCATTCACTCTTGGCCATAATCTACTGTAAAACTTGTACTGTTGAATTGGAATCTTTTGCCTGTTTTGGATCTGGCTGTTTGTTGTTAGCCTGTTCTGCATCTGCTGCAGTGGGTTGCTGAGCACAGAGGTGATGGATGCTTGTCACATCTTTGCTTAGGAGCTGCTGCTGCCTGTTGATAAGGAGTGTTTTCTCCCCCTCTCCTGCTCTTTTCTGTCTTCTGCAGACTTTGGGTTAATTTACTCTTTGTCTAAGCAAAATCTAAATCTATGAGACACAAGTCTGAACGGAGACTTTTGAATGTCACTTATGAGACCATGAAAAGCCCAAATGTGCCTATTTATTAATGTGTACTTTTCGGTAGTAAATGTTGCAACTTTGTGCTTTCCTGCCTGTAACTGCTCTTTTCTCCTTTCAATTATTTGTATCTTTTTATATCAAAACAATTTGAATCTATTTCTGTTGCAAGATGGTGTAGGGTAATGATAGGCATTTATGGTATTCTTTGTTGAGCTGCAGAAAGTGTTTTAAAAGCCTTCAAGCTTTATTTTTCTCTTGCAATGTCATGCTACTTGGAAATGAACATCTTCATCAAGGCTCACTTATGAAAGGACAATGCAAGTTCCTGCGCTTATTGACAGTCCTTGGAGCTTATTTATCTCTCTGCTTTTTTCTGGAGACTCTGTTTGAAGTAGGTAAGGTCACTGGAATCATGGTGAGATGTGAGAAGATCCAGAAAAATTAGATGGCTGAAATAACAGTGATTGCTTTTAGCGTGATTTCTCTTTTTCTCTGTTTGCAGGCAGATGGGAGAAAAGGGTCTGTGCTGCAGTCATTTACATGATTGCCTACTTTGTCCCTTGACCTGAGAACCTGGGTACTGGTAGGCAGCATAAGTAACAGGCAGTGAGAGGCCAATGAACAAGAGTTTTCTTTGTTTAATGCATCCTTACTGCTTTTACTGAATACGGCTAATTTCTGTCACTTCTGTACAGAGGTATTTTAAAGTTGAATAGTGATTAAAGGGGAAAATCCAAGCTCTCTGGCTTTCTTTATGTGAAAGGTCTGCATTAACAGTTGATATTGTTAACAGTTCAAATGCAATGGATGAGTTTTCTGTATATTGTGTCAGTCTTTGTGGCAAATAAACATTTCTGCAAACACTAAAGAGCTCAAAAGATTTATTACTCATCTGAATTTGTCTTTTTACAGATAAATGGTAGTGGGTGGGAGTCTTAGAATTGAAAGCAAAAGCATTTAGCAAGACAAATTTGGGATGACAGCAACATTTAAAAAGATACTGGAACAGAAAAAGTCAGTGAAGAAAACCTGGACAAACTTCTTGGGAATAAGGAACCTGGAAGAGAATTGGACAGAAAAGTCTCTATTTCCCAGAAAACTAGGACAGGTTATGAAGCTGCTTGTGCAAACAAGTGTGCTTGATTTCATGCCTAATGCATGCACAGAGGAGGGGATGATGGAAGCATTGCCCAGCTGCTGCTGAGAGAGGCTGCTGACTGCAGAGATGGAGCCAGTGAGACGTGGAGCCTGCTGCTCAGCAGGAATCCCACCTGGGAACATCCAGGGGCCCTAGGGGCCATGAGGGGGGGGTGCACTGATAAACATGCTGTGGGTGTGTCCCAGATTAATTCCAATGCACGCCAGATCAGTGTGCAGGAGTAAGAGATAAGCTTATCAGCTACAAACCAGTAATTCAATGGTGGTTATCTTTCCCAGAAAGGTTTTTGAAAAGGATTTGTTTTTCTAGCCAAGCCCACAACTAAGAATCTAAAAGGCAGGTTGTGGGGCTTTTAATCACAGAGCTAGTGATTTGTCGACTGCCTTAAAATAAGTTATCTAATAAATGAAGCCACAGCTTAATTACTTGCTGCTTTTGAGGTATATGATGTGATCTAATATTAGAAAGGAAAAGACCATTCTAATATTTCATTGCGACCTTTAAAATTGCCACCATAATTTCTCCTGCTAGGGCCAAATAACTTTCTGCTGCTGCAGTGAGATAACTTAATTACGTACAATTTGTGACTTAGGTAATTTTATATAAAAGCTACATACACAGACATGCTTGAATTTTTAAAAATAATTAGAATAGTCTTGAAGCCAACAAAAAGAATATATGAGTCTTTTAGATAATGGGCTCCTGTTATTTTAAATCTGAACACAATTCTAAAAGTGTTCTGAAAATGTGGACCAAATAAGTGCATGAACTTTTTGGAATTCAGGTAAAGGAAGATGTCTTTGGTGTCGTATCTGGGTACTGTGTAACAATTTTGGGCTAATTTGTAGGAGTCTTAAGGATTTTTCTTAGGTACAGTTTCCTGAAAAACACATAAGGGTCTTTCAGAATTTATCATCTCTGGGTGCAAAAGCACTCTGATGTTTGAATAAAAAGATTGAAAGCAAAAATTATGCCTGTCCCTCTTAAAGGCCAGGGTTTTTTTGCTCATCAGATTCATTCATAAAGACATTGTGCAGTTTGCCACATTGCTAATTCCATTTATACAGTTGTCACACACAATTTATTCCTAAAGATTTTGAATTACCTTGGAAACTGAATGTTCTTTTGCTGACCCAGCAGATAAGAAACCTGGAACAGTGGAGTCCATATACAGTGAGGGATAACCAGGTTCAGACATCCACCAAACACATCAATCGTCAAGAGGCATTTCCAGGGTTGGACAGGGAAGCCTATCCATGAGGGTCAGCATGGCACGTGGCCAGGTGCTCCCATCCCTAGAGTATATCCCAGTAAAGACCAGGAGAAGAGACCTAAGCCTTCTGCACACATCCTTTTCCCCAGCTGAGCTGTCCTCACAGCAGTCAGACCCAGGATCACATCACTGCCCAGTGCCAGAGCACACCTCAGAGGGAGCAGCTGGACCCCTGGGAGGAGGACAGGGCTACAGAGCCAAGTGGTGCAGTCTGCACACCCCTGTTCCTAAATCAATCAAACACAGCTGCAGCATGCAAACCGGGCTTCTCAGGTGGCTCTGCTGCCAGGTGACACAAGCCCTGGGTGCCCCCAGGGTTGGGGGGGGCTCTGGGGTCAGGTTGCCCTGCTTTCCTCTCCCCAAACCTGCCCCAGAGCCTGCCCTTCACCCCCACCATAACAGAACAGCTTCTCTCCACCTGCCCAGCCCTTGGAGGCTGCCCAACCCCATTGGAGGCCCCAACCAGCAGCATCACCTCGATTGACAGTTAAAATAAATGGCAATCAATAATTGTGACTGCTGCTGTTTTCCATTGAGCAGTGTAACCCTCAAACTCTTGGTGGTGTTTTTTGGTTGTTCCTCTTAAACCACCAATCAGGGAGATTTTATTTGCTATCCTCTCTGGAGCACATTTTCAGAAATTCATCTGAGCTGATGCCTATCTGCCTATCTCAAGGCACACACTGGTAAGGAAGATAAAACTGCTCCATTTGTGAATACATATTTCACAATGGATTTGTTCATGACTGTGAATATGATTTCCATCCTTTTAGTGAAAAGCTCTAGCTGTCTGAGTAGTCAGAAACTAGAAATGCTAACCCAGAAATAATATCCTTGGAAAATAACCTTGAATGTCTTAGCTGAAAATGGACCTTCAGGGAGATGATGAACCCAGTTGATGAGGACTTCTTTAAAGAGCAGACATAAAGGACAGGGAGTTTGTTCACTTTGTTCACAAGTGGTAAAATGTGAGGTTTCTTAAAAAATGAACAGACCTACTCAGGGTTCAGTAAAAAGCCAAATGAATAACCATGTGTAATTCCTTCCTACTGCTTTCCTAAGATGCTTTTCGTTATTAATGTGAAGGGAATCCAGGAACAAGGCCTGCTGATTAGCAATAAACACAGCTATACCAGGGAAGGAATGAATCCTGGCCTTTTGGGGAAGTTAAAACTTACTGATTTTTTCCCAAACAGGTTGACGTATTTTAGTTAAGAAATCAAATTTTAAATATAAGTAAAACTAAGTTTCTTTGACTTCTACAAAGTCTTGAGTTAACAAGGGCACAATGTAGTCAGATTTGGACATTGTAAAGATAAGAAAATTCCATGTACTGGGGCACTTTTTCTGAATGAAGACAGAAAGGATGCAGAAGAAATTACTTATAAAAATATTCTAGCCCTGCAGAGCTGAGTACACAGGCAAAATCAGTATGGAGTAGGTAGTTTTCTTCCATCTGTTTTGGGATGTCTCACTGCTTCTCAACCTGAGTTCTCACTTTCTTCTTCTGTTATCACACACATCCCTGTCCAGAGCAGAGCTGAGCAGAGCTGCTGTGCACAGGTTGGCCAAGTGCCCACATGCAAGCACCCTTGCAGATAAGCTCATCTGGGGTAGAGTTAGCCAATCTCTTCCCTTTGTCTCAAAGCCAAAACAGTGGCTAATTTTGCCACTTTCTGCAAAGTTTAATCCAGATATCATAATTAGGGCTGTTTCTTTGATTTTTTTTTTTGTGCTAAACAGAGAGCAGATAAATAGTTCAAAACTTGAGGGGTGGAAATTATATGTCTGTCACAAGATTCCTTGTAGTGAACCTAAACAGCCCAAATCACTGAAACCTCTGCAGGTACTTTCACTCCCTGCTTACTACTCTTCCATCCCCCAGAGAACTACAAGATTTCTTTTTCAGATCTGCCTGCAGGCGCAGGAATTGTCATGGCTGTCACACAGAGCATGGTGCTGCACCATGAAAATGGAACCTAGCTAATACAGCTGACAGTGGTCATGGAGACAAAGTGTTGGTTTCAGCTAGGTATCTTTATCCTTTTCAAAACCCTCTGAACTCACCATCTTCTTGTCAATTGTTTAGTTTCTTTTAGCAGAGCCCATTCTATCATAGAAATCCTAACATTTTTGGTGATTTTAAAATTTTGAAATGTATTTGTAGTATAGGGGTTGCACCTGATTTTTTCTGGTTTTTATGCAGCCTTGGAATGGAAACTCCTGTACACGGCAAGAATCTATCTGCTTTGGCATCTTGTCTTCCAGTCCCGCTTTATCACCTGTGGGTAAATCAGCAACATTTCCCTTTCTGTAGAGTACAAGATGAGAGAAGACAGTAATTTTTTCCAGAGTGTGCTTGCTCCTTTGAGAAATCAGATTTTTGTCTCCTACTTAGAGCAGTGTTTGCAATCTATCACTTCAGCGAGGCTGTCTTGACAAGGCACCAGCAACTTCCTCGTGCGGGGCTGCGCAGTCACAGTGCTGCAGTTTTTCCAATTAAGCAGGTTTGCAGAATCTGTTTGAGGTGTTGTCAGGGTGGATGCTTGGTCATGATCTGAACAGCCTTATCTACAGGCCAAGCTGCAAACAGTCTGTGACTGTCACCACCGTCAGGGCTTTGTTGCTGGTTGCACAATGATCTTCCCCCGTGGAATTAATGTTGCTGTAGATGGTTGTCATCCACTTCAGCTCGGCATGCACTTATGTCAATAGTTCTCCAAATTGTTGCTGCTTCCCAAACTTATACTACTCTATTCCATCATGAAACCAATATTTGGGCAATGTGAGTAGACTTTGTAACTTTGAAAGTGGCAAATCTGTCTGCTGTACAGTTTCACAATGGTATTTTTTTTTTTTTAAATATTCTATAATAGGAATGTAGTCATATAAAATTACACATATCTGTGAGCACTTGGATAGCTGGGCAATTCAGTGAACAGCTTCCTTTCATAATGCTGATCAAAATCTTTTTGCTGATAACATACTTCCAATAAACATCAGGCCTTTGGAACAACTATCAGTCCTTTGGCTTTAGGGTCCAATTAGCAGTTCTCAGTTTATTTGAGACCTGTTTAAAATATCCCAATTCTTGCAGAATTTTTAGATGACCTTAGGATATCATTTGCAGATTACCTGGCAGCTGAGAGAGGTGAACTGTTTTATGCTGCCTCTCTAGGACTGTCAGATGTGACAGAAAGGTTATTGTACATTGCTGCAGTCTGTGTTTAGCTGTGAAAACACTGTTTCCTCTCCTTTCTGTCCACTTTACCTTGCCAGGAGTGTTTTTTTTAATTTTGCTTGATCTAATCTGCTGCAGAGTTAGGTTATCATCTATTTGTAATAATGGGTAAAAATTACTTGAAATTACTTGAATTTTCATAGACTCATAGAATAAGCTAGGTTAATTCAACCAAAGTTTGAAGTTTGCTCTAGTTTAGAGCACTTTTCCCCATACCAAAACTGTCTGAATATTTCATAACTGGCAGGAAAGGCAGGGTCCCAAGTTGCATCAGTCAGCCTCTTCCTAAAGCATAAATCCTTTACTGGGACAAATGGACATCCAGCAGCTCTCTGCCATTCTTCCCTCTTGTATATCCTTTGGTTTCTTCCCAGAGTTGTTTGTGGTGTATTTTCTAATGTCCTTGTTCTAGTTAATTTCTTTTCTCAAATTCCAGATTGACCAAAGTCTTTATCCATATACAGGAGGAACTCAGTGTGCAGTAACTACACAGATGTCTTTGCTTTTCTTACTGTTCTGGTTGGGAGTATCCATCAGAGCTCAACTCTTACTTGCCCTTGTGGCTATACCTTGGGGTTGTTTCTGTGAGATGTCCTCCTGTTTCTTCACCTGTAAAGTTGTCCTTAAACATGCATGGCTATGCCCTTCCCACCTACACACACACACACACACACACACACACATCCCTGCACCCCAAAATACTCAATATTGTTGTTTCTTCCAGAGCATTTGAAATCTTGCTATGCACTGTACCTAAATTTTAACTAGAAATGTGTGTTTCTCTGTAATTTTTAATGATGTGAATGGTGGTAGCTAACCCTACTGATTTCAGTGAAGTTTAACCTGATTTGAAAATACCCTTTTGTTTAAGTTGAGAGAGTCAAGCCATGTCCTAAAAACTGGCACCACCAACTGTGGCCATTGGGACAGCAGCATTTGAACCCCAAGTGAGAGCTGACAGGTGGTTAAAACATCCTCTCCCCAGCCAAAGGGAAGTATTTTCTATTGAGAGCTGCAGTGGATGTGGATCTATAAAATACCAAGGAGGTAGATGAAGAGGAGAGGTAAAAGCGTCTGAAGACACTGTGATAGGCTCTGTAGATAATTTTTCCTGGAAGCACAGTAAGGCAGTGTTATCTATTGATTCAAATATGATGAATATAAAGAAGTAGGTGGATAGATTTCTTTTAAAATGCAGAGGAAAAGTCAGCTGTATATCAGGAAATAAATGAGAAGTTTTGACTATAAATGAGATGGCTCAGTAAGTAAATGGCAAGATGTATGAAGAGGAAGCTTTTGGGCAATGACAGTAACTTGTTTTGTTCTCAGTCTGGAAACTTGAGAGACTGAAAGAACAAAAATGTAAATGAGTGCCTGGAGTTTAGTGATGTATACAAACCTCAGGCTGGAGTCTTGCTTAGCCTGGAGGTACCAATCCGAAATTAAAAAAGCTGGAGTAATACAAAGCTGAAATAAGAGATAATCAAGCTCTGTATGAACAATATGAGTTCATCAAGACAATCTGAGCTCATTATAATGGGTGAAGGGGTCACACCAGACAAGGATACTTCAGGTGGCAATGGAAGGGGTTGGGAAAAGGCCATTTTAGCCAAGGAGGAGGTAATGTATCTAAACACTATCATACATTTTCTGGCTTACACTAATGACTGTAAACATTCTTGTAGTGAGTCAGTAAGTGTCTGCCATGGCCAAGTTCATTAATACAGTGATCTGGAACATCTGTTTGCACGGGCAAATTAACACACACACATTTTCCCTGTTGGTCCTACTGAGATCCATAGAAGTGTTTGTCTGAATCAGAGTCTGGGAAAAGCAGTTTATTTTTTCCTCTCAAGTGGAATTCACATTGTAGAATGTTCTATTTAAAGAACCCAAACAACTATTATTAGCAGTTCTTTGCAATCTTTTTTTTTTTTTTTTTTTTTTTTCTTTCTCAGATGTAGTTCATGTGTAAATGCTGATGGTGGAAGGAAGATTGTATCAGGCATGATATGGCAATGGTGCTGCAAAATTCTGCTACACAAATAATCTATAATCTGGAATTCCGTTATTTCAAAGATTGTGCTGAATATTTTCTGCTTTCCTAAGGGAGGATTGTAATTCAGAGAAGATTTTATAGATTTATTTTTAATTTTTATTACAGAAATTGTGGAGAGAAACAAAAACAAATATGTAAGGTCCTGATTTTTGTGTTTATGTTAGAAGTGTGGCTGTGGACAGGATGATTTGAGGTAAGGGTTACTCTCTCCAGCAACAGAATTTTCATTTTTTCCTTTGTTCCTGAAAAGGTTCTGTTGAGGAAATGAGAACAGAGGACCTACTCATGAAATCTCTTTACTTTTTTCTTAATCCTTTCCTCTTCAGTGAGGTTCCTTTTCAGCTGGAGTAGAAATAACTGTTGTACTGTTCTGTACAGAATGTGCAGCCTGGAAATCTGCTTTTTGGGTAGGCTTACAGACTGCTGCAGTGTGGGCTAGGGAGTCTTCAATGCACATGCATGAGATCATCTTCATATTTCCATGAACATCGAGGGTTATTGTTCCACAAAGAAATTATTGACTGTAGGTTGCTCTGGTAAATGTTTGCCCTGAGGTCAATAAATCTTGATATTCATCTCAGCAGAAGTCAATATCTACTTATTAGTATTATTTTTTAAGTTGAGGTTATTGATAAGAGCACGAAATAGCCAGGTACAGGTGACAGGCTGCTGATAAACGTTTGAAGATGTCAAATGAGAACTCCTAGGTGATAGAGAAGTAAACTGCTGGTATCTAGAAGATATACTCTAGCTTTTAAAATACATCAGCTACTTCTGAAATGTTGTGAAGGACAGAACACCAGTGCTTGCACCTCAGGCATCCAGGAAAAGTAAGAATTACTTAGTCCCTGCATATTTACCAAATAGAAAATCTACATGGAAGATATTTTTAAATTCAGCCAAATAATAATATTTTGGAAGCTTCATGCATCCTAATATTAAATTAATATTTATTATTGTGCATGTTAAAAAGTAGCAGCTAGAGTAGCAAAGAGACACAACATCAGATATCTTGAATATGTGCTATTCTCCCCTCATAATGTGGCAAATACCCTATCAGCAGATACTCAAGAATATATTGTGCTTACAGCCAAGAGAAAAAAAAAAAAAAAAAGCCTAGAGAATTAAAAATGTCACCTAGTGCAGTCATAGAGTTGGCATCTCTATGGAACCTTTTATTGCTGAAGCTTTCTCAGAAGCAAGATAAAATTTCTAGTGAAAGCAAGGAGAAATAAAATAGGACAAATAAAGAAAACCCTACATTTTTATTTCATCAATGGAGATCAATAAAATGCTTAGTTGGAGGCATTTATACTCTCTCTCTTTCTCACTTTTGCTCAAAAAAATTACAGAAAATAAGGGAAATTTTATGTTGATTATTCTTATTGTTGTGCCTAATGCTACAGCACAATAGAAACTGGAAATATTTACATCCGGATCCATACTGGACAACAGGCTCCATGTTTGAATTGGTAATAGTCATATTCCAGGATAGCTCTCATGTTTCTAGAGCACAAACACCTCTAAGGGATGTAATGATTTTATTTCATTGTATTATTTCAATTTTCTACTTTTCTTGCAAGTCACAGGGGAAGAAAAATAAAGGAAATGCTGGACTTTTAATAGTGCTATGGTTCTCAAGATAGATCCTCTCAAGAAAAGGATCCAAAGCAGTAGTTGAAGAAAACTGCTTCATGATACTTTTTGTAATGTAAGAAGGAGGAAAAATCAGATGGAAGTAATTACTTACCTTTTAAAAGTCAAATAAAGATAGAAAATTCTTCACAAGAATGTAGGAATCAAAAGCAGCTCAAGTCACATAACTGTAAAGGGAAAACTTGCTATATACTCACAGAAAAGTGCAACAAATAAAACTACCTGAACCACATTTTGTGAAGAGACTGTCAAAGCTGAACAAATTCCAGCTTGTCTTCTGGAAGGAGAAATTGTGGGGACAAAATTTGTTAAATAACAACTGAAAGGAGGTAATAAGACAGTCTAGATCTATTTAAATCTGCATTTTGGGGTTCCTCAGAATTGTGTATGTATCATGAAACAGAAGATGTATTGACAGAGACTGAAGGGGTTGTAAACCCTTTAAATTAAGTTTTAAATCTGACAAAAACCCAACACCACTTCTATAAAACAACATCCTGTGAAGTTACAGACCTGTGTGCACCTTAGGTCTTAGTTAATGTTTGACAAAGGTGCTCACCTAGATGGATGCACTGACTTAGTATTGATGAGTCACAGGAGAGCAATGCCACAGATGAGAATGGATGTTTTATTACCAGCATCTCAAAAATAATAATAAAAAGATAATTATGCTGTATGGTGAAGAGAATGGGTATGGGCCTTGTCATGACCACAGCAAGGTCTTAAAACATCCCCAAAGCAAACATCTACATCTGAGGCTTCCTTTATAGTTAAGTATTGTGGTGTGATGTTGAGGTGTGATCATCCCTCCTTTCCCCACCCCTGCCAATCAGTGTATCACTCCTGGAATTCCAGAAGGGTGTCAATGATTGGCAGATTCAAAGGATGCCCTCTACCCCTGGAGGGACATTGGCCATCCAGGTGTCCTCTGTCCCTTCAGACCTCCTCTCCTGTACCTGCTTGGTGGCTTCCTGTCCCCTCCCCTCCTCTCCCCGGGTAAAAGGATGAGCCACCACTCGGTCAGGGGTTGGTTGGAGTTGTTAGGAGGTTCAGAGGCCCTGCCGGCTAGAATAAATGTTCTGAACTGAACCCTCCATGCGAACCGACTCCTTTCCTTCACCGTCGCCTTAAAGCTTCTCCTGCAGAGGCAAACCTGGAGCGAGCATCCCGAGGAAGCTCATCCCGCCGCTCCCTGAGCCCGGCGTGCCCGGACTTGTCCCTGCAGTCCCAGCTGTATCACCAGCTGGCCAAAGTGACTCTGGGGTGAAACAGCACAGCAGCCGCTGCTTGGCTCAGCAGCGAGGTCCAGACAAGCCGGGAAACATCCCGACAGCAATGCTGGACACTCCAATAAAGTATGAGAGAGAAGTTGCTTTCGTTCTATTTCTGGATGAGAGAAATATCTATTCCAAAACCTCAGAAGTGTCTGGTTTTTTTCATTGCCACTCTTCGTTGTACCTCTAAAGAAAGTCTGAACAGCAATTCAGATATACCTGTTAACCAAACTGGAACCGACATCTGAGCAGGTGAGCCCCCCTCCAAGTGCTTTAGTCTGCAAACAGGTTTTTCTTAGAGCCACTTTTCAGAAAATGTAAAATACAAATTGACCTGTTCTAAAATACAAAATACAAATTGATTGGTTGTAACCTTACAACCAGATGACCAAAAACAGATGAGCCTTCACTTTATTGTATTTATTCAGTGAGGGCCTTCGACTTGGTAGAGAGGCTGATCTTAAACTTTAAATATTCCTGGCTGTAATTCCTGATGTATCAGCAGATAAATGTTTTATACTCAATCTGAGATCTAATTTTCTTTCAAAGGACTGCGTTAAAGGGAAAGAGAATAAAGGTGATCATTTAATACCTTTTATTTGCCTCGTTAATAGCGCAGCTCATGGGGGTGGGGGAGGGTGAGGGAAGAGATCTTGTGTATCTGCTCAATGTTCTGAAAATGAAGTGTCAGGCAAAATGACCTTACACTGAGTGACATTTTACTTCTTTTTACATAAACTGTATCTTCTGTATCATCTCCTTTCTGTGATGATTTGTTTTATCCAATTACTGAGCTACAAAATAGGTACTTCCTAGAAATGTCATTGCTTATACTGATGAGGGGGAAACACAAAGTTCAAAAGTTTCACCTCATACCACATAAGCCACTGCAAAAATTATTTTTAAAATATATATAGGTGGTTTAACAGACTGCTTACTGAGTATTCACCCTTTTCTGAAGTGATCACAGGAGGGAAACCTGTGCTCTAGAATAAAATACATATACATTGGCTGGGCAGATATCATACTCTGTGTATGAATTTTCCATCGCATGTTGTACACTTTCCCATATGGGTCTGACACCTCCAAGATTTTTACTGGAAAAGTAGAAAAGGAGGTTGTGAGGAGGAGACTGCAAATCCAATTTAGGATGAATACGCTCTATTTTAAGAGTTTTGGTTTCTGAAATAGGGAATAATGTTTATTTCCGAGAAAACCATTGCCCTTTGGAAAATATTTTAACAGCATTCAGTTAAGGCAGATAATCATTTAAGGAGAAATAAAATACACCCCCTGGGTTAGGAGAGAGCAGGCAGCTATTGGAATAGTGGTGGTAAAGCTTTTCCAGTCTTCCCACTGCAGCACCTCAGTTTATACAAAGCATCTTCTTGACACCATGAGTTTATTCTCTGATTGACTCACAGGCATTGTGTTGCACAGTGATGGGATAGATCATAGGATCTATAGGATGTAGGAGTGATTTACATGCCACAGCCTTTGTTTGAAGTAAATGGCTGCATAAATTATGGTGTCTCTAGTTGTCTCCCATTAAAGGAGATAATACTATTGTTGTTGTCATTACATTTGCTGTGTTGCTTTGATATAGCCATAGGCACACCAAGCTACCTAGACTTTGCTTTTTGATAGGCAGGGGGCCAAGCAAGCACTTTGTTAAACAGAGTGGATGTACCTCAATCTGGGGCCTAAGGCACTCAGGCACAGTGGCCATCATAGGAGCTGTGGTGCCCTCTGCTAAAGGGTAAATCACCTTAGGAAGTATGAGGTTTCCAGTTCTTCTCTGCACTTACTGCTTTCCCATGGATGATTTTGGTGGAAATCCAGAATAAATAGGGCTCATTTGTAATTGGGCTTGAAATTGCATCCTGAAAAATTAAGAGGATCAGCCTCACAAATCTTATTCACTGGGTTGGCTTCTGGTGGAATGCTCTTGCACTGGCATCTACATGAGCTGTGGAATGAATGAACTGAACTGTGGAGGGCCTGCTCACTCTGCTGACACTGCTGACACTGCTGACACTGCTCACATTCCTCACACTGCTCACATTCTTCACACTGTTGACACAGCTCACACTGCTCACATTCCTCACACTGCTCACACTGCTCACATTCCTTACACTGCCCACACTGCTCACATTCCTTACACTGCTCACACTGCTCACATTGCTCACACTGCTCACACTGCCCACACTGCTCACACTGCTCACACTGCTCACATTCCTCACACTGCTCACACTGCTCACTCTGGTTCACACATCCCCTTGGTTTATTCTCAGCTCACTCCTTCCAGGTTTCTGACTGTGCTCCTTACAGCCGTTGCAGCTGATGGAGCTCTGCTGAGAGCATCAGCTTGGTTGCTGGTGTTCAGCCATGAGGTATGGTGTGAGCACATTCTCTTAGTAGCTTCTTCTGCATGCAAGGTTGGCCACAGCCACAAAAAGCAAATAAATTCTCAGGCAAATTCTTTCTACATCTGTGCAGTTTGTTCTTTTCCAATTGGCATGGTACAACGCTTAAGCCTGTACTTGGCTTAGTCAAACCTGCTCTGTATATCTGTTGATCATTTCTCTCAGAAGCTTCTGGAGAAGGAAACACAAACCCTTGTTTTACTCTTTAAATACTGCATTTATAAAGCTTATAATGCATCAATCCCTGTGGGAATCCCTACATCAATTGTCTCTGTAGGAACAGAGGGTGCTGGGCTTCTCCCTGGCTTGCATCCCAGGGGAAGAGTTGAGCTCACCAGGCCTTGCTCACCAGCCTTGAGCAGGTGGAACAAGTCTCAGTGGAGTTAGGAGGCAGCACTGCAAACAGCAAATTTAGGTGAGATTAATTACCCTTTTTCTACCAGGTACTCGAAAGCATCCTAATCTGTACAGCTAAATGCAGGATTGCTGCTGAGCATATTCTAATCTTGCTGGATATTTAATATATCATTATATCTAATGACTGCCATTATTTGTGTTAAAATGGTGCTGAGATGCTCAAATTTGGCATCTGTGCCTCTCTTAGTTTTGGCATTTTCTATCTTTCCTTTTCATTCAAGGATGTTTGGCTTTGCAAGCCTGAACTTCTTATTTATACCTTGCGATAATTAGCATTATAGTTCATAGGGGAATACAGCAGAATAAAGGATTCAAAGAAACTGTTACTTTTAATTAAAATAACAATTTAACTAATATTTTTCCTGTAGTTTTGCTTGCATTAATAATGTTGGTGGGCAAGATTATTGGAGTATAATAGCAATTTATGTGTTGAAATGGCTAATCGAACATAAATGAGTCAGAATCAGTTAACGCTAGTAAAATAATTAGCATTTTTTGAAGGAAAAAAAGGTAAAAATCAATGTGGAAGAAAAATATTTACACCATCCAGAAGGGTTTGAAGAATTAAAGGGGGAAAAAATCTTTAGAAAAATGCACTTTCAAGTGTCTTTGAGAAATAGATCAGAAACAAAATAGACAAGCATTGAATGTTCAGAGGTTCAATGTTGTGAAACTGAAAATCTTTAGGAATAATTAAGGTGGATAAAATCTCCTTGCGTTGATAACAGTAGAAACAAAACCTTTATCACAGGAGTTAGTCTTGATGAGACAAAGATGACAGTGAGGGTATCACAAATAAATCATTACCAGGCTGTGATCTTACTGTCACTCCAAAGATCAAAGTCTTAATCTCTTTAACTGGGAAATTTGTTTGCATGGGGCTGCACAATTCTACTGGATGGTTTTAGAATGTTTTTGCTCATGCAAAGTAAGGAACATCTAGAAGCCTGCATGTAAAATGAAACTCAGTGGCATAAATAAAAATGTATTAGAGATACCTTAATAGGAATTTCTTCATCCCCACAGTGACCATTTTGCCAAATTTTGATATGCTAAATTCAGGGAAGGTCTTAAAAAACTTAGGTGAAAATTGTGTGAGTTTGGTTTGAGTTTCTTTTAAGATAATATATTGGTCAAAATATATTTCATAGCAAATGTAATGCATACAGCTCAGGCAGTATGTTCCAGAGAAAATCTATTCAATCGAGAAGCATCAAAGCATTCAAGCAAGACCTTGAATGAGTTATTAAACAGTAAATAGTCTGGGAATGAAGGTAGAGAAATATATATGAAAGGGGAAGCAGTGAATGTGATGAGCCTTCTGCAGAAGCTGTTTTTTTCCTCCTGGCCTGTAATTTAGATATGAATTTATTCTGCAGTGAACATATTATTTATATCTCTGCTCACCACCTTTTTATCTCATGCTTTTGGGCTTGGAGAGACTTTAATGGGAGCAAGGAACGAAACTTAACATAAAATAAAGACGTCATCCTGAGAGAAAGGCCAGAGTTTGGCCCCTGTGAAGATCAAGTCCTGAAATATTAAGGGTCATAACAGCTGCTGATTGCCTGCTGAAATTTCCCTTAAATTGTTGCCTTAAAATACTCAGAGTTTAAATGGAAAGTGTCATTTTCCCTCAAGTAAGCTATTTCTCTTTAGCCATTAATTGGAGAAAGAATACTGTGAGCCATCTGTTATTCTGCTCAATTTCTGCAAGTTACATAGCAAATTTTAGTCATTTTTGTTTTTCCAGTTCACTGATTTTTTTAGTGATGAAGTATTTTCAGGTAATTATTTCAGCTGCTAAAGGTTCTTTAAAGTAAAGGTTTGCTATAAATAAACAGGTGCACAAATGCATAGGACAGGATATTGGTGAAAAGCATTTCATCCCTAGTTTATCAATATAAATCCCAGCCAAGCCTTGTAATAATTTAAAGCTTTTAAATGGACATTTATCAGCCAATCCAGTCTTGTTGAGGAGGCTTTTTTTCAAATAGCCTAGGAGCAGGGGTTGAACTGAGATCTCATTTGTTGTCTAGAGCATTCTTTTTATATTAATTTTCTCCCTATCTCTGTAAAATTTGCAGCATTTGTTCTTGGTGGCCCAATTTTTTTCTCTGTGAGCTTTTGGACACTGGTATTCACAATTGTTGGTCTACAACCAACATCCTCAAACTTTGTGACTGTGTAAAAAAGAAGAATGTTCATTGAAAAGGATTTTTAAGCGGAAAAAGAAACTTTACCAGGAGGAGGAGGACAGGAAAAGAGAACTTTTTTTCCAAGGGACATTTCATTGCTGCTGCATTATTTGCACAATAAGTAGACATTTGTAGAGTGGCAGTTTTCAAGTTCCATGAACACACCATAATCAGCTAATCTAAACCCCCAAATAGCACAGGCCACGTTTTACTCAAATCAGTTTAGGCTGAAATAGGACATATCTTTTAGAGAAAAATCCTGTGAAGTGTTTAGTGCCTAGTGATGTGACATTTGTCAAAGAACTGGAAAGATGTTCCAGTGGTAAATCATCCTTCCTATAGAAAGTATACACCATATGTCTGATCGGATGCTCCTGATTCAGTTTCCAGCTCTCAGGTCTGTTTGCCAGACTGAAGAACCCTCTGAATCCAGTCTGTGTTTGACACTCTGTCTTGGACTGGGAGCAGAGACTTTTTGTTCTTAAATCTCTTAAACACCCTGAACCTTTTCTCATGAACCATGTTTTCCAACGCTTTCATGATTTTTTCATCTTTTCTCCTGAGCTCTTTGACTACTCAATATCTGTGTTGAACTGTGGGCGTGAAAGCTGGACAAAGTATTTCGCATCCCATTCTCTATTTCCATATTTAAGGATTACATTCATTCATTTAGCCTCCCATCCTACCCAAATGCATGTTCAGCTGAAAAGCCCTTGGTTTCCCCCTGTCCTTTTCAGATTTGCTAGTGTTCCAAGCAGTGTGGTCTCTGCTGGAGTCCGTGTTGGTTGGCTGTGCTGGTTCCCAGAGCAGCCCAATCCCCCCTGTACTGCAGGCTCGGTCTCCTCATTATTCAGCCACCCCTCTAATCTTTATCCCATCTGCCAATTTTATGAATAATGATTTTCTATTTTCTTGCATATCAGTGATAAAACATAAGGAAGAGTAGGGCTAAGAATAGCTTTAGGATCCCACTGGAAACACATGTTGAAGAATAATTCCCTAAAGAATGAAAAATAACTCACACTTTAATCCTTTACATGTATGTCATGTTGATTTTTATATCATTCAGGTTAATCAAAACATCATATTGTAAACACCATCTAAAGCAGCTTTTAGAAGTCTATTATGCCATCCTTGTTACTTTTACCAACATGAAACCCCATAAAAAATCAAATTAGTTTGACAAAATCTGCTTGCTATGAGCCTGTTTTGATTGGCAGTAATTGTATTAGCCATCTTTATTTCCTTATTAATCAAGTCCCTCTCAGCCATTTCATTATTTTTTCTACAATCAGTCAGGCTCACAAGCTTTAACTACCTGAGATGCCTCTGTTACCTGCTGAAAACACTGGTACAACGGGAGGTTTTTTTCTGTATGTCTGAAAGTTTATGTCCTCACATATGAAGAACAGTGCCAATGGCACAAGGACCTCTTTACATTCTTGATGGCAGGTGGAGCAGTTTATTTAAAATTTTGAAAAAATTAGGAAGGAAAATAAGTGGCATTTTCACTTATAGGACATTAGCAATCAGGGCACATTGCAGGCAGGTAGAAAGATAGTATGTGGCTTATGTGGAAAACAATTTTCTGGTTCCAGAGGATTTTAACATTACCTCATCCATTTGGAAATATGAGAAACTTGATAAGTGGGAAAATGTTACATGAAAGTAGCATTTGTAAGTTACTACTTTCTGAGCATTTTTACACTTATCTCTGGGCCTGTCAATCAGTATTTTTTTCTCAGTCAGTCATCAGAAATATAAACAAATTAGAAAATTGCTTAAGTTTTCTGCCAGAGAATCTTTACTAGAAGTCCTTGCTTATTTATATATTCAGTTTTGAAAATAACAATGTCTCGCTCCAAATTAGAAACTCTTCTTGTTCTCCAACACAAGTAAAAAATGCAGCTGCAGTTATTCATTATTCATAGATGCAGATTTAAAAACCCACTATCCTCAGAGATCCCACTTTCTTCCCTTCTCCCTCTCCTGGCCAGCTGGATCAGCTGGAGAGTTAGCAGGGCTCTCTGACAGGGGCACGCACAAAGGCCCCGTGGGTTTGGAAGCTCAGCATCCCACAGGGTGGCCTGGGTTCATGGTGGCAGGGTACTGGCTGTGTGCAGGTCCCACACCAGCACAGGGTGGCAGCTGTGCTTTGTCTGAGCAGATGCACAGCTGGGAGCTCACTGCTTTACTGGGGACTGCAGACACAGAGGGAAGACAGTCTAGGACCTTAGAGTGTGTGTGCTGATCTTGCAGACTGAAATGTGAAAACATGTGAAAGCTTTGCTGTTCTTTCCCCCAGACTGTGTAGTCATGTCCTGAAAAATGCCCCAGCCCTGGCTGTCCTCACCTGGCTATCCACTGCCCCAGCCAGGGGCAGGACTGCAGACACCTTAAGTCCCAGACACAGAACAAAGATGAGGCTTGAGTGAGTCCAGGTAGGAAATTGAGGGGGTTTTCACTCTTTGGTGTAATGTTTCCACGTGTGAGTTGGCACCGGTATCCACCCACTGGGAGAGCAAACCCAGGTGTGCTGCTGGGAAGGAGATGCAGAAACAAACCCTGTGCATGCATCATCTCCCTTTGCTCTTTTTATGGTGCTGTGCTTTATAGATAGAGGCGTTTGTCTTGATCTTTATTAGTTTCCAAAGGAAACTAAATATCAATGAAACAGCTACCCAAGTCCCTTTTAAAGGCCCATGAGGACACCACTATTGCTGCTGTTTCTGGAAGCCCTGCTGCTGCCAGAGGACACCTGCACACAGGGACTGGGCAACCCAGTGCTCCACTGGGGGTACCAAGCTGTGAGGAAACAGATGATGCAAAGAAAATTGGCTTTCTAGACTCCTTCACCTTTTACAATACCCATTGCTGCAGTTAATGCATTATTTTCTTAATGCCCGAACTCTCATGCAGTTTTAGGGTGTTTGAGCTGGAGGAAGGTGCTGCCCTCATGTTGCATATTTGCTTGTATTTTTCCTTAGCTGATAACAGTTATTTTCTTGCAACTGCCAGCTAAGCTACCTTGTACATGGGAATTCATCATTCCACCCTCATCCACGAAGGTCTGCAGGTCTCCCAGCAGAAAAAAAAAAAATTACTCAGCCAAAGCATGGGGGCACTCTAATGTTAATTAATAGATCAATTATAATCTATGCAATAAACACATTTCAATGCTCTGGCACTCACAGATGTGAAAATACTCATTATTGAATCCATACCAGCAATGAAGATATTGAGCTTCAAAAAACAAAAAAGGAGTGCTATTTTTTACTTTCAGAGTTCTAAAATCTTGTAGTATCCTTACTGAAAAGACATCCTTAAAAAACTTCAGTCCTTGTTCTTGACTCAGAGTTGATGTAAGCAGACTGCTGTGCTCCCCTTAAACGTCACCCTGGCTGTGTTAGCTGGTGTGTGAGCAAACAGTTGGTCAAAGTTAGAGGGAAAAAACACTCTCAAATCAAAATCACATATTGAAAGTCTTGTCTTTGCATCAGGATGTGGTGTTCTCTTTGTGGCAGGGGATCTTATTGCTGCTTCCTGACCTGTATCGCTGCCATTAACTTGCAGCAACTGTGGCTTATCCATGACATTGAAGAATCCTTCTTGCTTAGAAAAGAGGTTTTATCACACAGAGACTTATTTACAGTGAAAGATCATTGTGCTTTTCCTTGTACTAAACATTCATGTGTGTATATTTTTAGATACTTTATTTTCAAAATGTTCATTCCTATCTGAAACCAAGTTTTAATTCCTTATTATTTCTTAGGTTTTCTCATATCACACCCATTATTTTTTATCTTATAAATAAAATGTGTTTAGGGACAGACGTTTGCACAGATGGTATATCTTAATGGGCTTCGTACCAGCCTGGTATTAGATACTGTTGCCCATAATAGTTAACTTTCAGTTTTGAGATTCAGAGGTGGTAGCATTTTGCTATGGCTGGTCAGATACAGTGACATTGGAATCCTGCAAAGTTTGTTATCATTCTCACTGCTCTTTAACCTAGATTTATTTGCTTATGTCATTTGGGGGTTTAAGTTACCTACTCGACATTTCTTTGAGCACAGCACAAAATGTGCAAATTTTGTATTCATGAAGTAAAATGTACTAGGAACTCTCAGATTCTGTATAGCTGTATCTGAACACAGCATTTTTCTTTGCATCTCAAGTGAAGCCAGAATTCGTGTAAAATACTGTTACAATGCCAATCCAACAGCTTTCGAAATCCGCTTTTGGTTTGGATTTCTAGCACCATTCCCTGTCTCCCCCATCCTCTGGCTCACAGGCTGGCACAGCTGCAGGAGTCAGTCTTGCACATCTAGAGTTTGCCGAGGGCTAAAGGAAGAGGGGAAAGATGCTGCTGTGTTTGTATCCTGATTCCCATTGCTGTCAAGCAAGTACTTCTTCCACTCCATAAATATTCAGAAGCAGAGGGAAACTTCTTGGCTTTGAAATTATTTGTCAAGCTATCAAAATTTACAGAAAGTATGAAAGATTTTTTACAGGAAGTCTTCTGCATAATTCACCCATCTAATTTCTTTTCAGATCTGCCCTACAAAATCTTTCTGCTGACTCAGGCTGGTGTGATCATGTACTCCTATCAAATGTTTACAAAACCTATATTTTCAGTTTGTTGCAGGGAAATATAGAGTCTTTATTATGTTGTATAGAGAGATAGATTGCTGTTGTAAGAAAAGGAAATCAATTTCTCTCTCTGATTTGTCTTCACTGCCCATGAAAATGGTTTATTTGGCTTGACCAAATTCTCTCTGGAACCAAATCTAGTCCATTTTGATGAGATTACCTGTGTAAATGCTAGGACATGAAGGACTTGGCCATGGATACCCGGAAGACCCATGATAGTTTAATAGCTCTGGGTAGTTTCCATTTTCCCCTTTTATCTCCTACAAACACCTGTGTGCTCATGTTTTGTGCTGATGGTCTACGAGGTATCCCCTCTTTGGCAGCATTTGCAGTTTTTGGGTGGTGGATGGCTCATGGAGAGCAGAATTTCACAGGCAGCAAGTGGGTTTTGACAGCGACCTCCAGGTCCACAAAGCCAGGCAGAGATTACTTGCATTTGTTTATATAAGTGCCTGCTGCCACAAATAAAGTCAGAGCAATGACTCTGGGGTCCTCGCATTCACTGTTGTAGAAACTGGGCTTGTAGAGTTCTCCAAGCAATTCTTGTTTAGGAGCCCCCACATCTTTACCAAGATATCTAATAAAATTAATACACTGTAAGGTTAAATGATTAATAAATCAGAAATTTGTTTTTCTTACCACCTTCTGTGGGAACCAGTAAAATAATTTCTTGCAGGCCAGACCTCAAAAAGTTGTCTTTGATTTTATTAGGAAAGATTGCAGCATTTAGAGCCCCAGGTGAGCATCTTTCTATGATGTTTTACCTGATTATGGTGACTCAAAAATCAAAAGTATTGGAAAAATTTGTTAAGAAGCTCTTTTCACTTTGTGGTTGCCATTACAAGTCAGAGGCTGCACATGTTCTTCATGGCTGCACTGGAGGAGGTTGTGTGTTGGAGGAGAAAGGGATGAAGAGTTACAGCTCCATGACCAGAATCCTCAGGCATCCTCAGGCTGGTGGCACTGCACACCTGCTTCACTTCACCACAGGCCTACAAACAAGGAGCAGTGTGCCTCAGTGTCACATTTTGTGTGGGTGAGAGCATGGCACATGGGACTGATTCCTCTCCTTGTGTGTGAGCCAGCACAGGCAGGCACAAAAACCACAGATGAAATGCAGAAACTAAATGGATTTCTTTTACCTCACCGACCAGGGAATCCCTGAAGCAGATGTTGCAGTTCTGGAAAACACTGCATAGGCTATTAGTATTTTTTTAACCTCTGGTTCACCTTCTGCCTTCTTAATGTTTAAGTCCTGCTGCCAATAGATCTAATTGAATAGAAACCTGTGATGAAAATTAATCATTCGAAGTACATGCTGGTCACAGCAAAATAACCATTATAGTTAATGGAGTTGTGTGAGCATACTGAATGAGGGATTCACCACTTTGCTTTTAATTCCATGTCATTTAGAATTACTGAATGAATAGGAGTGTGTGTATCTGGGCTTGTTTTCTTCCCTCTAATGTACAGGAGATCAAATCCTAATTAAGGGGAAATAATTATCAGTCCATCCTCTCACAGTTCTCCTTCCTGTGTTCCAGTGAAATGGTTCTAAGTATGTGTAAGTGGAGTCAAAGATTAGCAGTGGTTTGTGTCCAAATTCTGACTTTTAATATTGCAGCAGCACTGGCAGACTCATAGAACAGTAAATATAATGACTCTATAATTAGGCTGGTTTGTAAACAAGTACTACTATTTAGTTGATAGTGCAAAATGCTCTTCTGCAGCATTCATTAAATAAACACTTATTTGGTCACATAATTTGAGAAATGTGAGATATTTAGTGGACTGAGATTTCTTGTCAGACAAGAGTATGATGCTAATTTGCTGTCATTTGACTAGTTTGTGCCTTTGGATGACTTCTGGTAGTGAGTGGGGAATGAGGTGCCTGAGGAACATCAGGTCATTGGAGGGTGCACCTGCAAGTACCATGTCCTCATCAGGACACCCTGTTTGCACAGTGCAGTGCTCCTGCTGCCTCTCCTGGGGCTCAGCATGCCTGCCAGGCTGTGCCACACTCCTTCCATCTCCAGTCCTCTTGCTTCTTGTGGGCAAATGCCAATCCCAGCCTGAAGCAAAGCTGATTAGTGTGGGTGCCTCTCCCTCCTTCAGGTACTTACCTGCCTGTCAGGGAACATGGCCACAGCCATAGCATCTCATTCTGTCCGTGTTTACAGCCTGTGACAGCACTGCCATCAGCTGCCTGCTCCAGGATGAGTGCTGGAAGTAACAATGATTTACAGCAACTGCTCTGTCTCACAGCTTTAGGAAGATCGTGCCATAGCAGGAGCTACAACATATGAAACATCTCTTGTCTTGTAGTCACAGTACTGGAAAAGTACAAATTGCTCTGAAAAATCACTTTAAAATAATGGATGCCCGCTTGACAATTGTATATGCCAGTTTTAATGAATGTTTGTGAGTGAGCTGGAAAGGGTTTGGAAGGAGATATGGGCAATGTGGGCCCCTTTAAAGCAGCATTGGCAGGGGTTTTTGCATGTCTCCGGATGGAATCAGGATGACCAGAATGACTTTTTCCAGCCTGGAGTGTGGCAATGGCATTTCTTTTACATGAGGAAACTTATTTATTGTTTTAAGAGAACAAGGGTCAGGTTACCTGCAAGAAGGGAGGTATCAGAGCTACAGGATTTCTCTGAGAAACTTCTAAGAAAAGCAGATGGGGGAAAGCTCACATTGCCCCTTGAAATGTTGTAGATGGCAGTTAATGGGAGAGAAGATTCAGCTTGGTTCTCAAATTGCAGTGAGAGTTTGTGAGGTACAAGATTATGAAAGGAAGTTTGCTTTTGTACTTTGTGAAATGAGCATATTTAAAATAGAAAGAAAAACTGGAAATGCCACAGACCATGAAATGAAAATTTCAAATGCTATTTCAGAGCAGAATTATGCATTGGATGCTGTGCAGTCTGGTGACTGTACTGCAGTCCTAAGTACCACAGCAGGGCACCAGTTCTGGCCACAAGCATTTCTGGCCTTTTTCAGCGAGCAAACACGTTTGACTTGTGCCAGTGGTTTAGTGACCAAGCCAAAGAAGCCTACAAGTGTATCACCAGGATAGCAGGGGAGCATTACAATGCTTTTGATATTTCATTATTTAGGAAACCCTGAGAAGACTGGAAATGCAGCAGTGGTGAGCCCAAAAAAAGCAGGTAGTCAGCAGGTTAGCATGGGGCTGTGTAATGTGTTGGCTCATGAGGAAAGGTGAGCAGTGTGGGGTCCAGCAGGATTTCAGTCCTCATACCTGCTGACAGTTGTCTTTAGAGCGGTATACAGCATATTTTGTGTCAGATAGCCCAGGCAAAGAGCATCTTACACCCATGTACCTCAATGCCTTTAACTCTTCTACTGCCTGCACAAAAGCAATTAAACAAGATCTTAATCAAAAATGACCATTGTCTTAAGGTTCTTGTCCTCATGTGGAATTCCTTCAGTCTCAGCTGTCTTGGACATTTGAGTTAAATGGGCCTTCTGGAAGAATTAGAAGGAGATGCCAGAAAAATCTCTGTGGAAACACTTTGAAGGCAAGAGCATTTCCTCCAGTGAGAGTCATGCAGCAGCCAACACATAATGTCACAGAGCAGGGTACATGTTTGCCACTGCACTAAAAGTTATTGCTAAAAGACTTTTTTATAGTTTCATTTCCATAATATCTAAGTGCCTCACTGTTCTTGTTCATCTTCATCCCCACTTGGCGAAAAGCAGAGCAGAGCAGGTTCTATGTAGATGTAGTCTGCAAGACATAGAGGACTGGAAACTACCAAAGACTAAAGGTAGGTTGATGTAGTATTGAAGCATGTTTTGTTCTTCAGCCTAAGAGGCCTCTGTAAGGTCAGATGGGATGATCAGGCCATGGCAGGGAGCTGATCCAGGTTTACAGAGTCCTCAATCAACTCCTTGGTTATCATGGATCCAAAGCAGCTGAGTTTAGAAATGCAATGGATGTCTGTTTGATCCTTACCCAGTTCGGTACAACGAATTTAAAAAAGATGGAATTTGGGTGCAGCCTTTGATTTCATGATGTTGTGATCAGCATATTTAGTACTTATGATCCATGCTGGTAATGCAAGCATGGTATTTCAGAAATGTGAAACAGCAGGCAAAGTTTCTTATTTTCAAGCCATGTTTTGTTCTTAATCAAAGCAAGAACAAATAGACCATCAAAATTCCTCCTCTGCTTCATCTGAGCAGAGAAACTAGAATGAATGATGTGCTGGTGATGAATAGGACTATTACCTTGCAAATTGTACTGTATAGTACCACTTGTAACAACACAAGATGTTGCTGCTTTTTTTTTATTTGATGATTTATTGCCTATTATGCTATTTTGGTTCTCATTCTAGAGGCAATATGGACAGGAAGACAAATATCTGATATTTATTGAAGTTAAAGTTGAAAAGTTGGTTTCATATAACCATCTCTGAAAGAACCATGCTCTATATAAGTTATAATAATAATAGTCTAGATGGTACACTTTTCTGGTATCAATTTAGGAAAACTTCAATCAAAGATACTTGTCTCTGTGGGATCATCCCTAGTTGCAAATGGAGGATTTTCAGGGCTGTGAAGTTAGGATAAAAGTTGATGATCTAAGTTAAAGTTTTGCCAGTCCTAAAATGCTTGGATACTCTAGGCTATGGGATGCAATTGTTACAAATCATTCCAGAAAGGAGTGCTAAATAATTCTTTCTATAGACAAGGTAGTGGTATTTTGGTCTATTTATGTCATGTGGGTGTGAGGTAGGATCAACTAATTCACTGTATTTAGTGTAGGGAAGAAATTAGTTCACTGGACAAAATTATTAAATTCAGCAAATTTCTTTCATTAGAAAGATGGGGTTTCTGCTTCTTCAGGAAAAAAAAAACCCTGCAAAACAACTTCTTTTTATGGAACCATAACCACGGAATCAAGTCACATCTGCAAGAGTTCACAGAGGAAAGGTCCTACTGGACATCAAGGCTTTCTGCTCAACCTCATGATGGTGCTCAGGCACCCAAAAATTCCCTACAGGGGCCTCCAGCCCCCATGGTGGCTGGCAGCTGTCTCATGAACTTCCTCCTTGGCTGTATCACTTTCTGTCTGAGAAGGAGTTGGATTAGTGTCCTCCCTGCTCAATTCATATGTTGATTAGACAAGTCCTTCTAATATATATATGTGTGCATATATATATATGTATATGTATATGTATATGTATATGTATATGTATATGTATATGTATATGTATATATATATTATATAAATCTGTTAGCAATACATTCAAACCTGTTTGTTCTTTTAGTGTCCTCATCTTGACCTTGCTCTTTTTCTACTCTGACAATAAAGACACGAATTCTTGCCTCTACTGTACTTATACTGAATAACCGTCATCTTTCTTCTGCCCATTTCTACCCAAACAAACCACTTTTTTAATCTCTTCTTGTAAGTCAAACACTTAATCCTCTACAACATCATAAATTCCCCGTCTCTATTCTTGCCCCACTCTCGTATCATCTTTCTTAAACATTATAAGCAGTGCTGCATTTTCAGACACATTTTAATATGAGGGGAGGTCTCACTTGTGCAATACTGTTAATGCTTCCTCATCTCTGTGAAAATACTTCTTACATGTTGTAGGATCTTTCTTTTCATATCTGTGTCTTGGTGGTTTGCAGTGATTCTGTGATCAGCCAGTGCTTCTGGATATCTAGAAGCATCTGTCTGTCTAGACAGCGAGGTGTCTGTCCCTTAGCATATCCAGATGATGAGCTCCCTGCTTATGCCAGAAATACTCATTATTAGTCCCTAGCTGTATGGCCTTGCACTTTGCACAATTGATTTCCATCCATTTCTGTTAATTCATACCTCAAGGTCATCTGGTTATTACTGTGTGCAATCTCAGTTCTCTTCTGAATTGACAGAACTCCTCCTAGCTAGGTATTATCAGCAAAGTATTACCACCCTCTTGCTTTTGGTTATAGTCTTTAATCAAATTGATGCCCAGAACGAATCTTTGAGGAAATCTGGTAACCCAGAGGGTTGCTCTCAGGTTTCATTGGAAAAGCCCACTCGCATCTGCTGGAATTTATCTGTGTTTTTTCAGATATTGCTGTCTGGTTTGTGGTAGCAAACCTCCTTCCCTCTTCTGGTTTCCCCTGCAGACAATGTGGTTGGTGGATTAGACTCTGTGGTAACTTTTAATTTCACTGTAAATATGAAGATTGACTTAAAGTCAACACCTTTTGCCATAAATAGAGTGCATTTCATGACAAGTACATAATTAACTTTTTCCTAATTAATTGTTGGCTGCCTGCCAAATTAGTTCAGTCACAATATGTATTATTTAGAATGATTCCAAGCAAATCATCATTTATTAGCATGGCAACCAATTGGAAACACTCAAATATTAAACCTTTAGCAGCCTACAGTTTCCATTCAGAAGCAGGTCAGAGTAAGGCTGAAGTAACTTAAAACAGAGTTTTTTCTCCATACCTGTGTTAGCACCATTTGTTACGCAGGACTGGTGCCATCCTCAGTAGTTATGATCTAAGTCCATAGCTGGGTAAAGCTCCATCCTGGAGTAACTGGCTTCAGTGACATTGTCTTAAGGGTGAGTTCAGCCTTACCCTTAGGTATGTAGAGTGCTTCCAACATGATGTAGTAAGCCACATGTGTCTGTGCAATAATGAATTATATTAGCAGGCTGACTTCTGATTAATGATTGATTAATTAAAAAAAAAAAAACAAATTACATTGGTACGTCTTAATTTCTTTATTTGAAAATAATAACTTGATTAGGCCTGGAATAAGGCCCTTTCAGTCTGGTGCTGGGAAATGCAGGGCTTTCCTTTCCCTGCTTCATTACCTGTGATGGGGATGGGGGAAATGATGACTTAAGTTTTAGCTTTTTTTTTTTTTAGCTTCTGTGCTGTTTAGTGTATCATTCTGGGTTTCATATTAAGTGCTGCTAAGCTCTCTTCACAGAGTAGGTTGACAAAACAATTCCATTTCTAGCTTGGGACCAAGGACAATCAATAGAACTTTCAGGCCCAAGAACAAAAACAACAGTGAAGTGAGAAGGAGAAACAAGGAGGATGGAGCTTCATAACCTGAGGCTGTAATTGGACAATTAACCCCAATATGCCAATGGGCCAGAACGTATAAAAGTGTGAGACCTCGTGATCAGTTGTCCACTTTGTGACCATTTCAGGGTTCATCTTGGGTGTAGCCCAGCTGGGCTCTTGTACTGCCCAAGTGTACTCACTGAGGCCTTTTTATAAATACCTACTTTAACCTTTTGCCCTGTCTAGTCTCTGTTCCAGGTCAGCCTCCAGAAGGCATCACCACACTTTGAACTCTGATCCTGACCATTCCTTGCTCATACTCCTGTAGGGCATGGATGAGGCATCTGGCTGCATGCTTTTAGTGATGGGTGTCTTTCAACTCCTGGAGAGAGTGCTGTGTTTTCCAGGCTATCCCACTGTCAGCAAGGCTGACACATGGAATGATGAAGCATCTCTCGAGCAAGGCTTGGAGCCACCTCACACACTCTTGGGCAGGGTGGTGTGACCTTAGCTTGTTTCTCTGTCACCGCCTGGACACAGGGGCTGCTGTGAAGTACAGGCAAAGGATTTCACCTGTAATCAAAACCTTTTAATGCTTAGACCTTCCTGTGAGACTTGCCACACTCACTGTCCTTAAGTTTTTCCATCATCCTGGAGCATTTAGAAAAGGTAATGATGAAAGAGGATTAATGTGGTGGAGGCATTGTTGGTGCTGATGAGACAGCTACAGTTATTGTTTTTTTTTTACTTTTGCACACCACACTAGAGGACAACATGGAAGAAATGCTATGTATCAGCTATGTGTTTGTATTTTCATGTAATCATGCAATCCTTTAGGTTGGAAAATACCTTTAAGATCATTGAATGCAACTGGTAACCCAGCACTGCCAAGTCCACCACTAAACCACATCCCTAAGTTCTACATCTACACATCTTTCAAATACCTCCAGGAGTGGTGATTTCACTGCTTTCCTGGGCAGCCTGTGCCAATGCCTGACAACCTTTCAATTAAGAAATTTTACCTAATATCCAATCTACACTTCCCTGGTGTAACTTGAGAACATTTCTTCATGTCCCCTCACTTTTACCTGAGAGAAGAGACTGACCCCCACCTGGCCACAACCTCCTTTCAGGTAATGATAAGGTGCCCCCTGAGCCTCCTTTTGTCCAGGCTGAACATGCCCCTCTCCCTCAGCCACTACTCATCCAACTTGTGCTCCAGATGCTTCCCTATCTTCATTGCCCTTTCCTGGATGCATTCCAGCCCCTTCATGTCCTTCTTGTAGTGAAGGGTCCAGAACTGCACAGAGTGCTTGAGGTGTGACCTCACCACTGATGAGTACAGGGGTCACTGCCCTGGTCCTGCTGGCCCACCCTGTTCCTGGTACAAGCAGCATGCCTGGGGACAGGTGCGCCGAGTTTAATGCCACTTACAGAGTCACACCTTTAATTGACACTTACTGTACAAGGATGGTGAAATACGAGCAAAATTTGGCACCACAAGGTGTCTAGAGGAATCAGAAATTGTTTAGAAACAGTATCCTGATCTACTGTGAGCTCATTGCTAAAATGGGGGCTGTGCTCCTGCAATGCAGGAGATGCCACTGCAGGAATCAACTGTCTCTGGAGGAGAGAACCTGGCATGCACTGGATCTTGAGTTTTTCCTTGACCACATTTTCATGGAACATATTGTCCAATTTTATGTTTTAACTGTGATGCCACATAAGTCTATTTTTGTTGTTGTTGAGTTAATCTAAATCTGAATAAACAGACTAAACCACTGAGACCATTATTTGGCTGCAGTAATCTCTGCATGCAGCAGCTGCCTGTCAGAGTAGCAGTGTAGAACGTAGAGGCTTCGTGCTGTTCTGTAAGTAGATCTGTTGCAAAGTTGAATCATTAAAAGTATCATCAGTTTAAAAGAGCCAAAGAACATCCTGAAGAGCTACATTCTGGTATCTGCTGCCTCAGTGTTGTCCCATGGTCACACACTGTCCCAGTGTCTCTGAGCTCTGGTTTTCAACCCAGAGTGAGCCCTTTGATGTCCACTGGCATACACGAGACCTACTCCTACAGCTGAGGTGACTGCCCCTTGTGTGAGCCTGTGTGATGGATGATGGGACTCCCTCCTTGCACACCTGGGCACCGTGGCTATGCACCTCTGGGAAGGCAGTTAAGCTTGGCAGAAGTAGATGACTTCATGCTTTCTGCTGAAGAGGTCTTTCTGCAAAGCAGAGATTGGATGAATTGCATCCTCAAAGTGTATTTCTGTCTATTGTGAATTCCTAGAGTGATTTACTTGGTTTAGCAATGGACATGGTAGTGCTGGGTTAACAGTTGGAGTTGATGTTCTTAAAGATTTTTTACAACCTAGATGATTCTATGATTCTGTTATTCTAGAATCATAGAATTGGGTTAAGTGAAAATATCTGTTTTGTATCAGCACTGGGGTTATGATAGAAATATCACATCTGGCTTACATGTGTCTTTTCAAATATAAATTATTAACTTTTCAGGGCAATCCCCATGTCTTAGAGGCCCATGTATAGCACCTTGCATATTGGGTCCCTGAGCTTATCTGAGGTCTTAAATGGTCACTGTACTGTATCTCCACCTATTTTGTCACTACTCCATGAAGACTCTTATTTTCATTATGTGATCAGTAGAAGAAGTGATGCATTATACATTCACATTCTGTTAATGAGCATGGCAGTCTTTAGTTATAAAGAAGTTAAGTTTAAAATTTTTATCAAATGTTTTTTAAACTTACATGCTGCAGTGGTCCCTTTTTAGTTAGCCACTGTAACATACATTAAATGTCAAAGTGCTTTAGACTGTACAACACAATATGTCAGTGTTGTGCAGCAGCTGAATGCTAGATACATTTTAGATGCCCAGTAAAGGAAGAGAGATGCTACATTGTTGGGAATTCTTCCTGACTTTCAATCAAATACCTGATCTGCAATGCCAAACACAAACTGCATTTCATTTAAAAATGCTGCTAGGTAGTCCTTGATTGAACACTCTGAACCTGATCAGAATCTAATTTGGGTTTGCATTGCAAAAGACACTTACATTAGCACCTCTAGCAGATCAATAACAGGTTTTAATGCATACTAATAAAAAAGGTCCTAATTCCAAATACAGCTTTAGGTTTTGCAAGAGCAACATAGTTCTTACTAATCAAATCTTTGTTGAACAAGGAGCAGTGAAATGGAGTACTGTTTTCAAACAAACGTCTCAGAATTACACTAACTAAATGCCACAAAAGGAAACCACACTAATCTATTTTTCACAGTTGTGGGTGCAATTAAATGGCACATTCTAGGGGAAAAGGCTTGTTCATGGAGGAATCCTGACTTCTTCCTGATGGTTAGTGTGCCTGCTCTCAGTGTGTGCTGCAGTAAAAAGTTTCCCTTTATGACACTAAAAACCATCATAGTCAGTAGAGTTAAGAAAATATGGAAGAAATTGTGTCCATACATGATTGCTCATATAACAAGCAGAGTATTGACTGTCAGACTTATTTTGCTCTAAGGATTTGGCATGGTTGTACAAACTCGATATTTGGCTAATTGGTAATGAAGACAACCCTTTGTCTCTTTTCTATTGTACCCCAGCCAATGCTTCACTGGCAGACTGGAGCCATTGGAGTCTGCTTCAACAATAACTGTATGTCAATTTACTAATAATATTTTAATTGAAAATTCTATATAGACAGGATGCAATTTGCTTTTCCAGGATTTATTCTTATTTTCTCTTTACCATGTTAATTACGTTACTGGATTTGGTGAGCAAAAATTCAGTGTGTCTCCCAGACGTCAGCAAAACTCAAGAAATTGATCTTGGTGGTTTGTGTAGCACTGCAGGTGATGCACTGCGTGGGAGGTAGAGGAAGATTTTATTGATCCAGTAATGTCATTCCCCATACTTCTGTCCTCTCACTGAACTGACCATTCCATCTTCATGCCATAATTTATGTGTTGCAGAGCCACACTTCTCTCTTTGGTGTAACACCAGACTCTCAAAAAAAGATGCTCCTGTCTTCCATTCACTTTACTGAACCACATTTATTTCTTGGGATTTGTATTCTGATTTTGTTGTGGCTGGTTAAGGTTTTGGGGTTTTTTTGTGGGTATATGTTTGTACTCACTCAAAGTATTGAGATGGTTTTTGCTGGGCCTGCCAGAAGAATGACACCTGTATAGTTTGTCATAAAAGACACCAGACATATAAATCGGTACTTGTTCACCAAAGCAAACAAAAGGTTCAGAATGCCTGGGGATATATTCATAATATGACAAGGAGGAGACAGTCTGTGTGAATATAAATCAGAATTTATATACTGGAGTCCCTGCTTCTATAGTTGAGGCTTTTTCATTTTACAGAAAAAGCTACAGTGATTTTCAATTAACAAGGCAAAATTACTTCTGTAATTACATAATTAAGCCTCACAGCACAGTTATGTTTCCACAGACAGGGGCTATGGTGAGTGAAGGGCTTGTGACTGAACTGGGGAGTGGCAGTCTGGACTTGCTAGGACACGACCTCCAGAGCTTCCATTTCATCTCATGGAGGTTGCTGCTGTGAAAGAGGAGTTGGAATATGGGATGGCTTGGGTTTAAAAAGAAGGGAAGGAAACTTCCTTTTGGAAGTAATGGAATGTTCTCCCTAATGCTGTACCAAGAAAAGAAGTGCTGAACTTCAGTGTTATCCTAATGTGGTCCTTCCATGAGTGCTCTCCTTCCCAATCTGGACAACACCCCTTCCCTCCGTAGCTGGCACTGGAGGAAAGGGTGCTAGCACTGTTTTCAGACAGAAATGATGCTCAGCTCTTGGCTAGCTCCTTCGTGGCATCACCCTGAAAGGTAATGAGAGCTCCTGCATGGCATCAGCATGAAAAACATCACGATGACAGGCACCATCAGGATGCTTGCATGGCATCACCACCATGAAATGGTCTTTGCAGCTGATGGCACAAAATGAGCACACGAGGTCCTTCAGACAGGGAAGCTGCTTACACATGAAAGAGAGAAAGAAATGGTCCCGGGAGGAGGCATTCCTCAGGTCTACTTTGGTCTCCCTCCTGGCAGGTTGAAGTTACAGTTCCCATGAACTGAAACATGGGGTGCTTTTTTAGTAGGGCGAGCAGACAGGGAAGTGTACAGATTCCTCTAACCATGGTCCTTGGAAGTGCTGCATTACAGCCACTCCTGACGTTTCCACTCATCTCTAAATTTCACTTGCCAGACTGTAAGGTATTTGTAGTGTGAGATTCGTTCTTCAAACATGTATTTTTTTGCCATTCTACCTTAAACAAAACAATGAGAGTAAACATATTTAACATTATCCAACATTATTTGCCGGTTAATTTGTTGTTTATATTCAGCAATGCAGTGTCTTTTTTGCATTCATAGTTCATATGAATATTACTCACTTAAACTTTTTTTTTGTTTCCCTTACTGTTATTTGCTGTAGTAGAAACTGTTTGAGAAAAATAGAATTTGATTATTATTCATTCTGTAATAGCAAGCTTACTAACGCAAAAAGAAATCTAGATACAGTCCAGAAGTTTTTATTAACATTTTATTTGCTGATATCTTAAATCTAAAAAGGTTATATCAAGTTTAAACTACATTAGCATTTGTATTGAGCAATAGCTAGTACCTAATTACTTTAGAATTACAGTTTACTACTGTGAATACTTAATCTTTCTTACAAGCTTTTAAATTAGATGAATAAATGCTTCTAAAAAGGAAAATATCAAGTAATGTACATGGTAGAATTGCAAAACTATGCTGAATGATTAAATATACTATAGTATTTTGATTTAGGACTCCAAGGACATACTTATTTTTCATGGAGAACTATATATGGAAAATAAATAATTCTAAATACAGTTCAGCCAAATATGATTCAGTAAGACAGGGAAGAGAGGGGCCCTGAACTGTATCTCATTGCTTTTTAGAAGCACCAGATTCTTAGCTTTTGTTATTTCAGGTACATGTGTTGTCCTAGGACCCTGATGCCAGGTTTCTTGTCCATGTCCATCTGCAGCTTGGGATCCTGAATTCCTGGAAGGCAGTGCCAGATTTTCCCAGGAGAGTGTCACCATGGTGTTGAGCTTCATGTTTCACTCTGCTAGCAGTGTATCCTCAGGACAGCTGTTACCAACTTGCTCCATCCAAGCTACAGGAAAGGTTGCTTGAAATTCTCCTACCAGATTGTTAAACTCAAAGACTTGATAGGTGCAGAAGGAAACCACATTAGATGTAAGCCAAGATTTTAGTCTGCTTAAAGTCTTAAGAGCCCAATGAAAGAGTTATTATTACTCCAGTTATGATGATCACAATTAACACTAGTTCAAATTGTTTAAATTATACATATGCAAAGCTTTTTAATCCTCATCCATTTCTCTGGTGGTGTGCTTATCCTTCCATTGCTCTGGAAGCAATGGAAGCACTGGGTTCTGCTGCCAGTGTCTTAAGACTTGAAGTCCAGAGCATCCGCAGTTTCCCAGGTTGCACAATGTTGATATTCCCCTGGGATCCTCTTGGGATCGTTTTTGCCTTTATTATCATGTACTGCAATTTGCCATTTCTTCACTGGCTGCCAGTCTATAATAGGTCAGAATCTACTCTCTCTTACATGTGGGTGTTGTTTCATTACTGCTAAACCCAGCTGACTCATCTCCCACACTTCAGTCCTTAGATGACCAGTAAACCTCTGCTGGTGAATCGTTACCAGCCCTGGGTCTGCCAGTGTCATTGCTGTTACAAATTTGTGATCATTTAGAGGGAATTTTAAAGAATGTTCCTACTTTTAAGTGAGTTACTGAGGAGCTGATGAGAAAACTGATGGAGTTACTTTGGTAGAGAAGAAATTTTGCAACTTTAATTGCAAATAATTCTTGCAATGCTTATCAGGTGGTTTGTATGTATTATATAATGTGAAACACTGTGCTAATCATAGCATTGATTATTATGCAAAGCCTTTTTCCAAGGTAGGTCTTGAAATGCCCTAAGGACACAGCAGGGAAGTGCTGGGGAATTCAGGATGCATTTTCACAATTTTATTCTATTTTATTCCCTCACATTTCACATCAACTCATGCCAATTGTTTGTTCATGAGGAATAGGGACTTTCCTTGTTGTCATTTGTTCCTGAAATCATACCTTGCCTCTGAGTTATACATCGAAGGAAGAGCTCACCATTCAGATGTTGTTCTGCTTTCAATCAACATTTGTAGATCAAATACAAAAAGAAGGTGACCCTAAAATGCCATGACCCTCTTCGTGCTGCAATCTCAAATCAACAAAGAAAAAAATAATTAGGAACTCTTCTTCAGTATCATAAGGCTGTAGAATTCAGTTTGCATTTTATTTCCAGTGAAAACTTTGAAAATTATGATACAATGATGCTCACATAGGAAAAGCAAAAATAAGAAGGTGCAGGATAACAACATCACTACTTTCTAGCCCTAGATTTCACACAAATTGGACTATTCCACAGCATCATTGCTCTAAATAGACTATTTGCTATACCAGAAATGGAAGCCTTCATCATGCTGGTGTGCAGTAAAACCCAGAACAGGTCATAACAGTCAAATCTGTGACTCAGGACAGTGCAGGATCTGCTTCCAAGCTGTCTCCTGGTATTCAGGAAGACACCAGTCTTTCCCCTACACTTACTGTTGTGCACATGTAAGTTTACTGTCTGCAGTAGTTCACAAATTTATACTTATCCTGAAATCATCCTTGCCAAATGACTGACTGTAAGATGATTTATTTACTTTCCCTGTGATGTCACTCACATAGCAATGGAGTTGGTTCTGGGGCCACTTATTTTTCAGAATGAGTAGTTAGATACATAAGAAATGGACTGCAGCCATTAACTCACTATATTTTCCACAGCATGTGGTGGGTCAAAGTTGAAAATGTGTGACTTTTTAATACTGGACATTTTTTTAAATCCTACTTATTTCCACTTGTAGGCTGTTTTTTATTTAGTTGCTCAGTTGTCGAAATGATAGTATTCAATCCTAACATCTGTCGTCAGATCCCAGCTGTCATGGATTTCAGTTAGTGATGTCTTTGCCTGAAGGTGATGAGTAACATTTTCTCAGAACATGCAGGGCTTTGCAGGGCAGAGTTTGAGGGTAGGTGTTCAGTGTGCCTGGAGGTCAGTCAGTCTGTGGATTGGTCAGACTCACATCACTCACCTCCCAGAGGAGGTTCCCCCCTCCTTCACTGCAGTTACAGCTATGGGAAGCCTTTGGCCTTGTGAAAAGGTGGGAACTCAGGTCACCTCCTCCTTGGCAAGTAGAGAGACAGATTATGTTTTTGTCACTCACTCTGGTCCAGTTGGTCTTCAGGTACCTCCTGCCAAATGCCAGCATTTCCTATGGGGTATAGTATCTTCTGTCATTTGAGAATTGGATTTCTATCACCCACACAGGTCTCCCTCCCTGATCAGGACTAGTGCTGTCACCCCATGATGTTTCAGGTTGGGGAAGAAGTCAGCAGTGTCCCTGGCCCCACCAACATACATTACATTCCTGGAGAGATATTTGGACATGTCTGCTGTACAGGGTTCTCTCCAGACAGTGTGGGTCAGGTGCATCCAGGGAAGTTGTCTACAGCCATCTCCTTGCAGGGCTGGGGAGGCTCTGGCTGAGGTTCTTGGTCATAGTTAGGTCCAAAAAAGGCACTAAGCTGTGTAAATTGAATACAGCCAGGAGAGCACTCACTGTGGGGGACAAGACAGATGCAGGCACCTCCCATGGTTTGGCCTGATGTTGAATATTGCGTCTGTGGTCTGAGACAGAACTCCAACAAAATTCCACTGCAGCCACCAAGTCCTTTTATTACTGTGTGCCCAATACAGAGCAGGGCTTGAGCTTCCAGGTCTCATTGTAACCCTTGATGTTGTCCTGTGAGGATGGCTGGCTGCCCAGGCTGGCATTAGGAACCCTAACACTGTTGTGGCTCATGGCTCCAGGTAATTAGCTTCCTACCGGAATAAAGCAACAGTTGTCCCCCCCTTCCCAGGCATGTACTGACACTGCTGCTTTCTGGAGCATGAGAGTGTCTCATTCATCTTCCCATTTCCAGATGGAAAAAAAATTTACTCCAGAATTTAAGGCCAAAATAGGGAAATTTATCAACAAAACCATGGGGACATCCATCTTCCTATGTCATCGTGGAAAATAAGTCTTTTAGATTCCTAAAGTCATACTTTGTATATTTTAATAGGCCCAGACTCTCCTTTTGTTTCTAACCTGGATGTTTATTTTCTTTGCTGTTTCTTTTACACATGCATGCAGGGATGCTGTGGGATGGTAACCATAGTAACTGCAGAACATGGAAGACATAATTTCAGCCCCAAAATGCATATTACTGGGTTTGTGTTTGCTGGACATGAATTGTCTCAATCCCTAAACAACAGAAGGAAGTGAAAAAAAGTTACTTGTTTCACAGCAATTAAAGGAGAAACTCAGACATTTAGCAGACAATGGGAGAAATATGCATTAGGTCCTGTTCTGGTATGTCCAGGAAGTTGCTAGAAAGAGAGTTGACAAAAACAAAACCTAAGTTCTTTGTTTTATATATCTTCTCATATATTTAATGACAATGTTATGTTTACTTAGTAATAATAAAATGATCTGGTCTGAGACTTCCTTATCCACAGTGGGAATTTCATCATCCTTGTGAGGATTGTCAGCTGATCTCAAGGGTCTGCTGTGCAGGGGGTTCACTGACACAATGTCAAAGTTCTGGCTCTGTGCTACAGATGATGGGTAACTTGTCCATTCCTCCAAAGCAGATGCACCAAATAGAGCAGTAATGGGGCTCAGCCCCTCATCCTCAGTGTCCAGCTCTGAGTGTTTACCTACAGAAGGGGATCTCCCAGGTTTGTCCCCAGGTGATGGAGCTCAGCACAGCAGAAAATCATCCTAAGGATGGAGGCCCCAGGGAAAAGAAAGGGAAATTGGGGAGCTAGAATTCGTTTCATGTGATTTAAAATGGCTGGGGAGGAAATAAAAGTGTGAAATCATACTAAAAACACAAGAAGTGATTCTACTGTACTGATACCTCCAGTCTGATAGACTTGGCCTCTTATGTGATTGGTCAGATATAATGTTCTGTGAATGACCAAAACCTTTTCACTTACTGGACAGAGGTCCCCTTTGACCCAGGGTGTTATAAGACGTTGCTGTAGAATGGTCATTGCAAAAAACCTGATGTTTTCTCTCCCATCCTCTTTCTCCATATAAACAAACCTATTTCTCCAGTGCACATTTCTCCAGATGAGGCAGCTCTGTGACTGCAATGGTTTCTGTTTCCAGCTGCACAACAGATTGGGGATTTTAGGAACCAAGCCAAAATCATTGTAGTGCATAGTAGTGTTGGGTGTATTCATTCGTCTTGCCCGTGATAGCACAGAGACAGAGAGCTGCATCTATTGTTGAATAAAATCACTTTTTATAAAAGTACTTCAGTACTAAGTAGTTCTAGGGATTTATTTTTATATGCATTTGAAAATCAGTGCCTTGATGAATCAAAACCAATAAACAGTTTCTTTTCCTAGAAATTTCTTTTTTCGTGGGACTGCTAAGCCTTGCCCTGAGGAACTTAAAAAAATTACTACACTGCTTAAGCTAATGAGATTATATTTATAATACCAAATTTGTAATAACTTAAAAAATAAATTACCCTTTGCTTTTGAACTGATATTTACTTTCCTTTCTCTCAGAGGGAAACAAACTTTAAAATGAGAGAAACTGAGTTTTACAGAATAATAAGACTCCACAAGTCAAATATTAATGAAAAACAATAATGGCAAGAACTGTTGACTTAATAAAAAAGAAAAGTGAGGCAGCTTAGTACTCCTTAGCTGGTCTAATGCTAAAATTGGATTTACTTATTTATCTTTTTAGGAACCTCATCCCTTTATACCTTTCCACAGCCTTGAAATTAGTATTAGTATTTTCATCATATGGAAAAACTTGTTTTCCTCCAGTGCCTCAAAAAATCACCAGGGGACAAACAGCCATTTTTGCAACAGCGGAGAAGAACAAGCAAAGCAACAGATGTGTAACAACAGGTACCTGTCATGGCCACACTTTTTTGCACTTTCACATGGATTAACAAGGGCACATACAACTCCCCAGTGAATGTTTCAGGGTTTTCCATGGTGTGTTTCTCCCCTACTTTGATCTCTGGAACACATTTCTCATGAAAATGATGGATTTTTCCCCAGGTTTTGCTCATGGGCATGGAAACAATGAGCTAATTCTCTCCTGTTGAGCAATGAAAGTAAGAGGATATTGCCACAACTGCTGCAAGTTCAGTAGCAACAACAGTATCAACTACAACAGCAATAATATGAATGCTTATTGACTTCAAAAAACAATTACAATGTAACAGCTAAAATTATTTTTTGTATGAAAGAAGAAAAATCCCTTAGAAGACTTCGAATGTACAGTGGAGAGTAAACAATCCAACAAAAGTATTTCAGAAGTATAATGATAATTGATGAATAAATTGATTACAAGAAAAAATATGCTTTGAAGATTCATTAATAAATGCAGCATATTGAATCAATCACCATGACAATTAGCAAACCATGTCTATATGAAAAATGTATTGTCAAATGTTTTGTAAGTGAAATCAGTAAAGAAGTCTGTCTCTTGTAGAAAAAAAGGAAATAAGATTAATTGCTATTTTTAACTGAATTGAAGAATATACTTTATTCTCAGAAATAATTTGATTTCTTACCTCAAGCTGCAGACATATTCCCTTTCAAAAGGTTGTAAAAATATTTTTTCAGCATTCAAAGGATGTCTTTCTGTGTCCCTTCCTCCCAGCAGAAAAATAAGAATAACATCTAAAGTTCAGATGTTTAGAAAAATATTGCCCTGAGGTCTGAAACCAAATATGAGAAATTCCCTGCTGAAAATATTTATTCTCCCTACAAGATGGAAGCTGTGATAGGTGTATTTATTTTAAAAGGAAGGTGCCCCAGCTGTCTGCGTCAGAGCTTGGAGGAAAACACTAATAACTCCAACTTCAGTGGCTGTGGGGAGGGAGACTTGTCTGGCAAAACAGTTCCTGTGTTGTATTCCCAGGACTGATATCCCAGGAGTAACATCAAAGGCACCCACTGCAGGTGGAGGAGCAGGGGCTTGGATGTCAGATCTACTTCTGGGTTATTTACTCCTCTTTCTCAGAGCCTGGCAGTGAACAAGGAGGACCAACCCCAGCTTTGAAATCTCTGAGGAAGGTACTAAATAGTCTGCTAATCCTGATGGAGGCATTCATTTCATGGCATTTGTCTCTTCCTAGTTGGCACTGACCTATCATGACCAAAATGGGAGCTCTGGTAGCTCTTCTGTGCCTGCATTGAATACCTTGGTTGCCTACCATACACAGCTGTTGAACATGAGGTGGAGAGTGGATGAGCAAATATGCTCTTAACATGTAATTTCTCATAGTAATTAGGGAATTACTTGATTTCATGAGCTCTCCGAGCTTGCCTTCCCTGCTGGCTTAAGACTTCATGTTCAATTTATTTTGGTTTGCAGTGTATCATTTGTGCTGACATGGTTTGACTTGGTTTTGACATTGTATTATTGTCTTCTCAGCCTTGTGCTGCTGGCTGCATGAGTGTCTGATGATACTCAGTGGCATGCAAATAAACAGACAATTACAGCTGGTACAAACATTCATTGTATTTCACAATGTGCAGGCTCCATACTTGATTTCCAAACCTAAACATGTGTAAGTGGTTTCAATACACTGTTTTCTGAAAATACCCATTACTGTCAATCCCAAGGAAAATGTCCATTTTAAATATCTTTATTCTGCAGTCAGTGCTTTATTGGCCAAAAAATCTGAGAAGGGTGCTGCTTACCTGCTGGGGACTGCACTGTTCCTTAAGCATCTGTCTCTCATTTGGGTGCTTGCCCACAGGCCTTGCATCCATCCCAGCAGATCAGACAGCTTTCTATGTTATGTTTAGTTTATTCTTAAAAACTTACAATACTTTGGTAGATTTCAACTCATTTATAGTGTGAGAATAATCCCAATCCTTCCTTGTATGTCACAACTGGGTATTAGATGATAAAGAACAGAGCTTTTTCAGTGTATAAATAGCCAGTCCAAAATGCCAACATGTTTTTGTTTTGTTACCACTCTGAAGATGTGATACATGCTATGATATTCGCCATGATGAATATCTGATGGCTTGTATTCATTATGCAGGATCTATTTCTCTGCCTCTGAGCAGTGCTGCCTTTAATGAAGGTTCTCCAGGAGGGCAAAATTAGCCCAGATCTTAGTCTGGCTGTCCCTATAGGAAACATTCTTCCATGTATTGCTTTTAGTTCCTCCAAGAGTCTTCAGTTGTTTGTTGTCAGTTCCTATGTGTTGTTAGAAAAAACAAAAGGTAGCTTTTATAACAGAGTTAAGAGAGCTGGGGAGTCAATCCTGAGTCTCTACTAACACCACTGGGCTTGCTCTGCGTGTTGTGAAGAGTTTTCAATCCTACAGCTACTCCTATCCCTGCTAACAGTGAGTTGTGTAGATTGAAAGAGAGTCACTTTATGTCAGAGTTGCTTTTGGGTCTTTGTCAGATTGTCTCCTGTTTATTCAGTTAGTTCCAGGTGTTGAGAAATAGGAGACACACCTCAGTACTTTCCAGTCCCTCTCCTCATGACCAGGTGCTCAGCTGCAGGCCATTAGGGAACTGATCTCCAGCAGAAGCAGCTACACCAGTCTGAGGGGCACTTCCATCTGAAGAGGAGCACCTTTGCAGTCTCAGTACAAGGTGGATTTGAATGAAAGTAACTGTGAAACCACAGTGAGGTAGTGTTAAAATGAAGGATGGTCATGTACAAACACACTGTGGTCTTGCAAACAGACGTTCGTGTTTCTTTCCTGTTAACCTAGGTTGCAAACAGGACAGATAGGATGCACATCTGTGTGTGTCTGACACTGCAGGTTCCAGAGGAGGCTGGATAGAACAGTCATGTTCTGGGATAAAGAAATAACATGAAATAATGGTGCTGTTTTCCAGTAGATCCTGTGTCTTTTTCCCTGGCAGAAGTATAGAAGAGAATGACTTTTCTGCATGAAGGAACAAGCTGTATTAGAGAGCACTGCCGGGAAGTTGTAATGTTTGGTGATGAGATTCAGGAAGCAGACTTCATGAAATTTCTGTGCTACCCATCATAACTACATGGTACAGCCCATCTTTAAGCTAGTTTTATTCCTGGGCTTAACAGCATTTAGCCGAATCCACTCATAAAACTTCATGGATCAAATTATCTATTCCACATTCAAAAGTTGTACGTTCTCAGAGAGATAGAATTAGAGCAGTTAAAAAAAAGCAGTTGATTGAAATGTGAAGTCAAGTGATTGAAGAGCTGTATAAGCATTAAAGTTTCACATTTCTGGAACATATAATGAGAAAGCTCATACAGGTCCTCTGGCCTACAAATCCTGCTGCATACCCTGTTCTCTCTCTCCTGTATTGCAAGTATTTTTTTTCATCTGCTCTAAGAAGGGTCTTGGTCCATGAAGCTCAGCTTATTGACCACCTTCCTCCCTAGCTATCCATCCACTCTGTCTGCCCAGGAACAGATCAGCTATCTGATGATCTGGTTGTCAGTTCAAAGCAGCAGTAAGACAGCTGGCTGAGATAACTGGCACTATTTGACTATTACTTGTCACCCAGCACACCAAGATGAGAGTGTATGATGGTGGGATAGAGATTTAACATGAAGGCAAAATTCACTTTGAGTAAGCTGTGTAAGAAAACTGAAGATTTAGGTTGGTCAGTTAAAGAGGAACTAACTTGTGTCAGAGAAAAACACTCACAAGAGAAAATAAACCTAGCATGGACAACTGAAAAAATCATGGAATTCAAGTTTTGAATGTAAAGATGACAATGGGGTGAATAAAAGAGAAAACGGCAGGACCAAAGCACAAAGAAAAAATGGAGGAGAGAAATAGTAAAAAGCACAGAAGAAAACTATGTCCTACTTGTAAAATAAACTGATGGGAACTAGAGTTACATACACTTAACATACAGATCTGTATCAGTTTGAGTAAACTCATTTAAACATTAAACCTTCCTCCTGGTTCTGGACATGATACTGAATCCAGAATCCAGTGCTGTTCAGAAGGGCAGTGGGACTGACAGTGTGAAGGCAATCTTTCAAAAAACTAGTTAATTTCAGTGTTTGGATTTTGGAGTAATATGTTTAAGTTTCCACTGTGCTTCAGCTTAAATTCCCATCTGTGCAATAGAGTAGCAGAAAACAAGAAAACACTTCAGCAGAAGTCTCTAAGACTTGAATTAAAACAGAGCAATTCCATGCTTCTGCACTCCATTCCCTCCCTTTTTAGGTTTTCCAACCCCTAACAGAAAATTCAATAGAATAATTGTTCCTATATCAGTCATTAAACACATCAAAGAAGCACAGTTTATTACTAAATAGGTGTTAGTTATAGAGGGGTTCGCCATGAATAATGAATCCTGAGAACAGTGGCAGTAATGTTAATCTTTGTATTGCAAATATTTCCCAAGGCCTTTTTCAGTAAAGGATCTAAATGCTCTGCTGTGAACATCACGTCTTCTTTAATTTCTTCCGTCATTTTCCCTTCTGTTTTTATAGCCATCATTTATTTTTAATTTCCTAACTATGTGCTTAACCTAGCTGTATTGGCTTGAACTCTTTATGATGGGTTTGCAGGATTAAACTTAGCAATTACAGAACCTGAAGTCCCAGTGATGTTGGTTAGGCTCTGTGAATGTACATTTGTGATTGTTTATACTGAAAAAGTTATTTTTAGAAGAATGAAGACCACTGTTCTTGCCCAGTAGCTCACTGTCTCACTGAGAAATACAGAAGAGTTCTCCTGAGAGGCTCTTTCTTCCTGGGGAGGTGTTTGGTGGGGATCTTGGAAGAGGCAGGATAATATTCATCAATTCCATTACCCCCACATAAAGAGTAGATGGCTGTATAGAGGTGTCATTTTTACAAAGTATAGCTGTGTACGATCGCTCTGCATTCTATAAAATCCGTACTGGCCTCTAGGATCAAGTATAACTGTGTTCCCTAAAACTTGGGACAGTATCCAAGATTTAAAATACTTTTCTATTCATAGTCAGAAACAGTATCAAAAGAGTAATATGAAGCTGTAGCCTCTATTGATAGCTCTTTTTTAAACACTGTAATCTGGAAAAGTAGGCATAAATGTTTGGGTGTCTCAGTTAGCATTCATATTAGATGGACTTTCTAACTTGATCATAAAGTCACAATCAAAGCTTATACATGGTTGCCTTTTGGGATATTGATCCATGGCCATTCAGACAGCCTGGCAAAGCTTCTGTTAAATTAATGCAGCTTTCAAGAGTGACTGAGCAAAGGATTAATGTAGAAGACTGTTAATCAAATTAAGTGGTTCCCAAAATTCTGTAATACGTTTTATGCACAAAGGAAACTTTGGTAAGAACTCATTATTACAACAGAAATTATTTTTTCTATTGTATTTTCTAATATCAAACAGAAATTTATTCTTTACTTCAGTGAAATCTGGTGTTCAAACATTGCAGCATGAAACCTGGAAAAAAGCCTGTATGTGTAATGATTTCCAGCAGGAAAAGAGTAAGTACAATATGAGCAAAAAGGTGAAATGGAGGTTCAGGTCTTGTTTAGTCAGTCATATGTCATTTGGCACCATCACAACTCCCTCTCGTTTGCAGCAGAGTCACAGTCACCCCTGAATATGAGTCTCCAAAATTGCCTCTGGCTGTCTGACACCCTTAAAAGTTCTTGAGGACACTCTGGATCACCAGGATCCCAAAGGGATCTTCCAGTTCTGCTTCTCACCTCTTGTGTAATGCTAATGGACCATTGCTGATAATTATGTGTGGATTAACAGAGCTAGTAATGCTCATCTGGTCTGGTGGGTGGACTAATTAAGTAATGCCTGTAAAGAAAAGCAAAAATGAAAACACTACTCAAGTTCTGAATTGTAATATTTATGTTACCAAAATCGTAGGAGGAGTATAATGTTGCAGAGTGTCTGTGTGGGCAGAGACTGTCTGTGTGGGCCAAAGGGATGACTCAGATACAACTTCTGAATTCACAGGGAGTTCTGCGTGTTCACTGCATACATGGGTGAACTTTTCATGTGTGCCTTGATGGATTGCAGCAGGTTTGTGCTATTTTTATTTTTTCTTCTGCTTTCTTTACTCCTAATTTGCAATATTTACTCCAAGCCCTGTTTTGATAACCCTTTTCCTAGACTCTACAAAAATACACTGGACCTTAGGAAGAAAAAATAAGATATATGTATTCAATATGCTGTTTACATATAAGAAACCACTTATTAATTTTAAAGAGTCCATTTGATATCTGAATAATTCATAATATACATGAAGTTTATGTAATTTAACAATTACATGTATCTGGGTCTGAGTTTGAGAGGCCTGACTTATTTGGGCTGATAAATTACAGACTGCATTAAGTAATTGGAATGATTTAAGACTATTCTGCAGAAATGCAGCTGAGGGGCATTACAGTAAGTATTTTTATATTTAAAATCTATATTTTCGGAGCTTAAATTGCTACCATAAATGCTGTTTTAAACTTTAACCATACAAGTAGGTCCGCTTTCAATGACAGCCATTTATTTTTCTAGTGATAAACAATGATTTATGATACTCAGTGTTAGTTTTCAGTGACTCCCCATCTCTTTGGCAGTGACATAATGCTGTTTCATTGCTCTTGTAAAAAAGACTACACCATTATCATTTGTGTTATTCTGTGAGACAAAAATCCTTCTTGTGTTTAAGATATGGTTTGAAGGCTGGAGGGAGGCCTGGGATTTATTTTGGTTTGAAAGTTCCTGTCCATGGCAGAGGTCTTTTGGGTGACTTCACTGTGGTTCTGTGGAGGGCTGGAGAACAGATCCTTCTGCTCCTGCAGCATCTCCAGGGAGATGGGATAAAATCTCAGCTGTTGGAGCAGGTCTTCTCATAGTCCCACATAGACAGCATCCAGGGGATGGTGTATGTCTGGCTGTGGTTTCTGAGGGCTGTCTTAATGTCTGAGTGCTGGCATGAGAGTTTTTTCTTTGATACATAAGCCACCTGATAAATTGCATCTTGAATGCATGCAGTATTTCTTAAGGTCAAGTTACGCCACTGTGTAATAAAATACAATCAGTAAGCATTGCAAGAAGCCGTAGGGTAGTGTATCATTTATCTTGAAACCTTCTGCTCTGAATAAGAATCCAGAATTCACTTTTCAGTATAAATTGTGATCTCTCCTAGCTTCTGCCAGGGATACCATAAAGTATGTCATTACATTAATCAAAGTCCCAGCATCCTGGTATCCAAACGATGAATTATTGCTGTAGTACAAATGCTCCAGGAGGAGTACCACATCTTATCCTAGCCTTGCTGAGAAGTGTAACATTTACAGTGTGATGGCAGAGAGAGCAGGAGACTTTTTAGAAATGCTAATTAAACCCTGTATTTGGAGTTTAGACTGAGTTGATAAATACTCTTTAACATTTACTTATCTCTTTATTACATGCCCATAAACAATTTATGACTCTTTATAATGCTTTATAAATAAACTTCTTAAATATTTCCTATGTACTTGCTGAATGAAGTTCACCAAAACTTCATGAAACTCCTGAAGTTCACCAAAAATATTTACATACCTTGCTGCATAACGCAGTACTTTGTGTTATCATTTAAAATTTTTTTAACACTTGAATAAATGTTGAAAGAAGTTCAGGGGCAAAATCGTAGTTGTAATTTTTGGAGCCAAACCCTCCTCAGCCTTTGGAAAAGACTGCTCTAGGATTTTCTGTGAGTGACTGGCCTCACAAATTAAGTCTCGGCTTTTTACTTCTTTTACAGGGAATTATCTTATTTAATTTGTGCAGAGAGCAGCTATGTTAAGCATTTACGTAAGCTCAGAAAGGATCAAAAAAAACACAATAACGTGTCTCTGCGTAAATATTTTTATGAACTGAGAGTAGACTGCATTAAAGATTAGTTAGGAAATATTTGGTTAATTAATTAATTAATTAATGGGGTTTTTTCATGTGTTTGAAATGGATTACAGAGGGATAAAACAATGTGAGGAAAAAGCCAACATCAATTTGCCTCGAACAAATCGTGTCAAAACAAAATAATTCCCTCCTAGGACAAGGGAGGAGACTGTGGACAGAGAGGAATGCAAGGGACATGGCATAAGGCTTTCAGTTCTGTCTTACATGGGGATCTCAAAGCAAGCTGGAGAGAAAATTTCATCTAGGCGAATGTGGCAGGAGAGCATCAGCTCCCATAGCCATGCTCACAGAATGAAGACCATGGTTTAATTTCCAACAAGGAACTCCACAATGTGGTCCTGAGCCTAAAACTGCTCAATTATAAGAATGGAGAACTAAGGAGGGTGCTTATAAAATCTACATGTAACAAAGGAGCTGGAGGACAGGTTTAGAGTTCAAACTGATCTTCTTAAATTGGAGCAAAATTCTGAGATATGTAGCATACAGCTAGTAAGTTTCTGTAACTTTTTCTCCCAACTTCCCTCTTCCAGCCACCCAGCACAGGACATCGTTCACCAGCCAGACAGAGATGCCTTTTCCAGGTCCTCTTTGTAATTCAGTGTAACCAGGTAAGGGGCCAGTCTGCTCACAAAGAAACCCTGACTTGGCACTGGACCCATCACTTGGATTTATTTACCCAGGCAGTGTGGTGAGTGGTGAGCTTCACTCTCTGCAGGAGACTCACCAGAACACACTGAGCCAAAATGTTCAGGAAACAAAACCAACCCCAGCCTCAGCCTTCCTTCCTAATGAGTTCTGATGTGTTCTGTGTGCGTTGTATCGTGCATTTCTCTCATGTCCTTTTAAGCTGCATATCTTTGCCATCCACATTCAGTGCATGCAATCCCTACCAGGACCCACACTGCCTTCTTGGCTTGTCCAGTTTGTCTTGATGCTGAGCATTCCCCAGGTGCATGGCCCTCCATTCAGTGATATGTGTGTCTGTGTAAATCTATGTCAGTCTTTCCATAAACTACAGACATCCTGCTTGTCAGTACATGATCCAGTTACACAACTGCAGCATCTTCCAGCAGGAACAGCAACTCTTGCAAAGCACTGAGTAGGCTCCTGCTTAACTGTGACTTCGTTACACAAATAGTCCAAAAATGTGGCAGCAGGGTCGTCTGGGTGGCAGAAACTGATGTAAGAGATGCAGTGGTTTTCAAGCAGAACATGAGTCAGCAGTGCCATCATTCTCCTACAAACAAAAGCAACCACCTTTGCAGGATGCCGAGCCATGATATGTAAATTGCCACTGAGAACTAGTGAAAACCTAGCTGGAGTAATCTCTTCCGATTTGGGTACTGCTGTTCCAAAAACAAGTGGGCTACACTGGAGAGCAGAAAAGGCAAACAATTAGGCCAATTAGAGATTCAGAAAATATTGTGTAATAGGAAAGCCTAAGAGAAAATTGGTTGTTTAGTCCAGCGAGGAGATGACCCATGGAGGCCAAGTGTCACTTCATGCCAGAAATCTCCTCTCCCTTTTTCTGTTGCCTCTCCCAGGAACGAGAGGTGCTGTATCCCCCATAAACTGGATAAGAGGCAATTTGGTAAAATGGACATGGGAAGAAGGTTTTATTTTAAAATACTGAAGATTTGGAGGAGTATGCTGAGGAACTCTGCAGTATTTCCATCACTAGACAAGTCCTGATAAAAAGTCAAAGATACCAGTGTGTTGAGAGTGATTTTAAGTATCATTGAACCTAACTGAATCGGGAAGAGATTAGGCCATTTCTCAAGGACCTCCCCTTCCTCTCCACAGGAAAACAGTCTTTATCCTAAGCAAAACATTTCTGTTACCATCGCTTAAATTGCTATTTTGTTTATCCGGAAGCTTTTTTTCTTGGAGGAGCAGGCCATCCCAAAACAAACCTTTAAAACCTTTAGTTTTTAAAAAAGGAAGATTTTTGTCATTTTTATTTTCAGGGTTGTGCTGAAAAAATGAAGTTAGAAAGTATAATTACCAATAGAATATTAGCATGGTAAAGGAATCTTTAAAATGTCATAGTTTTTAAGTTGACATTATTTTTCATGGGCTTTGCTCACATTTTACAAGGTTTGGAGTAGATAGGCTGCTAATCTGATATTGCACAGTCACACAAAAAAATCCATGGTCCCAGTGAAAATTAGAGGCAGTATCACTGAGTGAGAACTGCTTGTGCGTGACTTGGGTGTTTGCAGAATTAAACCCTTCTTTGCAAATTTCTAATAACTGTCATCCGTGAACCCCAAAGCAATTTAGAAACATTATTTAACATTAAAAATCAACTTGGCTCAGACCATAACTGAGTTCAAGCAGCTTTGTGGAGCTGGCTGATTTTCAGTGAAGAAAAATAATCCTTTTGGAAAGCAATTGGGATGAGTGTTTGTAGTATTTGGAGTGCTAAAACAAATTTAGGGCAGATATTCTTAGATCCACACTGGCAACCATCTAAGTCAATGCACTGATTCAATGAACCCTGTGAAACCCTGCCAGAGGTTATTTCCTGTGGAATCCCTGGCTGGATGCCAGGTACCCACCAGAGCTGTTCTATCCTTCCCCTCCTCAGCAGGACAGGTCAAGATACAGAGGCTCCCAGGTCAAGATAAGGCCCAGGAGAGTTCAGTCACCTGTTACTGTCACAGGCAAAACAGACAACTTGGGGAAAAAGTAAATTAAATTTATTACCAAGCAAATCAGAGTAGGGTAATGAGAAATAAAACCAATCTTGAAACACCTTTTCTCCATCTCTCCCTTCTTCCTGGCTTGACTTCACTCCTGAATTCTCTGCCTCTCTGCTCAGTGGCACAGGAGGGTGGGGAATGGGGGCTGTGGTCAGTTCATCCCACATTGTGTCTCTTGCTCCTTCCTCCTGGGGGAGGACTCTGCACTCTTTACCTGCTCCAGCATGGGGTCCCTCCCACAGGATACAGTCCTCCACAAGCTTCTCCAATGTGAATCCTTCCCATGGATTGCATTTCTTCACAAATGGCTCCAGTGTGGGTCCCCTCCACAGAGTGCAGAGCTTCAGGAGCAGACTGTTCCAGCACGGGTGCCCTTTGATTACACAAGGACCTCAGGGACACTGATGGTGATGACACTGCCTGCCTCAGCCTTGCCTCTGTTCACTGTCAGCATATCACCAGAATTTGTGGAACAAATGGTTTCTCTACAACAGTCTTTTGGTTTAGGAACTAAAGGTACTTCTGAGTATGGGTGGATGTCTGTAATTAATGAACTTCTTTCAGGTAACTGTGTGTATTAGAGGTGTTAGGGGCAAGCTTGACCCAGACCAGGGGTATTCAGAGACGTCCACAGTTTGCTGTTGAGTGCTCTAAAGACTTAGGTGATTTGGATCAAAATTTAACAGGCTTGATGTGTATTTTCTAAATAATTTCAGAAGTTTATCCTTCACTGCTGCTATGGGTTTTATGATTTAAATGCCGTTTGGAAGAAGGACCATTTTGGGTTTTAATGCAGATTAATATACTGAGGCTGCAGTTCACACATATTGCTTTCCCCCTTTATAGCAAGAAAAAAAACTCTGGCTTTTACTAGCACAACCATGTGACGCATGTGAACTGAGTATATTACTAGTGTGCGCTTGGAGTCAATATTTAGTATGCCAAATACTCCTTAAACAGAGCCAGAAGCTACAGTGTTGGTTTTGTTTTTTTTTTTTTACAAGGGTGAAAAAGAGAGGCAGGAGACATCATAAGAACTAGGTGTTATGCCAAAAACTTTACTGTGCTGGGATCGTCTGGCTTATGCTGTCATGGAACAGGTTGAATAGTACAGTGAAGCAGGTCCTGGAAAATGAATGAAGGTCTAGAAGATACTGCCATGAAGCACAAGCAGGACATCGAGCACTTGAGAACCATTCCTGGGGAAAAAAAAATATGGGAAGAACCTGTAATCCTTTTGTATGAAGAATTTATGAAGGAAAACATGGTGATAGTGTTAACAAAGGGAAAGACAAGTTGCACTTACAGGAGCAGTTACCAACAAAGTACTCTGGGAAGAGGTATGATCTCAGGTATCCTGAGATCCCGCCAGGATACCTGAAAACCAGGAAAACAGGCAGAGCATGCCTTCTGGCCGTGTTCGTGAGACTAACCAACAGTAAAATGATCCAGGAATATACACAAACTCTGCCTGGAATTCTAAAAAATCACAAATGGTAAAATGTCCCTAAATCAGAACAGATAAAAAAACCACATTTATAGCTTTCTGGGAGATAAAAGTAGCTGGAAGATGTGCTGAATGTGATTGCAAAAGCCTGTGTGTGTGGATTTCTGTATTATGTCCATCACTGTTACACATATTACCACAGAAACAGGGAAGTCATCAGAGTTTCATGACAGCACTTATTTGAAATAAAACTATAGTTGTGCTTTTAAAACCTCTTCTGAATCTCAGGAAGTATTTCAAGGTACAAATCTTGGTGTGTCCCTCTTGGTCCAGAGTTTCATCACCAGAAAGTCGGCACACCTGGCTAAGATTATTATGGAGGAGTTGGTGCAGGAAAAAGAACTCCATAGTTTGCTAAAACACCACCACACCAGTACCTGTCTGTAGGCTGCAATTCAATTTTTCCTAGAAAAACGACAGCTGTTTGCACTGAGTGCTGTCAACCCATGATTGCACCCTTGAGTCTTTCCAAATTGAGTGTCTGTCTTCCACATTCAGTTTTCACCCAGAACACCTATCCTGGGCTGCCTTTTAAAAGATTTCTTTAGCTATTCTTTAGCTATTATGTATGTTTACATTGCTTTCCCTGACATTTCTCTTGGCATTGTTGACTGTGATTCCCAGCATGCAGGATTTGGAAACTTTGTCCGACCACCTCAAAGACACATTTCAGCTTCAAGATCAGAAAAAAAATCTCTGTGAAACAGACCTATCACAGTTAGACCTGTTGTAATCTAACTCTTTGGGGTGCAGGATTAAGCTCACCACAAATCTGACATACCCTTGCCCTTGTTCTTCTTATTCATTGTTCTTTTTCCTTCTGGTATCTTTGTCAAATGTTATCTAAGGTCTGTTAAAAGTGAAAGAACATTTCACGCTGTATTGAAACAGCAAATTTTATTTGTTTGTCATTTAGCAGCAAGGAAATGCTGCAGAGAGTAATCCTACCAAGGATTACAGAGTATTTTGACAAGTAGTAAGCACTCAGATTCAGCTAAAGCCTTCTCCTTTCCGGGCTCCTCAGTAATCCTGGTTTAGGCCAGCAGAGTAATTAAGACGTTGCAGGAAAAAAAGTCCTCAAAAGGAAAGATACAGATGAATTATTAAAATTCAAAAGCAACTGCACTATGTGAAGTAGCAGAAAATGAGAAAAAACAGTGCAAGTTTTGAAAAAATACTGTTTGAGGGAGAGAAACCACTTGTTCTGAAAAAATTCACAAATCCTAAAATCTTTAATAGAGCAACTAATCCTCCTTTACCTGCACTAAAATTCCAGATACTATTTTAAATAGTTATTAAAGAAGAAACTACTCTTTATACTCTACAAAATGGATGTTGTATAAAGGCTGGGCGAAGAAACAAGTATCAGCAGAAAATTCTGAGAAAGTTAATTCTGAGAAAGCCTTTCTGCAGACATTTGTCAAAAGAAAAAATGTTTTGGAGCTCTTTATCCCCATGTTCTGGTTATGGTATTCAACCATTCTTGACACGTTTTGTAGGGGTTATTGCCAAATGGAAAGACTTGATGCGAGATTCAGCATTAAATAGTATAGATTGTGATTACCAGTATTAAAATAAATTAAACAGGGTTATTTCTTGGGAAGCTGAAATTATATCTAGCATCTGGACACACTACTCTCATTCATCTTTTTCATGCCCTTTCCAGTTCTTCAAAGAACCATTTTAGTGTATCATTATTGCTTTTGTGAATAAAAATTATGAAAAGGGATGAAAATATTTCTAAAAATATTTTCTGTTTACTTGTTGGTATTCTTATAGTTTTAAATAAAGGAAAGAAGAAATAACATTAACGATCTACTCAGAGCTTCCACTGTCTTTCATTTGAGGGAATATATTTCCTGACTTTTTTATTACTGCTTATTGGTAGTATTTGATAACACAATAACAATAGTCACTGGTGGTGTGTAACGTACAGAGAAACAATCAGCAGACCAGTACCAGTTTTGGCTCTCCTGTGGAGAATCACATTGTTTTTCCAAAGAGCACATAAATGGGCATGCTGCTGCTCTGATGAATTCAGCCCAAAGCCATGGGTCTGCTTGCATTCTTAGTGAACTCAAGTATGATGCAGGTTCAGTAAATGATCTGTGGTTCTGGGGGAAGAATTCTCTGGAAGTGATGGTGGTGCACCTTGCCAGACCATTGGGTGGTTGCTGCATGGCCCAAGCATAAGTTACTGAGAGAAATTGTCATTGACAACCTTTGGGAGATCTGCTTGTCAAAGACAATTAAGGAAAATCTCATATGCAGGCATTAAAATCTGTAAGGACTATTTATTTAAGAGTAGACAACAAAATAAAATAGGAATAATACAGAGGAGTCAAAATGGCAAATAGGAGGGCATGGTTGATGAATCAATGAACCTGAAAGAAAGAGATTAAAAAGAGAAATTAGGAAATACATTCTTGTACTGTAAAGAATGAGAATTTACATTTCTGTGCCATTAAAAATCATTGAAGCAGAGTTTAGCAGGATCCAAAACCAAATTGCATGTTTATATGGATGAAACTTGAAATAGTAGAACTTTGGAAGTTAAGTCTAAAACCAAACAGTTGGGAAGCTGCAAATCATCAAGGTTTGGGACTTGTTTTCATTGCCAGGAGGAAAGATTTTAAGGAAAAAGATTGTAACTCTCTTTTCAACATCAGACCCCCTTGTAGGTAATCCCTAAACATCTGGTATTTAGCATTACTGTCAACAAGATTTCAATGAAGTGAGCAGCCATGTGATGTAATGTGGGAATTTGCATGAGGGGAAGGAGGTCCAAAAGGTATTTGGTCTTATGTATGCAATTGCAGTTTCAGCATCAAATTGCCCATGTGACTTGATTTATCTGTCCAAAGTGATAGGCAGAAAAACCCAACAAAACCCCTTGGTAGAGGTAAGGCAGAGATTTTAATCACTTTAACTTGATTCTTAAAACATGTTTTGCAGCAGTGTAGCCATCCCAGCTGTATTGGGTCTGTCTGAGATAGAGTTTAATTTCCCATAGTAGCCCTCACAGTGCTGTGCTTCGCAGTGATATCTAGAAAGGTGCTGACAACACACCAGTGCTCTGGAAGCTGCCGAGCAGCAGCAGCACCAGCGCAGTGTCCCTGACGTTGCCTCCCATCAATAGGCTGGGATTGCGCGAAGTCCTGGAAAGGGACACAACCGTGTCAGCTGACCCAAGTTAACCAAAGGAATATTCCATGCCAAATGATGTCAGCTAAGTTATAAAAGCTAAGGAAAGGGGGTGGCAGTTGTTATTTACAATGTTTGCCTTTCAGAGCAACCACTCCACATGCTGAAGCCCTGCTTCCTGAGAAGTGGCTGTACATTGCTTGCTAACAGGAAGTAGAGAATACTTTTTTTTTTCTCTTTGCTTGTGAGCATGCAAACTTTCAGTTTGGCTTCAGTAAACTGCTTATCTCAACCTACGAGTCATTTTCTATCTTATTTTCTTTCCTCTGTCCAGAGCAGCTTGGTGGATGCCTGGTGTCCAGCCAAGGTCCACCCCTCACACTAAGTTCACAAGCCAAACTGTTCACAAGCCACTGTGTTCACAGATCAGGAAAAGGTTTTTCACCCAGAGGGCGGTTGGGCACTGGAACAGACTTCCCAGAGAGATGGTCACAGCGCCAACCCTGACAGAGTTCAAGCAGTGTTTGGACAATGTTCCCAGGAGCACGATGTGATTCTGTGATAGCAGAAGAAGTTGTAATAGAAACAATGGTTTGCAGATGAATTTAGAACTACATGAGAGGCAGAGCAAACTTTTCTTGGGAAAAATTACTTTGATATTATAATATTTTGCATTTTTGGCAAATGTGTCAGTGTGGAGTATTTGGAGTGCTGGTTTCTGAAATGCCTCAGCCCTTGCTAGTCAGAAGAGAAGTTTTCAGTTTATATTCCAAATAGCCATGTAGTTCTTAATGTCTAGTTGGTTTATATTCAGGCAAAACTTGCTTTGTGAATAAACCCAGTTATGCCTAGCCTCTTTACCCAAGCTAACATGTGACATTTGGATATAATAGAGTTTATAAATATCTGCTCTCATCATTTTCTTAATAATTTCTTCTTCCCTTTTAACTCAGGCTGGAGTCCTCTGTGATATTTAGGTCCCGCTTGTAAAGCTTGTAGCTTTTCAGATCACTGGGGTCTCTCTCATGTACACATCTCCTCAAGCTAGATCCTTATCCTCTTTCTTTGTCCTCTGTGTTCTCTGCCCTTTCTCTGTCTGGCAGAAGCTTCTTTTCTCTCATTTTGTGTGTGTCTTAAAGCAATGAGCTCTGCTTCTGTGTAGGTCCACAGTCACATAAGATGCAGAGGCAGCTTAGGGAATTTAGGCAGACTGAGTTCCTGGGTTCAAGAGTGTAAATCTTCTTGTCCCATCTCATCTTTTTGTACGAGTCTCTCTGTTAACACTTGAGTTTTTAATACAATTTCACTGAAGCCAGGGACATGTCTAGAACAGCTTCAGCCTCTCAAGTGTTGTGCAGTTTGGTGCCCATCTCCTGTACAAATTGAGAGACACAGAAAATCCATGTGGTGAAGCAACTGCAGGGTGTACCACACCTTCATGGCTACACCTGCTTCTATGGTCTTACAGGGGTTCTATTCACTTGGTTTATTTTCTCCTGATGTGGGAGGAAATGCTGACATCCTTCAATCCAAATGCCCAAAAGCTCAAGAATTTCCCAAAATTTACAGTGTGGATGACTTAGTCCCAAGGTCTTATCTTCAGGAGAGGGGTGAACCTCCAAGCACTATCACCATTGTGGCTGTGTTGTTTTGTAGCAGTGAAAGGAGAATTGATTTGACCCAAGGGAACTCCACTGCAGCCCAAAGGAGGGGATGCCTGCCCTGCTGTCCCTAGGCTGCCGTGAAGCAGTCCCTGGATGAAAGGCAGGTTTCCAAGGGGGTCTACCAGCAGGGCCATATTCATGGCTGAGAGCTGCTCCTGTTGTCCCTTTCAAAGATTGTCCCTTTTGTGTTTAAAGCCTCCACCTCCCTGCTGCTTGGCACAAGGACCGTCAAGGGCATGTCTCCTAGGCCTTTGAAATAGTATCAGAACTGAACCACGGGCAGGACTAATGTCTATTTTAAGATCTATTTTTATTTTAAGCTTTTGGATATTTTTGACACAGTGAAGGTGTATTGTTTACAGGACTGATAAGAGAAAATTGAGTCTCTCACCTTTTGCATAAGAGCATGATTCATCTTTGAAATTGTGTCCTAAAAAAGGACACTGCATTAGAGTAATGCATGTCACCACTCTTTAAAGGCTGAACTTCTGCAAGAGATAAGTTTTAATCTTAGAAGAAAGTTTTCCAGTACTGAAACTGTAATGAATAATTTGGGCCATATCCAGAAATGAAGGAGGCCAGTTAAGTGCTACAGTGCTTACCTTTCAGGGTGCGTGATCCAGGCCACAGAGTCATGTATCTCCAGTTCCTCTGCAATGCCTTGCAAAAGAGAGGAGATACATGCTTAACACTCTGCCTAGACAAAAATATTCCCGAGGTTCCACTTCTCCCAGTGGAAACCCTTTGCTCTAAAGAGAAGTGTATGAGAGGACCATAATGTGCCACAGAGAACAATTTCTCTGTAGGAGGTTGAAATCAGGAAAGATGACATTACTTTTCCTCTAGTTCAGCACCACATTTATGAAGAAACCAAATTTTAATCCATTATATCAGATACTGCTGTCAAATTTTCATGTAATGTCCTCATCCTTTGCCAACTTCTTTGCAGGGACTTTGTTATATTAAGAATCACCCTAAATTCAGATAATTCAGGTCCAATTTAATGAGCAAAAGCAACTCTGTGCAAGACGATGAGGAAACTCTCCTGGAGGGAATAATCTGTGCTCACAGGGCAAAGGATCATAGCTGGAGGAACCTACTTCCTCTTTTTTTTTTAACTTTTTTCTTTTATGCAGTTTTTCACAGGTCTCAATCAATACAGAATTTGTTCTATAAAAACCAGTATGAAATGTATATTTCTTCAAATTTAATAGAAACTGCAGTTGTAGTGGGACTGTGAAGAGAGGTCAGAAAGAAAATGAAAGGGTGAAAAAGAGGACGTAGCAGCAAATGGAAAATGCAAGGGAAAAAATAAGGGGAACTGAGTAAATTGAAGAAGGACTTTGCAAAGGCAAAAGAACAAAGTCAATTTTGTAGCCACACTTAAGTTCCACATCACTGAATTATGATGAGACTTAGATGAAACTTCCCTCTTGATTTCCATCTCACTTAGTGCCCATAATGAAATGGTATTGAGGCTTCAGGAGGACCATTTGGGCCTTGCAGGGAGTTTCTGGCTGTTTCCTGTAGACACTTCATCAGCCATAACATTACTGCCAGAAAACAGCCTGGGCTGCTTTCCCAGAAAAAATATGAAAACTGTAACTTTTTGGGTGACTTTGCTGTGTAGGCAGAGCATCCCGAGAGCTGAAGCAAAAATGTAGGGACATGAAGCTTTCCATCTTCAACACCTGTGGCACTGCACTGCAGCAGTGTTTATGGCACCTGGCTGAGCTGTTCCCCACTGTACAGACCTGTTGGGCACTTCCTACCATAAGGAAGTGAAAACTTGAGATTTAACACTAGAGGCAAGAGCTGGGGAAGAGTGAGTTATCAGGAGGCACAGGAGAAAAAAACAAGCAGGTTGGTGCTTCCCATATAGGGATGGTATTTATGCTGGAGCATGTGGTTCATGTCAGGGGCCAGGTGAAGGAAGCCTGTGCCTTACAATTACTCTTGAGCCTTGTTTCTTAGGGCTTGTTTGGTACTTCTGCAATATGAGAAATCCTTTTGAATCTCTGTGTATGTGTTTGCTACAGGAGTGTGACAAAAAGACGCTGAAATTGGCAGCCCAGCAGGGTTAGAAATGTTCCAGGGCAAATCTAACACTTGAACAACCCAGCTGCAACAAATTGATTTGTGCAGAGTGAAAATGGAAGGAAAACATTGTCCTTTTTGAGGCTTTTGGTAGTTTTTTCCCATCTCTTCACTCATTCCTGTGACTTTTGTTCATAGGTTAAGATATTTTCCCTTCCCAGAACTCTGTTTTTCACTTTTCTTTGAGTTTCATTTCACTCTACACTTTATTTTTCTAACTGTGATCAGACTTTACCTCTGACCATAGACTTCAATATCAAACTGTTTTTCCAAGAATAAAGCACTTTTCACGTCTGCTCCAAGGCTCACATTATGTTCAGCTTTCTGATAACATACAGCTGCTGCTACTGAATTAGTACAGAAAAAAGACTAGTACATTCTGAGAAGTAAAAAATGAAGTTTGTCTGTCTACAAAAAAATTAATAATACAGATATGGCAAATTAATAAATTCTGCACTAACTAAATGTAGGCTAGAAAGCATACATAGTCTCTCTTTAATTCAAATGGATGTGGGATACTTCATAAGATTTTAGCTCTCAGTTGACTTTAGAAGTTAAAAGATCAGTTGCATAACTTCAGAGATGCATTTAAGCCCAAAGGATGACAAGTATTTTACAGCGCCTTAAATCACAAGCAAAGCTCTAGGCTGGCCTAAGTGCTCAGGCAGAAATTAAAGCTGTAAGGTGAAGCATCTAAATTCTTCTGTGCTCTCCAGAGGTCTGCTTTGCTCTGGCGTCCAGTTTGGGAGGGAGGGCTACCAGCAGTGGGAGAGGCAAAGGGAGTCCCACGAGCCTGGTTTGACAGTAGCATCTGACCCTTTGTACATAGCAAGGTAATAGCCAGGGTGAACGTTCCACTTGCTGTTCTGTCACCTGGAGTTTTGAAAGGTGGTTTTAAGGCTTCTGAACTGTCTGCAGAGAATTAATCATTCTGTACTTCTAGGGAGTGCAAAAGTCAGCAACAAGGAAGCTTATACTTAATACAGGTTCACCCATAGCCTGTGACATAACAGAAAAGTCGCTCCCAGTGATTGGTTATTTCTGCCCTGCTAAAATGCTCTGTTTCTGACACAGCTTGTTATTATTTTTGGCATTTCTGTTGTTTAGAGGAGTCCTAATCACACGGCAGGACTGGGTACTGCGCAAACATGGGGCACAAAGGCAGTCAGGTATAATACAAGACACGACAGTGGATGACTGTATTCAGAGGATTAAAAATAGCAGTGAGATAATACAGTTTATCAATTGCCTTACTGCTGTCAAGTTGAATTTTTTGAAATTAGAAGGAAAACTTTGCCTTGTCTGGCTTGGATGATGTAGTTGTAGTTCTGTCTTGAACTGAATGTAACTGTCTTAATCACCTGCTCCTGTAATCCATGGAGATAAATGGACCAAAGAATAGTAATTGTCTCTCTCTGGCCAGTGTCTGAGGTGCTCAGGACATGTCTTATCCAGGACAAGTCCAGAGCCGTTTTGCAGCATGGCTTCTCTTGCAGTGAAAAGTGTTTTTCCTGTCTTGTCTCCCGTAACTGAGCTGCTGCTGGTGTCCTGTGAGTGAATGAGATGTGTACCAGTAATCCTGCAGTACGTGGGATGGCATTGCTGCAGGAGCACTTTCCCACCAAGGCCAGCTATGCTGTTCGTCTGCACGCACAACTAACCAGCCTTAGTAAATGGCTCTCTCACAGAAGACTGTTGAATTTCCAGGCTGTTTTCTGTTGTTTCCAACTCCAATTAGTTCTGTGAGGCTGTGTTATTTTTTTTTCTGCTCTGTAGCATTTCACTCTGGCATCTGCAGTGTGAAAATACAAACATAAGAAATGCCATCCTAGGCAGAAAAGGGGACTGTGTTACCCCATGCTCTGAGGTCTATGGTGGCAAAATGGCTTGGGGAGAGCACCTGAGCCTGGTCACTTTCTCCTGCCTCTGCCTCGAACTTCTCCAGCTTTCCTGCCTACTCCCCTTCCATGTATTAAAGATCTTGCCTAGTCCCTTTTTTAACCTTCTGGTGCTGCCTGCTCCTGCCATATCCTCTGCACAAAGAGGGATTGGTCTGACCTCCCAGTGCCTGCACTGAATGTCTTGCCCTGCTGTGGCTGGCCTCAGCAAACAACAGCTCTGCTTTCCCTTCCCCACTGCTGTCCCACTGCTGCACCACCAGCACAGGCACAACACGTATCCCAACAACTTCCAGCTTTTCCTCCCTTGGGCCCTGTCCTGAACTTCACCAGCACTGAGCTCCTTTCTGCAGCTCTTAAGGGCAGTTGAGAACGCCCTTTTGTGGGAGAGCTCTCCAAGGACTTCTCAGATTTGCTCCATTTTCAGAAGATGATGTGGTAAGTTCCTTTAGTTGATGTTGCGCCTAAATATCTAACATATCTGAAACTGCAGCCAATGTCAGTCTATTTATTTTTACAAAAATTCGACCCTGCCACAAGAATATTCAGTAGAATCCTCCACTGACGAGACGTGTTGGTAGTCTTAGAGTGCAAAACCCAGCTATTTTCCCATTAAATGATCTTCAAAATGGGCGTGTGTAAAATTCTGCTTCTTTTGCAACACCACAAATATAAAAATTTATGTGACTTATAATGCAAACTACTCATGTGTCATGTCTGATCCAAAGTAACCATTTGATCTTTAGCTTTGTCAGACTTTACCAGACAAGAAAACATTTGTGAACAATCTGAAATAATTTGTCGAGCAAATTTCACAGCGCATCTGTGCAAGGTTTACATCAAAAATGAAAGGAGCTAAATACTATAAATTGCTCAGGAATCCCTTTTAAATTATTAAAATATTCTGTGCTTTCAATTATCTTTTTTTTAAAAAAAATTATTTAAAAGCTGCAGAACGTTTAAATAACAAATGCATTTAAATTAAGGCATAATTTCTCTATTTATGCATTCATTTACAAGCTCCCTGATATTGAAGTTTACAATAGTTTCTAGGTTCTTGAATAGCTTTTCAAGGCTATAAATATTTTATTGTGTTAGTAATAAATATTTGTTTATATACTGGGAATTCACCTGTGTATTTAAATGCTGTCGTAAAGATATAACTAATAAAAATGCGATTTTTGTGCTTTCCTCTATTGTCAGGAGACTCAGCAAGCTGTTGTGCTTTTTTTAGAGCTGAATACTGATTTCCATCCTGGCAAAGACTTTGTTAAAGAAAATAAGTTTTGTGTCAGTGCATTGAAAAAGCTGGCAAAATGCTGACAAAGTGAAAGGTGTTTATATTTGAAAACCTACGTATTTTTAGATAATGCCATTATTCTCTGAGGCCCAAAGATTTGGAATCAGGGAACTTTGCTATCCTGCTTCCTAGTATGAAAAGACAACAGTTACTAAATTTAGCCATTGGATTATGAAATATCAACATCTTACTTGTAACTACAATAGAAGATGATAAGATGCAGAGCAAAACAAAGGGAGTACTTTTTTAAGTTTCTAGGGGGAAAAAAGTATTGTTCTCTGTTTTGTGAAGCATTCAAAGCAAAAAAATTATGAAGAGATGGGTGTGCCAGGGTGTGACACTCACATATCTACCATCATATGTCTTCTCCACCATCTTCACTCCCTTTTTTTTCTTGTTGGGTTGTGTTTGGAACAAACTCTCTCCCTTACGTTTTCTTCATTTTCCTGTATTTCTGTCAGTCTGTGTGTGCATCTAATGTTCAGAAAAGGCAGGCTAATCCTAACAGCATTCTTTACAATAGTATCATTAAAGAGCATTTAATGGTTGTTGGAGCACTTTGTGACCCATCAAAATCTGCCTTTGTAGTTAAGATGAAAATCTTAGGTGCGTTTAAGTGAAATGGAGTGAACCAGCCATCCCAACAGAGAAAAATGGAGCCATTTATTTTTTACTTTAGATGATGTCTAAGTACAGGCATCCCTTAATGCACCCAAATTTTCACCTGAGGGAACTTGCAGAATATATTTCCACAGGGTTTGCGCATGAGTTTGGTCAGGGATAAAAGCATCTTGGGGTCTAGTCAGTCCCAGTGACACCCTTGATAAAGTCTCTCTTATGAAGATGCCTTGGAGCTCTTGTTTTTGAATGCCTAGTGCTGGAGGTATTGGTATTCATACCTTACTCTCAGATTCTAGCAGTGGAGTGCAACAAATATATTCTTGTCTCTTACAGCACATGAGCTTTAAAAACCAACAGGATGAAAAATAGATCTCAACAAACAGCATATTCTGAATATTTCAGTTATTTGTAAACAGTCTCTCAAATTTCAAAGTGTTGGTCATGGATGAAGATGTTTTGCTAATTAACGACCTGGGCTTGTTTTGCAGCACAGTGCAGCTGCTGCATAAATGCTTCGTTACCAACATTTTGCTCATTTTCCTTCCTCTGGCTCTCTCAGCCAGTTACATGCATCTGCCTTGTATCTAAACCAGCTTTAAAACTCTTACTTTAGATGAGATTGCTTCCACTTTTAAGGGAGGTTAGGTCTACTATTGTACCTCAGGAGCGTGGTTTATTTTCCTCGCCCATCTGGACACAAATTTTTGAAAGGGATTTTTGGTGTCAGTTTTTACCCTTCCATATAGGCTAGCTTGGAATTTGGTGCTGTCTGCAAGGTGCACACATGTATGTATCACAAAATGCATCCAAAAAAATTATGGTTTGTATGATACTACTGTTGCCCAGTCCATCATCCACATATATTCAACAAATAATATTAAAATTAGGTCTCACTTATTTATCTTCCATTGCAAGAAGCCATCTGCTTTGAATTTCACATTTCAATGTTTTAAAATAGAATAGACTGTGGTAACACTGGTTATACCCATGACCAACAGTACATGAGAAATAATAATGATGCCCAAAGATGTTTTAAGGAATGGATTCATTGCCAATGTTGAGGCTGTGGAGAGAATTAAAAACTGCCTTTTCTAACCCGTGCTGTGACCAGGGGAAACTGGCCCATGGTTAATTTATGTGGTGTGCGTTGAGGCAGCTCAGGCAGTAGCAAGGGCTTTAGAAATGCAGGAAGTAATAGCAGGTAAATTGAAAAGTGTCTGTTCTGATTTACTGGAAAAGAAGGTGATAAAGAGTGGAATGCAAGAATGGGGGCATATTCTGTGAAAGGGGGTCACCACAGGGTGGGTTCTCGGTGTCACCGTGGGTGCCACCAGCCCTGTGACAGCAGGACAGCCGTGGCTGTGGCATCTTCTGCAGCTGACCTGTCTCCTCTGTCCTCCCTGCTTCACTCCAGCACACTCTTAAACAGACCCATATGACATGTATTGGAAGCAGTATTCTGCTGTTTCATTTTGATCTTCTTATATTTTCTTTTCCTCTGTGTTCAAGGGAAACTTTGTTGCGGTGTAATTTAAGTGCCATGGCAAGCTGGAGCTTGAAAAAAGAAGTATTTATGTGCATATGTGGTTGAATTGGCAAAACAAGGAGACTGATTGGCACTGGAAATAAGTTTCCACTCATGAAGATATTTATTGATAAATCAGATCTTACAAATATAATCCAGAGTTTCACAGGAAAACTCAAGAATATCATATTTTTTTAATAAGTCGTGTATCCTCTAAGCATGCTATGTAGCTCTCACAGTGTCTACTTTTTAAAAATTCAGAAATTTCAAACAACACTGAAGTTTAATTAAGATAATGATGTTCTAATTGTGCAAACTTGCCACAGATATTTTTGTCTGATGCGTTACTATTTTCAAGACCTGATTGATACAGAAAGATATTACAGAAAAATAGAAATGTAGGCCTGGGAAAGACATAGGTCCATTTCACTGCACTGTCACAGAAATTTAATGACCTAAATCACATCAATTAAAAATACATTTTATCAAACAAAGCAGCATTATTTATCCAAAAATTTGTCTCTGAAGTTTTTTGTACTTCATTAATTTATCATTTAAACTGGTCCAGTTAGGAAGTAGAAATAATACCATGCAGCTTAGCCAGTGAGGTGCACACAATTAGTAAAGTATAATTATGCATTTTGATGCTTTGCTTTATGACAGCTGGTATGTCCATACGTTCAAGTGGGTACTGAGCACTGTTTGAAGCAGGCAGGCTATCTTTTGGAATAGGGCAGCACAAATACATGATGCCATTTCCTGAGGTGAGAACAAAGCCAGTCTGGTGGGAAATCCCAGCTTTTTGTAGGTCAGTTTCCCTCATTGATCAAACTATATGATCATCATTAGCTGGTGTTTAATTGGCTTGTAGAGATAGCAACTACAAGAATAATTAGAACACCCACAAAGGGTAACAGAGGGTGGAGTTGAAACTGCCTGTGAGCAGCTGGGGAGTGCATGAAAAGCTTGGGATCATATTGAACGTGCACCATCAAAGCTTTGAGGGTGGGTCCCATTTGCTGGAGCGGGGCCTCCATTCTGCAGACCCACAGGTCAAGCAAACCATCATATTGCCAGCCCTGTTACCTTGTGCTCCTCCAGATGATGGGCACTCAGTACCCATTGTCTGAGACAAATCACAGTGCATATGCAAATAAGTGAGTTTTGGAGAAAGAAATTCTTATTATCTCAAGAAGTTAATGTGGTAAGTTGTGTCCATGAATCCCTTTTAAAAAGTTGTTCAGCATAAATATGACAACCAGATTTTGGTTCTGACTTAGCCCACTCACCCCCATTCTATAGCAAAAGAAAGAAAAAAAAAGGAATAAGATAGAATAGTTCAGTTGCAAGGGAACTACAGTGATCATCTAGTCCAATTGTCTGGAATATGAGTATGAATTTATCCTCTGTAAATTGATCTGTCTGGTCTATTTTCTAATCTGGTTTTTTTGGGGGTTTTTTGTTTGTTTTTTTTTTTTTTTAACAGCATTCTGCAGTGTTGCATTCACAGTTCAATTACTCATTTTGTAGAGGGGGAAAGAATCTTTCCCTTTATGTGCTATAAACATCCTGCTTGATGATTTCTCAGTATTTCACTTCACAGTTGTGTTACTAGAAAAAGAAAAAATATCATTCCCTGTGCACCTTTTCCATGCCCTTCTGGATAACACTGTCATGAGTCTCAGCAGCACAGGAGTATTGCAAGTGTTGTACCCAGCCCAGCTGTGAGTGGGGCACAGACTCTCCTGCAGCATAGCACAGACAATGAGGGTGGGATCCTGTGCTTAAATGCAGTTCCTGGGCAGAGCAGAGGGACCTGGGCTAGGGCTTCCCATAGCTTTCTTGAAGCTGGACACCTGCAGCCTTTCTAACCTTGTCTGACCCAAGCAACCAAACCCCAGAGATGACAGAAATCCCTGATACAAGGAGAGACAAAGCCCCCAGGTGCTGCCCTCTGAAAAGACAGTGTCATGTCTAAGAGTATCACAGTACTTGATAATGTCATGGTCCTTTTGTGCTACCTGTGCCACGAAGGACACAAACTTTTACTTATTCAAACAAGCCACTCAACTCATTTTTTCTCTAGCAGCTCTGCCTCACAGTTTGTCTTTGGAGCAGATGTGCTCTGGCATGGGTCAGAAGGACAGTTTCTATGGCTGCTGCCTCTCCATTAACTTCTTTTCCTTGTGAGAATTCTATTTCCATTGCCCTTCAATATATGCCATGCAAGGAATCATGTAGCCCTAATTCACTACTCTAATCTGTAATTTGAGCCTTTGCTAACATTTATGAATTTTTAATGAATATTGCTTTCTGCTACCCTTGAAGTAGTAGACACAGAAAAGAGTTGCTGCTGGTACAGTCATCGTTCATGCCTAAGGAGGAGAAGGGGGAAATCTCTGCTAGAGAATTGCTATCTGCAGTAACTTATACTGGGCCATTAATGCAATACATTGATCCTCAGTAACACTACGGCTGTATTTTACACCATTACCGTCTCTACCATCCTCCAGTACTTTTATTTACTCACACCAGCATCAGCTGTATGTGACACCACACTGATGCTGCATTAGCATGTCTTTGCTCTCCATGAAGTTTTGAAGTTAGGTGAAGTTTTTACATGTTGACAATTTTGGCAGGCTATATTGTTCTACAATTTATCAGTTGATAACTTTTGCTGCCTCACAGACATTGTGTTTTCCCTAGTGAAGAACCTTTGGCTGAGCTCTGGAAATATATGCGTTTCACAGAAATGGAAAGTTATTAAATCAGCACTGTGGGGGAATGCAGAGGAATGATCCATTTGTAATTCTGGGAAAAACAATTTAGAACACTGTTTTTAAAGCTTAACAAAATTACTTAAAATCTTTCACAAAAACAACCAACCTTTTTCATCTGGTCTCCAAGGATTTTGTTTATCTTTCAGATCTAGCTGCTGCAAAATACTGATAATGCAGAAATTCCATGAGGCGTTAAATCTCCATCTACCAGTGGCTTGCAGAATTAATCAAATTACCTTTTAAAGTTAATGCAGTCGGTGAGAAGAGTTTAATGATATTCAAAACCTTCATGGTAATAATTACAGATGAAGAGGGTCAGTCAGTTGAGAATTAATGCAAAAAGTGCACAGAATGATAATCTGCATTAATGTATCAGACCGTGCAGAAGGCGTTGGGAGAGTGAGCCATGAAAATAAAATTCATTTGCTTCCATTCAGAAGAGTGAAATAAACTCGCTTGTGTGAGAACTTGAAGTAAATGTTGAATTTGAAGTTTAAGCTATGCTAGAGGAAGGTGAAGGAAGGGATGAAGGGGAGAAGAGAGAATGAACAGGAGTTAATCTGGATTATCTCACAAAATTTGAAGATGTCAGTCTTTCTATCGGAATTCAAAGACGGAAGCTTTTCCACAAATTTCTCTTACCCTGAGGCTGTTCATCTTTTTGATTTTCTGTATTCTGCATGCATGATTTTTTCACCTTTTTAGAAATGATAAAATATTTGTTGAGGGCAGGGTTTTAACTGTCCTTTCCCATGCCATTCATAGTTCTTTTGATAACAAAAAAAGTGGAACAATCCTGAAATGACATTCTTAAAAATTGATTCAATGTGTCCCCACTTAAACTGAGTCTGGGTAAGCTCAGGCTGCACTTGGGTCTCACAGAAATGGCAGAGAAGCAGTCTGTGTCCCAGCAAATATGGAGCTGAGCACTCGTGTGACCCAAGACAATTGCCTCAGAACACCTTGTCTTTCTGGTGGCTGTCATCAAAAGCCACTGTCACTGAGGATGTCACAGTTCCTGGGTACCTGGTTTAAGATGCTGTGCAGTGATGCTGCTGTCAGAGAAGGGTTTCTGAGCCCTTTCTGAAAACAGGCCTCTCTGAAATTTAACTACACCAAATACCTTCAAAATTATAGTCAACTTTTGAAAATCTTGAGCATCTTGATCATTTATCTCCCACTTACAACTTCAATCACATGTATGTGACTTAAATACACCTGTTTGTTCTGTTCCTCTGAGAGACATTGTCAGTTGCTATCTTTTCCATACTATTAAATCAGCTCAGACATCATATTATAAATGCTTCTAAAAAGTGAGGCAGTGTTTCTTTTATGGTTAATTGCATATTGAACTTTCAGTGTGCTGTTTTCACATTTCAAGCTTCACTGCATGTCAGCCTTCAGATCCTTATTTTGCATGTAAGAAGGGACTATTGAGTGTGCCTGCTGGGTCCCCTGTGGAGAACCTCTTTATATAGCACTGCAATTATGTAATTGGGCTGTAAGGGTGCAAACGATGTTTCTGCATAACTACGTACTGCACTCTTCAGATCAGCAGTGCTCTACTTGCAGCAGCCAGAAAGTTGCACTGAAAGTGGGTATTTTCAGAGGCCCAGGTTGATCGTGGGTGCTTTCCTCATTGCAATCATAGAATCTTTATGTTGGAGAAGACCATTAAGATCCTCGAGTTCAACTGTTAACCCCGCACTGCCAAGTCCGCCCCTAAACCATGTTCCTGAGCCCCACATCTAGATGTCTTCTAAATATCTCAAGGGATGATGACTCCATCGCTTTTATGGAGAGCTTCTTCCAATGCCTGACAGCCCTTACAGTGAAGAAATTGTTTTCTAATATCCAATCTAAACCTCCGCTGCGCAACTTGAGACCACTTCCTCTGGTCCTGTTGCATGTTACCTGGGAAAAGGGACTGACCCCCACCTGGCTACAACCTCCTTTCAGGCAGCTGTAGAGAGTGATACAATCTCCCCTGAGCCTCCTTTTCTCCAGACTGATCAACTCCAGCTCCCCCAGCTGCTCCTCAAAGGACTTGTGCTCTGGACCCTTCACCAGCTCTGTTGCCCTCCTCAGGACACACTGCAGCACAAGAATGTCAGTCTTGTAGTACCCAAAACTGAGCACAGGATTCGAGGTGTGACCTCACCAGTGCTGAGTAATTAAGTATCTAAAGGGGGAGTGACAAGAAGATGGAGCCTGGCTCTTTTTGCTGGTGCCAATCAATAGGACAAGAGTGGCTGCGCAGAAACTGATGCAAAGGAAGTTTCGTCTGAATATGAGGAAGAACTTCTTTACTGTGCAGGGAACCAAGCACTAGAACAGGCTGCCCAAAGAGGGTGTGGAGTCTCCCTTCACTGGAGATACTCAAGAACCATCTGGATACAATCCAGTACTCTAGGACATCCCAGCTTGGTCCTGCTGTGGTTCCTTCCAGCCTGACTGATTCTGTGATTCTGAGCAGAGTAGCCGTGGTCCTGCTGGCCAGATTATTGCTGTTACAAGCCACAATACCATTGGCCTTGTTGGCCCCTGGGCACATACTGGCTCCTGTTTAACCACTGTTGACCAGCACGCCCAGGTCCTTTTCCACCAGGCAGCTTTGCAGCCACTCTGCCCCCAGGCTGTAACAAATCCTGAAGCTGTATCAGCTGTGACAATGTGCCACCATTGCAACTCTGGTTCATCTCTGGAAGCTGCTCAATTGCCCATGTTCTTCTGTAGGGGACCACTCTTTCCCTGCTGCTTTTGTCCTCCAAGAGTACTCCCAAGAGAAAGCTCAGGAGCTTCTTCCAAGCGTTCCACAAATCTCAGAGTGTGGCTGTGCCTTACCTGGGGCTGTTTTTCCTGCTTTATGGAGCAACTGAAGGACAAATTGAGCACATCACACTCTGGCTTTGTGCTTCAGTAGTCCCAAGTAGTGACATAAGGGCATACATATCTGCAAAATCAGAGTCTGAATATGGTTCAGCTTCATTCAGCAGAGCTGACCTTGCAGTAACACCTGATGTATTGTCCCACTGAGAGTTTTAATCAAAGCAGTTAAAAATGCTGCACCCTTGTTTTTCTGTTGCATTACAAAGAAATTCGGCCCTTTCTTTGCTTTGCTGCATATACTTTTGTTTGCATGTTCGTCATTTGAGAGTTGCAGATAATTGGTTTGGCTCTGTTTGATCTCAATCAGGCAAATAAAAAAAAATCTAAAAAGTAAAATTCCCATGGTGTAAGCATTTCTTTATGAACTGCTGAGAAGCAAAAATGATTATAAAATACTACGGTTAATCCCTTAGTGATCTTGAAATTTGCTAAAGAAACAAGGGCTCAAATACGCTTTAAAATCCTGTGATTAGGTAGCATATTCAGCATAGGCAGACAGTTGTTTTAAAAACATGTGTTGGTGCTTTGTGAGACACATAGTTTATATGGACAGAGGTTAACTCCTTCTTCTGTACTGATTTCTTCTGAAAGATCCAATAAGATTTTCCAAATAAAAATTTGTTATTGCCTCTATCAAGTCTAAAACCCTGCTTTGAAGGACTTCCTGTAAAACACATCAAGATTTTCCTTTAAACCATATTCCAGTTGCATTTACCTAGGCTGAGACTCTTGTGGAAACTGGCTGTAGACAACAGAGAGTCTTCTTTTAAAAAACAGATCATGAGAATAGTTTTAGCCAAAATGGAAAATTAAATCCATATTTATGATGCTTAATCCCAAGATATGCTTCAAATCAGTTAGAAATTCCTCCTTCCCTGTTCCCCACTCACATCACCTCCTTTCCAGTGTTGTTTTGAGGCAGGTAAGCCAGGGAGGGGACTGCTGCAGTGTAGTGCAGGTTGGTTTGGTGTTCTGGGCCAGATGTTATGACAAGGGTGTGAGGTGACCAAATAAAACCCTCTCCTTCTGTGTCATTAGCAACGAAGAATTGATCTATTAGAGAGAAATTAGGTCTTGGCAGATTGTGCCCATCTTCTATTTGCTGCTGCCTTCACAGGGAAAGCACTTTGGTGGTGGCAGGGACATAACTTGTGCAGAGAATTAGCAGCAGCTGCTGTGCAGCCAATTGGCTTCATATATTTCATAACGGTGTTGAAGAATCAAAAATCAGATTTAACAGCTTTAAAGCAGGTTTCGAAGTTCAGTGCTCTTTAATAAACGTCCTCACTGCTTGTGATAGGAATACATTAAAGTCAGCCTTACACTTCTGTCAAGGAGGTTCACTAGCTGCCCCACAAATTCTCCTCAACAGCCCTTTGTTCTGAGCATGGGAAAGAAGAAAACTTTCATCAATTTGCCTCTGCCTTAGAAAAAAATTTCTGCCTTCTGAGATTGCTTTATGGATTTAACTGCTGACTTTGTGTGAGTTTTTTAGAAAATGTAAAGGTAGTGCTTTGAACCATATGTTTCTCACTCATGTCTTTTCTATCTACCATTGCGGAGTTTCTGTGTATCCCAGGCATGTTCCAGGGTGGCAGTCCTGGCACGCCAGGCAGGTCTGTGCAGGCAGTACACCCCAGGGTTCAAAAATCCCAGCCAGTACTTGGCTTATTCCTCCCTTCAACTGCAACTGGAAGAGGACAGTTAACATCTGTCCTGAGAAAATCCATCCAACTCCAGCCTTAGCAGATTTTAATGGTTAGCTCAGAGTATTGTAGCTTGGTAGATAGTCACTGCCACAGCTGGAAGCCTGTGCTCGAGAGAACATCACAGGGTTATCAAAGTTCAGGTGTGCTGGGTGGGCCCTGGACAGGATTTTGTCTCTTCAGAAACAGAGCAGGTACATTTGGATTTATTATTTAGTTTTATTAGTATTATTTTGGATCTATTATTTAGTTTTTCCATTTCATTTCTGACTTGTGCATGGCCATGACAGCATGTACACTTTGTTAACACAATGCAAGCTCTTTTAATACTTAAACACTTTAACAGTGTGTGTCAATCTTGCCCAGGGCTGGACCTGTAATGAAAGCAAAGCCCATAAGCTTTCTACCTTCGCATTTCTCATTTTCAGCAGGTGTTTGATCCCAGCCCTGCCCTTCCCTAGTGCCATCTGCAGTCCCTTTGCAGCTGCTTCTGCTGCCTTTCATTTGCTGAATCCAGAAAGTCCATTTTCTTAGTATATGATACACATGGCTTTTGGCATCAGTCAGAATCATAGATTCATAGAATGGTTTGGATTGGAAGACACCTTTAAAGGCCATCTAGTCCAATGCCTCTGCAGTGAGCAGGGACATCTTCAGCTAGACCAGGTCACTCAGAGACGCATTCAACCTGACCTTGGGTGTTTCTTGGGAAGGGGCATCTGCACCTCTCTGGGCAATCAGTTCCAGTGCCTTGCCACCCTAATAGTAAAAAAAATCTTGCTTATGTATAGCCTGAAATTACTGTCTTTTAGTTTAAAATCATTGCCTCTCGTCCTATAGCAACAGTCCTTATCGAAAAGTCTGTCCCCATCTTTTATAGAAGCCTCCTTCAAGGAAGGGTCTTAGCCAGCCTAATTCTGTGATTCTATGTGCAGCCTTGGTGTTTCAGATTAAGTTTCAAGAAATGGTAAATAAAATAATTGATCTATGGAAAAGAATAACAGAAATAATTCATATGCAATATTAACTGAAAAATATCTTTGAAGGGAAAAATTAGGTGGTTTTTAACTGGTAGATAATGAACAAATTGTCCAAGCCTGCCAAAGAAATGATCTGTGGGTAGGAGGGATAATCAATTTATATGAGTTCAAAAATTCCTCCAGAGATGTCAGCAATTATGTTGCATTACAGCATGAGATATTCAAACTGTAGTTTCAAGAGCAATCCTAGAAGGTTACAAAGGGTCCAAAGGATGAGATAGCTGCTCAGTGGGCATTTCTGTATTTCACACCATGTCCAGTTTCTGCACTGAAAAGATTGTGCTTCTGTGGTGAAAGTGTGGCTGGACAGCCCCACTACAGAACCTGCCAGGCCAGGCTTGAAGACCTGATCATAGGAATGCTTGATTGTGGCCACGGGCATGAAGGATTTTGAATTGATCCAACCTCTGGTAATGTGCTGGATCTTCCACTGCTGTTGTTATGCCAGCAGAGACATCTTTGAGGCAGTGTGCAGTGGTGGGCTTTCAGGTCTTGTGGCACTTGCCCAAAGGTTTTTGCATTTCCACGGAACCAGCAGAGCTGTAGGCAGGTGTTTTGGGAGGCAGATGGGACAGCCTGGAGCAAAACATGATACCTTGGGTTCCTCAGCTGTAAAAGGAGGAGAATATCTCCATCACAGGGACACTAAAAATAATAAAGCTGTAACCTACTATAGGAATTTTTAGAATAGAAATGAACATTGAATTGTACAAAGTACAGCTTTCAATGTCTTGTTGTCCTTGAATTGTGCCATTCTTGACATTATTGCAGAGAGAGTTTGTGAAGTATCTGTGTTTCACGTCCGTGTCCCAACTAGCACCTGCTCAGCTGGCAGCTCACACGTTTCAGGCCTTGAAAAATAGCTCAGGATCTGTTTTCATTCCTTTTCCAAATAATTGTCACCTTTTTCAGCCTCCACGGAGATCCAGTACTTACTCTTAGGGAAATTATAGCAACTCTGTTTGGGGCATCCCAACCTTAGCTACCCTGGATGATTCCCCTTCACTTCAGCACTGGTTTGCTTGAGCTGTAGAGGTTAAACTAAAACAACCATGTGCTTTGTCTCTAAAATGAGGCAGTATCACCACACTCTTCAACATGTGAATTCCTGAATCTCTAGATATCCATACAAAAATAACAGTACTGTCAGGGGTTTTTAAAGGCAGTAACCTTGCCTGTATTAGGCTAAAAAGCCAGAGTTTCTCTTTGCAATGTTGTAGCAAGTGACTGCAAATCCCAAGGGAAGCCATGGTTTTATAGGTGATGATGCTCCAAAGCTCCTTTTGGGCTGGAGTCCTCCCACCCATCCCTAGAGGAGCAGGTTGTGGCACTCCAGCATGCTTGTGCACGAGGATTCACACTGCTGCCTGTTGGACACATGGCTGCAATGAGAGAGCCCTGCCTGAAACCAGGGGACGTGTACTCTGGTCACCACTGTTGTGAGCTAATCACTTGTTAAGAAAAGACAACTTAGCTATTGGAACCTTTCCAAGATCCCCAGAGGCCTGGTGCTGTCCTTATGACCAGTGAGCCGATTACATGGTTGGACTATTGCATTTCCTAGGAGTCTGGGATAGGGGTTAATCACGCTGCTGCACCAAACACTGAGAATGTACAATACTCTGAACATGGTGCTTGGTACTGATAGTTATAGAAAACAGTTATATTAGTAGGAAAACTTCAAAATCAAGTCAAGAATGTGTGCTTATGTTTTTTTTTTCTGAAACCAAGAATATATTAACTCTTTGTAGGACATGCTGCAAAAATAAGAGGAATAAAAATGTATGCTTGCCTAACACTGAGCTTTCATCCTTATCGCTGCATATTGAAATTATGGATTCATTAAGTCTCCATAGTCTGGTTTTAATTTATTTTTGTGAACCATTTATTGCTCTGGAAACAAATGCCTCTTTTAAAACAGAGAACTGACAAGGATTACCAATGACTCTGTGGATTTCCCCAGAATACATTGCCAGTCAATTTTAGCTGCAATTTTTTTGATTAACAGGTTATTTAGCATTCCTGCTCTTTTGATCTTTGGCCCTTCACTGAGATTGTCAACAAGGCTGCATGAAAGGATCACTTACAGCCATGTTATCAGGGGACCATTGTATTGGTAGTAAAGAATATCTTAAATAAAACCCATCTGGTACAATTGCTGAAACAAGAAACAGACTATTTATCAGAATAAACAAGAAGCATTAATTCCAGTTCCTGAAAAGAAACAACTGGAATATGGCTTTGTTCAGGATCTCTGTGTTCAGGAGAGACATACACAGACAAAAGGAATGTGGTGGAAAATTCTTCAGTCCCTCCCTCTACCCCTTTTTTATTGACTGGGAGCCCAAGTGCCATCATCCTGGCAACTTAAATAGCAGTAGTTACACTATGGCAAGGTTAAGTGGTGAGGGCAAGGATAAAATAAGGAATTTAATCAAAGTTGTTGCTTTTCCCCTCCAGGGATGAGCACCCAGTATTGTTGAGGTCCTCATTTTTCATGTCCCTCAGTGTTACATTTCCACAATGTGCACCCTGCACCCTGGGTAACAAACATGCTTTTGAAGGATTTCTTCCTTCAGGATTGCATAAAGGAGCAAGCTGTGGAGGAGAATAAAAATGGTAGGGGAGGTACTGGAGATACAAGTGTGCTTGTGGTAAACCTTCTCTTGTAAAACTACATGTATAACACTTTTTTTCCATGAATCCATAGAGAATCAGTTTTCTCTGCAGATCACTTGTAGTTTGTATGCATGAAAATGTAATATTTCTGGTGCAGTGAAGTGCTTTCCTGTGTAGTTTTACAAATTGCTTTGCTGTATTCATGTCCTTTTTTATTGCTTTATTCTCTTCTTAGGAAGAGAAATAAGGCAAGTATGACTTGTCTTATACAATGCCCACGTCTTATAAGATGCCCACAAATCACAACCTGCAAACCATAGAATTATCTCCTTTTGAGTCTTTTGTGAATTTCGGTAACTTTGGGCTCATGAAACAGCAGATCTTTTGTACACAACCCAATTACAAAAATGTCATGTGATGCCTGCTCCATCCACAGGTCCTGTGTTCCTGGGCTATCCTGCTTTCCTTATTAAAAATGCATGAGTTGTTTCTTGCTCTGTTTTCGCCAGAGGTTCATTTATAGGAATTAAGCCTAAAACCCTTAGAACTAAAATACTTGCCTCAAAAAATGAAAAACAAAAAACCAAAAAGAAAACCAAAACAGCCAAAAAATAATTAGATGGGGCAAAAATCTCTCAATTGTGTGCATGTTTGGAAGCATGGATTAGAAAACTCCTGTGGCCCAGGAGACCAGCAGGAACAATAGATACACCCATGTGTTCTTCCCTGGAGGAATGTTCTCATATCCAATGTGAAGAACGTTCCTCCATCAGGGCCTCCTCATAGACATGTTTTTAGTGAGTTGTCAACTCCCAGAGGCAGACAACCGATTTTTGGGGCAGAATCCGCATTTTGCATAAAATATATAAATAATACGCAAGTTCCTGGAAACATTACCTTTCCTACCTTTGTCATATGTGCTTAAATTCATGTTTACTGGAATCTGCAGTCATTAGTTTATCCCAAAACCCTGACATCCCGAAATGTGCATTGAAATGCACGAACACTGCTGTTTGGTTAGATTGACTAATTGCTCATAAGCCACCTAACAACTCCCTCTTCCCTGCTGGATTCAAGGAAACACATTCTTTAGTATAATTAAACCTTTCTTTTTCACAAAAGTAGATCAAATAAGTCCATACCGTCTGCTCAAGCAGCCCTGTCTCTCTTCAGCTAGGAGGAGGTTGAGTTGTTCTTTGCTATTAAATGAAGTATTGATTTCCTGTTTCTGCTGGCTGACATCCTGTCATAAGAAAGACTTTAATCAATAGATCATATGTCAGCTGTAGTTATTTCACATATCGTATTATTATTAACATCATCATCATTTTTATTAGTTTGCATTTCTGCCTGAGCTGCTCTGGAGTACTACTGTGTCTTTCCATTTGCTCCTTCCTCCATCTCCTTTTCAACACAAGAGGTTTCATAGCATAAACTTCCAGAGAATAGACTTGTGCTGCCTCAAACCAAAAACAGTGGTATTAAAGGGAAAAATGCCCTTCCCCAAAAACCTACTGCTGCCATATGCTTTCTGTATCATCCTGAGTGAGTTGTTCCACCCTTTCTTGCCTGTTTTTTGCTGTACCAGATAAAGTATGAGCTTCTCTCCTTCACATTTGTGATTGCAGAACTTCTGGCAGGGCAAGGGCATCAGCCCTCTCCTCTGTGGGGAGTGAGTGGGGTTCCCTGCTCCTCTCAGTGGCAGGTGCCCACTTCCCCTTTGCCCATCTTTGCTGCCCAGGGGGCAGCTGAAGCCCCAGATCTCATCTCGTCTCACCACAGCGTTGCTGGGCTGGAGCAGCCACACTAACACGGGTTGTCTGTGCATCTGCAAAGTGCAGTAATTAACCAAAGGACATTTTCCCCTTTATTCTTATCTCATTCATACTAGTTTTTTACACAACTGCTGGCCTCACTTGTCTGTTACCCAAAAATGGTTGAGAGCTGGATCAAGTATACATTTCAGGAGAGAGACATTCTGCTACCTGTATTGTCAATCCACACACCTCATTTTTCACAGGATCTGTGGGGACTCCAGGCTGCTCAGATTTAGCCCATGTAATTTGTCATATCTCCTTTTCCCAGGCTTTTCTGTAGTGATGGATTTCTGTTGTGTCTAACATTTTTCTGTCAACTTCCAAGTCCTTTATTGGCAAAACGCACATTTGCAATCTCTAATAGAGGAATAGGACACAAAAATTCTTTTCTACAGTTGCATTCTTTTTAGCTATGCTGTTCCTTGCACATTTAACACATAATTGATGGCAAGCAGTTCTCTTAGAAAGAAGTTAATGTTTGGTTTGGGGCATTTTCAGAAGATGTAGATATTCAGTGAAAATCACTCGCCTTGCTTATGATTTTTTTTTTTTTATGTGAAGCATTATTTTGGTTAAGAAAACAGCAAAGGTTCATGTTAGGGTATTTGTATACTTATATAATTAAGAATGTCTAATGAAATCTTGCATTTCTATTTTAAAAATTATTTGTGGTTTTCATTCAAAATAAATTAGCTGCACAATGGATACATTTTAAGACATCTACTAATGAGTCTTATAAGTTTTTTTCTCATAAAATCATAGATATTTCTCCTAATTGATAGCAGTTCTGCCTTCTTTTACTTCCAAGAGGCCTAGGCATAGTTCTCTGAAATACGTAGAAATATTGTACAACATCTGGCCTTCAGGTATTGAGAGACAAAGTTATCCAAAAAGTAAAGCTTTGCACCAGAACCCAGAGCAAGTCTTATGATGCAGAAGCAAATCCTTTCATTCTGCTGTGTGCAGCCTATAGTTTAATGACAAAATATTTTAGTTTCAGGCTGTTTAAAATTCCCATTTAAATGAAAGAGAATGTAACAATTCAAAATTCTTTGACATAGGAAGAAAATATGAGCTAGTGAGATCCCAAGTTATATCCTAAGAAACTTTAAAGTGGTTATGCATAATAGAGATTTTACTTTGTATGTGAAACGGTACATTATGTACTCATCCTACATTTTCACAGTTTGTTTTCAATGTTGGACTTCTGTTTCAAAGCAATCATGAAAAACTCTCTATCTGTAATTTGAAGTAATTGAGCTGTGATGAGAGCTAATGGACAGATAAAATACCTTTTGACAGCTCTTCAAAATTTATGGGGAAAGGAAAATACCCATTCTTTTTTCAGAAATTCATCTATGAGTAACAGTTTTGATTATGGTATTCATGACTGGGGGAGATGCTCCCATACATCACAATTACTCCTAATGAACCTATACAAGGAATATATCTCCCCAGTCTGAAAAAGTAGTCATCTGATATTTTAGCTTTTCAACTTTCCCTCAGCCTTCAAAATCATACCTTCACAGTTTTCCTTCTGACTTTGCAGTGAACTTCTCCTAATTTCTCTCGAATACTTCCTTTCTCTTCACAAACTGTTTACTTGTGAACATGAAACTTTTAATTTCTCCCTTTTCAGAAGGCATCAGAAGTCAGTCAGCAAAATCATTGAATATTAGTATGAAGCAATTAAAAATGATGACTTTCTGAAGTGAATAGTAATTTTGTCTTCATTATTATTTTAGGATTTTTCCACAAATAAGATATGTGCTTTCACATAAACTAATCTTTTCAGATAAATCCAAGTCTAATAACAAGCAATGCAAGTTGTATATTTCTTTTTTAACTAACCTTAATTGTTAATCCAGCCCATACTACCCATAACCTGAATAAATCTGACTTTTTTTTTTTAAATTTAGTCACTTTTTTTGGTTATAATCAAGACCATTACCTAGTTTAGTCAAACTCCTAAGCACACATTTAAGAACATGCTCAGTGTCTTCTCTGTGTAGCCTGCAGCTTTCTGTGGAGTCTGTAGGATCCTGCTTTTCTCTGAGACTTTTGCTCTATTTCCACCGTGACTGAAACTGGACAATAGTTCAGAAGGATGAGCGTCCACCAAAATCTGCTTTTCAGTGCAGTCCAGAGTATTACGAGAATAGCCAGGAGCTGGTCTCCAGAATTAGTATTTTCCAGGTCTGCTGGAAGCTGCAAGTATATAAAAAAGCTAGTCAGGATCACTCTAGGTGTGGAAAAGTATGGCGCGTTTTACCAGTCCTCCAGGGCAGAGCTGTGTAGCTCCAGCTGAGCCAAACCACGCTTCCTCCTCCAGAGGCTGCTCCTGGGCCTGGTGGAGACACATCCAGTTTTCCTAAGTGATTTGCAGACAGACCCTTTGGAGGACATACCTCTAGAAATATTTTTAGCCCAGAGATGAGTTACAGGAGACAGACTTCGCTCAAGCTTTCCCTTCCTTCGTGTCTCTAAATGTTTTCTACCCCCATCACACTTTTCTGGGCTGAGGACTTTGAAGGTGCTTCTACCTCCCGTAAATCTGCTGCTTTCTGTACAATTAGCACCTCAGTTCACGTGCTAGACATGTTCTCAGTCCTGCTTTCATTGCTCAGTGGCAGGGAAGATGAAATTGCAGCTCATAAGCTTTGCTTTAAGGTTAGTTCTCCTTGCTCTGTGGTGGTTGCTCTCTTAGTCTGAGCCCGACTGCCCCAGCTCTCACACAGCCCCTAACTGAGGAGGTACAGCTCTATTCATATGAAGTTTTCTCCTTCCTAAGGCAGTCCAAATCTTTTTCCCCTGGATCACATGAGAGGTCCAATGTAATGTTCAATTCAGTTTATAAAATTTCTTTGTATATTTAAAAAAAATTACTTAAGAGCATACTCAGTGTAAGCTTTGGATTTTTCTTCAAAAGTCTGCTTGCAGTAAACCAAGAAGCAGTTTAGATTTTAATTTATTTCTCTCTCCTGGATATCAGTCACTTCACAGGTCTCACAGTCAGAGTGGGTTTCAGGATTATGTCTGCCACTACTTCAGTGCTGTCTGGGACACTGAAACATGTGGTGCATGCAGGGTTAAACAGAACTGTGTGTTGCTTTTTAAGGTTCCCCTTATGACTGCTTCACCAGACTTGCTGCAAAAGGGCAAAAATTTTTCCCAGTTAAGATTATAGGGAATTTTTTTTATTATTATTATCCTGACAAATGTACCTAAACACACATGAAAATTAAATTAATTAATTGTAAATTTTTCTCAGAGTCACTGAAGCTGTGGAGGAACCTCAGGGCTACTCTACAGCAGTTTTCAATATTCAGAATCCCTAGCACATACCAGAGTTTTCAGCCTTTGGGAAAAAACAACATAAACCTTCATCTTTCTATGTTGCTATTAATAGCTGGAGGAAAGGCAACAGAAATCTTATCTCAAAGCTAGCTACACTTAATAATTTGGGTTTGTTATGTTAGCTCAGACTGGAGCCTTTTACTATTTTAGAGTGAGATTGTTGGGCTAATTTCAGTTAGGTACTCCCACAGGAATGCCACTATACCTCCTGATTGATGTAAATCTATTTCCTATGCAAAAAAGTTTATAAGAATTGCAAATTTCTCAGTCTACGTCTCTGGAATTTCAATAGTTTGTGTGAGATTTCAGAGTTCCTCACTCTGGCATCTCCTGCAAAGCTCATAAACACTACAAGAGCAGAGACCTTCTGGTCCAGGTAGCAAATAATGCTCATAAATTTTATAGCGGGGAGAAGTGCTGAAGGCAAATGTCTAGTACTCCAGCTTTATAAATGCCACTGGTGTCATTAGCCTGTTGGGTGTTCCTAATCCTAGCCAAAATAAGATCAAAGAGGAATACCTTCTGGTACTTAAATACGGATACATTTTACTCTCTTCTTGTTTTCTCAACCCTGAATTGTAAAACATCAGCTACGCTGGAAAAAGAAGTTCTGTCATTCTGATTTCCTTTGCACAAAAAAAAAAAAAAAAGGGATTTCATGTGAAATCAAAGTAACACATGAAAAAAAACACCCATTCGTAACAAAATGTTTGTGTAGCATATGTGAATATGCATTTGTGTCTTCATCAAACATCCTAAACAAAGTGGTACATTTCTATTTTCAGAAGAAAAGACGAAATTAAATAAATCAGGTAAATTCTTCTGGAACATCCTGAGTTTTTCAGGTCCATTGTTGCCATTGTCCCAGCTGCAGATGGGGCCCACTGGGACACACCTGAGATTGAACCAACCAAGCAGGGATATGTAGGACAGGGAAGCTGCCAGAGCAGAAATCCTAGTGCAGGCTTGAGAATTTCTATAGGAACCATGGCATAGTAATGCCTGAGGTAGAGACTAGCTTCTTAATTTTACATACATTACTTCCTTTAGCAATAACCAATTAAAACAGATTCACATTTGACAGAATCCATTCAAAAGGAGGATAAGTATTTTGTGGAGTTGAAAACATTTCATCAGTACTGTTTAAAAACCAGGATACTATGCTCTGTAATTTATCAATTTAAAAGGAAGTTGTGCTTTCCACAAAGATCTAAGAAAATTTGTTGGCTTCAAAAGGGAGCTGTTAAGAGGAGGAAGAAAACAAGTTTTGGGTAAACCAATTGCTACAATAATTATGGGGGTTTTTTTGGTGAGATGGATCACAAGAAATATAAAAAAATGTTCCTGGAGCTTGATTGGCTTTCACTACATATGATGCCATCACTTTCATCTTTAGACCTCACCTTACATTCTGCTGACTTGTTATCTCTCTGGACCATGGTACTTCCTTACTAGTCACGCTACGCTCACTTATTCACATTGCTACATTTCTCTGCTCTGCTGTATCTGTCTGGTTTCAAGCTTTTGAATACAATTTCAGGTCTGTTACTGCAGTCTAGCTGCTGGAGCCTCTAAAAGATACTGGTATTCTGGAAATTTCAGTTACAGGTTCAAACCTATTTGTAGCCCCACACTAATCTCATGCTGTTTTACCAAGTGAAAGTGAATCACTCCATGCATTAACAGTCCCAGAACACAGAAGTGCTTCAGTCTTGGGCCTGCCTGTATCCAAGCATTGTGCTTTCTGTAGGAGGAGATGTTCTCGTCATTTTTTGGCCCCCTGCTGTGCATGCACCACAAGGAACCAGGTAAAGCCAAAAGGAGGGCTCTCTCTTCACCCCCATATGATGTGCTCTTCTGGAGAATTTTGTGGTTCCTCTTTACTCAACCCATCCTTCCTGGAAACTGCTCCTCTCCTGTGTCCATAGCACAACAGATACCAAGTGCAGCCATGCCTTGGATCTGTGCATGGAAAATGGTGTGATTCTGTCATCTGCCACATCTGGGAGCATCCCCACCACCACCAGGGAGAGTGGCCAGAGACCCTCAGACCACCCGTATTTCATGCTGTGACCAGTACCTTTATTGAGCAGAGATACAAATCCAGCTGACTGGTGGGTCCAGTGCAGGAGGAGGTAGCTGGGGGGCAATGGTTTCTTGAAACACACTTTCTTGATCTTTTTAGGCATAGCAAATGTAAGGGAGGCAAGACAAAGCTGTTTTGAAGGCTGAGAGATGGTAGTTATTTAAATTATTTCTGAAGTAAATACTTCAAAAACTGGAGCACAGGGAAGAGGCAAAATTAATGGATAAAATCATAGCTGATTTCCAGCTGTGCTTCAAAACAGGTGGGGAATGATGCCCACCACAGGGAACCAGAACAGGGTAATGCAAAGAGGAGCATTGCCCAGAGCCCTCAGTGGGTCCTTCAATACCATGTGCCCAGAATAAACAGGGGGGATTCCCTATGTATAAGGATCAAATAATGAAATATGGCCTTTAAGATACAGCATGAAGCGCTGTGAAATTATTCCTTAAAGACCTGCAGCTGCCCTAGAAGCCTTTAGCCTCATTCTTTGCAATCAGAGGGGTTCAGAGCAATTACCCCAGATGCCTGCCTTGCTCTCTCTTCAGGGACTCTGAGGGGAGCAAAGGGTAACAAACCAGCTGAGGTCTGGTCAGGCTCAGTGGCTGCCTCCAGCTTTTGGTTGCCAGATAAAGGTCATCCCACCAGTTATAAAGGTGTGCAAGAGCAGACTCCTGCAGGAAGGCATCCAGGTGCTAAGAGGGTCAGAGCTTTACCCTGGATAAAATTTATCTGCTGCACAACTAGATAAACATCAGCTTTCTGCAGGAATGGACTCAGACAGCATCAGCCACATAATAGCAGTGGATCACGTCAAACAGAATCATAGAATGGTCCGGAAGGAATCTTAATCATCTAATTCCCACCCCTGCTGTGGGCAGGGACACCTTCCACTAGACCACATTACTCCTGTTACATCCAATCTGGCCTTGAACGCTTCCAGGGATGGGGCATCCACAAATTCTTTGGACAGCCTGTTCTGGTGTAGCATCACTCTCCTAGAGAAGAATTAGTTTCCAATAAATCTAAACAATAAATAAATAATTAAAAAACAACTAAATAATAAATAATTAATAAATAAATGATGATGCATCACATCCTTCATATGTTTTCACAAACAACACTATCAAGTCCATCTTGGACTAGAAACGCCAAAGCTGAGAGGCATCTGTCAGGAAGAGAGAGAGAAACACAAGAGTTTCTGGGAGATCCTTCATGCATAGTATCACATGCTCAGTTATGCCAGTGATGCATTAAAACTGTTCTTTTTGAATGCAGCAAACTTACAGAAAATGAGTGTATGAGCCTATCAAAAAAGCAGTCTCTCCTTCTGGTTCCTGTGCGACTCTGGTGTGAGCATCTCAAAATCCTGGATAAAATTTATCTGCTGCACAAGTAGATAAACATCACTTTAGCCATCTGCAGGAATGGACTCAGACAGCATCAGCCACATAATGGCAATGGATCAAGTGAAACAGAATCATAGAATGGTAAATAAAAGATAGGTTTTTAACTGCTGTCTGTAACAGATGGGGGAGAGTCGAGGCAAAAGGTCTTGGAGAAACTGAACAACTTGCAACCCTACCCTGGCAGGGGCCATTCCTTTCTCCTAGGAGATGGCTCCATAGATTTGTTTAAGGAAAGAAATCAATATCTGATGTTGGACAAAAATTGCAAGCGAAGTTTCTGGTTACAGGAAGATCAAGGAGCATATGAATGTGATCCCATATCAGCTCCTTTAGATCAAAGTAATGTGACCTGTTCCTCATCCCCATGGACTTGAGATCAAAGGGATCAAGACTTCACCTGAAACCTCTAACAGGTTCCCTAATGGGCATCACCAGCAGACAGAATTCAATAAAAAATTGAAATAAACTGAAATGCAGATGTGAACCCTTCTAAGATTTTTTAAGTCAAATGGGAAAGAAAAGTGATGCTTAGCACTTCAATATGTAACACTATTTCATGCACTCAGAAAAATAATCTAATTTTTTGGGGTGGGGCCAGGGTGAGCTGCAGGCTGGTTTTGAACTTTGGTTCTGGGGGCTGGAGGCTTTTCCTTTCCCAGGTGTGGTGTTGGAGCATATCCATGTCACCAAGGTCAGCAGGGCTCCTCTGGTGCAAGGAGTTACCAAGAGAGGAAAATCAGCTGCTGGCATGTGATATCTGAGGAAAAAGGCTAAAAATACTGACAAGAGTCCTTGCAGTTTCTGCCTGGGTTCAGGTGGCAGAGCTGGTGGGCTCCAGCTGAGTACAAGGTCACACCTTTCCCTGGGACAGGTGGAACTCCAGCCTCAGCCCTGACCTCCCTTCACCTTCATAAAGAATACTCCTTGTGCTGCAAGTGCTTTTGATCTGTCTCCAGCTGTGGCCAGAGGTCTCTGGGGTTCTTCTCAAATCTGCCTTGTTATGAGGTTACAAACATAGCCCATCTCAGTTTTTCTCCCCAAAATCCTTCTGTCTTTTTCAAGTTTCTTTGAATGAAGGACTTTGGCTTTTCACAGATGGGTTTCTGGGTCAGCATTATCAAATAACACTGGTACTGAGGGCACATTTTATTCCAGTAAGATAACTTATATCAGTTTCACAAATGAAACAATTTTTAGTGGCAAAGAACTTTTTTTTTTATAACTATTTCTGACCTGATTTTTTCAATTGTGGGAACACTTTTCTTTTGCACTACCAGTTGGTTCATAGCAATAATCATTTGAGCTCAAGTAAAGTAAATAGTTTTTCTGTGATTTTTTAATCAAAAGCAGCTGTGCTTTAGATATTTCTCAGCAAATTTCACCTATGCATGGAAAAAGAAAACACAGACTATGCTTCAGAATACATGTTTTGCTTATCACAAGATAAGCACACAATTTGATCATCATGTTATTTATCAGTTTTCCACAAACATAGATTTTAAATGCACTTGTTTGCTCTGTGTGTTTTTTTTTTGTGAAAGGGAGGGATTTTTTTCATTTCTGCACCCACCCTGAACTGAGGCAAGCACAGAACTTCCAGGAGTGTCCCAGAGATGCACCTGGCAGCTGTGGCATCTCAGAAACCTGAAATACTGCAGATTGGTTAAAGGCCAAAAGGGTCTTTGGGTGACTGTGGGGCACTGAGAGGTTGCTGTAACTGAAGTCTTAAGGATAAAACCTCTGAAATATGCCCAGATATTTAATTAACTTCTTCAGACCCTTACAACTGTTTAGCAGGTGAAGGACCCATCAATATACTTGCAATGCGCCTTAAAAGAGATGAGAACCTTCTCCACTCACAGGCAGCATTTCCAGCATTTCCATCATTGTGTAAAGTGGAAATTTGCATAATTTCCCCATCTGACAGGGAAATGGTTCCTGGAGAATCATTTTGAAGGCATAGTTTTTAATAGAAAAATCTAAAAATGTTTACTTTAAAAAGGGGGTAACATTCATCTGGATGCAGGCTGCCTGGAAATTTAGGCTTGGTTTCTGAATCCCATATATTCTTCAAAATACATGTTCACTCCAAATGAAGCCATATCTTCAGCTTAATACATTTTTTGTGTTGAGCTCAACCATCCATCTCAAAAGTTGAATACGCTAATTCAGAGCATTCAAGATTTACTAATGTAGCTTTCAAATTGTAATGCAGATAACAGTGCCTCTCTGTGAAAGCATTCAATTTAGAGATAAAATAGAAAAGGACTCTATTCTGCATTTCAGTATTGATATAATTTAAATGCCACAACAGTGCAATTCATTCTTACATGCCTTTGGCTAACTGCCATCACAAAAATGGTGTGTGGGGAGAGGGAAAAAAAGAGAAGTTATTGTAGAAGTATACTGGGAAAGGGGTGATTTTTATGGTAGGAACTGTACCTGTGCCATTATTTTTGTTGCAGAGCTGCAGTTACACTGTGGCCATAAATTGTCAATGGGCAGGCTTGACCTATGAAATACATTATTTTTCAAAGTCTGCCAACTATTTTTCTATTATCAATTCTAGTAATTATTGCATTTGCAAACAAAGAAACAGTAGAACTGAGAACTGAACAGCAAGACTCTTAGAGACTTCCAGAGTTCAAACATTCAAGCAGTTACAATAAATGGTTTTAATGCACTGAGGAGGCTTTTACCTATGTGTGCTGCAGTCCCAGGAGTATCAATGGACCAGCTATCTGAATGGGAGAAGCTGGGTATTTCACACTCAGATTTTCCTGGCCGTATGGTTTTAGAATTATTTGCTCACATTAGAATTAGTGGGAATAAATTATTTTAACTAACTCTAAATATTGTGACTCATGCAATAAAAAGTGACCTGCATTTGAACTTTAGCAAACCTGGGAAAAGTCTCATAAATATTAAAGAGTGGTGCATTTCGTGCAAGGTCCCTTTAAGCAAACCTGCCTGTTTCCGTAATGCAACAGTGTCTCAAGTCTAATTGAATAAAAATTGGTGATCATGATTCTTTTAAAACAAGTAATGCATTAAAAGTTTCTGTAAGAGCTCACTCCCAATATAACTGACCCATTCTCAAGCCAGTACCGTGGTCCAAAACAAATTTTCAGGTCATGCACAAGGTACTTCCATCAAAACAACAAAACAGTTGTCAGTCTTCACCATCTCTTTTCTTACAGTAATTCTTATTTTTACTTGAATTCCCATTTAACAAGTCTTTCTCTTTTTCAGACACAAACTGGTTTTTGAAGTCTGCAAATGCTGTGTCATCCACTTAGAGGAAGCCCCAGTCAATGTAATCATTTGAAGTTAGCATATTTTAAGAGCACAGAATTAAATTGTAAAATATTTTGGCTGTGTTACAGTGAGGATTGCAGCAATGAGGAGTGCTGTTTATTTTTGATTAGAAAAATAAACTGTAAAGGGACAAAATAGTAGAGTGGGGTGAGGGAGGTGGCCTAGTTCTGGTTGTGTCCTCAATAGAGTGACTGCTGTCTGTGTCCAGAGGTAGGATTTCTATCAACACAGTGTTGACTTCTACTTGGAATCATAGGAAATAAGGCTGATCCTTATTTCCTCATAGCCCAGTCTGGCAGGTACCCCTGAGTGTGTGTCTGTGGTGAGGTGGAGCACAGCAGAGTCAGGGAGCAGGGGGGGAGAGCAGTGCTTGGGGGTCTTCAGTGCTTGCAGCCACATTCAGTGTGTCTGTATGAAGCCACAGTTGCACCCTTTCACTTCAACAAAGCACAGCACTGGGTTGGCTGGACTGCACCCACATCACAGCCAGTGAAGTCCAGGGGTGCTGCACTGTGCAGCAGGAGCACAGGTCTCTGCTTGTTCACTTGTCTTTCCATCATGCGCCACATTGTGGTGTACATTCCAGGAAGCCACAGACACTGTAAAAATCTTACTGTGGTCAAGCTAATGGCTAGCTTGAAAAACAGATAGAAGTTTCTTTTTATATCTAATTTTATCTAATTTCAGTGTGTGTTGCTAGCACCATAGCTGTTTGATCCTCTTGTTTACTCTGTAAGGCTCTTTGTTACCTGATACCTTGAAATAAGGATATCCATGGGCTATTAACCTTTTTGTTTTCTAATTAAAAAGATGGCATTTCCTCAGATGTGGATAAATGCTGCTTCCTAAATACTTCAAATGTTACTTTCCTTTTGATTTATAGCAGGATAAAGAACAATTTTCTTCAGTATATCTGCTTTTGTTCACTTACCCTCTGAAGAGTCAGTCTTTTCAGTTTGTCTCTAAAGCAAGACTTATTTTCTGCCTTTATTGTGCTGTATACATTAATATTTGCACTATCTCTTTCTTTCTAGTTAAACTCTATGTTCTTGAGATATGAAGCTCAAAACAGACATACTGTTGAAAGCAAGGGTGAGCATTTTGTTTACTTTGGGACCTTACCAGTGAAGAGTTTTCTTTTTTGTCCTTTTGCATCCCAGTGTTTTGACTGTACCTGCAAGCAGAATTTCATGGACACAGGGCTTTTGTGGCTGTATTACATTTCCATACTAGTAATGCAGAAGAGTCATTCACACCACTTCCTCACATTTGTTTGTTTGCCAGCTGTCACATTGTTTCAGCAGGATTCTCTTGAGGAGATCCTCCTAGATTTTTCTAGTTTTGATTAATGTAAATAATTTTTTCTATTTGTCCACACTTTTGTTTCTCAGGTAATATATAAATATAATAAACACTATAATTTTAGTCAGGAACTTCATGCTCAAGTGTAACTTTCTGTCTAGAGACAAGTGACCCTTTATCGATCCATCTGTTCCTACAGTGTTTACAGGCCATATCACTGCTTATCTTTCATGCCATGATTTACTTATCTTCTCAAACAGAACTCTGCCAGTGGCTTTTTGAACCTGCTGCTGAACTATATCAGCTGCTTCTGGTTCCATTTGCTATCTCATAGGCTGGTGAAAAATGAAACTATCTCTCTGAGTCTCTTTCTCTGAGCAGCAGTTTAAGCAGTGCAAGAATCATAGTTGTGACTGAACCATTTGCCTTTTGTTTCTCTTATTCTAGGAAAGTACAGCTGAAAAATCTTCCTGTCTACAACATTTGACTTATGCCTTTCTTATTGACTGATTCTCCCTTTTATACCTTGTCTTTCTCTATCTTAAATTAAATCAACATTAGATATCTTTGAAGCCAGACATCCTTCGAAACTTCATGCTGATTGGCAGAGGCAGATATCAGCTAAGCAGCAGAATCAACTTAAGGAAAGGAAGATACAGCTACTTTATAAATGCATTTTCTTTTTTTTTTCCTTCATTGTTCCTTGTGCTCCTAAAAGGGAAATAGCAGTGCTCTTTGATCTTAGAAGACTGCAACGCATTGATGAGTGGAACAAAACTATTTCCTTGCCTGTTATGAGACAAAATATTTCATTTTCCCCATAATTTTTAGTGTTAGATTGCTCTGAAAATTGCAGAACATAGCAGCTGATATTAAAAAGAATTTATCTCAGCTTTTTACTAGATTCAGAAAGGACTGGAGAAATGCATTGCATTAAAAATCCAATCTGGCCAATCAACACTGTCTCTGGCTCGAGAAGTCCCTGACCTGTAACACCCTGCAGACAGGGGAAATAACCCTGTGTGCTTGCCCTATGCAGTCATTCCTTTCTGTGCTCTCTGCTCTTGGCAGCTGTTGAAGAAAAGGTGTGGGCAGGACAGAGACCTCTGTGAGATCCAGCTCTCTGGGGACACGGGAGGGACAGCTGCTGCTGAGTGGTGATGCCTGTCCGGGTGTGTGGAAAACCTGGTTTGTCCCAGAGAAACGAAGGTGAGCCCATACACGTCGTTGTAAGGGAGCTGGGACTGCTCTCCTCACTTACACAGAGCACGGGAATTTGGAGCTGCTGAAAAATTATCTGATCATTTTCTGCTGAGCAAAAGCAAAAGCTTCCATAAGAAGGCAGGCACTTCAGTACAGAGGATATTGTTACTTTGTGAATTATTTAATGAAGATTATAGAAACTGTACTCAGCATCTTTGGAATATGACGTCTTTGATCAGCTATGTTGCAAAGATAGGCTGAGGTAAAAGACAGGGAGAGAATGCATCGTTTCTTTTAATTAAAATGATTGATTACTACAGTGTGGGATAGTCCAGAATCATTAATGTTCTTAATGAATTGCTTTATTTGTGGATTTTTTGAAAGTCTCTTGTGGATATACATTATCAATATCTTCCTTTGCTAAAGCAAATAATTTTTCCTCTGTTTTTTTAGTACACAGATAGGCACACTCAGAATTACAGACAACAAATCTATTCATAGGCAGGAGATCTAAGTTATTGTTTTCTAAAACATACGACCTTCTAATAACCTTTCCAGAAAGGCAAGATGCAGAATGAGACAGAAGTAATTAGGGAAGTTACAAATGTTAAATTACAGCTTCTGAGAAACAGTTTAAGCACTGATTAATCTTTGCTGGTCAGTGTTTTGCCCTTTAGGAGGATAAGGTGTAAATCCCACTCGAGGGCTGTCGTTATTATCCCTCTGCATGATGGAATGAGGCCCCTGGCCACAGCCTGCTCCTGCCAGAGCATCCCCTTCCTCCCATGGTGCTGCCCACCTGAGAGTCCTGCATTCCTCCCGGGACTAGCAGCCCTTCTCAGCAGGGACATGCCAAGGGATTGGGGGGGCTTTTATGAAGGTTGCTGCTCTCAGCTGAATCAAAAAGAGATGACATGTCCTCACCTAGAGTTTGGCAGAAGTGATGGCAAATTGGTCACTTGATTGACTGTTTCTGCTTGGTTGAGAAAGCTGAAAATGGCACGTCTTCAGTCTCTTTTCCCATCACACATCCCGAGCATGGTGGTATGCTGTGCTTCAGACAGAAGGTCCCTATCTTTCTGGGATTTCTGACTCTTTAATGGAAGTGGCTGGAAGAAAATATTTTTTAAATCTCAAAATCAGTAGCTCTGGAACAAGATTTTTGAATTACAAAGGTTCTTAACACCTGGTTAGGTACCAGGTTAGGCAGCACTCAACTGCTTGACAATTATCAAATTCACCTTCATTAGGTGGGCTTGATGCCTGTGCCATTCTCCCTGTGCTGATGCTGCAGTCATCAGTTATTAGTCCTTTAAGATCCCAGGAGATGTCTCACTGAAGGGGCTGCCTTGGCTCAGTCATTCCAGGGAGGCCACAGGATCCTGTGATTTCTCATTTGTCAATCATCCTTCCTTCCTAAAGCCAAGGCACCTCCTCCTGTGGAGTGCAAAACTCATCTGCTGTGTGCTGGCAGGAGCCTTTCACAATACAAAAGTGTGATGTCTGTAGCTCTGGGCCACCGTGGAACTGTGGCTATGGAAGAAACAAAAGAACTGCTCGTTCTGCAGGCGGGTGTCCAATGGCTTGCTGGCTGGAGGGAAAGGAACTGGATCAGCTCCATCCATCCAGAAGACTTCAGCAGGAGATATTTCTCTTCTGCTCTGAGTTCAGCCTGTGAAGGTATTACCCCTACAAGGGTAGTGCCCCAGGCATGGCAAGTGCTCGTGTCCAGGGCTGCACTGCAGTTGCCCATTATTTGGGGCAGTTAAGGAATTTTACATGGTGAGAAAGTAGGCTGCTATTTTTTTTCCTAAGTTCTCCCTGCTCATCAAGTTTGAAAGCCTAGGGCAAGATTAATTAAAATCAATGGAGCAAAGCAAATTAAGCACTTTAAAGTGCTCTTTGGGGGGCTATCAAAACTAGAATAATTCAAAATAAATAGTCAAATGTCTGGGGCTTGTTATGAGACTATTTTTTCATTCTGTCCATTCATCTGCTCTCTCTCTCCCTTATTTTTTTATCTGTTTTTCACAGAGCTCAGCAGATGCTCTTTCCTCAGTGTTTCACACCAACATGTTTCTGTGCAATCTCAGGACTCTGCTCCCACACACCTAAAATAAAGTTCACACTACAAACACACAGCCTAATCCAGCAACTTTTACTCATACTAGTAAGCCTTGCAGATATATAAATAGCAGTGTTCAGGTTAATAGGATAGTTTGTGAGAAGAAAAGAGTAGGTTCACAATTCTAAGTAATCATGGGATGAAAATCTGCATTTTGCTTTGTCTAAAAGAAGCACAATTTTACATTGTGTATGATTATCAGGAAAAATCCTATCACTTGCAGATACCTCCTAATTCCTCAAGCTGTCTCCCCAGTTGTCCTCCAGATTAAAACCTGGACTAAACTCTACATTCTCCATACAGGAGGAATTGTAAGGGTAGATATTCACTTGAAGAAATCTCAGGTGTGTTTGTTTTTGGGTTTTGATTCAGTCTGTGCTTCTGTGCCACCTGAGAGTTCCTACATGACCCTGTTTGGTAAGAAAATCTGCTAATGTATGGCTACTTCTGCTTGAGGTCTTAATCCCTTTTAAAGGTATTTCAGCTTGTTCAACGCTTCCTAGTGTAATATGGGGAATGTGAAGGTAGTAATTTAAATCTCTACCAAAGTAATCATTGCATTAAGCTATATTCAGCCTGATTACACAAGCTCAACAGTGGCATTCATAATTCTGATGCCTATTTAGTAAACCTGGGGGAGAAAAAGGCTTTTTGCCTCTCCTCACTGCTTTCAAAACTGAAAGTTAAAAATAAGGAATTCAGATGTATTTCTGCATTAGAAACTAACAAATCTTTCTTACCTCTGAAGAGCTTTTTCAAGGTTTGGGTCTTGTATTGCCTTGTTATCCTTACAAAAAACTGAGTTGAATAGGGAGGGCGTAGTAAGAATTTGCCTTCCTGAGGAAAGATTTTGTTTACTCCAGTTAAAAAAAGTCACTGAACATTGCAGAAAATTTCTTTTTGATTGATTTATAGTTTCAAAAATCTAGTCCATTTTGGGCTGACTTGCACTCAGTATTTGCTTCTCATGAATATTTGAGTGATGAGGTTTTACTGGGATGGACATTCACAGCAAGTGAATACATACCCTATTCAATTAATATAATTTGCTTTCATATAGCAATTAAAGGCCCCCACTGGCAGCTCCAGGGAGACAGTTTACATGAGGAAGTGTTCAAGACCCACATCCTATAATTCATGTCTTCATTTTTAAGGGTTTCTGCCATTCTTCTCTAATTCCTTTTCACCTCTCCAGTTCCACATTTGAAAAAAGGTTGCAAATTTTTTTAAAACAATGTAAGCTCCTTTTGTCCTATGCCCTGTCCAAACCTTGCTATGTACCTCTTTCTCTATTTTAGTATTGACATAAATACTTGCCATCTTTGGAAAGTTTTAATTCTGAAAATTTAAATGTTCAGGTGCAGGTGTTTGTAGGGGAAAATCTTTCTTATCTTCTACTGTCCTCTGAGGTGATATAAATATTACAGTCAGGTAGTCATACAGCTGCTGTTCTGTCATCTAATAAAGAAGAATATAAATCAGAAAGGCTTCATTATATGCATTTTACTCTTTAGAAAGCTTTATGGACTGGTGGCTTCCTCAGATGAGCAAACTGACCAGCCTTGCTCAAAAAGCAGTTTTCTTCAAGCAAATGTCCCAAAAGGGCAAATGTAATGTAAAGGCTGTGGGAACCCTCTGTATAGTCCTGTAAATACTGTGTATTTCCATGGGAATTAAACAGCTGATATTTTGCTCTGTAGAAAGCTAAGGCCTAAAGCATCTTACCAGGCCTTGCTTTCAGAAAGTTAAAGTAGTATAAACTGGTCTTCTAGGCTTCCACATCAGTCATGGAGGGAGTGAAGGTCTGTACCTCCGAGGAGAGTTTGCCATGCTGGGATGGGTGCCTGAGCTGAGCAGGATGAGTCACTCGCCGGGCGTGCTTCTTTCTTTTCACAGTCACAGACGACAGGCTTCGAGGAGAAGCTCTGCTCTTGGATCTTCATGTGAGGCAGCACAAATGCCACTGAGCAGGGTAATCCTTGCTGCAGCTCTCCATATTGCCAGGAACCACACCAGTAGCTCTGATTCCTGCCAGACAGGGACTGCCAAAATGCTGCTGCTGAGCCCCAGCAGTTCACAAGGTCACGATACTCAGGTCAAGACCCCTCCACCGTGTCAGCCCTAGGAGAGGAAGAAGTTTCTGGGAGGGGTCTGTCTCCCCATCCCAACATCAGCGGGTCACTGCAGGAGAATGCACTTTGTTCACCAAGAGGAGGATGAAATAATATGCAGGCAATATGAATTGTTTTTCCCAACCTTGCTTTTCTGGTCATCAGGTTGCTGCCAGCATTGTTGCCTGGGTGCATGTCTGCCACAGGAGAGCATCACTAGCTGTGGACAACTCTCTTGAAACTGCTATCAGGGCAGGGCTTCATCCTTCCCTGCATTGCCAGGTGTAGAAGCGGCTTCCAAGAACACCTTAAATATATTCTCATGATTCTGTCACAGCTAAGGGTTACACAGAGGAAGGAAAATTGCTCATGTTGGCAATCCACAGCCAGACTCCTGTGTGTGTTAGAAGCGGACTCTGCTGTGAGCCTGCCAGTCAGACAAGAACATCATCCATCATGGTCTGTGACAAAGGTATTTTCACTTATAGAAAATCCCATCCATTTAGAAACTCTGCATAGCCCTCACCAAAATACTTGCTTTTCTATAGATACAACATTCTTTCTCATCAACAAAAGCAAAATAAATTATAATGAACTGCTGTTGTTCAAAAGCTAGTATCTTATAATAATCATATTAATTCTCCTCCCATCCATGCTTTAATGAAAACCTCTCCATGCCACTGTTCGGTTTCCCTGGTTACTGTGACTTTCTGTGATTCAGGTGTAAATTTCTGATGTTAAACATGGTGTCTTATTGCTTTTATACTGTAATAAAAGTTAGAGGGGATCAGTGAGCTTTAGTCTGAGAAAAAAAACATATCCTTATTAATTATGTAAGAAAGGCAGCATTTCACTATGTTCTTGTTTGTATTTTTTAAACAATTAGAGGATGTCATAGTTTGAGCCCAGACATAAACTGATCCTCACACAGCCACTTACTCACTTTCTTCAGTGGGATGGGGGAAAGAATTAGAAGAGTAAAGCTGAGAAAACTTGTGGGTTGGACAAAGACCATTTAATAGGTAAAGCAAAAGTCTTATGTACACAAACAAAACAAAACAATTCATTCAGCACTTCTCATGGTCACACATGTGTAACTATCCCAGTCAAAACCAGGTTAGAGAAGAGCTCCATAACACAAGAGTGAAACCGAGAAAAAATTATTGTGCTTGAGTATAGAAGATACAGGTTTTGTATAAAATTTGATGAATATTTGATTTACATTTTTCTAATTTCAAACAAAGTAATTGGATATTTTGAATACACAGGAAAATTTTACTTTGAGGAGTCATAATTGACATTCTGTCTTCAGCAACAAATGAAAGATGGCAGCTTTCTTGCCTGTAATTGGTGTGGATAGGGAACAGTTTCAGAACCCCCTCTGCCAGGAAAGCAATGAGAGCATCTTGCAGGAGAAGTACTCTCTTGCACTTATACTTCTACTCACTGCTTCTTTCAGGGCTAGTATGGATGCAATGATTTGTTTTGCCCAGTGGCTGTGTTTAGACCATCCCATTTTAGAAGGTTACAGCTGAAAGTATTACAAATCTCATTCCTTCTCCCCTCTCATAATGTATGCTTAATATACATTGCATTTCATCCCACTTGGACCATGAAATTGGTTACATGGAGAGTTTTATAACATCTACTCCACCACTTTAGGAGAATGGTTGGAAGTAAGTATCCTTAAATGTTGGCACTGTGTGGTACTTTCCATCATACTTCCATGATAGCATTACCTTGCCTGACAACAATTTTTGTACTGAGAGATTGTGAATTTGCTTATTTTACAGATATCCTTGTTGTGCAAAAGAGGAAAGGTGAAAGGGAGTTTATTATGAGTTTTAATCAAATTAAGTTACAGAATCCCACAAAAGGCAGAAATTAGTCTCTTCAGTTTTCTCAACTACTTTATGCTATTCTGACACCAACATTACCAACATGTTCTCTCCTGGCGTGTGTCTGTTATAGGAGACAGAAACTACCATTTTAGATCAAAAAGTAATTTTTTTGCATCTGGTATCCTTTGACAGAAAAAGTATAAATGTAGATGAATAGGCCTTCAAAGAATGTGTTGCTTTCTGATTTTTTTTTCTTACCTGAAAGAAAGTAAGGTGATTTCACTGGATTAGGAAACACTTCATGATTTTCAAAATCTAGGCCTGGCATGGGATTATTGACTAATGACAGTTTATTTTTAGGCTTAAATAGAAATGTGAGGAATCATAAGGAAGTTTTTCTATGTGACAGATCAGGAGTTGACAGTCTTTAACTAATAGATACCTCCTCTCCCCTGAACAAAGGGGTTTTGTCAGAGAAGATCCCACAGTGAAAAGTCAACAGTCTGTCCTCCCCATCAAAGCAAGTCTCTGCTCTGAAGGCACTCCAGGGGTATGGACATGTCCAAGGTCTCCCATCTTGGGGACACCTTAAGATACTCTACACAAAGTAACCTGTATTACCCAGCATGATGCTACACAGAGGTGCACGCTGACAACCTGTATTCCTCTCCATCTCAGAACTTGACACTTCAGCATTGTCTGGGGAAACCGTGCACTTTTTGGTACTGTGCATTGCCAACCTGCCTGTGCATACGTTGGGAGAGGTGTAAATGTGCTTCCTGACAAGAAAGCTACAAAGCAACTGCAAAGCTTCCCTGACTGTGCCAGTAGAAAAAGTGCATCTCCCTTTGAGAGTCACTGTTTTCCTGCCCCATGCCATTTGCATAGTGGAATTGGGCAACCCACATACGCCCAGCTATGCTGGGTTGAATTGCTCTCAGACATTGCCTGGTTTCTGTGAGGTCTCTGTGACTGCACAATTTTGTGTTAAGTGGTGTTAAGAAGTTTCAGCTGGAGAGCTGGAGGGAATGGGAAGAACAAGGAGATGGTAGTAGAGACAAAAGCATCTCTGGAAACAATCTCTCTTCATAGTCTTCAAGAAGCATCAGGAGCATTGCCTACACCTAGTTGACAGGATAAGAGCCTTACAGGTTCTTAAAAAACTCAAATAATGGACTTAATAAATTAAAGTCATAGTAAACTTAAAAGTAATACAGGAAAAGGGTACATCAAATTCCTTTCTCCTAGTTGCATCTCTGTAGGTGTCTCTCTCTGGTAAAATACTGGAGGGACAGAGATCAGTACACGCAGGGGGTTTATTCATGGAACCTCTGTTTTGGGTTTGGCAACAAGTGCCCATCTAGGCTATTGCATTCAGATTATCAACATCATCTGATCCTGTGAGAAACACACAAAGCTCAGTTAGATATGCCACATTAAAAGAAGAGATGCAGAGAGCTTTCAGTTTAGCTTTGTGCAATATTTAACAAAATTACCCCATGGACTCCTTTGTATAACAAGAGTTTTAGCTTGGCTTCCCCTTGAAATAAGGCATGTGTAATCTTGCTGTTCAACTGTCACGTCCTTCTCAGAATTGTTATTATCAATGGGCACACTTCAGTCAGATCTGACACAAGAGACCCAAATGCTGTATCTTCCTGAGAGGTCTGACACTGACTGGTTTCACAAGAGTCCCAAATTAGTATAATCACTGGATGAAAAACAGCAGTGGTTATCAGTTTGACCCCCATGGCTGTGTGCTGACAAATCAATAAACACATGGTGCTCAGCATGGAGCTGACAGCCAGTCAGCATCAGCTGTGTTTTATCTGGTCAGCAGTTAGTGGATAAAGGAGTGAGGAGATCTCTTTCTGCTTGGAGAATTTGTAGAGAAGGAAAAAGAGACTTGGAGATGGTGAGGTCTTGTACCCGAGAGCTAGTGATATAGGAGACATAGCTGTAAAAACATTGCTTTTCTCTGCTACTCCCTAAAAAGCCCAGGTTTTTAATGCCAGTGGATTAAATGCTAACCAACATTTTCACTTCACAGCACTTACCTAGAACCAACACTCAAAATACTGATGTTTGTAAAGTATTCTTGAATTATCCACTTTTGTGTCTGTATACACATTATTCACATTGAATTCCCTGAATTCAGCAGCTGTCCAGGATATGACTACTTAAAGCACTGCCCATTTAGCAATTTCTCAGTAGAACCCAAGTGTTAATATTTTCCAAGTTTGAAATGGTTGAACAACATGATCTACAGAGTCCATTGTAGTTATCTACAATTATTTACAGAGTCTATTGAGCAGTTATCATTTCAATTCTGCAACTATGGAAATCAAAATAGTAAGACAGGATGGAAAAAACCACAAAAATGATACATAGATAATATACAAAAATGGTAATAAATGAGTTAAGTACAGACCAAAAGAGCAGAATGGTAGAAAGTGTCAAATGGTGACTCAGCTTCTATAAAGAATAATAGCAAGGGCTATTATTTTGCTGTTCAGTTTGAAATGGAGATTCTCCATTGACTTAAAAATTGAACCATGATATTGCCAGGGAATTTCCATTACTAATTTATTTGTCTTTTGCTATTCTTGAGGAGTACCCTCTTGTTAGCATATGTTTTATGTTTTTCTTTTCTTCCATATATCTCCTCCCAGCTACACTTTCTGGATTTCTTTCACCAGTCTTCTCTCCATCTTTACAGCAGAACTTCCTCCATCAAAAAAGTCTCTCGTTCCTCCTCCTTCCTGCTCTACCCAATTCAGCATCATCTACTTCACTCCCAAAGGCCAAAGAATTTTTCAGCAGTTTAGTTTTTCCTTTCTTCTCTCTGTGCCCGCCTGAGCCTTCATCTCTCTTATTTTACCCATGTCAATTGAGAGAATATAAACAAATGAGATAATATTTTCATGCCCCATTGAACTATGCCATCATGTTGCCACTCTTATCTCTATCAGCTTTCCTTCTGCCATCTCCCTGCCTTGTCTTGGGTAGGAAATCATGTGCAGTCCCATGCAGCAAACTCTTTGAATCAGCTGCAGTGTCTTTCCTTTTCAGTGCTCTGTGACAAGTAACGTACATGAGAGTCCATGCTGCTAACTACTGCATATTTCACAAGCTCTGAACTGAATGAATTGACATCAGGGAAACACACTTTTTTTCTATTCCCTGCACAGTGTGTTTAGAGTTTAATGTTTAATCAAGTGATGCTTAGCTCATTTGAACTGACTGATGTACAGTTCTCAATTGTCAATTCCCCCAGCCTAATCAACAGCTTAATAACACAGGATAAGCAGTCACCACACTTGATCTCAGCAGCACACTGCACGTTGAGGCAGAGATTGTAAATTCAAGGACAAAACTCATGCTGGGTCCACCCTTGTTGGGCAAGAGGAGAAACCAGGAGGAAAGCTAGCCATCTGGTACAGTGGTATAATTGGTTTTGGGGTTTGGGAGTTTTTTTAGTCAAAGAGAAAATTTGGCACAAGTTTGTGTTTTCTGTGCAAAAAAGCCCCCAGTACCTGGAGGTAGTTGAATGAATGCTAGAGAAAGTGGCTGTAGCTCAGTAGGCTTTCTAAGTTGTAGAATGTTTGAACAAAGGTCTGTTTGGAAAGTGGCTAATGAAGATAAATTTAAGAGTGGCTTCTAAAGCTAGAGTTCATTGGTTATCCCCATTAGAGATCACAAACTGGAAATATCTACCATCTGCCCTGAAAACACTTTATGTAGCTGTTTCTTTCCATTAGAGCATTAACTGAAGCATCTACGTGAAAATATTTCAAATTATTTGTATGGAATACAGCTCTTGAATTTGCTCTAATTTCTCATAATCTCAATTATAAGTCTAGATATCCTGGAGAATAAATTCACCGTATGGATATATCAGAGACACCATGATGTTCTTTTATGTGTAAAGCTTTAATGGCATCATTATGCTGTAATGACACCAGTGCCAGTAATATCCTACTGAAGAACATTATTAGTTAAGGGACACTAAATCCACAAATCTACAGGTTAAATTTGCCATTTTAGTAAGCATGTCACACATATAGCAGGGGCAGAGCTGTGTTTGCAGCTGTGCAGGTGCTCTGGGCAAAACACTGCCTGTAGTAGTTCAAAATCTGTGTGTTATGGTTGGTGAGTTACAGATGTTGCTTGAATTTCACATCTAATTTCCCAGTTTTGAATTACAGTCAAAATCATAATGTTTTGGTTAATAACTAGCATTAAACTAGCATTTGACAAATTGCATGACAGACTTTGTTGCCAAGATAAATAATTTCTTCCAACTGGAAAACAACATCACTCATAATCTAAAAGAATTTTGTAGGGAAATGTCTCTTTTAATAGGAAAGCAGCACTGATGTAATGAGTGTGTAATTACTTTTTTTAAAAAAAGGTTTCACAAAGTACTGTCATCAGGGGCTTATCTGTTTGGCTTGGAATCTCTGTGATTTTTATTGCTCAGGTCCCACCCCTGGGAGTTACCTTTGCATTACTCACAAAGCAATATCACTTTCTATTAATAATTTTCCATTCAAAGAAAACAAATATTTATCAGAAGAAAATGATACTTTTTGAGAATGCAAACCGAAAAAGCTTTGAGAAATTTGTTTATGGTCTCCCCATCCACTGTGACTTACCTCCCTTGCAATTTCAGTGCACTGTGCTTTATTGTTTAAATTTGCTTTAGGATTTGCATATGATATATCCAAGATACCATGAATGGTTTGGTACTAATTAAAGAGAAAATACAATTATATGAATGGCTCTAGGGCAGTGGAGGCAGATCAAAAGAAGGAAAATCCAAAGTTCACAAATTTTTTCCACTCCAACTTTGATGATATTTCTGAATTCAAAATTAGCATACAGAGTGCATTTGCATTTTAAATGTTTGGACACAAATTATCCAGAAGCAGATAGTCTTTTGGAGGCCATATTGGGCATCTTAACAAGGATTGAGGATAACAGAATATATCTTGCACTAATATACATGCTGCTTAACTCCATCAGAGACAAAAAAATAATCCCAAAACACTGGGCCAATGCCTGCAGTAATGTTTTTCTTTTCAGATAAGCTATACTGAAACAGTGCTTCTATATTAGAAATTCTGGCTTAACCTTATCAAATACTAAAATCTGGTTTAATTGATATTGCTTCCCATGAGCAGAACATGTAAACCTTTCTAATGCATGGGTATAAGTACAGTTTATTACGCAGCAGATGATCATACATTTTGTGACAGAAATCTGCTTGTTGCCTGAATACCTTTGAGGTGTCTGCATGTAGGTGAAAAGAACTTTGATCAGAAAAAGAAAAGCAGTTGTTGAGCAAAAGTATCTGAGATACCCCTTGGCTGAAAAAGCTGACCTGTCATCTTCTCTCCCTAAAGCTATCTGCCTTCTAATTCCTTCCACCTATGTCAATTTACTGTAGCCATATTCCGTTAACATTATATTAAATTTATTTCACATTCGTTATTTTATTTAAAATATTAGACCAACTCCACTGTGACTGCACTGTGTGAGATCAGATTTCTGTATGGTTGGCATATAAGTGGAAACTCATGTACTTTGGAAACAGATATCCTGAGGGAACTGTAAACTTTAAAGACATAAAAGAGTCATATTTAAGAAGGCTTAAGTAGGCTTTAGTTCTAAACCTTTTTAAAAAAGATTAGACACACTGAACAATTATTCAGAAATGGTAAACTGTAGAAAAAGACAATGCTATAAGGTAAGAACTACAAATGCAAGAGCAACAAAATCACAGATTCATAGAACCACTGTGGTTGAAAAGGACCTTTAAAATCAGGTCTATCCATCAACCCAGAACTGCCAAGTCCACAACTAAACAATGTCCCTAAGAGTGATATCAACACATCCTTTGAATACCTCCAGGGAAGGTGGCTCCACCACTTCCATGGACAGCCTCTTTCAGTCCTTGGAATTTCAGTAAAAAGACTCTAAACCTCTCCTGGTGCAACTTAGGGCAATTTCCTCTTATCCTGTTGCTTGTAACTTCAGAGAACAGACCAACCCCCACCTGGCTACAGGCTGTTGTAGAGTTCTAAGGTCACCTCTGAGCCTCCTTTTCTCCAGGCTAAACATCCCCAGCTCCCTCAGTTCTCCTCACAGGACTTGTGCTCCAGACCCTTCCCCCACTCTGTTGCCCTTCTCTGGACACGCTGCAGCACGTCAATGCCCTTCTTGTAGTGAGGGGCCCAAAACCCAACACAGGATTCAAGATGTGGCTTCACCAGCCGAGCATAGGGGAAGCATCGCTGCCCTGGTGCTGCTGGATACACTGTTTCTGCCACCAATTCCTTCTAATATGATTATAGTTACACATCAGGATGTTAATGATCTATCCAGAGCATAAGAATATCCAAATCCTGGCTCATCTATACACAGTTTGTTTACTGGAGCAGAGAAAACATTTTTAACACAGATGAGCCAAAGTATTTGTTTTCTTTATAATGGCAAATGTCTACGTTTGTTGCCTGGCCTGTTATTGCTACAGCAAAGGAACATAAATCCCTAAACTGTGGAACAGGAGGCAGAAAAGGCATGATGAAACTTCTTAGGGTGATGACTAAATTTCTAATTAATTACAAAACTGTTGCTAGTTCACAGGTACTTCGACCTTTGTCATCTACACTTTGTACTTATGACTTCCTTCATGGCACTTCATGCAGTTTGGATTTACACTGCAGAAATACTGTATTAGGCTGAAACCAGAAGTTAAAGTACAGAAGAAAATGAAAGTATCTTCTAATTCACTGGCATACCTCAAAAAGTTTTTCTTACTTATTAATTGCTTCAGATAATTTGCAGTGATGTATTGCAGTTGATAATCCTTTTCTTGACAAAAATTTGATTCTGTTCCAAACATAGTCAGAGCTGTCCCTTGTTTGCTCAAATGCAGTGTTGACAAAAAGCAGAGGAGATGCACAGGGCAGGATTCAGCTTGCAAGTTAATACTTCAGTTTACATGTCTGTATGTGAAGGGGCACATGTGCACACAGAATCCATTAAGCCCCTGTAGAGCTGTGGAAGATGCAGTCAATACAGCCAGTGGGACCTGAAGAGCTGGAAGCAGGCACGTTCAGCTCACCTGGAATCAGGCACGTTCAATTGATCAGTGGATTGTCACCCAGACATCACTGACTGTATTGGCCACATCTCCAGGGACTGCAGTTGAAGTGTAAACAGTTCAATTTATCTGTCCTAATCTCTGTGTACATTGATGATATGATTGCTGGTTGTTCTTACTCATGTCCGATTGAATTATTGAATAGAGCTAAAAGAAATCCTGAAATCAATCCTATTTGGAAATATTATGAGCAAGAACTTCTTGCATAGCTAGGGAGTTTGACTGTTTAACCAGATCTGCCTGAGAGTTTGAAGCCCCCAAAGCTGATGTACTTAAAATCACCAGTTGTAATTTTGCATATTTCCACACCTTCTTTCCCATAAGTTTTTAAAGAACCAAAGGACCATAGTGATCATGTTTAGTCTGGTTTTTCCAGGCCTGCAGTTTTTGAGTTTCAAATTTCTGTTTCTTCGTGATGTTTTGGGTTTTGAAGCTTGTTCTCACAGCTCGAACATAAACATCAGGTCATTGTTTCTGTAACAAAATCTTCTGTTTTAAATTCTTTCATTGGAACGGATCTTCTTTGATGTCCCTCTGGTTTGGCCAATGTGGGTGAAGAGTTCTGTTGCTTGCTCACCAATCACAGTGGCCTGTCCAAAATCTATAAAAGGGGTCATTTTGTTTGAATAAAGAGGAGTCAGTTCATCTCTCCAAGCTGTTTGGAGAAAATTTCATGTCGTGTTGTTATTTGCCACAGCGACAATCATGTAATTTGTCTCTGATGAATAGAGATAATTACTGTGTCAGTAGATCAAGGGGAAAGATTTTTAAAGCATCCTCCCCCTAGTCACTTCCCTTAATGCTACTAGATACGGATCCACTCCAAGTCATGGACCAAGGAGATCTAATGCAGCTGCATAGCCATGTACCTGCAGCAGAGGTTACGGCCCTAGGCTATAGCAAAACCTTCCACTTATGGAACAAATACATCTCAAAAGTTTTTAGTCTCCCTGCACTGGTTTGGGGAGGTCATGAGGGTCAGAATGGATCAGTTACATTTGATGCAGAGCCTTTGAAGCTGTGGTGTTTGAGACAAGGATCATATTTCTGCAGCTTGAGACTGGGTGCTGAAGTACCAAAAATGTCCTACATGTACCCATGAATAACTGTTCATCTTGAATATTTTTCGGTGAAGAAAACTGCATTTTGTAACAATTTTTATATAAAATTTATAAATCAAACTCCCTATTTCTTTATAATGTCTGCAGAGGGACTGACCTTGGTGCCATTCAATCAATTTTGCACTTGGCTTCAGTAGCAGCAAAGATGGGCCTGTGGTGAGAGCAAATCCAGAGGAAATTGCACCAGGTGCTATTCAATGAAATGTTTATCCAATTGGAAAAAAAAAAAAAAAAAGCAGCAGCTTATTTTTTTATTCTGAGAAACTGTACTCTCAGTACCACAGGCTGATTTATGTGTTATCTTTCTCTACAATGTATTTACATAGTAAAATCTAAGATCAGGTGCAGCCTTTGATGTTGAAGGGTGTGTTTTATACACAGCTTTACTTAATAAATTCCTTCCCAGCTAAATGTACTGAAGTACTGCAGTGTCACACTGTGAAGCACAGTCTGAGTAGTTAATACTACCTGGAGTGTATAGGGAGAGAATGTTTTGACAATATTCATGCTTGCAGCTTTTCAGGTCTTGTGCATATCTGTTTACAAACCTTAGATATCTTCCATGTATTTCATCAGTGTCAGCCATAATAGAAATCTTCCCTGAGCAAATTATGCAATATTTATCTACGTAGTAAATAAAAGTCTGGAAATGTTGCCTGGAGTTTGAAGCTGTTACAAGCATTATGATCCTAGACACTATTATTAACCTATCACGATGTTTAAACTTGTCAGATTAGAAGTCTGACAGCAGAAGGCTGGTTCACATTGCAGAAGGAAAAACGTGTGTGTTCAAACATATCTCCATACATAAGAGCTTTAGAAACAGTGTTATGTATGGAGCCCGAAATCAGTCAGCTGATTTCAGGTGTGGTGTTCTTTAAAAGAACAATGAGTGAGTTTCATGTGTTTGGAAGTGAAGTTGTGATAATGCTCTTCTTGATTCCTGTCCTGCACACCAGTCCTGTGTGTGCTGACACCAGCAGGTCCCCATGGCAGTGGCAGAGAGGGTCTGCCCATCCCAAGAAATGCTGTGCCTCCATGGTTGGCTTTTCCAGGGCAGAACTGAAAAATGGTCTTTTAAATGATGGGTACATGCTGGAGCCAGGAAATTTTTTGCCACAGTCAAGAGTTTGGGGTTCAAAGCAATGGTGACCTGAAAGTTTCCATTTCTAAACAAGAGTGGGATTTAGGAACAGGATGTAGTACATAGAGCAGACCCTTCCATGTGACTGCCAGGTCCTACTGCCCGGAGAAGGAACGGTGCTCAGTGGCAGGAGTGCTCTCCTCTGTGCTGAGCTGGGCTGAACAGCTGAGCCACAGGTCTCTGTGGCCTTGGGAGATCACACTGGGAACAGCTCCTGTGTGCATTGGCCTCAGTGTAGATCCCAGCAGAAGGCTGGAAGTGCTGAATTTGTTTTAATTTACTTTTCATTATTTTATCTGCATGTGACCCTTCAGGTGCGCTTTCCATACTTCTTTTTAAGAAAATGTCAAAATCTTTTGCTCTGAGGTAACTGTTTAAACACGCTGTGAGTTTCACAGTGGAATCCTGAGAGCTGACAGCACAGACACAGGGTGTGTGGAATTGAAGGCTGCTGCTGGACCCTGAGGGGCTATCACACAGCATTCCCATGTGTTAGAAATATCCCATGCAATCAGCCAGAGACAATGTTTAAAGGCACCATGATCCTTCTCCAGAAGGAGGAAATACATAGTTATTCTTGTCCTCTAAAACAAACATTTCACTTATCAATGTGGCTCATAGAATTTACAAGTGCTGCATCAGCAGAGATAAAATGCAAAAATCATAGACTAAAATATTTCATCTTCTATGACAGTGTTTGGGAGAGCAAATTTACTACTTTTTATTGCGAGATTCAAATACTCAAGATCATTTGAATTTGCAAATCTTTACTATGGTTGTTCATAAGAGCAAATGGAGCACTGGGCTCTTACAAAGTTCAACTATTTCTCTCTGAATCAGCCCTACAGCTGTAATCTGTGAAGTCTGGAGCTTGGGAAACAAAGACAACTTTAAACTCTGGCAATCTGACTTTTAATTCAAGCATAATGAGGGAGAACAAAAAAAAAAACAAAACAAAACAAAAAAGAAAAATAGATTTCAGGAACATCTAGTAAAAAGCATAAAAAATACTAATCCTTCTGCAAAAAACATCAGAAGGAGGAAATCTGTAAGAAGTCCAGGAAGATGATCAAAGAATAGTCTCTGAGAAGTCTCTGGTAAAAGTCTCAGAAAAAGTCAGAGATATTCTAGGAAAATAATCTAAAATAAATCTTCTGTACACACAGTTACTTTGGAGGAGTTTGAAGAGGTTCCCACACTAGAAGTTTTTCTTCTAGGGGATTTATCAAATGCTCTTTTTCAAACTGAAATGGGGATAACAAAGTTCATGGAAAAAATAGACTAAATGCATGATAATGGATCAGAAGGATCAACAGTAACAGAGTTTTTAAGGAACTTAAGAATGACATATTCAGCATCCCAACAACCCTGTCTAACCTCTTGTTTGAAATTTCTTTGGTACTAGAATCTGGGAGATAGTTAATTTTATATTAGTTTTCAAAGACTTTAGAGGAGAAAAAAAGTTACTGCAGAACAGGAAGTTGGTGGCTGTATTGGCAGTGAAAGATTGAATTAGTTGGCACTTGAAAACATGACATACATAATGGGGATAATCAGCATAGATTATGGTTCAGTAGAGTAGATCTGCAAAATGCTCAGGCACAGGGATAAACAGAGGCAGCAAATCTCTACCATGCCAGGATAGCTTGAGGAGGCCAGGACTCTTCATCTCTACAAAATCATGGCATACCAGATATAGGGTCTGAATAAAAGTGGGAGGTACATGGGTAAGAATATTGAATATCATCCGCTGTAATTTCCAATGCAGGCACTAGAAACCATTAAAAGAAACCAACAGGTGAAAACTTTTTAATAATTTTCTTTTTTTTTTTCCTGCTATCTGATGGATAACTAAGCTGTGGAACCCTTTTACCTCAGGATATTATGGACACTGAAAGTTAACAAGAATCAGATGGGAAAATTAATTGAGGAGAAAAAATATAATGAAATATTCCTAAATATAAAGATACCTGAACTGTAGATTTTGTGAGACCAGCAGACTGCCCCAGGGATGTGCTGCTGCCCACTGCTGCAGAGAGAGTATGGGGATATAGGAATGAGAATAATGAGACAAGGAGAAAATGCTGGCCTAGTGCACCTAAATTTATATTATGTTCTTTTAAGCTTCTCAATTACACTGCATTTCTTGGCTGTCCACACACAGATATGTGGGGAACCAGATCAGTAAAGATATTTGGATTACCCATTCCAGCGGATTTTCAAAGGCACTAAAACAGTCAAATAATGGTAAGCAGCTAAATAATATATACTTATTTCTGACAAAAAAATTCTTTTTCTTTAAAACATATCATCAGAGTGGCATTTATTCAAATGGAAGCTTACAGACCTTATCTCCAAGTGTTACAGAGTCTGTTACAAAGAAGTTTCATATCAGCAAGGGCTGTTGCTCTGTAGAGGCTGGATGCATTATTGGAAGTGACAGTGCTGTGGCAACACAATGCTCCTGCCTGCTGGCAGTGGAAGAGGGATGTCCTCATGGGACCCCTTTTTGCCATCAAGGTGAGCAAGGCAGTGAGGTGCCTCTTGTGCACTAATAATTTGAAACAAAAATAATTGCAATCTTAACATAAACTGTCAGAGAAGTGTTTAACACTTACATTTGTTATTGGTATGTGAGGAATTTGATGCATGAATAATTGAGACTAGGGATAGTTAGCGTGGCCTGGGCCCCAAATGTGTAGACTTGTAAAGCATTCAGATACAGTTAAAGCCCTGCAAACCCCAAATTAAGTCAACTAAAACAAGGTCCCAGTAGGAAGATTTGAGAAAAAATATGCATCTGTAGCTCACTAGAAAGGAAAAGCAAGAATGTGTCTGAGTGACTGACAAGGGCGCAATCAGTTGCAAATGTTGCTGACGTATTCAAGGAGGAAGAAAACAGACAGGAGAAGATGGAGAACTATCTGCAGGAAGCATGTGAAAACAATAGAGAGAGAAATGGGGAAAATACTTGCAGGGAAGTTAGAGGAAACATTTGAACAGAAAAATCAAGGCGCAGAATGGAAGATTGAGAAGAAAGAAAGGAGAGTTCAGGAGCACTTCCAAAAGTTGGGAAGACCATCAAATGCCACCTCTTATTCCACCCTTCTAGATATGTTTATGTACTCTAGATATGTTTACTGTAGTCCCTTTTAAAACTCTTACATCTTGGGTCCACACTGATGCACAGCTGTTCAAACCAAAACCATGGTAAACTGTTCATTTCTCTGTCCCCATTCAGCTCCCTTGGGGGATGGAGAGCTCACTGCAGGAGCTTGCAAACCATGGAAGCTGCAGCCAGCCAATGCTCCTTCCTGCCTCATTCAATATGAGGGCACATTACAGTGGCACTCCTGTACTGGAGGAATCATGAGAGAATCCTGACTGGTTGAGTTTGAATTGCAGTTTGAACTGGGTTTCATCCATGAGACACAAGTTAACTAAGTCCAGTAGGCATTCATTCACACTGGAGGCTACTTGGGTGTCTTTACCAAGATGCAGATGCCCAAAAATATTTAATACAAGAAAGAGGGTTTTTTTCCCTTCCCCATTTCAGACAAATGTATTGGTAAATGTTGAACCTTGAATATAATCTGTCTATCATGTTGTAGACAATGTATAAACCCCACCATTGTGTGCTGTGTGGAAAGAGGATTGGCAGAGAGAAAAAAATATCTTGAGCAACAGATGGTAGGTGACGTGATAACTGTATGAGCAGTGATAACCTTAATCTAATTAGTTTCCTAATCAAGATTAAGAAGACACTAAAGGCATGAGAGAAGGTGAAGAAGAAACCTGTAATCAATAAAACAAATACAAGGGGATGAAAGACCTGCCAGTGGTTTAGATGCAGGTGTGGAGGAAAATCACAGGAAAAATTACTATAGGTTCTGTCAATATGAAAACAAAGTAGTCAGACCTTGCATCAGCCAGCCTGCGCAGAACAAGAAAATGTGGGCCATATTACAGAATGACAAGCCATTTTATGGATAACCATGTGACTAGGAAGAGTCAGCAAGTTAAGCAAGAGTGGTGAGAATTTTAAAAGTATGTAGTAATCTGATAAAAAAGAATGGTGGCAAACTTGGCAAGAAAAATCAACTGCCAATAAACCTCAAATAACATCTTTTCTACCTCTGATGAAAATGTGCTTTATTTTTGGAAGATTCTCAATAAAAACAGAGCACTTAATGTTTTTTCTCAGAAGTGCTTTTGGGTTGTATTCAGTCAGTAGAGTTCACACTGATCAACCTGAATGTTTGAAATATTTCCACTGAACCTGCTGCAATCGTTATTGGCAAAAAAAAAAACCAAAAACTTCAGATTAAACGTTTCACTCAGAGAGGTACTTTAACCTGGTAAGAGGGAAGGTATTATAGCTGGCAGCCCTGACTGGCAAAGGATGTCGGGGCCACATATCTATATTGAGAGAAGCTGAAATCCAAGTGAAGCCATTATTGTGTCTTTCTGCACAAGGCTCCAAGTACAGCTTTGCACAGGATCTGTCAGAAAGTCTGCTCACTGTCAGATCAGGTTGGTTATATTCAGATGGAATAACTACTTTTTCAAGGTTTTTTTCTGGCTGGCCACAAGGATTTTATTACAGAAATAATGGTTTGCTTAAGCAGAAAGACTTTTTTATTTGAACTGGTGAGATAAGGATAGTTATTTGCCCTGCTCATCATAGCCCTCCTAGACTGAAGCAAGATACCTCCAAGCTGGTACAGTGACTCACAGGAGCCCCACAGGCACACAAGACAAAGCTCCAAAGAACTGTGTCTTAATTAATTCATACATTCAGCTTTGGGAACACAGAAGTTAACACATGAAAACATAATTCTTGGCTACACAAATTACTTCCACCAAATTTATAGCAGTACCTTATTACCTAGTTCCCATGGTCACATTATTATTAGTACAATTCAACATAGCACTTTCTTGCTAAACAAAAATTATTCTAGCAATGAATTAAAAAAACCACAGCCCTTTGTTCTTATTGTCCAACAGAATATATAGAGTATACCAATAGCTAAGGTTACTTTTATTTGACACTGTTAGATGTCCATTTCTCTGGTCTCAGGTTGCTGCCAAGCTGCATAGTCCCATCTTCACAGGATTCTGCACAAATTACAGGTTTCCTCAGCAATTTTTATGCTTCTCTTGGGCTTAATGAGATGCAAATTGTGACATGGTATTTTGTCTTCAATATCAAATTGTGACATGGTATTTTGTCTTCAATATCAAATGCATAGAGTCCATACAGAATGACTGCTTCTGTACAGGTTTTAAGGAAGTTCGATTTTATAGTCTCTCTATTTGATGTCTCAGGAGTTGCATAGCATCTTGCACACTTCCCTTTGTGTTTCTGGAGTCCCTGTGTTTCAACTGGACTAAGCACTCCATCCTCTCTTTCTTACTTTGAACTTGGACTTCTGAAGAGAATTGGAGAACCTCTGTTTGATATGCTCTCATCTTCGTCACCATGATAAAGATGTTTGTCAGCAGATTTAAGAGTGTGCCTCCCCAAGCTAAAGATTTTCATAGAAATTAATTCTGAAGTAAATTTTTTATAATTCCAATACATTTGTTAGGGAAAAATCAAAAGCTTTCAACCCAGTCACTTTTTGGTACCACTTTCCAATGTGAATAGACCTGTGAGACTGAGAAATGAATTCATGGGTGTCATGGGTAATAGAGGTAGGAGAGGTAGGAATGATGCATTAAAGATTGATAAATTCCTGAAGCCAGTGGTGATTCTGGTGGGATGAGTTCTTGAGGCTTATGTCTCATCTAGTCATTTATTTTCAAAAACCAAGTAAATTGAATGACAAGATACTGGACTGTTTACAAGGCAGATGTTATATTTTCTGTACATTTATTGAAATGCTTTAATACCTTTTATGCTGTCTTTAATTGCTTGCAATGTAGTGATAGAAGGACTTGCTGCCTAATGCATTCAGGAACATTCCGAGTTGCTTGTGGAATTTTTTTCTGATGCCTAACAGAGTGAAACTAAAGCAGTTGTTTCAGGAAACGATTTTATTATACACATTTTCAGCCACTATTTATTTATAGAATAAGACATGGAGCTCCAGGACCTACGAACATTTTTGAAAGAAGATACAGTTATCGCAATCCCAGTTAAACTCTTCTTTCCTCTGGCCCCATCTCTGGATCCAGAAGGGTTAGAATCCTCTTACTCCCTTTGGAAACAACACATCTCCTGGTTCATTCTTCTAAATGAGCCAGTGGGCAGCATGCCCTTGAGGGGTTTCACAGGTCATCTAGCAAGTCCTCAAGCTTCATATCCAACTTTGCAAGTATCCACTCCACTTTTTCAGCAACCCATGGCAGTCTCAGTGGGTTTTGTCACCTTGTCAGGTTTTTCTCTTTGCCTTGCACTGCTGCTTTGCCTTATATTGTTCCAGTCTTTTCACTGTCTGACCACCCATCATAATTTCTAAGGCAGAAATCACCAGCAGTGGTACATTAATAGGCAAATGCTGGAAGTTTTAAATGGAGGGAGACCTACTTTCTGTGACTTCTGGGCATCAGTGCTGAAAATCAGCACTGTTGTTGGCTGTGGTTGTTTGCTGTGTTGTAAGTACTAAGAATTACTTTACCTTAGAGGCATTGCAGCACTGGAATACTACATGTCCTGGAGTTCCAAAATGTTCAAAAAGGTATTACATATGGATATCATAAACCTAGTCAAACTTGAAATTGCACGTGCATACACACAAGACTTTGTTGAATGCTATACTGGTAAACTTTGCTGTATAGTGCAAATCTTGGGGTTAGTTGACAAGAATCAAAAATTACAGGCACAGAAATATACTTCTGTAGAAATGAAATTCTGAAGTTTACTCTTCCAGTTAGGAACTGGTAGGAGAATCAGGATTACCAAAGCACTGAGGCAAGGGCAGTTGTGGTAGTACTAAAGAAAATTGGACACATTACTGATGAGACTGACTTGATAGCAAACATAACATGAGATGTGCTTGCCAATATAGAGTTATTATAATAAGATATATTAAAAAAAATTCTTGTAGAATTCTTCCATATTTTTTCAAGTATTTCAAAATTTATCTAGTCTGCCGTGTCAAAAGCAATGATTTTAGAAGGCTCAGCAATATCATAGGCTTGGTAAGAGTAGATCTCCCTAAAAGGTGAAAGACAAAAACATCTCCAGTGTTACCATTCTCAGTCCCCAGGGCTCTCCCACCAGGCAGGGCTCAGATGCTCAGTGGGGGAGGCAAAGCCCCTGATACCTCTGCTGCCATTAGGTAATATAAGACATCGGCTCCTGACAGGCAGCAAAGTCTTACTGCCAGATGTCAACTTGAATAAAGAAGCCATGCAGCTGAGTGGTCTCAGGGCCTATTGTCCATTTCTTTTCTTCCAAGGAAAGCTGCTGAGGGATCAGGAAGAGCTATAGCAGAGATAAGTGAAGAATAGCACATGACAAGCTGTGCAGGCATAAAGATTTATGTGAGTGCCTCAGGGGCATTGAAAGGAACTATACAGAAGTCGATGCCTTTATCATCTGTTCAGAACTTGTCCTGCCTCTCTGCCAGCCCATTTGCAATATTGGCTAGCACTGCTTGGGAAATCAGATTTAAATGATTGCAATGACTTTAGTTAAATCTTAGCATTCCAACTCAATAACAAGGCTGCCTCCTTCCACATCCACCTTTTTCTTCAGGGGAGACTGCCCCATATGTCTGCCTTCCATCTCCCTGTCTCCTCCTCATATTCTGGTCATGCCCTCAGCAGGCCTTTAGCTTTGCATTGCCCACTCCCCCTTGTCTGCAGTATAAAGTTGCTTCAAACCCTGATCCACTTTCTTCCTATCTCACAAACCACTCTGAGGTCCAAGGATGGGTTCCCTCAATCAGAGGAGATGGGAAGCTGAGTGGAGGATAGCTTTGGGAAGGCTGCTGATTTCCAAAAAGGAAATGAAACCAGTCTGGAGGTAGATCTTTCCATACAGAACTAGCTGTAGCCTGCTGGCAAAGTACATGGAAGTTTTCCTAGCCCTGGGAGAAACTGGTGAATCCTGACCATTTGTCCCAATATTCTTCTGCCCACTGTCTCAAAAAGGGCAAGTGCAGTTCCTGCATGTCAAGGAAAGCATGACATTGGCTCAGCTGTAGGGGATTTTTTAGCAGAACATTAATTCTTTACAAAAGACCAGAGAAGCAAGAGTCTTCCCTTTCCCCCCCCCTATGCATTCAATTGCTTTTTTTTGTCTTGTTCATGACAGAATATTTATTTGTCCATCTTATCATCTTTCTACTTGAGTTCAGTCACTTCTTCTGAAAAGCCACTTTCTTTGCTAATGTACCTGGGGAACACAAAGCTCCAAGGGCACAGGGTGTGACTGTCATGCCCACAGACAGGGGTTGAATGCCTATAAATTGTTAATCTTAAAACACTTCTCATTTCAACATTAAATCATATTTCCTATCATGATGCATTATATTCTGGGAATCATAGTCATGCTTTGGCAGAGAATGTCACAGAGGCCATGAACCTGCACTTCAGCTTACAGTGGAGAAATCTCACTAATGATCTTAGCCACTGCCAAGCAATTTCTTGAATCTTCCAATCAGCTTCTGCAGGAGGGATTTCTCCAGCTGGACAGTGACCAAGAGCAGGCTCAGGCATCTTCTTGGCAGCTGTTTCTACTGCAGGTGTTTCTCTGCTCCCCAGCTGCCAGTCGGTGTGCTGAGTCAGCGTTCTGCACCACCACCCCAAGGGCAGCCACACAGAGGGAGAAGAGGCACTGAACCTTTAAGAATACTACATTCCCCACCCCCAGCATCTTTTATTTCATTTCCTCTTGCAAGTGGTTTGAGTTCCTTTCATAACATGACAACAAAGTGGAGGTCATATAACAATTGATGTAATTCTTGGTGGCAGTTTTGAATTCCCTGTCTCAGCTGTTGAGTGCTGACCTATGCTATTTCATGTACTGGATGGGTGAGTTACCCCACTTTCCAATAATTCCTAATTATGGCTGTCAAACACCCTCAAGTGGTCATGTAAATGAAACTGTGAATACAACCAGGAGGTCATGGCAGATGTTTCTTTAAAGCTGTCTGTGGGGGCTGATTCCTTAACGCATTTCTCATGAGCTCCTGTTGCTAGTGGTCCACAGCACATACCTGGTGAGATGCAGACACTCCCCTGCAGTCCAAGGTGGCACGTGTGCACGGAGTTCGGGAACAGTGTCAGGAAGCCTTGCTGCTTGTGAACTCCATGGTTTTGCAGGGCAAGCTGGACTGGTTTCACAGAGTGTAACTGTAGGAGAGAAGTCAACAAGGGGCTTTGCTGACTACAGGGCAGGGTATAGCCAGATAGAGAGATTTGCTAAATTTATAGTCAAAGGGAAATAAACCTGAAGCTTTTCCACAGAATGCCTTTAATGCTCAAGCCTAGAGCTTGACTTCAGTGCTGCTCCTGCCCCGAGGCTCAGTTGAGTGCTGTTTGCACTGTGTGTCAAGCTCTGCAGATATTGCAAAGCTCAGATGCTGAGAAAAGTGATGATCCTGGGTTTCTGTGTCTGAAGATACTTGATGCAAGACCTCTGAGTTCTTGTAGTTATCTTAAAGTCCCCGAGTAGTCAAATTTTGCCTCACAGGGAAACACATCCTAATAATTTTTTAATACACTGATCAAACTCTGTCTTTAATAACTATTTACAGCATGCACTTGGACAGCTTCAAACTTTTGGGCATGGCCACAGCCTACTGAGTTTGTGCCAGAACCTATCTCCTGACAATTCAAAACTGCCTTCTTCTTTACAGCCTAAATGTATTCTTGGATGGTTTATATGCATTTGTTCAGATGCCAAGACTGCCCTTTCAGTTAAATAGCTCTTCCCTCTCTCTGGGACCCATTCCCTTGTGTTTATACAGAGTAATCATAAAATTCTTCAGTTTACTGTAAGGCATGCAGATCTGTTTACTAGGCAACACCACCATTGTTTTTTAAAGGTTTTCACCTCCTTTTTTGCAAATGAGTGCTTACTGGCTGTGAAGTTGATCATTCCCAGAAACAAAAGATTTAACTTGGTATTTATTATGGACATCACTATTGGCTTAGATGTAGAAATTTTCTTTTTAGATAAATATCTTTTGCTTCTTCATTCTGTTTCTACCTCAATAACTTGCAGAATTTTGACATTTTGTTCCTGAAAACAGTGGCTGATGAAGTCCTAGACTTCCTCTCTTGCTGTCATGTTTAGATTTGCTTGCATTTGCAGTAATTTCAGAAACAGGTTGGAGGCACACACTGCCCATGTCTAAAACCAGGCTGTTGTAGATGCATGGTGTTTGTCAGGGAAGTCAGATCAGCTTGGATGAGGGCTGACAGGAAAAGAAAATCATTTTATGCCTCTCTTCTTTCTTTGCTATCACATTTCAAAACCTTTAATAATAGAGGGGAATGACAAATTTGTGTACAGACCATAGTGAGAGAGCCCAGCAGTGATCTGCTTCTTTTCCTTTTACCCCCAATTATTCTGTTAGAGTTTGATATAAAGAATGCTATTTTTGTTTTGTAGTTCCATCAAGCTCCTAATTCTTTGGGTGCTCTTCCCCCTAGGTTTCATTCTTTATGAATTGCCAAGATATTTACTTCTCAGCCTCCTCATAAGAACATAGGCCAGGAAAAGAACTAGTAAATCCTCATGTCTAGTCCCCTCATCATGAGCTTCATGCAACACCTTTCCTAGAATACCTCCTTACATCCTCAAATAACCTTGCTCTGATTAACTGCTCATTGCAAACATCACTCTTCTAAAGCTTAGAAACCACCAGCACCAGATGGGTCTAGTGCATACATTATGCTTAAAAAACTCTCCCTAGTACTGCCAGATCTCTTGCATTGGTTCATTTGACTGGTGTCTCCTGGTCCTCCAAGGGATAATCAACATACATGTTTTCTCCATTATTTGTCACAATAGTCTTCCACCTTGATAGTGCCTCCCATCAGTGGATTTACTACCAAACCCCTACTCTTGCCAAAGCTACTAATGAAAACACTAAATGATTGACATACAGGCTGATCCTTGAGGTGCCCAATGTATCCTCACAACAGCTGGAGGCTTTTCTTTCAAGCAAAGAATGGCAGCTCCCCATGAATAAATACCTCAAATTCTCATGTTAACTCCTGTGTTAAAACTGTGTTTTCCAGTTAGTGTTTCTGTATGACACAGCATCAAATGCTTTCTGAAAAGTGTGTTGCTTTGTGTTTCTTCCCATGTCTTTAGTTATTCTTTCCTTCAATAATTGTTTAAAGAACTGGGATAAAATTGATGAGTGGTAGTTCCAATTATTTTTCATATCTCAATTTTGTCTCTTTTTTCCTAAAATGTAGGTAATACATATGCTCTTTAACACTCTCTCAACAATAAATTTGATTTTAAAAACCTTCATAACACAGTTTAGTGTGTTGGCTATTTCAGTGTTTGGGGTTGGAAGGTGCATTCTTCCAGTTTCAGCACATTATGATTGTTTTCAATGCTGTGGACTTGGAGTCAGGAATTTCCATTTCCAAATGCTCATACCTGGCAGTAATGGCATCCTCCTCCTCTTTTCCATCATCCTCTTCGTTGAAAAATGAGGCAAAGAATTAGCCAGGCCAATTCCGTATCTGCTTTTCTTCTTTTTTTATTAACCTCACTGATTTTTCAACTATTTGTTTCAATTTAGAGTTAGCACAGCTTGACTTTTAGAAAGCTAGCTTTTAGACCAGTATTACCTAACCTTCAAAATGTATCTTTCTTTGCTAATAAGTTTCTTTCTCTGGAATTTCTAAGGTCTCCGCTCACATCTTTTTTTTTTTCCCAAAGCTTTTTTTGGGAAGATAGGTAATGAGGGTAGAATGAAACAGAGTTTATTAGTCATCGATAAAGAGATTAAAGTATCCCTGGAATTTCATTAATCTTGTCAAGATACTTCAGAAAATTTACTCTTTGTCCAAAAAAATTAAAGGTTTGCCCCACAAATAGTATAAACTTCTTCAGTCTAGTTAATTTGTTAGTAGTTTCTTTAGCCTTTTAAAAAGTTCATCCATCTAAAATATGCATTAAACCCCAAGTTCAAAAACATTTTTATTCATATTCTCATTTTATTTAAATTGAATTGACTCATGGTCATTGAAAGTAAGGTTATTTTCAGCTCTTCCTTGTCTTTACCAAAACTGTGTTTAAAATATCTCTGCTATTTGAATGAGTAACTTGTGGTGGAATGTCAGCTGCATAAATCTCAAGAAATGTCTAGTCTAAGCCATTCCTATTAACACCTATTCACCGGTCTGTCTGCTGTAGCTACACAGTACTTGAGTAGAATTCATTAATTAGTTAGATGTAGTACATGTCACTATGCCATGGTATGTTTTGGCCAAAGAACAGGTTCTACAAAGAAAAGCTAACATTAAATTAGAAAGATGTAGCACTCTTCTGTGACAGCATTCAAAATAAGCACTTTCAATGGTAAGTTTCTCATGTGAGGAGAGTGTTTTGTGTGTCTGGCCACCGCATCAGAGAGCCTGCCTGCAGGACTGACACCCAGGCCGTGGCACTGGGCGCAGGCGCTGCCTGGGTAATTCCTGTCATCCCTGTGATCTCTGGCACGGACCCCAGCTGGCACACATCCTCTGGAACAAAGACACGCTATAGAGAGCTCCAGTGAATTGTGGCACAGTTCTCATCTTATTTTAGATACTTTAGAGAGAAAATGAGGAGGAAAAAATCATTAGATCTCAGGGCCTTTGGACACCACAGGAGGTGATCCAGCGTAAATGTAACTTTTGACATGCACTTTCCTGTGGTTTCCAGCTGTACCACCTCCCATACCTGATTCATCTTAAAGAAGTATTTTTATCTTTTGCTCTACATGATTTCAGTTTACCCAGTCTTCATCAGTTAGTCATCTACCTCTGCTACAGCTATTAGCAATTTGTTGTCATGACATTTCTAAGGATATTTTTCCCACATAGTGATTAGGTCCTCATCCTTTAATAGTCCCCAGCTTCCATATTTTTCTGGACAAGAAACTATAAATACCTATTGCAAATAACCATGGCTGGAACACCAGCAGTTGTGTTCTTTCATGAGGAGTTATTAGGACCCACTTTGTTAAACACCTGCCATACACTAGTAAAAATCTATTATGTTCTTATATTATCTTTATTCTCCAGCTAATATAGTTGTGTACTAACTAAATTATTCATAGAACTACATTAATCTAAAAGTTTAATTATCATGGCTAATGATCAAAACTTGGAAGTTAAATGCTCCCGAGATGATACAACCCCACACAGAATTTCTATTTTTATCAAATCAAAGAATTCTCTATCCAAACATGAATCCAACACATGAGGTCTAAAACAGGTCCCCTTAGAGTATAGAGTAGTGAAATTTCTCTTAGAGTTTATTTAACTGAAGCAGATTGCACTATTGTTGATATTTTTTTCCACTTATTTGCAGTTTAACACATCTTCATATAACATTACTTAACTTTCTCAACAGTTTCCATCTTTTTGAACAATTCATGTTCTGTAGTGCTCGTCTTTGGATATAGCTGTTAGTGACCCATATTTCTGTTATATCCAGCATCACATCTTGCAACAGCTGATCAAATTATTCCATTTTTGCACTAGCAGACATCAAAATGTCTGCTACCTGTCTACTCAGCCAGTCCTCTCTCCCTGCCCCCATAACACCTACCTTGCCACTGCTTTTCACAATATTATTTTCTTTATCTTTACTGTCCAGTCACTGAATGTTTGGTCTTCTTTTTTCCTTCTCTTAAAATCAGCATATGTATATATGTATATATGTATATGTATGTATATGCATGTATATGTACGTATATATGTATATTCTTATCAGATTTCTTATCAGAAAGTCCAGGCCCTAATAAGTCAAATGGACATAATTGCATCATGTCTTTAATATTATCACAGGAATGCAGTGGGAGATTCTGCTACTTTTTCTCCCCTTTAGCACTATCTATAAATATTCTTAATCCCATGGAAAGATTCAGGCTTGTCTGCATCACCAAGTAAGATGATGATAAATAAGAGAATAAGTAGATTAAAGTAGTTACTGCTGAAGCCTCTTGCATCCTCATCACATGGGGCTTTAGGGTTTTGCTTCAAATCAGAAATAGTTTTGTTTCCTGGACCAAATGCCCCATTATACATATTGTTTGAAGTTTTTTGAGGGAAGATTAACCCACAAACTTTTGCTCCTTCAGTTTTGGGTAGGAGGTTGCTTAGAGCCTCACATCAATGTCCTGGAGTGATTCCATAGGCTGCCTCCCTCATCCCACACGGAAGCTCAGGTCACTGAAGTCCAGATAGGATTTTATCACTCCAGCTCTCTAAGAACACTTCCCTTGAATCTTAAATTTCATTACACTTTCCTCACTGACTGCATCATACTCAACAGCAGTCATCAGTGGTGAACAGCCATCTATGAGCACTACCAGGAATTTTCAGTCTGCTTATGCACAAATTAACAGGCTGTGTCATCTCCTTGGGGAGCCAGCTGGCACCTCTCTGAAGAGCCTTTTTAAAGGTGGACATTGTATCTGGCAGCCTTCAAACACAGGATCAAGTAAGAAGCCACACATAACATTTGCCTTTTTGTATTGCCCAAGAACTATTCCAGGTATCATGGAAGTGCTTCATAGTTCAAGAGCTTTCTCTTAGGCACAGGTTTTTTGGTGATTGAGCCAGAATTTCAAGGTCCCCACTCAATTCTGAAAAACTTGAAAATGAACTTCTAGGATCCACCAGAAATACTCTGATTGCACGCAGCAAAACTATTTCTGTGGATGGAATCAGTAAACAGAGAGAATCATTGCATTTGCTTCAAAATTGCACATTTCCTCCAAGCCATGACATAAATATAAACACAGAGGATTATTGTCCCACTCAGAAGTGCCGTCCTCATCACTTTGGTTCAAACTCAGTTGATGGGTCTGTAGCCTCTGTCTTCACTCAGGATTGTGTTTGACCGTGTGTATTCAGCCACCTTCAATGAGTCTTCAGCCACCTCCACTCAACATTTCCTTCTTCTCCATCTACAAGCTCCTGAAAGACTGATCCTAATCATCAACTGGCTGGCAAAAACTCTATTCAGTTTACTAGATTTAATGGGTCACTGTTTTTGTAAACACCATTAGGGGAGGTGGGGGTGAAAGGAAGAAAAAATCCTCTTGCAGTTTGGAACCACGGAGATTTGAAGACTCCTGCATTTGTGGGCATGGGAAGAAAAGAGATGGTCAGCATAATTCCCATTCCTTTTTTTTTTTTTGCTCCTTTATCAGGAAACTTGCCATCATCATACTCAAAATGCAAGCAAATTTGGTCTGTTGTCAGGAAAAGAATGAAGATGAGAGAGGAGTCCTGCCAGCGGGAATTTCTCAGCACTGGTTTCCTGCATGGCAGTCAGCTTTTTTATAAATAGAACCTCATTTCATGCAATGATATAATATTAATCTGTCACTGTATTTGGCACAACCATAGGATCGTGAGCTACTTGTTTGCTAATTACCATTTGAGCTCATGCACAGAGCACAGGCTGTGATAATATTAGCTTGGTCAGAGTCACAAGTCTGTCACTGCCAGCAGCAATTCAGTGTCTGTTTCCAATCTCTGAAAGTGTTGTATCTGCATCCTTTCATCCCACGAGGTAAAAATCCTGGGCTCTCTCTCCTAGTATGAATAATTTGTCTTGTCACTCACAGCCCTTGAGGAAAACCATGTGACAGTTCCTGTTAGCTATTCACACGAGAAAAAACTGTTTAAGAAGAAAAACAATTATATAAGGCATGTTTAACTACTATTTATTAATAATATTTTTTAAGTTTTAAAAGCTTCACCAGACTCCAATATGTAGAAGAAAACAACTGTTTGGGTGGTGAGGCACTGGAAGAGGTTGCCCAGAGGGCTTATAGATACTTGGAAATGTTTAAGGCTGGATTGGATGAGGCTCTGAACAATGTGGTGGGTGAAATAGATGGTCTTTAAAGTCCCTTCCAATGCAAGTGAGTCACCTTGTAATGACAGGAGAGAAAGAAATGGAGGAAACCCAGGGCCACCCTTACAAAGATAATAATCCTGCCAGGAGCTTTCTCAAGCAACCAAAGGGAAAAAAATGTGGATAAGATTCTTGCAGTTTTACAGTTGCCCAAATGGTTCTGAATGGTGTCAGTGACACTAGTCAGTAGTTATTGATTCCCCCCTACTGCTTCTCATGAAGGCCCTTGGTCCCAGGCTGGTTGGTGTCAGGAAGGTGGTGCTGATCTGATGTACCTGGATCACACATAGGAGGCTGCTTTCAACCAGTATAGATTTAACTTTTTCTTACTTGAATCAAAGAGTCTATAGGAACAGATGATTTAAGGGTTTTCATTTAGTCAGTGAACTTTTCAAATCCCAAACTTTGTGAATTCTGTAGAACACTATTACTTCTTAGTAGTTAAACAGTAGTAGCTTTTCCATTTCAGTAATATTGCGATTACGGACAGTGGAAGTTAGGCAAAGATATGGGACTCATGTTAGTGTTATAAAACCATCTCTTAGCAGCTTCACTGAAATTGCATGAAATTACTTCCATTTTACAAATTTGTATAAAACTGAAAGTAATTTCCTTTTAGAGAAAAGGGTTCTAATCCTCTGTAGCAGAATTTAAATGTAAAAATTTCTAGCAAAGCAAAGTAGATCTGTAGGTGGATTTCATATCTGTCTTTTCAATCTTGTAGCTGATAAAAGAATCATTACCTGTTTATATTATTGAGAAAAATCTGTATTCTTAAAGGCATTCAGTGGAAAATATTCCCTTAACAAATAAAGACTCAAGGCTGACTAATCTTACTTATGTTACCCTCTACAGGTAAGGTATGATTCCTGCACCTGAAGATGTTGACTAAGTAGTCATCTAGTAGAAAGCATCTTTACTGTATAGGGAAAAGAAAAAAATAATAATAAACCTTCCTTGATAGCTGTCTTTATGCAAAAGAATCTAATCCAGACACCATTTACCTGTGTGTCTTGGATTACGAAGAGAAGTCCAACTGCAACAAACAGAATGACTCCAGAAATTTAAGCAAGTATATCAGAGACTGCAGGAACAGAATTCAGGAAAGATAAATTAATTGGAAATCTTAGGAACACAGCTGGGAAGCTGTACACTGAATTCCTGAGATAAGGGTCCCATATTTTTAATTACCTATGCACGAAAGAATGAAGTTAAATTACTTTTAGAAAGTACTAAGAATGTGTCTGATCTTCTATGTAATAAAAAACAACAAAGATGTTGTTATTTGCTAATTATTCATGGACAATTAGCAGAAAAATTCCACATCTATTGATCATTAACTAAGCATTAAGCTTTTTCACATGTTGAGGATGATTAATAGAAGTAAACTGCCTTTGGTAGTTGCTGTTATATAGAAAATTAAACATTGTGTAAATATGGACATTTTCATGAACACAAGAAGTTTGCAGATTTGCTGCATCATTTGAGTGTTGTTCCTTGCAAGTATGAGGGAAACTCTTTAGTATGAGGGCAACTCCACTTTCTGGAAGTGTGTGTAACCAGCTCAAGAAAATAAATTACTGTACCATTTGTCTCTATGGTCTTTGAAAATGTTATGTAATTGCATAAATGAGTTAAGGCAAGCAATATGTAACTTAAAATTTGTCCAACCTGAATGTTCTGACTAGATTGGTCATCATCTAATCACCCAGGTTTCTAAGTCTAATTGTCCTTGAAAGTATTATAAAGCTGTTTTATTTTCACACAAATTAGCTGTTCAGGAGGAACTTGCCAAATGCCTTGTGTGCTTCTTTTACCCCATGTCAGATGTTTTCTGCAGACGTGCTTTCAAGATATTGTCTACAGCAATTGTCTGGCTGTCAAAAGGAAGCTTCCATTCCTAAACTCTCTTTCCACATTCCTCTTGCAGTATTTCATCATATCGATCCAGTGTAAGTCTGTTTGTATTTTGTGGCCATTAAAGGTATGTAAAATGACAGTGCCCGTGTTTGTCCAGAGAAGACAAGAAACCAATCCCACAGTGACAGCAACTGTTGGCTGCACAAGCTACTTGGTGTGTAAACTGTCATTTCCAAACAGAGGTCTGAATCAACAAAAAATTAAAGAGCTGAAGCCACCCAATACATTCTTTTCAATTAGCACACCTACCTGCAATTTTGAGCATATTGCATCAATATAATATTAGGACTTATAAAAGAAGTTTTAGGATCCATTGTATCTCATCAGCCATACTAAGAAAGAAGGGCTAATGTGCCTGTTTCCAAGTCAGAAAAAGCACTACAGGTAATTACTGAAAGCATATGGATTTTCTGATTCTCTTAAAGGCAATAAAAACTGAGTAATGAATCCATTCAACACAATCATTATTTTTAGAATTTTCTTATGCTACTTTTTGTATGTTATCCTCTCCCACTGAAAGTGACTCTAGCTGGCTTCAAGACAGATGTTACCAGAAAAATTTGGAGATTTTTGATCATGGGTCAGTTTATACAACACCAAGCCTGCTGGCAACAAATAAGGTTCGCCTGGCCCAAAGAATTTTATGTCAGGAGTTATCAGAACTTGCTGAGAGAGCTTTAAACTGGATTTGAAGGGGGTGGGGACATAGCCAGGCTTGCCAGACATAAGATGTGGGAAGGAGAGAACACTAGCAAACACTCCAGTAACGAAAGCTTAAGAGAGAGTAAGTATCTCAAAGTACAAGGAGCCAGACACAGCCATGGGACAGGGCTGTGGGGGATCCCTTTGCACCCCTGCTGGGATATTGACACAATGAAATATTTCTAAAGTGCCTGTACACCAATGCCTGCAGTAAGGAGGACAGACAGGAGGAGCTAGAGATCTGTGTGCAGTCACAGGGCTTTGGTCTCATTGCAGTTACAGATGTGGAGGGATAGGTCCCATGACTGGAATGTCCTCATGAAAGGCTACACAGTGCTTAGGACAGACCAGGCAGGCGCTGCAGTGGAGTTGCCCTCTGTGAGGCAACACTTGGAATGTATCAAGCTCTTCTTTGGGTGGATAGTGAGCTAGTCCAATGTTTAAGGGTTAGGATAAAAGGGCAGAATACCAGAAATGCTAGGTCGGCTTTTTCCTCTTTTAAACTGGTTGTTTGCCTGATGACTTGACGGTAATCCAGTGTTACCTTTGAATATCCAGGTCATTAACCATTTTCCCTTATGGTTTTGTGTCATCCTTTCATATTGCATTGAAGAAACTGTGATTGTGAGGAAAATGTGATTGTACTAATGCAAAACCTGACCAGGGTTTCAGGATGTAACAGCTTTTTGAGCAAGGTGTGCAATTGATGTTGTGTCTTAGGTAATCACAGCATGTAATTCTGTTACTTGCTTTTTAGTAGCCTAGCTTTGGAGCTCAGGATGAAAAAGTCTATTGCTTTAATGATAACTTTGTAGGTTCTCATCAAAATGAAAGCTTGGTCTCATTATCCCATTGTTCTCCTTCTCTTTTTTCTCCAAGCTGCCTGTCTCGTCCTGGGTTGTATGATTTTTCCTGATGGCTGGGATTCAGATGAGGTAAAACGGATGTGTGGTGAAAAGACAGACAAGTACACGCTGGGGGCTTGTTCAGTCCGCTGGGCGTATATCCTGGCAATTATTGGAATCTTGGATGCCCTGATCCTCTCATTTCTGGCATTTGTGCTTGGAAACAGACAAGACAGCTTGCTAGCAGAGGAGCTCAAGTTGGAAAACAAAGGTAGGACTCTTTTAGAAACTATTGTTTGGGGGCCTCAAGGGCAATTACTTAAAAACAACAGTTTCAATTTCATTTTATGTTACGCTTAAATGTTGGCATGCTGGCTTATTTCCTACATTGCTGGGAAAGAATAAACGCAAGGGGCAGTGGAAATTTTGAAGATTTTACCCTCCAAAAATCTGAGAAAGCTCAAAATTGATATAATGTCTGCACTATTCATGAATAATCCTTAGCTTTTAGAGCTGTAGATGGGATGTTATTGTGTTCCTCACTTGTACAGTATTTCATTAGCATTTAATTTTCACTGTCTCCATCTTTTTCTGTACCCCATGCAAGATTTGTTCACATGGTTCCTTTAGGATTTAGCACGGTCATATGCATGTCTGTGACATGGCATTTGTGTTAGCACAATACCCAGTAAAGGGGCAGTGCTGGGGGCTGGCAATGAGCTGTGTAATGGGACTGACCATACAGCAAGGAATTGGTTGACTAAGGATCAGAACCTGGAATGAAGAAGAATCCTAGTTCTTGCTTGAGTGTGTTGCTTTGAGCTCATGAGTCAGTTCGTAGTAATCTAGATGCTGTAGTATCTGAATACTCATGAATACTTTGGGGATAAAACTCATTTCTAGATTAAGTAAATTAAACTGGTTGGACCAATAACTCGTCACACAGTTGCAAGAAGAGAGATGCTTTTTAGTAAGTGTGCACAAGCCTGGCTTATTTCTGCAGCCCCTTGTGCTCCCCCAGCATCCCAGCTGAGTATCTGATGTGATAGATACCACAGAGGACATGTCCCTGCCTTATCTTTTTAATGGGCCTGTTGTCCCTGAATCTGTCTAATCCCTTCTAAGCCTGCTGATACTGTCAGCTTCTCCAGCACTGCATGGCAGCAAGTTCCTGAAGCTCACTACTGACTGCTAAAGAAGTACTTTCTTTTATCTGTTTCAAATTGATCCCCTGCTAGTTTCACTGACTGTCCCCAAGAGCAGGATTCCGCGTTCAGCTCATCTACCACCTTTGTAATTTTGTGGGCTGCTTCTAATAATAGAAAAGATATCAGGAGCTCTTCACCTGTAGATTGCTGTTTGGCAGCCTGTGTTGTGTGCAAATAGCTGGTCTCAGTCCTGCTCCAGAAGGACCATTATCTGTACACCTGACTGCACCAATACAGGGTCCCCTGCTTGCTGGACTGCAGTCAGCACACTCAGCACAAAGAAAAATGGACTTGAAGACTGAATATCACGTATGATTTTAGACCTGGGTGGATTAGACCTAATGATGTGAGTTAAGGAAAGAGTGGGTTGCTTGCAATTGCCTGTGTGCATCTGTCCTGCAGGTAAACCGAGAGCATCAGCTTCAAGAACTATCCCTGTGACCCTTTTCTGTAAGGATAATATTCATCTGCATTTGAAAATCAAAATACTTATCAGAAGGGCATTCACAGCTATGCCACAAATGCTTTTGGCATCACCACTATGCCTGATTTGTCAACACCATACAGAGCTCATGTACCCAACAACTACTTGAATCAAAGAAACACATCTGTTTTGGCACCTTGTGAGCAAAAAAAAAAGCTTCTGGAGCCTCATCACCTCTCACATCGCTGGCACAAACCTCTGCCAGAACATTTGGTCCTCAGCATGTCAGAAAAAAATCATTCAGCAGCTCAATTTCCTTGGATTAAACACAGAAACATACCACATCACTGGCTTCAAAACAAACCAGAACTCAACAAAAAGGGACCTATCCCACTCTGCCCTTCACAATCAAGCCTAATGATCACCATTTTTTAAACTGTCTTTCAAATTAAGTGAAAAAGGCCAACTTACCTTCTAAAAAGGACATTCTCTCCCCTCTTGTCACAAAAAGCTTTTGCTAAACAACAACAGGGCATTTACCCCCTGTATGTGTTGCCCCCAGGCACAGCCTCAGCCCCAAGGAGACCCAGCAGAACACAGCAGTGGCATCAGTCTGTACCCCTGTGCACTGAACATGCATGAGTGCTTTGATATTTACCCCATGAGCTATGTTCCCTGGTCCTCTTTCAGATTAAAAGATAGTGGAGAACTACTCAGCAGCATTAGTTCACATGCAGATTCATCTCTTGGAAATGGTCAGGATGTGAAAATACTGCTATATGCAAATAGCACCAGCATATCTCCCATATAAGCAAAAAGATAAGAGTATGGATATAGACAATACCACCCTCAGCCTTCCAGGCTGCTCCTACAATATGAAGTCAAAGCCCTTATAACCAGTAACCATGAGTATTAGATATCCTCCCATCCTTTCTTCCCCCTCCTCATCTACATGAGATCTGCCTTCAGGCTTGTGCTGGCTTCTGCTTCTGGATTGGTAAGTATGGATGAGGAATGTCCCTTTCTCAGGAGGAACCCCTGTGCTGCTGCCTTCCAAGGGACAAAACCTGTTTCTGGGTGGTCATGGCTTTCCACTGGGTGGGATCCCAGTGACTCCTTCCCCTTTGTGGTGGTGTTGGCTTGGATGTTCCATAGCCTGTGATAAGAAAAGGGTCTTCTTAAGGGACAGTCATGGCTCCATCATGGCTTTACAGGAGAATGCACCTAGAGAGCAATCAACACTGTACCTCAGAGGAACCTCTGTTTGCCCTGTCAGCTCATCCTCTGCTGCTGGGACTTTGCCCTGAGCATGTGGGTGACATGATGCATTAGCTCAGCTGCGGGTAAGACACAATAAATTAAGTATGAGAATCACAACAGTGCTCATTTATGTGGAAAAAACCTTCAAGGGCAAGAAATTATTAGGCAATGATGAGACATATGAGCAGTTGTTTTCTTAATCAGGTAGTTTTGTCTGGGGGCTTTGATGCAGATCAGCTCCCACAGCCTCATTAATGAGTCTAGAGTAGCTGAGCAAGTACGTGTTGCCACAGCTGTCTGAGCATTGTTGGCAAAGAAACAGTTAAGTGTATAGGAAGCACAACAGGATGGTAAAAATGTGAGAAGATGACTGAAAAAGAAAACGCTGTACTTCTCTGTAGTTTTCATTACCATGCTGAATTGTCCACCTGCTCTGTGCTTTTTATGCTTACAGTTCTGTGTATTTACATAGGTTAAAGAATGCTTGTAAATAAGGAATTTGACTGTCAAAATTATTCATGGCAGAAGATGGCTGTGGTTTAGCTATAAATGAAAATTTCCTTTTTCACTCCATGATAAAAATAGTGCTTGCTCATTTCTTATTTGCTCAGGTGTGAGAACAAACTACCACGTGGCTTTCACGTCTCAGAACTGTAACTCAAGTTTGGCCAAGTTTCTTCAGCTTAGAGTCTCTTTAATGCAGTTTCCTAATGTTACAAATTTTACACAACAATTTGGAAATTTTATATTTAAAAAAAAAAAAAGTCATTTGAAGGGAAAAAACCCAGTATTTATAAGAAGACTTTCCTGTTATCTTTATGCCATTAACAAAAGAGGGGAGAGAATCATATTGTATAGTATTCTTTAATTTATAGAATCTAATGTTAATGACTTTAAGGCCTGTATGTCATTAAAATAATGTCATACAGGACACTAACAAAAATAGTCAGAATTCATCTTAGCTTTAAGCTTCCTCAACACCATTTTGAGTGAGCCATCAACATCGGCATAAACCTTGATGTGTTGTGTAATTACATGATTTAACATTTTGAACTGTAATGTCTTAATGACATAAAATTTAAGTTTTGGGCAGAGGCAGACAAGACCAAATGAGAAGTTTCCAAAAGAAATTGAGAGTGCAAGGCAACTATGTCTATTGTAGGGAGTAGTAATATGGTCTGCATTTTGAGTGATAAATACAAGAGCTTTGAGAAGATGCCAGTCCGTTCAGTAGTATCAGTCCGGGCAAGTGGAAGATGCACTTTGTGAACAGTTGTAGCTTTTCCAATGGACAGAACAGCTTCACAAATTGTTTATGTTTAACATTTGAATCATCTTTGGGACCCACGTAAGCAATATAAGCAGTGGGTCACAAATAAGCAATTTGTGATTCCTGGAGTTACAAGCCTAGAGATGAAATAGTTAAAAGGGGCTGGGAGATAGAATATTTGAAGGATTCATATACCTTCCAGTGATTGTAACTCACATGGACTCAACCTACACCCTGCTGCTCCCAACAGCCATGTTGCAGAGAGCTCAGTGCAGGATGCCCAACTCAGGATTTGCCAGCTGGTTGACACTTTACACCCTCCTTACTCTCCAGCTTGTTGAAGACTGGCTCCATACACCTCACCTGCAGTCACTGCAGAATAAACACCCTTAAAGACAGAAAGTAAGGGAATATTGTTTCTTGGTGACAAAGCAGCTTTCAGTAAAAGAAAAAAAGTAGTATTTCATGGAGATTTGCACACCTTTAGCTAGAGAATCATCTTCTCCAAACATGAACTGCATACCCATGGGATTGCTGCTGCAACAGGAAACTTTCAGCAAAAGCTGTATCTGAAGCTGAGTGACAGGAGCTCACCTGCCCTGTGGAGGGATGACAGGACAGAATTCTCATCAGACTGCCATCCTTCAAAAGGAAAATAACTCAGGATGCAGTGAACATCAAATTGCAAAGCCCTGCTTGTCAGGGTGTAGTTGCCATGGCACGCACTCACATTCAGGCCAACTTGTTCAAAATTAGGTATATTAATATGAATATTGACATCCAATTTAAGTTTTCCCACATAGCTACAAGATATAAAAGAATTACCAGCAGCCCTCGTAGTAATGAAGAGTACAAATAGAGACAGAACACCATAGATACCCCTGTACACCCATGTTCTCTGTCCAATATATAGTCCCTTTCTCATAAAGTTATGTACCCCCATCTCCTCCTGATACATAAAAAGTCAATGCCTTCTCATTTTCATTTCAGATAGGGTATACGTTGCAATAATAAAAATATTTTCCTACAGGTATCACCTCCACAATGAGCTCCAAGTCTTAGCTCTGACTACAAGAACAGTAGAGAAGTAGCACCAGACTTATTTCATCTAAAAACCTGCAACTAGAAGCCAAAATGACAGATTTTTTATACTTTTCCCCAAAACATTTCTTCTTTTGATAATAGCAATCATTTTCCTGTGATTTCAACTATATAAATAATATTTGTAAAAGAGAAAATATAAACATGGAGATTTTATTGTGTTGTGCATCAGACAGAATATAATCTCTCCAGAATGAAGGTATTCTTACACTGCAGTAGGATCTCTGCCCAGACAGAACAAAGTTTCTTGGGGAGTATAGGAACAGTCACTGGACCATGTCCAGAACCTTCCTGTGCAGTGTCTTTGTGTCATGCACTCTATTGCCCAGTGTGTGTGGAGTTCTGTCACACAAAGCACAACTGCACCAGCCAGAGGATTTTAGGCTCCCCCTCCACAGCAGTCTACAGTAGGTTGTCTAGGACACTGATCTCCTGCTCCCCTTGGTTTGAGGGTGTTCACTTCTTAGGTAGAAGGCTTTCAGATTCCAGCCCTAATCTCTAATGACAGAGCTTTTAATAGAAACTAAGGGGAAGAAATGGGAGAGTGGGATCAGAAATCAAGGGGGTTTGACACAAACCTAGAAGCCTTTAAGATTTTAAGATCTTCCTTTTGAAAATGTCTATTTTTGGTTTTATGAGCTTGTGAGAAGTACATGCATATGTATGCAATAAGCTACTTAGATTTTTCTCCTGGTATGGAATGGAACTAAGACAAAAGTTTTGGAATGGTGTTCAGAAAGTGGAGTTTGATTCCTGAATCTCATACTGGATCTATCGTTTGATTTTTACATTTCTCTGTCTTTTAAATGGAAAGGAATGAGACTGACTTTGTTGCTATGTTGTGGTTCAGCAATGTAAGACAAATTAGAAAAAGTAAATGATGGTGAAATTATTATTAAAATATGTATTCCAAGATTAAGGTCTGATAAAAGTGTTTTGTCAAGGAACTACTTTGCCAATATGCTAAATGATGATTCTCTTAAGGGAAGGCAAATGAGACATCAAGACTAAAAGTCAAAAGCTGATTAAAATACCTTATTAAATAAAGGTCAATCTTGCAATAGTACTGATTGATACATCAGCTGATCCAACAGTTCCTTTCCAGCTCTACTTTCTATAATGAGAAAGTAAAATTAGTCCTAAACATATGCATTAATTACTTAGCTATAGAAGCTGGAGACCATGAATAAAGAGACCAGTTCCCCACTGATTAATGAAGGAAGAACATAGCAAATTGCTTTCTGTCTCATAGGAAGATGTATCCCACTTGCTGTTACCCTTTGCAAGGACTCTCATACGACAGCCCATTTAGAGAAATTCTCATTCCATTTGATGAGCTCATGATATGAGGTACTTAAAGGATGGGGTCTTATGGGAAAGCTTGCTGCACAAAAAGCTAGGCAGCCTCAAAAATGCTTCTTAAAAATGGTATGGGTAACTCAATGCATTGAACAGGCTCTGTGCTTAGCTGCAAAATTCTGTAGTGCAGCAGAGGGGTAGGATGCATGGGAATGGGGGATAAAGACATCAGGCAGTGCTGCTACAAGCTAAAAACAAATCTCCAGCCTGGTCAAGACAAGTCCATAGTGAGCCTGGACAGATCTGGAGACCTGTGTTGTTAACTTAAAAGGAAGCTTATGCCCTGTTACAAGCAAGACCATGTTTACTGAACTAGGAGGCAACAAGTCTGACTGTGCCATCACTAGCAGCTGCATTAGAAATGGTGTTTTGAAGTCTGGACAAAAAAAAATCAGAGATATTTCACAATATAGAAATATAAAAGGGAAGTAGCTGACGTATTTCATTCCAGGTAGGATTAGTGACACACAAAATTATGATACTCCACTATCCCTCTTCCTTACTGACAGGAACTATATCTGTAGAAGGAACGTCAGAGGATGGGAGAGCTCATGATTCAGCTGCCCTTGCATTAATGTTTTTCAACAAAGTGTTCATGCAGACAAAATAATGATGGTTGTGTACCAAGAATCTGGACTATGACCAGGAACAGCTATTGAGAGGACATTTCTGCTGTCCAGCGCAGCCTGCCACTTCCAAGCCCTGTCTGGGCTGTCCTTATGTTTCTACCAGCCCTGATGTCTTGTCATCATGCACAAAGGAAGCCTGTAGCACTGATTTATAATTGTTCCTTCTTGCAGCAAGTTCCAGTGGTTTTCTTAGAAATCTTTATCATGATTTAAAAAGTCATTAGTTTCAATATCTCATTCCACTGTGAACTTGTGATGCTTCTCCAGCAGTTTCCTGATACCAGAATTATTTTCTATCTTCAAGCAAACACCTGAAAATAATTGAAGGTAACCTCCTTCTTTCTGAGCATAGCATCAACAGAAATAAAGGCTGTTGTCAGTAGTTTTAGAATAAAGGAGCTATCCAAAAAATCCAAATGAAAGCAAAGCAAACAGCCCTGTTTCCCAAAGTTATATTCAAGGACACATTCAAGTCATAGCTAATGAGATTTTTGAGATATCTGGCTCTTCCCGCTTTCTGTTACAGGTACAAATTACTACAGTATAAAGTAAAAGTTGATCTGCTTGGTGCTGACAGTGTAGATCTTTTTAGCCAGTCATTAATGTATGGCTATATAGTCTGGAACCTTAAAACTGTTCATGTTATTTCTGGACCATTTACAGAGTTGATCTGGACTTTCTGTTGAGTCCCTCATCTTCTCCTGAATGACAAGCTTGGTGTCCTCCAGCTGGTTGTTCCCACTGACCTCTCCCTGGATGCCTGAGTATGTAGGGCATACATATATTTTAGGTCCTTGGCTCCAGCATGACCCTACTTAGCCCGGGTTTGCTGCAACTGAAAATTAGAGTTGTGCTCTTGACTGCCAAAGTCTCTGTCTGTTGACTTTGGTAGGTACAGTTTTGCTTGACAGAATACCAGAAAACAGCAGTGGAAGAGGAAACAGTGATATTAATGAGTAATATTGCACTTAGATTGCTGTAGGTATGTCCTGGCTTCATTTGCTAGAAAGATACACAATAAAAAGTAAAATTATAAACAAAGATATTTTAACAAAGTTTTTCCTATGTCTTCTATCTGGAGGTTACTTTTTTCTTAATTCACATTTTTAAAATAAATAAATTATTTTGTTCATATCAAGTGGTCCATGTTATTATGTTAAATCTTTCAGACATTTGGCATGCAAGCACTCCAGTTGTCAAAAATATTTCTGTGCACCTACTTCAAGAGTGTTTACCATGAAATGTATTCAACAGACATGTTAAAACTGAAAATAGATGTTTAGATGCAATCCTGTTTGACTAAATGTGTCTACACCACCACAGCGCATTTGATTTTACAAACCACTTTCACCCTAGATTTGTAAATCCAAAAATTTTCAGGATGATAATGAGCTGGCAGGAGGACATCACTGCACACAGTTATTCATCTTAAAATGTTCTTTCATCTCCAAGCACTTGCAGACTTCTGGGTGACAGCATTTGACACAAAACAGACTATTACTCTGCTTCCTATATGCTAGTTTTCTCAGTTCTTGCTTTCTGATGTTCCCAACTTATTCTCTCCTAATTGCTGCATGTATTGTTCCTCTCTACTTCATGCATGCTGAAAACAAACCTCACTGCTCTTTGTATGACTTTGGGTCTGAGAGAGGCTGAAAGGATCAATGTAGCCAATTCACCCACCCCCAGTATCACTCAGGCTGTAGGGTGTCCTGAGTCCCCTCCAGTTCATTGGCACTGTGCAAAATGTGGACTCAGAGCTGTACACTCTTCCAGGGTAGTTCTGACTCTGCCGTGCCCAGAGGAGCTACAGCCCCTCTGCTCCTGCTCTGTGTTTGCTCTGGTGCAGCCCTTCAGTTTGCAGCACGGCTCTGGCTCGTGCTCAGCTGGCATTTCACCTGCTCTCTGTCTGTGTCCAGCTACCTTTCCTACTCCTTGATGTAGCTTTTGTGTCAGACCATGCTTACAGAATGAGCCATTAGGCAACACACATGAAGAGTTCCTTGGGCCTCTTCACTGCAGCAGCTGGGAGAGAAAATGGACACTGGCACGGGCATGCAGCAAGCTGAAGAAAATCTGGATGTTGTACATCTGTCTCCTCCTTCCTCACTAGAAGATGCAAAGATGCCCAGGAGACCAGCAGCCACCTTCCCTCTTTTCTGCATGTGTGCTGAATTCAGACACAAAACCCCAGTTCTCAGAACTAACAGGGTCAGGACACTTTGAGCCTCCTATAATTTTGCTTTTCTCTCCTACTCTTCCAAGGGTTTTGTGATTTCTGGCTGCCTTTGGACAGTTCAGTCAATAAAGGTAGATCTTTGCAGTGTGGATGCTCCCCACTGTCTGGTACGCCTGAGTGCCCACTCTAGGGTCTAACAGGTGGACAACCATCTTAAAATACTGAGGAAAACCACCAGCATTGCTAATGACACGTGAAGGGAGAAATAATCTTGCTTCCTGAGCACAAAAGCAATAGTTTAGCTGTACTTTTACGTTTCTACTGTAACAATATACGTGAAAGATGAGAGCACACCAGATAAGAGTTGAGAAAAATAGCAGTATTATGTAAATGCCTGCTAAAATGGATGCATCTGGAATCTCTGCAGAATACAGTAATTCTGTTATTTAGTGATTGCTTCAGAAAGAGCACATTCAGAAACCAAATTCAACTTGCAGAACTAAAATGGACTCATTTTATGCAAAATGTTTACTACTATTCTTTTTATTCTTAAGTAGATTATTGAACGAAAATCCTCATTTTTTTCCCCACTGCGCATTTTGGACTTGATTATGCAGAGGAGAGAGGCAGGCTTCATCCTGTGAAACCAGTAAAAATTTTAGAACGTGGGAGTAAATTTTACCCATGAGAGTAATTCATACAATTTTTAAATGGCCATGAATCTTACTTATACTAATTCTTGACCACAGAGATTCAAAACATTCTTCAGGTGTTTCAATGCTGGATGTGTATCTAATACATCCACATTTCCTTTGAAGTGCTATCATAGCTGACAATAACAACTGGCTGACCCCTTGCAAGTAAAAGTGATAAAGCAATAGAGATCAGACATCATATATCCTGCAGAGACAAATATTGGTCTACTAGAGAAAGTGGAAGTGTGCAAGAAATCATTCAACGTGTTTCAAATGTTAAGGAGAAGAAAAAATTGTCAAAGGCTTGGTTGGAAATTCAGTACAGAAGCCATGCTGGCAATATATAAAAGTGCTGTACTTATAGGAACAGCCACAAAAACAGTGTTTGCATCCTTAATAGAAATTCTGGATTTAGCAACATGGAAAGAAGTCATTCCAAATGGTTAAGGAGCAGTGTACTTGAGAGAATAAAAATTTGTATCAGTGTTAAGGGGTACTTCTGTGTCCTTTCAAAACTAGCCTGCAGAATCCTATTGTTGAATTTAAAAAGATGGTTGAAAAATCTCTAGGTATTCAGTGCCATGTAGCCTCAGCACTTCCAAGCAGAGGCAGTAGCTGTCTGAAGAGCAAGTCTGCCCTGCTTTGTCTGCCTCAGTTTTGTATGCATGCTCCCTGCTGCTCTGTAGATGTTCATTCTTAGCCCATATGGACAAAGATGACACGTTATTAAGTAAAATAAATCTTCCCCTATAACCATCAGCACTACTTTTTTCCTGAAGAGGACTGACAAGTTTACCTTAAATAAATCCCTAAAAAGACTCTGTGAAATGATTAGAATTTGTATGTTTACAATGATGCCAGAAGATGAGCAGGTTTATACACTGATCAATCATTTATACACTAGTGAGCAGCTGACATTCAAGCCTGCGTCTGCTCATCTATCAAGCAGTTCTCACAAAGGTTAGAGGCACTAAAGTTGTACTCAGACACAAATACAGGTATAAAAATGTTATAAAAATGCTAAGTTTGGAAGATTACAGCATGAACTGATAGGATTTCATCCTTCAGAGTAATTTTTATGTAAGAGCCTGGTCTCAAACAATTTGCCAAGGTGTCACCTTCTTCCCTAAGTGCAACTGGAGGTCATCCATTACCTTTTAGTGCAGTCGATGTGCTTGCAGATATATACAGAGTATGTGCTCACCCAACACTGTCTCAAAAAAACTCTGTAGGCATGCTGACACTGACCTTTGTTCTCTGTACTATGGAAACTGTTTTGAAAGAACAGCCTGGGAATCTCTGGGGAAGCTAGAGCTGCATGCAAAGAGGAAGTGCAAAGGCAAATTCTTGGTTCTCTGGCTCTCACAGGGTGTCTGCTTTGGAAGGGAGTACATTTTTAGGCAAAGACTAGATCTGACTTAATGAAGAAATATGAAGACAAGTCTAGGAAGGGAAGTTCATAATGCTGTGAGGTCCAGTAGGAAAACAGCAATCAGCAGTCTGAGCCTGGTTTGTCTGACAGGGTTAGTGGCACCTTCATATTATTTCCCTTTCCACCCAAATCCTTACTATATGACTATGGCTGTGAGCACACATGCTTTGATTTGCACCATCTTCTCAGCCTCTGTGCTTATCTCTTCCCGGAGTGCCCTCTGTGGAGCATCCCCCAAGCCTTGAAGGCAGAGGCTCAGGAGCACTGGAGCGGGCAGAGCCCTTCGGAGCGCGGGAGCACGGGCAGCTACCTCGGCAGGGAAATGGGTGAGCACTGAGAGGGATCCTGGGGGCAGGTGACATCAGTCCCACCATGGCACACTGTGTGCTATTTAGATTATGTTTTAATATTCTGGAGCTACACCTAAATTCCATCAGGTTGGTTCAGCACCATCTATCCTCGCTACAGCTGCGTTGCATTCTGTCCCATTATTCTTCAGAATGTTCTCTAAAGCTCTGCATAGCATTGAAATCACAGTTATCAGCCTTTGTTTGTCTAGACCTATTGTTAGGTTGCCTTCTGATGTAAGTTAAGGTCTCCATCAAAAAGTTTCAGAGAGAGAAAGTAAATTTCTTTCAAACTAGATATTTTAAAAATAATATTAAACATTCATTTTTCTTCTCCTGTCAGATTTCCTGCGCTGTGCCTCAGTTCCACCTTGGTGGAACTTCCTTCATTCTTGTTTATCACTGTCTTTCTCTCCTCTCTTTTCATAGAACATGTTTTTGCTTAGAAAATATCTTTATTTCAATTTTATTTAAGATCTTCAACTTTTATAATCCCAGGACCAGGCATTTTCTCAATTTATGTTTTCATAATTAAAGGAGAGAAAAAAAGAGATTGTATTATCATTTAAACAGATGAAATCGGGTGAAAGTTAAAGGTATTTTTTAACGTATGTCTAATATTACTTTCTAAGCATTACCAGTAAATGTGTTAAAAATGATACTGTTGTTCTTAGCCAGCTTTGGGAGGTGAATGTTACTATATAAAAAATGTAAGTGGGCTCTTTTGGCTATAACCCACTGCATTGACTAATTCCATTTTTTTAACAGGAAAAGAATGCAGCAATTCATCACTTGTCCAGTATAGTTAACGTTTTGTGCCTTTTTATAAGAGTGGGATTTGTGAACTGGATAGCTTTGACAGTTTGAGGTAGTTGGTACTTCTCATTTCTGGATCATTGACTCAAGTACAGCAGATATTTGACAAAAATTGACTGAAAACTGAATCTGGAGAATGATTGATTGCTGAACTATGGAAAAAAAGTTTTTTTCTGCACAGCTGATAGTAGACTAATGCAATAACAAAAAAAATACATGTATCTTAACCCTGTGCTGGTAAACATTCTAACTGGGGAGACTGACAAATGCAGAACATGTGTAGCTTTGGATGCCTTCCTCCCTGATCTGCTACCTTTAGCTACCTTTACCTACTGCATTCACCTCGATGTGCCTCTCGAGTCTCTGAACACCATTTGTCAGTATTGGATATGAGGCACTCAAAAAGTGAGGTCTCTTCTGAACAATGTTCATGGCATGCTCCTGACAGGACTGCCCTTGAAGACTGGGCACGTTTTGGACATGGGTGCCATGAATATATGTCAGGAGACAGCTGCTGAATTTTGGGCAGGGCTTTGTGGGAGAGCCAAAAGTCGACTTTCGTGGGCATGTGCCTGCTTTGAAAAGTACAGCAGTCTCTTGGCATCCCCACTCCACCTTGCCATTTTAATTCTATTGAATTAGTCAAGTGAATTGGCCTAGTACATGACATTTCTTTCTCCAAGTTTCCAAGAAATTCAGTCTTCCATGGTTATGATTTTCCTTTGTCTGCCATTTTCTAGTGACAGAAAGATTATTTCAATAGCAGTCAATATATTCATAAATTTGACTTCAGTTTCAGCAATTTTGCTGTGATTCCTTGTGGTATGATGTGCACCAGCTAGACCCTAAAGCAACATAAACCCTAGAATGGACCCTTTTTAAACAAACTGCAATTTCAATGAGCAATAGTGTTTCAGGAAGCAAAGCCTTTTAATGGATGGCTCTTGAATTTAAGCTATGCTTTAGCTGGAATTTTTTTCATGCTAGTACATTTCATTTTGATATCTGAAAGCAAAAATTCCTCATTTCCCCATCAGAATAATTTTCTTATGCAATTACATTGCTTATCTGCCTGCTTGTTTATCAATCCCCTTCTCTAATAACCTTTAAACCCATTGTCCAATTTTGACGCAATTTAACAAAGGCTAACATCATGAAAATGTAAAGCTTACAGAAGTGTTTTGGAGATTAATGTATTAATTTTAAAAATTAGCATGTGATTCCAGTAAGGGAAAGCCAGGAAAGAGATTCAGCCCTTAATAGCAGTGGGTTAACCAAGCCAGCATAAATTTCATGCCACCCTTCCTGCCTTTTCTGGATCATCTGTCATGCTAAATGAAGCAGGTAGGGTACATGGAACACATGGCACATGTGTGTGTGTGTGTCTGTATATAGATATCTATACATATTTAAAAGTGTAAGGAAAGTAAAGACAAGTCCTGGAGCAGAGAGGCTCTATGAGACATTTGGGGCATGTGGGAAGCATGGGAGTTTGGAAATGTCTGGGGCAGGAGGGAGTTGGAAGTGCTAGTGAGGGATCTGAGGACATGAGAAAGACAAGAACCATAGATAGAAGGTGCAGGAGTCTAAGAGGAAACAGGGTATTGCTGTGGAGGAGTCACAGGGCCATGACAAAGGAGCTGGGTCGTTAGATTCTGTCCATGTGGGAGAGGGAAAACACATGCTGTTCATTGAAGGTCGGGCACTGATTTCTTGTACAACTCATGCAACATTAGGCTTGTTTAAAGATGACCAATGAAAAGGTTATTTAAGTATCTAAGTAACTCAAAAAGTATTTAGTGAAAAAATTCAGTTTAACTTTAAAGAAAGGAGTACAATGTGAAGTCATGGGAACTTCGTCCCCAAACTATTTTTTCCACTGCTTGCTTCAGCCATTGAACTGAAAAATTGGCTATTTACCTAACAGTTATGCTTTAAAATATTTGCAACACAGGCACGGCCAGCACCTTTCACTCAGAATTTTGGTGTGGGGGCAGCTCAAAAAACCTGCCAGGGAACTGGCACTGCTTATTGCATTCTGGCTGATAAGATCTCACCCTGTGCTTCAGAGAATTTGTTCCCTTGTTCAGACAAAGATAAACAAAGTAGAACCAACAAACCTGCCTCTGCCAATGATAATCTTCTAGGAGATACTATCATTTCAGCAGCTGCTGTAAGAAAGTTTCCTGAAGACTGGTGCATACAAAATAATCAATTTTCATCTACAGATTATGGTTCAAATGTGCTAAGTGCTACCAGGGCTTATGCTACCAGGTTCATGAGATGTAGCCTACAATACTGATTAAAGATGTGATGTTTGCTGCATCTGACAAACTGAATGGACCATGGACCATGTCTGGGAAACCTCTAGCTTCCAGCAAATAGGTATTATCTGTTTCTAATGAGCAACAGGCAAGCAGTGCCCACAGTACAAGTGGTTTGTAGATAGGCAAAAAGCTATATTCACAGATCCTGTCAATCAACCCTTTTCAACAATTTCCTTTAAAGAGTAAAAGATAAAGAGGAGCTGGTCTAGGAAATGCAGCTTTTTGAAGAAGCAGCATTTCAGTAGTTATGGCTAAGGAAAATGTGGGATAAAAGCACGTGCTGTTACCTTTTAGTCTGAACCCAGACCCAGCACCTGCAACAGACAGTGGGGGTACAAGTAGACTTTTGCCAGTGGAGTGGGCAGCCAGGATAAATCAACATCACCTGATTCCTTCTGTGGCTGCAGTAAAATTCAGCCCTTAAAGAGGTGATCAAGATTTGAACCAAGCCTGTAATCTTTATTATAACAAACTATTAAGCCAGGTTTTTCTCCTGAAACAAAAACTTCACTGTGCTCTGTCCAGCTGAGTAAACCCAGAGATCATCCTGGAGTCAGGTTATATAACTCCTGGTTCAAAGCATCTGAAAAAAAATGGGCAGAATGGAAAGTTATTGGTACCCAAGGGAAAATTCTTCGTAATTCAATTGCCTTACATACTGAGACAGCTTTGGAAGAGCATTGGTACGTCTAAACGTGGCCTGCAGCAGCATATTCTTCCAGGCACGTGACTCCCTGGGCTTGGGAAGGAAGGAGGAGCAGCAGCACTCTGGCAGCATATTGGGGTTTGGAGCTGCTGGCCCGGAGGAGCATGGCCTGTTTCAGGCCTGGAGGCAGCTGCAGCAGTGTGGCTCCATACCAGCAGCAGCTCCAGATGCCTCGTGCGTCAGCACAGCTTGGAGCTGACACAGCCATCCTGGGTTTAGGACTCAGCTATATCTGCACAGCACCTTGTGCCAAGTGAAAGTGCTTTGAGCTGCTGGTTTGGTATCTGCATTCCAGTGCCTGTGTGTTTCCTCTGAATATTGCTGAGATGCTGTTACATATGATCACAGAACAGCAGAATTCTTTGGGTTGGAAGAGACCTCTAGGATCAAGTCCAACCATTAACCCAGGTCTGCCAAACCTACCATTAAACCATGTTTCCAAGTGCCACATCTAAATGTTTTTTTAAATACCTTCAGGGATGGTGATTAAAACACTTCCCTGAGCAGACTGTTCCAATGCTTGACAATCTTTTCCATGAAGAAATATTTCCTAATATCCAATCCAAACCTGTCCTTGTGCAACTGGATGGACAGCAGGGCAACCAATGGGCCAGACTCACAGGAGAAGCTGGTTTGGAATGAATCTTCTACTGAACATCCATCCTTTCCCGTGCAGTCTTCTACCTGCATAGACATTTTCTTTATTCTTTTAAAAACTCCCTATTTCCATCTGGAAAGGAGAATTTTGAGTATTTTTATCTTTGGCCATATGTATATCACTTAAAGTAACAGTGCACAGATCCAAAGCTCACAGTAGCCCATGCAAGGCAGAGCCTGGCTCAGATCTTCACTGTCTCGTAGCTACATTATTGCAGTACTGGTTGAGCTAAGAAATCCTGTCAATATGCATGATTTATGGGCTTGAGTGGGGAATTAACCCCTGACACAGCTGCATCCTCCCTTTCAGACACAGGCAGCTGCACAGAGACGTCAGAGTTGTGTTACTTTGTGATGAACAAACATCAAGTTGCCCCAGCATCACTGCCCAGTCTGCCTTGAGGACAGCTTGTCTAGCTCTCTGCAATCAAAAGAAATACAGTTAGGGATAGGAAAGGAAAAGTAATTCAGTGCTGAAATAACTACACTTGGCTGGACTCAAAATGAGCACTGTATTTGTTAAAGAGCACCCAAAAAGCAGAACAGGAGGAGGCTGGAAGAGTCCTTGCCTTGAGGCCAGAGGAGAAGGAGTGGGCAGTCAAAAGGCTATTTCCAGTTCTGTGTGACTTACAAAGCACATAACTGCTCCATGCCTCAGTTTCCTGCCTGTTCTGCGGAGGTGCCAGCACTATTTGCTTGCCTCCAGCATCTTCCGTAAGGATTTCTCAGCTAGCACTTCTGAAATTGTAGCAGCTGCTCTTGAAGTAGATACAATAGGAGTGCATATTACTGTAAAAAACCAATTAGTTAAAAATAACTCCGATCATACTAAGGAAGTGGAAAGGAGATGCTGTTTTGTTCAAACAACCTAGGAAAGAGCTGAAGAGGAGCAGCACCGATCTTGTCCTGGCCGGAAGGACAAGGCCAAGAACTGTAGGTGCCATGTCTGCATAGCATGGCTGTAAATCCCAAATTGCCCGGTGTTCCTCTGGCAAACACAGGGGTGTCTGTACATAGCAAGCAGACCAGGATGTGATGGGAGGACAGTAGTGGTGGTGGGGACAAGGTGGCCCCTGTCCCTCGTGGTGCTGAGTGGCTCAGCAGGAGGCTGCCATGCATCTGTCTGTCAGGCAGGACCCACCCAGGGCTGAGGGCTGGAGCTCATTACTGCCACATTCTCATTAATGCCGTGCCAGGCTCCTCTGCACTCTGGTCGGGTCGGGGCTTTTCCTTTCCCTCTTATGCAAGCAGCAACCCTGAATCTGTACAGCACAGGGAAAATGTCTCATCCATCAGCAGGCTGAGCAGGACTGTGCATGTTGAGCGATTGCCATGTGAAACTTCAGCTGCTGTAGCAAGCGTTCTGGCTGAACTGCTGGAGGTCAGCAGCAAGAAGCATTCACCAGGACACAGACAAATAAAAGTCATGCCGTTGCTTTGATATCTCAGTCTTTGTTTGCTGCAAGCATTCATATCAGTGTTCATTTAACTCACAGCAAATTCCAAGAAAACCCAACCAAAATAGTTGCACATAATGCAGAGGTTTTCTGTTTGTCATGTTAGTAAGAAATCTTTGATTATTTTTTTCTCCTTTTACCAGAAGTTTCAGATATTTGATCAGGAAAAAGAAAAATGCACCTCATGAAGTTACAAAAAAATATGAAATTCTTAGAAAGTGATTATTTTTTTATACATTGCAGCATGGCTTTTGATCTGTACCACTACTATTTTCATTTTGAGGAGAGGGGAAGCAGATTTTTCTAAACAGGAATGAGACAAAATTAGATTTTCATTCTAGTAACTGAACTAGAATAGGGATTTGTTGTAAGTCTATTTTTATACACTTTTGGTGTCCATTAGATTACATAGTCTCCATTAGTGATTACTGTGTTGTGGCACAATAGGCTGCTTTGGGCACTCTGATAGGGGTTGTATAGCAGCTGACCCAGAAGCTCATCACCACGGAATGATGCCTTCCCCTCCTCAAGCCTCTGTCCCTGGGTGCCAGCACTATCCTCCTCCTCATGGCTACTGAGCTTCATGTTGGAGCTCATAGAGCAAGAAAAGAAAGGGAATATATTCCTTTAATGATAGTCATCAGATCACAAAAGTGTCCTGCAGCTCCAGGGCCACACAGGCTGTTACTGCACAACACGTGGTATGTTTGGGAACAGGGTGAGTCACACAGACATCTTGGTGGTGGCAACAAGGTTGATGTGGCTGCTTGCTGACCTGAAAAGTTTCTCAGACCATTTGGAAAGACTAGAGGATCCTGAAGTGGCCAGTACATATTGTAAAGCAAGTATTAGGCAGTTGTGCTGTTTCATCTGAGATTAGAATGGGTTTTCCATTCAGGTAAGTGCACAGAAGCCTTCCAGCATTGGCACCTGTTCGCATTAAAAGCTGCATTCGCTGTAGTTAACTTCAATGCCAATGTGTGAATGAAATTGCGTCATGCTTCTGCAAAAACTAAATAAGACACTATTAACATGTCCATCAACTACTGAGGATGTGATATGTTTTTCAAACTGTTCATTAATTCTGTACAAAACCAGTGACAGGTACAGGATTGTTTTTGCGGCTGGGGGTGAAGGATGTCATGTACAGAAACCTGCAACATCTGCCTCGTTTGGGGATTTACCATTCTTTTTTTAAAATGAGCAAAATGTAGATGAACATTGGAGACATTCACCTGAACTCCTCAAAGTGAGTTAGTAATTACTAACAATTAATCCCATTGTACTTTAATTCTGTGAATTGTAAAACACTTTCCAGCATGATGGAACAGATTGTCTGGTCCACTTGGGAGCTGATGAAACTTAACACCAACAAACTCTTTCTTTTTGAGACACATTGCTCTGTCTTAGAAAAGTACTTGAGTCCAAGTGCATTACACCCTTAAAGGAAGACTGATTTTACCAGAGCAGGGACAGGGAGGAGCAGAATATGAATCCCTAGAGCCTTTCACGCAGTGGGATGTGAAAAAAAGCCATTGGGAGCTTTTTCACTGGCCTGAAGCAAGAGCTGGATCAGTCCTGCATTCAATTCCATCATGAGAAAAGGAGACTCGGGCTACATGATGAAAGCACCATTATTCCTTGCAATAAGGACATCCATGAAGGAATTAAGTGTGCTTTATAACCACATCTTCAGCTAAATTTCTTTTTCTTTCCTTAATACCTGCCTTTAGACATGCCCATCTGTGCACAACCATTTCATGTTGACACCACACAATTTAATGGAGTTGATTCCCAAAAATAATTGGAATTGTCTCCCTGGCAGTCTTAGAACAGTATATATCCCTGTATTTAAGCTTCGATGATTGCACAAGACTATATGTAAGGAAATATTTACAGACACTCTGGGACTCACAATTATAATTTTGGAGTAATATACATGTTGGGTTTTCTTCCTCTGTGTTTAAGAAAGGTGCATAACTGCACTACAATATTATTACATGTTGTAATTATGCAGCCTAATTACATGATTATATGTCTTTACACTAATTACACAATTAAAAACCATTACAGAAATGTTGTGAATGGATTTGGATAAATTAAATTATTTTTAAACCCACTGAGGCAACTGACTAACAAAAAAAACCTTCAAGGGTAGCAGGCAAAGCCAAGTACATGGGACAATACTCTATTGGGTCTTGTGAGAAACACCTTGGTGTTCTTTCACTCTCAGATGAATGGGAATGTGGAACATCACAGGTAAATGTTAAAAATAACTGTTTTGTGCTCCATGTACCTGGAGCAAAATTGCATAACACCTTCTAGCATGGTTGCTCTATAGCAAAAGATGCATAGCCAAGATCTAGTGCCAGTGCTTTGAGGACCTGGGAAAGATAGTTGTTAATGGTGAGTCAGGCTGCTGATTCCCTGGATTGAATCCAGCCCTGTCTGTCACTGGCTGGAACCAGGCAGGAATGTTGTGGACAGGTACAGGGAGCAGGGGAGGTACAGAGCTGGGTGTGCAGCCCTGAGCAGAAACAGCCAGCCTGAGAGGTTTGGTGCCAGCAGGGACAATGGGGGAGACAGAGGCAAGGCTGGGCTGGGCTGCAGTGGGGCTGAGCAGGGCAGGGTGCTGGAGGCACAGGCAGGCAGCAGAGCAGGAGCAGGTGTGCATGTACATCCCCTCTGTCCTGCTGAGTCTGGGTGCCCAACAGGACCATGGCTGCCACCTCGCTCAGTTGAGGACATTCTCCTGGCAACAATAGGCACACCTGCATCTCCTGTGGAAAATCCCATTTTCCAGAAGACATCAGGCAGCCTTTTGGTGGGAATTGTAGAAAAACCTGTTTCTACTGGATGTGCTTCTGCTCTTTGGAAACAAAGACTTCATTTTTCAAGGCTGTCAATGTGGTATTTTCTGTAAGCACTAAACTCATCTGGGAAGCCCTAGAACACTTCCAGAATGTAAGGAGATGTGACCAGCTCAAACCTTGCTAAGGAACAGTCTCATTATGATCACAATGCATAGGAAACAACAAATTATTTGGTCTGTCTGTATCTTGATTTATTTCTGGCTATGCACTAAGAAGTATTAATGCACTGACAGGATTTGTGTATAGATTAACAGCAGATCAGCAAAATAATTGATGCAGAAGTAGTCCTAAGTTCCCAGTCCTGTCAGCAGTGAATAAGTAGGTATTTTTCTGGCATGAGCCTGCTTTGGGAAATCCCACTCCCAGACTTTATGGCTCCTGTTTATACATGAAAGTGAGAACATTATTTAGGCTTTGATAAGCAATGTCTTCTACCCGCAGCATAACCATTAGAAGTTCAGCAGATGTGTTTCATGAGATATATAATCTTTTCAAGCTCCCTTTTATCCTAAAGGCACAATAAAACCTTCACACAAGATAAAGATAGTGAGCCTAACTTCCATGGTTTTGTTCAGCTTCAGGTAAATTTGTTCTGTTTGTGGTGCATTTTGTAGTTTCATTCTCCATTCATTCCATATGGTTATTTTAAATTATCTGTGTCGGTGTTTCCCTGTATGCATATCCCACTCCATTCTGGGCCTTACATTTTGTTTTCCTGAACGGCAGGACTGCTCTGTTTAAAAATCTGCTCCTTTTTCCTCCTCACTTCTCACCCTCCAATTACATTTTAATAAACTTCAGAAGATACGCTGTATTTTTCTCAGACTCACTAAGGTACATCCCCCACAAGTTCAGGCAAGGCTGAGACAGCAGTATCTGGCATGGTATGGACATGGAGACCATACACTGGTTTCAGGCACATCACAGTCAGATTCATTACAGCTCTATCCTTCTTGGCCAACACTTCACACATCCAGCAGAGTCAGCGCTGCTTCTCTCCCTGCTTGATCTGAGTAGAGATGCAAGCAGACTTCATGCAGAAGGTCCAGAGTTAGATTCAGGCTAGCTTGTAAAGGCACAGCAATAGCAAAGGAGTAGCACAAGCTAAATGCATCCATAAATAAATGCATCTGGAGGCTGGAAAATACAGATGAATGATGCCTACATCATTGCACCTACCACTGCTGCAAGCCTCACTAAGTAGCAAATAAGCCACAGCTCTCCTCATATATCCTTGATTACAAGCTGCAGTCACTTTATCAGGTAGCTGTGACATAAACTTCTCTTTACTTGGCTGTGCCTTTCATCCCCAGGCTGTCTCTTCTGCAACAGCATGCCAATGACAACACAGCCAGTGGCACAGTTCAGGTGGGCTGACACCCTGAAGACCCCTGTGCGTAGGTGCTGACACACGTGAGGTACCCAGGTTCTCCTAATGAGGAAGATGTAGTCAGTACTTGTCAAGGAAGAGCAGACTGTGGAGTCAATTTGTCCTTCATGAGGTGCATAGGAGGTGCCCACAATTAAGGCAAGGCTGGGGAGGCAAGTATGGGTGCTGCCATGCTGTGCCTCTTGCCCTCAGGACTAGAGAGGAGAACATGGTCTGTTTTCACATTCTGGTAAAGACATAACCCGGGGTGCCAGCACGAAAACCTGCTCTGGCAGGGTGAGCAAAAGCTCTGTGTGCTGCAGTAATCTTTGATAATGGGTGTTTTCCTGCTGTTCCTGTCTCTGCTGTTCATTACCCATCCCAGCACCCTCTGGTAAATCTTTCTCCACATTCTCTCACATCCTCATCCATGTGAGGTTCAGTCTGCCTCACAATGGGAAAAGATTTCCATTCCAGCTCTACCTCGCCACAGTCACTACACACTGTATGTGATGTAAATTCACATCCCTCCTGCTGGAAGTTACCTTTGTTTACTCAAATAACAGCATGACATAAACCTTCATCTGAAACTCCTCTTGACCTTTGCAGTTTCCAGTCTATTCTCTTACAGGGCTCCCAAAGAGCTGAAGAAAAAAGTTAGCCTTTCAGGCAAGGTCAATAGGCACTGAGAACTGTACATTATTAAGTATGATTAGCAGGCTGGCCTGGATTTGGAAAAACAAATACGACAATTAATTGGAAATTAAGCTAAAGAGTGGGATCTTGTGATTGCATCTGCCTCACTGAAAAAAAGGACATTTCATAAACATAATGGCATGTGGAAACCAAGTTAAATTAGGCATCAAATACGTCTGATAATTTATTGCTCCAAAGAAAATTGAAAAATGAAGTTTCAACTGGCAGGTCTTCAAACAAGAAATGTAGCACTTTGGGGATTCCTGTTTGCTGTGGGTTTTCCAGGGGCAGGGGAAGGAGCAGGGGAGCTGTAACACCTTGCAGCCATAACCAAGGGCTCCGTCCTGCATCCCTCATGCAGAATAAATTCCCACAGCCAATTTTTTAAGTAAACAGAGTTGGACCTTTCCTTAAATATCTGCCCTCTGCTGAGTCATCAGAACTGGAGGATGAGGTCCTTTCTTGGATGCAGCAATAGGATTAACACCCGCTCCATGGCTGCTCTCAGCCCCTCCTGCTGCCGTTCATCCATCAGTGTCAGTTCTGCTTTTCCCCCAAAATTAGATTAATCTGTCATTCTGGGATTGATAGTTCAAACTATTTTCATACAGTATTGCTGCAAAGAAAATGCCTGAAGAGCTTCTTCCTCCATTGGCCTACTGTAGTCCTTCACTCTGCACAGGTGGCAGTGGTTACACCAGACTACAACCAGACCAGTTCCATCTGTGGGATTGTGCTGGTTGCATTAAAACAAAATTATTGCCCTTTTAAGTTCCTGAGAACCCCAGTAAAATTTCTTCAAGGGTTACATTGTGCCATTTACTACATATTCCATATCTATAACTAGACCAGAGAGAAGTAGGAGTGGTTAAGCCTCCTGTTACTTTACAAGACAAGCTTCCTCCTTGACATCACATAAATCAAATTCCACAGAAAATGCCCCATGGTATATTTGACCTACTAATGAAGGCAGTTCAATACAGCTGTAATTGATTTAACCTGTGTCAGGGTAAAAATAATTTCAAAAGTTCTGAGTAACTTGTAGATAAATTTTGTAAATCTTGGTTGCGTAACTAAATTTGGAAAGTTCCTTAACTGCATGTCTGGGCCTTGGTTTGGTTCCTGCAGGTTACCTCAGACAAGGCTCCCAGCCACACCACTGCACGTGATGTGTTTTCTCAGTATGTGGCTCTTGTCAAAAGCCACAAGTGGTTGAATTCTGCCACGGAAAGTGGGTACTTGAGCAAGGGATCTTGACATCAAACAGCACACACTGTCAAGGCTGCCTGACAGCGGACACAGCCCACTGCTGACCTTCTGCTTTTCACGAGTTTTCAGGGTTCCATGAGTGTGTCACACACATGGCTCATAGACAGCATTGCTTCTAAACATGGCCAAAAATGCAGAAGAAATATAAAAAATAGTAAGCAGAAACATTTTTTTTACATCATTGGTTCCTGCCAACCATGTTATAAGCGTTTTTGATTTTCTCTTTTCTGCAAATACATTTTTTCCAATGAAAGAAAAAGAAAACTTCCATTTTGTCAGAACCCAGGACGTCTCTATTGCAGTCCTGGATGATCCAAGCTCCAGCCAAGGGGCTTTAAAGCCCTGGCAGGGGGTTTGGAGACCCTGGCATGCAGCCAAGGGCTCCTGCAGCTTTGAGTTTGACCCATGGAACAAATTACCACCTTTGAATGAGGAATTAAAGGTCACAAAAGTTTAGATAGCATAATAGTAGTAGTTGCAGAGTGAAAAGGGAAATTTTGGGGATTTTTTACCATAGGGGCTTAGGAGATAAGATGGAGGGACTTGGGCATTGTCCTGTCCTCCTTCCTTCTTCTTCCTAACCCCATCTTCTTGGTGATGTTGGCACTTGGGGATTGGATTAGAGTAGAATGTAACTGTCTAACACAGGTGATAGGCATTGGATCATAATTGTAAATAACTAACACGAAATTTGTAGTATAAAAATCAGTGCCTGTCCCAGGGGCAGAGAGTGTGCCTCAGGCTGCCCTGCTGAAAAGACCTCAGCAGGCCAGACAGAAAATATTTTAGATAAGAAACAATAAAACAATCTTGAGAGCATCAGCTGAAGACTTCTGACTCATTCTTCGACAGCTGGGTTGGGAAACAGAGACTTTTACACATCTTGGGGTCATCTCGACCAAAGGAGATCCTGAGACCATTTCTCTTGCTAAATAAACATAATATCAAGGGGATGATGCTGTCTGAGCACAGTAAAATAAAATCAAGCTTTACTTTCTGTTATAGGAAAAAATTAAAACTTGTGGAAGAGAGAGTTTTGCTAAGCTCCAACTTATTTGAATAGTGTCAGCTACAGTAAGGTTGGACAGTAAGTTAGCTACTTTTGGTTAGATATTCATTCCTTGCAGATAGATTATTGTTGATGGTGACAAAGAGTGCTTACAAATCGTGGCTGATTTATTGATACAAATTATTTTTCTTTTCCAGGCAAAAAAATTTACATTTCAATTTAGTTCAAATTTTTTTTCTTGTTTTTAATATATTCACATACGAAAGCTATCAGCAATCTAGAAGAATATGCAGAAAGTTTAGACACCTCAAGGTTATCTTTATGTGTGTATTCTATTATTAATGTACGTAATAATTTTGATTTTATTCTCATATGTTAACATTCAGGAGAAAATGCACTGGAATGTAAAAATTCTCCACAATTTGCAAGAAACAAACAAGATTTTCTTGTTGTGAATTTGGGATGGGGAAAATATCTAGAAATAAATTTTTAATAACCAAAGGGCCAATGCTTATTTCGTTCCTCTGTCATTCCTCAGACTGAATTGAAGCAGAAGTAGCCCCAAGTGTTCACCAGCCTGATACAGCACTTTGTATTCCAGAAAAAGGAAAAATCTCACTTTGTACTTTCTCCAGCCTGAAACTCTAAAAAAAGACAGAAAAACATTTGGCTCATCAAGGTCAAACTGGGTAGATTCCAATCCACAGCAGTAAACACACAGTGTTAGGGTTGTGGGGGTTTACAGACAGTTGCAGCCTGACCTCAAAGGATGCTTCCACACTGGTCTAAAATGAGCATTCCCGAGCTTCAGGGCATGCCCATCTTCCCTCCAAAAGAAAAAAAAAAAAATTAGTATGCTTAGAAATTAAGGAAATACGTAATCCAAAAAGAAAGTCATAATGAGGCATCATTTAAAGGAAGAAGTATTTAATGAGGTGCAAATGCTTTGCATTGGTTGGAACAGAAATCTTTCTAGAGAAGGAGGGGAGCTGTGGAAGGGCCTGTGACATTTCCATGGCTGTCATCTCCAGATCTCACATCTTTGACAAAATCCAGCCCTCTGAGGACAGGGCTGAGGTGTACCTGGAAATGTGTTTGACCTCCCTGAGAGTACAGTCCTGCCACCTCAGCTCAGAAGGTGCCATAGAAGAAGGGAGATTGGGTACTGGGTTTGTGACCTGTCCTGTAAGACCGTGGTTTCTTTATGCCCCATGTTTGTCTGCTCAGCTGCACAGTCATGGATGAAATGCACATTCCTGAAGTTTACTGTCCAGTGCTCACCCTTGAAAGCCCCTTTCCTTTGCCTCTCTCTCATGGTGACTGAGTGAGCTCTGTGTGTGTCACCTTACACAAAGGGGTCAGTAATGCTGAGGGTGAGCGGGTGTAGGGATGGGGCAGGAGCATAAGGAAGAAATGGGCCAATGCTAATGGATGATAGACCCACCAGTAAAATAAATAGCCAACAGGGAGAGCTAAAACTGGATCAAGCTACAGCTTGCTGCCAGACAGTGGGAGAAACTCAGGGGAGCTTCAAATTTTATTGTTGCTTTGGTATGTGCCAAATGTAGGATGACCTTCAGCAACCTGCTGCCCCTGCCCACAGCACTGGGCTTGAACTAGGTGATCTTTGAAGGTCCCTTCCAAGCCAAACACTTATGATCGGGGTTCAGGAGTCCTTTGCTGATGATGGGGCAGGACATGTCTCCACACAAGGAATTACAGGGCTATGGTTTCATCCCACTTGCACCACCAGGCTCCACGCTGGGTGAGCAGGGTGCAGGAGTGACCCGCAGTGCTGGCGATCCAGAGCAGAGCCCCATGGCTGCTCCAGGGACAGGCACTGCAGCCTGCAGTCACAGGCAGGCACACGTGGAGCATGCCCAGGGCCAGAGCTGTGGGAGTGCCTCCCACTTCTTCCTTCATTGAAACCCTCTCACTGATCCAAAAACGAACTCGCAGTGTTGCAGCACATGGAAATCACCCGACAGCAGTAACTGCACTGAGCCTCTGCTGCCCTGACTGTTTGCAAATCTGGATTTTATGAAGCCTGATCACTTCAGTGAATGACCTCTTGACCCTGGTGTCCATCCATCACACAGAGAAATGTGTTTGCCAACAGGAATATCTACTTGGACAGTCAATGATTTAATAAGCTTTTCATCCTACACAGAGTTTATTGATTTTTGCTTTTAGTGAGAGCAAAAGACTGTATTGTCAGAGTAGGTGTTCTGCAGTGCTTGCATCCTTTCGTCATGTATACTTTGTTATATTTCCCTCTCTATGATTTCCATCATCCCTTATTGCCACAGATATGCTTCCTGTCATCTTTGTGCCCTAAAGCAACACATTTTCTTTTCATTCATACCTTGATGAATGTCTTCATAAGTTCTGCTTTCCTCTACTTTACTGTGGTGTGCTTGCTCTAGAAGGTACTTTTCTGAAAAAACCTTTGGGATTTGTGTTTGCTTTTTTTTGTAATTGTCATTAATTTCCACTTCTCCATTTGTCTTTGGCAATTCCAAATATTTTATCCTGATGTCTTTCTTGATTTCTTTATTTTTCTAGTTATCAAGGTGTTTTTTAATAGTTGTTAAATCAGCTGATTGAATTGTTTATCTCTACAAGTCAGAATTCTATGCTTTTATATTCACAAGCCTGTGAATGTGGGCTTTCTGTCTAATTTGTACCTCCCTTCTGACTATTTAGTTAGGACAATTCTAAAAAAGTCAATGGATTATACCATGGCCAAACTTGTAAACACTCATGACAGAGTGCAATAACATCTTTCAATTTTCCATTAAATAACTCATTCTTCATCCTTCTGAAAACACATCCCTGACACATTAGTTTTCCTGTTTATTACCCCTCTCTACATCCTTAAAAACAAATGAACAAACAAATAAATAAATCAGGAAATATTTCTGTGCTAAATCACACATTAAGGAGTTATATTTCTCAAGAAACAGCTTTGTCCCTTGTAGCTCAACTGCTTTCCCTGGAAAGTCATGGGAAGAAAATATGTGTGGGGTCCTGCTGGAATGACCATGGGCTGGGAAAAGAGCAGCATCTTAAATTTCATAATGAATGACCATGAGCCCAGGCAATTGCCTGCTGAGTATCCATGATCTGCCGTTTGTCAGTGGATATTGTGTTTGGGAACCATTCAGGAGCTGGAGGAAAGTTACTCCCTCTAAGGAATGAATACTCAAGGGTCCCAGACATGGGATCTGGGTTAACACAAGGTACTGCACTTTCAGGCTCAGTCCACATATCTTTTGTCTCCCTGGGCTGCTCCACCACTGCTACCGCTGTTCAGACTTTCACTCTTTTATAGTAAGTATACGAAGATTTGACAATTTCTTTAAATGCTCTGTAAAAGCCTCTCCATGCTAAAAAAGTCTAGAAGTTCCAGGATAGAATTTCAGCATTCTTTTTTTTTCCAGCCTAGATCTCCTCTCTCTAAAGAGCTGTATTTTGTCAAAGATAAATTGATGAAAGCCTGAAACATCATTGCATGACGCACTCACTTTCCTGTTGCAAAGCCAAGCGTGGGAGTTCATTTTTGCCAGCTTCTTGCCATGAGACTGACAACTTAAAGGAATAAAAAGTAACTATAATGAGCTTCAAAGAAGGTGGAGATTATTGTTTTGCTACCTTCTTTTGAGCCTTTTAGCCCTGTTGAGTTCAATCCCACCACAGACTGAATATTCTAAATGTACTAAGAATCATTTTCTGGGTGCAAAGGCAGAGCCAGAGCCACAGCACAGCATTTCTAGTCCAGGCTGCAGGACTGACACACAGAGCCTGCACCAGTGAGCTCACCAACTGAGGGTGAAGCTCTCTAATAGGCATTTGAAGGATGTTGATGCTCCACTGAGGAAAAAATAATTGTTTATCTCTGAAAGATTAAGAGAGAGAAAAGGGAGTGAGGATATTTGCTTTAGTGACAAAAAGGTATTGAGTTTCAGGTAGAAAACTCTCTCAAGGATGAGAACACAGGTTGTTCTCTTGAATGATCCCCCAGATGAAGGCAGCAGCCACTGGTGTTGTGTTATCCTGGCTCAGTGCCCCAAACAACGCATCCTGCCCAGGACAGGTGGGAGCTGATGTGGTCACCCTGCAATGCCCTGCTGTCCCTCTGCTCTGGGAACAGTTCCAGTGAGGACAGACAAGCAAGGGGTTCATTGTGTTGTGAGGCATTTTGGAAACATAGCAAGCCAGGCTTTAGGACAGGATGCTGGCACTGGTTCCTGACACAACTATCCTTCTGGAGGGGAGAAAGAGCAAGGAGGGCACTCTTTTCCCTGCAAGAACCCCGGCTGGCATGTACAGCCCTGTGTGCCTCCAGGTGGCTCATACAGGGTCCCAGAGCTTGAAGATGGGAGATGCAACTGGATATTATCACCACTTTTAAAATATCACCTATTTGTGCCCTTTTTGGGGTGGTCTGAAATGTAGCATGTATTCAAGAAAATTGTCTCTTAGAAAAGCATTGAGACATCATCAAGCACTGCAGACTCCTTGTCCTTCTTCAGCAGCTTGTTTCAAACCCTCACTATTAACATGTTTTGCCTAATTTCCACTCCAGATATATTTGGCTTCAGCTTTTAGCCATTTATCCTTTTCCACCAAAATAAAGAGTTCATTTGTCTCTGTGAAGAGTTATTCTCTGTTATCAAGACTTTTCAATCTTTTTGATAAGCTAGACAGGCAGTGCTTTCTGAACCTCATTCTCCCTATTAGGTGCTTTCTGTATTCCTTGGCCCACTTTTGCAATTCTTTGCCTCTTTCCCAGTTTTTCAGCATCCTCAGTTGATACTAAGACCACAGATAGCACTGTTAACCTCAGCTCCTGCCTTCATCTCAGCATCCCCTCCTTAGCCATTCAAGGTCTCATTAGCCTTCTGAGTTATTGTAGGACTTGAGTTTTTCTTCTTATTTGGCCTCTAAAGCCTTTAGAGAAAAAACAACACCTAACTAGAACAGCTATTTCTTTTCCTGTAGAGTTTAACTCTCTATTTGTCTGTACTTAAAAACAGTGGATTTGTCTGACCAAGCAAGAGGTCTCATATCGCTGCCTCCTCTTCATCTTTTAAACATAACATCAATTCTTGTGCAAGCTGCAGATTTTATCAGCCACGATCCAATGTAGCATCTGCACTGCTGATGAGCAGTTTTAGGTCTAGGAACAATCTGTATACATCTCTACTAGGTACCCTATGTTAATGATGATGGCTTATTGCCAAATGGTGCTCAGGGAATGCAGTTCTTCATTTTTGTTTCCTATAGCTTTCCTGTAGCTTTATTAAAACTACATAGTGCTCATGTTATGCCCTGGAATATCAAGTCAAAACACCTTCGAAAGTCTTTTATATTGCACATACATTGCATAAATCCACATTTTATATAAGCTAACTTGAAATCTGGGGCAGCGGCAGAATGTTTGTCTATACTGCAGGCTTCACTCTTGCTGTGCAAGTTTGGCAGCTGGAGGCAATCTCCAGCCATAATCTCCAAGAGCCCTGCACAAACTTATTTACCCTGGCACCCTACCTGCCTCCTTAGCAGCACAGTTAAAAAGCCAGTTCAAGAGAGAAACCCTGTCACATCAATTCATTGAGAAAGTGATGGCAGTGTTTGAAACAACTGCAATTTGTTAATCAGCATTTTTCTGGCATTTATACAGGCATTTACTCAATAATTCATTCCTCTGTTCACACAGAGAGAGGATCTACCTGTAGGAGATTTTTATTTAGGCCTGGACAGGAGACCTGGCGATCTCCGGGAAGTCTTCCCTCCTACCCAAAATCTTAGACAGCACATCATCAAAGTAGACAATCTTGGCTAGGAATAAATACCCACCACAGACAGAGAGCAAGACTTCATCCCCTCCTGGCATTGCAGAGGTGTCCAGGGCAGTCCCAGCAGACTTTTTGTCATGACAGCCATCTGGAAAGATTTAATACAGTAGAAGGAAGGACAAACCATAACTGTCTTCCTGGAACACAAGAGTAGGAAACAGTAGAGGTCCATAGAAATGCTCTTGAGTAGTTCTCCACCAACCAGGAAAGCTGAGCATTTCCTCTGTGTTCCATGCAGAGCTCTGCAGTCTTTCATTTCAAATGCCTCCTGGCCTTTATGTTTTCTATTGCAGACAGTCTTTCTGCATTATATTGGCTTTCCTGGATCCCAAGCTTAGGAACCCATCTCTCTCCTCAAGCTACAAGTTCCCTATATACATCCTGCTTTGTGACTGCTGTAGGAGGGTTAGATTCCTGAAAGATGGGTGCTACAGCATCATGGCTTCACACTATCACCACTTTGTGAATCTAACACTCCAGAGCACTCTGCACCTGCAAAAGAATGGTGGCATAGGTCTACACTGATACTCATTGTCAAGGATTATTATGACTGATTTTCACAATCAAAATATAAAAAAAAACCACAATCCAAATACCATTTATATAATATTTCAGTACTGATGTGACAGCTACAGGAAAGCTGATGACTCCTCTTGGAGTCGGGAACTCCTTAGGCAATGATACAGGTTCTCAAAAACTGCTGAACTGCTGTGCTGAAACTTTAAAGAAAAAAGTGCAACCTGAGGCAGAAAGAAGTCACAGAATATTCCAGTGCAAATTATTAACATTGCAGGTATTTATTATTGACTGCAAACAGGAGCATGCAAAGCACCCGGTAAATGGCACAGCCCCCAGCCTGGCACTCATGCTGCTGCCTCCCCCTGCACTGGGGCAGTGACTGCATGGGGCTGGGGGAGGGCTCCTCCAGCACCCCACTGCTCCTTGTGCTTCCTGGCTGTCAGCCATTGCTTTCTGATGATAAAGCAAATTTTAGGAATCCCTTTGTTTAAAGCAGTTGTTAAGGTTGCAGAACTAACTTTCTGCAAAGAAATAGATGAATTCTATACCTAAGGCATTCCGACTGAGCTGGATGCAATTTTTTTTCATCCTTTGAAATCTTCCTCTTTCATAGCAGAATTTCAGACTAATAGTTCTTCCTTTTCCAGTCTTTCCTGCTGGAATAAGGGCTTTTCTTCCTCTACACGTGTCAGCAATGTGGTGGCTGTGGGGAGGAATGCAGTACAGGAGACTGGCAGTGATCAATCTTTTCAAAAGGACTTTGGGGGATCTAGTTTGAACCAGCTTTCAGGAAGAGAATATTCAACAAAACCAATTCCTGTGCTGACCCAGTGTCATTAGGTATTTTTGAGAAACGGGGTCCCAGCATTTAGCAGAAGACAAGGGCAAGTCTCTGCTCATCCATCCTGTGTGACCATCCCTACCCAGCTCCATGGTGACCCTCAGCTTGCATGTCTGTGTTGAAGGATGATCCCATTGCCCTGTAGCCAGGATTTCTTCCCACATCGCTGTGGCTGTGCTGTACTGACTGGTTACCAGCCCAGCTGTGCTGGGGTGACCTTTATTGCCCTGTACTGTGGAAGGTGTTCCACTTTTTATAAATACCTCAAACTTCTCTGCATGAGGGGACTGCAGCTAGGGCTTGGTCCCTCTGATGCAAGGAGTAGGAACAGCTGCTTTGAGTTAGACCCTTTTGTCTGCCTCCACTGGCTGTTACAAAAAATGCTATTTTCCCTCCCCCTTCTGCACACAGGTGGTACTTGGGCTATAGTTTCTCTGAATGCTTTATGTTACAATTTTACCTTTGAAATATGCACCTTTTAGAAGCCACTCTAAATTCTGATTATATCTCTGTTTCTCCTGAGGAGATGAGGGGATGCACTACTTGTGTCCAAATTACAGAGTTAGCTACCCAGGTGCAACACACATGCCAAGTGGGATGAATAGTGGGAAGAGGAGCACAGCAGCAGTTCACAGCCATTGCTGTACATTTACTCCTTGTACTGTTAGTATATTAAGTTGCTGCTTGCAGAGAGCAGGAATGCCCCTAGAAAAAAAATGCAGGGAGGGAGCAGGAGTAGCTGTTGCCACAACTGGCTTATGCCAGCTCCTCAGACTCAGCGCACATTCCTGTCCATGCCAGCCTGCAATTTGAGGGCAGCTATAGCTGCTCACCTCAGGGCTGTATTTGGGTGACTGCTTGTCTTTGTTTCTGATGATTGCCTACCACAATTGCTAATGATAAGCACTCAGTGTGAGGGAATTTACAAGGCATGACGTTGCTGCAAGCAGACAAGGAGCTTGGCTGTGATCAGAGAGAGCTGCCCTTGGTTTCGGGGTCCCTGGGTCCATGCAGCAAGAGGCTGGTGCTGAACAGTGCTGGCAGTTCTGCCGAAGAAAGCAGAAAGAATCTGATGGTGCTCCAAAACACAAAACAGTGGAAAGATGTGCTCGAATGGCACAGGGAAGACACTCACCCTGTGCAGAGGAACCCTGCATCCTGCCATCCAGAAGAAAAGGACCACAAGAAGAGTGTCAGCTTGAAGGCATCTGTTTTCATGAGGTGAAAACTCCCTTGATGTTAATTACAAGGGCCCTGGTTTACAGTTACATATGAGATATATCTAATATGCATCTTCAAGAGTTTATCTTGATCCCTCATGGCTGTGATTTCCGATTTATACAAGCTTGAGATCTGAATCTGACACCTTATCTAGTGTGCTGCATACTGATGGTTAGAAAACCTAATTTGTCTTAGAATAGCCTGGCTTTTCAAGAGGACATTGCACTGAGAGCCTTTTCTTGTATAATAATTTTTCTTTAGAAACTGATTACTCATGGTTCCTATCATATCTGAATTGCAGATATCTGGGGGAGTGTAGCACTGGGATATTTTAGATTAAAATCACTCTATCTTTTCTACTACAGCTCTCTTCTAAAGTAGGCTTTATGTTATAATTTACTTTATAGATTTGTAAAGCATGACATAGAAACATTATATACCCTGTGAGTGCTTTAAAATTAATTTGTTCTTGAGCGTGTCCATGTATGAATGAATTTGACATAAGCCTTTCAATTTTATGCTTCACTACAGAAAGTGCACACAGTACCAACTGTAAATCAACTTGAAATAACTACTCAGCTATGGAAAGAGAGTCTGCCCAATATTTAAAGAAGATTTAGATACAAAAATAATAATGTGTGCAAGATAGCTGACACACTACCTTGGGACTTGTGAATCTACACCAGAGAGATTAGTAAGGTAGCATCAGTGTGCAGATCCTCCAGGTTAGGGCTGTCTGACAGGGAGACCAGGAAACTGAAAGAAGTCAGTTGAGATCACATCATTGTCTTGACCACCACATTCCTTGAGCTGAATGACTCAAAAGGATTCACCAGCACCCCTCCTATGTGTGCAGGTAAAGATCATGTGCATGGGCAGTCACAAAAAGAGGGATTTTCAATGTGTGTGAATGAAGTTTGGAAGGGTTGAGCAGCATTTAGAAACAGCATTTTTCAGTCGTTTATTATTTTAAAAATGCAATTCTGGATCATAACAATTGTTTATGAACTTGGGTCCAATTCAGCAATAGTGGTTCCAGCCCTCACTTGCCTGGGAGAAAGAAGCCCCCACTCCCCTGCTCCAGGGCAGCTGCATCCAGCACATTCTGGGGAATGTGGCTGAAACCTGTTCTTTCAGTGTGATCTAATTCAATGTAAATGGCTTCACTTCACCAAGCTAAAATCTGATGGTGCTGTGTCTCAACCACAGGTTGTACCAGGCAGAAAACTCACTCAAATACGTGCTGTGCTCTGCTCAACTGCAGAGCATTTGTACGTTTGCAATGAAAAGTAAAATAGTCACAGCAAGAGAGCTGGAGAACATCTTATTTCAGGTGGCCTGTGGCTGGAGCTAGAGGACATCTATAGTAAAAGAAAGGCTTTGGCTGAAATCTCTGTGTGTAGAAGAGTGGGTTTTGACCTCAGTAAATGTCTTTTCCTTTGAACACCAGGTCAGGGAAGAATAGCTGACATACCTTATTCTTCCACTTTGTGATGTCAGGCTTTTTTTCCTCTACTTTTACACCATGTCCCTCAAATCATGTATTTTGCTGATCTGAAATTAATTTTTTTTTCAGAATTGCTTTTCAAAAGGCTGACAGAATTCTTTTTCTGTTTCTGCTACTGAACAAAAAAAAAAAAAATCAATGATTCTTACGGCTGCCATGGTGAGAACCTTCAGCTTGTGCTGCCATGCTGAGAGTCTAGGGAGACCCTAAACAAAAGCAGCAACCTAAAAGGGAAAGAAACTAAAAGAGACCTCACCCAACTGCCATAGATATAGGTACTGAAATTCCTGTTGACTATAGTGATTCAGCAAAGAAATCTGTCCTTTATACTACAGGGAAGTTTACTATATAAGACATACACCTCAGAAGCAAAACCAAGCCCTTTGATGTGTGAAATAACTTCAGGAACAGACTTTAAAATCATGCATTTATGGTAATAACATAAAGGGATGAAAATTGAAGGTGTAATTAAACAGATTAAGCCCAAACTGTTGCTTCTCTGACAAAACAGTGGAAATAAGCTTCAGCTGGGAAAACAAGTAAGCAGAATGGCTTTTATTTTCAATAGGGTATTAAATGCTGTTTCTTATAATAACAGGCACAATATGAGGCTTTTAAATAGCTTAGGTAAGGGTGGTTCCAGCACCCCTGCACTGTGTGACTTACACACAATCATTGACATGTTTTGCACACAAAAGAGCTACTCAAATGAAACTATTATTAGTAGTAATACCGAGTTTCTACTAAAAACCCCAAAATGCCTTTTTTATGGGCAAGTATTAATATAACTACTAGTTATTCTAGTATAAATCTAATATTTACACAACTATTAATAGCTGCCTGCATAAAAATTGTTGTTGGGTTTTTAGGCATTTCTTTTATTAAAAGTCAATGGGAAAAGCTTTTCTCCCAATGTTTTCATTAAAAGCATGATAGAACCACTTTTCATCTGAACCTTGCTATTAATTCTCCCCAGGATGCCCAGGGTTCTGGACAGGTACTCAGAGCCTCATTGTCCAGTTCTCTGCTGACAGCAATGCACTTCAAAAACCAAGTCAGGGCTCTCTACTTCTCTTGCTCACCCCTTTCCCAGTCAGCGTGTGAAAAGGAGAAGAATGTCTCCTCCTCCTTGCAGGCTCCAGCAATGCAGGTGGGTCTGGCTCTAGACTCCAGGTCTCCATCCAGCAAAGCTTTTAAGCACTCAGTTAATCCATCCCCATTTAGAAAAGTGCAGATGTAATTACATTTTGCCAAGTGAGACCCAGGAGCACACGCCAGCTGAGGGGCTTTGGTAAGTGCTTTGGTGAGCAGGGATGGGCAGATGAGAGGGGACCACGCAGAGGCAAGAGCAAAAGGAGCAGAGAGGGCAGCTCCAGTGGTATTGGGGCAGCAAGAGCAAGGAGAGCTGAGTCAGGCCACGACTCAGAAAAGCTAGGTCCAATTTCAGTGCCTTTGTTGACTCTGGTGTCACCTTTTCCAAGTCACTTCACTGTGCCATTAGAGCTAACAGCAACCTCTTTGACAATATCCTTCTGAGATTTACACAAATAAAGGGCACATTGTGAAAACCAGGTGTTAATGATGACATCTTTGGTGAAGTTACTTGGTTTCAGAGGTAAGTTCCATTATCTCTCTAGAACTTGCTAGAAGTTCTTGATTCTGATCTTGGGAAGGCATCTGTGACCTCACATCTTCCACTGCTTCACACTTCTGCAGTCAGTACCCCATTAGGTCAGGCACAAGGAAAGAATACAAATCAGGGCAAAATGCTCAGACTAATTCTCCAAACATCATGGGCATATTTAAGAGTAGCCAAAGTAAAGGAACTCACAGCCCCTCTGCTTGTGGAAGGCTATGCATGCCACATTCATGTGATCCAGCATCAGCTACCAGGGAGAAGAGCAGCTTTCAGCCAAGATAGTTTCTAGAATGGAAATAACTGGGTGTCTGGGAAGGAGGATGAGATTTTGGTTGCTGGGAGTAAAAAATTAAAGCAGTAAATAAAAGACCAGACCAACTGAGGAACCTCTTTTCAAGAGGGTGTTCACACTATCTGGGACCAAACCCCAGCTCAGCTGAAGAGCAGGACACAAATCCAGATGTTCATGCTCAGAGTACTTCCCAATATGCCATGACTGCCTCTTACCTTTGGTACATGGGCTGTTAATTTACTGGAAGGTTTGAAGCACAGTATGAAAATGTCTCTGATGATCTCAAATGGGAAACCCTTCTTCAACAAAATGCTTCAAAGGAAATTTTCTTTTTGGAGAAGTACATAACAAAAAAGTGCTAAAGACTATTGTTCAAGACAAATCTAAGAGTTGCTGTCATCTAAAATAAGCAGCTAGTGCACTTTGATGTACAGCAAAAACTTTTTGGATGTTACAAAAATAGCCTCTTGTATTAATCTGACAGGTCCACCCCCCCTGGAGGTGCACAAAGCCTTAGCACAAGCAAAGCTTTCTGATGCCTTGCTGAGTCACTACATCACCAGCTCCTGACAGAAAGCCTTCTTCTAAATGTGCCCTGTAGGCTTCACTAATTGCTGTGATGTATAGAATACGGTGTGTGAGGATGATACAAGTTACAGAGGCTGAAAAATTATGTTTAATTATAAGCTACAAAATCTCAGCATCATAAAGATTTTTTCTGTTAGTGATCTAACAAGGCTTCTTATATCTTAATGCAAGATATCTGTGGCTTTAACTCAACAAGCACTTTAATTTTCCCTCAAAAATCAGAGAAATTCATCTTAAGAAACAAATTAAACAACTGCTTTTTATACTAAATATGCTTAACCTAAAGCTTTCTCCCTACTATTTCATAAATGCCTTGAGATTATAGAGGTTCAACTAGCTTAGTAAAGATGAATTACATGTGATCCTGGGAATACAGCCATTGCATTGGTTATTATTCCTTTCTATTGTGTTAGGCTTTTTGTAAATAATCTGCATGTTTAATGAATGGAGACTAATTAAGAAGAAAGGACAAGCTTTACTCTAATATTAAAACCTGTTCATTGCCATAGGCAAGATGTCATTAATATTTCTAGCTGAAAATTACTACTTGCGATATACATCATGCTGAATTTTGCTGCAACTATTAAAAAAATGCTAAAAGAATATTTTATCACTGGGTACAAACAGCCATATGCAGATTTTAAACTATGTAACCAAATGCATAATTCATCAATGTATATGATACTTTGGAAGAAAGGCATTATAACAAACCTGATTATTTCACGGATCCCAAAAGACAGAAAAATCTCTTTAAACTACCTCTAAAGCAAGACTGCTCTACACATCTAAATAAGACCAGTCAAGTGCTAATATCAGTTGTTTCGCTGCAAACATCTACTTTCTTTATTGTCTTTAACAGATTTCCCAAAACTCACAGTGGTAACACAGCAGTAACCACTGCCCCAAACAGCTGATTTATGTGCCAAATAGCATGGTGGAGTAAATGCCACTTGGGACCAGTTCTATCGGCTTTGTTTGTGCAAACAATCACATTTAAATAGAATCAATCAAGTCAGCAGGATTCAGTCAGGCAACATCTACACTAGCAATAGGAGCAGCCCTGCGGGAGGAAACAGCTTGTGCTGGGGCCCAAAGTCCGTGCCAGCAGCGGGGTGGGGACACCACACTATTCCAGCCAAGGCCCTGCTTGGCCCCACAGCTGCCTATTAGCAGCAGGAACAAACACAGTGACTGGGAAATTCACTTCAGAAACATTCTTCCAATCCCAACTGAAACAAGGATGTGGGCACGTCCCCAGATGGCCGCAAGCCTGCCAGGATCTCAGATGCATCATCGTGGTTTAGCAAAGAAAAGCTCCCCTGACTCTTCTCCATGGCATTCCAAGGAAGGGACTGCACATCCCATATGCTGAGATGGCAGCAGAGATTGTCTGTCCTGCAGGGCTGGACAGGCAGGGGCATCCTTGGGTGATCCCAGGGAAAGCTCAAGTGTCTGGTGAAAGGGAGAGCATGAGGTGAATGGGAACCTTCATCAGTGCTTGAATGAGGAACTAGGATATCCTAGGATATTTCCCAAGTGTATCCAATTGGTGTAATGCTTCTGAATTTTAACAGCTTCCACCTAATCTTCACAAAACTGCATCAGTTCCACTTAAACAAGATGTGACCGAGGAGGCAGGGAGCCAAGCATGATTTCATCACTACGAATTCCTGATCATTTGCTCTCACAGTGCAAAAGGATCAAAATAAAATAGGGAAATAGGAAAACGATATCACTATTACTTGCTTAATAAGATACTTTACCTCATTTTCCCCCAGTATTATAAATGAGACAGCTGCCTTGCTTTGTATCTCAGTACTCATCCAGTGTATCCTTCAGCACCTCTATTTGTTCTATTTTTCATTGCTGAAATAATGGTAGAGATAAGCCAACGGGGGCACTCCTGTACCAGTATACAAAGTCACAGCCTCCAAGAAAGAAATAAAATTATTTTTTTCAAAAAAAGTGCATACACACATACACAGATTTTTTTTTTTTTTCCTTACTGCCTACTGTGAATCTTCAGAAGTCAATATGATGATTATTTTCAGCAGGGACATGCCAATCACATAAGCAATACATTTACATATTTCCAGATACTGTATGTAATTTCTCTGCTGTATTTTGCAGTTCTTCTACATTAGGCCCAGCTAGAAAATATAACCCTGGTGGTAGTTTGGCTCTTTGTGATTTATATGTTAAATCCACAATAAAGTCCTTAAATTCTATTCAAAACAGTTTTCAAGTGATAATGGAACCAGTGGTCTGCGTTCTTAGTTAAGAAATCACTGTTTTGAGATAGTGTCTCAAATTCTATTTATTTTAGTATCTCCTTTCAGGCTCCCTTTGAATAGCAGAAGTTTAAGCCAGTTGGTTACTCTGCCACTGTCTCAGGAGATAATAATTTTCTCCATCTTGTTATAGATTTTTAGCTGTTCAGTAGAGAAAGGTGTAGATGTGCAAGTACTTTTTTCTTTATACAAATCCTTTAGCCTTCAGCTGACTTAGTTTCTGTCCTGAAATGAAAGGCTTATGCCCTGTGCAAAGTACTGTAAATTCACAATAAATTACAGGAGTAATTACAGGGGATGACTGAGGATACTTTGAGATCCAAAGTACTTTTAGGTTCCCCTGGGCTTTCTCAGGGTAGCATGGGCACAAGATCTCACCAGAGGAGGCTTCTTTGTGTGCATAATTAAAAGCACAGTGCATAACTAACCTTAAAATTTAAGCCAATAGGAAAGTTTGGGCATTAAAGGATTTGGTAGGCTGGGTCTTTCAAATGGTACCTGTGATTTTGGAAGTATAATCAAAAATGAGAAGCAATGTATCAACGAGATCTTGATGTATCATTTTTATTTTGTTACTGTAATTTCTCACCTAGAAGAAAGACTTCTGCAGATCTTTCCATACTGAGATGAGAACTGATAGAGTTTTATCTTTGGTCTAATTCATTGTCAGGATTTGTAGGTGGTTATTTTTTTTAATTTTGTATCTTTATTCAAATATTTTTGAAGCAACCAGATTAACATAGTGTTTAAAATTGTTCACTGATCAAAAGGTATTACTGGGTATTTTGATTATGACGTGACAGCAAAAAAAATTAATCTTACCAACACCAAAATTCTTCACTTGTTTATGTGTTTATTTACGTTCTGTCACTATTTCCTCCTCTGTTAATCCCAGTTTTTTTCATCTGCCTCCTTAGTAGTCCATTGAATCACTTACCTGGCTTTCAGAAAGTTCCCTGTCTGGAGAAGTTGATATAGACACCTGAACCATTTACACTCTCCACACTACAGCAAATAAAGAGATTGTTTACAAATTATACTGTGATGTGTAAGATCTCGCTTGATTATACCTTAACTATTCTGTTTTTCCCTCCCTACCTCACAGATGATGGAAATGCTTAAAACAAGTTAAGGTAGTATGACACAGACTAACGTAAGTGTGAGCATGGCATCCAGGGGACAAGCTGTGAAATGTTTGCGTGCTTCTGCCAAAATGCGTTGCATGGCTTTCTGCTGTTGTCTCGTGTTTCTGATGTTAGGCAGCATGTTCAGCAACATGTAAGCGTTTCATTTGATATTTATATTCCAGCTCAGCTTTGGTTTTGTGTAGTCTTAATATTCTGCCTTTTTTGGTAGCTTGTGGCAGCTGCTAGTGGCAAATCTGCAAGCTGTGTATGTCATTCCTAAGAGACCTTCAGAAGCACCTGCTAGGATCAGGACCCCACTGGATATGGCTGCTTAGAAATCCGTGGTAGAGATGTTGAAGTGTGCACTTCAAATGGGTCAGGAGCAGAATGGGCCCTCCTGTGCTTGCCAGTGAAAAGCAGCCTCTCCCTCTCACCTTCTCCAGGAGTCAAGCCTGCTCCTGGTGCAGCTGGCTGACAAGGACAGCTCTGTGACTTTTCTGTTGTCAATCTCTTGCTTCATGTGGCAGATGACACATTGGAATTACGAATGTTGTTTGTACAGTCTCTGTTTAAAAAATACTGCTATGAGCAAATATGATGTTTTCCTGTGGTTATGTAGTCTTTTTTATCTTAGTGTATGTAAAGAATATGAAGGTGAGACTAATCACAGCATCTTGAAACATACCCACATGGGTCTTGTGGTGCTGCCTGTGGTAGGGAGAGGCAGAATTCAGTTATTCCCTTCCTGGATTTCTTTTCTCACAGGATTTTCACTCATATTTTAAGAGTGCTCGGGGCTGGGGGGGGAGATGTTATCATGAGGCTGGTCAAATACTAACCAGGTTGCCCAGCAAGGTACTATCATCTCTATCCTTGGAGATCCTCAGAATTTGACTGGACATGACCCTGAGCAGCCTGCTCTGTTTGGACCTTCTTTGAGAAGGGAATTGGAATACATGACCTCCAGAAGCATGTTTCTATTTACAGTTGTCCATGATTCTACAGTTTTGTGACTGTACAGGTGGAAAGTAGAGAGAAGCCACCAAAATAACTTTTAAGCCATCATTCAAAATCAGATCACCAGAGATCAGTGTTCTGATGACTGGTCCACTTTCCTAGATAATAAAATGGAGTTTGTTGAATGCTGGTTATTAGTCTCAGTATACCCAGTTCAGCCACTCGAAACTAAGCTTACACAGATAGATATTTGTTGTTTTCTTATTATGCAACAAAAAATAGGTGTTGAATAGCATATGTTGTGTGAGATCAAGATGACTTATCAGAAACACTTCTACTTTTGAATTATTGGAGCTGTGCCAGCTGACACTGCCAGCTGTCTACATGATGTTTTTATAGCTCTTCTCAAGTTTCCTGTGTAAGATCCCTACCTCTGTTCCTAAGACATTAATGATTAGACTGTCAGAGCTGAGAAAATCCACCTACTGAGCAAGGTCACCTTCGCTGTTCTCAGTAACAAAGGAAAATGCCAGGCTAACAAGGCTCAGGAAGTCCTAATTAACGTCAATGGCAAACTCAAAGCCAGAGAAAAATAGGCTGGCAAAACAATTCTCTCTAGAGTTAAGATTTTAAATTTTTTTAGCTATTGTTAAAGAAGCCTGGAAGCTGTATTTTCAAAAATGGTTAGTGCTGGGGATGGGTTGCAGAAAAGAAAGGGAATCAATAAGGGGTTTGTATTTCCTGCCTCCTTCTCAGTGAGTTCCTGCCAGCAGTCAGAGCTCTGAGTCTCAGCTGCGGCCCTGAGGCAGAAGCACTGTACATCTCTGTTCCCACCTGCCAAAAAGTCACCATGCTCCTTCTTCAGTTTGGCTCCCCAAAAAATGTGTCTCCTCAGGGATGCTGGAGCCATGACTTACACAGAGCTGGATCACCCCACAACCTCCCCTTGCTGCCAGAAGACCTATTTTCCTTCATCCTCCATAGCAAAAAACCCAGTGGCCAATATCTACCCACAGCTGTTGGGTGAATGGATGTCCACAGGCCATATTTTATAGAAGACAATTCACAGATCTGTCTCTAGAATTTGTCTTTGAGTCTTGTGAAAGAGTCCACTTTCCCAAAGTACCCTATTAACCATTTTTACTCCCATTTTCTTCCCCTAAATTAGTCTTAGTTTAGAATTCAGATTCCCTGAATTGGGCTAATCCTCTTGCTTGTCACCTCCCTCCTCTCAATGCTCTAACCCCCATTGCAGGCTTGATGGAACCAACTGTCTCTCAGACACCTTATCTGGCAGAGAGCTGCTCAGTCCTGCAACATTTCAGCTTATTGATTTGTATAATCTGGGTTGTTCATGCTGATGTCCTTACTCATCCATCTCTGGTTTCTGTGTAATCCCAGTGCTGCTAGAAGCTTGGTTTCCCCACTGATTTCCTTCTATGCCAAGGATGTCTCCAATTCAGTTCTCTTATTTTATAAGTGTGAGGGAGCAGTCCATAAATGAGAGTGGTTTTGGTTTTCAGTGCCTGTATGTGAGCAATAGGACCTGCAACCATGTTTTAAATTCCAGAAAGAAATATTCAAATCAGATACAATGAACAAAATTCCCACAGCCTTATCAGCAATGGGGAGAACAGAGGAAGCAATTTCCGAAGGGTGCTGTGACTTTCCAGTGTTGGAAAGCCCTAGGGATATATTATTCAATACCATCAGAAATGGCACTGATGCAATTAGCCTACCCTGGGGCAAAAAGTGGTCCAGATGACCTCCTGAAGTTCCTTCCTGTGTGTTTTTGTATGATTCTGTTAGTTTAATGATGATAAAAGCCACAGCCAAAAAATATAATCACGATTCTAAATTGTGTGCAGTATAAGCAGCTGACACCAGGACACAAATTCAATAGTATGAGGGACAGACCCGAAGAGCCGCTGCAGACTGTTGAATGTCATCATCTCCCCCTTGTGCACCCACACCCCAGGATGCACACTGCCTCTGCCTCCACCTGACAGCAGGCCAATGTCACCCCCTCAGCCAAGCCCAGCAGCACCCACGGCACCCACGCTGTGGCCCCTGGATCTGGCTCCCACGTGTTCCTCTGCAGACCCTCCTGTCTCGGCTGCCTTCCTCCTTGAGCCTCAGAGCCTCCATCCTTCACCAAACCCTGCAACACATTACCTTCGCCTGTTACATCTTTCTGAGCAACTGACAGGAATAGTTTTTCTAAAGACCTTCAGCTCACTTTTATTTCCCACATGAAGGTTAAGTCCTCAGAAAATTACTGACAGATCCAAATGGTTTCCTAAAATTTCATTCACCCTTCAGGCACACACAAAAATGTATGTACATTTTTGACCATGTCAAATTAGGGGACTGGTTTCCTGACCTGATGACTTCTCTCTAAAGGCTCAGTTACCATGACACCATCTGTGCTTCCCAGGCAAGCACAGAGCTCCCCACACTGATGCTGGGTGGCCTTGAATATGTACATGCTGCTACTGCTTGCTGCTTCATCTGCCCCACAAGAGCATTAAGCAAAAGTCGGTGCTCTCTGAAATGGTCACTGCCTGGATCACTTGCCTACTGTTGAGCTGCCTCTGTTCCCTGTTCAGATATTCTCTGCACCACAGAGCTAGACATGCCTTCAGCAGGACATTTCTCCTCTTATATCCTAATCCCTGGCTGTCCTTTGCTGCTAGATACTTATCTAGTCTGTCATCTCTGCAGGGTCTTCTGTCCTGACATTTCCATTTGACCCATGTCCCATTCAAGCTGCAGTTGCAGTGCCACCTCTGGGGCTCTGGGAGCCATCCATAACACAAAGGGTAACACACCACTTCTTCCTCTGCCCCACCTGCTGTGTTCAGTCAGACATGTGCTGATCCTCTCCAGCATTGCCAGCTGTGAACTCAAAGTCATATTATTCAAGGAGTCAACAAGCATCTCTGTGTTTATCACTGGAACAGTGTGTAGGCACAGCTCTCCCTTCCCTGAGGCTAATGTTGCTCACAACCCAAAAGAATGGTGCTTTTAACTTCAAGCAGAAGCACACACACTCATTCACTGTTGGAAGTGTGGTTATAACTCAAGCAAGGAGTGCACTCTTGGGCAGAATCCCTACCCCATCCATCATTTAATATGGCTTCAAGGGATGTGGAGGAGCTTTTTGCAGATGGGGATTTGAGACTGAGCCCAGCAAAGCACATTGTTTCCTGGAAGTGCATAAGGAGCCCTAACGAATTCAGCAGGATGGTCCATGGACTGAGAGGTGTGCTCTTATCTAAGTGCTTTCCTGGCTGAGAGCCACAGACCATCTTGCTCCTGAGAACCATGGGACAGCTGGGAAAGCAAAATGTGCCAGTGGAATACCAGTGCCTGTCTTGCTCAAATACTGTCCAACTTCCTGATTCATGAAAATTGCAGGGTCTTTATTGAAGACATTGAAAAGTACAGCAGACCTCAAGCTTCCTTCCTTCAAGAGAGCAGGTTTTAAACTTTCATTTAATCTTTCATGGCCAACCTTTCTACATCATGTGTCCCCAAAATGCCAACATTTCCCTATGACCAACAGCCACCAGATAGACCATCTGAAGCAGGACAAAGACCTTGGGGTTGTTCACAGACAAGATCAGAGTCCCTCTCCCACAGTTGCTGTGGAAGACAGCTTGACTGGGCTTATGCTGGTGTCTACAACCCCAAATCCTTCCCTACCACAGGGACTCAAGTGTCAGGGGAATGCTATCAGTGGCATGGGGACCACAGTGCTTGTAAACCATAGGTGAACTACTCATCAAACATAGCCAAAGGATCAGAAATTATCCATCATTAAGGGTTGGATTTGCTGTATATTGTAGGCTTCCTTCAGAGTGGCAGCATGTGATATCCCTTCTCTGCATCCACACCACACAAAGAATGTAACAGGCAGAAACCCAGACCGACCAGCAGCCTCTCACAACCTGGCAGTACATTAAACTGGCAAGTTGTTGTACATGAGCTGAGCTAGAGCAGGCTGATGCTCTTACACACACTGCCTTAACTGTCTTCCTAATGAAAAGCTATTTTGGATTTTCCAGTCATTCAACATACTCATCTGTAAGAACATTTTCTTATTTCTTAAGATACATTCCCCTTTTGTAGTTCTATTGATAATCATGCCAGCAACATCAGACTCGAAGCACTCATCTACTCAATCACTGCATTTTCAGCAGTAAATTCAGGCTAGAGACAAAAAAGACTTTCTACTGGTGCTCATGGAATCAGTTTCTTCTCATTACAGCTTTCTGTTTCAAATCAAAATGTGCTCTGAAAAATATACATCTTGATCTAGGAACCCATCTTTAACAGACTTGAAGTGGTATAAAGGGTAATTAATAGGTTAGTTCCATTTCTAACCTTTGTGACACAATTACAAACATTGCAAAATGCAAGAATATTCCCCTGCTGGCAAATCTGATCTGTCATTAATTTTAGTCTTCGCTAGAGAGGCACGTGGGGTTAAAGGCCAGGAGAGCATATACCTTTGCAACTCCTTTTGTTAGCCAGCAGAAAAAAAAAAATAATAATAGGGTGTTTTTTTCATTTTGGTACTGGCTTGGGACACCCAAAGCACCACTATGTGGATGTCAAGGAAATGCAGAAAAAACCAATTTCACTGAAATGAAGACATAGAGCTGTCTTCAGTCTTATTATGTATTAAGGGGAGGCCAGTCATTCTCTGGAATGCCTGAAGCCAGCTCTGAAGGCAGAGATCATATATTCTCAGAGGTGTTGAGCTCAGATCCACTTTGAGGGGGAGAAAATATTGCCTCTATCCAGTTCATGCCAGAGGAGATCTCAAGAAGTAAATCAAAGGACACTAGGGACAATCTTTGATAAAAGCATATCAAAACTTTGTTTAATTTGTTTGCACTGCTGTTGTAAAGCAGATTCACCAGAGACAATATTATCTACAAATGGAATATGTTACTAAATCAGGACACAACTTACTGGAAGGATGAGTAACGATTTCATCTTAGTCATTACATTTTCCTATCAATAGCATATCTCTGCGGGGAACATGCTCACCTCCAGCTAAATATCATATAGTCCCTGTAGGAGAGACTTCAGGTGCCTGACTCAAGGCCATGACACACCAAACCATCCAAAAAACAGTGGAGCAGATGACCCCTTGTTGAGATCAGATGTGCATAGATGTGTACCTTTTGTGATATGTTCAATATCCAGCATATAATCCCTTCAGTTTGTAAAACTTGCTTCTGCCCAGGTATGTGGGAAAGGGCCACTTGTTAGGACAGCAGAGAAAGGGGGTGATTCTCCTGGATACAGGCATGATCATAGACACACACCCATGGGGTCACTGTGTGATACAGACTGGACCAAGCAGGTGGTTCTGCACATGGACACCTCCATGCTGCTAAACTTTCAGAGCAAATATCTAAAATCCTCAAACGCTGCCCAGGCAGCTTCTCTGAACAGAGCAGGACTAATGGGTTAATGCTTGGACTCAATGATCTTAGAAGTCCTTTCCAGCCTTAATGACTCTGTGATTGTAAGAGTGTGTGTGTATGGGGTCTGCACTGGGCTAAATATCAGAACCACAGAATGGGTAGTGTTGGGAGGGACCACAGTGGGTCATCTGGTCCAACCTCCCTGCCCAAACTCTAGCTACAACTGAGTCCCTTATACTTCACATGCCTACCCTGTTTGACTGTAGTTGGTAAACCCATTAGCTTCTGTATCCAAGCAGCACACACTCCACCCCCAGTGCTACTTTCAACATTCTCGCCATTCTCTCTCTTCTCTCCAGACTGATGCTGTCATTTAATCCCACTGACATTCCCTCAAGAGCATCCTACAAAATTATCTATTACTACTTGTTCCCACAGTAGAGCCAATTCACCACCTTCTCTTGTTCTGACCCTTTTGATGCTCACCTTGTCTTCCCTCAAAATGTCACAACTAAAATCAATTCCTAGCTTCAATTCCTTAGCAAACCACATTAAATCCTTTCACATCCTTTTTGTCAGATTAGTGGTTCAACCTCTCAAATGTTTCCATAAAACTACTTCTATGGCTTTTCCTACTTTTATCCTCCTTTCTTCTGAGATGCTAATTTCCTTTTCCTCTTCATGGTACCTTCTTCTCCCAGGCCTCCTGCAACACAAAACCTCCTCCTTCCCTGGGTGCCACCACAATGAAGTTCAAAACATACCAGTTTCCAAGTTTTCCATAGGTTTTCTCAGGAAATAAGTCTTGTCTGTGTTATTTTCAAATCATCCTTTGATGTCCCACCTACAACTCCTGCCTCTGGTGTTGAGGTGTTGCCTTCAAGGAGACATGGGCAGTGACTCTCTTGCTCTGTAGTCCTCTGCACAAAGTATGGGCAGCAGTATGGAGACGGAATGAATGCTGTGCTCCTGCCTAAGTTAGCCTTGCTTGAACTTACCTCCAAGTAAACCAGAGTCAGTCTTTGTCTGCCACTTGTTTTTGTGGCACAGGATCTACAGCCCATACTGATGTTTTTGAGATACAGCTGCTGCATGTTTCCAGCCTCCATTCTGTTATTGCAAATGGAGAGTACTGTAAATGCTTGTGAAAGACCTGGCATTACATTAAAGTTACATTGATGAAAAGTCCCTTTTGGAAAGGTGTCACAATTGGCTCATACAGGTGGGGTGTCGTGATGGTTCGTTTATGGACCTCAGAGTGCAAAAAGGCAAACAGCAGAGGACACTTCAGCAGTTTAATCACAGCAATGCACTTTTATTGAGTGCTAACAACACAGTTATGCTATAGATGGGAGAGAGGGAGGGAGGGAGGGAGAGAGAGAGAGAGAAAAAAAAAAAGAGAGAGGAGAGAGAGAGAGAGAGAGAGAGAGAAGAAAGAAAGAAAGAAAGAAAGAAGAAAGAAAGAAAGAAAGAAAGAAAGAAAGAAAGAAAGAAAGAAAGAAAGAAAGAAAGAAAGAAAGAAAGAAAGAAAGAAAGAAAGAAAGAAAGAAAGAAAGAAAGAAAGAAAGAAAGAAAGAAAGAAAGAAAGAAAGAAAGAAAGAAAGAAAGAAAGAAAGAAAGAAAGAAAGAAAGAAAGAAAGAAAGAAAGAAAGAAAGAAAGAAAGAAGAAAGAAAGAAAGAAAGAAAGAAAGAAAGAAAGAAAGAAAGAAAGAAAGAAGAAAGAAAGAAAGAAAAGAAAGAAAAGGAGAGAAAGAAGGTGAGGGTGGGATAGCGCTACCAACAGATGAGACAGAGTCCTCGTGGTCCTCGGCCAATAGACACATCTTCCTTCCGTGGGGAGATCTCGAATTGGGGTAGCTCGGGGAGTCACTTTTATAGCATTTCCATGGCAGGAGGCAATGGGCCAAAAAGGAGGTGGGGGTCCTGGGTAGTCAGTGTAGAAACAGCTGCAAAATTAAGACAAAGCAAATTGTCGACTCAGGGACCGACCCAGAGCAGGCTGATCCTCAATCAGGTCGCCATGATGTTGTCCATTGTTTTCTTGCGTGAGTTCCCGTGAGAACACCTCGGTCCGGTGAGCACCCTTGCACCAACTCAGCTGAGCAGGCTCCCTGAGTTGGGGGTTTCACAGTTTCAATCCAGTCCCCAGGGTCTTGTCGAAGATCATGAGGCAGAATTTTAGGGACTTTCGGGACCATCTCTTGCAAAAGGAAACTATGATTGAGATTTGGATAGGGAAAGTGTCTGGCTGTATCTACTCACAGATTTTTTTTTTTTCTTCCTCAGTGGAAAAATAAAGGAATGTGACATGAGAACCACAAGATACTGTCAGAGTAGTCTCTTGAGCAGAGGGCACACTACCCACCATGCAGAGGACATTTACTCACCTCTACCTTGTGTATGGTGCTCAGGCTGAGTTTGAGACTTAAAAATATTTACCATATCCAAGCAGCTATTTCAGCTATCTGATTTACAGAAAATTACTTGCCTGACAGGAGCCGTCTCTGAAGCAGTTTGTAATTAATACATCCATTTTCATACCCCTTAAAGACAATATTCATAACAGATTAGAAAGATCAGTGATGCCACAAAGATTTCTAAATAACAAGTGTGTCACTGCGATTAAGTATATCACTGTAGAGTAACAAATACACTTGTCAATTGCATATCAGAGTTAATAAACAAGAAAAAAGGGGTACTAATGATTTAAGAAAGCATATACAAGAGTAATTCATTCAAGTCTGTAAACCAGTGTACTTGTAGGTAGCTGGCAATTTTTGTGTGCCCTTCATTAGACTTAAAAGTTTAAGCTTTTAAAGTCTGGATATTCACATGTGTTTTCTGTCAGTTGAGGTTTTTTGTTATAGTGGTTTGGGGTTTTTTTAAGATAAAGATGCTGCAAAAATTGCATCCAAAATTAGAGGGCTTAAAAGGGCTAAATCCATTTTGCCAAAGTCACCCATAATGGACATAATATCCTGCAGCTAAGATTGTCAAGTCAGTTGTAATAGGTTTTCAAAAATGTTGCAAAATATGCACAAGTCGTAACTTAACTGAATTCCTTGTAAACTCTATGACTAACTAATTAAAACTTGTATAAAATATTTTGATACTCCATTCACATGCTTAGAATTTAATTAATTTGTAGGTTATATAGCCCTAATAGATATTTCTCCATGATCTTGGTCCAGAGCCTTGTAACAGTGCACCGCTTTTCATCAGCTTTAAAGGCAACTCTATCACTGGCAGTGGTAAACTTTACTGAGCCCTACAAAAACTGTCTGCTTCACATAACCTTTGATGGGTATGTTGTACAAAAGGCGACAGGCAGTATTTATAGGCTGCTCATGTGAGGGAAAGCACAGGAAATGCTCAGACTGCTTTGTAAAACCTACAGACCAGGTAGCAACTCATCGCTGCTGGCCTGGGGATTCACATGTGTGCAGCCAATGTCACTTCTCAAGTAGAAAATTAAAAGCAAAGAAATCATATGAATTGGCTGAATATAGTTCATCCTAGTGATGTGCTGGATCCTACAGTGTCATCTTCCTACATGGTGATTTAGGAGCTGTTTCTCTAATTAGATCAGCCTGAAGATTTAATCCAGCCTTTTTCAGGAACACTGAACTCAGTCAGCAAAATGTTTTTAACCATTTATAGAAACATGTTGGGAAAAAAATAGTATTTTACTCTGAAGAATAAAAAAAACAGGGAACATGTATTCCTTTGGCAGGATTTGATAAATTGTGTACCATCATAAAATAATACAGTTATATTTCTTGCTAAGCATAGCAGCTGTCTGGAGGAACCCAATTAGGTAACTTGGCCATTTACTCAGCTAGTCAGTGATGCTCATTCTTATTTTTCATCATTACCCATGATACTACCAGAAGGTGCAGCAAACTGAACAATTCTCAAAAAGTCTCCCTCTCTGCTTTAGAACAGAGTGCACACAAGGCCACTGCAAAGAGTGCTGTTGAGATTGAGGGAACAGCCTTCTTTCCCTTCTGAACCTGAAGCCACACACACCACTTGAAAAATTAATGACTGGCTGGGTGATTGCCGTCTCCTGGGGAGTTTGAAGTGAGGTCAGTGCTTATTCACCCTCAGGAGAGCAAGATGGTTTAATGGATGACACAGTGTCTTAGGCTGCAGCTTCAGGACAGTCAGGCAACCACATCCTGGGCGAGGCAGACTTCACTTGCCTGTAGTTCCCTTTCTGGGATTTTGTGTGCTAAAAAGGTTCACAGAGCAAACGGATACATTCATGGCAGAAAGACTTCCAGGACTTTACATGCAATGATGCCTGTTGGGGTCCCAAATTCCCCCTTCCAAATTGTTGGATGGTACATAATTTTGAGGAAACATCCCTATGGCTTTCCCTGTCCTGCCCTACATACCCACTGCTGGCCACTACCAGAAGAAGGGTATGGACTGAATGGACTTCTGGTCTGACCTTACCTATGGAAGGGGAGAACTTTGTTTTCATACCTGCCTGTTCTTGGGGAATGCCTGTCTCCAGGCTCCTCTGGCCTCTGTGGAGCTGTTCCTTCACATGTCCTCATACTCCCCTCAGCCCTGTACTTACTGCAGTATTTATTCCATCACAGTAATGCCTCATCATGCTGCCCCACCACAGAGCAGGAGCTCCCAGGAGTGTTGGCTCAGCACAACATGCTTAGTTCACAAGCCAAGCCAAGGCCCCTCTCACTCCCAACACTTTGTCACTTCTTTCTTGTGCAGTAGAGATCTCTGTTTTACTGACCTGCACAACACACAGATTTATTTGCTGGAGTTACAAAATATATGAGCTGATACAACAACCAGTTTCTACCAAGGCCTCAGGAAAAAAGGCTGTAATTTGCTGTAAGAGCCACAAGGTCCATCAGAAAACAGAAGGTTCCACATAAGGGAAGCATGACACGTAACCACTTAATAAAAACAACCCCAGCCCGCCAGGGAACTGGCAGAATTTACAGGCATTGTGCTGGGAACAGAAATCCAGCCCTCACGGTCAGCACAGAGCTATTAGCAAACACACAGAGCAGTTAATATTTTGAGGCTGCTCTAGCTTTATTTGTGTACCTTGATAGGTGACATTTCCAAGACACTACGAGTCTCTGCAGAGTTGGACCTATTATTAATAGTGAACATGCAGCTGAGCTGACATGACAGAGAAATAAAGAAGTGAAGTTCACATAGTAATTTATGCAGGGAAGGTTATTCCCCAAAGTTTTTTAGCAGCCTTCCACTCCCCTTCAACCAGAGACAAATGCTTTGTGCTACCACTACATGAAGCAGATCTGGAAACCTACCTCTGCCTGGACTAAGGATGCTTTTTCACAAGTCTATTTTCTCTTTTTTTTCTGTTACTGCAGCTAAATGTGGGTCGGAGTTTTCTCCTGTGTGATAAGCAGGTACTAACCTCCCATGGGGTTTTGTTCTTCCATGGCTCACTGGCCATCTGGCTCTCAGCCATAGGGAAACCCATATGGTGTCTCCTGATGGCACTCCAAAATCCTTCAGTACAGTCATCACTGTCCCTTCTCCCATGCAACCTCTGAAGAGCTGTGGGCAAAAAGACAGCCAGAGCCAGGCCTGCAAGGTGTTAAATGGAGACATTTGAAACCCTGAAGTAGGAATTGGACAACAGGTCCCATTAAAATCACAGCGGAGCTACTGGTGACTCAGGTGGATGTGCTGACAATGGTTGTAAAGGGAGCTGAAAGAGCTCTGGAATGACACCTGATAGGTGAGGATAGGTCCCTGAGACCTCTGCAGACAGTTCAAGGCAGTACAGAGTCCAGGGAGATCCCTGATGGCCACAAATGGAAACAACCTGTGTGCTTGGAGCCCTGTTAAGGAAGGTGCTGAGGCCAAACTCTCCTTTCCATCACTGTGCTTGCCCAGCTCCTCACCATCAGAAGCACAGGGAAAGCCCAGCAATCCTTAAAGCTGCTGTAATCCAGAATGAGACAAATGGAGGGAAAATGTACTAAACAGTTCTTTCAGCAGCTGATTGTTTTTGGTTTCTTAGCAACTGTGGGAAAAGAAGCTGCCTGAGATATGAGCTGTCTGGTCAAATCCAGCAGGCATTGCTCTGTGGAGGACAGCCCTCCTCCTCTCTGCTCATCCTCAGAGGGAAACCACAGCTGCTGGGAAGCCTTCCCTAAACAGGGAGATAGCAAACAAGTCCACCAAAACAGATGAACAGGCTTGTCCCCTTGTCCTGCTTTCCACTGAGGAACAAGGGAACAAGCTGGCCACCAGAGTCCTCAGTGTGGGTCCTCCAGAAGTGGAAAGGTTGTTTGAGGTTAGACTGCTTTTCATTTTAAAGAGCACGGAAAAGATGAGGGAATCTTGCACTAACAGCTGCAGTCAGCGGCGTTCCCAAGCTGCACCCAAAATAGGAACTGCAGGAGAGAAGTCAGGTTCTTCTGTGCCTGTGTCAGGGCCAGGTTGGAGTGAAGCAGAAGGACACTCCTGTGGCTCCCACCATCAGCTACTCCAACCCTGCAAATGAGCCTGAAAATGAGCCTGATGGCTTGGCGTTGTGGTCCTCAGCTCCTCTCCTGGCAGTGCAGGTGGATCAGTTACAACATCCTTCACAGGTTGTTCTGAGAACACTGCTATTGAGGGCATGAAAAGCTGGTTATGGCTGTTTTACCTGTCATCAGCAGTGTCAGTCTCTTGCAAGTCCCTTGAGCAAATTCACAGAGAGAAAGGGCTGATTTTTGTCAAGGAGTTTCACATCTCTGTGGTTGTTTGTTCTGGAGGTTTCAGCACTGGTGTAGGGTTTGTGTGGGTCTCTGTATTGGAGCAGCCATTTAATTGTTTTGGTTTTCAGGGACAGTGTTTAAATCATTTAAATTCGTGCCTGTTACTGACACACTGGCTGTGCTCATTGCTAATAGCTTATTTCCATCCATACTAGCACTATCTCATTTATTCAGATATAAGTATGAGGATGCTGACCTGTAGTTAATCCTACACGTCCCTGACTGTTAATTTAATGACTATTAAATATTAATGGGAGCAGAGAAGGGAAGTCAGATCACCTTTTCCACAGCTTAGTGCCCCTGTCACCAGGCTACAATGTCATCCTTGATCTTGCTTTTTATATTCCCTTTCTCCCAGTTTCATTTACAGGACAAAGAAAGATACATTTCAGAGAACACTTTGTAGTCAAGCAGCTATTGCAGGGATTAGAGCTGCACCAGGATCTCCCATTTCTAGGCAGATGTTCAAATAACCATGCTGTTGGTTAAAAAAAGGGGTGGATTTCTTGTCTAGAATCTGGGAAAAGACCTTACACCCTGGCTCAGAATATGCTAGATAATATGCTAGAGAAAGGGAGAATGCACAAGAACATAGACACCCATGACCTAAATGCTCCTCCTGATGCTGTGCAAAAAATAATTAATTTCTCAAGGAGAGATGTGGAGGGTGTCTGGTGGTTGCAGTCCTCCCCAGGGCAGGGGAGCACCATGGATCTACCAGGGTGTACCTGTGCACAGCTCATTAAACAAAGTAGAGCCCAGTACCCAGGGTGGACCCCAGGCTCTGGTGCAAACCCTCAGCACCGCAGCGCCTCGTGCCCTCCTGGAGGTGGGAAAAGTCTCCTGACTAGTCTGGAGTACAGAAGTGAATCCCCCCTTCTAGAGGAAAGAGATGAACATCACTTTTCAATTCCAGACAAATATTACCATGTCTTCATTATCTCAGAAAGAATCATCATTTTTAGTGATGCTTCAACAAAGAAAGCTGTGTTCTCTGTGTGACCATCCACAGAACATTTAATCTGCAAGCCTGTTATGTTTTTGGGCAGTGGGGACCAGGGATGGTGGTGTAGAGATCTCTTTCTCTACATCTTCCCATGCTTTTTTTTTTTTTTCTTATGGACTTTTCTTTTGCAGTTGTAACTGCATCCTTAAAACAGCCATGTCTAACTGCTGGAGTTATTTGTCTGTGCTTAAATCTGTATATCTTCATATGATTATATTTTTCTGATTATAAAGCTAATGATATAAAGCAGAAATCAATCAAAGTAGTTGGGCTTGAAGTGCATTAATACTTAATACTATCTTTTACTATTGCCATTATGATTTATTTACTTTTTTGATTACTATCTGGTTTGCTTATCTCTGTAACAGACACTTCTCAAGAGTATCTTTCTAACTATAGTGTTTTATTTTTACAGAAAAATACAGGCATTTAGTGAGATGGAAATTACTTCCTTATTATTTAAAATTAATTCAGCCTGTCAAAATGAGCTCATTGCCATGCACAGTGTTTCCTTTTTAATTCAGTCTCAGCCTTTCTAGAAATTGAAATTCTGTGCTGAGATGATGTACATAGCAGGCTTTTTATACATATTAAGCCCTACATATTAGGAGGATTAAGGCCACATATACATTTTAGAATAGGGTACATAATTATAAAACAAATTTTGCAGCAGGGATAAAAGAATGTCAGTTTTCCATTGGTCTTGTAAACTGCTTTGCTAGCCAGGAATGAAACTGCGAAAATGCCTGATGGGAATAAAAGGGACTCTCTTGCCTGCTCCTTCAGGACCCTAACTTCTGCTAAATCAGGACAAAAGTAGAGGGAATATTTGCATATAAGTAATTGGGATGCTAGTGCTCCCTTCTTTTTTGCTTCTTAGAATAAAAAAGAACAGAATGGAAAGCAGAAAAGGACAGAGGAGATTGAAACCTGTGATGGGTATAAGAAAAGATAACCTTAATAAATGGGAGAAAATCGCCTGTCACCTGCAAAGGGAGTAATGAAAATAAGGGGGGATGGAAGACAAGTTTCTGACAGCAGCATCCCACAGGAGTTTCTTCAGGACCAAGGATCAATTAGGAAAGGGAAAGAGGGAAGAAAAGGTAACTTTAAAAGATCTTCATACTTCCCACTCTGTCCTCTGAACCGCACTCAGTTCCCACTGCACTCCCTCCTCATAGTAGCTGAATGAGCTTGTGGCAGAGGTTCAGTCCTCTGGATACAGCCCAGTGTGTGAGGGAACATCCCAGTGACTCACCTGCACTGGGCTGGTGTCCTGGTCATGCTCCCTGAAAAGACAACAGCAAGAAATGTAGAGTTTGGAATAGAGGGAGCAATCAAGGAAAACTCTTGCTGGGGAAGGCACCTGAAAAGATCGCCATTCCCACAGTAAGAAGATGACCACAGAAATTATTTTAGTATTCACCAACTAAATAAAAAAAATAGTAAAATAATTTCAATAGGTTTGGGCATACCATAGACAAGACATTCAGTGTCACTCCTATCTCCAAGAGGGATGATGTGGGGAGCAACATACATGGCAGTGTTACCTCAGTCCTTGGGTAGATCATAGAGTAAATAGTCCTGGAAATCATTTCCAAATACAAAGGACAAGAAGCTGATTGAAAGTGGTCAACCTGGATTTACAAAGAGGAAATCACACATGAGAAAACCTGAAAACTTTGTACAGCAATGTGACTGCCTCAGTGGTCACGGGGAAAGCAGGGAGTGGCATTGTTCATCTTGACTTTAGCAGGGATTTTGAGTGCTTGCCATAACTTCATAGACAAGGTGATGAAGTGTGGGCTAAATAACTAGACAGTGAGGTGGACCAAAAACTGGCTGAACTGCCAGGTTAAAGGCTGTGATCAGTGGCACAGTGTCCAGCTAGATGATACAGCAGATAAAAAACTGGGAGAAATGTTGAAGCAGCAGAGGGTTATGCTGCTATCCAGAGGGACATCAACAGATTGGAGAAATGGGTGGATGGGAACTTTGTGAAGCTGGGATACTACTAGTCCTGTACCTGGAGAGGAACAAACCCACACATGCTGGAGGCTGCCCAACTGGAATGCAGCTTGATAGGAAAGGACCTGGGGTTCTGGAGGACACCAAGTTGCCTGTGAGCTAATGACGTGCCCTTGTGCCAAAGCAGGTTCACAGGACCCTCCATTCAGCCCTGGTGACACCTGCAGTGCCGTGCCTTGTGTTGGGCTCCTCAGTGCAAGAGAAATGTGGACGTACTGGAGAGAGTCCAGTGAAGAGACAATAGAATGATGAAGGGACTGGAGCAACTCTCCTGTGAGAAAAGGAGGGCTAGTGTTGCTCAGCCTGGAACAGAGAAGGTTCAGAGAAGGGACCTTGTGAGTGTGTATAAATACCTGATGGGGGCCCAGTAAAGCAGACAGAACCAGACTCTACTTGGCAGTGCCTGGGCACTGTGTAAGACACAACAGACACTAATTGCCACACAGAAAATTGCATTTAAACTTAAAAAAAACCTTTTCACAGCAAGCATTGTCAAACACTGGGGCAGGCTGCCAGAAAGGTGCTAGAGTCTCCATAGTTGGACCTGACTGACCCTGAGTGACCTGCTCTAGCTGCCCCTTTGAACAGTGGACTAGGAGTGGGTACCCCAGAGATGCCTGCTGACCTCTGCAGTTTTCTGAGTCTCTGACACCAAGACCAGAAAATTGCTGGCAACTGGCAGATAGAAAATATGACTTTTGGTTTAATGATTTGCAGCAAAAAAATAAACAAGGGGTTGATCTTGCCAAAGAGATGTGGTGGTGAACATGGTGCAAATAGGTCTTTCCACAGGATCATCAATGTGGCAGGGGAGAAGTTGCAGCACAACACGTATATGGATAAATTGCAGGATGAGGGAGGCATCTCCCACCATTGCTCCCTTAGTATGAACTGATGCAAATAAAGCTCTGTAAAACAAAACCTATTTGCAGAACAACCAGCTTCAAACCCAAGTCTTGGCCCTTGGCAGTAGGCACCAGTGCTGGCACACTGAACACAGTTCTTGCAAAGAGCAGCTGAGGGAGCTGGGGCTGTTTAGCCTAGAGCAGGCTCGGGGGTGACCTCATCACTCTCTACAACTGCCTGAGAGGAGGTAACAAGTGACAGGATAAGAAGAAATGTCCTGAAATTGCACCAGAGGAAGTTTAGATTAGATACCAGGAAAGTATCTTCTTCACTGGAGGAGTGGTCAGTAATTGGAACAGGCTGCCCAGGGAAGTGATAGAAACACTGTCTCTGAAAGTGTTCAAATGGTGTGTGGATGTGGCATGAAGGGACATGGTTTAGTGGTGAACATGGAAATGATGAGTTAAAGGTTGGAATAAATGATCTTAGACCTTTTCCAACCTCAACAATTCTATGATTCTGTTATTCCCTATCCTGGAATTCAAAACCTCAACAACTGCAAACGTGCTTTAACTTGTGCTACTTTGATGGATGTTTCTGGTGAAACAGGAACCTGGAAACGCTTAATTGCCAAAACTGTAGGGATAAGAGACCATGAGAAGTCAGAACTTGTTTTCTCCCATGTTCAGAGCCTTCTTTGTGCCACCTGCTGTGGCATCCCCCAGCAGCACATCCAAGGTGGGAAGCACACCTGGGCTCTTATCTCTCTCTCTCTCTCTGCATTTTGTTTCAAGTGTTTGCAATTAGATAAGGATCCTGCCACCAGCCTGTTTTGGGGACAACAAGGTGTTGCTTTTTGCACATTTAACAGAAGTTACTGTGAATCATCAGAAACATTTTATACATTAGGTTTCTGATGTTAAACAGAATGTGTGTTTTAATCTAAAGTATTTCATATGTACATTGCATAACAGTGTAGAAAAACACCCCACATTTTTCAGATAACCTAGAAAACAGTATTTTTTTTAAATCTGGCAAGTTCAAAATACTGCTTAATGAAGGAACCTAAATCCGAGTTATTATTTTTTTTTTCATTTTGTACATTTAATAAGGATTTCTGACATATTCCAATTTTACATTGTCTTGAATTATATTACAAGTATCAGTAATTAATTTTCTCAGTAATGCCACATATTTTGAAGTTAACAGAACTGCTTTGAGTGAGCAGGTAACTCTAGATACCGCAGTCCCCTCTAGTGGGGAAAATAAGACTGTGCCAATTTTGCAGGACCTGCTGCATTAACAGCAGCTGGATACAAAACCTTTGTTTTTCCCCCACGTATCCTGAGGACTCTGAGTTGATTTTTTCTTTTTATGGTTTGTTATTTATTTATGGTACATTTTGTCTGTTCTGAAGGAGAGATGGGTATGTGAGGCTCAGGTTCAGTTCCTACTTGTGAACCTTCAGAGCAGGAATTCACTACATGATGCCCTACAAATCCTCCTGCCAAAAGACAGCAAGCTTTGTTTCAAGTACCTTATTTCCACAAAACACTTGGGAAGCTGGGGTTTTTTTAATAAAAAGGAAACTAAGGGGTTCATGAAGGACAGGTTCACCAGATATCACCATCCTTCTCTTGGCTCAGCAGCTCATCTAAACCCATTTTAAAATCCTTCTTTGCTGGCATTTTCTGATTCAGAGCTGTGTCCTTGTAATATTCCCCTGTTCTGTGAGCAAGAAGCAGCGATATTTAGGTTTTAGGAAGCCATTACCATCAATGTAATAAAGAACATCCGCTCCTCAAGAACCTTACCTGCCCATTTGTTACACTTCTGTTTTGCTGCAGTTAAAGGGAGAACTATGTCTACCACCCCACATCTCTTTTTTGTTTTTCTCTTACATAATTGTTACCATATTTTTAATTAAGTTAAATAGGATGTTGTACTGAGCTCCTCAGCAGCTTCCTGAATTTTGTGATCTATCTTATCAACTGACTGAAATCAGAGCACTGTCTCTGCTGGTACCACGTGCACTTAGTGGAAGTCATGGACATTTGCATGAACCAATTTATCTCTTAAAAATATTTCTTCTTGACTGAAGAATAAATTGCCTTTACCCTAATGTGCTAGGTAATGAATTGCATTTGAAATGTGTTTATTTTTAGCAAACAAATGCTAATGGCAGCTTGCTGTTAAAAATAGACAGTACAGTTGGCACAGAAATATGGGCTAGGGAATCATTCTTCCCTGATCAGTGGAAATGCCCTCTGTGTAAGTCACCTGGGGAGAAAACATAATGTTCCTAAGTAATTTAGTCCCTCCAGCTGGAGAAGGATGAACAAGACACTGCTGTCACCTGAGCCCTGCCTTATGAATTGCCCCTGTAGCCCAGCACCTTCACAGGGCCGTGCCCCTCCTGTGGGGGCCAAGGGTGTAAGATGGAGACAGCACATTTTTCTTTTCCTGTCTCCCTGCTGTATGTCAGTGGGTGCAATGTGGGGGTTTATGTGCCTCTAGCCCTGCCTGGCTGCAGGCAATGGGGGCATTTCGGTGGGGGAGGGCTGCAGGACCCCAGGATTAGCAGCTCCCACTCCTCTCTCAGCAGCTGCTCCCCAGGCCAAGGGACTTTATCTTGGACAGGGTTTTCCTAATGTCTGTGAAATTTCCCTGGCTCTAAGTCCATTACTTGTCACATTCCCATGATTTATTCCCTTCATTTTCGCAGCAGCTTTTTTCATAGTTAAGAGTATTATGTCCACTAAGTCTCCTTTCCTCTAGATTACACAGATCAATTGCCCATGTTTTCTCTTACATTAAGAAGTCCAAGGCTTCTGACACTCTTGTTGTTCCACTCTTGTATTCACCAGGTAGGTACACTCCACTTCTCCCTTACAGTCTAGTGCCAAAAAGCCAGCCATGCAGCGGAGACCTTGCTGAGCAGCCTGGTAGAGTCACTTTGTGCATCTTGCAGATAACTTTTTTTGCTTCTTCAAAATGGTAGGGCATTTGTCTATTTTTCACAACAGAAAGCCTTTGTGGAGTCATGTGGTCGTTTGGTCCATAACTTTTATCCTGTACAACTCTCTCTTGTGGCCCTGCATGTATTGCTATTGAATTGTGTCCTGGTTTTCGGATAATTTCTCTAACTCATTATAAATGTTGAATACTCTTTTGGACCTACAACACACTTGGAGCCCCTCCTGAATTACTGGGACCCACGAGTGGAGGAGGATATCCTCTATTCCATTGGAGATCCTCTATTCCACTAGCTAAGTGGTTAGTGAAAGTATTTTAATAACATCAGACCTAAGCCAGATTCCCATGAACCTCTAATAAATACAGTCCTTCAGCTGGACAGTGAGCCACTAGTCACCACTAGTCACCACTCTAACATACATTCTAACAGTATGTTCTGCCAACAAGTTTTGCATTTCTTTTCATAGCAGCTTATCTAAATAAAGTTTTCTAAATGCTATGAGAATGCTTTTCAGATTTCTCAAATTCATGATTCAACTCTTTTAGAAGTCTGGCTTATAGAAGTAGAAAACACTTCTTATAGAAGTGGAGATCACTTTGGAGATCACCTTCCAAACACACAGGTGCTACATCAACTAGTGTTCATCAAATGCTTGTTCTATACTTTCAATACACTTTTTATCATCCAGCCCCAGTGAGGCTGCTGTGATACGAGGGCTGGTCTTCTCACCTCGCTTTAATTCCTGAGTGGAGTACTAAAGTGCCAGTTCTGGTAATTTGGTTACCAGAGAGATACTCCCGGGGTCTGGCTGCACCATCCAAATCCTCCACGTGTGGCAAACTGTGCCTGGGAGGAACCCAGCTGCTCCTGTTGTCAGCCCTGGCCACGCCAGCACCCCCTCCCTCTGAAAAGGGGCACTATTTTTGCTATCAAGTGTTGTCCTTTGATTCTCAGCACTCCTAAGGTTGGATCTGCCCTGGGAGTAATTGCATGGAGCCTTATGGAAGAGCTTGTCAGTCCCTCCGAAGCTGCACAGAGAATATGTCCTTCTGCTTCCAATGAAGCAGCCTAAAGCACATCTGCTCCTCTGCACCATTCATTCCATCTGGAGCAGGGACAGTCTGGCACCTGTGGGCTACTGAGTTTGCCAAGCATGGGAGTTAGGGAGAGCAGGGGTGTCCCCCTCAGCAGCAGCAGAGACCATGTCAGACTTCAGCATCTCCTGCTCTCAGGGCAGAATCTCTGCCAGCCTCCAACACGTCCTTGCCCTGGCACTCTAAAAACACTAGTTAAAGAAAAGTAGAACTGATTCCTTATTCATAGGCTTTAGTAATTCTTGGGACCAAACTCTTTACTTCCTGCTTCTAGACTACAACCTAAACTGGAACTATAACAATTAAAAGTCAGGAATCCAAAGTAAGGAAGATTTACCCATGGTGGCATGTGTTTCATTAGCAGGTAACATGAAGAATCAATATTTTATGACCTGTCACATATTTGAGTCATCTGTCATGTTTTATCCTTAGATGTTGAAGTTGTTTGACAGCTCTAAAGTAAAAGGAAGCAAAACAGAAAAGAAGTTTTTTGCTGGTGTCACGCTGTCAGAAAAATTTAACAGGTAATAGTCTACAAGAAGCAATTAAAACACATTGGTCTCTTATTACAGAACAAATTCTACTCCGTGGGGCCTGAGGGAAATGCATCTCATAAAATTTTCTATTTTTATGTAAGAGGCAGCACAAACTATACTTTCCCCGTGTGAAAAAAAAAATCAAAAAGAAGCAGAAATGCTCCTACTTCGCAGTGCACTGATGAATACTGATTTGGAGACTTTACATAACAGAGAAGCAGAAAGATCCACTGCAAAACCTCAGTTTGTTCTCTGCTGAGGTCCAGCTACTGATTCCAGAGTCAGTGAACCACAGACCTGTAGGGGAACACACCCCTGTGGAGGACACAGTCTATCTGTCGTCCAGACCAAGTGCACGGCAAAGGAAGGAGGTTAGTTCAGATGAAGGCAAGGAACAGATGAAGATGAAATGCCTGTAGAATTACCTACAGGTTTGGAAGTGTCACAACTGCTCATGCTTTCTGTTTTCCAAGTTCCAGTTCTGAATCATGTGTTGTACTTCAATCTCAGCTTAAAAAAAAAAAAAAAGAAAAGAAAAAAGACGCAAACCAAACAAAAGTCACCCTTCTATGCCTCATAATTGCAAAGAAAACCACTGGCTCTCAGGAAATAAGAAAGAATGCAAGGCTTTCCAGAACTCATGTTTATATGTCTTCCTGGTTTTTGAATTTTGTTGTTCATTAAGGCTTTCTGGGAAACAAGGACTTTATTCCCTGAGCAGCACTAATGGGATGGGTCTTCTGTCTCTTCCAACGTGGGACAAAAGAAGGAGACATTTTCATTTTTACTTGTTTCTGTAGGTAGTTAGTCTAAAAGTAGCCAAGATCTTGTTTATCAGAGCATTCTCTTTCATTTTCCACATCCTCCTAGAATAGCTCCTTTCATGTGTTAAAAAAAAAGAAGCATCCAAGAAAATTTCAGTCTCAACAAATTGTTATTCTGCACTGAAAACTCCTTCAATATAAAGTTCCTATGGGTAACACCAGAAAAGTCCAGGAGAGTGAAGAAATCTGAATTGTAGCTTTTTTTCCTTTCTCCAAGTAATTGTTAATGTGAGACTTTGCTAGCAAAGGGGTTTAAATATCATCTGTAGAGAAGAAAGAGGATGGACACATGGTGACGTAAGGGCTGTAGGAATGGCCACCAAGCTCGTCTCCAGGGTTTGGGGACCCATCACTTTGGGAATACCATGAAACCAGCACGTTTATCTAACTACAGCCACAGCTGATGCTTTCCATAGTGCTGCCCACATGGAGTGAGCCACCACACATGGTGCCAGGTGCTCAGCAGTGTGTCCCACAGACAGCCCAAGCTGGGCACTAGGCCACTTGTCCCTGGTCTGTACGACAGAGATTCAACTGCCTTATCAGGCTTTTTTGAAAAAAACATGTTTTTCTTTTTCCTTGAGTTTCCACTTATTTTCAAATGTGCCAAGACTGGCACAGCAGCTTGGCTCACCCTGGCTGCAGGGATTTTGCTGCCAGCAATGTCGAGCCCTGAAGCCTCTGAAACTCAGGCAGCCTCTGCTCTCCCCCAGGGCTGGGCAAGTCTGAGAGGGTGTGACCTCTAGAAAAGGACACCAAATGAGGAGATGTTGCAGTGTCTGAGGCGATGAAATATTTAATCCCTGCTCTCTCTGGGATATGCATCATCACAGATTTACTTATCTGCTGCTCAGTGACAGCAGCAGCTGACAGGGACGATGACAGCTGACACATATTAACCCAGCTGCACAACACAAGCTATCACTCCAGAGCAGAAATCCATCATTATTATTTAAGCACCAAGGAGGTGTCTCAGTGCAGATACCAAACACAGGCAACACCTGCACTGGAAAGTCAGCACTGCCAGGGTTTCTTGTGGGAGAGGGAGCCTCGGCAGGATGCTCAGCCCTGGCAGCCCCAGCAGGGCCAGCAGCAGTGGCACTGCTCCCTGAGCAGCCCAGCACCAAGGGTACACACAGGGTCTCCTGTGCCCCCACTGCTGACCTGGCCATACGCTGATGGACTGAAATGAGAGGGAAGTGTGGACAAATATTACTTGTTTAGGGTCTGGGAGGGTGGAAGCCTTTATTGGAGCTTTTTTAGAGCTACACAGCAGGATAGTGCATTAACCCCCCTACTAAAGGCTGCAGGTGGAGTGAAAGGCTCTTCAGGGAGCACTGCTGCAGGTGTAGCTGTGCAGATGCAACTGGACCTGACTTGCTTCGCCTTTGTCTAAGCTGCTCCCCTTTTTACAGATGAGCTTCTTTCTGAGCAAACCTGTATCAGTGTCTTCTTTATCTAAGAGGTCATTCTGAGTTATTGCTGTCTCTGAGAAACTAGTGACTGATCTTTGAGGAATCCTGGTGAAACTGGGTTTGGTTTGAGATGGTGGGCTGGAGATTTCCCCCGTTCCTGTTAGTGTTTGGTACTGGATTGGCTGCTGCTCGAGACTTCCCTGCTGTCTCTTGCCACTTCAATGGCATCCTTACATTGAAAGGTGCTTTTTACCAAAGACTTGTCTTATGGTCACTGGGGGGAACAGGCAAACAACAGGACAATGTGTCTGTGTGAATCTGGTGCAGGGTAGAAGGGGGAAAGAAGCCAACAAGGATTCTAAGCCCTAGAGCTGATCTTGGGTGGGGTGTGATCCTTCCAGAGGAGGGAATAAGGTGGACTATTCACAGCACCACATGGATGCCTGCCTAAGACTGCAGGGCTTGCTGGATACACTGGGATGTCACCTTCCTGTTCTGACCCATAGGACCCTGCACCACACCTGTCACTCAGAGCTCCTACAAACCAGCTCTGCATGCTCTTCACAGCCCTCCCCTTCCTTTTCTGAGATGGGTTTGGGATTTTTCTCTGCACTGCTGATTGCAGTTTGCCCTCTGTGCTGAAAGCTCTTCAGGGAAGGAATCTCTTCTTTTTCTATTACAAGAGTGCCCTTCACACCTCTAGAGCAACTCAAGAAACTGTTTAAAGGAATAATATAAACTAATAGCAGTAATAAATCTTTACACTTTGTCCAAATCCTGCACAAATTGAGTTTCGAGCAAGAAAGGAAGATGACAGAAAAAATGTCTTCAGGACCGTGAGCATTCAACATTGTCCTTGCTACATATCGGACATGTTTTCATGACAGATGGTATTCACCAAAAAGCTCACCCTCTCCCTAGACCCTGTCTTGGCCAACTCCCAAATCCAGACTCTCTTCTAGCTGAGTATCATCTAACCCCACAGAGATTTTTTTCAGTAATTTAACATTAATTTCATACCTTTGGAAACAATTGTGAGCCTTATGTACAGTTCCAAATACTTCCTATTTGCCTAGAGAGTATATGAACAGTTAATTAACATCCCTGTGCTAGGTAAGGTAATCACTAAACTGCAGTTTTCAAATCTCAGACCAAAGCTGCTCCAGATCATTATCTTTATGTTGCCCATAAACATGTAACTTGGCACCTGTATCTTTCTCAAAGGGAAATGGGATCAATATTTGCAGCTCATTAGCAGGTTTTGGTTGAGACCCAACATTACAGCAGCCAACCAGTCAGAGAGGAGCGTGACAAGATGAAGGAAGCACAGCCTTACCTTGGTGAACCCCTGCCCCAGAGGTGCTCTGGACAAAGTCCTGCAGCTGCAGGACCCTTCCCATCCATAGTGAGCACCAGCAACCAGAGCCCCACTCCCAGTTCAGCCCAACTCATTCAACAAATTTTCTCTTCCCATCAGCTACATACAAAGAGAAAATTTGGAAAATTTTTGGAAATTCTTGGATGTGACTTTGCTCAGCATAGATTTGTGCCATATTCCCAGGTCACGCAGCTTTGGCACTGGACAAAGAACAGAGAAATTCACTTCACATACAGAAAAAGAGAGTTTGAATGTTTTTTTATTCTGCAGCATTTAAGTTTCATCAGCATTGATATTTTTCTTATGTTTTCTGTGACATTTAAACTTCTTGCAATGTTTTATTTATTATGTTAAAATAAAAAAAAAAATTGCCTTTTTTTTCCCGGAAATTTCATTCACAGAAATGTCACGTTGGAATGGCCAGAGAACTGTCACAGCCCTCTTTGTTTCTGTTAGGAGGAAACACTCCCTATTTGAATTGTGAATTCATCTGGAGAAATCCAGTCTCTTGAAAAAAGAGCAGAGCTCTGTTTCTGTCACACAACTAAAATAAGCCCCATCGTAGCAGCTTCCTTGCACAGAGATCCTGGCTGGCACCTTCAAGGATCTGCTTCAGTATCTTGGCTTCCTCCCAGCGCGGAACTCCCACTCTCTCCGTGCTCAGAGGAGAGCTGGCTCAGGCCAGCAGAGCCCGAGCACGCAGCGAAGGCAGCGAGGGGCAATCCAGGCTGGGGCTCGCTCAGCCCAGGCTGGCCCTGGGCTCTGCCCCCATGGCCCAGCCCCGACAGGGAGAGCTTCGGATCAACGGCAGCACCGTCTGTCTTCCCAAGCCACAGACCGTGCCAACGTCAACAGCTAGCATTGCCTCGCACAGGAAAACTGGAACGTACAATGCTACTAAAGCTAGATATAAAATGTTAGTAACAAAATAAAAACACGTAAGATTGTACAATGCCAATCCAAATATTTTCTGGCCGATATGCCCAGAACCTTGTCAAGATACCTCACTGACATAACTGGATCCTCAGAGAAGCTCCCTGTAAACAAGTACATCAAAGTTTAAAACAGTTTTTAAATACAGACAATGAAGAGCTTTCTGAGCAGTCTAATCACAGAGGTTGTAGGCTGGAGAAACAAACAAAAATACCTACAGATCCTCTGAGTTCCAGGGGAGAAACTGAAAACCAGCTACAGCAAATGGGCAGAATATAAAGAAAGTGAAACATTTTCTCATTTAACAATTAAAGAACAGGAAGAGTTTAGGAATCACTGTTCAGAGACTCCTGTTTAGTGGCAGCAATTTATTTGACCATCTGGGCAAAGAAAGACTGCAGCAAACCACATGGAGGAAATAAAAATAGATGAACAAGTGACTGATTTTGCTTGACTTGAGCCTACGACTATGCAGAGCAGGAAGCTACTACATGTGAAAGACATTATTGATGAAGGCATTTCAGACTCTTGCCAGTTCTTCCAACAACATACTAGATCTCCCATGCCAGCAAACCAGTCTTGAGACGTGACTCCCATCCCAAACTTGACAGAAGCACCACCAAGTACAAAAGACAAATTGATGAGCCTTCTGGAAAGGGACCACCAGAGGAAGGAGCGTCTCTGTGATGTTCTTTAGGAGAAAGAATAGGAGGCTTTTTGCTGGGTTTGTTCATTATGATAGAAAATCTTCCTTTTCTTGACAGAAGCAAATATTGAAATGGAGGAAAAAGCAGCCCTCTATTCAGCAGGATCTGATCACGACATCCCAGTGTGTTGGTTCCCACCTCAGGCAGACACACAGCATGCAGGACACACTCACTGTGTGTGACAGTAGCAGGGGGATGGTGATGCCTGCCCTGGAGGTACAGCCATGAGCACCAAGCTGCCCAGATGAAGAGGAACCCAAAAGCTGTCCATAGTGAGTCAAGGCAAGCAGAGCCATCACCCACGGGACCCCTGTTTCCACCAGCCCAGACTGGTGCCAGCAGATGACAGACATGACAGCTACAACTTGATCCATCCTTGGATAAGTCTCTCTTCCCTCTGTCACTCTCCTCCTGTCTTTCTCACCAATAAATAAGCACATGCTGTATTTTTGGAGCTGCATTCAAACCAGAGGAAAGCCACCTGAGCCAGGGATTAGGAAGGGTAGCAAGGAATCTTGAAGCCTGCCCATATTCAGAGTTTTAGAGCCTGTCACTGCCACCTGACTATATTTAGGAGTAGTTGAAGGAGGGTCTTTCAGAGATTAGAAAACTGTCGGGCTCAAAAGAGGCGCCTTCTTTAAGCAGCTCTAACCCGGTTTCACAAGATTTGCAGTCAAAATTCACCTGCTCCTTCAGGCACAGTCTCACTGACAAGTGAGCCAGGCTGACTGCTGGATGTAGCTTGGCTCATGCCTTCCCATCAGGCTGGCCTGCTGTTTGCATCACTGCCCAGTCAGTCCTCAAGCTGTTTAGCTGATCTTCCTGACCTGGGGTTGGAATGTCAGACGCAGCTTTTGCAAAGCCGTTTGCTGGCCAGGAAGGCAGTCCTGGTGCACGATGGTACACCCCAAAAGGACTAAAAATACCCATCCCCAAGCTGTACTCAGACAAGGTCTCTGATAGCTTGTTACTAATCTTTTAGGCTTTGTTACAAAACTGCCTAATCATTTGATATTTCAGGCTGAAGATCTTCCAGGCATGGGCAGCAGCTTTCCTCTTCTTCCATGCATGCAGTTAATGACTTTGTGCAGGGTAATTGTAACTCTAGGATTCACGCACCTCACTTTGTCCACCTCAGGTTTAGGCCTCCCCATCTCATCCAGGTGTACAGTCCCACAGAATCCAACAACACTCATCCATCCTGGGAACCATCCTAAGATTAAATGAGCCACCCCAGGAGGGTCCTGTCCTGCTCCAAGGACTTCCTTGAGCCTCACATCTGATGTCTGACTGGGAGAGAGCTGATGTTATGTGAGATGCATCTCAAGGCCTAACCTCCACATGATGTCTCCTCCCAAAACATCTTCTCACCTTTCTCAAAATTTCCATCTGGAAGAAAACAGGAATTTAAAGAAGTCAAGATCACAAATGGTTAGGCTGCCCTGACCCACTCTGGATTCCAGACTTAATTTCCAAATACATGTCTCCTTTCATACCTTGGCACAAGGTGGTGACACTTCATTGCTGAATGCCTTTTTTTTTTTTTTTTTTTAAATCGATTTTTCTTGACAACTACATTTAGTCCTAGACACTTGTTTATTGTTGTAATAGCTTAAAAAAACATTCTGTCTGGAGAAATCAACAACGCAGAAAATAACATATCCTGCTGTGTCACTCTTCCTCTTTACTGTGAGGGTGGTGAGGCTCTGGAACAGGTTGCCCAGAGATGCCCTGTCCCTGGATATGTTTAAGGCCAGGTTGGATGGGCTTTGAGCAGCCTGGTCAAGTGGAAGGCGTCCCTGCCCATGGCAGGGGAGTTGGAATGAGATGACGTTTCAGGTCCCTTCCAACCCAAACCATTCAATGATTCCATGATTCTCCCCCCACAGCATGCTGCCTGCAACCAAACAGCCTCTGAACTGACATCCATTTCCTCCTGCCATGTTTCAGTCATCACATACTACAGAAGAAGGGGGGGGGGGGGGGGGGAACAATGTAAGATTAAATTGGATTTCAAAACTACAAGAATTGGCCAGAGTCTTTCAGGGAGGGCAGGACAGTTGCTGAGTACATTAAGTATTCAAGGAGTGCAGCTTTAGGTCTGACAGTTTGCTGGGTTTTTTCTTGTGAATGACAGCCTGTGAGCTGATGGCAAAGTTCTGTCCAGCTGTGTGTTGTACACAGATCTTGGAAACCTGGCAAAATTGATTTGACCAGATCCTTCAACATTTTTCTGTTTCTTCTCAGAAAACCATGTCTAATAAAACAGCATTCTGTCTGTTCAGCCCATCATTGCCCCTGTTGCCCTGAAACCATCTGTCATGGATGGAAGCAACTGCAATTGTAAGAGAGAAGCAACAATATACTTTATTGATATAAAACAATAAGTGATGTAACAAAGTTCAATGGTAAATGCAACAGTGGTTTTACAAGATTCAATGGCAAGATTATTCATTTACTGCGTAGAGAACAAGGTCAGACAAAACTGCCAGAGACCCTGTCGTTGAGCCATGAGGTTCAGAAAGAATCCCCTTGCATTCTAAACCCTTCTCAAAAAGAAGTGTAGGTGTCCTCAATCCAATCCTAGTCCCAGACTTGTTCAGTGTTTTATGTCTGAGAGATTATATTTGCACAATCAATCCTTTATATCACTTAGCTAAGATTTCCAAATTTAGTGTGCTATCAACCACAACCACTATTAAGGTTGTGTTGCAGAGAGGAATCTCTCAACTTTGAGGAGTAACCTTGAGACATGATTCTCCTCAAGGGGACATCTTGGCATGCAGCCCACCATTCCAGACAGCCCTTGGCTGCCACCTCACCCCCAAAGTCCAGAGAAAGGTGGGTGCAGCCATCAGAGCCCCACTGGTAGCTAGGACTGAAGCAGCAGAGGAGAGCACACCACCACAGCATCCTCTCGCATGCTAGAAATGTGGTTGTGTAGCCATGAACTGAGGCTCCTGACAGCAAAGCCACCTGAGCCACACATTTAGAAAATTCCTGAATGCTCCTGAAACCATTTCCTACAGTCCTAGAAACACTTCCCACAAGCCACGCTCAGGAGTTCAGCTGCTGCCACTAACAGGGTGAGCAAAATACCATGCAGCAGATTGAATAAGTCCCACTGTTCCACTCAGCTCTGGTTTCACAGGGCTTGCATACTGAACTGGGAAAAAACTTGTCATTTTTTAAGTGATTCAATTCTATTTTATTGCAAGGAAGTGCTGCAGCAGAAGAGCAAGCTCGCACACCTTCTGCTCAGATGAGCTTCTCCTCTAATGCCATATGGACAAAACCATCTTATAATTTCAATCCCAAAGTTTTGTAAAAGTTTTAGTAACTCCTCAAGTTTATTCTTTAGGCCCTGCCCTTTCAGGCAGGCTTTGGTAGCTGTGTGTGATGGCAGAGCAAGCAGTTGCCAGACCCTGCCTGCTGGTTTGCCAGGAGGAAGAGGAAATGCCTTGGGCAGCTCTGGTGTGGACAGGTCATTTATCACATTTTGTTGAGAAGGTGCTGAACAGTGAAACAGTGAAAGAGAGCTGCTAGCAAAACAGCTGGGGAATTTCTGTTCGTTCTTCTTTCCATCTCCACAGGGCAGCCTTGTACCCTCCTTACTGTGTCTCAGCTGCAGTGCAGATGTAGCAGCAGAGCACAATTTACTCTCCTCCTGGCCATATAGCTGGTTCCAGTATGATCTGTGGACAGCTACTCCAAAACATGTGCTAGAGTTTCAGCTTGGATCATTGGGATTCTTGGAGAGGACCTGAGCTGGTGCCTGGCTGTTTACTGAGAGCACAATTTGCCCCAGGGTCACTCTCCAGGTGATGGATAAGTATCTCCCCATAAGGCCAGGGCAAAGGATGCTCAGTGCATCAAGAGGGAAAAGGCACCCACAGCAGGTAGGGAAATTGGAATACACATAAATCCCCTCTCTCATCACATGTAAAACAAAATAATTCCCTCAGGCCACTCAATTTGGGTTTGTTATGTGTTCTAAAGAGACTATCTTCAAGGAAATAGGAAATGATGGGTCACTGGCTGCTCTGTGCAGCTGGGCATTTATCTGCCTTTCATGCCTTTTAATTAGATACATCTGAATATTGTCCAGGCCATGAACATATGTTGCTGTTTGAATTTTGGGCTGGAGTAGCTACAAGTGGAGTTTTAACACACTTAATATTTCACCAATCCTGATGTAAGCAACAAATCCATCTACCTGGGGTTAAAAGGAGCTGACCCAGATCAGTGTGTCCAAAAAGGGCAACAAAGCTGCTGAAGGGCCCAGAGCACAAGTCCCATAAGGAGCAGCTGAGGGAGATGTTTAGCCTGGGGCAAAGTGGAGACCTTATCATGCTCTATAACTCCCAGAAAGGAGGTCTGTAGCACATGGGGGTCGGTCTCTCCTCCCAAGTAACAAGTGACAGGATGAGAGGAAATGGCCTTGAGTTGCACATGAGGAGGTTTAGATTGGATATGAGGAAAAATTTCTTCACCAAAGGAGTTGTGAGAGCCTGCCAGGAACACACTGCCAGGGAAGTCTTGTGTTCACTTTCACTGGAGGAGTCCGAAAGGCGTGTGGATGTGGCACTTGGAGTTATGGTTTAGGAGTGAACGTGGAAGCGCTATGTTGATGGTTGGAATTGATGATCTTAGGGGTCTTTTCCAACCTTAGTGATTCTCTGGTTCTATAAGCAGAAAGGTGAGAACTCCAACACCTCATTAAAACTGAACTAGTCCAATTTTTTTTGGCCTGCAGCCCAGGCAGCAGTGCTATCCAAGGTGCCTCAGCATGTCTATTTTCAACTGTAGAGCTTCCACATCAATGTTTCTCTCATCCTCCATCTCCTCCCGTACACTAACCACAGTGCCAGCATTCAGCAGAGATGATGTTTAGGCTGGAGGAATCCTGTGGAGATCCTGGGAGGAAATCTCTGGTACTTCATTAACCCATGGCTTTCTGCCAGCTGATGTGATTTTGTATCTGTACCAATTTTGTTGTGACCATGAATGCCAGTTACTCTTTAGCTAAGCAGTTGTGTGTTTGGAGTCTGCAATAAAAGATTAACACTTGGAAAGGTGTTATTTTCTAGATGCCAGTCAAATACATGGCAAACATAATTTCAATATGGCAGGTGACAATTAGTGGTGTAAATTGGTATGGTTGAGATAATACAGATCCAAACAGAAGGTCTGCTTTTCTCTATATATTTACTATTCATTTTACTGACTTTACAGTCATAGACATAGACAACATAGAAGGGACCATCTGAAATTCAGCATGTCTTTTATACCTTGTCTGGGAGCAACCTGGAAATCTCCCTGTGATTCATCTTTACCACAAACAAACCTCAGTGTTCTCTTTCTGAAATGTACATAAACACTAAAATGCTGTAAATCCCTCCAGGCTGACTATACCCCAGCTCTGCACTCAGCAGAAGTGATTGCCCTGATTTTGTGTGCCAGTCATGAGTAGTAACCCTGTTGTGGTGCGGTCAGTCTAACAGGCAGCCTTTAAAGACTTTAAATAGGGAACTTAACAGCAGAACATTTGGGTGGCTGGATAAAACAGCTTCCATGAAGACTGCTTTCATTAACTGATTTCCAGGCAGCAACACTGTAAGTAGCTCTAAGAAAACAAACTTCAAGGAGTCAAAAGCCTATGGTGTAATACAAAACAGGCTGAGAGATGTTGCATGTGAATGACTTATGTCTTGTCAACTAGGCACCCTATGGCATTTGTTAAATTTCATTTCCATGTGTATAACACCTGTGTACAAAATCTGTCCAAAGAATTACTAAAGGTCTTAGAATGTTACTGCTGAAACATTGAGTGCTGCCAGAAATCAAATAAGCAAAGTTAGGGATTTGAATAACACAGGTACATAAAATTATGATTAAAAATAATTGAAATAAATGGCTTATTCAGTTCTATTAAGCTTTGATTGTTCCTAGAAGTATCAAGACATATACTCCTTACCAAGAAATGCTATCTTTTTCTGGATTTCAATTTCACCAAATATGGATTGTTTAAGAGGCACACAAACCCCCTTACCTCATTTAGCAAATAAAAAGTTTAGAGGCTCAGGCACTTTTTCATTCACTTTATTTGTAAGTGCTGTTTACCTACATTACTAATTACCACATTAATAACATTAGTAACCACATTTATAAAATACACGGAAGTTCCAGACTCAGACCATTTTTAACAGATTTTATTTAACACAAGTATGTCCATTTCTCATCCACACTTTATCCTTCATTTTTGCTACATGTTTTAAAGAGCAAAAGGAAGCTCATGGAGCTACCAATGGCAAGCTTTCTTTTACAATTGGAAACTACCATCCTATTACATACATAATAAAAATGTTTTTACCACAGTGAACATCATGTTTCATATTAATTTTTTAACACAAACAAAACTGACCCATTTCTCTTTTTCAGTGCCCTCCCTAGTTCACCTTATGCTTCTTGCATACTTACTTGCTACTTTCTAGTCTCATCAACATCAATTAAAAGTGTCTTGTAAAATAAATCTGGACTATAGATACAGACTGAACAAGTCAGAAATTTTCCTCCAAAAAAATGCACTTGAAAAATGTCAGTTTGTTGGACGTTGATGGGGAAGCAGGCATCCAAGGTCCATGGCAGAAAGGTTTGCCAGCACCAGGCTCACTGGTTTGTGATACCACCACCCCAAGCTTTAGGGTCGGGGTATCCTGCCCTGGGGCACCACGCTCTCTGCGTCTGTAGGTGAATTAGCTGCAGGACAAGGTGACCACAAGAGTCAAGGGTGTAGGGAATTTGAGGGAATGGGAGAAGGTGGCTGCTCCGTGTAATATGGGGGGAGGAAATGAAATATTTCTGTTTCCTTAGAATAATATTTTAAAGTGTTTCTAGTGCTGAAATCCTTCATTTACTTTCATTTCACAGTGAAATTAATTCTTTTTCATTTGTTGTCACAAAAACAGTGATTTCCCTCTAGTTCTGTGTTCCAGCAGACTCTTGCAGAGGCCCCTGCACTATGATATAGGAAGCGGGGTTGTGATGACGGTGACCATCCTCTCCCCCAGGCTGTGGATGTGTAGAAGCCCCTGAGCAATGACCCTTTCACAGGAGGCAGTGGAGAGGCTGCCTGACAAAAGACTTCATGGCTTGGTCTCAGGGGTCTGAGACAGTTTAGCTGATGGTGAACTGAGAGTTCATTTGGTGCAAGAACCTTCTGGTTGCTGCTGAATGCTGGGGCAGCCAGGTTTTTACCTTTGCCTGGGTGGGGGCACTTGCAAATAGATTTCCTCATTGAGCCCCAGTTCCAGGGGTGCCCCCAAAGCACCAGCTCAGGGGCTGTCACCTGCAGCGAGGAGGGGGAGCCTTTGTTACCCTGTCCCCAGTGCCAGCACAGCCCCTGTCCCCTCGCCCTCTATGCAGCTCCACTGAAGAACATGGAAACTGGGCAGTGAGAATTAGTTTATAAGGGAGAGTTTGATTTGAAAACTCCCCCACATCTCTGTCCTCATTTGAAATTTAACACAAGGTATTATTTTATCACGTTTGCAAATATGGATTGTGTCCTTGAGGGAAAGAAGTTATTGATACAGAACAGAAATGTCAGGATTTTATCTCGATTCATGGTATTCATCTAGCAAATGTCATGCTTGCCCCATATGCATTGTATCTTTATTTTCATATTGCTCAAACTTTAGGTGAAATAATCTCATTATTTTGACTTCCTGTGTCATTAGCTGATGAAAAATTATTTTTGAGAATTTCAGATTACAAATCCTATCTGCAGATTAAATTTTTTCCCTTTTAATGACAAATGGGAGTACATATAATGAAGTGCATTAGAATATGGGTCAGAGGCTTGCTCTAAGCTAAGCACAGCATGAACATCTTTATGTTTTCTGGCAGTAAACCAACTTCTCTCTTTTCTCTGTTTTGTACAGTCCTACTAAGCCAATCCTCACTAGAATGAGCACAAAACAAATGAATAACAGCTTTTGTACATCAACATTAAAATGGGAAGAAGCTTGGGAAAGGGCCTCCAACAGAGAAGAATGCTGACAAGTGCAAAAATGCCTGATGGATAAGCACCTCCTTCTAAACATAGATCAGCCAGACATGGAAGTGATTTCAGAAGAGAAATGCAATCATGGATTACACACCAGCTCATTAGAAACTGTTGCTGAATACAGCATCCAGAAGACATGCATGAAAAGTCACATTTGGGGAATAAATTAAAAGGGGTATAGTTGTTGCTAGATAAACATATGTAATATATATGCATTGAAGAGGTTTGTAAATGTCATTTTTTTTATTCGGACGGAAAGCAAAAAGCTTTAAAACCTTTCACAGTAGAGAGGCAGTTAACTTCAGACTATTCCTATCCCAGTAGCCAAGAAGCTGTTAGGACATCTCTCTTAAATTAGCATTTATAGACTTTGAATGTTTCCATCACCTAGTGGAAAAAGTATAACTTTTACTGCTACATTGCTGCACTTCATTTACTTCACTGTATAATAAGTTGACTAAAACTGTAAAGCTTCTCAATTTTTACTGCATATGTGTTCCATTTAATATCTGTAACAAACTTAAGACTCAAAAATTATTTCTGACCTATATTCTAGTTCTATGACGCATATATACTATAAGGTATGTCTGACTGAATATCATAATGCTATAATTTCCAAGATAGAATTGTTTGTATTTGAAGTGACAAAATAAAAGCCCTTGATATCTTTTTTAATAGGAGAAAGCAATTTGCCCCTTAAATGTAACACACAGCTGCTCAGTTCAAGGGCGTTTCTTTTCCCTGTTCTGCCATACAACTGTGACACTCCATGACCCATGCCAATGCCAATCAGACAAGGTGATCTAATGAGACCTTCTGGCCTTAAGTTTAAACTCAATACAACTCAACAAACCCTTGAGTTTGAACTCAATAAAAAAAATTAAGAGACTAGTAAGCAAATACATGTTGCAAATAGCCACGCGAGGGCTGGATGCAAATAGCCCTGGGGCACTGGCAGGGAAGTGATTCCTTCCCCAGGTCCCAAAGGGCACTCTCAGTTCCAGAAGCCACTGAGAAGTAAAACAGGAGCAGGCACAGAAATAGCTGTCAGTGCAAGGCGTGGATGCCAAGCCCCAGGCAGAGAGCAACAGAGGGAGGCAGGGACCCCCTCTGTGCTCCTCTGGAACGCTCGCAGCGAGGCACACATCAGCCCGGCTCGGGACTGGCCGTGAGCCCGCTGCTCCTACATGCCTCTGGGTTCTCCTGTGTTCCACAGAGGAATCCAGCCAAAATGAACACTGCAGCGCTGATTTCTTCAGGGGGGTTTAAGCCTCTTGCTTCATTCTTTGGCTTTCAGGGGAATAGTTAATATAATGATTAATTACTACTGTTGATCCCAAACAATGCAAAATTCTGAAGACATGAGGTAAACATGAGTTTAAACTGCTTTTTAACTTTTGACTGCACAACACAAATTATTCCAGAAATTAGTGTATGAATCTCAAAAAAATTATGTTACTTTTGAAAGAAAAACTATCTTTAAGCAAACTACCAGTAAACAAATACAGGGAATTAGATAACTTTTCTATCTAACTACCAAGGTACCAATGTGGCACTGACTTCACTTGGATGTCAACCAAGTAAATTTATGTGTGAATCTGGGCAGCATTTAAAAAAAATAAAAGACACTTTTTAAAACTCGAAACTGTTCTTGTAACTGGATGTAGAAAATTCTGATTTCTAAAGGACTAGCACTAGCTGGTCAAAAACCCCACCCAAATCAGTCAACCACCTTAAACATCTTCCCAGTACCTGCTATTGACCTGAAGGGGATGGAAGACAAAACTCAAGTAGTTCACACATGAGGCAGCATGAACCCATTTAAGGGCCCAAGTCAGACAGGTGTTTAAATCTGTGATTAGTCCAACCAGTGTCAGCTGGAAAATGCACATCCTCAGGGGCCAGATGCATTCAGGAGTCCCTGTTAAGTGGTGTCTCAGTGAAGCCCATCCTCATTCTCTGCTCTTGTTGGCTCACAACCACACTTGCACCTCAAAGCCTGTGAAAGGGTTTGTTATTTGGATGTGCTCTCATATCATCATCTTCATTTGTTCCTTGAATTTACCTCTATCCCACATTATTGCAGTCATGGCACTTTTGCTGTGACAGAAATCACCAAAACAGGGTTTTTTCTGTATTATATTATTTAGCATCATGGTGATGTAATGTAAAAGCCCTTTCTAAATATACACAAACATTGCAAAAAATGGTGCCATCACAAGACATCGCCACCATGTCAGGGCAGCTCAGTGAATATTTGTACCATTTGTACACAGTCAGAAGAAGAGACATACCAGGATGTACATCATTAAATGTCGACTCAGTAAGAATAGTATGTTTTATCTTTTTAAATGTTACAACTTTCTCATCCCACTCCATTGTAACTTGTCAATTGTAATTTCTTTTTAAGTCAACAAACTGTAAAGAAAACTGTTGAAATACCTGATTTTCTGTAAAAGTAATAATAACAATAATTTTTGTTACTTCAAAGTATGCTTGGTATTAAAGTACCTAATAAAGTTCAACAATGACTTTTGTAGCATACTAAAATAAAGTGTGATAGTGCTTTTCTCCACCTCATCTGTGGTAAGGGCAGCTGTCGTTGGGATAACTGCCCTCCTAAACACAAGTCTGGACACCTCCTCCACATCTGTACCTACAGAGATCCCTTAGGTATGTAAAGTCCAAGCAGAATCAGATCCCTTAATAAGTGCAGGGATTTGTATGCATGGGTTAAATTCCTAGTAGAACCTTGTTGGTAAGTCATCTCCACCCTCGGGTACCTGGCTACATATCCACATATGGGCAACAATAGAAAGTTCCTAATTTTCCTGTTTGGTATAAAACTTGGTTTAGAGTAAGAGAAAGAAGAGCATAAATTATTTAAAGTTAATTACGGTTAAAGAGAGAACTTCCAGGTTTGTAGGATGATGTTCATTTTTCTAGGCAATACATTGCAGTTATTTATAAATAGATTGGAAATCCCAAACAAGTGATTTGGATGACACGGTAAAGCTCAGAAATTGATCACCCCTTAATTCCACTATGTGAAGGTACACTGGAGCCATCAGGGGCTGCCACATCATTCCAGAGTTTGCACCAACAGGAGGGAAGTACTTCCTTGTCAAAAAGATGCTGGATTTGCCTCCATGCTGCTGATGTAGCAGTATCTGCATTTGGAGATGATCTAGAAATCATTGTGACTGGGGTCTAATTATGCCCAAACTCACAGGCTCTGACACATTTCGATTGGAGTAATAGATCAGCTTCCCTCACACCATCCATCTTTCCCTGTTCTAGGGAGGAAAATGTAATGCTGGGCGCAGCAGCTTTCTGTCTGTTTCCACTGCTAGTCTGATATCCTTCAAACATTTAAAATTCTTAGTAGTTTCATTGGATTCTCTGAGGATTTGAAATGTCATAAGATCTAGACAGTTTAAAATAAATAAAAAACCCACCCTCGATTTGTCCTAACTAGTTTGCACAATCAAAAGACAGCCATGTGCTAAATAGGTTCTGAGGTAGTTCAAGAAAGCAACAGTTTTTTTCCCCATGTGCTAAAGTCCAGAGGTTTCCACATCTCTCCTTCCCAAGGGGCTCTGTACAGAATGGAATGGCTTTGCCTGCTATCGGAGTAGCTGGCAGTACCTGCACACATCAGGCATGCTTGAAGCCATTCCACCTTGGGCTGTGATCCTCATTGGCCTACATTAATAATTTGAGAAGAGATTTTCACAGAAGGCCTGAAACTCTGCAGGAGGTAGAATATGTAGTTTAAAAATCCATTCTCTTCCCTCTAGATCAAATAATGTTTGTGTCATCGTGCTGAAAACACAAAGCCAAGGCTTGCAGTAATCAAATACTGATGTGACACTTTCTATTACCCATCTCTCTTAAATTTTTGCTTAGTGTTACTTTATGCTGCCTTCTGAAATGTCTTTTGCATTTTAAATAGTAAAGTGATATATCCATCCTTTCTTCCAGATAGTGTCATAACCCCGGGGAGGAGGGCAGAGGGGGGGCCAGTTACACAGCTCTTCCACTTCACAAAGTGACAAGAGAAGTATTGCCTCTGCAAGAGGCAAGTCTCCGGGGGGAAAAGTATAGCAGACACATTGTGCTCATCAACTCCCAAGAGGGGATGTGGCCCCTAATTGCCCACAAGACACTACAAAGCTCTGCTCATTTTCAAACAGCTCTAAAAGTTGCTGCAAACACTTCTGAGAACACCAGCGTGAGACCAGCCTCCAAGTTTGAACATCAGCTCAGTCACCTGGGAAAACAGCCTGGGAGTGAAGATGCTCCAAAAAGCTAGGAGCTGGGGCTGAATTAACCTCCACAAACCAGTTCTAAATTGGTATAACAACACGGATTATTGCTCCTGATTTTGTCAAGTGCAAGGTAGCTTTATATTAGCCTAATATAGCTGTTAGGATTACTAATAAGCAAAATTATATATTAATGTTGTTAATAATTTCTTAGGGGAAAAATGAAATAAAGATTGTCAAAATCCTATGTGCTAAAATGAAATCTCTTTGATAAGATTATCACATATTTTTAAAAGTATTTCCACAGTTTAACATCAGAAGATGCTCTAGACCCTCAGCTACATTACCAGTTACACAGACTCAGGATTCCCCTGTCAGATCCCAGCACAGGAAGGTAGGAATTTTGCTCTGCCATAGCAAAAAACAGGAACTTCATCACTTTGACAACTCTCAAGCATGGCTTTCTCACAAGATATCAGGCAAGACTCTGGATGTCAGCACAAATGTCAGGCTTACAGGTATGCAATCAGCACCTTGATTCTCCTTCCTATAACTTAAAGCCAACACAATGCAAAATTAGTAATAAGCTAAGATATTCAGTCTGAAAAAGAAAATTAGGTCTCCTCTCTATTTGCTTCAAATTTTTTTCCATTAAAAAATGAAATAAGTTGAAGTGTCACTGGAATATTCTGAGGGTCTACTAAGTGCCTCCTGTATTTGTTGAGTTTCTCAAATGGCAACCAAAAGTAATGTGAAATATTATGCTCCTGAGGCCATGAGCTGAGATGATTGGTGACAGAGTCTTCTAGAAGAGCTTTTAGGTGATAAGCTACTGTACATGTCATCAAGAAAGGAGCTGTTTTAGTCAGCCTAGCTGAATTTATGTATGCTTGAGAAGGATAAGGAACAAAATAATTCAGAAATTTTGAAAGAACTTCAGGCTTAATACATGCCATCACTGTTCAGGGGGAGGGGGTAATTTTTATTTTATATGCTTTAATATGATATGAAAATCCTCATTTACAGGTTTTAATTTATTTTGCTTTAAGTAATGTGAAAATTCTTCACCCACAAGATAGCTTGGGGATGCTGACAGCAGTGGAGGGGTTCTCCTGGAGCAGCACCAGGCACGATGGATGTTATCCTTACCCGTGCTGCCATCTAATGGCTCACCAGCCTCTGCGGGCATCGTTCTCGTTCTTAGTTACTTACAGGCAGCTTTGCATTTGCATTCATAGAGATCAAGGTAACAAAACCAGTGCAGGCGTTACCTCCCGTGCCTCCCAAGAGATGAAAATCCAAGAGATTAAACCATCACCATATTAACTCACAATGCATAAAGCTTGAAGTTTGAGAACTTCTAAGTTTTTGTTTGAATTTCTCAGTACTGAGGAGAATAAGCTTTATCTCTGTAAATGTGGATGAGAACGTTGCTTAACATTTTAAAAGCATTTTCCAGACCTATTGAGCCTAACACTTCCAAGAGACAGGCTTCTGCATTTCCCAGATATGAGAGACACTAATTTATATTTATCCACTCAAAGAACCATAGAATCATAGAATGGTTTGGGTTCAAAGGGACCTCAAAGATCACTCAGTTCCATCCCTCTGCTGTGGCCTGGGACACCCTCCATTAGACCAGGCTACTGAAAGCCCATCCAGCCTGGCCTTGAACACTTCCAGGGATAGGGCATCCACAGCATCTCTGGTCAATCTGTACCAGTGTCTCACTAACCTCACAGTAAAAAATTTCTTCCTAATATCTAATTTAACCTCCCCTTCTCCAGTTTTAAACCATTATCACTTGCCCTGTCACTAGTACCCTGCACTTGGCCTTGCTGAAATTCATGAGTTTGCCATGGGCCCACTTTTGGAGCTTGTCCATGTCCCTCCCCATGACACCCCATCCCTCACATGTGCCCGGTGCACCACTCAGCTTGGTGTTGTCTGCAGACCCACTCTCGGCTCCAGCATAAGCCAGACAGGCTGCAAGTTATCAAAGCTCTGAGTGGTGTTTGGGAGCATGGAATGGGAGGACAGAACAGCAGAACTAGGAGGCATCAGAACAAATGGGAAAGTTAGGTAGTGTAAATCAAACCCCTGTCTCAGGAGACAACCATAACGAGTCAGCATTCCTCCAAGTTGCTCCTGTTGAAAAAGCAGTGGTTAAGGAGGCTACTGAAATAATGACTCAGATGATACTAAATGTGGCACCAATAAGCTAGGATCATGCACTAAGAGACTATGTGCATCTTCAAAGGTGAAAGAACATAGAAAATTAACGGTCCCTAAAGGAACAGAGCATCAGATTTAGGTCATCCTAGATAGCATTTGCTCTGGGAAATGCTAAAAGGGTGAAATCTGATTACGGATTACTAGGCTGAGGGCTGGGAGCAGCTAAAGCCCCTAATCCCAGAGGAAGAATGCAGGGACTCTAGAAGCCATTAATATATTGATCATGAGAAAAAGCATGCTGTGAGGGTGCAGTGAGACCCAGGCTGTGGCAGGAATACCAGTAACAACAAACCCTTCCTGCCTGGTGAGGCTGTGCAGCCTCCCAAAGTGATGTCCCCAAGCCCCTACCGCTCCCAAAGGAGCTGGAAAAGAGGAATCCTACACAGGCACGGGCTGAGGAAGGAAAAGGCTGAGGAAATAGCAAAGCCCAGAGAAGTAAACTGGAAAAACTCCAAAGCCAACGCTAGAGTTGGGACAGAATTTTTGGCAGAGAAGCTCCAAAAGCAGTAAGAAAGCATCACCACATACATATATTTCATGTATTTCATACTGAGACACCTGGTAGTCTTCTCAGAGGCCTTAGACAATGGGCCTTCAAAATGAATTTGTTAAATAACATGGCATTGCATGTATGTGAGCACACTTAAAAATAACTCTTCCTACTCTAAAATAATAATTCTGCCTGCTGCTTTTGAGGACAGGAGTCACTGCTTGGTGTTGAGCTCTGAGGAACTACCAGAGCAGGTGATAGATTTGCCAGTCATTTCTAGGCTGCTTCTGTTCTCACAGGGAGATCACACCTCCAGCTGTCACTAAATAAAACATATATTATATATATAATTATATATACCTTATATATTCCTTTCCTCTTTTTGCTGCTTCTTTACCCTTATAGGCTTCTCTAAAGTAAAAAAGCAAAACACGTATCTGTATTCAGAACCCATAAAAAAGTCACAAACACATCACATTTTACCATTTTTCAGTAGGAAGTAATTTTTCTTATTTTTACAAGAGTTACAGAGGATGAAGAGCCTCAGCTGAACTTTTATAGACTGGAAAGTGCAGGGAAGAATCTCAGAACGTGAGAGCCATGCCTGGGAAGCATGGAGTCACAGCAGTGCAGGAACACTCATGCTGGAGGGGCTTTGGGAGGCCTCTAGTGCAACCTCCTGCTCCATGGGGTCAGGGCACTATTCATTCAGGTCCCAGAAACATCAGTGGTGAAAAGCACACAGGGTGTCTGGGCAGGCTGCTCAAATGCTTAATTAATCTCACAAATGCATCAATAATTAAGTAAATATCAATGGGGAGATGCTGACACAGGATATCAGAGCAGCTGCTATGCGTGTGGCTACACTCTTAAAGAGTACCATTCCAATATTCTTACAGTACATTTTTAACTCATAGGCATGTGCACTATGCCTATGGTTTCAGATTTCAATGCATTAATAGTGTTAACTTGCCATTGGTACTGAATTATATTCTTGCTGTAGTTGGAAGGGATGTATTTGACCTAAGCTTATCCATTCTACCTCTAAGAGGTAAAGCCAGAAAGATTTATTACTGCGTTGAGAAGTAATAAAGTATACAGACCAACAGAGAAAATATTGGTGTGTAACCCTCACATTTGTAGCTGTGTTTTCTCCAGAATTCCCCAGCTAGGAAAAATCAGGTTGAGCAAACAAGTGGCTCCCAGACTGCGCCTGCAGCGTGGACAGTACATTAAACAACTGCCAGCACACATTACCTCTGCTTCATGTTGAATAAAAACACCAGGTTTTGTGAAAATTGTTTCGCATTGCTGGGACAGACAGGAAGATTTGCAACGAGCTGTCAGTGAAAACTGAAACGTTGTTACACAAAGGTGCTGCTGAAACCCAGAAGGAGGTGAAAGAAGTTAAGCCCAAGTTCCTTGTGCTGGTACAACTTGGATGTGGGAGCACACAGGCTGGCTTGGTGGTGTAGAAGACCAGTGTTACAGTCAGTGGTGTCTGTTTCCAGACTCTGAATTCTGTCCATCTAGGACCCTTCTCTGCTAGTGGGAGAAGTCTTTCCCGACACTGGGAAAATACTCAAAATCTGGAGACAACTGTGTGGTGTTACATCATCACAGCCCTTGTTTCTTTCTGAACTTGAGCAGTCTCTTGAAGGTAATGAGTCTTCTTTGCCATTTCTGTGATTTTTCTCTTCCCACTATCTCCATTTCACTTTCTATTGCTATTTACCCTATTTTTTAATCGAGATTTTATAATAACTAGTGTTAATCTGAAAGCCCAAATAATTCATCCTGGACTTCTCAAAAAAGAAGTATGGATGTATTATGTTTGTTTTGCTTTATTTTGTTGGTTTTGTTGTGGATTTGGCTTGTTTGGTGTTTCTTTTCCTACTCTTAAGGTGACTTCTGAGCACTCACAGTCATGGTGAAATGCAAGAAAATATGGACATTACATATTCTAAAGTTTTGTAACCCAAAAGGCAAACAAAAATTACTCAAAGCTCAGCTGCACTTGAGCCTCATTATTTTTAAGCTAATCTTATGCTACTTTGTAGTCTAATTCACCATATTTTAATATCAAGTACTGCAGTAACTAGCTAAAAAGAGCACTCATCCAGAGGTGTGGAAAAGTATATGCCAGCCAGATGTCGTCCCAGGCCAGAAAATGAAGCAGCACACAGTAGGGAAAACAGGCTCCAGGTCTGAGCTGCCTGGTGCAGTGCCTGCTGGGCATTGTGCCAGAAAACAACAGCCTGAAGCTGTATTCCCAGTTCTCACTCCAAATCCCTCCTTTTTTCTGCATGTTTCCATGTCAGGATTTTACAGATGAAGATGTTTGACTCACAGTCCAGCCCTCAACTTGTCTTTCCTTTGTCTTCTCTCTCCCAGATGCCAGATGGTTAGCCCCTTTTAGGCAAAGAGATTTATTGAATACAACAGGAAGTAAAGGGAAATTACTTTCCAAAAGGACAAAGGAGGAGAAATATTTATGAATAAAGAGTATTGCAGAGCCCCAGTACAGCCCAGACCAAGATTAATATTTTGCACACCATGTTGTTAGGTGAGAAGCCCAGTGATTCCTCCAAGCCCCCAAAGTCAAGGGAAGGTCCAGTCAAAGACACTGATATGCTGCAGTTTTGTAAAGGTTCTGGGGTCATCACAGAAGGAAAAGACAGATAATCAGCAGGGCTTAAGCACCACAACCCAGGACTTCGCTGCCTGAGTTAAGGACCAGATGTGCTACTAGAAAAAATCTATGTACTTGTATACTACAGCTGTGAGAGATCAGTTGGATACTTTTCTTGGGACTGGTCAGGAAGTTTAACTAGGAGAAGATCAGCAGATGTATTTCTCAAACCAGGTGCAATTACTGTCTCCACGTATGTCCAGCCCTGTGGTTTGGTGATCCTAGTTCTTTCTTGTGGCAGGCATTAGTCCACCCTGTGTCCAGGCCAGCTCCATCAGAACTACCAGTTGTCCCAGTATCCCAGTTATGTCCTCTTTACCAGACAGAAACAGCAATTTATCTGCTGGTCTCAAGTGTTCATCAGCTTCATCAAAGCATGAACCTCAGCCATATTTTTACCTTGGCTATCCAACATGCTAAAATCCCAGATGAATCTCTGAGAATCTGCTGCCACGGCTGGCTTAGGTCAATCTAAGCATGAGCTGCTGTCAAGAAGAGCAGGCCTGCTCACCCCTGCCTGCTCCCATCACCTCTCCAGTATCAATACTGGTGCCTGTCTGTGTGCACAGTCAGCTTCACCACTGAGCTAGTTCAACCCACTCTATGGCCACATGATTATCAGTACCAAAATTTATTGGGGAGCACCTGCTTGGGGACTGAAAGGGAAGCTTGTGGTGGATTGACATATTTTGTTCAAGCACCCTACAAGATGACTGTGTGTGCAGAGTTAAGTCTGGTACATCCTGATCCCATTGGTGACACTGTGCATGGTCTCAACCCACTCAGCATTTGCACAGGCAGTCCAAAACACCTCACATGTGCCAGACATGAAGGGCACTTGCTGTGAAGTCCATCTCTGTGGGACCACTAAGACCACTGAATATGCAGAGACCGTACTGGACAAGTCTGCCCACCAAGCAGGATGCACTGCATGTGCCCACTGCTCCCAAGACACAGCAGGATCTCTCATTTATCTATGGGAATGGCAGCTCCTCCTAGATCAACACCACCTCCACCCATGAGTCTGCCTGCAGCATCCCAAATTTCCTACCTGTAGATGACTGTGCATTCTCAGGACTGTCCTGAAAGCAATTGCTGTGGCATCAGGTGAGTCAGACAGATGAGTCAGCTGTAAATGCTACCCGAGACAGGGAAGAGAGATGACTTTGCCTAGAGAGGTTTTTAATCTGACAACAAAGCCTTCCATACATCTGGAAATTGAAGCTACTCAAATAAATATGGGTAAGTGGGAGAGTCATTCATTGTTAGTACACAGCAAGCTGCCTCCATTTCAAGTTTTGAATCAAGATTTTCAGCAAAGCAATATTTGGCCTCGATCGAGGCATTTCTGAGTGCACTGTACGTGTACAAAGACTATATCACAGCATGTAAAACCCAGACAGCCTGAAAGACAGGCTTTAGCAAATCTTCCTGCTGTTGTTCAATGAGCAATTGCCCCTAGCTCTTCCCTGCACCTCCCTGGCAGGACTCAGTGAGCCTATCATGGGGTTCCCAGAAGGGAGTTTGCCACTTACACTTAGTCATGATTATTAGAAACTGGCAATTAGGATGAGTATAGAGGCTCATCTAGTGACTCCTCTGAGAGCATTAACATCTGCAGAAAAGTTGGGAAGGAGGGGAAGAGTCACAAAAGGGTTAGGAGGGAGGATTCATGACTTGGGAAAAGCAACTTAAACTGAAGGAAGAGGACTTACTTGATTTAATTTACCAGAGCCCTCCAGACAGCTCACAAAGCAGCCTGGCTTCCAGCTGATGTAATATATGATATGTGAATGCAGTATAATTAACATTATTTGACTGGAAAAAGTATTATTTCCAAGTTTCATTAGGCTCATAAGGAAAATAAAAAACTATTTTAGGTTAATATTCCTGAGCAAAGATAGAATTGTGGATCCGGAGTTGATGTTTGCCATGGCAAGTTATTAATGTATAGATGCTAGTGTCATTACTTGAAGGAAGCAGGAGAAGCAAACAACTCAGCCAAATGGGAAGCACATGCACTGCACTGAGCACCATGCGTCCCTCAATGTGTTCTGCATTTCCTCAGTTTCCATTTTATCAAAGCTTGATTGAACTCAAAGTTCACAAGAAACATGGGATTAAGTCCCAGCAAAAGGATATTTTCCCCTTGTTTTCCTCTGCCATATACAAGCAGAAGCAGTGAAAACAATGAAAAACCAAGCTGCACCCTTTTGCTCTGCACAACTTCCTGAAATTTCTCCTAAGCCAGATAAACCAGGCTGGAGAAAAACACAGGCCAAGGTTAAAATGGCATCAGCTAGGATACTGTGGAATTTGAGAACAGTCATAGCTTCACACCATTTGCTTCTTTACGATAAATTACCTTGTGAACCAGGTGTATACTGAGATGTAATGAGAAAATGTAAGATGAATTTCCTTCTAGCCTTCACTAATCTCACCAGAGAAGCAACAGAAGCTTGTTTTAAACTAAGGAAGGACAAAAAGCACTAAAAGCGGCGTGGGAAATGGTGTAGAAGTGCAGAGGCTTTGCACGAGAAGCTTCCAGGGCGGAGGGAAGGCCTGGCTGGCAGAGCCAGCCGCTTTGTCACGGTCACCTTGCCCGGAGCAGAGCCGCACGTGCGGCAGCGCCCGCCGGCCCGGCCGCGCGCGTTGACCGCTTCGAACTGCCTCCTTGGAATAAACCGCAGGAGCTTTCCTGGAGGGGATGAGCGAGTGCCTGCAGTGCTGTCCTGGCCGGAACGCAGATCTGAGGGCGTCCCTGGTGAAGGGCTCACGTCTTCCTCAGGCCCCGACCGAAAGGGCGCTGGACGGCAGCGGGGTCCGCGTTCAGCCCCAGCGCAGTGGTCACGGCCCGGCCCGGGGCCATGGCGCTGCTGCCACTCCCTTCTGCGCTGCCCACACAGGAACGAAACCAGGGAGCTGCCTCATGGCAGGGGAGGAAAGCCAGCGCTCCATCGAGGCGGCAAAAGGACAACCCGCCGACAGAGGCCCGGAGGGAGCTGCAACATCCCAGAGAGGGTGTCTGCCCACAGACCAAGAAGTGCCCGAATCTGTTTTTATTTAAAACCAGTTTTACAGTCTGGATTGGACTGGGACTCATATGCATTTTATGTGGCCTACACAACCCGCTCTGTCCTGCAGGAGATGACAGACAAGTCACAAGTGGTTTGCAGCCTCAGAGCGACTGCAGATGCCCGAAGACCAGGGTGAAGCCCACTCACTCTTTCCTTCTGTGACTCTCCCATGGCTGGCTGGATCACTTAGTGGTTTCTATGTCCCTTCCCTGCCTTGAGGCAACGTCAGCTTCTTCATACAGGCTGAACAGGCTTCACACACTTTCTCTGGAGTCTGAAGCAGGTTTAGGAACCTTGGAGCTGTGCAAGGGTACAGCAAATGCCCTGCTGGCTGCTGCCTCCCCGCAGGATGCAGGGTGATGGTCTGTGAAGCCAACCAAGAGGAAGGTGGTGGTGGGCAACTTTCAGAAGAAAGCCCAGAGAAGGGAAGAATCTAAACATTGAAGCATCTCTGTGGGTTTTTTTCTCTGTTTTCTCATGTTTCCTTCTTGTGTCCTGCTGCCACCAGTCTGCAATTCGACAAATTAAAAGTTGGAGGTTTTCTCAGGTGAATCTTGGGGAGTTAGGAACATAGCTCTCAAGAGCATAATTTCCTCAGCCCAGAACTGTACCTGTGGACTGCTGACCCCTGTGCATGCACATGCATGAGCATTGCAGCCTGCTGACACATTGCTCCTCTGTAGCTGCTTTGGGACAGGAATACATTAGCGCATACCAAAAAAACCCAGCATTAAAGGAAAGCTGTGCAACAGAGGATGTTGCACTTAAAATAATGTTTGGGGTCATCCAAGGAAGACAAGACAGGATGGAGGGCAGGTAGGGCATGTATGGAATATTCCTTATTATGCTCTTGCGATGTTCAGCAATTTACAAAGGTACCAAACCAATGCCAGATTCAGAGTCTCACCAGGATCTGACACATTACAAACCACAAGGTAAAAAATCAAAAGCAATGGCCTCACCTCCTTGATAAAAATATGGGAGTGGTTTCTTTCTATCTCATGGGAACTGTTCCATAGGAAGTAACATAACCCAAAGACCTATGTATTTTTAAGCCGTTCAGCCCCTGCCCCCTCACAAAGCAAGTATTCCAGTATGCGGCACTTGTGTTAATTGAATGCCCTCTTAAACGCAAATGAGAAAAGCCACACTAAAGTCTCTCAAGGTTCCAGGTAGCATCTGCAGCTGGTATAAATCAGCGAAATGTCACTAAGGCCAGAGGAATGGCTCTGTTCCTCGCTCTCCTGCCGCTGTAGTCCCTGAACTCGATCCTACATTTCCCCGCTTCCGGAGGCAGTGGAGCGCGGAGCTCGCCGCTGCAGCCCCTGCCCGGCGCCGCCTGAGCCCGCCCGGCCGCGCGGCGGGCCCGGCCCGGGGGGACACGGCGGGCCCGGCCCCGGGGGGACACGGGGGACACGGCGGGGCCCGGCCCCGGGAACACGGCGGGCCCGGCCCGGGGGGACACGGGGGACACGGCGGGGCCCGGCCCCGGGGAACACGGCGGGCCCGGCCCCGGGGGGACACGGGGGACAGGGCCGGCGGGGGGCGGCCGGCGGGGGGACACGGCGGGCCCGGCCCCAGGAACACGGCGGGTCCGGCGGCCGTCACGGGAAAAGCCAGGGAGTGTCTGGCCAGGCCGGGAAGGGAGGCCTGAGTTCCTGTCATTTCCTCTGTGATTATTTCAAGATTTTTCAGTAAAAGTCTTTACAGGATGGGTTGGGCTGTTTTATCAGAGCCAGATTTTGGCAGGCTCGTTCCCAGGGAGGTCTTTTTCAGCGCACAGCCCTCAGCCAGAGCCTGCAGACCTTACTCACCTCCCCAAACCCAGCCTGGCCCATCCGATGGGCAGATTCAGGCCTGCTGAGGGAGACAGCAGCGCCCGCCAACCCTCCCTGCAGGAGGACAGGCTCTTGATTCCATTTGAGAAACAACACTTAGACCTTGGCTAGTGACAGACAGTCCTGATGGCGCTCATATAAATCCCCAGGTCACTTGCTTGACAAGGACGAGGTTAATCCTTCACAAGATCATTCGAAACTTTCCAGCCAGACTTTGCTTTCCCAATCTCTCGCCTTTTGGCCTCATATTTTAAGCAGAACAACAGCAAAGAGAGCAGGAAACAACTGCTCCTTCCTGCCACACAGCCCCAGCCCTCCACCCAGGGAGCTCGCCTGCCCCGGGGCTGGCTTTGGGTGTCGGCCAGCCTGACCAGCATCCCGCTCTGAATTAGAAACATCCCATAGTGTGCTTTGCAAGGGACTGCTAAAGGCCGTCTACTCCAATCTACTGGCACTGTCTCGTTGCCATTAAAGCTAAGAAAAAGACTGGGAGAGAGATTATCTCAGCTGAATCCCAGTAAACAGCAGCAGAGCAGTAGTTCTGTGGCAAATGTGATAATGATTTTTTGTTTAATCATTTCTAAATTCTCAACACTTCACATATGTATTCCTATTGCCTGTAGCGACAGGACAAGAGGTGATGGTTTTAAACTGAAAGAGGGTAGATTTAAACTAGATATAAGGAAGAATTTTTTTACAATCAGGGTGGTGAAATACTGGCACAGGTTTCCTAGAGAAGTTGTAGATACTTCATCCCTGGAAGTGTTCAAGGCCAGGTTGCATGGGTCTCTAAGCAACCTGGTCTAGTGAAAGGTGTCCCTATCCATAGCAAGGGGGTTGGAAATAGATGACCTTTGAGATCCCTTCCAACCCATCCCATTCTTTGATTTTATGAGACAACTTCTGGTAGGGGAAGGGGAGGTGTTGTGCCAAAAATTGACTAGAACAGAGAGCATTTATTTGACGAGAAATATAATAGTAAAGCAATTAAATCAGGAGGGTACAAGCTATTTTCAAACAGAAAAAAATTACTGAGAGGAGAACTCAAAACACAGTGGATTAGAGGTTTAGAAAGCATGAGGGAGAGAGGATGCAGAGATGACAGAATGACAGGACTATAGTGCAGAAGAGGTTTTTAACATCCACATTAATTTTATTGTGCACATGCATCAAAGGTCCCTATGAAGATACGTAAAGCCATGTGACCTGATTGAAGAGAGAAGAGTTGACCTTCATCCCTTTCGCTTCTCCATGGTCTGGCTTTTGGAGTCCCACTGCTACATTATACTGCTTTGCTGGATGCTCTTTATCTTGGCTGTTACAAAGCCCCTGTGGGAGAGCAATACTGGGCACTTTGGTATTTTCTGGGCTTTCCCCTGCCCAAGGGTGTACTGTTTGTGAGGATTGCAGAAATCCTTCTCTTGTTCTGTCCATAATCCACTACCTGAAGGGTCTGGCTGTCTGCCTGGGCAGCTGCAAAGAATTAGCACAGCTGAGGTTCAGCACATAGGGAGGGAGTGCAGACAAGCCTTCATTTTTGCTATTCAGTCCACTCAACCTTCAAGAAACCTTGGAATTTAAAGTACTAAGTACAAGTGTTGAGACTGACTGTACGGTCAGTGCTGCTTGTGGCAATCTTGGTTTCCCTGATGCAGATTTGCATCACTTCAAAAGTGCCTTGAGAGGCCCTGTTTTTTATTTTTGCCTTGCATCCCATCCTTCGGATGTCTTTGCTGGTTCATATTAACTTACATGATTTCCCAAGAGTTATTGTGTCTTTTTTTTATTACAAAGAACTCTAGTTATTCTCGCAAAGGAATAACCTGTTTGTTTCAGATGGCTTTGCTGATTCCCAGCATCAGTTTTCCCAACATAAAGCTGAACAGTATCTTGTGTGCAAAAATTTTCTTTTCTACTTCCTATTCCAGCTGTACTGGTACTCATAGATTTTAAGTATTTTTGTTTGGACTAAAGCATTTTAGAAAGTACATTTCATCCGCAGTTCACTGGTCTTTATCTTTCAGAATGTTTCCAAAAGTTGTAACAATTGAATATTGGTCTTGAGAACTTCTAAAGTATCCAAATGCTTAGGAGTTCCATAAAAAAAGAAAGGCAATTTATAATTCACTCCTGGCTGAAAAGAGAGGCTTTCTAAATAAGTCCTATAGCATTATTCTTAAAATCATACCTGAAAAGGGCCTCAAAAATATCTCAGGCCACTATATTCCCCAAGACAAGGTCAGCTATGCACTTTAGATATGCTAACCTCTTAGCCAGTTCCTGCAAGGATAATTACTTGCTGATGACCAAGTCAGAAAGTATTTCTCCCTGGACAAAGCAGTAGATTATCTATTTCATGCCCTGTTGTTGCTTATTTTTAGTAGTTCTCAGGTTTCATTTTCAGACCTGACAGGAATTGGTTTGAGGTGAACTGGATTATTCTGCATACAAAGGGGTTCAATTTCATGTCTGGCAGGAAGCCATATAAACTGGAAAAGGAAACCTACTTGCAAATGGAGGGAAATATAACCTTTGCTACTTCTTCCACTGTTTTCTTCAATATTGATTATCAAGGACACGTCCATCTTCTTGCTAGTCTTCTAGGACTGATGCACAAATCTGTCCCGTGATTTGCCCCTTTGCCAGCATCCATTTACTCAGGGCACTCTTGTTCCCCTCCCGCGGTCTTCTCAGGGCTAATACCAATACAAACCTGCCTCTGGGGATCGTCACCATTATTAACACCACAGAAAAAAAGCAAGAGAAGATGTATTAGTGAACAAGGTGGGGAGAAGTGCATGTCCTTGTACTGTCACAGAGAAAGTCTTCGTAGTGTTCTCACTCCTACTTGCCATTCCCCTGGTGAATTCTTCCACCCTGACACGAATAATTTACAAACAGCAAACAAACCCTTTCTAGTAGTCTGTCACTTTACAGGAAGTAAACAATGGCACAATTACTCACTAATGTATCATAGAAGTTACACTAATTGCTTCTGCTGAAGCTCCAGGTCTCCTTATCAAACCTGCCAGGCTGAAGTAGCTGAAAGTCTAAAACCAGTAAATAATTAACTTTGAAGATTTGCTTCTTGCATCTCCTGGTGCCTCTTTTGCCTGCAACAGTGAATGACTGAACAACAATTCACAGGATTTCTGTGGAGAACCTGTTTGCTCTTTGTGCCACCTTGATGTGTGCTTTAAATCAATTGAACACTTCCAAACAAATTAAGCATTAAAAAAAAAAAATCAATGGGGCAGGGTCTGGACATGCTGGGGACATCCCTCCACCCAGCTCTTGCCATGGCAGGAGTGAGGGCTGCCATGGTGAGGGGCAGCACCAGCCCCCCAACCCCATTTCTCTGAGTACGTTTGTTTGTGACACCTCTGCATCCTTATTCTTTGCAGGAAGATGCCAAGGGCTGACATTTGGGCCAGAGCTCCTGTCTGAAGCAATGAATTCTCTCTGTTCCATTGCAGTCAAGTCCTTTGATGAAACACCACAAGATGCTCTTCTTCCTGAGAAATATCTGCCGCCTTCTCCTCTCTGTGGTTTAATTAAAGCATTTTAGAAATTTCTGCCCAGCAGTTTCACCCTGCAGGAACTCTGCCAGCTCCAAGATTTTGCCTTGGGAGTGCAGCCATTTTGGGTGTTTGCTTGGGCATCAGGGCCTACCCCTCATTTACTTTTACCAGCTTAAACATGCTTTAACCCAACTCCTTAATGAAGCTGCACGCTCTTAGCAAACCCAGCTCCTTCAAGACTATACTGGTACTTTATCATTCCAATCATCCTGTTTTCTGACAGGCCCCCACTGCCTGCCTACAAGCATGTTTGTTTACACAAGGGATGCTGCTGATCTGCAAATTTCTTAGTCCTGACTCAAAAGAGTCACTGCAAAGGTACAGCAGTGGGAGGTAGATGGGGTTTTGTACCTGGCAAACAGTTCATGAGCTTACATGTACACATGCAGCCATAGGCACTGCAGCCTTTCCCATCCTGCCAACCTATGTGGGTCAGTAGTGATGGGATCATCACAGAGAATAAGGCTAAATATGCTTCATGAGTGACCTGCAGTGCCTGACAGAGGGTCTACAGCTGGACCCCAGCAGCACAGACACAAGACAAGTCTCCACATGAGGTTCTACTCTTTTGGAAAGGTTTCCTTTCCCTCCCAGAAGCTCATTTGTAGCTAGGGCCTCTGGCAGAAAACCAACAGCACAAGGTAACGCTAATGCATCTGGGTATTGCTGCCGCTCCTGCAATGTACACCCTGGTTCCTTACACCTCTGTTTGCTGCCAAACTACTCAAAATTGGGAGTAGGAGACACTGTCCTGTCTGTGCAGCAGCAGAGAATCCATGAACACCAAGGAGATGTGAATCCCCTGGGGCAGGAGAAAAGCCAAGGAAGCTGTAATGCCTGTCCCTCTAAGCTTTCACCACTCTCCACAGTTCCATGTATATAAATTGAAATTAACTTATTAAAGTAAATTAAACTTGTCTGGAAGCATTCTCTGGCAGAAAATGGCCCACACCCCTTCTATTGAAGTCTCAGCCTCTAAAGTAGCATGGCCTCACCCACTGGAAGAGGGGGCCTGGCACATGCTAATTCCCAGCTCTTAGCTCAGCCTCAGCTGGATGCCCATCTTTGCCTCAGGTGAAAAGCAGGCTGGGAGCCAGTGCACTGGTACGGACGGTTTAGCTCCATGCTGGGATTGGATGGATGCTGGACATTATTCTTAACCAGAATGAGCTCACTACGGGCCCGAGACCCGAGAGAGATGGGCTTTGCCCCTGCCTGCAGTGCCCTGCCTGCAGTGTCCTGCCTGCAGTGTCCTGCCTGCAGTGCCCTGCCTGCAGTGCCCTGCCTGCAGTGCCCTGCCTGCAGTGTCCTGCCTGCAGTGCCCTGCCTGCAGTGCCCTGCCTGCAGTGTCCTGCCTGCAGTGCTCTGACTGCAGTGTCCTGCCTGCAGTGCCCTGACTGCAGTGCTCTGCCTGCACTGTCCTGCCTGCAGTGTCCTGCCTGCAGTGTCCTGCCTGCAGTGTCCTGCCTGCAGTGCCCTGCCTGCAGTGCCCTGCCTGCAGTGCCCTGCCTGCAGTGCCCTGCCTGCAGTGTCCTGCCTGCAGTGCCCTGCCTGCAGTGCTCTGCCTGCACTGTCCTGCCTGCAGTGCCCTGCCTGCAGTGTCCTGCCTGCAGTGCCCTGCCTGCAGTGCCCTGACTGCAGTGCTCTGCCTGCACTGTCCTGCCTGCAGTGCCCTGCCTGCAGTGTCCTGCCTGCAGTGCTCTGACTGCAGTGCTCTGCCTGCAGTGCTCTGACTGCAGTGCCCTGACTGCAGTGCTCTGCCTGCAGTGTCCTGCCTGCAGTGCCCTGACTGCAGTGCCCTGACTGCACTGTCCTGCCTGCAGTGCTCTGACTGCAGTGCTCTGCCTGCAGTGCTCTGACTGCAGTGCCCTGCCTGCAGTGCTCTGACTGCAGTGCCCTGACTGCAGTGCTCTGCCTGCAGTGCTCTGACTGCAGTGCCCTGCCTGCAGTGCCCTGCCTGCAGTGCCCTGACTGCAGTGCTCTGCCTGCAGTGCCCTGCCTGCAGTTGCCCTGCCTGCACTGTCCTGCCTGCAGTGCTCTGACTGCAGTGCCCTGCCTGCACTGTCCTGCCTGCAGTGCTCTGCCTGCAGTGCTCTGCCTGCAGTGCCCTGACTGCAGTGCCCTGCCTGCAGTGCTCTGCCTGCAGTGCCCTGCCTGCAGTGCCCTGCCTGCACTGTCCTGCCTGCAGTGCTCTGACTGCAGTGCTCTGCCTGCAGTGCCCTGACTGCAGTGTCCTGACTGCAGTGCCCTGACTGCAGTGCCCTGCCTGCAGTGCTCTGCCTGCAGTGCCCTGACTGCAGTGCTCTGCCTGCACTGTCCTGCCTGCAGTGCTCTGCCTGCAGTGCCCTGACTGCACTGTCCTGCCTGCAGTGCTCTGACTGCAGTGCCCTGACTGCAGTGCTCTGCCTGCAGTGCTCTGACTGCAGTGCCCTGACTGCAGTGCTCTGCCTGCACTGTCCTGCCTGCAGTGCTCTGCCTGCAGTGCCCTGACTGCAGTGCCCTGCCTGCAGTGCCCTGACTGCAGTGTCCTGCCTGCAGTGCCCTGACTGCAGTGCCCCTGCCAGGGGACTGCTCCTAACACACACAAGGCATGGCCAGGGAGGGATGTGCTTGGTGATTGCTCAGGGCAACGTGGGCTGAAAAAAAATCCAACGTAATCAACCCGAACCCAGACCAAACCACCCCAAAGCAGTTCAAACCGGTTCAAATGAGTTCAAATTGCTCCATACTGCTCCAAACTGGTTGAAATTGGTTCAAACCGGTCCAAACCATTCCAAACTGGTTCAAACCGTGTTGCAGTGTGTTTTCATTCTAATTTACTGTATTAGTTCATTGTTAATAGTGTTATTGTTAATGGCTCATTCCAATGTACCCCTATGTTTCTCCCAAGTCAGTCTATCCCTGCTGTTGTGCCCACCCCTGAAGTTTCCTGAACTGTTAATCCCCGCCCTATGTTCCAGCTCCTGCCCTGTCAGGCAGTGTTTCCCTGCCCAGCTCCTTCCCATCCATCCCAGTAATCCCATCCCCTGTTCCAGACCCTTCCTTGGCAATCTCCCTCCAGCCCAGCCCTGCACGCTTCCTCCCCTTGGGGTCTCCCCCAAACCTCGAGGCCCCATTGACCACGTCTCCCCAGGGGACCGGATCAAACCGGTTCTGACCGGATCAAACCGGTTCTGACGGGATCAAACCGATTCCGACCGGATCAAACCGGTTCGAACCAGTTTGGACCGCATCAAACTGGTTCCGACCGGATCTAACCGGTTCCGACCAGTTCTGACCGGTTCTAACTGCTCCAAACCAGTTCGGACCGGTTCAAACCGGTTCAAATTGGTTCCGACCGTTTTCGACCGGATCAAACCGGTTCCGACCGGTTCAAACCGGCTCCGAGCGGTTCAAACCAGTTCCGACCAGTTTAAACCGGTTCAAAACAGTTCTGACCGGTTCCAACCGGTTCCGACCGGATCAAACCGGTTTAAACCGGTTCCGACCAGTTCAAACCGGATCAAAACGGTTCCGACCAGTTTAAACCGGATCAAACCGGTTCAAACCGGTTCCGACCGGATCAAACTGGTTCTGATCAGTTCCGACCAGTTCAAACCGGTTCCGACCGGATCAAACAGGTTCCGACCGGTTCAAACCGGTTCCGACCGGATCAAACCGGTTCCGACCGGATCAAACCGGTTCCGACCGGTTCAAACCGGTTCCGACCGGTTCAAACCAGTTAAAACCGGTTCCGACCGGATCAAACCGGTTCCGACCGGTTCAAACCGGTTCCGACTGGTTCAAACCGGTTCCGAACGGTTCAAACCAGTTCAAACCGGTTCCGACCGGTTCAAACCGGTTCCGACCGGTTCAAACCAGTTCAAATCGGTTCCGACCGGTTCAAACCGGTTCAAATCGGTTCCGACCGGTTCCAACCGGTTCCGACCGGTTCCAAACGGTTCAAACCGGTTCCGACCGGTTCCGACCGGTTCAAACCGGTTCAAACCGGTTCCGACCGGTTCCGACCGGTTCAAACCGGTTCCGACCAGTTCAAAGCGGTTCCGACCGGTTCCGACCGGTTCAAACCGGTTCCGACCGTTTCCGACCGGTTCAAACCGGTTCCGACCGGTTCAAACCGGTTCAAACCGGTTCTGACCGGTTCCGACCGGTTCAAACCGGTTCAAACCGGTTCCGACCGGTTCCGACCGGTTCAAACCGGTTCCGACCGGTTCCGACCGGTTCAAACCGGTTCCGACCGGTTCAAACCGGTTCCGACCGGTTCCGACCGGTTCAAAGCGGTTCAGACCGGTTTCCGACCGGTTCAAACCGGTTCAAACCGGTTCCGACCGGTTCCGACCGGTTCAAACCGGTTCCGACCGGTTCCGACTGGTTCCGACCGGTTCCGACCGGTTCAACCCGGTTCCGACCGGTTCCGACCGGATCAAACCGGTTCAAACCGGTTCCGACTGGTTCAAACCGGTTCCGACCGGTTTCCGACCGGTTCAAACCGGTTCAAACCGGTTCCGACCGGTTCCGACCGGTTCCGACCGGTTCAGACCGGTTCCGACCGGTTCAAACCGGTTTCCGACCGGTTCCAACCGGTTCAAACCAGTTCCGACCGGTTCCGACCGGTTCAAACCGGTTCAAACCGGTTCCGACCGGTTCAAACCGGTTACGACCGGTTCCGACCGGTTCAAACCGGTTCAAACCGGTTCCGACCGGTTTCCGACCGGTTCAAACCGGTTCCGACCGGTTTCCGACCGGTTCAAACCGGTTCCGACCGGTTCAAACCGGTTCCGACTGGTTCCAACCGGTTCAAACCGGTTCAAACCGGTTCCGACCGGTTCAAACCGGTTCCGACCGGTTCAGACCGGTTCAAACCGGTTCCGACCGGTTCCGACCGGTTCAGACCGGTTCAAACCGGTTCCGACCGGTTCCGACCGGTTCAAACCGGTTCAGACCGGTTCCGACCGGTTCAGACCGGTTCCGACCGGTTCAAACCGGTTCCGACCGGTTCCGACCGGTTCAAACCGGTTTTCCGACCGGTTCCGACCGGTTCCGACTGGTTCAGACCGGTTCCGACCGGTTCAAACCGGTTCCGACCGGTTCAAACCGGTTCAAACCGGTTTTCCGACCGGTTTCGACCGGTTCCGACCGGTTCCGACGGTTCAACCGGTTCCGACCGGTTCCGACCGTTCAAACCGGTTCGACCGGTTTCCGACCGGTTCAAACGGTTCGACCGGTTCCGACGGTTCCGACGGTTCAAACCGGTTCCGACCGGTTCCGACCGGTTCAAACCGGTTCCGACCGGTTTCCGACCGGTTCAACGGTTCAACCGGTTCCAACGTCACGGTTCAGACCGGTTCCGACCGGTTCGACCGGTTCAAACGTTCCGACCGGTTCCACCGGTTCAAACCGGTTGCCGAGTCACCGGTTCCGACCGGTTCGGTCAACCGGTTCAAACCGGTTCGACCGGTTTCAAACCGGTTCCGACCGGTTTCCGACCGGTTCCGACCGGTTCAACCGGTTCCGACGGTTCAAACCGGTTCCGACCGGTTCAAACCGGTTCAAACGGTTCGACCGGTTCAAACCGCGACCGGTTCCGACCGGTTCAAACCGTGTTCCGACGGTTCAGACCGGTTCAACCGGTTCGAACCGGTTCAAACCGGTTCGACGTCAAACGGTTTTCAACGGTTTCGACCGTTCAAACCGGTTCTCGACGGTTTCCGACCGTTCAACTGGTCCGACCGTTCAACGGTTCTCAACCGGTTCAACCGGTTCCGACCGGTTCCGACCGTTCCGAACCGGTTTCCACCGGTTCAACGACCGGTTCCAACCGGTTCACCGGTTCCGACCGGTTCAAACCGGTTCAAACGGTTTCCGACCGTTCAAACCGGTCTAACCGTTCCGACCGGTTCCAACCGGTTCAAACCGGTTCGAACGGTTCAAACCGGTTCAGACCGGTTCCGACCGGTTCAACCGGTTCAAACCGGTTTCCGACCGGTTCCGACCGGTTCAGACCGGTTCCGACGGTCAACGGTTTCGACGGTTCATACTGGTTCGACCTGTTCAAGGTTCCGACCGGTTCAGACCGGTTCACCGGTTCAGACCGGTTCGACCGGTTCAAACCGGTTCGAGTGTCCGACCGGTTCAACCGGTTCCGACCGGTTCAAACCGGTTCAAACTGGTTTCGACTGTTTCCGACCAGTTCCTACCGGTTCGAACCGGTTCCGACAGGTTCAAACCGGAACAAACCGGTTCCGACCGGTTCCAACCGTTTCCGACCTGTTCAAACCGGTTCTGACCGGTTCGACCGCATCCCATCGGTTCCGATTGGATCAGACAGGTTCCGACTGGTTCAAACCGGTGCAAACCGGTTCAAACCGGTTCTCATCGGTTCTAACCGGTTCCAACTGGTTCCGACCGGTTCAAACCCGTTCAAACCGGTTCTGACCGTTTTGATCCGGTCAGAACCGGTTTGATCCGGCCAGAATCGGCTTGATCCGGTTTGAACTGGTTTGAACTGTTCAGAACCGGTTTGAACCGGTTCTGTGTGATTCAAAGCAGTCCTTACTGGCTCTGAGCACTCCAAAGCCGTGCAGAGCCCTAGAGGGCAATGCAGGGCAGGGCAGGGCAGGGCTGGGCAGGGCTAGGGCAGGGCAGGGCAGGGCAGGGCAGGTAGGGCAGGGCAGGGCAGGGCAGGGCAGGGCAGGGCAGGGCAGGGCAGGGCAGGGCAGGGCAGGGCAGGGCAGGGTAGGGCAGGGCAGGGCAGGGCAGGGCAGGGCAGGGCTGGGGCAGGGCAGGGCTGGGCAGGGCAGGGCAGGGCAGGGCAGGGCAGGGTAGGGCAGGGCAGGCAGGGCAGGGCAGGGCAGGGCTGGGCAGGGCAGGGCTGGGCAGGGCTGGGCAGGCAGGTCAGGGCAGGGCTGGGAAGGGCAGGGCAGGGCAGGGCAGTGCAGAGCAGGGCAGGGCTGGGAAGGGCAGGGCAGGGCAGGGCAGTGCAGAGCAGGGCAGGGCAGGGCAGGGCAGGGCAGTGCAGAGCAGGGCAGGGCTGGGCAGGCAGGGCAGTGCAGAGCAGGGCAGGGCTGGGCAGGGCTGGGCAGGGCAGGGCAGGGCAGGGCAGGGCAGGGCAGGGCAGGGCTGGGCAGGGCAGGGCAGGGCAGGGCAGTGCAGTGCAGAGCAGGGCAGGGCAGGGCAGGGCAGGGCAGTGCAGAGCAGGGCAGGGCAGGGCAGGGCAGGGCAGGGCAGTGCGCTACAGTCCCTGCAGGCACAGAGCAGTCGCTGTGCCGGAGTCCCCCGGGCCAGAGGCTGCTCCAGCCACATCACGGGGCCCGGCCCGTGCTCTGCACAGCGGCGCACAGGGGCTGCGCCTCAAGAGCTGCAGCCCTGCCCAGAGCTCACGCCTGCTTTGGGAGCTGCAGCGGGGCTGCAGCCCTGCCCAGAGCTCACGCCTGCTTTGGGAGCTGCAGCGGGGCTGCAGCCCTGCCCAGAGCTCATGCCTGCTTTGGGAGCTGCAGCGGGGCTGCAGCCCTGCCCAGAGCTCACGCCTGCTTTGGGAGCTGCAGCGGGGCTGCAGCCCTGCCCAGAGCTCACGCCTGCTTTGGGAGCTGCAGCGGGGCTGCAGCCCTGCCCAGAGCTCACGCCTGCTTTGGGAGCTGCAGCGCTGTCTGAGCCGACGCCGGCTCTGGTTGTGCACAGGCAGTGCCTCGGAGCGCAGCCCTGCAGCAGAGCCGAGCCCGGCCGGTGGAGCCCCGGGCTCCCCTCCGTGCCCAAGGCAGCTCCCACCGCTGTGACTCTGCTTGCAGAGGAGGGAGGATCGATGCCACAGAAAGCCGTTACCCTGGAGCAAAGGCTGGCATGATAAATCAGTCCAAAGAAGTTACAAGTGTTGGCCAATGGATCTTCTAGGAAAATCCTCCAAACGAGCTATTCCTAGTTTATTTCAAATGGGAGTACAGCCTTTCAAAGCTCTGAATGCTAAAATGCTTAAGTGTAGCAATGGGGTGCACTATTAAATATATTGATAATTAATCAGTTAAGGATGGTAAGAAGTCTGGTAAATGTTGTGAGCAGGCAAAATGATGGCATGAAATCTGAGAAAAAAAATATACACACATATATATATATATATATATATATATATACAACAAATACCTTCTGGTACTACAGAGGGAGGAGAGGAGTGATTTTCAGTAGTAGTTGGTCAAACCCCACAATTATTAAGAAAAGCACCAAATGATTAACACTGCCTCATTCTCTTGGCATGAGGTAGGTGGATTTCCTACTGCTATTTGTAGTTGTGTTCTGGTCTGGTTATGACATGCTGGCAGTAGAGTGGTTCGAAAAGTGTTCGCCTGGGGGCCAATTGTTCCTTTGTGCCATTCAGTATCCCATAAAATGCAGATTTTTTTAAAATTTCTTCACATACCTCAAAATTCAGCCACCTGTTTTCTTCCTGCAGTCCCCATCATCTCCACAGTCCCTACAGTTTGGCTCCCTAGCACGAGTGGAGTTCAGTTTATAGGATTGTTTTCCTGGTAGCTCTCAGGTCCTGGCTCATCCTGGCTGCTGGTTCCACGAAGAGCCTCTTCCTATCCTGGCTGGTAACAGGAACCTTTGGGAGACACATTATCTCGTTTCATCTTGCAAATTCACAACCAAAGAAGCAAACTTCAGCACACTTTGTTTGGCCTGCATTTCTAAAAGTGGACAAGTACTATAGAACCTATTTTTGTGACTAAATTTTTTAAAGGAATTAGGTGCTTACACAGTTTTTAGGATCTGCGGTCCTCATCCAAAATAAAAGAGCAGCTGTTTTGGCACTGGGATATCCAATGCGCTTTAGAAGACTTCATACAGAGCAAAGCTGCGTTTTGCTTCATCTTAAAGAGCATAGTAAGGTATTTATATGAAAATTAATTATTGATTAAAACTGAGATAAATATAAGGAATTTTATGTTAAAGTAAAATATTAAACAGAGGACTTTACCCAAACAGAATCTAGAGAAAGAGCATAGAGCTCTGCCTAGACTTAGGGGAACTGGATGCTCTGACCTGCATGGTACCTGGCCAAAGCCTCTCCCGGTGGCCAACATGCCTAGGCTTCCCTCCCTGGGCAGCCAGGAGAGATGGAGGGGAACATTTGGTGCATAGGCATCTGATTTACTGAGTGAAGTACGAGAACCAGAAGATGAAAAGTGCTTAGCAGCTCCAGTATGTACCTTGGTACCACAGGTGAATAAGAGGGACACAGTGAAATGAAAAGCAAGCCAATTACAAATGGCAGATTTTTAAGTGCAGAGGAAGGTGACATCTTAAGCCAACCTGCAAAATCCATTGAGAGGTATTGCTGAGTGAGGTTCCAAAACATCACTGGACAGTTAAGAAGGTAAGGATGTTTGACATTTTTTAGACAGGATTGAAAAATAGCTAGAGGTATAAACCACTATGCTTCATATATAAATCCCGTATTCATATTTATAAACCCTGTCCCTCAAACGCTCAGAGGTAGAATTCAAGAACACTTGATATTTGTCCTCTAAGGAGCTTCTTAAACCTTCTGCTTAAGCATCTGGAACTGGCTGCCCTAAAAACAAAATACTGCAATTCATGCATTGGGTTGGATTTCAATCTCCGTTTGAGATTACACGAACTGCTGTGAATTGACCAAGTCCTGACCCAATATTTCAGTTAAACGGTATTCTAGATTAAAAGGCAGGGAGAACAGCCTGTTTTCTGTCAAAGACTGGTGGACTACAGCATCAGGGGCTCTCATCCTGCTAGATACAGATCTGAGATAAAGAAGTGGAAACCTTGTGCTTTTATCTGCACAAAGCTGATCTAGCCCAATCCATCTTTGAATGACAAAAGGCCTATTTGCTCTGCCACAGTAAAAGCAAACAGGATTCATGGATTGACTGTCTAATTAAGCATCATGGCTTCCAATAAGTGCTTTTCTGTGTTTGGGAATCAATTTCAAGGTCATTTAGCAACTGGCAATGTCACAGAAGAGAAGGAACTCAGTGCAAAAGCAGGGAAGGCAGTATCTTTCTCTTGGCAGTAGTTTAACAAAGAAAATGTTGATACAAGGCAATGACACACTCTCCTGAAAATGCAGATGAGTCAACATAATATTTGGATATGGAAAGTGCAGTGGTGTTATCAGGACCACTTGGCACCACCATGTTAGAAATTTAGGTGAATTAAGGCCATGCAGCCACAGAGAGGAAAGGCCAGGGCAAAATGTATTGACAATAAAGTATGCCTAGCAGATTGTGTGTAATTTCAGCTGAATCACTTGGACAATAATGGAGTAAATCCCAGCATTGTGAGGAGCAATTCCACCTACATATCTTGGAACTATTCCAGTTTGCTTAGCACTTTCCAAAAGGCATTAAGCAGGGATGCCCTTTCAACATTTTGCTGCACGAATCTTTGGCTTGTGCAGTTCCCAGAACATAAATTTTAAGTCTCAGATGGTTACATTTATGCTACACTTTGTTTCCTTGGGGTTTTCATGTAAGATTTAATAATTACAGTGATATTTAACACTGTAAAAATCTGTGAGAAATTCAAGTCTTTACAACTTGTCACAAGGAGTCATATTACTTCTAAGGTTTATAAACTTATTTCCTCTAACTTCTAGTTCTACTGCCCAGAGGGTAAAATACTAGGGTTAATTTAAAACTTTTGCTTTACTGCATGCTAACATTTTTGCTTTACTGCATGCACCATTTGAGAAGGTCTAGCATGTGTTGCTGGTTGATGAGTCCTGCCATAATTTAGCTCCCTACTGTATGTCTGACCTTCTTAATCAATATGTCTTGTTTACATTCTGTTGGAGAACAGTTCTCATGTGAAGCCTTTATAACTCAATTGTCTGTCAGATGAGATTCATTTGATCCTCATCTTGGAAACAGAACCTACACATAAATTAGATCTACTAGGATACTAATGAAATTATAATAAATGTTGGCATGCAGTTTCTCTCATTTTCTTTGTAACAATAAATGTCATAGAAAAATAAGCTTTTAGGTAATTGCTTGTACTCATAGTTGACTAGAGTAAGAGAAAGAGCCTAACTTTTTTCTTTTTTTTAGCAAGCGGTTAGAAATCCAGACTTGTGTTACAAAATTTGAGGTAGTTCTATCTCACCTAATCTTGCAGTACCTGAAATACTTTCTATCTCCTCTCCTGTCCAGTATGACAAGAAAAAGTTATAGCTGTTTGGTAGATTGTATTTCCATCCTTGTTGAATTGAAACTCTTCTCAAAGTCCTATTACTGAATGCAGGGCTGTGACAGTACTGAGCTGGAGCTCACACAGCAAATTATTACCTACATCTGAACCTTCCCTATGCCTCCTCAGCTGCTCTGAAGCACAGGGCCACTACATTTCATGCTGTTTTATTTCCCAGGATCATGATTTGATGGAGTTGAAGGTGGAGCAGAGCCCTCCAGAACATACCCAGACGCTTCCAGCAAGGCCCTTACTCAGCACAGTGCCCAGCGCACCCTCCGCACCGCGGCGGTGCGAGAGGCCATCCATCACCTGCACACTCCTGGAGCCGTGCTGCAAATCAGCCAGCACTGGGCTCTACAGGACACACACCACCCTGCCCTGGGAGTGCTCTGCTCTTCAGTGCTGCTTCTAGGGAACTGCCTGAATCCAGCCACAAGCATTGTGCCCCTGCCATGGAAACCAGCAAGAAGGGACAAGAGGTCTGTAGGCTGGTATTGCCACCAGTGTCACCACTGAACTGAAGGATGACTTCTGCTCTGCCAAATTGTCCCCTGAAGCACCCAAGATGTGAGAGGCTCTGTGATCCCCCCTCCACAAACAGCATGGACATCTTGCTACTTGTAATTTCCCTGTATCCCAAGCTCTGGGGCTGGAGCATCTAACGTTTCAGTGTGGGAATGCTTCTGGGGCAAGTTCAGCTTTCCTTTTGCTCCATCTGATGATATTTTAGATTGAAAGGGTTTGGAAAGGATTTTCCTTCTAACCATATTGAACAGTTCGGGGTGAGGGAGGGGTAGAGAAAACATAAGAAACAAACAGAAATTTTTCTCATGGGATTTCTTACTTTTATCCTACTTTAAAGTCTCCTTAATAAATAATTCTTGAATCCAACCATGCCAGGGTGTTTCAAAAGGACAAGCTGATTTTTTTCTTATGCAACAGCAATTGAACACCCTTTTTTGAATTCACTTAATCAATGCATGCTGATATCTTACCATATGCATCAATCAAATATTCCCCAAGGTATATATGTCAGAGCCAGGAAAGAAGAATGTGCCTTTGCAGTCACATAACCAGTGAATCCCTTTGGGTTTGTGCCTTACTCTGAAGCACATGTTGAAAGTATTACTGTAAGACAAATGATCCTGGGAAGTCAAGCAGCATCCTAAGGGTACTTGGCAACAGACCCACTTTTGGCAACAGACCCATCTTTTTATATTAACCTAAGAGTTTGAATGAATCCAGGCTGAAAAGTTCAAATGTTTGGTAGATTGGAGTAATCTAGCAGGTGAACAAAGCCAGGACACTCATTTCTGCAGTTAACCCCGTCCTGGAGGAAAGAGGTTAATATATCACCTGGCTTCCTTAAACTTAACCAATCCCAAAAGACCTCTTTTACATTCATTGCTGAGGGTCTAGCAAATGAAGACATAAACGTGCACATTTGGCTGCACAGTGGGATACTTTAATTGTTCTGCTTCACCACCCTCTCCTATGCAGAAGAGTGTTCACAATTCCAGCACAGGGACTCACAAACTCCATGTTTAGGAGATTGAAAAGCTGACAGCAAATAAACCAGATACTCCAGACATTCAACAATTTCCTGTCCCATATGAAAAGTCAGCTTTCAGGTGTTGACTCCAGACTGCTTCTCCTACATAATGCTTGCCAACTGGGCTTCTTGATAGCAGGTACCTGTTGGGATTGGCACCTTTTTTTTTTTTTCTGTCCATTGCCATATGCAGTGGACTTCACTGCATTCACTTTGAATGCTAGCCATTTCGAACCAGGTTTAAAACTTGTTTGTGCTACCAGAATCAAGAAAAGCTTGTTTATAGGAGTTACAGAAGATATGGCCCCAGTATCTTCATAACTGGGCCACCCTCTGCAATGATCATCTTCAAGCGAATTGCTTTTTAAGAAAAAAAAAGGCTAGGATATAATGTCTAATGTAATGTAGTGTAAGTAAACCATGGTATCAGTGCTATTCATAAGACTGATGTCTTGGAAGGGAAAAAGCCACTCACAAAACTATTCCATCAGAAACATCCATGTCTTTTCTTTTTCCTAGAAGGGTGAATTGCAGTACAAACCCGGATAGTTCAAGAGACTCAGGTACTCGCGGTCTCACTCGTGATAGCAGCTCAAGCTCCAGATAAGCTCATGGGAATTACCAGGCTGAGTTCTGCTATGCTCTGCTTCCTTTTTCTAATCATTTCTCCAATCTTAAAATTACAGGTCAGTTGACTGCTGCCAGACTCATCTTGTGCTATTTCTGAAAGCTTTTATTTGTTACAAATCACCAGTGAATAGCAACTGCTGCCTCCTTTAATAGGCCTCAATGTATTTCATTCCTGATAAGATAGGATGATTATAAACTTCTGCAACTCTCAGGACTGAGAGAACCATTAACCTTTATTTACTTCACAGATCCTGACAATTACTGGTGCAGTTACACTGGAAAGTTCGTCAGAGGCCTTAATTAGGCTTGCTTACAGCTGTGCATCCTCATCCCCATGAGAGCAATATACCCACAACTCTGGCACCCCAGGTTCTGTGGACTGATGAGTTTTCACAAGCAATTAATTCCTGATCAAGAAACCTCCAGGTGAAGGTGCTTCTGGGAAAGCTGCACTGGGGACATTCTTCTCCACTGCAGAACTGAGTCACTTGCCTCAACACATCAGTGGAGGAGTTGTCTGAGTGGAGACCCCCTCTCATCAATGACATCAAAGGATAATTCTCCACGTACCTCTATAGCTCTGCATGCTTCTCTGTATTTCTACAACCCTTCTCTTGTAGTCAATACCTCTCTTCTCAAAACTCCTAAACCTACTGTAACAAAACGCAGAGAGAAGTGGAATACGGTGACCTGATTTGCACAGAAACTTCAGCTAACTTCCAAGTTCCATGTTCTGTCCTGGAGTTTGCTGCCACTCCTGCCCAGGCTAATGATCTGTAGGAGTAGCTCTTTCACCTGTGTAAGAAACAATCCCAGTGCAGTGAAAGCCTGTGTGAAAACTGAACCAACACTGCTATGAACAAGTATAAAAATACAAGCCACAAGGAGGGCAGGCATGTAACAACAGAGAGGGGAGACTGACACGCTGACAAGTAAGAGGGTAAGTTATCTTAATCATAACTGAGGCAAAAATCTCCCTTCGGCAGCCTCCCCTAAGGAGTTATCTATATACCAGCAATCCCTATACAAGTTTACCCAAAGGCCTAATCTTGAAAATGCTGCCTTAGAGTCAGTTCTCTTTGCACAGGTGTCTTAGTTTGGAAGACAGGTATCGAAGGGGGCTCTCAGACAAAGATATGAGGATATGGATACCAGTTCTTTACTTGTGTTTAGCAAGGTAAAACAGACCAACAATAACTATGATATGAACAACAGATAGAACCAGGGAAACAGTCACAGCGTTTCTCTGCCGCTGGCACCCTCCCCCCCTGTTGGTGCAGTTACCGGCACCAACAGCTGTGGATGTCCAGGGTGTTGGAGATGGATCAGAAGCTCCCGGCGGCGGCCGGAGCTGCAGCACGAGTCCCGGCAGGACAGGGGGTGCAGAGTTCCGGGGTGCTGGAGATGGATCAGAAGCTCCCTGGCGATGGCTGGAGCTGCAGCACGAGTCCCGGCAGGACAGGGGGTGCAGAGTTCCGGGGTGCTGGAGAAACACTCGGAGCAGGAGCGAAGAAAACAGCGAAGGGAAGAGAGAGCAGGATTTTGCCGTGGCGCGCCTCCCGGCCAGGCAGACGAGTGCTCCCCTACAGGATTCCCGGGACACACCCGAAAAAGACCCCCTCCCCCCACCTCAGCCACTTCTTTTGTCTTTATTAACTACTCTTAAGTATTCAGACATTAGTTACCTGGCAACTTATGGGAAAGAGAAAAAAAAAGAAAAAAATTCTACAAGTGAACCCAACCCCCAACAACAGGATAAGAAGAAATATACAAGCACGTTACATCCAAAAGCTTATGAGCTTCAGAGCTGTCCCCCAAATCCTTGTAGAATACATGTTCCTTTCTAGGTCATATTCTGATGCCTTCTCAAGGCTGACCTGGAGCAGAGACTAGACAGAGCAAAAGGATAAAGTAGGTATTTATAAAAAGGCCTCAGTGAGTACACTTGGGCAGTACAAGAGCCCAGCTGGGCTACACCCAAGATGAACCCTAAAATGGTCACAAAGTGGACAACTGATCACGAGGTCTCACACTTTTATACGTTCTGGTCCATTGGCATATTGGGGTTAATTCTCCAATTACAGCTTCAGGTTATGAAGCTCCATCCTCCTTGTTTCTCCTTCTCACTTCACTGTTGTTTTTGTTCTTGGGCCTGAAAGTTCTGTTGATTGTCCTTGGTCCCAAGCTAGAAATGGAATTGTTTTGTCAACCTACTCTGTGAAGAGAGCTTAGCAGCACTTAATATGAAACCCAGAACGACACATTAAACAGCACAGAATCTAAAAAATATAAGAGCTAAAACTTAAGCTGCTAAACCAGAATAACTCATGGATGGAGAGGACTGAAAAAATAAAAGCAGACCACTTAATGGGCATTGTACTAAAATCAGCTCTCATTCCTCACATTCCTCATGTTGTGGTAGCAGACTGTGTAACAGACCTACTGCACAGCTGAAAAGATGTGTACAAATGACAGTATTCTAGAACCAGTCAGTCATATAACCATACCAAAGCCCATGTCTCCTTCTACTGCTGTCTTCATGATCTCAAAGGCTGTCAGACTGTGGAAAGCACAAGACACCACACTACTTTGATCAGTCCCCAGCTGTTGAAGACAGGGCAGTGAGCCTGACAGCTTCACCGAGGCTAAATTGAAGAGCAGTGAAGTTCCTTTATGGGGGAAGATGGTTGGACACAGCAAAAAACATTGCTCAAGTACACCACGTGGGACATAAATTTGCAATAGAAAGAGGAGCTTAAAGACAACTGGTCGAACTACATGAGCCAGTGTGAAAGAATTAGCAGGCCAGCAAGCAGAGTAAGCAACTCCAATTTTGATCATAAAGGAAGCAGGGGCTCTTTGAAACATCAGCTTAGCTAGAAATGAAAGGCTGGGCATGACCACTAAGAAAAGTACTAACTTTGGTGTACTACATTCACAGATACTACACTAAAGATGTATGAATTTATCAAAGGGTTTATTCTCCTCCTCAAAGAACCTGGGTAACTGTTCAGGCCAGGAGAAAGCACTGTGTGACTGCAAGACACGTACACAGAAACACTGCAAATGCTAGCACAGAAAAACAGCCCTTCCCTGGCGCATTATCAGACCTTAAAATGATATCACAAACTCTTCTACAGATACTAAATGGCCTGTAAAATCAAGATAAGGTATTTTCCTAAAATACTAACTGCATTTGAAAGGGAAATTACTGGCTTGAAGAAGTTAGGGAAGAAGATTCTACAGATTATACTGTTTGGGAAGTAAGAATAAAATCATACTTGCACCTCCTGATCTTAACATTTATGATCAAAGTAGGCATCTTGTCAGAACGAATATTTTATTTACTCTTTTAGTTTTTCTTAGAGAAAATATGCATAAAACCCAGTTGATCTACACTGTGCCTAAGGGGCTGATCTGCAAAGGACATGAATAGGAAGAGATGCATCCTCTTCCCAAGCATGGCATGGGGGAAGAGTGCTTACAAGCAGAGGAGTTACTAAGCCTGATAGTTATTGGGAGAATAAGCCCAATTTGACAATTCAGTTTATAAAGATTAATTAGTTAATACTTCATCCCTCATACAAAGTTATTAACACAGTTTTGGGTGGGGGATTTGGAGTTTTTTGTGTTGTTTTGGTGGGGGGGTTTGTGGTTTGGTTTGGGTTTTTTACCAGTCGTGTGCCTGTGTGGGGTGGAAATGACGGGCAGTAAATGTAGAGACATTAGATGCTGCAGACAGATTGTGCATATAAAAAGCAACATCCAGGAGATGCATGGAACAGTGCACTTAAATGCACTTCCAACAGTGCATGGAAGAAATCAGCTTTCCAGAGACTGCGTGGCAGCCACACTAAGTGTAGAATATACAAGAGACACTCCTTTGCACAGCTGGTGAAGTTCTAAGATTTCATATAATCAGTTAACATCCTCCACATTCTCTGCCTCAAGAAAAGCTCAAGAGGTTTTTTTGTTTCATCTTTTCTCTAAGCACTAAAAAATAAATTATCAGTTTGCAGTGCCAAAAAGCAGGTTTCTTTTTATTGTTAATGCACAAGAGATTACTTGTATGGTAGGGTGAGAGACTTACACATCACAGCTCTGCTTCTACACCACTTGGAGGTAGTCCTGGACCTCTGTCTGTGTATGGTTTATATATACTGCCTGATTGAGCTCTACAAGCTTTGATTTGCTTATTAATCTTTAAAGAATAGCCCAACTCGTCAGAGTACTTAGCAGGCCAAATTCCATCTTGTTTTTTATTACATTAGTGTAAAAATCCTTGGAGTCACCAGGGGGCATCATTACAGACTGTTTTTTAAGTTCCCTAAAAATGATGCTGTAAGAAAGTAGATTTTGGGAAAAGTGCCCGCCTAATAGCCATGGGAGTCTTTAGAGAGACTGTGGCATGCAAGGAATAGGGAGTACTTCTGTTTGCCCTTTCCTTAGACTCGGCACAGTACCACACCAACTCTGCATTGCTGCAAATGCTTCAAAGAAAAATTCCATTGAAATAGTTTAGCTTAATTACAAGCAGATCCAAATGGGAGAATCAGCAATGGAGCAATTAAAAATGTGTGTTTCATCTTCAGCCATCTCTCCCTCTCCCCACCTTCCTTTCATATCTTCTTTTAGCTGAATTCATTGTGAAGAATCTAAGAGATTATGACAGCCTAAAAGAAATAGGAATTTTACATACCTTATTTCACTCGAGTTTAAAGATTTTATTTCCATTCAACACTTATTATTTTCTTCTCGAATATGGCTTTGCCTCACAATGTATTTCATCAGCAAAGAAAAATCATTTACCTTCCTTTACCCAAAGGAACTTAAAACTGAAGAGTCAGTCTCCTGTTGGTAGCATACAGCTCCTAGCTCTCCTTGCCAGCAGGGACTCTGTTCAGCTAATTCCCACACCTCTTCGTGAGCTGTTGCTGCCAGACCTGCAGTTATGTTAAGAATAAAGCAGTTCCTTTCCAAATACATGTTTTCAAGGCTTGTATATTTTTGTACAGTATCAGACTTTGCATTATGACATCCTTTTCACTGATTATTGATAGATTCATTTGAACTCTATTCATGTTTATCTGGAAATATAATCTCGCAGGCAAGGACAGAATGTGGCAATAATCAGAGCTCAGAGTTGGCTCCTGGACACATCTAGGAAAGTGGAATTAAACAATTCATTTTTTAAAAGGCAGAGTTAACTGCTGCAATACTGAATAAGGATTGCTGCAAACCACACACTCTTGCCTGCCCCCTGCTTTCTTCCTGTAAATGCAAGATGCTACTTTTCAGTTACGTTATAAATTGTGTAACACTAACTTTTTGCATTCACAGCATCCTTGTTGCTGATGAACTTAGTACATTGTGAGCACTGACCTCCTTGTTTCCTACAGATACAAACACATGGTATACTTTAGGGAAAAGCATACATACACACCTACTGTGAAACAGCAGAAGAACAGGATGTGAAGCAGCAATTTGGATTCAGTCTTTTACAAAGTGTTGTTTTTGTACTTCGGTAATGTCAGTTCTTGTACATGCTCAGTGCAGACATTTGAATCCACAGACTTATCAGGCTTATGCTAATACATGCATTTCTTTGTTTTGTCAAAATATTACTGTATAGCTGATAGTCTCCTGCAAATTGTTACTCCATTATTCATTGAGCAGTAATTCAGATGCTTAGAAAAACTACAAATATGATTTACTCTCAAGTTGCTGGATTTGTTTGAGCATTTTTTCCTCTTTCTCATATTTTGCTCCATTTCATTGGGTAATTTAGGACCAAATCTGTGAATGATCTTTCCCCAGCAGCTACATCAGACCAGGCACTGTAAAATTTTTAAATGCTGATGTTAAAGCTGTGCAGCCACAAGGAGCCCTTTATTGATATTTTAACATAGGTAGGGTTAACGAAAGACAACAATGATCACACACTTTTCTCAAATTATTAATGATAACATTCTGTTCTCAGGAATGGCTGATTTTGCTTAGATTTGTCTCTGAATTCATTTACATTAGCTATTTAGCTATACAAACCACACAAGGGAAGTCTAGTGCCTTTTCAAGAGCCTCACACAGTACTTTGCAAAATACCCAGAAAAACTGTATGTAGAAAAAATTTTTGTTTCTTCATCTTTGTCTGAAGACTTTCCCCATCCTCTTCATAGAGACAAAATGTAAGCACAAAGATTTCAGTGGGCAAAGGAAGGGTACTTCCCCTGCCACCCCAGCAGTACTCCACAGATTTCCAAATGTCAGTCTGGATTATTTTTCACACAGCAACAGGTATGGTCATGAGATGGTCCTTCTGAGGCAAATAATTGTTAAAAATAGGAGACGAACGACAAGATGGTCAGTGCTCACAATGGACTGAGTTCATCAGTGCAACAAAGGTTGCTGTGAATGCAAAAGTTTAGTATTAGCTCAGTGGAGGACTGGAAAAATCTTGGGAATCAAATCTATCAAGGTTTGCTAAATACACACTCCACATTCAGCTCAGGACATGAAAAGTGGAAGCAGCAGTCCAGGAAGAAGCATTCATACCTGCTCTCTTAGGCTTTTATCAAGGTACCTGCTTACAGTGTCTGCTGCAGACTGGATCAGTGTCAGACAGATGGATCTCAGCCAATCATTCTCCTTTTATATCGTAGCTGCTGCTCTGTGAAATGGTCATAATCCTCAGGAGCTTTCATGCAGAGAGAAACCTGATAGAAATGACTGTTTTGCTGTAAATGTTGTCACAGAATGGCAGGTACCCTTTTCTAAAACTGCTCTGGGTCAATAAGCAAGATCCTTAATCTCTGAGGAGCCAAAAAAGGCCTGGCAAGGCACATTATTGTGCTTTATATGCTTAGCTCTGTTTGTATCCTGCAGGTACCAGTAAGTTTGAGACTTTGCATCAGGCCAGAAAAATGATGGCATTTGTGTCCTTTGAATGCCTTTGAGTTCTACATATCAAAAAATGGTGAAACTTATTTCTTTAGGCATTAAGTCACCAAAGATCCATGTTTTCAGATTTGACATAGCTGTTTAGTTAACTTTGCAAATTGATGTATCTCATTTACTCTGGAGTTTGCAATTCTGCTCATGATCTGGTATCTTGAGAAATTTTGTATTTTTCAGACAGTTGCAGTGAGCAATTGGAAAAAATATTTGACTAGACCCACAAATGACGTCCAAGGAGATGCAGCACATATTCCTGATTCTATTACAGCCCAAAGAGGTGAATGATTATAAACATTCATCACAATCTAAGCTTGCATCATATTATTAACAGTCAGTAAAGTTTGAAATTCCACTTAAAATCTGGCCCATCAGATAAATTTAGTACTTAGCAGACATTGCTACTTTTGTGTGCATCTTTTTGTCTTTTGGAAGATTTAAGTCTAAGTCTCTTTTTTTCTCTTCAAAGCTTAATTTTGAACGGCCGCACTGTATAGCTAGAGTGAAGTTTGAGGACCCATCAACAAGTAACTCCTACACATCAGAACCACACTGGATCACGATCAGGTGCCAAAGCATGCACCAATTACCCCCCAAACTAAACTAAAAGCAAGGCTGAAGCTTGGCTCAGCCTCTGCTCCCGGGAAGCTGCTCACCTTACACTGCTCCCAGAGAAACAGCACAAGAGGGCGCCTGGTGCCGCCAGCATCCACAGACTGTCTTTTCTGTGATAATGTCGTATTTCTACCGGCATGACAAAGCCCTGAGCAACACCATAGCTACATATGGCTTAGCTTCGGTTTTGATACCCTCCTAAAAGCATTTAATATTTTCATTCTCTATTAAATAAAGACTGAAATTGTTAATAGAGATTCCAAAGTCTCTATTACTTTTCTTTTTTGGGGGGGTGAGGGGAGGGTGTGAGGGTGTGGAAATCCGGCCATATGTGAGATGCAAATGTTAGGAAGCAAGAGAAACATCTCCAGATGAGAAGACAAAAGCCAAAGACAAAATTTTATGTCAAATTTATTCTGGCAACCACCAAACCATGGACTTGGGCAGATTGCTTGTTGGTTGTAACAGATGCCAATTCCTCTGCAGCAGCAGGCATATCAATACTATTGTCTGCTTCCTGGGGAGGGGCTCAGAGTGTCTCAAGCTGCACAATGTTCTTATGTGGAGCTGAGGGATTGAAAAACACAGAGCTACAGAACCCCACCAGGCCCCCGTGGGAAATTCTTCCACGCATAACCTGTTCGGAAATGAACTGGGATAGTTTTTGTCCCTGCCCTGGCTCTGAGCACTCTGACAGCTCCATTCAGCAGTGGAGAGGAAGGCTGTGCCCAGGGCTTCTCCACAGCTGCAGATGACTCATGCTGGAAGAGCCCCTTTGAGCCAGATTTAAGAAGTTTTCCCAAGTTCATTTTAACACACAGATTTCTACCACTTTAAAGCTCCCTGCATAATTGCAGCTTGCACAGGACAACCTGGCCTGTGCACAGGTACAGACCTCACCAAGCAGCAGGCCCAGGCTGCTCCCCAGGGCTGCAGAGCCACCTGCTCCCCCTCTTGAAGCCACATTCCTCCCTCTTGGGCAGCAATATCCCCAAGGACAAACTGCTCCATCCACGCTGCCTTGTTGGGACAGGCAGGAGAACCAGAGGAACAAACCCTGCTGCTCTTCTGGTCTGTGAAAGAGCACTTGGCAAATAGGCCCTTCTCAGTGCTTTCCTCCCATGAGCAGGGCTGCCTAGCCAGAGGCACACGGGTGTGTTTGAAACTCCCATTCCTACTTTTCACCACATTGTTTGCTTGAGGAAAGCATATTCCCTTGTCTTCTCTTCTAGAGCTCCACAGAGCTCTGCAGGCACACCCAGAGCTCCGCGCAGCTCCAGGTGCTCAGCCGCATTACGCGAACACAGATGTTCCTGTAAGGAGCTTCCTACTAAAGATGGCATGACATGGCACTTCTGCTTCCCACTTCCATCCAGGGGAGGCTCAGAAAAGGACCTTCCATTTGGATTTTAGCCGTCAGAGCAGGAGCAAGGTCTTCGTGTAGGGGCATGAGAAAGCCTTTCTTGCAGAAGCTGGGGCAAAGCACACCACTGTGCTCCTCCCTAGTGGTGTGTGAGAATGACATCACTATGCCAATAAATGAGACAGGAAGTGCAACCAAGCAGAAAAACCACGGAAAGCATCTGTGAAGTTCAGCCAAGAACGCTAACAATGGCATTAACCAGAAAAGAAGAAAAGAGTTTGGTTCATCTAATTTCTTCCAGTTTTAGTAATCTCTAGTGTCACTTGTAACAGTAGATAGTAAAAAACCAGATCCTTGGAGAGACACTGCTTGGGGCCTTTTTTTTTCTGAGGATATGGTGACCACCTACTGTCTTACCCCAGTCCACAAATTTCAGTGCTTTGATCAGTCTAACAGACAGATAAACTGGCTGGGATTTCTAAATCTCCCCTTCCTTTCCCTCCCCCCCCACCCCAAGTTATACTAGCACATTACCAAATGTGTTGGCAAGCCATTCTACTATGGCTGTCTTTCTACTATGTGGATTCCTTTATTTTCCAGAAAACTGCAGCTGCCCAGGTCTGAGCTAATGCTTCTTTATAGTCACACAAGAGTCACCTATTTCATCCTGTACATGATGAACATACAGGCCCATCTGAATCTGCTGTGCTAAGCAGTTCTCTCTCCATCAGTCCTAGAAATTTCTAACGAGATCCTGGAAGCTCACAGACAGTCAAATTTCTGTCCCCTACCTGCCTTTTTGTCAAGCAGCTGACAAACAGTGGCAGTGCTCACAAGAAGGGTGGTGCTTGGCAGCAGGGAAGCAAAGCCTTCAACAACCACGGCTTTCCAGATAGTTACAGATGTGCTCATATCTTACAGATAGCACTTCTGAAGCCATAAAGCCAACCTGATTGCCAGCTGCTACCAAAACAGGAGATTCCCCCTCCTGCTTCCCTTGCCCTGGCACCTACTTGATTCTGTAACAAGCCATTCACAGAGCTCCACCAGCATCAATCAAACATTGCAAGGAAAGTGAGATTTCTCCTGCTGACCCAGCTCACTGCAACTAAACCTTCCTGACAGCACTGGTAAGCAGGTGGACTGTGAAGGGTAGGAAGCTCACAAACCCTTTGAGTTATGATACAGAATCTGTACAGTATAATACAAAATATTGCAGCCTTAGCAACATATCATTCCCCTCAAAAGCTTGTTCCATTTTCTACAACATAAACAATCCCACACAGAAATTAAATGAAATACGAGCAGGTGCTACTGCTATTTACATGACATTTTCAGTTCCCTGCAGTTACAGTTACATCATCTATATTTATTGGAAAAATACAGTTATTAAATAAGTTGGTACTTCCCCTCATAATTCAGCATCAGTTTTCCTAAAACCTGCAGGTATTAAAACCATTAATTAATCTCCTTGACCTTCAAAAAATTATATTTAATAATCCTGTTTAACTCTCATATAGTTGAAATATGAAAATTCCAATGAAGATGTAGCAAATGACAGATTTATTCAGACCCAGCTCTTAAATGGGCTCTTAAATGTACAAAATACACCCATAAATCAGACTTTCCAAAAAATTCCCAACCTTAAATAGGATTAAGCAGTCTTCAAATAACCACTACTCTTACCAAAAGTCTGCCATCAAATTAAGTCATCCTTTCTCTCATTTATACCCCCCCTTATAGATGAGGGCAGAGAATTTGACCCTCTAGAAACAAAAGCTGTGTACAGCTGTGACAATGACATTATTCCTAAGCGCAGTCGCCTGTGGTGTGAGATACAGGCCCCAAATTTACCTCCCTTAATTTTGTAAGCATGCTCCCCATGGCTTTCAAAAGAAACCAAACAAGAGAAAGAATAGCAGCTCCTGATTTAGAACCCATAGCAAATAATTCTTTGCCTTGGTTACAATAGGAGGTACACAAATGAATAGATTTGCTGCTTTTGACAGTGGCAGGAACTGGGTTGTCTTGCCTGCTCCCAGGGCTGTTCTACTTCTTTGTACCAGGTGCAGAAACAAAATCTAAGAATTTCTGATGTACATTTCTTCAGATAACTGAAAATTCTCACTGCTGCTATTGGTTCAAAGCTTCACAAGTACAGAAAATTTAACCGTTTCTGTTCAGAGTCAGCTCTAAAGAAAGGTAAAGTCAGTACAAATAAGGCTCTGCTGACCAAATGCAGTGGGCAGTCTTCCAATCTGGAGGGATCTCTTATCATATTCTTCACTAATGCCCAGGAGCACATCAAGGACATGACAAACATAGGCCATGACGAATACAGTCACCTAAGGGAATTTATGTTTTCCTGCTGTTTTAAGGATAGTATTTACAACTGCAGCTTTCCCCCTGCACAAAAGCAGCCGTGCTGTGGTACAGAGCAGCACCTCCAGGAAGCCAAGACAAGGCCACCAGCATCTGAAGCCTTGCTACTGGCAATAAGGAGCCTTCCAGTATGGAAAGGGACCATACAGAAAAACCAGAGAGGGACTTCCTACCAGGACATAGTGATAGGACAAGAGGGAATGGCTTCAATCTGAAAGAGGGCAGGTTTAGATTAGATATAAAATATACATAAAATACTGTGAGAGTGGTGAAACTCCAGGACAGGTTGTCCAGAGAAGCTGCAGAAGTGCCTTTTCTGGAAGTGTGCAAGGGCAGGGTAAATGGGGCCCCGAGTAATGTGGTCTAGGGGAGGTGTCCCTATCCATGGCAGGGGGCTAGAATTAGATGATCTTTAAGATCCCTTTCAACCCAGACCATTCTATGAGTCTATGATAAGGGGAACACTACTGACTGAATCGCTCTCCTGGTGAGTAGCAGCCACCAGAGAGGTAGAAGGACAACACCCATTTGTGGCAAGTTCTTTCAAAATATGAAACATATTCACTACAACGAAATGAACACAAGTCTGAAGGTTTTGTGCCCCAATACCCCACAGCATTATTCTGTGGAGCAGCAATGACAGTCTGTTTTTAGGCCAGGATAGATGCACAGAACAAGTCTGGAAATGTTCCCTGCTGAGACCAGTACAATTCAGTCTCAACAAAGAACTCAGAAGCACTCAAACTGCAGACTGAGCCTGCCCAGGTTGTCTACTTCCAACAGAACAGGCTGAACAGGACCATGCAATCACAGATACACACTATTATCCACCAACAGAACTGTGTGCTCACAGAGGAATAAAGGTGTTTGTCTTTAAGCAGCTACTTACCCTCGAACACAATTCACAAAGACATCGGGCTGCTTCAGCAATACTGTGCTATTAATGACTGATACAGCTGTAGGTTCACTGCAGATTTCTGGCAGTTATAGCTGCATCATGAGACTTCTCATTTATTGTTACAGAGACACTCAAGAGACACAGAAAGAAAGTTGCAATTGGGTGTGTCCTTCCAAAAACACTGCAAAGGGGGACTTTATTGTGCCAGCCAGGAGAAGACTATCCCCTAAACATGAGGGTAGCCAGAGTGCTCTCCCACCCTTGGGGTCACGAAGAAGAGAATTCATTCCAGTGCCAGGCTACAGCACACAGGAGCTCCGCATGAAAAAGCAAATCTCCTCCCAAGGGAACTTCTGTTTACTTGAATGCCTTCCCTGTAATCCTATTTAATGGGCCACATGTTTTGGGAATGCTGTAGAGTCAGGAGACCAGCACAGACTAAAGGGAAGTGATTCCTTCCAGAGGACTGTAAAAAGGCAGGACAAAACCTCAAACACTCCCATGTAGCCTTTCTGCTTAGCTACATCTGTATTATCATAACAAATATTTTAGTCTTAAATGTGTACTGAACTCTAGCAAAAAATATAAGATGGTGCTTTTTTGAAGAAAAACAATACAAGGGGTTAAAATTAACACTGGAACACTTTTCCGTTTAAAAGCTAAAAATGAAAGCACCTCAGCTTTTTTAAAAATAACCTCCAAGATGATAATGTAGGTTCAAAAAAGGGAAGAGTGAACAGAGTTTAGCATTTTTGACTTGATACCTCCCTTTATGGACAGGTCCATTAGCTTGCAGGTGGAGTAACACAACTCAGCAATAAGCATAGGTAGAGATTCAGAAATACTAACTACTTTCTGGTAGGATATCGGGTGGGGCATCACACCCCACATCTTCTCTTTCTGCAGTGAAGACTGAGCAGAGGTGAATCGGTGTCAGGGAGAACTCACCCTGCTTGAAGGAAACTTCATATGCTTTAACTCGCACTCAGATAGCAAATACTGGCATGGCCACACACACAAAAAAAACTTTCATGTTGAAAGTATGTCAATTATCAGTTGATTTACTCACCTGATAAACAGTCACAGCTACTTTTACCAACATGAACTCTCTGTTCTCTAGCCAGGGAGCCTAGTATTTCAATACCAGTCCCCCAGCCTTCTGGTAAGAGCACAGTGCTCAGTACCTGGCAGGACCAAGCACTTGTTCAGCTGCTGTGGTTCCTTTCCATTAATATTTTCCATACAATATTTTGAAACAGAACGGAGGCACAACATACAGTGACATAAAACCCTGAAGAACAATGAGCATTTCTGTGAGCTGGTTTTCTACACAGGATGTGGGCTGGGCCTCCTTGAGTTTGTGTAATCTGTCTGGAAGCCCAAAAACCACACTCTGAAAACATACTTTTCCTTTAACAGTTAGTCACACACACAGAGTCTAACGGTAGTGTTCACATGTCTGTCGTTCATCATGAAGGAAAACTTTCATTAATATTATTTTTTCAAGCATTTTTTATGTCAAATTAGGCACAGACCATACCTAATTAAAACATATAGCCTTTTTTAATCCAGCAAGAACAACACCTAGGGATGGAAGATCCACTTATTTAAAACTATGTCAGAAGTCACATTTCTAATAGTGCTTTAGGTGCCAGTTCACACATCCTAGGATCATTAGAGCCCAGAGACAAAAACTGAAAGGCACTGGAAACATGATCATGGAATGTGCTGGGAAGGATTATCCTGTGAAGTGGCTTTTCTAGATGCTCTAAGTCACTAGATTTAACAACTGCAGGTAGTCCTTTTAAGTCCCGTATTTCAGATACTCATGTAGAGATCAACTCTTTCCCTTTTCTCCAAACAGCACCAGAGGACAGTCCACCAAAAGGAACTGTTTGCTGAATAAGGACTGGACAATGTTCAGCACAGGTTAAAACACAAGAGAGAAATGGCTTCAACCAGAATTCTCCTTTGGCAGTGCAGGATGAAAAGACAGCAGATCTGGAGTAATTTTTGAAAAAAAAAAAGATACATGAGTCTTACACTGTTTGACACTTCCACATTTGGAGAGCTTAACTCCAACTGGAGCTGATCTGCCTGACAATCTGACTACCACCTCTCCATCCCTTTCCTGTTTGCCTCTTGGAGCTGCAAGACCTGATTTGTCAACAATTGCTGAAGAAGTAGAGTTCATATGAATGCTCTTAGAATTTGTCTTCATAGTAAACATGCCAATCTTCTACTTGACATTGAAACTCAGTATTTTAACAAGCTGCTAGAATTACTTCTCTTCTAGAGGAAAGCCAGCTCTATGGAACAGGTATGCGTGTCAAAATACTTGATATCAATTTAGTACTGTAACTTCCAGGATTACATGTTTTTAATTCTTAGTGAAACCGATAGTAATTTGAAGCTTTATCATATTTCCAGTGCTCAGAGTTTTTTGTTAATATTTTTGAAGCCACAGCAAGTAGCTTTTCTTTCTTTCTGTGGGAAATCAGAAAGAATGGAGTTAAGATTGAGCAAGTGGGAAAAAAAAAACATGAATACTCCAGCATGCTGAAATTTATTTTTGCACACAATCAGGTTTCAAGTGGCTGGAAAACATCAAGAAATCTTTCCCCCCACTTTCATATATTAATTCAGATTAGCATATTATACTCATTTAGGCAAATTATAAAGGAATAAATCCTCAGCCATGTTTGACACAGCAGTTCCTATCATACCCTATGATATTTTGACAACTACCACACAATTGAGTGTGTCAGAAACTATTACATTCAGCACAGAACTGGTTGGCTTCTGTCTTCATCTCCAGCAAGTTCCTGCCTTAGAACATGCACTATGCAAAAACAGCTCCTGCAGTCATGGAGGGGAGAGCTGCAAGGAAATCCCAAAACCCAGCAGGAAGTAGCATCTCTGTGATTCAACATGTTGAGTACTTTCCCCTGAGAAACCAGCAAAAAAAGCACAGCATTAATTGCACAGAAAAAATCCTTATCCTGTCTACATTACAGATTCTGGAACCACTGGACTTTGAGTGACTGAGCCTGACTCCCTCTTCGGATTTCAGCAAGTTTTCCTTTAGTGTACTTTCACCTAGGGTAGTTTGAGAAAAGAGAAAGACTTGTTAAACGTTGCAAAACAATTGCATTTCACCTCCATCAGCTGTGCAAGAACAGAAGAAAAAACATTTCTGGATGGATTAATTACTTTTGATCCTTTTACTTGAAAGAAACCCCAAAACACCCCACAAAAAATGTAATAGGATTATACCAAAGTCTGTCACTGCAGTGGAATTAAAGCAACATGTCTCAGTGAAGGCTTTCAGTGCACTGAAGGCAGTACTGTAGGCTTCCACATTACAAAGACTGGACTGAAAGAAGGTACAAGCCATTTTCTAGACAAAGTAACAAAAAACCCCGGAGTTTTGTTAACATCACAAGCCACATTACAGAAATAAATTCCATTCTGCTCCCTGCCGTTCCCATCTGGTTTTAATTTGCTAGAGAAGACTGAAGCCTGTATTCAAAAAAACAGTCTGAGTTGTAAACATTAGCCTCTGCCAGCATTACTAGTAACTCATGAGGTTCCAGAGCTACCATGGAAAGACAAGGGGAGGGTAGGAGAAAAAGGTCTATAGAAAAGCAGGGCTTGCTCTGTCATTAAGTTCATTTTATTGCATTATTTTGTCCATGAAATGAAAATCAAAAGTGTTTGATGGTCAGACACACACTTACAGAAAATCCAGTTCTATTAATCTCTGTTGTTTTGCAGCATTAAGAAAACAAGCAGGGGAAAAGTTGAGGAAAGTCAGAACAGACTGTCTGGGCCACTGGACACCCCTGTTTTATATGGCTTGTAATTATAGGCTGTATACTGTTGCCCAATTTATTTCTTGTCATGTTATCAGTAAAAGATTCCCGCTTCATTTCCTGCAGGATTAGTTTTGTTAAATTGTGACGAGACAATGAAACTACAGCTGAGAGAGTCTCATGGTAATATTTAACAAAATGCCTTTAACAAGACTTTGCCCTATCTCTGCCTTTTCTTCAGGCCAATAATTTCTAGTTAACTGTGCTCCTGACATGAAGCACTGATGTGCTTTAGAAATCCACTCACATGGTTAAACAGCAAAAAAAAGAAGGGTATTTCTGCAGCAGTATGGTCCTGGAAGGATTGTACTTCACATCATAAAAAATCTCTTGCCTCTCTTTTGACTAATCTTAGGCCCACACTCAGCCACAACTCAAAAAGTGAATACAAGAGTAGGAAGAAGTGATCTCCTTACTAAACACATCAGTTCTTTGTTCACAGCATAGTCCCACAAATGATAAACAACTGAGGTGATGGAGTACTACACTATGATATCAGAACAACAGCCCATAGGACTGGTAAAGAGCAACTAAAGAGAACATCTCAAGCCATGATTGTGCCTGGCAGCCACAACTGCCCCAACATAACACATCCTAGTGCAGGCCCATTAAGAGGCCATGTTTCAATGCAGTCGAACTCCAGTCACCTTGATGACCATGGCCCTGTGACTAAACACTTTTGACTTAGCGGGGTTACTACCCAAGTAGTTACAGTCTTTTTTACAACCACCTACAACAGCTCCATGACTCCTCCTCTAGCCCACAGGCCAAGCTGAAAACCCCACCAGCTGTCTCAGTGCTGTTTTTGGCCATTCCATGGTTCCAGACTTCTGCACTGACTCTCTGATGACAGGTATCATTAGCTAACAGACATTAGCTTTCAGCAGGTTCTCATGTAAGGCTTCCTGTTCTTTCACTATTTCTAAAAATGGCTCACTTCACCATAGGTGCTTCCCTTACTCTTGGATTAGTTCATCACACTTTTCTTCTTGGTATAATCTCACCTCACCAATTTCCCCAGCCCCTTTCCTATAGCTTTCAGTTCCATCTTCCTAACTGGAAATCCCTAAATTCATCTTAATGCACTCCCTTTAGCTTTACTGTGTGTATTAATATCAATCTACCACTTGCATCCTATTACCAATACTTTAACACCAGGAAGCTGTAAGCATGTGCTTTCTTTCTCAGATGTTGGTGCAGTCAGAAGTAAATACCAGTAATACATGCTCATACACATATTAGAGCAGCTGAGGGTGACCATTATCCAAAAGACTTAGCCCAGACTTCTAGATCTAGGTAATGTTATTCTCAGCCTCCAAAGGATACACGCCAAGAGTACATTATACCTAGCTAAGTCACATCTGTTTCACATGTGTGAAGTATGTACAATCTGACCAGAAGCAGAATTGTGAAAGGCTTATTTTGAAACACAAGCTTCTTAAAACCACACCCCACCAACCCCCCCCCCCAACACTCTTTTCTCATGAAAGGTTCACAACTTGGACAAGTTTTTTGGCGAGTTCTCAAGTAAGCAGCAAAAGCATCAAACCAAGAACTGGAGCATGATTCACCTTGCAGCCTCAATTCTACTACCTACTTCATCAAGAACAACAGGAGGAGGCACCAGCCCTGCTTATGTTCAGACCCTTCAATACCCACAAAGAACTCGCCTGCAGTGTGCAGACCCTACTGTCTGAAAGCAGTGGATGTTGACTTATGCCTATCCTTCATGTGATTCACCACTTGAGCTTATATTTACATACTGTTTAATAACAAAGGCTCCTTTTCATCTTTTGATAGGGCTACTCCTACCAATATTTAACTAGCTGAGTGTTCACACAATTTTTAGTTTATTATTCATTTCACATTAAATAAAACTGTTAGAAAATGGGAATTCCCTGCGGAGCAAACTGCACAAGTCCATAGAACTACTGACAAGAAAGTTTAACTAGAAGCAAAATTCTTGATTTTTTATCTGCAAATTAAAAATATATTTGAAGGCAACTGGAATTGCTTAATTTTCCCACTGGTCAAGTAAACACACTCTGCTACATCTTTTTAACTGAGTAAGTCTAATTCAAACATCAGATTAAGATTTGACTCCTTGTGCATAATTAGTGATGCAAGAGGTTGCAAATCCCTGTAAACAGACACTCTATTTTCTCCAGAATTCAAAAGATCAAAAATTGCATTCTCAGTTGGTATCCTCTCATACAGTTTGTTTCCCAAGGCAGCTAATACCAACACAAAATTTTTGCTTCAGCAGGAAGGACCAAGGCAGCGAGAACTGTTCGGTTTTCTAACAACTTTAAAAGAAACAAAATCCTAAACATAACTGCAAACCAATATCCCCAAAGACAGCATAACCACCATCACTAAGTAAGTGGAAAAGACACAGAAGCCTGAACAAAACGCACAGCTCTGCATAGCAGTGTAGCTACATTTCTGTGTAGCTGCTGGAGGAGCATGCTAGGACAAGCCTGCTGTTTCTATCCTGGCTCCACACACGAGGACACTCCTGCATGCCAAAGCTAGTATCTTTCTGCTTCTTGCCTAAGTGATTCTAAGCCCGTTCTGCACACACTTCATAGTGCCAAGAAGCTCTGTACTTCTAGGTGGATTGCTGCAGACTGATTTTTGTAAGGAAGAGTGATTACTTTTATGAAGTGTATGTGTGCATTGATGGGAAACATAATGAGATTCATACAATAGCCCAGACACTTCTCCCAAAGTTAACACCTGTGTACTGCTGCCAATACTCATTCATCAGGAAAAGAAGCAATTATATTGTCTTACATAATTTTTTTACAGTAACTAGAACCATATGCATTTTTTGCCTCTCTCCCTTAAGAAAAAAAAATCCAAGACACTGCTACAGTTTTCTTTATGCCTCTATGGATCAAAGTAAAAAACCCCTGAACTGTCAAATGAAGCAGTCTGATATAGCTTGACCTGGACAAGTACTGTTACCAAGTTATCACATTCCTTTGTTTTATAGCATGGATATGTACCAACACCTAGAAGGATGAATTTGTAAGCTATGTACAACAGAAACAACAGCAGATGTGAAGACATTAATGGTTATTACCTAAATATACTAATGTTACAATAGCTAAGAGGAACTAGAGTATTCAGCTGCATTGATTTCTCAAGTTAGTCATGCCTGTGCACAGCATCAAAGTTCACATAACAGCAACTATAGGGCTAATTCTAGTTATAAGTTTTAGTAGTTGCTGTTTTGTTATTCATAAGCAACTATCAAGTAAACTGCAGACTTGTTTCAGTTGAAACTCTCAAAGACTTTGTGCGGTTCAAAATGGAGAATACTGTCAAAGTGGCTGTACTACCCCCTCCACAAAGCAGGTCAGGAAACACATTGACCTTGTTCAATTGGAACTGCTAAACCAACTCAGGGGTTGCTACATTTCTTCTCATTAACGTACCCAAGGTTCCTGGGGGAGGGGAAGACAGGAAACAAGTCCTCTTCCTGCTCCCCCCAACCTAAAAATAACTGAGACAGTTTTTCTGCAACATTTAAGCCACACAAGCACTCAAAGCCTGAATATTTATACTCTGGGCAAACAGTCACAGAACTCTCACATTTTGCCCAGTGTCTTTTTATCATTAGCCAAACAATTCTGGAGATTGTGGCAGAAAAGTTTACTTTTTTGGGGGTAGACATGAGCCTGCTGCCAGCTGCGTTCTTAAACTATAGCTTTTATCCTGCCAGTCAGTTAAGCTGTAGCTACAAGCCTATTTTCATTTGTCAACTTGAGCACTAGCTTCCCTCTTCAAGCACTTCTTGCTCTGTCTTGAAAAATCTGCAGGTTTAGCAGAGTTTCTTTTTCACATTAGAAAACACAGGAAATAAACACCTCAATAATAAAGTTGGGTACAATGTAATGGAAAAAAAAAAAGTTAAACAGCATGAGAAAACTGCTAGGAAAAATACTGCATACATTACAAAATAGGTAGAAAACATTATCTATAAACATGGAAATTAAATTCCTAGTAATTGGGCATTGTAAAACATAAGACTCATGCTGTTCAGACAAATTTAAGAGAAAGAACATTTGCAGGATTTTGGCAGCATGCACACTCACAGACTTCCTTACTCCAGTTCTCCTGCATTTAAAAAGGTGACTAATTTGGTTGTTAGAAATTCTTCCCTTTTAAAAAGCTACAAAAGAAGACTGGGCATTAACATCTAGTTCCAAAACTGGATATAAAGTAAGACACATATCTGGTTAAAAATAAGCACCTTCCCTTCTGTACTGCAATCCCTCATTCTTCAGCCAGTTTCCATGATCTCTCAATCTGTTCACTGTATGGAAAACCTACAAGTTTATTTTAGCAAAGTCTGTTTGGCAGGTGAAAATTTAGGAACAAAACTACCATTCTTTGAGGTAGCCTTCAGTCCAGCATTTTCTTTTGATGTTCAGAAATAACAATTTCATTCAGTTACAGCAAAACTACCTGAAGATTTGAAAAAGTCCTAAAGTTTGAAAATAGGAAAGCTTAAATAAATCTTACATGCTATACTGTCAGCTCATACATACTACCAGCTGACCATGATATACAGATTATACATAGTTGTACACATGCAGAAAGGTGGCAAAGGAGACAATAACTTCCTACTTCCACAGAAAGAAGTCTCCCAGTCACCCTCTCCGCCCCAAGACTCCAAAGCTTACTCAGATTTCACATATGGGCAGGAAACCAAAGTACACCACATGGCCAGAAATCCGTAGCAGTTCAGACGTGAGTTCCCAAAGGGAAGGAAGTTATAGTTAAATACAAGTCCAATCTGTGTTTCCCTCCACGAGCTCCAGAGGATGAATGGAAAAAGGCTATTTCCTGCTGCACAATAGCTAGGAATCATGTGATATAGGATGTAGCATTATGCTTGAAATAAGAATGTTGCTCACATGCAGATCCACTTTAAACTGGCCTCTTTTTTCATCATTTCTACGATCAGAAGATTACAGACATCTATTAGCCTTGAGCCACTTGAAAGTTGTACACGGTTCCAGGACTGCAGGTTAGGCCTGCTTATTTTGCAACAAAGATTTCAGTCAGGTTCCCTTCTTACAGTCCATCTCGTTGCTGCAGCTAGGGGCAACCCCTCCACTGATGAGGTATTCAAAGTCAAGCTTTTTTCAGTTCCCTTTTTTTAAATACTAAGTGAACAACAGCCTAGTAAACCTACAAATGCTGGTAAAAACACTTTCCCAGCAACTGTTCTGGCAGGTGAAAATTTAGGCAACTGTTCTAGGAATACATTTTTTGGTTTTACCCACCCCTCTAAAGAGCTGCAGTTACTGGTAGAGGCCTCCATCCTCCTCCCTCTGGCCATGTGTAATCAGAAGCACAGTCATTCACATATATTGGTATTTCATGCTTTCACTGTTTTAGCTTCCCTGTGCTGAAAAACAGCTAAACAGGCTAAATGGACCTTGGGTATATACTGTGTATATACTCACTATTTACAGAAGAATATATTAAATTCTTATTTTTCCTTGGAACAGCTAGAAAGACCAGGAGTCCCCATTGAGACATTTCCAGTTGAGAATCAAAACTACAGAAGTTTCAAAAAGGTATCACATTTCAGACTTGCTACTGCTTAATGGGACTCAAAAATACATATTAAAATAAATGCTTACATTAGACTCATGTAGCAGAAAAGTGAATGAGCTTCACGAAACATCTCATCTTTATTTATGATAGGACAAACAGAGCAAGATTTCAGCTTATGAACTACAGTAGAAGTGTTTTTTAGTAGTAAGAAACCCCTCTCCTTCACTCCAGTGCCATCTGGGCACATCCAGCCAAGAACCACACCATGTGCCTGAGAGCATAGTCCAAACTCTTCTTGAACTCAGGCTGGTGCTGTGACCACTTCCCTGGGGGAGCCCATTCTAGTGCTCAATCACTGCTCGCTGGGTGAATTTTTCCTCATCAGGTTTTTCCTGATATCCAACCTATACTTGCCCTGCCTCAGCCTCATGCCATTTCCTCATGCCCTGTCACTGGTCACAGGAGTGAAGATACCTGTAGCTTTTATTGTACATACCTAGAGTCAAGGAATCAATAGCCCACAAGCACTATTTCCTAGTGATCTGTCCTCTCCCCCCCCCAACAGCAGTCAGTGCAGTTCAATTTGATTATGTCTGAAGATGAGACTCAAGTTCAAAAATTACAGTTAGCTGAGCCCAGACATTGTGGCTCCTGCATGAAGTACAGCCTTTCCTATGACTATGTAGAGATAGGGAAGCAGAAGGGTTTCCCAGAAACAGTTTAAATATAGGATCTGACAACTGCCCGGCATGCCTTTATAAGCTTATGAGCTTGTTCCAGCATATGTACACTGGGGTAATAGAGCACAGCTTTAGAGATGAATTTGAAGTAAACCTTTGAAGAGATGTGATATACTGCTGCAATAAAGCTGATGCATTTCTACTTCTGAGTAACGTCTGCTGCATGACCATGCCATATTAACAAGCTCACAGATGGAACAGTCGCAATAAGAAGTTTCAGTACAGTTTCTTTTGTCCAACACTTAACAAGCACAAAAATACAGCAGCTAAGATTTGCTTGGTTTCTAAGCTTACAAGAAAAACGAACTCTTGCTTTCTGTGACAGGACCACCTTCAGCTGTACTTTTGGGATGCTAGAGTCTCCAGTTCAGTAATTTCCCAACTCTGGTACAGTCCAAGTCTCCGAACTGGCAGTATTGTCCCCCATTTTCTTCCTAAAGATCCTCAAAAAGCACCATTGTGCAGAAACTACTCAGAAGCCATACAATCGCTGGTTATTTTCATCAAAGGACTGCTATTGACAGTGTTTCAGGGCTAGTGCTGCATTATAATCACGTCTGAGCACTACCTCACTTATAAAAGTAGCTACATGGACCTGCTCTCCAAAGCAACTACTAGCCCATTAAAAAGACTCTACTTCAAGTAACAAGGTCATGCTGGAAGGACAAAACAAACCAATGCCCCCCTTCACTACCCAAAGGTCACAGCAGTGAACCTGGTACAAATTCCTGCTAATTCTGGATTAGGAGGCCACACAGTAGCTTTAAAGTTGCTTCTTTAAGTGAGGAACTCAACTGTTAAGGATTGTAGAACCAGCCAATAACCTATTTTCCTGCTTAAGCAAAACCTTACTAATTTCAACTTTTTCAGAAAGGTTTATTATAACACAAAGCCTAAAGCAGTGTGCAAAGGAGGTTCTTGCCCTGCTGCTGGTTGAGCCTTGAACAGTTTGTCCAAATCCAGGTGGATGAGCTGATCAGCTGTCAGTCACTAGAACTCTTTTACCTCATGAAAAAAATGCAAATTCATTTGGCTAGTAACTACTGTGACCCATGGGTATCACTTTTTACGATTAGCTAAGAACTCATCCTGTAGGAAAATTTCTTCACTTCCCCAGCTATTAGATTATCAGGCACTTCTGGATGAAGCAAGTTTATTTCAAGTTTCACCCTGTTCCAACAAAACAAACTTAAATCTAAAATCCTTTGAACACTTAACTAGCTTGTAGCTGAGAATAACATTTCATTTAATTTAAAAAGGCTACCAATTCAGTGAATCTCAAGTCCCCTTGCCATCCACAACTGAATCTAGCAACGACTTACATACTCAAAGTTTAGAATTATTTTTTTGAAGACTGCCTGGCTCAACGATTCTAGTTACACTAGCCAAAAGCCTTTAAGAAGTGCCCCTCAAAACTCCCTAATAACTGCAGCTTTCCTGTGAAAAAGCATACCTAACTTCCCTAACAATTAAAACCTGCACATCTCCATTTTCCCAGCAGGTGCTTCATTCTGCTCCTGTTCAAACAGGAATGTTTGTCAAGCCACACAATGAAGAGTCACATTAGAAAACCATCCATTACTATAAGGCTTATATTTGATCCATTCTTCGCTTCTACTTCCCCTAATCACTTGCAGAAGCAAGAATGAACAGCTGAAAAAAGGTGCAGGATCATCTTTCAGCATGAGCACTTCAACTGCCTCAACTATGACATTAATGCATAGTCAGATCTATTACACTGTTAGTATCTCTCTCCTTTCTCCCCTAAACACCCTTGAACTCCTGTCAGTCCCTTTGTATGGCTAAAGGTAAACAACTGTTTAAATAACAGGTCTTAGCAAGGGCTCAGACCACACATGCATGCACAGACAGGCTATCAAGACAAGTTAGAACCACAAGACTAACAGCTGGAGAACATCCAGCCCATTGAAGTATCCTCATTAAGGAACAAATTGTAGTTCAGTAGAAATTGTTAGTTCCCCTGGTAAGCTACCATAAATGTAAACTAAATGCCATTTTTTACCCAGTCTCCCTCTCCTACAGCTCTTTTCCTTCCTTTAAGATTAAAAGAGATTGCATCAGATTGGCCGTAGGGCAAATGCCCTGCCTCAAAAGAAATACACACATTTCGTTTTTACTCATCTCCCACAGCACAAATAATTCAGAATACATAAGACATTGTTTTGAGACTGCACTGCAACACAGCCAGAGCTACTGCTTCTTTCAAGATGACTGCTTCCCTGAGAACTGCTAATAAAAAACAACCTTGAAACGAACAAGAAATTACTACCAAATCATTAAAACTTGCCTTCATTTCTACAGCTTCCTAAAAGCACAGCCACGCCTCAGTTCAAGTACTGCTGCAATAAGCTGCGAGTTACACTGAGAACTTTTAAAGTAGTTAATTTCTTTGTTTCCAAGCAAAATCTGTTATCAAACTGAGTTACCTAAAAGGTCACTTTAAGAATTAAAATTCTAGCTGATTTTCTATATAAACTAATCTATAACAAGCATTCAAACAATTCTGTTACAGTGAGTCAATTACTGTTTCATAATTACAGGACACATGCCTAAATGCAAGTACTAATAAAATGGAGTTTTTTCCTAATCTTCAGTTGAAATTAATGTTCTCCCTTTAACACATCCGTAACAAAGTATTCCCAATGTCACGATGTCAAATCCCACATAAATCAGTGCTGCGTTAAAAGAATCACTGTACACTGAAAGCCTCTCTGGAAGCTTCCATTACAAAGGAGTATTCACCTTGTGTCATATGATGCCTACATAAGAAGAATCAGTAATCCAATCATTTTTAATGTTTGAACAACAAACCAAATGCCTCCTCCTAACACCATTCCAGGAAGCTCTTCTTTAAAAAAAAAAAAAAAAAAAAAACAAACAAGAAGCACAGCCTCACAGTCTAGGACTCAAGAATTTTGCTCTGACTGCACAGAAGTCAGTTGGTGCAATGCTCAGCTGACAGCCACCTTCTGACACTCAAAAAAGGGGACTGCTCTTTTAGAAAATAGAGCTTACACCCTAAAACCTAAGCTGAAACGAGACTACAGACTTTTGAAAGCTCCCACTGTCATTCCTAATTACTGTCTTCTCCCTTTCTTTCCTGGTATCCTCTATAAACCTACAAAGGAAAAATGCAGTGCTGGTAGATGCTTCCAATCCTGTTTTTCTACCCCTCCTCCCACAACACAGGGATGCCCTGCAGGCTATATATGCGACCAATATGAACTACTTACAGTAGCTCCGAAGTCCCCAGCCAGTTCTTATGTAACTGAACTCCACCTCACCATATTACTTATGTAACGCATATTAAAGACCATCTATTATACAGGAATCTTCTCTATTAGTCATACACTCAGTTACTTTAATTCCAGTTCTCAAACAGCATATTCGTGAGATAGTCGAGCATTGCTACTGTGGAAGTAAAAAGAAAAAAAATTCTATCTATCCAGAGACACACTAAGAACAGAAAAAGTGAAACATTTCTGAATAGAACAAACCAACGCCGTTAAATCGGCAACAATTTTAACTGTCACATTGTTCACTGGGTTAGATGCCATGGCTAAATATACACCCTGGCATACAAGAACAAGACATGGAAACTAGCACTGAATTACTTTGAAAATATGAGAACCTCAGCCAGGAGTTACATTCCTTAATGAAAAGAGTTAGGATTGGAAAACATACATTTTTCACTTCCTGTCCGGCAAATATTGAAACAAAAAAAAGACCCTGAAAATGTATTTGTCAACCTTCCAGGCCTATCCAGACCTGTGCAACGAGTTCATATTCCTATGGACCTCAAAGGAAAAACATGGGGAGTCCTAACAATATTCGCAGACCGTATTTTTCATTTGCACTAAGTATATCCATCAATTCCCGTGTTAAAGATGCAGGCCATCTGCGGCCTGACTTCGGAATTCACCTATCGCTCCACAGAAAGCCGCTCAACTCCTGCAATAAGATTCAACACACAAAGAACAGCGATCCACTTTCCCTGTTCAAACAGAGTAAAGCCATGAACACCGGGCAGATTTTCCCTTGGCCTCTCCACGCGCACCCCCGGCAGAGCAACCCTAGAACGGCCAAGACCTCCTCGTCAGAAGAGCAACACCGCATAGGCTGTGCGATTTCCTCAGCGGCTTTAATGAGGTCATTTAGACATCGCTTAAAACGACTGCTCCAGTAAGAATCACTCGATAAACCCCTGGACTTAGAGCAGAGCGCCTTCGCACAGAGCAGTCGGCACTACCGTGAGCGTACCCGGCTCCCACGCTCGGGCGGAGCCAGCAGGCGCCTCGGGGGAACTTTTCCTGGCGGTGGGTAAAGCCTTGCGCAGAGAGGGGGCGGAATGGAAAGCTTCCCCCAAGAGCAGCTACACCCTGGAGGTGGGTGGAGAGTAAGGAGAGAAGCGAGAACCTTCCTCGGCAGCAGTTACACCCTCGTGCATAAGGCCGATGGGGGAAGGGAACCAGCGCGGGACCGACGACGTTGTACGGGAGGAGGGGGAGGGAAGCCCGGGCTCTCCCGGGCAGCCGCCGCCGCCTAAGCCAGCTTGGTCTGCAGCCAAACCCCACAGGAATGCAACGCGGTCACATGACCTCCGGCGGACGTGCAACTCCCTTCCCTCTCCAGGGACACCCTGCGCCATCTTGGACTGACGCAGTTACAAAGGCAGGCACGAGTTGCTCCCCTCTCGCTCGTCTCCCGCTCCTCTCGGCACAGCCCCAGCACTATTTGGGAAGGAGAAGCCCAGGCCTGGTCCTGCTTTCCTTTTCGCCAGCTCTTCGGGGATGCCCTGCCCGCGGAGTCCTCCCCGGCGCTGAGATCATGGCGCCTGTTTTCTCCCTTTGCCTCCCCCGGCAGCTCCCGACCCTGCCCAGCTGCGGCTGCCCCTGCTGCAGGATGATGTCAGCGCCAGCCAATCAGAGCGCGCCGGGCCACCACGGCCGGCCCGGCCATTGGCTGCCGCGCCGCTCCCGCCCCCCTCCTGACTCGGGCTCCGCCGCGGTTCGCTGCGGAGCCGCAGCCAAGGCACAAGTGCGGGGAGGGGAAATAGGAGGGGAAGGGAAAAAAAAAAAAAAAAAAAAAAAAAAAAAAAAAAAAAAAAAAAAAAAAAGCCCTACACAAAAAACCGACAACCAAACCCACCAAGACGCCAGCCGCCATTTCGCGCAACACACAGGCAGAACCCGAGCGAACAGCCCCAGCCAAGCGCCCTAAGGAGAGAGAGAGAAAGAAACAAGAGACACACGCACAGGAGAGTTAGACAGGAAAAAAAAATACCCACAGACTCCGCCATGATCACAAGACGTTTAATCGCCCCCCCTCCTCCCTCATACTTAATGCCCCATTACAGCCGCCTCCTCTGCGTCCAACCAGCTAGCAGATCCCTTCACCTCGGCTCCCTCCTGCCGCAGCAGCAGCTGTTTAGAGCCCCAAACTCTCTGTGCCCAAGGTGTGGGGGACGCTAGTCTATGGCGCTGCTGCTAACTGCTTCTCCAGTCACCCGAATGTGGCGGCTCCATCGAGGCAGGGTAAGAGCTGCCAGCCCAGCTTTTATCTGGTGCCCCGAGTTTGCGCACTGAAGGAGGCTCGCTCAGCCCCTGGTGGGCGTCGAACGAAACCCCAGCCGCCGCCTCCCCTCCCTCCATCAGCCGTATCGCTGGAGGGGCTGAAGCCGGGCAGGGGAGGCAGGGCGGTGTACGGGTACTGCAGGAGCTGGGAGGAGATACGGCGTTAGGAAGAAGGGCTCCTTACGAATGGCCGGGGCTGCGTCTGCCCTGAAATGCTGAGCGAGCTCCTGGCTCCGGCAGCGCCCGCCGATCTGGATGGAAGCGCGCCATTCCTGCTCCCCGAGCGCTGTTCCCTAAAGGGCAAACGAGGCTCGTTCACTTGCTTGTCTCATTCCCTGCAGCACAGAAATGCCTTCAGCGAGTACTGTCCCGCTCGCTTTAAGGAAAGAAGCTTTCTCCCACTTGCCTTTGAGTCCTAAATGCTTCGGGGAAGATTCTCAGCCTCGAGTGTCTTAGTGAGAGTTTCAGTCAAAACCTCCTGAGCAGGTCTGCAAAATTTCCCGCTCCTTTCTCGCTCCCCTCTTCCCGCCCCTCAGGTAGTTCTTCTGCGTGCGTGTGAGATCCGGAGGGTATGCCCGGCTTTTCGCGCAGCTGAGGCCGAAAATGTGCTGTTAGAGATTCATAAAGAACACATATGCTGACAGCACGATGGTCGTGAGGAATAAGCCGGAGGTCGGGGGTGTGAGAGCGGCCGAGGAGGGAGTTTTGGCGTTTATTCCTCCGCGGACGCAGCTGTGATTCAGACACCCCCGCGCTCGCCCGCGCTCGGCCCCACAACAGGCCGGGACGAGGCCCCCGCCCCTCCTTCGCGGGCTGCGCCGCCGGGGCTGCGGATCGCCCCGGCGCCAGCCCCCGCTGCCGCCGCCCCTCCTCCGCTGCCCTACTTCCCTCCTCACGGCCCCCCTGCCCAGCCCCTGCCGCAGTCTGGTGCCGCGGCCGCGCCCAGACCCCGGAGCCGTTCAGCGTGTTGCAAAATGGACTCTGAGGGCTCGGCGGGAGCGGGCTGCGCTCCCGGCCCGTAAGCAAAATGGCGGCTGTTTGGCTTCGCCTTGGTAACCCTGCCCCTGTCAGGCGGGGCGGGTGAGCCCGTGCAGGGGGAGGGAGGGGAGAGCGGACGCCATTTTCCCAGAGAGAGGCAGTGACATAGAAGGGAGCGTAGGAGGCTGGAGGGAGGGAGGCACGGGAGCAGCGGCGGCGGCAGCAGCAGCAGCAGCGGGGTTTGTACATAGGTCCCAGGGCAAAGGCGCCTTTGAGCTGGTCCGTGTAGGGTTTTGCGCGCTGAGCTAGGTTTGGGGGGAGGGGGGGTCTCCTCTTTCCCTTTTCTTTCTTTTATTAGAGCCTACTGAGGGCTGAGTCCTGCCTAGGCTAGGGATATCCGCAGTGGGGCTGTTGCATTGTTTTGGTTGGGATAGAGAAGGGGCTCAGCTGAGGGGTCCTGCTGCCTGGCCTGTGACCATTACAGGTGAGTCTTTGGTTATTACCAGCATATTCTGCTGTGGGTGCTTTGGGGGGAGGGGGGGTGGAAAAAGGGAGTGAAATGCGACGGGAATGTCTCATTACCTTCGGTGCGAGTATAACTCCTAACGACCCTGAAACGTATTTAATTTCTATTTAAGTTGCCTTGAATTTGCTTTTCCTTTTGTGAGGTTTGGTTAAAAATGGCAGGCTGTCGCTATATCTTATGAATATGGCGGGTTACTGTAACTGGAGGAGCTGAGGAGAATTTTTTGGCAGTTACGCCAGATTTATGCATTATGCTTGGAAAATGAGCCAAAAGGACCTATTATGTGACAACATAGGCTTCCTCGGGCTGGCGGTTTTCAGAACGGGTTTGTGCGTTATTGGGACTGCGTATTGAGTTTTACGAAGCTTGGGGAAGCCTATTCTTTTCCTCCATCCTGTATATTTTTGCTTTGTGGTACTAAAATGGCTCGTTATAGGCCTAATCTCTTTGCCTTCCACACCCCGCCTCCCTGCCTGCCTCCCTGTTAATATCTCCGCTTCGTGGTGTAACCTGGACAAACGGAGAGCTGTCCCCAGGAGTTTCTGTGCCAATTTAAAAGGGGATCATTCTCCCCACCCCCTTTCTCGAGGCTGTAAGTAGTTACACTGGTGCACCCCTTTCTTGCTTTAGTTTCTGCAGCCAGTGTTCGTGTTCCCTGGGTGGCATATTTCGTTCTCTTTCCTGAAGCAGTAAGTGTTTGTGGGTTAGACCGTATTGCTGCAGACACAGGGGAAGAGAAACAGACGGTTCACTGTGTATTACTAAATAGGGTAGAGAAACATAATATAGCCTGATTATAAAGGTCTTGTATTCCCCCGTACTCGGCTATTAGGGAATGTGCGGTGTCTGAAAGCCTGGGGTCCTTAAAATGGTACGTACTACGTGTCGTCAAAAGCAGAAGTTCAGTGCTGCATCTGGATTTATGAATGTTTTAGTCTGTTTATTTACAGTAGTTTAAAGGAATAATAACGAAGCATTTTTATTACTTGGGGTTCAGAGCAGAGAAAAGCAGGAGATATCCGTGGCAGTACTTGCAGTGTGCGATTAATTGGTTATCATCACTATACTTTTAAAGTTACTTTTAAAAAAATGTGGAGCAAATTTATTAATTTCCCTCTTTTGTCCTTTAGAGATTCTAAAAATGGCGGCCTCAGGCTGATGTTGTGGTAATCTAATCAGCTCGGGTCCTCCACACCCCATGCAGTGCGTTTGTCTGCAGCATATTAGTGTCTTACTATGTTTAAATGAAAAGGCTGTTCTCTTCTAATAACGTTCAAAACATCTCTTGACTTTACTGCGATTTAAAAATGCTGTGTTCCAGCTGATTAATTTTATTGGTTATGTGTGTGAAAGGCAAGTGAACGAGACCACTCTTGTCGGGGAGAAGGGGGGTGGAAAGAGGCAACAGACTCAAGCAGCTCCTTCGAGGGGTGTGTATATGGTGCTGTAAGGTAATATGTATGTCAGTTTAGTAAATTGGAAAAGCTCCTGCGTTTGTGATCGATCCTGTACAAGTGTCTGTCCTACTAACGACATAAAATCAGTAATGTTTATCAACGCCAGTAGTGGATTACGATCACTAAGATAGTCAGCTAAATTCTTTGTGGAGACACATTTGTGAACGTCATATTCATCTTTCAGGAAATACCTTCACTGGACATCGGTGTAGAAATTCCACGTATTCATAGTTTGAGAATACAAAATGAATTTAAGGGAACAATGCACGAGAGATTATAACCTGTTACTTTATTTAAAGACACGGAATTTCTTCTGTTGCCATGTAATCTTTGGCATTACATTTTTTCCTCAATTTATTTTGTATATGGCTATATAAATATATAAACGACGTGTGTGATAATACACATACAAGTACTGAGGGAAGGTGTGGTTTGTAACCTTTAATTTTTTTCCTAAATGAAATATGAACCATTTAGTATCACCACTATAAATACGTTTGAGTGGGGGGAAGGGAGGTCACAAGGATTCATTATTTGATAGTTGGTGTAGTGTATTCTGATGCATACTATAGAGGCTGCAAATTGTATGTTTTAAGCAACAATAACAAAAAATAAGTTTTCATCTTTTTTTTTTAATGCCCGTCTTTAATCTCATCCTTTAAATTAATGAGATATGAATTCCTATTTCAATGTAGCTTTAGAACCTTCTGGATTTAAGCAATCAGAAGTGAGGTATTGAAGTGGCAAAGCTCTCTTCAATTTCTGACAAATTTTAATTTGAATCTAATTTAGAAGGACTGATGTGGGATTTAAGGTATACCTGAAGTAGAATAGTAAGATAGTGTGTCGTGAATGCATGCCTCCAGTGTGTTTAGAGGCCAAAGGCTGAGTGATTTCATTAATTCTCCAGTGATGCATGCTCCCATCATCTTTATTTATATAAATACAGGGGTTTTTCCTAAATCATGTCTTATTTTCTTTATTTAAAAGTACAAGAAAAGGACTTGGAAGAGTATGTGGGCCTTTATGGAAACCTTCTGCCTTTTTCTTTCCTTGCCTTTAGTTGAAAGCTCATGTTCTTGATGCTATACAGTCTGGAGCTCTTCAAGGCCTCTGTCATGTTCTCAAGCAGCCATCTGATTCACAATTAGAGGAAAATAACTTTGTACACTTTACAGAAGGCAGGGGGGGAGGGTAATTAAATAACCAAAAAAATACTGATTTTCAAATTTTACAACTTATTTTATGCACTAAGAACCTCTTGGGAATTTAGAGATATTCTGGAGTTTTTCCTGTATGGGTTTTAATGAGATAGTTTGCATTCATGACTCAGTTTCTCCATTTTTAAAAACAAATCTATGATTTGTTTTAAGGAGATGAGACTACAAAACAAATTCTAACTTTATTTTTTAACTCTATTGATTGTTTTATATATATTCATAAAGAATTAAATATCCCCCTTCCCCAAAACTAATATAAACTTCTTGAAAGAGGGAAGGTTTGAAATTTAAATTCCTTCTTTTTTTAAGACATGTTTCTTTTCCACAAACATTGTGTTACAAATGCAGTAGTATGGATTGGAGTTATGAAACTATTTATGTATCTTGGAAGTTTTTCATATCTAAAGGAAAAATTTGCTTAATTGTCAGTTAGCCTTTTAGGTGAGTGTTTTTGCAGTCTGGGAGTTTCCAGGAGGGAAATAATACTGACTCTTTAGACTATCTCTAGGGAAAGTTTCTTTTAGGACTAAGTAACCTCTTCAGGTTACTTTGAGGTAACGAAGCTCCTGATTTCTCTTGGACAGTTTCAGCATACACAACTCTTGAACTTCTGTTGGAAAGCAGCAGAAATAGAGAAATCAGTGTCACACTGAAGGCTGAAGTGGTTCTCCAGTTCTGATCTTGGTTTCACTAAGGGCTGCCTTAATTTCGCATGCACGCTAATACTAATTTTAGTAAGGACTATTTGTGGGACTGAGTTAAGGAGTGGTCTATGTAATTGTGGAGTCGTAGTATTGTTCTAACTAGATTAATGTAAATGAAGGTTTAATGAAAGTATTTTGCTGTTGTCACATGATGTTCTAACAGAGTTTAGTGGGAGGGGTATAGATGGGTGAAGATATAGAATAGAACCCAATTCAGCCATCTGTAGGGATCCTGAAGAAGTGCAGTATGTTACTTGCCACACGACTTCCATACAAATGAGCATTCGTGAATCTCTCAAAAGCAAATTTTGTTGTACAATGTTTTTTCAACAGGTACACTGTTGAAGTGTTTCCACTGTGCAAACAGTTCTGATTTATTGCTGGGAGTGACACTTCAGGCATCTCTGGGGGGAAAAAAAAGTTTCCACAGATGCGGAATGTGGATTAGGGAAAAACCCTCAATTCCATGTTTCCAGATTCTGGATTATTTAAAATATTAATTGTAGTGGTCTTTTGAATAGTTCAAGATAGATATTTTTATCTACTTCGGTGTTTGTGTCTTCTTAGTAACTGGAGAGTTGTACCCACAAAACTTAATCTCTTTGAGGATCCAAAATTCTGCTCATGACCTTCACATTACAGAAAAAACCTGCTGTAGTTGAGTTCAAAGAAAAACTGCTGTTAACCTTTAAGGCATAACAAACAAGTACTTAAAAGAAACCTTTTCAGGGCTTCATATGTTTGCTAGGACATATTGAGATTATTTTTATTTCCTCCTGCAAGTCTTAATGTATTAATGAAACAGGCAAGATTTAAGCTGTGTTGGTTGTTACAAAATTTTAATAAGGTTATCTGTAAACCTTTGAAGACAGTTTTATTGCACAGAGTATATTTTTTTTAGCATGCCTGACCTAAGTGATTTTGTATCTTATTTTTCAAAATTAAAATATGGGTAAGAACTATAGTAAATCAGTGTCTGTTGAAGTTACATGTTTCAAAAGTGTGTGTGAAGAATATGTTATAGTAGCACACTTTGCATCCTGTGCAAGTAGAGTGTGTTTGTTACCTTTGCATGTTGTATTACCAGACTGCTACCTCTTGTTTCACGTGATGGTTCATACACTGCTTAGATGGAGATCCAGTGTTGTAAGACCTAAGTGAGACTTTGAAGGGACCAGCAGTTTTGCAAATCAGGCACTTGCCAAAATAGTATTGCTCTTAGAGTTTAAAATTAGCACTTGGATAGAGTAGATACTAAAATTCCATATTGCAGGCTCAGGTTAAGGAAAGCTTTTTTATTTATTCTCATTCATTGTTGTGGGTTTTGTATTTTATACCGTCATGATCTAGGTAATCATTCACTTTTATATCTCCATCACAAAAATAAATTGCCATCAAGTTCAAAGACAAGATGATAAGACTAAATTTTAATGACATTATTGTACTTTATATTGCAACTTAAGAAGGAAGCCTTATAATCTGTTGGCTCCCTTATCATAGAATGGTGTGAGTTGGAAGGGTCCTTCAAAACCACCTTGTCCCAATGCCCATGCCATTGGCTGGTATACCTTCCACTAGAGCAGGGTGCTCAAAGCCTCATCAAAGTGTGGCCTTGAACTTCCAGGAATGGGACATGCGCTGCTTCCACACCCTCACTGTAAAGAATTTCTTCCTGCCATCTAATCTAAATCTCTTATCTTTTAGTTTAAAACTGTTTCCCCTTGTCCTATTACTATCTACTCACGTAAAGAGTCACTCTCCCTCTTTTGTTATATGCCCCCTCTAGGTACTGAAAGGCTTCCTTGGGCCTTTTAGAGCCTGCTCTTTTCCAGGCTCCCTGTTCTCTCAGCCTTTGTAGGAGAGGTGCTTAGGCCTTTGATTATCTTTGTGACCTCCTCTGGATCTGCTCTAACAGGTCCACTTCTTTGTTGTGTTGCAGAGCCCAGAGCTTGTTCGTCAGCCAGCAAGCCTCTGTCCTCCTCAGGGCTCCTTCTCTACCCAGTCTGTGCTTGTGCTTCCCTGACACGGGTGCAGCGCCTTGCATTTGGCAGTATTGAACTTCATGAGGTTGGCCGCTCTCACGCCTGTCAGAGTCCCTGTGGATGATAGCCCTTCCTGCAGCGTGTTGGCCACCCTGCAGAGCTTCACGCCAGCGACAGGCTTGCTGGGAGTTTAATCCATGCTGCCAGCAAAGGTTTCGATCAGCCGTGGTTCCAATACCAGTGTGTGAGGAATGCCGCTCCTCACTTGTCTCCACTTTGACATTGAGCTTGACAGCTTGCAGCTCATACGAGTGCAGCCGTGCAGCCAGTTCCTTGTTCACCAAATGAGCCATCCATCACGTTCATGTCTCTCTCCATTTTAGAGTTGAAGATGTTGTACAGAGTAATTATTTATCAGTCACAGAAACTGATAAAACTTAATAGCCTGTATTTGCCACTCAAGAATTTAAAGTTATATATAAAATGGTAGTTTTGGGTCTTTTACCTTGAGGAGTTCTGAATATTTAAAGTTGTTTGGTGTTCATTACTCTTTAACTCTTCTTAATTGATAGGACTGAGGATACTTTCTGACAGTCAGTGATGCTCTCAGCTTGCCTTGAGTAGACAGAGGGACCTGACTTCTAATTAGAATGGTTATGATGGGCCTGAGTTGAAAACTCTTTCACAAGACAGATGATATTCAAGTCCAGATGGTTAATCCTGTTTTAACTATTGGTTTAAAGAAAGTATGCCAGTAAGGAGCGGTTTTAGTCAGTTCTGCTTAAACTGAAGACTTGAGAATTACAGCAACATATATAACTTTTGAGGAAGGTACAGTGATTACATGTCTCCTTTGGTTTCCAAACCTATCATTCTAGAACTGTGAAAGAAACATGAATATTTATATATAATTCATAAACAATACAGTAGTTATTTTACTGGTAATAAGGGTAAGGATCCTCCCTCAAATGCCTTACCAATTAATACTGCTGATTCTTTTTCTTTTGCTTAGGATAGGAACATTTGATGCTAATCTTTAATATCTTTAATGTTATGAAGGATTTATATGAATTATTGCGTTGTGGGGGTTCTTTTAAATGTTTATTCTCTGTCTTACTTTCCAGTGCTATCTTTTGTGCTGAAAGACAAAGGCCAAACACTGCTTTTTGTTCCCTTCTGTGTGGCAGTAGTAGTGAAAATTAAAGCTCTTTATTGAGCTTCCATCGCTGGGCAGAATTTCTTTGTGCTTATTTAAAGATCAGGTATTTTATATCTCTCTTACTACAATTGGAAAACATACTGAAACCTCCATTGAAAACAGAAAGCTATAGAGTTAAAATGCATGGAATCAAAATTTCTTAACCCAAATAATACAGTTTTACAAAATAATTGCAATCAAAAATAAATTCGGTTTTGTTTTCTTGAAAGTAAGAAAAGGCTCTTTTGATCTTACACTTCTGTATTTTTGTGTGTCCTTGAGCATGAAATAGTCCCTCCATCTGTTCCCTTATTTTTTCTTGCCAGTATCCTCCCCAAGTTTTTGTAAAGAACATTGAAATACTTCCAAATTATTACCAAAAGATATAGTTCAGGTTGAACTGTAGCTAAAGTTACACAATGGAGCTCTTCTAACAACCAGAAAGAATTAAAAGTTTCTGTTTGAAAGAATCTGACTTGTGTTTATATTCCTAGGCATAAGTGTAGCAGTTAAGTGAATGCCTACAAATTGCTTCCATGAGTAAAAGTATAAGCACTGTTGAGCTATTTAGGTAAATCAAATGCCATGGATAAAAAAGAGGAGCTAGTTTTTGAAATCTACAGAGTGAAAACATAGCAAAACAAAAATATACTTAGCTGAAGTCAGATATGAAATGAGTAAAAAGAATTTACTTCTTCTGTAGTAGGTAGCTGATAGTTACAATGAACTCCCAAGTCCTATTGAGCAGCATAGAAAATATTAATTAGTTTATTTGGTATCATGAAGCTGCAAAATACTTGTTGAAGGCAATACCAAGATCTGTTTTTAGCCACATATTTTTTCACCCCAAAATCTCTACTTGTTAGAGGAATATTGGTGACTGAATTGCCATGAGGTATACTGTTATACTTAATAAAAAATAAATTGACTTGGCCTGTACAGTTGTAGACATGAATTAGGATATTCTTATAGAATATGGACTGTATATACTTACAGGAAGCCTTTATATTTTAGGGCGTTTGTCAAGAATAATAGTGTAAGGTAGCAGATGAAATGTTTTTTTCGAGTGTAATTGTTAAGTCACATACAGGCAGTTTGTCTAAGTTTACTCAACAGCTTTTATCATTTTTTGCTAGATGGAGAAACACTCATTTGCAATAAACCAGCTGACACAAAAATGGCATAAAGCCAAGATATTTTTACTGGGAAACTACTTTATTAGTGTACTTAGCCTTTGAATTTTTCTTTAAGGGCATTTTACATTTCTCAGTGATAGACTACAACAGGCTAATGTTAGGTAGCTAATATATACTTCTCCAAGTGATAAGCAATATTGCTATGAAAAAAAAATTTTCCTCCTCTTTGTGTGCTGTACTTGTTTTGTATTATACTGTTCCTTAGCTCTTCAGCTCAAATAATCGATGGTTTTTGAATGGCTAGGCCTTTTATTGTGTGATTTATTTTCAGAAATATAGCCAGTGTTTAGTGAACTTATGGACATCAAGCAGTTGGCAGTTAATTTTCAATCCAGGGTGTTGAGTTCTGCAAATAGAAAACATAAAATCTGTAAGCATGATGTGCGTTATTACATCTCTGCTTACTGCTTCTTTGATAGATTCCTGTTCAATAAACTAATTCCTACTCTTTCTGTAACTGCTTTTACCTTTATATCCCTTCTACCACCTATTCTTTTTCTCTTCCTAGTCCCATATTTTGTCTAACTTCCACTGAGAGAAGAAAAGGAGTGAAGAGAGAGAAGAGGTAAGGTCAAGTCTTCATGTTTTAAGGGACTGGCATAAATATTTGAGGAAGAGACCTTGCTTTCACTCACAGGAATAAGCAAGAGCAGTGCTGTTGGACCAGATAGTAAAGGAAAATAGCTTATGTCCAGTGGAAGGCAGCTTTGGTGTATAGCAGAGGCTTGGCTAAACTGGCAGACGGACTCTTACTTTGTATTTAAAAGCATGGCTTGCTTTCTGCAGACTAGAGTCTGTGTAGTGCATGTTACGACCTGTGTACTGATGGAAACCTTGTTACATGATGGAAACTCAAGGTTTTTATGCATTAATCTTGGATACCATGAAGGAGGCAGGGGGTTTTATTTCTCTGTTTTAGATACTAAACTCTGACAAATTCATAAAGTTTGGCTGTCATTCCAAACATGAATTCTTTGCTGAATGTAAAATTCTGCGTTTTTCTCAGGAGGTTCATAAGCTGAAACAGGCTGCCCAGAGAAGTTGTGGCTGTCCCATCACTGAAAGTGTTGAAGCCCAGTTTGGATGGGGACCCAGAGCAATCTGGTAACAGAGGTGTCCCTGCCTGTGGCAGGAATGTTGGAACTGATGTTCTTTCAGGTCCCTTCTAACCCAGGCCACTCTGTGATTCTGTGCTGGTAAATCATGCTTATCGGCCCTGTTTTAAAAGCAGAGTTGGAGAAGGAGTCTTACTTTTGTAGTTGGTTGTAATAGCAGTGCTTCTTAAATAAATTAGTCTAATGATGAAGTAGGTCTGTGTCAGTACAACCAATAATGTAATAAAACAGAAATTTGTCAGGGCTAGGAGCTTAGTAGCCTTGAGCTATCTGAAGCTTACTGAAAATCCAAAAGGAGATGGGGGCAGCTATGAGTAGTGTGAGAAACAGGGAGAGGAAGCATAATGATTGTAGCCATTATCTGTCATGTGTGACTTCAAACAAGGTGTAGCAGGTACTTTTTTGTGTTTTTGTCTGACAGGGCACATGAGAAGGGGGTTAGATGGACAGTGAGTACTGACAATGTATAGGTGACCCTGAACAGCATAGGAGGTTATTGAGGGGTTTATGAGTGAGGCTAGAAGCAGTTACTGTTGTGATGAAGAAGATACTGCTGAGAGGGATATAGAGAGCATTAAATCAGTGTTTGAGTAGACACTGCAAACATGAGATTTCTTCTAGAACAAGTTGTTTCTTCTCTGTGATTTGCAGGAGTTGGTCATTAATAGGTCTTAGTTTGTATATTTGAGTGTGCCAACTGTGTATTTTATCTACTCCCCTTTTTTTTTGTCTCAGCACAAATTAGAAGGAAACTGCTAACTTACCTGTTAGGTTACCATAGAAAGCAGCCAACAGTAGCAAAGGTCTGAATTTGGACTTGCAGTTGTTTCTGAGCCTGCACAGTTCTTACTGCAACTGCAGTGGTGTAACATCTGGAAATTGGATAGCCATCCTAATCTCTTAGGAAAATCTGTACGGTTATGGAGCATGTTAGGGGAAACAGAGAAAACTTCCTTGTGTGTAAGATTAGTCATTTATTCATGTATTCTGCTTCTAGGTCTGATTAAAGGCCTTACCTCCCAAGAAACAGACAGCAATGAATAAATATTGATTACTTTATACATTTATTCATGGTATGTGTATATATGCTGCATATTTTTTCCGTATTTGTGTTGATACAAGCATATACATATATACATGTGCACAGTATAGTTCATTATTTGAAGGGTACTAGAGGGTACCATTAAAATGCCAGTTTCTCTTGCTGATTTAAAAAACCTAATTCTTGTTAGACATGCATGCTCAGAGCAGTAGTAGAAAGTGGTGGTTTAGAAAAGCATGATTTTATTAATGAAATATTCTTTAAATCTTCTCTCATTACTTTCCCAATTAAAAAGAAAGGTAAAAAATCGAACAAACCCAACAAACAGAGCCCAACACATACACACCTCCCAAACCAAAACCAAAAAAAATCCAAAGAGGAAAAAAACCATAGGTAGGAAAGCCAAGTGGTAAAGCTTAGTATTGTTGGCCTAGTGACAGTTCAGGACATTACTTTTCAGTCTGTATTTGTGGACTCTGACAAACTCTCGGTAGTTGCATTTTTAGTTGGATTTCTCCTGTATCGATTGTGCTAGGGCATAGCTATATCAACTTTGCTTGGGTCCATTCTTTCTTGTGGTCAAGGGTGGTTCCCATGACCATGGGTTAAAATTACTGGCCTGTAAATCTGAAGGAAAGTATGACAAGAATTGCTTTTGCTCATGATTGCAAAATGTGTGTACACATATGATGTAATTGGAGGGAGGAGGAGAATGTTTAGGTTGCATTCTCAATAAATGCAACTACACACAGAAGATGGGTGGTAAGGTAATAAAATACATTGAAACAGAATACTACCTTTTGGTCATCTATTACCTGAGATGCCTTTGTATAAACAAATAATAATAAGAAATGAGGACTCGGCAGATATCTGAAAGCAAGTAGTGCAGTCTTGGAAGTCTTTGCCTCTTGCCTGAAAGACTGTATTGATACAGGAAACAGTAATAAGTTTTGTAGTGATCCATTGTAACTTTGTAGCCAACCTGGACTCGCAGTAGTGTGAATTGTCGACTGGGAGCAAAGGGAAGTTAAAGAGTTTTGGTGTGTGCTTAGTGCTGTAGAACGCTTCCACATTCAAGTTGACTTGAAGTTACAACCAGGTTAGCATTGTGTGCTGGTTAAACTCAAAGATCTTGTTTGACTCAAGGCTGTCATGCAGATAGTTTATGTGTCTTAACACAGATTTATTTATTATCTGTGAATCTTGTAACTATTGTATTCCTTCTCTTCTTCCTTGGTCAGTGCTTGAGTGGAAAATTGACTGGTTTTGCAATTCCATTTGTTGCTTCAAGTTGATTCCCTTAAGATTTGCACACATCTCATGAAAATGAGCCTTCATATATCTGTGTGTATTCTGATACTTAATACTGCTCCAGGAAATGATTATTAATTTCTTGCCTGGATTTAAAGATGTGAGGGAAGGGGTTTACCTGTACTCGTAGTTTAGCAAAAGAGAGCCTTTTCTGTGCTTGTGTTCAGGGGAAATAATCTCTGAGTAAACGAGGTGAACTGTCCCTTGCTGGGTAAATTGGGAAACAGTGTAACTTTTCAGGTGGTGGAGGGGGGAACTGACAATTACACTTGGCCATTTCAGTTACTTAATTTACTACATATGGGAAAATCACCGCTTTCACCTTTATGTGTTTTGTAATACATATTTCAAGTGATATAATTTTGTTTTTAAGGAAAGATAGTTGTCATATATAGATAGGTTAGAAGGTTTTGATTAATTTTTCTTCAACTCTAGTTATATGGATGTTGTCTGTGGACCTTGTGAAAATACAGAGTAGAGTATAGAGATGGTAATTTGGATAGTATATAAATATTTCTGTAGTGACATTAGTTAAGGACTTCATGGTGAAGTTGTATGTGTCAGTGTAAAATCTAAATAATTATTTATCTTAGACCAGCACTGTTGCATCTAATGAAATAGCCTAATTATAGGCTAATTAGAATTATATTTTTAAACCTCTCTGTTTAGGGAGATCCTGGTAATTTGCTTTGCAGAGGCATTCTGTGATGAAATCTCCCAAATCTTGAAACATCTAAACCATCTAATAACTATTTTTTAAATCTCGTAAGTGTTGATGGGTGATCGTTGATAACTGCAAAAAAAACATATTGAAGAATTTTACATGTATATTGAAGTCATAAAAACAGGAATAGAGATGTAGTATTTTTGTAATTTCTAGTGATGTGAGAAACTTGAACTCATCTAGCAATCCATATACTTAAGTTAGTGTAGTCTTCTGTGTATGTTGGAAAATTCTTATATTTGAGGTACGATATAACTTAGTTGTAAGCTTAAATCACGATTCCACTTACGTCCCTTTACAAAGGAGAAAACAAATGTTAAGTTTCAAGTTGCTTTGAATGTTCCTAATTTCTATAGTAAATGTATTTTTCTAACTTTTGTATGCTTTTGGTTTTTGTATTTGTCTCATGACAACAGAATCTGAAAATTGATTCATGGGAAGGGAAAAACGAGGAACGGTGACACTATCTGTGTAAAAAGCTGTCAGAGATGTTAGCAGGACATAACAGAAGAGAAATGTGGTCTTTGTTAAACAAGAGAAGAATGTTTTAGTGGAATACTTGTATGAGATATTTTCTGTTCTTTAATGCATAAATTATGTTCTCTGTACAAAGCCACAGAGATTAATATTTTGGAATGTATTGCACTCTTATATTTCTGTTGTTTGAGTACAATTAATTTTTACAAAAAGGGTCCTGGTGTCATAAACAAAGTGGATCATGAGAAGTATGGTGAGGCTTCAAATATTTTAGACTTGATGTGGCTGTTGAGTCAAAAACCTCATGTGTATTCTCAAGAGACAACGAGAAGTGCCATTAGAAGTGTAAACCACTATGAATGAATGGTGGAGTGTGAAGAGGTTAATCTTGCACAAGATAAATGTTTTAACCAAATTGAACAGAAATTTGTCTGGGTTTTAAGATGAACATTTTATTATTAGGGCAAAATAAACTTTTTTTTTACTGCAACTAAATAAAAACAAAATTTATTTGAATAAGGGGTTTTCTTTCTCATACAGTAAAGCTGTGGGGTGATAGTGAGAAAATTCAGTGAATCTTAAGAAATTGCCGAAATTCTTTCAGAGCTTAGAGTGTACTATCACTAATAGAGTAGACTGTAACAAAATTGGAGGGTCTCTACTGTTGTTAATTAAGGTACAGTAGATGAGCCACTTTTCCCAGTAAAGATCTGATCAATGAACTTTGGACTAGCCATTTTTATATAGTGGCTTTTAATTCTGTGACCCCAAAAATAACTGGAGAAACCAGTGTGATCTTCCTATCTTTCAAATTCATGTACTGCTTGAAGAAAGCCTTTCTTAAACAGTTGTGGAAATGAATGTACCTATGAAAATGGTTTCTTAAAGGCCATGGATGACAGTTTGTCAGAGTTCTGAAAGAATAATTGCTTGAAATAGACAGATACTTGCAGGAATTGGAAAGTACCAGATCATGACAGCAGATAGTATTTTATGACTCACATAAAATACCAAGCTTCAAAGGATAAGCAGTCTCTTCATAGATAAAATTCCCCAGTGTTTGTGTTATTTTCTTTCTGAACTTATAAAAATACTGGGAATATTAGTATGTCATGACAATGCTTCTTTTTCTGACATGGCAGAAGAGAATTATCTTCCATCAATCCAAATTTAACATCCCTGTAGTGATTGTAATTGGATGACCTATATATAAGGTCACAGTTTTGTTTAATAAGTGGGTGTAGTGTTATTAATTTATCCTAGGTTCCCCCCACTCCCATTATGGGCATTTGTTGAGGATGGCTACTCATAAATAATGAGCAATGTTTGTTTGAATTAACTTGGCTGTGTAGGTATTGCAAGCGGACGACTGCCTTAATTCTTCCATACTTAACTATAGGCAAAGGAAAAGCTGTAGAAGGCTTTGTGTGTGTGATGAAGAAGGTGGTAAAACCCAGTGAGTTAGTATTGAAATCATGTTCCACTTCCTTTTAGATAAAACATCTGTTTAATGCTCTTCAGGCAAAAAAACCCCCTTGATTTCTCAAGTTTCTGATTGTATTCAGTGTAGATCAGGCTATTAGAATTTTTCACTGAATTCTGACAGAGATGTATTTGAACAACCTGCTGTAGGGTAGGAAGTTTGTTTTAGCTGTGTCCTCCCCTTTTTATTGTTTTTTTTCGGGTTGTTTTTTAGTGTAGTGGTTTCTTAGCAAGAATAGTGACGTATTTGCTTTGTCAGAGATTGTCATTAATTGGGACATCCATTAGCCATTGATTCTCAGTCTGTACATAGCTCTAAAAATATATGCATCGCTCTTTTTCTGCATTGCATTTTTTAAAAGCCCCAAATATCACCTGATTATCAGATTTGGTAAGCAAGTCTCTTCTTTCTGTGTTGACAGTGGAGGTCACTTGAATATAATGATGATTGGGCAACCTCAGTTGTTTTATGTAAGTTTGGAGATGTCACAGCCCATGAGACAGCTGTCTAAGCATGTTCTCCACTTCCATCAGTCTCCAGGGTGTTTTTGCCTGCGTTATTTTACAGCTGATGCACTCTACCTGAACTAGAGCATTTAAAGAAAACGTTTTGAGAAAAACCACACCATGAACAAAATGAAGTTTCAAGTGCAGTAAACAACTTTCTAAGTGAGGATCTTGATCCCAGGCAGTGTTGTCCAATATGTCTTTTAGAGCTCCTTTGAACCACTAAAACTGTATTTTAAGAATTACCTAATAACAGGCATAAAATAAAAACTCCATTCTGCTAATGATTTGGTAGCACACTGCAAGGAGTAATGGAACAGCCTTTAGCCCTGGGCTAGCTGATTTACCTGGATTTAAAAAATTCATGGTTTCTTTTTTACTTTTTCAGGACATGGGGACTAAATGGTGAGTTGATGTTTCCTCTAAGTTGTAGGTACAGTGTTCAGAGTTCTGCCCTATAAGTAGAGTTAGCTGTATGGTGGGAAAATAAGTTGTCACTTAAACTGTTAGAGGGGCTTACAGTTTTTTCAAGCCTTCTACTGAAAATATTGTATACCTGCTTTTGATTTAACACATTTTTCTTGCTACTTATTCTTGAAAATAATTTGGTTTTTCTTAATTTTTTGCATAGACAGTGATACAGTTCGTTACTTGTATATTTAGTAAGAAAACTCTTAAGTGTTTAAAAAGGAAAGCAAAATATTCCAATGGCTACTTGGCCTAATAGCTTTCTAGGTCATTGTATTTGGTGTCTCACATAACAGGACCAAAACACACCTTTTGCTGTCTGGAAGGAGAATGAACTAACTGTAGGTCTCAGCACTTCAAGCACCTAGGCATGTTCTTAAGTTAATTGCCAGCCTTCACTAGTGTTATAAAATTTAGGAAGTTAGGTGAAGAATTGCTGCCATCTCATACTTAAGAGATATCTTGTACGTGCCACTTAGTCATCTTGAAGGTGCTGACCTAATCAATAGAAGAAGGCAATTCAGATTTAATTCAGAGTGTCTGAAATCCGTTTTGCACTGGGGGCTCATGCTTTTTGTCACTGTAGTGTTTGGCAAGGATAACATGTTGAAATGAAGTTCAGCCTGAAAAAATGCTAGATTCTACACCTGGAATAGGGCAGCCCTGAATGTATGGACAGACTGGGGAATAGGAGGCTGGAATGTAGCACCACAGCAAGGGCCCTGGGGGTCCTGGTCAATGGCAGTGTCAGTCAGCAGTGCCCTGGCAGCCAGGAGGGCCAAGTGTGTCCTGGGGGCATCAGGCACAGCATCACCAGCCAGGCAAGGGAGGGGACTGTCCCACTCTGCTCTGCACTGGGGCAGCCTCACCTCGAGTGCTGGGGCAGTTTTGGGCACTACGATATAAAAAAGACATTAAACTATTAGAGAGCACCTAAAGGAGGGCAACCAAGATGGTGAAGGGCCTTGAGGAGAAGCCATATGAGGAGTGGCTGAGGTCACTTGGTCTGTTCAGCCTGGAGGAGACTGAGGGGAGACCTCACTGCAGTTACAACTTCCTTGTGAGGGGAGGAGGAAGGATAGACAGTGATCTCTTTGTGACCAGTGAGAGGAACTGAGGGGGAGGCCTGAAGTTGTGCTGGGGGAAGTTTAGGTTCAATATGAGGAAAAGGTTCTTCCACCCAGACAGTGGTTGTGCTCTGGACAGGCTCCCCAGGGCAGTGCTCACAGCACAGCCTGACAGAGTTCAAGAAGGGTTTGGACAATGCTCTCAGGCACAGGGTGTGACTCTTGGGACTGGTGCTGTGCATGGCCGGAGTGGGTCTTGATGGGTTCTTTCCAGCTCGGTGCATTCTGTGATTCTGTGAAAATGTGTTCCTCTCAAAACTCCTGTGCTCGTGTAGACATCAGCTAAGATGCGTTTTGTGGTGCCAGAGTTGTGTCTTTGTTAGGCACAGTATGTGCTTCATTGCAAAGTGGTCTGTGGTCTTGCAACTTTGACATTTTTGAAAGAGTTTGTAATTATTCGTTATGTAAGTACTGAAGATGCCGGGCTACTTTGCTTAAATTACCTAGTTGCATGCATAAAACCTGGTCTGTATTAGTGTATAAAAGTGCATTAGTTTACTAATCTGTGAATAGCTGAGAGCTGCTTGCATTTCTCCTGTACTTGGTTGGGTGTTCTGTCCTATGCAGTAAGGGAAGTGGGGGACTGGTAGTAACTGGCATACAGATCAGATCCTGTATTCAGTCGTGTAAGTCAAGCAGATTGTAGTTTGCTCTGCAGTCAAAACCAACTACTGATTATTTCTATTTAATTCCTTAAAAAAAAATCACTTCCAAAAGTGGCACTGAATGGGCATAGTACCTCTTAATGGTTATTTATTAAAGTGGAAAATGCTTCCTATCATTATTGTGAATTAATGGAATGATTTTCTGTTTTTAAAAATACTAAATGCTAGTTAAGACATTAGATTTTTTTTCTAAATGTGAAACAAAAATGAACAGTGCTGCCTAAAACCTACTTGCAGATTCTCTAAGTAAGTTTCTATTGAAAGGTACAGCAGCTGAACTTCGACAACACAGGGCAGTAAGCAGATGTATTTCCTGTGTAGTAAATCTGCCATAAAGCGAGTCTCTGGCATTTCCCTGATTGTGGTTTTAGTCACAAATTGGAATGATTGTCCATTTATAATATTTTCAAGTTCAGGTGTTAAGATCATCACTGTCTTTAAAAGAAGTTTACTTGCAGTTAACTTTTAGAGAAGATTGAATGTTTTCCTTTCCTTTTGCTTGTGTAAAATAAAACTGATGAAATAATTGCAACAGATATAAGTGGCATTTCTTTTTAATTAAAATAAATATGCGATGTAAAATTGCCTGGGTTTAAAATGCACTAACTTAATCTTCTGCATGTTTTGTTTTATTTTTACAGGGTTTGTGGATGCACTTAGATGTTTGCAATGAGCACTGTGGCTGGCATGCCCCAGTGTTTTGGATACCAATGCATAGGACTCCGTAGTAATCGAATTTATCAGAAACGAACGTCATGAGCATAGTGATCCCATTGGGGGTTGACACAGCAGATACTTCTTATTTGGAAATGGCTGCAGGCTCAGAGTAAGTATGTGAACATAATTTGTAAGTTTTCTTCCTTATTTTATAATTACTTTTATTTTTTCCTTCATGACTGTTTTTTGAATGCAGTTGGAGAAAACTTAAAAGTTTCCCTAGTTTTGTTGAATCTTTAATTACTTAAATTAATAACTGTCACTTTATTGTTATGTCAGTTTCTTCCCCTTGAGGGGGAGCAAAGGAGAGAGTAGCTGAATGTTTCTACAAATGCATATTTTTCTTGCTTATCAGACCGAGAAATAAAGATGCTGCTTGGTTTATGCCTCATACTTGAAATATTTGGCCATTTCAGTGTCCTTTTTAACTACATGTTGAGAAATTTTTTGATTTTACACATTAGAAAGATAAATTAATTTGGTGCATTAAACTGCAAGAAAGTAGTAGTAATTAAGACAAGGGTGCATTTCATAATGAAAATTGAAGGCCTAGTGTAAACGGCTAATACTGTGTCTTCAGAAAGTTACTTGTAATTGTAAAGCTAGTAGAAAGTCATTCCTTTAGTATCTGTGTTTAAAGGGTTACAAAGAGCCAATGAAATCATGCATTCAGTCAACTGGCTTTGCATGAAATACTGTAGTGTAGTGGGTTTCTGGGTTTTGGGTATGGGAGGGTGGCTTGTGGCTTTTTCTATTAGGTTTGGGGGCATGTTGTGCATGTGTGGTTTTTTGTGTTGTGTTTTTTTTTTCCTATTTTTCCCCCTAGTCTTCTGTACAGCATTGGTGGGCTAAGGTTTATGTATTGATCTCTGACTGGATAAGTTTCTTGTCAAACCTTTCCGTATGTGTAATGTCAATATGACTGTCAAATGTTTAAGAAGCAAGTGGTTTTGTTTCCAAACTTTGAAGGAAAGTTTGAGCAGAACTCTAGAACAGCTTTTTAAAGGGATGTTTCTCAGCTGTGCTTCCAGTTATATATGAGGCTATTCTAGGTTTGTGCCATTTATTTGAGGAAAACCTAGAATTTGCAATTCAAAATTTTTTGTTATATTAATTTTTTAAAATTATTTTATGTTTTCATATTATGAACACTATTTACCTTGGTGCAGAAAATTTTTTAACTTGAGTGAACCATTCACATTTCTTTTCCCTGTCTTTCCTTGTGCTACTCTTTTATGTTTAGAGAGGGTCATGGCTCCTGAGGTTGCTGACATTCCTTGCAGAGACAGCATGTCACATTGAAATTAAAATAAATAAATTCAGTTGTCAGCAGAACAACCCAGTTAGGAGCTGCTTTTCTTCAGATGTTAAGTGGTTGTTACGAGTTATATGAATTCTTGTCATCTCTGCCGTACTCACACTGAAATGTGTAGTTGTGTGATTGGCATATGCTGATTCAAAAGCCATACCACTGTCGCAAGAAATGTGACACAAAGGTGTGTCCCTAACCTACCAGCTTACACAGTTGTAAACCTATTCTCTCACATCTCTGTACATTTTCTTCCTGAGAGTAGCATGTTGGATATAGAGTGTATTAATAACAGTCATCGATGGTCTTTGAGCAAGGGGTTTTCCCAAGAGGGAGGAGCTAGAATTTTTCCACTGTGAATGGCAGGTCTGATACTGCTTCTTCAGTTGCTGAAGCATGAGCAAACACAAGAATGGGGGAGTGGCAAACTTGATGATGCAGGAGAAGAAGCTTAGGGAAAAGCTCTTTGTGTAGTGCTGTCTCTTAGTGCTGAAAGATTTTTCCTTATGCTTTGAACCAAGGCATAAGCCTATTAAAAAAGGGGATAGTTTATATGACTAGTAGTTCCACATATTATTTTAATAATTGTAGCAAATAGCTGTGTGTAGAATAGCCTACTAAGAGTTTTAAGGATCTTAAAAATTGGGTGAAATTGTTTGTTTCTTATGTTACATGTACTTAAGTGGGGTCTTCAGATAGATCTTCATGTCATCCTAGTCAAAGCACACATACTCCACCTTTACTTGTAGATCTTACTAAAGATGAGGATGGTGTGACTTCTTAGTGGTAAGGCCTTTGTAGTAGTAAGCAGAACAAGCCATTTTCTGGAGGTTCAAAATGTGCTTCCTGGCTCAGAGAGTGCTTGTGTAGCTTTGAGCATGAGTATAAGCTGCATATTGGTAAATGCCATTGATGGTAGTGCTTTTCTGCTTTTAGTATCTATACACGTTTTTTAGAGAGAAGGCCTGTATAGTAAACCTCACAATCACAGTGTACAGATCACTGTACCAAGTTCAGTCTCCAGGAGAAAAAGAACATTGGTGTAGTCTTAAATGCAGATAATATCGGGCCAGCCTGTACTTGTAGGGCCTGCTCCACGATGCTTACTTAGGTAGCAGAGCCCATTCCCTGCTAGAGAAGCAGTCCTTGGTTCTTGTCTAGGTGTTGAAGCCTGTCAGACATCTTTTGCTGGATGAAATGTCTTGAAACAGAAAATGTTGTTTCTCATGCAAAATATATTGTATTCTTATATCTGAGATGACCTTCTGCTGTATACTGTTCAGGTATGCTCGTACAAACAGGAAATAAACCTGAACTCCTTGAAAATTAGACCTATCAAACTGGATTGTGGAAGATTGATGTTGCTGAGCTTGCATTTGGAGTTCTGTCCCATTTTCAGGATGTACCCTTAGCTAGGTTTTCTCAGCCTAAAGTTGGCACACCCCATCTGTCTTTGAGTGTTTTAGTGAGATTTTGTTTCCCATTTGAAAATACACATATTTATGGAAGTGGTTGATGGCCCCACAATGCTAACTGATTGTATTTTGGGTATTAGTCCAAAATTGTGTGCGCTTTTTTTTTGCTTTTATTTTTTTTAATTTGTTACTAAATGGTCAGAAAAAAACAGTGTTTAAAAGAAATGGAGTGGGGGAGATCACGTTTTAGAGATGAATTGACTTTCTTTGAATTATTGCCGGTCGATTTCTTTAATATGAGTTAACTAACTAGAGATGTGTCGAGATTGAAGTTTTTCTAAATTAACTGGTCTTGCGTGTTGCTTTTAGTTTCTCACTAATGCCATCTGCTGGCAATATGTAGAATATTTTGTTTCCATTTTAGATACGAACACTAGGAAATTACCCAGAACATGTTTCTTCACTTGCTAAATGAAAATTCTCTCAAGGCTTTTTTTTTTTTTTTTTTTTTTTTTTTTTTTTTTTTTTTTTTAAATATGGGCATTTTTTATTTTTTAATTGATTTGAGAAAATATTATATTTCTGTGTTCAAGGTACAGGAATGTCTTAAATCACTGCAGCCCAAGAGCATGTGGAAAACTTTTGTCTAGAGCTTTTTGTTGTGTTCCCTGTGAACATTTTGCACAGTTTTGAATTGCTGACCACAATGCTTAACAAGTAAATATGATATTTTAGCAAAATACCATGGTCAGTTTATCACAGTAACGTTTGTTTATTTAGGAAATAATACTGACATTTTGATCAAGCTTCCTATGTACTGTGTTGTAATACAAACATTTCAGTTTTGATGAAAATCAAAAATACAATAAATACCTTTCTTAGTTACACAGTAAGACTGCAGTTGTTTGAGGTGAAGCTGAAAAATGTGGTATGATCAGAAGGCTGACAGGCTTAGTACCTCAGTCTCTGACAGAACTGGCTAATGTCCAAAAATGCAAGCAAGGAAAGCCTCACAGTGTTCTCACAGATCTGAATGCTTACACTTTTTCCTCCTGAAAACTTGCTTTCTGGGATAGCTGTAAGGATGCCAACAGCGAGATGAGGGGGTGTTTGTCAGTAGTACACTAGTTAGTACCTTGCTGTTTGGGCCCTGGTACTTAAGCCCAAAAAATATAAAACTTGATTTTTAAATTAGGTAGTATCCCATGCTTTAATTGTCTGTACAGTTAAATATTTTGCCAAGAGGCATTTCATCTCAAAGCTGCACAATTCTGAGATGCCTATTTCAGAAGAAGGGCTTGACCTTTGAACAGACAGGAGTATAGAGGGCATCTTTTCTGTTTGAGGTCATGCACATGGTTGGCAAAATCAGGAGTAATAAGGAATTCAGTAACCTGTATCAAAGTTGATTCTGTGTCTGTCTCTGTGGAAAAATGGTGCTTATTCTGTACTGCTTTATGGGGTCTCTATCACTTCTGTGTTGACATCATGGAAAAGCCTATGATGGTTCATTTCTAGCTTCAGTGAATGCTCTTGGAGCTCCTTCCCATAGTTCTTGGTTTCTTTCCCACTTCCCCAGCCCAGTGCAGTGGGTAAATGGAAGAGTAACAGTTTCATTCTGAGGTCTAGTGAGCATCTGTTATAATTGAAAATAGTGTCTGTGTCTGGATAACCATTTTTCAGAAGTTTTACTGAAAGCTGACCGTGCCCCATATTTTTTGATAGTGCCTTTCTCTATCACCTGATTTTTCTCCTGCTGTTTTTCTGGTTTTCCTTGTTCAAGTAAAGATGTGCCTTTTTCTTAGTAACAGTGTTCTCTGAATCTGTTTTATGAGTGTTAAAACTGTTGCTGATAAATTAATCTTTTTGGAAGCTTTATGCTTCTGCTTCTTAACACTGTTATGCCTGTAAATATTAAATTCTCTTAAGTGCTTTATATATTGCTAGAGTAATAAGAAATGGATGTAGGTTGTTGGGTGTATTGTCTTGCCTCATATCTTGAAAGAGACTGGACTGTGTTTTTGATATTTGCAGTCAGTTGATGAAATATGCAACCTTTCTTTTTAGGACACTTGCATTCTGGTATCTTTCAGTGAATTTTCCTGTCTTTAAGTAGCTGGTATTTAGATCATAGTAATACTTATTTTTAATGAAGGAAAATCTCCTAAATTAATCCTGGATGGCTTGTACCAGAATCCCTTCCTGCCTGTCCTTTATCAGTAAGCCTTCCTGCTTGGAAAAGTGGGTATTTTCCAGCCAGACCTAGGTTGTGCATTGAACACAGAGTGAGTAAGAGTGCCCACGCTACTGCTTGCCCCATTCAGGAAATGGGGAGGAATAGCAGTAGAAGCAATGCAGTGGTCAAGACCTGCTTGTTACTGCAGAAGCTAATTTCTGCCCTAGTCATGATGGATGCATAGTTAATACCTTATTTGCTGACATTTTAGTTAGCTAGGTTGTCAGAAGGATTACTGGAGTATAGAAAAGATGTGTAATTTCTGCACAAATGTGGTGGCAAATAGGTATAAGTAGATCAGCCGGACAGGCACAATTTTTTCATCTTTTGTCTTTATTTTAGTCATGAGCTAAAGTTCTAAGCTGCTTCTAGAAGCTAATTCTAACAAACTCCAAATAAAGTTGTATTTTCAAATTGTGAAGGGGTGTAAGAGTAAATGAGGGTTTTTTTGGATTTATGAGGTAACGAAGAGCTAGTGCTGTCAGACTGGGTTTGTCTCATGCTAGTCAGAAGTTGTATTTTTAATGTTAGTACTTCACGTGATTTGCATGCTCATGTGTTTGTTCACTCTCTCAAAAAAAAGGCAGCTGATGACTTGGAGACAGTAGTCTTTTAAAGCCCTCCCCCAGAAGTGCTTTTAACTAGTTTCCTCTTAAAAAATTTAATCACGTAGTAACTTCACATGGGAAAAAACTCAAAAGAAGAAATGAGCCACCAAACCCATTAGGTAGGACACTTCCAAAGAGATGTGAAAGTACTGCATTTTGTTCAGAAGGTTAATGATTAATTATATCTTTTCCAAAAAGTAACAAACGTAAGTTGCTGTAGTACTAGTATTGCTTCATGGCATAGCAAAAAAGCCTCTAATTAATATGTAAGAAAAAATCCCATCAGTATCTATTTTAATTTAATATTCAGAAATACCAAGTTCATTTTAAAAATCAGCTTAAGGAGTTAGTAAAATGTGTGATAGGAAGTAGGGAAAAACACATAATAAAATTAGAAAACTGAACCAGACTTGATTTGTAATGCGAATCAAGTCCACTTCCGGTTTAAATGTTGTTATTTTATGGTGCTTTGTTTTTGTTTAAAAAAACCCTGCACTTTAAGTAACCTGGATTCATTTGTCTTAGTGTGATTAAATCATATGGTAGCTAAAAATCTGCAAGTTATCTCAGTCATGCATACATGAACAACTGCTCGAGAAAGGCTGTGAAGATGTCATTTCTTGTGCTCAAATAGCTCGTCCTACTCTAGTGTTCCTTTATCTTTCTTGTTTTCTTTTGTGGATTAGCGCACATCAACCATCGTTTGTATATTGAAGAAGGCCCTGCCTTTGATATAAAACCATGTCTTACAAATTGTCACCACCTTTTCCTTTCTATTTCGGGATAAATCGGTAGAAAGTGCCTTGCCGAGATGACTTGCGCTGGTGATGGTTTCTGCCGTGGCAGCAGGCAGTGCGGGTGGTGCCCCGCCATCGCCGCTGTGTGTCGCTGCAGGGCTCGATGGCGCTGCAGCCCTCGGGAGGCAGCGGGATTCCTTTCGGCAGCTTCTCTACCGCTCAGTAAGGGGGCTGCTGCGGGGGTTGCAAGTGTGTCCCTGCCCCCATATGCTCCTTTAAACAGGATCAGCAGGGAATTAATTAGAAGTTGTGTCCCGAGTACCTCCAATTTATTAATATAAATTACATAGTAATTGCATTTGTTCTTCATCTGTCTTTTGTCTTGCAGACCAGAATCTGTAGAAGCTAGCCCTGTGGTAGTTGAAAAATCGAACAGTTATCCACACCAGTTGTATACCAGCGGCTCGCATTCACACAGTTACATTGGTTTGCCCTATGCAGTAAGTTTTGTGCAAAGCATTCTGTACGAAACATGTTATGTAAAAAACTGCTGTTTTTTTTCTGGAAAAACTGATTCATGCATATATTTCTATATCTCATTGGGAGTTGGGTAAGTTTGCTAAAAATGGTCTGTCAGAAGCAGAACATAGTGCACTTAAATGTACAACATAATTGAGAAGTTAGAATATAAGACTGGATTGGGATATAAGTAAAATTTCCACCTTTTACTACAAAAATAAGAAGCCTGAAGTTCTTTGCCAGATGTATCCTTATATTTTGGCTTGAATAACCATCAGTGTTGAGCATTTACGATAAATAACCTTTTAACAAAATTCTAGGACCATAACTATGGTGCTCGGCCTCCTCCAACGCCTCCAGCTTCTCCTCCTCCATCAGTGCTTATAAGCAAGAATGAAGTAGGCATATTTACCACTCCCAACTTTGATGAAACCTCCAGTGCTACTACCATCAGTACGTCAGAGGATGGAAGCTATGGAACGGATATTACCAGATGCATTTGTGGCTTTACACATGATGATGGATATATGATCTGTTGTGACAAATGCAGGTAATGCATAGTAAAATAACTTAAAAAGTGCTTAAAGCTTAAGGCTGCATTGGAAGTAAATGTAACTAAATGATGTTTTAATTACGGTGAGTCACAAGAAATTTCCTTCCATCAGAAAAATGCTTGAAGGGTGTGGTTTTCTAATAGGTAACATAGTTAAGGCAAGTGAGTATTTTATAATTGAATTCTGGTTAGACTTGACTACTCATTAATTTGGTCATGCCTTAGCTTGTGCATTGCTGCTTAATAAAGGTATATCTTTCTTCCCTCTAAAAAGCATGTCTCTGGTACTCTGTCCCAAGTTATTTGTTAGTATAGTAAAATGAACACCTAGGCGTTACTTACTCTGCATGTACTGAGTAATAAAGCATCTTGGTGAACTTCGTATGGGAGAACCAAAGAACTTGAAGGATGCAAAATAATGTGAAAGAAATTTCTCAAATATTGGTTTCTCTGTGCATGATTTTCTGATTATTCTTTATTTTTCAACAGATTTAGTTAATAAATATGAAAAGACTAACCTAGATTCTTAGTGGAGAAGCTAAAGTTAAATGTATAGACTTCTGAGCTTATGCTTAAGCACCTACTTGATCCCAGTATAATAAGAAACTGCTGTTAAATACTTGGAATTGGAAAGATAAGATCCGAAATTTTTAGAGCTGATACACTTAACAGAAGACAAATCATGTGTTTCTACTCAATAATAACCTGGGTTTTTTACATTTGGTTAATGAATGCTGCTGGATTTGTTAGATCTTTGTATATTTACAAAATTGTAGTTATAGCTTATTAAAATACTAATTTGAGCTCCATTCTTCTGTCTGCTTATGTAACAAGCTTGTTAGTAACTTCTGATGGTCCTTGATTCTGATAATCTTGCTCATTATTTTGAAGTGTATTAACATGTTCTTCCAGCAGTGGAGTTATAGGCAGTCACTAGTTAGGTAGAGTGTTTTTCCTTTGAAGAAGAGATTCTCTGTGAGGAGTTGTGAATTTACCACAACTCTTTCCAAGTGGGAAGATAAATATTTTTGTGTCACTCATCCTTCTAGCAGTGTGGGGATGAGTGTAAACTACTGTTTCAGATTAGCCTGCAGTCTAGCAAGCAGTCTCTTCCCTGACAGTGGGAAACGGTTAAAGCTCTTTCTATGCTGTACAACAGTACTACCAGTTTACAACAGGGTGTATAAAAATGTGCATATAAGGAAATCAAACTGTATCTTAGTGTCTATATAAAAATATTTTATGTACTTGTTTCTAAAAGGGAATTGAATCATTTTGTTTAAAACCAAACCACTTGTTGCTATGTAAAGTATAAATCTTGTTGCTGAGGATATTTGTTTCTATCTTGTTCTCTATTGTGATAATTTACCATTTTATTTCTGCTGTTAGAGAAAAATGTCCAAGAGAGAAAATGAGTCAGCTAGCAGAGTGCTGGCAAAGACAATGATTGAGATGTAGTTTTGGGCAGTATTGAATCCGAGTCAAGATGACAGTGAAAAAAAAAAAAAAAAACAAACCGAGCTTAATTTCTCTGTGTATTGTGCATGCAGTTTTTAAAATTGTACTTTAAATTTGGGGGTTTTTTTTGGTGTTTTTGTAGTGTCTGGCAGCACATTGACTGCATGGGGATTGACAGACAGCATATTCCTGACATATATCTGTGTGAGCGTTGCCAACCCAGGTAAGTGGTTTTATTGATTTTGAACTCTAAAACAGTGCACAACTGATATTTTTCTAAGTATCTGAACATTCAGTTAGTTTACTATTTATTTTATGATAGTCAGTGGGAAATGTTAGAGGTCTGTTTTAATGCTTAAATTTTATTTTCTAATTTCAGGAGTTTAGATAAAGAGAGAGCAGTGCTGTTGCAACGAAGGAAAAGGGAAAATATGTCAGGTGAGTAAAATTTAAAGCTCTTTCCTTAGTAAAGGTCATAAAATAATTATGAATTATATATGCACACTTAAAGAGTGCATATACGTGGTTCTTGCAGTTTTGAGAGCCTTTGGCATTTAAGGTTCAGTAAATCGGTGCCTTTTGCTTGACTGTATTGTTACCAAGATAACATCATACCAGAATTGTTGTAGTTCTACATGTTTTAGTAATGGTTTTCAGCCTGTGGGGTTTTTAATGGCTGTGCAGAATAATTCAATCTGTTGAACAGTGTTCCAGTTTCTTAATAAGCAATGTTGCTTTTATAATAACTATAATTCCTTTGACTAAGGTGCTGAAAAAAAGGTGGAAAAGCTTTAAGTTTCTTCTTTTGGGGTGAGAGAGGGTTTCTAAGTCTACTTTCATTCTGGAAAAAAGAGTTTCAGGAAGAAATCCGAATTCTTATATGTTGCATGTGTTTTGGGTGTTGTGGTACAGCTCTGGGTTTGTTTGACAATGGGAAAAGTTGCTAAACCACGTTAATACAATGTAGGTAATAATGATGTTTTGAGGGGTTTTTGCCTTTGATAACCAAGGTGGCATGTAGTGCAAGTACCTGTTTCAGTCTGTGTATTTTATGCAAGTAGTTCTCATACCTGTTTATGGGATTTCAAAACCCATCTGGCCTAACTTGTCAGGAGTTCTGTCTGGCCATTACCAAAGTGTGTTGTAGAATTCTTGGTTGGCAGCTGGTACTTTCAAGCTTTATTACAAAAGTAATAACTTGGGAGGAGGTCATCCTCCTAATTGTAATATGTTTTGCTCCCAGATCATGTCTCTGAAGTAGTGGATTGTGTATGTGTATTCTGAGATTTCTTTTTAAAATGCCATGTAGATATGGTCTTGCTTCCCCCTTTATGTGGCTTCAGAAAGTCTGGGAGGGGAGTGGCACAACTGCTTCACGGTGTGGTTGACACATTAATGCCTTAAGGGCATTAATGGCCTACTTAAAAAAAACACAATCATTTTTGTTTTGTCTGTTTCCATTTTAACAAAACCAAGCTTATTTTATACAGTTTTAAATTCTAAGAATTTTTAGAATTTTTGCTGATTCTGTTAAAATAGTAGAACAAGTAGATTTATAACTCACTTGGAGTTAATGCATTTACTGAGTGGTCTGATAGTAATGTGAAGTTGAACTTGAATTTTTGTAATGTATAGCGGTAGTTGATGATCTGAGCTACTTAGATAATCTCTTGGGATTTGTGCCGCACTGTTTTATCATTTACAGTAAACTTAAGGGAAGAGAGATTAAAACTCTTAGGAGGAGCTGACAAGATCTTACCTTTGAAGTTCATGTTTAACCTTTTCAGTCTCGATCAGTATTCTGAATCTGTTATATGCATTCAGTAGGAAAGGAAATACTAAATGGTAAAGCAAAAGTATTTTTAACTGTAAAAAGTTAAAAAGAAAAGCAGATTCTAGTTCTCTTTAATCTAAAATATGGTCAAAGTGCAGTATTGATTACTGTGATTTATAATGCCTGCTTACCCCTCTTCATTTTCATTTAGCTTGGGTGAATGCATTTCACATTGACTGCTATACAGTTTAGCTGGACTTAGTGATTTTGGGTATAAACTGTATGAGACAGTAAAATGGGCATTTTTCACTGATGATTTCAAGTAGGAAAAGCAAAAGTGGCATCAGTTTGAATGGATCTTCAACATTTTAGATACTTAACAGAAGCAGAATGTTATTTTGACTTAATTCTTAGTAATTTACAGGTGTTTGATAAAAGGTAAGACTGCATAATTTGGATGCTCTTCGATGAATAAGTCTATATATATAGGGCTTTTTCACTTAGATATGAGAGTTCTTTAGAGTATGCTGTTGTAAAGATTTCTAAGGAGTTGCTGGCTTAGCTCTGTTTCATCTGAAGGTAAACAGTGGCTAGAAAGTGGTCGATCAGTTAGTTTGCTTCAAGAAAAAAGTTTGTAATTGAACATTTCACATGAGAAAAAATAGCGTGTGTTAAGCTTTTACGTGTAACCACATCATCTTTTTTTTGGCAACATTTCTAGCCTGTTGTCTGTGGTTGCATGAGATGTTGATTTTGTTTTTCTGGTATAAAAGGCCAGTTCTGGTGCAGCTTACGGTTTGGTAGGTTACCTACTGTGATTCAGCGAAGGAGCGCCTTTGTTTACCCCATACTCCGTTGTATACTGGATGGTTTGGGTTCGGTTGGTGGGTTTGTTTTGGGGTTTTTTGGGTTTTGCGGGGTTTTTGTAAGATACAATGTCTAGAGGTATAAGTTACACAAGGATGTTGCTTTAAGCTGTTTGGTCTTGAAATTGATGCTGTCAAGATCACTTGCTGCTTATGGGTGAATGAATCTGGGCCCATAGCTTGTTGTGAAATTTGGAGAGTTAATATCTTGCTTCTGACATGTAAACTCAAGATCTCCCCTTAGTGTGCTTTTCCAAGGCTCTCCAAAGTGAAAGCAGGTTATGTAGGTTAGGAAGGAGTGTCTCAAAACAACTCCATGTAATTATATGTTCAGTTGAGGTAATTACTCTTTACAGTAAGTTAGAGCACAGTGTAGACAACAATACTGAAATGTTGCTTCCCTAAGGAAGACAGTGTTTTGTGGGGTTTGGGGCAAGGGGCAGAGGTGTCTGTCTATGATGTCATTTTTCTGTAGGCACTAGTGTATGCACTACAGACACTGACTGTTTTAAGTTTCTATCCTGGGGTTTCTATTTCTCAGGCATTGGTTATTCTCTTATTTATTTTTCTTTGATTAGACAGTTCTTCTTTCTGTGTGCTTTTTATGCTTGTTTAGAAAATATTCTCAGCAGAGATGTAAACAAACTCAGAAAACATCATCAGTTCCCAATTTATGAAGTATAATTATGTGTCAGGTAAGGTGTTCAAAAGAATAGTCAAGATGGTAAAATGGAGTTGTTTGCTGTACACAGAAGAATCCTGTTAAGGAGTGTTGTGAGCAGGAAAAATCCAGTGTAACCAGTAGCTGGAGTTCTTTATTTAGTAAAGAAGGTTTCGAGAATTAGGACTGCTGAGTGCACTGATTAAAGCAACATCCTTCTGAGATCAGAAGGAATGTTTTCCCTGCTCTCATATTAAGTATTTGTAAAGCCCGCTTCTGTGCAGTATGAGAAAGTTTTGTTTAGTGTGAAGTGTATTTACTGAATGCAGAATATCTGGAAAAGCTGCTAAAATCTGAGAAGCCTGTGTTGAGCACATGCAAACAGCAGTCTCTTATCTGTGGGCATCATCTCTCCTCCAATCCTCCCCATCCTTCATGGCCTTTCATCTTGACAGAACTAGGGTAATCCCGTTTCAGGTCAGGATATGTGTTTGTCTGACATAAATGCTGATGTAGGCTGAATTTCAGGCTTTGGCCTTTAGGTCTGTGAGAGCACAGCACAAAGAAAAAGTATCTGTCAGTTTGTGTCTGACCATTTCTTTTCCTGAGTAGCAGAATGTTACTGTTAGGGGATTTTGAGTACAAAAGGCTTATGGCTAAATTGACACTTTAACCCTGAAAAAGGCACTTGACAATGCAAATTGCAGCTGAAATAGTTGATTATGATTTACATGTGATTAATTAATAGAGCTTCCCAAGAAATGCTGGTCAGTCATTAATTTTAATCCCTCCTAAAACACAGTTGTCTGAGAGAATCCAAATGCCCTATTACAAGTAAAAGCTATATATAAGTGAATGAGTTAATGGATCTTACCTTTTTTGTTTTGATTCTCATTTTGCTTAAAATGGAATATGGTCATTAATTTCATTCAGAGAATGGAATTTAATCTGGTACCTTTTTCTTACCTTGCATTACAAACCTCTTAATTACCAGTTTCTCACTGGTCCTTCATTTTCATGCTGTTGCAGGTGTTGGTGATTTTTGCATATGAGTGCTTGGAGCATTTGTTAGTATGAATTTTTGTGTTTTGAAAGTAGATGTAGAGTAACTAGTGAATGTTCTTTCTGTAGTACTTGATTATTTATAGAACATTCTTTTGTTTTAAAGATGGGGACACCAGTGCAACCGAGAGTGGTGATGAGGTTCCTGTGGAACTGTATACTGCTTATCAACATACGCCAACAACAATTACTTTAACTGCTACAAGAGTTACAAAAGTCAATGATAAGAAGAGGAAAAAAAGTGGAGAGAAAGAACAGAACATAGCAAAATGTAAAAAAGTAAGTGGATGTAATTTCTCTTATTACTTTGTGTTACAAATTATAGCTATGTGACATTTCTTACCAAGAGACACTGATTTAAAAATCAGGCTATTTTACTGCCTGGTTTTAGCTTGAAATGTATTACTCTGCAGTAAATGATCATCTTCTTGGATGACTGACTACTCCTTATTTCACCAAGTTCAGTTTTATAATTGAATCAGAATCTCACCACAGGAATTCCATTTACTAGACTATTTGAAATAGTTAGAGGTGGTGCCGAGCAAGCTTTGGAATACCCAAAGAAAATTCCTTGAAAGACTTCATTTGTGGTGGCTTTAAGTACATCACATCAGTTGTCCTGATGTGACTCCATTTATTTGAGTAGAAATTGTTGGAAGTGTGCTGTCAGAACGTTAGCTGCTAAACTAATTAGAGTAAAAAATACTGACATTATACAGTTAATAAGAAGTATAAACAGTATAATCGATGTGAAGACAAAACATTTGTGAACAAGTAAAGTACACAGAACTTACAAACAAGTGGTTTTCATAGTTAATTTCATTGGCTTGAATGAGAATTTTGTCCTTTAAAACTTGAAAGTCAGAATGAGCTATTGATGTCTTTTTGGAAATCTTTAGTAAAGTGTTTCCTTTTGATTGAACAATTCTCAATGCAAATCTATTGCTGGATATTCTTCTGTTACCTCGGATATTTTGGCTTGGATTCTGAAATTCTGGAGAATAAAGTCGTAATGTGAGAGGGAGGTAGAGGTACCTGTCTGCTGTGCACTTCGGTTGGAATGCTGAATTGGTTTTTAAAATACATTTTGTGAGATGTAACCTCTGTTGTTTTCATCTTGCATGTTTAATTGGAAAGTTGTTAATTTCATTTTCAATTTCATAAGTGACTTTGTATTTCCTCCAGTGAATATGAATATCTAATTTTATTCCAGGCATTTCGAGAAGGATCCAGGAAATCGTCAAGAGTAAAGGTAATGTGATTTTGTTTGGGTTTTGTTTCAGACCTTAACTGTACGTTACTTAAATAATAAACATCAAGAGCATAATTGGAGCTATACATTAAGCACTACAATATTCTCTTCGTGGTAACTAATATATGACGTATGCATCACACTGATTTTAAATTGAGGTATGAACACTACATCTTTGTCCTGTGAAATTAACTGAAATAATTAGTGCAAATTTTTATTTCAAGAGCCAGTGGATTAATTTGAGCTCATGCGTGCTATTCAAGGGAGTAAAATTGAGTGAACGTCTCATTTGAACTTAGTGGCTCCAGCTTTTCATAACTGTTCAGCAGCAAAATAATGAAATGGCTATACTGACTTTGAAAACCAAGTTAGTGGTTGTCCTCTGTCAAACCTCCATCTACACCTGATGGAACTCCTGGATATCTGGTGGGATTTTACTCACTGATACTGGCATAGTCTGGGGGAATGATTTTGGGATGTCTGCTTTGTAAGATTTAAGTGTTACAGCAGTCTTTAAATTCTCTGTGACATAAAAATGTGCATGGTGTGAGAATTAGGTATTTCCATAGTTCGTGTATGCTTGGTATATATAAAAACAAGTGGGATGTAATTTATGCGTCAGATGTGTAAGATGTGCCTTGCAAACAGTGGAGATGGAATTGGGGAAGAAAAATCTCTAATTTTGTGGGTTTTTTAATTGTGGTGCTTGTGAGGTTCCATCGTTTTTCCATGGTTGTCTTAGCATCACACCTTTGAAATGCTGTTTGCGTGTATGGTTTTCTTCATGCACAGAAGAAATGTAAACAGGTACATTGAATTGCTGAACTACTTGTGTTTTATTAATGTTTAATAGTGTCTCTGCTCAGGTGGATAGAAAAGGGAGCGTTGGCTGGCTGCTGCTGTCCGTAAGGAGCTTTGGTTGGCTGCAGCCTGGCTGCTGCTTGTGAGGTCTGGAGGTACAATGGCACTTTCTTTAAAAGTGAAAGGATCTGAAGCACTGCAGAAGAAAATTGTATAGTGAGGAGCAGATAAAGAGAGAGAAATTTTATGTGCAAAGCCTGTAACATTTGAGTCACAACCTTAATGTAGCAGGTGTATGATTAGTAAAGTTTAGTAAGTTATGCAGTGGAAGAAAAGATATGGCATGATCTGTGAAGCTGAAAGGGGAAAATCAAGTCTATGTATTACGGGATAAAAGCTGGAGTTCTCTCTATTTGCATATGTTCACAAAAGTTGAGTGGGCAGGGAGATCTGACCCTCCAACTCCTGCCCTTAGATTTGTGATGCAGTGCAGTTGTGGGAGGAAACAATGTCACACTCCATTCTCATCCCACTAAGAGCAGGAATCACTGTTGTGGAGGGAAAGTACTCCTGAACTTGGGTGATACTTAGTAAATAGTAAAATTCTTGAAAGGACAAATGTAATGGGACTGAATTTAACTCAGTGTTTTTAAGTAATACAAAGTTTTATACCAGACTTGCTAAAAAAAAACCCGAACCATAAATCAGTGGCATACCTTTGCCCGTCATTTTGTGTCTTGTTGTAGAATTTTTCTTTCTGTTTTAATGTCTTATCTTCTAATAGCTGGTCACTTATTTCAATTTTTAGGGCTCAGCTCCTGAGATTGATCCTACTGACAGTTCGAACTTTGGATGGGAAACGAAAATTAAGGCATGGATGGATCGTTATGAAGAAGCAAACAATAACCAATACAGTGAAGGTGTCCAGAGGGAGGCACAAAAAATAGCTCTCAGATTAGGCAATGGAAATGACAAAAAAGAAGTCAGCACCAGCAATCTGATTTTTAAACCTCCGGTAGAGGTAATGAGCTGAGCCTTGTTGTGTTACTGCATGCTGTGTTTGTGCCCTGACATTAGATGCCTTAAAAAAACCCCCAAACAAACGAAAAAATAAACACAGGAAAAAGCACTATAAAAAGGGACTTCACATTCCCTTTCTGTTCCTTGTTTCACCAGATCTGAGCATTTTAATATATTTTTCGGAATTTGTAACAGGTTTTTTATACATTCTGTACCACCCCAGTTATGTTTACATTTGCATATCATTTATCCTAAAAAGTAGCTAAGATGTTAGTCTCAGCCTGAACATTGAGTTGCCCCTTAGAGTGTCTCTTGATACACAGTCAGCTTTAGTCAACTTTGCTGCTGTTTCTCTGTGAGGGATACCTGGAGTGGTTAGAGTAGAAAGAATCATTGAAATTGAATTTATTTTTTCCCCTACTATGTGTATCAAGATGTTCGTTGTCTACATTTTTCTTAAGGTGTGGTAAGTGCTCTGGATGTTCATGGGTGGTGTTTCTGGTACTGATTTTTTTTTTAATTCATGATCCTGTAATTTCTAGTTTATGAAGAAATCTGCAATGCCTTTTTCTAGCCTTACTTATCAGTAACTTACCAGTTACTTACAGGCTTAAAATCAGGGCCATGTAAAAGACTTAGCATTTTGTAGCAGATCTTGAGGAGTAGTTACTGTAGCAGATTAATGGAAGCATCTTTGCTTCTTTTTCTCAAAGACCATCATGGCCTATGGGACACCCTCCTTAGAGGAATATCCCTACTTACAGAGCCTTTTGCCTACATAGAGGCTACTTCCTTTTTCATTGGTGATGACAGTTATGAGAGGTGTGAGTTCACTAATTGCCAGGGTATGTATTGGTTTTTAATTAAAGCCATCCTTCCATCTACAGATAAAAAATTAATTTGGAAACTCTCTCAGGATTTTTTTTTTTTCAGTTGTTATGTTACTTCCCTGTTCTGTTTTTCCTTTAATGAATTGTGAATGTTGTTTTATGTCTGCATGTTTTGTTTTGTTTGAAGGAATTAAAGCTTTTTGAAAGTGTTGTGCAAAACAATGCAGCAATTAATCCTAGTGATGGTGAGAGTTAAGTGAACTTAAGGCTATAGTACTTAAATTGTGAGAACTGAAGTATGTTGATTTTCAGCCATGTCCTGAGGAGCTAGGGCCAGTGTTCCTTGTATCTAAATTGATAACTAGTAGCATCACTAGGGGAGCAGGACGGCTTGGACAGTTCAGTCTGGAGGTTTAATTACAAAAAGGAGGGGCTTTTTTAATTCATATAAAATTGTTTTAATAGTTGTGAAAGTATAATCTATTAATAATAATGGGAAAATGGTAGAAAATGAAAATTCATAGATGAATCTGTGTCTTTACAGAGTTACGTGCAAAAAAATAAGAAAATTTTAAAGGCCGCCAAAGACTTGCCTCCCGATGCACTTATTATTGAATACAGAGGAAAGTTCATGCTGAGAGAACAATTTGAAGCTAATGGATATTTCTTTAAAAGGTTTGTTCATTCCAAATGTTTCAGTGAAGTAACTGTTAAAATGGTGTTTGCGAGACTGTTGCTTCAAGTACAAGTGAATCTTAGTTACCAGAAGTGCCTTGTATTTTACTTTACCTGATTAAAGGTAATGGCATCTGGAACCTTTTCTGTCCCTTTCTCTTCTGGATATCCTTACAGATTTGTTCAGGAGCTAGTTTTCTCTTTTTTTGCTCCTTCCTGATTACAGGATTCCTGCATGCTCTGTTGGGTAGTTGTGCACCTTAAATCAGGAAATAGACAGGTTCTGCCATCCTAAAATAATTCCTATATTGGTAAAGGCTTTATCTTTTGTGAGAGAAATGGATTTTAAATCCATCAGGCTAAGAATGAAACTGGACTCGGGTCAGCCAGAGTTCTCTATTAGTTTACTGAGCTGTGTGTGACTGCTGCTTCCCTTCCTGTGGATTGTTTCAATGCTGCCACTATCCACGACCTCACCTACTTGGGAGTTTGCAGGCAGCCTGTTGGAGGAGGTAGAGCACACAGCTTTTGCTCAGTAAAGATAGAAGGGTTCCCTGGCCCTTGGAATAAGGGAACTTCAAGCATGACTTCACAAAGTAGTTGGAGGCCCTTTTCCTTCAAGAGGGTTGGTGCTAGTGATGCTGCAAGTGTTAGGCAGGGATGTGGTGGTCTTAGGTATTTTTAAATTATTCTATGTGGCATATAAATTTCTTGAGTTTCATTTTGGGGCCTGTCATAAGAAAAGTTTAAAAAATTGGAAAAATGTCTTTCATGTCTAGTGGTTGCTCTGTTAGTGTTCTCCCTTTCAATCCTATGCAGATGATACAGGGCTGTAACTCTTGTCTTGAGGTATTCTGAAAATATATTTGGGGAATGTATCTGCTAAAATCATGAAGCTTAAATATAAACATGTCATTCTTAGATTAACCTCCAAATTTGGTGTATTGTGCCAAGCATCATGTTACAAAGCTGCCTAATAAGAAGAATAAGCACTGTTTAACGTCTTCAAAAATTACCAAATTCCTGGTTTTCTTGCATGTTTTTCAGGCCATACCCATTTGTTTTGTTTTACTCCAAATTCCATGGGCTAGAAATGTGTGTTGATGCAAGGACTTTTGGAAATGAAGCTCGATTTATCAGACGTTCGTGTACACCAAATGCTGAGGTGAGCACATTTAGAAAGTTAAAAGCTATTTAGGTTTTTTTTTACTTCAGAATCTCTTTCTCCTTGAGATTCTTGCTAATTTGAGTAGTCCCTACACTTTTTATACAAGAACTTGAAAGTAATTCATGATAATATAATAAAATTCTCTTGACTATAGGTGAGGCACGTAATTGAAGATGGAACGATTCATCTTTATATTTACTCCATCCATAACATTCCAAAGGGAGCAGAGATTACCATAGCATTTGATTTTGATTATGGAAATTGGTAAGTATTTGAGACTGCTGTTCTAAATATATCTAATGCTTATTAAGTTACTTTGTAATTCAGAAGGGCTTTGGTTTTGTATCATTACTTTCTTGCATGTTTTAATAACACAAAGCTCCTTAGGCATTGTATTTACAATGAACAGTGTGTGCGTGGGCAGAGTTGTGTATTTTTATTACTGCATTTCTGTGGCCTGTTCTTAAGCCAGCTTGGATACAGTGCTGTGCAGACATGCCTTTGCTACTTGACCTGAACTATGTATGACCACAGGGCACGTGTGGTAATCAGCATGGGTTCAGACTATCTCAAGATACTCAGCACTGTTAAGAGTAGACACACTCCTTCTAAAAACACATAGTAGTTGTGTTTAGTACCTGAAACAACTGACAGCCTGTTTCAGTTGAACATGTCTGAATAACATGTTTCCTCTGTATCCAAGTGGAGCTTAAAATTGTGCAAAGTGACTCTGAGTTTGGTGTACTCGTGCTGTAAACTGTGTCTGCCTTCTTTGCATATAAAATGAACTCTCAGGCTTCTATCCACGTCTGTTTGTTTCGTGTTGGTTATATTTACATTAGGATTATACTCATGTTTTAGATGTCTTTTGTCTTTCAAGCAGAACACTAACCTTGAATTTTAAAGAATTCTGTGTGGCAAAGCTAAAGCCGCCAAAACTTCAGCTAACTGGTAGATAAGGTTTTTGAATTACAGTAGTGTTGTATGTTGTGGTGAAAACTTGGGTCACCTGCATTTTAACGTGGTCAATTTGCATTATAGCAGATGTTTAATGTGAAATATCAGTGATTCAGTATTAAAGGGTCTCATTGCTGTACAACCTAATCAAATGTGCCTTCTTGTGTTTTAATTACTTTCAGTAAATACAAAGTGGATTGTGCTTGCCTCAAAGAAAATCCTGAGTGTCCAGTTCTCAGACGTTCTGAGCCTACAGAAAACATCAATACTGGATATGAAACTAGAAGGAAAAAGGGAAAGAAAGAGAAAGATGTTTCAAGAGAAAAGGAGACTCAAAATCAGAACATCACATTGGATTGTGAAGGAGCAGCCACCAAAATGAAAATTGCAGACAATAAACAGAGGAAGCTCTCTCCCTCAGGCTGTCCATTTCTAATAATCAGGTACTGACACAAAGATGCTCAGAAATAAAAGCTTTTGAATACAGATACTCTCCTTTTATGGCCACTAAAGGAATTTTAACAAGTCACTGAAAAGCAGTGTGGAGATTTGTCAAAAGTCAGAATGATGGATAGCTATTTAGAATTATATATGTTATAGTCAGTTTTCCTTAATATTCATTGGTAATTGAAAGTATGTTGGACTTTTTCCTCTGAATGTCTTTGTGACTCTCTGATGTGAAGCCTCACGTTATGGTTTCAGGAACTCCCAGTCCATGCTGAAGTGCCTTTTGGTTAGTTTGCCTGTGTTCCTCAGAAGTATTTTCAACATAGCAGTAACCTGTAACCCTGCTCTTAAAACAGAACTCCATTTTAATGGAGCTGTGCAGCTCTTGTTTTATTCAGTTAGGAGGAGGAAAGTATGTTTTGAAACTAAATGTGTAGGTAGTATGGTAATGCTACCTTGTAATGTACTGTGATAGTAAATTTTAGATTAGGGTTTTTTTTGAATATTTCACTTTGAAAGAACTATTGGGAGGGGTCCATGACATAAATAATTTATTTTGCAGAGCAGCTATTAAAGGTAACTATTTATTCGATTAGATTGTTACCTCAGTAACTGTCTATATTTCTTCATTTTGAGGGTGGTGGTGATTTTTTTTTTTTTTTTAAGATGGTTTTTGATTATGATTTTGGGGCAGAGAAAAGGGAGTTACTCTGGGAGGGAGCAATTCTTTTAACATCATTTTAGGACTGAAGGAAATGAGGTGAAAATGAGCAGACTGACACCCAGGTTTCCTAAGATGATAAATTGTTCTGCCATGTTAGTAGCTAAATAGCTTAAAAATCTTGGAAGTCCAGAAGGCATACATGTGACTTGCAAATTATGGTCTCCAGAGAGGTGGTATTTAAACCTTCTGATCTTAAGTGATTTTTGATTTGTGTTTTGTGTCATGTTTTCAAGAAGTGGTAGCTGGTATATGGAATCTTCTCCTGATATTTTAATGTAATGTACAGTGCTTATGTAGAACAGTCACAGGAGAACTTGCATTGTTTTCAAAACTCAAGAGTAGGAATTGTGGGAAGAGTAAAGCTGTTAGAATTACATTTACATTTTCCCATACACTTTCTTTATGGTAGCATCATACATATCAGCCCAGGAAAAAAGCTACTGATTGCCTAGTTCCTATGTTTAGATATATATTTTAAGACAAAGCTTTGTCTAGTACTTTATGTAAAAGTGAAATTGCATATAGGACTAGTGAACACTTAATTGGTTTCAAAGTTCTGCTTTCATGCTTGTTTTTTCTTTCAAAACAGAAAACCATTGTTAGTTAGCTAACTTTTATGTTTCCATATGATATGGCACTGTCATTAGATTATATATAGTGAGTGTTTAAATGGAAAATATGACTTCAGTGGAATACGTTTCTGAGCTGAGAAAAACTTAGGTGTAATTGTTAACATTGGCATTCATTCTGTTTCACTAAAGGTAATACTGTTTTTTTGTGGGGGTATAATATAAAGCTCCTGTCCCTTTAACTGATTATAAAGTGGTTAGAGCAGTGGCCATTGTTAGTTTCCAAAAGTTTTCTTTGGTTTGAAGGTTTAATTCTGATACTACTTACTCCGGTGGCATGAGGGAATGGAGATGGAGCGCTTTCATCCTGATTTTGTTGGTTTGGTTACTTTTGATGTAGTGATCTGAGGATTCTTAATTCTGTGTAGCTTTTAGTTCACTGTAGTTTGCAAGAGTAGAATTTCTGTAAAACAGTTCTTTCCATCTTCCAGGAGCCAGATTTTATTGATGATATAGAAGAAAAAACTCCCATTAGCAATGAAGTAGAAATGGAATCAGAGGAGCAGATTGCAGAAAGGAAAAGGAAGATGGTGAGTTGGGAAGCAAGTAGCTGCCTAAAAGGCATCATTAAGGCTTAGTGCCACCTGCTCTGCCCGGGCTAATTGCTGCCTCTGTGGGCTTGCACAGTCTGCGCATGTGCAGGGTCACATCCTTACATGAACTGCTCCTTCAAATGCAAGGCTTGCTATTTGAGAGCAGTTCATCTGGGTTCATCACTGCTTTCTGACAAGAATCTGCTTTCATCTTCAATTGTGTCTGATGTTTTTAGTGTGTTTAGGTGATTTCTGCAATGCCTGTTTTAGATCTCATTATTTACTCTTTATTATTGCTTGTTATTTCTAATGGCCATTTTTATAGATAGCTTTGGGAATCAAGATTTTCACCTATTCTGTTTGAATTCCCTACTTGAGTAAAGAGTCTAAGAAATCCTAATTTTCTGGTTTTGTTAGAACAGTGTTAAAAAAGTAGCAAGGTAGCATCTTAAAATGCACTTTTTTTGTTAAATATTCAAAAAATTAAGCAAGTTCTTAAATCCAAAATAGGATTCTCTTGTTCATCAGGCTGGTATGGATGCAAGCCTTTCTTCAGAAGTCTAGTAATTGCACTGATTGTAACATGTCCCTTTAATCTGAGCTTCTGCTGAACTTGATCTTCGTGTCAGACATGCATTCAACATGTTTTGAAGTACTTAAAAAAATAGGAGAGCGAGAGTAATTACATATTTATATATATGAAAGATTCTGACTAAAACTGATCATGATTATTTTAAACTCCATCAGACAAGAGAAGAACGGAAAATGGAAGCTATCCTGCAAGCTTTTGCCAGACTAGAAAAAAGAGAAAAAAGAAGAGAACAAGCTTTGGAAAGAATCAGCACAGCAAAAACAGAGGTTAAATCAGAATGCAAGGAAGCACAGATTCTCAATGATGCTGAATTTATTCAGGTAGTTATCTGGAGCTTTATTTTAAAGCTAGCTTTTAACATTGCATCTTTCGTCAATTTGGATGATGAGCTGCATGTTAAGATGTATGAAATTTATTTTTTTTCCCTCCAAACTCAAATATGTGACCAAAATCTATGTGGTTCTTTGACATTATGTTTCATTAGCTCCTGATTTTTTTTCCGGATAAGATACATATAGAATTCTTTAAGGAAGAATTTCAGTTACATGAATTTATTCAAACATACATACACACACCCCAGCTGTGTAATTCAGTCTGTCTTTGAAGTTCAGGATAGAAGCACTTAATGAGTGTTGACTTTAGCCACAGGAGGTGAATGTCCTTAGGCACCCTCTGTAACCAGGGGAGAACAATTTGTTTCTTCAGTGGGTTTTTCAGGAACACATAGTATTATAATCTTTCTGTTATTTTAAAGGAAGTGAGTTAATAAAGTCTGGGATTTTTTTCTGAGTTCTTGCAGATGATACATAATGTTTTATAAACAATTTTAAACTCTGTTGTTAGTGGATGCTTCTTAGTTTGCAAATACTCATAATGATTCTCAGTCCAGGTAGTTTTCCTGAGCTGTGTGTGTCAGCATTTTCTTAAGTATCTTGACAAAGCTAAACACCTAGTAAATTATGAATTTCAGAAAGAATACTGGACTGAAAGACATCAAGATATAAGCAGTTGATTTCTAGCTTATGGACAAATGGATGTCAGTTCTTACACATATGTTGTGATCTGGCTGGTGATGGATGTGTGTGAATGCTGCTGATGATACAGCATGTGCTTGTGAGGAAACTACAGGAAATCTGTCATTTGCCCTCAAGGAAGAGAGAAGTATTGTAGTTTTGACAACAAAAATGAGATTGAGACTTTTTGGACCTGTAAAAGAAGAGGGAACTGACTTTTTTTTTGTTTTCCTAAGAAAGATAAGTAGCTCTAAATGTGTACGAGATCTGTTTACTGGACTTCTGTCTTGTCCCAGGAACCAGCAAAAGAAGAAACTGCCACCAAGCCCGCCCCAGCCAAAGTTAACAGAGCTAAACAGAGGAAAAGCTTCTCCCGGAGCAGAACTCACATTGGACAGCAGCGCCGGCGACACAGGACCGTCAGCATGTGTTCAGATATCCAGCCCTCCTCTCCTGATGTGGAAGTAACTTCACAGCATAACGAAACTGAGAATGCAGCACTGGTAGCTGAGCCTGAAACAGAAACTGTTGTTACAGAAATGGTTACTGAAACAGAAGCTCCAGCACTTAGTAAATGCCCTACTAAGTATCCAAAAACAAAGAAGGTGGGTCTCTTGAGGGATAGGGAAAAGATGGATCTTAAGAATTGTTTTTAAATTACATGCTGCTTCATCAGTATGCAACTGCATGTATGGGGTTTTTTTATAGTGTTTATTCATTTCTTGAAAAATCACCATTTTATAGCCACTTACTGGTAATAGATTAAAATATGTGTAACATCCTTTGGTGGAAGTTAGTTTGGATTTAAGACACTTCCAAAATACATCTTCAGGGCAGATTTGGAACAAAATGTTTTCTATATGGGCTTTCTGAATGGATTGCAATAATACACATAACCTAAACATAATTAAAGCTGAATTTAAAGAAAAACCCAAAGAAATAGAAGTTGCCTTTCTTTCCTTTGTTGATTATACGCTTCAGATAGCAAACAATATCTCCAAGGAAATCACTAAGTTCTAGTACTTCTCAGATGTCTGTTCTGAAGTGAATTGGATCTAAGCACCCCAAATGCGTATATGCATGTCTGGAGGGGAAATTCTTTACTCTTTAATGCCTTGTTTTTAAATTTCTTTCCATTAGACTGCATTGCAAAAAACTTGTACAAAATGGCAAAACATTAAAAGACACTCAGAAATCTTAAATCTGCAACTGCAACTAAAACAGTACAGGTTTCTGCTTTAAAATTCACAGAACATATTAAAAAGTATTGGTAGCGTGATTTACAAGAAGTCTTGAAAATTGTAATCAGGGGAGGAAGTCATAGGTCGAAACTTCTTGTCAAAAGAAAAATAACAATTTTGAGATAGTTTTTTATCTTAAACCCACAAGCATCATTTAGATTTTTTTTTTTTTTCCAAAAGGTACCTGAGTCGTTCTGTAACACTGCTTATTTGCATCACTGTCGCGTTCTTGTGATGGGGAACACTAGAACCTTTATTCCTTTCCTGCGTGTTGCATAGCAGAAAAGAAGGAAGATATCCTTAATACTATGAAACAGCAAAAAAGTGCAGTAAAATTCAGGCTTCAGAGATCTGTGAAATGTCTCTGCATTGCATCCAGTGTACCCTAAATGCAGAGAAGGTCTTGCTTTTAAAATTAATTAAATAAAAATGGATTTTTAAAATAATAAAATATATTATGATAATTTATGTTAAAGGCCTTAATATCATATCAATATTATTTAAGGTCCCATGTCTTTAATTCTGAATCACTGTAAAATCTAGGAGGTTAGTATATCTCTTCATAGAAACTAAAATCTATTGGCATTTTTTTTTTTAAACACTGAGCTAGCTAGGAAGCAATAGCCTTTTTAGACCAGTGTGTCTTTGTATTAAATTACACTCCATATACTATTACAGCTGAAGGGTGTTGAAGGCAGCTGCCTGACTGAGGCACAGTCCTGACACTGTGGAAATCTGATGAGGGGTTTCTTTAACTTTGGTCTTTTAATGTTGCACTCTTTCTCCTCAGTCTGCATGCACAGGCAAAAGTTTAAATTTTGGTTTAGAATCCTGTTACTAACAACTAAATACTGTTAATCTGGGCACTTGTATTGTCATGTTCAGTGAGAATTAAATGCAAAAGAACTAAGTGTAGTTTACAACAAAAGAAAATAAGTAAAACCCTTCCCCCAAACTGGTGTGTAAGCAAATCTGTACTAATTTTTTCTGCTGTCTCCATGATTTCTCTATAACTGACCTCATTCTTGCCAGGTATTCTTAAACTTGGAGCCTGGAAACAAACTGTTTCTGGTTTGTAATAGTTTGTAATAGCTGACAAGATGAATAATTGAACTAAACACTTTATAAAGGCCACTGGTGAACACACTCATAAAACACTAATTTTCTCTCTTTCTCTGTTTAGCACTTGGTTAGTGAATGGTTAAGTGAAAAGAGTGATAAAGCAGGGAAGCCTACAGACACTCTTCCAGAACGGCCTCTACGCATAACCACCGACCCTGAAGTTCTGGCTACTCAGCTGAATTCTTTACCTGGTCTCACTTACAGTCCACACGTATATTCAACTCCAAAGCACTATATCCGTTTTACTTCTCCGTTCCTTTCAGAGAAGAGGAGGAAAAAAGAACCTGTGGAAAACATTACTGGCTCTTGTAAGAAGGTAATGCTTCCCTTCATTACGGTGTTCTATCCCATATTAATTAAAAAGAAGTCTTTATTTGCTAGCATAAATTCAGGCAGAAAAAAGGTTGTTTAGCAAACCAGTCACGTTACACTTTTTGGAATGTTCAGCATTAGTTTTAAGTCATTAATTGGAACTTCTTGTTGTATTACAGCGTTGGTTGAAGCAGGCTTTGGAAGAGGAAAATTCAACAACAATTGATAGATTTAATTCACCCTCACAGGAGAGATCTAGAAGTCCAGCCATCAATGGTGAACATAGAAGTCCTTTATTACTGAGTGACAACTGTTCCTTAACAGGTGTGAAGCTTTTGTAAATACACTGCATAAGAACTATGTTGAACTAGCTGATTGTGGAGCACTGTGTTTTTTAAAGGGATGAGTTGATGAAAATTCTAGGGGTATTTGCATGTTTTCCTGATACTTTCTTTGAAAGAAATGCTTGGTTGCATTTGGGAGTTTTTACCTCTTTAATGTATATTAGATAAGAAACCATTATATCTCCTAGCATTTACAGTCAACAGAAGACTTAATGGTTTTGGTATTAGTATCAAGAGGTCAGGGTATAAATTTAATTTTCTATGTTTTCTGTATACTTAGAATCCCTTTTAAACTTGGTAGGCCGATGTAGGGCACCGGGGGAAAAGCTGTGTAATCTGGTAGGCATAAGAAAAAATTGGAGTGCTCTAAAACCACCTTTTAGCTGAAAAGTCTTTAAAATGCGTCAAAGTTGACTTTACGTTCTGTGGAGACGTAGGCAGTTCTACCTAGCATCCTAGCACACAGAATTCACTTATTGATGTATCTGTAGACTGTTAAGAATTTATATATTCAGGAAGCCTTCTCAGGCTGTTCAAAGTTCATCTCTCAGGAAGCCTACCCTTCAGACTTTTTTAATCTTAGAATTCTTTAATTTGGGATTCACAATTTCATTACATAAAGTACTTAAACAACTGTGATGGTTATATCTAGAAATCTTGTCACTTTTTTTCTGATTTTAACACACAGATCTAACCACACCACTAAAAAAACGAAGACTGTATCAGCTGTTGGAGTCTGCGTTCTCAGAAACCTCCACACCTACTCCTTCTCCCTATGCCACACCAACCCATGCTGACATCACTGCCTCTGAACCATCGTTGTTTGCTACTCCTCCGAGGGTAAAAACTGAAGATGAAGCTTGTCGAAATGGTTACAAACCCATATATTCACCAGTTACTCCTGTAACTCCATGTCTACATGGAAATACCATGCACTTTGAGGTGAGATTTATAGTGAATTTTAGAGCGTTCAGAGGAAGTGTTCAGACATTGCAGTGTAAATCAGGATTTGTTCTCAAGCTACAAAATGTGTGTGTGTGGGGGTGTTATTTCTCTAGGAGAAAAAATAAATTGACTTGCAATTTCTTCTTGTGTATTTAGAATATTTCCTCACCTGACAGTTCCCCAGAAATAAAAAGGCGAGCTTACAGTCAAGAGGTAAGGAAATTTGCAAAACCTGCAAATGGTATCTCCGTTTCACCTTGTATGGCTGCTCTGTTCTTAATGAATGCTTTCACTGACCATCACAAGTTTCTGAGAACTTAAATGTTAACTTCCCCTTAAGTTTTACTTGCTTACTGCTTTATATTTCCATCCTACCCATTATATTCTCTATTACAAACTGGTTTCTCTCTGTATCACTTAAAAATCCTGATTTGTATCAGGATCAACTCCTGTAATGGAAAGGAATAACTACTGCAATTTGTAGATAGGAACAGAAAGAGAACACTTTGCTTTCCAGGCTGTAATCAGATCCAGGTTAACATTTCTCCTTGTTACCAGCATTTCTTTGTTGATCCCAGTTATGCTGAAAGTGAGGCAGCAGAGCAGAAAGTTAGTCAGCATAGGTGGTGGATTAGTTGAAGAGCAAGTGCTGTTGGAATATGCCTGGGTACTCGCAGCCTGCATGATGCATGTGTCCTGCTGTGGGGCTTCATCCTAAAATTTGGAAGTGTCTTGGAAAAACTTCTCCTTCCTTCTCCCTCTTTGAAATAGATGTTTTGACACTGAGGAGGATTGCTTTTAAGTTCAAGCAAGTGCTTTCTAGCTTCCTGGCCTGGGACTTGCTCCTTTTGAAGCTCCTCCCCTTCCTCTGCCAGTCATAAATAAAACCTGGCACGTAATGTTTATTTTTACTTTGGTTAATGTACCTTTTATTAAAATGCTTTAAACTAACACAGTGGAATTCTACAGCCAGACACTTAGTTCTACTGTTGCCATGAATAGCAGAACTAAGTGTCTGGCTGTAGAATTATTCCCTAAAAATAAATAAATTCATGGTACTGGAAGGCCTTTAATCCCACTTCAAGGCACATCCGAATGTCAAACAGTTGCAGGCTTGATGGAGTGTGGAAAAATAGTTATGTGTCTTTTCTTCTTGCAGGGTTATGACAGAGCATCAATTCTAGCACTGAATTCTTTCAGAAATTCCAACCTGACAGAAATGGGCCTGCAAGAAATAAAGACTATTGGATATTCTAGTCCAAGGAATAGGACTGATGTCACACGGCAGTGCACTGGAGAAATGGAATCTGTGTCAGACCTCCAGCTGGGACTCGAAGTAATTGAGCAAAGTGCACTGCATAAAAACCTGGAAGCCCCCGCACATGATAGGACTGAGTCAAACAGCCAATTAGAAACTGCTCATTGTGGACGGGGCACAATTTATTCTTCCTGGGTAAAAAGTCCTGACAGGACAGGTGTAAACTTCTCAATGAATTCTAATTTGAGGGACTTGACCCCTTCACATCAGTTGGAGGTAGGAGGTGGATTCAGAATAAGCGAGTCAAAGTGCCTGATTCAAGACGATGCAAGAGGCATGTTCATGGAAGCATCTGTTTTTTGTACTTCAGAAGATGGAATTGCACCTGGCTTTGGAAGGACTGTCAGTAACGACAATTTGATGGATGGAAATTGCACACCCCAGAACCCTCCACAAAAGAAAAAGGTTATAACTTTTAAGAATCATTTGGTCTGTCTTCCATGGTCTGCTAATGATATTTGTATAAAGGGAAAGAACTCCAGTGTAATAAAACCCAACCAATGGCTCATATTTACATACTACAGTGTAGTAGACATTCAGGAGTGTTGGGGAAATAATGAAGGGCAAAGAGCAGAGCTGCGTAAAACCATTAGTAAATTTATTTTTTCAATGTAAAAGATAAAATTCTATTTCATGAGTCTTAAATGAATTGCCCAATAAATAATTGCTTTTCAGGTTTGAAAATGGTTCCTTATGCCACCTGGTGTTACAGTAGTCTGTTCCACAGAATGTATACTAGCATCATAGAGACCATATACTGTGAACATCTGTTAGGAATTACTGCAAGGAATTGCAGTAACAGTTTTATGCTACTCAGACTTCAAAGTTAGAACTGCACAGAAATCTTTAGTTCCAAGAAATATTTTTCTTAGCTTAATTTGGTTTTGGTCTTTTGTTTTTGGGGTTTTAATATTGTTCAAAAATAAGCATAATCTAAATTTGCTACTCTCATGAAACAGTTCTTGTAGATAAGTGATGTTGTCATGGTTAACTTGAACCGGGATTGGAAGTTACTTTGCATAATTCTTAGGCTGTGTTGTACTGTCAGGTCGAGTCCCTTTGCAGAAAGAATAACACAGATGAGAGCAGTGGTCTCCAGTGTACGAGCTTGCCTCTTCTGCCTCATCACAGACTCTAGTAAGCTCTCTTGTTTGAAAGGTGTGATATGTTTTCTTTACAGAAGTAGCGATGAGGAGAGTGAGGTTTTTTCCTGCATGTGTACATGCCTGCACAATGGGGTTTGGGGTTTTTTGGTCACATTGCAGCATTGTACCATGCCTGCTCCTCTGGGGCATCCTGCTGGGGAGCAGTGCCCAGATTTCCTGCAGTAGTTCTCCATCAGAAGTGGATTTTTGTTTACTTGCTTCAAGCTGAGACATAAATGGAGCAATATTGTGGGAGCTCTGATCTTACCTAGTTATGGCCCTGAGAGTTTGATAGATCTTGTGTGTGTTACGGTCACCCTGCTGTTTTGGCAATCCTGAAAAGAAAACATGAACTGAAATTCCTGTAACTTGACAGTCTTCTTTTTCTGAAGGCTGAATTAGTCTTCACAAATCCCAGCAGAGCACTTAGTACTTCAGTAACTCTCCCCGTTTCACTTGCTGGCAGAGATTGTTCCAGGTTGTTACTGCTGAGAGTTTATGCTACACTAATTCTCCAATAAAAAAAGGTGTGGCTGCCCCTTGACACCCCCCAATCCCAGGATTCCTGTCAAAAAGTCTCAGTTCTGAGAAACAACCAAGAAAATTGGATCTGTACTCCTGAGAGAAGGGGTTTTATGATTTGAAAAGACATACAAAAATTTGAAACCTTAGACAGTAAAAGAGGTAGTGGGCTGGATCCCACCTAAAGTGAAAGGTGAGAATTCAGGAATTTTGTTTGTAGGAGGCTCATAAAAGCCTTTTCCCTCGGGTCATGTAAGACCTTAGGTAGGTCTTGGCAGGACGTTTTTGCATATCTCTGCATTTCTGTGGACATCTGCTCCTGTTTTCTCTTACTATTGCACAAGTCCTTTATCCATACAGTCCTGCACATTGTGGCTACACTACATGGGTTTCTTAACATTTAAGTTTTCTTTAAAGCAGTCTTCTTTAGGGGGTCCCTGTCACATGACATGGGAATAATACAAAATTGTTTGAAAGCAAGATCAGTTCTTAACCTGAACTTTTTAATGCAAAATCAGATACTTTTCACTGGTTTTACTCTGACATATGAATGGGTCTCTAATAGATCTGTTTGAAAGCAGACAAAACCCCTCAGAACTGCAAACGGATCAGCTGCTTTGGTTTTTCTCTCTGTGTAGAAATGGTTGTCCGATTTTATTGAGGATTAAGCCAGTTAATCAGGAGATGTTATTTCATTATTGCGCTTTAGTTTGTTGGTTTGGATGCTGTATGATTCAGAGCAGGATGTTGATAAGTAAATTTATAGACATTAAATGTCATTTTTACCAAACTAGTGTAGTTACTGAATAAAGTAGGTCTGAAGGTCAATATTTCAGCTTTCTACTTCAAATCTTGAAGATTCATGGTGAAAACATTTGAACATGTATTTTTTCCACTGGAAGCAATTTGCTAACCACCAAAACATGGTTTCTGTTCTATGGAACTTTGGTGTAGTGATTTTATATACATAATACATGAAATAGGAACCATGCATCATTATTTTTGGTAGTAGTTAGCTTAAAAATATGTTCTTAATCAGTCTCTCTTAAAATGCAGTAAAGATAAAATTCAAAATAAACAGGAAAAAGTAAATTGCAAATTCTGTATTTAAAAAAAAGGCATGAAGAGCTTAGTGAATCTTTTGATATATGAAGCAGAAGGGTAGTGGGTTCTCATGCAAGGGAGTCAGTCTGAGAGCAGAATGTGACATCTCTTGAACTTAGCTTTACCCGATCAGTATAATCATAAAATTCTGCAGTTCCAGGACAAACTGTAGAGTCCCTTGTAACTACAGCCAATTAAATGACTTCAGCAGTGGACCTTTTGCTGACCTGTGTCATCTGCTTCTTCCCCGAGGCAGAACACACAATTCTTCTCTTGGCAGAAGCCTTTTTAGTATCACCTTTACAGATGGTAGTAGTTCAGTACTCATAAATTCCGCTGCAGATGTGAAGTATGTTCAATTAATCTCTGCCCTTGATTTTTTAGAACCAATTACATGCACTGTATTTTAGTAAGACATATCTTTTAATAGAAACTGTAAGAAAGTAAATGGGTTAGACTTCCTTTCTAATGTTTGTTTGTGGGTTGTTCTTTTCTCCCCTTAGGTGTCCTTGTTAGAATACCGTAAGAGGCAACGTGAAGCTCGAAAAAGTGGCTCAAAGACAGACAGCTTCCCCCTGGTTACTGTATCTCCTCATGCTGCTGGTGGAGGAAATACAAGCAGTAATAATGGTGCTAGTGATGGGTATAACAACAGTGGTGACAATGGGGAGCAAACTGATAACACTGCAAGCCTGCCTTTACCACTGCCAACTACTGTTTATAATGCAGCTCCAGAAGACACTGGCAACAACTGTGCAGTTAAGGAATCTTCCTCCAGTGAGAAGAGTGAACCAGAAGTTCAGTGGTAAGCCACAAAACTACAGGACTAAAGTTTGGAAGAACTGTTTATGTAAATCTAAGCCTTTGGTATTTGAAATCTATTTTTCATTAAGGCTGCTGTTGCAGATTACTGACTGGAAGCCCTTCTTCCAGCTTAGTAAAGAGTTGTCTTACCTTTTTCCTCGGAAATACAGGAGACATCTCATAATGATTTGAATACATGAAGAATTACCCATAAGATATTTATTAAATTATTTCAATTCTGATTTTTTATCTTTTAATGGCAAAATAGGTATCGGTTTGAACATTTGTGTCCTTGTATTTCCACTGCTTTTTCTGTGAGCTGAAGAGAATTTTTCACGTTCAATCTCAAAGCCTTTCCAAAAGTACCGTAGGCATAAGGTGCAACAGGAGAATAACCTATACTGATTAGCAAAGGTTTCTGGCAGACCTTAGGAGGAGGTCTGGTTTTCAGTCATGGGGCTGGAATGTGTGTCAGATATTTGCTGTTGCTTCATTGCCCTGTGTAGGGCTGAATGCACCCTGGCCAGGGGCTCCTGCTCGGGTGGGAGCATGTGGTGACAGCATCGTTGGCGATTGCTCAGTGATGCCTTTTTTTGCAGACCATTTGGGCAGTGTGTGCAGTGCCAGATACTCCAAACAATCCCAGATCCTCAGGAGAGGTGGAAGTGAGGATGGGGAGGAGATAGCGTGTGTGTGTAAAACACTGCACAAATTTTTCAGTGAGTTTTGGTTAGCTTTAAAATAGATGGTCAGCTGTGATGACACTGTCTCCAAAGCATTATTAGTGCAAAATAAATCCTGCAGATATTCTTCATGCTGTAGTGAAGGCCTGTGGTGGGGATGAACCATGGGCTTGGGAGTTGAACATCCTTCAGCTCAGATGCTCCAACTATTCCAGAAAAGACTTGTAAAGCCAGGTGAAGGGAATAAGTGCAGTCTTCAGTGTTCCGTTGAAAAGTGGCTGTTAAGTTCACTGTGCAGAAACTGCTGCACTAAATTGTGGAAACAGGCTAAACAGGGAAGAATTTACTACTTAAATTTTGCAGTAACCCTGCAGAGCAGCACCAAAACTTGAAATTCCCGTGCAGCAGTATTGTGAAGTGATGCTGTAAGTCCTTGCCAGAAAGGAAAACAGTTTTGTGGCGCACTCTTACTTATGATGTTCTTGGTCAGGTTGTGATTGAGAGATGTAATGGCTTGTAAGAGATATGTGCCTGTCATTGCATTCCCACTATCTGGCCATTCAAGTGTAGAAGCTTAAACAGAGATAGATTTGTAGTGGTACAAAATTTACAGCTGTGCATCCACTATTAAAGAGCAGATTCTTAACAACAAACAAACAAGATGACTGTTCCCTTCTGGAAGAAAACAGTTTTCTGCAAATTGAGACTGTGAACCAGTAACTGTGACCTTTATTTTTTTAATTTTCAGTTGTTTAGACAAAAACCCACAGATCTACAGATACTTCCTTATTAAGAGGCAATTCCAATTTTTTAATATAACAAGGTTGCAGGAAGTCACTGTGTTTAAAGTGGGCGAAAATAGATACAAACCACTTAAGTAATAGTAATAATATTCCTAACACACAACCAGTTATTCGGTTGTTACATGCAGCCAACGCTATAAACTTTCCCTGGCCTGGTATTTGCATATACATCGTCCTAAATTGGCTCCATGGGATTACATCCTCTTAAACCTAAAATGGACTTTTCTTTCAGGACTGCATCAACCTCTGTGGAACAAGTGAGAGAACGAAGTTATCAGAGAGCTTTACTTCTCAGTGATCATAGGAAAGACAAGGACAGTGGTAAGCTGATTTATTTTTTTGAAGATAAATAAATCTAACCAGTTCCACCAAGTTAAATTGTAATAATTCTAATATTGTGTTTGGGTCTGCTTCATCTGTAGGGGGAGAATCACCTTGTAGGCCATGCTCACCGTCTCATGTTCAGTCTCCATCTCATTCAAATCTCATTTCCCAGTTGCAGCTTAAGGTCCCTTCTTTCACTGAAATTACGGAAGGTCAGTAAGCAGATGACCTTGTATGACACTTGACATATTCGTTAGTCTAATAACAACTTTTTAATAGCTCTTTTAAAGTCAAATATAAAGTGCTTAGTGATCTCTGCAAAAGATTTGGTTTTCCCACTTTATTTATCTGTGCTAATATATATATGTGCTTTATTTCTGTAGAACCTGATTCTGAAAATCCAGAGCCAACTTCTGAATGTCCGTCCCCAGATACTTCACAAAGGACTTGTAAGAGTCCATCAAAAGCAAGCAAGGTAATGCAGGGTGTTTGCACTATATGTATAGGAATAGCTCTATCCATCTCTGATTTACCTTGAAAAATGTTAATCGTTGGATTTACTACTTTGGTGGCATACACGTTCATCTATATCTGTGCAGTAATTTAACATAGGTAGACATTTGCAAAAATATTTGTTCGTAGGCACTAAAAAGTGGGTTTATATGCTGTGCTTTCAGTAGCTGTATGTGTTTATGGATGATCTTACACTCTGTAGACAGAGAATTGTATCTGTGCTGTTCCGAGGTATGAATACTGAAGAACTGGCACTCCGAACTGACAGCAGTGATTTACCCCTAACAGGTTGCTCTTGCTCTGCCAGGGTTTGGCATTGTTTGGCAGTCAGGGCTGTGATAATACAGAAAAGGATGTTGAGTAGTTGCCATATTAAACGAAGTAATTCAGGCTGTCTTATTTAGTCTGTTTGCTTGCGCTACCCCAGCTTTAAAACATTAAATCTCTAAAAATTGCCTTATTTCCCTAAGTGGCCTTCTCTGGAATTACTTCTTTCAGATTCAGAAGTCTAAAACTTTTAACAAAGAACGGATTCAGAATTTGACCTAATGGATCATATTTCTCTTACAACTTTAAAATACACTTTAGTAGTCTCTGACTTGGAAGAATTATTGATACATACTTGCTAAAAATAGTGCTTTGTTAAGCTTACTGCGTTATTGAGGTTTTTGTCACACCCAGTATATATCCTGAGCCTCAGCACTTTTTTTCACAATCTAGGAGGAGAGGGTTCTGAGATGTTCTTTTTTGTTTATCGCGTGCAAGATTGAGTACTTTGAACATTGAGCACTGACTGCCTTTCTTTTCATTCCAGCCCTCTTCACCAAGTCCTGTAGTTTCAGCACAGCCACTTGGGAAAACACCCACAAAACCAGATTCGCACTGGGAAACTGCAGCTAATGCACCTGAGACTGAATGTGCGAATCATCCAAAACCTGAGCTGCAACAGAAACAGCTGACAAACAATGTCCAAGCACTTTCAAAAAATCATCCATCTCAGTCACATCTGCGCAGCTCTGCTGAGCAACTTTCACATTCACAGAAGTTGCCTTCCGCACCTTTGAAGCTGCATTGCCCCCCTTCACCCCACGTAGAAAATCCCCCCAAGTCTTCTACCCCTCATGCACCTGTGCAGCACGGTTACCTTTCACCAAAGCCTCACTCTCAGCAGCTGGGATCTCCATACAGACCTCATCATCCACAGTCACCTCAAGTTGGAACGCCCCAGAGGGAAACACACAGAAACTTCTACCCAGCAGCACCAACCCTCCAGCCCAGTAATCAGGCCCAGGCTAGCGGCCCCCTCTTCACTCAGACAACATCAGGACAATCTTCAGCTTCCTACAGCCAGTTTAACCAACAAAATTTGAACAGCAATGCGCCACCACCCCCACCCCCTCCACCCCCTTCTTCTACTTACTATCAAAGCCAGCAGCCCTCTGGAAACTTTCAGAGCTACAGCCAGCTGAAGGGCAGCATATCCCAACAGACTGTGTTTTCATCTGGACCAAATCAAGCACTTCCTGGCACTGCGGGTCAGCAAACAGTGCCAGGACACCACGTAGCTGCAGGGCATTTTTTGCCTTCTCAGAACCCCAGTATTCATCACCAGGCATCGGCATCTGCTGCTCCTCCTCCTCCTCCACCACCACCTGCTCCAGGCCCCCACCTTGTCCAGCAGCAAAGTACTCATCAGCAGCACTCTGTAGCACATGTTGTCGGTCCAGTTCACGCCATGGCAGTGGCTCCTGGATCACACATTCATTCTCAAGCTGCTGGTCACCATTTGCCACCACCACCTCCACCACCAGGTCCTCTTCCCCACCACCAACCTCCCCATCCTTCCACGGGACACCAAGGTTTGCAAGCACAACACCAGCACGTTGTAAACTCGGCGCCGCCTCCCCCGCCGCCCCCTCCCTCCAACGTTATCGGCTCGGGGCACCACCCGGCATCAGCACAAGGGTTACACCACCCCTCTCATCAAGGACCCCCCCATTTCCCTTCCAATGCTCACACAAGCGTCTCCTCCTATTCCTCGCAAGCCCCACATCACACGACGTTAGGACCTGGACCTCAACATCAGCCTGCTGGCACAGGACCTCATTGCCCACTCCCTGGTCAGGGTCCTCACATCCAGCCCCAAGGACCAAACAGTATTGCAACACCGACTGCGTCCGGGTTCTGCCCTCACCCCGGCTCCGTGAGCCTTCCCCACGGAGTGCAGGGGCAGCAGCAGGCCTCGCCCGTGCCAGGACAGATCCCCATTCACAGAGCACAGGTGCCACCCACCTTTCAGAACAATTACCATGGGTCAGGGTGGCATTAAAACAGATCCCTTTAGTTATCAACATTTTAAAATGTTCTGTAATATAAACTGTGTATATTTAATATGTACCTATTCAAGGTACTTTTTAAAGCTTGTACATGATACTTTGTATAAAAGCAAACACCAGTGCTCTTCCATTGTATCCTTTCCATGTTTTGCTTTTTAAAATTCCTGAAAACGTGCTGTTAAGCCAGTATTAGGTATTTCTTTTTATTTTGTAAGTGGACATTCCAGCTGTTTTTTCTGGCAGTAGGTTTGATGCTGCATAATGTTTAAAATTTTATTGTTGCAGTTAAATTCATTTAGTGAAAGTTTTCTATATTACTTTTATACATATGTAATTAAATAAGTACACAGGCTAAGTGATGGCACTAACAATTTTTTTTTTCATTTTCTGTCAACAGTTTTTTGTGTGCATAGAGATAGGAAACAATGCAATACAGATTTTTATAGTTTTGGTGTGGACATGGCTTTTTGTTTCATCAGTTATTTGCAGAAATTGTAATTTAATGTATAGACTGTTTCTAATGTCTCAGACAAGTGCTGTAAATACTGTATTTCTTTCGCTTGTAAAGTTGCTTAAAGCTTCTTTCATTTGATATAGTATTGTATATAATAAGTCTTTTGCAAAAAAAAGTGTGATCTTTGTGAAAGTAGTACAGTATATGATCTTTAATTTTTTTTAATATACTGTCACATTGCAGCACTGGTTGGGCATTTTAATTCATGTTAATAAATCACAATTATGTCAGTTTTACCTCCTTGTCCTGAAAGGGTGCTATATCAACAGGAAAGTGGCCTTAAGTCTCTGATCTCCCTGCTCCCTGTGAGGCTCTTCACTTCTCTGCAGTTTCCAGCTGTTCATTTCTGTAGCACAGATAGATGTGGAACAGGCCAGAGGACGGGGATTCTTCCCCCTGCTCCGTTTAGAGGTTGGAGAATAATCACCACAGGCCCAGCAGCGTCCTGGGTCAGTGCACTGCCAGGGTCACCAGGGGCACTGATGGGTATTTTTCTGCTAGAGCTACTCGCACCTTGGTTACAGAGCAGGCAAGCAGCGGCAGTAGGCTCCTGTTTCCCTTCTCTCCTGCCTCCTCAGGCCCTCCAGCTGTGGTGCTCTAATGGGGTACAGGAATTACAAACCGTGTGGCACTTTGGCTTTATTCCAGGGGCTTATTGCAGCTGCTGCCAGCAGCAGCCAAGAGGTGCTGTTGTGCTCCTCAGTGCAGTTCCTCTGCCCCAGTGAGGGCTCCTTGCTCTCAGCAGTAACTGCTCTCAGTCCTGCTCACACAACACGACTGTGCTCAATGGCTGCACCGCAGACCAGAGAGAACCCCCCCCCCTCCCCCCGTGTGAGGAGGGCTCAAACAGCACCCGAGGGGATGTGGCTGCTCCTACCCACTAAAAAAAAGTGGTAATTCTTTTTAACACATTAAAAAAAAAAGGGGGGGAAACTTTAAATTCTAATTTGATTCTAACTACTGAAAAACCTTGCTAGTTAAAATCATTCACTAGAAATGCTTTCCCGAACTACCTGCTGGCTCTGCAGGACACACACTGGAGTTCACATTTTACACTACCATGTATAGTGCAGGATAGCACTACAGCTAAAAAAAAAGCAGAAAAACGGCAGAAAAACCCAACCCACCCTCTTTGCAGTTGCTCAGACACTGATTTTGGAAAAGGAATGTGCATGATCCCATCTAGCCCAGCATTCAGATCTGGTTCTTTGCACCGCTTCCATCCAGGAAGTGACATCATTCCAAATACAAGAGAATTTAAAATACCCACATGTGCTTAGCAAGGTCTTAGTGCAGTATCAGGAGCTGCTGCACTGGGGAGCAGAACAGGACGAGGCCTGGGCAGGGCTCCCCAGTGCTGGCTGCTGCAGCACCAAGGGCAGGCAGAGGGCAGAGCTGTGCCTGCCTTGGGCTGCCCCTGCTACTTCATTCCAGTGCCAGCATTTCCTGGGTATTCACGAACGCATTTTTGTAACTGGTTCAGCAACCAGGCGCTACAGAGCTGGGCTGGGTGTGAAGCTGAACGTAATTTTTACCTCCAGCATGAGTCCACTGTGGCATCGTCCTTCTGAGCAGCGTAGTCCTTGCAGGCACTAAAAGCAGTTCCAGGGATGAAGGCACACGGTCCTGAAACCCAAGTGGACAGGCTGCCCCGGAGCAGAGGGACTCGCGGTGCCTGGGCAGTTCTCTGCAGGGGTGGCTGCCCCAGCCCTCGGGACGGACAATCGTTCCCTTGTTTACAGGACTTGTTACAGAACAGCTGGGAGGAAAGACGCTTCTTTGGTCACAGTTCACCCAGCAAACCACTCCCACCTTGCCCCTCCTGCCACAGGACCTGTGGGGCTGCTCTGACCGACACCAGGTGACGTGTTTCATAAACGAACACGGGAAGCTGCCTTTGTCTGGCCAGGACAAGCCAGCCCCCACCTCCCACCCCTCCAGCACCCCCACAGCTGAGTCGTGGCTAGGCAAAGATTCCAATGACCAGCAACACTGTCTGAAAAAACAAAACACTTTAATTAGACAACTGCAAGCACCTCAAACAACTGGTTATTGTTACAGCATGGGGCTATCTTCTCACAATCTAGTTATTGCAAAGGCATGTGAATAAATTTTGTATGGACAAAGTCAAGAAAAAAGTGGCACTGTAGTTACATGAAGATCAGGAGTAAGCTTACATTCATCCCACTGACTTCTAAAAGAGGCCCAAACACACCTCCGTACTGTACATTCTAAAATCTGTATTGCCTATAAGCTTCAGCCTATGCAGCTTTTTTTCCTAGGAAACACATAACTGTTGCGTGCAACTTACAATGGGCAGTTGTATGTCTACGGATGGGAAAGAAGAAAGCTAGTGCAATTTGTTTTAGAAACATGTAAAGCTATGAATGGAATGAGCATGATCTTGCTTCTTGGATTATTTTACCCACTGCACTGTAAATATCTGCAGCTATATCCTTCCTTAACTGATGCCAAGCACACACTTTTATTATAAAAGATCAGTAATTCTACACAGAGAGTGGTTCTCATGCTCTACTTTTAATTTTTTTTCTTTTTCTTAAGGTATAGTACAACTTACAGTGCTTATAAAAAGGCAACACCATATGGTACCATGTCTTCACTATCACATTGTAAGGGAAATTGCTATTTTTCTTTTCTTAAAAGCACTTAAAATAGGCAAAAGTTCTAAAAGGGAGTGCTAAATGATAATGCATACTTTATTAGAAAGAAGTCTAGCCTTCCTTTAAAGTGCCGTTTGGGGAATGAAATCCTGTAAACCAGAGCCACTTTGTTTAAAACCCAATGAACAGGAACTGCTACAGAATAGAAAGTTTACACAATTCCTTAAAGCAGTTTAAAGTCCACTACATGCAATTGGTTTGCTATAAAGCTCTCTAAAACTTAGTCGCTTTACTCTGAAATTGAGTCCCCAGTCCCATATTTAAATGGAAATAAACATTTACAGGGTGCATTTACATACACTATAATACAAGAATGACATCCCTTTGCCAGAAGATAAAATTGTACAATTCCTCGCCGTAACTCAGTTCTGACTTGATAAATTTCTTACACTCGTAAATTATATAATATGCATCAGCTAAAATATTTTTTTTTCATAAATAGTTACAAAACTTGCCAAAACACATGGGGGGAAGTTTCTTTTGTTCAAAAATCTGACATCTGAATGTCACACAACACAAGAAACAATGCTTAAAGACACGTTAAGTGTTTTCTGAAGAAAGTGGGTGAGTAAACTACTAGCTGAGGACAAAAAGACTACCCTTCCCCAAGAACACAGTGCACAAAAAGCAAAATGTCAAACAGTACCTCAAGCAAAATAAAGGTCTGAGAATTGAAGCCAGCTCACGTGTGATCCTGCTAAAGATTTTGTGACAGTCACCATTTAGGTCCAACACATTGGAAAGTGGTTGCTGGCTTTTTTTTTTTTTTTTTTTTTTTTTTTAAAACAGCTGGAAGATTCTGCTAAGAATTCAGCCAGGGATGCCTAAGGCATTCTCCAGCTGAAGCGCGTTTCTCTGGGACCATTTCTAGCATGGGGGTCAGGAAATCTGTAAACTGTGCAGCATCTTCATGAGGCCAACCATACTTCTCCACAAGCACATCAAAAAGACTCCAAGGTTTCAACTTGGTAATGTGTCGGAGTTCTCCTGCAAACAGAAATATTAATGGAATTAGAAAAACACCTTGTTATTCATGTCAATGACTAATCCCTGTTTCATTTTTCTCCCACTCTGCATTCACAGCACCTTGACCAGGCTGGGAATCACCATTTAGGAAGGGCAGCGCACACCAAGCTTGCTCGAGGTCCTCAAAGGAGACGAGTAGGTTCGATGTCAAAGCCAAAAACTGTTCCTACAGCCATCAGTACATTACACCTGGACTCCACTGGTTCTTCCTGCTCTCCTCACTCTCCCAGGCACACAGACACTCATTCACACTCATGCTCACACAGCCAAACCACACTGCAGGACAAGGAAGCCAAATGAGCCAAGGAACACAAATTTCACAGAATCTGCTCCAGTCCTAAGATGGAAGTCTCAGCAACACAGGTCCTTGCCACACCATGTGGCATTAGCCAGCAACACAGCAGAGCACTGATTCATTCCTAACCAAACCAAGCAGAGGTTTGGTGTTCCACAGATTCTGCTCCATCTCCTGGGCAAACACCCTCAGGAAGCCTGGTCCGAATCTCTCCCGAGAGGGAAGCACTTGCTGCTGCCCAGGTCTCTTTCAGCCACCAACACAAGTGGTGGCAGCAGCTCCAGGACTGGAGTTCCCCCCAAGAGGGGGGACTTCTGCCAACCTGGCAATGTGTCCCAGACCAAAAGGAAGGAGGTGAGAACCATTCTGCCATTCAAACCAGCAACACTAGCCAGCTCTCTTCATGGGTCATTCAGCATGATGGGGGAGACTCTTCACTTCTCTGCTTCTCCACTGTGTAGGAGTAAGGCCCAAAGCCGTGAGATGTGCCATAAGGTACGTGGTGAAGGGATTACTGTGGGCACGAGAGGGAAAGCAGTTGTCAAGCCAGATGACCCTCACTGCTGCCAGCAGGAGGGAGCAATACTGAGGGGTCACCTTGCACAAGACCCACAGCCTTTGCAGTCCAGGCTCTCAGTATCCCTCATTTACATGTGGTGTGGCTGCCCCCTCACCATTCATGATGGCAGTTACAGGGAATTTGACTACAGTTGCGCCTCCACTTCTCCCAAAAGTACAAATCTGACATTTGAAATCTTCTTTGTAGAGAATGAGAATAGGACCCCACCTTGCAGACAAGCCAATGGGCTTGCTCCTCTCTCCTCCCCAAAGCAAGGACATCTCTTTGGTAACATCTGCCTTCTGACTGTGTCAGACCATAGCCAGGAACACCTGTATGTAGTGCACTTACACGTTGTAGATCCAGTGCATTTATCACCAATAATTTAATTAATCTATAGCCTCTTGCTTCAACAAACTACACTAGCCATTAATCTGTGTGTGTGAACATTCTTAATGTGCCCAGACTTAAGAGTGTTCTAATCAGTAATTAAGGCCTGCCACATCCAGCCCCTCTGATCTCTGAGACCCAGCTGAAACACAAGGGCAGTTGTTTTCTGCCAAATTTCAATACTCTTAATGCAACCCACGGCCATCTCCCTTCTTCTTGTGCTTATGTATGTCCTGGACAGTCTGCATGGGACACTGCAAAAAGCACTTGAGAGACCCTGTGGTGCTGAGGAGAGTGATGGGGTCTCACCCAGTACTGGAGGCTGAACAGGCTTCCCAAGCTCACTTGACCACCCAGGACGGGGGCATCCAGGCCACACTACCTGCAAGCCAAGTGGTTTGTACAGCATGGCTGTAACCTACTGCCCATAAAATGCCATCAGCCCTGTGGCTAGAGAAGTTCCAGGGCAGGAGAAGTAGCCTGTGTCCATCTGACTGTCCCCAGGGCTGAATGTCTCAATGCAATGGATTAAAAGCCCCAAAGGCTCAGCAGGCCCTGTTTCTGCTGCCTCAGCAGTAGGTCCTAGGCAGGGTGGAGTGCTTGAAAAAGCAGCTCTCCAGCTGCTGTCACAAAGTGCCCACAGGAGCAAGTGTGCAAACAATCCATACCCTGCAAGCTGCAGGAGCGTCCTGCCAGTAACAGGAGCTCCAGGTGTGCTGCCACAGCCAGGAACCGCGGCAGAGGCCACGTTCTGTGTGTGAACAATCACAGTACGAGCATGTCCATCAGTACCCCAGACACAGAAAGGCTTTGCTCTGGGCCCATAACTGCCTCACCTAACAAAGAAGGACAGCACATCTTGGAGCAGCATATTCATTTCCAGGCTTGCTCTGAGTCCTTTAAATCATTGTGCAACCCTGAAACTTAACTGCTGAAAATCTCACTTTTTGGAAGGTTTCCAAAAGAGTGTACTGATGACTACTTACAAGAACAGGTAGTAAATTATGCAACAGCAATGCATGAACTCAAATACTGCCAAAAGTGATGGACAAGTGACTTGTTACTGACTGCAAGCAAAAAATTACTAATAAAAGAAAATCACGTCCATGCTTTCTTCAGCTCTCAGCATTCTCTGCAAGGGCTGCTGTAATCATGTACCAAATAAGGCACAGCTCTGGGGGAGGGTGGGTGTGTGTTCCCATCCAGCACTGTCTTCATCTTTGCATGCACATTTTGTCATTTCCAGCATCTTTCCTCCCTCAGATCTGATAAGGTAAGATTGCATGATGAGGCTCCTGCTGCCAGTGTGGAAGGAGAGTTCTTGCTGTTTGAGTACTCATTTTGTGAATGTCCATACTAAAGCCAGCTCAATACTCAGCAGTTTTGCTGCTAAGGAACAAACTATTTTAGCGCTGTGGCTGAAGCTTTCCCACAAGAAATTCTATGAAGATTGTAAAAGAAGACAGGATACAGTAAAAATTATCTGTGTATCTTATTAGTATCTTATTAATGCCTCAGTTCTCAGTAAGGATCATGATGCTAACTATGGAAAAGTAAAAGAGAATTACCACTCAGGTGGTCAAAAAGTCTAAGAAATAATTTTCATGTGAGTCCTCATTTCCATCCTAAAGCATGAGAGTAGCACAGGAAATGGAGGTGTCTGCCAACACATATTTTCATCTAGTTCAAGATGTTTGTACCATGTAGTTGGAGGAGAGCAAAGCTGTACCTATATTTAAGGGAGAATTAAAAAAGCACAAGCCCCACCAGTCTGACACCATCTGTATTCAGGGCATTAGCATGAATTTTCAAAGAAGTGCTAAAAATGTAATACTGAGAACTTCTTCAGAGAAGCTCTTTATTTGGATTTTTGATAGTGAAGCACACAGAAGATAATCCACAGAGGACAACGGAGCTGTCAGAGCTGTAAAACTCCTGTTGCCAAAGCAGAGGCAGCAATGATCCCTCTGAAAAATGGAATGTTAAGCCAGAAGGAAATTACTACTAAAATTTCTGATGGACCAGGGGAAAAAAATGCTGTTTAAAGCTTTCTCTGCTGACCGTAATACAAAAACCCCCAGAGCTAGTCTATAAAATTCATCAGAGACGAATTTAAGATGTGTCACCAGGCAAGAAGAGGATGGATTATTGAACAGTAAGACATGGATGATGTGAAGGACTGGGGAAGCAGCAGTGGGATATAATCTGCTCCTACACATCTATGATTAGAAGGACTGGTGGTGCAGCGGGTGGAAGCGAGGAGCTTGGAGGAGCTCTCCCTCCCTTCCAGGAGGGCGAATGAGCAGCATCGCAATGAGTGCTCCTTATTGTTCAGCTTCCAAAGGGCAAAGCCAGCACCTGGCCAGCATCTTGCACAGGTTTAGCTCACAAGGAAACAGGACTAGCAAATAACAGAAGAAAAATAGAAGGGACCATGGTCTAGGAAAAATAACAGGGTTTAATGCTTTAATGCCAAAACATATTAATAATTTTTACGGTCAGAATAGCTTCCATGAAGACACTGAAGAAAAGGACTCCTTGGAGTTATTTATGAGCTAAATCAAGGTGAGACCCTATAAAAATATGTGAGCATTTGTGTTATAAATTGTGTTACAAATATTTTCCTCTTTTAAATGTGTTCTCCTATTTGAATGTCTAAAACTGCTTCAGGCAATTACTAAGAAAGGACTTGAACTCATAAACTCTGTAAGCTACTAACATCTTTCTTTTTGTGCCTGGGACTTCAGTAGCACAACTCAAATGTTTAAAGCATCTCTCTGAGGTCAAACTTGCTCACGGACAGGAGCAAAACTCAAATTGTGATTTCTTGATTTTCACCCAAAACTGATGTTTTTGAAACAGGAGCTCAAGAGCAAGATTTCTACCCTGGCCCTTAGAATACAGTGAGAAATTCTCCCAAGAGCCTCAGACCTGTACCATGAAGCTCGTGATCTCCAGTGCTCAAGCTACAAGCAGGTGAGTACAAAATGCAGCAGCTTGCTGGCTGACTCTGAAGCTTATGCCTTATACCCTGCCAGCCTACCACACACAAATCCCAGCTGGGGACACCAGAGGCTGGCAGTATAGCAGAGGCCAGGGAAAAGGAAAAGGGTGCCTGATGCAAAGAAAGATGCTCAAGTAAGCAGGACACTTGTCACCTCCAGTTTTCTTCCACAAAACATTTCAGTTTCCCCAACTTGCAACAGTAGAATAACTGGTATGATCTGAAAATGCAGCTTAGTTTGTTACTCCTTTGTCTTGCATTTGAGATTCTCTAGTTTAAGGAAAAACAGGTGGGATCCAGTCTATTTAATCTTCCACAGCTAACTTGCACTTGTATGTTGTGTGGTTGGTGAACCAAGCCTTTAATCCTACCTTAAATCCCACCCTGACAATTTAAGAGCCACCCCCAATGCCTCTGAGGAATATCACTGACATTCAGGCCCTCGAGGACAACAGTGACACTCTGCAGTTGAAGATGCTCATGGAAGCACCAGAGACTCTCCACATCACAGGAATTTTACAAACTGCCCTCTCCTGTGCACTGCCAACACTGCAGTTACTGAGTAACTGCTAGGGCATTTTACAGTTCTATGACATCACTAGAAAATGCCAACCTGTCTGCTCTAAGGTGAAAAGTAGGAGCGTGGGATACACTCCAGCAGCTGCAATCCCTGTCTGGAGGTGCTGCAGGGTCATCTCATGCCCAGCTCTTACTGCTTTATACCCTTCCAGACCTGCAGACCTCGAGTTTGTACATCTCAGTTACCAGGAGATTGAAGCCAGCTGATGCAGCCCCTCTCTCTGCCCACCGTGGCAGCCAGCTCCTGAAGCTCACTGCCTGCTGTGCATGGAAGCACTTGTTTTAAAGCCATCCTCTGCAAATTTCACCAGCTTTCCCTCAGCTCTTACATGGTGAGTGCTGGCAAACAGCAGCCCTGTCTTCAGCTTAGCCACTGACTTCCTGATTACATAAACCTTAATCCACATTCAAAAGCCCCCGGCATTTCGGCTTCCCCCAGAAGGCAGCCGCTCCCTCCTCGATCATCACTGGTGCCCTTCTCTGCACTGCAACAGCACTGCAGCCTCCTTAATGCCAGGGAGGCCCAGGGAGGCCCCTGCTGCAGCAGGAGTATCGGAGCAGAGCAGGTGGCCCCGTGCAGGGAGGGTGAACCCCGGCCCGTGTCCGGCCCCTGGCCCCGCAGTGCAGCCGCCGGGCCCAGCCCCGGGCACAGCCCAGCCTCGGCAGGGCCAGCCACAGCTCTGGGCAGCAGCACAGTGCCCTCCCCAGCTGTGGCTGACAGCCACACCTAACAGCATGTCCCTCCGTACAGCACAGTGCTGTCTCATACGAGGGCATGGAAGACCCTTGAGGCATGCCCAAATTCCCCCGGGAGTGAAAACCTGCCTTGAAGAGCAGCCTGGGCCGAGCTCCATTGCTGCTCTGCCTGCCCCCCGGCTGGGACAGCGGCCACAGCCAGCTCACTGTCCACTGCCCAGGTATTCCCTTCTCCCCGTTATTCCTCACCAGCAGCACCTGCTGAACCACTAGCTAGGATCCAAAGCTGCTGGCAGATGATTTTCCACCACATTACAAGCTATGCATCACTGGAGTCCTCACACTTACATGAACATTAGGCAACAGATACACATGGACACTTGTTAACATCCACACTTCGCCGAGTAAATCCCCAAATGAATTTTAAATGAAATATTGAAATGAACACCATAAATAGTGGCTTTTCCCAGAAAGCCAAGTTTACACCAAAGTTCTTCTTTAGTAAGAGCTCTCCAATTAAATGGATATATGAACATACTCTCCTTTTGGATAGTATTATGCTTTAAATTAGTGTTGCATAAATACCGTTACCTTTTTTGGTGAAAAACTCCTTGGAATATTTCCCCAACATAGCGTATTTTCGAGGGATTTTTCCCAGCAGTTCAATGATCAATGCTATGTGGTCTGCATTGGAGAACATTGCCAGCAAAACAGAAACATACAACAGTTTAATCAGTACATTGCATGCACACACTAACACTGGCCCGGTACAGACAGAAATAGACTGATCCTGGTAAAAAACACACGTGCACACTGTTTGCTCAGTGGCTACTTTGGAAAGATGCTTTCAGCAAAACTTCGTTCTCAGAACGTTTGACTGTCAGTTGCCATGAACAAGTTTTGCCGTGTAATTTAAAATGTACCAATAGTTATTTTTCAGAACATTTGGGTAAAAAAAAAAACTGCCAGAGACTCCTGGGAATTTTGCTTTTCAAAATTAAAATTTTGTTCAGTGATTTCAGGAAATGCTCCTCGCTGGGACACGATACAACCAGCAACAGCAATTCCACTTCTGTCTGCATCACGGCACCTTTCAAAAAGAAGAGGTACTACCTCTGCGATTGAAGAATTCCCGAGAATACTTTCCAGATAGAGCAAAGTGCCTTGGGATATTGCCTAGCAGCTCTATGATGTGTGCTATGTGGTCTATGAGGGAGAGAAAAAAAGGATACGGGAGTGGAAGGGGCAGGGAAAGGATGGGATAAAAAAGAAGAGGAAAGAAACTGGAATTAGTAAAAAATCAGAAATAGTTTCAAATCAACAATGTTTGCAGCAAATCCATGCAGAGGTTTCCAGGATCAGCAGAGCTCTGGCATCATTAGTAGCATTTAGGAACAATGAATGATGCCCACATTACCACTGCAAAGAGCATTTACAAGCAAACAAGCATGAAAATGGACAGGTATACAGATGGAAGCAGGAGTTAACTCTGATTGTAAAAAAAAAAAAAAAATTAGTAATCATCTAATTCAAATAAAAATACACAATGTAAACATTATTCCAGTGTCACTCTTGTAAAGAGAATAACAGAATAAAGTTCGAATTTGTCGTTTCTTTTCTAAACTAAAATGTTATTTTCAATCAGGTTTCCACACATATGCAATCTTACAAGAAGGGCAGTTTAATTCCTTCAGGCAGTTGTTAAGTAGATGAATATCTGCAGAAGGGAGTTTTTGCCCACCCACTGCTAGTGGTGGAAGTTAAAACTAAAAAGAAAAAAAATCATATTTATATTCTGAAAACAATGTGTATGAACAGTTCTACTCATATACAAAACTTAAACCCCACTGTAAGCTCACTGGAAATTTAAGAGAAGGAGTATGAAAATATGAAGAAACTCTTACAATACCTCAAAAAATTCATACCTTCATCCCTGGAATAGTCTTCACCCGAGTGTGGTTCAAACAAGTAATCTCCAGTTGCTAGCTCAAATGCCTACAACATAACAGACACAGTCATGGGTATTTCAGAAGTAACACTTTTGATCGTAAGATGTCAGCAAAACCTCACAACTGTCTCAGAAGCGAGAGGGAATTCGCATCCAAAGCTCGAGGCCGATGACTGGATCCAAGACTGAGAAGAGACCACTTACCTGGGGACATCATTGCTGCAGTGCAGCAGCAGCAGGAACCCAGGCTCTGGAGAGAGCGCCGTGCCCAGCGCCGTGCCCAGGCGCTGCTGCCCGTGCAGGGGGCTGCAGGAAGCAGCGGAGTGCCCAGGGCCAGAGTGCAGCCCCTCCCTGCAGCCCCTGGCTCAGAGCAGCACCAGCTGCCCGGGAAGTGGCTCCCAAGGTCTGGCTGCGCCACACTGAGCCAACCTAAGCACAGCTTTACAGACTCGTGTGCAGTCTGCTCGTTGTGTCAAGTATTCCTAAACATGTCAGGTGTTTCTAAATATATAATAAGAGCTACACACGTAATTGAAGGGTATTTACCTGTCAGACTGCATGTTGGAGGCTGAACTAAAAATGTCTGAATCACAAATAAAATCCATTTATGACCATAATTAATCACTTGAATTAGCTTCTTTGATGAAAGAGTTTTTCAAAATACTTCAGTGATGGGAGTAAACGGTATGATAAATAGTGATGGTGAACTCAGAACAGACACCAGGACATCAGATCCCCTCAGGGCAGGCAATGCTCCAAGGGATGCTAACCCTGTGTTAGCTGAGGGCAAAACTGACTTTCTCTTTATGGGTGTAATGAATATGAAAAGCTGCAAAGCACTGAATCAACTATGAGAGCCACTGCTTGTGCCCAGACATGGATTCATCTGGTCTAATTTGTTAAACTATTCTCTTTCAGCTCTGGCTCACCAATTGCCCAAGCAGCCACAGGAATCTAATTCTTTCCAGGTGGTTTAAACATCAAACTATTTTCCATGTCCAAGACATGGGAAAACATCTGATCCAGAAAAGCATTCCAAAAATGAGGAAGAGCTTCCTGGCACCATTCTAGGATGGGATTTCATTCCATTAGAACATTTACTACTAAATACTTGTCTCCTGAAAATAGACACTTTTCTGTTCCAAGTTATAATCTGGAGTTGTTAAATCACCTGTAAATTTAGCCTATTTATGAGCACTTGGCTTCTTCAAGCTGTGAACTGCAGTGTCATCCAAGTGGGCTACAGCCAACATAACTCATTGCAATCACACATAGCAGCCAAGAAAACAAGAACACCCCTTGTTGACATTTCCGTTGATCCTGTGAACAGGCCTTCAACTTCTAAAGTTACTATCACTAATAAACAGCCATTCACTATTTTCTTATTCCACTCTTAGCTCAAGATTGACAGTTTTCATTTTACAGCTGAAAAAAATCTGAAGGTCTTCATAAAATACCAGGTTTCTAAACTGAAATAAATGTTAAGAGCAGCTAGAATTGATCACTGGGAGAGTTCTCTAAACACAATACAGAGAACATTGCTATTCTCCTGAGATGAGACAGAAGACCCAAGTGTCCTCTCTGTATCTCATGGCAATGTGTTTATTCGTAGGAAGAGCTGGACCAGCTTTCCCAAGAGAGCACAAACTGATGGGGCTGACTCCTGGTGACATTGAGAAATTCACTGCTACTACATACAGATCCCTGGAGAAGAACGGAAATGCAGCTGAATTCAGCCACAAAGGTGGACTACATAAGAATACAGCTTCTGTCCCAAAAATTAAGTATTAATAGCTCAATATGTCTGCGTGGGACTAAAAAGATTGAACTGTGAAAACTGTTACAGAGAAGCACAAGAGGTAAGCATACTGCTGTGACACTCTGAGTTTGAGATCAGTTTGTGTATCGCAAGAGCTGAAAGCTCTTAGATTTGAGATATGTATACCACCCTCCCACTGAACAAAAACATAAGTTTTTGAAAATGATGATGATGATGCTTCTCTTCTCCTTTTTGTACAGCTCTGACTCATGCCCAGGATGGGCTGGGGCTGCAGCACTTCACAGATTTGATTTTCTGATTCTCCCTAAAGGACACTAAGAACATAAACACTTCTGACTCAGATGCACAGAAGGACAGCCCAGAGGCAGGTGCTGTAGTAAGTATGTAATGATGGTTCTGAGCATCCATGGAAGACAATGTCTCACAGGTTCATCTGTGGCAACTTGGTAATGTGTCCCCAGCTACTTTCAGGACAGCCTGGCTACACGGTGCAAGATAAACGAAATTAATTTGTCCTCACGTAAAAAAAGAATAAAACCCAGACCTAACTTTTTATCATAAAGAATCAGCATTAGAGATACATTAATAAACACACAAATAGCTGTAAGAAGGAAAATCACATCCTTAGATTGCATCAGAGTTCTTCTGCTCTTTAAAGCACTGCCCAAAGGTGTGGTGCACTGGAAAGCCCGTGCCATTGCCGAGCAGGTGCGCTGGAAGAGCAGCTCTCTGCTGCTGCATGCTGAGGACCACAGCTCTGCTCTGGAACCACTGCTGCTCCAGACCTGCTGGGCATCCTCAGTACTCACCCACACTTTACACGCCCCTGTAGGCACATCCAACCCCCCGTCCCCAAAAGGGAGGTCACTGACACTCTGTGATGACACGAGCGAGACCCCCAGGGCAGCACAGTGACCACAGGTCTGGTGTGTCCAGCTGTGACCAGTCTGGGGCCACCAGCATGAGAGAGACCCTGCTGAAGAGGAGAAAGGTCAGGGAGGAGCTGGCCTCAGGCGTTGGAGGGGCTGAGCAGAGCATGCAGGAGGGGAGGTTGGCAGAGCTGGGTTTGCTCAGGTGGGAGAAGGGATTTAACTGCTGCACTCCACTGCCTGAAGGCAATAGTGGAGAAGAGCAAGATTCACTCTTCCCAATGAAAGAACAGCGCAGAGCAGACACAAGCAGCAAGATGGGAAATTCCAATCAAACATGAGGAAAAAGATTGTTTGGTGAGACTGCCCAAGTACTGGGACAGCTGCTCAGATAGGCTGTGGAAATGCCATTCTTACAGGTACATCCTGAGGTAGGTACCCCTCAGATGGACAAGGCCCTGAGTGACCTCATCTACCTTTGACAACAACCCTTGTTCAAGGAGGCAGATACCAGAGATCACTTTAAACCTAAATTTGTCTATCATTTCCATGATGCTACAAATACTGACTAACTATATTTACTTACTTGCCCTTCGAAAGTAACAAATTTCTACAAACTAGTTTCTTGACAGAAACTCCAACTTTAAAATACCATATTTTTTTACTTAATGTTGGCATTTACCTCAAGAGATGTCAGCATTTCATTTATTATATGGAGATAAAAAAATTAAATACAGCACCCTCAACATATGGCACAGAAGCCCAAGGCAACCATCCATCTTTAGTGACTGTTCTGGCAATTTTTACTTACCACTTCCCTAAGGTTCTCACAGAAAACAAGTCTAGACTGCTTTTCCCCTTCTGCAGATGGTGAACCTTTCACATAAATGGTTACACTGCTGTTTTATAAGCTCTGAAGTGGCTCTATTTCTTTCCTGCCACACGATTGTATCCGAACCTAGCACAGTGCAGAACTGGTGGCATCACTATATAATGGACCCATATCTAACCACACAATTGGAAATAGCTACATTTTCACTGTGTGACAGCTGTGTACTCAATCTGGTGATTGAAAAATGGATGCATGCCTAGGGAAAGCTGTCTGGGAGAGGACTGGAAGAACAATTCACTTGGACTGCATCAGCCTCCCCGAACTGAAGCCCCAGCTGAAAAAGAACAACAAGCTATAGGGCAGAATTATTATTTTGACAGATGAGATACAGCTCTTGGCCAGAGCTTCTCTGCCCCAGCTGAAATGAAGGGATGTGAATGAGAAGACTGTAACTGCTTTAAAAACAGGCTTGGTTTTAAGAACGCTGTTCCACAGGTCAGTGGGAGCATGGAAAGAAGATCAGAAAGCTTTTTGACATACACACACCAGCTTGTTCTTCCATGGGCATCTCCCTCTGAAGAGCCAGGCAATGGGAAGAGTATGAAAGGCATTTTGCATGGTAAGTGCTTGGTAAGAAAGGCCAGATATACAAAAGAGAGACTTGCAAGGGATACCTGGAAAGGAAACAGGGTTCTTTTATTTGCTGTACTCCAATCTTGGAATCATGCTCATACTGAGTGGCTGCTTTGGAAAGTCAGCTCCTCTGGGAAATCATTTTCTTTTGAGTGTTTCAGGTTGTCCACCCACCACCTTCAAAAAGGGTGCACAGCGAGTAATAACAGCATTCTGTACTGTATCTGCCTACTGAAAAATATGTGCATAGCAACTTCAGCTTTTTCTCCCCTCAAAACCACATTAGTGATTTTCCATTTTTCCTCAAATACTGCTTCTGTGCAGACTGAGTCTTGTCATCACACCTTTGGTATATGCCACTCACACATACTAACAGGATGATGCTCATGATCCCATGGAGATATGATCATTTTTTCCCTGCTTACAACAGCGGAAGAGTAGTTAAGGACAGTTACCTCTCCACTCCACCTTAGGGAACATCATACAAAGAAGTAAACTGGGAGCACAAGCCTGCAATTTACCTACAAGCACTTACACGCAGGTTTAATTTTAACATCGTAACTTACAGTATCCTGTTCATTCTTCATTCTGTTCCTCTGAGTTCTCTCATATGAACAGAAATGCCCATCAATAAACCCCACTGCTGTACACTTGCTTGTCTTGTAGTAGCATGTCCCTTGTTTTGAAAGCTCTTTGCCTGTCCCCTTTCCCTCACACACCAGGAGTGTTTTCTTCCATCATCAGTATTCTCTTTGGGGAGATAAACTACCAAGTACAATTTTCACCTTCTCTGACTTCCTGCAGATCTATAGCTGTCATCTGTTTGCTAGGTCTTATTACAAAGAGAAGATATTGCAGGAATCACAACTCTCCACAAAAGACACTTCAGAAAAGTGTTAAAAACTTTTAAAAGCCTTGTTCATGTCCCAGCCTGTGATACAGTCACCTCTTCCTCACAGCTCAACCAAAGGTAATGAACAGAAGTCAGATGATGAGATTCATCACTTCAGGTGCTTTTCCTGTCTCCAATCCAAGGAGATTGGAACAAGGAGAAGCAGTGGAATCATGGTGCTTGCAGTAATTTCCAGAAGCAGTACAAAGGGATGCCGTCTGCCAGTACTAACTCCCTTATCTTGCCAGGATTTCTTGGCAGCAGCAGTGGAGTACTGTGTTCCGTGTTTTCTGGGATTTAGGAGATGCTAAATCTCACAGTGTCTGTTCAGTTTCTGCTCTAAAGAAAGTAACCCGCTCAATAATGTTAATGTGGAAATTCAAACTGATCAACTAAATCATCAAGAGTGTTTTCAATCCTATCAAAGGTACTGCTGGCTCCAAATCTATTCCTTTTTTTGGGTGAAAATGAGATGCACCTCCCTGTTGGCAGAATTAAATAAGGGCTTAGTACAGGAAGAGAACATCTTCTAGAATTTAGTAAATGTGGAGAGATTACAGCACTTGATGCATGCAATGATTATAAGCCTCCAAAGATATGCATCATCTCTTTCTTCCCTTCCATTATTTTTTCTTCTCAGAGACTCTGCAACTCGGATCACCTGAGCAGAGAACTGGTACTGGTCTGAGGATATTCACATTCATCCTTTAAACCTGATTCAAAGAAGTTTGGGGCACAAGAATTGGGCCATGCCAAACTATCTAAAATTAGAAGATTCAGCTCACAGGCTGCTGGCTTGCAATGTTACTTATTCAATGACATAACACCAAAGAAACAGCACTGCAAGATTATTAGCACTGAGTTATTTTGCCCTCTTTTGCTGTTTGGGTAGAGGCCTTACGTGCCTCTGATTACATACACTCCCAGCACAAGTAATCCTGACCACAAACTGGTTAGTGCCATACTAAAGTCAATACAAATAAAACAGGACTATTTTTTCCTGGAAGCTGCATCAAAAGCATCAAGCTCCTGGCTAAACAAAGCCAAGCCAAGCTGAGTGAGCCCAGGTCAGGAACGCTCTCCATTCAGACACAACGTACCATGTCCCAGAAGATTCATAAGGGGATATTCTGGAAGCTGCTGTGCACACAGGAACACAGATGCTTTGCACACTCACGGCCTGTTTAAAAACCTCATCTTCATCCTTGCTATTAAAGACTGGTAAGATGGACAGGCAAATGGTATGACGGAGAAAGACAATCTCCTGCTGCTGAGATAAAACACAACCTTCTGTGCTTAACACACTTTATGCCACAATTACAAACCAATACAAGAACCAGTAACTGGGCTGCTCATGGTCAGTGCTGTCCTCAGTGAGCAAGATTATTTCATTAGCAAGCAAAAGGCAGTGAAAACCTTAGGCTCAAATGGAGATCTAGAGAGCACAAGACCAAGTTAAGACCCCAGGTGAATCTGGTACCAAGCATTCCGAGTCATCCTTCACATATTCCAGGACACATAAGAAGATTGTTGTGTTTTATATACATAGATCTCTGATACAGAAACCCTATGGACACTAAGTTCCAAGAGAGGCCTTTTTGTTGCAATTTTTTTAATGGGGATGTGAGCTAGAATATATGACACAGTGGATAAAAAATACATGGAGAAAATCTATTTTGCAAACTAAGCAGTGTTCATGTGTGCTTGGTGCTGTCACATTAGGTAAAGAATGGATGAATGGAAACTTGCCAAAGAAAAATTAATGGAGATACTGCTGGACCACTCATTTTGCACAGTACTGCATCCAAAAATGCCCTTAATGACTCAGGACTTAGACAAGCAAAGTCACCTCTGCTCTCCTCTGAGAGTGCTGGACAACAAGGCTAACAGGGTATCTGAGCTGTATTTTGGCTGAAAATAAACACACCCCCTGCTCCAGCAGACAATCCCTCTGAAAACACAGTAAACGTGGAACAGAGTGAATTAAATATGAAATAAGAGAAAGAGAACTTAGAAGGACATTTTCTGAACCAAATCTAGGTACAACAGGGAAACCAAACTTGAGAAAGTAAGTGGGGCTGTAAAGGCATTAAAACACTTTGGCACTTCACAGTTCTTGACTGCCTTAGGGAGTCACATCGTAATTTCCAAAGACAGCCTAAGTAAGTTATTTGGGAATTTGCAATTCCACATCAGGAATGCTTTCCTGGTCATTAATCTCTATTACAAGTCCTCTGAAGAAAGAGGTATTAAGGTCTTCAATCAAGGCAATCCCTACCTCAGAGCTGCTTTCCATCTGATACAGGATCAGCATCCCCAGTGCTTTGACCCATTTTCTCAGCCACAGCACTGCAAACAGTTTCTGGGGGTTTTCAAATGATGATTTTTTTCCTATGAGCTTGAGAGGCTGCTCTCTATTTTTTACACAACTATACCATGATGACAACTGAATTCAACAACTCTATGCCAGTGCTGTAATGTTATAAAATTTCTACCACATTTCTTAAGGGCAAAACCCTAAAGACCTTCTGTGACAAAAGACAGAATTACAGCACTTCTGCCTCAAATGCTTTATATTTGCAAGGCAGAAATACATTTTTTCTCATTAAAATACTGAAATTTCATACATAATTGTGAAGCTGAGTTAAGATACCTCCAGAGGCAGTGGTGCTTTAGGCTTTTTTCTTTCCCTGAGTTTGAAGAAAGCAGTAACACTTACATAACACGGAGAAGAAGTTGTAAGAGGCTGGGTGACCCCGAGTATTGCTTAGGTGTGATATTGCTATTTAGTACCCCACTATCTTGAAACACAATTCTAGATAGACTTCAGCCTGCTTTACGTGCCTTTAGCTACAAGACTTAAAGACTATTTAAGACTATGGAATTAACAGCAATAGGTACAACTTAAAGATGAACGCAGGTTGTCCAATAAAGTAAAAGGTTATCAAGTTCAAATGAGGTTTACAAAATACTAGGTAACAGAAAAAAGTCTCTATAATGATTTTTTAGTTAGTAAAGGGAAGAATAATTAAAAGAATTAAAGAACAAACTGTGGAATATTTTATATGCTTTGTTTTCAATGCAACAGAAAAATTCTCCATTTTGTCCCCCCACAGAAGAGCAAATTTGGAAATGGATGGGTTTTCTGTGTACTAAAGGAAAAGCTAGTAATAAACTCCAGAGAAAACATACTTTAATTTCACTTATAGGTTAGTTACTTCCAACACATGGCCTGCTGAACTTATAATATCTGTAGGATTTTATGTTCCTTTCAATCCTCCTCCTCCTCTCCCTCTGAGCTGTGTAATTCTTCTCATCACCCACGCCTGCAAACTGCGTCTAGTATTTGATTCTCCTCCTCCTCCCCCTCACACACTTACTCTTATCAGACATGTATTTGTAAAATATAAAGATTTGATTAAGTTTTTGCTTTTAAAACAGGCAAGGTATTTCTAAATTTGTTTTTTGGAAATACATACTATCTTTACTGAGAAGATGCATGCAGCTTGTTCATCCTAAAAGGGATATTAGAGTGTTTCAGAAAGCTGCATGATTAAGTTTTCATTTTTTCTCTTCTCTAAAGACTCTTAAAAAGCTGTAGTTTCAGTTCTGTGAAACTACAGAATGTTACCACATATTTTACACCAATAAACTGCATTCCTTCTCTTGGCAGTTTAGAACCAAGCCTAATCCAATCCATGTTTTCACTGTACTTGGTACCAATTTAAAGTATTTCACTGTTTTGCTACTTTACATAAAAAAAAAAGGAATGTAATCGCAGCTAACAGTAGCACAGGTTCTAAGACCGGAATGAAACAAGAAGCTGTACTTTTACAGTTATGTTTTGTCATTCAAAGTAGACATATTTTCTCTCTAAATCTGCATACTTCTGACTACAGAAAGTTTAAAATGCATCACATGAAAATTAGATGTGCAGTCCAAAATATTTCCATTTGTTTAAGAAATTGAAAGAAAGGGAAGAAATGAGCAGCAACTACCCGACACAACAATATTTATGATAATGCACTTGTGTCAAAAGGTCAAAACCATCCCCATCAGGTTTCCTCACTAAATAAACAACTGTTTTTAGGAGCTTTACTCTTGTAAAATACACATAGCATTATTCTTACCATACATGCTGTACTCCAGATATCAGCAGGTGTACTGTAACCTGCTCCTATTAAAACCTCTATGGATCTGTACTGTCTTGTCTGGATGTCTTCCGTGAAGTGTTTATGCTAAAATAGAAAGGATTACATTAATGGAAAAAAAGGACTATAAAAAGACCTGTTCTAAATAGTGAACAGCTAAAATGGTGTAGTTACACTTACCACCCAGCAGGCATTCCCCAGGTCAGCAATTTTAACTCTAATTTTGTCTGCATTTCTTGGGTCCAGTGGATTCACCAATAAGTCAGCAGCACGAGTTTTTGCTAATACAAGCAAAATGTAGAATAGTTAGTATGTTAAGCCTACTATTCATTATCTCTAAGCACTTTTGCCTTGACACTTCATTCAGCATTGTCAAACACTGAAGACATCAAAATAATTTGCTGAATGTTAGAAGAAATTAACGCAACATAAATAGGAGTTCTTACCCTGATTTCCAAACATTCTTATACACTTTAAGTGCTAATTTTTGCATTTTTTAGCTGCCAAATGACTTTTACTACAATATCCAGAGGAGCTTCTAAGCAAAACGAGTGTATATGTTTCCCAGAACAGATTCAGACAGAAAATGTAAAAACTCAGACTCCAAGAACTCACCCACTACACACATGAAAGATTATCTTCTTGGAACAGTTCAGCTGAGAAAATAAATTCTGCACTTCCATGTGTGGCTACAGTAAATAAAATCTGGCTGGATATATTTTTTTTTTTTTTTTTTTTTTTTTTTTTTTTTTTGTGTAAACCTATCCCAAGAGGTGAAAGACTCACCAAAACCTGGCTAATTTGAGAGCCTAGGAGGCCATCGTCCTTTTCACAAGTAACTTCAGAATTCAAAGTTCTCTGAAGGTCCCATTTGAATCACTTATGATACAGACTAAAAAGGCACAACTTTAATCTGATTAATCCTGCAATCTTTAGAGGCTCTTGGGACACTGAAACCTTAACACAGACTGATGGAGGCGCTGCTTTTCTCTTGACATCCCACTTGCTAGTTCCTAAACTGCCCCGGAAAGAAAGCAGATGACTTGAAGGCAGAAGACAGAACCAGATAGCACAAATCACAGGGAAGCACAGGACTGGCCTCTGTTTCCTTGTCCCAAAGCTGCAATGTGTAAATTGGAAATTGAAGGTAAGATAAGAAAGAGGTACTCGATCCAAAAAGCACTGTGACTGCAATGATCTGATAAACTGGTAAAAGACTTGGAAGAGGAAAACACACCACACATGGGACAAGGACAAAAAATACAGGGTGTCTAATGGTGAATTAGGAGTGACTGAAACCAGGTGGAGATCTTCAACTGCTGGCACAGGAAGGGTCAGCAGAGCACTGAATATCAGCCAACCAGAAAAGAAAGTGACAGGGTCGACCAGAGGAGAGAGGGAATGAAAATACAGGAGAGTAAATAGCAAAAGGCAGAGGAGGCAGTGACCTCAACAAACAGCCCTCTAAAAAAGCTGGAATGGAGTCTAAGACTCAAGTTTATTAAAAGTTCATAACTTTTAAAGTTATAAAAAAAGTCTCTAAGTTTTTAACTTACGTTATCCAACGTAAGGATAGAACTAAACCACTAAAAAGATAGGAACTAGTAAGACTAGTAAGCTTAGTATTAAAATCTTCCCTTACAAACACGTTGCATAGTACGGTGTAATTTTTTTAACAAAATCACATACATTACTAAAGAAATACAGGACTTTTCTCAGTCCAGTAGTCTTTGGAGAAAAAAAACCAAAAACCAAAAAACAAACTAAACAAATCCTTCCCACACATCATGTTGAAGTAATGCCATAAATAACGTGGAATGAAGGGGGGGTAGTAAAAAGCCTAAAAAGCCTCATGACTTAGACATCTGAATATGGCATTAGGCAACAGTTTACTTCAACTTTTTCCCAAGAGAGGGACCTGAGCAGGTAATAGGGAAGTGCCTAGACTTCTTGTGTTTTTCTAAAAACTTACAATGCTTAATTAAGTCCTGTCTCTTCTGAAAGATGAATTCTTGGATTCTGTGCTTGACGACCACAGATCATTTACAAAAGTGAAGTTGGAACAAATATATTTTCTAGAAAGTACTCACAAAAAAATATCCAAATAAGCTCAACCTGTACATAGAATTAGTGAACACTTCTGTGTCCTAGTTCCCTAAAAAATAAGAAATATCACCTTAATTCTCACAGTCTCAGCATGATAATGTTTCAAACACTGGAAAGAGGAGGAGGAGAGTCGTGAGGAAATGAGAGATCTATCTTCAGGGCATTTGGTCATGCAGTGAAAACTTGAAAAAGATAAAAACTGTTCATCCATTAAACACGAATTGGTTTGTACACCGAATAAGGCAACTACCCCAAAAAAAAGATGAGACCATGCCACTTAACAATGCACAGCAATGTCTAGATAAAGAGGAACAAATAAAAGCCTACTTCAGTACAAGAAAAGGACAATAAAGATATGGTGAAAAATGATGTAGCACTTAAAAATATTAAATAGCCTCTAACTCCCGTATGCTGCTTCTTTCTAAATACTTTTATCTGTTTTATTACTGTTATACTCAATGTTATTATTGATGCCATTAATATCTGTAAGCTTTCCTCTTTCTTCAAAAAAAGTCAGCTATCACTGAATTTACTATCTGGCTTCTTTCTTTGTAAGAAAGGTGTGTGAAGTGATGGGATAATATCAAGGAGGAATAAAGAAGGTTTATTTCTCCAGCTATGGAGATAAGCTGTTTCCATGAGGACAAAAGCCGCTTTCATCTCTGAAGACAGAAGGATTTTAAACACCACCCCAGGAAAACAGCAGTGGAGTCTTTCTGCCCTTATACAGCTGGCAAAACAAAAGAAGAAAATACCAGGCATCTAGGAACCTCCTCTATATTGTTTCAGGGACTTCAGAGTATAAGGAGAGGGACTAGATCCATGCCTGGATCTTCCAGAAATGTTCTGGAATGTGCAGTTCTAGTGAGCTGTATTTTATTTCATATTTCTTACCTTACCTGTCAGACCCTGTAATAAACTGTATGAATTGCTCTTCTGAAGTCTTAAACCAAGAAATACACTTGACTGCATTTTTCAATGCAGCTGTATTTAAATTTAGTAACTTCATCTGTGACAATGTTGGGGGCAGGCTCGGTGATCTTCTCCCTAAGCTCCCATTTTCTTCTATCCGCTTACAGATTTAGTCTCTCAGTATTTTCTTTATTAAAGTTGCAACCCATATATTTATCATTTAACCGCAGGCACTATAAATATGACCTATGTGTAATATCCTGAGGCTATTTAATTCAATGACACCAAGATTTCACCTTCCATGTCTTCAAATAGATTTACAGGCAAAAGTTCTGGATTGATGGCCAGAATTTAAAGGTCCAAACCCATGCTGAATACAGAAATGCCATAATGAGTTCAGGGTTGGCAACATGCCCTATTGAGTACTAATAAAAAGTTAAGACAGGAACTGTGAGACACAGAAAAAACAATTAATGAATGAAAACACAGCATATTGCAGAATTTTTCAATATGACTGAGAAAAGATGTGACAAGAAGTAACAGAGAGAAGCTGCAGCCAGACCAGTTCAAACTTGCTACAATTCGTCTAAACCAATTCACAGTACCAAGCAGTGGAACACACTTCAATCGCGCTAGATTATAATTTCATTTGTCCATTTAAAAATTGGTATTTTTCTCTTTGAAAAATACATTTTAAGCCAACAAGAAAGGCTACTGGGCTTAAAAGATACTATATTACTGACTTGTTATCTAAAGACATCAGGTTACATGATCTCATGCTCATCTTCTACCTTTAAACTACAGGAATGATGTTTATTTGCAATTATAGACTTCTCTTTCACATGTAGACTGACTTGTCAATGCAGATATTTATTCTACGATAATTTATTTATCTAATACCCCTTAAAAACAAGGTCTAGAGTGAAAAACAACCCAATAATCACCCTTCTGCACAAAAAAATCATCTGATTTACTTAAACAATCTTTTCTTAACCCACCTACTGCCTTTGTATTCCATTTATCTGCCTCTTTTATTTAATACAATACACACTCATGCTACCAGAAAAAGTCATTAAGAAGAACACTTACTTTTTGGCAAATCCCCAGTGCTGGAAGCTGAAACCGTTCTGCTCCTGTCATGAGATGGGCTGCTCTCCTCTCTTTCAGTTACAGTTGATCCCTCAGAAACAGCAGAACCACAAGCTACAGACTCGAGAGCCCCAGAGAACACTGACGCTGAAAATTCAGAGAACTGGGACTCTGGAATTTTATGACGTCCATTTGGCAATTCACCATTAAACTGTTCATAGGAGCTGCTATAAGAGTAATCACTTTTTGCATTTGGATCATCAAGATTATACTCCTCTGGATTTGGACATTCCTCCTCTTCTTCATCTTCATCTTCAATCTGTTGTTCCAATAGGAATGGGCCGTTCACAATATGGCCATTAGTTTTGGGGGATTCTATCCACTTAGGGTCTGTAGAGTCAGTGTTGACAAGTTCCTGCTCAACATCATCATCTTTTTCAGTGTTTTCCTTCTCCGTGTCTTCTTTTTCATCCTGATCTTCTGCTTCACCTGAAAAATTTCAGCAAGCAACACCTTACATCACACATCAACAAACAGAGTACAATTAGGCATTCATCATTTTTTACTCTTCAGTAACTACCTGACTTCTGACATACCACCCAAGGAAACATTGAATATCACTGAAATATGCAACCCTTAAAATCTAAATCAAAGACAAAAGAAAGGACTAGTAAGGCTGTTGAAAAAATAAACAATGAGAAGTGATTCAGGAGGGAACAATCCAGAAGAGAATAATGTTATGAAGGGAAAATGAATGAGGCCCTAAAAGCAAGCTTTTAAAAATCTAGAATTCAATCTCTGTCAACAGGGAGTCCTCATACAAGTAGGAAAAATCTCCATAAGAGCAGAACAAAAACAAACCAAACTGAACTACAGTCTCAGTAGTTACATCTTTATCAGGACTGAAGAGCTGACAAGAAAACCAGGGAGGCCAGAATGGAGCTGGACCATAATGACTATGGTCCAAGTCACCAGGACCGAACAGGAATTTTAACAAGACAGACCAAAAAATTTTAGTGAATAAGTTGCAATCTTTGTTATCTGACAGATCATAACATCACTGTAAGAAGAAAAGGGGAAAGCTATGACTCCAAGTGCTACAATAATATTAAAGAAAAATGCATCTTAGTGTTCTTCACCAGGATACTCAGATATTCCACTTAAATGTGGCATGGTGACTGCTCTGTTGAATTTTCTACGTGCTTTTTTGATTTGTTTATAGCTATAAACTGCTATTGATGTGTGTTCTTCACTTCTGTAGTAGGTTTGATTTTTCTTTACCTTTTTAGGTTTTGTAGTTACAATTTTACCTACAGGAGAAAATAAACTTAATGATCTAGGACAGTCTGGAGATTTGTTCACTGCACCAAGATGCAACACTGCACAATTACTTTCCCCTCTGAAACAGTAAACTCAGGGTCAATAAAAACAAGTAATACAAACCATCATCATTTCCAGGTTCTTCATCCACTACCTCTTCTATATCAGCTGTTTTTAGTTTCACCTCTGGGTGGTACTCATCTTCTTGTTCATTTGATGGTACAGCTGAGGTTACATTTTCTTCTATTTTTTTCCTTTCAGCTTCCCGCTCTAGTTCTTCTATTTCCTGCAGGCGTTTTTCTAGCAACTCAGCTTGCCTCTTTTGTTTTTTCTTCAGTTTTTTCTTTTTGTTTTTGGATATTTTTCCAACCTGAAATATTAATACCAAAGAAAAAGGAAAAAAGTAATTAATTATTTTATTACTTATTAAATTAAATATAAGGCATCTCACAGCAAACTCGTTTACAGTCCGATTACCATCTTTTTGAAAATACTAGATAGCAACTAATTTAGTAATTATATTGCTTTTTCCAGTTTACTTCAAATCAAGAATGATGTAAGATTATATGAGGCAAAAATCCACCAAAACTTTACAGTTAATCATGTTTTTACATGGTCATTATGAGATACAAAAGCAAGATACATCTATACATCTAAGATACCATAATAAAATTCCTATGACCCTATAACCTTCAGTAAACACAATAATCTTAAACTTCAATCAAAATAAACAGATGATACTGTATGTAGAAAATAACTAGGTATCATATTAGTTGTTTGCATATAAATTTAATACCTGATTTCTCTCTCTGTATAATGCAGGTAATAACCAGCAAAAGTATTCTGAGAAAAAAAGACACAAGAAAACTAAAGAGATTGAAAACACTGAATTTTAAATTAAACCTGTGTTGTTCAGCTGTTTTCTTGCAAAAGGAAAGCGTCTTTATTACTCCCCTCTGGCCCAAAACATGAATTACAAACAGCAAATGGCCATTATAAAGTTACTCATTTTATATAACATAAGGATTGAAAAACTCAGGTATAACAATAAGGAAATGAAAAATGAAGATATTGGAGCTTGGACTGAAACACTTCCATTTTAACTGAATTGTGGCTTCTGTTTTTACTATCTGATAAATGAGATCTATCCCATTTTCATTCATTGTTTAAATATCACAGTAAGAAACCCTCATATAATCAAAAAATAAAGAGAAAGGAACAAAGCGAAACATTTCCTCAAAGGAGAAACATTTCCTCCTTTTATCTGATAATCCTGTTACCTTCATAAAAAGCCATGGGATAGTCTAAACAAGACATTAAATTTCATAACCCTAATAATTTTTATCCATGTTGTATACCCATTGAAATTACACATGTTCACACACAGAAAGCAGGTTTGACCACAGATATTTCTGAAGAGCTGTATTACCACTGGTTATTTGTTATATGCATATGGCAAAGAGACCTTTCAAACCCCATAAAATTGCCTCAGCTTTCAAGGCTGTGATGATTAGGGCCTTATGCCCTTAAGATATATGCAATGCCAAATATTTCGTGCATTCATCCATTTTTGTGAGGATTTGAACGAATGGATTACTCCTCAAGAATAATGGCAACGCTTCACTTAGTCTGACATAGCTATAGAACTGTATGTCTGCGAGAATTTCCATCACAGAAACACTGTGCTTAAAACTGGTAAGGCCACGGACATGAAATGAAAAATGTTCTTTGAAAGATGAAAGATATATTCAAAGGAAGCTTTTGAAAAGGGTCGAGGCTACTAACAGTCTAATACATATTAATACCCAGAGAAACACAGAAAATATGGCAATTGAATTGTATTATATAACAATACTTACAGGCTTTTGTTGTGGAGCTGTACTCACTAAAAAGACAAAAAATAAATTATAAATAAAATAAAGGTTTTCTTTTTTCAAAAACAACTCTATAAAAGGAAAAACTAGTCAAAATAATTAAAAAATATTCTTAACTAAATAAGGCAATGTTAAGTTTACTTTGTCAGCCAGATTTTTTACTCTTTACAAGCACATGCTGCCTAAAATAATTTGATGTCTCCATCAGAGCATCTGGGGTTGGAAGGAGCTAGCAGCTATTTGTGTTTACTGTGTTGTGGCTGGCAGAGTTTATAAAATTTTAAAAAAAATAGGCTGAACCATAAAGAGTGGAAAAAACATCAAATGACTGCAGAGCTGTCACAGATTAAATGTATGTAGTCAGCTAGCAGAGCATAGACTGGTTAAATAGTTCAGGAAACATTAGCAAAGACACAACTATTGTGCTGTACCCAACAGAAAAGCCAAATACCCATGGTTTTTATTCTGAAACGAGGCAGTTTGACTGCTAAGGCTGGAGGCAAGAAGAAGTGCCTAAGGCAAAAAACACACCGTATCAGAGAAAAAGCAGCTCCAGCATGGGCCTCTCCCGAGCACCTGTGAGCAGGATCCCATCAGTGCCTGGGACTGATGAGATTGCAATGCTGACTGTCACATGCACAGAGCACCACAAGCCACAGAAAACCACAGAAAACCACATCAAACCACAGAAAACCACATCAAACCTCCCTGCTTCGATCAAAACCAACAGAACGAACCAAATATGGGAGACAGAAGCAACAAGAAACTGAACAGGGCAGAACCTCTCACAAACTTCTTCAGACACACAGGCCTATGGCAATTAAGGAATGTCAAATAAAATACAGAGTTGTTTTATAGGTTCAGATCCTGCTGCTAAGCTCAGGGAAAAAAACTGCTCGGATAACCCTGAAAGGGCAAGGTTTTCAGAAAGATTCTTAAACCTGAGCACTATCAGTGCCATAAAAAGGGAAATTATACACAACCTATTCTTGCAATGCTGTAAAGAAAATACATCTTTGGCTCCTCGGTGGAAAGCCATATATTTAATTACAATGTGATAAGAATGCCATTCCTTAAAATAATACTTATTTTAATGTCAGGAAGCAATATAAAGGCTTCATGAACAAAATCAAGTTATTTCCCACACAAATAAAATCTCTAGCTATGTGATTACACATTATGTCAAATTCAATATAATATATTCACCATTTATATGATTTTTCATATAAAAATATATAATGCTACGAAATGCATTCTGATCACCAATATTTGGCTCCTGATATAGAAAGTATTTTTAGCAAACCTCACAGATTTTAATCTATGATATATTTTCCGACAATATTACAAAGGGAATTACTTCTCCACTGCCTGTAGCTGACAAGCTCACTTGGCAAATTAGTAGCAGCTATAGTACTAAAAATATATAGCACATAGTACTAAATAGAAAATCACTAGAAAAGCCACACTTCCTCCTTGTTTGTCTTTGCTTATTGCTGTGAAATTCTTTACCTTGGCTTCTCCTAGCTAAATATAAGGCACGGTTCCTATCTAAACGCTTGGAAGGCTTAACATACATTTTATACCCCTAGGAAAATGGGCTTATCATGAGTTCAGTTAGGTATAATAAATTCCATTTTAAGGGTGAAAAACTATGAACATAAAACTTTTCAATGTATCTTAAGAATAAGTTACAACAGACAAAAAGGCAGACGATTTCACAAGGATGCTGAGGAACTTGTAACAGAACTAGACATAATTTAGGTAAGATTATTACTTGTCAATAATAGAGATGGCAAGCTTCCAGTTTGACTAAACCCCAGGCATTAAAGTTTGTGGGATGGGAAGGGGAGTAAGTTTGCACCAATAAATATAAATATCCTTTTTCTGTATCTGAAAAGGATACTGAAATTCTGAACGTGCAAAACTGGCAGGAAATCATTACTCTCATAGTTTCCAGGGCAGGAATAAGAATTAAACAGACATGCATTTTTCACATGCAATTATTTAAAACGTGAATTTTCATTGAACAAAATACTGTTAGCACTATTGTAGTGATGGTAGCTGACCACTCTGCATTTCAATATCCTGTTCATACCTGCTGAGCCAGACGGGGGAGGAGCACCAGCCTTCTGCCACTCGGTAGCTTCAGCAGCCATCCTGCGCACGTAGGCATCATCCACGCACATCAAAATGTTTTCTGGCTTTATATCCGTATGAATGATCTTGCACTTGCTGTGTAGGTAATCTAGACCCTGAAGTACCTAATTACAAAGGGATTTTTTTTAAATCTGCTTGAAACTGCAACTAAATTTATTAAGAAACTCAGCCTTCAACTGCATTTGAAAATAAGCCTGATCCCAATGCTCAAAAGTAGCCAAAAATTGGAAAAAATATATTACCATGTAGTAGCATAACCACATAATTTTCCATTGCAGAACGGAATTACAGATGCACACAAACACCAGTGCAATGACTGAATTTCTTCATATTCAACTTTCAGAAATCACTTTTTAAAACATGTGTAGCACAAGTTTTGTCCATGTACAAAATGAAGAAAGACTTACATTATCTTTAATAAGCAACCTGAAAGCCTTACCAAACAATGCCACTCTCACTAGTCCAAACAGTTAATTCCAGTCTCACAAAAACAAAAGCTTTTCAATCTTTCAGGACTAAGCTCGTCCTCATTTCTCAGGTATGAAGTGTCTGAATTACCTTTGTTTACATTCAAAAAGCAATTCGGGTTGGAAGACTGTGTGATTCAAACCTTCTTCTATAACCTTTGAAGGTTATACCACCTTCAAAGTTGTATCTAACCTCAGAATCAGACCAGCCTGCTCAGAGCCTTTATCCAATTCACTTCCAGCTACCTCCCAGAGTGCCCAACTGGCTGGGCTGTGCACTGTTTGCTGGGCAAAAACCTGAGTGGACAGCAGGTGCAAGAGCCTGGTGAGGAGTGGAGTTACATCCAGCTGGCAGCCATGCCCAGTGGTGCTCTCCAGGGCTCAGTACTGGGGCCAGCCCTGTTCAGTGTCTTTATCAATGACCAGGACAAGGGGATCAAGGGCACCCACTCAAAGTCTGCAGATGGCACCATCTGTTGGGTGGGAGCATTGACTTGGTAGTGGTAGACTTGGCACTGGGTCAATGGTTGGAACTGATGCTCTTCCAGGTCTTATCCACCATGAATCACTCTATGATGTATTACATATATGCTTTCTCCTTGCTGAAACATTTTCTCCTTAAAATTGCCTCTCAGCATCTTGATTTTCACAGATTAGCAGAGAACACATCCCAATTAAATGTTCTGAAGTGTTTCAATTTGCTAACACTGCCTCTACAAAAACTCAAATACAGACAAACAGCAATTTCTTTAAAGAACAGATTATTTTCATTTTTCAGAGAGATACCATTTTTGTTCATCACCATCATCATCATAATGGTAATATTTTCCACGATTATGATCATTTATTTTCCAGATTTTATTTAGAAGCACGACATATCCACCAAAACTGCAATTTGAGTATATTCAGATCTGTGAAAAAGACTCATTGGTTCAACTTTTTATTCTCTAAAGCAGCTCAGGAAATTCCTTTATTGTAGGAAACCTCAATTAAAAAACACAATGCAAACACCCCAAAGACGCCTGTATGCAGAAGTGCAGGCTACCCATTAAGATGCTCTTGCAAACTCCACTGAGACTTAAAATAAAATTAGCTTAGATAGCAGTAAGACTCCAGTTCAAATATTGTAATTCTAACCTTCAAACTGTTAACAACTGTGGAAAAACCTAATTAAAATATTAACAAAACTTACCTGTCGAATTATGCTTTTTACACAACGGATAGGAAGGCCTTGATAATTGGACTTGATTATCCATTTTAGAAGATGATGTCCAAGTACTTCAAAGACCATGCAGACATCTGTAATTTAATTAAGGACAACTTCCAAATAAACTTGTTCTTGAGATCAACACAAATGTTTGCTTGTGTTCTGGCTATAGGATTCATCACCCCCTTTAGTAGCAACATGGTTCCCCCTAAAATGAGCATGGTAAAGGCTTTGGTACCTTGTTTCAATTATATATAAACCCATACAGAACCAGTGTCCAACTGCAGAACAAATTAAAATAAAACATTTTCATTACACAAATCTTGTCCATTACTTCTACATATTAACAACAGCATTAGGGTGAATAAGAGTAATTGTAAAACTAACTCATTTTTTCTTTCCTTTGAAATAGTTGAAAGCACTGATTTGGCCTGTGATCTCTAGTTTTTAATGAATTTTAAATTATATGATAGCAGGTTTTAATAACAAAAGGTGCAGCAACCATGTTTTAGAAAATGAACCACAATAACAATTTTTTTACTAAGCTCAATAGATTCACTTGACAACAAATACTAACACAGTATGAGAATGGATCTCTTAAAACCTGCAGTTTTAACTGCAAAGAATAATGACAATCACCAAAGAACTCTCAAACAAAAAAAATGCAGAACTCAGAAGCAACATGCAAAAAACACAATGCAAAAATATTTGACGCAGCATTTACTACTGGCCCCTGACAGAGGCAAACAGTCAATTATCAGGGGAGATTACTAAGAAAAAACATGAGGTAGGAATTTCCTGAGATTTCTTCTTCAAGGGTTTTCTAAGTTGAGATTCTACACCTACATGCCTGGGTAGGTTATCTTTCTATTGAGAATATTTTCAGATATTGAAGCAAATTTAAAGTTTTACCGTCCACAACATTCTGTTGGGAAGTTATACAATTACACTACACTGGATAGATTTGGTGAGCTGGGAATATGAGCTGGGAATGACCTTAACGTACCTGGCAATCAGAAAGGATGTTAAAATGTTAACTACATGATACCATAACCTTGCAAAGAACAAATAACCGAAAATTAATTGACGGACATTGCAGGAAAATCTCAAGGAATTAGACTATGTCAGGGACCATTCATATAGATGACCACTTCTACACTGTTAGAAATCTTACCTAACTTCTCTAAGTTGTATTAATTAGAGTCTTAGCAACCATCTTCAGAGTCACTGTCTTGCGCCAAAATAAGACTTATGTTGTCTGTCAGTTTATCACACACATTCTTCTTAAGCACCATCCTATATACATAAAGGTAGCTCAAGTTTTAACATCTGCATCCTCTACACTGAAATTACAACAACAGTAAAAGGTCTCCAGACAGGTGAAAGCACACTGTGAAGAACTGTAACACAGCTGCTGCCGACTGTTCACCTCACTTCACATTTCTGAACTCCTGTATTAGAGGAGACACTGCATAGTCATTTCCCACTCACATAACTGGGTGTACTCAGAACTATGCTCCATTCAGAAGAGGAAACAGGCTTGGTTACTTTACCCCACAATGAACACAAGTCACCAGCAGAGCACAGAGCCATCATAAAGGATAAGCAGAGCACACAAGCTCTACAGGGCTTATTAACTGAGCCCACGCAGTCAAGTTGCAAAGCTACAGCAACACAGACTGCAGAAAGGCAGGACACTGCAACATTCAGAACTGAAATATAGGACACCCACCCACAGCACTTCAGACTGCTGCTGCTGCAGACTCTCCAATGCACGTTCCTGACATTCCTTGCACTTACAGAAATGTTAAGCCTTGCCAGTAGCCAAAAGAGAAAGGGATTTAGGGAAGTAAACAGCTGAGAGGCAAGGGGAGAGCACCAAGAAGGAAGATGTAAGAGGAACGGCAGAGGCAGCCAGAAAGAGGAAAGGTCACCAGAAAGCAATGTGCACCTGAAGAAAAGAGATTGCAACTCTTTGCTGGGAGGACTTGGTCAAACTCAAGGGACACTCCATGCTGGAGAGACAACTGGAATGGAGAGAAGATACAGCACAGGCTCAGTGTTGGGAATAGGTGTGCAAAAATGATTCTGTCTGATTTACTATTCTGATGTGAGAAACGTTTACCTTAAGCCAGACCATCCAGAAAAGAGTTTGGGAAAAGCTCTGCATTAACTATTAGGAAACCACCCTTTCAAGTCCCAGGATCCTCCCTCTTACAGCACCAATAACCTGACTGGTGAGAAGGTTCTGCAGCAAAAAAAACCACCTATTTCTTCTTGTGAAATGCGCTTCAAAGCAGCACAGGAGGAAACAGCAGAAGTGAGAGCAAATCTAACATTAATCAGCTGACAGGCTAAAGTACTGAAAGCTGTGCTTTCCTGCCTCCAAATCCACCTGTAACTATCTATCTACAAATACACATTACTCAAGCATTTAGAAATATGACAAAGGCTAAAGGCTAGTTAAGCTCTACTACCAGCACAGGCTTTGGGATGCATCTCAGTTGCTTTTGGATTGGCAGCATTTAGGCACTATGACATTTAATTAATACTCTACATTCTTTGGAGATACATTTATTACAATCATTATAATGTCTGATTGTGTGGGAATGTTTCCTTTTTATTTTCCATTTATCTCTCAAAACACTTGTTCCGTTATGTGACTAACTGCATCTTTCATTAAAAAAATGCTACACTGAAATGAACATTTATTATGTCTCAAATTGCTGCAAACAAAGACAATAATTTACACTTACTGAAAACACCAAAGGACCCAAGATCATGTTATTTCATGAAAAAGTAGCAATTATAATCTTTGCAAAATATACAAGTAGCTAAAAAATTATCAGCCTAGTTCAGCATAACACATGACTGAAATTCCTTTGTATATAAACACTTACTACAGCTCCTAGGAGAAAGATGACAGTGCAAAGCCAATGGCTCTGGACATTCCCAGCTCTGCTCTACATGGCTCTTGACAATTTTCCCTGTTTGGAAGCTCCATGATGTTCTCTGGTATTAGACATCCAAAGGATTCACCCACCTCTCTTCTGTCTTGTTTTAGCTTTTAAATGCATTCCATAACTAATAATCAAGCCTCCATGAAGTATATGTTCTTTTATTTTACAGTCAAGCAACAGATATTTAGAGACTTGCCCAAAGGAAGCTGGAAACGGCAGAGCATGGGAAAAAGTCTCAAACTGCTCTATTTCTCTCAACCTGTGCAATTCAGTGACACTAATGTAGCACTGACAGGGCATTTTAAAAAGTAAACAGCACAAAAACAATTACCTGCTCCATCCTAAGAGAACCTACACCAAAGATTATTTTCCCTAGACCTTAAAAAGGAGCTGATGAAATAATCAATGCAACCAACCACCGCTCAAGTAACTCAGGATGCACAAGCTGTTCTCAGGAAAACTCAAAGCATAAGATACTTGGTATCATATTTTTGCTGGCAGTCAAGACTTTAACAGACTTCCAGATGCAATTTAAATTTGAGTCCAGTATCAGCCCATCCTGTATACTGGTACTTTTCTGTAAATGTACTTTTCAGTAAGGAAGGAACATTTGCCTTCTACATAAAAATTTCTGCACTGCCAGTTTTCAACACGAAAGCAAAACTGAAATAGAATAAATCAACATCAGCTGTCCAGTTTTAACCTGCCAATACAAAGCTACCTGACCCCTTATTTTTCACTAGCACATGATCTCTTTTGGCTTTCTCAGTTAAGTGATATATTGCAAAAAGATTTAAGTTTGGATATGCTTTCAAAGTATTATCACTAACAAAATTCACTCTTCACACCTAGAAAGAGCACTCACTTTTAATACAGTTGTATGAACACACATGAATCATATTAAGAATTTAAGAACATTATTGGGAAATTGCTCTGATAAACAGGTAGGAGTTATCTCTATGTAAAGCTATGAATGCATTATTGTACTCCTTATTTCATATTAGTGCTTTACAATAAAACAGTAAATCAAAATTTTTGGTAAATATATTCCCAGACTCAAAATTTCCCCCAAGAATGAGTTATATTTTATCGCTCTCTTTTTTCCACTACCCCTCTTTTGTTTTTTCAAAGGAAGCTTTCAAAGACAAAGCTTTACAACCTTTGCCAAAAACAAGGGTAACAGCTAGCCAAAGATGGACATGAACAAGACAAGCATCTCCAGGACCTCACACTTCTCACAAGAAAACAAAACCCAGCTTTTTCATGACACGGACAATTTCTTTACCAGTCTAGAACAAAAAAATATTTCTTGTAAGCTTCAGTTATTACAAATGTTTTCAGAAAACTCTATTTTTTAAGTAATCTATCTCTAGTTCTACCAGACTATGACAGGATATGTAACACTTCTTTTTTAATTTTGCACTGTGTTTAGAAAAATTAAGTTACTTTCACTCCAGAGAGTGCCTTACTCACTGCACTCCTCTTTGCATCTACATACATTTTCGTGTTTCTACTTTGGATATTTAAAGATTAACTAGAAAAAATCCAGAACGAAATGCTTACTTATTTCAGCAGAACATTTTTAAAGAGAATGCCATGTTCTCAAAAGGATACGAATTCCATTCATTCCAGAAATTTTGAAGTCATCAATTAGCTGTACAACCATATCCTTGTTGGGATCATTAGGGTCACTTTCACGAACCTAAACCAAGAATGTAAACACTGACATTGTAGGAAAAAAAAATCACTTTAAAATACTAATTAGTTAGATTTCCACACAAACTTAAGTATTTTGGAGCTTCAGAAAACACGTTAACTCATAATAAAACAGATGTTTAGAAGACAACTTGTAAAAAAAACCAAGAGTCTAAAATCAATTCTCTGTGGTTTTTTTTAAAATACAGGATTACTGTTACTATTGTTATTGAACACTGTATTGCACTAGTGATACTTACACATTTGAGCAACTTTATTTCATCCAAGGCTGTCTCTGTATAATGCTGGGCACTTTTTACAACTTTCATTGCAACAAACCTTTTTCCCCTTGAAAAGAAGAGAAACATTTTCAACATGTATACCAAGCTAAAACAAACATATTTTGAAATTTCAAACAGTATATTTCATAGTCTAATGTATTCGTACATAGAATGCTGAAATTACACTTAACAACAACATTTAAGTTTCTGAGCGTTTAGTCTCCTTGATTCTAGTGTCTCTAAAAGAGGAATCTGCTTACACATTTTATCATTTAATGAAGGTAATTATGTTTTTTTCATTAAAGACACAAAAGAAATGAAAATATAAGCTTGTTTTTGCATGTCCAAGACAACATGCAAATTCAATAAGCAAAGCTAATTTGTCAAAGAAAATAGAATTATATTTATTTATGAGAGCTTTCATAAACTAAGAGCAAAATAAGACTGTAGGCATCTTTCTGCACAAAATGATAGTAAACGTTTACATTACTTTATCATGCACATAAAACAAAAGTTACTGTAAACAAAATAAAGTAACATATTAAGAAAAAAGTTTAAGTATATAGAAATAAATAGTTTTCTTACTGCATATCCCAGCATAGCCAGACTGTGGAGAAGTGTCCCCATCCTAACTTTCTAATAACATGATACCGCCCATTGAAAAGATCACCAATTTTCACTGGATGATAGCCTCCTTTAATGAAAAAACAAGTAGGGAAAAAAAAAGTTTAGAAAATAAACAAGAATTTCCAGGTTTTCAAGTAATTCTCTTGCAGTATAATTTTTCCTCTTCAAATTGTCCTGTATTAAAAATAGGAAATATAAAGAAAACTTTAATGATAAAAATTCTGCCTTGTTTGGCCTGGAGGGAAAAAACTCATGTCCTGTAACTACTGTAGAGTTTATTCACCCTTCTCTCTTATGGCCTTTATTTATGGTAATATTACCATCTGTTCTTTATTTCCTCGGGCTTATTTTCCACTTCACAGACAGCACAGAAAAGATCTACACTATTTCTTTATCATAGCTGAAGCCTCTCCAGTCAACGTATTTTGGATGATTGCAGAATCTCAAGAGATTGTTTTAATTCCCATTTGTTTTCAACTAATAAAAGCAGCAATAAAATACTTCCTGAGAAAATGTTAAGAACAATGCAGACTTCACTGATGCTCTTCTACTTGGCTTCTGATCCACAGCAGCAATGCATTTTTCTGATGTCTGAGGGGTTTACAGTGAGGAGGAAGAGAAAGCAGGCAGCTCTGGGCTTTGCCTGAACTGCTTTTTCATTACTAAAGTCTGCAGTCCAAATTTAAACCACTACACAGGTTCTCCACAGCCCCATTAGACAGAAAGGCCAACTAGACAGAGCAAGCTGGAGCTCAGGTTTCTAGGAGGTGTAATGAAGCCTTTTATTTCCTTTGTATTTTGGGAGACATTCTTACTCCCAGTGATACACAGGGAAGACAATGAACACGCAAGATTTTTATTTAACATCCATAGTTTTGCCTAAATTGCAAACAAATACTAAAACTGCACCATGCAACCCTCCAGGACATCATCATCAGCAAACTCAAAGCAGCTTTCAAGGAACCACTTCTTTGTCTTTCTGGTCTTTCACAATGTCATGCCCAACTGTCCCTTGGCAGGATCCTCAGTTATTGACTAATCCATTTACAATCAGGAAAACTTCAGACTACTTTCTCGAAGTTTCTGGATCTGTTCTGAATCCCCTGAAATTCTTGTTAGAGCTGGTTAAGACAACAATGTGAATTTATAACTTAATTCCTTGAATTTAAAACAGGGACTTCTCTCTTCTCTCCTTTTATCTGTGGGAACAGTGATGTCAACTCTGGATATATTTATGTTCTTTTTTTGCTATTAACATCTCCTGCCTTAACAGAAATTTAACAATTCTTTTATGAACTCTCATATGCTGTCAGAGCAGATTAATAAATTTAACACAACTGTGCTATAGAATTATGACTATTACATACTCAGGAGAAGGATAAAGCTCAAGTGATGTATTGTGTTAGATGCTGGTGTGTCTAACAAACTCTAAAACACACACAGCTTTGATACCTGTGTGCAAAGGTGTAACTGCAAGCTTAGCTAACAGCAGGCACAACTTCAGCCAAAATCTGCCCCTTCCCTTGGGGAAGATCTCCCCAGCCATCCCATCACTGGGAAGGAAACATTCATGAAAGCTGCCAGGACAATCCAGCCAAGTAACATATTTTCATTTCCACTGCTGAGTTGTGCCAGTCTCAGTAAGGATGCCCACACTGCCAGGCGGGAACTCCTTATTTCCAAATCAAAACCCAGATCGCTTTTGGAATACCTGACCAGATTTACTCTCCAGTCGAGAAGGGAGGACAGGGACTTACTGAGAGTAAGGGCTGACTATTACACTGTCCATCTGCAGACAGTAACAGTATCAGCCACATAGGAAGCCCAAGTCTGTTGCAGCTTCAGTATTATAGAAATTTTGCTGAATAAATGCAAATATATGAATCAGTACTGATACAAAAAATAAAAACAAAACTAAATTTGATTTTGTCTATTTAAGAATCCATCCAGCAACAGCTGATGGAGATATTTAACAATCTGGATAAATTATTATTTAAGACAGCTATTAACTGGTTTAAAACAAACCAAACAAAAACATAATTACTTGGTAATTTTTTTCCCACAAAATTCTATGCAGGATGATGAAGTCATGGATGCAGAAGGCAAGTTAAAAGAACATACAGGAATTCTACCTTTCCATTACAAAAGGTTTGCATTTGTAAAGTGAGAATCAAATCTGATGATCTGCAAAATTTCTGTAAGACTTCCACATAATACACCATCACAGATAAAAATATGTTTCTAGGAATAGTTTAGGCAAACAAGTGCCTTTTAAGTCTGACTCTACGAATAGCTTTTGGCATACTTGTGCTTCAAAGGGTCAAAAATAATCAAAAACTTCTGATAAGTTTCTTCCTAGCACAGACAGAAAAGAAAACAGCATAGAAAGGAAATCAGACAAAGACAACAAAGTTAATAAACTGGGGCTTGTTAAGTTATTTTAGTAAAGTCTACATGTTGGAAGCATAACAATACTATATATGTAAAAATCACATTGTTTTGATCCCTACACCACTGTCATAACTAATTATAGCAATACACCAGCATATGTACCACAAATGCCATCAGTGGTAGCATATATAGCATATGAGTATATAGATTTCACAAGATACTTTCCACTGTGCTATGTCACAACAGGAGCAGTTCTGGAAATAATCTGTTACCATTCCTGTACATGTTACTCTCTGATTATTCATATCAGCAACATACGCATTTACAGGTTGGGGACAACCAGGTAACAACCCACTTAGTTATGTGTATTTTAAAAGCTGCTGTCATCCTATGATGAATGCAACCATTTAAGTTCTCCATGATACCAGAAGTATTTTTATATTTGTAACAAGAAAGCATCTATGCAAAATTAACAAGTTGATAAAAATTACATGCTTTTGGAAAACCAATACTGGCATTTCAAAATATACAATGTAAAGTGGCACTGCTGATAACCTAACAAAAAAACCCCACCCTGTTGTACTATTCACTGCAGCACACAAAGAAAAAAAAAAGCATCTCTCACAGTTAGCTAGCTACATGCATGAAAGAAGGAGGGTCAGAAAAATGAGATCATTATTCCTGAATGTCTCCTGAATGTATTGGTAATTGTAGCTGACTTGTTCTATGTTTGTATAGGGAATTATTCCCTTTGTGAACTGGATGAATGGGAGACATCTCCAGGGCGCAGAGAAGATGATCAGAGAAGCAAAAAATTCCAATTACATCCATGACACAACAGACTCTTGGAAAAAAAAAAAAAAAAAAGTGTTTCAAGGCTTTTCAAAGAAGAAAAACTAGCTTTACAAAGTATCCCTCAAAAAATCATGCAGTTGGAGGTTTGATATTTCCATTCCTTAAACAAATAAATATTTGAAAACCATTTTATGCAAATTCAGTGACACAAACAGAAGCAATGTCACAGATTTAAACAGGGCCTGGAGGAAGCCCCCAGGGAACGGAAGTTAGTCTGCTTTTCACAGATGGCTGCTAGTCAGTCTCTTTCACATCAGGTGCTAATACAAACTGATCCAATTTCCTCATTAAAAAACACTACTTTGACTATTTACTAGTCACCATGTATTGTGGTCAAGATGCAAGCCCAGCACACAGTAACATAACCTTAAAAATAAAATTAGTAACAAAAATACTCAACAGGAAGTACAGCTAACAGGTCGTATTTTGAATTCCTGAAAAAAAAAATTATATACTCATCACCAAAATTTCCCTCCTATGAAATTTCAGATTGGGGTTGAGAAGAGATGAAGAATGCTCTCAATCAAAAAATCCTGGAAGACTAGCATTTTGAAGACAAAATTAGGAATAAAAGAGACATTCCAGCAATAAATGCTAATTTCTAAATCTTTATCTTCCACTCTGTGTAATACAGATTAGGCTACCCAAAACAGGAAAATATGTTCAAACTAATAAAACATCTCACAAAAAAATAGAATATGTAGCTAAAAGCCATTCTGGAGTTCTTTATCAAATAACTTACTCATTCCCTATACAGAATATAAAATATATAAACAAATCCCAATGTGGTCATGGAATTCAGATCCTTATGGTGACCTTCCCTTCAGTTCCACACCAGCAGACTGAAAGAAGGAAATGCACTGCTTAGTCTTACAGGAAATTAGGGTCAGAAAATAAGTCAATCTTCTACTGAAGCAACAGAAGTACTGCTCTCATAGAAACAAGCAATGATGATGACATCCAAATGAACCAAAGCTTGAACCATCCTTAATACACTTTCAAAAATTCAAAGCCTCAGGATCAGAAGAATTCAGAAGAACCTTTATTCATAGAGAAGTTCCCTTTAATTTTTCAGGAAGCCTACAAGTATTCTTAGTGTAATACATACTTTATTTCAAAAGTATACGGATCTCGCTACTGGCCTGCTCTAGGTAAACAGCTAACTCATAAGTAGGCTCTCAACTTAGATTTTTTTTTTTTTTTTTTGCAACCTAGCTTTTGCAGATGGTGACATTTTGCAAGGGATACTGGAAAACGGACAACAATGGATTGTTTGAAATTAAATGCAGCCCTTACTTCAGGGGAGAATAAAGTCAGAGCTTTGAAATGCTTAATCTCACAGGAAATACAGATGTTTATGAGTACACAGATGTTTAAACAAACCCTTATTCACTGATGGAACACATTAAAGACATGAAAAGAATTATCTTATGGAACAAATGTGTTTTAACATAAATAATAAAAAAACAAACCAAAATACTTGAGCATGGTTTAGCAACATGTTTTTCTTTTCCCTGCTGCAGACTTGAACATCTAGTTTGAGTTTATCGTTTGGCTTTCAGTACTGACATTTGTAAGCCACTTATACATTTGAAATATAATATAGTAACAAATGTATATAATATATATACACTTGAAATACAACATATTAATAAAACCTCTTACACCAAAATGAAATAGTCACTTTCTGTTGTTAAGTAAGTTAAAATTCCAAGCTGGGAAGGGGAATTCTTAAAATTGCACATTTCCAGACTTATACAGAAACTTCTGATTAAGAAGACATTATCATATTTGACACAGGAAGTGTTTCTTGGTATGAGGAATACAGAATACCAGATATAGTCAGTGTGCATAGAGTGTTTTTTGACTATTACAACATACTGATCTGAAGTGAGAAAATTCTGATGTGAGTATATTCGTATTCTTGAAATCTACTGCAACAGGTAACCAGAGTTGATAGAACTGCTATTTATCATTTTTCATGTAAGTATATTGTGTACATTCTACCCTAATGGGAACAGACTTGCAACTTCAGCAGTGACATTAAAATAAAGTATTGACAGCGTTGTACCACAGTCACACTTTTATGCAGTTAACAATATTTAAAACCTGAATAAACCAATACAAAAATTAAGGAAATTAAGTTAAAATGAAGATGTAGAGAGCCTCAGACAAATCTGAGAGCTGTGAGAGACACCATGTGGAAAAGCATATAAGATCTTAGGCTAGTGCAAGTGAGAGAGGAAAAAAAAAAAAAAAGGACAGGACACAGTTCAAAAAACAAATTTAGGGAACGCTCTTAAAGGCACCAGGGCATTTTAGAATGTTTTGAAGTATAAGAAGAGTTGTTTGTCTTGGTCTGGGTTTTTTTGTTTCTCTTTGATTCTCAAATGAATCAAGGGAAGTTTATTCTCTATTCTTATAATCAGGCATCAGGAAGACTACAGGGATGCCATACTTGCATATTTATTGAAAAATGTATAAACAAGCTACGGCTGCCTGAAAAATTAATGCTTAAGACAATTATGCATCAGGACCCGAAATGAAGAGCCGTTCCTAATTCTTGTCTAAGTAAGTTGCATAGTGAAAGACGAGCTCTTGAGAAGCGCCCCAGACCCGGAGGCGAGCGCGGCAGAGCCCGCCCTGGGCAGCAGCCTGCCCGCGCTCACCTTTGCAGTAATCGGCGGGGTCCTCCTGCTCCTCATCGTCGGAGCCCAGAATCTCCTCCTCGGGCTCGGGCGGGGCGGGCTCCGGCAGCGGCGGCGGCGGCGGCGGCGGCGGCGGCGGCGGGGCAGAGGGAGCTTTCTGCTGAGGCTCGGGCCTGCAGGGGAACAGAGAGCGCGCTTAGCAAGAGCCTCCTCTGCCGAAGAGCCTCCTCAGCGGGGAGCCCAGCCCTCCAGGGCGTGGGGAAGTGCCAGGGAAGCGCCTCGCGTTCTCGCTGGCACCTTCCGGATCCCCTTCGGGACACTGGGGAGGCGTGGACCGAGAGCACCTGGCCAAACCAAGAGCAGGCCTCCAGGGGAAGAGCTTGCAAACACACGCATAAAATACATAATCAAATGCTTTTTTTTCAAAAGGCAAGCTTTTGAAATTCCTGATGTGCAAATGAGACGTTAGACCCATCTTCTTGAGCTCAACTGAGAAGAAATATTTCTCCAAGAATATCAAGTTGCGCAGAAGCTCCTGCCTGCTAGCTGAAGTAGGAAAGATCTCATTAATACACAGCAAGAGACAATATTCCAGAGACACTGACACAAATCTTAATGCACTTCTCATCTGCAGCTGCAGCCAACACTATGGAATGCTGCATCAGTACTCAAAATACTGAATACATCTATTAGAAAGTAAGAGAAAAAAAACTCATCTTCCTAGGTAGTCTACGATGCTCATCCCAGAGCTTTAATACACACTAATTAATTAAAAAGAAACAAAACAAAATCAGCAAAGCCTGACACCACCAGAAAAGAGATGGTTTTTTGGTTTGTTTTTTTTTTTTCCCCTGCAGCTTAAATTTTTGTAACAAAACAACTAAAGTGAAATACATTTTATACCCTGCTTCAAAGACATCTCTACTTGGCACGACTACTAATTCCTCAAAGCTGAGTATTTTCAATAGACTTAAGTCCAGGGTTGAAGTGATAGGACCTCTTTGTCATATAGTTAAGAAAGCCTTTCCCAAACAGGTTGATGCTGTTATTTTTTGTATTCATACCTCTTACAAATTAAAAGGATATACTTTCCAAATACATTTGCAAAGTAACTTAAAGCATTTGTGCCATCAAAACCTGCTATAACTTACATAAACATCTACTTAAAATCATCCACATCTAAAAGACACCGTATTAACAATATTTTGACCTTCATGTCATAAAAAAACCAAAAATCTGTAATTAGCTGATGTTTCAGCATGTACAATTAAGAACCAAATACTTCCTTCATCATGAGTATAAACTGTACTTATGTTTATCCCACTTCTAAGTCCTCTGCCTCATAATTCCTTTTTCTTTTAACACACTGCAACTGTTCAAGACAGACAGAGCATTTGGTGTCAAAGAGAACATAGTTGGTCAGAAGCAAATGCCACTGGCAACATTCACCACCGGCACAGCAGCTGCTATTACGCCTTTGCTTAAAAGGACACCACTGCAAGCTGCACTGCATACCAAATTTATCTGCCTGTTACCCCTTCCAGATAAGAGAATTCTTCAGTCAATAAATGGTCAGATTTTAAAAGGGGTATTTTGAACTAATTTATCAATGATTTAAGTTATGATGAGAAATCTAATGAAGTAAATGGATTTACGTCATTTTTTGCCACATGAAACTAGACAGAAGAGAAGGAAGGGGTCTATCCATTTGTAGGATAAAAAATAAACATATTTGCATGTGTTCCTACTAAAAATTATGCTGGTTGCCTCCGTCTTTCATTTTTGGCTCCCAACAGATGTCTTTATCTGGTACACTGAGAGGAAAATAAAATGCAAAAGGAAGGTTCAGCACATTCTCTGACCAGCTAATCTTACTACAAACCAGATTACTGGCCCTCCTGGTTTCAGCAACCAGCCTGGTTTCACAGTGTCAGCAAGCTGACAGCTCCCACACCTGACCTGAAAGCTTTAGTCCAACAAACCACCATAAAAGGACCTACACTGCAAACCCTGAAACTTCATCTGCTGGGCACAGGCTCATTTTGGATACACAGATCAAGAACTATGAGCACTTAAAAACTAACGGTTGGACTTGATGGCCTTAAAAGTCTTTTCCAGCTTCAATGATTCTACGAGAAAAAGAAGTGAAATAGTGTGCATTTCATCAATATATCTGAAAGCAGGGTGCCAGGAACACAGGCACATCCATCAGTGCCTGGACTCCTTATTTTGGATGGTACCATCGTCTTACTTTGCGCCCTGACCACAAGTGTCCATGTTACTATTTTGGTCACATGAAACAGTACAGCTATAATTAAGTCCAGAGTAGGGTAGGGATATGCAGTATGGTTTAAGTTCAAAAATTCATTGAAATAGGTTAAGAAAACAGGGTTGCTTCTGAGTTTTTCTCAACCTATTGTATTTGATTTTGGTTTGAAGGAGGTTATTTTTCCTGTCCTCAATCCCAGTGGATTTTTATACTCAGGAGCGTTTTATTACTGTTCTTTGTGGACACCAGGAAGGAAAGAAAGATATTACTGTATTTCCTTCTGGAGTAATTTATGATTTTTATCTGCAAATAACAAAATATTGCTTTAAACTGAGGAAGATCTTGGGTTTGTCCATTTAGCTTTTGTTGCATCTTTTGGAGCAATCAAATATTAGTACGGAAAAATGAGGGAAGGAAAGAAACATGCTGAGTTACATCAGTCTGACAGCAAATTCTGCATTTTTGGCAATTTTTTCCTCTAGTTTAGAATTCTTAGCAAGAGATTCTTACCATTCTTTGGTTTCATTCACTTTCACTTTTCTGAGATATATGTAAAGATCAAGTCTTCGACACTTCACTTGATGGCTTAAATTCTGCTTACAGACTGAATAACTCATCCCGGCATCCCCAATCCTGCTCTTCTGCCAAGTCATAATTTCACAGTGTTAAGAAGGACACCAATGAGAGAATTCCAGTTTTTCTATTTCTTAGTGGCCCTTTTATTGAATTGCAAAGACAAGCTATGATGAATGCTTAAACATCTTCCTTTGCGATTTAGGGCATGAATATACAGTTTATTCAGCTTAAATTTCATTTATTCTTGTATAGTCTGCTAAAATGTAAATTATTTTTTCTTTTGAGTAGACTTTAAAACATTGTTGGCATTAAAAATTCCAACCATTTAGAAACTGTGAGTCATAAACACATCCGTAATCTCCATTTCCTTTTCAAAAAATATAATTGTCAAATACTATTACAACATAAAAAGCTATTCAACAACCATTATTTCAAGTTATTAGTCTTTCTTATTCCTAAAATGCTATGTAATGATATACATTAGGTAACACATGCATGCAGAGATAAATATTAAACCTGTTTTTCTTTTTTCTGAAGTAATCACTTGGTACTCTGTGGCCTACCACTATGAGGTTGTTCATCACCATCCAAGCATAAACATTTAATTAACAGAAGAAGATGACACCATTTCTAGACTCAGTATTTTGTCAGCAGGTATGCAGAGAACTGATCATCTCCACAGGCTACAATGACAAACTTATATCGTATTGAAAGAAACGCTAAAAACAATTAGTAAACACTAGCCAGCATTTTTTGCCGTATAATTACTGTTTTTTCCATGGACAAAAATAAATTTACAGCAAAGTCCAAACAAAATACAATTAAATCTTATTTATAAACTGCTGTTAGAGGGAACACTTAGTAAAAGACAAAAGAAAAGCTGAAGTACTTCTCCTCTACAGTGAACTTGAAAGCAAAATGCGTCAAAACCCTGCATGGAGTCTTACAAAAAATCAACTGCCCACTGTTATGAAATACAACCTTTCTGACAACTTAATTTTACTGTTCTCCCCCCTCATGGACATGTTGCTCCACTCTCCACTGGGTAACAGCCAACGGTAAAAGCAATGTCCTTAACACTCAAACCTTAAAATGCTGAGAATATTATACTATGAGAAATCCAGAAAATTTCTTTTTTTTTTTTTTTTTTTTTTTTTTTTTTTTTTTGATTGTTGATATTGTACGGTCATTTGCTATTCTTCTGTTCTGGAAAAGGTAAAACAAGAGCAGTGAGAGTGATTAAAATCACAAAATGCCTTCCAATGGGAAGCATCTGAACATACCAGAACCCTTCAGCTAGGAAAACAAGACAGCAGAGCGCTACAAAATCTTGAGAGATACAGAGAAGGCAAATAGGAAATGGCTGTCCAGTGCCTCATTCCACACAAACTGAGCCAAGTTGATGGAAAACAAACAAACAAAACAAAACAAAAACAAAAAAAACCCCAAACAAACAAAAACCCAACAAAACCTAAAACAAAAACATAACTCATGCAATATGATGTTAAAAACTAAAGTGAACTTTCTTCCCTCAGATATAGGAGAAGCTAGAGGGAGGGCTCTAGCCCTAGGGTTCAAAGAGGGCTCAAAAAAAAACCTCATGGAAGAAAAACTGACTGATGGCTAAGCCAGGACTGCCTTTGACTCTGCAGCCCAGCAGCCTGGGACCGCTGGCTGCGGAACACAATCCAGCACAGTGGGGCACAGCCCTGCACTCCTCCCCAGGCAGCTGCTCCTGGCCAGAGGCAATGCAGGTGCACCTTGGGTCAGGCCTCAGGCACTCACTCCATCTTCAGATACTCCTTTCTTTTCCTCAACAAATGAAAAATTTCCATTACTAAAAACCAAAACAGACTTCAGGCCTCTTTATCCAAAACCCTGATAGAAAAAAATATGTTTTCATTATGAAGTAATGGATAAGAATGTCTTGCAGGCAAGACTACTATAGAAGACTACATGAGGAAAACCTCCTGTTCCCATGGGGAACAGGCATACAACAGCAAGAGTCCCTCTCTATGAACACTTCACTGCACTCATGGTTACTAGTGTTAGATAAACAAAGCATTACCTTGAAAGCAGCTAAAACCTGCACCTGATTCTCCTACCTTTAGGAAAGCATCATTTCAGAAGGAAAACAGACTGTGTCAAATGAAAAAAAACACTGGGAGACAAAAATTTGTCAGATTAAACTAAGAACTACTCAATCTGAGGGGAAAACAAAACTCTCCTTAAGATTTTCAGTTGAACACAAAGACAACAACCAAAGACATTTATGCTAACAGAAAAAACAATTAGATAAAATGATTCCTTCATATAGCTAATAAAATACAGAATAAACTATATTCTAACAATGTTATGAACCTTCTGCCAGGTCCACAGAGGTTCTGCAGGGAATTTCAATCTGAAGTGGTAAAAAAGAGGAAGCAAGGGGGAGGGTAAGCATCAGGTGAATTATGCTTCGCCTCCTAAGAGATGGGAGCTTTACAAATCTGCTAGTGAGTGTGGGTCCATCTGGAGGGAGCTCCAGCTATTCTCCTCTCCAGCTCCTGAAGGCAAAAGCTTTTATGCTCCTGGGAAAGGCTCTCAAGGTTCTGTAGAGCTAAAAGTTGGAAATCTCCATACACAAACTTTTTACTGCTGTTATTAATTGCTGAATCAACTATTTGCATCTCTTTCTTGTTTGCTCAAATGGTGTTTGCTTTACAAGCTGAATTCCTCTTGCCTGCCCTTTCTTCTCAAACACAAATTTAACTTAATTAGACAGGTTCCTTCTAACACCGAGCTCTCTGAACTGGAGGAAGCCTTAAATGGAGGCTTTCTGAATAAATTCACACATAAAATAAACAACAAAAACATAAGAAAGATCAAAAAATCTCTGAAGCTATCACTCAAGGAACAAAATTATATTCCAGGTTTCAAGTAAGATTTTAATATCAGAATGTAATATTTTCAAATCTTAATAATTATAAATTATTTGTAATTTAATAATTATTTTTAATTATGCCAGAGGTCATCTTACTGTTTTCAGAAATAAAGTCTACAAATCCAGAAGGAAACAGGGCATAAGGAGATGTGTTTTTAACTAACTCCAAGAAATTGCTCATGTGAACTTCCACAAATAGTTTTACTATACATGAAAAGCTCTATCTGTGTTCTTACTGTTGTACAAAACTACTACAATCTCCAATTCTAGAACATTTATGCATAAAAAGAGAGAGTGCTGGTATGTCAGAAGCATGAAGCAGTTTCTACATATGGTCATTATCAAACAAAATTATAATTCCTCCTGGGACTGTAGACATTCCTTCCAAAGATACCGTCCTACCATCAAGCATTAACAGAAGCCCCAGTAAAAATCCCTCCTGGAAGGGAGCAGGCTAAGACACAATAGCTTTTGTAACCTCAAATAGCAACACGGAATGAATTTTTCATTCCCATATTGCTTACTAGTCTTTTGGAGGCCACCTTAGGCTTGAATGCACACTCAAAGTCCAAGGAACACTGCCTTCTTCTGTTCAAAACAACGGCTACTATAAATAAATGCCATTTCACGCAGCAAGTACTGCAGTTTTACCATGCCACCGCCCCAGCCCAGCATCACAGGAAGAGCACATCAGCACGGGCAGAGCTGAGGGGACCCGGCAGCAGCCTACCATTACATCAAATCACATCTAGGATGAAGCAGCAAAGTCTGATAAGTTTAGGAGGCAGCTCTTATGGCCTTTCTCTGACAGTTACACCAAGTTCCCAGAAGTAACTGGTTTCAAGCTCTGAAAGGCAGTCCCAAAGGAAATTTTGTTCTCAAACAAATGTGATTCTGTTAAAATGTTATTTAGACAGTATCATATCTATCCAGATCTAGAAGCCAAATCTATCCAGAAACCCTCAAGCTTAACTGGACTTGTGAAAGTAATATGTTTTCTTCCTCAAATATTGTTTTTTCTTACAGAGTTGTATTTTCCAGACAAGTCATCCATTACAGACTTGCAAAGAAAAAAAAGTCAACAGTTAATTAAAAAAAACAGACCCACCTGGAAGCACAAAAAGAAAATATATAAATAGAAACTCAGCAGCTTGCACTTTGCCTATATTTCTGGTTACCAGTATAGTTTTGTAAAGGCTGATAATATTAAAATCATAGAATACCTTGAGTTGGAAGGGACCAACCAGTATCAACAAATCCATCTCCTGGTCCTTCAGAGGACAGACCCAGAAATCACATCACATACCTGAACATTTTGTCCAAATGTTTCTTAACTCTGTCAGGCTTGGTGCTGTGAACATTTCCCTGGGGTTCCAGTGCCCAGCCACTCTCTGGGTGAAGAACTTTTTCCCAATATCGAACCTAAACCTCCACTGACTCACTTCATGCCACTTCCTCAAGTCCTGCCACTGATCACATGAGTGAAGAGGTCAATAATACACCTTCTGCAGAAGAGGTGACTGTCAGATCCAGCTTCACAGAGACATCAAGCACTGGGCAATGTGAAACCTAAAGAGCTACACCTACCATCAGGTGTGTCTGGGTGGAGGTCCTTGTCACAGCTGATGCAGTGACTCCAGCAGCTACCTGAGAATGAGTTCTGAGGCATCACCAGAACAATCCTGCAAGTGTTCACTACTGAGACTGGGGATGAGGGTTCCCCTTTGTGCCCTTCTGCACCAACTACTGAGTCTGTCCATCGCCTCTGTTAGCAGCTCCCAGACATCGTGATCTGGTGCCTGGTTCCTGGGTTGCGTGTACTTGATTCTTCCACTCCGTCAGTGGCATGGCCTCTGTGGAGAGGAGCCTTTCCTCATGCCTTATTTGCCTGCTATGGTTGCTTGCACTAACTGGGAGCTGTATTTCACAGGCATAGGGGTGGTCACACTGAGTAGAGGTCACACTCTCCCGCCACTGCTCACCCACATCTCATCAAGAGGTCCCACCAAGATCTTTTGGCTAAAAAAATTTAAGAAATTTCAAAGAGCCGAAGTGGAGAAACAGAGCTGTTGTAAGTCCATGCAATGTGTACTGATCAATGGAGAATACAGTTTCTTATATATACATCCTAACATGTCAAAATAAAACCTCCACCTGCAGTACGTCAGATATGGAATACCACAATACGATGCTAAAACATTTGTTAAAAAATAAGTTAGTCTCATAAACCACACATGAAGCTTCAACTTCTTCAAATCCTCTTGCAACAAGAATCCCTTCTCATGCTGGAAAGTTTCTTCCTCTATCTACAAGCAGCAACCTCCACTTCTGACCAGTAAGATGACCTGACATAAAACATTAGCAGACGGTGACAGAAGCGGCCACTATTTCGACTTCTTTTTCCTCTCACCATGGCCGCACAATGGATTACTTTTAACAGAATTACTCACAAGTGTATAAATGGAAATTAATTTTTTACTTTCTTTCTGGCATGTTATGTTGTAGTATTTAATTTCTGCCTTTCTCTCTGGCACGTTAAATTATAGTGTCTCTAGTCTATTAATAAGATATGTTCAGAAAACATGCTGTTGTTGCTTCAGTATCCTACAGTTGCCACTAGCAACAAATTTACATGTCTTGAAGGAGAGGGAGAAGAATCACCCCCTGCTCTCCAACAGCCCTAACTGACCCTGGAGAAGTTAGCATATTTAACTTGATTTGGCACCAAAACCACTTAAGTGACTGACCCTTTGAGGTCAAATATGGACTACGAGGACACTATGGACTACATAAATAACTAAATTACAAAATACAGGATTTAGTCTTTATCACAAGACAATAACTCCTTCAAGGAAGTATATATTCCACATATATGTTAGAGACCATATGAAGACAACTGAAGACAAATGAAGCATAATGAGCTGAAGAAGACCAACAAATGCAGTGTTTCACTCCCCTTTTTACCTATTGAACAGCCTAGTAGAAAAGACTTCATGGGAATACTGAAATTGTAACCCTTCATTTAATATCAAATGCAGTCAAGCAGCAGAGCACCTCTTGCCTTTGGTTGGCTGGTTTTTTCTGACCCCTAAAGCACCCTGGTAAAATGTAATCCTGGCTTCGTGTGATCATCTCAGTGCAAAAATGCATTTTCCATGTGCATGTCTGCTTAATGTTTAGAAGACCCATTCATCCCATTTAAGTGTGAAGGCATCACACTCTGGATTGTGTCTGGGAACTCAATTCTTCAGGCTATGAGAAAAGGATAAGCAGACAGGCATTTTGCATTGGACAAACAATGAGGGATGTAACTGGCAGGTGAAATAAACAGAGCCTGAGGGAATACGGTTTCATGACTATGCCAGCAATTAGAAGAACCTCTCTGTCCGTAGAAAATACAAACATTCCAGGGATAAATTCCGAATGCTCCAGTTGGAATACTATTGATACCTCATTAATCTTGCTTCCAAGAAGCCAAAACCAGCATTAACATAACTCCTTTTCACTAACAGGTTTTCTTTCAAAACACAGAATTGAACTCAATACTTCAAAAACACATAACTCTCCCCCAAACTTCCAAGTCCCAGTAGCATTTTTCCTATAAAATGAGTTTTAATAAATCTCTTCACAATTCTTACTAGCATTTATGGAAGTACCCAGCTTCCATTGCAGTATCATTACAACTGATAAAAGCAAGCTAAACGAGCAACTCTAAATGTTTTAATTATTAGACTTAAGCTGCAAAGATGTCTATCATGCAAAACCTTTTTGCTAGTGTTCAAGTCAGTTATATTCTTCCATTTTGGATATATGTGGTCATAAGTAAAATATATGAAATGTCTGCTTTGAGTTTCTCTCTGTGTATCGCTCATTCCTGTTAATTTAAGCACTGATTTTCCTAACAGAAATAGGTAAAAGCAGCAAAAAGATTGCTGAGTCCAGCTGCAGTCAAAAGCAAGCATATGGAAAAAACCACAGATGTTTTTCACAAAAACTCATTTTCACCCAAATACAGATAAATAACAAGCAGCTCATTTTAGCTTCATGACCATTTACTTAATCTTTCAGTCTTGTCTTCATAGAGGCAGCAGCAAATATTCCTCTTCAAACACTTGAAAACACTTTTTATTTGATAATTTTGATAAAGTGATCTTTAAGAAAGCAGTTACTTAAACTCCTTGGCTTAAAATGTATCTTTTTTTAAGTGCCTAGATCTTGAATATTTTTTTAAGGTTACTTTTCATACTTAGTGCAAAACTGAAGTTGATCTCTTGCCCAACAATCCAAAAGAACATGGCATATTTTATTTATTATGCAGATGTTGTTTCCAAAAGCCATTGCATTCAGCATGCTCTCCTGTCACATTCCCTCAATGAAGAGGTCATCATTCTCAGTCTGTAAGACTCATCCATCTGCCCTTTGTATTTCCAGATGTTTCCAGGGAAATGCCTTTCCATCCCTTATTTGCATCAAGACCATTTGTCTTGGGGCTGCAGAAGCAGTTTTGGAGCTTTCCATTATTTTTAAAGCTTGCAAGTGAAGGACCTTTCATATGACTGGATGTTCAATAAGCAAGCAGCCATTTCAGTAGAGTTAGGAAAGTCACCCCAGTATTACAGAGCACTGTCCAGCTGGCTTGAATGAGGCAGTTTTGTATACTAAGTACTGTGACAATTCCTGTTGAGATTTTCAGAATCTATTTTGTGTCAGCAAGTCTGAGAATAAGGGTTATCAGACCATCTGACTCATCCCAGCCTTGGCATAATTTACTTCACAGCATGGATGCTGGATGACTCACTTATTGGAATATTCCTATTTCCAACAGCAAGAGAGAGTCTCATCTATGGTGGAAAAGCATTCAAGGAATCCCAGCTGTCATGATATCCCAGATGAAGTGCCTCCCCTGTAGAGAAGATGCAACTATTCAAGAGGTACCTGCCTCCAAGTGTGAGATCTTTCCATATCCTGTGTCTTCCTACCAGAATGCTGGGACTGAAGTGTCCTCTACCGGGGCAGTAAACTCTACAGCTCAGGAAAGAAAGCTCACCTTGTAAAGGTAAATTCTGGAAGTGGACAGCAACTATTACTTCCATGAGGCTACAGCCTCCAGTCCACTTCTTTTCCAGGGGTAACCTTATCTCAGGGTTTGTCATGGAAGGACAATGGTGTCTGCTGCACCTGATGCCACACAGTGCTCTGAAAAACTGAACAGCTTTCCTATTCAAGGATTCAAAAGTCAAATGACCAGGATAATTGGCATGGCACAATAAAAATCAGAAACACTGTGGTGCCGAGTTCTAATGGCAGTAAAGGACAGTGATAGCATGACTTCAAACCTGTAACATTTTACAAGCAGAAACTGAGGTCCAAGGAACATGGAAAGCTTATTACTGCTGAAAACGTAAATGTTAAGGAGTTAGGGTGGTGACAAAGCTTCTGATCTAACTGGTGGTAGAACTATGACAAATTACATATGTTTGTGATGTGCCAATGCCATGACTTTCATTGAGACAGGGTCAAAGGCAGCTAAAGTCTTCTCTGCCACTGGCTCAGTAACAAACCTCAGAGAAGTCTTCAAGCTATGTACTCTCAGTAATAATGAATGGTGAAGACCTGAAGAAAACTCTGAGCTGAACCACTAAGTTTCAGGAGATGAGGCTAAGAAGAACTGGAAGCACAGAAGGATCATCTCCCCTTACACACCTATAGTTACTGCAGAGGCAAAGTTGGGTTTCTCCTCCTGAATGAAGATGTGTATATGCAGTCAGTGCCACTGTGCATGCAGGCTACCACTGAGAGTTTTGATTTGCTAAACCTCTGAAAACATTATAGCTGAAGCACAGGCTGATTACAGCACAGGATGGAGATATTCCACTTTAAAATGAGACATCCTTAAATCATCAGCATGACAAGGCAGCCAAGCCTTGGACAGCTGCAAAATGCCTTCAAGCTTAATCCTGATTGATAGTGTGGGTGCCAGACATAGGAAAAGGCTAATATTCCTCCAGGAACATTTTATGTACTTGGATTTCTACAAGAGTCCCAGCTAGGGTAAATAGGTTCCCTTTAGACATTTGATGAATTGTTGCTAGGCAACATCAGACACAAGACTAACTGTATAGTGCTAGGGTTGGGAAAGAAAGATGATGATTCATAGGGATGAACAGAGCCCTTCACACTTCTAAAGAATATTGCTTCCAGTTCAGTTAATCTTCTCAGAAGGTTTCACTTCTCAGAACATCCCACTTCACTGAGGTGGAGCAAGTACTTTGCATGTAGGAGGAATACGGAAATGCAAAGAGATCTTAGAATCATTCGGGTCAGAAAAGACCTTTAAGGTCATGAAGTCCAATCATTAAACCAGCACTGTCAAGTCCACCACTAATTCATGTCCCTAAGTGCCAATCTACACATCTCTTAACACCTCCAGGGTTAGACACTCAACCACACACTCAACAGTCAAGATGTACAAAACTTTACCCTAGTCACATCAAAACTGCAGGATTAAGAAATCCCTCCCCTAAATGTCTGCCAGTACTAAGTACCACTGAAGGATAACAGAGGGTTGAAAAAACAAACAAGCAAGATTAGCTTTTGTAAATCCAGAACCAGAGCAAAAGGACTGCCATAAAAAAAATAAGAAAAACATTTTCCTTTAAGTCTTTGTGACACTATAATTTCTTTGTGAAAATCATTTGAAAGAAGTTCAGAAGGTGAAAAACTACAATGAAAATGCTAGGAGACTACACCTCAGTCCATTTTGTCCCTGTTTTGCCTCAGGACAAAACTTCCTTTGTCCTCAGTGCATGTCTTCTTGCTATTTCCATGCAAATATAGCATTTATAACTGTGTATATATTTAACAGCAGCTTTCTGTAATGCTAGAGAAAACTAAAAATTATTTTTCTATTGCAAACAGCAAACAATAGGTTTCAATCTCTATTGTCAGACCTATCTATTTATCCAACAACTTTATAAAAATTGCTAAATGTTTTTGTGCCTCGAAATATGTTTCCTGTCTAAAAATGTAGGTCTGCATTTCTTCCCTTGCATAAAAATACTAACCACAGCACAGCATCAGCTTTTCTCCCAGTGCCACTGCGTTGCCATGGAAACTGGACCAGATTTCTACTGCCAACATAGGTTCCATGTAAGCAGGAAATGAGCTTAAGTAATATTTATATAATATGCAACAGAGAACATATATACAACATTTAGATTTCACTGGAGGCCTCCAGACTGGCTGAAGCGCTTTAAGTATTCTCAGATTGTTTCTATCAGACATTCAAAGTATATTTTTATGATTAGCCTCAAAAGCATAGCATAGGAAATGCACACATATGTGGAATTCAGTATATTCCTTTCTCCTTGTTTTCACTCAAAAAGGCAGACAAGCTTCATACTTCATAAGTAAATAAAATCGTGGTTTTCAATTGTCCTGTGAAGTAACTAGAAGATAATTAATTCCTTTAAGAGCCTTACTCTCAAAAAGGCATGACAGGAGACTATGAAGGCTATTTTTTGTAACACAATCTGAAACAAAGGAAATTCAACCTAACCTTCAGTATTCCCCTTCTTTTATTAAGTTGGCATGTCTTTCTTCTCTTCCCCCCACGCCCTTTAAAAATTTTTTCTGTAAAAATGTTGCCATAAAAACACTGCTCCACAATTCTGGTGGGGGTTTAGTGTTGATTTCTTCTTCTGAATACAAGCTGGGCATGCCCACAATCATAGAAGGGACCTCTAGAGATCATCTGGTCTAACATCCTTGCTGCTCCAGCCAAACCACCTGGAGTCAGCTGTCCAGAACCATCTCCAGATGGCTTACTTGGAATATCTCCAAGGATGGAGATTCTACCACGACTCTCATGGGCAACCAACCCATGAGGGTGCTCAGGTTTCAGCACCAGGCATGAGATCAGGAGACACATTCAAACTTCTAAACAGCAAACAACCCACTGAATTATGCCCAAAATACATTTTCAATACCAAAACAACTTTGTTAGGCAGCTCACTGTAAATGATGTAACATAAAATACCTTTTAAGCATACTTAAAAGAATGGTAAAATAGACTTTCACATAGAAGAAAAATAAGTCTAATAATTCCTCAGCTCTTTTAGACTCTCTCAGAACACTTTTTCAAGGGTAACATGTTTTGAAAAGAACTACTGGTCTTCAACAATTTTTTTGTCTGGAAGAATTTCTTACTAGAAATACTACAGCCAGAGACACAGAGGCTACATGAATTCTCTATGTGCAGACAACCTGAGGAAGACTCAACAGCTGATTCAAATCTGCACAATCAGAAACATAATTTTCACTTCAGGTAGCTAGTTTTTCCCTATATCATAAAGCCAACAACCAAAATCAATTACTAGAGTCAAGTCCTACCTTCTTTCTCAGCTATACAGCCTTGCCTCCAAACAAAATGCTTTAAAGTTGCCAACATTAACTGAAATGAATTATCTTGAGGGCAGAAATCCCATAAAAAGGAGCAGACAGGAACTTGAGCGCACTTACATTAGAAAGGCTATTCTAGGTCAGTTCAGCGATTCACACAGACCAATAACCTGTATTTATAAAAAGAGTTACATGCAGATGTCAAAGGAAACACAGAAGACCAAACTAAGCACCCAGGGATCCTTCCTCCCATAATCAGTTCCATGGTCTCCAGAAAATGACAGCTCACAGGCCACCAGATGGGATTCCTGTTTATTTAGTAACTCCCACCTGATGTTTACTCCATAAATCTATCCAGTTCCCCTCTGAGCAAATGGAAACTTCTAACATCCGTCTCATATGGCATGGCATGAAATTCCAGAGCATGCTTACAGCTTTTCCAAAAGATCATCACCTCGTGCTTGTCCTGTAGCTGCCATCTCGTAGCTTCAACTGATACCCTGATTCTTGTCCTGAAAGCCTGCAAACATTTATTCTCCAGTCACCTTCTTCCTGACACACAATTTAAAGACATCTACTGTACACCATCTGCCATCTGTTTGTCAGCCTTGAAGATTCCTACTCAATTTTGTCTTTCCTCACAGGAAAGCTGCTCTACGATTCAAGATCCCACCCTTCACTCTTCTCTGAACCCTGTCATGCTGTACTCTTCATATGCAATAATCCATAGGCAATGTGTGGAGGGCATATATTTTGGTATAATGACATTCTCTACCATGTTGTCTCCTTTATTTCTAATCATGTACTTGCCTCTTTTTAACACCACTGAACGCAAAGCTGATGCTTTTATGAGGCATCTATTTAAACAGCAGCTCCCGAAATAGTGATTATCACCTCAGAATCCTTTATTATATGTGAAAAGTTACGATTGTTTTTCAGTATGCATTGTTTCAACATTTATTAGGCTGAACTTCACTTGCTGTTTTGACATCCAAAATGCTGATATTGAGTATAGTGAACTGGGCCTGATGTAGCTTTTTTGACCAAGGTCCACCAAGAGAAGAAATGCATATAATTCCATCACATAATATAATCAAAAGAACTAGGACACTTTGTATCTTCAGGAAAACAAAGATTTGACTGGATTTTTGTTTGTTTCTAACATCCTAGGTCTATGACTCGCTCATATAACTATGACTCCCCAGAACTGTCTATTTATTTTCTAATGGAAGTGTGATTACGGTATGAGTTATTAGATCTTTAAATAGAAGTAGATTAATCAGTAGCTCTAAAAGGAAATGACATTTCCTTTTAAAATATAATTTTACATTAAAATAATTATGTATCGCATGTATTTTAAATAAGTAAGATTCTAGAAATGTAGAGACCTGAAATTTAAAATATTTACCAAAGTCATACACAAAGACTCCTGTTCTGCTTTAGTTAAAACTGGACAGCCCCACAAAACACATGTTTTGCAAAAGAATGCACAGAGACATATTCTCTAAAGTAATTTTATCTTTGACTAAAATATACTACTCAGGTGTCATTTCTCTTGAAAAGAACCTATGCAATTTATAATAATATAACCTAGGACTTCAACATAGGTATCTCTAAACTTGAATTTATATGGATGTGATGAAATAATTGCCATTGACAGGAAGGAAGTATCAACATGAAATACTATGTAGTACAGACTAAACTGGGAAAGAACAGTGTTCATAATTACAATTCTGAAGCCATATGCCAGGAAGATATAAAGTACCTACCTAATTTAAAAGTTGAGGAAACTAGAAACTAGAAATTGGAAACCTAATTGACTTCAACTGTCTACAGCAGTGGCAGAAAAAAGGGGCAATTTACACATTAGGTGACTGGTAAAAAAAGATATTTAATTTCAAATGAATGAGTGCTAGCTATATTAATAAACAAATAAACTTAATTAAATTAATTTTCCTTTTTATGAGGAGATTACAACAATTGAGAGACAGCATTGTTTAAATTCCAGTGATAACTGTTTACACTCTCAGAATACGAATAAAATGAACCAAACATGTCACGAAATTAAGTTTTGATCAGAAAAACTATACTTCTCTGAAAACAGCTGCACTAAAAATATCCTAGTGACAATAGGTAAAGATAATTGAGAACAATTTTAAAATCAATCGTTTGGGCTTCATTGTCAGCTATTTACAGAAGCCAAAAACCAGTGTAGGCCAGACAGCTCCAAGCTTACAGCAGATTTTGACTTAGCTGTTTAGAGAAAATAGCAGTTTCTTCAAGCGATTTATAAATTAGTAGTCTTCCATGTGTTTGTAGCAAGGCAACATATTGAAAATTTTATTAAGTTTTGCAGTGTAGTATGCTTTAATTTCACTTCATTATTATGACTGCAAAGAAACATGGACTTTATAATGTTATTTATTATTTTTCAGGTGATCATAATATATCCAAATAAAGATCCTAAAAAATTGTAGCAAGCTTAATTCAATAACATAAAGTAATTTTCCCTTCAGCTATTTCTGTACAAACTGCTATTCTCAGAGATGCACATTATTTACCTATGTCTATCATTAAACAAAAAGTAAAAAATCTTTATGAATCATTAAGATCTATAAAAATGAGTAATGAACCAATTCTAGTTTGAAAGCAGCTGCTGCTTCATGCAAATGAGAACTCCAGTAGCAGAGTGATCTCTGTGCCGAGTCTGAACATTCAGCAGCATTCTCAGCTGTACCTTCCACAAAAGGTGTGCTTCCCACTGCACATGAACCGTGTACACATCTGTCACTACTGGGAGGAATTTTAAGATCAATGGCGCAAAAGGATAAGATCACTGTAAGAACTACATAAATAGGAATGAATCCTTAATTAAAAACTGCTTCTTAAATATAAAATACTAGTTTGCACTTAAAATTCATGGTAAACCTCAGGAAGTTTGCTCTGACTTCCTTAAAGATTTTTTTTTTTTTTGTCAGATCCCATTGGAAAAAGTACCACACTGCCTCAAGTGCTATCATGCAATTACATGAGTTTGAAATGGTTTCAAAAGGCATTGCCTAATAATCAATGACCAGAAGCAAAACTGTTATAATAAAGTGGGTTTTAAGACCCATGGATATTTGGGGTTTGGGGTTTTTTTAATAATCTGTAGAATAAATATAAGCTAGGACAAAGATAGGTGAAGGAACACTTCCCTGCGGACCTTCACGGCTTTGCTCACTCCAGCCTCTCCACACAGAGCCTTCAGCTGACCCAGCCCAGCAAGGGCAGAAAACAGTCGTAAGATATAAACAGGAAGACACATTCATTTATTTCCTGTACATTTACTGACTCTGCTAAATGTTTAGATCAATTAAAGGAAAACAGACATCAGAAATGTGACTTAGCTCATGGTTTTCTTGCCTGGTTTTGAACTGTGACTGGAACTGCAGGTACCAGGGCCTCCACTAAAAAAAAGGCTGCTGGCTCAAGAGTGGAGATCACAGGAAGAGGATGTGTAGGTACAAAGATTTTACTTCAACTTGAGGCAAAAAGCCCCTACACTGTTTTGCCCCTTCAGCCTCTGCTCCTCCTTTTTTGCCACGCATTTCAAGCATTTATCTCTGGTAATTGTATTTAATATTCAGTGAAGTGATACATTATCCCCATGACAGTAAACCACAATTGTCCTCCCAAAATGTCATGAGTAGACAAAAATTAAGCACTCCCTCTCCCCTTTGCAAAGTATGGGCTGGTTAAGGGTCAATGAAAATTTGCAAAACAGGGTCCTTAAAACCAGAACCTTGATATGTAAAGGAAAGACCAGAATGCAGTATCACTCTGGGTACTGCAACAAAATGAAAATGTCAAGAATACACAAATGCACAAGCAAAGGAATGTCCACACACAACACCAGCACAGATACCTCAAAAGATAAGCAATTCTGAATCTTTTCAAAATCTTTTTTAATCTTTTCAAAAAATGGATTTGATACACAGCCACCACACACTGTTAAGTTCCAGGTGTGTTTTAGCACAGATCTGTAAGATATAACAAATGCAAAAGATAATCATACTGATTCTGTAGATGACAAAATTTTGCGACTAAATTCTGTTCAGGTTGCTGGAATTCTCAGGAACCAGAAACAATGTGAGCAAAACTGTTGTCACAGTTTTAAAACAATATGGCAATAATTTGCATTGCAATCAATGTGCAGTGCAAAACGTAGGTAGACTCCACAGTGAAATAAACAGTATTTTATTTACTCCCGTACAAAACAAATCCAGGGTTTCAGGGTCACACAAATACTTTTGAGTATTGATGATGACCTCTGGAGTCAGTGTGAGACTTTATTCCAGATGTCCTCTAAGAAACACAGAAAATTACCAGAAAACAAGTTTGAGAGAAATGCAAAGCTTTCAATTTTCTTTAGATTACCTGTCCTGGCTTAAGAAGGATTTTCTTTTAAAACTCAAATGCTGCAGTCAGGCTGCATATTTGTACAGGAATGGTTCTTTAGGAAATGGTGGAAATACTGGAAACCATAACTTACTTTTTGCAGTGTTACTTCCCATGCTCTACTTACTATTTAATTCTTTTAGAGTTGGGATTTTTTTAAATTCCTTAGAGAAAATGAGAATCAGGATGCATGTACTCTTAGTGCTACATGTGACTACACCTCAAAGAGAGCTCAAACTGCAGCGTTCTCCCACTCATATATGCACTGTAAACTCAGTTAATCACCTGAAAGGCAGCTGCACACTGCCCTGTATCCAATCCCAGTGGTGGAGGAGCCAGGACAGAAACAAGGGAAGGGCCACAATTTTTTTTTTTATATAGAAGAGAATATTGGTGTGGCAACATACATGAAATGAGCAGCTACCTTTTGTCTTCCTCAGCTTCTGACAGCTCTGCAAGGCTAAATAACCAAGAAAATGATTCCATGCCTAAAAAAGGCTTATGGATATAGATTTAAGAGAAATCCCTAGAATGCCAGCAATAAACTGACATTTTGGTTTTTTAGCTTAAATTACATTGCTCTTTGAAAGACACTGGAAGAAATTCAGGAGGGGGAAGTAATTTGCTGCTGGAAAAGATCAATTCTAAAAATGAAGAGATTGCCTAAACTGCTAAAACTCTTATTAAAACCCCCAGATTTACCAAGCAATCTACTTGAAAAGCACAGGTATTTGAAACAGGGTAGTTTTATTTAGCCTATGGCTGAATATAAAGTCACAGTTCTTCTGCCTGCTTCCTTCTTCTACCTGAGATTGAATAACGATCAGGAACAATGCCCAAATGACCTACAATAATTTGTTCAACTTAAAACTTCACAGAATTTTTTTTTTAATTGTAAAATTGCATGAGCTTAAATAGAACTAGTAAATTCACCCTCTACAAGCTAAAAATGACTGTAAATCAAAGTAAAAGGGCATGTAATGATTGCATCACTTAGTATGCTGCTGCACTAGTGACTGCAAAGTCTGGAAAAACTCCTCTGCGAGAAGTTAAATGCTTAAGGTCAAAATGAGAATGTGGCTATGAACAATGTGTTCTTCCATATTTTTTCTCTAAACCAAAATAATTAAATATAAAATAAAAAAAAAAAAAAAAGCAAGTAATTTAAATGTATTTTCTTAGAAATACAGTCTTACAGGTCCCATTTTTACAGCTCAATAACCAGTTCAAATCAAAGGAGGCCATGTTTTGCAGAACCAGCCACCTAAAATAAACATGCAAAAAGGACAGGAAAGTTCAGAAATTACTGCTGCAGGAGTGTATGAATAGAACAGCAAGTCACAGTTTTGGAAGTCTGCTTTCCAAACAGCAGAATCTGCCCTCAATTTTGCCAGGATAGGCTCCAAGCCCAAAGACGTGTTCACTTTTTCTAAGTAATTTAATCTAATAAAAGCATAAGGTATTCTGTGATTTTAACAGTTTGCATTGCAAAGTTATTTCAGGAAACCACTCTCTTGCCTGTATCCGTCCAGACGATGGACAAAGCAATTACTTGTAGTTGTAACAATGATCCTTCTGCACAGAGACAACACAGAAATCTTCAGATAAAGGCTCACAGATGTGACTTCTTTTCTCCAGGAGGTGCCTTCCAGCCCTTCCCCAGCTGAAGAAGCCCTGTGTGTTGCCTGCAGGACGGGCTCTCCGGCAGGCTGCGCTCCTGCTGCCCAGCTCCTCACCCGCTGCCCGCACTCGAAGGCGCTGAAGGCACAGGAAGGGATGCTGGGCTCACGGCTCCCTGGAGTCCCCATCAAACCCTGTCATTACACTGCCACCCACACGGCAAGGTTAGACCACTACAGATAATGGCAGCCTTATCAGCACGACCACGGAGCTTTAGCAGAAAAGTGGAGATGCCACCTTTGAACATAAAAAGCTGAGTGCTTTTGAAGGACCTACTGCTTGCATTATGTATTCTTTGCCCTCTTAAATTACACTATGAAGGGAGAGAAATTGCTGTAGTAGAGAAATATAACATGAAGGCATCCAATTCAGACTCTCATTTTATACGTGAGATTAAAAAAACATTCTCCTAAGACACAGGATCGTTGCATTTCCTGGACAAGGGTGCAATTACTGAATGTACACTTACACTGAAACAAAGCCTGGAGTTCAAGTCACTTGCCAAAATATTACACGTTCTCCAAAATCAAAGAAGTTCTTTTTAAATAAAACTGAGCATCACTGGCAGGGCCTAACAGTCAATGGGCTGATTAAGGAAGGAGGTTCTTTGTAAGAACACTCTGTAGAACAGTCTGTGTAAAAAACAGGCTAAAGATAACCTTGGATATTGTAAGAAAGAGCCTAGCACAACAGAACAAATTAACTGTGTTTTTATGACGATTCTTCTTCTCCCTTCTTTTAGAAGGAAGAAACTGCAGACCAGTCACATAACTTACACAATACCCTAAATCCAAAATCACACCACTTGCCTTCAAAGTTGCTTATGGCTGAGTACAGTCTTACTTTTCAGCACTGCTCATGAACTGTCATTCATATAAAAAACAATAAATTTTAAAATATGGACAAGTGGGTGTAGTATTCAGGCAGCATGTGCTACGCGTACACTGTAGTGAAAGGGAACTCAGCTGTCAATAAGGCACTATTAACATCTATAAAAAAACTTTACAACTAAGCTTATAAAAATGCCTTTTCCTATTGCTACAAAAAAGCAATGGTATAACTTTTTTTTTTCACTTTAAAGCATTGCTAAAGCTCTGGACAAACACTGCATCACTGAAAATGGCTAGTAGCTTTCAGTAAATAAATTAGCGTGTGGGTGCAACTAAAAGCTGCATGACAGTACTACAGCAAACAGATAATGAAGTTACTTGCAAGACTAGTCACATTTCTGTGAGAGATTGAAACTAAGCTGGGAAATCAAAACAAGAGATCTGAAACACACACACAAGTGACAAGATGAATGTGATGTCAGCTACCATATATAAGAATCAGAGTATGCAATTTGTACACCAGTTATGAAAACAGGAAAGCAATAGTTGAGTGTACTTAGATTTAAAATGAACCCCATTCCCCTGGAGGAACAGGCTATAGTGTAGCTTAAAACTTCTCAACTGTAACAGAAGCGAAAGCTTGAATTAAAACTAGAGGAGAACTTCTAAATTTTTTTAATTCTTAATTTTTAAGACAACTAAAATTCAGGATTGTAATCTAAAGCCATTAAGCCCCGAGGTTAACTCAGTAAATTAAAAAGACAACAAGAATAGAAATTTCCCAAGAATTAGTACTCATCTTGCAACAGAGAAATTCTGGCTTTGGTTCACTTAAACGAGAACTCCAAAACACTGTCATGACTCCATTATTTCTGTATGTACTCCCAGCCCTTCTATTTCTATAAAATATATATAAAATGTATACCACACATACATAAAGCCACCTCAAAACCAGGCAAGTACTGACAGAGTTTCTCCAGTTTTGTGTGAACCCCAGACCCTCCATCTATCTCACATATACTGTAGTTACATTGCTATTGTCATCAAAAATTATGTTGCGCCCACTTAACAGTTTTTTTAACTTCAAAAACACACACATGCTCCTAAAATAGAACGACTTCAGAATACAGAAAGATGTAGGATTACATACCTTCCTTTTGCACGTTCCTTATGAAGCTTGAGAACCTGTACATTTTCCTTCTGGAATTTAAATAATTTCCTTGCTTGTTCTTAGTTTCAACATAAAACTACCATCTATGTTATAAGATTCTGTAGGTGGTTAAAAGAATTATGTGATTATGACTTCAGAGATGATTAACCTAAGATTTAATATGTGAGGTTTTGTCTGTTTTGTCCTTTCCACCTCAGTCTGCCTTGATAAAGACACAACTCTGCCACTTTACTTAAAACAGTGAGAACTACTAATGCACATCTGACTCATGCAAAACAGAGAATATACCAGACTAGAAATTTTATTTAAAAAATGTAAAGAGCTGGATGAGTATCAAAAACATTTCTGAGAGTAGGAAGGGAACATTTCAGAACACCTTCATAACTTCTGTATACATTTCAAAAATAAGGTACAAGTTTATTTCTTCTTTATTCTGTACATGGCATGTCCAAGTGCATAATCATTACAGAGAGAATAGTTATGGCCTTTAGCATAGCACCTGAAATGGCTTCAACAACGTTACTGTTCACCATTTCAAAACAGTCTTCACAGCAAAGGACTAATACAGAAATATATCCTAGAAAAAGAACACCAAGTTTGTGAGTTTTTGCTATATACTATTATCACTCCCAAACCCACATATATGAACTTCTATCTTGTCTACAGACACAAGACTTTAATCAGGGATCTACACTGACCAAGGACTTCAAAAATGTAGCATGAATTTGCAATTCTCAATACTTTTGTATTGAGTATATCAATCACTTTGTATATGTGATTTAACCTATCTTCTACAATTTTAATATAAAAACCCGCGCAACTGTTATTTCTGCTTGTAGAGGTATAATAACTAACAGCTGCAAATTTTAACCTTCAAAAACATTTTTTCTTACCTGAAGAGTCCAAACATTATCAGTGCCAAGTGTGGTCCATTAATGTTCAGTAAGAAGAAGTCTAGATTTACTCAGGCCATTTATAGATTGTAACTTAATTTTCCCCAAAACAAAACTTATCTTGACAATCCATGTAGGTACTTTGAGTTCTGTTTCCCTTCATGAGCTTCATTTCACATTTTTTACACTTTTATGCACAGTATTTCCCTCTCGTAGCATTTTTTTTCTAAAATTTTTTCAGCAATCCCTCAATTTTACTGTCCAGGCTATACAAGTCTGACTAGTACTAACACTACAAGAGCAGGAAGTCAAACTCCCTACTTCAAATTTTTCTCACCTGCCTCATCTCTTGCTAAATCCACCCAAAAGCCCCCAAAGCAAAAACAACCAGGTAACTTTTCTGTCTTACAGGTTAAATGAAGTGAACAGAAGAGCCACGAGCAATACAGCTGAAGCAAGACAGGACACAGAATAAACACCACCAGAAGAAGGAATCAACGCCTTCCTTTCCGTCCCAGTTTTGATGGCAGGAACTAATCTCGCCTTTTCCTTTCCCGGGGCTGAGTGGATCTGTGGCTCTGTCACACATACGAGGTCACTGAAGTCAGTGCTGTTGTCTAAGGGGCAGCTTGCTCCTCTCTCACAGCCACGGGCACACAGCCCTGCCCTCGGCACCAGCTCCAGCACTCCTTTATTCCTGTCTTTTGGAAGTTGATCTAACAAGCTGAAACGTAGGCCAGTTGCAAAGTAAGTGCGAATGCAGGATAACCTGATGTGGACAACACTGCACAGAGGATGTTAGTAAGTTATTTCAATGGTAATAAGCTCTTGGATTTGTTGTTATTCAGTGTATCTTTTGAGTGATAGCTGTTAGAATTACCACTTTGGAATCTGTACAATTCACTTGCATCCAGCTTAAGTCTTCCAGTGAAAAGGACTTCTGCTTATTTCCAGAATAATAACCACTTCCCCTCTGGACTGTGGCACCCTCTGATTGTGTTTGTGTTCACACCACTATGTCATGTAGCTCCCTAATCCAGACAAAAACCTGCTCCCATCCACTGTGGCAATTTTCAGGCTCATCAAAGCTTCATACAGCTGATTACATCAAAAACACCAGTGCCAGCACTAAAGATAAACAGAAGAAGCAAGCCTTTGGTATAAGGCAAGACTTTCATCACAGGCTTAAGCCAACTGTGAAACTGTGGCCTTGTTGTGTTTTTTCAATATGAAATTTCTTCTCTGTGAAATTTTACACAGAACCTTAAGAACTATCCAGTAACACATACAGTATAAATGGCTTATAGGGTAAATACACATAGTTGATTATGGACTCCCAAAGAACAAAACTCAGGTGAGCTGGGCGATTCACCCCAACATTTCTCCTGCCAATGATACTGAAATAAATATATATACACACACAAAAATCTCATACTCTTGATCCGTGCAGTATGACCTTGTATTGGAAATCATTAGCACTCTACATAAACTTCAGCATCATCTTAACTCTTACTGACCTGATTAATTCAACATTCTGTGCTGTAAATTACAATAAAGAAACACAGCATTTTTGGGCAAATACTGCTTTTAACCATGTTGATAGGTATTTTATGCATTTGAGCCCAAACATTTACTAGAGGTAGAAAGCTCTTACATTTTACTGTACTAACAGGGTTCCTTTGCCAGGTGTTGCCTTTCTTCTCAGAATGAAACCGAATCATGCAATATTTTTAGTCACTGGTATTTGAAGGTCTCCTCTATTAAAGTGCTTCAAAGAGAGCAAATGCCTTCACCCTAAGTCACCTTGTCAAAAGCTCAGTGACTTGCACATATTCTTCTTCCATCTCCATAAATAGCTATCATCAAAGCAGCCCTGTCTCCAGGGTTACCAAAACTTTTATTAAATGTCTTTTCATACTAGCTATGTACTGTTCTAACTCAAAAGCCTGAACACCTTTCCTGCAACAAAAACATAACATTTCAGACATGGTGAACTTGAAACAATTATGGTCCCTAACAGCTACTTTCATGCTTCAAATGAGTCTTTAACAGCTTTTAGATCTCCAGCTTCTGACTGACATACCCAAATCATTGAAATGGGCAAAAATATATAAGGTAATTCTCTAGCGTATTTTGATGGGGTTTTCTCTTACAATTCAGAAATTTTTTCTTGACAGTGTTACTGCTGAACTAGGATTAAAACTTAGAAAAGTTTTTCATTTCAAGACTGGTCTAAAAAGCCATAATATTGATTACAGATGAGAACACCATTTTTCAATCCACAGACAACTATTTGTTGCCATGCATGATACATTCAGGAGGATGCTACACTGAACGTAATACTTCATATGATTTCTAACAGGACTGCCAATGTCTTGCTTTAGCAATAGTCTCCTTTTCAGGAATACACAGGTGATGCATCACATGTGCTGGACATGTAATCTTTGTAGGTCAAACTGTTACACATTTCTTTTTTAAATATCAATGACTACACTGTCAAAATTTTATCAAACAGAAACAGAATGCCTTAAAAGTCTAACAGTTCCACTGCTGCCAGTAAAAACTGAGACAGAAATAATTTCTTGCTGAGACAAGAAATTAAATGCCTTATACCACACAGATCGATTATTGCTGTTGATGTGTGAATTAGAAGATGATGGATTGATTAATTAATGCTGAAAAGAAATGGTAAAAATGGAAACCATCACAATGCAAGGATAGCAGCTATCCTGGAAACTTCTGGAGAGAAGTAATAAAATGTCACACTCATGATGTTCCTATCAGACTACCAGGATCCAGAAGGAAAAACCCCATGAGAACACACAACTTTCATCTCCCCAAATTGGAAGGAATTGGGTGATAAGGCCCTACAAGACCAAAGAGCCTGTGTTTTGTAGGGGAGCTCTTCTTCCACATCAGCCTTCAAGGAGTGGCTGACTTTGCAATTCCTGAGTGGGAACCATATACCCAAGAATATTTCACAGTTTTTCTTACTGCTGTTTCATTTTAATGTACCTTAAACCCAAAATACCCACGCAGTATGCTAAGGTGAAGATCACACTATCTAATAATTAAGATGAAAGAAATGTCTGCCTACACAGCAGGTAGACAGTGAAGGATTACTAAAGAACTCGGTTATGCGGAACTACGCACAAATTTTATTAGGCATTTGACTATTCAATATGCTGAAAGATATTCCAAAATTCCATATTCTTAATACAAATGAGCTTTCATCTAGATCGTCATATTCTTTTATGCCAGAATTTCTGTTAAATGCTAAAATTTCAAGTGCAACATTTTCTTTTAACTAATGCTAAAATGTTTGCCAACTGCAGCTATAATGGCAAGGACTACAATAAAAAGGACACAAAATAATGGTGAAGCACTAAGGTTGACTTAGAACAGTAACAAGAGAATCTTAGGTGAAGTTTTAAAACCAAATCATGGATGTTATGCTCCCATCCATCATTCTGGCACTTACCTGATGCCTCAGTGAACAAACTCAGCTCATTTTGGTAGAAAAATTTTTGGAGCAAAGAGAACTTCAAGAAGGCTGGTGAAGAAAGCTGAACCACTCATTTGGGCTGCAAAACACTGAGGCTGCAGTGAGCCCTTCTCACAGAACCATGCATAATAGGTATTAATCCCCTGTAGTTCAGTGGGAAACATAAGGAATCTGGGTAACCCTGTCATGTCACCAGCACCAAAATCCTGTTACAGGATTTGCCAACCAGAAATACAGCAACTATCCACCCCGAAGACAGCTGGGTCAGTGTAAGATATTACCAGCTCTCTAGGTACTTGTTTCTGTGCCAGAAATCAGAAATTTCCTCCAGAAATTTCCTGGAGGAAAACAAACAGAAGAGGGAAATAATACTATACCCATAATTCATTAATCATTAATCCTAGTACTACCAGATACTAACTCCCTAACAAGCCTACATAGATCCAAGGAGGGCAGCAGCACAGCCACACTAACTAAGCAATCCTCCCATTCACAAGCATGGCTCGGTTCAGGTGTGCACACACAGAGAGCACCTGCCAAAAGCTACAGAACAACTGCTTTTCCTGCTGTAACACAAAAAAATTCCAAGAAAGCGCATGCCTCATCAAAAGGGAAATCAAAGTATTTGATTGTAAAGTAAAGAATTACCACGACCATGTCTTAGTTCCTTGCTGATCCATAAACGCACAACACAACATGCAGAAATAAAAATGACAGTAAAAATGGTCAAAAGAATGATCAAAATGGCTTAGAAGTTAAAGCAGTACAAATACAACAGCGTTTGATAATCAAACACAGGCCTTGTTCTTTGACTGTCACAGGCTGGCATCATTTTAGCCACAGCACAATCAGATCCTGAGGGACAGTAATGACTTTTGGTGCTCTGCCTAAAACCCTAAGGACTATCCAAATAAATATAATTATTGATGAGTCCTAGTGGGAGACAGATCAAGCTTTCCTCAGGCAAGGATGTTCCAATCATCAGCCTGATTAAAAAAAAAGCTAGAAACAAGAGTATTAGATGGAGATAGCTACTTTCAATCAATGTAGGCATAAATTAATACTGCTCATTGAAACCAGAGTTTGGCCACCCTCAGTCAGTATCTGTTTCTTTTAGCTAATATTTTAATGTTTGCAAACTGCCATTGTAACAACAGTGGAAACAAGATAAGGAGTCACCAAAACAATGCTGAGGTGTTGAAGATGAGGTGACTTTTAAAATTTTGTTTAAAAAAAGCAAGAGATACTAAACTAAGTTAAACACATAAAATTTTGAAGACATATTTCATTTACATGTGCCTTTATATTTACATTTCAAACTATTTCTCAAAACTGAAATACCATTCTTTCTAAAAAAAAGTCCTTCTCTTCAGATAATATACAGACCATGACTCTCCATACTTGCTCGGAAGAAACATACATATGCATCTTTCATACTAAGAATCCCAGTCTTTAAGAAAAATCAAATCACTTAAAAGAAAAGTTCTGAATAGACAAACCACAGTTGTACAATTAAAGACATGCTACTAATCTCCTGTGACTAAAACACTCTATGTTTATATAGTTAATGAACCTAATTACACTGCAACACCATCATGTTAATTATGTTTACGGATTCCAGCTAAACAAGAGCCTGGATTGTCCTGAAGTGTGCAGATACAACCACTTTCAGTTGACTAAAACTTAAAAAGAAAGAAATCTTAAGCAGTGCACAATATGACCTATGCTAAACACAGTACATTCAACAGATTTTGGAAAAATTAAACTAGTCATGTCAGCAACACTGGAACAGTAATTAGTATTATCTAGACATATTTGCCAAATTTAACTGGCAGGAAGCTCATAAAACTAGGAAAACTATACTGTCAAATGAAATATTTATTACAATAGTATGATGACTCAAAGCATTTGACACTGTCCCACACAACATCCTTGTCTTTAGGCTAGAGGGACATGAATTTGACAGATGGATCATTTGTGAATAAGGAACTGGCTGGCTGGATGCACTCAAAGGATTGTGATCAACAGCTGGACGCCCAAGAGGAGAGCAGTGGGTGCTGGGGTTCCTCAGGGGTCAGTGCTGTTCCACCCCTGTCAGTGCCAGGACCCAGCGCACCCTCGGCCGTTTGCCGACAGCAGCGAGCCCAGTGCTGCTGTCCCACTGCAGGGGAGGGAGCAGAGGGACCCTGATGGGCTTGAGAGGTGGGTCTGAGAGAAACTCGTGGCTCAGCACAGCTGAGTGCAAGGTGCTGCACCTGTGAAGCACAATCTCAAGACAGTCTGAAGCACAAATATGGCTGGGTGGAGAATGGCTTGAGAGGGACCCTCAAGAGAAGGATTTGGAGTGCTGCTGAATGAGAAGCTTGACACATGTCACTGTTACTGTGATGCAGATAGAAACAGACAGTAACACACACAACAGGTGTTCAGGCAGAGAAGAAGAAAGGAAGTCTCCAGTTTATTGTTGACCTCGTATATATTAAGTTTCTGGACAGTGATCAGAGATGGAACGAGAAGTTACCACCTCTCCATCTTCACTGGTCACTTGAGAAGTCCATCAGGTGATATCTTTTACAAAGGAATGCAACCATGATTCTTGTTTATCTTACAATTCATGAGAACTGACTCCACTACACTAAAACAAACCAGAAGGCTGATTTTCAGGGACAACACATCACCAATGTGTGCCTGCAGCTCAGAAAGCCTATTGTGTCCAGGGCTGCAACCAAAGCAGCACAGGCAGCAAGGCGAGGTGATTCTCCCCCTTGACTCCACTATTCTACTCCCACCTGGAGTACTGTGTCCAGACCTTGGACACCCACCTTAAGAAAGATATGGATCTGCTAGAAGGAGTCCAGAGAAGGCCACGAGGATGATCCCAGGGCTGGAAGAGCCCCTTTGCTTTGAAAACAGACTGAGAGAGTTGCTGTTCAGCCTGGAGAAGAGAACGCTCTGGCAACACCTTAGAGCGCCTTCCAGTAGCTAATGGGAGCTAAAGGAAAGCTCAAGAGGAACTTTTTCCAAGGACATGTAGTGAAAGGACATGGGGGAATGGCTTCAAACTGAAAGAGGGCAGGTTTAGATTACTGTGAGTATGCTGAAGCACTGGAATCGGTTGCCAGAGAAGCTGGACCCCAAACCTGGAAGTGTTCAAGGCCAGGTTGAATGGGGCTTTAAGCAACCTGGTCTCAAGTGGAAGGTGTCCTTGCCCATGTTAAAGAGGCTGGAACTAGATGGTATTGAAGATCTCTCCAATCTGAAAGCATTTTATGATTCCATGAAGCATTATTTTCCCTTACATTTCATTTTTCTCCTTTGTAAAATAAATTGCATTTCATGGTTCCTAGTAATTTGCCTTCTGAAGTCAAATCAACATACAAAATAAGATGACTTACAAACTCTCAACTTTACATCTTCCTATATAGTTAGTGATGCAATCCCAACAAATCACCTCTACTAACATTTTGTTGACATTACCCACACCGCTATAAAACAGCAATTTAAATCCTCCAGTCTGGCACAAGGAAACCAATCTGTATTCCAACAAAGTTCTAACAATTTCTACTACATTCCATGAAATAACATTTTCATTAAAAGCAGACTTTTGCATTGCTATGGAATTATGGGATTGAATGCTAACAGCAGCAACAAGTGTGCCAAAATGTAATTAGAAAGAAACCGAAAACTCCCAATCTTCTCTTATATTTTAAATTACAAAACTCTGATTTTCAGCTGTGGAGGATTCGATTTTAAAAAGCATTAAATTACTTGAGAGCAAAAATAAAATTAGATGTATCACACTCATGGCTTTGGGACAAAAGGTTAACTATGCTCTTAACCAATTCCGCAGTAAAATACCGTGTAAATAAATAATAGCTGCCTGTAATGCCTTATATTTGCTGCACTTCACGGAATCACAGATTTGTTTTGGTTGGAAGGGATATTAAAGCTCATCCAGTTCAACTCCTCTGCCATGGGCAGGGACACCTCTGACTGAGGGGAGATTGCTCTGCACCCAGTCCAGCCTGGCCTTGAACGCCTCCAAAGAACGGCTGTGAGGATGGTGAAGGGTCTGGAGGGGAAGTCACAAGAGGAGAGGCTGAGGTCACTTGGTTTGGTCGGCCTGAAGGAGACTGAGGGGAAAAATCATTGCAGTCTTCAACATCCACATGAGAGAAAACAGAGGGGCACATACTGATCTCTTCACTCTTGTGCCCAGCGACAGGACCAGAGGGAATAGCCTGAAGTTGTGTCAGGGGAGCTTTAGGCTGGCCATCAGAAAAGGTTCTTCACCCAGAGAGTGGTCAGGCACTGAACAGGCTCCCCATAGGAATGGTCACAGCACAGCCTGACAGAGTTCAAGAAGGGTTTGGACAATGCTCTCAGGCACAGGGTGTGACTCTTGCAGTGTCCTATGCAGGGCCAGGAGTTGGACTCAAATGATCCTGATGGGTTCCTTCCAACTCAGCATTTTCTAAGATTCTATAATACATTCCTCCTCCAATCAATTAAACTACTCCCAAGAATCCATTTACATATGCAGTATGCACAATACAAATCACCAAGGTTTACATTTCAGTAAAAACAGCTGTAGCCCACTAATTGTTATAATGTGCCTACCCTAATGAAAACGCAGTGCTATGTATGCATTTTACAAGTAAACCCTTGTGCATCAGTATCCAAACCATCTCTAAGCATGGAAAGGAAAAGAAGGTTATCAGGAGGAAACAAAATGGACTCAACAGGAGGAAATCATGTTGAAGAGACCCTTTCCTACGATGGCATGCCTGGCTTGGGTTGATGAGGACAGAGAAGTGCATGTTGTCTACCTTTGCTGTCTACCTCTGTCTGACTTCCACAAGGCTTTTGACACTGAATACCACAACATCCTCATAAGGAAAGCTCGGGAAGTGTGGGTTAGATGAGGGGACAGTGAGGTGGACTGAGAACTGGCTGAATGGCAGAGAGTTGTGATAGGGGCACAGAGTATATATTTCAGTATATACTTTGACCATTTTTTTTGCTATATCACAACGCATTCTATTATGTCTCTTGAGAACTCCAGCTTAAATGCTGATAACTGAGTTATCAGATTTTATATATATATACACAGAAGTAAAGTCCTGTTGTATTTTCATGCCTCTGACTTTCACTTCAGATATTCCACATCTCTTTCAATACATCATGAAACAAATGTCTAAATAGCACAAAATCAAAGGCATGAGGTAAAAAACAAATTGATGACAGAGGACTGTGACCAAATGGTAACTCAACCAAAGGACTGACAAAAAGAATGAAGACTGGAGTGGGAGGTAATGAGAAAACTCTAGGATAAATCTCCCAATGTATTATTCCCATATAGAACACCACCGCAATTCAATCTCAGATTACTTTTTGCATGCAACAGTACACACGTGAACTACTAGTTGTGAACAAAACAATGAGGTCTTAGAAGTAGTTTAGAGAACCAAGAAGCTGTTAGACTCAGAAGCTTTCAGGAGTTAAAGAAAATAGGTTTTTTCAGCTCCAGCTGACTCATACAGGTTTAGGCCAATGGAGTGGGGTGATGAAGCACCACATGAAAACCTAGTGAAGCTTTCTAGGGAAGAAAAGCAACATTTAGAAGGGGAATAAATGCTACAACCAAAACCAAGGACGGTCTTAATCTAAACACTCGTGCCCCAAAGAAATCCAGTGGAAACCTGGCAGAAGCCTTGAAAGACAGATCTTAAATCAGCTCACACCTGTCCATGGGAAAGATCTGACAAGAACTATCTGCAGTAAAGGGCAAGAGTCCTCAGCCATACAGCATGACCTAGGAAAACACCGCACTGCCCAGAAAGTTAGAAAAGGTATTAGAGTACACACAGAGACTTTTTTTTTTTAAGGTGTATTTTAGGTATAGCAATTTCGTCATGCAAATTTTATGTCTGAGATTGAGTGACTCTCTAAGCATTCAGTGTTTGGCTGCAGTCAAGGCTGAGAGCTGGGCTGAATACCCTCCTTTCAGGCTCAGTAAAAAAAGGAACATTAGGTCTTTTACACAACAGTTGAAAAAGCAGGAAAAAGAAACAGCAAAAAAATGCTGTGCCTGCGATTCCAGGAGAGAGTTGCGTGGGGTTTTTTGGGTGTTGTTTTTTGAATTTTAAGGGGGTTTTTTTAGTACAGTACTTGCTAGACAGGCAGACTTGAAACATCAGCAAAATAGCTGCTTGTTGCACTTTGTTTCTACTCTGCTGAAGCAAACGAGCTCTGTTTACATGTTTTGTGTAAATAAACAGCACTGCACATACACACACAAACTCACAACCTTCAAATCATGTAATATATTTCACTCCCTCAGAAGAACAACTTGGCAAAGTCTCAAGTATTAGCTATCTCCTGGGCTCTGAGAGTAGAAATAATACATGCCAGGTTTTCTGAATACTAATGTCAGATAGCCAGATATTTACTAATACACACTGTGGCTCTGTCTTTTGCCCGCTCAGCTACCCTGCAAAGGAATTGAGCAGTATCTCAATGTCTGCAGCTCAGATTAACAACCCGCCTTCCAGTCTACCTTGAAGACACAGCCCTGTTTAGAATGAGAGTAATATGATTCTTTTTGCCTTTTTTAAACTGGCACTTTTTGACCACTATTATCAGACATCTCTTTTCTAGACCAGACCACAGAGAAGTAGCATGAGAGACAGTTTATGCTCCAGAGGTGTTTACTATCATTATGCATCCTTGTGCTACCTCAAATGGGTTTTGTGATAAGCACAGATACAAGTTCAGCAAAGTAGCACTGCTTGGTTTTGGTCATGCCTGAGCTTTGCCTTCATTAGATGTATGAGCCTGACACAAATACAGCAGTGTAAGTCCAAAGCACAGAGTATGTATCTAACACATGGTAAGAATATACATCGCTCTTCCTTTCCAGAAACATAGGTCTAAAAACTGAACAGGAGTTACCTAGTAGACAAAACTCTGTAGTATCAAACTTCCAGAAGACTGAGAAGTAGTAGCAAAGCATTTGTGCATTTCATACCCTCAGCTAATTTCAATTTTTTAGATGCCCATATCAGATGGCCAAAAATCCAAACAGACATCGATCCAGTTTTGACAGGTGCTACAAGGTCCCTGGGAGACCAGTGTTAGGTTATCTGATTAAAAGCTAACCATAATAGAAAGAGATCCAGCAAGGATCAAAAGCAAAACAACAGGTCAACCCTAACAACCTCAACAGCAAAAACGGAGCATGTGAATCAGCTACTCCTACGACTGTCAATTAGACCATATTCCCCCAGTGCAAAACCTACCAAGATGAGTCAAAACTTTTCCCAAAAAACACCTTGAAAACTGAAGGTTATTGCCTTAATGGGTATGGAATTTATTACGGAATGCAGGGAGAAAGAACATTTTGGGATTGTATAAAAGATATCACAGTACTGTAAGAATAAGCAAGATGCTACAAAATGTTCAGGAGAAGGCACTAGACCAGTATAAAAGTGGGTAGGGATAAATAATAAGGGAAAATAGCAAGGAAAAGGATAAACCTGGGCAGGTCCAGTACCAATGAGCATCTGGTCCGTGCACTTGTATGACTAAGCCCTGCCCTTGATCATGACAGTCATCCTACACTGTCATTAAACCCAATAACTGTTTTCTTTGTGGATGCATTTTCTATTTTGAGTGTGTATGTGTGAACTCAAGCCAATTTCAAGTCAGACTGCCAGCAAGTAAGTAAGGTCCAAGTGCCCGCAACTGGAGGGAGAACGTGAATCTAGAGGTCTCATGCACTTAAGGGCTAGAAACTAGGTAGAGCATCTAAAATTGGCTGGGAGAGCACAGAGAGCTTTGTGCGTGAGTTTCTGCAAAAATTCCACCAGTGGACTTCCACTGTGAGGAGTTGGAAAGGAGGAAAAGGATGGGGCTGTCCACGCAGTCCTTGCCTCGATGCTCTGTGTGGGGGTGCTGGGTCTGTGCTGCTCTGCAGAGCCAGCGGCGCGTGCGTTTCTGACGGTGGGCACACGCGAGCACGCGCCCCTACGGCACCCGCGCTCGCTGGCTGGCCTGGGCACAGGGCACTCCTGCACACCTGTACAGCTACCACGGAGACACGGGGCCCCCCATGCTCGGCTACCTCTAACAACTGGCATGGCTAAAAGCACACATACCCTTAGCAAACTTCTTAGCAAAGCTATCAGTAACACTTTGAAGGTGAAGTGTCTAAATCTGCCTTAGATTTGAGTTCGGGGCAGTCTTTAAGACTTTCAGTTGCAGACTGTTTAAGCTGCCCGGGCATCTTCTGTTGGAACACACTCCATGCAGTTTTGCTAAGGCATTTTTTAAAGCACTGAGTATTTAAATGATAGTAAAAAAAATGTATTGGCATTCTTAGACACTGTCCTGCTTCAACTGGATGACTTCTGGTTCTTTTAATAGCCCTTGAAATTCCTATGTGCTAAACACATTTGAAAAGAATCTTGACCAGTTCTTTCCTGTATGTTTTCTTTCCAAGCCAGGATTCATTTAATAGAAAAGTAACAAATAAAGCAAACATACAGGCAAAACAAGGAACATATAAATTAAACTACAGAACATATTCAATAAGATTGCCCTGGAGAAACCTGTGAAGAGATTTCCATAAAGAACAACACCACTTTTAAGTATTAATGTTCTACACAAAATCCCCCCATGAATTCACTGGCAGCATACTGCAGATGGGGTGCCCAAGGAATAGGGTCAAAGGTAATTCACTGTGTCAGTAATCCACTCACAAAATATCAAGAGTTCCTGAAAGAAAGAGGAAGAGTTTTTCCTTGACCACAAATAATTTCTTTTTAAATTCATTCTTTTTCTTCAGTTGTGGAACATAAACATTCTGAGGATGGCTATATCTCTCTTTATTTGGTTTTCTAGACTAATACTCTGAAACATTAATTACCTGGAAAGGATCCAAGTGAGACTTCTAAGTCCACAAAGACTGTTTGTACTCTTATTTATAATGGCATGAAAGGTTTTAATTGATAAAAATGTACTTCAGAATCACCGTGGTTGATGACCTTTTTCATACCTTAGGGAAGTCTTTGTGCAAACCTGTATTAGTCTTCTTGGAAGCTGGCACTTCTCATAGCTAAGACACCAAGCAGCAGTGGAAATTCCTGATTCTTGTCACATATGCAACAGGAGCTGTCAGAAAGGCTTTACACTGTCATACTGGCAATGACAAAGCACCACTCAGAGGAAACCACCACACGTGGTCTCCTAAGGGTAAGGTAATCCTTTTATAGAAGGATTCATAAGGAACAGAGCTAACTCCAAACATCTTCCATTCTAGTTCATAGCATGAAATAAACAGAGGTGGATAGTGTATGGTATGTGGGCATAGCAGGAACCAAATGCTTCTGTGGACAGTGGCTGCAGCAGCTGAAGACAACAATGACAATTCATAGGTCCTGATGCTGGATACAGAGTAACAGAAGAGCTGTCCACTGAAACCCACATAAATTTCAAACCACCTCTCCATCTCCACAAAAAAAAAAAAAATTAAAAATCGCTGGATATTCTGACAGAGAAGTTGCAAGAAAAAATAAAAATTGCAGTTCGCTATCCATCTACCCATCACAAATATCAGCATGAGTTTGGCAGGCATCCCAGATGATATAAATTGCAGATCTGTTTTTAAGGTAATCACCTTGGGTAATTTTGTCAGAGATCACCCAAGACTAAAGGTGAGTTTTGAAGAAAATACAGAAGCATCTAAGGCAGATACTGGTTCAGGAGTGTAAAATTCCTGAAGACATAACTAGTAAAAGACCTTCTGGTCACAACACCTTTTGGACAGAAAAGGTATTTTTCAGTCCACTGTAAAGTTTAAATATCCTGCGAACTCTACGGTAGAATTCACATCCAAACTGTACAGAAGGATTCACATAAAGTCAAACCTGAGAGATAGCACAATTTTCTGATAATATGCTTATAGCACAGAATATGCAACAAAATTGAATGCTTAAATTTATATGCATTTGCTTAACATGTTCCTATCACCCCTCAGTAACTACATCAACTCCACATCAATGAAAATACATGTATCACAAGACAGTAAATTCACTGAATTATAAGAATGTCTAAACATTTTATTATTGATTTTAAGTATATAATATGAATATACATATAATATGAAAATGCAGAAAACCGCAAATTAGTTTATCCTGTGATACACTACAGCAACAACAGAAATGCAAACTTTGGGCACAGGTACACATTGTTTTATGCAATCTATCAGGTAACATTCCTTTACCATCCACCTAGGGGCTGGAGTGGACTTTTTAGTGAAGGCACAACCAAGACAGAGATTAGGCAAAATGTTTCAAGTCATGAAACAGACTAAATCTGTAATACAAAAGGCTTCGCTTAAAATGATCCATTGTTTTTTTTCCAGACATTTTACCCTGGGATAGAACTGGAATACCTTAGAAAGTTTATTGTGCAAGTCATAGTTTTCAAATTTTCTACATACCTTTTTTTTTTCACTGGATTGCTTGAGTTAGTTTCCAGTTAATAGTTCTCATACAGGAAAACCTCATACAATGCCCCAGAACCTTCCATCTCTCCCTTTCACAAAATTCTCTCATTTCAGTTCCAACAGGAACTGACAAAATTGAGATTTTAGTTTTCAGAAGGTATATTAGAAATTTCCCTGTACTAAGTACTTCACGAATACCTGCATCATTAAAAGTTGTTCATCATTAAAAATATATAATTAAAGAAAACAATTAAGTACTGGACAGGCCATCTGAGTGGTAGGGATACTAATCATTGAATAACAAAGTATGTAATTTTTTACCTACAGCAGAAATTCCAGACAAACACAGAGATAAACCAAGTCTATTCCTGAAAACCAAATTACAATTAAAATCTTGTCAAAGGCTACTGATAAACTGATAGAGGCACTACCAGCTCTAAGAAAGAGTAGTGTCCCCTAAAAATATCACCTCAAGTGAAAAACATGCTCCACAAGTGGCTGCTTCTATGTAAGCTATTTCCATATTTTTCCTACACAATGGCACATTGCAACATTCCTTACCTCCACATCCCTTTCCTATTTTGCGTAAAAGCTTTACATGCTAAAACAAGTGAGACTGAAACCTTTAATATGAAAACCACACAAAACATAGGATTTATTTTGGTCCAGAACTGGTAATCTAAAATTAAGCACCTAGTCTAAGACAGCTATACAGGTATAGTGTCACTCAACAGGGTTGGTGGTGGAATAAAGTGATTCCCTGGACAAACAGCTTAGGGCCCACACTAAGATAGGATGATTTTCTTTCTACTTCTGAGAAAAAATACAACAAATAGAATAAGCTTGTAATTTTGGGAAAAAAGGGCAGTGGGAGGGAAATAAATATTGGTCACTGTTACCATATATTAAACAGAACAGGAAAGTTATAGTTGTATGACCACTAAAAATAGATTTGAACTGTCCTGAAAAAGAAGATGTGCAATACTTCTTTTATCCTATGAAAAAGAACCAGTAGAGCAGAAAGAGAGCTAGTGAAAATATAATGTTTTGAAAATGTGTTTAAAAGTTACTGGAACTGCTGAAGTAGTTACATTGTTCTGACAGCTTTTTTTTTTTTTTTTCCCAGTGTTAGTTACGTAAAATATGGAATCTTTATCTTATAATGCCCTATTGTCTAACAATGATTTCAAGCCATTTATCTGACACACGGCAATATCAGCTTATACTTCATGTTGTTAGTTGATGGTTCTACTTTTAAACATTATTTCTATAATTATTACAAGTTACACTCCTACCTTAGACGTAGTGCGTCCACAACTAAATTAAAAAAAGAAATAAACACACACAAAACCAGAAAAAAAAATTCCCTTATGTTCCAAAACCCGAATGAATCTTTCAACATCCTAACTTGTTTCACAGTGCCTCCTCCAATAACTAACACTAGGTCTCTCCAGAAAGGAAGCAGGCAGTACTCAACCTCCATCTTTTTCCTTCCTTCTCATTATTCAGATTTCTTCCTCCTTTACTTTATCCCTGAATGCCTCCTTAGCATGATCTGATTAAGAAACTATACAAAAGCAGTGAGAAATACATTAATTTTCTCTGCAAAGATAAATTACAAAGATAAAGGGGTATACATACCCCAAGGCTGGGAAAAAACCCAAGAAAAAGCCAAACCAAAACCACCATTTATCCTTTAAAACTTGCCTGACCACCTGACACCAAATACTTCTACACACTGATTAGCACAAACTCATAATTTCAAAGTATCTTCCTTTTACTGCTATTTATGAAACCCCTCAAAAAATCATGGAAACAGAAGTATATATGCACCAGCTACCTACTTTAAGACTGTTCACAAATGGCTGCTACTATTTAAAAAAAAAAAAAACAACACTGAAGCAGAAACTCATTTCAAAGAAACATGCATATGCAGCCTTTGTAGAAAAGGGGAAAAGAGCAGGTCAAACACTTCAGACTAATCAGCCTTGCTAATAATCTTCATCAGAAAGTGCTCCATGGTCAAACTGCATTGCTGACAGAAATTTAGAATCCAAAATCAGAACTCAAGAAATTACAAGTTCTTTGTCCTAAAATGTGAAAAAGAAAACTACTACATACATTAGGTTTGAAGTCTTAAGAGTATCAAGTCATCCAGGTGAAAGAATCAACTTTCCTAAAAAAGAAACAAACTTGCTAAGAGTTCCACACAGCCCCTAAAAAGGGTTAAAAAAATTAAAAAAAAAAAAAAAAATCTGTGCATCTCATATGTATTCACTATACTGTAGATGAGAAGACTGTGTAACTCATACACCAGAAATTAAAAGAATTTTTACTTTCCTGGGGGGCTCCTGAAAGACCATCCCTCCTCCATGTGGGGGCTGGTACTTGCTTCCTCAGGACACTTGCAAGACTTGGACCAGTAACTTCATGCAGCCCCCAGGGAACACAAAGAACACAGACGTACATGGCTGTTTAATTACTGCTCATTAGATAACGAAACCAGGTGAGTATCACATCGTAAGCACCCTGTAGGAAAACATACCCATGGTTTCCTTAAGGCTCAGACATCCAAACAAATCAATTCAGCGACAGCGCTGCAGGGTTACCTGATCCGCCGCCCAGCCCACGTTCACACACGCATCTGCAGTTACCTGGGCTACCTTATCAACAAGGAACCAGGACTTTGGCCCAGGGCAGCATTAACTGCTCAGGACATAGAGATGCTGCCTGATCGCGTCTGCTAATGAAATATTCCACAGCATGCCAAAACACAGGTATCTTAATCTCATCACCTCAATTCTGCAACTTCAGTTTTTCTAGGGAGAAGGCAAGCAGAAAGGAAGGATGAATTTATGAAAAGCATCTCAGGTTTGCATTAGTTCACTTTTTAAGACTGCCAATGTCTTTAAACATCTCAGAGGTTCCTCAGTATAAAGGTTCAACTTTCTTGCTAATGCCTCCTGAAAGGTTCTTAAAATCATAATAAACAACTATCCCAAGGAATGCTGGAGGATTTCTAAAATGCTGAGCCTCCACAACAGCCAAACCATCCTTTATATCCCAGCTTTCTTCTCATCAGTAAGATGTGACAGTATGCTGAACTTGCCAAATGAGCAGGAAAACCTACAAACGCTAAACTGTCTTGTAGAAACAAAGACTAACCAAAGAAGGAGGCAAGTAATGGGCTTCTCTCTCATTCCTTCTCTATTCCCATTTCATCAGCCTCTGTAAATGCACAGAGCACCTCCTCTCCCCTCCCCTCTGGCTATGCAAGCACTGTCTAGCAGCCTCTGCTAGCGTGGAAAACAAGAAACAAGCCATGGACTCTTTCACATCTTCCACCCAGCATTCCCACACGGAGAACTCAAGCTTCGCAAGAAGTCCGGCCACTAGGAGCAAGGATAAAAACCAGCAATAAATAAATATGCAAGAATTAATTCCCTTTCTGTGTTTTTCAAGAACATGCATATTCTCATGTCTGTATGGCATAAATACACATTGCTATTCTTCTACAGAGCACATTAGGCCAGTTTAACAGTTCAGAAACTCAATATTATAATTATTTCTTTTTTACAAATTTTATATATTAATTTTCAAAGAGCCTTAAAAGGAACTGGCAGCTAATAGGATAGACAGCACTGTTTCATAACAGCTTGCAAAAAAATTCAGTCTATTTTTAGATAGGTGAAAAGAATGTGGTTATTTTTAAAAAAACAAAAAAAACCCAAAAAAAACACTCCTATAAAATAAAGATGCTTTCATTTATAACTGACCATGCAGCTGATATGCCAAACCAATCTGCAGGTTAACAGTACCACATACTTAAATCCTCAAAAGAAATCTGTGTGCATATACAACAGGCACATCTTAATCTTTATTGCATGACAACACATCATGCTGTTAAAAAAAATCTTACTTTTTAATGAATGACATTCAAATGAATCTCAGACAAATGCATCTTTTTCTAATTGTGTTATGATGCTTTAAAAGGACCTCTTCATCTAAGACTACCATTAGTTCAACCACAAGCACGTTCTGCTCAAAACCAGACTGATCAGATGTCAGGTGCTGCATAACATTCATTTTGATAAAATAAATAGCTGTATTATAGACCAAATTCCCACATAGCAATGCCAAAAAAAGTCTTTCCAAAAATCGAGCTAACACCTGTTTCCTTTACTATTTTCACTCCATCATCCTCCCTGCTACCACCACCATTTTATGAGTTTTGTATGTAAAAATTTTAGGCTTAAGAGTGGGATAAAGGTTAACAAATGAACATTTCCATCTTCTCTCATCATTCTTAATTTAGAACAAGTAAATACTAAAATTTCTCTCAAAGCTCTTCTTATATTTCTCCATTTTGGAAAGGTGACTTACCATCCCATTGCCCCCCACCATTTTCTGTATCTCTCATTCCTGGTATTTTGTTATAACTACAGCTAGTGAAAGGCAATGCAGTTTGCTTCTACATATCATACATAAATATACTTATAAATCAAATTAAATTGCTCATTTTGGTTTTTCGAACCACCCATGCCACACAGCACTCGTTAATTTTAAAAGATATCTTTTAGCCTGTCTTCTTAAGATAGCATTCAGTGCCTTATCATGTCGCTCTATGCTGAGCCATTCAATAAAATAAACTTCAGATTATCATTTCAGCCTAACACAGTTTGAGAGCTTAAAATTAATAGCATTTTTGTTGCCAACATCCAATACTAAAATAGTGAAATAGAACATTCAGAGGGTCTTTTGCATACAGCCAAATGTTTATTGTAAATAATGGAGGGGAAATGGTATTATGTGTCTCTAGACTGAAGCAGTTTCAAAAATTAAAATAAAAATGCCTTAAAATGCAGTTGCAAGCAAAACAGAAGTGAGCAGGGCTGCTTTATTGAAAATCAACAAAATAATCACCAGGAGGCTATTTCACGTCAGAAGATTTAAATGTACATTTAGTACCTTGAAGTATTTCTCTAAAAATGAAACGGCTACTTGAAATAGCACTAATCTGACTGACAGATAAAATAATTGCTTTAAAAACACTTCTGAGTCATTTTGTCCTTACCTGCAGGCATAAACCATTACTGCATGCAGCGACTGCTCCATTTCCTAGCACAGACTTGAACAGGGATCACAGCTATCTTACAGAATGTGACTAATAGGGGGATTTGCGATTCCTGAGCTACTTTCCAAAGGACACTCCCTTTTCCACATAACAGGGCATGAAACGCTTCGCCAAGTTCTATTTGCTGCCCGTGCGAAGGGGCAGGAGCGCGGCAGCGCGGCGGGGTCTGCGCGGTGCCGCTCGCGTGACAGGCGCGGCGCGGGGTCTGCACCAGCCAGCCCAGCCCGCCCCGCCGCCATCCGCATGCTGCAGCCGCCGGGCTCCGGGGCACGGGCGGGCACCCGGAGCCCTCGCCAAAAACGCACAAAGCTCGACCAGAAGGACAGGCTGGGTGGGCACGGCGCGCGATCCGGCATGCAGCACGCGGACAATGCCAGCAGCCCCGCGGAGGCAGAGGGAGAAGCCCCGCGTTCATGCGGACGGGGATGCGGCCGTACCTTTCTGGAGAGGACGACTTCTCAGAGTTAACTGACATCAGCAGCTCAGTCTTCTGCTTGATTTCTGGAAAAATCAGAAAACGTTCACCACCGACACCGCCTGCCCTCGCCTTCCGGAGGTCTCCCTTCCCTGCGCCCTTTTGTCCGCCGGAGGCCCGGGACGCGGCGCTGTGCGAGGCCGCCCAGCCGCGCTCGGAGGGCCGGGCCCGCGCACATGACCGCGCACGGCGGGCGGAACCATCGCCGAGCGGGGGGCGCCGCTCCGCGCCCGAGCCCGCGCGGGCACCGCGGGGGCCGTGCCACCGCTGCCGCCGGCGGGGGGGACGCGGGGGTGCCCGCCGAGGGGAAAAACGCCCAAACAAAGGATTCCCGGCACGGATCGTCCGCCCGGGTACCTTGCTAAGAGGTACTGCACACCCGCGAAAGCCTCCAGATCAAAAGTCCTGAAAAATATGGCTCTTTGAATAATTATTTTTTTCTCCACAAAAAGCGAGGTATTAAATCACTACTTCCACACACGGCTGAGAAAGCAGACGTGGAAAACGCTAGGCACACCTGGATTCTGGTTTTTAATGGTCTGCTTCTAATGTCCCCCAAATACACTTTGAAAAGTAATGCTTCATTTTCCTTTCTTTTTCTCTTTTTTTAATACCTAGTAATGCATCCGGAGGGTGGCTGGGCTCTGGACAGGCTCCCCAGGGCAGTGCTCACAGCACAGCCTGACAGAGTTCAAGAAGGGTTTGGACAATGCTCTCAGGCGCAGGGTGCGACTCTTGGGAATGGTGCCGTGCATGGCCGGAGTTGGTCTTGATGACCCTGGTGGGTTCCTTCCAACTCCGCGCATTGTGAGATTCTGTGACCACCAAGGCAGGGCTTGCAAGGCCTGGGCGCTGCCCCGCCACCACAACGGCGGAGCGCAGCCCGGCACGGACACCGCGCCAGCTGTCACCAAGGGCCGCGCCCCGGCCACTCGCTTCGCACGATCCGGGCACAGCAGAACTGAGACTGCTGGGAAGAGTTCTGGAGCAGAGAGGCTTGTGACTCAAAAAACCCGAAAGAACATGTTAGGGATGTGAGCATCATTTTAAGATCGTATCCCTGCCGGAGACCGTAGTACCACCTATGGTAATACTGGTAAGGCCTGAGCAACACTACGTCCACTTGTTAACAGCCAAAGTAAAGCTGAACTGTTTGGGATTAACCATTCCACAATGGATGACCTCCAACCTGACTTTTCTTCCTCTCTTCACACATATCTCAGGTACAAAGCCACAGAAATTTCCAAGAACAGAAGAGAAGCTGGGCAACTAGATTTATTAATTTTTTTTCCAACCAAAGTTACAAAAATATTATTGCTATCAGAATGAGTTTATCACTCTCATGCTCTGGTGGAAGGCTTACAACCTAGCAAGTGATCATCACCTTTTTATGCATATGCCACTTGTTCTTCCCAAAACATACTGATCAGAGGAACCTCCAAGAAGTATCTCAGTTCTCACATCCAAAGTGAACAAGGTGAAACTAACCTCCTCAGATCTTTGAAATCATGTCTATGAAATGACAGTATGTTCACAACTGGCTCCACTGCATGACTGCAAACACCATAAAAAACTTTTTACCGTTGTCCATCACAGTCAGCAAGTGGTCCTACAGTCACAGATACCAGGATACATCTCTGCACACCCAGACTCATATCCCAGTGCAGAGATGAACTAAAGTTCATTCACCCTACCACAGATTCTTGACATCAACTGACTATAAATATGGTCCTTAACTTCAAAGTCCAAGAAATTTTTAATTCCTTCTGAAGTTGCTCAAAAATGACAACTGGTTACATAAACAGACAGATCTTAACAAGTCAGGATTTTACAGCAAAACAAAACCCACAGAGTTTGGAACGAAGTGATCAAATGATTTATTCCACAACTAAGTCTCCACATAGGCTTTGCAATGCATGTCTATAGATTATTATACTAAGACTTTATTGCTAACAGTATACTACAAGATGTTAAAAACAAATCTAAGATATAAGTTACTTCACCGCAAACTTCGAGTCCCTGGATTCACTATGAGATGCACAGACATTTCTCCACAGTGGTATTATAGCACAATTTAATTTTACTTTTAGTAACCAAGTGACAACAAATACTTATTTAATATAGCTGCAAGAAGAATTTAAATAAAATGAAACCTCATAAGAAAAAAAATTCTAATGTCTTAATGAGAATTCTACTCCACAATTAGATAACACATTCATCACAAGATTTTGGGGTTTTTCTTTCCTCTGTTTTTCTTCTGTCAATTTGAAATATTTTCTTATTTGGGATGTACTGATCTTTTGTCTCTGCTACCTGAGATTTTTGCAAGTGGACCCTTTTTGTTCATTTTTAAAAGCAAATCTGTATCTTGACAGATCCATACTGTACCAGCAAACTCAGGCTGATACAATCACTATCAGTCCTCATACAAAACTGATCATGGGAATAATATCACCAAAATAAGACACATGAGTTTTACACTAAGTGCCTTTAGGCCATAAAAATAATGGCTTCAGAAACAGCAATCTTCTCATTTGTTTATTTTTTGATTATTTTTATAAATTACATATCCAGAATGCTGGGATCATTTGCAGAGTTTATTAGAAATTGCATCCCAAGTCCAAATAACACAACAGAAAAACCCCTTCAAACTGCAGTCACCATAGCACCACTCTACCAGCCCTTGTGTCCAGAAGAATGCAAATTACAGCAGTATTTGTTAAACTCAAAGTAGCAGAAAAAGAAAAGAGAGGAAAAAGGAAAGCTTTACAGTTGAACATCTCTTCCTGGAGGTTTCTTGGTTCAAGACCCTCCAACCTAAGTCAGAACTAACACTTCCACTTTTGGTTTACCTCAAGTACAGTGCCACAAAGGCAAATGCTGGGCTGTTCAGGACCTATGCCTCTTACAGATTCAAAGAACCACCCCTTTCATGGGTTTCCTGAGTGGATTCGATACCACACTGAGCAGCACCCAGGGTACAGTCAACCTCTGCTTACTGAGCAAGCATTTCCATCCTCGCTGAAGAGTTTTGGGTTGTCCTAATTTCTGAGGCCACAAAAAAGATAGCACTCTACATAAAACCACATCCAGCACAGATCATCATAACACTGACTGAATAGAAGTTGAAGATGAATGAAAATTAGGGTTTGCACGTTTCAAAGCACCAGTTAATGCAGCAAATTTTTTCAGCTACAAAATAACAATAAATTCAGGTATGGAGTGGTATCATTGTCACCAACTCCTCAGTCATTCCATGCACTTCATCAGCTCCTTTGAGTCATTTTGCACTGTGTACAGATCAAGTGGCAGACAACTGGCTCTCAGCCAATGCCTGAGAGAAGCAGATACACTAAGTCTCTAAAGCCATACTATTCAAGCTGTGATTGAATGAAAACAAAAACCAGAAAGGCTCTACACTGCCCAAAATGGCTTCCCAATCATCATGATTGTTATTTTTTAAAACCAAAGCAAAGCACAAACTAACCATAATTTTATTTTTTTTAAGCCCAGAGGTTTGCCTCCTCTGGTATGTTCAAGTGGAAATTGTGTGTTAGACCAGAGAAAAAGGCATGAGATGAAGTTAAAGCAGGAAGGCATTTGCTATGCTAAAAAATAAAAAGACCAGAGGCTTAGAAAAATGGAGAGGAGAGTCCTAGAAAGAGATGCTGACAGTTTCCAAATTCACAGGGGATTTGTCAGAGAGCATCATGCCAAAAGCTCCAAGCAACCTGAAACTCCTTAAGAACAAACCACCTCAGAAATTTTAAGGGAAGAAACTCTCCACCCAAGATGAAGAAGAGAAAATCTGTTATTTCAGCAATGTGAAAAAAGAATAAAAACAAATTGATGTGGGAACTAGGGATCTCTGAGGGATATATACATAATCTGGAAAAAAAAAGAGGGGCAGAATTAGCCTGGAGTTTTGTTTTTGTTTTATCAATTAAAAAAAAAAAAAACACAAGAGCTCTCCACAATAAAAGAAAATAAAAAAATCCTAGCTGCTGTTTAAGCACAGATGGAAAAGTGCGACAAGGTATATGGCACTGCACAAACTGTTCCCTGTGACATATGGGTAGATATCAGAGTCACCACAATTTCAAAGTCAACTGACAGAAGTCACTGTTTCACTAAAAATTTAATCATGTCTACCGCAAACAGATTATCTCGATGGTCTGCAACATGTTCATCAGTCAAGATTAAAATATCTTACTGACAGTGCATGTATTAAATTTATCCAGGGCAGAGATCCACTGTTGCAGAACTCAATTATTACGGCTTCTTCCTCCCCTCACCCCCTTGGGTGCCAAGGAAGAGACAAAGTAGCATCTAAACATCAGCACCTTCAATTTTTTGCAATGTAAAACCCTACATTACAAGTTTCCATACATCCTTTCAAAAATAAATATTATACTAAATAGATGCAAGAAAAATATACTTCACTATTAATTACTAGGTAGGCTCATCCATGCATTTTGTTAGTCCAATCTGATCATAAACTAGCAGGTTTAGTGCTTTTCTTCCATTTTCTGTGTGATGTATATGTTAGCATATATGCCTCACAAACTTGAGGTGCGTTTAGCCTTTCTTTTACACTATCTTTAAACATGTACTTCCTTATCAGTATCCATCCTAGTCTGGATGAATTTTCCATCCTTACATCACAGCAACAGCTGCTTGGATCTTACAATTTGCCTATAAAACCCTCACCCTGCTGCAAGTTGACTACTTCCAGTGTTACTGTAAAAAGAAATAGTCCTGCTTCCCAAACAGATCTATGAAACCAGATCTGAAACTTTTAAACAAATCAAATTAATCAAACTGACTATTATAAGTAATTTTTCAGCCTTGAAATCCTGAAATGCACTAGCAACTTTGGTATCAGTAACGTGATTTTTATGTGGACAGTGTTGTCCCTGAAAATCAGCCTTCTGATTTGTTTTAGTATAGTGGAGTCAGGTCTCATGAATCATAAGATAAACAAGAATCATGTTTGCATTCCTTTGTGAAAAGATATCACCCGATGGACTTCTCAAGTGACCAGTGAAGATGGAGAGGTGGTAACTTCTCTGTTCCAAACTCTGATCACTGTCCAGAAACTTATATATACGAGGTCAACAATAAACTGGAGACTTCCTTTCTTCTTCTCTGCCTGAACACCTGTTGTGTGTGTTACTGTGCTGTTTCTATCTGTGTCACAGTAACAGGACAGATCTATGTTTTGAGCTTTGGATAACTGTTGTACAAGTAAGTGCTAAACAGCACAAAAGGTAATAAATTTAAATTCTCTTGATGAGGCACTGGACCCCAGACAAAATTAGACAGCTTTGCACACAACTTAAGAAGTTCACTGCTTTATATGTTTAAGGTCATGTAATTCTATACTAAATAGTTCTAAAAGACTGCTAAAATCACAGGCTGTGTGATTAAAACAGGTTTCAAAATGGCACAAACACAGAGCAAGCCTAAATTTGATAAAGCATATGAATACTAAATGAGGTAGTATGGAAGCATAAAGAGTATAACTGCCCTAAAATAAAATCATCTTCCAGATGTTACTAAGCTTTTGAAGTGAGGAAAAAAAAATAGTATCTTTATGGACTTCTTCAGGTCATTCATGCATAACGTTCACATCAATACTGATACATAAGCCAGCAACTGCCTCACTGAAGAATAAATGACAGAAAAACTAGCTGTTTGCAATCTCCTCTTGAGGAGATTACATTAACGTTCTTAGTACTGTTCCTCTTCAATATGTTAAATAATATTTCTGCTCAGATCATGAGGAAATTACAATTGAACTTGTAAGGTTCTGCCACACTTGAAATACTAATATCACCACTTTAAGAAACTGTTTATTTCCAAATGATAAAGCAAACTCTCCTTTCCTAAAGACATGTACCAGAAAGTCAGTAATATCAAAATGCAGCTTAAATTTTAAACATTTTGAAAGAGTCATGTTTTAGTTACTACTCTGAATGTAAATAAAGCATGTTTTGAAAAAACATCTCTTTGTCCCACACTCAAGTTCTAGGGACCAGGTAACAGAACACAAAGGCAAGTTTTTATCTATACACCACACAAGTTGAACAACAGCTGGGGTCCTGCTCATGCTCAGCAGACAGTATCTAGGAGTCAATATCTAATGATGGGAAAAAATCTATAGAAACTTTTTTAAAAGTCTTTCATTTTCCCTTGCATAAAGGAGTAGATTGATTTACTCAGTATCTACAGGTACATTCAATGGACTTAATAGTACTGACTCCTTTGGGGTTTTTGAGAAACTGTATGTTGCATCTGATCTAGTCATCTCAGAGCCACTGTCTTGTACATTTCTGATATACTTAAAACTACTGGAACTTCTCATATACTTAAAAACCTGGAATATGCTCAGGTACTTTTAAAGAACATATTCATAGTAACAGCACTATTGTCCTTCTAAACATTTTCCATGTGTAAGCTGTGGTTGAAAAATAATACTTTCACAGAATATTCTAAGAAAAACCTGTCTTCCTTCAAAATGGCTGCTAGTCCCAGTTAGTACCCAGGAGTTAAGTCTACCCTAATTCTTACAGACAGATCTTCACATGCAGATGACACTGCCAGTTGCTTAGCACTGTTCTCCTTAACAGAAATAGAGGCCAAAGCTCATCTGAAAGCCAGTACATACCTTCAATGGTAGCTGTTGCCTTGTTTTGTCAGAAGAAAATGGAAGACTATTTATTGACAAGTTAGAGAACAATGGCATTTCAATCAAGAAAAACAGCAACACCAGTACTATCATTTTACAATTTCATTTCACTGAATCTTCACCATGAGGAGGACACTGAAAAATATGGGAACAGAAAGGAGTGAAACGTGGTAGGAAGGAAGCACACACTGCACATCACAAGACTGAAAACAAGCTTGAAAGCATCCACCATACACTCAAGCTTATTTCTGCTTCTCCAACAGGGAAAAAAGGACACAAAATGCACAAATGAATTTGCCTTTTACTTGCTCAAATAATTTGTTTCCAAATATATAAATATACATAATTCACATAAGTTACACCTCTGAAGAATTTTGAATACAGTCAGATTATATGTTAATAATTTTGAAGGAAGTTTGTAGATAAATTTGAGGAAGCATTAGATTTAAGAAGAAAAGCATTACTATAAGCTACAATTACTCAATATATGGCCCATTATGAACACAGGGAAGCAGAATTACCTGTGTTTAACTAGTTAAACATAACTATTAATTTGAATCTCTTTTAGTCATCCACTATTTAACTAAGCCTCATTGACATAATCTGGCATTTGATCTATTGCCAGACTGTAATATTCCTTAGTAAAGTGCTTACAGAAACACAAAGGTGACAATAAGAGGAATGCTGCATTCTCACAGTTCTGCTGGGTCTGGCAGCATTTGCTGTACCAGATGCATGCCCACCACCACGTTGCTTTTCCCTTCCTCCTCCTCCTCCCATCTCAGGACAATAAACAACTCTGACCAAAGTTTCTTTGAAAACTGTGTTTTTACAAAAAGCCATTCTGCAAAGAAAAAAAATTCTTCGTTTTGCTTAACTACTTGTCAGATTAAATATCAGTAAGCATACCAAAGAAAGCACTATTAACCCCAAATATATCTGTGCTTGTTGTTTCCTAATTATTGATGTACTGAACTTTATTATTTGTAAGTATTTAAAGTTTAGGAGAACAATTTTGTTTGGAGGGACATGGAGAAGTTGAGAAAATTTTCTAGAGCTGCCAGAAAACAGAGAGCTTATTCCTACAATTTTATTAATTTTAGCAAAAAAAAAAGCAAAAAACCCAACCCAAAATATTTTAAGTATGTTAAAACATATCCTCTGTCCTTTAAAAACCAGCTGCCAATTGCTTCCTATTACTAGGCAAAGAACCATATTCCCATATGGAAATAATTTGACGCAAGGTAGCTAGAGACAGTGAATTATAAACTATTACTCTGTTAGATAAAACACAGTAAGTCATTTGCTGTACTTTCCAAACCTAGTCTAGAGGCAAGTGGTTTGCCAAGTGTACATGGACAGCTTTTCTGCTAAAGCTGAAAAAAATTCAACTTCCAGCAAAATAATGAGTGCTAGTCACCCTCAAACTACACAATTTCTACTGTCCTTACTATCTTAACTCAATGGACTGAGTGAACGATTTCTGATTTCTAATCCAAAATATTTTGCATTTATTCCTTTTGTATTCTAGTATACAATTATTACTGTGTTAAGATCCTTCTGATAATAGCATTTTCTTTCGATCTATAATTTGCCTAAATGTCTTAAGTGCTGTTCAAATTTTCAACTATTACTATTTTTCCATTATTTGTTATTATGTACTTCTACTTTTTTCAAAATTCAAGAAAAATAAATTGCTCTAATGCAGCAGAATGACAATTCCAGTTTTAAAGAAAAAAACAGGTTTCTATTCATCCAAACTGAGTCAAGCGTATGTTACCTTATAAAGACTAAAGCAGTGACTCATAAAATCTTGCACACACTGATTCCTCCCTCTCCTAGGAGATGAAGCTACATGATTTACCCAAAAGGATTAAATGAGGTCACAGTTATTGAATACATGTTATAACCTTAAACGTCAGGTTAGAATTTCTTCTTAGTCTTATTTTTCAGAATCATTCACTGTTCTAAAAAGCCTTATATTTTTACTTTTCCTTAAGAAATATACAAATAGAAATCCTTTTATTTTTATTTTTAAAATATTTTTAAATTGAGATACTTAGACAGCATATTCACCATATGCTTTTCAATAAGTTTTTATATAGTGATTATCATAGTATCTACACAACTGGTTTTTCCAAATATTCTTGCAAGGTTTTTGACATTTCTTATCCAGCAGATCATCAGGCCCTTATACTCCTTGAATTTTCAGATGCAAGCACATTCTCAGCCCTGTTCCTCTAGGACATGAGAAGAACTTTTTTCACCTTTTCCTGGGCTCACAAGAGTACAAGCAGTTCTCAGGAACAGCTCCATCAAAAAAGCACATCATCCCAAGCACAAAGCAGACCAAAAATCTTTCCACTTTAGCAGTGACCTGTGCCCCACTGGGACATGGGCCCACATGGTGATCAGCTTACCCAAAGTCTGAGTCGTGAGGAACATGGGACAGGTTACAGAGTTGTCTCTATCAAACTTCATAGAAAATGTTCCATATTGTTTATAACAGAGACAAGGGGCAGAATAGAGAACCAAAAAGTGCTTTTACATGAAGGAACAAGAGCAAGAAGAGCATCCTGAGCAGCCATTGCAAGATGACAGCTGTACCATGCCACGCTCACCCAATAACATCATATAGTCCTGGCTTTACCTCAAGTTCCTACTTTTGGACATGGTACAACCCCTGTGTAAATAAGCCTGACTATGTCCACTCAGCAGTACAGGCTCTGGAACCAGTCACCATTGAATGAAATAGGAAGGATTTGTTTCACAGCAACCTTCCCAATAGTACACAAACCTCGAAGTTCTGTATTCTGAGCTGTCAGCCATCCTTCAAGTATGCTTTTTGCAGCTTGTTTCTTGTTGAAAAGATAACTGAAGGGCCAATGCAAGCTCCAAAACCCTGCTCGAGCCTGTCAGACCAACATCAACCACAGCAAGGACAAGGCTTTGGATCTGTGGCACCTTTGCTATCTCTGAGGTAAAGCACACAACTGGCAGAAGAAACTTAACATGAAAGCACCACCACCTTCCAGTCCTTGGAAATGCACGTGTGCTGACTGCAACCATCCCTGCCTCTCGCACATGCATGTGCCCTCCTGCTGCTACCACTGCCAGCAAAAATACCCCGAGACACTGCACAGAAGGAAATTGCTGTCTGCTGCAACACACACCCCCAGTAACCACGGTAAAGCTGTCATGATCACACTGGAGAACAAATATGATTCTCTGTTAACATAGCATCGGTTTATTACCTTAGATATTTTAGTTAAATAAAGGGATCTACCTGTTCTTAAATTACATCTTGATTAAACTTTCAAAAGTTTAATCTTTTGAAAACAGTATCATCAGTAAAGCTGTAACACAGAAAAATTAAATTTCAAAATTGTTTACTGGAGATAAAATTGTAACAGTGACAAATTTTAAAAAAGCACAGCAGTGCCCATGAAAGGAGGAACCATCTAATTATATTTCAAGTGTTTTTCTCACATATACCATTTTCACTCTTTAATTGCCAGTGTTCTGGGTTTACATAGCAACTTGAAAACATTGGGGATTTTTCTACTGGGCTTCCTCCTAGTGCAATGAACATAGCAGTAACAGGGGAAAGTATTTCTTTAAACTGATACAAATGTTAAAAAACCCAACACTGACAACTTGGCACTCAGCCAGCTTACACTTCCCGTTTTGTAAGGAAAGGAAATACTTTTAATTCTTCAGATGCCTGTCTTTGTGAAGTCTGAATGCAATTACCACATAATACATACATGTACTGAATATCTATAATTGGAAATATTAAAAAGGACATACTATGTTCACAAAAACGGAAAGAGAAAATATGAGTTGTTTCCAGGTAAGGAAATGCTGTGAAAGCCTTCTAGTCCTGAAGGGCTTGCATTGGGAATATTTTTAATTTTATAGATAAAACATACAACATGCATGCAAATACACATCAAAATATCCCTTTGCTTTTGTTTTTGCTCTGTTTTTCGAAGAAATGGGATGATTTTTTTAAAAAAAATCCCAGCATTATATGTATGCAACAACAATAAATGACTGAAAAGGAATCTGGAGAAATATCTATAAAATTTTCCTGCAAGATATGAGAAAAGGAAGAAGAAATTTTTAAAAATATGATCAGAAGACAATTCTGGCTACTAAGGACAAAATATTTTTATAGGAAAGAACAGAGTTGAAAGCAACCCCAATAAGGGAGGTATTTACAAAAAGCAGAGGTTTTTCCAGACCTGATAAGATCTGATCCTCCAATTGGTAAAGCTCTTTAGATCTACCCTGCTTGCCTTTTCTTTCTGTTATTCATTAATAACTCATCTACATTGCACCATAATCAGCCATTGCTGATGTAAAATTACAAGTGTTCTTGGCTGGCCTGCAAACCTACCTCCTAAACATTGAGACTTTCAGGATGGTTTTTTTAGCTCTACTTTTTTTCTTTTCACACCCTCTCCTCTTCTCCATCTGACTTCCCTCACTTATTCAGCAATCATATGAGAAATCTGCTATTGTCTTGCCTAAGAGCTGGCTACAAATAGTTCTTCTGTAGTGAACATGGGGCGATGTAGGTGGCGAGAAATCACCCTCCACTCTGCTGTGGTGCGGTGATGTCCTGGCGCTCTGGTGCTCCCATCTCCTGCCAGCCTGCAGGCTGCACTGAGCAATGCTGCTGGAGGCACAGGACATCACCCAGCCTGTCACCCAGCCGGTCACCCAGCCTGTCACCCAGCCGGTCACCCAGCGGTCACCCGGCCTGTCACCCAGCCGGTCACCCAGGCCTGTCCCCTAGCCGTCACCCGCGGTCACCGCCTGTCCCTACCGGTCACCAGCCGGTCACCCAGCCAGTCCCCTAGCCAGTCACCCAGCCGGTCCCCCAGCCTCCTGCAGCCCTGCACCCCAGCTCTGGCGGCTGCCGTGACCGACCCAGCACACGGCACTGCCGCCTGCCCGACAGCATCCTCAAACGGGAACTCCGGGCTTCTGCTCCTGCCGGCCTTGCCCTGCACACAGGAGGCACAGACTTCACCGTCGGCAGGACAGGCTTTCAACAGCACAGTCCTAAGTTTGGCAATTGTTAGAGCAGCATTTAAACAATATGCAATGCTGAACAGGCTGCCAACAGTGTCAGTTACATCTTCCATAAAAACAAAACCCTGCTGAACTAAAAGAAACTGTTTTAGAAAGTGACCAATGCAGACAATCACAGACATCAAAAGGAAAAGAAAATGGGAAGACAGAAGAGTGGGTAACATTGTACCTACTATTTTAGGTTTTGCTGAGGACTCAGTGCAAAGGTGTATCCTTTAGGCATTTCCCTTTATATAAACACAGGTGAACAAACTGAAAACACTATTGAATAAAAAAAAAAAGGCTGATGAAAGAGCATGGAAAGTTGTACTATTTGAATTCTCTTCCAGTTTCACTATCCTCATCACCACTCCCCAAAGTATCTAAGTTTACAGTCAGAGAAGATACATGCTTGAAAATCAGATTACACAAGTCTCAACAGGACTAGCAAGTCTAGCCCAGACAAACCTCACCGATGATCATCCTGGCTCCCATACAAAGAAGGAAACATGCTTCAAAGATTATACATTTTTAAACGCCACTGCGACATCACCCTACCTTTGGGAAACATGGAATGTGACTACATTTATGTAATCTTTATTTGCTCCTGGTATTTAAAATCCATAATGAGAAACTATGAATAAGCATCATAAGAATAGACCATCTAACAAATTGATTCTAAAAAGTGTGATTTTCCTAAGTTATGAGAAATCACCAATACAGCTTCAAATGTTAATTAGCAACTACACAAAGGAAAGAAAATTAAAAAGAGTACAAGGACTGTTGGGAAACACATGGAGTAAAATAAAATGGGCAGAAATCACTACAGAGAGCAGAGAAAAATGAAACAATAGAAAAATACAGCAAAATTTCTGGAAGAAAGAGAAGGAACATTGACAGAGAAAAGGTATGTTGCCAAAGCAAAAGTAGACAGCTGAAGACAGTAGACAAAGAATGATGAGAAAGCTCAGGAGAGTGTAGGAAGAATACTAAACTAAAAGAGATGAGGACTAAAACTTGCAAGGGAAAACACTAAATGCAGCAAATGCGTTCAAGTGAGCTGATACAAGGTTGTTAAGGAGAAGGACAACAAGAGAATTTTGAATATTTTAAGGAAGACTGATGTGTGCTTTCTATGCAGTGTCTATGGGTTGCCCCAGAATATGCACTGGAAAATAACACTTGCTTTCCACCAAAAGGACATAACAGTAAGGACATTACTACTCTCCCCCCATGCCTGCACTGCCGCTTCTACTCAAACAAGCAACTAAGCAATGACAAGAGCAGCTGAGGAAATGGCAGATCTGCAAGTTGCACCCATCACCTTACATTTAAAACCATGTTTTGGACATTTCCATACAGTGGAAAGAAAATATGGTATCTTGAGCACAATTCAACCTGACTTTAAGAGAGTACAAAGTGTACTTAGAGAACCTGCACATCTATTTTTTTTACATTAGAAATTCAGCTTTTGCCCATTGTGAGGCATAAGGCAGTACATCATGGAAACAAGAGGCAAAACATACATTTAAAAATTGAATCTTATTCAGAGTTTTGACTAGTTATTCTTCATGCTTATTATATAGAAGATGAGGAAAAAGAGTTTGCTTTTTTATTTTTTAAATATGCAACACCCCCAAATTGCTATGTTAAAGTTGGAAAAACTTCCAATCAAAATGAGTCAGCAAACCATTCCTCCAACAAGAATAAAAAAAGAGCAGGACTTAACACTGCCCTGGTTTATTTTTGCTTAGAAATATCATTAGGAAAAGTGACTGAAAGTGATAAAATATTCAGTCTTTATCCCTCTAGGATAATTATTACAATTTTTTAATTCCTCTGTTAAAATGCTACAGAAAGCACATAAGGGAACTAGATAAAGAAAGGAACACATCCAGAAAAAGTGTAAATTAAATTATTTTATGTTACACTTGTCTATGTCCAAAGGTGCTCTTAAAAATCTATCTGGAAGAGTTGTAAAAGCTACTAAACCCATCATTTGTAGGTGTATAAATCCCTAGCAGATTATCAAAAAAAAAATTGAGGATATCAGCACTATTTTTAAGAGGGAAAAAATGACTTTCCTACAGTTCTACTTGTTCCACTGACTGAACAGGCACAATGACAATTCTCAACCACTTTTAGCCAGATTAAATTCTGCCCATTGGTGTCTTCATCTGAGTTACCAAGCTCCTTTCACCACAGGCAGGGAAATTGCCTATGCTGAGAGTTCAGCTCATTACTTGGTTAATGTAATGCCAAACAGGCTGAATTCCCCCAAGGGCCAGCATCTCCCCAGCAATAAAGAAGTCTGGGTAACCAGATAGAATGTGCATGCTTACACTGAAGAGAGCCATGTAAGATCAGGTGAATCCCACTTTTATTGTACAGAGTCAGGTAGTTGTATCAATTCATGTAATCTTCACCCATTTAGTTACCAACTTCTGTTGTCATGTAACATGGTATTAAAATACCACTTAAAATTACCCATCTTTGTGTACTAATGACATCAACTCACTTTCCTTCTAGAAAGTATAAACAGGGAAAAAAGGCTATGGCTTGGATGGTTTTCTAGTTTGTTGAACAATAGAGTCACTCAGCTGTTCAATTTTTTTAATTGCTGTTATTCACTGCAATCCACACATGATAAATATTAGAACAGGTACTAACATACCTCCAGCAGCACATAAATCCCCTTACACAGACAAAAGTCATCAATCACATTAACATATTTTCTTCATTGAAAAAGGAAATAACATGGATATGACAAAGTTTGAAAACAGAAAATGCACAACTAACAGGGAACTCTCCTGGTGGAGAAAAAGTTGAGTGCTTAAAAAAGTTCAAAGAAAATTGTAAGAAGAGTGCATAGGAACGTTGGCTGAGAAAAATAATTTTTAAGAAGTAGACAGGAAAAAATAAAGGAATTTCTGTTGTATTTCCTTATCATCACACATATTTATGCAAAGTAACAAAAAGACTTTTTTTTTTTTTAAGTACTATGGAAAGACAGACAAGGAAGTACACAACAGCACAGGGAAATTTAAATACTGATGGAAATGGACTCAGGCTGATAGAGTTAAATGGGATAAATCTAAGCAGATATATTTGTGGATTAAGAGACACATACAGGACTGTAAGAACATTTTCAGACCTATAATTCCCCTAATCTCTATTTATATGAAACTCCTGGTTACCAAGCTGAATTTTTAAAACCTGTGATGGGTAGAGTAAAGGCCATTCTAGAATCATTATTTTTACTTACTGTCCTAGAAAATTTAAAATTTCAGGGGTGATAAATATATTGCTACTGTTGGCAGCACAACAGAATAATCAGTGTAGTCACTGTGGTGTTTCCAGAGCATGAGTGCTCCAGAACAGGTATGGCCCCAGTGTGTGTCCTGCAGCCAGGGCCAAGCTCTGAAAAACTCTGGATACTGCCACAGTTACCACAACCATTACGGACCCTTTCCAACCCAGCTGTGCAGTTCTTTGTTTTTTTTAAACTTTGAAGCTAATACCACTCTATCTGTTCACATATGAGCATGTGAATTCCGAACAGAAGACAAGATTTTAGACACACAGCAGGTTCAAGGAACAGAATCCTCATCAGAAAGACTGAAGCATCTTATAATAGGGCACATTTTAGCAAACATCAGTTGAAAAGCGGCTGAACAGAGCAGTTAAACAATAGAAGACTTAATCCTGTAACCATTCAATGAACTATGGTTTTAACGAATCTACTAACAGGCAGCTGAATGATAGAATAAAATTGAATCTTCCACAGTCAAGTACCAGGAAAAGAGAAATAGGTCAATCAACAAAGATATCATCTTTTGCTGTGTGGCAAAATCTATCCCAGAGTGCTGACATGTAGTGTTTTTTGTTCTGACTTCACACTTTTATAAAAAATGTTTATATTAAAATAAACAATGCAACATTTTAAAATATAAATATACAGTTAGAATTCAAACCAAGTGTGACCAATCAAGTGAAAATATTACCTAAATTGTAGCTAGCTTTTATTATTAAACCATGTCACAAAGTATAAATGATTTTATTCTGCCAATTAACCTGCAGTGTCAGACCACTGAAATATCTTTAAGGAAGCTAATGAGAGGCTGTCTAGCGATGGCACAGGTTGGCTTATGCCTTGCATACTGCCATGCATACAGATTGGCACCAGAGAGCTTAAATTACCTCTCCATTACACTCCTGACAATAGTATGCACATACTGAGTGTCCAAGCAAGAATAATTGCATGAGATAATCAGAGTTTAAAAACAAACGCACACAAAATACAACTATACCCTAACTGCTTTCTGTGCATTTCTGGCACAGCACCCACAAAAACTAGTCAACTGGAGGATAACTGGATCAGTTTGTTTCCCTCTACTTTTTTTTTTTTTTTTTTTTACTTTTCTGTTTTTCGGTTAGTTGGTTGTTTTTATTTTTTTTAACTTCTCTGATGGAGACACCAGTGTTTTGCAAAACAACCTGAAAGAGCAGAGGGTTCACAGAGGTGTCGGATTTTTAGTCATTGCAAAATACCAGAAATGCTTCATGTGACCACTTGGCCCTACTTATAGAGGGCTGTTGTGTGTGCAACTGAGGCAGAGCCTATTTTTGCCTCTTCCCTCTTGCCCTTGGACAGCCACAACAATCAAATATTCAAGACTGCTGCTAATTTCACAAATTTTGCCTTAAGTCTTTCAAAGTTTAGAGCCAAGATTTGTCCCTCTTTGCCAGTCAAGGAGGTTTTGGCAATGTTAAAACAGGCACAAGTATGAGACTGAAATGTAACCACACTTAGAGGGTTACTAGCAGAGATAAAACCCTGCATTTCATTAGCTGCCACACGTGCCAAAAGCAAACCTGTGATCTGCGTGTATTTACTCACATGTGGTGTCATTAATCACAATCCCAGTATAAGCCCTCTGGCAGGCTTTTACTTGTCTTTCCTTACTTCATTGAGAGTATGTGGTCTTGAACCATGTCAAGGATTCCTGGTTTTTTGCCTTGTCCTTAAGACTATTTTCATATACCTAATAAACTGTCTATAAATTTCAAGCTGTGTGTTAACCTATTAAGATCTGCCTAGAGAGAATGTGCTCAGAGAACAGGTTTTAAACTACTAGCCTCCTTTATATTTATGTTCAATTTCTCAAATGACTTCATTACGTGGTGGCAATGTTGTTACTGGCGCAAAAAGCAACAACTTTCTACTAAATATGAAAAGAAAAAGTAAATTGTTATGCATGCATGAGGAAAACAAGCATGGTGAATAGCTGTGTTTTCCACTTTTAAACACAAAGCTGTGTATCCCACAGCTACCTGAAAAATATTGTTCCTGATTAAGTAATATTCCCAAGTTCGCCTGACCCTGTCGGTCAGTCCATGTTTGAAGAGCTCACAGCAGGTTTCCCCACAGTTCCAATACCGAGACAAGAACCATTTCAGTCTTGCTATACCCACAGAGTTAGACTGGCTCTCTAGAAGAGGAGGATATGTTCATCACTGACCTGAGCTCTGTCCTGAAAGACTCATTCTGACAAAGTACAATGAAAACACTCATTAGTGTGGCAGAGAGGAAAAGGGGTTGAAATCAATATTTTATTACAGTCCGTGTTTAAATCCCTCTAGTAATCTCTCTTCCTTTGCAGTTTCCTTTACTGTTAAAAAAAAATCATTAGTCATCTTTTTCCTGCGGCATTCCTCAGGGCAGACTGATCATAATACTGCCTCCTCTCTCTTTGTAAGCAAAACGATGTGGAGGACACTTGGCACTGATGACGCTCTTGAAGCACTGCTTTCCTCTCATCCCAGAGACAGCTGTACTGCACAGTTACTCAAAAAAACACAATCATGACCAGTAAGTACCAGGATATATTTGTAATTTATTGACACAGCACTGCAGCAAAAGTTCATTCAAAATTCAAAATGCACATTTTTCAAGTGACTGTGGAGAGTGTCAACTGTCAGGGAGATCCCAAACATGTTTCCCTTTTGAGGACTATTGTACTGCCTTCCAATTAAAATCACTTTCTTCTTCTTTGCACATTAGTACTTTCTGTACCTTCACGAAGAAATGCTAGGATAAGCATGCTCCAAATACATATCTACGTTATGGTATTAAAGCCTTTTTAAGATACATTTTCATGCTAAGTCCTTATTTTTATCTCCTTCAGCATTACAGCCATGGAGCATTTGTGACAGACTTCAAAGCCTACTAAGACTCTAGTTTTTCATATTCTAGCTCCAACACTACCATCAGACACAATTCACAGCAAACACTGAGGATCCCCTCTACACCAGCCAAGACATCTTAGATAATAATGAAGTACTCCTATACAGAATTTATATTACATTACCCTCAGTTGGGTTAGATACTGTTCCATTTAAAAACATAGATGGAAGACTGCTTCCCTGAATGAAGAGCTTATGGGCTAAGAATACAAGGAGTATACCATGGGGGAAGAGAAGGCAAGCATGGCAAGATAAAAGCATTTGTAAGTGCATCTACACAAGTGACATTTATCATTAAGAGTAATGCAATTGCCAACCAAATCCATCATCTACTCAACTCCTTATGGCTATGATGGCAGAAATGGCTGAGGAGGTTGGAAAAGATAAGTGCAACAGCTACAAATGTTGGTGATGAAGGGTATTTATAGGCCATGAACACCATAGGAAGAAGAATGGAGAATTTACAGGAGATAAGGAATGACTGGGCAAGGCTTACAATGCTGACAGATATGAAGAGACAGATGATACAATCAGATTTGCACATGAGGAAGGAACACAGTAGGCAGATAATAGGGAAAAGAATAATCTGGATCAGATGAGAGCAAATGTTGACGAAGAAATTTTGAAAGGATATTTCAGTCAAAAAAAGAAATAGAATTCATTGTGTATTCTTCTTGAAGGACTCAAAGGGATGGTCCTGCACTGATCAAGTTGGTTGACAAGGCATACATATTTCCTTTCTCAAATAAATTCTTCTACCCAGTTGAGAAGCTGCCTTTTCATATATAAATATCTTTTACTGTTCCCAGCCTCAATTAAGATGCTCTTCTGCATTTGCTATCTTAACTCACGGCACAATATCACATGCTTCAGGTTTTATTTGGGGGGGTTTTCTTAATTCTTTCAAGAGCTTTCATGATTCCATACTAACTTCACATGGAATGAACCAACAGTCTAACACAACTTCATCTGCAATATGGTATCTTTAGCAGCACAGCGTTCAACATATGGAATTCATGTTATGCAAAATTTGAACAAGAAGGGATTGGTAATAATCTTGCTGCAATGCCTCTGAGAGCAGGAATAGGAAAATACTATGAATTAAATGACTGTATTTTCTACAACCATGTACTTTAAAATACCTTCCTGTTATTGGTTTTATGACTTCACTAGATGAAAAAACTATATTTGATTTCAAAAATAAACGTGCATTTCTTTAAATCTCTACTGAAATCTGTATTCACATAATTATATGCCTGAATAGTAGGATACCTCAGTACTATTGGACCTTTAAAACAATGGTGCATACATTTAACAGTACAGATATCTGCTTTTAGCCTCTAAGGATACAGCAATATGGAGAAACTGCTACCGTTCATTTATATTCTAATGCTTTTCTTGAATCACATTGCTGTATCATGAAGCGGGGAACTGCACAGCGTCACTGACTGCTAGAAACTATCAACAATGTCACATGACCAGTCAACATTTCCTTTCTGTAGCTGAACACAAAACACAGAAGATGCTAAATTACTCAGCTAGTTCTCCAAAAGATGACCACAAGTCTCTTTCCCAGATCCTTCAATAACTAAAGAGATCAAAGTAGCCTTCACCCACTCCAACCTTCACTCTGAACCTCTTATCTAAGATGGTGCTAAGCATCATTTGAAGGGCAAATTTGGCATGCAGAATCTCTAACTGTATGTGGCTTGCCAAATCATGCAGGAGAAAGGTTAAACAACTTTATCTATACCCATCTAAAAAAAGCCAAAAAATCAAAGGTCATACACCTAATGATTTTCTAGAAAGAAATACCAGCTAATAAATGAAGATCAAAACTTTCTTTGTCTATCAATTGCTCTTCTCATTCTTGAGCAGAAAGTCCTGTTTTAAGTCAAATTATGCTAATTAAATCTAATGCTCTCATAGCATTGTCACTGTCAAAAGCACTACCTGCCCACTCAGAAGAGCCCCCAAAGACTTCAAATTATAATAGTCATCAACACGTGGATGAGTGTGTAATCATCAGGACAGACCAGTTCAAGGTCCTTGCTTTTCTACCACCAAGACAATCAATTAAAACAAATTCAATGAGAACAGATGTAGAAGTGAGAAAAATAACACAGAATTAAATGACTCAAATCACTGTGTCTTCAGTGCAGCTGTCAGAGATACCAAAGTCTCAGGGACATCTACAACATTTATGTCAAAAAGTCTATGTAGATTCTAATGGCTTTATGCTTGCATGTAGTCTGCATACAACCCTGAATCTCAGAAGGTCCTAGCTCTTCAATGAGGTCTTAACTGACCAGTGTATTTAATCTATATCCTATTAAAAACAAAGAAGGTAAGTAAAAAGGCAGAAATAAAACTTCTGAAACCTGGTGGGACAGGGTTTCACAGGATAATGCCTTAATATTTGTAGATCTTCAATCAAAACATGGAAGGCCACATTTAAGGGAATTCATTTTCAAAGCAATTACTCCCTGTAATTACCTAAAAATAAATTGACTATTGTATATTTAATCATTACAGTCAAATAATGCAATAATATAGAAGAATTGTCATCCTCTTTGAATTAAACACCACAAGCAATCCCCAGACTTGGGTTTGTGCTTGAGGTATTTTTTCCCATGGGAAGGGCATCAAAATTCAGAACTGGTGATACTGATGAGGGAGTTTATGACTTACACTGAGTGAGAAATGTCCAACAGGGCTTCAAGAGCCCTCAGCCCATAATTTCTTTCAAGAGGCAGCAAATGCAAAAATATAAAACCTACTAAGAGTGCAATTTTAGAGAATGCTTTTTCTGTTGGAGAGCTGGCATATGGTGAGCTATCACAATGTTCAGTATTATTTACAGAAAACACTTACAGAGCTTACCATTATCTGAAAGATAAGTTACTACATCAGGTTTAGACTTTCTGCAAAATTAAATACAGGTATAAGGAAAAAAAGATGAAACCAAAAACCCCATCATTCTCAATGTTAGAACAAAAACCATACATGTGATCTGATAGCCCAGTGTGTCTGCAACCCTGTGCACTGTGCTCTAGGATGTCTGGGCCTGGCAGATCCTGTACAAATGCCTCTTCCTTACACCACTGGCCTCTGTTCTGAAAGCTGACATCATTGCCAGCAGGGAAATCCTTCAGATAAAAACTCTGAAGTAATGAGGTTCAAACCAAAACTTTTTCATTGCAAGGCAGACTAAAAAGCAAATGCAGCTCCAAATTTAAACACCTTGAGAACATTTATAGGAATTTCTCTTTTCCCTTTACTTACAGGCTATTAGTAGTTACTTATTTTCTCAACAAAGCACTCAAAAAGCTTCCACCTATGATATATTTTACAGTTCATGTAAAAATATTGCTATATAGAAAAACTAACATCTTCAGTCATCTCTAACATAAGTATCAAGAGTAGGCAAAGTGAGCAAATAATTTCAAAAACGCTTATAGTAAAAGATAAATACGAGCTCTGTCAATCCACGTAAGTCTGACAAACAATTCTACTTTGGAAATTCTGTAGTACACAGATCAATCACTTGAAGGCATAAAAAAAAAATAATATTTGTTTCTGTTTAAAACATCTCAAGTGTTAAAACCCTCCCTCTTATTTTTTATCTGCTTTAGATCTGACAAATAATTCCTGCTTTGATGGACAATTTGACTGTACAAATATTCTGAGGACCTAAGACAGTATTTAACTTTCATTTGGCAATTTAATAACTGTAAATGAGATGCACATAAACAAAGAATTTGTTTTGGAGAGCCCCATCAGCTGATGTCTGAGATGGGAATGAAAGGTCCCCTTTGTCTACCTAAAAGACGTTTTTCCAAGTGACCTCTGGCATGTCACTCAAACTGAAAGGAGGAGCCTGAAGCTTCCACGAATCTGAGGTTATAGTCCTTTGTGACCTTTGCTAAAGACTTGGAATTTACCTAGCATAAGTTATTACAAAAAAACACTGGTTTTTAAAATTTGGAATATCAAATGTGCTGCGAGTAACATCAAAAATGAACAACATGTAGAGTCCAAAACAAAATTAAGTGTAGGTTTCATGCAAAACAAAATTGTCTGGTTTACTGATGTCTTTCAAACAATGATTCAAGAACACTTGATTCGAATACATGCATTGCTGCAAGTAGCTAAAAATCAGTACAAGACTGAATTTGTAAATCTAATCATATTCATCTCCTTACATGGATTTATTAAATTACCAAAGGTCTTTATTTCAGTTCATCACCAGCAACAGCACAATCAAATAATGAAGAAAATTCAGACTGGTTCATGCTGGAATAACCCACATTGACTTAGCACTTTAATTACTCATGTTTCAGCCTGCTGTAAGCTACTGTAAGGTTTTCCTTTACAAGTCAGGGGTTTTTTTCCTCCCTTCAGTGTCTAAATAAGTAGCTAAGTATTCCTAAATGCTTTGGGTTTTATTTACATGGAAGTCTCTACAAATACAAATAAATGCCCTAATGCCTGGCTTAAACTTCATTCCCCAAATCTGACCCAGAAAAACTTAGTATGCCAGTTTCTATGATTAATTTTTTTAAAATAATTCCCAAGCAGCTGCCTTAGTGATCTATTTTATTTAAAATAAAATTAGCTCTCTCTCCCTGTTCTTCCGGTATTAAAATTAAGCTGATTCCCACTGCAGCTGTAACTCGATATAGGTAAGACTAACTAGCACTTTGATTGCTCTTCTCACACAACTGAATACAAAGCCTTCCAACCACTTCTGCCCACTCCATACTTTTCACCACGGTACCCATGCAAAATGCCACATCTAAGGCAGTTACATCACCCTAATGGTATTCCAAAAACTAAGTAACACAATATTAGCTTCACTCACATTAGCCATTTCTTTACACGTTGTTAAATAATACCACACGAGCTAAAGAACAGCAAAAAATTGTCTGAAATTAAAACACTGGAGCACCATAACATACATATTCCAGTCCTGGAACACTACATCTTCAAAGCCATATCCACACTCCTGGTCACTGCAGTTAAGATATGCAGATAGATCTGTAGTCTAAAGCCAAAAAAAAAGCAGTATAGGAATACCTAATTCTTCCTTAAACTTCCAGTCTTAAAACCACAGTGATGAGATTTCCATAAACTTTGCTTTCTGCAGCCATTTCACCATAGCCCAGCAGTGAGTCACAAATGCAGACACAAGTCACAAATCCCTGTTAGACACAAGCTCCAGGTTTGCAGAACACAAAAGCCATTTTCCAAAGCAGCACAGCACAGCATACTAATAATCTTCACAGCAGCACAGCTCCCTCTCCAGCACAAGATAAATCCACAGCAGGACATGGTATCCAGGAGTGTTTTCCTTAATGACAATTCTGATTAGTATTTATGGTGATTTTAGGAAAAAATTAACCAACTACACAGTTTAAATAAGACAGAAGTACCATTTCCACCTTCCTTCACACAGTAATTTTCATGTTTAGTAATATTTTTTGGATATAACTGGATTATGTTTTTTAATTTTAAAATATTGATATTTTGAGTATGTTAACTAAATAAATTCAAAAGGGTAGGCAGAAATACTTGCAAAAATAAGTAATCCCAAGAACACTGTCATAAATAAATTACATAATTAACAGAACCTGATTTCCAATGATTTAAACCTTTTCCCCCACCACTCTCTTACTCCAGTTACTGCAAGCTTCTCCAACACCCTTCAAATACACCCTCCTGACACAGGACAGCAAAATTCTGACACCTGCCCAAGCCAGAGGTGTTAATTCAGCACTCCCTGCCCAGCAGGCAATTCCAATGCATTCTCATGGTTTGTCTTTGAGACCCAGATCTGATTTGGTTTTAAGACTAGTCTACAAAAAGTTGTTGCTTGCAAAGCCTGTTTGGTTCCTGGAAGATTTTGAAGCTCTCAACTTCTCTGGAATACTACTCATACTTAGAAGTTACAAAAAAAAAAAAGGTATTCTAATATTTGGTACTATTTTCAGTCTTAGACTGATTTATATGCACATCAAGGGATTTCTTAACATGTAAAGCTCATCTTTGCCCCTCAACATGCTAACACGGAGATCAGTTACATTAGCTGATGCAGTTTAAAGCAAATTAAAGTAGTATTTTAAACCTACCACAGCATGGAGAAGTGAGACCCCTTATACTTCATAGACTACTTTAGACAAAAGCATAAACCAGTGCCCTCTTGGCTCTTGGATCCACCAAAGCAAAACGTAATTTCTATGCTGAAGAATAAAAAGAAAAGCTTTGTTCAAAGAAAACCTCATTGTAAAAGAGGGCAGCACTCACAGAAAATCTGAACAGGACAATAGGTGGGACCTTTCACCTATCTCAGAGTAGCACGCTTCTGAAGTTGCTCATTCTTCAAGCGAAAAAAAATCAGGCTGTGTAGGATATCATGGTAGTTACAAGGACAGTTGCATTATTATATAGTCCACATGTTCACAATAACAAACTACAAAATATCTTATTCTGTGAAACATTCTAAATAGTGCTTTTTTGACTGATTCTATCAATTACACAATACAAACGAAGGTAGGAAAGAGGTCAACCCAAGCAAGCACCTGACTGATGGCCAGTGTTCTGCTTCCTACCACAGAACTGCCAAACCTTGTGGGAGGATTAAGAAAAAAAACTTTAAAAAAATTAAAAATGCACTAAATGGTACTAAAAGATGCAGCTTCCCTTTGCAATTTGCATTTGTTCAAATTGCTCATAAGTACACAGATAACCAGCTGCTTAGCCAGATAAAATTTCCATTTTATGTCATATAAACACAACTTACAAAGAGCTGTGTAAATAGTATGTCAAACTTCATTCATGTTTGACAGAGCAGTTACCTTTTGTTGCAGGAGAAATTAAGGAAAAGGCAACACGTACCTTGTAAACAGATAATTACTTGGACACAAAAGGAAACAAAGCTTAATATAATGGGAACAAATAGATTCTGTAGCATATAACTTGATTACCTTTCAAGACAAGATCTTGGGCCTGTGCTACCTGGATAATTTGCCTATCTGAGACAACATAAACATACAGAAGAAAACTCAATACAATAGACACACTATTTTAGTTTGTATTCAGGATTTAACTAAATGAGCCCTATAGCCAAACTGCATTGCATTTGCTCTTCTTTTACAAAGTAAAAAAAGTAATTCTACTACACACAAATAAATGTTTTTGTATTGCAGCTATCAAAAACAGATCCATACTTTGCTGAATCCCTTTCTCAAAAGCATGTAGTACTGAACAGGAATGAAAATCCACATAGGGAACAGATGGTTTCAGATTATTTTGGAGCAAAGACTACTGCCATCCTCCAAAATTTCTTAGACCACCACCAAAACTCGTTGTCAACTTTGTATTTATTGTAGTTCTGTAAAGTCACAGTAAATCACTTTTCCCTGACTGTCATGTCACAATTAAGGAGCTATTGGAACACAGATGAACCAGAGACACTTTTTAATTCAGGGTCTACAAACACATACATACTGGTGTGTGTGTACATACTGGTAGCAGCTCCTGAGCACAAATCATAAAGGTACAGGAAGAAGCAGTGAACTATTTTATATACTTCTGGTGATTTTAAAGAAACAACAGATCAATTAGCTTGGGTGCTGAGTGTTCAACCTGTGCTGCTTTCAAGGATCTCCTCCTTCCCAGGAGCCACATCTCCCTCACTGCAGAAGCAGCCTGCAGCCCCTGCTCCCCAGGGCTGTATTGCTGCTAGACACAAAACCAGGTACTGTTTTGCTGGATCACTGGGAGACGTAAACCAAGGGCACAACTACAGAATTTACTCTGTCTTCATGAACCAGAAGGGAAAAAACCAAAACTGTTATTTGCATAGGGGAAAAAACCAAATATTAAAAGCATGTGCAATCTATAAACTTTAAACTGGAAAGCACTGCAAAAAATGCTAAAATTGCCTTAAATGAAGGGAATTAAAACTAGCATTTGCACCATCTGAGGCAGAAAAAAAACCAGACATCCCACAAAGCATCCCACTTTCTGATGCATCTTAGACAAATGCTCTGGGCTGTTTACAGAGCACCAGTCCTGATAGGATACTTGCTGAGGTAGGTAGTTTCAGCAGTCCATCTGTTGGCTTTTGCTGGTTTTGAGTTTTCTAACTTATTCGAGGATTCTTGTTTCCAGAGGAAAAAAAGCTCTCCCAGACATTAATGTGATCAGGGACCCTGCTTAGTGATTAACCCAGCTGAGATCAGTAAAAGATGACGCAGCTGTTACAAGAACAAAGGCATTCAGTACTCACTGTCCATAGGATTCCTCAGCAGGAAAAAAAAAAAAAACAAACAAATGAAGTACAATTCGAATATCAGAAAAAAGAAATCATAACAAGGAAAGCATGATGGCACTGAAGTACAAGGAATGTTCAGGTTGTGTCATGGCTGTCCTCATCCCTATAGAACCAGGAGCTGCCTTAAGAGGTAAGGGAGCAACACTAAGGTAGAAAATCACAGAAAAGTATTAGAAGACTGGTAAAGGAGACCCATTTGAAAAGACTCAGATATGTTAAGCCTGTGATAACACAGACACCAGACCATCACAGAGATCAAAGCACCCAGAACAAGAATACTGGGAGGGCATGGACACATTCTACAAAGTACAGGCCACACCTGGAAGAAAAACTGTTAAGCAGCAATGACATAACATTATTTTGGATACAATACACCCTGAGTAAAAGGACAGCTAAGAGAATTAGAAATGTTTCTTTGCAGTAGGAGAATACCACCAGGATTCGAAATGGACACAATTACAGAAAACACACTGTAATATACAACACAGGCAAGTTTCTGCCTTGCATTAACACAGGATACTTCACCTCTAACACCTCGAACATAACCAGGATACTTCACCTACAGAGACATGCAATAATGAATACCAGAAAGAGGAAAAACAGCAAGAAAGCACTGGACTCTTGATCAGAGTTTTTAGAGTTTAACAGCATCTGCCAACACATTTTGCCTGTTAAGTGAATTTTAGCATTTACCTTCCCTGCTCAGATATTCCAGATACAATATCAATGTGGCTTTACTGATCCCTAAGCCTAAGACATCCCACAATCATGAAGCACTTTCTACACAGCCTCTAATAGTGTAGTGCATAAATTATAAATTATTAAACTTAATAAAAACCTTAATAGCAGCAGACTCTACAGGCATAGGTCTTATTACCACAGTATAAAGTTTTGGAAATGCTTTCCTTTTATCCCAGTAGTGTTTAAATGTCTACTGTAATACAGTAAGATTAAACTACCTACTCTTACAGAGGCAGTGCATGCAGAGAACCATGTTAGAGCAACAATACCACCATGTGTGATATAATTACTTAACTTAAAAAGAAAATGGAAAAGAAACTGAAGTTAAACCTGTAAAAAACTTAAGTAAACAACAACAAAAAAATCCAATCCTTAAGGGCAAGATCCTTAATTTCCTAGACCTCATATACTAGACATAACTTATGAAACACTACCACTGACTTTAGGAAGCACCACTCACAACCTCTCTAAACAAGAAGTTCAGTCTTATCTATTACTGAATTTAGGGGGCACAAAGACCATCAAATCAAGAATTTTCAACACCACTTGATAAGCAGCACTTGAAGGAAATGCTTGTGCTATATCAGCCACACCAGAAATAGATCAGGAGAAATTACATGACATAAGGACTGAGAAGCATAGTCACTGCAAAGCCCTAAACACAGAAGACAAAAAAATGCAAAATATAAATCACTCCAATATAAATTAGCTCCTCTAGCCACCCCCTTATAAAATGATTATAAGGCCTAACAAAATAAAGACTAAGTATTAAAGCAAAAGACAGCACTACCTCCTCAAAAATACCTAAGACCACAGCAGCGTTACTGACATGCCCATTACTGACAGAACAATGCACGACTTTGGGAAACAAACCCCAAAAAAGTTAAAACACCCAGGAAGAAAGCCTAACAAGGGCACAGCTTATTACACAGATGTTTCAAAAATGCTTGTGGAGTAGTACAGGCAGGATGGAACAGGCAGACAGGAAAAACTGAAGGAGAAATGCCTCATGCCAGCAATTTCATTACATGTATTCCCACAGTAATAACCCAAACAGGAGCTTGAACAGTTCCTTGAGCAGGAACACGAGGAAAAGCATCTTCAGTAAACATGCTGAAAAAAGATATACGCATCTAAATAAAAGGAGCAGACACCGCTGATAAGACAAGCCCTCTGACATGGGATATGGATTCTGTATGTCCTTAGCTGTGCAAGTCTCTTCAGTCTTCTCTCCCACATACAAACCCAGCCTGTGTGCTGTACAGTGGCACTCACACCAAAGAAGATAGAATCAGCACACCCATTAATAAGTGTCTACTTGTAACAGACAATTAAATATGTCATGATTTCATCCACAGCCATAAGTAAATTCATATTGATTTTAAATTAAGTGATTTGAAATGTTTCATGTTCACACGATTAAGGATTTGTTTCTCAAGTAACACTGACAGAACCCAACTGATTCTACCTGGTAGGTTAAAACAAGTTTCATCAAGAAGTATGATAATATTTCACCTTTGCAAATATCTAACAAATATTGCAGAAATACAAAAAAAGGAAACTCACAATTCTTCTCTATCCAAGCAAATACACCCAGCTGTCCTCAGTCACCAATTACACACACTGAGTGCTTTGGCAGAACACTTCCTCTCTACATCAACAAAATCTTGTGTACAACAAGTTGTAATGCTTTCACTTTAATCAAACCTACCCCAAGCGCCCCATTTCAGATGATAGCTTGAATTGCATGTATTGGAAATTTTTTAATTGCTATTGCCACCTAGTGGCTTGTTTCAACAATATTAAATAATCATAAAAGCCAGCAGGAGAACATCAACATCTACAATAATTTTCCCAAAACCCACCAGATATGGTTTTTTGCCAGTATAGAAAAATTTAATTCTGCTTTCCACCCAAAACAAAGGAAATCCCCAAGGACTACATATAGAACTAAGCCTAAAGTAGTACATACTCCTCCAAATAAAATTATTTCTATGGCCAGAATAAAACAGCATCATAAAATCATTTGGTTTATGTTATGTAATAATGCAACACTGAAAAACTCTCCAAGCACATAATTCCAGAGAAGTATCACTATGAACATCTATGTAAAAGGTTTATTTTTTTCACTTTCTTGAATACAAAATAGAGAAGAGGTACATATTTCCCCTCTCTCTGGTCTTCAGTTTTAATGTAGGCCTGGTGTTGCATGTTTCATGCCAAGATGATATGAATACCCTAAATACAGAAATTAAAATGCAGAACAAGTCCTAATATAAGAGAAAACAACTTTCAAAACAATTCTGCTGACAAATGCATCTTAGTTCAATAGAAAATAAAAACTAGACAAGAAGTTCTTAGTATTTATGCAGCTTTTCCATTGCTATCTCATACAATAATGAAATTGTTTAGGTTTGAAAAGACTGTAAGATCATCAGCTGGAACCATTAACTTAGCATCACCATGCTCACCACTAAACCATGTCACCAAGTGCCACATCATTTGTGCCTTTTGAACACTTCCACAGGTGGTGATTCCATCACTTCACTTGCAACTCCATTCCTTTAGCAATCTGACCACCCCTTCAGTGAAAAACCTTCTAATACCCAGTGTAAGCCTTCCCTGGTGCAACTCGAGGCCATTTCGTCTGGTCCCATCACCTGCTCCTGGGACAAGAGGCCAACCCTCACCTCACCACCCCCTCCTGGCAGGCAGCTGTAGAGTGCTAAGGTCACACCCCTGAGCCTCCTTTTTCCAGGCTGAACACCCCCAGCTCCCTCAGCTGCTCCCCATCAGCCTTGTGCTCCAGACCCTGCCCCAGCTCTGCTGCCCTGCTCTGCACACGCTCCAGCCCCTCAATGTCCTTCCTGTAGTGAGGGGCCCAAAATCCAACGCAGGATTTGAGGTGTGGCTTCACCAGTGCTGAGTGCAGGGAGACAATCACTGCCCCTGCCCTGCTGGACACACTGCTGCTCGTACAAGCCAGGATGCCAGTGGCCTTCTTGGCCACCTGGGCACACACAGGCTCTTTGAGATCCAAACCAATACACACCAAAATAGAGTCCTACACTTAGAGACAACCCTGCTCTTTGTTCAGACTACAGCCATCTTCAGTATCTTATGGAAGCACTAGTGTTTATTATGCAGCATTAGTAAAAACTGACGGACAAGACAATAATTTTCATACTTTCTGCTTCTACATCTCTACTTCTAATGAACAAAAATACTTTCTTTTTACCTTACTGCTTCAAAAACCTATGTAATTTTTGTGTGTCTATCCACCCAAGCTTTTTTTACAGCTCAAAGTTCAACAGGACCAATGCCAGATCCTACAGATCGGTCACAACAACCCCAGGCAGTGCTACAGGCTTGGGGCAGAGTGGCTGGAAAGCAGCCCAGTGGAAAAGGACCTGAGGACACTGGTGGACAGTGGCTGAACATGAACCAGTGCATGCTCAGGTGGCCAAGAAGGCCAATGGTATTATTATAGCACAGTCCACGAATATATATATATATGTATGTATATATTTATATACACAGAGAGAGAGTGATTATTACTCCACATTTTTAATACATTTTATATAAAAATTATACTGATGTAATAATCAGGAAAGAAAAAAAATGTCAACCTTGAGGAAAAACATATACCAGGTATTTTGCTTATAATATCATCCTCTAAAATACTCAAAAGATCTCTCCATTATTTGCTGTGTTGTTCCTGATCTACTTTAGAACACTATTTCTATAATGAAGATAATATCTTCAAAATTATTCAAGCCTTTTCAACTATATTTAGCTAAAATGTTTATTCAATTAAATGCTACATAGCTTTGTCCTCTTATGTCTTGAAGCCCTTAGAGTTTCTTTCATGACTGCAGGTACAAAAGTTACATCGTGAGAAGAAATAACAGCTTTCTAATGAGGTGCTGAATAACTACATATTAAATGTAAATAAAACCAAAAGCTACTCTGCAAAGCACCAATATTTAAAGACAGTACTTCAACAAGATCCAGCCTTCCAAAGCTGATTTGCCAACAAGAACTTTCCGATTACCCAGATTTTCCCATTAGCTGCTACTGCAGTTCCAAGCAAAGAAATGCTTTAAGATAATAGTACAATAGTTTAAGACTATATAGAATTTCTGTAAAAATAAAGCAGATTGTGTTGCAATCTTAAAGCTAACCCTCTTACAATTTTTCAAACGTACAGGAAGAACCCCTTCCTCTGACAAAATTTCTGCTTGTACTTTCTGCAAGTACCTTCTCAGATGTGCTGATTTAAATACTATCTTTTGAATTCCTACATCATCCATTATTGGTATGTCCAATATTGCTGTCAGGATGATTCCCGGCTTGTCTGGACGGGGTGGTGGAAGGAGGGATGATCACACAACAACAATCCATCTTCCTGGAAAAGGGCCCAGAATGCCACTTCGCTTCACTGTATCTGCCCTTCCAAATCTCAGTCTCTCCTCACTGCTTTGTTGCACCCAGTTTCAGAGAGGTTGCTACAAAGTCTTAAAGGTCCGACCAAACGATTATTGACAGTTGAGTTATCAGTATTTGTTTTCAGTTGCTTACAGATAAAATGATACATAGCCAACCTTTGTAGTACCTGCTCTTTCTCTGGTGCTATGCCTACCCTTCTGGGATGGGTAGTGAAGTGAATTAACATCACTATGGTCTTAAAAACATTCTGAATAAACCAACAGGACAAGCATGTTCTCTGCGCTTTGCCCATCAGGTCCTGATGTGAAGAAACAACTCACAGAGGTCCAATAAGGTCTGGTTTGGTTTTTTAAGGTTTTGCCAACTCTTGCATAATTTTCATTATTTTTCCTATAATTAAACACATACTGTATAGATTTAAGAGAGACACTGTCAACATATATGCCACTTTCTGATTTAAAATCTCAGTCAAATTCTTCTACTTAAATGCATGTCCTCCATAAAAATTCCACTTATTGAAGGAATCGGATAAGTGATTTTTAGCAAACTATGCATCTCAAATAAATTGAAAATATAATTATTTGCTGACACTTTATGCTGTTAAAACCATCATAAAAGGACCTTCTTTTGCAGTTTCATAGTTTTATTTTTAAAATTGCTTTACTACTTGACATATTTATCTAAAATGTTGGTTGTTTTAAAGTGTCAAAGGAACGTAACAATGCAAATATGTCAAACTGTTTGATTCACATTGCACAATTAGAAGAGTGAATTATTCCCTTTTACACGTATAGCCCTCAAGTCAGTGTTCCTTTTTCCTCATTTGCAAAGGCAGAATATCAGACAAATCCATCAAGAAAGGCCTAGAACTATAAAATTAATTCCGCTCACCAGACACTGATACATACAGTGATCCCACACACTGATGTATAGAAAAAACTATAATGAAAACAGCAAAACTTCCAAAATAAATCTGTGGTTTTGCTTCAATATAGGTATTCAGCTATAGTTTATTTTAATGTTCCTTTTAGTTGCAGCTATTAAAAATTCTGTTTTCACTGGCATGGCAAAGCACAAGTCAAGGATTAAGACAAGCAGCTCCTGCAAAGGTACAAGTGGAAGAGAAGGGAGTCTGATCTACTTAAACTTTATCTCAATTAGGACAAGATATGGCACCCTGTGAGACACAAGTTACTGAGAGTCACTCTGGAAGCACAAAATTAGATCAAAATTATAATTTTAAAAGAGCAACATCTTTATTCCCAAGACAAATATTCCCATTACACAAAACTAATTTTCTGGCTTCAGAAATAAACATTAGCGAATACAAGTATACTACTTTTCAATTATAAGAACAGTATAAATGATTTTATTTCCTGTGCCATGTTTCTTACACAATATATAAAAATTTTGTCAAACTTTGTTTCAACGTATTTTTATAAACTAACCAATTCTCAATAATACTTGTTTTAGACAAATGAAGAAATATAGGTATTGTCTATTGGAATAAATAGTTTTCAACCTTGTTTTTAAATGCTGGATTTACTAAACAACTTGGATTAGCAGTGAGAATACAACACTTAAAAGTAACTGATCCATACTAAACACCAAAGCAGTTATATAATAAGTATCTGGTGATCTAAAATATAGCATAGTTCTTTATAGCTCTAGCTCACATTTTAAGTCCACTTGAGATTCACATACTGTGTTTTCACATCCAGCTTTTCCAAGAGCTTTGACTGGCTGGTGTGCCCAAATTATATCTGCCCTCAACAGCATTGTTGAGCTCATCACAAAGCTCCCAATTCCCAGCACTGCTCATTCCTGATTAAAGAGCATCTCTATGAAATACACAGTGTGGAAGCAACTAACAAAATCACTGTGTGTCATATTCTCAACACTGTTGACACAATCCAACTCACAAGTTGCTACACAGCAAACACTTCTGGGAAACTAAAAGATAAACATTACAATCGCTAATTAACATTAAAAATAGAGGCAATGTACTAAGAGTATTTGAGTGGAATTTGATTACATGTCTAGGGACCAGCATCATCAACATGAGCTGAGACACCATGTTAATAATGCACAAAACAGGTCACCCCAAGCTACTACCTTAAAAAAAAAGTATAATGCTTTTTCAGATACTATAATCCATAAAGATGATTTTTATTCTTTTGAGCCAGAATTCATAATAGTATCCTGAGGCTCCTGGTTGTATTCAGGTTTCCCTGACACTTTACAACATTCACCTGGGAATAAATCCTGGCAAAAGGGATCTGTCATACTGTGCCTTCTGACACCAGGAAAGGAAACTTGAAAGAAAGCTTAAGCCTCTGATCTCCTCAGGGCTCACTCTTTCATAAAAATGCTGAACTGTGACCACTGCACTAAAAAAAAAAATCATTTAATGACCCATACAGCCTCATTCTAACCAAACCACCATGTGTTTGTTTTGTAACTCAAGAGTTACCTGGCAGCAGTCAACCAGCATGCTGATACCTGTGTATTAGTGAAACTTGATAGCAGCACTTCCCCTTTAATCACTCGCCTTCCAACTCCATCAGTCTGTTGCTCTTGATTATTCTGCAGAGGGGTTGTAAAGCTGCTGGCCATCCCTTACACACCAAAGCCTAGCACGCCCTATAATCTTATGATTGACACTTACGCATGGCAGGTTGAAATAGGAAGCCTGAAATTCCTGAGGCATCTTAACTCTTACTTCACAGGTGAGTGAACTACTGAGCTATTACATAAGCATGAGAACTGAAACCTTAAAATAAAGCTATTTGTTCACAGCGACTGAGGAAATAATCTTAATTCTTAGATTCGCAACTTTAAAGCAGGCTCATTTTGGCATCAAACTCAGACCTGCAGATGGCATCAAAGCCTACAGGAAAGTAGCATTTCAAGCATGCCCATTCCTTTAGTATTTTTCACTCCCTGGAAGCCTCCTCCCCCTATCATCATAACATTCCTTTCGTGGGCACGAAGCCTTCCCAAACACACCTCTACTGATTCACTGTATGCTCGGATTTAGGAGCTAGCTCCAGTTTCACAGCTCCTTCCTGAACCAGGTACAGAAGTGCCACACATTAGATCACCCTGTTTGGATCCAGGCTCACAGATCCTGTCAGGCTTCTGAACACCATCAGATGCTTCAAGGGATCCACAGAGGTGGCCTTGAAAATCTAAGGGCTGCCACACCGATTTAGGTCAAACGCATACCTAGGCCAGTATTACACCACTGGGTGCCAGAAACATATGCTTAGATTGGAGTATACAAGTGGATCACTCTGTATTAGAACAAATTTGCTTGACAGGTCTTCAGCAAACAGGGGCTTGGAAAATCACACTGCACTGACAATAGCATTCTTAAAAACTACTGATGTTTCTGGTTACTGGTCTTAGCTTCCTTAAACCCCCCTGTAACTTGTACTCAACAACACATTGCAAAGCCACATTCTGTCTCTTGTACAGTACAAAAAGAAGTTGGGTTGGGTTTTTTTTTCACTGAATTCATTCTTTGAATGCCATTGTTTTGTAACAAATAAAGGCAAGTTATTTCTTCTTCCCTTTCTATAGCTGTAATGATTTTTAGGCATATCAAAATGCTCCTTAATCGCCTTTACATATCTGAAATGTACTAGTCATAAATTAAGCTGCCTAATATCCTTGATCACCTTCACTACCTCCTTGAGCAGTTTTTAGTTCTACATAATCTTTTTTGAAACAGTATGATGTGAACTATGTAATGACCATAAATGTAAATCACAATTTATAGAGAAACACAATTTATTTTTAAAATATTAGTTTTCAAATATTAAAATAGCCATAAAAAAAGTCGGGTTTATTTATTGCATTTTTAGTAAAGTACCTTACTTAACTAAAGTCTCAGCTGCACTTAATTGGCATTCTTTTAATTACTTTTTATGTGGATTTTAATGATTTTTTAAAAAAATATCTACATCCCAGTGTGTGATGAAGGAATAACATCACATACACGTGAGCAACAACAGAAGCGTAACAAGCAGCAGACAAACACGGTTATTACACAGAGAAATTACCGGGGTGAAACAGGAGACTACAAAAAGCAATGCAAAGGGAAAAAATACATCCCAAGAGAGCTTTCTTTGGAAACATGAATACGGAACCAATACAATTTTAATACTGTTTGAAAAGTAGTAAACAACTGATTTTAACACAGGAATTTAAGGTTCATATACTGTAGCTATACTGGTCTGACCTTTATCACTGCAACAAGAACAGTAGAGATATAATTTTTTTTCCTCAGGGATAGGAAAATTAATTGACCTCTAACAATGGAATACTCTCTTCCATTTCAGAAAACTGCAAACTAAGCATTGATAATAGCTCAAGGCAAGTGAAGCCCTTGATTCTTTTAATCTCCTACATTCAAATTATCGACTTTTAATTGACTAACTTCCGTTGAGGAAAAACAGTGAGACACCAATACTGTCAAGAAGCATTATTTAGCAGGGTCTCTATTCAGTAGTTTGCCTTTAACCAAGAGGCTCAAGATAAGATTCCTTTAGCATTAACACTCAAAGAGAATTCCTTAGCCGAACATTACTTCATTATGGAGGACATCAATATCAAAGTCAAAAGTCTGCCAGCTGCTTTGCTGGACAAAACCAGAATATGTGTTACTTAGATATGCACACTATTTTAATCACATGATTTCCCAATGTATAGCCTAAAATAAAAACAGAAGAAAGGCAGAAAAAGTTAGCACCTTTACAGAGGTTCACTTTGAAATTTAGACCACCTTTTTCAGCCAAAAGCTTGTTCAGAATATCTTCTTTTTCTTCTATGGTTATCTTATGCTCAGATGCAGACTGCTGCAATTCTGTTCTGTAACATGGGCTTTATTATATTAGGCTTTGGCCACTTTGGGTGGGCCTGAAGGAGCTGAGATCTCTTTCCTCTTGGTGAGCTGAACTTTGAGTCCACCTCAAGAGGTAAAAAGGTTGGAAAGGGCTGAGGAAGCAGCAGTTTCAGGGCAATGCTCTGGGAATGGCATCACTCCAGGTCACCATCACCCTCCTGGCCTCCAAAGATGTGGCTTCTCAATACTCCTCTCCTCCTCTCTTTAAACAGGGAGAAGAGGAAGAACAGAGGGAAGAAGGAGCCACTCAGGGGTGGACTCTGGGCATTTGCAGAAAGCTCCAAAGCCTTTACAAGGTGCCCTGAGACCATCTGGTGGGTTGGGATCCTCCAAGGGCTCTTCCACTGCCTGGACTCTTCTTAAGCTAGGGCAGGTGTCTTTGCACAAAGTGAGATCCAGGCTGATGGCACAGAAAAGTCTGACAGGGACAGAGTGCTGGGTGTGTCTCTGACCCAAACCACATTCTTGAGGACAAACACCCCAGAAATGGGTCACTCCAGCTCATCCCTGGGTCCAGCTGGGCCTTGATGCGTGCCATCTTCAGCACCTCTTTCTGTGCAGGGCAAGGGCTGTGAAGTCATGCCAAGAATGGGGATTGGGAGCATCACCTGGAGAGGGATTCACCAACTTCCACTCGAGAAACGTCACCACAATCCCAGAGTTTGGCACCAAAAAGAGGATTAACATCAGGCACTGATCCGGGCATCCATCTCCAGAGGCCTTGGGGTGACTCTGAAGCCTGGCAGGGCAGTGTCACCATCCCACCCTTCCTCTGCGAGTTGGGGGCAAATGGGAAAGGGACCCCGCACCCCATTCTTATCAGAGATCCATCCAAACACAATAGTTTCCAAAAGCAGAGCTCATCCTAAAAGGTGTATTACTGGGGTAGACACTGGAGACAAGAAGACTGCTGTCAAAGCTCTGCACTTCAAACAGGACCATCTCTCTTACACTTAACATATGCTGTAACTGTTAACAGATTAAAAGTGAAAATTGAAAAAACAAGGATAAGGGTTGTAGAGAAAGGAAAAAAGAAAGTCTTGCTAGGAAAACCAGGAGGCAAGGGTTATCACTTCAAATATATGAAGGATGAGACAAACAGTACTATCAAGGTATACTGGGAACTGTAATGACAGGTAGAGAGACAATTCTTTTGTTTTTTTCAATATTAATATTTTTAATTTTTTTTTAAACAACTTAGTAAAACACTGCCCATAGGGAATTAGAACAGAATTAGTTATTGATTATTAAATATAGGCTACATTGCAAGAGGAGTCTGGTAGAATCACAACAAAAGCAATTACTACTAAAAGGAAAGGGATCAATTATGAATACAACTGCTATATAGTTACATTTTCATTTTTAACAGTCCTATCCCTTTCTTCGGTAGAGAACTGAGGTCATCTTATCCATTTGATATTGGCATAACTTCGGGTTCTACCCTTCTGAATCTTTCCTAATCCTCCTTTTTAAAAATTTAACTTTAGCTTCTCTAACGTTCTTCAGTAAATCATCCCAAGAAGAAAAAAAAAACAAAACAGTCAACAACTTCACAAACATTACACTTGAATGTCAGATACAAGACCACTGCAGACTGTGTGAGTTTATGGTCATGCTCATAAAGAAATGCCAAGAGCTACATCCATAGCCTTTGGTCAGCCCAGAGTACATTCAGTCAGTACTCAAGGGAACAGGAATAGGAACTACTTCACAGACACTGCTCCTAAGAAAAAAACCCACTGAAAACGGCTGAAAAACACTGTGGTAGACAAACACTACTGAACAAAAGCAGTGCATGACTTTTACACATTTAAGATTCCCTAATAATGTAATATATCCTAAACCTTGATAGCTGCACAATACTTGTGGGTTCAAGAAATTAGACATCTGGAAGTGCACAGTGCAGAAATCTGGCACTTCCCATATTAGCCAACACAAATGTACTGCACCACTGCATAACAGTATTGCATAGTCTATATTACCTGTTCTAAAACATTGCTTAAAAAGAAAACCAAAATCAGTCTTGGTATCTGGATTTATGCATTTGTACCAAAATATGCAGCACACATAATCCTTTCTCCATAGGTTCACACACCATCATCTGGATTTTTTACTTACAAAATGTTTTCTTTTAACTTTGGATAAAGATGTACAGTCGACATTCTAAAGACAACTCTAACTGGGTATTCACTTGGTTTTTGTCATATTCACTTAGAAATAAAGTCAAGCAAAAAACTATATCCAATGTAGAAGCTTACCCCAGTCGAAGCCTGTACTAGTCTGAACATAACGAGCCTACCATTCTGCTGAACGCAAAGGGTGGATGTACCTGAAGGCATCTGTTAGCACTGAGTGAAGGACAGTAAACAGGCTTGTCTGCCTGTAAGAAAGTTTATCTCTGAACAGAGTCAGGTGTCTATCAACCTCTCTCAATGCAGACCTCCACTTTAAGGAGAAATATATCACTGAGGACTCAAATTAAAATTTTTGATTAATATTTTGTCCAGCTGAAAAAATACATAAGTAGTTTGCACACATTGCATGCAAATTCATCTAATACAACCAAAATGAAATGCTAACTTATATTAACACAGTGAGATACTCTGTTTCAGTAGCCTGGATGCTTGATTTCAAAGTAAAACCATACCAAGTAAATTTTATTATTTATTACATGCAACTATAGATATAGTCTTGATTCAAGACAAATTGCTTCCTCTTCAAAATATGAGACACTTACTTAGCTTCTAGTTTCTTATTTTTCCATCCTATTGCAAAAAAAAAAAAAAAAAACCAACAAAAAACACAAATTCACCTCCACCAGTTCTCCTCATTGACTTAGGGGGTCGACACTGAGCAGCTACAGGACCAATCTTACAGCCTTCCTTGGAAAATAAAGTCATAACAGACAAAAAGCCGTTCACAATACCGCATTTTTTTTCTTCTAGTGTCATCACCTTAATACTCTTCAAACAAAAGCCTTCAAGTAAGCTACAATACAATATAACTCTCCTAGCCAATTTTACAAGAGGAGTCCTGCAGTTCCCTTTGAAGCACATTGTTAACAGTAACAATGGAAGTTACTCCATAAAGCTTTGACCTGGCAGAGAAAAGTTTTCCTAATAACCACAATTAAGAAAAAAATTAAAAAACCAAACTGGTTTGGATTCAAAATTAAGTCATAATTTTCCTGTAGTGAACAAGTTCACTACAGGGAACTTAGGGTATAGAATCTCCACCCCTCAAATCAACATTTTCATTTGTAGATACTCTGCATTTGATGTGCATCACAGATAACATACACCTCTAAAACACTAGTAAATGCTGCAGCAGTTAAATTTAAAGTAAGGCTAGGAACAGGACAAAAGACACTGAAAATGTCTGATATCAGTTTTATTCTGGGGCCTCAACTGTTTTCAAGGATAAAAACTTGAAAGGAGTTTTGCTTTCATATAGAAGCACAAAACAGAGTAGGTCATCTCCAGAGCATAAAAGTAGTTTGAAGAGAAAACATACGTAGCAGAAAAGATGGCTCTTGTCAACTACAGCAAAACCACTTGTTTCATGAGGCAAGTGATTGGATTGGAGCATTGCATCTGGAAATGCCAACTCAGTCAGGCAAATGGCCAGCTCCTGACTGTGCAGCCCGACTTAACAGCAGCCAGCTTCTTCAGCAAACACAAAGACTACCAGTTCTGTACTTATTAAGTCTCTGTGAAAGCAAATTTTAACAAACTATTTCCCACAGCTCCACTAAGAAGTGTACTAAATACTCTATCACCTAAGACTAAAAGTTTATTAACAACCTTAACTGAAAGCTTCAAAAAATAACTCTGAACCTAGAGCTACAACAAAATTTAACCTATTTCCATTCTACAACTGGCAAAAAACAAATCCATGTAACATTACAAACTGAAGGTTTTTGGAACCAAGGGAATCAATTACTGCATATCTTGCACGTAACATTTGTTTCCATTGCAGTAACATCAAATTCAAACAACTGAAAGCGTAATAACAATGCAGGAGGAAACAGCAGCAGTGGAACAGGATGTGAACCAAAGTTAGCTGTCGAAGTCTGACCACCACTACACCAGCACCTCATCCATGTTATTTTTACCTATCCTAAAGGGGAAAAAAGCACCCATTCATTCTAACTGGGAAAAAAAAAGCAAACCAAACACTCCATGGTCAGAGATACATTATTATTTCTTCCAACATAAATCACAAAGACCTTGCCCCTTGAATCATTTGCCATAGCACACAGCAACATCTCTCCCCACCACGTATATATCCATCCATCCACATACACTGCTTCCCAGTTCTAAGACTAGCCCACCAGGAGAGGGGGGAATGAGTGACATCAGATGTATTTCCCTGTCAGAACAAAGCAGGCAGACTGGATCCCCAAGTAACTAAAACAAAGACAAGAGCTTATTGGCAACTTAATGAGTCACCAATAAAGTCCCACTGAACAAAACACAGTGAAAGTTAGCGACAGAAGCATGTAATCCTTCAAGGACAAAAAAATGAAATAGTCCAAAGCCACACTGTCCTAGGAAAGAGTGAAGTGTGAACACTATAGAGATGGAAGAATGTTCCTTTGTGGTTCAGTGAACAACTGTCATGAGAAAAGATCAACTGGACAGTGACAAGAACATGAAGGGCTAGCAGAAGACGAGAAGGGGAAAACAGAGAACAACTTCTGTTCTTATCAATAAGATTAACAGAAACTTTAAACAAACCAAAGAGATTCCGGTATCAGCAACGCTGGTGATTAGACACATCTGTGAAGGGGAAATAGTCTGATGGTACCGAGGAGGATGAAGACTGCCTATAGATGGGACAATGATGCAGAGAGCAACCTCGGAAGAGAAAGCACTGGGAAAGGAGACCACAAAGACAACAGAACTAGACGGAGAATCAAGAGGAACACGTGGGCTGGGCAGATCCCCGACAAACCGGGGCTCTCAGGGCCGGCGGCCGGAGTGCCTGGCGCGGATTCCCACGGGGCACCGGGCGGCCCTGCCCGAAGGATGCTGAGCCCGGGCCGGTCCCCGAGCGGCCGTGTCGACATCCCCCGTGGGAGGGCCCGGCCCGGGCGGGTGCAGTGCCCTGCCGGAGCAGCCGCCGTGTGTGCCGCGGGCGGCGGGACCGGGCAGCCGGGACGGCCCGCGGCGCGGTACAGGGCGCCGGGAGCGACGCGCGAGGTTGGCACAGACAACAGAGGGGCCGCGGAGGGAGGCTCCGTCCCGGCGGGTCGGGGATCCCCGTACTCACTTTTTGTGGGGCGCCGGGTGCTTGTCCCTTCTACCGGCCGCCGCGGACTGCTTGGGCCGCCGCCTGCGGGCCTGCAGGGCCAGCACTGCCGGGAGAAGAGAACAGCCGGGAGCCGGCATGAGCAGCAGTGGCGGCCGCGCAACCCCCCCCGCTCCCTCCCGCCCGGCACGGCGCGGTACCTTTGCGCGAGTTCATCGCCCCGCGCCGCGCGCTGCTCGGCGGGCGCGCCCCTCCCCGCCTCGCCCGTCCGCTCCCGGCTCCGCTCCCGGCTGCGCTCCCGGCTGCGCTCCCGCTCCCGGCCCCGCCGCCAGCCGCGCGCCGGGCACCGTCCGGCAGCATCGGCACCGCCGCCCCGCGCCGCCGCCGCGCCGCTGCGCAGGCGCGGGCGAGCCGGCGGGGCCGCGGCCGGAAAGGCGCGGGCGGGGCGGGGCGCGGCAGGTGGCGGCGGCGGCGGGCGCACCTGAGGCGGCGGCGGCCCCGCGAGGTGCGGCTGCTGCCAAGGTGGGGCTTTGTCGGGCTGTCGAGCCAAAAGGGAATTAATTTTGCCAAGTTTTGGGTTGTGGTCGGAGTAGCGGAGCTATCCGCCCTGTTGCTGTGCCGCAAGGGAGCGGTGGCAAGGGTCGGACCTGACGACTCTCTCCACAGCAGCAGCTGGGGCGAGATCAGCTTTAGCTTGTCCCGAAACCTGTGTGGGGTGAGATGCCAGAACCAATTAACCTCGTGGCCAAATCCAGGGAAATTAGATTTCCTTAATTCTGATTCTCACTAAATTGTTTGATTATCATGACGGACAACTCTTGGCATTGGTTTTTTTCCTGCCAACGGCATCTTGCTTCCCATGGTACCAGACAGTGCTCAGATTTGACATAAGTAATGACCTTCTGAACACTGTCCCTTCTTACTTGACCTGTGCACAGCACGGCTCAGTGCTTGACAATGTTAGACTAAAATTTTGTGCCATCTATACCTTAGTGCCTCGGGCCAACTATGAAATGGGTCAAATCCAAAGCTCCAGTCTAAGTGTGAGGCTTGTCTGGCTTATCTTGTGGGGCACGGGAATTCCAAGGCATAGTAACTGAAAGAAAACAGGGGATAGTCATTAAATTTTGAGCAGAACTGCCTCCCTAAGTGGCAACACAAAGAATCCATAAGGATGAAGATCCTAAAAGCAGCTGCAGTCAAGGCATTATGAGAGTGAAGGGAACTAGCAGTAATTGCTAGTCTTAAGTAATTGGATCATTGAGATTTCATCTAGACAGAAAATTGAATCCCTAGGTCTGGTTAGTTCGGCTTACGAGGGGTAAAGCCACGGAAGGATAAAGCTAGACAACCCAAAAAGGAGGCACTACACTGTATAATGCTTTTTTGTCTAGCGGGTTTTTTGCACTAGAAAGCCTGGTGAACAGAAAACAATAGGACCCTGAAGCCTCTAAACTGCAGCTCTCATGAGGCACCCCAGCTGCATTAATAAATCAAAACATTTTCTTTGTCCCATCCGCCATCATAAAAGTACTCAGGAAATAAATATTTCCAGTATAAACTGCTACCAGTAATATGCAACACTGGTAGGTTACACTTCTCCCTTAGTGTAGTGGCCTTTTTGTTCAGTCTGATAGGTTAGGTAACAGCAGGCTTTATTGAAATTTTGAAGACTTTCTCCAGAGAAAGTTGAGGTGCATGAAAATTAGTAACAGCTGAATGTTAATAAAGCATATTATGTATTTACTCATTGTTTTCAGGCTAATTTTGACTTCACTGGTTAAATTGTGGGTCTGCAGGAATACTTGTTCCTGTGTAGAGAATGAAAGAGACAAGCAGTTGATGATGGAAAAAATAGTAAGACTTGCTTTTGTTTCTTTGTCAGGGCTGTGCTGCACCAAAGTTATTTTGCAGCTATGGTTCTAGAGCAGAAACCATACCAGGGTCCAGATCATCTTTTCAGCAACTTGTGTGCCATTCTATTTACTTCAACAGGAGTTTTATATGCAGAACTGATTGGGCAATTGGGTCTTAGATAAGCACAGGGAGCTTTGTTTACATCAGCAGGATTATAAATCCACCAGATCTGGAGTCAGGAAGGAATTTCCCTCATGAGCATAATGTCAGCAACATAATCAGGGCAAGGGAATGATCTGCCAGCACAGAGAAAGGAATTGTTAGGACCAGGTGGGTGTATGCTACACACAGAGTTGCATTCAGTTCTAGTGGAAACGTATTTTGGGACTGTATTTTATTGGGGTTTTCTTGTTTTCTTCCTCCCCTACCCTGCCAAACATCACTCAGAGGATGATCATGCAGAAGTGCAAAAAAATCACCGAGACTCTCTATGTATGTATAGAGGATTACCATGTGCAATTAACTGACTGGAGAGTAAATTGAGGTCAGTAGAGGCTAAACATATTTCAGAAAATGAAAAAACCCAGCAAACCCCCACCCTATTTCTCAGACTCAGGAGAATTACTCCCTGAGAACACAAATAGTAAATGAAATTTTTTAAAATTACAAGAATAATATTATTTATGTGCTTGTTAAGAAAGTTTATTTGAATCCATTCATTTCAGGGAAATTTTCCATTTTTATTTAAATATACATCTTTTTCAAAAGGAAATGATGAGTCAAGAGAGAAAATAGACTAAATAGCAAAAGGCAGCATTTACAAAATCAGTGTACAACATAAAGGTGGACTGAGCCAGAATGTATCTTCCTGTCTCTCTGAACACTTTATGGGAACAGGTGTCTGTTTTGTTGCAGGGGTTACCACAGAGCTCATTCACTCAGGGGAAAGGTGCTGTGAGGTTCAGGTGATATGACCTATACAGAAGGGAAGGACAGCAGCAGATTTAAGTGATCTTGGGTGCAAACATCAAGAGAGAAGAAAAATTAAGTATCAAATTATGGAATGGTATTTTTGTCTGTCTATAATATAGTTTGAACCTGATACCCATAGATATGTGGTTTGTTTCCTCTTGACCTAACTTTGAAATATTCCCTTACATATGAAGACTAACATTTCCTTTTGTGCAGACTAAGAAGTTACCTAGCAGCAGTCCTGTAAACATGATACTGTAATCCACCTCAGAATAACTGAAAATTCTTTCTTCACCAGAGGGATGTTGGAAAATTTTGCCCTGATTTCTGTACCGCTTCCTTTTAGCACTGCTTTTCCCACTCTGTAGTAGCATGGGCTCATATCCCTATTTCTGCGCTTCTCAGAAATCAGGATATGAGCCAACTTCACACCGCTCTTGTACAGAATGGAACAAACATGAAATAACACATAAGGCAGAGGAAGAAAAAAAAACCCAACAAAACGATGAGTGGTGGAAAAAGGAAAAAAGAAAAATGTAGTGAACGGAAATTCCCACTTACAGGCGAGCTCTCTCATTAATATGCAAGTCCAGCCTTCTCATCCTCTCGCCTTTCATTGTTGTCTCTTATTCCTTTAGTTCCCACCCCCATTCTGAATTTCTTTCAGTATGACACACCCAAGTAGGCATACAAACAATGAGTCTGTCCTTCTCTTGCTCACTTGAAGAATTTTCTATCTACCAAAGTGTGTTTTTTTCCTCCTTTAGTATGTAAACAAAGCAAAGAGGACAATTCTCAGCTTGGTTTTGAGCAACACAGACAACAGACTTACAGATAGGAAGAATTAAGCATCAGTAACTAAGTAGCCGAGTTTCTTGTAAGGTCAAGGCTATTGGCTCATCAGTGCCTAAGTATAACCAGTTAACATTAATAGGAGCATTGCACAAGTTAAACAAGAAAAGTAGGCTGTTATCTCAATAGTGTAATGAGAAAAAATAGCAGGAAGCATGAGTTGGGATTTCCAAAAAAACCAGGAGGTCAGAAATTCCTCAGTTTAGATTCCTGGCTCATTCACTGATTCATTGTGCCCTTCCTAAAGCAAATTACGTGACTCACTGACTAATTTTCTTCAGCTATAAAATGGTACAGTGCATGCCAGCTACATAGAGTTTACATTGGTAGAGATCTCTTGTTTATCAAGTTAATTTGGATTACTAAAAAAAGAAGAAAGACATAAAGGACAAAGCAGACCGTTTAACACCAATTTGACATGAAATTAAAGATTAACCTATGCCTAGAAATAGCTGCATCAACCCAGATATGTATTGAATGTTGTCTAAAATAGGGCACGAACTGGCATGACTTAACTCAGATCTGAAATAGAATTGAAACAGACTCTGGAAATATTTTTACGAAAATATTTCTTCTAGTGTTGAAGCACTCAGGTTTTCAGAATGACTCATTCTAGCTTCCCCCATTACTTCCAGCAGGCTCCCAAACATCCCTTCAATTAAACTTCCTTCAGTTTCCTGGGTCCTCGTCTTAAATTTCTTCATTAGACTCTAGTCCTGGTTCCCAGCTCTTTGCCCAGCTTGCCCTTCTCATCTTGACCTGCATCACCTCCTTTTTCAAATATATTGTCTATTTTTTATTATTCTGTTTAAATTGGATTGTTTCTTCCTTCATGCTGATTAGAGGTCAGCAAGGGAAGAAAGGATCACTGAAAGATTAGCAACTGCTCTCGGTTTTCTGTTCAACCTCAACACAAGCAATTATAGGAAAAGTTTCTCAGCAATGATGCAGTTGTGTTTTGGATTCAGTCCTACTATTTCTTTCTGACTGGCAGCTATGCAGTCTGGTCGTGCATGTGAGAGATTCATCTGCTAAGTAAGCATGGAGTATTTTCAAACTTAATTATTAAACACTCACATGTCTCCAGCATGTGCAAAATGCTGTTTTACAAAGTCTCTTAATTTGCCCACATTTAAGCTGATTTTCCTAAGGATTTCAATGGCACATCTTTGATATTAAGGCCTTTCTATGAAATCTCAGCCTCCTACTCAAAGGTAGGGATGGCCAACCAGTGAGATGAAAATCAATTAGAAATCATATGCAGGGCTTACCCCGTTTCCCTTTCTCTTGACTTGGACTACACAAACAATAGTCACAATGAAAACAATAAGGGACAAACCATAAGCATAATGTAAGTGGAAGCAATGGACTCATTTTCTCTGGAAGAATAAAACTTCTTTCTTCTCTGTTACCTTCCCTGTACTTTTACTTGATACAAGATGTTTTCACAGCCTTCAGAAAAATCAGACACCAGCTGACTAGTAGGATGATGCCATGTTATGTCAGTAGTACCCCAAACATCCTTTCTTCACACATCCTGCAGTGTGACATTGCTACAACACCCTCGCCAACACCCTTCTGGGAAATTAACAGCCATTACCCCACTGCTGCTCAACGATGACCAGTGTTCGTTCAAAAACTTTAAGATTACAATGCATTCTGAAATAAACTACTGTGAGGGAAATGGCCAGTAAAGAAGCACTGGCCAAACAAGTTTGTCTGGGTACAGTTCCAGAGTTTCATCTTGACAACCGATTTGTCCTGTTTCATAGGAAGCAACCAGGTGGTAAAGGATGGCTCAGTTATACTGGCAATGTGCATTAGCAGCTACAGTTATCAGTATATTATTGTTTGCCAATAATAATGCATAGAACATTGCCTCTTTTGCTTAATTAGTTTTGACTGCATACCGAATCCAAGGAACTACTGGGCTAGAGGGGCATTTCCGAGAAGCGGCTGAGGATTCTTTTCAAATTATCAAAACAGCATTCTTTTAAAAGCATTAATTATTCATTACTCAGCATAGGATATTTCATTCCATATGATTAAAGTTTTACAAAGTTAGCAGTAACTGGATCTTACAAAGTGAAATGTCAGACAGTTTCATAGTCATAGCTGTTACGAGCTTGATTCATAACTGGTATGAACGAGCCATTCAGTTTCATTCTCTCTGGATAGGTTTATAACATATCTATACCATGTAAAACAGTTACAGGAGTTTTTTTCAAAAACAGAGAATCTTACAGTTAATTGTTGTCCCTGAAAATCAGCCTTCTGATTTGTTTTAGTATAGTGGAGTCAGGTCTCATAATTGTAAGATAAACAAGAATCATGTTTGCATTCCTTTGTAAAAGATATCACCTGATGGACTTCTCAAGTGACCAGTGAAGATAGAGAAGTAGGAACTTCTCTGTCCAGTCTCTGATCACTGTCCAGAAACTTATATATACGAAGTCAACAATAAACAAGAGATTCCTTCCTTTCTTCTTCTCTACCTGAACACCTGTTGTGTGTGTTACTGTGTGTTTCTATCTGCATCACAGTAACAGTTAATAGTTAAAATAAAAGAAGAAATAGCTTAACTTGTTAGCCAGCCTTGTTAGCCTTCACAAAGAACACTCATGAATGAACCTTGTTTTTTTCCGAAAAAACTGAAGAGAGACTGATTATCCACCTCTAGGCATGGGAAATTCCCTGTGCTCCTACTATAAAATGCATAACATCAAATCACAGTGAAAATATTAAAAACACTCAGCTATGTTCATTCAAAGCACAGAGAATTAATCTACTGTAATTTGGCCTTGTGCATTGTTTCTTAGAAATTAATTCCGTGGGCTTGATTTTTTGGGTTTGATTTAATCATGTTTTACGCCCACTTTGCCATTCATTGTAGTAACACAAATGACTGTGGTAGAAAATATTCACATGCTTTTGCCTTCAGAGCTGCAAACTATTATAATAAACATTAAGTATGTAAATATTGTCACCAAAGAGTATGTCTTCATTGCACTGTTTACTCAAGTCAGGCCTTTAAAATCACTGCACTGTTAGAATATATTCATGCAGTAAGTCTGTCATTTACAGTAACTTCTAAGCCATGAAGATTTTTACCCATTTTGCAGAACACTCAGTGCCTTACTAGCTGGGCTGCCCTAGTACAGATAAACCACAAAACTAAAGGATAATGGCTATTTCAGTTCCTAGTGAGGAAGAAATCCAGTGTAGGACAAGGATTTCTTCTTTGCTCAGATACCTGACATAAACTTGTTTTGAAAATAAGGGGGTTTATTTTCTTCAAACACTAGTTGCAATAGGCATATAAGTCCATTTCCTGAAACCTCCTCCTCTGTCCTAATTTATGCATTATTCTTAAACAAAGCAAAAAATTGCAGAAAACTGCAGAAAAAGCAGAATGGCAAGAACCAATTGCAAAACAGTGATAGAATGTGTATCTGATTAGTTGATGGTAGGATACATCCAAACCAACGTGTTCACCATTATGCTTGGCACTATTTGCATTCAGTGGAACAATGCACTGAAGCATTTATATGGGAATAGAAGCAAGAAATGATACTGTGAACTCAATACATGGCAGGCTCACAGCATGCCTCTTATCACTGAAAACCTAGGAGAACAGAGTGCCTTTTCTGTTTCTTCCTTTGAACTCCATGCAGAAATATGATGATGTTGATGGTTTTTTGAACACACCAATTTATCTAAGACTGTTCTGTTTATATCAACAATGGTTGGACGTGATGATCTTAGAGATCTTTTCCAACCTAAACAATTCTAAGAGACTATGATCTTTGCCTGCCCTAATCAAATTCTTGAATAAGGCTCCTTGTCCTTTCTTTTTCCCAAAATAATACATAGTCCAAGATTAAGAATCCTGTTACAAACAAAAGTACAGTATGAAATAGGAAATTTACCTGCAAATAAAAAAGTATGCAGAAACCTTATTTGCAATGAAATCAATCTCAATTGCAATGAAAGTCTGCATTGTGAGCATACTAATATCCTTTTCTGTAGAGTTCATGTGGTCCTTGTGTGAAATAATGACGTGTGCCCAAATAGTCTTTCATTTCAGGAGTTAATGATTGACTATTACTGTTTAAAATCTGGAATTGCCTAGTCAGCTGAAGAACCTGATTATGGGAAATACATGTCCCCTGCATCTCACATACAACCTGGTAAAAACATGGGTGCTACAGCTTATTGCACATGAGGGGAAAGAGCAGCTCAAGAAACTGTTCTTGATTTTGTAATATGTGTTCTAACTTTCCAGTTGTTCTCTAAACTATTGGCAACTGTTTCTCATCTCCCTTTTCAGAACTCAAGACACACATTTAGGCCCATGTCCAAGGTTTATTTGCAGCAAGTTATCCTTGAATCTTTGTCGGTTTTGTTTTGCTGGGTTTTTTTAATTGTTGTTTGATAAGGGTCCTTTTCACCAAATGTGTATCTGATTTGGCCCATAGAGAGAAGGAAGAAGAAAAAGTGTCACCCTATAACACTTTGTATCATGCTGAGCCTTAAATTAATATTTTATGTGCTTACTGTGCTTTCATTTCATCTCTTTTTCTGTTCAGAAACAGTTGTATCCCATGCTGCCAGTGTACAGAGCCTATAATATTTCATATTAATGCATTCTTACACAGAGATTCTGATGGTTAGGGAGGCCCTTTTTGAGGGACAGGAGCTGTCAGATAAAAGAGATGTTTACCAGTTAAGGTTTCAAACAGCAGTGCCATGAGAATATATTAATCAGCTGGAGATCCCAGGCTGGAAGAGGAAAAACTTTTCCCAGTATCTGGTAGTAGACCATTTTAGTCTAGCAGGCAATTAGCCAGCCACTGAATGGAGAGAGACAGTAAGCTGTAGAACAGATACAGAGAGTTCTCTCCAACAATTTCACTGACCACTGTGATTTTCCTCATATTTCAGTCACTTGTAAGACTCATCAAGCAAGAACAGAGAAAATACAGAGTTGAACATTAAAAGGATCCTGAATTACAATGCTAAAGCTAGCTAAAAATAAATCTGATTCTTATCTTTTTGGCTGGAAGGCATCCTGTGAACTAAGAGACCAGACACACCAAATACAAAATTATTTCTTCACTTAACACAAGTGGGACTTAGCATGGGCACTCCCTGGAACAGTTCTTTAATGCTAGTACTTTTGTGACACTCGCAAAATTCCCATGTAGATAAAAAAGGTAGGCACTTGGTTCTCACCAAGCATGTAATCCCAGCTTTCAGTAAATTTAATAGTTACCAGTTAAACCATGCCTAGAGAAAATCATTAATTGCATAGGTAAATTTTCTCCAGTTGGAATTTATATTGAATTCTATGTGCACATACCCAGTGGAATAAGGGTCCCAAGGGGAAAAAGGAGACAGAAGTTACAACTTGTGCCCTTAACCAAAGGAACAGTCATACTACACCCTCTACTATCCCCATTACTAATTAATACCTGCACAGGTTATATTGTGTGATGCTGTAATTCTATCCATTTTATGCAGTAGCTGTTATCAGTTCTGTTTCTGTGTGAGTCTGTCCTTTGGTAATGTCATGGTCTCTGTCCATTTGGTTGTTTTTGAGACCTGCTCCACATCACAGTTACCATTTCACTACCTCTGCTGCAGGAATTTCTTACAGTACAGCCATTTTTGCCCCAGTCTAAAATCTGGTACAAACTGTTCTGCCTCAAGAGCTGTCCAATGTGAACAGACATGCAGATGTACTTCATTTTCTTTTTCTTATATTGGATGACTCCCTGATTATTTCTTCTATTATCAGACCTGCAAAACATGTTTATCTGTAAGACTTTGCCACCCTGAATTATCTTTTTTCCTGTGCTTACACTAGAGGACCACTCAAAGTTTGTGTAAGTCTCCAGCTTAGCACACAGAATGCCCAGACACAGCTGTCCCAGAGGTCTTTTTTTGCATTGCTTAAATGAAATAGCTGCACAGAAATTGAGAAAGTCATGTGAAAACAGGGACTTAAACTACTGTATTGTCCCTCATGGAAAATAAGTAAGCAGACAGAAAAAAATAGAAGTTGTCTTGAAGTGTGCAAAGCCACAGAATAGTATCACAGTGTACATGCTGCAATTGATGTTAGCTCTGCTAAATAGGTGGGATGGAAACCAAATGATTTTAATTTATCCACTTAGCTAAGCAGATAAGACTAGACTCAGGGGACTTGAAGAACGTTTCCTAATATCACTTTTTCAGGAAGGGATTGCAAGGTATAAAAGTATAAGCCATGCTTCCTCTTCTGCCCTATTTTGGACATCAGTGGCCATGTGTAACTCTTCACTTTTCCTCTCTGAGAAGAAATGCTTCAGAGTTTCAACATAACAATTTTAGTTTTTTGTTGGCAGGAACAAACATGACTCCTGGAATTTTTTTAAATGCCCACTGAGAAAAAAGATTCTGATGCAACTTGCATAAGCAGGTCTATGTTAGCTCTAAATGAGCCAGTCTGGGTACTATAGCAGCAGCCTGTTATTGGGGACCTGTAGTTACTTTGTGCTAAATTAGTGAATTAATGAACTAGTAACCTAGAAAATTTGCAGGCTAAACTGCTAAACAAATGCAAGCCAACTAGTTAGAATTAGCTTAAATTTGTTAGGACAATCTCAAGTTACAGAGCTGAGAACTGTATCTGTGATCTTGGACCTTAAATTACACTCTTCCATGTATTACAGTCTTCATACATTACAGTCTCATTGGCCACTAGACCGCTGAGTCGATCTGAAATTCAGGAGGACCTGAACTCCCCAGCTATTTCTCAGCATTACTGAAATGAAATCCAGCCAGGCTTGACCTTCTCTGCCATCTGGTTTCATGGGTGGAAAAATAATTGGGCATGAGGCCGGAAAGCAGCAGTGTTGTTCTCTGGTATGGTCTCTGATCTGAAGGAACTAGAGTTTGGTTATACTGAGCAGTACAACACTTTGCAGTTTAGACTGGACTTGAGAAAGTTTAGACTGTTTTAGATTAATAATGTGCTAAATACTGTGTGTATAAAAACCATTTTTTTTTTTTTCCTAAATTTAATCACTGCTTAATCATGCTTCCCCAGCAGACAGTAAAAGAGCACAAACACTTAGATTCTTTCTGCATTTTCCTTAAAATAGTGTGCCATTAGTTTCCTGTTTCTTAAGAGTTATTTTGTGGGTGTTTCCAGGCTTGACCTCTAGATAATCATCTCTCTTTGTATATAGCAACATTTCACCCCATATATTTAAGCACTTAGACTTTAAATATCTCTATTTTTACTACACTCATCTTTTAAGTAAGGTTTAATTTAATTAATGAGGTCATGGTACCCTAACTCCCACCGTCTGTTTGCAATGTCCAAAAACTGCAAAAAAGCTATCTGAAAAGTATCATGCTTGTTGTCATGCTGCTTTTGTGTTTGTTTCCTAAGCAATACAGCAAAGACATCTATTAATGAAGAGCAGACACTGAGTTAACCACAGACACAACTTTTAAATCAAGTAGCATTTAATTAAATTGGGAAATATTACTTTTGTAGAGCCCAACTCGTGGAACCTAAACAGAGACACATATCAAAGTGCACTTCTTTGAATAAGTACTACAGCTTGCAAGACAGTAATTTTAAAATGTCAAGAAACTTTAGCACCAGAACATTTTAAATGCCAGACACTTTTAGTTAAGTTTTTAGAGTTTTCACGCTAAATAACTTATTCATCTCACAACTCATTTAACCTCCTTCTTAATTTCTTTTTCTGAAGTGGAAAATTATTTGTTTCTACTAAGTGCAAGCAATACCATACTCTAAGTTAATTAAAACATCTACATGAAACATCCATAAAGCTATCTTAATTGATTTTTTACTACTGCTTTAATTTTTAGTGGGATTTCTATTAGTATTTTCTTAGCATATTTTCCAAGAAAACAAGATTTGTATGAAGGGTCGGTCTCCCTCAGATATATTTTAATTAATTGCCTGATTTCAAATGAAACTGGCAGTGGGTTTGTCTGCCAGTTATTAACTCTCAAAGTTACTGTGAGGACACTAGGGATAGCCACTACTAATGTGTCTCTTGACAGCAAATGAAGGAGAACTGAGAAGCCTTCTACTCTATTTGGCAGTATTTGAATGAGTCACCCGTTCTCCTACTGTGGTCCCAGCAACAAGCAGGAAAAAGGCAAGAGGAGGGTGTACAAATGATGTACAAATTACTAGAATTACAAGGTGGGGGGAAGACATCTGAGATATAGAAGAGAGCTGAGGGTATTGGAAGGAAGTACAGGAAGCAAAGAGAAAGACTGGAAGAATATTTTGATGGCATCAAGGTGGAAAGTTGTAATGAACACAGAATACAAAATTATCAAAAAACAGCCTATATGGGTTTTACTACTCATGAAACACAGCAGTGGCTTCATAGTCCAGCACCGTCTTATTTTTAATGGAACCTATCTGAAGATGAATTATTTTTAGCTAATGAACACATTGTGATTTATATGTAAGAGATTTTAAAAGGAACATTGAATCTTATGCCTTCATTCTGACTGAGATACAAAAAAAAATTGCAAAGTTATGATTTTAAGATAATACTTTCTAATTTGCACCAAGTTCAATATCTTCTCAATTAGTCTTTCATGGACCAGCTGAACTGCATTCTTCCCATTGTCTAATTTTGTTCATATTTTTACCAGTGAGTACAAATATATCTGAAGTCAAATAAATAGAGATATTTTGTGGGTATTCTTAGCTCAGAATGTACACCTGCATCTAGGTCAATTATGTGAACCATCTAGACTTAAAGCAGAAAATCAGAATTTACCATCTTGTTCTTTAAAGCAAATAATGGATTTGTTAGTCTGAGCTGCAGCTTTGCTCAAGGCACGTTGTTTCAGCTGCAGCCATGCAGTGAGTCAAGCTGCCTGCTTGTTGAGTGTGCGTTTATATGGTAAATCTTGCAGAGAAAAACTGAGTATGCCTTAATCCATATGCTGTAATTGAGAATGGGGGAATTCAAGCTACTTGCCCTTGTAATTTTTGCAGGTTTTTTTTAAAGTTATGAAAAATCCTGAACCTAAATTCTTTTAACTTGGTACAGCACTGCGAGCTGGTTACCTTGAGCAACCTGGAGCTAAACCCTCAAAACCCTTTTGAAAATCTGTCTGCAGTGAGTTGTAGGGCGTTTTTTCTCAGCATCAGTTCAATGACAATACTGTGTGCTGCTAGAGGATGCAGATGCTGTTCACACACTACGTAAATGCATTTTGTAAAAATACACACTTAGAAAGGTTTTTTTAAGGGATCTCTTCTGAACGTATCTAAGGAAATATGTGATTGAACAGCTCTGTAAGGAGATGCCTCAAAATGCGTTAAGAAGCCTTGGTGGTTTGTTAGACTGTATGGTTGTCAGCAAGAGAGAAAGCATTGGAAATACAATGTATTTGTACATGATTATTCATGTTGTAATTGCCACTTTATCCTCAACCGTATTTCTGTAATGGGAAAAGTAAAACCAAGAAAATGAGTGGAATTATTATTTGTAGAACTGCAGTGATTAACAGTGGCATGAAAACTTAATGGACCTATGAAAGAACACTGTCTGCAGAGGAGTGTGTTGTCCCTAGGAAGGTCTCTGTACAGAAACTGCCCACACAGGGCTGCTGTGTGGTTTACAGTGCAGCAGTGAGCACAGTGTTTCTGTGAATGCTGTTTACCTGCTTGGCTATCGTGATTTTCAAATGGGACTTTCATACTGCACTGGAAAGAGTTTTTCACACTTTTTCAGTTTAAAAGGCAGTTCCAGACCCTATTGTAAGGAGGTGTGGAGAGCCAAATAGCTGCTGATTAATGCCTTCTCTTCTGTGCCTGGAGAATTTTATGGATTACAGTGAATAAAAGGTTAATTTGTCTCGTAAAGCATATATTGATATAAATGTGATCACTTTTCTGCACTAGCTAACTTGAGTTAATGGAGTGTTGCTTCAATGTATTGTGTTTCTGGCATGTTCTGACTGTATCCACAATGTCTTTTTGTGGACTGAACTTCCTATTCATTACAAATCAGTGAACAGCCATAAACAGTTCAAGAAACATATATTTCTTAAACTGTCAAACTCAAAGCCTGAATAACCTAAAGAGAAGTGCAATCAGACCTGCCAACTGTAAACAATAAACACTGTTCTGAAATGCAGAATGGCTTACAAATAAAATAAAACTGAAAAGTTAGCTTGACCTGCAACTGAGCTGTAGTTTATGGAAACATTAACACACAAAAGAATGAAGGCAGCACCAGTGCCTGGTAACAACTCCCTGCTTTTCTGGTTTTATCTCTTTTCTCTTTCTATTGCTTTCATGCACAGTGTAACACACTACAAGCACACAAAAGGAAAGGGCTGCAGGGTTCCCTGAATTGTTCCAGTCAACTCTCTTCATGTTTGACTGCTAACTTCCATGCATAGAGATTAGAGGGAGACTGGAATAGACTTTAAAGTCTATGAAGAAACTGAAGCAGCAGCAGAACAAGAAGTAGGTGTTCATTGCTCCATGCATAAGCCTGAAAATGTACAGATACTGTCCCTGTTTGGCCCTTCCTTTCACCTTCTATCTGTAAGAAATTATTCTGAAATTTTTGTGTCTGCACACAGTTATACCTGAATTTGAAAAGATAATGTCAGTTTCTTAGTTAATTTTTCCTCCAGAACCTGCGTTCTTCCAAACTGCTTTATCTGTTCCAGCAGTAGTTTCAGAATTATTTTGGACATAATGTTACGTGCTGCACATTTCCATTTGATTTTCTGTAGCAGCATTTACTGAGGCTAAGCTGGAAAATGCCCAGACTTTCCAATCTGGAGCACCAGACTACAGTGATAGTCTGGTCATTTTTTTGTGTGTATGTGGTAGAAACAGATCCACCCTTGCTTCTATTTCTACACACTAAAGCCATCAATACCAACTGTATCATTGTAGAATTTTTATCTGGACCCACACCCACAGGCAGCAGGCAAATACTGGTCAACAACAGAAAGAAATCAAAATACATTAAGATGTTAATTTAGATATTATTTTAAAGAAAGGTTTTTATTCTTGTAAAAAGCAGTATGACTGGCAGTGAACCAATTATCAGGGAACAGAAAATAAGGAGCTGAGTTTATTAGTCAATGCTGTCTGTCTTTAATAGCAATTCACTAAAAACATGCATGTGTTGGAAGCCCTAGGAAGATGAAAAGGTATCTTTTCAGTCCTAGAAGAGGAGACTGCCTTTCAAGGATACAATGGTGCTTTTCAAAAGAGCAGTGACTGTGAAACTTGTCCATCAATGGAAGGCTCCTTTCAGAGCAAATCTCGCTCTACCGCTTTAGGTAGCTATTCTCTAACATTCCCTATTGACTAAAATTATTGTTGCATAAAATATCTGTAAATATTACTTCTTTAATATGAGTAAAAAACAGGGGAAATGGCAGATAAATTGCTTAAGCAACCACTTTCTGAACTGTGTCTGTTGAACCAGGCCCCTCCCTCACCACAAGCTAAGAGGAAGAAAGAAAACTCGGGACTTCAGTATCGAGGCCTTGCTTGTCTGACTTACCCCAGCTCCAACTGTGACTGGCCAACGGGACTTCAGCCAAAAACACTTCAACTCTCATTCTCTTTTCCCTGTTTTTTCTATTTCACTTCAACGCACAGTTTCCACAGAAACAGAACAGCACAAATAGCACAGGTTTTGGGTGCCTTTCTGGAGAAGTAAATGTAACAAAACAGTCTGCATATAATGTCTCATTTTGGTGAAAATCTTTATTAGATTCAGAGGTTATCTGGATACTAAAAAATATATTTAGAATTCTCTCTCTTCTTTTTTAAACCTTGTGTAGTAACTCCATGGATTGGCTGATAAACTAGCAGCAGAAATATTAATCTTATACTCTATTCTATCACTTGGTTTAGGGCTTTTTCAGGTTTCTTTCCTCCCTATTATTCATCAGCAACATTGGCAAATGTCTAACAGAAGAAACAGAATCAAGCAAACCTCTGTACCAGCCCACTATCCAGCTTCCACTGTGCCCCACAGCCAAACTCACTGTTATCCCTAACACTGTACTTGTTTCTTAGCTACAGGGTAATTTTGTACACTGAAAAATACAGTGAAGGTAGTTGCTCTCAGAACATATTCCATGTTCCCAGCTGACCACCTAGCAGGCACCTGAGAGAATTTAAGATTCTAATCCTCATCCTTGCCTGCATAGGCCACCTTATTTTTGTGCTCCGAGTATGGATGCAGTGGCCCAGTGAAATCTCAGATAAAACGAGCTGCTGTGAAATGACACACTTAATATTACCTGGTTCCTATCTGAAACCATGAATGTTTTCTGTACTGCTTCTACAGAGGAGCCTGATGTCAGTTGTGCTCTTTTTGTTGAGCAGCCAGGAGGACCCAGGGATTACTTTTGCCAGTGCTAATCAGTTTGAACAACTCCATATGTGAATGATGAATGCCAGAGGTGTCCTTCATATATCCCAGTGTCTTTAGACAGCAGGAAAGTGATGGGTGATAGAAAGGTGAAGGATTACTTGTATTCTGGATTTTATTGTCTACATGCAGAATTAGGCATGTAAAGAAAGAGTACTACATTGTGGCTATAATCTGGAAGTTAACAAATTCAGGTATCAGGATTTTCTATACAGAAGATGAGGAATGAGATTTTAAAGTCATTCATAACTGAATAAAAAAAGAAACAAAAAAACAGGTATTCCCATAATTCATTTCAATTTCACGTCTGTGAATCTTTGACATAAATACTATGACTTCTAAACAGTTTTTAGTAGCCAGATCCAGTTGCACCGAGAAAAATGGGCATTTTACCAGGAGCTTAATAAGGTACAAAATTTCACAGCAATAACAGCGATCAAAGGCAGCTAAAATAATTCATGGAAAACTCAGTGTGACAGCAGGCAGAGGCAAGGCAGGTAGGCATGTAAAGAGCACACTCTGCTACCCTGCAGGCCAGCACTCAAGCAGCATGAGCTGACAGGAGAGCTCATTTTCTCCGTTCCAACTTTGTAGCCTTGGCTTTTCCTGCCGCGTGTGAGGCACAGCAGCTTTGCTGCGAGAGAGGGTCCCACCCAGCAGCACTGCCCACCCTCGCTCTTCTGTGGCGCTCATCAGCCCTGCAGGCAGCTCACACTTCAGCCTCTGTCCTGCCCCAGCTGTTCCCCTCCTCCTCTGCAGAAATACACAGAAAGGTCTTTCACCCCTTAAAGGCCTTCTGAGATAATTGTGAATAGGGGCAGAAATATAGTTATTCCTCCAGCTCGGATCCCTATTCTATATTACGTTTGCTCTTTAACATCTTTGCAAAAACTGAATGCTGCCACTCAGTTGATCTGTGGGTGATCACATCCTGTTTTGTCTACACTGCTGCAAAGCTTTACAGTCCCCCTGAATCGATTGTCTAATGGTGAAATTAGGAAAAAAAAGAAAACATTTCACAGTTACCTCCCAATCCTATGCTTAAGGTTGATTTTCTATAATCATATACATTCTTAATTTAAAATCATCCTGTAGAGCACACTAATTTTTTTCGAGATTAACAGGCTTGGTTAAAAAAAAACCTTTCTGCCTAAAATTCTCCTTGTCTGTCCAGATAAAATGCTTTTCCACCTTTCTTCTATTGCCAACTAATTGACAAAAGGATTTAGAGATGAATTTGAAAAATAAGCAGCTTTTTATTAAAAAAAATGGGTGAAGGGAAAAGGGGAAGAATCAACTTAAAGATGATGGCCTATTAAAGTGCTATAAACTTTGATAATTTGTGTTCTCAGAAAACCCTTTTTTTGTCATTATTTTGGAAATCTGTATGATTCATTTTGGACTGTTTTCAAAATTCCTCAAAGAACCTTCTCGCTGAAATTGCGTTGTGAATAAAATTCTATATTTAAAAAAAAAAAACAACCCTTTTTCATAATACTATATTTTTAAATTTTGCATGGTAATGAGTTATCACCCCCACTTTTTGCTTCATTCAAGGCCTCAAAATAAGCATGAAAAATGCAAACAACCTACATATGAAAAATACATTGGGCTTTTAATAGTTCTCTCTTTTTTTAGTTCTCTGTGGTGCTATTAATGAAAGGTAAAAATTAGACTAGTTAAGTACAGCTGGTGCAAAGGGTGTAAAATTACAACTTATCTGCCTGATTGTGCCCCTGGGAGGCATAAAACTGAAGAAGAGTGAGGGTAGTTATTGCTGCTCTATTTTATTAGCTTTTTCTAAGGGCTGGGAACATCTCAACTTTGTATCTTAAGATTTTCAATAAGCATCTTTGGAGGAGATTGACTCAACATGCTTCTCACTTGCGTTCTCTTCCTAGCCAGATTTATGCTTCCATCTGCTGAGATGTGCTATCCTGATTTCCCCTCCTGGGGAGCCTGAGAGTAGGAAGACATTATAAACTTATTACAGTTTGGTAATGGTTGGCCATATTTTTTTCCTACAAAACAAACCTTCTTTAGGTTACATTAAACAAAATTTCTGTGGGTATGTACTGATACATTGTAATAGAGATTAAAATAATAGTTTTATTATACCACCCAATGGGTATATTAGATCATTTATAATAGAGAGGTTTTTAATTGTTAAACCAATGAGAGGAAAAAAAATCAAGCTCAAGTTGCAGCCATATTATTATTTTCTTTTTATGTTTTACACTATAACTCTGTATGTAAAAGAGCACTTGACTAATGGAAAGAGACAGGGGTCACGACTGCAAGCCCTTTGTCAGCTTACACTTGGAAACCGTGTTAAGGGTAGATCATAGTGGAAGGTGATTGAGCAAGCCATCTTCAGTGGGCTCTACTGATAGTCTCTACTTGCCAGGGTGGACCAGTTTATCTCTGAAGCAGAACTAGTATTTCCCTCCTCCAGCCCCTGAACTATAGGAAGGGTGATCTCAAGGATTTTGTCTGTAGATTCACAGAAACTGGCAGAGAGTTCTTTTTGCAGGTATTGAGAAAGAGTAATAAACTTTTCTGAATATTTCAGAAAATTTGGGAAACATATAGAAATGATCTTATTAAGCTATTTACCTTGTGGTAGCACCTGCAGGTCCTTCAAAATGCTGGTTCTTCAGTGTGTGAAGTACTTCAAACCACTCCAAATTCTGAGCTGATGGTAGTAGATGATAGATGAACACATAAACAAGGAGAACTAAGAGAAGATAATTATCAAAATACACCAGTTGTAAGATACAAGCTACTTAATTACTGACAAGGATTTTGAAGACAAGGAGGTACTTTATATAGGAATTTGGAGGAAAAAAAAAATAAGTATTTTAGGGAAGCTCTCCTGCACCAGCTAGAAGAAGCAAGAAGTTACATGACAAAAAAGTTTGGACCAATGCATGATAGAAGTCTTGCTGAAGGTTTTCCTCATCCAGAGATTTTCATCTAGATGTTTTTGCCTTGAAGAAGTGAAGAAACAACTTTTCAACTTAGTGCAGCCATAGTCAATGGCCAAATGACAGCAATGTTCAAATGACACATAGCTCTTCCTGTGTTGTCCCTACCACTTGGACAGCCTGGAGCTGGGGATGTTTCTAGCACAGGCTTCCTCCATGACATTACAGCTGTCAGAAATGCCATAACCTGCCTTGTCAATCACTAACCTCCATTGCTGTTTCCAGTCCACTGTTCACCTTTCCTCAGAAGTGCATTGAACCCATTCCCGATACTCCTACTAGTATCTAGTAGGTTAATTAAATTCCAAGTGTGAAGGCAGGACAGGGGGTAAACTGTAGAAAATATTTGATCCCCTAGGGCTTTATGAAATAAATCTCTATGGATCCATATCTGCCAGAACTAAGGAGAGCCACATCTTTACTCCTAACTTTTTTCCTTCATGGGTCTTTTATAAGCCAGTCATTGAGCAATGCATGCATACCTGGCATTTTTTTAATCCCAAGCAAAGTAATCCATTGTGTTACTTTCTTATTCTACTCCAAGGGTAAAGGTAAGTACAAGAGATGAGAAAATAAGTTACCCATATACATAAACCAGTTGTAAGTCTCACCACATAAGAAGACTGTGAATATAATACAACTAGAGAATGAAAAGTATAAGACACTAAATACTGGTATTAATAGCCTGGCTAAGAGGAAGTCTGAGATGGGCTGGGATTGGGACATGACACACAGGGTCTTAAAAATAAGGACAAATCTACGTGTTGAAGTTAATGAAAATACCTTCCTTGCATCAGTGCTTAAAATAGAAAAGAGGGTACACGATGACATTCTCACTATGTCAGAAAAGACTGATAGCACAGATCTGGCCTGGTTTTTAAAGTGATTTGCATAGGTATAGGTTTTGAACGGTACTCGAACATTCCCTTATCCTGGACTAATGTTCAACTTGCGCAATGTGTTTCATGTGCCGGGGAGGCACAGGAAGGCCACCATCTCGTGTACACGACTCCCTGCTTTGGCTGTAGCCGTCTTTTGGAAATTAAACTTTTGCTCCGCACAGTTGCAGTTCTTCTGTCAATCATCGCCGGTCTACCCTGGACGCGGCGCAGGCCGGCGGTGGAGGGGCCGGAGCAGCGGGCCGGAGCAGCCGCGGGCCGGAGCAGCCCGCCGGAGACCGGCGGAGGGCAGCCCCGGGCCGGAGCAGCCCCGGGCAGGCCCCACCTCCGGCCCCGGCTGCGCTCCCCGCCCGGCGTCAGCGCGGCGGGGCCGGCCGGGGCGGGCGCAGCCTGGGGCCGCCTCCGCTGGCGCGGGGCCGGACCGGGCTCGCTGCCGCACCGCCTCCGCCTCCCGCCCCGCCGCGCTGACGCCCGGGCCGTCCTCCCGTGCCGGCGTGCGGGTAAGTGGCTCCCCCTCGGCGGCTCCAGCCTAGGGCGGGCGGAGCCGCTCCCTCCCTCCCTCCCTCGGCGGCCGCACAGAGCTCCGCGGCGGGGCCGGCTCTCCGCTCCCCGCCCGGGCTCGGGGCCGGGAACTTTGCTCCCGCTGGGGCCGGGCTTTCCCCTGCCGCTCCCCAGCGGGCGCCGCGTGTTGCCGGGACCCCCGCGGCAGAGCCCTTCCTCCTGCCTCGCCGCCGTGCCCCGCCTGCCGGTCCCGGCGCGTCCTCCCGCCCTGCCCCGGCAGCCCCGGCACTGGCAGCGGCTCTTCCGGCCCGGCCCGGGGCGCTGCGGCCGCGGCCCGGCCCGGCCCGTGGGCGCCGAGCGCCGCTGCACTCCCCGCCCGCCCCTCCGTATCCGTACTGCCTGCCCCCCGCAAGGGTTGGCCTCGGGGCGCTGCTGCGGCACCATCGCCCTCTCATCGGCCGCCTTTTAACCCCACGTGTCTCGTCTCGTGAGAAAGCGGCTTCGTACCCAGCGCTGCCGTGCCCCGGCTCTGTTTCTTGGTGCCGTGCAGCCCCCGCCGTGCCTGCTTGACAGGTACCGCGCCAAGAGTAACCGCTCGGCGTTTCTTGTTGCGGAGAATCAGGTCGTTTATTTGTAGTAGTAAACTCGGACTCTGTTAAAACATTGAAATTCTGCGGGTTGATGTTTATGCAGATTATGGCTTTTATGGAAACACCTGTTAGGAAAAGGGCCGAGACAGTTCAGCAGCTGTCAAAAAATTAATATGCGCCTCTCACTAGCGGTCTGCTCAAGTGAGGCAGTGTGTGCCCCGCTCGCTTCAGCGAGCTCCTTCAGTTGTCCTGCAGAATTTATCTCCGATGATGGCTGCCGTTGGGCACAGGATAGGTCTTTGTAGTTAGTATGTGAGTCACTCTTCTGCTGTGAAAATAGTCTCTGTGTGACAACTTTGGAGCGTTTGTGTCCAGCATCGAATTCTTCTAACAGTTGGTATAATTCAATAACTAGGTATTACAGTTTTATTTAAGAGGCATAAGATTTCTCTCCTGTAGCTTGCTAAATAGTAATAATGTGTTGTGTCACTAGGATGGTAATACTTTTGCAATTGTATTTATTAACATGTCCATCTGAGTAGTTGTGTTTGCTCCTATGCAACTGCTGATACCTGGATCAGAGGCAACTGCTTCTTCTAATGATTTCATTCAGATATGTTTTCATAATGTTTTTTGTTTTTTTTTTTTTTTTAATAAAACTTTCTCAGGTAGTTAGTTTTCCCCTTTTTCAGATCTGAAGGCTGTGGTTCTGCTGACACAAAGGTGGCAGCTCTGAGCCCTTTTCCACCAGTGTGAGTAGTCATGTCCTCAGAGACTATTTAATTTCCTTGTTGTTTTGTTTGTCTCACTGATTCAATGAGTTTGGTATCTCATCCCTTTTATCTTTTGGGCTGAATTAATGCCACCTTGAGTTCTGTGTGGCATTGTGTGTGTTGGAAGAACATAGAAAACAAAGACATGAGATTTCAGGTTTGGGGGAACTCAGCCATTCTCTCTGTCTTTTCAAGATAGAATCTTGATAGAAAAGGGAATAATTGAGAGTAGTCATGTTTAAGAGAAGGCTCGGAAATAAACAGTTTCTTAGGCACTAAACTGCTGTTAACAGAAAAGCCTGTATGTGCATAGCCCTGGTAAGGGTGAGCAAGAGTGATGATGGTTGTAAGTGTAGTACTGAATCCTGCTCTACTGTAGTCCAGCATGCATGCTGCCCTGGGTTCGTATTAAGCCCTCATAATATCTTCCTTCTTTCTCCCCAAGTACATATTGCTTCTAGGTGTTCAAAATGTTTACTTGATGTTTAACTTAAATGCAGAAAGTTTATTCTTTTCCTGAAGAATTGAAAGGGGCAGAGTCCTTGGAGTGAAGTGACTGTGTATTGGTAATGCTCTTAGCAGACCTGAAGTAAGCCATTCTTCTTCTTTTGCAGGACTTTCTATCCTACCCTGGGCCTTAAACATGGAAACTGTAGAAATGAATAGTGTATCCTTGAAACGTCCTCGCTCTGAGGATGATGTGGCCAATGAAGATGAAATTAAAAGACAGAAGATCTTGGAGAAGTCTAAGGCAGAGAATGACTCTGGGCAGAGTATTGAGAATGTAACAGAACAACCTGAGGACACAAAAAGTGAAATACTCCCCAGTGAGGACACTGAGGAGCAGGAGGAAGAGGAACTAGAGGAGAGTGATGAAGATGGAGATCCAGAGAGCTTTGCAGACATGATGAAGCATGGACTGACAGAAAGCGATGTCGGCATAACTAAATTTGTTAGTTCTCATAAAGGGTTTTCTGGAATCTTAAAAGAGAGGTAACTCTGTCTTGTTACATGTTAATTCCTTGTGTACCACAGCTGCAATTTTCCTTTTTGGACTTCAGATTGCAGGTGGATTGAGTGAGGTTCGTTACTTTTTTTACTGCTGAGACTGAGAGAAGAGTTTAATTTGGGACTTTACTAGATTGTGGGTTGGTTTTTGGTTTTGTTTTGGTTATTTGTTTTTATTCTGTTTTGGGGTTTTTTTAAATTTATTTTCCTGTTAAATGGAGCTCTGAAGAAGGAAGCTGTATAAGAGTAGAGATGCATGATTACACTGACCTTTGCTGTTTCTTTTGCTCTCTGGCAGCAGCAGAGACATAAAACCTAATGCAGTGCACCCACCTTTTGTACCTCTCCTCAGTGCTGAGATGTACTGAAAAATGGCTTTGAAACCATCCTTCTTTGATTCTCTGCTTTGCTCTGACTTTTTTGTCCTAATATCTGTAAACAAGTATAGTTAGGCTTCAAATTATTGTCTCCTGAGTTGTAATGTCATTTACATAGAAGAGAGTTTTAAAATTCAGGATATGGAATTTATTTTATATATGTACAGTATATATTTAATAAGATGTTTGGGGTTTAGTACTTTTTAAAATGAAACTTCCAGGTTTTTAAAATTAAAGAATAGCTTTGAATAAAACAGAATGCAAATACAAAAGTACACTGAAGAATCACTGTTTCCCTGACTTAGCAAAGCAGTTAAGGTTGCTTTGTTTACACACTGAATAGTCCCTGTGTTTAAGTACTGGCTTCATATATAGATAATTTTATAGAATAAAATAATATATACATATTATGTATGTATTTAATCTTTATGTGCAGCATTAAGCAGCTAGTGTAATCCTTCTCTGGGAAACACAGTCTGTGCTGAACCTTCTGAGAAATCTGCCAGTTTTGGTTGGCCAAAGGTAGCCATGTGGTACCTTTGTGTGGAAAAATCCGTGGGTTTGTGGAGCTTTTTTGGATCCTAGTTTTTAACGCCTATTATTAATTAAGTCTTGGCATTTTTATCACTAGCATGTCTAGACAGCTACAGATAATACAAGAGAGAACACATAACACTCCTCAGGAGGGAATTCTACCAATATGGTGTATATCTGCATAGAGGGATGGCAAAAGGGGGCTTGGGGGAGGTACAGTAGCTTCCCATTGTGAAGTTTTATTCTTCTTTCAACACTGAAAGAATAGGAATTTTTTTTTTCCCCCACTTTGCTAGCAAGTGCTACTTAAAAATCATTTAGCAGTTGCAACACAAACCAACCATGATCTGTTATAGTTGGGCTGTTTTTATTATTAGACATGAGTGACTGGATTGAAAATGTCACAGGAAAATTCTTTCTTGCTGTCATAGAGTATGCAGAGTAACTTTTTTGGAATGATGTTCTCTACAACTGAATATATGAACAAGGCTGAATTTGTCCTGCCTTCTGCAGGTTGGCTAAAGTACACTTTATTTTGTGGATTGTTTGAAGTAATGGAGATAATGCAGTAGTTAGTGTATTGCATATTGTGGCAGCGCAATAGAGTCTTAATTGCCAGTGATGACTGGGATTGAGGATAAGCATTACTGATTTCTTCAAGCTGGTGAGAGAATGACTCAGAATAACTACAGTAGGTATTTGGCAATCCGCAAAGAAGTCTGCAGTATTTGGATATATGTTCCTGTGGTACCCTTTTGGGGGTGGAAATAGGTACAGCTTTCTCATGGTTATGTTTCTTTAATGTGAATTGAGTTACATGAATTCAGAATACTTCAGTAAATTCTGCTAACAAACAGCTTTTTAGAAAAGGACTTTATGTGAAGTAGGATTTTTATTACAAATGTTTTTACACGTTTTTGTCTATCAGATACTCAGACTTCGTTGTCCATGAAATAGGCAGAGATGGGCGTGTGAGCCATTTAGATGACTTTTCTGTTCCAGTGGATGATGAGGTAAATTTTGAGGTAAAGATTTGATAATGGCTAAGCTTCTTAATGCTCCTTAAGCAAGAACATTAAAAGACTGAGAGTTGCTCCATGATGGTTATTGGATGTTTGTTTTTTTCTCCCCAAATATGTATTAGGACCCATCAGAAGAAACATTTACAGTTTTGTCAGATGAAGACAAGCAGCGTTTAGAGGAGCTCCAGCTTTTTAAGAATAAGGAAACTAGTGTTGCCATAGAGGTAAAATTAATAAATTATATGCAGTTTGGGATGGGGCAGAGAGAGGCGGAGGGAGGGAGGGAGTAGAAGGTACATGCTTTCTAATGCTTGTAAGGTGTAAGAGCAATTTGAACGTGATGTGACAGATAACACCAACCTGTGTCCAGTTTAGGTTTAATTCTGAAAAGTCTTACAGGTGTGCTCAAATTCATGCCTGTGTAAGTTGTCACTTTGATTTTGGTGAGGCTCTACACAGGAACTTTAATATAGGTTTTAATTCCTGTGGTGTTAAATTTACCTTGCAATATTTTGGTTTCCAGTCTAGTATTGTTTTAAAGAATAAGGAGGTTTACATAAAACATCTATCCTGATGGAACACTACTTTCAAGGTCAATGTTTAGGGATTTAATGGAAAAGAAGATAAATATGGTCTTCTGTAACAAGAAAGATAAGAAAGTGAAATTAAAACCTTGATATTTTTAAGCATTCAAATATTCCACATATGTAAAGAATAATTATTGAGCTAAATTTGGGACATGGAGATGAGTAGGATTATATCTGGTAGTTTTGAATAAGCATTCACACATTTCATAATCTTATCTAGCTAATTTTTTTTCCTTTAAGGCACCCTCCCCTTTTGTATTAATTTATTGGGTTTCTGCATGTGTGTGTATTAACACAGGTAATTGAAGACACCAAAGAAAAAAGAACCATCATCCATCAGGCTGTGAAATCCTTGTTTCCAGGACTGGAGACTAAAACAGAAGATCGAGATGGAAAGAAATACATTATTGCTTACCATGCTGCTGGGAAAAAAGCATTGGCAAGTGAGTTTCACTATCACAGCAGATGGGTAAAGTAAATGCTAAAGTTATCCCAAAAGAATTGTTAGTAAGTACTTCAAGTGAGTGTGCTTCCTATTGTAGTCTTGCTTCGTTTTTTTAGCTCATTTCAGCTGATGTTTGGCATCTAAAATGATTAAGACCACAAGAAATATTTTAATTTTATATTCCTACTTGTTTTTCTTTCCAAATAATTCATCCAGTACAACCATATTAGAAGAGAGAACGTTATCTTCTACTTCAATAGGACTAGACAAAACAGAGGCTTTATTTTCAGTATTTTTTGAATTAAACTTTCATGATCTTAACTGTGTCTGTAAGTGTGCTTTGTGGATGTAAGAGGTTGTAGTTGAAAAATGTACATTAGATTGATAGGTTGTGTTTCTTGATTGTCTTGACTATTCAAGACAAAATTTTCAATGACTTGAATCGAGAAAAGCACTTTTTTGTTTTCTCAGAGTTTTAGTTTCAAATAAGCATAGTTTATTTACAATGATCGTTACTTCTGCTTCCAAGACTAATTATATTTGCAAAAATGATCATTATTCATTATAGATCACAGGTAATCTTTTGAAATAGTCAAAGTAATGAAGGATTTTCGAAATGAAGTATTACCCACTTCAATCTTGCAAAATACGGTTTTGGATACTGTGAATAAATTAACGTGTTTTGCATCTTTTAATGTTACTAAAAGTTTAGAGGATTATCTACCTGCTGGATGGTGCACATTTAACTAAAGATACTAAGGTTTAGTTTAAATTGGTTGCATTCCTTTCTCATTTTAACTTGCTACAAATGATGGTACGTAAACCTAACCCTTTAATTTTAAAGACAAAGGAGATGGGGGAAGGATAAAGAAGTAATTTAAAATGGGAAATAAAATAATTTCCCCTTTAATTTAGTTTAATGGGAATGTTGTGTTTTTATTGGTCCAATTATAATGTGCTTGTGTCTTATTTAATCATGTTTCGAAAATGTGTATGTTTGCATGCTTTATGCATGGGGTATGTATACTTACAAGCCCAAAATTCTCCTCAGCCAGTTTTGTTCTCTGTTGGTTTGTAATGGTTTTTCCTCCACTTTTTCCTTCTGCTGCTTCTAGTCTTTAACCACTGTTACAGTCAAGCAGATGTTGTTAAGCTTATTTAAGGGATACTATGTAAAAGAATTTAAGTATTTGAAATACGCTGAAGAGAATCTAGTGGTGTGTCTCTGGGATTAAAACATTATGTGGAGCACCATCTTGTGATGTAGAAAAATCATCTATTTAAACTTGGAATTACCAGCTGTGGTGCTGTAGGTACCTGTGCATTTGTTATTGGAGATGTGTCAGTTTCTGTGAGTGTGTGCAAATGCTTATGGATGTAAGATTTAAGTTCTTTTTAGTCAGGATTATATATTATCTTTCTTGTTTATATAGCCACAAACATGTCTTAGTCATGAATGGGCTCCCCAGGCAAGAAACATTTCAGAAGTGAGAATATTGGACTGATAGCTGAGATACCTTATTTGTTGATAACATAAAACATTACTGAACAGGCTTTTTAAAATCATAAGCTGCTTTGTGTCTATAGTCAGTTCACCCTCCAAATACTTAAAATACTGTCTTACTAAATTGTCAGTAAACTGTTGTTTCATCATTGTCCACAAATTAAGTTTGTTGCATCTCCGATTGAAGCTTTTCATATGTTCACTGTTTGCCTCTGCACGATTCCATTCCATAATTGTCTAAATTGCTGTCATCCACCACCTAGCTGTTGGATGCTCTCTGAAGCATAAACAATCCCATAACCATAAACCTGCATGCTCACCTCTAAAACCCCTTTGACAGTCTAAAAATTAAATGCTACTCTTTTGTACTCTTTATGCTCTGCATTGGGACAGAGGTCAGAACTGCAACAGGTAAGAGACGTTGACATTTCATACTAACAAAAATGAAATGCCAACCATTATGACCTCCTAAGTAGCAACAGGACTGGTCAAACTTGTAACAATTTCTTAAAAATCCCTACACATAAGTATTACATAAAATTCCCTGAAACAGCCGACAATTAGGCTTGTTCTACCTTTTTTTCATAATGCAGTATAGGCAGTATTCATTTGTTGCAGAGAAAATCTGCTACTAATAAGTTATATAAATTATCAATTTTGACAGTCCACATTGACAACTATGGTAAATTTTCCATGGATTTGAGTTAGCTAAGCCTTTGCCTTTCAGTCTGTATTTTAGACACTACTAGCTGTCTTTATACAACTTTAAAAGCATTTATCACACAACCTGCTTTTAAAAAAACGCTTCCAAGCCTCAAATTTCAGCAAGAGGTTTGGAAGAAGGGCTTGGAAATACAATTTTATTGTCAAAAATGTAACATGACTCTGAAACATAGCAATAAGGACTGCAAATTGTCCCACTGCTCCATCTACCCAATTGAATGCTTCGAAGTGTTGGGTGAGGAATGGTTGAGTATCAAGACTGGCTGCTGTCTCCTTTGGATAGGGTCATGGCTGTGATGCCCAAAGCATGAGAGGAGCCCATTGGTCTGTATAGTACCCACAGAATCCTTCTATTGAGATCACATTAGGGCTCACTTCTTGAAGTGTGTTGAAATGACCACGTGCAGGATGTATTAGTTAAATATAAAGAATGGTTCCAGCTGGAGAAGGTTCTCCTTTGTGAATTGAGCTCTGTCTTACTCTCTTCCCTTCTAATTGCTGAGATCTTTATGGAGAACCTTGCTGTGTTTCGTTGACTGAGTTTAAGAGTAGTGGAGACTCAGAAGGGGAGACCAGCAGGAGCATGAGGCCTCCTGTTCAGGTCCTGTGAAACTCTGTGGAGGGGGATTGTGCTTAGAAACTGATGGTGCAAGGCAAGTGATCCAATAATTCTAAGTGACTAAAACCTCTACATAGAATGTTTTACACTGTAGCATCCAAAATTATCTTTGCAGAAGTGTATGCATGAATGGCAGCTTCTCAAAAACAAGCAAGAATTAAACATACTTACTGTCTGTGTGAGATATCTGGACTTTATAAAAACAGTGTAGAAAAAAAAAGAGCAGTATTTCTGAAGAATTTCCTTCCTGTATTGATGTTTGTATATTGAAATAAGACTGGCTTTTGCAGTTAGCTTTTGCTGTTATGAAAGATGCTTATGTCTTTTTTTACAAAACCAGGTATGTCTGCTTAGTGGCTAGCAGGAGATAAGGGACTTCTTGTTTGAAACAAAACAAATTCTTTGTTTTTAAAGATGAATCTCAGAATTGAAAGAACCTCGCAGTTGATTGCTAAACCTGTGTAGAATCAGTCTCCCTTCCCATTAATGCCATTGACAGTGGATTATTGAAAACTGAAAATTTTATCTCTGGTGGTTTTTATGTGCAAAAAAAAGCTGAACAAATCATTGACAGCTTCCTTTTTTCTTTAGAAAATGTCGGATAGTAGAACAGAATTGTAAATCAGTGGTTAGTCTGTGGGATCTGAAGTTACTTCAACCTCTGGCCTTTTCTAAGCATGGCACTATACCTACCATGGATTGTATGTTAACGTCTCTCTGGTACCAGATTTCTTGCTCCCATTGAATTTTATAAAAGAACCATCTTAAAGCAATTTTTGGAGCATGATTTTTTAGGGTTTTGTAGCGAAACAATTCATTCTTTTGCATGACACACAGAAAAAATACTACAGAAATAAAGAACAGGTCTGTACTATAAATAATAATGATAGTCTTCCTACAAACAGAGCTCCAGTGGTCCTCAACTATTAATTATTAAAGGAGTTAGAAGAAATGTGGTGTAGCTTCTCTTGCTGAGAGGCAGTATAATGAAAATGTTTTTGAGAAATTTAATCAGGTGATACTGCAATTAAATGACTAGGGTATATTTTCAGAAAATTTCATGACAAAGGAACTGTCACTATTTCATTCAGGATTTTCTAGGTGACAGAACTGATTAAAGAGAAGTTTACAGTCCAGTGGAAGGGGAGGTCTTTTTCAATGTGCTTTACGGCTTTTGCTGTCAGTAATTAACTCTTTCCTTTTCATTTTTTAAAGCAGATGAAAATTAGTTGAAATTGAATCTTGTATATTTAAAATAAATGTAGCTGCAATGGCAAATATATTAATTTTTTTTTTTAAAGTGACACTTTAACCTTTCTGCTTTTAAAGATCCAAGAAAGCACTCTTGGCCAAAATCTAGGGGAAGCTACTGCCATTTTGTACTGTACAAGGAGAACAAGGACACTATGGATGCCATTAATGTCCTGTCCAAATTTTTAAGGTAAGGCTGTTGTTTCTGCCATCCTGGCTGGTGTGCAGCTCTCCCCTTTCCATGTTTCTTACTGCTGTAAATGTTATGCTTCAGAATTATGTAAGAGCAATGCAAGTGATTGCTACTCTCTAATTTGTAGACAGTTTAAAATTAAAAGTTACTTTAGAACATCAAATTTAAAACTTAGAAGTTTTGTGAGGAGGTGAGTGGAACAAAATGAGCCTAAGAAACTTTAAAGACTACTCTACTGCTTCAGTGGAAAAAGCCCACAATTGACATTGGCTGATCTGAGAGAGGCTTGGCAGCTGAAAGCCCCAATGTACCTAACCTGAATTAAAAGCATTTTTTCCCCAGTGTGTGAATATATGCAAGTATGTTATGAACCTGTCAGATACTGTTGTGATAATATGCTGATTGGTTCCTAAGCAGATACAGTTGATAAACTGTTATTCCATGTATTAATTTCTCCATGGCAACACAGGCTTAGTTCCTTTCACCCCATCAAGTACAGAAACAAAGATTTGCCAAGGCGTGACATGAACACAGTGAATTGCAGAGGAAGAACAATTTTAAAATTGGGTCAGTTCAGTGATCTACTCATCGGGAAATTTCCCCACTTTTCCCCTTCTTTTGCCTTTGCATTTCATGTCCAAAACCAATATTTGTAATCCAGACTAACCAGTGAACTACTTAGTATTGGTATTGAGAACAGAATGGCAAGAGCATAGTTAGATGGAAAACTGTGTAATGGCAATCCTGCTACCCCCTGGAGCCCTTAACTGGAGTAACTGGAAATACTCTGTCTAACACAGGCTTTAAAGCACAAAGTGAAAAGGAAAGGAAATTTTCCTCTCAGGGAAAGGAGTGGATCAAGTTTTAACTTCTCATACTCTCTCATAATGTGCAGGCATGGTATTCAAACAGACTTGTTTGAAGTTTAAGGAAGAAGCGGACATGAATTTTTTTTAAAAAAGAAGTTGGTGGTGGCTGTGAATTTGTGTATTGAGTGAATGTATATAAAGAAGTATTTTGAAGTATTTGTATATAAAGTTTGTATTTTGAAAGCACTGTTGTGTTTTTGAAAGTGAATTGTCTACATATAAATAAAACAGAGAAGTTTCCTTGTGTTTTATGTACTCATGGATGAGATTAGAAAATGTCATACACGTATCAAATTGTAGCCCATTTCTGAGGAATGTAGGTATATTTTTCTATTTTTAATTTATGAGATTAATTCTAGGCAATTATGCTGAAAATTATGTTTGATCTGTTGCTATTTTAATATACATAATATCTGTTACTATTGCTTTTAAGAGTGAAGCCAAACATATTTTCCTACATGGGAACTAAAGACAAAAGGGCTATAACAGTTCAAGAGATCGCTGTTCTCAGGTGAGTGAAAGTATAGTCTGGAGTATTTGCACTTCTGCCGTGGTAGCTTGGCTATCTCACTAAATACCTGGAAGACTCGGTGACACAAATGGCAGGTTCAGGTCCTGACCTTGTAAAGCACAGGTGTTAATGAGGCTGCCCCAATCCTTTTGTGTTCTCTGATTACTGCTGATATTTTCAGCCAGTGGTGCTCTGAGTCACAGGCTGGTTACCTGTACTTGGCCGAGGCAGTGGGACAGATTGCCTACGTGCCCTTAGGCTGCTTGGATCTTGTGCAACAGCAGGAAAACAGAATGACATGGTGAAAATAATGTCCCACTTCCTTCCTGGCTTTTGTTTCCCCCGTTTCAACAGCTAGAATCCTATTTTCTTTCTCTCTGAACTTCTTTGAACAGTGCCAGAGAAGGCTAACAATGCCCTTGCTCATCTGTGAGTAGCCAGAAGGGGCAAAAAAATTATGAGGAATTTTTCCTGCCTTAACCTACTCCCTTAAGTCAACTTCTAAGAGAAAATAAAATTTACTTTGTCATATTCTAAGATAATTATATGGTTTCTGGGCACTTTAAATTTACGTTAGATCCGTAGCTGAGAATGACAGATGTCTCCCAGTCATGTATTACAATATCATCTTAGCTGGCTGGAATATCCCGCCTGCACTACTTTTTACAACTTTTTGAAAACCACACTTCTTGAGTGAGGAATTCACAGCATGAAAGCCAGAGGTTTGATCAAATCCTTGTTAAAAGGAGGGCGTCCACTACTGAACTGTTCGTGTATTTTCTCCCAGTGTTTTGTCTGTGTGTGCATTAGCGCATATAAAAGGAAATGCATATTTGTGACTTGTGAGAAGCCCCAGATTCACATTGCTGCAAGGCAGCTTTGCAAAGTGGTAGCAGTTAATCAAATGTATGGTGTAGCCATCTCAGGTGCTATTCTATTTACTTTTTAACATTATCACATTCAATGTTGTGTCCAAGAGCTCCAGAGTGCTGTAAGTGTTGTGTGCTGTCTGCTCAGTGGTGCCACAGCCCCTGACTCTCTTGCACAGGAGAGGGGGCATTGCCAGTTGCCAGCCTGCTCTGAGCTGAGTATGCTGTTCGTTCTGGATCATAAACTTCACTATCCTGGTGAAATTTTAGCAGAAGTGTCCAAGAGCAGCTTGGTGATGCAAAGAACAGGTATGCTTCCAAAAATACTAGCAACAAAAATGGCAGGTATCAGTGACACATTGGATTCCATGTTCCTTCATCTGCACTGGGCATACACAGAAGCTGATTTTACTTACCTCTGTATTTCTGACTGTGCTAACTGGGGTGTATTCATGAAGTAGTTACTCACATAACACAGAGTTCAGCTTGTGGGGTACAGTATGCATCAATACTGCAATATACTTTTCCTGGAGTACATGTTTTAACATAGATGAGAAAAGACAGTGATAACAGTCTTTCACAGTATACATTTTTTTTTTTGTATGAGTACCTGTAAGAATTATGTATTATCTTCCTTTAGCTGTTTCATCAAAGTATTTTGAAAAGGCAACAGTAGAAAATTGGGGAAACTGGACTCACTGTTTTTCATTTTGTAATGGCAGCATTTCTGTATCTGCTTTTCTAAGCATAGGTTTGTCACTGTTGTCTGTTTCTTTTTAGAATCACTGCACAAAGACTTGCTCATTTGAATAAATGTTTAATGAACTTCAAATTAGGAAATTTCAGTTACAAGAACCATCCACTGAAATTGGGAGAACTGCAAGGGAACCATTTCACTGTTGTTCTCAGGTAGTATGTTAGTAGGTATTTAGATGGTTCTGTTAGAATTTTTTTTCTTTAAATAGATAAGCGATATCAGTGAAACTTGTGTGACAAAAAAGAAGTCCTGTTGGCAGGAGACTGTTGAATTCGATGCATGCTATATAATACTGATGTCGAGCTTTAATATAATGGGCATCTAAAATTAGCATAAACCCTTAATCTGTCTATAATTTTATTTTTAATGTTAGAAACATAACAGGAACTGATGACCAGATAGAGCAAGCAATGCATTCACTCAGGGAAATTGGATTCATTAATTACTATGGAATGCAAAGATTTGGAACCACAGCTGTTCCTACTTATCAAATTGGCAGGTATGTGTTGCTTTCATCCTTCCCCCCACCTTTTTTTTTTGAATTTTATTCTTATCACCATGTAACTTAATGTATTTTGGGAACGTTTTGGTAACATATTGCCTGTACCAGTTTTAAATTTAGATTCAAGAAAGATCCTGTTTCTGAACTTGCTTCAGCAGTTATCTTGCATAATAGCACTACTTTTAATATTGCATAAGTCTAAACACTAATACTTTATTTTTTTGATAAATTGGCTAAATCCCTTTAAAATAGTTTTAGTCATTTCTTAATTCACTTTCCTGTTTGAATCCTAGAGCTATTCTACAGAACAACTGGAATGAAGTAATGGATTTGATATTAAAACCACGACCAGGAGGTGAGAACTAAAAAATGATACATCATGTGTTCCTGCCTCTTCTCCAAGAACTATATGTTTAGGAAAAACTTAAGCCAGTTAAGCAGTGGAGAAGCAATCTTCAGACTCTCCCTTTCTGCCTCACTTTCCTTGCTGTGCAGTTTCTTGCAGTGGGGCTGAAAAGGGACTTGAATACTTACAGTGTCTGTTCAAGCTCCATGTGAAGCCTTCCAACCTCAAGCCTTCTGTGATCAGGTTCATCTATTTTTTAGCTAAAATTGCCATGACTGAAACTTTTAATTTTTCACTGTTTTGACAGAAAGTGAGATGGATACTGTTTTTGGTGTATAGTTAAAATATTTTTATTGTACATCATTGTTCTAGCTGAAAAGGGATACTTAGTCAAATGCAGAGAAGAATGGGCAAAGACTAAAGATCCCGCAGCAGCCCTCAAGAAACTGCCTGTAAAAAGGTGCGTGGAAGGACAGCTTCTACGTGGACTCTTAAAGTATGGAATGAAGAACATAATCTCTGCATTTGGCATAGTGAGTGTAAAAGCTGGGTGGTATTTACTTGAATAAACATTATTTTGATGATACCAGGATGAATTTAAAATAGACTCATTGGTGCTTGATGAGTAGAAGGTTAAGTTTAAAAATCTTTACATTTATCCTGCCTTTTTGCTGGAAGTACTGCTGCGTAGTAACTGATGACATCTCTAATTAATGTATGCATAATGAGCTTTCCAATTTATACAACAATCTCTCTGGTGTGTGGGAAGCAATACAGTTATACTTAGTATCTGTGTATAATATGGATCTGAGAATTGTGCAAATATTCAGTTTCAGTGTTTTCCGTTGCTTTAAAAGTGTAAATCAAAGTGATGGTGGGCTAATGAATCAGCCTGATATAGAGGTGATGGATCCACTTGTCATTTTCAAGTGCTGTAATCAAAATCAAGTCTTTGGAGAAAATACCTCATCACTAGCAAACTACTGGGCCCATTGTAGGATCGGGGGGATAATTTCTTGTTTATGAAGAAGATAATTAGAATAAGACTGTGATTTCACAGCTGCAAAGTTTACTTAAGATTTCAGGAGGCTGAATATGGATTCAGTGTTTTATAATAGACCCATACGTTTGACCTGTAGAATTTAAAAATGTGAGGGTTTTTTGGGTTAGTTTTTTTTGTAAATTTCAGCACAGTTCTTTTTTTCATGCCGATTTCAAATGTATAAAAGCATTATTTCTTCACATATCCTTTTCTCAAACAATGAATGAAAATCAAATGTGTGTACCAATAAATTGTGTCTTTTTGCTGGATAAGGTAACATTTCAAATATACATCTTTTTGGTTATGATTTTCAGAAAAAAATAAAAATATATCTTTCTAGTGTTTAATTTTTTGTTTCTTTACCTCTAGATACCAAGAAATAATCGTTTAATGTATATTCATAGCTACCAGAGTTATGTGTGGAATAACATGGTGAGCAAGAGAATAGAAGAATATGGGCTTAGAGCTGTACCGGGAGATCTCATACTTAAAGGAGGTAAAATCATACAAAGCCAGTGATGCTGTATAGTTCAGATTCCTAGGAAAACACGGTGTGTAGCTGTTTGTACACACATTTTGGCCCAGTGGTATCTGAATCCATTGGCCTGTATTAGACAAATTGTGCAAGGAATTGGAAGTTAGGTATTACATTTCTATGAGCTGTTTGTTAGCCTGTTTTTTCAAATAACTGGATAGGCAAGAGAGACTATGGACGACTGATTATTCTCAAGAGTGACCTCAAGGCCTAGTTGAGCTATGGAGAACTGTGGAAAGACGTTAGGAAGTTTTAACCATAGAAGTTTTTGATTGCATTAGTATTTTGTAAAGCAGAAGTTCCACTCAGTTAAAACTTTCTTTGCTTGTATTTCTCATTTATTATGCCTGATGCATGGAAATGGGCTGTTCCTCTAGCAGTCCTTACTTCATGTAGCTTTAAGTCACTGGAAGCCAGGCTGTGATTCTGCCAGTATCTGTGACAGCCTTGCAGGCTGTTACTTCTTTTCTTAGAAATCTTGTCTGTTAAGTGGAGATAAAACATGGTAGTTATCTTTCTCAGAGTTTATTTCAATCAAAGGTTTCACTTTAAATTTAGCTGAAGTTAACTGTCACAGGCATTCATACTGATAACTTCATTTTTCTGTCCTGACTGTAGCCACAGCTGTTCACATTGAAGAAGGAGATGTTGGTAACTACACTATCCACGATGTAGTGATGCCATTGCCTGGATTTGATGTTATTTATCCAAAGCATAAAAGTAAGTCTGACTGTTAACTTTACATATATATTTACTCTGAAGACATAAGTCTGGTTTTGAGATTTGTTCTTAAAAGGAGAATGGAATCTATTCAACCTTGGTGACTTTTAAAGCAATACATCACTTCAGATCTCTAAAACATTAATGTCAGCCTTTTGTTGCTGCCAGGGTGCTCTGCTCAGTCTCCTTCCCACTGGGAATCCTAGATGACAGCAGAGCAGAGTTTCTCACTAACCTGTACCATTACAAGGAATTAATCAGGTACAGGATTTTGTCCTTGATGAATTTCATGAGGTTCCTCTTGGCCCATTCCTCTAGTGTGCCTCAGTCCCTCTGAATGGCAGTCCTGTTCTTGCATGTATTGAATGCCACCCCAGCTTGGTTTAGCCTACCACAGATGGGTTGGGGTAAATTCCAGCTCTTCTCCACTATTTCACAGGATGTGTCATCAGTTCCTTGTGCTTCTAGGCAGAGCTGCACCAGTGGTGTCTGTGCTTTGAGATGCTGAGCCACACAGCTGTTACCCACTTAGCAGTCCACCCACTGTGCTGTTCTAACCTCACACACAAAGATGCTGTGGGAATTCACTGACAGCCTTGTTAAAGGCAAGGCAGGCAACAGTCCCTGCTCTCCCCTCATCCACAGGTGTAATAATTCAATCGCAGAAGACAGTAAAGTTGGTGGGTTTTTTGCTTTATCTCTTCCTTTTTCTCCCCCATATTAAAACCACAGTCATTGTGTGCCCAAATATGATTAAGTCCATTATTTTTCCCAGGGACCAGAGTGAGCCAGACTGGTGTGTAATTCCCTAATTATCTTTCCTGCTCTTTCTGAAGTTGGGTGCAATGCTTGGCTTTCTGCAGTTGTTCTGGGACATACCTAGATCTGCACAGTCTCTGAGATCATAAACTTCACTGTGATGTGAGCCAGCTCTCTAAGCCTGTATCTTCTCCCACTGCTGGCAGTCCCTCTCTTTCTTAACCTTGTCTCTAAGAAGAGAGGCCTGGGGCACTTTGCAGGTCAAGGCCGAAGCAAAAGAGGCACTGGGACCATCAGCCTTATGTCTGTCACTAGATCAGCTGTCCTGTTTAGCACCAGGCCATCGCTTTCCTTGTATTCTTTCATTCCTTATGTTGCAGCTGAACTCTTGTTGGTCTTGATGTCATTTGTTGCTTTCAACTGTAGCTGAGCTTTGGCTTTCCTTACACCATTTCTGTGTGCCCAGATAGTGCTGGTATAGTCCCTCTTTGTAGCTGGCCCTAAGTTTCACCTGCTCCATGTTCTTATGGATGAGGTTAGTCATGAATTCACTGCATGTTTTCCTCAATATTGGATTGAACTGTTCTTGTACTTGGTTGTCAAATAGTCAGCTGATTTCTCTCTGCTGCTTTTTAATGAGAGAGGAATGAGCAGTCTGGGCCTTTATTTTTAGTTACTTTTTTTTCCATATACCTGAGATGAGTACTGTGAAGTCTAGAAAATTGGAAAGCATATTATGAGATGGCATTTAAATATCAATAAAGTATTTTGTAAATTTTGTTTTCAGCTGAAATTTGATTTTATGCATTCTTTGTTACTGCCTCTACTAATCAGGGTGTAGAAGTAAACAGGTAATAAGATTTGCAGTAATTTTAAACTTCTGTACAGCATTTATCCCATATATACTGAAAACTACTAAATGTAAATGAAGGGAACAATCCATGAAAACAGGCTGTTTAAATTGGCCACACTACGTTCTCTTATATTAAATATTTTCCTCTCTTGCAGTTGGTGAGGCCTACAAGGAGATGCTGGTAGCTGACAACCTTGATATCAACAACATGAGGCATAAAATCAGAGATTACTCACTTTCTGGAGCATACAGAAAAATTATCATTCGGCCACAGAATGTCAGTTGGTGAGTGGGAGCATAAAGGAAATTACACTTGAATTGACAGCATAGAGTTTATTTAAGTACGAAACAACATGAGTGTCATCCACAGGACATCCACACAGACTGAAACATAGGTAGAGAGGAATCTCTGTGCACTTCCGTCATGTTTTTAATGCAGCTGAAGTGGAACTATGTTGTCCCTGAAAATCAGCCTTCTGATTTGTTTTAGTATAGTGGAGTCAGGGTCTCATGAATTGTAAGATAAACAAGAATCATGTTTGCATTCCTTTGTAAAAGATATCACCTGATGGACTTCTCAAGTGACCAGTGAAGATGGAGAGGTGGTAACTTCTCTGTCCAATCTCTGATCACTGTCCAGAAACTTATAGATACGAGGTCAGCAATAAACGAGAGACTTCCCTTTTTTCTTCTCTCCTGAACACCTGTTGTGTGTGTTACTGTGTGTTTCTATCTGCGTCACAGTAACAGAACTATACCCTTATTTCTTCCTTGGTTCTTTGGTTCTGTGGTAGAGGAGTATCAAGACATCTTTCTAGTTGCTCACTCCTTGAATGGGCTTGCCTGAACACTTCATAGATATTTACTTATGTTGAAACAATGATAGATAATATTCAGAACAGGTTTTTTTTGTAGTCTCACTATGAAAAAGTTGGTCTCCAATTACCTGTCAGTCACAAAAATTTGTATCAATTAAACCTACTAAATCACTGTTGTTGGAGATACAGCATAGTTTTCATATGGCAACTGAATAAATACCTTTTAAACAGGGAACTGTACAAATGTGCAGAAAGACATGATCACTGATGCATAGAATAAAATGTAGAGGATTTGGGAGGGAGCACAAAATTACAAATATTTATACGCTTGAAACATCAGCACTAATTAATATTAAGCTTATCTACTTCCCAGTTAGTTTTTCAACCTCATGGTTACATATAGAATTTCTGTTAAATGAATGGCAGAAACCATAGAGTGTGTTTAAGCCCTTTCAAAGTTTGGATGACTCTATTGAAAGGCTTCAGTACTGCTAGGTACTCTTAGAGTTTACACCATTCTTCCCTTAATTTCATGAACTACACTTTTATAGTCAGAAATTCTGGCAGTACACAAGGGCAAACAGAAGAGTTATGCAGAGAAACCTCTCCCTAACTTGAAATTTGGTTTTAATAATCTTCATAAAGCCAAGGCAAGTCTTCTATCTAAAGCTTTACCCATTATTTTGCCTAATTCAATTTCAGTTGTAAATGCCAAATTGCAATAATAATAATAGTATTATAATAAATCCATGTTTATATTAAATGTGTTAACCTAAATAATTTAATAATAATAAACTTTATGTATATTATAAAGGGAAGTTGTTGCATATGATGATCCTAAAATCCCATTATTTACTACGGATTTGGATAAACTGGAAGGAAAACCATTACCAGTTCTCCCTACAGGTAAGTTGATTTTTCTGCTGGCTTGCCAAATGAAGATTTGGTCTGGCTGTTGCTTTCAACTGCTACATATTGAAAACTCCTTTAAGGAAGAGCTTTCATTTAACTGTTGACTGTTAAGCAATGGTAACAATGACCTCTAAAGTCAGGTATCTAAATAAGTACCCTCACTTCTCAAGGGTGCAAGGCATTCCTCCAGCATCTGTATTGACTGTTACATTTTCTTAGAGGCACCTGTAAAATCAAGTAAATGCTTAGCAGTAAATGCATGCAATTAACAAAGATGGAATTAAGTCACAAATTATCTGTATACTAAGCTTGTATCATTGATGCTGAACACAGCTAACTCAAATATTTAACTCTGGTCGCAAGATGTTTTGACACTGCTTTCCAGAAAAGTTAACACAGGCTAGGAATTCAGTCTGAAAGAACAAATGTTTGCTTTTAAAAGAAGAAAACTCTGCACCACCACTTTGTGCTGAGAGAAAATGTTAAAAAATCGTTTCATTTATTTTTTCACTGTGGATTATAAATAGGAGTGTGATGGTGGGTTTGCTTTATGGGCTGGGGAAGTTTGTTTTGGAAGCTGTTAGTCCAGTTTAGATGTGTCCTGGTTTGGTCAGAATCCAGAATAAGCATTATATATGGCCTTAACCACTTGTTCTTGTTTTTTATCTCACACCTTCTGATAGATGGCAAATTCAGGGCACTAAAGATGGAGTTCTCCCTTCCCCCATCCACTTACGCTACCATGGCGATTCGAGAAGTTTTGAAAATGGACACAAGCATAAAAAACCAGACGCAACTGAATACTACCTGGTTGCGCTGAATGAACTGCAAAATGACTTAATTTTAACAAAGTGTTTTCTTATTTACATGTACTGTACAAATCTTTAAAGAGTCACAGTAAGAGATTTGTATTTTTTAAAGTTTTTTTAGTGCTAGCATTTAACTTCAGTAGTCCTTTGCAAGATGGTGACTGTAATATAATACAGATTTTAGTGACTGGTGCTTTTTTACTGAATGAATAAGTTGCTTGAGTTGTTGCTTGAGTTGTTACATGGGTGTGTCTTTAGAAGTGAGCTTATTATAATGGCATCAGACCTGGAAGAATGTTTAGCTTGCTTTCTTTGGGCAGGCACTGAATGTTTCCACGAGTTCAGGCCACCCTGAAGTCTTTTTAAATACAATGAATTACATGAAGAAAGATGAATTTCAACAAAATTAAAATACTGATGAACATACATCTTGCTGGGTTTTGCTGGTAGCATTTGCATTGATGCAGTAGTGGATTCTGTTAGCAAGGCTTTCATGTGCTGTAAAGCTGTACAGCTCTTTTAAATAGTTCGACTTTTCATCGAGAAAATAACTTGTATTTTCCAACTACTACCTGTACGAAAGAACAGGTACTAAAAATAAATTAACCTGAAACTCTGAGCGTGTATTAGTACGTGCTTCCTTTGCGCCTGTCCCTTGCTCATTGTTGTCGGGGAATGAGCCGGCCTTCCTGTTGGGAAAAAAAAAAAAAAAAAAGCTGTGGAGCTGTTCTAAAGAGACTTGGCCTTTTCAGCCAAATGCAAAGTACGTTGCTAGTCCTGTCGCCAGCCACGGCGGCTGCGTGAGGAGTACGGACCGGGATCGCCTCGGGGCCGGGATAGCGCGGAGCCTTCGGGCAGGGCCAGCGAGAGCCTTGGGGCCGGGATAGCCCGGAGCCTTCGGGCGGGCCAGCGAGAGCCTTGGGGCCGGGATAGCCGGAGCCTTCGGGCAGGGCCAGCGAGAGCCTTGGGGCCGGGATAGCGCGGAGCTTTGGGGCGGGATAGCGCGGAGCCTTCGGGCTGGGCCAGCGAGAGCCTTGGGGCCGGGATAGCGCGGAGCCTTCAGGCAGGGCCAGCGAGAGCCTTGGGGCCGGGATAGCGCGGAGCCCTTCGGCAGGGCCAGCGCAGAGCCCGGGCCGGCAGCGCGGAGCCTTCGGGCAGGGCCAGCGCAGAGCCCCGGGCCCGGGCCGCCCCCGAGGAGCCCGGCCCGCTGGCGCGGCCGCGCCTGCGCCCCCGAGCTTGGCGCCGCTGACGCGGCGGGGGCGGCGCTGCGGCCGCGGGATCCACGGGCAGCGCGCTGAGGGCTCCGCGCGGCGGCCCCGCGGCCCTGCCCGCCCCGTCCTGCGGGGGAAGGCGGCGGCTCGTCGGCCGGCGCCCGTGGCGGGGGAGTGCGGGCTCGCCGAGCCGCCGCCTGCCTGAGGGGCTGCCTGGCCGCCCAGCCAGGGCCGTGGTCGGCGGTGCTTCGCCCTCAGCCTCCCGGAGCCCGCAAAGCGTTCCGCCGGCCCTTGGACGAGGTGGGTGCTGAGCCGCGGGGCTGAGCAGGCAGCTGCTGGGAGGGATGCGCACAGACTCCTCTTCCTCTGTCCCGTAACCCGGTCCTTTCGACTAAGTATGAAAAGAGCACCGCTCTGCTGAGTTCTCTTTATTCGCTTCTTCCTCTGCAGCACCCTTGGTCGCCCGGTTTGTTCTTCCTGGTGCTCTCTATTGCCTCTGCAACTCTGTCTTAACAGCAGCACCGCTTTCTCGCTCCTGTTGTCAGTTTAATAGGGGTTAATTTAATTAAAGCTTGTAGCAGATGAAGTGCAAGTGTAAAAGTTTTTAATTTTAAATAGTTTTGAAAGCGATACTAAGAAGTTGAGGGTTGAACTTGCCAAACAGTTGTCATTGTTGACTTTTTTGTTTCACTGTGAATGTCCTTTCAATGTCAGGTTTTTCTGGATGCTGCCAATGTGTGGATCAGCAAGTGTCTTTTATGTTATACAGTGTGGGGTGTTTTGGTAAATATTTCAGTGATTCATTTGCATTCTAAATTATTGTAAGGCCCATATGGATACTTTGCTAGTAACACATTAGTCATGAGTTAGTATCTCTTAAATGTCCTAAACTTGTGAAAAGGGAAAGTGGAACATTTTCTTCCTTTGCATTTTACAATTTTATTTTGTAGTTTTCATTAAGTTTTCTATGTTATATATGTAGGAACTACATATTTATTGAACTATTTTTAATAGAATTCACACATTTGGAGAAGGAAGAAATTAACAGATATGTTTGTCTTGGTAGTTAATATATAATAAATCACCAGTTGGATATATAAGCAAGGTTTTTTCAGACCTCAGATTAGATCTAAGCCAGCAAATTGTCTCACTTAAAGCAGTATAATTAATGAATATGGCATTTCAGTCTCAGTTTAAATTGAACTGCCCAGCTTTTAATGGAGTCTTTCTTGTTCCTCATTGGATAATACTTGTTTGTGCTTAGTGTCGGCTAATTAGAAAACATATACTCAGTATTGCAGAGAAAGAAAACATGGCAAGCATTGCTGTTAGAAAGGAAGAAATTACTCGAGATCTAGACCACTGTGATATTCCATACTATGTTTCTGAATTTGTGGAAAGAGAACTTGGAAATGATTATGATTCCCTGGGGAAGCTAGACAGCCTGATTGAAAAGCTATCTGAAAACAAAAAGCACTTAGAAGAACAGGTAAGAATCTTTCTGGGTTTTTTGTTCTTCTGAACATGCTCTATGACTGATTAAGAATATGAAACTAAATGAAACGTGTCAGTATCTCAAATGATACTGCTCTACACAGCACAGTGGTTTTATGTCTGCCTTAATACTTCTCTGTCAATGCAGGTTCTTACAGTTTCATCAGAAGTCCCTAAAAGAATTCAGAATGCTTTAAAGAATGCAGAGGATTCCAAGAAGTCTCTGAGTCAGCTTCTAGAGGAAGAAACTGTTCTGTCTGAGTCCATCAATAGTCACTTGCTGAAAGCTCAGCCGTGGATGGAGGATCTCGATGTGCTGATCGGTCAGGTAGAAGAGATCGAGCGACACCTGGCCTACCTCAAGTGGATTTCTCGCATAGAAGAGCTGAGGTACTTCCCAAGCACTGTATGTAATTTCTGAGGCTGGTGACCCGTTTATCCCATTATTAAAATATTTTAAATTCAATAAAGTTTTGTCATTACTTTTCAATATAAGAATGATTTTTTTCTGTTATCATTAATGAATATTTGGCCTTGACTTTTTTGTGTTTTATAGTGATAGCATTCAGCAGTATCTGATTACCAACAATGTTCCAGAGGCAGCCAGTACTCTAGCATTTATGGCAGAACTGGATATTAAACTTCAGGAGTCATCTTGTTCTCATCTGCTTGCTTTTGTGAGATCCACTGTTAAATTCTGGCATAAAATCCTTAAGGACAAATTGACAAGGTAAGAGATACTGTAACTCCCTCATCTTTAGGTTGTACTGCAAGTTCATGTCCAAGTGCTTATTTTGTGTTGCAGTGACTTTGAGGAGGTGCTGACACAGCTCCGCTGGCCCTTTGTGGGGCCACCTCAGTCCCAGGCATTTGGCCTTGCTGCACCAGCTAACGCTTCTGAGGTGTACAACAACTTGGAGATGCTGTTCTGTCAGCTTCTGAAACTGCAAACCTCGTATCCTTTTGAATTCTTGAGGTGTATTTTAGCAAGATTAAAAACTGTTAGAGATACACATTCTCAAGAATTATTTAAACTTTTATTCTCCCTAAAGACAGAAGTTAATGTATGTTACTCTGTATTAACATTAAAATGTTGTGGGTGTTTGGGTGGGTTTTTTTGGTTAGGGTTTTTTTTGGCATTTAGGAAATGCCAAGTGCTGAAGTTGTCCTTTTTGTCAGTAGCAACATTTTAACTCCGGGTCATTAGATTCAGTAGCTGACAGTCTCATGGTAGCTGACAGTTCAGGTTGCATGAGGATTTACCTTACACTGTTTGGTACCATTACCCATGCATGTTAATGAAAAAATGGTGATGTGTGTTTTATTAGACACAGTTACTACTTTTCCTTTTATAGACTTATGTGAAATTAGCTTTAATCACTTTAATATATCCCACCCAAGAAGGAAAAGAGGGAAAATTAAACATACATGTCTTGGAAGGAGACTTTACAAAAAGAGGAGACTGCAGGAAGATTTCTGCTGTGCAGCAATCATAGTCTGCCTTTGAGGTTACTCAGAGGGCACTGCTGTTCATTCTGTCCCTGATTTTTATGAATTAAATAATTCACAAAAAAATTAGTTAAAATTAAAGCTCAACTAAGCCTGAGTGTGTGTGTTGTTTGTGTGTGTGTGTGACTGTGGCTGCTTTTCTTTTTTTGTTGTTGTTGTGTTGGTTTTTTAAATCATGTTGTGGAAAGATGCAAGGCCACTTGCACAATCCTGGGTTGGTAACAATTTTGGTTTGGCAGAGTGGCTCACTTAAATCCATTACATGAAAATGGGAAATCATGTGTTGCATTTCTTAATCCAGGGGACTTTACCCTCCTTTAACAAATATGAGTAAGTGTGTCTCTTGGACAGCGACTGTTACTGACAATGGTGGTTTGCTGGGTTCTTATAAGTTTCCTAAATGAAACAGACTTAAGGGACATGTATTGTCATTGAATAAATAATCCTTAAAGGCCTGAGTTATATTTAATATTGCACAAAGTGGAATATTTTGCGTATCTTTTATATTTGAGGAATTGTATTGTTTTTATAATACAGCCTTCAGTCAGTGGTGTAGAACTAAGCGTTGTTCATTTTGTAAGTCCATTCTATTGAAATGATGATGCTGGGGTAATTCAACACTTACATCCATCCTTGACTGTCAAACTTAGAGATGAGCTGTTAACCAAACCTAAACAATTGCCGGAAAAGTACCCTTTACCCTCTTCACCACCAATTGTCCTTCCAATACAGATCATGCTGAATCCTCTTCAGAAAAGATTCAAGTATCATTTCACTGGAAATAAACAAACCAATGTTCTTAACAAGGTATGGGAAAAAGTGGTTCGACATTTCTAAATTGCTTTGTAAGCAACCTCTAGATTGCTGTATTTAAATTGTATAGATTTAAATCTTTTCAAAATTAGGATTCTTCAAAACCGTGCAGTTCTTGTGCCTACCTAAGCGTGGACAGACATTGAGATAGTACTTGGAGACCTTTCAGAGGCACAGGCATTTTCTCTGGGCAAGGCAATATTTTTCTCTTGCCTAGATCCTTCATAAAGCATTATTACAATCTTAGACTGACTCCCATCTGTTCACAAGTTTCGATTTATTTTTTCGATTTATTTCTTCTGATTTGTTGCAAATAGTTTTGCACTGTTCTATTTTTCTTGAGCTAAAAGGCTGTGACTTTGATTTTTGGCATTGTGTTTTGCTACCTTCATGTAATGTTCATGAAAATGTTGGATTCAACAGTTAGGACATGAAATGTGATTAAAGGTACTGTTAAATAATTCTTTTTTTTATGGGTTGAATTTTTTAATTGACATAAAACAACAGATGCCAAGTTTTTAATTTGGAAATTGACTCACTTGAATTGCCTTCAAAGACTGAGGATTTTTATCTGAGAATTACCCTTGGGATGGGTTTCATTGCATTAATGCCACTGTAACACGTCTGGAGTAGAGTTTGAGAGCTGTTTTGTAACAGTCCTGTTTCACAAGTCTGCTTATGATCACCATCTTGGGTAAATCTAAACACATTTGCAATCTTCACAGATGCTACTACAGAGCTTTTTAAAATACTGTTGTGTGTGTTAGTGGGAAAAAGGTGTTTTAGATATGAACAAAATTATTGTAAAAGCAAATGGAAAAATTATGTTCAAGACATTGAATTTGAAAACAACAATAGGTGAATAACTATTTAAAAAGAAGACCTTGTTAAGAAAAGTTTACAGGGAATTTAGCGTCAGGTCAGAAAGGTATTTCAACAGGGCCTTGCTGAAATTTGGGTTGGGTTTTTTGGATTGGGTGTTGGGTGTTCTGGGGTTTTTTTGTTTTTTTTTGTTTGTTTTTTTGTTTTTTTTTTTTTTTTTGTTTTTGTCTTTTTGTTTTGTAATTAAAAGAAAATACCAATGTAAAATATTTAAAAGAGAGCAACCTGGATGGGATTAACAGTATTTCAGAGGAGAGGCTGAGTTCATAATGATCTTGCCCAGCTGGGGAAGGAGTGTCAAAAACACCCAACAGACCAAGCATGATAAAATTAATGAGACAAGTGAAAATGAATACAGAGGTGAGAAACAGACACACGAAGTGCACCTCAGCAGAAGGTTCTTTGGCTGCCGGGAGTGAGGAAAATGGAACTGCTTCCAGTTGCATTAACGCTGAAGGAAGCGTTCATCAAAGCCTGCAGCCCATATTTTTCGGTGTGGAAATGGAAAAAGCTTAGAGGCATTAAAATGTGAAATGAGAAGATGATAGATTCCCCACTTCGAGGGGAAAGGTGGGGCTGAGGTTAGGTGCAATAACAATAAGAGCAGAGTTTTTCTCAGGAGCTTATCCTTTTTGTTGTACCAAGAAATAAGGGCCACACAGGAGAACAGGAAGAAGCATATGAAGTAGAAACAAGGCTGTCATGAGTGAGAAAGGAATAGAGAGAGGGGAAATAAAAATGGAGCATTTGCTTGAGAAACACAATATTTGGTACATTTAAGACAATGAAAATCCAGAAATATTTTTCTGACGATGCTTTTATATAAACGAAATTTTAGTAAAAGCGAGTGAAAGACTTTTGTGACCTGAGATCAAGAGAAGGTGGGAAAGAGAATTGTATATTTAGAAATTTGTCTTAAAATACTAGCAGCACTTGAATAAATGTTTGGATGCATTTAAGTAATTTCTTTTCTTTTTTAAATAAGCCTGAGTGGTATTTAACACAAGTACTTATGTGGATTGGAAATCATTCAAAGTTCCTTGATGACAAAATCCAACCAATACTGGACAAGGCAGGATCTTCAGTGAATGCTGGGGTAAGTAATTAAATGGTTTGTAAATGCGAATATAAATATCTAAGTCAGCTTCTGATAGGTATTTTGTTGGTCCATTTCACTGAAATGTGTACGTGGTGAGACTTAGTCTAGTAGCAGTTCCATGTTTGCACATCACAGGACTTCCTGTCTCTGATGCTCACTTCTTTCCTTTCCAAAGCTTGAATTCTCTCGTGCTCTAGTAATGCTGATTTTGGAGAAGTTGGCTGCTGATATCCCCTGCCTGTTGTATGATGATACACTCTTTTGTCACCTTGTGGATGAGGTACTTCTGTTTGAGAGAGAGTTATACAGCGTTCATGGTTATCTCAGCAGCTTTCCCAGTTGCATGCATATTCTGTCAGAAGAATCCTGCTTCCAAAGGTGGCTGACAGTGGAAAAAAAATGTAAGACTTCCAGTGCATTTTGTTGGCCTTTATATTGCACAGTCAGAAAGAATGTATGTGACTACTTACACAGCTACCCTTCTTAAATAGGATTAGTCACTTGGACAGGGCTGGTACAAAAAACACATATATTTTTATGCTCTGTAGTTATTCTGAATAAAAATTGATTAGACTTCAACAGTGCTTTGGTATTTTGTGGGACTCTTGCCCCAGAGTTGTATGCAATCAAGTTGGGCTTTTTTTTAGGCAAATATGTGTGTGCAGACAGAGATGGACTTTAAATTGAAATAAGGGCAAGGTATTAGTTTTTGAAAAATGAAGAAGAAATATATTGGAAAGGAGCAAGCCAACTATTAAAAAGCCCAACTCAACCTCCCAATCAATTCTGACTTTAACTCTGGTAACAGTGTTGCAAATGCAGATACATTGAAGCTGGTTTTGCATGAAATGAGTTGTCAGTAGTTTTTATAACCTGGAAATGCAAAATTTAACTTACTAGAGATAAGGCTTTTACGTTAATATATTTTATAGAGGCTTTTGTTAGAATTTTTTTAAATTAAAAACTTTTACTTACAAGTTTTTTGTATCTCAGTTGCTCTTCAGAAAATGGATTCTATGCTTTCATCAGAGGCTGCATGGATATCACAGTACAAAGATATCACTGATGTAGATGAAATGAAAGTTCCAGACTGTGCTGAAACTTTTATGACTCTCTTGTTAGTTATAACAGGTAATTATATCAATGGACATTACTCTTGTTTGTAACAAACAGTAAAAAACCTTCCGCTAACAGATTTCTTTACTAAATGGTTTACTAAATATTCATTGTCAGCAGTAGTCACCGAAGAATCTTGCAAAGTTGTGATGCTGCAGTTTAATTAAAGCTTCCTGTTCATTTTGTATTTTGGACACTGATTCATGCATGAATAATCTTGACCTAGTTACATGTTTGCAAAATAATAATTAAAAATATGCATTTGAGATTTACCATATTCTCTCATAGTTGGCATAATGTAATTTGATGCAATGCAGTAATAAATCCTAATAGTCCTTTTGAATCTGTGACAATTCAGAAGCTATTAAGTAACTTCTCTTTTTTAGCAACTGTACATAAAAGCAGGTATGTTTTCAGGAGTGGACTGCGTCTCCAATGGCTTTGTCTTTGTGTGAGAATGCTTTAGGGGCCACAAGTCATTGCATGTTTAGCTTTTGCATAGGCAGTTTCTCTGAAAACATTGAGATATCAGCTGTTTTAAATACTGACATTTAAATACTGGCTATATGATGTTCTCATAGGCATGAGGTGGTACAGTAAGATGTCTGTAATGTTTCTTTTTGAAAAGCTTTTATTTAGTGTTGGAAAGCCTAAAAACATTTTATTACTGTCTTTCCAGACAGGTATAAGAATCTTCCAACAACTTCCAGAAAACTCCAGTTCCTGGGCCTACAGAAGGAGTTAGTTGATGATTTCAGGATACGATTAACTCAAGTAATGAAGGAAGAGACAAGAGCATCCTTAGGATTCCGATACTGCGCAATCCTCAATGCTGTTAACTATATAGCAACAGTGTTGGCAGACTGGGCTGACAACGTAGTAAGTAATTATTCTTCTTTAGGAAAACAATATTTAAAAATGGACTTCTGATGTTTGTTTCATAACAAACATTTTATTTTCATCACTTTTTAGGTGTATTCAGGAGAATTAATTACTGAAAACATAGAACGAGATATAAATCCAAATTTAGCAACAGATGTATAAATAAGGACAGATTATTGTTTGAGGCCTAAACTGCCAATTATAAACTTTCTAGGGAAATGCAGAGAGAGCTTGGGGAATGGAATAAGCTGAAGAGACCAAAAAAGAGTAGTCTTTTACATGCTTTTTATTGTAAAAAAAAAAAAAGTGAATTGATTTTGGAGATCTCTGAACCAGAGCAGCAGCCTTTGCCTGGTGCTTGAACTCCTCCCATGGCAGGAGAGCTTAGACAGATCCCATGTGGATATCTGTGTTGCAACACAGTTCAGGTGTGGCCCAGAAAGGGCACTCACGGGTAACTGGGACTCAGTGACTGCGGTACAGCAGCCTGGTGGCAGCACGGCCTGGTGCAGAATTTCAGCTTTTCTACGGCTATTGGTGCTAAAGGTCAAAAACCTGTTACACACGGAGTGTGCAGAATAAGGCGTTGTGTGTGCTGCAGGCAGCCTCCAAATTCTTACTGTCTTCACAGGAAGCTGTGGCTCTAGCAGGGGATAATCTTAACTTGATAGGACAGCAGCCTTCATGTTGTATAACTGCATCTACTACAGTGTCTTGATCTGCTTAAAAGCAAAACCAACAAGCTGTGACATCACAATGTCACACTGATCTTGATAAATTCAATTAATTTTCTTGCTGTTGTCAGCACAGTAAATTTATGATTCAATGAATAATCATTGCTAAAAAAATTACAATTAAAGTTTACTTCTGCAAATCTTAAAGAGGCCAAGGTAGGTTTTTTTAAAAGCGTGCTGCTGTCAATTCTAAAATATTAAAATAATAAAATTTTTTTGATATTTCTTTTGATCTGTTCCCTTTACCTATCTGCTGTTGTATCTGAAACCTGTATCAGTTTCATCACTAGGATTAAACCACCATGTTTTGTTTTTCACTAAATCAGGACCACAGGGAAAGATAAGAAAGTGGGTTTTAAATCTTAAATTTTTAATTTTATAAATGTGCCAGAGGAGAATGTTTTCTAGAACTGTGCCTAACGAAGTACCAATGAAAAGTTCAAGGGGTAAGAGTATTTTCTGTGGTGTTCCTCTCTGGTTTTGTTTGCCTAGTTCTTCTTGCAGCTGCAGCAGGCCGAGCTGGAGGTTCGTGCAGAAAGTGACACGGTGAGCCAGCTCCAGCTGGGACAGCTGGCGTCCATGGAGAGCTCTGTCTTTGATGACATGATCAACCTCCTGGAGCGCCTGAAGCACGACATGCTCACACGACAGGTGGATCATGTCTTCAGAGAGGTCAAAGATGCTGCAAAGCTGTACAAAAAAGAGAGGTGAATCTGCTTATTTAATCTCTTCACAAATTACAGTATTATTTCCTGTTAAAATATTAAGGTAAGTAAAGGCAAGAAGAGATAATAGGCAGTATTTTTTTTCTGGAGTAGGAAAGCTGCAGGTAATAAGTTCTGGAAAAGTCTCTTTATTCTTACCTTGGGATCATTGTCATGCTTTATTTTCTAAAGTAGTTCTACAATTAGTGGATGCATTAGTTAAAAAACCCTAGGAAAGGTTCTGGATCATTCTAGTTTTCTATTTTGAGCAGGAATTATTTTCTTCATAGCAGTATTGAAGATTTTATGCAAAATGGCCTGTCATGTCTCTTCTGTCTTCACAGACTCCTAGGGCTTCTTGAACATTTTCTCTGGAGTAGAATTTCTGCAGTACTTCACAGAAGGAATAGAACTCAAAGCTTTTCAGATTAGATGGGGTTCCCTAGAACAACACGTTCAGAGATTTATAACTAAAGCATGAGTTTAATATTAAATGAAATTCAAACACAGCATTAGACTGATAACTTAGATCAGAAATGGGAAAGAATTGTCTCTGAAACATTGTGAATGGGTTTTTTTAGAAAAGGTAATTTTGTTAGAATATGAATAATTCTAATGACTGCAGTGCAATGGTCTCTTTCAGGTGGTTGTCTTTACCCTCTCAAGCAGAGCAAGCAGTGATGTGTTTGTCGAGCTCCGCGTGCCCGATGCTGCAGACACTGCGAGACCGTTTGCTGCAACTGGAGCAGCAGCTCTGCCACTCACTGTTTAAAATTTTCTGGCAAATGCTTGCAGAGAAAGTGGATCTGTACATCTATCAGGAAGTGGGTATCAGTGCGACCCGTGCAATGCCTTGTAGGTGTCAGTGACTGGCTTTAACAGCAGATGCATCTCTTTGTGTTTGTAGATCATTATGGCAAATCATTTCAATGAAGGAGGAGCAGCACAACTCCAGTTTGACATGAGTCGGAATTTGTTTCCCCTATTTTCACACTACTGCAAGAGGCCAGAAAACTACTTCAAGCAGTAAGTAGGCAAACTTCTGCTCTACGGGTATTTAAAAAGTGGGTGTCCAGAGAGAAATACAAGTGTTCTACTTAAAACCAAGATTTTTTACACAGTTAGTTTTGATCCACTCTTTAACTGTGTGGACCATTCACGCATCCTGATGTTTTCAACTAGGAAAGTCGATTCTGCAGCATGTGCTCAGACAGCAACAGGCTGTGGCATGTGTCTTGGAGTATTTTGTGCAGTCAGGATGTCTAGATAAAATTACAGACGGAATATTATGTAGCACAAATCTCTGATTGGGCCAAATAAACTAGTCAATGGTACACTTACAACACAGCATCAAAATCCTCATCTAATTGGGGCTGAAATCTGAGTATTTTCAAACCAACATCGAGCATGGAAGGTTTTTTGTTAGTTTTAAATTTGTGCTGCTTACATTAATCCATGTGATTTTTCCTCTAGCATAAAAGAAGCCTGCATTATCCTGAACCTGAATATTGGCTCTGCCTTGCTTCTGAAGGATGTACTACAGTCAGCTTCAGAAAATGAACCATTAAAGCCAAGTCAGCCATCTGCAACTGCAGCACTAAATGAACTTGGAGTTTATAAACTGGCTCAAAGGGATGTTGAGATTCTTCTCAATTTGAGAGCTAGCTGGCCAAATACAGGAAAATAAAGATTTCTTCAGAAATTGTTAATAATTTGGTCTAGATTACTTATTCCAAGCAAAAGCAAAGCAAATATCTTGTAATGCATTTATTTCTTTCATTTCTGTATGCTGAGAGATTGCTGTAATCTAATCTTACGCCTTATTCTATATACTTAAAAAAAATTCAAAATGCTACTGACTTGGTGTTGAACTGTGCAGATCTTATTTTCCATGGCCACCTTGCCACTGCATTTGGAAGCTAAAACTGTGTTCATCTCTAATGAACAGTCTGCTTTGTCAGTATTTGCTTTATCATTCTAAGGAACAAAGAGTATTTACAGTGTAAATGCATTTTTGTACAATGTGGGCTAACGTTCCCTATGAACTGGTCAGTCTTCAGTTAAGCACAGATGTTTTAAATCTCCAAATTCCAGGTAATGGATGTTCTGTATTAAAATGTATATAATCAATGCAGAAGGAAGGAATATGTCACCGTTTTCTTCATTCAAATTAAGATTGGGTTTTTTCTGTACAAGATTTATTTCCTAATTTTTAAAAAAAGTTTCTCCTTATAAATTTCATAGTGTGTGCTAAGTTTGAAAATACCACTTGGAAGTGCTAACTACCTTTACCTGTGGATTTGTCAACTTGTTGAGGTTGCTTTTTCCTGAAAAATACCCTAAAACCAAAACCAAGCAGAAGTCCAAAAACCAGTTTTATTCAGTGGTAACAAGTCAACAGTTAACAATCCTTTATTGTAAACTATAACCTGAAGGAGGAAACTCCGAAATACTATTTCAGTTGCATAAGAGATCTCTACTTCTTTTTTTAACCATCTAATTTTATTAAGAACAGCGATTCTTAACGATACTCCTCCAGGGCCTGCTAGACATGAACACGTTCTTGTCATTTGTCCTTTTCAGCTGATTGCTCCTCTGAAGGGTGGGGAAGATGAGAAAAAGAGAGTATTGCTTAACATCGACTCTTCACAGCTGACAAACCAGAAGAAAAACTGGGGAAGATGCCTGGTTTTAATATATATAGCAGACCACTGCTCAAACTAATACACAGACCAGCTCTCCAGCATCTTTTTCTTCCTAAGACAGAAAAAAAAAATCTCTACTTAGATAATGAGGATAATTAGTTCATTACCTTTCAGTGATTGCAACCATTAAGAAAAATTGCTCCTAGAACCATACCTTGACTACGAGGAATTATTTGAACTCTGAACCTATTTCATATCCAGCTGTGGTACCACCCCTGACAAAGGGCCTCACTGTTCCACATTTCTACAGCAGTATTTTAACCCCTGGGCTTCCCTGTGACCTGAGGGGCAGGGACTGTGAGAGGGTCCTGGAACTTGGGTGGTGGAGGGCATGGAGTTTGGTTCACCTTACAGCAAGGCAAAAGGGTCAGGCAGCAACTGATCTTTTTTTAATCTTGCAAGGCAAAGTGACACAGTCAAGCTTAAACGAGCAAGTCCTTTAATTATGTAGCTTTGTAAATAAAAAAATAAATCTCAGAAAAATATCTCCTATGCCTATGTACTGCCCCTCCCCCCAAACAAACCCCACAATTTCAATTAAACTTACATTCCTTCCTTGAATACATCCAATGTGACAGTCACATCATCTTCTAGCTCCAAATCCTCAGTGCTCAGTCCCAAAGTTTTAAGAGCTAAAGTTAACAAAAGAGAATTTTTATACGAGTTTTTGGAAAGACAAGTCTAAATTTAAAAGTGCCTAGATCTAACAGAAGGTAAACGCGTGTAGCGTAAGAACACGTAGCTTAGGTAAGGAAACTTAACCACATGTAACTTTGTCAACTTTCCAAGTTCCGGGTCCTGTGGGCAGCCGTGCGGATGATTCTAAAGTATCTGACTGAAGCTGTGTGAATAACCGTGCAAGCGACCAGCGGGGTGTGAGCCGGGCTGCCGCTGCACGCACCTGCCCGGTACTGCTCTGGCCTGATGCGGCCCTGGCCCAGGACATCCAGCAGGCTGAACATGGCGTCCACGTTGGCCTCGTCCATGAGGAACGGGTACTCGCCCTCGGCTCGTCTCCCAGCCTTTACCCTCTCCAGCACCTGGATCAGGAACTCGCGTGGCCTTTCTGCAAGGAGGTCAGAGTGCCCGCGGGCACCGGGCCCTCAGCCGCGGCGCCGAGGCGGCGCAGCCCCGCCGCCCCCGCGGCCGCCCGGCTCTCGGCGGGGCCGGGCCTGTGCGCACCGGGCCGGTGGAAGAGCAGCAGGGCGCCGAGGCGCTGCAGCAGCTCGGGCAGCCGCTGCCGCCGCAGGTACTCGCGGCTCTGCTCCTCGCCCGCCGCCATCCCGCGAGGCGTGAGGCGCAGCGGGGCCGGCGCGAGGGAGGCCGAGCAGTGGAGCCCGCAGTGGAGCCCGCAATGGAGCCCGCCGCGGGACGCGCCGCCGGGCCGAGCGGCAGCGGGCAAGCAAACACTGACTGTCCTGGAAGTGGTCACGTTAGCGCCGGAACAGACACGCCTCGCGCCCGGCTGGGGCACGGCTCTGCCGCGGCTCGTGGGGAAAGCGAATTACACGCAGCGCTTTTTAACACGTACGCAGGTGTTGAGGGCCTGTTAGTCTGGAGAGGACTAATGATATCCCCTCTGAATGCGTATAAATATCCCAAAGACTGGTGCCAAGAGGATGTGCCAGACTATTTCCAGTGGTGCCAGCGACAGGACGGGTAGCAATGGCCATAAAGCAAAACACGAGGAGTTCCACCTCGACATGAGGAAGAACTTCTTTACGTTGAGGGTGGCAGAGCACTGGAACAGCGGCCCAGGGCGGCCGCAGTGTCCCTCTCTGGAGACATCCCCAGCCTGCCAGGATGCGTTCCTGAGTCACCGGCCGCCGGTGACCCTGCCGTGGCAGGGGGTTGGACGGGATGATCTCCAGGGATCCCTCCCAGCCCTGAGGATTTGTTATTCTGTGTTCTCACCTCCAGCCGCGTCTCCTTCCACCGGCGGTACCTTCTTCACTTCTCATCTTTCCCCAGGCACAGCCCTGGTTCATCCCCACAGTGAAGGGCTGCCAGGATGATCCCAGCGTCCCACCCCCGTACGAGGTGCAAGACCAGTGGCCAGCAACTGAAAGTACGAGAGTTTTCATTTTAAAACCACTGTTGAGTCTTGCAGCATAGCCTGTGCAAACAGAGATCAGACAAAGAAATTTTTGACTCTATTAACCACTGTTAATAGGAGAACCATAAATTGTCCAACTTTAAAAAAAAATCTACAAGGATATAACTATCTGCCATCAAATAAAATCAGACAATGATAAATGAGTATATAGTAAAGAAGAACAGTATTCCTGTGAAAAGTCTAGCACTAAATATATTTAACTATTTGCCAAAACTAAAATATCACAAGACGGTAATAGAATTAATTTATTTTTTTCTTAGATAAAGTGGGAGAAAGGCAGCATCCAAAGCTGCAGAGATTGTACAGCCGTGTGCTGTCTGTATTCTCTGTTATTTTAAACTGACTATGCTACCTACTTTGAGTCTCAATTAGGGATAGAGGAACTGTAGATTTCTAACGGTTGCCTCTTATGACAGTTTCCAGGCAGTGATAGAAACCTCCTTTTCCTAAGTAAAACATTCCATAGTTACTCAATCCATTCCTCCATTTGTCTTTCTATGCCTTTCTGCAGTTTGCAAAGCATTAGCAAAAAATTTTCCTAAAAAAGAGGCATAGGAGAAAGTGTAGATTGAAAAGTGGAGAAGAACAAACAGGAGAAGAGCTGGTCAGCAGAAGAGAAATAAAGATGTGGGAAATACATTCTTGAAAATGAGAATCTAAGGATAGGAAGATTGACAGGAAAAGAAGGAGCAAGTGAAATACTGGTAGGTAGTTAGGTCAGTGTTTGGGTCAAAGAAACCATCATTTGGCAAAGGATGTTTCTCCTTTAGTAGTCAACAAAGATAACCAGTATGAAATACACATTAAAGCTAAAATTTTAAGAATAAGCATAGGAATAACAGATTTAAGCATGTCTCCCTGAAGAATGGTTCAAAAAAAAATCACTAAACAGAACAAATCCCAATTTGATTTACTACTAGAAACGTATTTTTAAAAATTCTATTTCACTATTAAGGAAACACAGTTTATTTACTTGAAAAATATTCTGATAATGAATCATGTATTTATTATTTACATAATAAATTATTATCCTCAGTTCATATAATGATAGTACCAGCTATATATATGGATCCTGAAAGTATGATAGTTCAGGATAATTTGTGAGGAGCTCACATGGGTTATTGTAAAGGAAATTTAACTAACTTCTGGTGGCTGAGAAAAACAGGATTTGACGAACATCTGAAAGTATTCTTATTCCATGATGAGATGCTGTTAAATGAGTTTTAATAAAGAACTAAAGGAGCAAATTATTTTCAGGTGTTTAAAGTGCCCTGGTTATATAAATTAGATATGCTTAAAAGGCTTAATACCTGTTGTGACAGAAAGTGAGCCTTCTTCGGAATATCACTAGCAATTTAAGCATTTTATCTAATTTAATAGGGCTAAATAGACTACAATGAGCCTTTAAGAGTTGTAATGAAGACAAACAGGGACTGCAGGTCAGATATGCAGCTGCTCTCAGAATAACCATTTGTCTTGCAGGGGAAAACAGGCAGATGGACATGTTCTTTCAAATGGAAGAGTCAGAAGACTGAAGTCTAAAGCTGCGGTAAAAGACAGGAGCGATACGAGCTGGAAAAGATCCCTAGATGTGCCACAGGCCTCCTGTGCACACACCTGCTCTTTAAGGCTCTACCTGCCTGTGCTGCTCCTCAGCATGGACATTGGGAAGCACTCTGCTAGGGAGCAAGGGTGAGCTGTAGGGATTGGTCCTGCCATTGCTGTAGCTGCTTAGGAAGAGCTCCACTGCACCTTCCTTCTGTGTGTCCCCAGGGACTTCCAAGATACAGGTGATTTTATACCATACATTTACAGAGGAAAGTGCTTAACTACAGAAATACTGAACTTCTGAGTATTAATTATCCCAACAGCTAGAACCACTTTGTTGTTGTTTTTACTGTACAGAACAGCAGAATAATTAAGTTGAAATTGTCCTCTGGAGATCATGTGGTCAACTCCCTTCTCAAACTGGGCTAATTTCAAAGACCAGCTCAGATTGTTCACAGCCTTGTCAAGTTTTTACTGTCTCCAGAATGGAGAATCCACAACATCGATTGCTCTGTGTTCCAGTGCTCAGCTACACAGGAATGGTATCAGCCTGTATCCTTGAATCAAGACCAGATTTTCCCATAGGCTCCTAGAGATGCAGGCTAAGCAGTCCTTCACTCAGATGTCCTGGGGATACCACCTCACTGCCCAAACTATGCCCAAAGCTCTGAGCACAGGCCTCTCCAGTTAAAACAAAGGCAGCAGTGAGTGTGCCTCCATCTCTTCCCTGTCCTCTGTCACCAGGTTACCTACCACATGTAGCAGAGCCCACATTTTCCTGCTGCATTCCTTCCATACTAATGTACTGGAAGTGTCCTTCACATCCCTCACTAATTCCAACTCCAGCTGAGCTTTGGCTTGCCTGGTTTTGTTTCAGCATGCCTAGGTAGTGCTACCCTCTAAGTTAGTCCAACCCTGCTTCCACAGTCTGTGTACTTACTTTTTGCCTCTGACTCTCCATTCAGCCATGCTGGCCTTCTCCCATGTCTGCTCATCTTCCTGCAGATCAGAATGGACTGTTCCTGTGCTTTAGCTAACTCTCCTGGGCCCTTTAGGTCAGTCATCTGTGGGATTCTGCAAACAAAATGTTTGCAGGAGACAAAGTCTGCTCTCCTAAATTTCAGGGTGGCAATTCAACTATTTATCTTCCTCACTTCCCTCAGAATCTTAAGCTTTGCTATACTGTAGTTGCTGCTGCCAAGGCTACCACCTGTGTCAGTGCTCCCAGCAGCCCTTCCTTATGTGTGAGCAGCATGTCTAGCGTAGCCCCACTCAGCTTGCTGAGCCCTTCTGTCAAAAAACTGTCCTTGATGTACTACAGAAGTAGCTGGATCACCACTTGTGTCATCCCAGTCCTCTCCACAAGAAAAAGAGCCTGTAGTCATCAGTCTAAGCTGTGAACATTGGGTTGTTTTGTTTTTTTTTTTCCTTTTCCCCAGTCAGCTGCAAAATAAAGGCTAAACCTGCCGTCAGAAATCATGTACTGAGCAAAATAAATCGGCAGTTACAAAAATACTTCTCGTTTCTGAGTCAAGAAGTAAGAATAGGTCACAAAACGCCTAGTTTGATATTAGAAAACTTTACTGTCTCACAGAAGTCCACTTCTCAGTTGGCTGAAAAGCTATGAAACTGATTTCCTGGAACTGTGGTTGGACTCCTGCTGAAGACAAAGGGGAAAAAAGAAGTTAATTGAACAGGAGCCTGCATTCTTTGAGATATACAGTGTATTTTCCTGTTTAAGTATGGCTCTGGGCCCATAGCTCTTTAAAGCACAGGTGCTTTTATTCCAGCAGTATCTATAGAATGAGTTCACACTGTACAGGGTGGGAGGGATCAGAGGTTCATCTACATCGCCATCTCCTCAGTGTCTCTGACACCCCATAGTCCAAACAGACATTTTGAGCAACAAAATGGTGGGCATGCAGTTAGGAAGCAGAAGTAAGGATGGATTGTGCATCTCCAAAGGTTCATGTTTCTGAAGAGTAACCCCTGCCTTTTCCTGTACTTCATTGCAAATCCACTCATCTACTCTAACTGGAGTCACTTCAGTCAGTACTTTGTAAAAGCAGAGTTACCAGGAAGAGCCCTTGTTGGTGTTACAAACACAAATCCTAAAAAAAAGTAACATGGAAGGAGTAGATCAAGGCAAGATTGTAAAAACAACAAAACCCCCAAATGCCCAAGAGACCAATCCACAAAACCCCCCAACTGATTATGGGTCAAAATAAGAGAAAACTAAAGAAAAAGGAAGGCAAATAATTGCAATTTAAGGGCGGGGCTGACCAGAGGAGAAGGTTTCTTGTAGGCTGTTGAGAACAGCTTAGAACTGAGGCAAGATATATATGTATATTTATAAATATATTTATATATTCTGCAGCTGTGGTGGGGAAGGCAAAGAGGTTGAGCCTGTGTAGTCATTTCCCAGTAGTGACATATCTCACTCACCTGTGCCACAGCTTTCCAAATCAGCACTGAGGAAATTTCCCACTGGGAAGGGATGATGGTTTCTCTTCTGCAGTGATGTCTCCTCCAACACCATTTCATCTGCTGCCTCAGTCGGGCTGGGCTGGAAATGAGCTGACACAGACAAAGGACTACGAGGGCTGCACTTGTGTTCATCAGGCCATTCTTTGTACTTACACCAAAAGGCCTTCACACCTTTGGATTCTGTAAATGCACTCTGTCTATCCATGACAGACAGCTCTTCTCAAAAACCACCCTGTGGTGTCACATCAACCATGTTAGCAACTGCTCCAAGTTAATCAAAGCCAGATTAAATTTCAGAGCTTCACGTCACATTTGGGAAATCGGCAAAGGGCACGGCTGAAAGTAGTGCCCCATCTCAAATCCTTCCTTACTGGTGTCCTTACCCTCAAATCAAGTTCTCCATAATCCTGAGTATTATTGCTGGCAAACTTTCCTTAAAGCTTCTCTTCTCCTTTCTGTAGGGACAACAGATCACAGACTAGAGCTAAATAATTTTTGGTCAGCCATAAACAACAAAACCCCCACACAAAAGAATCCAGCCTGTGTCATTTATGGTGTATTACAAAATGAGAACAAGAGCTCAGTACCATCTGCATGGATCCTCCAGTCAAAGGGCAGACTGGGACCTGCTGCTGAATGATCAGCTTTAGCTTTCTTCTACTTAGGAAAATATCCTTTAAAAGACAACTGCATTTGCTTTGAATAGTTGCTTTCAGGAAGTATTCAGGGAGTTAAAAACAGCATAGAAAAATTTGCATGAAATAAACATTCTTGGGTTCTGAAGTCTGAATGTGTTGTATGACTCTCCTCCAAATATTTCTGGAATCAGTATTTGGCATTTTTTCCAATTGTGAACCCTGACAGATTTGAAAGAATAAAACAGATCCTGGTTGCACACAGCAATGACTTTCTTCTAAAATAAATAGTTCCATGGTAAAAACAGAAGCATAAAAACAAGAGTGCAATGAATAAAGAAGTTACAGTGTGATCTGCTTCCCTCTAAAACTGGTGGTATTTAGAGCACGTTAGAGAATAAGAGCAGGAGAGGAGAGCTACAAGCAAAATACTTGAGCATAACCAAAAAAACAGAGGGGAGACCCAACTCCAAATATGAGAACAGTTTATATATCATTCCAACAAGCCCACAAGAGGTAAAAAAACTACTGATTCATTTTTGGGAAGTAAAGTTAGTGGTCTGCAACCTTTGCTGGCCACAGGCAATGATGGCAAGCTGCTAATGTATCAGCCATATTCTGTTTTCTTGGTTGTAGTTTTTATTTCTAATGACTGCTAGAAATAGCAAAGCATCTTATGAACACAGTGTTGCTTCTTAGCCATACATGGGGACCACTTTTATCAGATGAAACTTCAGCATCTACTGCTACTTCCTGATATTAATATTTTCTGCAGTGGAAAAGATTAACTAACTAACTAAACTAAATAAATAAAAGCTTACAAAATACAAGTATCTCAGAGTATCTCAGATCAAGGCATTCATTGGACAGTAAAGAAGAAATTCAGGATTAGCTTTTGTGACCTGTATCAGAAAGTGCAAGACATCACACAAAAAGCTGTTTACCTAGAACGTAAAATTTCCCTGCTTCAATTCCCTTTTCCTGTAAGGCAAAGGCAGCTTCCTATCTCCTCTGCCAATTCTGAGTGTGTGCACACAAAAATGCAGTTTGCAGTCCAAATTGTTTGCTTTTACAAAAGGTACTGTAGTTGTGAGCATCTTCCCTACATTGTCTCCAAGACAGTTTCCAGATACTTCATAAACGGAGCACGAAAATGTACATCTTCCTCAGACTTGCAGAAGAGGGTGGCTGCGAGAGAAAAAACTGCAGTCCTCTCTGCAGAGCTGTTGAGCCAATGAACAATTTAAGTCTTATTTGCTCTGTAATTGGAACAGGCTTTGCACAGAAAAAGAATCTTAACGCCTAGATAAGAGCTGCGGTTTTAGTATTAACAACGATAAAAAGACTGGTTATAAATTTGTACTGCCCATTGAAGTGAGAATTCCTAAATCTAGCAGCTCTAACGAAGTTAATTCTTACACTGATAAGGAATGAGAAAATGCATTCAGCTAAGCAAAGGAATTTAAAAATGGTTTTTCAGTGCAGAAAAACCTCAGTAGCTAGCTGATCGCTGCACGTGTCTCGACATGTAAATACAGGAATATTTTAGACACGAATGCCAAAAATAATCCCAGAGCAATTCATCCCTGTACAGAAAACCGGGTGGATCTTTTGAACTATCGTGCATTTCTCAGTGCAGGGGATCTGCAAAGTGTATTTCCACCTCTGGGAAGAGAAAGGACAGTGTTGGAATACACACCATTTTTGCTTTGCAAAGAGAAATAATGACAAAACCCATCTGTTTCTTACAAACATATAAATTATTTTATTTACAAAGCCATGTTACAAAAAAAAATAATAATAAAGCAAAAAACAAAAAATACAATCGCTCACTAGAGAATATCTCCAGGCCCGGTGTTGAACCATGGCAGTATCAATCAGATACATGTTTGTTCTGGTTTTCCTTTTTTAAACTGTAAGCCATAGAATTTACTATTTACACCTACTTTAGACATTTATTCTGCTTACAATTATCACAAGCATGGAATGAATTCTATTTGATACTGCTAATACGTAAAGGTGCAGGACAAAGAATGAAAATACTTAGTGTTACAAAATATGGATTGTAGAAAAGAAATTGGCTGTACAAGTATGGCATTTCTTTTTTCTTAGAATGATTGGACATGCTTTCTTCAAAAGTCTTCTGGAAAAGGTTCTAAAATCTGTAGTAGGAAAGCACAATATAGCAGGTGCAAATTCAGTTCTGTGCAACAACAGTTATTTAATATATCCCATGACTGACCAGCTATGCAAAACCCACAGAGTTTTGTTAAAGTGCCATGGGTCAACAGCATAACAAAATATAAGGTGTAAATAGAAAAATTTCTTTTTTTCTTCTTTTTTTTTAAAACAATAGTTCACTGAGAATCAGCAATAATAGAATATGCTGTATAAACTATTCTCTACAAAGGTCGATCAGCACTATTTACAATTGTTACATCGATACAAAAGAAGGCATACAAGTTATCCAAGTCGCTTTTTATGGCTGACGGGCCTATGCATTGCGTATGTGTAACAACCAAAGCTTCTGAGCCTCTATTGCTGGAAACAAATCACAAGGTTTTCAGGCAAATGGGGAAGAAAAAGAACTATGAGTGAATGCTACACTAAGAACGCATTATAGGCTGGTCCAGTTTGTATCCACTTTTTATCAAAAGTTTACTTCTCTTTCATTTTGCAGGCTAAAATTTCTGATACATTTAATTAAATAATGATTCTTTGACAATGAAAGAACACCACGGGATTTTACTTCGTGCTTAGCTTTCCTGAAATGCTGTCACAGGTGTAAGCCAGTTGAAAATAAAATTTAAGCAGCATTCAAAGGACAGGCTCCATAATTCAGCTTTCCAATTAAAAGATGCATGGAAACAGCTAAAGCTTCCTAAAACTACAAAATTGCTCCTTCAGTCACTGATTAGCAATATTTCTCAGAAGCAACCACTGAATCTCACAACCACTGTTTTCCCTCAACAACTAGAAATAGCAGTTCATTGATTACAGAGGATGACTTTGTTACTGAGATTTTTAAAATCCTGCAGTTTTGTAACTCAAAATAAATTAAAAAAAATCAACATAGTACTGCTCCTAAAACTGAACAAGACAAAAATTGTGCAAAAATAACAAAGATATGTACACATTTTTCAGTCTGAAGAAATGTACAATAAAAACATAATTCAAAGAACGTTTTAAAAATATAAACATTGCTTAAACTTTCCTAAGTTTCATACTGTTTCTGAAACTATACCGGTCAGTTAGCTCTGAAGTATAGCAAAACATAAATTATTACAAAATTAACACTATAAAAATTTATTTTAAGAATATTTCTAAACTTTTTTCAAAGGGTCTAGCCTTGTTTATAATTGCTTAAACATTTTTAGTCTTAAAATTTGCCTTAACCCTTCTTTTTTTAAAAAAGAAAGTAGTAATAATCTCCCTATTTGCAGTCTCTCGCCTTTCCCCAAGATGTAAATAAACCAGCATATAAGTGCACTTTTAACACTGTAGAAATAAAAATTAACTCCTCTGTACTATTGTTCCAGTACCTAGTATTGGCTTCCTGATTATAAAATCTATATTTTATTAAAAAATTATTCAGTAATCCTATAAGAAACACTGTCAGTGCAATTCTATTAATGCAAGCCAATCTGCTCAAATCCTGTCCTCGCAAACCCAAACTGCTCACTGAACTTACCAAGTGCTGTGTTCTTAAGGGTCTGGAAATCCCCCAAGATATGGGGATTTTACACATTGGGCCCCTGATAACAGGAATTACAGTTTGGTGCAAAATTCTGCTATGCATTGATTGAAGTATAGATTCCTTAAGAGCCTGATCCTGGAAGAGGCTGAACACTCAGAATTCCCACTGAAATTATTAAATGCTGTAGGTACAGAGCACCAATCAGGATTAGTCCCTAAAGTTGCAGTGCCCCAGCTGTTTGCAAATTACTAAGAAATGCACTCAATTTTTATCCATAGGACAAGCTTAAATACAGAATTACTGTAATTTTTATTTAACGAAAAAATTTGGAGATCCTTTAAGTAAATTCAAATCATGATCTGGATTTTTTTTTTTTTTTTTGGAATGTCCATTGTGTTCTGGTTAGGAAACAAAGGGAGCATTGCAACGCTAACAGCTTTAAAAGGCATGAAACATAACCAAGCAGAACGCACAGATCAGTGGCAAATACAAGTGGAAAAACTAAACAAATCACTATTACAGTTTTCTGTAAATTTAATTCTCTTTAAAAGCACAAATTCATAAAAGATTAAATCCATCTGCAGGACATAGAAAAGAAAAACCCTGTGGAGTAGGGCTGCTGAGAGCTAGAGATTATAGGCTGGTTCCTTTTCCTTGTTATGGAAGAGTCCTTATTCTACCAGTCCGGTTTGATGTCTTCTAAAAGAGAAACCAGAGCCAGGTTCAAAATCACACAATGTCTTTTGGTATAAAACACTTCAATAATGTCTGTGGCTGACAGTACTCAAAGCAGGAATTTATTTCAAGTCCCTGAACTAAACTTCCTCCCTGTTTACTGATTACATTAGACCTTTAAGAAAAGGAACTGCTTTGAATAAATGGCACATTTCCTTTTGGGACGGTCTGATTTTAGCAAGCTTTGGTGAATTTCATATTCATTAACTTGGTTAGCATTACAAATAAAGAGCAGCAATTAGACGACAACTCTGAAGAATCTTTTCCTCTACACAGCATGTTTTCATGCACAAGGAATCCTCACACAGCACACACGTTGTCACCTTCCCTTAATAAAATGATCTAGTTACTCAGTATTTAAAAACCACCGCATACTGAGGTCTTGAAGTGTTAACACTTTCAGGCACCTAAAAGCACTATGAAGACAAAAAGACTTGATTAGTTAAAAACCTAGAACAAGAATAAAATCTGGCGAAAACAAACTTTTAATACATAGAGGCACGAATAATTTGATTGTTAAACTACCATTCTATTAATTTTTGTTAAAGATTGAGAAGTTTTTGTAGGGAAAAATAGTATTTCTTTTACTAAAACAACAATAGTTGGAAAAACAGGCATGCTTTTATGTATACAACCCCGAGTTCAGGTCTCAAAGAGGGGCACCAATATTCATATTAAACATTAATTGAGAAGAATCCATTTGAGTTTAACCTGATGGAGAGTTTAATGCAACGAGAGAGAACTGCCAGGCCCACAACAATTCTTGTGATCCACCAGTCCCATGGGAGTACTTGAATGTCCTTCAGCACATGGAGCTATTCCTGTGACATCCAAATAACTACAGGCCACCTCCAGCTCACGAGTCAATAATGAGAAACCCCCAGTTGCAGGTGGCAGGTGACTCTCCCAGCCGGACGCGCCCGGGCGGTCACAGGTGCAAACAAGACTGGGTTTACAGTCTTTGCCCAACACCATTTCCCAAATGCCACATTCTCACCCAGCCACTCAACCCTGTGATGAGCTATGGACCCTTCTCCCTTCTCTTGAGAACAACAATCTTCTCCCCGCTTTGGCTCCCCCTCTGCACCAGCAGACAGCTCTGCCCGGTTGCCTGTTCAGGGAACTCAGTGGAGGCAGTCCAGAGGAACTGCTCCATATGCACATTTAGCTCGGCAGCTGCAACTCTGCTTCAGCTGCATTGTTGGAAGTCTGTTGTTGTGATGTATTCATGAAAACTTGCCAGAGTTTTCCAACTATAAACCCTGGTGTATAGCAGAGATTTCTCTGCCTACAGACCTTGCTTCACTTGGGCTCTGTGATGATCACGGTTATAGCAACACTAACATTCAAAATGAGAGCTCAGCTTCCACAGGAATACCTTCACTGACACAGCATATACTTGTAGATCCACTTACTGTTGCCTAATTATTAACACCTTTATAATGAAGTATTACAGCATAGTTTAAGACAGAAATTTATTTAGAGACTATTCAATTACTAGATTGGAGATAAAAGTTGCCAACAAAGCAGCTCAGATTTGACAGTGACAAGCATTTATTAAAGAGGGAATCATTATTCATGGTTCCAAATACTAAAACCCTGTGTAAGTTTAAAAAAAAAAAGCTTTAATAAAATTTAGTATCAACTTGATTTTTTTTTTGTATTTCTACTTTGAGCTCCAAATTCAACTACCAAACCAACAGAAACATATTTTTTAAAATAAAGAGTTTGTGGGGCTTAAAACAAGCAAATACTTCTATTTCTGAAAAAGTTATGAAAACAGGCAGCTGAAAAGCTCTGCAATGATCTCAGTTTACATAGAGCTGACACAAAATTTATGTTTTGTACTCTTAGGTTTTCCCCATGGGATCTAGGCAACAGATCCCAGCAAGTTCTGCTCCTCGGGTAGTGTATATATTATACTAACACAGGAGCAAGATGTTAAAACAAAAACAGTTTTGCTCTTCAGAACAGTTTGTCACTGGCAGTTGGACGACAGTGTCACATAGGAAAATGCCACTCCCTAGAAGTATGAATAAACTTTCCACTTTTTTCCCTTCAGAATACTTCTTCCATACATATATTGCTTTACATTCAGCAGTGAGATAAAAAAAAATAAAATTTACTGTTTGGCACTTCATCTCAAGATATGAGTGATTCAGAGCATTTTGAATGGGCATACAGTGGTGGGTTATCCTTACTATTCTTTTCCTGTGTATACATGCAGAAACTAAGCAGCACAACTTGGAATACTATTCATGCATAATTTAGCCAGAATACATAACAGAATTCTAAGACACTGGCTGTAAAGAAAAATCCTCTGGATTAATTGAGACTACACCTTGCTGAGGTGGGAAACCTTTTCACACTAAAGAACTTGATATGAAATCCTTGATAAAGTACTCAATTTGGAGAGTCAAATAGTAAGGGCCACATTAAAATAAACCAGTGTAGCAGTCCTCCAGACACATGAGGGCCAGATAAAAAAAGCTGAGTTACAGCATTTATTATCATTATCCAACCCTCATAGCCTGTTTAAGAAGAACTCACATTACACTTAGGTTAGTTATGCTTTCAGATTAGTTCCTCTGAGCAGCCAAGTGCCTCGTCATCCCTGTCCTCTTTCTGCTCTCCCTTTGCTGCTTCATTTCTGGTTTTTAAGTGATGTCCCTCCTGTACCTGGGGACTCTGCTGGGCCATTTTGCTCAGCAGGAGAAGTTGGGACAGAAAAAGCAACAGAGATTTGCTGCTGCTGCTAAGCCTCTATCACCAAAGCAACAGCCAGTGAGCAGCATATGAACCAACCTGAGCCGTAACACAGGTGGTGAAAAAAACCCCCAAAATTTGTAATTCATAATTCTTAGAGGAGAAAAAATCTGGAAAAAAAATTACATGAGAGGAGAAATCTAGTATTAGTTTACCGAAAGGCAGCTTCTATAAAGAATTCTATTCATAAAGAAACTGTATTTTAAGGTTTTACAGTATAAAATGTTTCAAAACTGCTTACAGACTATTTAAGTACACTTTTTAAAAAGCAACTTACTTGTCTGTTGTGTACTGGGTTTGATGTACTCGAAGGACTGGATTGTGACAAAGCTACACTGCTATTTTTTCCAATCTGAAAAACATTAATTGAGCAGTATTGAGAGGCATATTTGTCAGTTGAATTCAGATGCTGGTGATGGCCTTCCCTTCCCTGTGTAGCGTGGTACTAATTGTGTTGCATTTGCACCACGGGTATTTTGCTATTGCAAAAGACACACTTCAGATAGTCATCATTATCTCTCAGAGCCTGTATACTTTAAATAGTCTTAAAAGGCACATAAATACTGTTACAGGTCAGAAAATAATATTCAAAACAGTTGCTAAGGGAATATAAACTGTAACCCCCCCACCTCTCTAGACTGAAATACTGGTTTCTCTACTTACTGGAGTCACTTAGAGCAGCTATTTGAAGAGCACAATGTGCTCCAGGTCATGGAATCCTCCCCAAGAGATCTTCCCCACTCTGGGGAGCTTAAACCAAGTGACCAAGCACGAGAGCATGCCCTAAGCTATTCCATTTTTTTCCATATATCATTACTCAATAAAGCCAATATTAATCCCAAGAACCAAACTCCAAAGGTTCAAACCTGCATTTGTATCCATTCACTGCATCACAGAATTTCTTTGGGAATGAGTGTAAATTGTAGTACACACACATATATTTTAAAAGTACTTAGTAATAATACTGCAGTATTCCATCTGCTTGTTTCAACGCTTGGGATTTTACAGCACTCTGCAAGAGCAGCCTGACATAGGTTTTTCTACAATGACCTGTAAACAGGGTGTAGATATTTCTGTTCTGATACAAGAAGGGACACAGCTGTTGAGTCAGAGGAGTAGTTCCTCAGGGGTTACAAGACTGATAAAAATTACCCATGGACACCTGTCTGCAAATGGCAGATGACTGCAGTGTGAATAGTTGTTTACAAAGTCACTGACTTCAAGTAACATAATTTTAATCCTATGGTGGAGAGGTAAGAAAGGACATGTCTCCTAAACAGTGAGACATGCAGTAGCCACTTTCTTACTGACAATCTTTCTTGATTGGCAGTCAGGGCCTTCACAGGGGCAACTTTCTCAGCAGCACCGTTTGTTACTCTGCCATTTCATGTACAGAGTGAAAGGCAGCCTCTCTCTTCCTCTCCTTTCTCACACAGAGATTGTTTGAAACAGTGCTCTTTGTTCACATTCTATCCAGAATAAGTGTTTAAAGTTTTTATTTACAGCCAGTTTTGAAGGTGCTCCCATGGTGCGTGAAGATTAAAAGGATGTGCCTTTGCCTGTCCTGCTCCCTCCAGCTTGTTTTGCCTGTCATGACTGTTCTCTAGAGGATAACATTCTTCAACTAAAAATCTTGATTAAAGATACACAACCTTGTATCCTTCCTGGTCATTCAGAACATCAGGACAGATCTGCAAATCTTTCTTCTCTACATACACCATTACAGCATTCAAAAACCCCTTCATAATAAATACATGTCCTCCTTTTAAATGGAGAAATAGTCATGCAGGCTGAACAGGTACAGCACTCTGAAACGAAAGGAAGGCTCCCAGATGTGTTGGGTCTTTAATGTTGGAAAACACCATTTCAAAAGTATAAGTTGGAGGCCAAAACTCAGACTCTTTTTTTTCCCCCAAGTGTGTATTATAAATAAATTGTACTTCAAAACCCTGGTTAACACCTCCAGTTACTATCTACCTGATCTAGAGTTGAATTAAATAAGAAAACTATACCTGAGCCTATCACTCCTTGCTGTGTTCTAAGTCTCTCCACTCTGCCCTATTATATGAAGGAACAGGAGCAAGATTTTAAGCCATGCCATTTTTTTGGGTGGTATTTTTACTGTGACTGGATTTCTAGAACACAGCAAGTCAAACAGCACAGCTTAAAAAGGAATTTAAGTCTTGTATTCTTCAGAGTGTCAATAAACACATGTAGAGTATGTAATATTATTTGACCCATATGCTTAAATGGGTACAAATTCCATTTATGTTGTATTCCATACAGTATCCTTGTCACAATGACAATCAGCTGCCAGCCAGACTTCTGAAATACAATTAACTCCATTTTATCTCCTATTTTAGACTACTGCTGTAGCTCCAAAAACCAGTGGTATAAGAGGAAAGTGTGACCAACTTTTACATATATACATACATATATGCATGTATGCACCTGGTAATACACACACATATATATAAAATATATATAACATGTTTAAATATCTTTATATTGTAACACTCAATACAAATATTTAACCTCTTACTTAAACAAATATTAGTTAGAATTACATTTTTACAAATATTCAGCAAAGACCTCCGATTGATTTTTTGTGGTTTATTTACTTCTATTACTGTGCAACACAATGAAATACATCACAAATTGAAACAGGAATGACACACAGGAACAGATTTGATCCCAAGCGAGGTCGAAATTTGAACGCAGAACCTCCTCCATAAGATTTCCTGACACTGCACTAGCTAGAGATACAGTCTATGTCCTGTCAAAAGATGACACAATCCATTTCCTATTACCCATGTTTGTACCAAAGTACCAGTCTGTACTTACTTTTTCTTTCTATTCGATACCTTAAACCTCAGGGCAATTTAATCTTTTTGGGCACATGTTTCAAAATTCAGATTGCGTGACAGAAGATTTTACAGCAACCTCTGCTGACTTCAGTTACTTGAAGATCAGTTCTGATTGCAGGACACATTTAAGAGGCTTACACAATAGAAAGACACTGCCACTCCTCATCTTAAAAAGCCAAACAAGTCATCTCTATTGCAACTCTGCTGGAAGCAGGAAAAAGAAAATATACCTGCTAGGCCATTCTTTGAGACCTTCATTCTGTCTCCTATACCAGGTGGAGAATTCATTTATTCTTCTTCTCCTCTGCCATATTACTTCGGGATTGCTTTGCCCTTACCATCTTCTTTTCCAAATTCCACTTGTTTTTATGTGCAATATCCTTAGGAAATGAGAATTTCACCAAAAAACCAAAAAAAAAAAATTCCTAAGCTACCTTCTCTGTATTCTCTGAGGTATCCTATTTTCTATGGCTTTGTTTTCCAGAGGCCAGGGCCAAACATTGTTTCGTGTACACTGCACAGCATCGGACATGGGAGCAGAATGGAACAGTAGATCATTATGAAGATCGTACTGGCAGTTTTCCCACCAGATCTTCCATCACATATACTTTTGTCCTTATATAGCACCACTGAAAGAGGAGCCAAAGCTCTGTTGCTATCAATGAAGCAACAATGAAGTGTGTGCAACCTTATCTGCTGCAATGACTTCAATGTTCTGTGAACACATGTACACTGAAAAAGGTAACCAAATGTCCACTAAAAGGTCACCTGGTTAAGATTCTTAATTTCTTAATTTTGTCCAGTTTCAAACAGGAAACAACATCTGAGGTCAGGCACTTCAGACTCTACCAAGAGAAAGGTACCTGTGTTTTTCAGAAGAGATATGAAGAGGCACCTGCATAACATTAGAAAGCGAACCAGCAACAAGTTTGGGGAAAGAAATAAACAGAAATTCTCTCATCTTCCTGTTTTAATAACACAATTTATTTAAGAGAGATGAGAATTAAGAAAAATTTTTTTTTCCTAAAAGTTATTTATCTATTCTGGACATTCAATTTTACTTTCAGAGATACAAATAGCTACTTTAATAATTGAATAAAAAATCTCATAAAATATTTTGAGAAAGTATGTGTGTGCGCGCATATATATATATATTATAATATATATATATATATATATATATATATATATATATATAATTTTTTTAACTCTCAAAACATCTTTCTATGACTGGTACAAAACAAATACAAATACGTTTCTGTATTAACCTAGACAGTAAGTTGTGCCATGAAAACCCATCTGAAGAAAAGGTGGTATTTTCTTTTCAGAATGCATGAAATATTTCAAGGAAGTCAGACATGATCTGCAAAAAAATAACAGGAAGAGTCCCTTACCTGCCGAGAGATGGAGCTGCTTGTAGGATCTGGCACCGCAGAAATAAGGTTGGCAGTGCTCTTTCTATGAACACTATTCATACCAGGCATTTTAGTGATTTTACAGGCTTTGCTACTAGAACTAGAGTTTTTACGTTTTTTTTCCTTCTGATTTGTCAAAAGAAAGGGGTAGAGAAGACACTGCATTATGTGCTCCCAGGGAGTGGTCCCCTGAGTGGTGCACGAGAGAAGATACAGACAGATTAGAAGAGTCAATACTGCTCACTACCATGCTCATGTGTTTCACTGAGTCTGTTGAACTACTTGACAATGAAGTCCGTCCTGAGGGCTCCGATTTGGCACTGAGTGGGCTTGTTCCATTATTGGTATTGTGCACAGACACACTGTTATAGGAGGATGTTGCCTGATAGGAGTTCAACGTTGAACTGGGGTTCAGGACACAGTTCTTTTTGTGGGACCCTGAAAATGAAGATGAGGAAGATGTCTGCAAAGATAATGAGGATGATGACGATGATGAAGATGACGACTGCGGCTTTTTCTTTTTGTTACTTGAAGACTCATCACTCCGAGATGACAGGTCTTTCACTTTTGAGGATTTGCTGGTTTTTGTTTTGGATGGCTTGTGGGATGGGGAAGGGATGACTGCTGGCACTGGTGACACAGCTGATGGCGCCTTAAAAGTTGAGTCCATGATACTTAGGCTTGCAGCAACATGAGGAAAAGCTGTGGTGTGTGACATAATGGAATTTGTCTCTGCCGTTGTCACAAAGGCTGCATTTGATAACATGGCTGATGTCATTATGTAAGAAGAAGAGATTCTTGAACTGATAGGTGTTGAAGGAATATACACTGCACTGGGGTTGCTGAAGGGCTGTAAGAGTGATGCTGGAAAAGGAGTGGAGACATGAGCTGCTGGAGAAGGCATGGGACTGTCTGCCGCAGGAGGAATTTTTCTAAGTAGAAAAGGAAAGGAAAAAAAAAAAAAGACAGATACATAAAATATTCCATCCAAACAATGCAGATAGGAAATAATTTTCATTAACATATTCAAGAAGGCAAATCTAGTTCATTATAATTTTGATTCCTATTCTATTCTATTAATCACATAATACAGCAATTAAGTGCACAGTATTACAATTTAAACACATTATTAAAATTTCATTTCCTTTTTCCTTATTTTACCAAAAAATTAAAAAATGCAAATAAAATGCCTGACAGTGGCACCTATACATATCTTAGTTACTATGTTTCATTAATTGCATATGTTTTGCTTCAAAGTTCAAGTTGTGGAACAGTTTCAATATCAACCTAAACTCACAGGTCAGATTTCATTAAGGTACTAAATGAGCCAGTCTAGGGGGTTGTGAAGCTCTCAATCATTGAGCATAAAGAGGAAAGATCATCCCCTTCCAAATGCAGTGCTATTCCAAACAGCTCATTTGAGAGTTGGTTAGATGGGATTAAACAGGTAAATTATTGATTAATTTTCATTGATATTGAAAAATTGACAAAATAACTTGATAAGCTTTATAAACAGCTGTATACTTTTGAGAAGAAAGTATAATAATATTACTTGTGAAATTTTTAGGATGTCTTCAAATTCCTTTCCATTTAGCCATCATCTATTATTTTATCTAATGTAGCCCTATCAAAGAACCAGACCTTCATAATGTCTCTTGGAAAACTATTATGTGAACTTTTCTCATTATTTAGACTTAAATTTTATTCACAATTTAATCCTATTTCTCTTTTCTAAGAAATTGTACAGCCCCATAACTCTGCCCTTGTTATCCTCACTTACTGACACCTTTCCCATTTTCAAAGGCTTACTCTTGCCCTCACAGAAGTACAATAAAAGAGCAGCCCTGGGTGTACTGTTTTATCATAAATCAAATCCTAATTATAAGTTTTCTCCAGTATTCCTCCTACGGAGTCTGCCGGACAGAACACTGTTGATGGCACAGTTACATAAGGGACTACATACAGTCCATGCCACCAGAAATGAGGAAGTCCTACTGCCTGCCACTTGCAATGCAAACAAAACTGCTTATCAGAGCTGTCCTTCAGGTTTCTTTTAAAGAAGGGCCAATAATTCCCACCCACCTTTGCAAAGTACGTTGAGAACTAGGGATAAAAGTACTCTGTTAAGGTTACAGTTCTGAGAATATGGCCCTGCATGCTTGTACCTCTGGCCACAGCTGCAGGCTATAGAATAGCAGCCTCAGAGCCAGCTCTGCCTGGGGAGCACAGGGAAAGGTCAGTCCACAGGAGGGTTGAGGACAGCAGAGGAACAGAACAGGGGTTAGGCACTGTCAGCTTCCTGTGTTACACAGACAAGTGAGCATGGCTGGAGCTCATTAAAGTATTAGAGATTACATAAACAGCTAAAATTTGGGAAAACTTTTAAAATCAGATTTAGTGGGAGCAGGATAAGACCTGTTTACTTCTGGTATAAAATAAGTGCTAAGAGGTTTTGTTTTCTGTACTAGTTTGTACATGTTTTTTCAGATGCCCAAACATCTTTTCTCCTGACAAACAAAACCAATAGGCAACAAATTTTAATCTTCTTATATAAGGAAACTAAAATATTTTTATTTGTGGAAGGTGACAGACACTAGTTTACAAATTTACAAATCAGATTGAGCATGATCAGTCTCTGAACAGAAATGAAAGTGGCCCTTTTATGGCAGAACCAAACAGTTCCAAACTGTATCTCCTAGCAAAATGGCACTGTTATCATTAAGTTACCAGATTAGTTAGACGAGCCAAGCTTTAGTGCTTAAAAATATATATTTAAAAAAAATCAAACCTTGTTTATCTAATGGCTGGCATCCAATGAATATAACACAGTCCTGAGTGATATGAAATACTGCACTTTAGCATCATTACATTGGAAGAAGAATGCATAGTCTGTAGCAGAATACCCCCCAAAAATCAATCCTATCTGCAGATGTCATGAACTTTTAATTACTTTTTTTTACAAAAAGAATTAGCATCTATTTTAGAAGTGCAGTCTATTTCAATGGATCTGTGTTTTAAAGGCTACAGTGCTTGGAACCTGCATATATGATAGAGAGGTGCTTCAACAGTGAGTTACAATCAGAATTTTAAGATCCCAAAAGCACTAAGGGCACTATGGATTAAAAACTTATCATACTCCATTTTACACACAGACAGATGTACACCAAGTTCTTATCTTACAACTTAGGAATATTGCACTGCAAAGCCTTAATGGGCGATAAAGGGACATGATAAAGGCATAAAACTCTAAGCAAAAATCTGGATTCATAGGGACTAGAAGAAGTCCTAAATCTGACAGAAATTTACATGAGACTAGGAGATTGTTCTGTTGGGCCCGTATATACCTTAACAGAGAAGATTTGTACACATATTACTGCTATACCTTAATACAGAGGTAACTCTACAAATGCTGGCCATGGAGTGTTTAAATTTTACAGAACTAAAAATGTAAATTACCCTGCAAGTGTAAAAATCCCACTTACTTCCACATCTGTGAGTTCAAGTGTTTTTCTACCATGGAGTTCAGTGCGAATCGAAAATGGTCCCATCTTCTGTCAAAGACATAGTACCCTCTTCCCATTAAGCGACTGCCATATGAACAGAACTGAAAGAAAAGGTATTTTAATGATGCTTATAAAAACACATTTCTACATTATGCAATATTTATTGATAGATCAAGGAACACCGTTTTATTTGTATCACACATAAAAAAACTTCTTTTAAAATGTAGTTTTCATTATCTACAGCATAAATAGTTTTTTTAAGAATTATGAGATATGTGCATAATATTTCAGCATAGTGTAAAGTGTATTTCATACTTCATTAACGAATCACTGCCAAAGAAAGAATGTAACTGCTGAGGTACTTTTAAAGAAAAAATTCTTACTGCATCAGAAAAACAAGTTACACTGTTCTGTGTGTCTTAAATCTCATAATTTCATGACAGCAATAAAAGCACAACTGAAGAGGAAGAAAAGTGCAATGTGAACATCTTTAGTATCTACTTAATAAACAAACCCCTGACATTTCAGGAGCAAAGTAAATTATCATCCATGGCATCTGTGCTACAACAGAACATGGGATACACTCTTCACATTGCATGAAAATCAATTGGACGACTAGTATTTTGAGAATTCGGCAGAGCTGAGCAGTACTTGCACCACTTCGTCTGGAGAACTTCCTGAAAAGTCCTACTGCACTGAAATGTTACAATGAGGAATCTGCTCTTGTTTCAGCTCAGTCTTACTGATCTACATGATGCAGAGAACTGCTGCAATGCCTGTTTGTAGGAGAGACACGTGTTACAAATAATCCTCAAAAAATAAGACAACTCTCCATCATACAAGAGACCCAGTGACACCAATTCTGGCTGACAGCAGAAGCACTGATGTGGTAGAACATCTGTTCAAAGTACCTGTCAGCTTAATGGACAGCAAATGGTGACTGCAACTGTTCATTTTAAGTCTGTTTCAAAACAAGGTTAAACAGGTTAGTTGAAACCACCACCTAAGCTGGCCACCAAACTAGCCTCACCTCCCACTGAGCTACCACTAACATCCAGTACTACCAAGAGGCAATTTAAGTAGCTGCTGACTTTCCCCTGATCAGTTACTACTACCTGGCCAGGAGAGGGATTTTGTAAAGATAACAGTCTACTTGAGTATCAAATTTAGCAATTTAGCATGAACTGGAGGTGATGTACACCATCTTTTCTGACTTCACACTTATATGGACTAAGAACTGGTTTCACTACCAGTAACTGCTTCAGTTGAGAGATGCTAAGATTTCAGAGAAGAGATGAGTCAGTGGGTTTGCCTTGAAACAGAACTAGGATCCTAAACGAAAATGGCTATTGACAGCTATGCCTCACTGCTGAGGCATGTACAAGAACTGGCTGCACTTAGATTACTTTTTTAATTGTGAGGGCACCCATGCTGTGAACCTTTAGTTTTTAACTCATAGAGAAGCAGCCAGCAAAAGCAAAGTAGCATACAATGGTACCAAAGAAACAGGAGGTTTCTGCATATCATAGTATTATATGGACTACTGTAATTCTCCTTTTCTCTATAAGAACCAGATACAGGATTTTGTCTGACAGTCACTAAACGTTTGGGTCATACTTTTTCCTGGCGTCTGACAGTAACAAGTTCTTTGCTCTAGGGAATACAAACAATGCTACCAGTTATCACTATGTTTGTTTTATTCTGCATATCATATGGGAAAGCACTTAAGTGTATTCCTTGGCTCAATTTTTATGAGAACCAAGTCCTAAGAAATTCAAGAGTTCTTCCACTGCTTCTTGGTTTGAACAGTGTAAACAAATTCACACCGCAGAAATAATGCCACAAAGCATCTTTTACTACTTATAATGAAATTTCTCACTAACACAGGAGAAAGACAAAACCAGCTGCTCAAACAGATACCTGAGCCACCACCAGAGCCTTTCATTTAGAAATGATGAAGCAATAGTTTCTAAGTCCACATACACTCACGTAAATGACATTTAATTACTGCTTTAAACCAGACTATAGAAATGAATAGAGCACTACACTAGCCTTTTGCCACCAACTGCAAGGTACAGTTTTGTAAGAACTGCATCAACCAAGAGAATATCTGTGCATGTCACATTTATAGCAATGCAACTTATTTCAGTTTTGCAGAACTACACCCAATTTGAGGTCTACTGAGAGGACAATCTAAAAATAGAACTTCTGATTTTCTGCTGCTCATCCTGTCCTACATCAATGCATCATGTGTACTGACCAGTGGTCTCTTTCTACCTTATCCCATCCTTACCCTTTTCTGTTAAATGTAATTTTTCTCTTCAGAACAGTTTTCAGAATGTAAAGTCTTCATTCTTTATTAAATTACTTATTTGTTTTCCCGTCCCTAATTATGCAAGAACAATGGCAAGGCATGCCAGAGACTGACACATACCCCAAGAGGTCTGGGATGGTGTCCAGAAAAATGACAGTCTAATTTCTCAGATTCATCAGCTCCATCCGCTTCTCCTTCATCACTGGACAATCTGCTTGTGATATCTCCTCCCATGGAAGGCAGTGGCAGTTCTGGTACGTAACCACTGTGGTTTGAAGAACTGTTGCTGTTTATGCTATTTGCAGATGAAGGTCTAAAAGGAGAATGTACATTTAAATTATCAGCGTTCAAAGGCTATACAAACCTACCTGCTGGCATCAAGCATCAAAGCAAATGATGCTAGAAATTATCAGTATAAACAAGGACAGTAAAAGACACTGAATAACTGACATTTGGTCTTGTTAGAAATACACTGGAGGGTTGTTCTCAAGTTAATGTTAACAGAAGCACCCTTCTATTGGCTGAAATTTTAAATTTGTCATTCAGATCTTCAGAGATAAAGTATATTTAAAGCACAAATAAAAAGCAGGTATATAAAATCTTACACTGAACCATTATTCTGCTACTCGATTGAACCCAAGGGTCCAGTTATAAAAACCCTACTAAAATTAGTGTACTAAATATAAGAGTGTTTAGCTGACGCCCTCAACATGTACATTAGTGAGTGAGGTAACTGGGAGAACCTCACAGCATGTAGGTTTTCTTTACCTTCGTCTAAAAATGCAATAAAACAAAGCAGGAATGTCTTTGCATCACAGGGTATGATGATGCCTTGCCTTTCAAAAGTAGTTTGAAAAAAGACTAGAAGTGGGGGTAGAAAAGGTTCTCAATTACAGTCTGTACAACCAAGAATATATGGACAGCTCTGCAGCTGGAGGAGACGTCCACACTGGGCAAAATCTGTAGACGATCTTCTTCAGTGTCATGAATTCACGCTCTCAGGACAGAGCAGTCCCGAGTCCTCTCCGCGCAGGGATTGCTCACCCAGGGCCTCGCTGCGCTCACAGCCGCGCAGGGCCGGCCGAGCCCCGCGCTGCCCCCAGCGGGCCCCGGCGGGCCGAGCCCCGCGCTGGCCGAGCCCCGGCTGGCCGTGCCCCGCGCTGGCCGTAGCCCCGGGCTGGCCGTGCCCCGGGCTGGCCGTGCCCCGCGCTGGCCGGCCCCGCTGGCCGTGCCCCGGCTAGCCGTGCCCCGGGCGGGCCGTGCCCCGCGCTGGCCGGCCCCGGCTGGCCGTGCCCCGGGCGGGCCGAGCCCGCGCTGGCGAGCCTGGCGGCCGAGCCCCGGGCTGGCCGTGCCCCGCGCTGGCCGAGCCCCCGGGCGGGCCGTGCCCGCGCTGGCGGCCGGCCCGGCGGGCCGTGCCCCGGGCGGGCCGTGCCCCGGCTGGCCGAGCCCCGGGCGGGCCGTGCCCCGGGCTGGCCGTGCCCCGGGCGGCCGTGCCCCGGCTGGCCGTGCCCCGGGCGGGCCGTGCCCCGGGCGGGCCGTGCCCCGCGGCGGGCCGTGCCCCGCGCTGGGCCGGCCCCCGGCGGGCCGTGCCCCGGGCGGGCCGTGCCCCGCGCGGGCCGTGCCCCGCGCTGGCCGTGCCCCGGCTGGCCGTGCCCCGGCTGGCCGTGCCCCGGCTGGCCGTGCCCCGGCTGGCCGTGCCCCGCGCTGGCCGTGCCCCGGGCTGGCCGTGCCCCGCGCTGGCCGTGCCCCGCGCTGGCCGTGCCCCGGGCGGCGGCCGTCGGCCCCGCTGCCGGCCGGGGGCCGTGCCCCGCGCTGGCCGTGCCCCGCGCTGGCCCCACAGAGCGGCCACCAAGGCTTCCATGGGTGCCGTGAAACCAGGCAGGACAAACCAACAGAGACACCGCAGCAGAAACAGAAATGCAGACTGTACAAACACACCGTCTGACTGCTAAAATCCCCCTTCTACTACCTCTGCAAATTCTGCAGCTGTCTCTCATTTCACTCCAGTTTTGCTGCTTTGACTATAACACCTACTAAACCTGTCTGTGCTCCCCTCTACAGAAGGACTGTGTAAGGTCACTGCTTTTACGAGAATTAGGCAGAGAAGCACCAATTCATCTGTGGGTATTGTGTCATTGTCTTGTCACTCAAACCCTTCAAGGCCCACCTCTGCCACCGCAGGAATGGAACTTCCCTCAGGTTTGGGGGCCACACACAAAACATTGGAAACAACAGTCTCTGTAAGACCTGAGATAGCAAATACAAGAAATATCTCTCTGAAATAAGGACTATTGTAGTAGAAAAGTCCCAAATGAGCACCCAATCCTGACCAAGGTTTCTGCAAGAAATGAATGATGACAAAATATAAATATGAACAAAGCCTACTAATTTAGCTCTGTGCGCTCTAGCCAAAATTAGTACCAAAAAATCCCACAAATAAACAAAACATATGGGAAGTTTTCCAGAGGATACTTAGAATTCAGTAGATCAAATACCTCACATTTTTTTGCAAAAGGATGCCTTCGGAAGTTTTCACTGTCCTTCTGAAGACATTTTTTGTCCTTTCTAAAAAAATCTTCAAAACAAGGGAAGACACACTATGGATGGTTTTGTATCAATAGTTTTAAATCAAACTAAATTACACCAATTTTTTTACAACAATTTCATTGATGTAATTGGCAAAATATTTCTGGAGAAAAATGCTATATAAATGTGCAGAATTTTACCACTAATACCTACAGTGATTCATGTAAACAGACTTTTACTCTCAATTGGGACTGAATGACTTGAATATAATCTCTCCTAATTATTACTGACCATTTTGGCAAAAAATGCAGTTAGTCTGAGATTCTGAGCCAAAGGTGGACACTATTCCTTTCCTCGTTCTCAATTAGATCACAAGCTACCATGGACAGAGTTCGGTTAACATAAGCTAGCAGAAATTCTTCTATTAATATGCTTTATTGTGCAATAGCCTAAAGAAGTATTAAATGCTTATAAAACGAGCTGTATGAAAGTCTAAGAAATTTGTTACAGCACCTTCAGAATGTAACATTCCACACTGGACAACGGCTTACCTTGGAAGTACAGAATTTGGTGGTCTAGATTTTGCAGGAGATGTTACTTTAGATTCTTGCCCAGAGTTCACTGAGGATCCTGACAGAGAGTCTTGTGCTGGTGTGGGCTGGCTCTGATAGCTTTCCCTTGCAGATGGTGGATGCTCTTTGTCTTTTGCGACCTCTTTTTCCCTGGATCGAGCTTTGTGTTCAGCTAGAAGGATGTCAAACTGTTTTTTACGGCCTGGAACTGCTCGTCGATGATTAAGTGAATGAGTCTAAAAATAGGGTGGTTAAAAAGCATTTGTGTGTGCATGACATTGTTTATGAGTCCTCTATACTTCTGATACACCACTACTCTAAAAGATAAAATCTACTTCAAACAACTTTAGCCACAGTTATGGAAATAGAGCTGCTATTCCACATTATCTTTGATAATTTATAAAGTCATTATTAAGAAATGCCAACATCAAGGCTAAAACTACTTTTTGCAACAATTTTTATATAATAGACTATTGACTTACCTTTTCCAAAATGGAAAAGAGAATTCCAGCAATTTTAAGATATTAAGAAAATCATTGTAGCTTTTGACTTACAATGGAAAACTGATTTCATTGGATTGAAAAACATGAAGACATTTTAAAGCAAATTTAGCTGATCATCTCTACTGACAAGCAGCACATACACATACAAATTTCCATTAGAAATGTCTCACATTACAGCTACTTTTTGACACAGGAGTTATTACTATCATGAGGGTAGCCTCCAAGTAATTTATTATACAAAATTATGTTAATTTTTTTACTAAAAACTGACTATACTTCAACATTGCACACATGAACCAAAAAAGAAGCATCTAAAATAACACTTGGGCTTCTACATGAAACGTTAATGCTTTTTGCATAATAAAATGACAAGAAAAAAAATCTGTTTAGAAATATCAGTGGAATAATGCAGATGCTCTGAATCAAAGAAACAGAATTACACAAAAGAATTACCTGAAGACAGCGCCTGAATACCATACCCATTGTCTGTAAGACAGGAGCAGGTATGACCTCTCAAACTACTTGGTAGGATTTAAACTATAACAAAGCATCTGATATTTTATCTTCTAAGAAAAATACCTTGCAGGTGAGTGATCTTGTGCAAGGTTTCTTTGTTTCAGGATCCAGTACTCCACAGTGCTTATTTGGGTCAAATTCTCTTTCTGTTCGATGGAAGAATGGGAAACGAGAAAAAAAAATAGATTATTACAGAAGTTTTAACCAGAGTAGCTTATAATTTTTGCCTGTTACAATTTAATCAGGCTCAACCTGAACCACTGATCCCAACCCCAGCATCCCATAACAGTGCTATATGCGTCACTCATATAGTTGTGCATATTTTTGTCCTTGCATGTTTAAAACCATTTAGAGCAGGATTTCAGCCAAAAACTTCATGGAAATAAGTCTCTTACAGTGGAGTGGCCCAAAGAAAGGACCAAGCCACATCTCTGTGACTTCAGTTCCCTCTTTAACTCTGGCTGCCTCTGAGGCCATAAAAGACAGCATTTGCAGCTCTGTCTCCAGAGCTGAACTAAGACACAAATGGCATCAGAAGTGCTTTAAACAACATTTCCCTGACATACTTAAAAACTTAAGAAAACAACCCATGGTTGATTACTGGTGGCATTTTAAAAATAAAATTTATGTAAATCTGTCCTCTAAATCTTTATAAAAATAATATGTATGTTAGTTTTTATTTCCCCATGTGAAGGGAGGGATGGAATTTAAAGTGTGCAGAGATTATGAAAAGAGGTATTTACATGAGTTCTACTCATGATTAACATTAAAAGGGCATTAATATTTAATATATTGTATCTGCATATTTAATTTCATTAATATTTTAGTATTTCTATACCACAGCATCACCTCCTTTAGGTTATGTAAATATAATTCTAGGGTTTGCACTTAGAGCTGTAACAAAACTATGTATATACACTTTTTAGTTTATGCCATCAAAACCCTCTACCATTACCTTCATACACCTTGACAAATTATGGTGTAATTGGCAGACTGGTTTGCTTTTGTTTGGTAGGGGAATATAAACTATTTGCACAGTGATTCACAGCTGTGTTACAATGTTATGACAGCATCATATCAAGTAGAACAGCTGGAATAAGAAAAGTAAGGACGAGTAGCTTATGTTATCAATGAGCCTCCAGATAATCACAATTTCTAGCAGTTTTATGTATTCTGCTATCTAGACTTAAAAATGCTTATGCAAACATTAAATGGTTATATTATTAACCTATTAGCAGAGCTATATGAAAAAGTGAGCCTGGAAAAACAAGCTGGCACAGGTTTTTTTTGGTGAAATCTACAAAGGGACCTAAATATGTTTTAAGTAGTTGTAGTTTCTTTGGCATTTACAACACAACAGAAACACAAAAGTAGCTGTGTATGACTCAATATAATAACTATTTTTTTCTTCTTAGTAGAAGAAAACACACGCTCATGAACTAAAGGAGTTAGTTACTCCTGGGGTTTGAGTGTAAGATATTCCTATTACTGTTTCCTGAATGACCCACCTAAAACCTTCAATGCAAATTGCAAAAACAAACTAAAGAGACAATATGGACTAATAAATATGCCTTCAAATGAAAAGTCCTGAAGGTAATTATAAAGCTATGGAATGCGTTCTAAAAGTCACCAAGCAAGGACTGTTTTGCACCAACAGGGAAACACTTCAAAAATCATAAGCGCTCCAGACTGGTACTTGTCAGTAAGTGGCCCAACCAACTAAGACTTGTAGGACTGATTATAGCCAGTTATTAGGAAAACATAAACAGATAACATCAACATAAGGATTTATAAGAGGAAATAGTGGAAACCTCTGCCATTGACTGAACAACAAAATAATACGGTTTCCCTGAGAAACAGAAAATACTGAACAAACAGGAAACCACTTTTCCTGGCTGAACTGTTTATGGCTGCTCCAGAGAAATCATGAACATCTAATTGCCAGCTACAGACATGTCTGGTTTGGGCAACACACTACATGAAGTTTACCATCTTCGTATCAATAACAAAATGCAGCTTCTGACTACCATGTTAGGAAATGTGGAGTGTGGCAAGCTCGAAGACCCCTGTGCACAGGTACAGCTTGAGAAAGCTGTTTTTCTGGAATGGATTCCACTCCTTCACGTTCAGTGGACAAAGTGAAGAGCATTTGTTATAATGTCACCAAGAGAAGAGCATGGGCCAAAACTCAACTGTCATAAACTTCTGTTTGCAACAGAACAGTTTTTCTTGGCATAAGCTGGGCATCTGCATTCTTTAACATCATCCCAAAGAGAACAAGAACTAAGGAAGATTTAGGGAAAAAAATTTTTTTTTTTGCAGTTACTAATAAGAAACACTGATTCACTTATGCTGGGCAGCTACACACTTGTCTTTTGTGGTTCCACAAGCTGTTTCCTCTCTCTCAAAAAGGACAGTGCTCCTGAAAAGAGGGCAGGTTCATTCATTACACAAACAACCACTAGCTCTCAGCAAAGAAAAATACAAACTTCAATCACAGTCAGGGAAATGGTGAGAGAGACAGTAGAGGTTGCAAAGAAAAGGGAAGGAAACAGATGCGAACTGGCCATAGTTATTAGGGAGCTTCAAAAATTAACATCCGTACAGCTCTAGAGCAGCGGACTAGGAAAATCTTAATCCCTTAGCTGCAGTTTCATCCTTTTCATATGAAATAAATGAAATTTTGGTATATATCAAATAATCATCTCATTGACCTTCCAAGATCTTTTCCTCAGCCTTTGCACCATCCTGTATAATAATGCAGAGGAATACATCATAGTGACACACAATCTGTAGGCAATTCATCTCCAGTGCTCTCGGAACTTCTATGATTTGCATAATCCCTCTTGCATTACTGCATCAATACTCAAAGCAATGGAAGTAAGACTGAACAGATCACGAATCTGATCATGACAGAGGAGCTGTAAAAACAAGTCTCAGTTGTGTGTATTTGTTAACCATTTTAAAAGTAAACACATGCCTATGCAGGTGCTCAATCAGTCCTGTGCAGAAATTTCCACCATGTTCCCTAGCCTGGAAGACATTGCAAGTCTGAGCTTAGAGAAAGAACAGTGCCAGAGCCACCTCCACAGAAAAAGCCAGCAAGCTGTAGGAAGGCCCTATAGAACTGATTCTCCTTTATGAACATATTTCTGCAAGCACTTGCACAAAAATGTACAAGTATCACCCACAGCTCTGCAGTGGTAAGTGGTGACATGAGGAAAACCACTAACAGTTTCAATTGCTCAAGGAGGAATTTTGAATTGATTAACGAAATTAGCTAAATTCAGCATCTAAACTGTTACAGAAATAATAGGTCAAAATGAAGCAATATTCTTAAATAACTGTAAAATATAGATAGTTTTTATTAGACTAATATATTGGATCTTAAAAAGTAAAATATAAGTGTTGAAGCCGAATCTTAAGCTACTCTCTTGTAGCATTTTTTCATGTTGTTAAAAGCTTTAAAAGAGCAATGGTTCTGTTTTCTTATATGCCACCTTGAACTAGTTAAGAAAGCAATCAGTGCACTGAATCCTTTCAAGCAATGGCATTGTTCCATGCCCCACACAGCCCTAGCAAACACCTCACACTGGTCTGAAACCCAGCCAAAGTAGCAGTACCAGAGGCTAACTGCCAAATCTGAGAAAACAAAAAAAACCCACCCCAATATTCAGACAAAAAATAGGATGCACTCATTAACTGGAAATGAAAGCATTTATCTTGTACAACTTAAACTGGTTCACAACTAGCACACCTTCAGAAATCATGTGAACTAACTTTGTGCCATCTAATGCAGATCATGCTGCCATTAGCAAAATTAGCCTTTCAGTACACACAAGAAGCTCCTGTCCGAGTCACAAAGTACTGCCAGCTGATGAATAGACCCTGCACAGCTTCTTCAGCTGTAAACTCGAGTCAGTTACTTTTGCTTTAAAAAAAGCATGAAATAAAAACCCTCAAAACACTTTGTTTCCTTTCTTTCAGAGCAAAAATCTGTTTTCTGCTTTCAGAGGCAAATTCAATCCTTGTTGCCCAGCAGCTGGCATGGGTCACCTCTAGGGAACTCCATGGAAAACAATTTTTTCTCCCAGTGGATGGCAACCTTTCTAACAGAACTTCAGCCCTCCCACAATTTGGTGTTCAGTGCTTTGGTGGCAGGTTTGGACAGGGACCTACATCCTCAAAACTACCCTGCCTAAGGCCATCCAGGGCATTTCCCATTCAATGCCCATTGTCTCAACTCCATTCTCCTGTCTTCCTAAGAAAGATCAAGATCCTCATGCTAGAAACATTGCCATTCCCATGTGAATTGCAGGGGGAGAGGGGTGAAGGGAAATTGTGACTTTTAACACTCCCCCAGCATTTTCTGTATCTCCTTAAGAATTTTCTGATATCTAAAACGCGCAAACAAAAAAAGAGTCTTTAAAAAATCATCACTTGGAGCTTAAACCAATGTCTTAAACCTGTTCAACTTGATAGTGACTGAACTAAAGTCACCCAACCAAGGCACATTTTCCTTTGTTGTAAACAGACTCAAATCTCTTAATGGCTTGAAGAAATCTTCTGCCTTTCTGTTCTAACAAATTTACTACCTCAAAAATTTGTATTTGGCCTGTTGATCAGTAATTTCAAGTTAAACAGAATGTGTACTTTGAAAATACTTTACACATGCTAAGAGTGTGAAAGCTTTCATTTTCATACACACAATGCGGTATCTTACAGCAAAAAAATCAAACAAAACTCAGCATTTTACTAGCTGCATTATGTACTATAGAAGCATTAACAGACATTAAAGAAAATTAAAGAAAAACAGACTACCAGAAAAGGTGAACTGCATCACTTACCTGAAAGTCTTTTGTAAGGCTTGTTATTGCTTTTAGTGCCATTTTGGTGTTTCTTGTCTATTGATGGAGCTACAATTCCTTTGCCATTCAGAATCTTTTCTGGTGATGGTGGCACTGACTTGGATGTCAAACCAGATTTAACCAAAGTTGGAGCAGGTATGGTGGATGAAGAAGCTGAGGAAGAAGTGATGGTGGTAGTGGTTGCAGAATTCATTTTAACATTGGCACCATCTGCCTTCACTAGGTTAGGAATTTTCTCTAGACTGACTACTGGAACAGGAACGCTGCAAGATCAAAGAAAAATATTCATGTGGTATTTTCTGCACCAAAGATTTACGGTTACTTAATCCCTTTCCACAGATACAAAAACTTCAATGCAAGTGACACAGTATCTTAAGACCAGACTAAAATGAAATACTTGGTATTAGTATTGACTATTTTTGTTCAATCAAGCATTTACAAAACCAGGCATCTGTAAAGCCTGACAATGTAAAGAATTATGAAAATGAACTTTTGTATTTTTTTTTTAAGATCCAATCCCCTACTATTCATAAGCAAAATCAGTATTTGGTACCAAGCAAAACATCCCCCTTACAAATACAGACTCATGCCTTTAACACAGCACATACCAGATATGTGTGTGCTGTACTAAATTCACCATAACAACAAAGCAGTTTGCTAGAATATTAGTATTTTTAAACAAACACAAAAATAATTCATTTGCTCAGATGTGTCTGAATGACATACAAGCTGTGGAAACAAGGAGAAAAGAGATTTCAAGCAGAGAAATCTTAACAGTTGTCCCTTTAAAAGTATTAAAATCCTTAATGACTTGAGCATTGCTACAATGTATTTTAATAAAATCTTAGGCACTTAAAAATAAAAATTCTCAATATAATTATTGACTTAGTTGTCCCTTTTCGGAGTAAAGTTTGCAGTAACTAACTTTAACTCAACTACTACCACTGAGTATTTGTGACACTAACAAATGCCACCTTCTCAATTTGGCAGCAAAAAAGATTGAGACAAATGATTTTCGGCTGCAACAGTATTTTAACATTTCTGGGTTCTATCTGCATGAGGACATATCCAGTGTGTCCTGGTTTTTATCTACTCAACAAGTTGGGTATCTTGTGACTACCAGTTAATGTATAAATTATATGCCCCCTACTGAAAGAAACCCAAATAAAAAATAAAACATAATGCATGTATGGTTAGGGACATCCTCCCATTCACAACTCACACATAATTTAAGTTTTTTGTGTCTGAAAAATGTCACCTTTGCTGCACCTTTCTACAGAAGGAATGTTTAACAGTCGTGGAATTTTCACAATCAGAAAAAGATGACTTTGAGATGGCATTCTCCATGTGACACACTTTGGAAACATCAAAGCAGGGTCCAAAATAACAAAAGGCTTGACTTTCCTGGACTCCTGCTAACCTCTGTTTCTCTGTAGCTGATGAAGATGATAAACCTTATTCTAAGGGTATTTTAACACAGGCAAACGTACAAACATTGATAAAACAGTAAGTATACATAGATATGAAGAAGATTTAGACACCAAGACATCTTCTGGAGCTGGAATTAAATTATATAAAACTTCTATCTCCTGTGGTACTATAAACGTAGCAGTTAGTCAGAATACAGATGCAACTGCAGTAAAGTGTAGAGCACTGGCCAGTAATTAAGTAAAAAAAAAAGTACCTTACTCACAAAATCAGAACTGTATGAAGTATTTCAGTGAATGCAAACATGTAGCTATGAAAGGGAGGATTTGATCCTCTCCTTTTTTAAAGTGCTCTGAATTTATTACATTAAATGGCAAGCAAAAATTGCAACATCTCGACATGGGAATTACTTTGGTTTTGTCTTTAAAAAGATGGCAATTATATTTTCTGAAAATAGGAGAATTTTACATTAAGTAGTTCTACTATACATAAATGATATAAAAGCATATGAACAAATCTTCATGGACAGTCTCTAAGAACTATCTTATTTCAAAATACTAATATTCAGTGAAAAAAATCAAGTGTACTATCTGGTCTACTAGTGAAATATTGTTAATAAAAATGAGTAGGGTTTCTCTGTTTTGCAGTGTTCCGAATCTCAGATCTTAGGGCACATATGGATGGATCACTGTGATAATGAAAAATGCCCATAGGAGGGAAGATTGCTTCATTTTGTTACAGATCAACAAGTCAACCTTCATTATACATTTCACTGTAGTGTAGAAGAAAAAAGAAAAATACTGCATCATTTGGGGACATACACATTCCATAGGATTCCTGGTATTCTATAGTAAATTATTTATGATTTCAGAAGCTACAGATTATAATTTCTCTCTCTGTTTTACTGCATTCAGCAGTGAGGATCTCTACCTTAGTCAGCATAACACATAAAGATGAATTTATAACCAAACAACAAATTGGAAGGTCCACAGGACCAGTGACTGGAGTCAACTACTAAGGTCTTAAAAAATAAATAAGTCACAAATGTTTATATTTATATTTGATGGTTAGAAAGAATTCTTTTCCTGAACAGAGTTTTTTAAGTAAAAAATTGATGATTTATTTCAAAAATTTGTTAGAAAAAGAAAACCCAGGTCTTTAGCCTTTCTTACTGTATTTGAAAAGGAGTTTTTGAACAATAAGATTGTTTAGATTTTAGTAAAGACAGCTGTTGAAATGGACAATTAGAAAAACAACATGAAACAAACATAAAGTGAGGAAAAAAATCTGTATTCAGTAAAGACAAGTTCACTTTTTTTTTGACAAAAGAAACTCTAGTAAGAATAGCAGTATCTACCAAAAAGGCACTAAAAGTTACTACCAAAGCAAACACATCAGAAACATTCATCATTTCTTCTGCACTAAGAAGGAAACAGGATAACTCTCCAGTCAGGTAAAAATGCTTTTTGATTCCTTCAGTAAGTGCAAAGTGCCAGCTGAAAAATGATTGGTTTTTGCTTTTTACATAAGGAATTCTGCATAATGCAGCCCTGGGTTCCAAAAGAGTTGGAACAATATTGGGTCTCAGCATACTAATTTCTAATTGAATCTTGGAATCTTAGAGAAGCTAGCTGAGTACTGTTCTTGCATCCATGCTGAAAACCCAAACCAAAGTGTCTTGGAAGAAATATTGGAATAGCTAATAAAAATAAACTGATAAATAATAAGTAGATATGGTTTTCCTGAGGATCAGATTCTGTCAAAGAAATACGGTTTCACTTTTTGATGAGGTTACCAGTTAAGATGACAAAGATAACAATGAAAATGTTCCAGTTTTTGAAAGGCATTATAAAACACAAATAAGAACAATTTAGAAGCAAATGTTAAACAATATGAAATTCAAACCTAGTTTTTCTGAGATTTATGATTCATTATGAGTGTTTTGCTGGGGTCATTTTCAGCCATCATTACCAAATCTGACATGACCAAAAACTTCGGTGGACTTGAGAAATAAAGATAAGATTACTGACAACACTTGCTGATAGAATCAGGATTGAGGGGAACTAAATGATAAGTTATAAAAAGCAGTATGGAGTGTTTGGTAAAGTTCTTTAACTCAAAGAGATATTTTAATACAAAAGAATGTAAAATTACACATGAAATAACAAGCTGTTCAGTCTGCAGTGAAATACAGGTAAATAACACACTGGAAAAAGTGACGAAAATATTTAGTGGTCACAGTGAATAAGCAGTGTGAGGTTTTATTGTATTGTTGTGCTTATATAAAAAGTGGGAAACAGCAAGTAAGAAATAGTTTTCACATGTCCCTGGTTATACTTCCAGTTATATGGCTTCCAGTGGTGCTGACCAGCAGTACAATACCAATGTTGACAAGTTAGAAGGGAACCAGGAAAAGGCTCAAGAATGAGGATTACACAAAGTGCATGGTCACGACAGGCTTCAGAAGCTCATTCTCTTTTTCAAATAAGGTAACATTTCCTTCTGTTTTCTCATGCATTGTCAGGCAGTTGGACCAGATGATCATTGTAGGTCCTTTCCAGCAAACAAGAAAAATAATTGTAGTATGTCACAACACTTTTCATACCTGTAGCTCCTTTTACTTCTGGTTCCCTTTCTCTTGGCTTTTAAAAATTACTTCTTCCTATTATGCAATTTTGCTGGGTTTATATTTTGGTAATTTGTAATTATATTAATTATAAAACCTCAGCCACTCATTCAACTCTTCAAATTTTTGAGAAAAGAAATTCACAAACATTTAAAAACATAAAATGTTTTTAAATTAAATTAAAATCATAAAATTATTTAAAATACATTGATGTATTCTACATTGCTGGGGTTGCCTCTACAATGTACAAAATGTTTGTGATTTAATGTTAGATTATATGGCCAAAGTTAACCCTGCTGAGTTTTGCTTCCATGCTGCAACAGGAATAGCCTTAAATCACGACTATCTTCACTTTCTCAGCCTCAGTACGAACAACTGTATTGCCTAATACAAAGAAATAAAGGCCAAGAGATAATGATAAAATACTTTGAAAAGTGACATTATAAATTCTAAAGGATTGCCCACAAACCTTTGGGATCCTTTTTCTGTTTACAGAAAGACTCGGTTTTCTCTTTGTTGATGAAAACCACATCATTTCCATCTCCTTTTTTTCATTTTCAGAACTTCTAGCAGGCTAAACTTTGTGGAGGGAGGCCAAGGAGATCTGCTTCAGCTGGTTTCTCAGCACTAGCTTATTTCAACATTTTACCCCAATTTTGTGCTGCCTTAGGATCATGGACAGGTGGAAATGAACACCCTCTAGCATCACAGTACCTAAATCCTCCATGGCAGCACCCAGAAGCTGCGCTGGGCAAAGCAAGCAAAGCAGCATCCTTTGGGCAGGTCAGCAATGAGGAACAGAGCTCCTGGCTGCAGGAATGCCTTTTAAAAAGGGTAAGCATCTGAGCTACGCTTGCTAATTAGGATCGCTTGTTCATTATTCTTGTTATTTCTACTAATTCTTGGCCTTTTTCTCCCCATTTTCTACCCTTCTACTATCCCTCTTACCACCTTGACTGCAAACTGCAGAAAATGATGGTTTGCATTTATCTTGTGCACAGTGCACTGGTGCTCCAGCTCTGCTCCATCTCTAAGCACTGCTGTATTAATAGCGACAATGGTAGAGATACAGGGGAAAAAAGTCAGAACTGACAGATATTTCTGGATGATGTATTCACAATAATACTTTATATTCCAACTACAAGAAGGGAAGTATTAAAACAGCAGCTAAAAATGAAACAGTTCCAGATCTCTTTTATTTGATCATTCCAATCATGATTTTTAAAGCAGTAGCCATGGAGCAACCTGAACCTCTGGAACACATCTTAGAACAACACAGGACATGAACAAGAGAAAGAGCTACTTGGTCAGTGGGTAAGATGATGCCTCAACCAAAACTATAACAAATTTAACAACAACAGAAGTTGGGTCTACATGAAGACAGGCACAGCAACAGATAGATCTACTGGGCTATTCTGTTGCAGAGGCCATTCCCAAAATCCTAATTGTAACAACTAACATTTAATGGAGATGCAGTATAAAAGAATCAGACAAGCCCAACAAAGGTGGTTCCTGGTCTGAAAATCAATCATTAAAGTGATGTAATTCCTGAAATAAGCGGAATTGATCAATTTTTTTCTGTCTGAAAAAACTTATGTCAAATATATGCTCAGTATGAGATTACAATGTAACAGATGAAAGCACTGAAGACCTGGAAGCTTCTGAGGATGATAAACCACAACACACTTGGATACACCATGAATCCTATTTGCAATTTTGAGACAAACGTTTCTGTGTCAATTGAGTATTTCTTTCTAAAAGCTAAGACAAGAAATTCTATGGCTTGTGCAGCAGCTGAATGGAAGAAAAATCTTAAAAAATAATAAATTTGATTAATATTTTCACTTTAAATCAGATCTGATGGATATTTTCTAGTATTCTAAATAAATATATATGGAATAGGAACAAACACTTTCTCCCGTAATAGCTGCCAGCTCTCTATAACCTGCAATGATTAGCAGACAGATTTTATTTTTTAACAAGTCATGTAATCTAAGGCATTTAACACTATATTTTGCAAGAGAATTTCGTTGATCTTCACTTCAGACGGTTTGTGATTTGCTATGTGGTGATTACAGTATCTTTAACTACTATACGCCTTATTTTTTCCCCAAAGCAAAACAAAACAAAACTGCAGTATGATCTCTCAGCACGCTGCAAGAATTACAAAATTCTTGGGTACAACTACTGTCATATTAATTACCAAACAATCAATAGAACAGTACAACACTTTTAAATGGTTAAATCTACCTTGTTAATCATCAGTAAATATTTGGGATGTTCCCAATAAAGGGAAAAGGGATTGGTAGAAATGCTCAGTTATTTTGTTCTCTTCCAGCTTTTACTGACTGCCAGAATGACATCTGTTCAGAACAGAAGATATTGTTTATAGATTCAGTGAATCTGCTGAAATGTGGATATGTTAGTTGCTGTCTTTAACAGGATGAGAAATAGGTTTATAGTCAGTAGTGTTAACACTCTGAAGTCCTTTCTGATTTTCTTTTAATTAGACATATAAAAGAATCTTCTCTTGTATAAAATTATCCTCCAACATTCAGAAGAAAAAGTCACTATTTGGTCAATAATATTTTGTTTCAAGTAGTAAATGAGGTACTTACAGATGAGATAGCGCCTATTCTGCTATTCTAGTTAACATGTGAGTGTATAGTCTAACCAATCAGATTTCCTGTTTTCAGAATTTTGTACCATAATTGCCCACAATGCTCACCAAACTTAAAAAGATGGTGGGTCCAATTTATAGGAATAATATATTTTTCCAGGGCAAGGTAAATTCTACAGCTAGGCAGAAGCTGCTGTCTTTGAATTCATGCCAACTTGTACACGTTTCAAGCAGAAAGCATGAGCTATGCCTTTAACATAATTTGAGCTCTCGGGCGTGAATGGTTTGCATTAAATGATTTATAGTTTTAAGGCAGTTGTGTCCAGAAACTGTACCTAAAATCATGACCTTCTTATGCTAGGTATTACATAAAAAAGGGAAAGTCTTTATAAAGTAAGTAGATAAATCTTAAGAAAAAGGAAGTCTCACTATCTCAAATTTACAGACAGAGAACTGAAGCTGAAGAGATCTGTGAAGAACAGAACCAGGAACAGAACCCAGATCTCAAGTCACGAACCTAATGGCCTAATCACAAAACATCTTTCCTGTAGATAATGAAGACAAAACAGTTTCTTAAGGGATAAAATAGTGACCCAGTTCCCCTGTCTTATATATTTTTGTAACTCTGCTGCTATCATCACAGTCACGGGAGGATGGGCACAGCAGTCTCAAAGCCTGTATGTGTACATACATCACAGTACATGATGTAAGATACCCCCAAAAATAGAGATTTTTGCAGCCGGAATTTTCTTGTCATCTTATAAGGAATCAAACATTATCAAAATACAAAATGAAGTCCAACAGCAGCTGCTATTGAAGATAATTGACTATAACCAGTAAGTTTTCATGAACATCAGTTAAGCCAATATTAAGAACTCTGCAAAAATTATCCTGTTAAACAGCTTAAAAGTATCAGTTCTAAGGGCTGATAGTGTAATGGAAGATGAACCCTAAAGATAGCAAACTGGGTCAATACCTCACTTGCTATATGCATCTTAGAAAAACACATTTGATGGAACATTGAAAAAGTAATCCAGTCCTTTTTGCTCTTCCTATATATAATTTTTTTCTTCATTTAAAAATATCCCAGCTTCCTCCATTAGAAATATAGAGGCTTAAACTGTCAACTTAGGTAAAATGAGAGTATGGATTTTTTTGATGATTGTGATATATACAGAGAGGTAACTGTGAACAGCAACATCTTTGGTAACTATTATTTTGGTACTTACCATGGTTTATCCCGTGACACTTTTGAAGGAAAGACTGTGTGCTGTTTGCTACTGGAGGTAAGTAGATTGTCTTTGGGCGTTTTGAATGGCTTTGAGTTGCTGCTGACAGGGTTATGGCCACTGATACAGGATTTCGGTTTCATCTGTACTAGGGATGTCCTGGAATTACAGGCTGGAGAAGCTGGAGATGGGGAAGGTTTACACATTGAACTGTGTCTTCGTTCTGCAACAGAAAAGGAATGTATTTTACAACATGTCACAGGCTAAAACTAAAAATACAAGTCGAGAAAGAGAAATTTTTCTTCTCTATGCTAGTTATTACGATTTTCAGTCACTCCAAAGAACACTAGTTCATTACTGTTGTGAATGTAATCAAGCCAAATGATAATTAGACCAAATCAGCTTCACGAAGTGCTCTGAAAAAATGTAAAAAATAGTAAAATAAATGGCAATAATCTACCAGGAAATCTGTGAAAGGTGTACTTGGTGTCCCAGCTCTTTCATGCCAAGAAGAAAGGAGGGTATATAACAACTAAGATGACTCAGAAAAATGCTCTGTGACAGATATGCAACTGGTCCTATAATGGTTTATGACGAATTCATCTGACCTGGTTATTGGGCAGTTCACATTATGACTATCTTGTTTCAATTTTAATGAGAAGCTGTAAGGAAAACAGCAGGAAGACTGAAAAGTAGCAAAAGGTGTACTGCTCTCAGAGAGGTGGACTCTGCCTGGTACACTTGGTTATCTCCAAGCATCATTCAAGGTAAAAGTTTGGATTTTTCCCACACAGAGCAAATGGCAAAACAGTGCGAAAAACCCAGGAAGTTAATGTCTCAGTAACAAACGTGGCATCTGGAGGTCAGCACTGCTCACACTCACAGCAAAGGCCTCTTAAGCACTGCAAAAAGGCAAAGCCTGGCTGACCCTGCACAAGACAGACAGGCTTCAGTGAAATTGTTTATTCTTTACAAATCGTATCTTTCTCCAGGGTAGAAGAGCCAGTTCTTGGCCAGCTGGCTGCATCAGTGCAGCAAGCAGCAGGCTTGTGCTGTGAACTTCAGCACAACTACAAAATACTACAGGAGACAGGAGCTGATCTTTGCTACAAGATTTTTGAGGGGTGCTATAAATCTTGAACAGTCCTGTTGGCCCTGTCTGTGAAGCAGCCTTTCCCCAGCCCTCTGACCCTGCTGCGAGCCAGCCCCGGTGCTCCCTCGCCAAAGCAGCAGCGGCTGGCACTGAAGGGCCGGGCGAAGAGGAATTTTCCGGTCAGCAGGGCCTGGCTCATTGGCACTGACTCCAGTTTGCTGGTGCCTGAACACCAAGAGCCTGAGCACAGTAGGGATCAGGCAGGTACCCCCACAACTAACATGGTAATCAAATGTAGCAGGCGGAACGCAATCATGGACCGGGTACTTTGGACAAGCTGGAGTTTCTCGTTCAACATGCAGCAATTTTTCCAGGTTAAGGAAGCACCAGTGACCTGCTAACACATGGGAAGGTTTTTTATTTGCAACATCAACCCTGCACTCGCTATTCTGATATTTCAAGGACAATTAAGAAAAATTTTCCCACAGAGAATCAAAACATGACAATTTGTCTGGCATCTTCACAAGTAAAAACTTGCCAGTAGCAGGAGGATTCATCCATGATTAACTTGCAATAGGCAAACACCTCAAGAACAAAGAGAATTGCTTAAAAAAAATATTCCAAAATGTTTCTATTAGATCTCAAATTACTAAATAAAGACATTTTTTCTTTAAGATCAAGCATTTCCATATCTTCACATTTACAGATTTAATTACCAATGCTGGAATTTCCTCCAGATTATCCTGGGATTGAAGAACAAAACAGTCTTAATTTTTTTTCAAATATAAAAGTATCTATTCTCACTCCCAAAATGTCCCCTATCATTTGCCAATTTTCACCCCACCATACACTTCAGTGTGCCGCCTCTGCCTTTAAAAATCCTTTGCAGGATGCAGAGGATTTATATTCATTTCACCTCATATTTGTGGTAAAACCTGTGTAAGCTACACATCTGATTAAGAAATGCAGAGCTCCATGCACAGACAATTTTTTTATTAAACAATAGTTACTGTTTCAAGATTTACCAACCATCTCAGCACCTATTTAATCAATTTTAAGTAGGCTAATGAAACTTTGTAACTTTCCCATTAATTACTTGAGGATTGATGAAAAGCAACTGCTATGCTACCAACGAAATCAAGCAGTATATAAAGTAAAACTTACTGAGGAGAAAACATGTTTTCCACACACATACTATATAAACCTGGGATTAATTACTCCAATTTTCACCAAAGCTACTGGTTTTCTTAAGCCTGACTGCTTTCTAATAAACTGTGTCATCAATATCAGCCCTATGGATATGTTTGGAAATGAAATATATTACTCTTATTAAAATTAATCTTCTGGAAAGATGAACACTCAACATACTGATTATCTAAATTTATATTTTGAAGTCATTAAGTATCACATGGCATAGCAAGTTATTTTATAACAGTGTTTTTGTACTGGTTAGTCAAGCTAAATATTTGGTGCTTTTCCCAAGACCACTTTCTCAATTTATTAGTTCCCAAGAGCAAACAAGTACATTAACACTGGATTTTTTACTCTAACATAGAATATGGTGGAAGAGGCACTGTTGTAATTAGACAATATAATAAAGTGCATCCTACTACTTTAAGCAGCAGAAGTTTGCTTAAAACATAGGGAAGGAAAAAAATACTTATTTTAGCTGGGTGTGTCAGATTGGTGGCCATTCTTGTGATCAGAACCAACTGCTATAATCAGCATTTCCTTTTACCTCCTCAAACTCCCCTCTTCCCCCAAGACACGGCTACAGAAAGTCTTCCACCTTTTAGACTGACTCCAATATGCATTTGAGTATCGCCAGCATTACCCAGCTTTTCTTCAAATTTCTTAGAATGGAAATGGAAACTGTAAAGTTATACAGGAGAAAAATGTAAATAGCCAGTGCCACAGAACCAGAGGTGTTCTGAGACACGGCCTGGACAGGCAAAATCTGCGCATTTCTTCACAGAAGTTCATGTCACTTCAACGTCAGCAGAAGAAGATGGCAGCGACACCTTGCAAGCATGGCACAGTGGAGAGCTGGAAGAGTAATTCCCTCCAAAGGGGCAGAAAATCCCGTTTGAGCTGGGAAAGCATGGTTGCAAGAGGCTGTATTTGACAAAGGGGTGAATTCTCAGACAAATCTCGATGGTGAGGGCATAAATTGTAACTAAATATTGGTATATTCATTCTCAAGAACTACCAAGTTGCCTCTCAATTCTTCATTCCTTACAATGTATGTGGTAGTCAATCACCCTTAGACACTGGTAATACGTTTCAGAGAAATAATGGAAATATATGACAAAAAAAGAAGGCCATCAGCTGTCAGAATCAACTGCTTAAACCGGGATGGTGGTGGCCTCCTCTATCAAATTGACTTTTGTGGTCAAATATGTTTTAAAATCTTTTTACTAATTTGTCTGTTCCTATTTTACTTATATACAAGGAATGACACATAATGTACAAATCTACTATTATACAGTCTATGCAAAAAATAAATGTGTGAATAGAAGATATTTGCACATCAAAGAGTTGTGGTAAAATTAAACATTCACATACTAACGTATCAGAAGACAATCAGCTATCTGTGTACCACTTTCTACGCTCGTTTGCTGTTCATGTGTAGACAGATTAGATCCAGTAGAGCAGGTGAACTTGTATTCACACAGCTGTCCCTGTTCATATATAACACTGACCCAACCAGTGGACATTGATGAAACTAAAGAAGAATTAAAGTTTTTGCCCCCAAATGATAAAATGCAGCAAGGCAACTAGAAAACCAGTTATCATCACTGATAAGCTATTAACCTAAATTCTGCACACTTTTCAGCAATGCTACAGATGTGTGCTCCAGTTTAAAAGAGAATTCTTCTGATTCATTTAAATACTTCCAAATGGATTCTTATATTACCCATAAATAACAACACATATTTTGATTTGTTTCTAAATACCAGGTTCTGTCAAATCCAAGAGCACAGGAGCACAATCAAAGTTACAATCCTCTTTACCACATAAATCCTTCTGCAACCTCTCAGCTGTCTCAGCGCAGCCACTGGAAGTGACAAGCAGCGTGTGACTTCTGCTGTCAAACAGTTAACTTATTAATGGCATTAATCTCAGAGGAAAGTTTAACACTCTCACTGAATTACCTCACTTTCTATAGAATCAATTTCAGATCTCTGAAACTGTTACTTTTTCTATTCAGCGGCAAGTGTCTGAAAGCCTGGAGCTCCATGTAGTTCTAAGGCACATAGCAAACTGCATCAGTAGCATTGCAAATGATCTTAAACCATTCCAGGAGATTCTCCATGTCCTATGGAAACATGGATATAGTCCAACTTTCTCAGCCAAATCTGAATTGTTTGTAGACGTGAAGTTCTTATGTTGTTGGAGACCTAACAGTCCCTGAATCTCCAGAGCTTCTCTCCTATGCCGTTATACTCCATTTTTGATCCTCCTTCCTGCCTCCTGCACAATGCAATGCCCTGCCTTTCCCCAAATCTCTGCTGCAGCTGCCAAAGTCCTCTAGGTCTGCCTTTAAATCCGTAATTCCACTGGATCCTCTCTGATGGGTCACCAGGGAATACTAGCAGCTGTTTTGCAGGAAACACCACATCTCCTTCTAATCATAAGCAAAAAAAGCAAAGCAATAGAGGGGCAGGCAACACAAGCTCCAGAGCCACAGGCACAGCATGTGGGAAAATGAGGCAAAACCACATTCTGAGTAGAAAGCCTCGTTTCAAATTTTTGCCTCAACTCTTATACACAAGCTCAAGCACTCACTTTGCTCACAGCAAACCTTACAATGACACTACAGCAAATATGATGCCGATAAAATATGTCAAACATAGCAGTTTCCTACCAAAAAAACATCATTATGTGATACTGAAACTGCAGACATCTCTAATCTGGACTAGAAACAAAAACCCATTTCTTAGTATACCTCACCTGCATCCACATTCTCATCCAACATGTGCTACTCAAATTTGATCAAATCAAGTGGAAAGTCTTTGCCCAGTTAGTGCCTTCTCCATCACTATGACAGACAATCATGGAAAACATAATGATACAGTTTGAGCATAAAGAAAGATATGTCTTTCAGTGCTTTTTTTTTTTTTCAGGTATTTGAAACAAAACAAGAAAACAATCCCCTTCATGTTGTCATTAGAGAGACATTAAAACTCTGTCAGCACGAGTCATTTTGAAACATTATTCTTGTTTAGCATGATCTGACTTCCTGTGTACAAGAGGCCCAAAGCAAAAATCAATTTTAGGTTGACCATGAATAAATCAGAGACCCAGTGTTATGGATTATAGCTTTGTATTATACTTGGTAAAAACAAACAAAATTTAATTGCTAAAACTCAGAAAGGTAAGAAAGTTATTTACTGCTAGTAAACATTTATAGAATAATAAAAGTCCTTTTTAAGCTTGTATTCATCACAACACTTGAGTTCATAGTCCTTTTACTTGGAATAGCATTAAGTAACTGATACAACTCCCTTAACATAATATGAATACTGTTACTCCCCATTTACAATATTGAAGCAGATAGTACTGAAATTTAGTATCTCATAGTCTTGTTGATGATGTTACTCATGGAAACTCATACACTTCCTATGCACAAATTACAGTTTTTCTCTTTACATTATATCCTGAGGTGCTTTGTTGCACAGCCTTTCACTGTGCAAAGTTGAGCAATTTCAATAAATGGTAAATGAAACCTACCACTTTTTACTGATCCCAGTTCAAAGTTTGCAGATGTACTTGGCATTAATCCTAATAAAACCAAAACAGAAAAACACATGCCCGAAAAGCAACAGCCAGTGACCAGAAAATGATCAACCTAGACTCTTGCAGAAATGTGTCATCCTGCAGGAACTGGCAGCTGGTTCATAACAAGAATTCATAAACACCTTGTAAGCACTTTCATTTTGCAGCCACAGTCTGAAAAACACTAGCAAAACCTGGTACGTGAGGTAAAACAAAAATAAAACTATATTTGATGTCAGCAAACTAAAGCATAATGTTGCAAGATTGAAGGATAACTTTACCAGCTTTTTTGACAAAACACTATTCCAAGTCCAGCTGAAAAAGTTTGGAAATAATATCCACAAACCGTTCCGCCCTTCTTGCACTGCGCACTGGAAAGGAAACAGCACAGTCGGTTTCATTTTGATACTTCTTGTAAACTGACAAAGGAAATAAACTGCCAGCTCCAACCCCCAGACTGATCCACTGCATAAAACACTACTCAACAATCACAAGCTTCATTCCAGGTCAAATGACATAATTGGGAAATTATCAAGTGCTAAAATAACCACCGTTCTGCTGGTGTTTATTTACAATAAACACAAGCTTTGCTTTCTGACAGAAACTCACTAAAACGATTCTCCATTTCACAAAGTCTACAAGTGAGTAGGATCAGCAAAATTATGCAAAACATCCTGCTAGAAGAAGAAATGTAAACTGAGCCACTTACAGAGAGGAGCAGGCTGCCAACTTAATCTGATTCTACGACGACTGTAAACATGTACTTTTGGAACGTGAAGCGATTCACATTGCCACAGATGCCGTCAGAGAAACACAGCAGCGTGATTAGGTATTCTGCACACGGGGAGAAATCCGGCAGATGACCTGCTGCAGCAAAGACCAGATCTGGGCTCGCACACACCAACTGTTTTGACTACAGCCACTTGTTAAGCACCAAGTTTCGGTCCTACCAGTTGGACACCAGAACTGAACTCGTGCCAAGAACAACATGAGCTGAAAAGGGCTGCAGGGTTTTTTTTCTTTTTTCTTTTTTTATAACTGTTGATACAACTCAAGTAACTGCAGAAATGAACCAAGGTGCAAAATTAAAAGCAAAACCCACAAGTGTATATTTAGAAGAAGACGCTCAATTTTTACTTCCTTGATCCAGGAAAAAAAAGAGAGTGCTTGTGTATAACATAGTAGGATGAACCTGATGTTTTCCTGGAAATTCTTTTTTTTATGGCATAACCTGTCTTTTGTCAGGAAAATTACAAAAGACATGAGAAATAATCTCTAGACTATCACTACTTCACATTTACATGGCCAAATATTCTAAAAATAGCAAAATTCCATAAAGAGCCACACACAACACTTCCCAGAACGCTATTATTCCTCTTGAGTAAAAAGCATGAAAAGAAAGAAGGGTCAAATGGAACTCCAAAAAAATGCTTCCAATAGTGCAATTAATTATCCTAAATGTAAACCTGCCTGCTTCTTTTATAAGGATTTTGAGATATAAATATGAAGCTCCAAGGTATCACTGAAGTATCAGACAGACAGGAAAACAACAGAAATGTGAATAACCTGCCCTGATGACAATGTCAGTCTTCACATCATTGAGCAGGAAGACCTAGATTTAACTGTTTCTATAGCTATAAAAGGGGATATTAATGATTTAGGGTATTAACTTGATTAAAATAGGAATTGAAGACTTAAGTAGGAATTCATCACTCCTGTAATGACACAATTCCACACGTGTAACCAGCATTTGCCACCTGACACATTGCTACTGCAGAAAAAAATGACAATTTTCAACACTATATTTCTCAGCTCAGCAAGGCCAAAAATCCCCAGGCAAAAAAGAAGTAACAGAGCAAGCAAATCTTGGCTACACACTTTTTTGAGTGACAGCCTACCAAAGAAAAGCAAGGAAAGCTTATACAGACAAATTTCACATTCTGATGGAGGAGATGCTCAGCTAAGTCCAACGTGAAATGAGAGTCTGAGCTAAATACCACCTCAAAACTTGTGGTGGTACACTGCAAGGACAGGCCTCGCCATCTTTTTGCACTGGTATCTTACCACCTGCTGACCCACATTCCCACCATTTTTGTACTCAGAGCATGGAAATGCATTATCAGCCCTAAACGTAGGACAGACACATCAGGTGAAATACTAAAATATTTATAGCAATCAAGCCACTTTACTCTCAAAGATAAATACTGCCCACATACCAGAATTTTGTGGGTGATTTTGTGTGTGAAGAGAAATCTTTTATTTGGCTAAATGGACAAAGTTATAAACAAATCACCTATTCATTTATTCAAACACCTGACTTAAATAATTACACTCCAGATTGTTGCAAAATAGAGGAAAATTTAGTATTGTCATCCTCTCATGCTCTGTACCACGTAACAGACCTGTTTCCTCAGGCAGATCTTCCACATTCAAGGTCATCTAATGACACATATTTTTATTTATTTATACTTATGAGGTAAAATATTTCACGGTATCTCTACTTCCATCTTTAATTATATTTACATAACAATAAAAAATAAAGTAATTTATGTACATTATTGCTTTAAGAACTAATTGTTTCCCCCATCTATCATAAACTAAAAATGTTTAATGTTTCTTTAATGTTTCATTTAATTAAAAAATACATAATATAATTTCTTTTTACTGTTAAGAAAAGATAAGCCATTGCAGAGTGAGATGAGACTACTGAGGTGGTTTGGAAAAAAACAATGCTCTACTACAACTCTGAAAAAACAGGTTATCATTTTTCTTCATCTGGCTCTGTGAAAAACATAGCCACCAGATTTTATTCAATATCAAGATCACATATCACTATCTCATTTTATCATTCCGTACAAATAACTTCTAGAGAAACAGTAACTTCCCTGAAATTAGCCCAGAATAACATCTTTGCCGGATTTGCTTATAATCTGTTGTTTAAACCTTCTGGATTTTTCTGTTACTTGGGATCCAAACCCAGCACCTGGTGAATCAATGTATTTCTTAACAAGCTGGTTTTTCAGCCCAGAAATAATGTTTTTTTTTCCTAAAAATACAGTTTTGAATGGCAAATTACTCCATTTCTGTTACCCCTAGCTTCTTTGTCCCCCAGCAGCCTCATAATTTCATCCTGTATCCACGATCCTTTGTCCCTCTCCCCAAAGACACGGGATAAGCTCTGCTTGGTCTGCAGGTAGACATGTGCCAGCTGTCAGTACAAGCTGCAAACGTGCTACTGCCACATGGAATTCTGTTCTCTGGGCTACATTATTTAAGCTGTCTCCTCACAGTTGCTGATTTTCACAAGACTGCTGAAACTTTGGATTTTTGAACCAAATTAGCAAGCAGCTAAAAATTCTCAGACAAAATAGAAAATAGATACGATCACATAAGGTATATTGCCATTATTATTTTTATTACTAGTAGCATTATTACAATAATAACAATATTTTAGGAAATCCAAGCTAAAATCTAAATATTGTGGTTTTTAACTTGCTTTTCTGTTTTTGTCACTCCTCAGGGGTATTCCAAGACATCAAATTAATTCCCTTGGGATATTCTGACATAATTTCAAAAGGTCTGCCCAGCTAGGGACACTGTTTAGTTTTGAAAATTGAATGAGCCTACATTTAAGTTTCAATTTGCTTTATCAAAATCTACTACAAAAGCAGCATAACTGTCACTTCAGAGTATCTCCTCATTCCAGACATTTTAGATAAATCAGTTCACTCATCTTTAAGCACGTTATTTGCCAAAGGTAAGAAAATGTATTACTTAGAATGCTGCATGAATAACCACAAGTGATAACCCCTCAATACACAGCCTCCAAAGTGAATGTGCAAAACAATTCCTGAAGAGGTCACTTGCTCATGTTTCACTCATTACATACAATAGCTCTTACAAACAAGAAACCAGACTCTTCACCTTCTACAGAAAAAAACCTCACGAGACATTACTGAAAAACATACCCAAACACAAAAGTGGGTTTGTAGGGCATTTTTAATCTGTTCCTCTCCCTTTAAAAAACTCTTTAGTTCTGTATTTATATACAGTTTCCCAATTCTAAAGTTGGTTTTCACTTTAACTTGCATCATTTATGACTTCTAACTGTGCAAACTAAAGAAACTCAGACCTAACTGCACATGAATTAAATAAATGCAAATCAACCTCTGAGAGTCCAAGTGACTACTTCATATTCTGTCTCTTCATGCACCTCTTGACCATTCATCACTGCAATGAACTTCTCATGCTATGAATTACTTCTTCTGGATAAACTATTTCTCCATTCATAATTTAAAAAATTTCCCATTATTGCTTGTAATGAAACTTTTTTATGTCTACAAAATTAAATGTCTCCTATATGTATATATAAAAGATTTTTTCTCTGATAGGAATTTGCTCATTTTTTTTTCAAGTTGAGTCTTCCAAAGTCTGTTGAAGTATGGTCAGTGTTTCAGATGCTGTGTGAAGAAAGGCCTTTTCCAAGGCCACAAGGCCATTAGAGTGCAGATCTTAATTTAAAGCATTACAAGTTTAGTCACCCGCTGATGTTTCCTCTGTTACAGAATAATGTGGCAGGAATGACACAGGGAAAAGAGACAAGTGATTTCCAGTACAACTATATACCAAGGTGCATGAACTGCTGTGACAGCACAGCTGTGCAACTCTGTTTTCCCTTCTCCCACTTCCAATGCCCTGAACAACCTGTCATCCAGTGCAGGTGGTTCCAGCTTTCCATGGATCTTCTCAGAAGCACACAACATACCATATTTCAGAGAAACTTTAGGTAAAAAAATAAGTCTAGGTGCTCACCAGCTGAAGACACAGGATATTTTTCCTATGAGGCATTCTAATGACTTTCTATAAGCTAATAGAAAAACCATCTCACTAAAGCAAGGCATAGCTCAACTTGGAATAATTCCTGTGAGTTTTAACAAGGACAGTAAGCAAACAAACTAAGATGATTAGAAGTCCAACTTGAAGCAAGTCCATACAAATGAACCAGTTTTACCTGAAGAGATGTAACTATTATATATGTAATGGGATGTCTCTGAGAAGAAGCATGCAGTACCTTTCCAATGTATCAAATGTTTCATGTGTATCAGTCATTTTCGGTCTAAACCACAACAGTCAATTGGAGCATATGTAAAACATTAGGATGATTATTTCCTACTAGGATTTAGCTGATTTTTTATAGTGCTAGAACCTGGTTTCACCCATGCCTGGTGTAACATTTCACTTCAGGTGGGAAGATACGAATAGGACATACGTGGGCCAAGAGATGAGAGTAACCCTTGGTCAGCCAAGAAATGATTACAGAGAGTAAGCTTGGAAGCTAACAGGAAGACAAGACAAGGATTTCAAAGTGGGTTATTTATAGTCAACACTCAATTATCCATGGTCAGATTATCTGTACCAGAGATGCAGAAACAAATCAGCTCCAGCTGGGCTCATTAGCAGAGGTGCAGCTCGGTGCAAATGTTCCTATGCTTCTAGGGACATTGTGGGTTCAAAAATTACACAGCATCTTTTTTTCAGCATAAAACCTTTTATCAATCTAAAGTGAGTCACTTCAGTTGTTTCTGTATAGCATTTCCAAAGGCAAGAGCACTGGGGAAAATGGCAAAGACTTCAGACAAAGCCACCACCTGGCAGTGTTACCCCCATGCTCTGGGTCCCAAGAAATTTTATTAAATCAGGCACAGTGTCAAGCCTGAGCTGGCTGTGTGCATTCCTGCATTCTGTGTCAGGGCTGTGGCCTCCACCAGGGAGCTGAGTGCAGACCAGATACTTGTGACGAGGCAGGAGCCAGGCAGCAGCCAGCATGGCAAACAGCAGGCACCTCAAATACAGCTGGGGTGGTCTCTGTGCAGAGGGACTGAGCTGTGAGATCACTTGAGATTACAATTTCAAGTTAAGTCATTTAAACCAGATATTTTAAATGAGGGAAAAATTAAAATAAGTACTTTTCTAACTTCAAGAAAAACACAGCCACAGCAATATCAACCCAGCTTGAAGCTGTTTTCTTGGCCACAATGCCCAAAGTGTAATTGACAGTGAAATACAAAGGTAGGAAAAAAGGGAAGGAAATGGAAAAAATCCAACATGACATTTCTTACCTACCAATTGCTTCCTCTGAATCAGACTATCTGTGTTCTTGCTCAAGGACTGAAACCCTTCTCCATTTGTCAGGAGACAGCAAACTCCAGAAGAGACTACGACCTTCTGGAAGTTGTCCCTTCTCATCAAATTCACGTGCTATAGTTGAAAGAAATCCTACTGTTTAGAGATAACAAGAGATACTTTTAAATTGGAGGAATTTGAGATTCAATTTCTTTTTTTCCAGCAATGGGAGTCACTGACCAAAGAGACAGGGAAAAGGACAACAAGCAGGATATTGGCATGATAAATCTCAGCTATAATCAACTGACTCCAGCTTGATTACAGAGGAGGAACTAAACTCTGTATTTGGCAAATGGATCACAGAGCAAGTCTTTTCTAAAGCTTTTTGCTGAGTCTGCCAATTGTTAGTTAGACAGTACAGCAGATTTAACCAGCAATGGCTAACAAGTGAACCAAAACTAACCATGACTGAGCTATCATCCCTGGGATTTGCCTACTCTATCTAAATACTAAAAGAAAAAGGTTTATTTACACTGAACTGCTCAAGTAGTTTCAAACGATAGTTAGAAACAGAGGACCACTGAGTGCAGGATGAGACAGAGGAAGAGAGTTAACTATCCCATCAGAAGATCATCGTAGCACTTGAGGAAATCTGCAGGTCCTAAATCTACAACCTTATTACCCCTTTCCTTTCCTCCTCCCCAGTCACAAATTCCTTGACTTTCCAAGTTGCTTAAGGTCTGAAAAAAAAGTAATTCAAGAAAAAAAAAAACAGATCAAAAGCATATTCACCATGATAGATATTACTTATAAGAGAACTCTAGCAGTTTTATTTGTTCTTATTTCTCCTTATATTTCAGATCCCTAAATGCCAGCTGCCTAAAAGGTGATAGCAGTGGCAGTTACAAAAGGTCTGCTGTCTGTCTTTGCTGTTTTGTCTAAGGACATGAGGTCTCTTCTCAGTATTAGCAACTAACATATTTTGGAAGGTGTAACATTCAGCAAACAAAACCAGAGAACAGATCTTCTGCTGGTACAGTATTTACAAGTCTTGTGTATGGTATTTATCTTGGAATACACACTATTGAGGACAGCAGCACAAGCACTAGAGGGAAAAGACTCAATTACTCAGTAAAAAACTGGGAACAAAAGACTGCTAAACATTCAACAAACACATCAACAGAAGGTTTAGAAGTCTTTACCTCTTTTTTTGTTTACTGTAACAAGATTAAGTCAACACTCCCCTCTGCCTAATCAAACTAGGGAAGACCATAAAAACAAAACCATGGCACTAACTCACTCACTGAAAAAATTCACTGCCCTGCTCATCCTTTCATCATCGGAAACATACCAAAGTATTGGGGGCTACTGCCACAGTAAATTTCAGCCTTTAACTTCCAGCTAATCGGCTGCATATCTGTCAAGCACATACATGTGAACCACACTTACATAAACTTTCTTCTCCCTTACTGCTCCTCCCACTCCAAGACATCAGTTCTAGCCAAGAACTTGATTAGCAACAGACTATGAAACACTTTCAGAGAACATCAGAGATGGCACTTACAAAAGGACAGTGAACTTTTATGGCCTGAAGGCCCCAGAGCAAAGTGTGGCAGCTGGCATCGGGCATTGCACGTTACAGCTGCAGTTGCACCATGAACCGAAAAGAGATGCAATTTCTTTTTCTGCTCTTCTTCCCTTTCAAAACTTTCCTGGCACACCTTTGGCTTCAATCTGGTATTAATCCAAGGCTGAATTACAGTGTATTGATGGAGACTGGCACATGGTATAACACAACTTTGACTCTTTTAGCATTTGCTTCCTAGAATAGGCTGCTCTCACCCTGCAAGTACAGTGTGTATTCTTGTGTCCAGATGTAGCCTCATAGAGTCAATATACTGAAAAAGGCCTGCTGAGCCCTTATTCACAAACAATCTTGATTCATCCTGTATCAAGGACCTCTCTCTTATTAGTAATTTTATGGCAGTTTAGGAGTTACAATTATTACATGCTCTCTCACCCCTTCCCGGCTAAGTGTAAAATTATTAAACACCAGAGTTCCATGGACTACTTCTGTAGGACTACTGTCTTCCTCTTTATAATTACCTGTCAAAATCTGGTACGTAGTGAGCTTTAAACAAATCATTCTATGCTGGTTTTGAATTTAATTAAATATAATGCAACACTGGTTAGGTAACTCAGGGCATTTCTCACTTTACAGAAATCAGAATTCATTTAACAGCCACAGTATTTCACATACTTAGAGAGACACCTCTATCAGGTAACACTGGTTTCAAGTTAACAAGTAGGTTTTATTTTTTCCCCTGAAAAGTCTAATGAAGTTTTCTTAGATTTATAACCATTTAGAAAAATGTAACAGATATAGAACTTTGTTTTTCTCCTTTTAAGTTCATTAGAACAAATAGAGGGAGAATGTAATCCATGCACACAGCAAGTAATCCATCTGTAATTCATACCACAGCATAGCAAAGGTAAAGCGGTAATGCCGACATTGAACCTGATACTATTTAGCCCTTAACGCTTGCAGGTAATCCCTCTTTTTCCAAGAACTGCACACTAAGAGAAATCAGATATATTTAAAGAATAATTCAGTATTATAAAAGTTTAAAATGAAATCCAATTTTTTAAAATGAAATAATTTAAATTAAGCTTAGACATCTAGAGCCATATTGAGATTTCCAAAAGCAAACATTCAGCAACTGTCTTGTTCTTTATTAAAAAAGCTCTATGGAATAAATATAAAACAGAGCATAAAAAAGTTGACAGCTGCCAATTCAAAAGTCAGCAGTTTCCCAGTGGCATATTTTATTTAAACTACTTTGGTACCACTGTCATGTTATTAATAATTTTTTTTAAACCCTCCATGAATTATATATTTCTGAAATACTACCCATTACCAATGTAATCACAGTTTGTATTATTTTTTTAACCACATTGCCACATGTGAAATATAACCAAAATATGGCAAAACAAAACACAGAACATACAAAAACATACTTAAGGGAGAAATCAAAGTGACTTCTTCAAAATATGGGTCTTGCTGAGTTTCTAGTTAACTGCATCCATTTTTCTTTAACCTTTCTGAGGCTGCAGCAAATGGAGCTTAGTGTCTGCTCTCAAGCTAAAAATCTTTGCAATAATTTGTGTAGATTTGTGCAGATAAAAATAAAAATCACAGACTATATTAGAATCCAAGACTGTAAGCAACACAAACTACCATATCTGCACAACAGCATGCTGATAGAGTTGGGAAAAAAAGTAAAAATAATCACAGTACAGATAACCAAGGGTCAAAGTTCTGGTTATGCATGAAGTTTCAGTATTGGCACTTCCTGTTCTGAGTCTAAAATACTCATAATTTAATCTATTTTGTCCTTCTTTGCTAAAGTAATGAGCTGCTGTTCTTTCCCCTCCTTATATACCTATACCTGATTTGCTCGCTTACATTACTGTGACCCATGAGGCCAGTCTTAGCAGGTCTCCGGTGCACAGGAGGCATTGCCACACTCGCTCACGCAGGCCAGGGCTGCGCTCAGGCTGCCTGCACAAGGCTCAGCCAGGAGCGCCCTCCTGGCGCGGGGCGGGAGCCGCACGGCATCCTTGCACCCTGGAACGCCTCAGCTACTTCGGAGAGCGCAGGTGTCGCCGACAGCCCTTAAACCCGTGTCACCTCCCTCCGCACCGCAGGTATGTAAGGCTGTGGATGTTTTTCTTCAGCAACAGCTGCGTCCTACAACCTCGTGCGGCTCCTACACCGGCTTTCTCATGCCGCTCGACCACAGCGGCCACAAAGCAAGGCAGGATCCGTAGCGACCCTCACTCACATTCAGCCCGCCGCTGCAAAACCCACCAGCAGCACCTTCCCCCGGCGCGCTGACAGCTCCGCCTGCGGGGCTCCGGGCCGTCCTTCGGCGGGGCCGGCGGGCCGCAGGCGCCGTCAGCGGCCGGGAGGCTGCCGGGAGCGCAGGGCCGGGAGGGGAGAGCGGCGGGCCCGGAGCTCCCCCTCCCGGACCCGCCGCCCGCTCCCGACAGCCGTCTTTGCGCTCCGCACCCTCCCTGTTCACGCGACGGGCAGCAGAGGACCCAACGGCGAAGGGTCAGGATCAGCAGAGTTCAACGCAAAACTCGTTTCACTTACCACACGATTTTTCTACTGAAAATTCATCAAACTTCTAATTTAGTTTTGGAAGGCTTAGGGAAAGTCAGTTCTTCGACCAACAGCGCCAGAGTTTCAGCCACTGCCGGCGAGGAGACAGACACTGTCCACATTAACTCCAAATTCTGGTTCTGAACTCCACACAATAATGTATGGTAACTGGTAATGAAAAATTAAGTGTCTGAGGATCTGATTATCTTTGATTTTTACACAGTGAGGTACAAGCAGACCAGGGATTAAGATCCTGTTACAGTCAGCTGCTGGATAAACACAAAGGTCTTTATCACCCATTTTTCTTCTTACAAGTACTCCCATACTCACAAGTATGCAGATATCAGAGCTATGGTGTCACCACCCGAAATAAAAGGTTCAGTCAACAAGCTGAGCTTTGCTGTGGCACAGCTTGGCATGTTAAAGCATCCCTGTGCCAAACCCTCAGCCAGCTGACTGCTGCTGGAAATGGTGGGTTCCCCATTAACCAGAAATTCTTCCTTTGGCATAACTCTCAAGATTCGGAATGGCGGTATGTTTAATGTTTACCTGATACCATTACAAGTAATTTGATTCAACTATATTTAAATGGCCAGCCACTCAGTTCTTCTCACATACATGCAAATCCTCTTGCAGCCAAGGAGTTGTTGGCTTGTCCACTGAACCCAGCCAAACCCAGCAATTTGCAGCAGACTGGCATGGGACCTCAGTTTAAATGCAAATTTATTCTCACAGCCGTGTCCAACCTGAAACACACCAACAAATGCAAGCTCACAGTGCAAGGTATTTTACAATGTTTCAGCATTAAATTCCATATATTTGAACACGTACATGGAGTGGTGTTACTTAGGAAATTAAGCTGGAAGATAGATGTTCTCTGGAGTGCTACATTCCCTGGCTGTGCACCCTCCTGACTATGCAGGATCCCATGGGGCAGGAGCAGGAATTGCCCCAATTTATTCAAGTTTCTATCTTAATCACAGAATCTCCTGCCTGAGGCCTTGGAAGAAGATAGGGATGTGAAAACAGTACCAAAACTCTCAAAGACTACTTCCAATAAGTAAGCTCTTCGTAAGGCAGTGTGGGTCCTTCTGGCAGTGATTTCAGTTGGACAGAAAAGTGGATTCAAGATGTCCTGGCCCACCAGACCCAAAAATGGAGCCCAGAAATTTAGTCAACAGATCTTTGAAGTTGCACAACCAGTTGGTTTGTGGCTTTGTTTGGTAGTTTTGTTTTTAATTTAATTTGAACATGGCACTTGCAGTAAAAAAAAAACACTGTATTTTTGAGGCATAAGTCTACCTAAACAAAATAGTCCTGAATGCTTCTGGGATTCCTGTTTAGGAAATCATTCACTGCAGGTGTACATGCCTCACAGAAGAAGCAATCACTGAAGCCAAGGAAAAATGAGATATAATAAAACACGGAAGTAAAAATGAGCAGAAGAAACAATAATAGTATAGAAATTACAGGCAAGTAGTATCAACATGCAAATAAATAACAAGACAAATAGGTGAAATGGTTAAAACTGCTTGGAAAGAGCGAGCCAGCAAAAATATACACTCGTAAAAAACTCCAGCTAAGTTGAGAAATAGAAAGTTGAAAGCAGCTACTGGTTGTGTTGTATACCTCCATCACTTTATGGTGAGGACAGTACACACTGCTAATACCTATTCATATATCTCAGATTCATGCCTGTGGAGCAGCTGTCAAGGCATGTTGTAACACATAATCCTGGGGATCCACAGGGCTGCAAGGCTGCTGCAAAGTGAATGGTGACTGCTGCCTCATGTCAGCATGTGATAAAGGCCATACCGGAGGTCTTGAACAGCCAGTAAGGCGTTTAGTGATCACGAATATTTAGAATATAACGCAGGTAACCTTAAGGGAGAGTTAACTTCTATAAATAAACAAAACAACAGATCAGAAATTCGGGGGGGGGGGGGGGGCGGGGAATATGCATAGTAACCATGCAAACAATCTAGCAGAAGTAAATTCAAAGCAATGCTTTCACTATCTGAAAATAAAAATCCATCTTCTGAAAACCAAGGCTGATGTTAGCTTTTGTTTAAGATACAATCAGGATATTGACAGTTTTCTGTACCTTAATATTGGACATCTCAAGTAATCCATCAACAAATCACCTAAACCAAATGTTTCAGGAAGCGATAACCAATGTTTTAGTTTTCAATCTAAAATGGAAAATTTATCAACAATATAAAGACACATATTTAAATAGGAAAGGACTTCTACAGTTGAGCAGAAGACCACAGACATTTACCTTATAGATTAACTTCTGGAAATAGTTATCTTTATACAATGTGATACAAATGGAGAAAGTTTGTGCTAATTGACAGACAAGTTCTACAGTCAATAATACTGAGAAAATAGCACGCAGGAAATAATTATTTTTCTAACTCTAGAATCTTAATACAGATATTTCTGCACAGAACCCACAATCTGCAGAAAGGCTAAGAATAAAACTAGTCAATAGTTAAAAGAACTACTCATTGTAGGCAATATGGGGGAAAGGATTTTTTTTTTGTGAGGGATCACTTTCTTTGCTCATCTTGCAAGCTTTAATTAAGTGGCTATGACATAAAGAGTAGCTAAGAATGATTATTTTGTCACCTGTTTTCAAGCTATAAATGTGTATCTGGTTATAGTAATACAACATATAAAACCATTAATAATGCTGCCTACTTACCAAAGCCTAGCTATAGACATTAACTTGCCTGATTTCAACAAGAAGCTAGGATATCAGGGTATTTTTAAGCCTCTCTTGAGAAGAAAACATCTAATCTATGTAGTTAGTTTGAACTGGTGAAATTTGGTTTGTGTCTATTGAAGAAAAAAAAGTGATATGCCAGTAGCACTTTATAGTGACTCTTTTATGCTGTGCATCAGAATACTCCTGTAGAATTTTCAACACGAGACCCAAAATCTAAATATTAAGTGCTTTCCTGATGGACACTGGCATTATCAGACAGCTTGCATATTTAAGCTACTTGAACCCAGAAACATTTCTTACTACCCAGCACACAGAAACCACCTAGTCTGAAATGTGTATTGGGACTAAAACTTTAAAATGCAAAACCAAGAGTCCAATCTGTTGGGAGTGTACATGTTTCTTGCTAAAGCTGTGCGGGCCTAAAGTAGTGCTAAAATTAATTTTGTTTCCTTGTACTGCTAGGTAGGTCAACGTTCAGGATTTTTTTCCCACTAGAAACAAGGTTACAGCTTCAGCAATTCAGCACCAGCAAAACCAGAAGAGACTTCAGGCAAAAAACTTCAACCCAATAAAACATCAGCATGTATATTTGAGTGGCAGCTGTATGAAGTGCTTCAGGTTTTTCTGTATCTGTATGTTAATCTCACTCTGAACCCCAAATCAGGTTTCTTATCTTTCAGTACCATGGATATTTCAGCACCATATGACAGAAGAGAGGTGTTAGAGAAATACAAGTCAGAGTGCTTGAGAATGCCAAAATTGTACTGATTTTGCATGTGGAGATGATTTCAGAAGAATCTCTGAACCTCTAGCTGATCATTTCTGCAGACGTCTTATCTAAACCATGTTTAGCAGAAAAGAAGAGAGGGGACCCAGATTTCTATGAATTCCAATTATCCTGACTCAACTCCTCCAACAAATGAAGCATCTGAAGCATTTTCAGAACCACACTACAAACCTGTGTTTGTGGCCTGTAAGACCATTGTTTCCTTCTACTCTTAAAGCACAAACCTGTGTTTGTGGCCTGTAAGACCATTGCTTCCTTCTACTCTTAAAGCATTACACACCTTCATTAAAAAATCAAACTGTTGTACTGAGGAAGAGTACAAAGCTCCGACTAATAAGTGGTGCTTGACAGACACTCAGTTATGCTTACATTACCTTACAGATGAGACTAATGCCTCAGCAACCCCAACTTTTTACAGCAGCTCCATGGGATCCTGCATTCTTGTTTAATCTCTTGGAAAAATGAGGAACATTGGTTTACTTGAGAATTGCTTTAGTCCTGCGCAATCCACTCCTAAATCTGTAAATTAGACTGTTATTTTTGGGAAATCCTAGAAGGACTGAGATATATCCATATCCTGAGACATTGCCTTTTTTTTTCCTGCTTATCCTCTCCCTGTATCAGAATTTGTCCATATCTGAGGCAGGAAACAGCTACTCCACTCCCTTTCACTTGATTTCAGTCAGTCCTTGCATGAAGTTTGCTCCATCAACTCATACAGAGATTTACGACAAAAAGGGCTCTCTCCCTTTTCACTCTCTATCCAGGCCAAGATGTCGTCCATATAGGTGTCAATATGTATGCAAATTACATTTTAAAATCAGATTCTAACAGTGTAAGAAAAAACAACCTACCCTCTGCTTTCTTTCTGAAAACTTTTCTTTTCAGAAAGTGTTTATTTAATGTCTATCACAGGATTTCTTTTTTCTTGGTCAGACCCCCTAGAGGTTTCTAAAGACCAGTTTGTCTTATGAAAGATGAACTATCATAACAACAAAATTATGAACAAGTTCTGTTTCCATTCTGAGTTGGGCACAGATTTCTTACTGTAAACCTTCAAACCTAAACTATCTAGGCAAGCTGAAGTACCAAGAAGTGATCCCACTGTCTTTCCAAAATAGCTAGAGTTAGTATTGTACAATCACATAAAATTCAGTCTTTGTTCTCAATTGCTTATAAATGACTTCAAACACTTGGGCACCTCACCACTGCAGGTGGCTCAGGTACTTCGCTTAGGTACACATCATGCTTAGGTACTTCTAGGATAACCAATGAAACTAACCAACAAGGAACATACACATCCCTCCTCCTACAATTAAACCTGAATTCTTCAAATGAGCTCATGGAGATAACACATCTCTCAGTAGTTCTGTCATACTTTTTCCACTGCTCTATGTCTCCAAAAGTCTTTGAGTATTTAAAACCAATATTTATTAATATAGGTTACTGATAATATTTACTAATTTAATAATGCTAAACGATACACAAAGAGTTAATGAATTCACAAGTAAAATACACAAAAACAGTACTTCTTACAGAAGCAATACTCCTGTACCTTGAAGTGGTTTCTGAAGTTTATTACTTTTGTCCTCATATACACACTGCTTCCTTAAGGTGTTACAGGGCCTCAAATGTATTCTTTTACTACCTACAGCAAACAAGAACAAATCTGTTGCTTGATGTGTGCAATGCTGCACACACCTTCACAAACACGTTGTATTTCTTAGCTGTGAAATTCCACAATCACAGATACTAGTTGGTATCTCTTACTGCCTTAATTTAACTGATAATAAAGGGCTTATTTCAATTAGTCTCACATTAGAATCAGTGATTTAGATTTAAATTAAATTCACATAATTTTCATGTCCTGTGGGTATGCATGTTTTGACAGTACTGCAAAAATGTGCTACAAGTTGCATAGAAGTTGATTGAAACCGTCAAACTAGTATTTAATTGCTTGCTGACATGTACCTCAAAAATAGTCCAGAGTGGATTTGGCTGAACATAAAAAAGGACATGCAGAAAACACATTTTAAAGTCATCTCCATGCATTGAAGAAATACAGGTTTTATTGCTACATTTTTAATTTTTGAATCAAACACTACAGCTTTTGCCTGTCATTTGCTCTGACTACATGTGTCACCTCAGACTTCAAGAATTTTTTTTTCCATATAATGGATATTATAAAATAATACTTCCAAAATTAAATAAATATTAAAGAAAAAGTTTTAAACATAAAACTTTCCTTACTTTTGTTCTGATCCCCAGCCTTTGAAAAACTGTAATGTCTGTGCAGTCTCATTATTTGCTCAGATAATGTACGAGAAAAGCAGTCCACAAGCAATGTGTAAAGTTCAAAGTTTTTACAGAAACTTGTATTCAATCTGTCATCTTCTTCTCTCCTGAATTTGGTGCTGCAGAAGGCAATATTCCGGACATGAAGTCCAGCAGTTCTCACCACTTTTCCCCTACTTAAATCTCATTTTCTGTAATTTACAATTTTTACTTTAATCCTAATCAGTCAGTAAAGTTTTAGAGTTATCTTCTAGACTTTCTATGTCTTTTGGGAATTTTAACAGGCTTACTTCACACATTAAAACCTACTTTTCACCACATCCCTCTTTACAGCTGTGAATTCCTGTTAGAGAAGAGGGGAAAAAAAAAAAGAAAAAAGCATGTTGACACCAATTCTTAGATCACAGAATGGTTTGAGTTGGAAGGGCCTTAAAAGTCATCCAGTTCCCAGTTCCATTTATTATGGGCAGTGACACCTCCCACTAGACCAGGACGCTCAAAGCTCCACCCAACCTGACCTTGAACACTTCCTGGGATGGGGCAGACACAGCCTCTCTGGACAACCTGTGCCAGTGTCTCACCACTCTCACAGTACAGAATTTCTTCCAATAGCTAATCTAAACCTGCCCTCTTTCAGTTTGAAGCCATTCCCCCTGTTCTGTCACTACATGATCGTGTAAGAAGTCCTTCTCCAGCTTTCCTGTAGCCTCCCTTGGTACTGGAAGGTGCTCCAAGGTGTTCCCAGAACCTTCTGTTCTTCAGGCTGAACAACCCCAGCTTTCTCAGTCTGTCTACACAGCAGAGGTACTTCTGCCTTCTGATCATTCTTTGTGGGCCTCCTCTGGATTTTCCCCAACAGGTCCATGTCTTTATTATATTAAGAGCTTCAGATGTGGATGTAGTACTCCAGGTGGGGTGTCCTGGGAGCTGAGTGGAAGGGGAGAATCACCTTCCTCAACCTGCTGCCCCTGCTGCTTTTGATGCAGCCAAGGATATGGTTGGCAATATATCAATCCAGTTATGTCAACAGTCTGTAAGTACCAACTTCAAAAAACCCAAACCCTCAAATCTGAATAGAAACAGCCTAGAAAAAAGACCAATTTAAGATAAATTCAAATGGTAAATCTTTAATCTTCAAGGTCAGGTGTCCTTTTCAAAAGATATGCTTTTAAGATAGTTTAGAGAAGACAAGCAGAGCTGAATTAATAATTAATTGCAGCTGCTGTTCACTAAATGCCACTCTGAACCACGCATTCTCCCTGCTTTTGCTTTGCACCATCTCTGGCATTCACCTGCTGCCCTGATGGGTGAGCTTTGCTTGCTAAACTAGCAGAAAACTAACCAAAGAAACGGGGGAAAGTTGCTAAACCACAAATATATCAAAGCGAATAGCTTTCTCCTATTATTTGATAATAAGTCGAATAGTGACACTACAGGGTGAGACGAGCAGTGGGGAAGGAAGAGGATCCCTGGACTGGGTAGGAAGGGTGAGGTGTGAGGAGCGTGCTCTGCCCTCTGCAACAGTGTGACTTCAGCTCCATTTGGGAGACCCTGCCACAGTGATAGTCAACAGAGCTGTAGAAAGGACACTGATGTCACCAAAGAGAAAACATCCCAGAGAGATGATCATGTTTTAAAGCTACTGGAGGTTTTGCTGCTGTTGAAACAGGCTCCTGGTTATTTCACAATGACTATGGTTGCCATTTGGTTAACAGTCCTTGCTGGAAAAGAGCACTTGCTGCACCTTGTGACCTGTGGCTGCTCACACAGCTGAGTCTCCAAACCATCTTCTCTTCCTCCAGTCTTTACCAATGGAGGCTCAAGAGTTTATTCTCACAAAACATCACTGACCACTGTCCCATTTCAGTGTTATTCTGGGAAACAATGGCAAGTGTGGTAGCATGATACTTGTACCACACTGACTGGCCTTCAGTTACCTATCTGCCTTCAGTGATGGCAGCAGAGAGGACATGACAAATATAGTAAGAATGAGTAACTAATTCTAATATTTTGAGAAATGTGATTAGAGGTCTGTAAAGAATTACATAATAAAGTGAGAGAAGTCACTCGCTATCTTTGTATATCATCAAAAAAAAGCACACCTCATTTTCAAGAAAAAAACCACTAGAAAAACTCAGACCTACTGAGCCTACTGGACACTGCAGACCTACTTCATCAGTGACTTCTGCATATCTAAGAAAAGACTATTAGAGAATTAATACAGAGTATGAGGAATTTATGAGGATCAGTTCTCCATGACTTGGGACTCAACACTTATAACATTTGTACCTTCCTTGAGAGACTAATACGGTTCATTAAAAAAAAAAAAATCTAATCCTGACAATTAAAATTCTCTATATCCTAAACTTTAAAATAAAAGCATTTTGCTTATTTTATTTGCCCCAAAGTTTTCAAATAAAACATGAACTAGAAATACAACTGCTGTACTCTTTATTTTCTCTCTTAGTCACTTAAGCTACCTTTTTTTAGTTAAAATAATTTTTAAAAGATAAGAATTAAGAAAAATAATCTCACTACATTAAAATTAAATTCTACATTAAAACAAAGTTTCAATATACCAAAATTGACTACATGGAAAAAATATAATATAGGTTGCCCATCCAAAGAAAAACCAGGGTGCAAAATGCTGTAAAACTGTTAGTAATGTTCATATGCAGCACAATCAAAGTGATTATTGCATTTCTTACAACACTATATGAATATTCCACACATCGGGAAAAGAAAAATCAAGAAAGCAAGAGACATAAGGAAGCCTTTTGGTAACGTAAGAATAGATCTTTTACAATCAATGTTAAAAAAACAAACGGCTACAAGATGAGACCTTTTCTGTTAATGGCTAATCCTCATTAATAAAACCACTACTAAACATCACTGCAGGTAACAATTTACTTTAGATTAATATCACCTAAGCCAAAACATATTGTAATGTAACAGCATGGGTTACATTTTAAAACAGTTTAGTAATTTTAGCCATCAGCACAATCCAATGCTTCTAGGAATGCAAGTCATTTTTATTAGGCAGCCAGATGCAGACATTGCTGGAACTAAAGTTCCAGAAAAACTGGGAAAATTATCATTCATATGCTTTCAAAAGCTTCCTGAACACATGAATGGAAGCTGTGTTTGAATGGCAGAAGTCAAACAATTTGGAAACTAGATTAAAGGAAATAAGTAGTGATTTATTTGCAGTCTATCTTTTCATTCCACATAAAAATGCTTGTGCTTAGTGACCAAGATTTGGTCCATACTTACAAGAAGATATTACTGCAGTGATGTATTATGAAATAATCTTTGAAAGAAATGAACTTGGAGCAACTGCTTTCAAGAATTACTTTTCTGCACACAGCATCAGGGCCGGCAGTGATGACTAATGGGGAGAGGCGCTGCTGGGCCAGCTCAGTCCCACAGTGTGGGGGAGGCTCTGCATACCAGGGAACGCTTGCAGGGAATGTGAAGCAGATCGCTTGTATCGCAGGGAAATAAACTGGGCAGTAAGACAAATAAAGCTGCTCAGCCTTTCCTCCTGTAGTATTTTTAAAATGTAATTAAAATAAACAGCTAAATGTCAGTGCAATCTTTTGAAAATTCCTGTTATTTCACATGTAAAGCTAATACTGAATGGGTTTCTTACACACAGATGTTTATACTGTATTCACCTAAAGAAAATTAAGCCCAGGTCTACATGTTCATTACACGTGATAGGTGCAAAGCCCACACAATAAAATCTTAAATTTTGTAGTATTACTGATTCTCAAGCTTTCATCATTCTTCCTTCTCACATGAAAAATCAAACAGTTTAGGCCACAGTACAGCTTCCTATACAAAAGTTACCATAGCTGTCATTCCTCAATTCAAACATGTTATTAAATATTACAGCTTTACCCAGCAACACTTCTCATGAATATTTCTAGATGATGTAAAAAAAATTCTTGTTCTTAGTTCAAAAAGCAGGATTTAAGTTCTTTTAAATAGGTATACTTTTTTTTTACATAGCAATAAAAATAGGCAGTGTTACAAAATTTCCAGGAATATCTTCAGGTGATCTGAATGAGACACTTAATACATGCCACTGCACTTTCTAATCATGTAAAAAGTACAATTAGCTAATGTTATGTTGACCACACTTTATTCTCTCAAATTTTAGAAAAGCTACATGGAGGATCTTGGCAGAAACTTTGCAGACTTGGAATCCCCAAGCTATTTCTCCCAAATAATATCAGTATACATGCTGCTAACCAAGGGGATCTCAAAGAAGTCAGCTATACCTGCACAACGTAACATGCCTGTGCTATAACCATGGTTCTGCTTCCACTTGGATGGTTCAATTATTTAGAAATAAACTGGCATTCCCAAACCTAACCACTAAATGGAGTATTTTAAAACACAACTGGGACTGATCTGTGTGGTTCAGGTGAAGCTGAGCTTTAAAGTGAAACTTCAGAAAAATGGGAAAGGCAAAGCATAACAAGTAAAATCAGCTTAAAGTCAACAATGATGCTGTTTCATCCAGTGCAAATGTCTTACGTGAACTGCACTGAAAAAGGATCCTACTTGAAAGGGAAAAGAAAAAAAAAAAAGGTCATACAGGGTGAAATAGAGCCTTTAAAAGCCCAGAACAATTTGCAACACAAATGCTGAGGAGCAAGCGGCTTCCTCTTTGAATGAAGCGAGGGTCTGACCCCTTCCCGTGTCACAAGTGCTTGCACTTAATGTTTTCTACTCGTGTAAAACAAACAATAATTCTATCAACTTTACAGACGTGTGTATCAAAAAAAGATGCCATATTGTACTCCGTCCAGTTTTAGAAGAGATAGAAGATATATTTGAATGAGCATCTTCAGACATTTGTTGTCTGAAGTGCTCCATAACATTACTTGTCATGAAACAGCTCATAACTTAGATTTCATAAATAAATATTAATTTCAGTTTTTAAAGCAGATCCTGTAATAACCTAAGAACATAAAATAACTTCTACAAAATTTACAAGAAAAACACAAGAAGATCATAGAGAAAATGGTACCTTGGCAACTCATGCAATTCTATAACATGCTTTATAATGCAGAGTTAAGCTACATTTCATGCATTAATTTCCTTCAGAAACATAAAATGTCCAGGTTAAATCTGCAGCTAGCTGACTCTTACACAGACACCCACAAGTTTCAGAAGATTATGTTAATTAAAGCTATGAAGGTTGTAATACTTTTTCAAAAATGAAAGTTTGCAGCTGACCCTCAAAATCCTGTCTGGACAGATCCAAGTGAAGCACAGATTGCAATCTGCCAAAGCTAAAGAAGAAAAGGCTGCAAGGTGAAGGTATGATGAGCTGCTGCAGCAGAGAACACAGTTGTGTTAGATCATACACACGTAAAAACACACCTGTTTAACCTGTTTAACAGTTAATATTATGTAACTCTGACAGCAGAGTCAGCTGGCATTTATATATTCTCTTCCCATTAGTCAGAGTTTTCCAATAGATAATTCTAAGTGTAAAAGAAAATAATTACATTGTATTTTCTTTTTTGTGTTATATGTATGTTTTGTGGAGGAAAAAAAAAAAAAAGTCAGTCTAGCCCTAAATTAAACATTAAAGTCTAAAACAACAAAATCAAGGAATTAGGCAATTCTAAAATTACATTAAACTAAGTTGAAAACCTGCAAATATTTCTGTTTTATAAAATGCAACTATGGAGCAAAACGTTAATGAATAATGGTTAAGACAAGGTCTTGCCTTAAACTAGCTGGATTTAAGTGCTCAGTGGAATGAATTTTGTTTCTGTAGCTCTTTTTTTAAAGTGTGGTACTTGAAGCTCTATTTATTTGAACTAAGTTTCATCCCAGCAATACTTGTTACTACAATTGTCATTTTCAAATCTGTGTGTTAAAACACAAAATTAAACATGAGTTATCTTCTTACAGAGTGCTTGTGGTACAAATGCTGGCAATAACTTTATAATTCCTTCATATAACTGCATCACATGATAAGCAACTGGAAATAAAACTGTCCTAGTGCAGGAGATACTGAGTAACTTGGATCCCTCCATAGACAATAGCAAAGCAGAGGCTGAAGTCAGCTTTGCCAGGTTTCACTGACAGAGATCTGAACACGCAAAGAAAGACAATTCACTCCTTCCTGCCTGCATTTCCAAAATCTACATTTGTACTTTTGACTTTTCATCACACAGAGTGTGAAAAGGCCACTCACAAGTTCAAGATGACTGGGCATCCTCAAATTAGGGCAGAAGCAAAAATTCAGCTTTGTTTTCTTATGCCTCCCTCCAGCTATTCATCCGAGTGCTAAGAGAATCACCATGAGAAGGCAAGAAAGCACATGGATAAATACTGGCATGAATTGTTGAAGAGGAACAACTTCAGAGCATGCATAGGCAAGTATCTTCACTTGACCCATGCTAACCATAAGATTTTCAAAATCTTTTCAATTGTCTGTTTCTAAGAACTCCTAAACTGGAGGATGGCTGAGTAAGTATCATAGTGATCTCAAAACTACTAATGTCTGTGAGACATGGTAGTTCAGTCTATGTGGTTTAGTTTCTCTAATTTATGAAAATAAACTACAGTGAAAGCTGTGAATGTAACATGGACTGGATATATGCAAATATCCTGACCTGTCCCTCTTCCTAGTTCCAACAAAAAAAAAACCCAAACCCTGATAAGTGTGTTCCTTGCTGTAGGATTGCCATCGACTTTTAATTCTTGTCCCTTTTCAAATGCAAAGACAGGCTAATTTTGAGCTACTTTATTTCCATTCTGCCAGATAAGGTTTATGGAGCAGTAGGGACCTGGGACTTGGAAGAGAAGAAAGGCCAAAATATTCCAGTTCTTCCCATGGCTGTCTCACAAACATTAATTGAAGTTTTCATGACTCCCAGGATTCCAAGCTAGAACATGTGAACTCTGATACTGAGATTGTGTGTAAGATCCTTATGCACCTCGTCTTTCTGCCTCTGGCAGACAATATAAAGGGGTTTTAGTTTTTTGTTGTGGTTTGTTTTTTATTCACCTTCCCACCCCTTCCACCTCTGCAAGAAAAGACTGACCTCAAGAGGGCAAATATTAAAAGGCACCTGTAGTATTGTCATGCCATACATTAGGAAATATTTAACTCAGTGTATGTATAGCCCATAGCTCTTTACTGGACGAACTGGACATGAACAACATCATGGAATCGTAAGGGAACCCTGAGGCTTTGTCAACCAACTCACTGCTAGTAACTGCTGCCTGAGCATTCAGCCTGTCCTCAAAATTACTTTGTATTCACAAAACATCAATAGTTATCACTGGACCCGCAAACAGAGCAGCTGATATAATATGGCTTTTCCCCTCAAATATCAATATACAATCCTCTGACAATTCTGTAACTGCCCTTATTTCCACTTTAAAATCAGCTACTTCGGCTTGGTTCAGAGAGTGGATTCGTATCTAAAATTCTGACACAATAGTAAGTATTTCTAAATATGTATTTTTTTATTAGAAAGCCATTTAGTGCTAGGTCTTTAAACAAGACAAGGTTGGTGAAAGGGAGATGACTACTTCCCTGATTAAAGCACTCACCTTTCTGTAATCTGTCTGAACTCAAATCTTCCCCTCTTCATAAAAGGTCTCTGAGAAGGATAAAGACTTGTGAAGGTTGTTAAGGAATTGTTCTCTCTCCACCCTGCTGAAATTATTTCAGCCTTTTATAAGCACATTTCCTGAACCACAGATTGGATACCAAGTATCTTACTTGTCAAAATTAGGGATGAATTCCCTCTCTTCATCTGTTCAACCCCTGTTATTTTATGCAAAATAAAACCACCAAAAGGAAAGAAGGAATCCATGTGGACTGGAAGTTGTGTTTTCCAATAGCAAAAGCTCTCAGTCTGCAGGTAATTCTGTTCCTCTCTATCATTTGCATTCCTTTTCCATACAAAACATGCAACAGGAGAAGCAGACAAAGCCTCACAAGCAGAATTGTTCCACCACACCCTGGCAACTGAGATACCTCAATTCTCATTAGCATTTCTTTATGGAAAGGAGAAAAAACACCTATCAACAACAGGTAGCCTGCTTAAGGTGTGTTTGATTCAACTCCCCTCAGATTCGAGAAGAAAAGCATAAAGAGAATGTCCCACATTGCACATTAACTGTTCTAATCACCACATTAGTGGCTAAAGGAACAGAAATAATTTTGCAGACTTAGAATTTTATTTCCTCTGGTTTTTTTTTCCCAGTCTCTTAAAAGAGATTGTACCTCAGGCCAAGTGCAACACTTCACCTCTACAGGCACAGAAATTATTTTGGTAAGAAAATGAGACAAAGATCAGTTACACTCCAGGCATTTTTTAATGTGAAAAACCACTGCGTTTTCTTCAGCAAGCTGTAGGAAAAAAAAATCCTATTCTTTTACCAATTGCATATACTCAGGAAGTGGCAATAAACCATTCCCTAGTAGTTATTACAGAATTAAGGCTACAACTGCACTTGGGGTGCAATGGCCAGATCAGGCAATGTATGTTTATACATACAGAAATTTATACACATAGACACTTAAGCACAAATAAAGCTTTGTTTTGTTTATAGTCATGACAAAAATTATCTTTACGGTCCAGATGCCTCAAAGGACTTAGAAAACCCATCTCCAATTGGACAAGGGAAATCCAATTGGCACAGTCTATTTAAACATCTGAGTGAAATGAGGCAATGTATACACATTTCTTTAAGTAAAGATACATGCTGCTGAGACAGAACGGAGGGTTGCAACCCTCACCCAAAGGCTACAGAACTACTTATGGGCCAAGGAAAAGAGGGTAAAAGTGGTCCTCAAAGGTAGAATTTAGCAATGGCATGCAGCAAGAGCCTGTAATAGTGCCTGAACTATTCAGCATATCCAGAAATGATTGAAAAAAGTGATGGTTAGCGAGACAAGAAGATTTTTGGTATATAATTATTTAGAGTACTAAAGATGAAAATCAACAGATTGCAGAAAGACCTAATACTGACCAGTGTAATAAAATAGTAAATGAAATTCAATGTAGAGAAATGTAAAGTGACAGACATGGAAGAAGACAACTATCTTCACTCTATATATAAAATTATGGTCCTTCTATTAGTGTTACACAGTAATAAAACACTGGTCTTGTAACAGTTCTATGAAATTATCATCTCAATGTCTGTGGTGGTCACAAAGGCAAAACAACTATTAAGTAAGGAACACAGCACATCACACCACTGCTTCCCTCCCTTCAAAAATGGTTTAGAAGATTAAGGCAAGATAAAAAAACACATAAGAAAGACATTGTGAGTTTCCACAAGTGACAATTAGACCAATTTGGACTTGTCAAACTGGATGAGCGATGACACAGGAGGGTTATGGTGTACATTTATTATGAACATGGACAGGAAATTATAATTTGTTGCTGGTTCAAAAACAAACCAAAAAGTGAGGTATCTCTTCACACAGTGTACAGCTACATTTTGAAGAATCCTTTCCAAGGGACCACATAGCTCTCAAGTTTCCATTACCTTCAAAAAATCCAGTGTCAACAGAGTTGTTTATCAGCACAGTGACAAACACCAGATTTTTCTTTTCAAGGTTTCCTTTCTTGCTGCATCATTTCTATACTCACTTAACTAAACATGCAGTTCTGCACAGTGCTCTACTTCACATCTGTCTGGTCTTCACTATGGCTTTCCTGCCCATGCAAAAATGCTGAAACTTTTACTGCTCGTTTCAGCATTCTTGCTACATATATCTGGTATTAGATAGTGACATAAAGATTTATTTAAACTGCAAATGAATCCTTTGTTGTGCTAGCCAGATTCAAAAGCATTACTTCCATTCACATTTTACAGTCTTCATCTATGCAGAATCACACAATGAGAAACACTTGTTTTCAGACTCATTAGGACAACCACAGAACTTCCACAAGACACTTCCACAGAGAAAGCTTAAAGAAACACAAGAATGCACTGGTCTCCACAGTTCCTGCAGTCTGTCACCATCACATACAAACAAAATCTATCTAAAACATCTATAAACAATGCAGACTTTTACAGTGTTGGCCAATTACTGGTCCAAGGTTCAGCTTGCACAGATGTAGTCCCGCTTCAGTATTTTTAGGTAGAAGTGGCACCAAAAAGAGACTCCTCCCTACCAATCCTAACCAACTGAATTAAAAAGTGAAATAGATTTTCAATTACCAATCTCAAACCCAAACATGAAACTATATTTAATTTAAAACAAATTTAAAAATCAAAATTCTCTAGTTACCCAATTAGTAAAGCATGACATTGATGACATACTCATGAAAAGAATACCCTATAAGATAGAGGGAATAAACTGAAAGCACATGTAAAACAATGATACATTAATGCTTGTCTTAAACACATTTGTCACATGCAATGCTTGATATTTTACGTAAATGTGCTATTAGTTATACTTCACTAGTTGCAGAGCAGATGCTAGGCATGATAAAAGACTATTTTGCAGAAACAAGAAGTCTGCCTAAAAAAGTAAGTGGAAAAATACATTATTTCCCAGAACACTAGTCAAAGAAAATGTTCCTAGTTAACAGCATCACTAATCTCACAAACATAAATAGTTAATAAGGCAAGTTTTCTAAATTTTATTTAGGTATCTTAACAATAGGTAGGTTTTGGTGCAAAAAACTAAACCAAGTATTTGAAAATTGATCATAATATGAAAATATGCATGCATTAAAGTGAACCAGTAGCTCATCATCATTTGTGTAACACTTTAACTGTTTCTTTCATTGTATCTTGAGTAATACAGTTTTTTTAATCTCACTAAATGAATGCAAAAAAAATTATTTTGAAAACAGAAGCTTACAGTGTGTCTAACCTACCTGCAGTAATAGAACAAGGCCTAAATCAATATTTTACATTTTAATGTGACAATTATTACATTAATATCACCAGCTAAAGATAATAGTAATAAGCCATTAAGATAATTATATGAATCACTATGGGAGTATGAAATGGGAAACATAAGGAACTTCAAATATATTTGAAATGATGAGAACGTTAAGTACAGTATTGTATGCCCACAAATAAAATATTTTGAATAGATTTGACACTAGTCAGGTACCAAGAGGTTGTGCACTATCATTACAATGAAATAAACAGAACTCAATAGATTTTAAACATGGGAATGTGGCAAACATGTTTGCATACTAGATGAATATAATAATATTAAAATAAACAAGAAGAAATATTTTTAAAAATTAAACAGGTGTACAAAATCTAGGATAAGCATTTCTAGTGAAAACTGTAGGAAAAGTAATTTGCAAGCCTTTTACTAGCGAGTTTATCACAGCTGATATTCCCTCTACCATAAATAAGGGTTTTTTTTAAACATCAAATAAAAAAATAATTCCCTCATGAAAGGTATTTAATGTAACTACTTCTAGCTTGAAAAAAAAAATTAAGCTCTTGAAATACAGTCCAATATTTAATTTAATTGCTCTCCATTGCACATCTATGAACAAGGACACAGGCAGATGACTACCCTGTCATCTGCCTGCATGCCAATGGAATTTTTGTATTCCTCACTACATCCCAAGTGGCCTGTAGATGTTAGAAAGGCAACACAAACATTGCTGAAATGAAGCACTTCAGCCTCTCAGAAGCAGTACTTTCAGAACCTAATAAACTGCCATTCCAGTCTTCTCTCCACTCACCAGTGTGTGTAACAAGGCAGCTGTGAGGGCCTCAGCTGGATTCTGGGGTCATCCAACCTCCTCCCAGGCCCAGTTCTCCGGCTCTGAAGGAAGCCCTGGAATGCCCAAGACAAGTTGCAACTCCAGCCCTACCTGCCACCTCACCTGCAGGCTCAGCAACCACAACTCATGGCACAGGAGGGATTCAGCTGCCAGAGAAGACGCTACCCCAAATGAGTGCTGCTGTTTAGGCAAGGAAAAGCCCAGTAATGAATAGACAGGAATCAACTTTATGAGCCAGCTTACAGAAGAAGTTTAATACAAGGACAGTAAGCAATTACTAGACTTGTGATGTGCTTTGCAAGAAAATGCTAAATGATAACACAGTAGAAATTGCTACATTCAGAAAATTAACTAAACCCAAAATATTCAGACAACTACTAAAAGTCATGGGCTATGTGCAGACATGACTTCTACAGATTTGAAATGGAACTTAAAATATTTCATACTAGCCAATTCAAATGTAAATTACCTTCTGTAACACATGTAAAGTGAAACATTATTATCAAAAAATCCTATATCCCATACTAAAAAACTCCACCAGATCTTCTTTGCCTAATCACATGCAGGAAGTACAAAAAGATAACAGAGACAAGACTTGCTCTTAACGCTTCTGTACTTCTAAATGCAGTGAAGAAGGAATGACTTCTTATTTGGGTATTTGGCAAATTCAGGTTCCACTTCAAATTTTCCCTCTTTAGAGTACACCACAATTTGATATAAGAAGGAATTTGATCTTTCTTATCATTTACTCACCAAAACACTTCCAAACAGTGGCTCCAAAAAACTCTTTAATTCTGTTTTGAACTTTTCTTGGAATAGGACCACAAAGTCTTCTAAAAACTATTTTTAAAAGCATTCCCTCTCTAAGATGGAAAGCATCCACCTTACTCAGTAAGACATGCTGTGGAAGACTTCGAGCCAAATATTCCAAATTTTAATTTTGTCAGTTTTTTACAGATTACAACAGAAAATTTTCACTACACTCCTCTCCTCTCTCCCACTATCACAACCCCCATCCCTCCACCAATGAAGCGGCCAAAAGACTGATGCACTGAACACAACCCTGTAAATTATAGTATGTATGAGATTAAACTTAAGCCTAATGCTACAGTCAACCTTCAACAGCTGAGTTCTATTAACGGACACTCCTTAAAAGAAGTCCTTATTGGCTACTATTTAAAACTACAACTCTATTAAAATCTTGACTGAAAGAAATTACATGTGATACATATCACCCATCACTGCCATGACAACTACACCCAGTTCAAGTATGTACTGCTTCGTTTACACAATTTATCCAAAGTCAAAAAATACAAAAGGGTTCACTAATCAAGTACTATCAATGAATACACAATGTGAAAGTGATGAGTTAATTTATAATGGTAGGGATTCTGTGTAAACTAGAATAATAAGACTTCCAGTGCACTGAAAAGCCCAGTGTCATTATTATTCTTTCCATCTCCTTCCTATGTGGATTTATTTAAGATCAGCATTGTAAAATTCCAGTACGCTCAAGGCATTTTGTTTTGATCTTAACAAAAAACATCAAGTGAAAAGACAATTAATTGACGTTTCACTTCCAGACTTCAATTTCATACACAGTACCAGAAATATGGGGAGGGTGTGGTAGGTTAGTATGCTGAGTAACAACTGCATACATGTGTGGCATTCTGTTCACTGCTGAATGTTTTCTCCTGTTGAATACTTACTGCTCTCCACTGCACAGTCCTTTGAGATTCAATGCTCCAAAATGTTCCTAATTTCTCATTTGAACAATCTTTTGAATGAAGAAATTTCAATTATTGACACATCAACCTAAGGCCAAGTTATCTGTGGGAAGTTGTTGGCTTCCTACTTACACTACTTGTTGACCTTGTAACTCTTCATGTATCACATCTATTTCTATATCTGAACTTCCCTGTTTTAGGCTCTGTCACTGATGATGAATTAGTAACAAGAAAAAAAACAATTTAAGCAACAGACGCTAGTAGAAAATACCAAAAAAAGCCAACTTTATCCAATATTATGCTTTTTGCTTCTAAGAAAACAGGTCAGCAGGTCTGAACACAGCTACACTTTTAATTCACATGCTAAACTAAGTAAAGAAAGCACAACAAACTCCTCCAAGCCTTGTGCAGATCTCAGCAACCTGCCAGGTGAAGGCACATTATGTTGCTCTTGTTCTGAACATCAGATGCACATTTTTCAGCCCCATCACAGTCCTTCCCTTTGATCTGGGTGTTACTCTCAACATTCAGGTTCACTTTGTCTGATACACCTCTGCTGCAAAAAGCATGTGTTGTCTTGCTTTAGCCTGGGTTACGTGGGTGTGTTTTCCTCTCTTAGGAGGTGGAAGGTGAGAGAATAGCTCCTAGGTGGTAAGGTTACTAAATCAAATCTCTTGCTTCCTGGACAAGTTAGCACAAAGAAGATAGGATTTTCTTGTAGTTTTTCTTGAATTAACATGGTCTTGTCAATATATCTTGCAGTGAAAATATAAAAAAAGCCTGGGACTGTTTGCAGTCCTGAATGAGAACAGTAGCCAATAACAGAGATGACCAACACTCTCACACATACAAACAGCTGTAAGGGATTTTTCTCTTTTTTAATCATTTGAATCAAGTATTGAAATGTCAGTTGATTGCCATTTATGCAGCTAAGTGCTCTTCTGGCCAGACTCTATCAGCAGTTAGCATATCAACAAAGTAAGATTTTCTAACAGAATAAACGAAGCCAGAAATTTGCATTTTTGTACCTATTCAGAGCCTCAAGAATTGCTGACAGTGTAAACACATGTCACTCCAAGAATATGTAAGGAAAAAGATGAATTCAAAGGAGTGCTGGTTTAGTTTTGCCTCTTCAGGGGTAATACTCACTGGCTGGATGGTCCATGCAGGTATGTATTTATATATTTGCAGCACATTTTTGGTGCAAAAGGTGGCCCCAGTTTCACAGTGTCTGCCATCACACTGGGCTTGGAAACCTTACAAGGACATGGACATGACAGATCTACATGTACCATTGCAGGAACTACAGCTGAGATTTTCATCCTTGACAGAAGACAGAGGTTTATGCTACTGGCTGTATTTTTGTCTTGAGAACAAGATTTCTGACAGAAAGACTGCAAAACTACCAAAACTTTTTTGGGAAACAAGGGGTTTCTGATTTAGAGCAATGGAAATTAGAGTGTCAGACAAAATCAGTGTATCCTAGGCAATCACATAAATAAAAATATAAGGTACATAAAATATTCAAATCCATCTTCCTTTTGTCTCTATCCCTACCAAAAGAAAAACTTGAACCTTGTCAGTCTAGCTGCTACTGTGTCCATTTTGAAAACAAAAGCCATAGGGATGAGACCAATTTTTATTATTTTAATTCTTTTAAGTGAAAGAATTAAATTTCTTTTTAGTGAAACCTAAACATGTGACAAGTTGAAAGTTATTTAATCAATAATGATACCATAGAACAAGTTTTGACAAGGCTACGAATAAAGAAAACCACAGTAACAGGAGAATCACTCAAAATGTTATTGCCCTTTAAGGACACAAAAGTGCCTCTGATAAAAGGTCAAATGCAGGGAATAAAATATTAACAATTACAAACCTCCAAGCAGTTGCATTTAATAAAAAACAAAGTACCAAATAATTGAAAATATAAAACCAGAACAATCTGTCAAATGTGACACTGACACCCGGATCAAAATCCCTGTGCAAGAAAAGTACCAACTAGTAATGCTCAAGCTAGTGTTAAAAAAGCCAATCACTCTTATTCATATTTTAAGTTCAGCCTTCTTATCTTTAATCATGGTTTATTAAATTGTAACATACTACTAGGACAAGGTAAAATATCTAGCCTGAGTAATTTGAAATATATTACCTCTCTCAGGAAAATAATTATGATATGGAAGGCAAAATAATTCTTTTATATTCTTCAGTGCTCTATTACTTTTTAGTTTGCTTTTCCTTTAAATGACACACTGCCAAACAGAAGGATAAAAAGGAAATATCCTTTTGTCATTTTCATGAGGACATGAAGATACCAACCCAAGGATTTATAACTCAGAAGTAATGAAAACAAAGTGTGGGTTTTTTTCTCTTTTTAAGGAACAAGAATTTCTACTTCTTAATTTGATGCCTGTTAAAAGAACCTTATAAGGTAGGCAGGATAGATACCCATGTGCCTCCAGTAAAGAAATTAGCAAAAAAAAAATAGGTCTTTGTGGTCATTTCTCCTTGATGAAGCAAATCTGTATGCTACAACTTCATCAAATGGGGATCTTAACTATTCAATTCATTAAGATACCATCCACAGCTTTGGAAACTGTTCCAGGGCACATGTGGAAGTTTTCTTTGATGGTTTTAATGCTGCTGTTGTTTAACCAAGCTGCATTATTTAGCTTGGCTAATTCACCTCTTTCCTTCTACCCCCCACTCCCCCAAACTTTTTCTTTTTTAACACTTTCTCATCATTAATTAGTTTCCTCACAACAGAAGGCAAGATGTCTTGACAAGCTTAATGTACACTGCTTGATCCTCACTGTGCCAGAGCTACCTTTTACGAGAGGTTTTCCCTTTAACTGGGAAAGACCAAAGTTAACAAGACTATTAATGTACAAAACATTTTAAAAAATGACCAGTCTGTATCTGATGCTCTTTAGTCTAGTAATGGACAATGCAGTATAAGAACAAGAAGCTTTAATCTTTCTGGCACCAAAGAAAAATGGAAATGTCTCCCGGGAAGTGGTACAGGATGCCATCTTCACCAGTACTCAACAATGACACAGAACGGGAGTTAACAGAAGCTAAAGGGACAGGGTTAAGCATAGACTGCCAGCCTAAAAGTCTCCTCGAAAACAGATGGACAAAACCCCCTAAACAAACAGCAAGAACATTATCGTACTTTAGTACTGTATGATGGTACAATATTTTGATGTTCCAAGAAGTGATCGTCATTGAGGCTGGCATTTGAGAACAAATGAAAATCTTCTGAAAATCAAAACTACAATTCCTCACATGCCAAGTACACTTAAGAATGCTACAAGCTGCATATCCTGACTGACTTCTTATTTCAAACTATTTTGTGGAGGAATAAATACAACTACATGTTCACACATTAAAAAAAAGTAAATCCAAGATACTGTACCACTACAAGAAGTTACTCAAAAGAAATAAAGGCTTCAGAAATAAACACCACTATTTCAATCCTATTGTTGATGACATTATGATATACTAATAAGTGCACAATAATACCAAACAACCTAAAGAAATTGTTTGATTTACATATTTTATCCAGCAGCTTACAAGAGCAAGTCTCTTCCAGGCAGGCTTACATCATATATAAATGAATGGTTTAATACTTACAAATGGATATGTTTATCCTGCAGATGAAAGGATGTGGAACTGCTCTTAAGAACAGTTTAATATTTCCCTGACTTATGGGCTAGAACAGATCTGTTACCTTGCAACACCAAGCTTTATGTTGTGTTCTCTACATGCACTCTCAAGCCCAGCAAGTCAGTCCTCTAATTAGCCAGATCTCTTCTTTTACCTTCCTGATATCTACTACCTAAGGTTCTATGATGCACTGCCTGCCATTAAAAATAGCTCGAACCACAAACAGATTTTTCTTCTTTTCTGCTTGATATTCCAGGAATCAAACCCTTAAAAGTTAAACAACATCTGCCTCTATAATCTTCACAACTTCCCAGAGCCATCAACAAGGATGGCTGCCACATGTCTGAAATCAGAGGCAAATGAAACAGTGGGTCTTCTTACACTCTGGAGAAAGGCAGACGCCAGCAAGGGCTCAAGAGAAGTGTTACAAAAACCTTTGCTGAACTAAAGCATTCCAGGGCTGCTCCGAAGCCAAGACCTTCAAGCTACAATGCAGGGAACCTAGAAACATAAAACATGTGCCTGGCACAGACCTCATTTCTTGCTGAGAGGATATGCATTGGATCTTACCAGGGATATTAGCAACAAGCCACACTTTGTGGGAGATTCTGGGATAGATCTCTACAAGCCCTTGTCAGCAGCAATAAAGACTCCCCATGATGCAACCTACAAGAGCCAAAAAACCCAGTAGTGCCTTCTAATGCTTTCTCATTCCATTGTCCGTGTTACAACTTTGAAGCCGCAATTCGATACCTGCACAAAAGCGCGTTGTGTGTAAATATGATAATCTAAAACACCTCCAAGTCCACTGACAGACGCACTTGGCATCGCTGAACTTACAAGCATTCTGCTGCATCCTCTAATTAAAGAAAGTCTGATCCATCAAAATGAATGTGTCTGAAGGTGATAAAACTCTAAATAGAAAATTAAATATTCCTGCTTCACACAAGAGCTCTGTGCAGCCAGAATCAATGTCTCAAATGGGGCCTTGTCCAGACCTTTCTCAATGGACTACTGGAACCGTAACACATCCAGTAAAAAATTATTCAACCACAAGCAGTTCATGGTTGATGTGCTTTCTAATGGGAGATTTCTACCATTTTCTAACCAGACAATACAATTACAGATCAATTAATAACATCTCTGTGTAGCTCTTCTTTGAATCTTATTAATTTCTAATGAAAACGATAAATTAGTAGATGCATTTCACATATATAATATGGAGTAGTTTTAACATATTAATTTTTTGAAAATAAATTATTACTTATTTTACAACAATTCTTGAGACTTTGAAGAAACCTATCTTCTAAAACTTCTTATATATGGTTTTAGTACATCACCTTTACTGCCTCTTTTTAAAAGCAAAATTATTTATTTATATATTTAAAGCCCTTTCACAGGCCTTTCAGCAATATTCCAGTACACCTTTCCTGAAACAAGTCTGAATAGATTAAGCACAATCTTCTAGACCTTTGGTCAATTACTTTCAGTATTCTTTGGGGTTTTTTTAACATAGTCCAGGTTTTTTTCCAAGTCTTTATTGACCTTAGGCTTTTAAATCAAGCAATTCAGAACTTAACATTCAATTGCCAGTGTGAAACGATTGCTATAATGAAGATGAAGTAAAGGGAATAGTAAAAATAATGGAGTAATTGAGAAAAGATAAAACCAGAGAGTAACTCACAGGACCTTTGTAGTTTACATGCATCACACTAACACTGATGGCAATGCACTGATGGCAATGCAATGAAAATCTTTTCTAACACAGAGGAATTGCCTCTCATCTAGAAGTAACAACATTCTATGTGCCTACTACCTGAAAACAGGACCAACTTTCACACTGCTCACCAAACCAGGTTAATGTCCAGGAAAGAGCACTGATATGGAAGGCTACAGCAGGGTGTCCCACAGGTTCGTCTGTCCTGAAGCACGTTTTATCCACGCACGAGTTCAATGTTTATGTACCCACTGTACCTACAACCACATGCAGAGGAGCTTTTCTGTTACTCACTGAAAGAATCATAAGATACCTGAGGCTGGGCAGAAAGGAACCATATAAGACTATGGGCAAGACACAAATTTGGAAAAAAAATTGCAGGATGGTTTGTTAACACACTAAAATCAACACACGTCCCCACCATTAAATCGATAAGCTCTTTTCACCCTGGAAAACACTTCTAGATCTTTTCTCATTCACTGGACAGAAAGCTATAACCATTTTTTCAGATTTATTTCAGTCTAGGTCAAAGCTGGTGGCAAGTCTTAGAACCGTCTCCCAAGATGAACGCAGTTGCTGGTTTGTTGTTAACAGTCTATCCATACAACCACAACCTAGTATTTTGGTAATATGTCTTTAAAAGTAAACAAACTATTTTTCTGTCCATCCCACATACATTTTGTCATTACTAAGTTGTTTTGTTGCCAAAAAGACTGAAAGAGGTACAGGATTTGTGAAGTTTACTTGTATTTAGACAAATAAAAACTTGCTGGGCTATTCTTTTTCTTAATGTATTTAATTGATTCCATCTTCAGTAGTAGCTGCCTTTCATTATTATGCAACCACATTCAAATTATTTTGATTAAATTAAATTTTATTAAATCTCATACAAAGCCAGCTAGTCCAGTCACTCTGCACGCCTTAAAAAATAATAGAACAACAAAACAATCACCAGAGAAACAAATCACTAATAAAATACAAACAAATAACAAATAAACCACTAGATAAGTAATAAATAAACCAGACCTTGGGATGAAGTTTTTCGGAAATAATTGAAAGTAGTTTGTTAATCAATACCAAAAATTTCTAACTGGAGTAATTCTGCTTTCAAATAGTCAACATAAAAATCATCATCTGGCTATTGTCATACTAACTGAGAAATTAATACATGCATATGCTTCTCAACACTCTCTTGAAAAAACCTAATTTAAGCAATGTGTTTCAAAACGTCAATTTTGTAAAAAATTAAACCTTATGATAAATAAAAAAAATGTACCCTATATATAGTTAGGCATGAATCCCATCAGAAAACAATCCATAACATCCAGCTTCTAGTTCATGTAGATCAGTATCATAGACCTCACTTTGCAGCTTTGATAAAAGACAATCCAATGTTAGGTCATAAAAGTTTTAGCCTAGCTAGTCTCTAACTAACAGGATTCTTTTTGTTGTAATAGGTTAATTTAGTGTTACAAGTTCAACTTGAATACCTCAGCTTCCAGAACAACTAATTTAACTTCCTCTACAGGAAATATGCTTATTTGAAGGCATTGCTGGTATTTTCTGTGGAAAGAACATAAGATAACCAAAAAAGTCTATCTGCAACGCCTCTGTTATGATTGTATGCAATGATGCTTAAGAGAGCCATACGCCAGTTTGGCACTGTAATTCAGGAAAGAAAACATTCACTTACCGCAGTGTGACTGGAAAACCTGTGGCTTGACTACCTGATTGCAGATATTGCACACTACAAGATAGAAATCATCATGAGCTGGATAATGGCCAAATAAGTGCATATCTGTGGGAAAGTTAAAAATATATACAAGAATTAGAAGTTATGCTTTAAATATATATTAAGAAAAAAAAATTGAAAATACTGTAGGGCCATTACTATTATATTAATTTACCCAAAGCAAATGTATACATCGCTCCATAAGAGCTTCTTGCTATTTTAAAGATATTTTTTTTCCCTCTTTTGGGTTTCAAGGTCCTGTACTAATGCTGCAGTCTTATCCCTCAGTCTGAGTCAGAACACAGCCTGCAACACCTTTTCTTAACACTCACTGCCAATAAGTGGAATAAGCATTTTTGTAGTGGTCAAACATTGAAACAGTAAAGGAGTATTTTTTTAAAATCTTTGCCTAGATATCCTTATAGAAAACACATTGCATAGGTTACATTCTATGTTACAATACTCTAAGCTTGACTATAAGTTGCTTGAGAGAGGCTCCTCCTTAAAAGCTAGTTTTAGTAACCAAAGTCAAGGATCCTACAGTTTAAAATGCAGCCAGGAATGTCATGCCATACGAAATTTCTGATTCTGTGCAATGCCCTTCCCTAGTTCCAACACCCTGCTGTTTGTCCCCAACAAATACTGTGGGTAGGAGTTGGTTAATGAGGTATTTCTTGGTGATGGTATGAGGAATTTGATGAAATCCAAAGCCAGGTACAGTCAGATGATGACAGGCACTTGTCCCTCTCAGCTGAAACACATAATGCAATATATGCATTCTTAAGCCATTACAGAGTAAAATGGGCTTAAATTACTAACTGAAGGCCTCGGAACTCTAACATTACAAGTGAGGTAACCTATTCTAGTCTTCATTGCTATAACTTAGGAAACAGCACACATACTCATCCACCACAGCTCAGCTTGGATGACAGAAACTCCAGTTACTTTTATGCATTTCAGAGGAACCATGTCACCATACCCAGTGTTGCTAATGAATGTGTTGCTGCATTAGTAACTTCATGCCAAGTAGTGGCCCCACAGATCACACTACCTCTCAGATTATAAAAATAAAAATGCAAATTTCAGTGTTATTCAGGAGCATCTGAACTCTTACTAGAGAATCTGCAAATGTAGACTGAAATACTAACCTGGTGACTTTTAAACAGGAGGAAAATCAAGAAAACAAACATGTACAACAGCAGCTGTAGTTGATAAACATCATCAATTAAGTCCTACTTCTCCAGCAAGTCAAGTATTTCCAAAAAAATAGTGATTTCTTTCAAAAACTGACTGAAGCAGGTACCTTAGTTCACTAGTTCTTAACTAAAGCAATTAGCTTGGCCCTAGAACTACTTTCATAAGCAATTCTGCCCTGGCCTCTGGCATCGTAGGAAATATCACTGCTTATGATGGCAGTGCTTGGCACGATGAAGTGTAAAATGTCGTCAGTTCCCAAAAAGCCCAGAGGAACGGTGCATCGCTCTCATGGTAATACAGGCAGTACCACAAGTAGATCCAAAGAGGCTCATTCAAGAATTCCTGGGCACAAACCAGCCCCACAACCTGCAAGTATTTCATAGTATGATATGAGGTGCATTGTTCCTTTATCCACTGAAAACCAAAACCCTTTCTTTCTGTTACAACTTGTACCAGGCTATGAAATCCAGTTGAAAGGTTAACCAGACATGACACCTTTCCAGTGCTGGTCTTGCACTAACCAAGCCTTCAAATGCAGTCTGGCCAGATGATTGCAATCAACACATTCAGCCTGAATTTAAAAGAATGCCAGTGGTGAGGTATAAACTCCTTCAGTGTCATTAGTGTTAGCAGTGTGAAGCCAGAAGTACAAAGTTAGGTTCAATCAAATTGTCCTTTCTGTTAAAACAAATAAACAAAACCCTAAGCAGGCATTAAAACAGGCCTTTTTATTCTATTTATTGTTTTAATATGGTAATTCAGTGACCTTAAAAATTACTTTATGCTGGCAATTCTTAGCTGGATAGTTTTGACCAGAACCTACAGATTTCCAATAACAGCTCTGTAAGTTTCACAAAAAGGAGTATTTCTTCTGGGTATGATTTGATACTAAGTCTCAGCTCAAAAACATTCATTTAATACAGTTATGAAATATTTAAAAAATGGTTAAAACATCTCAAAATATTTTTATCTATTGTTTGAAAGGTGTGGTGACAATCCTGTTATGTAAACATAGAGACTTTGCCCTTCACAAACGGAAAAGTTACAACTGTTTTCCAGTTTAAATTCCTTAAGTTCATTAAACCTTCACAGGTCTGTATCTTAACCTTTAAAACATGTCCAGCTCCAAGGTGTCTAAAGTTTGGCTGGGTCTGAGTCTGAGTTTTTATGATTTCTAGTTGCAGGGAGTAGCTTATAAAAAACATAAGGTATTAATATTGGTGAAAATCATTCAAGGATACAGGTGGGAAAAGGAATCACAAAGGAATCCTTATCACAGGATCACAAAACCATCTACCTTTTCATCCTGCACTGCCAAGGAGACAGAGCAGTTAAGGAAAAGTCCTGCAAGCTTGCTCCACTACCCTGGCAAACACCACTGCACCAAATAGGTAAACAGCACCATTTGAGGGGTTGGTCTTTTTCATTCTCCATGAGTTGATATACAAAGAAACTGCAAAGACATGGAGGAGTACACACCAAAACGCTGCTGTGAGATACACAGCACCAAAAGGATGCACAGATGCAGAATAAGTGACATCCTGAAGCAGCATTTTGGAAGTTAGTTCATTTTGCAGGTGCCTAGAAACAGCCCAGTGGAGATGCAAGTGTCCATAGTAAACCAGAGTTTTCTGGATGAAGTTATCAGCTCCCTCTCAAAAATCCACTTAAAATAATCCAAGAATCTAGAGGACACGAGACTGCAGGTTGAAAATAAGAATCGCAGCACACAAATATACTGACATTATTGAATCAGAATAGATAAAAATCTTAAATTAAACACCATCTTTCAGGCTTTTAAGAGTCCTTAGAACTCTCACTATGCAGTTTTTAAGAAAGGAAAATTCTTTAAGTCCAAACAGGTTCAACTTAGTTTATCCATGTTAACCAGATTTGCACAAATCTGTTTTTATGGTTAAATTCATGATTTGTAATTATATAAATTATTTTTCAATTGAAATTGCACAACGTATTAATATTGTCTCAGTACAAAGTCCTACTGGGGATACTTTATTAGATGTAATAATGCAATTACAGATCAGAGAATTTACGATGAATAAAGCAAGGAACATTTAAAATTTAAAAGAAAGTAGAAAAGTTAAACAGCTATATATCTTTTCATACAGGTTTTTCTGTTTTTAATAAGAACATGTCCTTCTCAAAGTAACCAAGACTGAAAGATTATTTTAGACGTTGGTGTCATTCTTAGATCTGATTGCAGCCATTTGACGATTTAGACCTTCTGTGTGCGACAAAAAAAGACAATGGTCTCTCCAAACAAAAAAAATGTCTTTTAAACGCAATAATCACATCTCTCTGCCTGCTTAGTCAGAAGCAATGGTGATAAACTTTTCAGAAAAGACTACTTTTGTGGAAGAAAACATGTCTCTAAAGCCAGCTCAGGAAACTTTGTCATGGAAAGATGTAAGACCACCGAAAAAGACAGGCAATAATTATCGACTAAGGTAAGTGACTATCAAATGGCACTGAAATGATTATCAAGGTACAAAAATAAGGAGGGACAGAAAATCAACTACAAAGAGTATTTATTTTCCACCAAAAACTGCCTATCCCCTAAAAGTGAGACAAAGTGACCACAGTGTGCATGACTCACCACACACCAGCATGGTGACCTGCTGGCTCCCTCTGTGTCAACACAGACAGCCACAAGCGTGAGACAGAAAGGGCTGCCCAGCCCCTCTGCAAGGCAAAAAGCACTCCATAGCCCCTATCACAGCTGCCTCATTTTACTGGAAGATACTTCCAGCAGATTCATAGTAGACTCTTGATGGCAAAAAGAAGGGGTAACTTACTTTTCAGTACCCACACACTTTCCAAAAGTGCCATCCACACATACCTCACTCCTTGCAGTGCTGAACTGTCATCCCCTCAAAATGAAACAGAATTGACACAGCCATGCCCCTTGATACTACACAATGACAAAAGCCTGTCTGAAAACGAGCTACCAAATTAACAGGATGCAATAGTGGCCCATACCATGGGAAAGATATTATACATAGGTGGGAATCTGAGACAGTGAATGCTGCCTGTTCAAAACGACTTTCACAGATTAAAATCTTAAAAGATTACTTTGTGTATACTTTGCCATGGCACTTGAAAAATTAATACAACTTCTGCCAGTAGGTTTTATATTACTAACATTTACAAATAAAAAGAGAGCTGTAGCCATATGACATAGTTTCGTAAGACATCAATTTGGTGAAATGTGCATTAAGAACACAAATACCATAGAAAAATTAGAAAATGTTGCTTCTGCAAATTGTGGTGCAAACAAAAACGCAGGTGTCAGATACGACTTTTTATCTTCTTCAATAACACACAGAAAGGAATTATTTTTAGTAACAATCAAAGGCAGATGACTTATATGAAGATCCTTCGCTATTATTATATAATTCATAATCATTTACATCCCACTGTATAATAAAACACAAGCTAGAAATAATCTAAAACATTCTTCTACTGCAGAATTAAGGTTGTCAAACAGTAAGACCTCATAGTATTGTGTGGGAAATCAAGTTTTAATGATGATCTTTTGCTATAAATTATGCACACTTTAAACATTCACTTATAAATCTGTTGCTCCACTAAATATACCCACAAAGCCTGCTTTGAAAAATGTTAGTGATGTTTATGTGCCGAGAGAGAAGGGGAGTGAGAAGGGGAAGAGAAAGACTATACAGGACACACTGCATGTTGGTTTAAAATTAAAAAAGAGAAGCTAAAAAAGAAAAGCTAAAAAACCCCCAACAAACAAACAATGGCAGAAATGGCAATGGACAAAACCAAATACACATCATTCTTCCAGCTCCGGGAGTTACACATTTTTCAAGTCTATGTCTAGAACTGTGCCCAATATTTCCCTCTTGTTCCACAGAAGTGATGAATCTGTACGTCATTCAAGAACTGGAGTAACATACAAAATCTTTCAGAGCAGTAGATTACTTCTACATTTGAGATTACTTAAAAAACTAAGTAATTTGAATGGCGAATTGAAACTTGAAACTGAAACAATAAAAAGACAATTTTCAGGGCCTTATTCAGACAGCAGTTTAACACACTTGCACAGAGAGGCTGGTCTTATCATAGAAATAAATGTCACACTCTTTCCATTTAACATGAGCTTATTCCCCCGAGTGCAATTTTCTTTTCTTACACAAAAACCAGTAAGTCACTTCAGTAATTAGTTTGCCAGTATAAATTGCATTTTACCCCTGAAAATGTCAGTCACAGTTGCAAATTAATCACAGTATGATTTAAACTGAAAGAGATTGCTGAATGTCATTTATTCCAAGATCTTGCTGAAATTGTGGCTAACTTCAGGGTCAGAACCACTAAGTAATGCTCAAGAACATTTCTTTTCTGAAGGAAAAATGCAGGTCATGGTTAAAGTAATCATAAAGTTGAAGAAAAAATAAAATTAAAATATTCATGACAAAACTAACACAGGACCAAAAACAATTGTATTAAGTCCTTACTGATGCCCTTCAGGTGCTAATACAAGAAACTTAAGATTCTGCATGCTAAAAAATGAAGTGAGAAAGAAAAGCAGTGAGAAGAAAACAGAAATACTGGCCTTCTCAGGACCAGGAATTATAAATGAAACATGACTGTGATGAAGAAAAGAAAAAAAAAATGCGGGGAAAAAGCAGCAAATAGACGTGTCAGAGTCAAGGTCATGACACCTTTAAACCAGTCCAGTAGGGTTGAATGGTATGCTGCCTCCCAGGTTAGAGCAATCATGAGGACAGTGGCAATCCTAAAGAATGCTGGGAACAGTTCATTAATTATAGTGTAAACAATAAATGCCACCCCCAATGACGCAGAAAGACTTTGTACTTCACTGCCTTATCTAGGCATTATGAAATGATACTGAAGATGGAAATAGTGCCTTTCTTTTCCAAAGATCCATAATAAAAGAAAAAAACAAAAGTTCATAATTGGGAACCAATGATCTAAACAAATATTGTGGATTGATTTGTATCTGCATATCTTTTGGAACAACCTCTGTTTGGAAGGGATTATAAAGTAAGCTATGCAACACTGACATTACTACATATCAATAAAGAGGAGAATGAAATAAGCACAGGAAAACATGGCGATGTTGTTCTTCCATAATTCTGAAGGTTTTTACGTAATTTATGTAGGCTATATGCCATTCCAGTCTAAGGTAATTTGGCAATAGAGGACCAGAATTGCCTGGGCTACCAGATTAACATATCACAAGAATACTGCAAAACGCAAAACTCGCACATCAAAAAGTATGCTTGGAGTCACACCTGTGACTCCAAGAAATCTCAGTTTTTCATGTCTTATGACATCAAGAGGGTAAGATAGTACCTAAAGTAAGTTTTTGCTCCTTGAAAAACCTACTTTTTAAAACTTCCTTATATGGAGGTACAGGGTCCCTTAGCTCCAGGAGTAGGCAGAAGATAACTCATCTTCCTATGGAACCTTTATTTCACTCTCTGGACAACTCAGAATTTAAACCGATCACAGTTTCACACTGGTATGGTTCTTTTGGACTTCCAGCTCCATATTCCTGCCCCTCCCATGTGCTTGTACCATCAATTAACCGAATACACAAGGAGTCAAATTCAAGCCAACTCTGAATTAGGAGCAAAGAAATACAAAGAAAAACAGAACAGAACAGGAAAAGGTTTTCTGACAGTTTGGTTCCATATGCTGCCCCACTGCAGAATCTCATGAATGTTACCATCAGAGTGAGGGGAATGAAATAGAGCCCAGAACCAGACTGCAGGAAGGCCAACAAGACCAAGATCAGTACAAACTGCAGTGAAGCAGAAGCCTCTCCAGATTATGCTGAAATCTATCACACAGCTATCTATGTAATATTAAAGGAAGACACTTGGCTCCAAAAGAAGCTTTGTAAAAATACTTGCCTCTCAGTTAAAATTTGCACTAAACATATTTATTAATTTGTAACATACAAAAAGATGCAGAGATACTGCATTGTGCTTGTGTGGCAAGGTTTTGGTAGTGGGGGGAGTTAGAGAGGTGACTTCTCTGAGAAGCTGTTGAACACTCCCCCCATGTCTGACAGAGCCAGTGCCAGCCAGCTCCAAGTCAGAGCCACTAGTCAAGGCTGAGCCCATTTATGCCTCTGTAATAATATATTTAACAAGAAGAAAAACATTACTGTGCAGAAGTAACTGCGGACAGACAATAGGGATGTAGAAAATATGTGAGAGAAATAGCCCTGCAAACATCAGGGTCAGTGAAGGAGGGGGAAGACATACTCCAGGTACTGGAGCTGAGATTCCTCTGCAGTCCATGTTGAAGACCAGCCTGTTTCAGCACGGAGGTCCATGGGGGAGCAGAGCACCTGCACTGGAGCAGGTGGATGCCCAAAAAGGAGGCTGTGACTCCATGGAAAGCCTGTGCTGCAGCAGGCTCCTGGCAGGATCTGTGGTCCCATGGAAAGAGGAGCCTATGCTAGAGCAGATCTGCTGGCTGGGCTTGTGACCCCCAGGGGACCCACAGTAGAGCATCCTGTTCTTGAAGGACTGCACCCTGTGGAAATGGACCCACACTGAAGCAGCTCATGAAGAACTGCTGCCTGCAGGAAGGACTCAAGTTGGAGAAGGTTGTGGAGGACTGTCTCCAAAGGGAGGGACCTACACTGGAGCAGGGGAAGGACCTGTCTCCTTGAGGAAGAAGCAGTGGCAGAAGCAATATGTAATGAACCGTAACAGCCCCATTCCTTGTCTCCCTGTGCTGCTGGGTGGAGAGAAGGCAGAGAATTGGGAATAAAGTTCAGCCTGGAAAGTAGGGAGAAGTGGGGGGGAAAGGTTTTTTAAGATTTGTTTTACTTCTCAGTATCCTGCTCTGATTTTGACTGATAATAAATTCAGCTAATTTCCTTAGGTCAAATCTGTTTCGACTGTGACAGTAATCGGTGAGTGACCTCTCTGTGCCCTTATTTCAATTCGTGAGCCTTTGGTTCTATTTCGGTTCCTTGTCCAGCCGTGAAGGGTAGTCAAAGGGTGGCTTTGGTGGGTGCCTGCCTCCAGCTAGGGTCCAACCACCACAAGCATATCACCTCCTTTGACATAATTCCTTACGTTTCTAACACTTTCTATTACTGAACTAATCTTTAAAACCAGATTCCCATTTTGCCATTTAACTTTTCAGTTATTTCGTGGAAAGTAACCAGACAGGGTAACCTTCACCTTGTCAGTTTCTGAACACAGTGACTTTCCTGCCTGCCCTTCAGTTAAAGAACCTCCCCATTTCAGACATAAAGGGTGCAGGTACTCAGAAACCAATGTACATTTAAGAGAGGAGGTTATAAACAACTGAGGTCTGTTTGGATGACAATGAGAAATTTGGTTAACACTTTCTTTTTACTTTTTTTACCACCAGAATTTAAGCTAAGGGCAAATACAACAACAAAAGTTGCTAAAATATAATAATAAATACTAGTGAACATTTGCTTTTGGACACTGCAGCCCAGGGCTGGAGTGACAGGGGATGGCACTGAAAAGATCAGCTAGAGCAAAGACAGCTCATTCACCAACTTGGCAAACCTATGCACTGACTCTTCTCTTGCAAGTCTGCATGGAAGAATTTGGAGAGTGGAACAAGGCTGCAAAGTGAGGCAAAATAGAGTTTAGCAGGGTGAAAGACAATAAAACCAATGTTTGTAATTGAAATGGACATCAGTCAATTGCACAGTATTTAGTTTTCAGTCAGCTAATCATAATTGCAACATATGAATAGGAGGCAATTGTAACAACTCCAGTAACATCTACATGTTCTTACATTTTTCTTTAATTATTAAATTGTACTTCAGGGAAATCTTCTAAAGAAGCTTCTTCCTCAGGAACCTGGATTTTGAATTGCCTTCTATTTTACATACGACAACATATTTCGGGAACTACTTATGAAGTTTATATTATAAAACTGTACAAAGTCAATATGCAGAAGAAAATCCTGTTATATTTCAAAATAGATACCAGTTAAATATATTAAGATCTAAAGACATAAACCAATGGAAAAAACCCAAACAAAAATTCCCAAACAAAACCAATTTTTCCACAAATCAGTTACCAAATATGCCTCAAAAATCTAGGTGAGCAAAGTACAAAAAAGAAATAGGCTTTTAATGTGTTAAAAAGCAAGTTAGAAGAGTAATGTAAATGAAAACAGTATCTTCAAACAACAGGTTAACATTATTTCTATTTTCCCAACCAGATACACTTAGTCTAAGTAAAGTTATCACTTCCAGCTACAAATTCCATCTTCCTTATGTCTGGGAATCTTCAGGACAGCAAGAGTATTATCAAATAACAGCAAAAATTAAATTACTGAGGGCGAGGGAAAGAAAAGACACATTATTTATAAGGATCCAGGTTATGTACTTCATATCCAGAAGAAGAGGTGACATTCCATCTTGTAGAACATATAGCATAAGTGTCCCCAGACTCCCGAGTATGGAAAGCATGGCAGAGAGCTGATCACAGACTTTCTAACCCTGCAGATACAGTGGAATTCTCTTAGATCTCACATACATCATATCAAAAGCCTTGGAGAGTGAGCATGGCTGCACACAGGTGTGCATACGAGGGAATCTGCAGGAAAATCATCAATCTCTGCATTAGAATTCTGATTTCTTAACATCCCACAGGCAGACACAAGGGGTGGAATGGCTGGAAATTATATTCGTTTCTCTCATAACTCAAAGCAGACGTCCTGCACCTTGACTAGGCAGTCTCCACAAAACACCATACAGCAACAGAACAATTCTTTCTTTCTAAAATATGTATCAAGAGAAATCTCACTGCAAATGCGACTTGTCAGCACGAGTAGTACCCTTCATGGAAGATGGCACTAAATTTCAGCTCAGATTAATGCATAGCTCTTTGGAATCAGACATTTGACCTTTAGCAACAGTTAGAGGGGTTGCACCACATCCATACTTTCTGCAGCAGGTGGACTCTGACAACTTCAATGCTGGCAAAACACACTGACACAGGAAGAGATGTCATCTGCAAGTTAACTACAGTAACTTATAGAAATACAGTGTTTCAGCTTTTGATTTTTCTGCATGAAGATGATTAAGCTTTCTGATACATAGCCAAATAAACTAAACAGGTATGGAAACATCATGAACATATTGGTCCTGCAGAAGCAGTAAGATGAAGATCTGGAGATACCAAATGCTGGTTGACAAAGAATCAAAATAATTTAATAACCCATCTGTAAACTTCACAACAGTACCTCTGTATTACTCATTATCTTTAGAGTGAGTCAGAGTGTATTAAAGTGGTTTTCCCTTATTTTCCCCCTTTTCTCTCATAGCTTCAATGATCTTCTATTAAATGAACAAATATTAGTGATCTGAAAAATAAAGTTTGAAAGAAAAATAACTTATCTGACATTTATTGACATTTCTTTTTTTAAGGAAATATGTCATATTAGGGACTACTATATTAGGGATTATTGAATTTGCAGCAAAAAGACAGAAATATTTTAAATACAATTAGTTTGCAATATTTTTACTAATTCCAACATTTGGAGTGCTAGTAATGAAATACTACCAGGATAGCAGGTTTTCCTCTTTCATTTTCTTATCAATGCACACTAAGAAAAAAGTTATCTATACAGTAAAATAGTCATACAGAGAAAAATCCCATGGCAAAAACAACCCCTTCATTCCTATTTCTTCTGTGCAGACTGCCATGAAACAGACTTTAATCCTCCAACTGGGGTTTCCTTCATGAACACTCAGCAAGACACAACTGGCACTCACACACTCGCCTGCAAAGCTGTATTATCTTCTGCAGAAGAGTGACTCTGGTTTAAGGCAGTACAACTGGACTGAAGGAGAGAGCTGGCTTAATTCCTGGCTCCCAAACATTCTTGTATGACCCTGATTAGATTTTTTTGTGCCTCAGTATCCCATCTCTAAAATCAGGATAATATGCTCTTTGTCTGCCCTGCCTGTTTAGATTGCAGCCTTTCAGTATTCTCTTACTATTTGTCCATACACTGGGACCACAATGGGGCCCTTCATTTTGGCAAGGACCTCACTATGACAATAGAAGAAGCCACGAATAAGATAACTTGCAGTGTGTTTTAGAAGCAGTGTGTTAACAATTTTGACAGAAACTCTGGTTTTTTTATTAAGGACATAAGTTATTAAGGATTAAAGAAAGTCTTATTAAAATCAATTTTTCACAGTTTTCAAGGCCACCTCTTTAATAACATTATTACTATTATTAAAATAGCATTATCAGAAAAATACCTCTCAGAAAATGACCAATTTTTATAGTAGAGAAAACTATGAGTAAATGAGCAAATTGAAAAAAATAAAATCTTTAATCTCACCTATGTAATTTTACAAAACGCTGTTTCATTGATCTTCACTTCTCTCTACAACAAGGGCCAAGGCCAAGAGCATCTTTTAACTTAACTCTCTTCTCACCCAAGATAGAAAGTGTCTGCTCATTCTTAATCAACAGTTGTATTGTCTAAACATACTGTCTAAAAGGACACAAATAATCCGTATGCCAATTCTTGGGAGCTTTTTCTGTACTGCCTCCTATACCTCTAATAGCACCTCTTTTCAGGAATATCGCCTCTCATGTAACTGAACCCTCTGAAGAAAGTTACTTTCAGATAGACTTTCAATAACATCATCTTTTTCCTTCACACAGTTCCAAATGAAATAGACTTAGTTCTCTTTCTTGTTAGCATACAGATCAAGCTACTGCTTAAAGTGTTGAGCTGTGGGTTTTTTTCAGTTAGAGGACTTTATGCCAAGGAAAAATACATGAGAAAAAATATTAATTAACAACAGGAGGTAGAAAGATGAACGAGAAACTTTCTAACCAAAGTCCAAACATTAAAAATACCTACCCTAAGCTTCTTAGACAAAAAAAAGTCCTACAAATTGAAGAGCAGCCTATAGTTCCACTATCACACAACACCAGAAAACAGCTCTCATGCTAAGAATTCTGGTCTCAAGGGAATAATTATCTTTGCAAGTGCAATCAAGTCAAATACTTGTACTGTCTGAAAAAGCATACATACATCATCAGCTCTTACACTGAGATTTATATAGTACACTTTCATGCACACCACAAACATTTCCCAGAACAGGAATACGCTCCTACTGGTTGCCTACAAACAAGTCAGGCAATACAGCACTCTGTGCTGGTACAGTAGTCTTATCCTTACTGCAGGAGGCAAAAGCACAGTTTTGCTGGACTAACCGAGTCCATGGTGAGAGCCTGCTGCACACCTCAGGGTGTGTTCTTACCTCTAACAGACACAACCCTTAAAGAACACAGTCATGAAGGGCTCAAATCACTACAAGTCTGTATGACACTAAAGTGTCCATCAAATCTTCAGTATGAACATATTAAAGAATATATATATACTGCATTCAGAGGTATTTCATTCCTTCCGTCTCCCTCCTTCCTCCAGGAATGCTACTAACAGTTTCTCAAATGTACAGGATCAACCACAATTTAAAGCCACAAAATAAAGCTTTGCAGTTAAAGTGACCACCCTGTGAAGGAGCAAACTCCACTACCAAGACAAGGTCATGAAATTTACTGCCATTAAATGAGAGTGAAAATAAGTTTTTTTGTTCCTACATCGAGCAAAAAAAGGCCTTAAGAAATCTGAGGAGATTTTATCAACTAAAGAATGAGCAGAAGAAACTCTAAGTGTTTTCCCTCTCAAATATCAAGGTATTTCAGTTCTGAAGACCTTAAAGTATTTACAGGGCAAGTCTAAAGTAACCTGTCCATCTAGTAGTACTGAAGAAGCAAAAGAAAGAAATGAAAAGCAATGGAAAGCACAGTAACTACTTGTATCTGTCATCAACTTGTTATGTTGCACAGTACCTACTCCAGAGACAAATCAAGGGTTTAACATTGTCACTCAAAGGCATTCATGCTAATATAATAAAAGCTATTAATGGGGGCTCTTTCCTTTTAATAAAACAAAGAAGCAGTTTATTAGCTCAATCATGTTATTGTTGTGTTCCAATTTCTGGTACACTGACTACTGCACAAGTCATATTCTCACCTGTACATATGAAATACTCACTATCTAACAAAAGAAAAAAAAAAAAAAAAAAAAAAAAAAAAGAAAAAAGTAACAATTTTGTTCTCAAACAGAGACTTGGGAAAGCTTCAGAGGTCTCTGGAGCTGTTTTGTTTGTTTCCTGGACAGGAGAAAAAGGTGGCTTTTGTGAAATAAACTACTTAAAATATGGAAAGATTTTTCCTAATTTTAACCTTAAATACATGACTACTACAAGAATCCTTCCAGCTCACTGATCTTTACAACAGCAGATCTCTTTCCACTACTTGGCTGCAGCAATGACTTAATACTATTTGATTGGTACTTCAAGGGAAAAGTACCACAAAGTAGCATTTCTAAGACTTCAAAAGTCTCTCTTTAAAGGAAGACCATTGGAGGTGATCAAGTATCAGCAGGCTGAGTTGAGATGTGCTACACTGATGAAAAAAATACCATTTCAGATCGATTTGACCAGGAAGGTAGCAGCCTCCTTTTCAGTGCAGCCCCCAAGTCACCACTCCTTGCAGCAGGTACACTGCAGCTTCATTGATGTTGACACCTGACTGAAATTAGGATATTAAAAGATCTGACATTTTTACTGGGCTGCTAAGAACATCCTAAGACACACACAAAGAAAACTTCACGAAAGACTAAAGCAAGCTGCTGAAAATGGCTCTGCTCAGTGACTGTCTCAGGCTCTTGGCACAAACATGCAAAAGGTCAGCAACAACCTTTGCTGACACCACCTGGTCCCACAGTGATGCTTTCAGCAGCACCCAGCTTCCCGCATTCACCTCATCCACCTAACAGCTCGCTGACATGAGCGGGCCACTTAACACTCCTTATGCTGCAGTCTGATGCCTGTCAACTTTGCTTAAAAGCAATCTCCCTTCCAGCATTATACTTTCCTGAGGATTTGCGTGTAGCAAAGCAATTGGTCATTTATTTCTGAGGACTGGGGAGTAGGGAAGTAGTTGCTAATTTATTTCATCCAGTTTCGAGAGTGTTGTGCTAGCTCTTGAACAACTAAAAAAATATCAACTAACCAGTTCTGTTTAAAGACTGATTCTTCATGTGTTTAGAATCCAAATCTTTTTCGGCAAGTCTGCTGTGCCCCCTTAGTACTACAAGATTTATCTAATTTTAGGGTCATTGGAACAAGAGGTTTTTCCTAGATAAAGTTCAAGACAGCTTTTAGAGACACTCAGTTCTCTGGCACGTATCTGGCTTCAGCACTGATAGTGCCTTGAATCGACCGAAGAAAAAGGAGATGGAGGAGCAAAAATACACTGCCTTGCCTCATGGATTTAAAGTACACTCCAGCATCATAAAGCAATAAAAAGTAATAAAGATGAATGGACAGAGACCACTTGGGAGACTTTTTCACCAGTCCTATTTAAGAAAAATATCTTCCACATTATCACAAGGAACAAACCTTATTTACTCTATTTACAAACATATTTACTCTAACAGTACAGTTCCTTAGAGGGCTGTTACTAATTACTACATAATCCAAGAGACAGGACAGTGGACAAAGGAGGAGTCAAACCCTGCATTCCTTCATCCCCTATGGGGAAAGCTTTTAGACAAATTTCTTGAATTCTTAGAGTCTTTCCCTGTACATCAAGAGGAATTACGTACATTTCTAACTTATAATTAAATACTTCCAAATTTACGAACGAAAAGCATCAAACAAGAAAAGTAGTATATTCATTATTATGACATTTGAATAAATGCTAACAATTCATCTGCAACTTTATGTGATAATTACAATGGCAAAAGTGACAGCTAATTCCTATCACAGCATTTCATTTGGAAAAAAACCACTGGTATCACTACTTTTCCAAAAGAATGAATTCAACAAAATTCAGCTTCTGAAAAAAAACCCAAACCAACAGAAAGTAGCCTGACTATGGTACAGCAGCCATGCAAGTGAACATCTGTCCACTAAAAATGTTCGCATGTTCTCCAAGTTGCAGATCAGAAGCAAACACTGGAGCTGCTTGCATGAGCTGAAGCTGCTTCAGTGTGAAGAGTACACACACATTTTGAGGGATGCAATACATCTCAGCACAGGACTGCACTGTGCATGCTGTGGCAGCACCAGAGCTGTAGAAGGCACCAGCCTCAGAAATCTTGCCAGCATGTTGGTGAGAGATTAATGTGGTGCATGGATTTAATGAAAGGTAATGAAGGGTAATACAACGCCAGACAGAATCATTATTCTAATCAAAAGAGTCTGTGAAATTCTTTGTTAAGGAGTCTAAATACCTGAGTATAAAAAGAACTAACACTAACACTAACTAGCACTAACACCCCACTCAGCACAGCACAAAGAATGACCATATACATCTGAAAAAGTGCATTTTTGGAGGATCATTCACAAAACCTCCAAGTTAGTGACATGCACTTCTTCAACAATCTTGTCTTGGACAGACGTGAGTTTTGTTGAACTGTGTATCTGAATGGCAGACACAACTTGTTAATGTAAACTCCCTGTTAATGAAGCTTCTGTACATGATCTATCCAACTACTCTGCAATTAAATACCATCTTGTTTCCAAGGTGATCACAAATATTTTCTCCAACAACTTTCCAACAGAAAGGATATCCTGTAGTCATCTAAGCAGAAAGGTTGAACAGTCCATTTTTTTCCAAGCATTCATCATAGAAAGCCTCTGCCTAAGGAAAACTCTTAAATCCCAAACACACTTCCAGAGTGTTAAAATACAAAGCACCTTCAAAGCTTCTTAAATTAGTTTCATACCACATTTGTCATTTTAAATCTCCATGTTCAAGTGCAGTACATTATTCGATATCTAAAATGTGGTCACCTGACTGTTTAAAACTTGTCTCTGAACTGCAAGCATTAAAGAATAAAGAATCCCTGTAGTATATAAAACTGGACTCTTTATTTTGATTATAACAACATGTTTCTACAATGCAAAAAGCCTTCAAGAACTGTGAAAAAGAAAGCACGAACTACAGAGAAGCACATCCTCTGACTAAGGTACTAGGATACATAGTTACTGCATAGTTACATGATGATACAATAGAATTAAGGCAGTTTGGACACCTTACCTACACCTTTATCGATTTAAAAAGTTTTTTTATTATCTGAAAAATTATTTTATAACTTTATTATTATACCTATATTTGCAATACTTGAAGGATACTTGTATTTTAACTACTTAAAATCTTATAATATTACATTTTTTCAACATGGTTTCATTTTGTGAAAAAGAGAATTGTTTTTTCCTTCCTGATTGTATCATCCTAAACTCTTCATAAACACAAATTAGAACTTGCTAATTACTACTTTGCTATTCTTTCATCATTTGAGTGAAAGCAGTTTCTTTTTCACGCACCAGCTGACTTATACAGCCAACACTAGCAAAGTCATCAGCTATTAAATTCATCAGCAATACAATGACATTTTCAGTAGAAAACACAGGCATAACTAAGATTTAATCCTGGATTCAAAATTTTTGTTTATATCTCCATATACATGAAGTGGGAATACTGAATTTCATCTAAGGATTATATTTTACAGCAAGGAGAATATTGCAGCTATTTACCACTGACAGTTTAGATGCTGACCACTTGGCCATTCACAATTTATTTATATTGGTTTAGTAAGAACAGGGTAGCTACAAGAAATTAACAGATGACTCCCCTTGTCAAAGAAAGGAGGGGAAAAAAAAAAGAGTGATCATGAAAAAGAAATTATAATACTGTAAAAATCACTAGCAATCATTCATGCCCAGTTAATTATCAAAACATGCCCCAATTCTTCTTAAAATAACATACTCACAGCTAGCTCACAATCACTGTTTACATTCCAAGTGCTTTACAACTGCATGTTTCAATAACCTTACAAGGACTTATTCCTCTGTAGAAACTGAGCATTACAAAATGTCAAGCTTGTTGCAAAATCACTGATGAAATTGTGAATAAAATCATCTCTACTAAAATTCTACCTAAAGGATATTCTATACCCCCCAAAAAACCAACACAAAACCCCAAAAAACTAAAGCATTCCTTCAGGCGAATATTTCTTCTTCACCAAAAAAAAAAAAAATAAAAATACAGCACTATTTTTTCCAGTTCTATTGCTAACTGCTATTTCACACACTTGAATTGCAATTCACTTTATTAAAAGTTACAGAACAAAGTACATTTCAATGACTGGATTACAGTGTTATCACCATGACATCTGCACACAAGAATACAAGGATCTCCTCAGCTGACATACACAGATTTGACTGCACAGCTCTCAGTTACATTCAGAAGACTTCTAGATTTTACAACCTCCAAACTTACATGAAAAAGAAACGTTCCCATTTTCAAAACAGTCAGTACTCTGAAATTTTAAGAAAGATTTTGGACATGTAAGGAGAGTAAGATCATTCATAATGGGAGCTATGCAGCTTTCTGTTAATGAAAACTTTGCCCTTTATCTGCCCATGCAGAGTGCTGAACACACATACCAAAGGAACTGTAAGCAGTCTGTAGCCCAGACACATCAAAACTCAAGACACTTTAAGCAAACAAAACCTTAATCATTTACCACACTTCTTGACTCCTTCAAACAGATTCTGATGATTTGCAAGCTCCCATCGTCCTCACATTAGGCATATCTGAAGTACTTACACAAAGCAAATTAGGCAAGAGGTCACACTACTAGGCAGGACACATCCCCTGAAACTTCAGATGATACATTTCCAGACCCTGACAGAGTATGAATTCCTCCTGGCTCCTCTTGCCTATCCTACTCCCTGGTAATTTCCACTCACCTCTAGCCCCCTCCAACCTTTGACTTGACCAAACCTCTCTAAATAAAACAATGCTACAGAAAAAAAAAAAATATAAAAAAAAGCCAGAAGCAACTCAAAACTATGTAAAATAAGGTATCACGTACAACACAAGCAGCAAATTCCTGGCTGCAACATGTCTCTCTGAACGAACCAACTCTATAGGAGCACTCTGAGTCAATTTGCTTTTGTAAAAAGAAAACAATTAACTGATACTTGCTAAAGAGAAGGAAAGCCTCCTTCAAGCTATGGAACATACACAGTAGCATCAAATTGCTACTCTGCTAACTCATTTGATCTAAACATAAATTCTAAAGAAAAAGAAGCCTACATTTCAAAGTTATCTGAGGTTTCAGTACACAGGTTACTGGAGTACCGACCACAGATATTCCTGTATACATTGTATACACCAAGGCAAGCTTTGCCAGTGCTGTCTGACAAGAGACCTGGATTTTGCTAAGTACCTACATTTGGTTGACTGCAAGTACAGCAAATTTTAAAAACAATTAAACAAAACAATAACAATAAGAAATAAAATACACATATTCTGATGACAAAATCTCTTCTATAAGACAGTCCTTAAGACAGGCACTTTCTGGAGAGACCAAAAAGCAGTTTTTCTCTCCTCAAACAAAGGAAAATGAAAACTTAACTTGACAGCAGCAGTGTAAGGCTGTGGCTGGTCAGTCTCCAAATTCCCACATACATACCTGGTCCTCCATCACCTTTCATAAAAATATCAGAGGTAAGGAGGATGTAGCTTCTATGAAGATACAACTAGCTATGCTGTGTAAATAACAGGATCTATGTCTAAGGTGAGTATTACTGAAAACATGTCATGTGTTGCAATTATATGCAGCAACTTATTTATTTTTATTCACCTCAGCCTCATGCAATCCCCATATGCAGGTGCATTTAACCATGGCACTCCTGCAACACAGCTACAGATTTATCTTATATGTCTGGAGCTAGTCACTTGGCCTCTCCATGTTTCTCTGTTTCTCCATCTGTGATGCTTCACAGAAAGCTTAATTTATTATGCAGCCTGCCAAGTGCTTTAGAGAAGTGTGTTACTAAAGCATTAAACTATGTTTGTTGGTTCTGAAAGGGTAAATCGTTAACCAATCCGAAATGAAACTAACAATATCCTTAAAACGTGGCTGCACTTTTTAAATGTGGAAGTATCATGTTTACCTTATTTGCCTTTATAGAAAAAAGCCTCCAGACTTTAGGTACTTTATTACATTAAGACATCAGGAGATCTGATTTTCTTCTGAACTCCCTTTCCATCCATTTACTGTTACACTCCCAAAGGAGGTGATAAGCAGTGAGAAACAAACCACTAATGCCAAATCAAAGTGACATGTGCCCAGCCAGACTCACTGTCCAGAGGCCATAGGGAAAGATCTCTACTAAGGAATCTACAACGTTTAACTGACAGCTGATGTCAACTACAGATCACCTGATCAGGGCAGGAAACAGTTCAGATGCTAATAAAGACAAGGGCAAACTGTTCCCAACACCTGCAAGACAATATACCAAATACTGACAGTAAGCATATTTAAGCCCTAGACGTCTTTCAAACCATTATCTCATGTGTAAGTTTTGTATCCATACAAACCCCAGGTATAGGCTTTTGCTCTTTTTCAATTGTTTTTTACTGCAATTTCACTGAAAGAATTCTCAGGAAACCATTTCTAGCAAGCAGAACAGATCACCTAAAATATTGACAATGGACAAATATTGTCTTAAAATACCAGCTATATAAAATACAGATACATATCAACCAACTCTCAAGCATTAGTTCCACTTAGGGGTATATAACATATACTTTTATAACTAAAACCGGCTAAAAGAGGCAGCTGGAGCAAAATAAGAAACTCGAAAGAGAAACAAATAAATAATAGTATGATTTCTTGTAATTTTTAAAATCATTAAAATATGGCTAGCCAAATAAGACAAATAATCTCAAATGTATCGCAGATTAAAACCAGTTTTCATTTAGGCAAAAGAGCCCCAGCACACTGTATAAAAGTTCTAACATTAGATCAAGGAACATAAGTGACACCTTGAAAGAGGGTGATTTGAATCACCAGAGACATAACAATCTTGAAACCCAAGAGTAAACATGACTCCAGACAATTTTCTAGATATATGAATATATGTGTACACATATGCATGTATTTTTAGGAAATCTGCCTGCAGATTTTCAGCATATAGCAATGCTTCAGTACCATTCCTCATTTTAATCCAGCTAACTTTGTTGTGTGCTTTGTCTTTTTCAAGTTGCAAATGTGCATTTGTACTGCACTTTGCTGCTAGTATATCCAGCACACATTTTAAAAGATGGCCTGATACAACCGTCAGGATTCTGCACTAGCTTTCTGCAGCCTTAAGCTCCCACATCAGCTCAAAGTATTTCAATCACACACTTCCACATTCACACTGCAGAACCTATCCTGTCTGTAGCATCCTGAGGAGTCACTTTGGTAAAAATAACATTTTTTCCTCCTGACAGGTCAGCATGGCCCTCTCTCAGTAGGTGACTGGCAGTAAGAAAGAAGAGTTTCAGTTCCATCAGATGCACAGAGATGGATATACTTTTCTTCTGGAGCCAGCACCTGACCTATGTGCCACATCAAGAATACAGTGTTTAGCAAGTTAGCAGGATTCTGCACATTTCAGAACAGGAACTCTTCTGGTATGACTGCTGCAATTTGTCTCTTGCAGAAGCACATGGCGACATTTTGGCAAGGCGAGTGGGGAAGAGAGGAAGGGCTTTTTTGACATCAGATGGAAACACGTGGCTCAAGATGCCTTGCGTTTTTGGAGGACACTGATACAAAAAGCCAAGAAAATGCCCTGAATAGTTTGGTGCTGTCTTGTGCTATATGAGGTTCTGAGGCTCAGCATCTTATTTCTTCTGAAGCAAGCACAACTTTTGTAAGATGACAGTCTTAATCCATTTAAATTTTGAGACTGTGGAATGACATTGTACAGCATGACTTTTTTCAACAAGTACTTTGTTCCTGTAGAAAGCAAATGAGAACTTTGGTGCTCTTAACCTCCAGTTTGAGTAACAGCCATGAGGAACAGTACCTCACAGGAAGGTGAAACCTTGAGCTTTGTACAGTACCATTGAGTTTCCATAAATTTTAAAGATCTTTATGCAACAGCAGTAATTATACAGATCTGCCTAATACATAGCCCAGAAACCACTGCCTTGGCTGGACACACTGTGCCAACAGAGTAACTTTATCTGACTATTTCCTCCAATTTTTAATGAATCTTTCCCTCCTGCAGCGTTTCAAGTCTCCTTCTTGAATTCTTGCTTTCACATTAGAAATTACCCTTTTCAGTGTCTTATGGCAAAGCAGATACCATCTTTTGTCAACATACTTGCCACAGTCTCAAATACAATTTACCTGAATGCAGGTATGGATTAAATGATGCTGGGAAGGTTAAGCAGACCAATAATCTGATTGATCTTGGCATGGCTGTTAGTATTCCACAGCCTTACAGCAGATCCTGACCTAATCCAACTTTTGTTGGATAACAGGATATACCTATTGAGGGGACCATGACAAGATCCAAACATTCAGTCTAGCTCACTATACAAGTAACATTAAAGGTGACTCGAAAAGTAAACTTCTAAATATTTTGTACTTACTCAGTCAGAAACGGATGGATGAGACACCCATTTGAGCTGTGCAACACTGTCACAGACAAAAACAAGCGACTGAGGAAAACTCAGATTTCCTGAACTTTTAAAATCTCCTCATGGTATCACTGCAAGGTAGCACAGGATACATGTGACCCTTTACACTCCCACCAGAAAAAGCCCACATGAGGCTTCAAAGTTCACATGGCTCTACAATAGGACACACACTGACATGTATTTGGAGCAAACCTCATTGTCCGATTCATTGTTTGTTTGAGTCTTTCCAACTGCAGCAAGACCAACAACAAAGTCTATTTCACAGTACTGAAATTCTTTACTTTTTGTTGGGTGTGTAAGTCCCAAACCCTGATATTTAACACAGAAATTCAATATAGCCTATTTTCTTTTTTAGAACATCAATTCACACTGTCTTTTTTTACAGTTTTTGGAGACAGCAATACTGGTAAGGGGATGAGCGTGAAGAATTTATGAACTTGAGAGCATTTGCTCTCCACTTATTTTGTATACAGTACAGTACTTACAAGAGTTAACCCCACATACACAACATTTCCCATCTAAGTTGACTCTACCTTAAATCAGCACTGATTTGCCTTGCTGTTGGCGTAACCAAGAAAAAATGTAACACTTTCACTCACACTGGTGATGATTTTACAAAAAGGAGGCAAATTGAATCATATAAATACTAATATCCTTCAAACAACTCCTACTGTCTCTTTTGCAAAACTAGGATAAAATGAGTTCTCATACAATTCATTAGAAATTACAGAGCCTTTTACTCTACCACAAAGATTGACCTGCTATGTTCTCATAAATCCATGGCAAAGAAGGCAGCACCAGGGAAAACCTGCTGACAAAAATTGTTTTGCTTTGCAAAGTCGAAGAAGGCATTTGTGTCCAGCTGTCAATTACTTGACCTTACAATGAGAAGGCACAAACTATCTGCAATGCTTCTGAAAAGGACAACAATTACATCGGTAAATGATTAAGTTATGCTTAGAAATAATGACTGGTGGGATATTAGTGGTTTTGATTACCAGAAAAATACAAAGTGAGATTGGAAAGTGTTACTTCCTTTTTTACCTGCTATTAAAGGATAGTCCCTTCTCACTCACCACATTAGAAATCATCTTTTTGCTTTTATCACCTCATCTTTCACATGAACTTTTTATTAAGAAAAGCAGCAGTAACAATGTATGAAATTTTAGAGAGTTAGAACAAAAATCTTCCTTGTGATCTGTACTGACTTGCTATGTTAAAACAGAATTTAATCATACTATTTTAGCCTCAAACTCAAGCTCTCTGGATGGTTAAAGCACTGTGTGCTTCCAGGAAAAGGACCAGGGCCTTATGCGAGGATTTTGTGCAACAGAGTCTATTATACCACTTGATAAGCTGTTCTTATTTAACTGTATCATTAGAAAACTGCATCTTATTTCTAGTCTGAACTGATCTAGCTTCAGCTTTCAGCTATTAGAATCCCCTTAATCTACCTGACAAAGAACCATCTAACTGTCAGATACCTTTGCCCTATCTAAGTACTTACAGACTTATCAAGTAGCCTCTACTGTCTGTTGATAAACTAAATAGATTGAGCTTCTTAAATCTTCCATTCTAAAGCTGATTATCCAGGCCTCAAATTAATGTAGATTTTTTTCTGAACTTCCAGTTTTTCCAACACCAGATGTGGACACAAGAACTGGGATACAACACTTCAGGAAAGCTGTCTAAAATAAAGCAGTATTCACCTCCCCCTACTCTCCCAGTCATGCACTTTCAGCCTCCTTCAAGACTGACCAAGAAGTAACATTTCAATTAATCAACCCTCAAAAGCAATTCTTCTGTCTCTACTTATATTCCATCTAGTTCTTCCAAATACAAAAAAATCAGAATGGACCATGACCAAGTTTACTTGTTTGTTGTAAAGAAAAATATATGTATTTTTAACCCAAATTGCATAAGCTCCAAGTATGATGAAACATAAATTCAGTGTCTGTATTTTACAAGAGAATAACTGCAGAGAGAAAGATTACACTGCAATCATGTAATAGTTACCAATCTAAAGCTCCCCCTTTAAACTATTTTTTCATTCAATAAACTCAACACTCCCAGCCTATTTTGCACTACGGCGTTCTGATGCTCACTTATATATTCACCTCTTGAGGTGCTGGGTGGTCACAGCAGGTTTTATTCTCAGCAAAATCTGGCGGGCACAATGAAAAATTGCTTCAGGCTACAGCCAGTGTTCTTCCAGACAAAAGGCAGAGCTGCAGGCTAGTCATGGAGGATTTGCTAATGCTATAAATCTACCCATGTAGTGAAAATTAATTGCCAGTTATAATCTTCAATTATTACTGTATCAGCAGCTAGTTCCCCTTCCTATACTAGATGAAAAAGAAACCCAAGTAAAAGCATGAAGTATCTAGGATGACCATTCTCATAACACAAAAATAGAAAACTGCCAAAAAAAATCTAATTAGAGATTATAAAATCACATCCTATCACATCTGGTAAAGTTTGTGGTCCTTGCTGGTAGAGCAGATGCAGAAAAGTTGGTGGTAGTATTTGCACAGAAAAGGAGCAAGAAATCTAGCTTTTGGAGCCGTAAAATCAAATTCTGTTTTAATTATTAATTATTTAATTTATTGAAAATCACCACACTAGAATATGTTGCTAAAGTATAGTGAAGTACTGCGGGTTTTTGCTGTCATAAGAACTGACCTATTCTTCTAAGTGTGGCTTGGGTAACTGTTCTTCGAGAGAAAGATAAACTCCAGTAATGTATTTTGAAGTATGTCCATCCTTACTCTAATGTAACTAAAGCAATGTAAGTAAAATGTGGTGCCAATGGCAGCACTGACTTTTGAAAAACAGTAAACAGAATGCTAGTCAATAAAGCCCGCCACAACCTGTCATAGGGAAAGGTAATGTGCTCTGGTATTCTGCTTTCTTTTTCTCCCCCCCTAAATAAATACATTAAATGTACCTGTACTCTCTTTGTAACCTAGAAATAAGGCATTATTCCTTTCCTTTTAAAATTGTTATGCAATAACACACCTTAGTGAGGACAGGATTATACCCTATCAGTACAGAGTAGGTTTTCAGCGTTTTCAGTTAATTCCAGCGCAGGTATGATTGGTCTTTCAGCAGCAGCAATGTTTGCCCATCCTCTTTCAGTGACAAAAAATTTTTATACATAGCTGGTAGGACACCTTGGGCCTCTTTACAAAGTTTATAAAATGATGTTTATAAACATCAGTAGTCAACTTGTTTCTTCTCGTGACTTCTTCACATCCACTCATTCCCTCTGCCTTTCCTCACATTGACATGAAACCTATTTCATACCCTTTCTCTGGATATACACACATTGTCCTGATTATTACTCAAAGCAGCTTCAATATAGTAAGTTTGAACACAAGGAAAGTCTCTCTCATAATCTCACAATACTAAAATGAGCAAGCTTTTCTGTGTGTTGCCTTCATGGCACACTATGCTTACTCATGGTATGTCAGAAATCTGCCATGGAAAGCCCACACTCAAAGGGGTTCCCCTAAAAAAAATCGAAACTTCAGAGAAATTTGGACACAACAGGCTCATTCTAAGGTTGGTAGTCCAAGAACAAGAATTGAAACTGTTTAGAATTTTGCATTTCACCCTCCAAGCCTGTAATATACAAACAAATAAACAGAAAAGAACTAATACAGAAGAAAATGTGTAAAAGAATGACAAATGGTGCATATATAGTGTGTTTCTCTTCACTTCTCCTTGCCTAGTAGCAAAACTAGGGCACTATTCAAGAGAACAGATGAGGCTAAAGCCTAATAATAAAGGGAATGTTTAAGTATTTGGAGAACACAGGGCATGTTTAGGGAACAGAGTTAAGAAAGATTAAGATGTATCTTTCAATATTTATGTTATTTTTGCAGTCTGGCAATTACAATTAGCTTTGCTTTCCAGCTCCAAGAAAGTAAGACAACATTAACAAAACAGGGAGTTTATTTTTACAAATGAACTACTTTCACTAGGAATCTGTTCTGTATGCTACTTTCCTGTGTGCTATACTATCAGCTTTGATGCCTCCTTCCTCCACATCAACTAATTATTCTCTCCTTCAAATTCCTCCTTAAAATAGCTTACTGCATGAAATTTTTCAACATTCATAGACTGATTTTTTTCTTCACAACACACACTACTTATGGTTTTGTCTGAAATGTATTGGAAGCTCTCAGAAATACAGACCATATCTTGCTGTTTTAAAACTAACACTTATATATGCTAAATTATTTGAACACATATATGACACATCTCTTTAGAACTTTTCCAAATACATGCTTAATTACCAGGAATTTAAAAAAAGTCAAAACAAATGAAAAGCCTACAAGAACTCCCACAGAGGATACACTTTTACCTTCCAGGAAAGCAATAAAAGTTTACAATACCTTTGTTTTGCCAAGGAGCTTGGAAAATAAACAGTCAGAATAATGACAGGTATCTTGAAAAGCTGGAAAGAATAATAAATGCCACAAAATAAAACTCGTAGCATTCTCTCCTTGAGCAATGCAGTCAAGAATAATTTTTCTTGATGAGCAAGAAACCCAAAAATACGTAAAGCTGCATTACCTCTTTCAAAATTTAAATACCTAAAAGGCTTGGTAATGTTCACACCCAGTGTGTTGTGAGTTATGAGAGAAGCTGAAGAAAACTTACACCAAGCACAGAATGTTCGAAGACTCTATTAAAAGCACTATACACACAGCTCACCATAATTTCAAGAGCTGAAACATTTTTCCTCCCATTTCTCCTCATGTTTCTCCATTTCCATGCATTCAGTTTCTTAATATATTTGCCCAAGGTTCTCCAAGTCTTCTAAAAAGCCAAAAATACAGCAAAAGCATGAATACAATCAGAACCACGAAACTTCAAGATAGTGCACTAAAAAAACCACCTGAAAAACCCTGAAGAGAAAATCTGAAGACTTTTTTTCTTTCCCTGTTTTCTCAGCACCTCTGCATGGTGACGTGTATAAGCTGCTGGGATGACTGAACATTGATAACATACAGGGACATGCAGAAAGTTGCTTGGGAAAGGCAGGCAAGGTAATGAATAAAGCCTTCCAAGTCAAAGGATCAGCTCAATGCTCTGCACGTGAAGGAACAATCTCTCCCACAGCATTTTCCTCTTCTTTAAACAGTTGTTTAGATCTACTCAAGATGGTGAAAACCTGAGATTAACTTCTTAGCCACTGAATGACATGAATGACAGCCATTCCATGTAACCCCTCTAAAATTACTATGTTCTATTTTCTCAGAGAAAAAAAAAAGTGCTGTATCATAAAGCATGCCTGCCTGTAGCATGTAGACAGGAACAAGCTGCTTTGCCCTGCAAGACAAGCAAAAGCCATACAACCATGGTTACCGCAGCACCGCGCCCAAGCTCTCACGATACACCCTGAGCAGTACGACATTACCCGGGGCCCAGTCCACGATAATGCAATCCCGTGGCCTTGTCTCAGCTCTGGAAGCAGGAAGCACAAGTCAGTATCAGTATGTAACAAATCATGTAGACATATTATGTACTTATGATGCACTGCAAGGAACAAAACTATTACTTTCATGTCCATCATGCTACGTGATAGATATGATATGACCAGACACTCTTCTCTCTCCTTGAAGAGCTTTTTTTTTGTGATGGTTTTTGTTTTGCTTGCCAATACTAGGTCCAACTCCACCAATCCTGAACTCACACTTATCTTAAACACCCATTTTTTTTGCTATATTCTCGCCTGTCCTAGAATTTGCAGTGGAAAACAGAAACAGTCTGAAAATGAGGTTATTGCACATTTTCTCTCTCTCTCCTGCTGCTTACTAATCTGTGCCATTCCTCCAGTTGAGCTGAACCCACACCTGCAATTTCAGCCTTTTTTCTTCCTACTTTTGACTCACTCCTCAACCCTTTTCTTTAGTATCTATTTCTTTCTCTGCAGTAGAATGCAAATATTTATTCCAAGAGAAAGTGAGAAAACATAATAACCATTTCACAGTCTCCCTTCCCACTCTCTTTCTCTCCCTTACAGCTCTCCCTTCTTCCTCGTACAATAGATGTAAAACACATCTGTCCCACTCTCTCCTTGCCTCACTCACATCAGCCCATACCTCACACCTCCTTTCTCCTCCCACTTTGACAGAATACCAGGACAGCAAATCAGTCTTTTCTGTGTTTGGAAATCTACTTCGGACCCCTTGATTCTCTAACTACATTACTCTTCCTGTCCTTCTTTCACCTCCAAGCTTACTATGCTCTGTTTGATAACATATTACACTTTCGTCTCTAACTTCAGCATGAATTTCCTTCATCTGTCCCTTGCAATACAGTGAAACCATTCTCACTAAAATGTCTAAAACCCTTTTACTATTGCAACATGACAAATTAATCATTTCACCCATAACCCTTGTGCATTCTTCATAAAAATTAAATGCCTTTCTCTTTTTGAAGCATTCACTCTCTGTTTCTGACTTCCATGATTCTCCCCTCTCCTACTGCCCATCCTTCCTGTACCAATCCCTTCAGAGAGTACTGGCAGGCTCCTTATTCTTCCTTTGTCTTCTAACAGGTCTCCATTGAGCTGTATCTTTTGCTGCTACTCTTATGTCTGAGAATTTTACATTCAGTTCATGAGAACAGGTCTCCAATACAGTAGATTTATGTCTAAACAAAAAAATCTCATTCTATCTGACATCTCTTGCTGCTGAGTAGCTGTTTGCTTCAGCTCGATACAGCCAGAACAGAATTTAGATCTCACCACTCCTACTCTCTTTTCTCCACCTCCTCTTTTGATCACCGTGAACAGCATAATCAATTCAGATATAAAATACTATGATAAACTGCTATGTCATCTTTGCCAGTAGCTTCTCTCTTAAAGCGTTCATTTGGGTTATATCTACATCTAAATGATTCCTTCTGCCTTGCACCCCTAGGACGAAGTCTGCTCTAAACTTCTTCAGAGCTTCCTCACATTAGATGTATTTTCTTATTTTTCATGTTGACAAACATTATCCTGCTTGTTCACACTGTTCCAAAAGTTCCCTCTTCTATACCTTCATACTGCCTTACTCTATGCACAATCCTCCATTCCATCTTTAAATACTGGGAACAACTCATCTTTGCTTTCCAGGCTCCTCCGTCTTACGAACACTAAACTATCCACATCCTACTTGTGGTCACACCAATTGCTCACATTTCTAGTTGGTTTATGACATCAGTATCCATTTACAAAGCTTTCAACACCCAGCATGTATTGCCACTCAGGCCAATTTCCACACCTGAGTAAGGATATCTTCCAGGCTCTTGCAAAATTACTTCACTGCAATTCAAATATCACCTTAAAGCTTTCCTTGATAGAGTTCTAAGAAAGTCACTTTAGTTTAGGCTAAAGTCAACCATCTATGACACTGAGCAACTAAGCGCTTTTGTTTGTCAATATTAAAATTCCTGCTTCCTCATACATTAAAAAATTACTTCTCTGCAGCACAATTTCACAACACACATAAGCACACACCCTTTCTCCCTTTGCTGGTACCCTGCAGAGTAGCACCTCGTGTGTGATGGGGCTGCTATGCATCAGGTTCATGTAAATAATAATACTGCCTCATTAGTCGCTGCAGTATCAGTTCATTTACTTACAATCTTCTAGATCATTGTCCTCTGACTATCTCCATTATCAGACCCAAACAAACAAGGTTTTGGCTCTGTCAGTGTTTGCTGTGGTGGCATGGGTCCAACAAACTTTTCAGATGTAAATCATCGTATCATCCTGTCTCAGTAAGACATAACTAAGAGCAGCTTAAAAACCAACTGAATATGCTATCACATGATAGTCTACCTAATCTAGAAAAGCACAAGTGGGCAGTCTGAAAGCCATCTGAGGACAGGATACTTATCAGAGATTAAAAAGTGGACACACATAATGATTTACATTTCTTTAAATCTCAGCTTCCATTCTGACCATTTCAGCTCAAAATGATGACAAGCTCAAGTCACCTTATTCTGTTACTGGAGAGGTCCAGTCCCATCCTCTTTTGTCTTGCTAGAGAAGAGAATTTTGATCCAGCAAACTTCTCAACAACTACTGATATGACATTAGCAGTGTTCAATCCAAAAATAACTTCAAATTCCCAGACTCTGCCTGCCCCCTACGTCTAGTCCCCTGCAGTAGGAAAAGGAAGAGAAAGAATGACTGGACAGAAAACATTGAACACTGTATAACAGAAACAAATATAAACAAAATAAAGAACATAAAGAATCACACAGAATCAAACCCCACGAACTCTTGCCATTTGCCTGTCATTCTTATGTCTTGATGCTACTTCATCAGCCACTCTTCTGTCTCTTCTGCTGAACACCTGCTCCCAGGGAACGGAAGGGGAAGCCAGCCTAACCCCCTTGTGCACCATGCACAGCTCTGTCACAATACAACTGCTTCCGTTTTACAGATGTTTCAGGAGGGGCCCATGGTCTAAGTGAAACTGCACTAGACAGATACTGGAACCAGCAGTTGTGCAGAACCTGGAACTTCTGTTGGCAAGTTCTTTGCTACTTCTGGCTGATGTTCTTCCTGATCTGGGAAAACTCCCCTTCTTTTTTGCCAAAATGCACACACTTTGTAAATACACGAACATAGAAATCAAAAAAGCTGGAAGACCTGTAAATTCTAATTACTGTCAAGAAAACAGAGATGGGAATTGGGTTTGGCTTAAGCATTGTATTATTAATACAACTAAGTAAAATATGAAATGAAATTACTGAATAATTAGAAAACACTTCAGAAATAAGGAAGACATTTCTACGAGTATAAGACCAAGAGCAATCAGAAAGCTCACTTCCCCAGCAACATCAGTGGCTTTCAGGCATGACTTTTAATAAGCCATACAAAAAGTTATGACAAAACCAGTCCCTTAAAATCAACCATAGAAAGGGATACAGAAAAGAAAGAGAAACTATTTGTGTCTTAGTTGGTTTTCCTCTGTTCCGTATCAGTTTCAAGTGGCTGTGCTGGATTATTCTTTCAATTTGAGTCAGCTTAGTCAGCTGCATAACACTGCAATAAAAAACTGGGCCATTTTTATTCTCATAGCATCTACCCTTCTCATCCGTCAAGAGAACCATCAAAGATTTCTTGCCATAGACTTGCTAATAGACCTCTGTCAAACACCCTTACTGTGTCAAGACAGCATTTGTCCAGGGCTTTTTTCCCATATTAATTACTTAAAGACACCAGCTTCACCTGGCATCCTGCACCATTAACTCCTGATTCAGCTTTTTTAAAGACAAGCCGAAAAACTTCTGCACCAAGTTGAACTTGGAAGACAGAAAGATCCAGTAACTTAATCCATGTCCATACAAACCAAAAACCTTTCTTGGTAGTTATTCCAAAATCACTCTTATTAATGAATAGTCATGGCATTCAGATAAACTTATATTGGAGTTAACTCTAACAACAATACTATTTTTACTGAAGTAGATTTTTCTTAGTAATACATGCAGTGACTACCAGTCAAACTTTCACTTTGACTATCAGAAACTTAAGCTTTCTCCCTATAGGAATCCTGTGTTTCACAACTTAAAACGTAATTTGAAATGTTTTCCTCTGATTTTCCACTGCTTTCATCTCATTCATACACCTCAGCCTTGGTTAAATGGCTAGTATTTTTTTGCCCAAAGGTAAAACAGAACCTGATAATGTCCTAATTTTTAATTAACTAGGAAAAAAAAGGCCTATTTCAAAGAAATTACAGTGGAAATGGTTCAGCTCTTGTGTAGTCTCTTTTTGACACACAGAAATCTATATTTCATCTATAAACTATTAACTACATACAGAGGCAGATCAACAAGAAGACACAGGTGTTCTTATATCTAAATCAAAATTAGATATACAAAGTCATTTACTTTCTGCAGAGCTTGGAGTACCCTGTAGTATAAACATATAAATTTCCCTCTTTCTCAAGTCTGGTTATAAATTACAACTAGTAGAAGGAATGTCAGAGACAGATCCTTAGTGACAGCACTGGCAGTTGACAGGGAATCACACATGGTTTCCCCACACATACTTAAAAAAAAGGTACCTTAAACAACAGGAGATCTAACCTCTTCAGAATAACTATTGCACAAATAATGCACTTCATCAAGATATGTGTACCTAACAAAACCAGATTTTTTAATGAAGTCATTTACGGGAACCAGTTTTAGACACATATTCAAAAACATCAAAATCTTGATTCAAAACACAGAATGTCTGATGAGAGAGCCTTACCATTACTCCACTCCTTTTATCCAGTGTGTGGGATGAAGAACTAAAGGACAGGTTTCAGAAAATAACTATGTAACTATGAAGATAAACTACAATTCTGACTAAATTTTCTGGGCACTATCATACATAATGTTTCATTCTTCCTCTATCATCAATTGTTTGAAACACATTAAATGAGGTGACAGCCATAACCAGGAGACATGCCACCCCCTTGCAGGAGCTGTCCATGTAAAAAAAAAATAAAATTCCAGAACCAGCTATCATATATAGAACTGATCAGTCACTTGCACACCAGAATGCAATCCCAGGCATTTCTCATCCTAAACAAAGACCCTATGGGGACCTCTCCTTACTGTTCTTATTCCCAGCATAAAGATAAGAATAAGAAAGTTTTTCTTGAAAACAGCCACAGTTTTGTGCCCAATCAATTCTCAGTTCTTTCACTCATCAAGCACCACAGAATATTATGTGTGTGTAAGAATCAGTATCTCTGGAAGACTGTATCAGCTTACAGAGAAGAGACAGAAAATTATACGACATTCAACCCTCTCTTTTGCCCACTACAAAACCAAAACCAACCCCAAATCACCAACTATGGTGGTCTAAATTCAATAACCTCATTTCTTTCTTTTGAAGTATGTGTTTAAAATCTTGTTATAATTTTCTTTCCCTCTCAGCCCTAACATTCCCTACTACCATAAAAAGGTGGAAGATGAAGGTGGTAAGTAAAACAAGAATGTTTTTGTTCTTTTTTGTTTAGTATGTTTTTAAAGGAGACAAAAAGCACCATGGGCACACCACTAGTAAAGAAAAAATAAATATTAATTAAAGTTAACTCTAATCTCAATGCTTACATTAATCATCTGGTTTTGTCTTCTCTTCTTTTACAATCTCCCCATAAAAATTTTAGTTCTCTTTCTCTTTCTTTTCATAAAGTAGAATGTTGTATGTCACATCCTTTTGCCCCCTATAGAAGTGTTCCCTACCACCACCTAACCTCCTCAATGTCTTATTTTTTCAAGAGAGTGATAAAATCACTCAAATAAAATAAAATATCATCAAGATATTTTTCTGAAGAATTAAAAAGATACTGAAAGCAAAATGAACCAGTACTCCTTTAATTTTGTTCTTATGTTGCCAAAGGATTTATCAAAAAACTTTCCATCAGACATTTGTGTAGGAAGTCAAAATAGGAAAAAATATATTGTAAATATATTCAATAGAGTTAAAACTCCAGTTTGCATGTGTAATCACAAAGTAAAATGGTCAAGTTTGGGGTCAAACAATAAAAATCTCAACAAAAAATCGAAAAACAAAAATCAGAATTTTTCACATAACATTTTTAATATCAAACAGTAATGAATAAGTATGGTTAGTGAAAAGATTCTCTAAGACAAAACACACGCATCATAAGATTGAAATTTCAATAATACAAACCCACTGAACTGGGAAACTGAAGTTGACTATGACACCAAGTACTCAGACACAGACCTAAATCACATAGGTCATATTTAACTCTGCTGTAATTCACAATGATACACAGGATATCTTTTGCTCCTTTACAGCCTGTGTCTACCTACAAACACTCAATGCCTGCACATTACAAAACCAATTATTAATACAAGTTCTGTAAGCAAAACAAAAAAAAATCCCATTCTTCCACGATTTTCTCAAACATTGTATGAAGTAAAACACAAGCCTCCAAAATTAATCTATAATCATTTACAGGTTCTGATAATAACAGAACACTGTACCTGCCTCAGGCACACAGTAACTGTGATGTTTTACAGAACACAAACTCTCAAATACAGACTTCTTCTACTATGCCTCCTAACTGCAAGGAAATCTTCAATTCTTCAAATATGCCATTCAATCTTTTAAAATTCAACATAAATTCTAAATACTGCTCTAATTCTGATAACCCCTCTTTTAGCTAAGCTGGTTGCTTGGTAGTGATTTGTCAGATAAGTTACACAATACTGTTTCTGTTTCCTGATTAGATAAGCAGATAAGTTTTTGTTTTTTTTTTTTTTTTTTTTCTGGCACAAACATTTACATAAAAAATTTCTCATTTTCTGTGAACACTTGGAACTTTGCAATCCCCTCTCTACAAATCCACATCCCAGTAAAAGTCAACCTGGGCAGACTGCATTTGCTATAGGAAAACTCAGAGTAAGTATGAGCATGCAAAAAGCAATTCTGCCTAGAAAACTGAACAAACGTTCAGGAAATTTCTCTCCATCTATGCTGCCTACATATACACTGCAGAATAAAGGAAAGCAGTGAGCAATACTTCTGTGTCTTTACTTTTACCCTTAAGATATGGCACATAGCCTTGGTGCATCTCTTGCATTACAGAAATGAACTCAGCCTGTGACCCCTCTGCCCAGTGGTGCAAGTATCAACACCTTGGGCAGGCAGGGACTTGGCAGGTAGCATTCCTACATCCCATCTCCAGGAAATGCTGCCTCCAACATCCCCTCCTGGGCCAAAGTGAGGAAGAAAAGCAGCCCACCACTCTAAACACACATGGTACACAACCAGAAAAGAGGCAGCAAAGCAGGTATCAAGCTAACTGGAAGCACTTTTTGCCACCTAATACCACTGTTTTTCTACAAAACCAAAGTGAAACAACTTGTCATGGTCTGAAGACCAACATATTCCCACTCTTTAGTTCCCACCACGCTCTGCACACAGTTTTGCTCACCTAAAAAGCCTTCTTGCTAAACTGCTTACAAAGGAATGGTCACATAAACCTGGTCACGTCAACTAAAGATGATGAAATGCAGACAAATATGGGAAAGTAGTAAACGCAGAGAGATCAGGTTTTACACTATCTTTATCAAACAGGACAGTAATTTTTGCTACTTAAAATCCTGTCCATCTGTCGCCCCTGGTTACTTGATATAAGTAGGTTACAAGTAACATTTGATTTTTCTAAGACATCAGTTACAATCTCCTGACACCAGAGATGCCATGAAAAAGGTCTCAAGTTGATAAGATTGCAAAAAAAAGGAACTGGGTTTTGTATTCAGACCTATCATAACCAGAACCCTCATCTATGAATAAAGCAGGCAAAAAAATTCAACACATCACACAGCATGCGAGTAAGGTCAGAGTAAAAGCACAAGCATTTCTGCAAATACATGAGAAATGTTTCCCGCAGACCAATCTAACTCTTGAAATTTTTTCCCACCTATATTAATAAGGACTGTGAGGCCCAAGGAAGATTTACAGTGGGTGTTCAGACACACAGATGGGTGTGGTGAAAACACCTGTATTAACAGACAGCCTAAGTAAATATAGTAGAAATATTTCGATACATACTAATTTATTAAAACTTCATGTAAGTTCTAAGTGATCTAACACAAGTTACTACCTGAAAGCAATAACATCCCTAAGGCTTTTTATTTTCTAAATATAACAGTCAATTTTGGTTTTTTTTAACATGGTATTATGACATAAGTACTATAAAAGCCAGTAAGTGCTTCACACCTGTCATGATCATAATGTCAGCAATGACATTATGCTTTGTTTGGAAGAAATTTTTCTGGATAGTGAGTTTAAATAGAGCTCCTTTGATGGAGTCTCTGCCCCCCCCCAAAAAAAACCAAACAAGACTAGAACTGATAATTTAAACTGAATCTTTCTAGGAAACAATCTGCATATTATGTATAACTAAGTAGAGACACTTCAATCTTTATGTCCCAAGCTTATAATAGGAATTTGTGTTCAAGGACTTCTGTGCACAAAACATTTTATCTCAACAAATTAAGCTCCTTATGAAGGCACAGCTGAAGTAGCAAAAATTCTGTTCAACATTTTTGAATCAACATTACTGATAGATGTACAGAGCCTTGAACCTTTTACCTATGAATAGCTCCATGAAAATCCCAGTTCTGCTGCTAACTTATCTTTGGGCTGACAAACTAGAGAGGTTAAGGCATGTAAGAATCAAGATATGAACACAATCAAGCTTGGCATCTCTGTAAAGGTCTTTCAAAAAGGAAGTTTTATGGTATTTTAAATAACTTTAACATGTACTCCATGCAATTTTATAGTTTATCACACAAATCTACATTACTCATTAATTTATTCTTTTTTCAAGAGCTTGTTTAGAAAACATAAGATTCCTTTGAGCTGCCAAGATGCTCAAAATTGAACGCACGTGTAATGACAACTGTAATGTAATGAGAAACTTAACATCATTTCAGAATATATATTATGACATTACAGGTGTAATGCAGGATTTCTCTCAGCATGAGTAAGACACACCAAAGTTTCACTGTGATGGGATTGTTCATGATGAACTGACTTCCCAAGAAGTATTTCCCACGACAGAGAGGTTGTGTACGTAAAGCACTTTCTTAAGGAAACAGAAACAAGCACAAAGCTACTTGAAAAAGCATCCTGAACCATTTCACTAGTTGCATTAGGTGTTACCTCAGCATGATGTTAATGACACACATCCAAACAAAATGCTTCTCCTCTTGTAGCTGACAGAGCTGTGACAGGCCTGGCATATTGGTAAATACCACTAACCTGGAATTTGCCTGTTCATCCTGATGGTACCAGAAGAACTTATGGCCCAAATTACTAATTTTGGTTTTGCATAATACGCATGTGTTAGTGTAACCTAAGATAATATTTGATGCTGACTGCTCGGTTGACCGTAGGTCACACTTAGCAGTGCAAACGAAGAATAAAACGAGATGTTAACTAAAGTGATGAACTCAAAGATTGTAACAAACCCTTTCTCACTACAAAACAAAACATCTCCACTAAGTTGCTAATAATAATATAATGTTTAAAGTTTATATGCTTATCTTCACAGGAGCAACTGGAACATTGCACTAAGGGACAGGGTCCACAAAAAAATCCAATATGGCCACTGATGTCTTTTGCCTCAAAACTGTCTTATCTTTTACCACGTCTGTTAGTTGTATGTTTACACCTGTTATACTTCAAAAGAAGTTGACACCGTGACAGTCATCTGCACATATCCAACCCTGAAATGTTCTTCGCGGCAGAGAAATCCATATGCATATCAGACCACCCTGTCAAGGCCAAACCACAGTCATTCACAACCACCAAGAGACAGACAGGTAGAGAGGTGTGCCAGCACTATCCACTTACCTTCTTTATTAAGCCTCATAACCTCCCTGCTTTTTCCACCCTCCTTTCCAGTCTCTTCCAGATCTACACCTGCAGAAGAGAAGCAGAGTCAGGAAGCGCCGAGGGCCCTGAGGTGTGCATTTATTGTTTGACGAGGGGAGGAGGAGAGGTGAGGAGGTGAGCAGTGTTTCTATTTGCAACAGCAAAAGCACAATGGTCGGAGCATCTGCCAGGGAGCGGAACGGCCGGGCCCCCCGCGGCAGCACCCTCGCCCCCCCCTCCCCGCCCGCGGCATCCTCCGGCCCCTCCGCGCATCCTCCCCCTCGCCCCTTCCCCCACCGCGGCGCCGGCCCAGCGCCGCGGGGCAGCGGCACGGCAGGCGCGGCGCGGCGTGCGCCTCCCGCACACATGGCACGGGGGCTCGGCCGAGCGTCAGCTGAGTGCCCGGGGGGGCGGCACCTCCCGGCCGCGGCGGGAGGAGGGAGGGGAGCGGAGGGGGGGCGGCTCGGCCGGACCCCGGCCCCGCTCCGGGGGGAGCGGCGTGCGGAGCCGGACCGCGGCCGGTCCCTGCCCTTACTGTGCGGGGGGGCGGCGCCGTGCGCGTGCGGGGGGGCGGCCTCCCGCACCCAGGCGGCCCAGGGCTGGCCCAGGAACGCCTCGGGACTGGGCACGGGCCGCTCCAGGGCCGCCATGGCGCCGCGCCTGCTCCTGCCTCCTTGTTGCTTTTCCCGTTTCCTTCGGCGGCGGCGGCGGCGAGCGAGCGAGCGAGACACGGGATTCGAGAACGCCGCACGTCATCCTCGGGACGTTCCGCCGCCCCCACACGGGGGTAGTGTCAGCCCCTGCTCCCTATCAGATCGGGCTCCCCGCCGCACAGCGCGCATGCCCGCGCCCCCCGCGCCTGCGCCCCGCGCCGCCGGCACCGGCCCGCGCCCGCCCCGAGGGGCGCCGGCCCCGCGCGGCCCCGCGCTGCCCCTGCGGCCCCGGCCCGCCCGGCGGAGCGCGGCGCGGCGGGGCCGGCGGCCCAGGAGCCCCGCCGGGAAGGCGCAGCCGCCGGCCCTGTGCGCCTCAGGGCTGCGCGCCCGCGTCCCGCAGCGCCCCGCAGTAAGTCCCTGGGACGGGCGCTCGGTAGCTGCGGCACGGCTCCTCCGCGCCCCAGCGCGGCCGCGAACCGGAGCCGGAGTGCAGGGTTGGGACTCCCCGGCTTCCAGCTGCGCTCCTGTGGATCACCTATAGCCACAACCACAGCCATTTTGTTGTTCAAATACTGCCTGGTCTGTAGTAGGCTTCCGTCTGTTTGCAAATGGGATTTTTCTCGTTTTGGTGTTCTAGGCTATGGTGCAGCAGCTCTGAACTCGCAGGTCCGGCTACTCTCAAACAATTCCGAGGTTTTCATCTTGCTCTACATAACCTATGGGAGGTGCATGCTTTTAATTTAGGATAGTGTCATTTTTGCTTATTTCACCATTGAGGTAAGGCTAGAAAATAACCGTGAAAATTTTTATACTCGCTATACCTGCTCTGGATTTGGAGTTTCAGCATAAGCCTGTTGCTTCAGCTCAAATCTCTTAAGCCAAATACAAACGCTTCCAGTGAAGGACCTGATTTCATTTAAGCAGCCTCACATATCCCTCATGTAGTGTCTTTCATACAGCTCTGCAGCCCCATTAGAGGTGGTGATGACTGAAGTTAAGGGTTCAACAGGCACTTCTCACAGTGGTGATGTGAGCTTTGCATGATCCCCAACCTGCATCTTTTCCCAGGCACTTGTTCAATTTTTGCTAGTTCAAACCATTGTGAGGCAATACTGAAGTAGAGCATGGAATTAATGTGGACTCAAAGAAACCCAAAACCAAAACAAACCCAAAAAACAAAAAAACACAAAAAAAAACCCCCAAAAACAAACAAACAAAAAAAAACACCAAAAAAAATCTCGACGTTTTTGGCCTCAAAAGTTGGAGCTGTGGTCATGGAGCAGGACAGGAGCTGCTGAAGTCAGCACTGCTACCTCTCAAAAGGTGTGTGATGCTGCGATCTAGAATGGATTTAAGTGAGTTTCCCACAACTTAATTAAGACTAAGCTCTCTACAGTGCTAAAATGGATAGAGATTTGGGGCAAAGGACGTACACTCTTTGCCTTATGTACACTGTCAACACACTATACCTTTTCCAAAAAGTAGCTGGAATATACAAGTCCCATCCCTAATACCCAGAGGTGTGCCTAAAAGCTTTCATTCTGTATGGCTTAGCCAGAGTGCCTCCAGTCAAGTAAACATTAGCTACAAGAAACTTCAGTAACATTATCAAAGAAGCAGAAAGCTCATCAAAATACCCTTCAAATAAAGCCAGGCAATCCACAACAGGCTTGTTTGCAACCATTGCGAAGCAGACATAGGATGCATGACCTTTCATAGACCACATGTGGAATTTCCAGAAGCAGGAAGGGTGGTTGTGATCTAATACAAAGCCCTGGCAAGATCTATTCAGGAATATTATGTGCGGTTCTATCCACCAGTTTAAATTAAACTTCCTACCAAAAAAAAATTTTACAAAATGTGGAAATGGTTATGAGAAAGATCAGAGGAATTAAGGTTCTATCAATTAAGATCAATTCTATCAAATAAGTTCTATCATTTGAGAAGAGTTTTACTTAGTCTAACAAAATTCAGCTGGTAGTGAATATATTTGATGTTTTTAATTATAAGGACACATAATCTTCAACGAGGAAGGAAAAATAAAGAATGGACATAAATTGCTTATGTTGAGGTTGAAAACTGCTCACCATACTGAAAAACTCTTTGGTCAGGAATAATAAGATGGAATTCCTTAGAAGGAATGACATGAACTTAATAGTCAACCATGTTTGACACTTGTGTTCAAATTCACTGCAGGACAATTGAGCAAATGTCTTGACAGTGGCCAAATAGTCTCATAATTAGAGAAGTTAAACTGCACAGTTTATACCATAACACTGGCAAGATTACCCAAGATGTGTATCTGGAGAGAAGATACAAAAGAAAGGCATGTGAGCACCCAGGAAATCCCCATTGTTGAAAACCAACATTAGATTTCAGGGAAGTATGGATGGCCAAATATCTAACTAATATTAAACACTACCAGGGGTTATACAAATAGTAAAGCTATTCCTAGCCATACAACTGAGAAAAAAGAAGGGGTGAGGTATTTCATTCAAGCTGCCTCAAACCAAGGAAAAAAAGCAAAAATAAAAAAAACTCTCCAGCTTTAACACATGGCACTGATGTACGTGCTGCTTACCATGACACATTGCAGAACTACAGTCTAGGTTCTTAACAGAAACAGACCATATGAAGGAAAATTAGCATAAAATCAAAGATTCAAGATGTATCCATTTCTTCCTAAAGGGAAACAATCCAGTGACTTCCAGTTTAAGAGAAAGGATTCCAAAGCTCTTGGCAAAGAATTTCTCCTCCCTACAATATGTATTCAAGAAGAACATTATCATTAAACAAATGGTTCCACAATCAGAATCATAGGATCATTTAGGTTGGAAAAGACCTAAAGATTGAGTCCAGCCATTAACCCTACTTCCATCACCAAAACATGTCTCTAACACATCTACACATATGCCCACCTTACCTGTGATCAGCATTTTTTGTTTCAAGAGTGTGAGTTCTGCTTTGATTACATTGATGCTGCCTCTATGATCTGCCCCAAGAAATAACACCATCCCTGAGCAAACCAGCCATCGGTTTGTCTCTCTTGCCTTGTAGGATGCAAGTCCTGAAGCTGCAGAAAAATTTCCTCACTTCTGCACCAGGACTTCTCCCCAAGAACACCTCTTCTTTTACTCCACATTGGTGGCAAATGAGCTAGTGTATGTTGCATTGACAGCTGTGATTGTGCTCCAGAGCCTTATAGCAAAATAGGAAGAGAGCAGATCTGACATCCTAGAAGTTTTCCCATTGTTAGGAATATATGTAGTCTGTCTTGTGGATGTGAACTCAAGCTGCAGCTTTACTGTAGCAAGTCCATTCAGATGGTTTCTTCTTGTCTTCTCCTGGCATTTACTTCCACAAAATTCATAGAAAGACAAACATATTTAAGACTTTCATTACTCTTTCAGATTTGTTTTTATTAATCAATTGGGCCGAAGTTTATGGGTGAAGAGGAAAAAAAGTGAGGGAAAATTACAGACACGGTCACAGACTTACTTCCTTGGGAAATCAGTTAAAAAAAACTGCATATGAAAGTGCAAATTAAACATCATCTGGTTTTTTTTCCACCTGCTCACTAATACAGAAATTGAATTCTTTGACCTTGAACAAGTCACTCTGCCACAGAAAAATAATTAAGTCACTCAGGAAAGGTCCTTCTTTCCCTCCCTGGTCCCTGAGGATTTTTTAATTTCAATTGCCAAGCAGAAGCTTCCTTTTTCTATCTGGCTTTTCAGAATTCAAGGTAATGGACCCTTTATTTTGGTTGCAGCTTCTAAATACTACAGTGATCCAATCATAACATAGTATTAAAAAAGTAAACAATAAGCAAATTATGGCCTTTAATTAATAAATGGCAAAATAGAGGTAAAACCTCGACTCTAAAGTTTTTAATGCATGTATCATTGCTCTTTTAATAAGATGATCTCCAAATGCAAGCTTTTTTCCAAGTAACTAGAAGATAAAAATCTTATGTTCCTTTACCTGCTTATTAGAATTATAGTTAAAGACTTGGGCTTTATAAAAACATAGTAAAAGTTATGACATTAGAGGAGCTCCAAAGCTGCCTATCAATCTTTGCCTTATTTGGAGACCAATCCAACATTTTCATATAATGTTCAGGATCTGACTGTGAAGACATGACAAACTAAAACAGCAATTTTCACATGTGGCTATCAGGAGCATATGTAGTCACCATGTACAAATAAATAATGACATGATTAAACTTCAACTGTACTGAAAAAATACCACTGAGAAAATACCATGAGAGTGCTGAGGGTGCATGTGTAGTCACAACAACATAATCACGTATACCTGGCAGTACGTGCAGCAGATGGCTTTAAACTGGCTACAAAAGTATTATAAAAAAACAGCTGTGTAAGGCCTCAATATCATAACAAGATTATAAACATATGATGCTTGTGACAAAGTCATGATTTAAGCAGTTTGGCAAGAGATTCATACTTCCCAGGATCCTGTTTTGCAATGGATTTACCACAATGATGGTTTTGTCTCGTATTGCACAAATTATTACATAGCAGACAGTTTTATGAACCCAGGTATCTACTTTGGTGGAAATGGAGCAGTAAATGATTCACAAGATTTTCTTACAGATAGTGATGGAGTTTGCATAAGAAAAGTGCCAGCAAATTACCTGGCTGTCAGTCATGGGTGCAGAAATGTTAATCCTTCAGCATTTTGAGGTGCGCAAAACTAACTTGAATGTTTACTTGTGTGCAAACTATTTTTATAGTGGACTTCTACACTCATGCTGATTTTAAATTTGTAGATTGTCTATTTCCAGTCATCTATTTGCAGTCTCTCTTTCCACAGTGGATAAATGAAGTTTCTCTTTAATGCTACAGCAACATCTCAGGTTACCAGAGAAGTTTGTGGTGCAGAATCCACCAAATGGGTAGTCCTGCATTTCTCCATCAAAACGGATTCTGAAACTTTTTTAATACAATGTAACATTCTAGTATGCTATGATAATTAGAGTAGCTGAATTCGTTAAATAAACTGGATACTAAAAATAAAAAAGTCCTATATCTAGGTTTCTGCAAGATGTGTGCAGGATGCCCATTAAAACAACTCGGGAGTTAGCAAGCCAAATGTAGAAGCCACAATGAGCCACTCTGGCCAAAAGTGCAGTCCCTGTACTCTTTCTGATCTCTTTGTAATTTCAGAAGGTGTCTCAAACACTATGTGAGTACCATCATAGCAGACTTGAGCTAAAAACCAGTATTAAATAGACATTTATAGCAGAGAAATATTTTTTAATGTACTCTGAAATAACACAAGAAAAAAGATCTGAATTATGCTTTTGGTTCCATCTTAGCTAAAGAAACTAGCACTTAAAAAAGAAACAGAAAAAATGGAGAACTGAAGAAGAAATTTGAAGTGGGGTATTCTTGTATTCCAACAAAAAGATGTTTTTCAAAAAAGGGTTGCATATCGCTTCACACAAAACAAAACAATGCTTGAAACACTACAGCAGCACTAATCAGATGAAATGGGAAATCTGAAGGGAGGTGCATTGTACAGGTTTATGAACAGACTGCTCAATTAGGTACCTTATTACATTGAACTTTGGGAAGTTAAATTATACTGAAAATAAGACTATGAACTAGAGATAGAAATCAACAGTTCCTGCACTTTTCAAACCCAAGAGTGTTCTGCAAGTACCGTGAAAAAAATTGCACATCCTTTTGCTCCAATGCCTAAAAGTTTGTTCTAAACAATTTTCTCAAGCATTGGTTGTCACTTAAATGCATTAACCTACTACTTTACTGTCTTTTCCAGAGGGTAAGTTTTCTTCTCCACTTTATTACTGTTGCTGGAGTATTTCTGATACCAAAGCTGGCAAAGGTAGCTATCAGTGTACCCTTGGCCGTCTTTAGGTGGTGTAGAGATGTATCCTCACTGAACAACAGGGCTTACCAATTGCTTCAGAGAAGCAAAACAGTTTCAGGTTTCAGCCAGGAGCCCGTGAGAATTCAGTTTCTGACTCCTCTCAGTTGCCAATATTTTCTGTCCCTGGAAAGCATTCCCCATGTCCTGACCTCCACCAGATGCCAGAACATCCAGTCTCAGCACTATAGTATAACCTGTATGAAACATTGATCTCAAACTCCCTTCTTAAAACACACTACCCTGGTCTAATGCTTCATCAGCTGCTCTTGTGGCAAGAAACTGAGGATTAGACCAGGTCAGAGGAGTGCATTCACTGAAGAAGGGTGAGGACTAATGTGTATGTTTTGGAAATTGAAAGACATGAATGACAGGTCTCAGAGTACTTGCCAGGCTAAAACTCGGTTTGCCCGAATTGACAGGTATTCGGGAAAGTTCACAAACAAATTGTTTTTAGACATTGTCACTGCATGTTTCTTACCGTTTCTTAAAATTATTAAACATAGCTAGCACTGGTGCAGCAAATCACTTGTATTATGATTACTATTCATCAGTTTTCGTTTGCTGTTTTGTTTGTTGTTTGCTTTTTTAATTTGAAAGAGATTTTTTTGGTAAATTATAGTAACAATAATATTCCCAAAGGCCATATCCAGATTTTAGAGGAAGGCTCTTAACCATCCAATTGGGACAGAAAGGAAGATACTTGTAGGAGTTCCCTGCATTTTTTAAAGACAGAGCAAAGTTCTTTAGATTTTGAGATATAAAACCTCTTGGGGATGGAGAAAGTTACCTTGCCTCAGTATGAAGTTTGCGTTCAAATAGTGTGCTGCTTTCCTGTGCTTTGCTGTCACAATGCCCATGTGAATAACCAAAAAAAACCACAAGACATGAGTCCCCAAAGATCTTTGCACATTTCTCGCAAGGTAGGCATAGAAATATTCTTTCATTAAAAATTAAGTTTGCCCATATAAATAATGTATATTATAACTTTCCATTCACCAGCCGTGTTTGCATGTGTTGGCAGCACACCACAGCAACTTCCTGCCTTTCCCTCATTGCATTGTAGCCAATTTTCTCCTGTTCCTTCTCAACATAGATGCCGTATTTGTCCTGTTTGTACCCTTCCTTCTCCCAGTGCTTCCCTTTCTGAATTTTGTTCCCACTTTACTCTGTCACTTTACCCTAACCCTGCATGGTGTGTTTTCATCTCCTGACAGGTTACTCCACGGAAACACCAGTTTGGGACCTGGTTTTCACTCTCAGCTACTCTTTCACCACCCTCCTGCTTGGGCCCAGCTGGGTCACCAGAGGTGACCATGTCTTTTCATATACACTGCCTTGGTTTCTATCTCTTACTTTGCAGTTAGGAGACTTCCCTCTCCTTTCTCATGTCTCCCTGACTGGAGGACACGTCTCTCACAGTCCTAAGTCACCTCTCCCCCTCCCACCAGTGAGCTGCCTCTTCCATCACAAAGCTGTTTTCTTCTCAGAGTGATTCCTCCTGTCTTGGGGCATGTCCACTTTCCTTCTCCTGGCCCTGGCTGGAGTCCCTTGGCCTCAGCACAGGGATCTGCTTCCTTTCCCATCATTTTCCACGAGTGCTGGTGCCCTGGCTGCCCCCCTCTCTCAGCAGCTCACTGATCCCCAGTGTAAACAGGGACTCCTGTCTGGCAGGGCCAGGCACCACATGTGAGTGGGCTGAGGGGAGGCACCCACAGGCTGCCAGAAGATTTCAGCCTGGGAGGGATGTCGTCCGTGTTTGGGAGTCACTCGAGTGTTGTTCAGCCTGGCTGTGAAGGTTTGGAGCCAGCCAGAAAAGAGGTTTGAGTGAGAGTCACACTGTTACACCTTTGGTAAGGTGACATTTGGTCCTTGGGTCAGTGGAGAGCAGAGAGGGCCCAGCCTGCTCACGTGGCTCCCCAAGCCCTCTCTGCTTCTAGATGCTGGCTCCAATCACACCTTGCTCGAGGTTCTGAAATGTTTTGACAGTTGTTATGGTATGTCCTACTTCCAGCTCATACAGGAAGCAGACATGTTGAAATCACAGAAGAAAGCAAGCCTGTTCATCTTGTATTTCTGGCTGAGGCTGGAAGTGGAGTGCCAAAAATCAATTGTGTCTCATCTATTATACAGGGAATTCTCTTGTAGCTCTTTGCATCATTGTGCTAACTTTTCAAGGATCTTTGTCCTAATAAGATTCCCATTACAACTTGGAAGAGTCAAATGTAATATATTCTGATAAGCACAAGTACTGTATTCAGTCAAAATGGATTTCAAAGGCCTTAATAGAATTGGGGTATAGTTAGTGATGTGTTTGGCAACTAAATGCACACAAAGTAAGTGCTATGTATGACGTTTAAACATTGACTTAGATGTATAATCCTGTCATGGGCGACCCTGAGCTCCTGTCATCAGACTTCACCTGACCTTTTACAAAGGCCATGTGATTGCAGAGACCTGATGTGGATGGACCTCGGTTATGGTCTCACAGATGGAGTGAATTTTTAAATTAAATACTCCTCTTAATGATAAAAATACATAGGCTTTTGCTATTTTTTGGAAACCTCTGGTTTGATGAGTGTTCCTAAGGCACTATTTCCTTTAAGCAATCAAAGTATAAGCATACTACTTTGGGTTTAAATGAAAACCATAGCTGGTAAAGAAGACAAAAGTTCAGACATCATTAAAAATATCCCATGTTACTTACGAAGGGTGCATAGTTCTGAAATGCCTAAGCTAGGACTTAGCTAGAGCTAAGACTGCAACTGCAGGCTCAGATTAAGAGAATCTTTGTACATTTATGGCCTTCAAACATTTTAACTGGCTAATAATATCCAGTGGTCCAGATCTGTGCATTGAATGAAGTCTTGTTTTGAGGATACTCAGCATGGGACATCTGATACATGGAAAAGTTACAAGACTGATGAAAAGTGAACAATAGTGGTTTAGTGAAAAAAATTAACTAAAAATCATTACAAAATTAGCATTTGAGAATCTTGTAATTCAACTTCAGATACCCATTTGATCCAAGATTATAAACAGAACTGGCTGGTTTTTCCCAAATCTTTTAACTGACAAATAAAAAATTTCTTTTTCTTTAGGAGACAGCAGGGATCTGTGGATTCCTGTCTGTGTTTAATTCTGCCAAATAATATATAACAATAATAGATGATTTGAAAGTACTCAAGTTCAAGCCATTAACTAATCAGGAACTCCTCTTCCTCCTTGTATGGAATTGGAATATTTTTCTGTGTATACTAAATCTGAGCTCAAAATTTTTCTTGCATTCATATTAACATTCAAGGAATCTGTGGTAATCTGATAATACAATGCTTGTTTTCCCTTCTACACTAAGAAGAGTATTTACACTGCAGCTACTGGTGACTTCAAAATATTACAGTTCTGGTCTGTGGTGTAGGAAAGCTGGCAAAATGAGAATGTTTTATGTATAGTGGGCTGAAAAAGTTTGTAGTAGATTATTTGTCTAAGCATATATTGACTGTCAGTTCTCTATAAAAAGAGGTGTCTACTTGCCTCCTGTTTACAGAAGTGGAGCCCTTTTTTCTGTGCCCTCACACATCATCATAATTAGCACAATTGATACAACTCGCTGAAATCTATTAGTAGCATAAGCAGTGGCATTTTAATGAATTTTGTGCTCATGTCACAGCAGAGTTGGACACTTCTGAATATTTCTGAAGTTGTTTGTAACCAATGGAACAAAACTTATGTCATGCTCTTACAAAAAAATACAATGTTAGAGGTTGTATGAAAACTGTGAGTTTTGGTGGTGACAAGACCTAACAACAGTGCCTTGATAAATACAATATATAATAACAGTACAATAGGAATAGAAATGGAGAGATAAGTCTACATTGGAGGGGTTAGAAATGGTCTTGTACAGAGAACTTACAGGTACATAGAGCCATGATCCTGTGTCTTCTGGATTTGTAGAGGGAAAGCTTGAAGGGCATGTCTGGGATCTGAAAGTACTCATATGTGGGTGAATTCCTCCATTTATTCAGGGTTTAATGTTTTTGCCTATGGAAATTTTTACATCAGCTGACAAAACCCCCTCAGTCTGTCTTTGTCAATCTGAATCTTAATGTAGCCAACTGTTCTGTTCTGTTCTCACACTACATTTGTGGTGTAAGAGTCTAAGAGCATGCTGTGTCAGCCATGGGATTATTGGTCCTAGATTTTGCAAAATTTCCCATACACATTTTTAAAACAACAGCAGATAATTATGAGAGTTGGCAGATGCCACAGACATAATTGTTTTCAGCAGCTACAATAGATGTTTTAAAAACACTTCTATATTCAAACCCTTAGTTAGTTCGTGGCTAGTGAAACACAATTCTTCCTATTCTCCCCTGCCCTTGGGACATCCTCTAGGGATAGCAACCAGCAGGACCTCCCTCTTTCTAGCTTCTCATTGCTTTTCACCTGCCTGGCTCACCTTTTAGGTCACTGCTCCAGGTAATTTGCTGGGCTGCCTCTCTGATCTGCTGACTCTACAGCTGTCTGGACTTTGCAAAGGCTTCAGAAAAATCACGCCTCAAAATAACTATTCCATCAAAATGAAACCATGTCTGGAAAGATGGTTGAGTTCATCAGCATTTTATTTTGAAAAGTAACATGGATAAAAAGTTCCATTGTCACCTAAATATTATGTGTTAGTATTTAAGGCGTGATTATGATGCAACTGTGACTTTTCTTTTTTCTTGTCCTTCTCTCAAACCTGACCTGACCTGGGATTAAACAATCAGAAGTTTTGTCACCGTAACATATTTCTCATGTTCAAAGATCACAAGCAGGCTGACCTCAGCTCACAGCAGGAATGGTTGGAGTGGCAGAAGGTAAGGGATGGCACATGTCGTCTTGACCGATGCATTTATACCCATGCCCTGCCTGCAGCACACGTGGCCACACATTAGTGAGATGACAGAGTTTTCCTTTCTTTTGTATACTTTCACTTCCCTACTCTGTTTACCTAAGCAGCAGGAGTCATCCTAACAGTTGTTAGTGGGAAAAGATACAGAATGTAATACATCTTCTTCTCCCTCAGGAAAGACATTTGGTAAATTTGGAATGAGCATCTAATTCTCTCCAGGATGCTCTGAATGTAAATTTGGAAAGAGGAATTTCTCCAAATAATTATACTTTAAATGCTGAATTCCAAATATATTTATTTTCTTTGCTTTTTTGTTGGCTCGTGTTGCACACATGCTGGAAGAGATTTCTTTTTTTGTGGTTGCTATGGTAAAAAGCAGTCCCCAGTCCTTTTACTTAAAACCCATGAACTGCAATTAACTGTTTAATGTTGAAAGAGACAACAGCTCTAGTAACACCTTAACAGCTTTGAGCATGATACTCCCATCATCTCAGCAGATGGTGATTTTTGGCATTCTGTGTTTTCAGTTTATTCTTCTCCTTTATAATCCTTGCCATTATATCTTCTGACAAATGCTTCTGGACTAACTTAATTGCAATTTGATTATACTGAGACAGCTCTCAGATCTCAGATCTTTTTGTATTTCTGTTAAAGGTGACCAATATATATGAAAAAGAAATTGTGTGTGTATCCCCATCAGCAATTATAAAACCAGACTTTAAAATAAGAATTTTTTTCTTCTCATCTCTAACCATAAAAATACAGTCTTGAAACATGCTTAGTCTGCCATAGGAGTCCTTCATTTGAATAGAAAAGGAGAAATAAATGATTCTTTTGTGAAGAAGGAATAACCCTGAATGTTTGTCAAGAGTCTGAATTAAATAAGAGTTACCAATTTCAACTAGGTTTACTACAGGGAGTTGCCCATGTCTATAGGGATGGAGACTGAATTCCTCATGAAGTTTGCTCATTGTTTTAAAGATTAGTGACTAATATAAATCCTTTTAAACAGAGAGTTTCGATTAAATTTAGAAAAAAATTCATCTTTGCCAGGACATTATCAAAAGCAAGATTGCCTCGTGAAACTGTTTTTCAGCTACTCTTCCTTTTTCTCCCTTATAATGCAGTTGTATACTATCTCTAATTTTTTTTTCACTTAGAAATAAGTTCTTTGGATTTAAAATCAGTACTATACTCCATTTTGCTCTTTAAAGGGATTGTATGTATTTAGTAGGCAGAACATTTCAGATGTATAATTCTGTAATACGGGACCAAATAAAGTTTTTTTAGTAACTTTAGCAGCAGTATTAGCATTTCTTCTTTTTTAGGAAAAGAAAACAAGAGTAGAAAAGGAAAACAATAGTTTTCCCCGAATCATAACAAGATAATATTGCAGTTTCAGGTTTTAAAATATGAATGTCTCATTCACAGCTATTTCCTGGCTGACTCCAGGTTTCTATGATTATTATTTATTCAGTGCTGATAGTGTGCTTGACATTGTGCAAATATAGAAAGAGATATTCATGTGGACTATCTGCCAGGATTTCCTAGTTGTTAGTGGCAGTGTTAGCCTCTTTAAGCAAAACCTTGAGGCTGTCTTCAAAGCAGAGATGCTTATCCATCCTGCCAACATACAGCTTCATACATATGACCGTGGGAAACACTGCTCAAGTGCACAAGGCTTTGGAAGGATTGACCCAGTGGAGTTTAATTTAATTAGTACAGCAGCAGTGTGTGGTAGCTCTAACCAATCAAACCTTTAAGACCAGTCATGGTGATTTTAAAAGCTGGAAATTTTTTAGGGAAAGGTGACTGGGAAGAGTCAATCCTTCTGATTTGATACCTAAAGAAAGACTGTTTGCCTGAATACTGCATGGTTTAAAATCGTGTCTTCTGTGAAATGCAAGTACTCTTTTGTAATTTATCTGTAGGACTTACTGATGGCCCATGTACTTAATTCACCTGTATAGTGATGGTGTCCCTTGAGTTGTTTCTGCTGTTTGCAGACTGTCTGTTGCTAGAGTGACATCTGCCCCTGGTTTGGTCAGAAAAAAATGTATTCCAGATTGTAGCACTGAAGGCTTTTGTCCAGGACTAATTTCTCAGGTTCGTGACATTCTGCCAGGGAAAAAAAAAATTAAAAAAATATTAAAATATCTTAGTCTAAACGGGAGGAATGTTTTTCTTTTTATTAGAAATCTATTGTTGGATTTCCTTTCCAAAGGAGTCACTGAAAAATCGTTCTAAGGATCTTTAGTGACACTTCCTTGACTTTATGCATGAAAGAGTAGAAGGTTTGCTGTCTGCTGTTTCATAGATGAAGATTTTTGTCATGATCACTAATAAAAATAGTAAAATGCCCAAAATCCCACCAATAAAACCAACTTGCAGTGTATGAAAAGGTGGAATGCAAATACTTGTCCTTATTTTCTCCCTGGCTAGGATAAGCCTTTCATTATCTAATTCTTTCCCTTACCCCAGCAGAATGAATGGATGATGATAGTAAGCTTATCTCTTTGAGGTGGTGACACCACCCAAGCTAACACTGAAAAGCCTTCTTAGAGCGACACAAATCATATATAGGAGCCAGTACCAAAAAGCTCCACATCTAGAAATGAGCACATCTGCCACGTATTGTACAGAAGCAGCCAAACCAAAAAGATTTGTAGAAAAACAAGCAAATCTCTGAGGAGCTTGAAAGCTGAAGTCAAATGTCTTGAGGTCAGTTCAGAACTGTGAAGAAAGTTACAAATGGATATATCAAATCTGATATATAAATTACAATTCCTGTATTAGTCATAGTTGTTATACCCCAAATTTTGTTTGGAAAAGGAAAGACAGTGCTCAAATTTCCTTGCCTCTCCACCCACCTCCCTCAAAGTCTTCCCTTTAACTTTCAAGCAATTTATTCACACTGAACAAAATGTCCGGTTTGCATTCACAGGAAAAGTTTTAATTAATTCTTATTTTACAAATGCTCCACAATATTTATTCAAAAGATTGGCTAATTCCAGGAAGTTCACCATCCCTGAAAAAAAAAAAAGTTTTTGTAAACAAATCTGGCAACAAATTTATTTTAACAGCAGAAATCCTGCTAATCTGTCAAGATGTAGTTTGTTTCTGACACTTGATTAAATTCTTTTTCCTTAAGAATAGAAGATAATTTGCTACAAACCAATCGTTTAGTTGAGACATGGTGACTTTTATTTCACAGAGCATTTAATTCAACAGAAAAAAGCTAACAGTATAATGTTTAGCACTTTTGTAACTACAGAAACAAGGCTAAATTTCTGTAGTTACAAAAAACAACAACATTAGGGGTTTCAGGGCCTTTAAAACCCATTCATGGTGTATCCCACAAACTGGACCAGCATTACTCCATCTCTGAACATTAAAAAAGGGCATGTTTCAGGCTGTATTCCACAGGAAGTTTTTTGCCCAGACCTCTGTTTGTTCCTGTACATATAATCCACTTGCTCTGTTCTTATTCAGCCTCAATTCATGGATCCAGTTCCCTGTGCAGCAACACCAGTACTTGTGCAGTGCATTAGCCTGATATGCACAGGCTGATATGACACAACTGAGTGGACTGTGCAGCTTAGTCTGGTTTCATCCAAAAAAATGTTCATTCCCAGAAAAATGTTTTATGCAAGGGAACAGTCTCAGATGTTTGCAAATATCAGTAAAGCAAAATAGGCAAGTCCTGCCACTTGCCGTTAACGTCAATTGAAACAAAGGATAAATAGGTGCTGGTGTTCAACTTAAATGGACATCACCCTTCTTTACATTAAGACTTCATCTAACTGGACTGCTGGGTGTGTGGACATTTTGGAGTGTTCACCTCTTGATTCTTGAAGAGATTTTACATGTCATCTCACTGCTGCTCCTTTGCTCAGGAACACAAATTGTGAATCTGTTTTACATCGCAGCTTCATAAGACTGCTTGTCCTGGTGTAAAGGCTCAGCTGGTGCAAATGTCAGTATAGTCCTGGCAGTGTGTACCGGCAGGGAAGATCTGCCATCCACCTTTCCTGCCACTTCCTCGGCTCCTTCAGACCTTAAAAGACTGATCCAGATCCCAGTGAAGTCAGTGAGATCTTTCTCTCTGTGCTGGATCCAGCAGCATGCAGCCTCTTAAGTACAACAGTTAAGATACTGAGCTAATGTTAGTAATCCTTTCCTGCCTGTCTAGATCACCCAAACTGTCTGACTCCGGCTTCGTTTCATGCAAAAGCCTGAGGAAATCAGTTGGGTTTGTATTGCATCTGAAAGGTCAGTCTGTGTCCCCATGGACTAAGAGGGATGGGAGAGTTCCAGAATTTGCTGCCAGTTTCTTGCTATTTATTTCTGGAAGCTGTTCGCTTAGACTTTTCTTAGCTAAACTTGGTTATGGGGAACTGAGAGGATAAGAGTGAGGGATTTGGAAAGTCACATTTCTAGGTGCTTTAAAACATGTTTATAAATCTACAACCCTTACTTTTCATGTTCCTTTTCAGATGGAATGTCAATTCACGTTATGGACACTGAGGAGAGTGCACATATCCTATTTCTTTTTTAATACCACATTTAAGGTCTTTGTGAAATGAACAAAAGCAGAGACAATAACCCTAAAAATCCCGGCAGAGTTTGACATCAGTAACTTTATACAGTACTATTATTGTGACACATTTTATTATCTAAATAATTCCTCATTTGGAGGAACTTCAGATATACATTTTTTGCAGCATATTTAAAATCAGTGTAGAAAAGATTTCTACATATTTGATGTAGGGATTTATATCTGATGATGTGAAATAATGTATTTTTAAAATATAAGCAAATTAACTTAGCAGCCTCTTGCTTAATTTGTGCTCATGCTGTTTAAAAGAAAAAGAATGGTGGGTGTATAACACTTTCTCAGGTTGAAAAACAATATCCTTTTATATTTTTGACTATGATTCTCTTTGTGATTTAATCCTGTCCTTTACATGGATAAGGGGTAGAAATAGTGGGAAAGTCACAGCCACAAGCAATAACATGGCAATTAGCTCAGAGGTACTGGTGGGACATTTAAGTAATTTTAAGTCAACATTTACAACCATGATGTTGCTGGCTTGAAATTCTGGACCTTATTTGCAGCTTTGGAAGATTTGATTACTTAACTTGATTTTGATTTTCAAATTGCTTTTGAGCATCAACCACTGGTTTGAATCTGCTCCAGATGGGCAATGACTGAAAATGATTATAATCTGGCATGTATTTGGTAGCATAGATAAGTGAGTTGATGGCCTCATTAAAAGTATCTCAAACATATGTGCTGTTTAAAAAACCCCTCATCTCAGGCTCAGCAGGATTTTGGCTGAAGGGAACTGAACTGCTCTGTCACCCCTAAGGGCCCTTTCTGGCATGACAACAGAAGGAACTTCATAATGCTGATGCACACAGAGGTGAATATGAAATGTGTCAGGACCCAGTGCATCTGCCAGCAGCAAGTGCACCCTGGTACAGGCCAGCAGGAGTTTCTGTGTGAGTACATGTGTCCCCACAGCCTGAGTGAGAATCACACAACTGAGATCATGGGGTTTAGAAGTCTAAAAGGGTATTTATATTTCCACCAACAGGTCCTCAAAATTATTGCTTATCTGGTTAAAAAATGGTACAGAGAGAGAGGCACTGAATGTTCAAAGTCTCCAAACATCAGAACCAGGCATCCCAAGCCCCCCTTTTTGTCTCTGCAGAGAAACAGATGTTTCAAAAGTACATTGCTTCCTAAATGCAACAGCTGGTCACACCAGTTGTGCCCTAGTAGTGTCTTTTTGTTTCCAAAAGAAGCCTAAGGTGACCACAGTAACCATAACATACAGAGGTCTGTGTTTTAGTAAATTTAAGGCAGGCAAGATAAATCCCATTCTCAACAGCATCCCATCATTCTGGCAGCTGCTTGCTAAACTGCTATGAGAATATTTTGCATTTTTTTCACAACCTCAAAACAACTGAACAGGGTCTTTCCTCCAAAGTGTTATGACTCAGCTCCTGCATCACAGTAATTTTTTTAAAGGATAAAATGTACCATTTCTAGTAACAAGCCTGGAAAAGACACTGACCAAAATTATGTCCCTGGCACATAATATTTCCGGGTTTTGGGATGCTTTGTAATCATTGCCTGCATGAATTAAATGGCTCTTTTCTGTTTAGACAGCTGGATTTCTGTGTGGCACTAGATGGCAATATTCCCTCAGCTCCTGCAATGGTCAGGGGAGCCATACATTGCAAAGGGACACATCCTGACCTTGTTTCCTTGTTATCACCCATGCCGCCCATATTATAACAGCCAGGTTTTATGTGACTAAACTCAGTCTGGGCTGTAGGGCTTTTTAAAATCTCTGTGTGTTCATCCACCTACCTTAACAGCTTCACAGTTCTCTGTCAAAACATTTATTGGACACTAGGTTTACTGTGTGGGATCTTCTGTTTCATTAAGAAAGCTCTTATGGTCTCAGGCTGTTCCATGATGTTGATGCCCAAATCCACAGGCAAGAAATATATACATCCGGAATATTGCACTGGTTTCCTTCTGCATTTTGTGTATTAATGTTGTGGCAGATTCAGTCAAATCATTACTCAGATATAATGTTGCCTCATGTCAGTTGTAAATTAATTATTTTTTCCACTCATGTTTGTTCTCATATAAAATCAGCATAATCTAAACTCAGCAACTGTAAAAAAGTAATTCTTTGTCTGTACCCAGATGAATTTAACCCTATCCCTGTGTGATATTTCTAAAGGTTTTCTCTGGTCAAAGAGTTTATAGACAGCAAGGAACAGGGCCAGCAATGAATATTGCCTATCTTCTTTGTGTGATTAGGACTTTTTTGCCTATGGACCACTTTATCAAGGTCCAGGTCTACTGAAATTTCTCCTTTCAAAATCAGGCTTGTCATTCATTTTTGTGAGACCATGATCATTATAATGGTTTTCCAATAACTAAGTACACTGAAACAAAAGTGGAGAGTGAAACGCCCTTCCCTTGCATATGATGCCCCTCTTCTGGTCCCCTGGAGAGCCATGGAGCCCAACTGAAGATCTCAAAGTTCTTGAAACCATAAATAAACAAAATTTCACAATGTTAGGAAGTAGTGAATTATTCTCAATCCTCTTGTTCAAAGGATAGAGGAACTTATATGTAAAAGCCCAACTATTTCCATGTGAAACTCCACCACCTGAGCCCTCACCCTGTGCCCAGCCATGCCCTTTTCTGTTAGTTGCACAGTTTTCTGTGGGTTGTTTTTTCAAAGTCAATAGAAAATACTTTATGTGTGCTAAAATGCAAGGTTGCTTTTGCAAAAATAATCAAATGCGTTTTGCTGATAAAACAGGGAAGGTATTTCATATTTTGTGATGCAAAGGCCTGTTTAAGAAATTCTTGATAATATAATAAAGTACTTGACTAAATGAAGTGCATCACACTGTGTGCATAGAAACCTTAGAGTTTGTGTACCCGTATTTTCCCAGAGCATTCTTTCTTGTTGCACTTGCATCTTTTGCTATTCACAGCCTGGTTTATATATTTACCAAACGGCTCAAGTGGCTAAGCAATTACAATAGCAAATGTGTAATATGCTGTAAATGCAGTATCATGAGATACAAAGCATTGCTGCAAGGGCTCTAGCCATCATCCAATAACCAGTAAATGCAGAAAGAAGACTTCATTGGCCTCAAAACATTTCTCACTATCTTTACTGGTACTAGAACTTAGGTTGGAAGACATGATTAAAATTCAAGTGTTACACATATCTGATATGGACAAGTGACATAATTTCTTGCAGGCACCAAATGTTCTACATCACAACACATTATTCATCTCAAATCACAAAACACAAAATACTTGCTGGTAACATGTACTTTTGCTTGGGTGAATGAATATTAAAACTTGTTATCACTGACTTCCACGTTTTGTTAAGGCAGAAGAAAATGTAGTATTTTTATATTACAAGCAGGTCGAAAACTTCTTTAAGAGAAAAACATTTAGCAACAATGTGTTTTTTACAGTCATGGTGTCTTACAGTTGTCATGATTGAGCTTGGGAGTGGAACTAAGACCTCTGGCTTTTCTGGAGTTTCTGTGTGGCCTTGCTGATGTCACTTAATCTTTACATAGGGAGCATTCAAGTACCTCTGGAGCTTTCTTGAATTCATGTCCTTGTAATCATCTGTCTGCCTCAGTTCACATTTGTCTAGCTGTAGTGGAGGGAATGGGAAGGATCAGAACAGTCTCTGCTAAGTTAATGCCTTTCATATTCCCAGTGGTCCTAAAGTAAGTGCTCAAATTCTTTGTTGCAAAAGACAGACTCTCAGGATTCCTTTTTTTCTGGCCAAAGCTTTCATCCCTTGAGTGTATAACTGCTGGAGTAATGGGAGGACTTGTTTTCAGCACAGACAACAGCATCATTTTCAGTCTTCTGTGGGTGTACTCACCCAGATTTTATGCAGATCTTTACTTAAACCTGGATCCCCAACAAAGAATTAGGTGTGATGGAATCTCTTCTTGTTACCAAACACTTCAAGACAGTTGTCAAGAGAGTGACTAATGGGGCTTACGTGTTTACAAGTCAATGTTGGAATAATACCTGCCTGGGACTTTTTTTTATAATTTTATGGGTTACTGACCTTGCTTGGATGGTATTGCATGAGGTGAGGTTAAGGTAGCATGGGTAGTACTCTATGACTTTTAGTTTGTTCTTGTCACACAGAAATGGTACAGAGGAAGCTTTCAGCTGAGAAATCAAAGGAAATGGTGCATAAGTTTTCGGTGTAGGATGCTAAGGTCCTGTTTTAATATTTTAGGAAAGGTTACCAAGGCAGTGGATGGAGAAGCTGTAATATTTAAAGAGAAAGGAAGTGAAAATAAAACCTGACAGTCTCGGTAATTTAATTCATGAAACAACAATAATAAATAATCATAAATTGAGGTTGGATTGGGTGTATGGAAATTCTCCTTAGGTTGCCTAAGTTTTGGTGAATAATTGCCACAGTGATAAAAAAATGTCTACTTTCCCATGAGTTGGCTTAGGAGAAGAGAGCCACTACTCTGGCTGAAATAACCATTAATGGGAAAATTATGTCTTGAACTTCTGATGTTGGAAGAGTAAGAGAACATTTCCTTCCTGTTGACAGACTGGAAGCTGATTGAGAATTAAATGTACAGAAAACAATTGAACCTTCTGGACCTGCACATTGTGTTGTGCAAGAAGACTACTTCTCTGAAGCTGGGCTCTCTTGAATCGCTCACTTTCCTGAGGACAGGCAGTTGGAAGCTTGCATGTCAAGTTCTGTTCTTTCCCACCTCATAACCCTCACTTCCTATGTCCTTTCTCTTTGCATCCCAGCCTAAGACCAGTGCATTCTGTCATATCCCCATCTGTTGATCTTTTCCTTGGAACTAGGATTCTTTAATCTTATGAAAGATGTTGCATCTTCCTCATATTCTTCACTTTACCTGATTATCAAGAAGACATTTTTTTCAGAACTGCATTTTTTTTGCTCCAAATCACCCATATAAAGTTGCAAATCATTTTAAAAACCAAAGAATTTAAAAAAAAAAAACCCATTTTTTTTTTTACCTCTTCATTTGCTCCAAAATTGATCTTCCATCTATTTTGCCTTAAAACTCTGTAGTTGTATTATTGCTTGTATTGCCTTGGCCTCTCTTCATCTAGTTGCTTTATATTCCCAGGTAGCTTATTCCTGACCTCCTTGCAGTGTAAGTGCTGCTGTTGCTAGACTTGCCAGTGAATTTCTGCCTTGCCCACCCTTTTCCTAATTCACCTATTCCTAACCAGCTCACATGCTTTTTTTCTACTTGATTTCAACCTCTTCAGGGCTCTTTTAATTTTGGCTGCCATTTCACTTCGTGCCTCATAGCCTGGCAGGTTGAATCAGAGAACCACAGAAATCCACGTGGAGGAATATAAGAAATGAGGCATCTAAGGAAAGCAATGAGATGTGCTGGAGGTGACTCAAGGAGGAAGAAAGAGCCAGAGCCCTTTCTGCTCACCCTTACTCCACCCGTACGAGCTGCTCTCCACACTCTCCTTCCTGCGTGCTATGCTTGGCTCTCCCCTCATCTCCATGGTCACCTTTACTCTCCTCACAACATGCTTGAACCATGAGGCTTTACAAGAACTACTTTAATGCCCTGGAGACGTATTTAGAGGGAAAGCAGAAATTAACTACTCCATGGATATTTGCTTAGTACCTGAAACAATTACCCATTGCAGGGTACCCAGGTGAAGTTGGGGACAGGCTAGCATTTCAAGCACATGTATATTCCAGATGCCTTTCCCATACATGTCTCACATATCTTACTATAGTATCTATATCATAAATAATATCTGGTTTATGTTTATGGGCTTTGAATCCTTGCTCAAAACAGGCTGAGAAATGTATTTATAGGAAGGAAAAAATACCTCAAGCCACACCAAAACTAATCCCCCCTCCTCTTTACTGATCCCCAGCCTAAGAAGAAAAGACAGAAAATAAAGGATAAAATTGTGACCTCTGAGTTCTGGAGAAGATTTGGATTTTCAGAGCATAGGATGGAATCAGTCCTATCACTCAAAGTAGATACTAAACAAATTTAGAAATGTATCTGAAGAACTTTAAAACTTATCCCAGATGTTTCTATAGTTTTTTCAAGACTTAAAAAAACAGGCTTATAATGGGATAGATTATACATTGCAACTAAAGGGAGGGAATAAAGCTAGTAGCAGTTTTACAGTGTTCTAGTAATCAATAGAAGGTCACTGTATGAGACACCACATTGTACAAGCCTGGCTCATGCCTGTGCACACAGACTTCATCTTTGTCCAGTCAGATCAAAACTTTATTGTGGATTCAGGAAATGCATATGAAGGGATGGGCAAAGACCTGGTAGATAAAGGGGCAGGTTAGAATTTTTTTACAATTTAAATATATTTTCATTATTATCAGCATAACTAAGTCATTTGAGAGTGAGATTTTCCATACACTTTTTTTACTAACATGAAGTCTAGGCACTGATTTCCTGGGACAAAGGAAGATCAGCTTCCTTGGTACTACAGGTTCCCAGAGGATACGGTGAGGCCACATCCACTTTGAACCATTACAAGGTCCTAGAAGCACTTTAAAATAGATGCAGATAAGCCATCAAATTGGTATTTCTCATGATTCCTCAAATCAGTATCTGATATGTAGGTATGGTTCAGTTCCAGTCAGTAGGCTTTACTGATGCATCTTTTCCAGGTCCATTGTGTCAACAGAATTCTCCAGGCTACATGTGTACCATACCCTAAGGTGTGAATGCAGCAAGCATAGGCAATGCTTGCCCTGGTGTTAAACTGGCTGCTCATGTTCAGCATGTTCAATTAACATGCTCATACTACACAAAACACAGGAACATGGGACAGAACTTTCTGAGTAACTGTCAGCTTTCAGTGGGACAGCCACAGAGGGTCATGCAGAAACATCTAGAGATGCCGGCTTAGATCACAATCAGTCAGACTTCTCCACAGCTATGTAGAATCTGAATCTCAAAATTCTGCCTCTTAGCAGAGCTGCTAAGTTTTTGCAGAGGTATTGAGAATTAACTAGATGAATCCCTGAGCAACCTGATTTAATTAAATCTGCTTTGAGCAGGATATTTGACTAGGTGACCTCCAGGCTAAATTATTCTATGAGTCAATTCTAATGCACCTATATTACATCCAGTTCCAGTATTGTGTCACTTCTCTCTTGTGTTCCATGAAATAATAGTGGGACTTCCTTTAGTTTTAAAAAAAGAGAAAAATTGGTTGTATTGTGGAGTAGCAGGCTAAATGCCTAATCTAAGGGAACCAGTGCACTTCTATGGGGGGTCAATGCTGTTCCTGAGACAGCTACAGCAAAGCTGCATCATGTACAAACTTCATCATGTACATGTGCCTCACCTCCAAGTATGCAGTATGTGTGGTCAGAAAAATTCTCTGGCAGTCAGAAAAAATAAGAAAACTTCAGGTTCTTGGTTTGGGTAAAAAACCATGGGTATTTGATTCTGGAGTGTGAAGAGAGCACCTCATTGCCAGAGTGGTGAAAGCATCGTGGTATTTCCAGATTTAAAACATACTAGATTGTCTTCATAATGCTTCAGTGAATAAGACGATTACAGTGAAAGGACAAATAATGACTGTTTTTCCCAAGTACAGACCAGGGCTGTGAATGAAGTGTCAGCAGGGAGCAGTTCCCTGACAAGCAAACAAGCTGACGGTGTTTGGAGACTCCCTTAGAAACACGGGTCCTTTGTTTCATTTCTTACTGCACAACATGAAAAAGAGGAAGAATTTAGGTGGAGCTGATGTAAATTGGGGAAAACATACTGTAGTCTTCCTTCAGTTTGCATCCTGGGAACATGAAGGACAGAGTCGTAAAGACAATGGAGACCACGCTCCTTTTCTTGATTTTGCTGGGAGGAGTATCTGGTAAGAACATGATTTCATTATGTTGCTAAAATTAGAACACTGTTGGCTGTTATACTTTCTCTAGGGAACTTTATAATACATTTTTAGGGATCAGACACAGATGGGAAAAATCAAGTAACAATTATTTTCCTACTGAAATAGATTGGGCTCTGTGGTTGCAGCAGTATAATGACAAGAGAATATGACTCTTTGCTAAACACTTTGTTGGATGAGACACTTTGTTTCTAGTAGCCACTGCTCAGTATTACAGCACCAGAACAGGAAAGGAGGTCAGCTCTCCAAGAAACAATAACCAGTAGTTACACTCCAGTATCCTCCTTTCAAAAATTGGTAACGTTACTCTCTGATAAAGTAAAACAAACAAGCAAACAGGACCAAACAGAAATAAATTTGCATATATAAATACAGAAATATATGTATTATATATAATAATATATATATCAGAAATTATATTGGTAATATAACATCATTAACTTTGATCAGTGTAAATACATGGGATATTTGACAATATGGGTATTTGCACATTAGCAATCTAGTAGATCTTCAAACTGTCTGAAGTCTGTGTGACATGTGAAGCACTGGTGTTGCTGTGAGCTATCTGCTCAGGGAGCGTCATTTTGTTCTCAAGGAACTGTAACAGTTCTGCCATCTCTCAGGAGCCTCTCAGTATTTGCTGTTTTTCCTAATGTTCCCAAAACTGTGATTAGGACACTGTCTGCCACTTTCAGCTTTCTTTGAAAAACAGCATTTTTCTAACCTGCATATTTGTGGACAGAGAAAATCTTGAAGGTGTTACTCAAGCATACTCTAAAGACTGGCACATCACAGATAAGTAAGTATTAAATATACATAAACTTCTCCAAACTGATTTCATTATTACTTTGTCTTGGACTCATTATTTGTCAATTATTGTCATTGATAATTCTGATAAATAATGTGTTAAATTGCTTCAGAAATATTTTGTTCTGCAAAGTAAAGAGGTAAACAAGGATCTGTGAATATGGAAGGGGAGTTTTTGTAAAATTGGTTGGAAAAAGAAGAAGCTGCAGCACCTAAAATTTCACTTAAAAATAAAGAGCAAGAAGTAAGAACTTCTGATTTAGAAAGACATATTCTGAATAAACAGCCAATTATATCTTTGGAGATAATAGAAAAACAGCAAATCCTTTCTACATTTCTAAATACTGTAAATTATTTCATTGTTTTTATAAATGGTTTCCTTTAATGAACTGTGGCTTGATGAGTGAGCTGAATTCATCAAGTACTGCCCACAGGAGATTACATTCGAAGTTCAGCTCCACTTACGGAAATGTATCTCCAGCTCAACCTCATTTGCATTGGTGATTTTGTTGACGATATCTTCCAGAATCTGTAATATCAGTAATAAGAACTTAGTCCTTCACTGTATTTTGCTCCTGCGAATGCAAATCAGTAAAAGCTCATCTGAGCTCAGTCCTACCAGGGTGTCAGATTGACCTGTTCAGATTAAGTCTTTCAGGCAGTTCCCACCTCACAATCTTTCCCCATCTCAGCCTGTACCTGTAGAGTATCTCCAATGCCATTTTTTCCAGAAATGCCAGAGTAACTCCAGCTGGATCAGTGACCCATGAACCTGCTGTATCTGCAGTGTGGGAACATGAGAATCTCTGTGCAGCTATGGAGGGACCCTTAGGCTGCAGCTCTAATGGTCTCAGACTAGTTCCTGTAGCAACTTTTCACCTTGCAACTCTGCAGCAAAAAAAAAAAAAAAGACTTCATGGGGCTTTTGCTACAGTAATTGCTGGTGTATGAAGAGCCTGTCTAGACCCTTGAATGGGCAGTATCTGTCTCCCTCTTGACACAGAGTGTGTAGGAAGGTCAGCTGAACGCAGCCAGGTTTCTTGGAGAGTGTTTTGAATGAGCCAGTGAAGCATCCCCAAGCAACAGTCAGCCCTGCCATAGCCTGGTGTTGAGGTACATTGCTGATTCAGGGATGTGAGATTAGTGAAGTGTTGTGTCAAGGCATCGAAAGCAGTCCTGATTTATGTTTTCTAGACACTCTTCATAAGATGAAGCACAACAAGCCTTTGTCAAAAATACAAAAAGCTAAAAGCTAAATGACAGAGAAAGCAAAACTTTGGTTTGGGGGGGTCCAGAGGTCTGGGCAAACAAGGATCTTGTTTGAGGCATCTGTTGGATACCTCACCAGCATGTGCAGCTTCATGCAGTTCTGAACCATAGTGTGCTTTTGTGGGCCTGCATCTTCTCCAAAGACTCCAGGTTGCTCTTCATTGCTCAAAGCAGGGAACATGCCAGTACCACCCCTGAAATTGTTGCTAACTCACACTGCTTAAGAGCCAGGCTTGCACACAGCTGCCGTAGAAAGAATTAGAAGGGGGAAAATGGAGGAAATAGGTTCTGCAGATAGTGCAGTCCACAAAAAAAAACATTGCATTTTAGTATCTGGGTCTGTGTGACTCAAGGTACTTTTTGATGTAACAGTGAACAGAGGCAGTAATAGTACAGGGGGCAAAATGAAAAAATAGAAACATTTTTTGCTTCTTTGCTCCTGTATAGTGACATATATGAAGGGAAATGATGCAGAAAAATAATACTTTAACAATAACCACTCTAGATGACAACACTATAGGACTGAATTACAGAAAAGATGGATTCTTTTGCCATTAACCCTGGATTTTCTACCACACAATGCCCCCGTTCATAGGTAAAAAGAGAGTCAGGGCATTTTTTGTTCCCTAATGGCAGCTCTTGTCAAAAGCTGTGTACTTGTTAGCTCAAGATTCCCAGAAGTAATTTTATGTTCATTTTCATCTTGCAGGAAAAAGAGCCCAGCTGCTTAAGGGCTTACCTGCAACAAGTACTGTTGAAGAAAACTCAGCAGCTGGTGTTTCAGTCTATGACTTTAATGTGACTGTTTCTCCACTGGCTTCTGAAGGTGTTGCAATTCTTCCTACCATAGTGAATTCAAATCCACTCACAGAAGCTTTTGACATTGAATCAAAAGGAGGTCTTGAATTCAGGGTGAGTTTTAAGTTTAATTTGAGTAATTTTCAATTGTAGGCTGGTGTTTCCTGGATTACTGAGCACTGACAGTGCTCATCTTTTACTCAGAAAAGAATTTTAAATGCAGACTGTGGTAATACTCAAAAATGTTGTAATAAATATGACAGATGAATAGCAACAGTAATTATGATTTTTAATTACATCTAGGAAAAATCACTCATCACTGTCATCCCATTAATTCTGTGATAGAAAAAATGTGTTTTTCAGAAAAGAAGAGGTAAAAAAGAACATGGAGGATCTGCTTCTGTTTTGAGGTTTTATCCATAGTTTTTCAGCTTAATTTGTATGAAGTCACTGTGAAATGAAAGTGCCTTAGTTAAACCACATGCAGCTTCTGTTTGGCCACTCTCACGAAGAATGAAAATTAATTTGTCTCACTTCCAAAATAAATGAAGCTGAATCAGATCAAAGTAATTTTTAATTTTAACAAAGGCTGTGACACATGAGGAAGTTATCTTGAAGTAAGAAGTTATCACCCTTCCACACATCTGTGACCTGTCTCTATCCATTGCACGCTCTTTTCCTATGGCAAATGCAGAGCAATTTCCATTACTTCAGGCTGATTTTCATTGTTGAATAAATTAGCAAGTATTAGCTCACATTTGTCACAGGCAATGAATGTACAGATACATGATAACTTGTCATCCCATTGCAACTTGCTTGTACATCTGAGCCTGAACAGTGACACTGAAGAGTGGCTTTAAGAGATACAGATAGAAATGGTGCAGAGTCTTAAAAAGGTGATTTGAATATCCTTTTCTGGGTGTTTCCAAGGAAGTCTGGGTTTTCACAGAACTGATACAACAGCTCTTTTCTTGTTCTCTTTGCTGGTGTTTCTGGGGGAAAATCTGGGATAAGTAAGGCTGTGGCCCCGGGTGGTATTGGTTCATGGATTTGATGTGCCTGCAGGGAGCTGCTGCGGCTCCCATGCTCCAGCCTCCCAGCAGAGTACAAAGCTCACTTGTGCCAGCTCTGACAGCTCTTTACTGCTCCCTAGCCAGGGCAGTGAAATGGTTAAAAAAAACTCTCAAAGAAGCCCTCTTTCCCCTGTGATGCATAGGGTGGGACTACAAATACCTGGACTGGGTCAGCTAAAGAGATCATAGAATCACAGAATGATAGAATATGCTGAGTTTGAAGGGTTCCTTCAGGGTTTTCTAGTCCAGCTCCTGGTTCTTTATAGAACCCCCCAAGAATCACCCCATGTGCCTGAGAGCATTGTCCAGTCGCTTCTTTGACTCTGCCAGGCTTGGTGCTGTGACCACTTCCCTGGGGAGCCTGTTCCAGCATCCAGCCACTTTCTGTTTGAAAAACATTTGCCTGGTATCAAACCTAAACCTCCCCGAACTCTGCTTCTTGCTCTTTCCTTGACTCCTGTGTAACAATTGGAAGGAAATGGATACATCCCTTAAACTGGCCTTGCTGACAGAGAATCCATAATGTAGGACTTCCTTCCTAAGCTTTATTTTTGCATTTTGAATGAAAGTATCCCTTCTGCTGCAAAAACCCAAAACATAGTCCTTTTTTATACCTGATTGCACCTATCCCATGCCATCTTTATGTTATGAGGCTTAACATTCTTATTATGTTAAGAATTTATATTGCTGCTTGTTGAATGGGAATGAAAATATAATCTGGAGGAAAAATGGACAAAAAGTCCTTGTTTGTTTTCATGGCAGAATGATGGAGAAATTCTTGTACTAGCACAGTGCAGGGTGACACAGGGATGATAATGGATGGCCAAAATAGCAGTAGACTGGAGATTGCTTCTTCCAAAGTGCCAGTTTGTATCCATTTCATACCACAGCCACATTACCGGAATAGGCCTGTGACCCTTTCTATGTTTTGCTTGAACTGTTGCTTTTTTCAACGTTTCCCATGTCACTTGGAGGGCTAGAACAAATAGTTTGAGCCAGTGAATATCAGTCATGAAAAAGTCGTAAAGCAAGCTACATATGAATTCTGCAAATTAGGAAATGAATGCTAATTACAACTCATAAAGCAAAGATAAATACATGGGTGTTCTTAGTTAATTTATTTGATGAGGATTGCTGCTTTTAATTACTTATGTTATGTTGTAGCACATCTCTACAATATTTCACAATAGTGATGTGATCCAAAACCAGACATCTCAGCTCTATCTGCTGCCATTAAATCTTTGCTAAGATACAGAAAAAAGGCAGTATTTCATGAATGAATGATGAGATTAGCTAAGTACCTGCTAGGACAGGCTCTTCAGTATTTATGAAGCACATTTAGTCCTGTTGCAGCAGCAGAAAGCAGTATCACGTTTCTTGAATATTTTGAGACTCATGAGAAAGTACCAGTTTCTGACATCTTAGTCCTGTCCATTCCTCCTCACTGTTTGAAGGTTCTCCAGAGCAGCTGTGTGGAATGCATGAAAACCTGCTGTTGCCTGAAACTACCTGGGTGCTCTTAGTGGTGCTCTCTGAATATATCGGTGGTGGAGTGGGGAGCAGGAAGCAATGAAATTCTCACATGGAATGAGTGATGGACAGTTTAAGGGTGTCTATAGATCCCCTTTCATGAAGCCTGAAGCTGCTTCAGCTGTGTGCAGTCCTGCCTTTATCAGTAAGCTTTGCTCCTGCCTGAAGGAAAGGCAATTAGGGGCTCACAGCCTATGCCAGTGGCATGCTGTTCCCAAAAAGGTTCAAAAGCAACTGAGAAAGAGACCATTCAGATTCACATTTTTACTTCCAAGGCCTTTATAAAGGAGGGTGGAAGATGTGTACTTAGACACATTTAGTCTGGCTGTAGTTACTGCACCAATGAAGACATTTGGCTGTGAGCTGGAGGGATAATCTCCAGAACACATAAGTTCTGCTTAGAACTGGACAGTTTAAAATGTTGTCTTCATGGTATGTGTTTATGGTATTTAAATCTCCATCAAACATTCATTTTGAACATCAAGGTTTCCACTGTCGTGACAAGCTTTTTAGAATGTTTTTTCCTTGTTAACATCACTTTTGTGGGAATCTTGGATCTGTACAGTATAGGAGGAAAGAGACCATCCAGGACACAGTTATTTTCTCCTGCAGTATTGTAACAAAAAGATACATGAGGTTCCAGACAGCAGTTGTTTTATGTACCAGAAGGCACAAAACATTTGTGCTTCTCTTCACTCTCCTCCAACTCTTGGATAATTGTCTCTATTTTGACTTCCTTCTTCTAACTGTGCTGACATCACTTACGTGTTTGTCCTCTGGCCCACAGTATCTCAGATAAACCTAAAGATTTATTTCATTGTTCTCCTTCTGCATGCTCTTCAGTCTCCTTTATTCTGCAGTATTTTAAATTCAGTGACATGCCACATGTCACATGCACTCATGAGCCCCAGATGTTCTCCTTCTCCAGTTCCATAGTACCCTGCTACTATGTTCAAGTTTCACAGTCTTTTAGCCACACAAAAAAATGAACTGCCACCTTTTTCTTTCTTGTCCAAGAAAGGAAATATCTTGTTTTATTATTGGTTTCAGCAGTGAAGATTGAGGAATACTACTTTCAGTATCCGCCTGCTGCTCTGAACTCATCCTAAGTCCAAAATGATTGCATTTTATGTTTTTTCATAGAATGTCAGTCTTGTGCTAGTACATATTCTGTGTTGAGGCAGTATGCAAAGCTGGAAGCCTTTGAAATAAAATCCTCAAAACAAAATAAAGCAAATTTTTACCTTATAAATCTTGCAAAACTCAAGGCCTAGGTTATTTTGTCAATTAGTTCAGCATTTTTCCCAAACAATTCTGGTGCTTCTCTCAGACAATGTACCCATGCAGTTCCTTTCTTCTGTGGTTTTCCTGCAAGTCTTCTCCCAGATTCAGGTTACACAAGGAAGGTTCTGGTAGCTGCTAGACTGTATGGTCTCCTGCCTCCACTCTATTTCAAGTAAGAGATCTCCTCCTCATGGAAGGAATCTTTTCAAGATTCAAGAGATCTTCCTCCTTCCATAATTCACAGAAAAAGTGAAGCTGCCCTGGTGTCTTGCAAGGCTTCCTGAGAATTCGCAGTCTCATCACACTTTGAATGCTCCTGGAGCATGGTGTGGAAAGGAAAACCCTTGGCACAGACATGTACCTGCAAGATGTAGTCCTGAACTTGAAGACAAAGCATTGCCTGTGAGGCAGGGCAGCTCCTGGGATATTTCCTCCTCAAACTGCTCCTCACACAAAAGATCTTTGAGCTACTCTGTGAAGCCACACAGCATTCTGATCTCTTTACTCTGTTTCTGTCACATCTTTGCCACTGACGAGAAATGTGCCAACAAGTAAAAGATTATCTAAAACACTCACTCTTTACTGATTGAAAGTGTCTCTATTTGTATTCACTATTTGGACTATAAGTTTTATCTCTTGCATCAAGTGCTAATAATAATCTTTTATTTTCAGGTTATTACCACTGGAAACCCTGTCCTAGATTATGAAACTATGCCAAAGAGCTTTGATTTGCAGATTTTTGTTGAAGATACAACTGGAAGAACTGACCTTAACATATTGACTATTCAAGTAACAGATAAAAATGAACATCCTGTATTTCAAGGAAATATGGCAATTCAAAGTAAGATAATGGTAGAATTAGAGAAGACAATACTTGAAAAGATGACATCAGCTTAAAAAAAATTTAGCTCATACAATGCCCCTAGCTAAAGTAGTCTAGGCATTTTCCTTTAGGCAAACAAGGGAGGAATAGGACACTGCTTTTATCAGAGCTTTGTTTTACACAAAGATTTGGTATGCTTCATCTCTGGAAATGCCCTTTTATTTTTCTTGAAATTTTGTTTAAAAATTAACCATTTTGAACAGCTGAAGAATTAAAAGAAAAAATATACCAATAAATGCATATGTTCTTTTTAATTAGAAAATTGAAGTTTGTTGGGGTTATAACCATTGAATATGGGTACATATTTCTGTAGTTTGTTGAACTGGTTTGGACAAGCAAGATAAATTTCAACATGTGCATATTGTATGTGCAAGAATTTTTGTGGGAAAACCATAAAAACCTTGCTTTGCAGACGTTTTATATCTGCATATTGCATTGGTGCAATATGAGAAATTAAGTTGAAAATCAATTTTAAGAGTGAGACCACAGAGATTGTGACCTATGGTGGTACAAATGGAAAGAGGCAGAGAGTTCTGTTTCCTCCATGGGGCAGTTGATGTTAACCAAATTTACTTTTAGATCAGGGGCAAAGGTGCAAGGGGGAGGAATGTGCAGTAGGAATGAGGCTGGAGCACCTGGACTGCAGCTGTGGCCAGCGCAGGCTTTGCACATCATGCTGTACCTGATGCCAGTGACACTGCCATCAATAGAAAGGATGGGAAATAACTGTCTTATTCTCTAGAGATAAGATTCCTAAGAGATCTTATCTTGCTTATTTACTAATGAAGAAGACCTGAAAAAATTGTACCAGATGCGTCAGAATATAATGATATGTTTATTATGTGCTCACATGCAGACAGAACAGTTCAGTTCATTCCATAAAATACTGAGAGCCTGCTTGAAGACTTGCTGTCCTAACAGCACTGTATGACCAAGCATGCTTCAATATTCAGATTTAAAACATCTGAAAATACTAAGCTGTGATCCCTTTGTGACAGGTATTCAGAGCAGACAGCTAACCCCCCAGGTCTGGACTGACCACATTGGAACAGTGAAGCCTGGCTGCAGACTGACTTTTGCCTGCTGCACAGGGATAGGTTCAGAGCAGCCTGCTCATGTTCAGCTCTCCTTGCTGATGCCTCCTGAGCACATTGACATCCCTAATTCCATACAATACTTAGTTTGTAAAGCAAATTAGCTTCCCCCAGGGAAGAGCGCTTTGGTCATTTCTTCTCGGTATAGCTGGTGTCATTGACATCTGGTGCCACTGGAATCTAATAATAATTAAATCTGACACTTCGGGGATTCAACACAAGCATGAAATACACTCTACGTGGAGCTTGTTACAAATAAAGCATCAGCTTAACTCTCAGTTAGAGCTGCCATAAATTGGTGAGCACAGATGTCTGATCCATCTAACTCTATGGCTTTAGTTAACAGTACCAGCCACAATTAGACACTAATTGCGCATTTGCTGTTTATGAAAATGCATCTCCCTCTCATTAAACTTTGTATTCATATTGTTGTCCTCTGGGAACAACTCATTACGCTGCTCTGGGATTCCCACTGCTCTGATGAGGAGCAGCAGTCAGTAGGGGTCACAGTGGAAATTAACAGTCCAGAAAGAGCAGATCCAGCAGACACAAAAAGGCATAAAGCAAATAATGTGATCTAAAGATCTGTTGTCCTGTTAATTGCTCTGCCCAAGGAGAGATAAGCCTGTTGCCAGTGGTCCAGTATGCGATAGTGCAGCTGTGAGAATTGCTGACATGGAAAGAAACATACCTTGCACTGAATTACCAGCCTTAGTAAAGTAAACGTTTAAGTCAGTGCAGTCCATCCACTACTTATCTGCCTCACAGGTGTAAAGAAGAAGCAGAAATGAAGAGGAAAGGCTCTGAACTCTCCTGGCAGGGCACACGGTGTGGACAGGAAGGGGATGGTGATGAGGACCCAGCACAGACCTGTGTTCTTCCCATCTGCATAGTAAAAAGCCCCACAGATGTAGCCAAAATGCATAATTTACTCCATAACCCATGAACAGCTCAAGACAGGCCACAAGGAAAGATCAGTCTTTCCCCTGAAGGGACAATTCATATTGCAGTGGTGGTAGCCTGTTTACAGATATGTAATTGGGTTCTTTTTATCTTTTGAGTATTTGTGATCTTTGCAATGATTTTGGAATGACACTTGTGAAATGAGAAGATGCAGCAGGCAGTAATACATCCTGACAGCTTCAGTGCACCAGTCTCTTTGCTGCTATGTCCTTTACTTTTACCCAGATAACACTGAGTACACTTATATCCATGCAGCTGTGACAATCTATGTGTTGGAAGGGACACCTCCAGAACGCATTTACCAAGTCGATGCAGCTGATCCTGAAAATGCAAACCTCAAAGTAAGTTGTATTACACAAGAGACTCCACAGACAACATAATCTGCTGTGTCTGAAATGTGTATTACCATAATCTTCCAAAAACTTCCGCCCTTTTCAGAAACACAGGGTAAGATTTAATCTGGAAAAAAGGGAAGAATTCTCAATACTAAACTAAGAAAAACCAGCCTTAATGTTTGGGCACAAACTATGTTTAAAGTTCTCAGACTTCCAAAATTGAGGGATATTGAAGGCAGATTTTGATATAGTTAATCAGGGAGACAGTAGAAATTGTGAATTTAAAATTTAAAAAAGGCTTACAAAATGTTTCTTGTGGATGAGAGTGACTAAAAGTAAATAAAAATTTTAACCTTCCACATCACAATGTAAGTTCTTTTAAATGAGACAGTAAGGAAATCACTTACAAGGCAAATGAATATTTTTGATAATCCCAGGACAAACTGTGATTCAGTTATGAAAATGTCTTGGCTGATCTGAAAATACTCTTGGTATTCAGAAAAACTTGTGGAAAATGGTAAGTTGGTAGCTGGGGAAAAGTAACTGCACTTAGCTAAGAATGATGTTGTATCTGCTTTATTTAGTTTGGCTTTATGAAATACAGTACAGTACATTCAAGAACTCAACCGGAAGATGCTACTTTGTTGTTTAGTGTCATTCAAGAGAGCAATTAGCTTGAAGTCTGTCCTCAGTCTTTGCCCAGTCAAATGGAGCTGGTGAGGAGGGAAGCAGAGTTGTGGGGGGTTAGCTCTGCTTTGTGATTGAAAGCAATGGCAGGGAGTTCCATGTGCCTTCTCACCCCTGACACATCTGAGGCATAAGAAGCTGCAAATAAAGAAATGTTATTGCATCCTTGGACAGGGCTTTTACATCCTGCTCAGTGGCTTTTGATGACCCTCTGTAACTTGCCCTGTTCTACAAGGCAAGGAATGAGTGGAGGGATGTTTAAAGATAAAAAGACTAATTTCTTGTTCTCTTCATTTCAGTATTTACTGCTCCCTTCAACAGTGCCATTCTCGATCAGGGAAAGTGGAGCCATTTTTTCCACTAGAGAATTTGATTATGAGAAAGATCCACATTGGTGAGAATGTATTTTATTCTCATGGCCTATTAGCTTATAGTATTCAGAGGAATGTTTTCTGACATACACAGAATTATTCTCATTATGTTTTCTTATTTAACAGTTACTTTTTAAATATAACAGTGACAGATCCAGATGGACTCAATTCAACTAAAACAGTGAATATAATTATAATTAACATCAATGATGAGAGGCCTTACTTTACCACGTGAGTAAAAATTTTCCATTGCACTCAAAATGTAGGTGTTTTTTCAGGTTTACTGCTTTGGCTCCGGTGGGAGGGTTTAACATAAGGGCAAATAACTATGACAACATACTACTGAAAAAACTATTTTAATTTTGCTATGATTCCTATTCTTGTACTGGAAAGGTTTTTTTTTTTTTAATGTCCTTCATTTATTCTTATTTGTATTCTCAATAACTTAGAGTTTTCCAGGCTGTGCCTTCACATTAAGAACAGCCAAACAAGCTTGTTTTACTCGTTAGTATTTACAGAGGTTAAAGCTATGCAAAGATCTGTGGACAAGTTCAGACAAGGAGATTCATTTCCCCCAGTGAGAATACAGTCATATAGAGTTTGCTCCTTATGCAGGTGTGCATTTCACCATAATTGTGTTTATTCATGCAGAAATGTCTGACATAAAAAGGTTTCCCTTTTGATCAGTCTTCCTCTTCCCAGACACACTTGTAAACAATCCTGGTAATCTTTGGAACATTGTCCTCTCTTACTGTGTCATAAGCAGGAAATTGTGTCATAACACACAAGTCAGAAATAGCTTTTGAAGACTAATGGAGTCAGGATATATTGAGAATTTGGAAAAATGGGAATGAATATGTGTGTGCTACAAGCAGGCTGTTTTGCTGTGGAAAACACAATGGACAGTTGTTTCTGAAGGAGGAGCTTGACAATTATTACAGATGATCTGACTCTGTTGTTGATTTATCTTTGTCACTTGCATGAGACACTGATGGGATTCAAGGCACTGTCATTGTGTCTCCTGATTGTGAGACTCTACAAGGTCACTGCTGAGAATATTTATGATGCCTCCTCTCCTGCCATCTCTGCAGAAGTGAAGACAGGATAGCACCTGGAGACATGCCAGGGGGTTACAGCCACTCGTTTGGAACAATCTTCTGGGTGTTGTCTTGACCCAGAGCAATGCATGGCTCCTGGGCTGAGGCCAAGGATCTGGACCTTGATGGATAAAGGGGTGAAGAATCTGAAGAAACAAAAGAATTAAATGTTAGAAATAGGCATGAGTTATTGTTGTTGTTGTTGATGATGAGGATGAATTTGTTTTTGCTACCTACTTAATACTTGAACCTCATGTCTGCAATAGACAAGAACGTTAATAGCTCATTCCACATTACTGTACTTCTGCAAGCAGGAGTGATGTCTTGAGAGGCTGCCTAGAACAGAGGCTGGACAGTGTTAAAGGAATAAAGTCCTTCAGAGGATACACCTTGGGCAGTACAAGAGCCTGGCCAAGGCTACACCCAATATGGACAGCAGGTCACACATTTTCACACTTTTATAAGTTTAGGTTCATTTACATATTGGGGTTAATTGTCCAACAAAACCACTACATAAACACAGCTTCAGGTTATGAAGTCCCATCCTTCCAGATTGCTCTCCTCAATTCACTGTTGTTTACACTTTTTGGGCCTGAAGCTGCAACAGCATCCTTGGTTCTCAGGCTGGAAAAGTATTGTTTTGTCTAACTGAACTGTGAAGAGAACTTGCTAAAACTTTATATGAAGTTCAGAGTTATATACTAATGCAGAATCTGGAGAACATGAAAGCTAAAACTTAAGGCATCATAAGGAATCTCTTCCCAGTGCCAGTGTCTGCACATCGTGTTCTAGACTGATTATTCCCTCCTAATGTTGCCATTTCTGTGTATTTATCCTTGTGCCTGGAATGCTAAAAGAGCTCTTTTAAATATTTTTCTACTTGTTTAAATTAGTGAAAGCGGTAGTGACTTGAGAATCTATAACTCCTAAGTTCTAATACTCATACGGCACAAATAAAGTCTGGTATTTGTTTGAATCTTCTCCCTTTTAGATTGACATTACAGATCAAGAAAAAGCAGCTCAGTTTGTAAAGAATCTTAGATTAAATTGCACTTCATGATCTTCCTTAATATGCTCATGTATGGTCTTTCACCTGCTACAATGAGAGCTGCATGCTGGGGCTAAGTACTTCCTGACACTGTAATAATTGGTGCTAGGGTAAGAGCTGGGGAAACTTGAGGAGTTAGCAAACCTCCTTTATTTTACCCCAATCATAGCTGTCAAGAGATGAGTTTCAAAAGATCTTTCTAATTGTTCCTATAGTATATGCAAGCACATGTGGTTTTGGTGTTCACAACACTATGTTGGAATTCAGCCTTTTGAAATTGTTGCTGTTAAAATCAATGGAAAACTTGTGGAGACAGGAAAACAAAGGAGAACACAAAAAACCAAACATGCTTCCTTTGCAATTACATTTCAGTGACTAAAAGGTCTGCTTGAACCATCCTGTTAAAAGCCACTGGCAGGTGGCAGACAGATGGACAACAGAACACATCCCAGACATGGCTGTGTAGGAAGGGGCCCCAACTCCTCCCCAGTGTACTGGTGCTTTGTGCTGTGGGGGAATGCTCAATAATGTCCCACTTCTTCCCTAAATATCTAGTGGGGTGGGATAACGACCAGGTTGTAGAAGGATTGGAAGGGCTGTGAGGGTGGAGCTGTGGTGAGTTCTCTGTTCACAGAGAGGTTGGAGTTGGGGTTCCAGTGGGCCTAGGGAGTTTCCTACTTTGGGCCAAAACCAGTTAGAGTTGTGGGAGCGAGCGGGATCTATTTCTTTCTGCATGACTCTGGAAGCAACAGGAGAACAAGGAAGGAAGAGATTCAATGACAAGACTGAGATAGAAACCTCATAAATAATCAATGACACAACAGGCTTCATAAACTCTTTGTTTTCTTCTGGCTGTAAGATGTTTTTACTGGGAAAACCCTATGTGATTTCCCTCCTGTATGGTTGCCTCTTTTCATATGAACTGACAGAACAGTTGAACTTAGTGTGTCTTCATAACCATTTTTAAAATTGCAAGGGGAGATCTTGAGGCATGGGATCCTCTGTTCTGTCTCTGCAATTCTCTGCTCCAATTGTTGAGTGCCCCCTGATGTGTGTCTTCAGAAAACAAGGGACTCATGTTTTCCTGTACTGGGAACTACAGACCAGTCCATTACCTAAGTGGAGGCATAGGATGTTTTAAAAGTGCAAAAAGTATTTAATCTTAAAACACACTTCTAATGCTTTTTTGAACTCCTGAGGACCTTCAAATCCCTTTGAGTTCTAGAATCAGGAGATATGTGTGTGTTCATGTGTGAGTAATACGAATCAGTCTTCTGAAATTCCTTGTACCGTTTTTGTGTCCTGGCCTATTTTTGCATGTGGTTCAAATACTAAAATTGTCCACCTGAGTACCCATGTGAACATCAAACTGCAACCACTGTAAGCAATTCTGCACAATTGTCTGCCAGGCCATATCTGAGCTATAAAACTCAATTCATGGGAACTTTGGGAGCACTGGCATACCAAGCAGCAGCAGCAGAGAACCATTTTCCCAATGTAAAATGCTTCAGATATAAGATGCTACTGGGAGTGAGAGGCATGTTCATCTGCTAGGCACCCAGAAGAGTGCTCCTTCCTGCCTTCACCTACTGCAGCAACAATTCAGTTTTTCTGTGATACTGTTGCCCCCAGAAGGCTCCAGCATTCATTCCAAAAGATGGTTAACTACATTACTTATTGCAATTTTTGCTTTTCTCTTGAAAAATGGAGGAATTAAAGAAAATTACTTTATGAGCTGATGTCTCTGTAGGGACATGGATGGCATGATTTAACTGTCCCCTACCTCTTCTACTTCCATGGTTCTGTGAAAGTCAAATTGCTTTTACTGTGGAAAAGTTGCAGAGGAAGAAGGCTTACTTGTGTGGCTGTGTTATGCTTTATTGGCACATGCCAGTTCAGCTACTGCTGCATGCCCAGCTGGCAGAACCAATGACTGGGATATTTATCCAGACATGCAAATAGCCATCTCTGAGACCACCAAGGCCGTGGCTCTGCTGCTACAGTTGGCTTCTCAGCTAAATCTGTAATCAGCTGCCCTCACAAATAAGATGCATGTTTTGCTGAATTTTATCTTGTAGAAAACAAAGAATCTACAGGATTCCAGAGGAGCAAAGCCCAGGCACCATTGTTGTTGATGTAACAGCTAAAGATCCTGATGATGGAGATTCTCCCAGCAGACTTTTCTACAGCCTCCAGTCATCTGACAGACGTTTTTCCATAAATCCAGGTTAGACAAACAAAAATGTGACTTCTGGCATCTGAAAAATTTAAAAAACAAACCTGTCTTCTTTGGAGAAATTCTTTTTGCCTTAGTTTTAACTAGACTTACTTATTTAGTGGCTCTCTATAGCAATAAGGAGTGCTCAGTCCCTTATTAGGGTCAGATTCTTTAGTCAGCCAACCAAGACGTGGTAAAATATCTTGAAGAAAGTAGACCAAAGGCAACTTCTTGACAAATATTGACTTGTGGATGGAGGGTCATGGTTCCTTGTGTGAAAGTAAGATTGCTGACTTATTTTTAATCTCTGAGGACTGCAATGACCCTTCTGGGGCTCTTGAAACAGCTGCAGATAGTTAGACCATGATGTCCTCCCTCCTGTCTGAAATCCTCTCTAGCACTGAGGTGCACAGCAAATCTACACCTCAAGTTCATGGTTCCATTCACAACCCTCCTCAGGCATGACCACCCAAAAGAGCCCTCTTTCTCATGTGATCCTGTCTTCTTCATACTCTCTGGGGCCTGTACATCTGTTCCCCAAGGATTTTTCCTCCAGGACTGGCATTCAGTGACAGCTTTGCTCCTTGTCTGCTATTGTTTTCGAACAGTTTATCACAGTTTTAAGTAGTGTCACAACACAGTGCTGTGGGGGATCAGGTTGATCCTTAAATGCTTTGGGTTCCCTATGCCCTTTGGCCTTTTATTGCCACTTTCCTCCTCAATTACACTCCAAAATGCAGAGGATGTATGCACTGTTCTTTTAACTCCATTGTGCTTAGGGAATAGTATTTGTACTATGCCATAAAAATCTTCTATTTCTGACAGAGTCTAACAGAAGGGGAAAAAAAGCATTAAGTGAGTGGCTGACCAGAGCACTTGGCACAGTCTGTCAGCTCTGTTGATGTGCGAGTAGATTTGGAGGTGCTAAAGGATGCTTGAATGATAACAGTAGAAAGTGAAGCTGTCTTACTAGCTAGGGAGCAAGAGCAGCACAGGCATTAGCAGCTCATTGTCCTTGATGCTCTGTGAATGCACTTTACTCTGGCTTGAAGCACTAGAAGCTTGAGAGTAAGTGAAACCTAAATGCTTTACAAACCCTCTGCTGAGGCCTCCTAAGGCATATTTTTCAGGAACGGTATCTAGTCATTAGTCTTACCCAGAATATTCAGGGCCATTTTGTATCACTTAACCCTCCCCCACTAAACCAGCCATGATTTGCACAGAGCAGAAGACCTTTTATTCTTCTACCTGTCTGTTGAGCTTCCCTGCCCTCTTGCACATACACTATGACAGATTGTTGCTTCCTCTCATGCTGAATGTCGGACTTCTGGCTGCTGTCTGACAGCAACTGGAGTGTTGCAGGTGACTGGGAGAATCGACCGGGATGCGCTTTCCCTGCGGCTCCATCCCAACATCTCGCTGATGGTCCGGGTGGAGGACGGCCCCAGCAGCGGCCGTTCCAGTGAAATGGAGATCACAATCATTATTGACGATGTCAATGACAACCCACCAGAATGCAATCCTTCTGCCCTCAGGTATGGAGTCTCTTCCTTGTCTTGGTGCTGCCTTGCTGCCCCAGACCATTGTGCAGACTAGGGCACGTCCCCAGACCTATAGCTGGAGGCTCAAGTGGACATTTATCATTATCCTGCCCATTGTCATCCATCACAACGCACGGGTCATGTTCTGGGTTGCTTCCTCCATTGTTGCATATTTAAATCTAGAATTTCACTTCAAAAATAAATCAATGTTTTTGCCTGTGATATATAAAGAGTTCAAAAGCAGAAATGTAAGTTGCTTTGATGGGAAATGTGTTTGTTTTAAACAGGAAAGAAGCAAATGAAAATACAACTCCTGGGACACTTCTTGTTGATCTTAGAAACTACTGTAAAGATATTGATGTTGATCCATCAAACAACCAATTTAGTTTCACTGGATTATCTGGTTTTGGAAGTAATAACTTTGCTCTGGAGTCCTCTGTGTCTGGAAGACTTGTGGTCAGTCATTTGTGACTTTATGTTAGATTACCCCATTCAAGAAGTCATTTTATGAAATATTATAAGGGACTTTTTTTACTTCATTGTACAAGAAAAAAAATTACTGTAATCCATTTTGCAGTAGGTATGATGTGGAGAATGACTGTTTTGACTGGTTGTGAACTGTACACCCCTAGATAGGATGATTTCTAAGGATTCTACAGAATGTAGTGAACAGAGACTGTTTTCTTCAGTTTTAAATAAATGTGCTAGATATGATTAAAAATATATTCTTTTTTAGGGAGTGTGAAGCACCAACTTTGATATGGATAAACAGAAATTTGATGTCATTTCATACCCATTTACTCATGACAGACTGGAAGATCCTTGCTATTCAGCATGAAGAATTTAAATACTTGAGAAATTTTACACTCAGTAACTCAGTAACTGGTCAGAATCGTAAAACCACTTTGAGTTGCAAATTTTCACAAAAGTGTGGTGGGATTTGCACTTCTGTGATTTTGCATGTCAAAATATGGATTCCTTATGCTGATAGCTGCTGGCAAACTTGCATTGGTCAGAACCCCACCATTTCCTGGACATGTGCAATGGTGGTTGTTTTTTTGCTTTAAAAAGAACTGTGGGCAACTACAGAAAAAGAAAACAAAAAATAGGCCTTCTATTTAAAAGACTAGAGTGCTACAGGAGCAGTAAAATGATTTTGTATGGTTTACTTTAATTTTGGAACTGAGGTTTCCCTGTCAATAAGAACTGCCCTTAGCTGCTTCATCTGCCAACCTAAAAGCATTTTCCATGCAGCACAGGATGTGATTGTTGCCGAACCTTTGGTCACTGTGTATGTACAGTGTAACAGACTATACCAAGTAACCTGTTCCTCCAGGAATCTCGCTGAAGAGACAACCAGCAGTGGATGCCTGTGTTTTAGTCCTGCTGCCCCAAAGTTTATGAGGCTTCCACAGCAAGATGGAGAGCTCAGATTTAAATCTGTGTGAGCCACCATTTAGTAACAACTTGGTTCCTGGGAAAACACTCCTGGCTAGACCTGATACCTTTTTTTTCAATATCTGCAGGCATGAGCTCAAGTTATTACTGTTAGCCATTGCAGATGGTTGATGAGCCAAGAAAGGGCTACATAAATAGCCAGCTCATTACACAAGCTTTGAATTGACTAGATTAAAGATCAAGACCTTATCATCCAAATAACTAAACTTTCTGCTCTCAAGGGGAAGAAATTTTGTTGGCAGAAGTGTGAGCATGTAGAAAAAGCCTGAAATTCAATCCTGGAATTGGCTATTAGCCTTTGCTATTCCTATAGAACTGTTCTATATACCCAAGGGGCAACTTGCACTTGCAGAATGCTGAAAAAAGTAATTGTCATCATGTGTACTGTGACTTCATGCATGAAGGTATAAATATGGTTGTGTTCCTTTCTATTTAGATGACTGGAACTATTGATTTAGAAAACCCAGCTAATCCAGGAGTCGAAGTTTATATTTTGACTGTCAGGGTGCAAGATATTGCCCATCCTAACTACTCAAGCAAGTATCCCTTTTACATTTCTTTTGATAGTTTTCTGTGCTATAACAGCATGGAGAGAGGAATACCATATGTATTTTGAATATATGCATGAGAAAATTTCACAACCATACTTAACTATGATTTAATCTTCTGTTATATTTCCAGATATCATCTACATTTACATCAGGATAAAGCCAGTGAATGAATTTTTTCCAGTCTTCCATAATTTATCTTATGTATTTAGTGTTTCAGAAATTACTAAAGGTACAGTAAGTAGCACCTAAATGATAGAAATAATGTTGTCATGTTGTTAAGTACCTTTTTGCTCCAAATTAATTTTCATATATGTAGATGAGACAAATGGCTCAAAGTTCCAGTTCAACTAGGGTCTCTACCTACTACCCTTAAATAGACTAAACTGGCAAAAACTCCAGTTGTACAGATGGAAGCTGAGACAGACAAATTCAGCAATTGCACAAGAAATATGTGGCAGTGCCAGGAACTGAACTCAGATGTCTTGTTTTAGACTGTCTTTCTGCTCTTGCTAAATTAGCTTTTTGGAGAGACTGTGGTGGTGCACAGAAACCTTTACAGACTGACACAGACAAGTGAGGACTCCCTTGGCCCAGCCACAGAGAACTTCTGCTGAGGTTCTCTACACACTCTCGTGTTTTGGTATTTACAGCTAGCAGCCCATGCACAGGAGAGCCATAGTACACCATAGGGAAATAGTGCTTATCACACCATTGCTTTAATTTTCTTGGGTGAAAAACTCTAAAACAAATCTTTCGTTCAATTTCATCTGCACCTACTCTCACTTTAAATGTTAATGAAATATGGATTTTCTGTGTCTCAGTTGGATCTAGCATTGGAAGAGTCCATGCCATAGACAAGGACTGGCCACCCAATGTCATCACTTACTCCATTGTAGCTGGAGCAGGCACCAGGGATTACACAAATATCTTCTGGATCAGCCCAACAAAAGGAGATGTGAAGATTTTAGCTAGATTAGACTACGAAACAACTCAGAAACATATTTTCATAGTACAGGCCTCAGACCAAGAGAAGTCTACAGCAGCGTTGGTGAGTAAACGCACTCTAGTACTTCACCGTTACCTTCATCTTCCTCTCTTCTTCCTAGCAAGAACGGTAAGAGATTGGGCAAAGCACTTTGGTCTGTAAAAGTCAAGTGCAATCCTGCTCAGTCATATATTACTCAGATGAGAGAGGTGTCGTTCACTCAGTGTTTATTTCTCACAAAAAGGATAAAATAATATTTTAATATTTTAACTGTGGTGTTTGCATCTCAGATTTTTTTTTTTCTTATTTTACCCAGACAGTGAAATTGTTTTCCGTACCCTAGACAATTTAATTTATTCTTTATGGCTACAGAGGTACTAGAAAATAGAAAAAAGGACAGGGCCTTGAGACCAGGTAACACAATCTAATTGTAGCCACTTAGTGACAAATTCTTTATGGAATCTATGTAGTGTCCCTTCGTCCTCAAACATACTTTTGATTTTGTTTGTCATTTTTATCCCTGCGAAATGTCCAAAGTAATGTGAGAATTGTGTTGCAGCATATCAGAGATGTGTTTTCATGGAGTGGTACAGAGAGGATGTGGATGGGAGGAGGGCTTGGGTGTCCTCTTGGGTTAATGTCAGAGGGCCAGCCCAGTAGCTGTGTCCACTTGGCCTGCTGGAGTTGTGCCTTGCCCTGACCATGATTTACTTTTTTCCCTGATGGTGCTATCTGGCAGGAGTCAAGACCATGCCAGGTACCAAGAAAACCTTTTGCAGCAGGGTTGGTCTTAGATTTTTCTGCCCAGACCTATTTTATTCAGAAGAAAAAGTATAGATGCCATATCCACTAAGGTATTTTATAGTAATTTCTTCCAGAGAATCACAGTGTCCTTCACAGACAGGCTCCTTTTGACTTCTTTTCACACTTTCTCCCTTATGACTGTTTTACATTTGATTTTTACATGTCTCTTGGGTGTGACACAGGTACTAGGCTTGCTTTTCATTCCAGCCAAGCACCACCCATAAAGTTGCTATCTAGGAGGTAATTAATCTCTTTATCATCTATAATGTTTCAAGGTGACAATTAATGACAACTTAGCATCAGAAGCTTTTAACAATGTCAAGCTTATCTGTTGCCTGACTAACAGACATTAGAAGAAAGAACTTTGGGAAGAGTAACCTTTTTGTTTTAGCTAGCTAATCCCAGATGACATCGAACACATCTGGTGCTACTCAGGGTGCTCCTATCCATACAGGAGGCCATTACCAGCATTTCTCTCTCACTGGAAACAGTCTATAAACACTCCTCCTTCCATGGATCATAGTCTAAATGGTTATTAAATATGCTAAGAAGCCTAACTAATGATTGTGAAGCAAATTGAGAGTTTTGGAAGGGAGTTTAATGATTATTTGGTACTATTATTATTTCTCATTTTAGCTGTAACACAATTCAGGTTGTTCAAACAGACATATCAGCTTGAAAACCCTTCACTTTTGGAAGATGGCTCATGTTATGGAATCTGTTCCCAGAAGAATGCTGATCACAAGAAGAATTGAAGGACAAATGATCACAGACACTTTCTGGCAGGAGCTAAGTTGGAAGGGGACTTCAGTGCTCTTCAACAGTTGTTGATCAAAAGAATAAAATGGACAAAACCAAACAGTTTCTGAAATTAGCAAAATTCTGTCTCAACACACTGAGGTAGCTTCAGCTTGCTGTTGCTCTTTTCTTCCAGGTAACTGTGAATGTTTTAGAAGTAAATGATGAAGAACCAGTTTGTTCACCCGATTTCTTCTCTCTTCAAATCCCAGTCAATCTAGCTGTTGGGACCAATATCAATGGCTTCAGGATTGAATGTCAAGATCGTGATTCTGATCCCAGGTCTTTCCGTTACTTCATTAACAAAGGTACTGTGTCACAGTGGGTGAGCTGGGAACAGTGATGAAAAATAGAGAATGCTGATAGTTCACTTAAATTTATAAACAAAAATCTTACATAGTTCATATGCTATTTTTCATGGTGAGCTAGCTGTGGTCCACAAGTTCTGCACATTATTACATTGGTCCTCTCTCCACAAGCTGGCTACTGGTGCTACTGATGCTAGCAGCTAGAACCACTCCCTTGCAAGGCTGAATTGCCTGCCATATTAATTAATAGGCTATTAATTACACAGTTGACCAGAACTTCAGAAGAAAGAGCTGGAATAGTGTGCAGTGTCAAATTTCCCTTCCAATTACAGCTAGGCAAATCTCGGGAAACAAAGGAAAGTTCTGTATCTCTGCATATCTCATCATCATATAGATGCTGGTGCACTTTTCAAAACAACTTCTTGAACCTGCATGTTGTAGGTCCATGCTGTATTCAATAAATCCTCATTTTAAAAATCATTCTTTGAACCTTGTGATCAGCTGCATCCACTTGGAGAACTGCAGTGGTATGGGATGACACTCAGCTTCACAAAAATGGAAACACTCTCTTGGGGCAATTCCTTGTTTTATTGCTGAAGTGGCTGCTGTGAAGGAGGGAGCACATTGTCCAGGTGCCAGTAAAAAGCTGTGAACATCAAAAGGAAGAATCTCTGTCCTACTGCAGCCCCTTGATGCCACAGAAGGAGCTCTGCAGACATGGTATTGACACATAAATCCATACAATGGCTCTGTTAGCAAATCACTGTCTGACCACAGTCCCAGTCCTGGTGGTACAGACCTGGGCTGTGTCATGCATTGGCCTTTGAGCCACAGAGCAGCTCATGGCCCTTTTTGTGCTATAAAACAGGCATGGCCTTCAAGAACATGTCAACTCTTGATCTCTGTGAGGCCACAAGAGCAAAACCAAAACACATTTGGTACCTTTTCAATTCTCTGGTTTCCTGTATATGTGGTCTGTCCAGATCCTAACAGCTGGGGCTGGTCTGCCTGCAGCCCAGACCATGAGCAGCTTTCCATCTCCAACGGACAGAAAGCAAGGGTGGGGAACCAGCATTTATGAACTCTCCTCCCTGCCCCAAGCTGCTGACAAAGCACTGAAGGCAATGAATGTCACTGAGTCATTAACTCTCTTCAAAGGCCACTACCTCTGGGCAGATGGAGAAGCCATGGAGAGGGGCTGGAGCAACACTCCAGGGACACTCCATTAGCAGAATGAGCCCTGCAACAGTGCAGGGTCCTCACCCCAGCTGGGTGTTGTTGGATCCTCTCCAGGTTGTATGTTCAGGTCATTCAGGTAACCTCTGGTGTGCCCTATGGCTCTGAAGTGTTTCCACAGCCTCCCCTCTGCTATGTCCCCATAGAGAGTCTTATTCTAGGTTGTAATGCTTTTATGACTGTATTGTTTTAAATTATTTTATATGGTACAAGGAAGATTAAGGAGCCCTTCTTGTCATTGACATTCCAGCACTCCTCACCACTTGTTACACGCATTTACTTTGATGTGGGATTAAAGTAAATTGTTTTGCATTTTGGTGTTACCTTTTTGCAGGCAATGACAACAGTCATTTCATCTTTTCACCAAGTGCTGGCTCCAACACATCTCGTCTGATTCTTGCATCAAGGTTTGACTATGAGAGTGGACTTGATACAAACTGGATTTACAGTCTGCAAGTCCATATAACAGATGACAATTTAGTGTCTGCCAGGGACAAAACTACACACTTAACTAAAACTGGAACGGTGACTTTAAGCATCAGAGTTATCCCAAACCCAACTACTGCTACAACCACTACAGTAAGTTCACTAAAACTTATGTCCAGTTCTGCATTTCTTTTATGGAGTAATCTCCACAGGAGTAAAGAGAAGAGGATAGATATATGCAAAAGGAAAGCAAAAACCTAGAGCGCATCTAGTCCTAGGAGGTTCTGAGCTCTGAACTCTTATGATGAAGCCAGAGGTAGTTGATGTGCTTAGTGTCATGAAGGATTAGTCCCAGGTACAGAGTCATAACATGTGTTTTGTATTTCAGTTTCTAAAACAAAAAGGGCAGGGAGCCAAAGGACCGGGCACTCTGCCATTACCATGCAACTGGAAAGTTAAAGATTTTGGCAGCTTTATTAATAAGGAAAGAGCAGGGATTAACCTTTGCTTGGAACCTTAAAATTACTTCATGCATTTTGCACTACCTCTTTTTTTATTCATAACTATTCACTCTCCCAGCTGCCTTGCAGTTTTGTGTGCTTCTTTATCATTGGAGCACATTAATCTGTGGCTATCAAAGTCGAAACAGACAACAACAACAGCAACAAGAAATCATCATCATTTAAAAGGGTCTCTTTTCCAGACCTGAGGTCACTGTCATATAAAACTTGGAGTAGCATGTCAGGAACTGAAGCAGTTTTACACAGCCTCAGTGTGTTGTTGAAGTTTCAGCAGCTTTCAGACAGCAAAGGAGGAGTGGGATGGGTCTTCCCTGAGCTCCATGCCCATATGATGGTCCACAGTTGAGCTGAGGAAGCCTGCATTGCTTTTGGCAGCCCAGGTGGGATCAAACCTTGCATAGTCTGTGGAGCTGTGGCCCTGTGTCCCTGCAATACCGTTCACCCCTCTGCACAGCCATCCCAGTTGAGCTCTGTTTTACCAGTTTAATTTTGAAGTGATTTCCATCAGGGTGATGTGTGGAGAGCTTGCTTTTGTCTTGCCTGTAGATGTGACACAGCCTGAGGGTACAGACCACTCTGTCCCTGTCCTTGTACCAGTCACCCCTTCACGCCTTGCTGCACCATCTTCCATCATCCACAATCTATCTATTCCCTGCCTTCCTGCAGAAGGCATTTCCCTTTTCTCTCTTGCATGCAGGAATGAAAATATGAGTATCTAAGTGAAGTGGTAAAAGAAGCCTTTGCTGTAAAATGGTCTAGATCATCTAGAGGCTTTTGGTAACTAAGCCAGAAACAAAGGATCCTGCAAACAGCACATACAAGTCTGCTTGCTGTGCTATGAAAATTATTAGATCCAAATTTTCAGACTGATTAATAACCCTGTTCTTATCTAATGCTCTTTGGGGAGGGAATAAATGATTTTTTCACTGCCTTAGATTCCCCTAACTTGATATGGAAATGAAAAGTTAAGCAGAATAAACTTATTCTGTATTTCTTTCCTGTGCTTTACCACAAATACAAACAGTCTCAAGAACATACCACAGCATTAAGTTTGTCTCCCCAGAGCCTTCAACTTTCAGGCTATTTTCCAGAAGAACACTTCTGTTACATCAAGATCTCCCATCACTACTCTTTACATGTGTTCACTGCAGCAACTCGATGAGTCAGAAACTGAAAAGCTTGTAGTGTAGAAAAGAAACCCCATCACAAAAAGTCACTTATGACTTCAGTCCAGGTGAGGACAAAGTGGGTGGTGATGATATTGAGATTATTTGAGCGTTTCTCTAAGGATTGGCTGTATCTTTTTTTTTTTTTTTTTACAAGACTGAATAAGTTATTTTAAAACTATCCTTAAACTGGAAAGAAATATGTACCCTGCTCAATTTCATACTCAACATGATTACAAATGTCTTTGAGAAAATTAAATAAAAACTTCAGTAGATGATCAAAACTAATAGTACTACACTAGGTAATGAACTAGGTAGAGTGAATAAGTAATTTCTGAAACGTGTGAGGATAGTTTCATGATGGGACCTTAATGAATGAGCTGCTAGCACCAAGTGATGTGCCAGCTCAGAGATGTGTCTCCTGACACTCAGGCAGATGTGGGAGATTGCAACTGCTCAGGAAGTGTGGTTTTTCCTTCTGGAACAAGTTACTGGCTAAAAAAGAAGGAGTTCAATTTCTTTTTATACAATAACCCAGTTCCTTAGGGTTCAACTCCTCTTACAAAGCAGGCTGAATGATCACTGCAGCTAAGATGACCTACTTCCAGTTTTGCCTTAGGTAAGAGGAAAACATTATCTCCATAATGGCAGTATTCCCTGAACTTGCCTGCCCTCCGACAGTGTGCTTACAGCCTCTCAGGCAACCTGAGGCTTTTAAACTTCACCGAGACATGCTCGTTTTAATGTAAGATATTGAAACATGACCTGGAACCTCCCCTTTTCCTTGTGGGTGGGCTCCATTACACCTGCCTTTGGTTGCCCCAGGAGCTCAGTGGTCCATCCCAGCCATCTGAGCTGCCTCAGCAGTCAGCAGGCAGGCACATGGGATGAATCACTGTCTCCCTCCACGTCCCCTATGTCCATCATCTGCGGAGCCCCGGGGCAAGCCCGGGCCGGGTGCCTCAGTGCAGAGCTTCAGCCGGATGAAAGGTGATGTTGGTGTCAGTGTGCAGCCTTGAGGAACTCTTCCTGTCTTGTTTTGAAAGCCTGGCTTCACTGTCGTGACCAAAAGGGAGAACCTCTACTCTCCGTCGGCGTGGTACGTGCCGTTCGTCGTCACGGCCGGCAGCTCGCTGCTCCTCGGGCTGCTGGGCTACCTGGGGCTCCTGCTGCTGGCGCGGCTCCGCGGCGCCCCGGCAGGGAGAGCGCGCCGCACCCCGCTGTGAGTGCCCCGATGGCAATGCCACACACGGCTCGGCTCGCTCAGCCGTGCTCATATCCATGCTCGAAGTCCTTCATAGTGGTGTGACCTGTACTGTGGAAAATGCTCATACCCGCTACGGTGATATTGGGTGTTAATGGTATGAACTCAAGGAAATGTGTCCATGGCATTTTTTTTCCATGGGTTTAGTAACATTAACATTAGCAGAAGGTAGAAGTGGAATTAGCAATTATAACTCTGAAGGCAGCTATGCTCATGAGACGCAGTAGGAGTCTGTGCCAGACTCTGCTGACCACAAATATTTTGGTTTGTATTTGACCCCCACTCCAAGGGAGCTCCCATCTAGGTAGTTACTGGATGCATTTTCCTCCCTCTCAGCTACAGGTCTCAGTGTGCTTTGCAAATATTGGTTCTCATGCCAAATTCATTGTTCTGGCAAAACTTCTGCAGACTTCCTGGAGTTTTACCAAGCCAGTTACAAGGCTCTGGCCCATAAAGCTTACCTCTAAGTGCTCATGCTTGGCAAAAGGCATGGAAGCACCTGGGACCAGCTCTGAGTCACTGTGGGAAGCACAGACAGATCCCTGCTGGCTGCCCTCTCTGGGCTAGAGCCAGGCTGCCTCTAAATTGACTTTGTACTTCACAAAACAAAGATAAGCAGTCCTTTAAGTGGCTGGGATTGAAGAAATCCAAAAGGATTTCTACAAACATTCTCAGGATTTGGACATCAATTTAAAAGTTACATTAAATGTAAAGAACTACTATACAACTTTGACTATAGTTCAAATCGTGTACAGGGCACTAACAGCTTGTGATAAAAATGACAAATTAATCTAAGATACTGCTGTTTATTAATTGGACAAATGATTTATTGGGAACCAGGGTCTCCTGTTAAAAAGCAATTTCTATATTTTCAACAATATTTATAACCTTTCAAATATTTTAAAAGGTATTCTCTGAGCACATCACATCCAAAAAACTGACCTTCCTCCCAGGATGGAACAAAATGACAATATCTGAAAATATATTTTTCCAGATTATGTAAATCCATTATGCTATCATCAATAAGATTTTATTATTTTAAGAGTATTCCTTCTTGAAGAAGTGTTAGAGCAATGTTCAGGACTGTTTTCCTGTTTGAGAACAGCATTAAATGACGCAGGCTTTCTGTGAAAGCAAAATCAGAAACCAAATAAATCAAGCAAATCTCAGAACTCAAGGAAACACATTCTTCTTGCCAAGTGAAAGAGAATAAAACTCGTGATTTTTTATGTAGGGAAAACCGTGACACTTGTTAACTATGCTCTTAATCTTCTTTTCATTACAGGATAAATGCTCCAGGTGCGTACTTTTTTTCTATATTTTAATGCTTCAAAACAAGGCCTTGTTTATGATTCCATGTAAAATCTGTAAATTAATTTCTAGATACAAATTTGACACAGTAGAAGGGCACTGAGATTAGATAATCCTGGCCAATTATATGGCAGGCCTGACAAAGTAATTTCATGTCCCTTTCAGTCTTCAAATCTATTAACTATTAGGCAAACCCCCAATTCAGAGTAGTCTGATACTCTGACATGGATGCTACAGAATTACTGTATTTTTCACACACAATTTATATGCTGTTAAAAAATAATCCCAGCCATCTATAGCACCTTCAGGAGTCCTCTCCACTCTAATTCCCTGTTCTCTGATCACTTCATTTGCTCCCTTGACACCATTACTTCATATATATAAAGATTTATTTTGAAGTTTTGGTGCTTTTAAAGGGGTTTGCATAACTTAGCAGGGAGACAAATTGCTCATGGAAAAGCATGAGGGTTTAAGCAGTCTTGTTCTTTTTAGTAACATTTCATTTTTGCTAGAAAGCATTGCTCATATGGGCTGAGTAGGACCCTGCTTTTGTAATTCCTCTTTCCTCAGTCAATATCTCCCAACTGCAAAAAAATCACAGGACTAACAAACCCCACGAAATTAGCTGCTCTCTTGGTTGCCCAATTTAAGACATTTCAGTGTTGACTGGTTTCCAAAAAGTGAATGGGTTTTGCTTTCTGAAAACTAGTTCCCAAATGCTGGGCAGCAAAGGCCAGACAGTACAGGTTTCCCATCAGTGCTCAGGATGAGATCCACCTGCAGCTCTTCAGAGCTTTGCACACCTGGCTGCAAAGCACATTTGTGGCCAGGCACAGTTCTCCAAAGAAAAGCCATTAAACAAATTGGCAAGGAGCGAGCAAGAAGAAATCATAGCAACTACTTGGGTATCATCCACAAATCCGTGCTGTCGAGATGCTTATAGTGCTGCTGCTGTGTTTGTCTGTGTGTGGGATGAGTTAATAGTGTGATAAATTCACACACAACCAAACTGTTCTTCAATCAGAATTTTACTTGACTGAAAATCCAGCTCTTCCATGTTTTGTCTCCAAGCTGATACTTGACAAGCTTTGTAATCACAAACATTTGTGTAAAACAAAAATCTGCATTTCTAATTCAGATAATCCCAAAGGTTAATTTCTGTATTTGTTTATATTATTTAGAAAGGGAAATTTGTTTAATAACCATTGCAATTCATTCATTACTGACTTTTTGAGACTAGTCTTTTGATTAGTCACTGGTAATTGTTGATTCTCACTCAGCATTTGAAAAGAAATAAGACTCATTTAAGATGTCTCAGCATTTGAGTAGAAAGAATGTCTGTTTCTTTGAGGAAGTCTTGACTTTAGTATCTACAGTCACTATCAGAAAATTATGATTATTGACACTGTGCATTTTCCTTTCTGTAGAAAAGAGGAAGCCTAAGAAAGAAGTGGTTGTGGTAAGTAATGCTGGCCTCAAAAGAAACTACAGTTTTGCCTGCCCCATCATGCAATATGATCATAGAACCCTTTCTTTGAAAGGTGTCTGTTTTCCAAAGAGAATATAAAAATGATAAGCAAGGAAAAAGTGATTGCCCACAAGTGCAGAACACTTAATTGTCCCAACTGGCCTCTGTGTTTGAAGCAACACAGGGTGTGAGTGGTGCTCACCTGCGCTTTGCTTCCAAAGGCCAAAACACAGTACTTGGGAGGTCAGACAGGCTGTGCCCACACCAAGGCCAGGGACACTCACTGCAGAGGTGGGATGACAAGTGCCCCAGCTCCACTGATGGCAGTAATGCACTGCTGAGACACCACTGACCTGTGGAACCGACTCTGACCCACCTCAGTGCAACCAGTAACCTATGCCAGCATACCCAGGCTGTAAAGAGTTTGGCCTGATAAGCTGTTCGCAGCAAAATATCATAGATACTGTTGTAGATGTTTCTTTGCTCCTGGATCTCAGGGCTCCTTCCTTTTCAAAGAGACAATTGCATAAAGGCTGCATAATTGCATAAATAGACAAAATGCTCTCAGGCATGTGGTGTGGTAACTGGAGTGGTCCTTTGCAGGTCCAGGAGCTGGACTTTGATGACCCTTGTGGGTCCCTTCCAACTCAGGATATTCTGTGAATCTATGCAAGGCACTTTGATTAGTGAACTCACTCTCCCAGATTTTTCAGAGAGGGGATTCCCAAACCTACTCTGGGTGGAGGAGACCATCTTGTGGTTACACACATGGAGGCATTTAGCATGTCAGAACTTATTAATTCTCCTTTGAATATCTAGTGATGAAACCCTACACCCTAAATGGCTCTTGTTGCCAGTTTAGATTAAATCCAGCCTAAGGGAGTTCAATACACAAGTCGCACAAATCCACCTCCATCCATGTAGGTCACCATTTCCAAGTCACTGCTCCTCCTTCTGACTTAACTGATTCACAGGTTTCATTTCACATTTTGTATTTCTTCACAGACAATGACAAAGCTAAACACTGTCTTTGATGGAGAAGCCAGAGACCCAGGTAATAAAAAGCAATTAACAGAGGACATGAATATTAGGCTGAAACCAAACTGGATTAGTTGATTTAAATATGGTTTGACATTGGCTTTTCATATTTCTGGTTTGCTATTTCCAAGGCAAATGGGAGCTGTATTGTAGATAGCAAAAATCATGACAGTGCCTCAGTAACATTTGTAATGGCAGAATATACTTATAGCCCTTAAAAAACACACGTCTGGTGGTCAGACTGTTCACTACTCCTCTGCTAAACTGTAATGCATTATGTGGTATAGGAAGGTGGGAGGGGAGGAGGAATGTGTTGCAAGTCTCCTGCTCTGGTGCTGTCATAGCGACATGGTGTCACCATCACATGTCTGGGAAATGGCCAGGAGATTAATGTCACTGTAGAAGTGCTGCCTTCATCTCCTAAACTTCTCCCTGGAGAAGTGGGTGGGTGAGTTACTGGCTCCTGCACAAACCTCCTCCCTTACAGCAACGGTGGGTTGCTGCTGTTTATCCAAGGCTCAAGGCATCGCTTGCTGGGGGGAAAAAGGAAGGCCATCAGCTGGCAACAGCTACTGTGTCGCCAGGCTCCAGCTATGCAAACTCTGAGCACATGTGATTAACCAGTGGGAAAAGTGAAAATAAGGTGAAAGCTGCAAACCTCAGGATGAGCTGGGGAGCTCATCCAGCTCCCCAGGTGAGAGACACAACTCTGCAGCAGGGCTCATTACAGGAAAAATACTTTTGTTTTACTGAGGATTGATCTGGCTTACCTCATCCTCCTGAAACACAGCCCCTGCCTGAGCCCCTTACTTTGATGCTTGGCCTGGAATTAGGGTGCCCACCCCTGTGCCTAATGGCTGAGGGCCCCACTATGGAGATGGGGGGCTGGTAAAATGTGACAATCAGACAAAATAAGTTTTTAACAAACAGATATGAAAATAAGCCTGAAACAATAGGTCAAGAAATCATCCAGAAGAAGGCAGGCTTGTTATAAGGCTTGGATTCATCTGGCCAATTTCCACCCAAGTGCCTGTAACTTGTGTTTCTTATTAGCTGGCTCAGAGCTGTTGGGTGAGTTGAGCTAATGGGAAACACTAGGCATGGAGACTTCAGTACAATTTGGGCAAACAAGTGGGACCCTACTGTGCAATTAAGTCCATCCACAAGGCTGCTCAAGGCTGGTTTGATCCAGGTCCAAGCTCACCTGCTATTTATAAAGAGATCTGGAGGAATGACTCCAAAATCCCTGCTTTTTTTTCCCTGTGTAACTGTATTTGTAATATATTAAACATGGGCAGTCTCTAGGCTGCTGCAAGAGCTGCTTTCCAGCGTTCTTGTAGGACAGCTGGGGCTCCCTTTCTCAACAAATCTGATCATACCAGACTTAAGGATATCTGAGCCCATCCAAACAGTCATCCAGAGCCATAACATTTGTGTCATGCCTGATACAAACATGAAGCTCTAACACAGCTCTGTGGTGACAGCAGGGAAACGTGTGCTCCCCACTCCTTCCCTCTCTTCTCTACAGTTCATTGCAAACCCTAGAGGATCAAAGGTTGCTGCTTTGGAAATGAGATTTAATAATTCCCAAGGCATCATCTGTTGAATATGGTTAAGAAGGATGGTCAGAAGTGGTTCCCTGATCTGGGCTGCTTTAATACACCCGCCTTGTAAGCAGTCAGAAGAAATAACATGTAAAGAGATCAGTTTCATCTCGAGTTGCTCATATTGTGTTAATGTGTCACAAACCATTAATTCTGATACAAGCTGCAACATTTAGTAACATGTAATGACTGTTTCTTTCCAAGCCTAATGGTCTTTTGTTTGTCTCCTATTCTGATGTTTAATTACAGGAAGTGCTGTTGTAGCTCCTGATTCTCTGTTTAGCAAGATACAGTGAGTTAGACTGTGAGGTGATCACACAGGACACACAGAAGGTTTTTTTAGTTATATCTAGGTAGCAATGAACTGAAGGAGAAGATATTTGTTTCTAATGTACAAGTAGAAATTACCCATAAGACCTGAACAGAGAGATAAATCGTTCTGACAAGGAAGGGTGGCCATGTGTGCTAAACAACACAAATTTAACAATATTTTATATATATATGAGAAAATCATGTACTTGTATGAGACGCACAAGCCTGGAAGAAAGCATGTTGCACAAATGGAGAAGGTGCATGCAGCCAAGACTCGCTGGATCTCTGAACCCTGGGTCAGTCCAGATGAGCTGACATGGCCTGGAAGACACATGTAGCATACTGTGCACCTAAGCAGGTTTTGCTACCTCCAGTAGGCAGCTCCACATGACAAAATAGGCACGGACATACACAATGGTCGTGCTCAGTATGATTAGAGACAGAAGTTTTGTCCTTACAACTATGTGTTTGTTACACTGCCCATGTTAATCCCTGGCAGCTGGAACTTAGATAGAGTTATAGGGTGATAAGGAAGTTATTTCTTTTGGAATGAGAATGTTTTCAATATCCCTGTTCCCCTAACTGAAAAGACAATTCTTATAGTGGCAGAACAGCCAACATCTCCTCTGAGCAGCCACTGCAATGCCCGGGTCCCCACAGAAATGAGGCTTTCCCTCTCAGGGCCACCTCCCCAGCTCAGCTGAATTCCAAGTGCTTCACGTTTCTCATTTAAATCCCATGCTGAGAACTGTCATGTCTTAATCTGCTAAAGCAAGAATGATTTTAATCTGTTGTCTTTTTGTTATTGCAAGTTACTGGCAGAATGTACGAGTTCAATACGCAGTCAGGGGCCCGGCGGTGGAAGAAGAGCAATGAGCCCCTTCAGTCAATACTGCCTATGCAGGTGATGTCCAGTGCCACAGAAAATAGTGGCCAAGGGATGGATAGAGCAGGGGCACCAAGCAAAAAAGAGCCTTCTGAGAAGAGGGAAGATCTGACTGCAGCAACAAAACCAGCTGCCAAGCCCTCAGCAGGGCAATCAGAAACACCAGGCCAAGCTGGGCTGAGACTGCAAAAGAAGAAAGAGGAGTGTGAGGGTGGGGGGCTATCCTCACCAGCCCCTTAAGGCAGGAACTGACCTCCTATCCCAAAATGAACTCTGCTTTGCTCTTAACTCAGAGTGTATGAGACTCCAAGGCGCCTCCCAACGGACCCCCAACCTGAACAGCCAAAGAATCAGATGTGATTTTTCTATCTCTCTCAGCTGTAAAAGAAAAGGTGGCCATAAGGTGTGTAAGCCGGGCTCAAGGGCAGGATTAATCTGGATGTGCCTTTAGCAGGTACATGTAAGAGCAGGAGAGAAGAGGAAGCAAAGCAGTCATGGACAGAAGCGTACAGTGCCCACTGCCTCCAACAGACACTGGTAGTTTCCCCTTGAAAAGTCTGCACCTCCAGCAGACATGGCCACATCCTCTCACTGCCTTTGGGAATGGCAGCATACACAGCTGCACTTTCCCTACAATGAATGGGGTCTCCTGTCCCTGCTGAGCAACCAAATGAGTGAAAAGCACATCAGGGTAGAAATGTTTGCTGGTAAAAGCTAAAAATATTTTCATTCAGTATTTTATTTCAGCTCTTCCTTGCTCTCCCATTTTGCTGTAGAAAAGACCATGACTTGAAAGCAATTCTGGAGTAGAGAAAATCCACAGCTTTTTGTGATATCTCAGGCTGTCAACATTTTCAACATCTTTCTCTTTTGTAACACTAAGAGCATTCAATATCTTCACCTTTGGTATTTTCCTCTGGCACATTTAATGCTTTACAGAATCAAGTGGAATATACTCAAAAGAATAATGACAGTAAACACATGGGGTGAAATAATCTTTTCTGAGTGTGAGCATGTATAATGTAAGTGCTGTCTAAAAACCTGATATAAAACAAACAAACTCAACAAGATTTTATAAAATTATTTTAATCTGAAGAAAAATAATTATAAATGATGACTTAATACTCCATGTCTTGGCTTGTTTTCTTTCCTGATTGCTGAAAAGTTTTTTGACAGGGACTGATATCAGGTGGCAAAAGAAAATTTCAGTTTAAATTGAGCAGGGGCAGTCATGAAGATTTTATTCAGTCTCTCACATATATTGTTTTTGTCATACAAAGAAGGATCTGGATGGAGAAATCCACAGTAATTTCACCAAGGATCCTACACTTCACAAAAACACTTGTCATGGAGCTGTAACGCTTTGCTGTGCTCCAAAGGAGCAGCTTGGCTCGGGAGCAACTTCCCTAACAAACACAAATCATCATCAGCCAAATGCCGTTTGATTGCACAATCAGAAACCCAGTGTGTAATGAACACCACAATGATACAGACGGGAAAGTGATTTATACGCTCTGAGCACGTTATCACTTTACCGTGTCCATGGCAGTTGTCATAACATTGCTTGACCCTCCAGCACCAACAAGGGCAACCACACATTCAGTGCTCCAACCCACCATTGTTTGCAACTTTTAGCTGTAAAAACAACACATTCAATTTCTATTCAGGTGGTTTTCCAGTGACATAAAGAAACTGCAGTTTCCTAGCAGATCTTCCCAGCACTCTGACACTAAACTACCCATAGCCATACCTGGCACCTCCAGACAGTAAATTTTGTTACCTGAAGAAGTTAACTGCATTATTTTCATGACAGGAAGACACATTGATTTTTGTATTTACTTTCCTGGTCATTTCTCTAGGACAGCTGCTTTGCTTCCTTGATTATTCTCATTCTACTTCAGTGGTTAAGGGATAAACATTTTTTTCTAAGGGAAGGGAGAGGCAGGCTGTAGTTTCAGCCAGAAAACCGGCAAAGAGGCAGATGAACACTCATCTTTCTTTACTACTGTTCCAGCTACTGAACTGCACAAACTTATTTCATTCCTTTTTAGGGGAAAAAACCCAACAGCAGCATAACCTGGTATCACAGCAGGCTCTGAACTCCATGTATGCAAACATACTGTCATTGCCAACACTGCTGGTGCCATGGTCTCCCAGAGCTGGGCAACAGCTGGGTGGAAAGCAGCTCTTCATGTAGTAATGCTCTCAGACTCCAACAGTTGAACAAAGATGAACCATGGATATAAGAGGTGCCACATCCAAGCACTAACACTGCTCAGAATGCCTCCACCCATTTGAGGTGGATTTAGCTGGAGTACTCAGCACAGGGGGGCAGGTTTAAGCAAGATAAAGCATCCTGCGGGTCCCATACAACTCTGCATGAGGAAACAAGAGTGCTGACAACAGAGCAGAGCTTCACCCTCCCTTACACTGTTGCTTCCATATGTGAAATGCTGATCTCCAGCTTCAACTCATTCTTCATCTTGATCTTTCCTATAAAACCTTATTTTGGACATGTATAGGACTACTTCCCTTTCTTAGGATCTACAAAATCAAGGAATAACAATGTTATACATGAGCATTCGCTTTATGCCAAAGTGGCACCATTCTCCTATCAGCTGCCCCTACTACTATCAGTGTTCCTCCCTGTGAAGGAACCAATAATTAATTCTTGGTCTCATTGAGCCAAAACACATCCATTTATGTCTCTGGCTTGTCTTTGGTAGGACAAAAGCAGAGAAGGTAGAACTGACTGACCCAGGTATACGCTTGTTATTATTGTATCAAACAACATGTGAAAAGATACTTTGAATATAAAAGCAACATATATTTTATCATAAAATACAGATTATAATACACTGTATAGTACAGCTTTAAATGTTATAAACCTCTTCTAATTGTTAGAGGAGCTTTTGTGTTTGTTTTTGTTCAAAAGTCTTTTGAGAACACAGAGTCAGTGTCTAGAAATGCCACTAGATGGACTGAGAGCAAAGATTAAGTGCAGCTCTACACAATAAAAGCATTTGATTATTGGAACAATTAGTTAAGACCATGGGCCCTTTTCATCATTTGAAGCCTTCAGAGGTCAAGAACAGCTGCTGTGTGCTGTTGAGGGTCAGACTAGGTGATGAGAATAGCCTCTCTAGTCTTCAACAACTCTGTTAGTCTCTGTGAACACAAATGCAAGGTTGGTGCCATTTATTTTAGAGTGATGACACTGATAAGCTGAGACCAGAAGAAGAGGAGAGGCACCTGGTGGTTCAAGCAGACTGGCTAGGGGCAACAGCTCCTACCTTGCAGCTGCCTATTACATGTTATGCAATAATTTTATCTGAAGTCTACAAAAATCAGTGTGAGTTCTGCCACAGCTTTTGATTGCTGTGTCTCCACCTATTACCCATCTCTGAAGTGCTTCCAGATCTGTGGACTGACATTGCGCTAAAAGTTTCAAGAGTGATTAGGAAAGAGCACAGGTCATTTTTCCTGATAGGGTTTAATTCCCCCAAGCAGTTTGTGTGTGATCATGTTAATGGGGTTTCTGTGCTTTTCTCCAGAGGCTCTGCTTTCAGGCTGGTATTATAAATAGCACTTGCAATAAACATCAGAAGTCTCAGCTCCTGGCAATGTAACTTTATTTATATCAAGGAATATAAAAGTGCCAATACTGCATTTCTTTGTAACCTGGAAGAGACCTAAACATGAGAATGACTTCAGCTGCAGAAACGGAGAATGCCTGGCCAGGAAGCTGCCACTTTGTGACTGCTCACTGTGAGCAGGAAATGGTGTTTGGATCCCCTCAGAGAAGGAGGGTCAAATTAGGGAAGTCCTTCTCCTCCTGAGCAAAGAATCTGGCTGCTGGTTATTTTATGAGAGCCAGATTGCAACACCATAATGTAACTAATGTTTTAAAAGCAAGCAGCCACAACTGCATATTGCACGTGCCCCAGCTGGTTAGTTGTCTGACACCCCCAGCCACAAGAGGCTCTTTGCAAAGCTCCAGCTGAAAGGCTGAACACAGACTCGGCCCCCACTGGGCTCCATCTGCACATGCCTTGTCTGAACTAGTCCCTGCAAGCTCCCTATGTCATCACAGGGGAGAAAGAGACACTGGGGGGTGGTGTACTGAAAAGCAGACATCTAGATCAGATGAACTGTGCCCTGAAAGCAGCTCTTTCTAGATGCCTAGATCAGATATCAAAGCCTACAGAGTACACACAAAGGTAAATCAGCTGAGCCTCAGCCCAGGTTGTTCAGGTGCTACTGCACCAGTGCCCGAGGAAGCTGAAAATGAGGGAAAAACTGAGCACTGAGGTCAGCCAGGCTCTGCTGCTGCCAGCTCAGATTCCAGGGGAAGATGGGGCACCACCCATACTTTGTCAGTGCTCCAAGGGACCTGTCTTGGGGTAATTCTGCATCTGGAAGAATATATCAAGAGATGTGCATCAAAGCAGCCCAGTGGAAAAGCATGGGCCTGGCCAGGAGATTAAAGAAGTCAAATATGAGTTTCAACAAGTCTCTGCAGTAGACTCGGTGTTATTGACTGAGAGACTCTTGCAAACAAAATAGATAAATACATCTTACTCTGAATTGTATTCAAGAATGGTACCACTCTGCAGTTCTTTGGTACCAAACTTCAGCTGCTATGGGTCAAGAACTGCCTGGGATTTGATTTAGGCCAGGGTCCATTCTTAACTTCTGAAGCTTGAGAAGAGCAGATGGTGAATGACATGGGCAAGGCATGGCTTGGTCTGGCCACAGTTGTGCTTCATTTTCAATTCCTGCCCGTGGGTACCAGCTGGGGCCCTGCAGACTGGAGCAGCAGTTCTGTGTTGCACAGGATTGGCCCCTCTGTGCCCAGCGCTGCCTGCTGGGCAGCTGTGACAGCCAGCTGCTTCCAGGGGGCTGTGTCCCATGCACGTGAACCTCACTCAGGGAGGGTACACAGGCCACCTCCTGTCCATGTAGCCAGCAAAAGCTGCTGTAGCTGCACATTTAGCACAGCTCTGGGCACAGCACCCTGTGAGGGGACAGTGTGGAAAGACAAGGATCTTCTGGAGATGGTCCAGCAAAGGGCAACAAAGACAATGAAGGGTCTGGAGCATCTCTCTTATGAAGAGAGACTGCAGGAGCTGGGACTGCTTAACCGAGAGAAGGGGATCTCAACATAAATATCTCAAAATCTGATGCCAAGAAGATGCAGCAGACTCTTTTCAGTGGTGCCAGTGACAGGATGAGGAGGAACAGCCATAAAAACCCCCCAAAAAACCACAAGAAATTCCACCTCAACATTAAGAAGAACTTCTTTATGTTGAGGGTGGCAGGACACTGGAACAACTGCCCAGGGATGCCATGGAGTCCCTCTCTGGAGACATTCCAAACCCATCTGGACACATTCCTGTGTAACCTGATTTTGGTGATCCTGCCTTGGCAAGGGGGTTGGACTAGATGTTCTCCAAAAGTCCCTTCCAATGCTAATTATCCTGTGATTCTATAACAACAGGAGCACCCCTTTCCCCACCTGCCCCAGGCAGAGGAGAAGCCCCAGCACCGCTTTCTCTGGCCTGGTCCCAGTTCACTTCAGCCATTTCTCCTTTCCTGCAGGTACTGAGAGCGGTGACAGAGAAGGGCTCTGTGCCGTCCGGTCAATGGCTGATCAGCTGAAACTCCCTCCAGGCGCTGCTGGCATAGAGGAGGGCCGGGGTGGAGAGCCCGTGAGGCGGGCAAGCGGAGCCCGGCAGCCCGGCCCGGCGAGCCCCGCTCCCGCCGCCGGCGCTGCCCAGCCCGCCCTGGGCTCCGGGCTCCTCTCGGGCTGCCCCGCACGCCCAGCACCGGCACGGGCCCGAGCGGTGGAGGGGCTGCAGGGGCCGTGAGAGAGGGTCAGGCAGAAAGGAAAGCAAATCTGAGAAAATGGAGGGAAAAGAGCCGGACCGCTAGGCACCATAGCAATGCAGGCGTATCCAGAAAGAGATGATCCCCTTACAGGATTTATCCTTTGCACAGCATGCTGGGTCACTCCAGGAACGATCAAATGACCTATTTTCTGTTTGCTTTGAGCTCTTCCCTTTGCCACACTGAACTGAACCCTTTCCTTGGTGTTTATCTGAGACACGGGATGGGTGCCCTCCTGTACTTCATCACCTACTCTTTTGTATCCGCGCAGACTGAATGCAATCGGCAGGCAGGGAAGGATGCTCAGGCAGTAGTTCTCTGCACAGCCATGGACACCAGAGCAAGGAGGAACCATATTAAATCAATTTTCACACTGAATTTCTAAATGCTTCTCCCTGCAATATCCACCCTGATCACATCTTCCCACTTCATGGAAGCAGAATAACCACACTGACATCTAGAGAGAGGCTGAGGTTTCTCTGTTAACTACCAGCACCAGGGCTAGCGGTCTAATATGCTCACTCTGAAATGTCCTTACAAATGTGAAAGCACATAGCCTGTGGCAGAAGCATCTATGAGATCAGACACCTCCAAAATTTCAGGGAAAAAAAAAAAAAAAAACAAAAAAGAAAAAGCAGTTTAGAAAATTGACAGAATTCAAAGATATCAAAATGGACACAAATTTCTGTCAGTGACCTTCTGCCAAAGGGTATTTCCTAGTCGGTATACCAAAATACAGGAGTATTTGCTTGTTATGAAATATTAAAAGGTAAGGACTAAAATTCAGACATGAAACCTCACCTATTCAGCTGCTACCCAGCTATGAAAGTATCTGAAGAATTTTGACACCTCGTTCTGTCAATCACTACCTCAGAAGCCTCCCCAAATATCTGAACACCCCATTTGAGCCTGCCCAGGGAGATCAGAGTCCCACCAATGTCTAACAGCAGCATATCAAGCTCAGTGATGAATTTCCCAAACTACTTTGCCTGATGCCAGGATGTGTTTTGGCATCTTACCAACCCTACTGGGGCTGGAGGGGATGAGAGAGAAGGGGGAAGTGAGCAGAGCATTGGTGGAACTCTCCGTGCCTGTCTGCACAGGGTGATGGTGTCTGCGGGACAGCTGACAGCTAACACACATCAGGGCACCCTCCAGGACCAGCAGAGTTGCAGCTTGTCCCTTACACCCTTTTGTCCCCTCCCCACCACAGTTGCACATGCAGTGAGGGAGCCAGCTTGGATGATCAACAAAGAACTAAAGTAACAGACATTTCAGGACAGCACTTCAGTGTTGTTCTGACACATAAGTCAGGACAGAGATTTCCTCATGCACAGCGAGTGTTGAATCGATACCATGCTCTTACATGCTCCTGAAGAGATCCTGCCCCATCACTGAACCAGAAGCTTTTTCCAGAGTTAAAAGGGCGTGAACTTACCCTCTTAACAAAATAGAGCAGCAGCCAGCCCCAGGGTGCCTCCAGCCAGAACTTGGCTGTAATCACTCTGCTGGCTCTTCTTGCATGAAAAGAATCACTGTCCTTTCAGTTTTGTTCGCTGTAGGTCATGACAGGTGGTTGCAACTGAATGGTATCTCAAGGGATTAATCCAGAATGGACTGATCCTTTCTGCCCACTTTGGGGCACCAGCACACATGCGTGGCCAGCAGAACTCCATCTCTCCAGCCTGGAGGCCTATTGCACTTGCTGTAAATCCATACAAGTAACTGCCCAGCTCATGGAAAAATAAGTTCACGGTCTTTTGAAGAAGAAAGTAGAGACCTTCCAAGTTTCCAGCAGTCCTGCTCTACTTCCAGCAAGAAAACCTTGAAAGCTCTGAAGTGCCCACATTGGCCACATATTAAACCAGACAATCAGTAAAGTTCAAAATTAAATTACTTCCTTGATTAAGAGCTTTCAGGGCCTCAGAGCAAAAAAGAAAATAGCGGCCCTTTGGCTTTTTACTTTAGCAAAGCATTTCTCAAATTAATTTCTTGGTCTATCTTCATTCTCAAGATGCTCTTTGTGGAGCTGAATGCAAAAAGCCTCCAATGCCTGCCAGTCCTTTCTCATTACTTTTGATGCACAGTCTCTGTGGAAACTAAAGCTAAAAATAATTACCCTCATCTCCTCCACTAGCACATACTATTTTATTCTCTAACCATAATTGCTTGATCTACCTGCATTCATGATCTTCTATGAAGAGACCTTCCCAGTATCATGCCAATTTCTGTATGAGTTCTCTCCAGGGCTACTGCTGGTGTTGTGCCTGGGATCATTGCTTGCACACTGTCATAAAGATGCCTTGCATCCACAGTCACTACTGGGAACCTCTGAAAACCCCAAATTCAGCTCTGAGCTGCTGCAGCTTGCCATTTTTCTCCTTTGTACTCATTATTAGAATATTGCGTCCTTTCCTCTCCTGCTTCTGATCAGGGATCAGCTGGTCAGCTCACACTGAAATGTCCAGTTGAATTGCAAGCTGTTTCCATGGTATTAACAGGACCTGTTCCAGGGCAGTAGAAGCACATCATGCCAGTAAGGGGCCCAGAGCCAACGCTGACCCTTCTGAAGAGGGGGAAAGCTCCCGATGCAATACTCCATGAAGTCCTCGTGTAAGAGTAGATCAAATTCAGGATCAAGGCATCACAGCCTCCTTTTGCTGTGTGCAGATTAGGCTGTTACGCGGTACCAGAAAAAGATTTTTTCATTAGCTAGCCAACATCTGTCCTTTACAGTTTGCCAGTCTTTTGTTTCTTTGCTGGACAGCAATCTTTGTGTTACTGAAGACAGAGACCTCGACAAGCCACTAATGCCACTCAAATGCCAACTGAAAATCTGAGCAATATAAGAGAATCTACAAAAAAACACCCCCAAGATCTTCCATGCTACAGCCACCTCTCTGTGGCAAGAGTGGCATTTCAGCTCATAGGATCAGGCACCATATAGAGTAAGTGTTCTTTAGCTATTTTAGAGGGATTCTGAAATGAAACCTGAGGATACAACTCCCATATTAATGTGGCTGTTGAGGAAGCAGCTAAAACATTTTGTTCTGCTAGAACCAGTGTAAAAGCAGAAAATAGTTTCTCTGATATGAAAGCTGTTTAAAAAGAAAATACTACAAAACTTGAAAAGGAGTAAAGTCTAGCAGCTCATACAGGTAATAGTGAAATATAGTACTTTCAATTCAGAAAGAGGGAAAGAAAAGCCACAGAAGCATAAAGCAGGAGAATCCAGCAGAAGCATTAGCATGCACAGTGCAGCCATTCACCACAGAGCAAAGGAGAGCTCCAAGGGAACCTGATCATATTAAATGTGAAGCTAAAATTAGACACTTGCAAAAGCAGATCAGAATACAAAAATTTAAAATAGCTGCTGTATCTGCAGAAAGTAGTGGAGAATTAGATTTGAAGTCACCAGAGGAAGATTATTTAGGGAATGTTATATATATAAATGAGAAAATAAAAAGGAGCTAGGAAGATCAGCATGTATAACAACAGATAGAATACCATCCCAAGGTGGGAGGGCGTGCACAGCACATGAAATGATTACTGCTTAACATGACAAGAAATAACCTGGGGGATTCAGCTGCTGCTCCTAGGCCACAGAAAGCAACAACCTTGGACTTGAGTGCAGGCTACTTCAAACTTTGAATTATATTGAAACAAAGCAGGTGAATTGATTAAAGCCTGTGCTAACACCAGTTTTTATTCAGCTTGTGAGTTAAGTCTCAACATACAGCCTCCTCCATGACTGCATTAAGTCAAATGGCTGCACAGATAGGTAAGGAGGAAACACAGCTGGCAGTGATAACCTGAAGTCACAAGCCAAGAAAAGACAGAGCATGTTTTATGAAGAAATGAGGAGTTGCTCAATTGTTGACAGGATGCAAGAACAAGTACCAACCACCCTTTGCTGATAGGGCACAGGTACTTGCAAGCAGCAGGTACAATCTCCTGGCAGCAACATCAATCAATCAGATTCCATGGGCCTGACAGCTGTCCTGAGAACCAGCTGTCCAAATACACCCCTACTATTTGCAACAAATGCTGATGTAGCAGAATGAGAAGGAACCTACCTAGAGAGCTAGAAGAACACTCTTACTGAGTATTATGGGTTTGGCCCAGGAGGCAAGGAAAAAAAAAAAACAACCAAGCTTGAGGGAACATTCCAGCATCAGCCAAGCAGAACCCACAGTGAAACATTAACTGAAAACATGGATAGCAGAGAATAAGATCTGGCAGAGACAGATTTCCTCAAGGAAAGAATGAAAGAAAAACATGGTCAGGATCAGCGCATATTTCCTTAGCCCCTAGAGTGCTTGTCCTGAAGAAAAGGGCAAAACCTTTGACTGCATCCATATGGGCATGGATGGCACAACACAGCTCCCTCTTGCTGCCTTCCTAACTCAGGATGAAGAATGAAATATCCAGGCAAGAAGAGTGCCACTGAGTACAGGCAAATTTTGGGAAGTTGCAACTGAAAATTAAAAGGAAAACTTGAAAAAACACAAGGCTGAAATTTAAATTTCTTTTCTCTGCTCTAAACACATAGAGCATAGGAAAGCAGTGTTTCTAAAGGTACACCTGGATTCACTTGACATGACAGAAGGGAATTCCACATTTGAGTCAGTCTCTAAAATGCAACTCTGGAGTGTTGGCAATATACAGGGACTGGATCTTAAACTTGAAGAAAACTCCCTCATTCCCTAATATTTAAGGGATGGAGATGCGCTCCTATCCTGTATCATTCTTTTGACTAATTAATTATTCAGCTTAGTACTTCAAGGTGATTAAGCAGAAAATCTGGCTTCTGACTCTGGTCTCTGTGACAACAACTTTGCTTTAGGCAATACAGCAAATCGGCTAGGAATGAACACACACTGAATACTCCCACAAGAACAAAAGTAGGTGATCCAGTGTTTGAGGTGTTGTCATGACTTGCTGAAGAGTGGGGCCCTTGTGGAAGCATGAGGGACTGTCTTCAGGCAGTTTCCAAGAGTGAGGTACCCTACCAGCTCCCCAGGAGTTTGCAGTAGGGCAGGCAGCCAAACCAGCACAGCATGGCCCCAGCCTATGCACTGCTCAGTTCTAGGCAAGAGGGAAAAATAAACAGGCTGCAGCTACCCTGTGTCCATGAGCAGGTGATGAATGCACAGTATCACAGCTCTTCACATCAAGGTGGCATCTGTCTTCTTCCTCACCTTCAGTGACAGCTCCACACCCATGTCTTCCACTGCTAGCCAAGTGTGCAGCAGAGCCAGAGCCTTGGGGAATTCACCACCCATCACAAGCCACTGTTTGGCTCCAGTACAATCAATTCTAGCAATGGTGCTAGCCTGTCAGCTTGTGCTCCAGCGTCCCAACCCCAGCCTGTGCTGAAGATGGGTTTGCTTGCTCAGGTGACAGAGCAAAAGTGGTACAGACCCCAGAGTTACTCCATTCTGCACTATTGGCACGGCCTCTTAGGGATTTGACATTGCCAGACCTCTTGGATTTAACTTCCTACTGCTTTTCCTGCATGCTGGTGGCTAAGCTCTCAGCCAACAGTGACAGCATGCCAACTCCCACAGCAGCGCCTCTCCTGGGAGTTAGCATTATACACTTCTCAGCATTGGCACAGGGGCCTGAGCCCCAGACCACTGGCCACAGCAGCCTAAATCTGTGTGCTCACTTCCTGAAACACCTCCTAATGCTAATGGATTCTCTTCTTCACTAAGAAGTTGTTTATTGTTACCACATGCTGATCTCTCAGCTTTATTTTTGTTCACCATCACCTTACAGCCTTTTTTCCCCACTGTGAGTTTCTGATCAAAATCCCCCTCTCTAGCATCACACCGGGATCATACAGCACTTGACTTGCTAGGGCTGCATAAACTATAGCCCGCTACCAGAATAATTCCTTCAGTATGAGAGGATTTTTATGAGCTTGCTCCACTAATGGCTGCAAGTAAAATTGCTGCCAGCTGAGGATTACTAACCTGTAGAGAGCTGGCAGAGATCCAGGCTCTTTGTTCCCTCAGTATAGAGGGATCAAGCACACTGCATCTTCTGATAGCAGTGGTGATTCTTGCACAGTCAAGATAAAGCTGGTAAATCAGACAGTCATCCCCTCCCCCGCCATGAGTAAATAAGACACTGAATATTTTGGCGCTGCCAGCACAAATATGATGTTAATTCAAAGGCAAAGACTGCTCAGCCTTTTGTGGGTGTCCAGGGTAAATGAGAGCAGCTGCTTCCTCCTGCTGCATGATGCTTTCCATTTCATCTCAGCTGCAGGACTCGAGCAGCCATCAAAGCCTGCAGCATTCTGCACGGGTCCCTCCCCCCTGCACAGGGAAACAGGCTTTATCCCAGGGAGCCAGAAGCACACATGGGGTTACTTTTCCTTTTTTAAAATCTTGCTTGCTGTAGACTACATGTCACACTTACCTTGGCCTGTTAACAGCAACCTGGCTCTTTGAGCATTTTGCTCGTGGAACAGGCACACATGCAGCCTGAATTCCTACAAAACACAATCCCTTACTTGCGGATCTCTGTTTTACTAGCCCTAGTCCTGCCTGTCATGTCCCATCTCCTCATCTTTTGAAGGAAAGCACTCTGGGGATGGGACACATCTGTTTATTCTACAAAAAAGTGCAAGGCTGAAAGTTTCAGCCTTAAGGAGACAAGGAATATCTTTGAGTTCATATGAAATTTAAGTTTTTGTTGAAACAATCAGTTAGTGTGCTAAGCTTCCCAGCTGTTTCACTTGTTGGCTAGACCTCAGCCATCAATAAGGCCTATACTGATCTAATCCATTACTGCTCTCATGCGTGCAAAAATACTCACTATTATCATTTTATAACTAGGCCATGCCAATTACTAACAGGTCTGTTTGTGACAAAGTAGATAAGGAACAAGAAATATACAGAAACAGTTCTGTTGAAAATATTAAAGTTAATAAAAATATTTTAGCCACATCATATGTAACCTTAAATCCCAAAGACTGAAAAACCTAATTAATGTATAATTACCTATTTTTTTTCTTAGACAATAAGAAAACAGGAGTTTTAGATTTTAGGATGAAATACATACTTTTAAATAAATAAACCTGCACAGTGATGCAAACAAGTGAAAATTGCACCTATTACTTCTTCCAAAAGGCGATTCAAATGAAATTCTGGATAGTTATAAGTTACAAAAGCCCCTACTCTGAACTGATAGAAAGAAGTGCTGAGCAGCACTAGGCAGCAGCAGCCTGCAGGAGTGATTTGAAGCCCTCTTTACAAAGAAACCCACAGGGCCTCAGTGTAAAAGCCCCTCCTGTAGCACAGGTAACTCCTCCAGCCAACAAGGGCAGCCACAGCTACAGCCATGCCCCAGGAGCTGCAAAGCCAAGGCATTGGCATCCACTGCTGCAGCAGTAAGGACCCAGGGCACGTTCATTCAGCAGCAGTCATACTGACTTTATTACACTCTGAGACTACAGTTTACTGTCAGAAGGTCAAGAGCTCTAGCACACTGAACAATTACAATTTGCATTAGATACACACTATTATGTCTTTTTCATCACAGTTTAAACAAAGCAGAAATAACTGAACAGCTTTCGTACTGGGTTTGTCAAAACATTTGTTCTGTGCAATTCCCAAGGAGTCAGACACCTTAATAAAGAAGTCCACATGAGAAGACACAAATATTGTTCCCAATGAATTAACTGAACATCAATGAAGAATTTGTCATATTCAGATGTCTCCCCTTGCATCCTTTCACACACATACTTGGTTCATGCACCTCAAAAGTAATAGACAGAAGCCTAAGCAGTAGCAGAATATATCAATTTTGATTTCTACAGTATTCCTAAGTGACCTAAGTGGGCCTTACTTTATCTTTGCTCCCTCCCCCACCTCCTTCGAGTGCTCAAATCATCTATTGCACACATATACAAACTCTCATATTAGTTAGACTAGAAGCTATAAACTCATTTAACTAATTTTCTTGTTCAGAGATTGTCCCAAGCCATTAAACAGTAACAACACATTAAACATAAAAGTAATGTCCTTCCTGACAGGCCCAGCAGCAGATCTGATACAATGATCTGAACGGAATAACTGTAAACCTACACATCTTGGCTGAACTTTGACAGAGCTATGAATTCTACTCAGGTGACTTTTGCAAGCTATCAGTGATAGGAAGAAACTAAACTGCATTTTCACCTGCTCTGGATGAATTTACTTTTCATTTTTCAGAGGAGACTTGTCAAAACTAAACATGATATAGTAATAACCCAGATACAGTTGTTTCTCAGCCATTCCTCCTGTGAGGCTAATTTAAGAACCAGAAAGGGTCAGCATCCAGATAACTTCTTCATTTCACCCTTCAAAAACTGTAAAATAATGCTGTACAGCCTTGAAATACACAATATATTTCATGATAATTAAACACTTCAGAGTACTCAAGACCTTGCATCAAATCATAGTACAAAATACAAGTCTGTATGAATTATCAGTTATTACTGAAATGAATCCTAATGGCTACATGCTCTTGGTAGTGTAATGTGAAAGTGCTTCAAAATATCCCCTTGTTTTTATACCCTTTCAGTTGGACTGTCAGAAATTCTGTTCCATTGGTTGTGCAAGCTGGTGTCCTTGTATATAAGCCAAACATTTCCTGCCCATAAAATCATATTAAGCAAGCCAAACACCTGTAGGGTAAAGAAAAAAAGGGGGAGGGAAAGGTAATACAAAATTTGTTGTATTTGACTGGGTTTTGGTTTTCTTTTTTTAAAAACAAGCCAGAATGTCTCTTCAAGGCAAACCAGAAACAAGCACTATCTTTGGCACCCCTTTCATTTGGACAAGACATTTGCACACAGAGTAACAGAAGCTATTTTAGCAATTTAACAGTTCTTTGTAGACCAGATAGTCAAACTTACTCTATACTTTGCACAGAATTAGACGAATTCTCTTCAGACACAGAGCACCTCTGCATATGCACTTTCAGGCCAAATGACTAATTATTATTGGGCCAATGAATAACAGCCTGAGTTTTGAAAAGCAGGATTCACTAGGAAGATCATACAATAAGCCTGATTTGCTCTGCTATGAAGACTTCTTTGTAGGAACATGAGTTTTATATACCAGTATGTTACAAGGAACCTCCATTTGATGCACAAAACTGCTCACAGTTGAGTAAAAAGCTAGATTCAGCACAAGCACAGCATTTCCTCCTTACTTGTATCAGTCATCAAATCACTTGGGGGGCTCAGTAAGATATTTTAAGTTCCTCTTGGCTAAAGGCATAAATAGACACTCAGAAAGTGTCTGGAAATACTGCATGTAACAGCTCTAGAGGAGATCCTGCAAGTTGTTTCTCTGTATTTTCTTTAGAAGAGAACTTGTTCCCTCCAAGAAATCATTTGCTCAGTATTTTACCACAGTATTAATGAACCTGAATGACAAATAACCCATAAAGAAATCTTAACACAGAGCAACACATGCAATCAGTAGAACAGGACTCTCAGGTACCGTTGCTGTTTTCCAACACATTTATCATACCCATAGGAGGAAGGCATACATACCACAGACACATTCAGAATTCCCATGCTGGTCACAGAAAGAAAATTGCAAGTTGTTCCGGGTGCTTTGCAAGATTGAATTCCTGGAATAATGCTGGCTCCTGTGGACACCTTGATGTCAGCAAGAGCCTTTGCCCAAACAAAAGTACTGACCAGCCACAGAAAGGCTATCAAGACACTGATTGCCAAGTCCTACAAAAGAGGTTAAAAAATTCAGGAATATAAATGACAGCAAGGCAGAGACAGTATCAATTATATCACCAAGATAACTACATCAGTGCTAACAATCACAAGCAAATTTTGTCTGTAAAAATATTATATACATTTGTGCTTGATACATGCAAAAAAACATCTTAACCTCAGGCATCTTTTTCTAAAATCAAATGCCTAACATCTATTTTATGAGAATTTAAACCAAAGTTAAGTAAATTAAGTAAAGTGAGGGTGATGGGAGAAGGGCAGAAGATTTAAATCTGGATGACTGATAGACTAAGATTTGGCTTGAAAGGTCACTAAGTCCGTTTTCAAGCAGATTATGAAATTTCTCATTCAGACATTCAACACTGAAGGTGACTAAAACTCACAAGGTAACTATTTCCCTCTGCCAACTGCAGCAGCTAGTCTATACAGAGAAGTTTCTCAGATTTAGAGGAGGTCCCACCTATGGAAGAATCGTATATTCAAATCCATGATACAAAAGAAAAGTTGTGGTGAAAGTACTGTTCACTTGAAAAAGTGAAAGTTCATTCCACTGTGTCAATAACTCCATAAGGTGTGATGCCAGGGATGGCCAAGGGCTTTGGGTCCCCTTTTCTTCTTGACTGTGGTAGGGGCCAGTCTGAGATACTTGTGTTCACACCCCATTTAACTTTCATAACTATTGGACATTGACTAAATCTTGCATTAGCAATATTTCTCATCTCTTGGTAGCTCCAAAGTCAAAGCATTAAATATGTTAGTATTACTTACAGTTAGCTGACATTTCTTATTTTGCTGATACACGTGGCTATATCCAACATATACCACCAGGGCAGTGATAGAGTAGAGGAACACCAGTGCTGCCAGTGTAACAAAGAACTGTGCAGAAGAGGAGAAGTTGCCTGTGAGGTAGACATCAGTCCAAGTACCATCACAACCTTCTGGGTCTGGTGCACTAAACACAACAGTATTCAACCTGTGAAGATGATATCCATGTAGTCAGAGTTTGTTATACAGTAGGAACATCATATAATTGTACTTCATGCTTCACAGCAACAGTGCTTCAGCATTCTGATCCTATAGGTTTACTCTGAAAGACACACTATGGATGTATAAATAATCAGTTATGCAACACAAAGGTTTGTCAAGCTATCTGAAGATTGTGCCCAATCCTACACTAGTACCCTCAGGAGAAGAACCCTAATATTTTTAGAGCAGTTGGACAAAAAATTCCCAGTTTGGAAGCAGACTTAGTAACAATACTTGAGAGACTGACAGTTAAACAAGGTGATCAGGACTTAAAAGGCATTATAGCTACAAAAAACACAAGCACTGAAGCTGAATAAATAAAGTTGTGTGACTAGCATTGACCACTCTGTGACCAGCACAAAACAGTTTCAGATCCCCACTCTCCCCCAAATGCTATTACAGTGGTGGGTTTTGTGACCAAATTCTATACTGTTGTAGTTTTTTCTTACTAGCTGTCCACTGAATCCATTTCTATATTTATTTATTATGTTTATTGAACACATATGGAATGTCAACCCTGCACTCATTGTAGTTGTGCAGCTGCAAGAGCAAAGAGGAAACCTTCTTCCTTCTGCTCCAGGAAAGGAGCTTGTCTCTACGAAAGCACTACTATGACATTGAGGTACTTAGGGGCTTTGTGCCCAACATCCTTACCAAGACAACGGTGGAATAAATTGAAAAAAATTTTTCCATTCAGTCTTTGAACAAAAATAGGATAATGGCACATTCAAAATAATCTTATCTGGATGTCCAAAGCAGCTACAAATTGATGAAGAATTAGGCCGTTAAAAAGGATTGTGTTTTTTTGGCTTACTAATTACTTTCTATAGCATTCATGCACTGCTAGAGCTTAAGATAGAGTCACACAGAGCATAACAACCTACTACCATTTCTACCTACCTCTTTCTAGAGGGCACTAACAACTACAGTGCTTCAAACAATTACAGCTAAATATTTTTTATTGCTGCTACAGAGCAAGCCAGAAGCTTCACATCTTCACTTATACAGTAAACACATGTTCATAAGGAGGCAGGGAAAAAGGGAATAAGAGGTAATTATCAAGTAAAAACTGAAGAACTAATGCTCACCTGAATGGATAAGCAAAAGCAGCTGTAATTGTTTTGTTTACCACACCTTTGCAGGAAACTAGAAGGGCAGTTTCACCTTGAAAGCCTCCACATGTGGCAAAAGCAAAGACAGCAAGAACCTATAGGAATTGATGCATAAACACATTACTGCACACCACTAGAGCTCAAAGGAAGCAAATTCAACAGCCAAAATAGCTAAAGACAAGAGATAGCACCAAAGTTAGCAAAGCTGAAGCATGACATGATGTCAAGAAGAAAATGCTGAGTTTATAAAATCCAAAAGCATAAGCAACTTAGCTAACCAAAGCCCATTTAGAAGTGCTTTCTGTTTATTTTATTTTCAGTTGCACAGAAAGATTTTTGGGGGGTTCACATTTTCTTGGAGTTTTTTTGTACGGCAATAACTAGCATAGTATTTCTTACAGTTGATAAAGGAAATATTTTTACAAGTCTTGCATACCCACAACTATAAACTCAAAACTAGAAAGCATGCACTCTGAGTATTACACACCGACTTGACTCTCTAAACAGGTCTTATTTTCCCTTTCTTCACTATCCAGACCCCAAACCCCCAATCATCAGAACACACAATATTCAGCAGCACAAGCTGCTGCAATGCGCTTGTCATTAACACAGGACGTTTCTGTACCTGCAGTCCCAGGCCGTGGCTGAGGAGCAGCCCCGTCTCGGACACCCAGCACCAGCAACCTGCGGCGGGGTTCCTCAGCCCAGGGGCACCCAGCCCAGGCACGGGAGCAAAGCCAGGCTTGGGGCAGCAGAGCAAACAGCCCCCCCCCCAGCTCCACTCACCCATTGAAGGAGCTTAACAAAGCCCAGAGGCTCCAGGAGCATGCTGAAGTCCGTCCTCAAGCTCACCATCCTGGGAGAGACCAAGGCAGCCAGCAGGAGCCAGGGCCAACACCAGCAACTACTGCAGCATCCCCGGCACCTCCCTATAGCGGCACCCCGTGCCACACCCCTCACCTGGAGATGGGGAGGGTGCCACACCCCTCACCTGGAGATGGGGAGGGACCCACCCACCAAAGGATATTCAGCTGGGGCTCTTCAGCTGCCTGGGGAAATGATGTGGTGGCTGTCACAAGGGGGAACAGCAAGGGCCGTTTTGTGCAATGAGGCAGCAGTGACTTCTCCCTCTCCCTCTCCTCAGCCCCTTCCTCTTCCTTTCTCGCCACCCAGCACACTTCTTACAGTCGTGTGCGCTGTACCTCGAGCTTGATGATTTGATGACAAACAAGGCACAGGCACCTGACAATCCATGTGCTTGCCAAAACCTCATTGACTACCTTTGACTATTTAAGCTTTAATTGTTTTCTGTGACTGCACTTTGTTGCTGATATGTTAATCATCAGTACAAGCAAAGGGCTGAAACTCGTGCTGAAGAAGGTTTGAGGGCTGTCAGAGGGGCTGCCTTCTTCCCTCTTCCCTGGCTAGAGACCATGGATAGCCAAGGTGGCTGTGGGCACAGCACTCACTGCCAGTTTCCTGGCTCTGATTCAAGATCCTGTAGGAGCTTCTTCTGGGATTGCTGGGGGCCTTTGAGGAACATCAGGTGTCTGGTTCTGCTCTTGGGAAGGGGTGGCCTCGGGAGGCTGTGGCTGCTTCTAGCGGGATCCCCCGATCTGGCAGCTTACAGCAAGATCTGCAAGCAGGTCCTGGCCAAAGGTCCTGGGTCCCAGCTGAGCGCCTTTATTGCTGCCAGGCAGCCTTGCAGAAGGTGCTGAGCAGATGCCAGTGAAGAGCTGGCTTTGAGTCCAGCTCCTGGGTGTAGTTAGAGGGCAGCAGATGTGTGCTCAGCTGTGGTGGTGGCATGCTGTGGGTCGCAGTCCCAGCGCTGCCAGGATCGACCCTCCCTTGGCTCAGGTGGCCCTGCCGAGGGGGTTGTAGTTCCCCAGTCCTGAGGCTGACAAGATGAGGAGCTCTCTGATACCGACAGTAAGCAAGGACTGCTCAGGGCTGTGGAGGCTGGGGCTCGAGTGAGTTTGCACTGTAACAAATGTTCTTGCAGTGAATGAGTCATGGGAGACCAGCTAAGGGTGGGAACACAGGAGGAAGCTTCCAGGCTGGGGAGTACCCGTGAGAAAGACAGAGTTCATCTGGCCTGGGGCTGCACTGCTGCAAATTGCATGAATGGCTGCAGGATCTGCCATTCTCACACAATTCAAGGAGAATTTTTGACCCCAGTTTCTGTGCAAAGACCAAGAGAGGTGCTGACATCTGCCTGCTGCTACAGATCCTGGAAGGAGTCCAGGTTAAAGCTGTGAAAAGGATGTATCTTTACTTTTGCTGCTTTGTTAAATAGTACATAAATCTCACTGAAAATCCACCATGATCCAGACAAGCGGTGCTGAGAGTTCAAGCCATCCTGGTTAGCTTTGCTGCTTGGATAGCTGGTGCTTTAAGGAGTAAAATTTGAGTATAAAACCAGGGACAGACTGAGGTGAAATGTCTGTTCACTCATCTTCTTGACATCCTCCATGACAAAGAAAATCTGCTCCATATATAATGGCATATACAATCTTAGTTCAGCCTAAATGAACCAAGTAACTCCCTGTTCTCTCATTCAATATGCCTCTGTAATTTTTTCTGTCTTCCTTCTTCTGCATATTCTACTTAAACCAAATAAATGATGTATCTCCCTAAAAATACATGTAGACATTGGTTTGATTACTCTGCTTTTCCACTTGTCAGTTAATTAAAACCATTTCATTATTTAAAGCATTTTTCAAAAAGGGTCTCAGTCCTGATTTCTATGATTTTTCTTCCTCAAGCCTTTTCAGATGTCCAGTATGGATGTACTCTGAACTATACACAGTGTTCAAGCTGTTAATTCAAAATTAATTCAAAATTGCTAAAGGCTCTTAATTTTTCACTCCAAATAACTTATCTTTCCCTTGAGTTTAAAAGTATTTTGGAACATTTCTGCTTGCGAATTTCATTCCAAACATTTTAAATACAGGTGGTCCTTCCAAATGGCTAATTTCATAACCTGAAACCAATTTTGGATCAAATCTCTGCAAGGAAAGGATTAAGCAGAATCAACCAACCAACCAACCAATCAAACAAACAAACAAAAAAAAAACAAACAAAAAACCCCAAAACCCAAAACCGAAAAAATCCCAAAAAGGGGAAAAAAAGATTAAGCAGGAACAGCCTGTATTTGGGGCAAAGCAGGACAGTATTAATACGCTAATCATGTAATAAGTCCTTTTCACTGCAGCAGGGCTCAGGGGAGTGCTGAGTCACCTCTGCTAAAGCTTCCATATCAGTTGTCAATACCCAGCAACTCCAGTTTGGACAGGGCTGATAAAGGAGTTCTCTGAATATGGACAATGATTGACGGTCGTCTCCGAAACACTGAGATCCAGATGTCAGACTGCTATGGCAATATAGGCCTATCCATTTATCTCTATTCCTAAGAAAAGAGATAGGGTGACTGATGCAGAATACTCTTGATGGAAAATTAAATTAAAACAATACAGTTAATGCCAAGCTGCACGGTCATTTGGGAGTCAGGTTTTGCTGATTAGCCGACACTTCAGCAGATCAAAAGACTGAGCTGATAATATTGACAGTGTAACGTAGTTTCAGGTTCTGTGAGGTATTTGGCCTGGTATTTGATGATTCTAGGAGGATTTAAAACTCATGTAATCACTGATTTAATTAGAAAGCAGGTGTCTGACTGTGCTTTAACTGCAAATCAATATTATTAGTGAAAAAGAATTATTTCTCAGTATACCAATCCCACCCTTTGGAGGCTAAAAAAAAGGAGAAAACCTGTGGCATCTAGATACCTGGTCTCATGGTGTCTGACAAAGCTGTGGGGGAGACCAGTGGGATTCCTGGCTGTCCTAGAGACCTGTGTGCAACAGAGACAGCAAAGTGCTTGTGCCCCTGAGTGAGGAGAGAGGGGGCTTCCCCTGAAGCATCGTGCAACAGTCTGTGCCTGTGGAAGGTTAATTCAAATTATCTGAACGATTAAAAGTCACAGAGAGCTCATTTTCTAAGACTGAAAGAACCTGGGTGGTTTAGCAAAATGAAGGGTAACTAACAGGTATTACTGCTGGCTTGAACTGCACGAGGGAGTAGACACAGGGAAGGCAGAGATTTATACTAAGAGATAGTTTTGCCAAAAGGATCCTGCATGTAGTCAAAGGATATAATTTATATTGAACATAAAGTGTGAGATTCTGAAAATGTCTTCCAACAGAAGACAAACACTGAAAGTTGTTTATAGGGAGATCAGAATATTTGCAATGTTGTTGTTTGTGATAGCAGTGGAAAAAAACCCTTAATGGTTCATGGTGTTCTCTGCCCATCCAATCCCCTACTCAGTCCAAACAAGGATTAATTCAGGCAAGTCCCGAGCTCTGTGTTTGCAGATAATGCAAGAGTGAGTGATTAAGTTAATACTTATCTACAGGGGAGGAACCATTGCCCAGCACTGTCCATTCAGCAGTGCTGGAAACACCAGGTGAAGAAAGTGCATTTCTTTCTCCCATAGTAAATAAAGCTTACTTGCCACATAACTGACTGCAGATAGTTCCTTGTCATGTAATGATCTGCGTTTTGTTAGTTGTCTGTATGTTTTCAAGTATCTGCATAATTCTATTTGCTTGTGCACTCTGATGTTTTTAAACACTTTCTCTTTAGACCTGTAAGTATATTTATTATTCAGTTTATTTCTTGTTAGCTCTCTAATAACAACATTAAGTTAGATTGTTCCTTTTCCCTGACTTCTATAGCACACCTCTGCCTTTTTTCCAAGACTTTGGAAATCACTGTTTAATGTGTTTGATCTTTGCTGAAAGTCTTTGAGACATATTTCACTGCATGTGCCAGTCATCTTTCATATCCAACCAGGTTTTAAGTTCTGTGGCTAATACAAGTTAGATTTTACAAGATATTGTATCATTAAAAAATAATAAAAAACCCCCTAGTCATTTTACACTGCCTCTTTTTCATTTACTCATAGCAGTTTAGTTATTTCTGAACTATTACTGGTATCCTTGCTGCCTTGAATTTAAGTTTTCTACTACTGCATGTGGAAAAATTCTCGTTTTTCTCCTCGCTACGTGTAGACGCCACTGAAGAGCAGGCGGTCGTGTGCCCTACCCCCCATACCCCTGTGCGCATTTCCAAGGGGAAAGAGGGAACCCAGCCCTTCCCAGAGAGGCAGCGGCTCATCTGGAAGATGATGCTGAGCAGAAGTTTCTTGGAGCTGCTCTTGCCTCCCAGGCAGTGCTATTTACACACGGAGCACAGTTTACAGACGAATCCTGTGGCTCCGTTTCCACGGCTTGTCACCCTCGAGGCGTCGGTCGGGAATCGCGGGACCTGCCCCGCGCGGTACGCTGGTGTGAGCCTGGCTCGCTGAGCGCTCCTCGGGAAACCGTCGCTGTTAGGACGGAGTTGCGGCAGATACCATGAGCTATGAAGCACAAAGAGGACGAGGAGCGCGGGGCTGCCCCGCGGAGCGGCGCCTCTCCCGCGGGCGGCCGAGCCGCCGCCAGCAGGGCTCGCGGGCGCTGCCGCGTCCTGCCCTGCCCCCTAGCGGCGCGAACGGGCAGCGCGCGCGGCGGGAGCGGCCCCGTCTCGGGCCGGGACGCCTTCGGGAATTCAATTAATTATCACCAGCTTATGTTCGGCACCTCAGAATCCCAACAGAGTGTCCTGGATGAAGGGAAACCATTAAGAGTGCCGATTTCCACACGGTGCAAAGCGGGAAGAAAACATTCTCTGCTGCAGACAGACCACCTAAGTTCAGTGTAAAGCATCAGTAGCATCTCTGAAAACACACTGGTCTCACTGTATTTAGCACTGCACGTGATCTGTACCTTACAGAAAAGCACAACTCCGTAGTGCTTCTATTACTTTACTTTTTGATGAATCTAGAAATCAGAAAAGTCCTTCCTCTTTTCCTTCTCTTCATTTCATGACAGTAATCTTTGAGAAGTCATGTAGTAAATTAAATTTTTACTTAATTTCACTTTAGGCAATATCTGCCCCTCATGCTTCAGTCTGCCCCTGGGTTTTGTGGTGTTCTATGTGTTGCTTGGTTGGCACTGATGGCTAAATAAACCTGCTCTGCCCATGTCTGCACTCTTTTCTGCAGAAGGTTATACTGTCAAACATTTGAACTGATCAGGACAAAAAAATAATTCCACAAATAGTATTTTTATTTTTTTTTTACCAAATGGATGCAAAAAACCCCTGTGCATGTACAAAGCAGGAGGTGTTTTGAGGGAACATCCCAGGGGCGTCTGAACACAAAGAGTAGAATTCTGCTCCCAGCAGAAAAATTCAGGGCAGGACAAAATGCCTTTGGAGCTCCCAAATGTATCAAACTGGACTCCTGAACTGGGCTCAGGATCAGCCCAGGGCCTGCTGTAGCACACTGACTCTCAGCACTAAAGAAGCTTTAAAATGTGTTCGTTTATTTGATGGATGGATAAAACACTACATCCACTCGACTTGCTGAACTACTGCTGCTATGTTGCTGTACAGCTAATGCTGCTATAAAATTGTTTGCATTTTTAACCAAACCTCATTAGAAGTTTATGTATAATTAATTATACAACTGAGCCGAATGCAATACTTTTTACTTCTTTATTTATTTTGAAGGTTCCAGATTTCGCAACTGTTGACAAAGTATGTGCTAATGACATCATTATGAAGTTCTGTTGTTTACTGTTTTCTTCAACAAGTAGTAATTTTATTGATTTTGGCAGAGAGATTGGTGTTTTGCATGATTTCAATAGATTTTGTTACACAGAGGCATAATATAAACCAAGATGTTCCAGAATAAACAGGACTAATACTACCAGATGGAAATAGCTGTGAAGCATTATTGGATTTGAAAAAACAGAAACATTTAGGAAAAACATTCTAGGAGTCAGCTTAATCATTTTGAAAACAATATCTAAGTCTAAAGTACTGTTTTTGGAGAAAACAATGGAATTATATAAATAGTAATTATTTCTGATCTTGCTACTTTATCGTCTATGCACATATTTAGAATATGCGAGTCTTTAAAAGACTTGCCAACACACTTGAGTTAGTGTTGTAATTTGAATCTGAAATGAGATATTTCAGATTATAACACAAATCAAGGCAGCTAAAACTCAGAAGATAGTCTGGCAGCAAACTTATTGAATTTAGGGACAGGAGATGTTGGCTAAACTTATTTGTAGTGCTGGTCAAATGATTAATTGTGATTTTCAGATGCATTTGAAATTTATCCTGTACCAATAGCTTATGCAATCGGTTGATAACGAGCCCTGGCAAACGACAGGTTTATAACTCAAATCCAGGTCATGGACATCAAGCCACAAAATGAAAAGTAATCTGTTTAACAGTACAAGTATTTCTTATTCTAAATGGTGAGAAAGGAAGTCTGTGGGGTTGGGTGGAATAACTATACATGAATGCAGATGGTCAAACAGGTAATATTTGTCTGCCAAATGAGACACAATAGATATTGTTACAGAGTCTGTTAAGAAATTGAAAGCAATGAAAAGCACTGGGTAGATCATATATTTTAGCTCATTGATTGCAAAAATATGTACTGGTTAAATAAAATGCAAACAGCTATGAGAAGTAAAGTGAAACTGAAACACAGGATGTAAGAAAATTAAAACCTTGCTTTGTAGTCAACTCAGTTATTATCTGACTGGACTAAATTCTCTAGAAAATGAAACACAAACTAAACAAGTCTCAAGCAGCCTATATAAATGAAAAAGCCTTTCTCAATGTCATTAAATGCAAATGCTACTCAGCTCATAAATCCTTAGTCCAAAAGTTCATAGTCCTTCAATTGCAAGGGTGAGCTCTCTTTTGGTGCAAGCCAAGAGTTTGGTCAAGATCATCTTCACATAGAAAAAGCAAACTGTACTCTTGGCACTGCAATTTGGCAGCTGCATGTTTAATATCTTCCCTCAAGACTGCCTCAGCACCTGACATTTAGCAGAAACAAAACAAGCAGGCACACGGTGATCCTGTTCTTTTTTTCTGCTTCAAGTCAGGGAATAAATTGGGCCACTACTGATACCTGCCTGTCACACTGCAGGCTTCATCAGGAGCATGACTTCTGGCAGGAATATTGAGCAAAGGAGGATACCATTTGAGAAAGAAGATATTGCAATGTTGACAAATTGTCCTAGGAAAGCAGTATCACAGGGAAAACAAAAGAAAAAAATATCTCCTTTATGTGACCTGTCAAGTCCAGATTTTGAAATACTTGGGCTGTAAAATGCTGTGCCTCATAGAAAGAATTTAGAAATCATGTATAAGAGTTGCTTTAAGACTTTCCCAGTTTAATTTTTTAAAAAAAGTTTCCTTAACTTTCTAGACTTTTTTAATGGGGCATGTGGCAGTATGAATGCAGAGTAAAATGTAGTATAAAGAGCAGCTGAAACCCTTAATTTCCTAAGATGTTTCAGCTGCAGCAACTGAAATGTGTCCGGGGGGCCTTCCTGAACTCTGAGCCAGCTGACATGGTGCTATGTGACTTTCTGCTCCTAAAACCTCAGCCTCCAAACCATGGTGGCTCTGTGTCCTGGCTGTAACCATCTCTGGACCACTGTCACTCCTGAAATGTGCCTGGGAATTATCTGGGAGCATGTCTATGTGTCCAGTTCCTGCCCTGGAGTGCCTCACCAATTTGCTGACTGACAGCACTCGAGGGCAGGTGGCTGCCCTTGCCACTCTTGAATTTTTCTCATATCAAAGCAGCACTTTTGGGGGAGGTCTGGAAGACCCATAGAGAGAGAAGATGCCTGGGATTTCCTTCTCCTTCCCTCTCTCAGAGACTCTCATCACTCTCCCACCTCTCCATGCACTTAACTGCTTGTGTCATTTCTTGTGAGCCTGCTTTCTCCCTTCAGCCATCACCTCCCTCCTTCATACCGCCTCCATTTTTCACAGGTCCCTCTCATGTTAATAAATCCTGGGGGAATTTTTCCAGTCTCCTGTGATGGGAGATAGAAGGCAGCAGGAGGCTGGCAAGAAGCCAGCCAGGCCCAGGAATAATAATAATAATGCTGCCTTTTATGCTTCAAATCCATTTTATTGTAACTATCCTGCTGTACAAGCCATTTCATGAGACACTCATCATACTCGTAAATGAGCCTTTACTCAGAGAAAATTTTGAAGAACAAAAAGCTTAGAAGGAAGATTTATATTTCTTCATTATGTGGTTGCTCTGGGGTCATTCACACATGCTGGTGCCATTGCAATGTGTCTTTCAGCAAACCCGTGCCTGTCAGTAGCGCCTCACCTGTGCCCAGTGCTGGCGCCTCACCGCCCCTGCTGTGCCGGGAAACTCAGAACCACCGAAGGAACCCGGAGTCGGTTCTAGGCACTAACACAGCTCACCCCTCGGCGCTGCGTTTTGACAAGCTTCCCGGGGATTTTTCCAGTAGCTGGTTTAATCAGTCCTGCTGGTAGTCTGTCAGCCCCAGGCAGCATTTCAGTACATAATGCAGCGCCAGCCTCTGAGGGGCACGGGCAGCAAACTGCGAGGCTGTCCCAGCTTGGCTCTTCTGCAGAGCCATAAATCCACTTGTGTTTCCTCCCTTCATCCCTTCTGCACTGAGCATGCACCAGATTCTTGGCTAACCATAGTGCCTAAAGTTTCGACCTTCCCCATGCTTTCCCGTTACCATCCCAAACAGACCGTGTGGATTTTTTAGATCTTCCTCAAACAGGTATATATAGGCTTGGCATGTAATGTATGTGCACATAATCTACATTAAGATGTGAATTTCAAGCACCTGATGAAAATGCATATTGTTAATGGAAGGCAGAATTTAGCCCCTGAAAGCTTTGGAAAAAACTTCTGTAAGATACATTTGATTTTGTTATTAAGTTGCTATCAATTAAAAATAACAAATGGAATAGCAAATGGACTCTCTCACCAAATCCTGTGTGTCACATCTCATTTAAGGCTGGGACAAAAACTTCCATATTTTTCTTTCCCCCAGTTTTGAGCACTGCCAGAGAGTATTGACATACATGGGCAATATAAATTTAAAATTCCCCACACCACACTGGTGACACTTTTCTTTTTGCACTCAGAGTACTAATTAATAATTGCTCGGTACCTTCCCTATTAGCCTTTTTTTTTTTTTTTTCAAATGCCCATTGCCAAGTGAGAGGGTTTAATGGCTTGGCACAAGATTCAAGGGGTGCTGGAGATGTCCTTGCCGAACTGCCAGTGAATGTCGGCGGGCCGTTTGCTGAGATAGTTCCGTGCCGAGCACGCTGCTGCCACGGAAACCTCTTCGTTACACCGGGATGCGAACGGCCGACGGCAGGCGGGCCGCCCGAGCACGGCCCGCTGCGATGAAATGTCGAGCTCGGCTCGTGCTCGGTTCGGCCCGGGTCGGCTCGGCTCGGCTCGGTGCTTCGGCTCGGCACGGCACAGCACGGCACGGCTCTCCTCGGCTCGGTTCATCCCGGCTCGGCCCGGTTCGGTTAAGCCTGGCTCAGCTCGGCTCGGTTCGGCTCGGCTCGGCTAGGTTCAGCCCCGCTCGGCTCGGCCCGGATCAGTTCAGCCCGGCTCGGCCCGGATCAGTTCAGCCCGGCCCGGCTCGGCTGTGCTCGGGTCGGCCCGGCTCGGCTCGGCCCAGTTCGGCTCGTCCCGGCTCGGTTAAGCCAGGTTCAGCCCGGCTCGGTTCAGCCCGGTTTAGGCCCGGCGGGCAGGGCAGGGCAGAGCTCTCGCCCGGCCCCGGCCCCGCGCCCTCGCACACCCGCAGCCTCCTCGGTGAGAGAGCTCTGCACCCCTGGCAGCCAGCCTGCTTGTGATTTTCCAGTGGCACGTGTTCAGCGACGGCTGCCGTTGGATTTGGCAGATGCAAGGAAAACGTTTTGTAAACCTGGAAAATTCCCAGTACTCACACTCTCTCTGTCTGGTGTCCAACGGCAGCTCCAGACTGAGAACAATCAAGGAGCAGAAGCAACAGGATGGAGCCTTAGAAAGGAAGAAGGGCAAGGAGAAAAGAAGAAAAAAGCAAGAAGCAATTTTTTCCCTCTTCACAAAAAATTCCAAGTATTCAAAATTTAACGGTTGCTCCTCAGAATGATGCTGTTTTTAAGCTATGCATTTAAAATTCAGGCGATTGATATAGCCGAGATTCCTTTTATTTGTTTTTTGATCCATAACCATTCTGAGGGTCACATTTAGCAGTTTTTCTCTACAGTCTCAGTGACTAAACACCTACTTTGCATTGTCATGAAAGCTGAGATCCTCACATAGTCATATGACTCCAGAAGCTGGAGATCGAAGTACATCGCGTTCCAAGGGACCAGCCTTCAGAATGCTGGCAACGCTGCAAAATTTCCCTGGAGGACTCATCCTGCTGTGCTTAATGTCCCAAAAATAATGTACAAAGTCTCAGATGAGATGAAGGAGCAATGTAAAGGGCACATTCAGCCCTTTGCAATTGACCAGCAAAGCCCGCAGATCATGCGCCTCTCGAGCAGGACCTGTCCATCAAGGTAATGCTGACATTCATGTTGACCTCGCGACTGGACTGAATTTCCCTTAAGGCACACTCAGAAGAGCCAACAGCTCTCTCTTGGTGACTGCAAAAGTGAATGGAAACAAAATCTCAGATCTAGAAATGATTTTGGGGGGTTGTGTTCTCTTTTTTTTTTTTTTTTTTTTTTTTTTTTTTTTTTTTTCTCCGTATAGATCACTTACTCACCCAAAACCTCTCTGGTGTTGACCAAAAATTATATCTAATTTAGAAAGCATCTTTTGGATTAAGGTAATGGTGTGATGTATACAGAGAAGAAAAATGTATGAAATAATTTTATTCAGAGACAAGATTTCACTTTTACATGTTTTCTGTTCAAATGCTCTAGTTTTTCCACTGTAGAAGCATGTTTTATTCTGAAATGTGCCTTATTTAATAATGAGAATAAATTCAAACCTGATTAGACACAAAACATATAATTTTAGCTCTGACGAAATCTTTCAGCAGCATGTCATAAAAATGAGGTTTATTTCAGCTGCCATATTAAGAAAATCAATCTTTGGGGCTTGTCTCAAACACTCTGACAACGCAAAAAATTGCCCAGAAGCCTGTGGGGAGCCCAGGGGGCGCAGAACCCCTGGACACCTGAAGTCATTAAATGTTTTTTCCCCCCGAGGGCTGCTTTGGGCAGAGGGGTCGCACCGCACCCAGCTGCTGCCTCCTGCTCCAGCCCCTGCAAGGGCCCTTCGGTGTGAGCAGAGGTTGTGCAAAAGCTTTGGGGGAGCCCAGGGATTTCGCGAGCAGCTGGCAGCGAGCTTTTCCGAGTTTCTTTACGTGCGAAACGCCCAAGCGCGCTTGCCCACAGCCCTCTCACGGAGACCAGAGGCACTGCACCCAAGCGGGAGGCTCTTGGGATGCTGGGTAACCCTTCTGCCTTACTGTAAGGATTATTACTACTGAAAGGAAAAAGAAGTAAGAGCGGACAATATCTGGGTTTGTTTTTTCTCCATTATTTACACAGCTAGGCAGAAGGTTTCGCTGTTCCTGGGTTCTGGAGCAAGTTCAGACAGGCAGTTGTGCCAAGGTGCCATGGTTTAACCTCAGGCAGCAATTTAGCTCCACGTGGCCACTTGCTCACCTCCCACTTTCATTAGGGTGAAGAAGAGAAACTGAAAAAAGTAGAGCCTGTGACTTGAGAACAGTTTAATAACTGAAATGAAGTAAAATATAATAATAATACTAGCAGCACCATTTGTAATGGAAAAGAGGTAAAGGAATAAAATCTGAGGGAAAAATACATGTGAGGCCAAATACAATTCTCACCACCTGCTGGCTGATGTCCAGCCAGTCCCTGGACAGGGATAGGCCCCTCCCAGCCAACTCCCCCAGTTTTGGACTGGGCATGACATCCCATGGTCTGGAAAATCCCTTTGTCCCATTCGGGTCAGCTGCCCTGGCCACACTCCTCCTGGTTTCTTGTGCACCTGCTCCCTGGCAGAGCATGAGACACTGCAAAGTCCTTGACTTAGGGGTCAGCACTACTGAGCAACAACTAAAAAATCAATGTTATCAATGTTATTCTCATACTAAACCCCAAACACAGCAATGTACCAGCTACTATAAAAAAAAATTAACTCCATCCCAGCTAAAACCATGACCAGATTGACAGCTCTGGGAGAAAGTGGTATATGCTGAGAGAATAATCTTTAGCTATTCCAAAAGTTTAAAAAAGTCTGTCTTGGCTATACACTTCTGGAGAAGGCATTTGGCACAAGTACTGAGTGGGCATTGTGATGTTTTCCCAGTGCCTTCACAGTGGCAGGGGATGGGGAAGAGTGCCCCAGCACAGGGTGGGGTAACATGCCTGGCTTTGGTTTAGCACAAAAATAAAATGCTGAGTGATGGAACATGCTCAGACAGAAAATCACTTATTTCCCTGTGCAGCTGCTATGACAGCAATGTTGATATTGGCTCTCCCCTAGCTGAAAGAAAAAATAGGGCCTGATTTCAGTACAGATGAGTTGTTTCCTCACTCTGGAAGTTGGTTTTCTACAGCCCCTGTGCACAGAGTATCAACCACACAAGCTGCCAGAGGTGAATGGTTGTACATTTATCTTCCTTTATCTACAAGATGCACAGCCCTGAGTAAGGAAAAAAAAAGAAGATATTTAATTCTGTTTGGTTGTACCCAGTAAGAAACAATGAAAGATTTTCCAATTGAACTTGAGGTACTTTCATTTCTATTGCCCTTGAGACAGAGATTTATATAGTCCTGTCACTTGGAAAAATCTGCTTGCACTTTCAAATCCTGGGTTGCCTTTGGGGAAGAGGCTAATAGTCTCCAGTGACTAAAAAAATATCTCCTCTGGTGATTTTATGTGGGAAAGCTTTGAATTTCCTGACATCAGTTGTAATTTTCACTGTAGTCATGATTCCTCTGAAAAAGATGCTACGAGCTCCGCTCAGCCCACTGGCCAAAAGGACAAACCTCATCTTGGCAGGTATGTATTTGTTTCTCTTTTTTTCCCTCACAATTTGCTCTTCCCATGTTGCCAAGAACAGAAGAAACAAAAAAAGCTATTGTTTCATCTGTCCTTTCCCCAGCTCTGCAGGTGGTTTTTGGCTTTGGAACAAAGTGGGAGCAGGGAGTATTTGAGAAGCTGTGTGGCAGCAATTGACAGTAAGGGAAAATAAATGCTCCCCAGCAAACCAACTCAGCCTCCTGTGCACACCCAGATGTTCTGTTTCCACATGCTACATTTTGCTCTAGCCCCATTTCCAGTTCTCATTATCAACCGAGCTCTATGTTTTACCAGCAAATATTTTAACTCGATTTACACATTAACACACTCAAGTTAATTTGCTTCCTTTAAACTGTGTGGAAAAGGAGACCTGCACTAAGAAGTTAGGGAATCCTTGTGAACTGGCATGTGAAAGACTGAGCAATGAGGTACAGATGGCACTAATGTCACTCTGTGTCTGATTTGTGTGTGATTTATAGTGATTTATATGAGACCAGAGTCAGCAACAGACACCCTAAGGGTTTTCAGTCCCAGGAGAACAAAGCCTTGGGGTTGAGACAGTGCCAACTGTTGTTGCCACGTGCCTTGGACTCACACTCCCTGGGTTTGTTTGGCAGCTGCTTTTCAGGTCCCTGTCCTGCTCACAGGAGCAAAGGATGATGGAGCAGCAACACCCCAGCTCCTCCAGGGTTTCCTATTTTTGTTTAAAACACATTTTTTTTCCTTTAAAACAAATCATATTTGTTCCTCTCTGTCTACATGATATCTCCTTCTCTTTTGCTTGAACCCCTCCTAGCCATACCTGCACCCACACATTAGGCCCATGCATGCCACAGTGTCCTCACCAGATTGATGGCCAGTGGCCAAGCTGTGCTGGCTTGTTTTCCAGTGGTACTTGTCCTGGTAGTTGCCTGCCAGCACTGGGAGCCTCATGAAATCCTTCCCTGTAACTGTGCCCAACACAGGCATGCATCCTGCCACTCAGGCAAGTCATGGAAAATGTTTTGTATGTCCATAGAGCCAGGGTAGGCCATAGCAGACAGGGGCTGCCTGGGTTGGAGGATGTGTGTCTTCTGGAGCAGAGGCACATCCACACATTTCTCACCAACCACCAGCTAATTCAGCCTGGCCTCAGCAAAACTGAGCCATGCATCAACCTGCCTGAAATCACTCCTCTGGAGCTTTAAAGTCCATCTACTCTCGTTTAAAAGAATTACAGCCAGTGAGAGATCAGCAGTGACCCTGCAGCAGTGTTGACAAATGACATGTGTGTGACACAGGGACTGTCCTGAGCACGTGCTCTGCAGTCATTGGTGCTGCACATTCTCTTCAGGGAACCCCATGGTGAGGATGGGGGTGGCAGTGTCCCTGCCAGCTGGGGAGCAGCTCCTCAGCCCGGGAACACAGAGGGAGGGAGACACTATCCCCTACCCTCCCAACAAGGAGTGCCCCAGCACAGGAGTGAGGAGGTACCTAAGAAGCTTTCTTGGACCATAACGGGATGTGGAGAAAGTGCTCACAGAATCAGATAGCTCTTCATGTATCAGAGGCTGGTGCTGAAAATGCTGAGATTGATTGATGTTGGCTTCTCCCAAAGCTCACAATCCCACCACATAGTGACAAGTTTGACCAGCAACCTCACTCCAACACACTGCTGAGCACAGCCATGAAGACATTTGGTTGTCACCCTTATGTCAAAACACATAAATGTGCTCTTGTGCCTATGGGATGACTGCAGCAGATCCCAGCCTCCAGGAAGTGGCACCAGCCTGAGAGTGAACCCACCACTGGGCATGAAGGCTTTGCACCTTTGAAGCAGTGCAGGACAGATATGTGTGCCCATCTGCCCACGATGGTGGGCACATCCTCATATTTCCTTCTCCTTTGAGGAAGACAAATGCAGTCTTTAACTCCAGGAGATGCCAGCTCCCTCTCTTTTGGCAAGATGCAGTTCTAAATTCTAATTAGAGCGTTCTTATGTGGGTTTCTACCTAATTCATTTTATGGTTAGTAGAGGTTACAAATCATTTCCCTATATAAGACCTTGTAGTCCTGTTGAGAGAAAATGCCAAAAAAGGCAAGCAGCATTATGGTCACAAGGCAAAGCCAGGTGTGATACATCATGACACTGGGCTGCAGCTGAGCACCCTCAGCAAGACCAGTACTGGTTTCTCGTGTCTGAAATCTAAAGCAGCTCAGCCCAAAGCTTTTGCCTTGGGCCTGGATTAAAACCAGCATTTTTAATGCTAGTTTGATCATCAAAATAAATATACTAAATAAATACTTAAAGTAGAGATGGTCCTCAAAAGAAACCAATTCCATCTAACAACAGAAGAGTTCAGAAAGAAAGACAGGAATAGGAGAAGGACACTAGGCTGTGGTGTGAGCTCAGTGCACAGATAAACTTATTAACAGGTAAAATGTCTACTAGAAGGGAACTAGGAATTACATGATCCAATGATTGATTAATTCAATATCTATTAAAGGTACCCCTGACTGATGATCTTTGAGCTGGTACTTGATTTACTCCAAAAGCTCCAGGTATTTATATTTCTTATGAATGTTTTATGATCCTTGAATCACCTGTTTCAGATGTAGAAATGCCTTCAGACTTCCTTCTCTTTCAATTATATTTATTAGAAATATTTAATCTTAATGCTTCTGTTTCTTGACTGTTAATCTAGCATAGCTCTGTGAAATTCAAAAAATCATGATGTCACTTTATTCCTGGCTATTCAAAGAAAACATTAGGCTAAGCAGCAAGGAGGAAAAAAATAAGCAATGGGTGACTTTTTTGAAGAGCAGACATTAATTCCAGATGAAAGAGCCTCATGCTAATCTGCCAGGATGATCAGCCAAGAGAAGGAAAGTTTTGTCTACTATGTTTCAAATAATGCATCTCTTGGTCCTGAGCAAGGGCAGATAGGCACCAATTATGCCCTGTCTGGTATTAAAATGTTGTTTCAGCCCTGGGAGGATAAAACTCAACAGTGGCAGCTCTCAGAAGGACTTGCAGCAGGATGCATTATCCAAAAAATGAGGAGTAAGGACAGGCCACTGGTACCTGTAACAAGCACAAGCCAGCCGCTGGTTTGGTACTTTGGGCATGGAGAGAGAGTGGCAGAGCTGCACACAACCTGCCTGGCTGCAGCCCCAGGGGGTTAAGAAACATGCTATGCAAATATAAGCATTATTGCTGCCTTTTTGGCCCTAAGCCACAATAAAAGACATCTGTAATGAACCTTAGTTTAGGGACTTCGGTGTGCCATGGGGCTTAAAGCCAGAAGCAACATCCCCTCATCCAGACAGGAAGCGCAGTAGTACCTTGCCAGTGCAGGCTCTGGAGACTATTATTGTAGGACAGAGACTTCCATTTTTATTTTGAACTTAAAACCTCCACTTCATTCTGAAATTAGAATGAATGTAATTGATTTTCTGTGCTTTCTCCGGTGCAGAAAGCAGGAGCAAAAAAGCCCAACAAAACAAACCCCAAAACACCAAAATGGAAAAAACCAGTTCACACTCCCACTTTTATTTCCTTTGGTTTTCCATGCTCACCAGTTATTCTCAGTATGTATCCTGAAAAATACTATGTGTATTTCTTAGACCTTTATCTTTCTCTAAACATATTTCACAGTAGTTCTAGAACAGAATACTTTGTTGTTGTTGTTGTTGTTTTCCAGGTTTTTTTGGGGGGAGGAGGGGTGTAAAAAGCTTCACCAATACAGTAGTAAGCCTTTTAAGATTAGTTAGTGCTAGTATTGGTGGCAAGACTTACATGTACCTTTAGCTTTCTGGTTTTCTTTATTAGATGTTTTGCACTGCCTTTGGTGATGAGGGGAAAAGTCAGAAATGCTTCGCCTGTGGCTTTGAACAAGTGCTATACTGTAGGCTGAAAAGAAACCTATGAAAGGGCAGAGATGCTGTTGTACAAGGTTCCCCAGTTTTCTCTAGAGCACAGGCATGAAACTTCAACTCACAGTCTGGTCTACACTTGCCTGAAGCTTTCCAGAGCAGCTTTACCTGGGAGGGAATGAACGTAACACTCTCCAGAAAGCCACATTTCAAAGCTGTTGTGATTAATGATTACAATGTGTTTTGAAAGAGGTCTAGTTTAAACATTTTAGGTTTAGATAATGCAAAAATGATTCATTTTTATTTAAATTGTATTTATTTTTTCTATTTTAAAATTCTATTTGCAGATTAATTTCTATTTGAAGAGTTATGCTGACAAATTCAGCATTTCAGCAGTCCAAAATTTTTCTAAGTAGCTATCAAATGGGCAGATTCACTTAAACCAAGCCTTTCTGCAAACGTTCTGGTTTTAGCAAACTGGCATTTTTTAAGGAAAAATATGTTTCAGAGAAGAAATTCCAGTCCTCTTTGGCTGAATTACTGTATAAAGGCTTTTATAACACTCAAAGGTCAGTTTGTTTTACTTGGAGAAAGCCAGGTCATATTTTCTTTCTCTTCTAACACAAAAGGAAATAAAAACAGAGAAACAGTCTCCTTTTGGTACTAAAAGTGCCATTTTGTACTTTCATAAGCACTATAGAAAATTTAATAAAGTAGCTTAAAACTTCTGTGGCTGAGCTGGTGAACCTGAAGCTGTGGAAACACTGAACTCCCAAGGCTGGCACTGTTGTTCCTCACAGCAGCCAGAGGTGGACATCAGGTTGCTTGTGAGTAGCTCCAGTATCCTGTGGCTCCATGTGGGGTTTTTGGGTCTCTGTTCAGATATCACTCATGGAAGCCCTACCAAAGCTCTCAATGTGCAAACATTACCTGGAACTTGGGGGTCTGCTCAAATGAAATTTAGCTTTTCTGGCGCCAGGTTTACCCTTGGGTTTCCAGAGCCAGAATTTCATCCTGGTTGGAAACCCTGCTGCTCTGCCAGGGTCTTAAGGTCATCAGGACTGGGGTGTGAGCCAAGCCCCAGGTCCTGCTGCGAGAGTGGCCTGGCTGTGGGGACACTGAGCAGAGGGGATGGTGGTGCTGCCGGCACCCCGATGGCCACTGCCGCAGAGACCAGTGGAGGGTGGTCGATGTGGTGCAGGTTTGTTGGGGAAGGAAATAAGCTTCTTTCAAAAAGAAAATATTTAGAAAATATATAAAAAACCTTCCGTTGCAGTGGGAGATTATTTATCCCATGAGAAAGGCAGGTGCATGTCCATACCCTGCCAACAGGGGAGAAAAGGGAGCTAATGGAGAGCTCAGCCTGCTACCAAGAAATCACATCAACAACGTCAACAAATCTGTAAGGTGCAGCAACGGGCTAAGGCTGGGGCTAAGGTGCAGGCAGGAGGGTGTGGAGCTGTGGGCAGCCCTGCATTCCAAGCCCTGCGCCGTGGGGCTGTGCCATGAACAGGCAGACCCCGTAAATCGCCTCTTCTGAGCCTGGCCCTGGTGGCAAGAGGGCTGCCTCTGTTTAATACATGTTAAAATCCTGGCATCAGTGCAGGAATCCACAGTTTTAGCACAGCGTGGGCAGCGTTGAGGAAATCCTGCAGGCTTGACATACAGTTAAATCTTTGGCTTATCTCTCAGTCAATTAATTATTGCATCCTTCTTCGAAGAATGAACTCCAGCACTCAGGGTCAGGGTCTCGGTGCTTTGAGATAAGAGCTGCTTTAGAGGCACACGGTAAGGCCACAGGGCAGGCAGGAGAGGGGCAGGTAAGAGGGAGATGATCAAGCTGCCCCTCTGGAAGGCCAGGCTAATGGTGCCCAGCTGACAGATACAGGTGCTTGTAGCCAGCACTGTGTGGATGCTGGGAATGATCCTGGACCTGCAGGACCTGGAAATGTGCTGTGAGACCCCTTGCACTGAATCCACCAAGGCACCAAAAGGCACATGCAGGAATTATATTTCCTGCTTTAAGCAAGACGCTGTTTGCTCATGAATGGGGCATGGGAATTGCCATCCAGGCTTGCAGACAGACTGCCTGCTTTCATGGAAGCTACTGGTCAGCTCACTGAGGACTGTCTGGACTTTTCTTGGGTATGTGCTCAATCTCCTGCATCTTGGAAGAACACTAGAGGGCATTTTTCAAACTGCAACAGATACCCTGGACTGATGATGCTCCAGGGAGGTAAGCTGTTGAGAAAATGAGTATCATTTACTGGGTACACAGGGTCTGCTCAGGCCCTCATTGGAAGCTGAGGGTATGTGCTCCTTCCCACTCACAATGTTCCTAGCAGAAAAGTCCCAAGTCACAAACAACAGAAAATAGCAAAATGATCTCATAGATCAGTTGCTAAAAATACAGAGGCGAGCACTTACAAACACTGTGGCTGCGTGGTGTGTTATTCACCCAGCAGAGAAAGGCATCAGGGAATCCCAGATTCTTCCAATTTTTCAATTGTTTTTCCTTCCAGGTGTTGCTGCCGCCCATTTCTGACCAGCACCAAGCTGGCACTGAGCCCACTGGAGAGGATCTTGCCTAGAAGAAAGTGCCAATGAATGAGGCAGGAGCAGAGAGGCCATGGGCTCTGCCACACCTGCCCATCACCCAGGGCAGTGCTGTCCTTTTGGAGTCTGAACCAACCTTTTGGCCTCACCTGATCTGTGAGTGGAGTCACCCCAGGGGCTGCTGTGCTGCTGGGACAGAGAGGCCCCTCCTGAGAGCAGCATCTGGGCTGCAACTGCTGGTGGAGAGGACTTGCTGCAGGGCCCAGGACAGCCTGGCCAGGCTGCTGACTGCAGCTTGGCATCTCCAGGGGAGCAGCATGCTCAGAGTGTGTCCAGCCAGCTCCAGTTAATTTCCTTCCTCCCACCTCCACTTGGACAGGTGTGATAATAAAGGCAGTGTATTTCAGTAAGTTATTGCCAAGATTTTAGAAGCTGAAGGGTCATCAGTGAAAGCTGTACAGGAAAGCCTAACAGGATACACAAAGCAGTGTTCATCCCTCTGGCTTTTCTCAGATGCAGACAGGGGAACTGCCATTCTCAGAGCTGGCTCCCTACAGACTCCTTTCGTCTGCACAACTTTGCTTTGCTTGGTGTCTGTCCTGCACAGGTGGACACCACCCCAGGCAGAGCTCTCTGTTACCCCATGGGGATCTCATAGGCCCCACGGAACTGCTCGTGGAGGCTGCAGTGGGTGTGAGAGTATTTCTGCAGAAAATGAACACTCCTGACTCAGAGCAAGTAAGCAGGGCTGGAGGAACCAGGGAGGCAACCAGGGCAGGCCCTGGAAGGAGTATTATGGTGTATTATTCTGATGTATTATGGTGTATTATTCTGATGCACTGTAGGTAATCCCTAAATACAGGCTCCTCTCCCAGAGAGGTTTGTTGAGCTACCAGGGGTTGTCAGGTCCTGGCTAGAGCAGTTCAATGTCCAGGGATGACTGACCAGCCAGGTCTGGGCTGTCCCCAGGGTGATGGTCCCTGCTTCTCCTGTGACTTTACCTAGCTAAGGAAGAGATCCCACTTCTCCTCTGGGGCTGTGTTTCCTCCAGCTAAATATTCCCAACACATTCTTTGCCTAAAGACATTATTTTTCATCACTAGGTATTGCAGAAGAAACTAGGATTTGGCCAGCAGCAGGTTTTGCTTAAAGCTAAAAGGAGAAGGAGATCCCAAGTGGAGAAAGAAGATTGTCCTTGACATTTCAATTCAGAGCGTTTTTATAGCTGGTAGTAAAAAGGGAATGAAATTGGGCTGGTGTTTTTTCATCTGTTATTTTTTCCAGGTCTGTTGAATAAAGAAAACCATCATAATGCAATGTTAATTCCTCCAAGGCATTAGTACAACACTGCATTTGGTTTTAAAAACTCAAATAATATATAAACTGCCAGATAATCAACTATGTGGATTAAAAACTGGTTCTTTCATTAATGTCAAAATATTGATCACTGCACGTCACCAATGAGCAAGACGACATTTAGCAGTGGTGCCACAGGATTTGGATCTTTTTGCCAAAATTCATTTGCTCATTGGTGACTTAGACAATGATATAAACCTCTAATTGACAAAGTCTTTTTGAGACATGTAAGTTGAGGGGTAATAAAGAGGGACAAAGGCAGGTTATTGTTATGCAAACCTGACTTGCCTGATCACAGTCCCATGACATCCACTGGCAGGTAGCTAAATACCAACTTACACAATGCCAGAGACAAGTGCAGTATCTTGCAAGAAGCAATTCAGAGACAGACTTAGGAGTAACCATACACGATCATTTCAGCATGAGCTGCCAGTCAGGTGGTGGCTGAAAAGGCTGTTTACACAACCCTTTCATGTATAAAATGAAGTTATGAGAAAGAAACAGAGCAAGCATGATTCAGGTACACAGAGTTTATGAAGATCATAATCATGAACAATCACTAATAGAATGTCCTTATATTTATGGATATTTCCTTCTATCGTTAGAATATATACACATCTATAAACATCTATTCATATATGGATAGATTTACATCTTTGTGTGTAGAAACTCTACATATGTATATATATGTGTGTGATCCCTAAACAATCAGAATTATATGAAATATCAACTTGCTCACTTGATGCTCCACAGACATGACAGAGGCACCCATGGTGGAGCTACTGGTTCCAATACATCCTTGTTTCAAGTATAGAGGTGACCAGGTTTATACATCTATCTTTATGGGACATGAAACATGTCTACAAATCTGTGCCTGTGGTTTTAAAACAAATGGCTCTTCACTCAAAAGTATTCTGGAATCTGGTTTAATCCTGAGTTCCTTGTTGAACAATTGAATTTTTTTGGAGTCCAAGGATGAGCACTGTGCAAACTAGTGCCTCTAGTCCACAGTGCCTGGTGGGGCTGTCTCTGTCCAGCTCTCCTGTTCACAAAAATCCCTGAGAGGCACCACCAGGTGAAGCCTCCCATAAGTTGGTGTGCTCCTTGCTAATTGTCCCTCCTTAATCCAAACCTGAAGAACAGATCTGTCCCAATGGCACACTGCTTTTCTTATCCCAAGGTACTCCACTACAGAGTCTTGTGCCATTCACCATCAAGCACTGCACTGCAAAAGGACAAAGACAGCATGAGAACAAGAATCTGTTTCACAAATTTCTTGAGTTGTTTGGAGTTGGATTTTCCAATTTTTCAAAAGACTTTTGATCTTGTGGACAAAGGCACAGTAAGACCAAGGGAGAAATTACAGTAGAAAGAACGAATTTAAGCTCCTGAGGGCAATTCTGATTGATAAATGCAAGAGAAAGCTACCTTCTTTGAAGTCCTTTGAAAGAGTCAACAGGTGTGTGGATATAACCTACTTTAATTACAAAAAGGCATTCAACAAGATTTATAATAAAGTTTTTAAGGAAGCTAAGAAGTTTCGAGACACAAGGAGAAGCCCTTACATGTACACAACATTGCTCAAAGAAAATAATAGGAAATTACTCAGCTTTCTCAGAGTGAAACTCCACTTGGTGATCTGTCTGGAGCTCCTGCTGCTCAACATGTTAAACAATGCAGAGAAGGATGGGTAAGGAGGTGACAGCTTACTGGAGGTGCTGAGTTATGAATGGTAATAAAGGTGGGAGCTGATTGTGAAGAATTGCATAAGGACGTTGTGAAACACCGTGAATTCAAATTATAATTGGAAATGAAGTTTGTCATAAACCAATGTGCCCAGGAGAAAATAATCCTAACCTCACATAAAGTGACATGTTATGATTCATCTACTACCTCTTAAATAGAAAATCCTAGTGTTATAAAAATTAGCTTAATAAAAATGTCAGTACAAAGTGCAGAAACAATAAAACCAAACAAAACCAAACCTGGCAATTCAAATGCCAGGCAAGAACAGAGAGTGTGACACAGAGATTTATGCTGCTGTAGGAAAATTACATATGGGTGATCAATGGTAGTGATACTTCCCAAATTCCATGTGTTTTAAAAGAGTAGTGGATAGAGAAAGTCATTTGGAAAAGAACCAGAGGCCTTAGCTGACTTGCAGCACAATTGCCTTGTCTTTGCTGTGATGTTATAACCACCACCCCAGTGACAGCACCTGTGTCTAATCAATTAATTTGGGAAGGAATTATTATTTACAATCATACCACAACCCCCAAAGTCACTCCCTCCTCTCATGCTGGTTTACAGCACACCAATATTCAATAACCACATGGGTTTCTTGTCTCAAAACGCCTTTGGGCAAGACTCTACTGTAACAGAGAAGAAACTACTGAAACTCTTCCCAGGCTGTGCCTAATCCACTATGGGCTGTGAAAGACAGACCAGGGATTAACCCTGTGTGCTCTCTCACAACAAAACAGCCATGGGAATAGTCTGCACAGCTATAACCAGAGCTGGAGCTGAATTAGGCTCAGCAAACCCACCTTTGGTGTTCAGGATAGCAGTGGGACAGGTTATTTCATGTAATGTTGGACTTTCCAAGCAGACACAAGACCCAGGACTGTGGTCTCCATGAATTTAAGAACTTTTTCTTGCTACTCCACGTGCCAGTGCAGCCCCTGTCTGGGATTACCCTGTCTGTGGGTGACCCATGTGGGACATGGATGAGACCAGACTGTTAAGAAGCACCTGCAGAAACCAAGCTCAAGTGCTTAAGTATTCACCAGTGCTTCACTAATGACTCGTAAAGTTTCTAAATATTTCAGTATAGGGCTTTTATATGGAAACCAGTTTTCAAGAGAACATATCCTTATTTTTGCCAGATTCATATCCATTAACATTTTCATGGTCACAACTTGGACACAAAAAGTAGCAAAGGGCCACTTTTCTCTGATCTTAATACATGAATCTCTTTGCTATTATCTGAAGGTGTAACGATTGAAAAACCTTGTACAAAGGTAAAATCATTCTTTTTATCTTCTGGAGATTTACAGTAGCAATAAAAACAAATAATGGTCTTCAAGCAGCAGTGCTGGAGGTGAGGCTGCAAAACCCACAGTGTGGGTGAAGAACAGGAGCTTTATGAATTTTGTCACTGGCATGTGGTTTAACAAGTAGCTACAAGATACAAGGCTTGAAAAATGGATTAAGGTTAGGCTGGGGCACATTAACAGACCACTGCTTTGTAATCACAGGGACCTGGCAACACCTTTGTTTTGGTTGAAGAGACTCAAGTTTTTTCACAGCAGATTACAGGATAGACTTGAACCTGCTCAGCTGAGACAGAATTGGCAGGGAGGCACCCCCACCTGAGGGAGATCAGTTGTCATGCTCTGACCTTTTCTGTGACTTACAGACATATCTCTACTGAAAGTCATTTCACTCAGAGATTATCCTCTTAAATTGCTGGGGTATGTCACCCTTCTGACACATCCCACAACGAGCTGCAATTCCTTATGCTTAAAATAGGGTGGCATCTTTTGGAATGGGAAAAACTTCCTTGAAAGGGAAGAGCACACCAGCCAGGTGTCCCTTACCAGGAAGCTGAGGAAAGCACCTCCCAAAGGCTGAGGAAAACAACTTATTTCTTCTCCTGTTTGCAGGAAAGGGAATTAAGCTTGAGGCTGAAGTTCTCCCCTTTACAAGAGATAAGCTTCAGAGTCCATTCAGTTTGACATGTGTATTACTTTTATTAACATTTTGGTGATATGAGTACTCAGACATTATAAAACAAGTTTCCACATCTCCTTTTGTATAGCAGAGCTGATGTGGAAGCTTTAAATAGCTACACTAACAACCAAAATTAATGACAAAGAAGTAATGTCCAGCCCTCAGAACCTTCCATGCATCCTTTATCTACCCACGAGTTTCTTAAGTATGTAATTATATGAAGATTCTGAAGCCATTTTCAGCAATTTATAATTACCTGGATATATGCAGTATGTTTACTTGACATGAGCATTGGATCAACTACCAAGAATCAGATCCTCAGATCTAACAAGAAATCAATGAAGCATAAATACCTATATTAAAAATTAGAGTATGCTTGTGTAAATTTATCTAGTGATTCTGTGAAATACCTTGGATTGCTTTCTATATAAACTAAACTAATGGGAAAAAAAAGGAGATACACAACCCAAATTTACTAATTTTTTTTTCTCAATGGTAAACAAACAATAAACTTGCCCTTGAATTGAGAAGAGTTGTGTAATGAGTTAATAAAAACCTTGCTAGAGGCATGATAGCTCCTTATCTGTCCTTAAAAGACCTCTGCTCCAGCCAGAAGCAGGAGAGAAGACTGCCATTCTTATGCCAGGAAACCTCAGATAACTTGAAAATTCTAGAAATTCTGTTCAAAAAGCAGTTAGGAGTACTCATGCAAAGATTAGTAAAGAAATCATATGGAACTAAATATGTTCCTTGAGAAGAATCCTGCTGACTTCACTCCTGTATCTTCTGAATTGCTTTGGATTGTATTAGACCAGACATCAGGTACCTTTCAACAAAATATGGTGCCACAGTAAAATACTTTTTGGAAATACTCGATTGCTAAGTGTTTTTCATCCCTTTTGATTAATTAAAACCAAATGTCTTTCTATGAAGGGTATTTTAAAATCATTACCAAGATCAGCTGTGCTGCTAGTAGAACAGGAAACCCTCCCCAAGAACAAAACATCCATGGTTAGTAACTATGATTTTAGTAAGCATGACTTTACAAAGCATCTTTAATCTCATTTCCTTACTTTTGATCACCTGGTTATTTAGAAGGCATGTGGTTCTCCACATAAGGCCCCTGTCCATCAGGTTTAACAGGATGATCTCTCACTCAGATGTTTACAAATCTGATGGAGATGTGCACCTATGGGATCCTGTGAGGGGGCTCTCAGAGAGACCCAAACATTTCCAGGCAGAGATGCAATTGCCATCACACAAATGCACCCTCACAGTCCCTGCCTCAAGCAGCTTAGCACAGTTATAATTTTAATTGTTACAGTAGGATTGGAGGGCATAACTAAGGCTCTTCCTGTGAGTCCCTTGCCTTCTGCACTGGCCAAGACCTGGAATTTCCCTGCTGATTTCGTGCAGATGACCTGGGAGCCATCACCACACACTCAGGGCTGCTGCGTGACTTAACTCGCACAAAGGCTGATGATCAGTGAGAAAACCTGGAGTGCTGCAGCCCTGGGTTTTAACAGCAGGGAAAGGAAGCACAGGAGCCCGCCCTGGCACTTGGGCTGTGTGTGCTCTCTCTAAACCATGTCACAGAATCTTCAAATGCAAGCATTACCGTGGGCTACAAGAGCCCTTTCTACAGTATGGCAACAAACGATGACAGCGCTAGAGGAGGTGCCTTAGCCGCCCTTACTGACACACTGGGGCTGGTAGGGGCCTGCTGCAACTTAAAGTCATGCAGGAGTTAAAGTGCAACTTCTTCTAGCGAAAAAATTCCATCCAAAGGACTCACTGTTAAAGAGCTAATACTATTTTTCATAGTTCTGCAGTGAGCTGAAGGATACAACACTGACGGTTGATTTGCCTTTAAACATGCATTCTAGTGAGTTTAAAATTTAAACATGAAACTTTATTTGAGAAAGGATAATGCCAAATATAGAGGAGAATTTCTTATATCAAAGTTCAAAAACAAATGCTTTACTTTTAAGCACAAACAAACAAAATGCTGAAGCACAGATGTATCCACACCAAAAAAAAACCAAAACCAAACCAACCCAACCCAAATCCACAAAACCACACACACTCCCCAAAAAAGAAAAAGAGCCCAGTTTCCTTTCTCTTCTCTAGAACTGAGCTGGTTGAAAATTTATTTCACCCCAACTATCTGCAAGGCAGCCGAGCAGCTCTCCTTTAAGGAATGCAATGACAGCACAGCCCTGCTCTAGCATGGGTTTGGCAAAAAAGAGCACAGGATGACATCTGATGCCCAACATTGGAACTTTAAGACACAGTCAGATAGATGGCTATGATTTTCACTGCCAGAACTAAACTTTATTTCCATGTGTATTACATACTGGTACTTGATCCATGTACATTAAAATTACTTTAACAGAGGATTTAAGTGAGGAATACTTATTCTTCACTAAACAAGAAGGAATGTAAAAACCTATAAGAAAAGAACTGTTTAAGCTTTGTTTTGATTTTGGCAAACCAGCTACATACTCTTCTGATCTCTCCTCAGATCTTTCAAAGGACCAAAAAAATGTCTTTTTTTTAATAATCATGTAGCTGAAGAAAAAAAAAATAAGTCTTACAAAACCCATTTCTTATGCTAAATATGGTTACAAATCAGAGTATTAAACATAAAATTCCCAATTCCTATTTTTAGATACAAATACTGTATTATATTATGAAATGGGGATAAATAAAATATATCAATGACTACAAATCCAATAATTTAAAACAAACAAACATGCTGTTTGCTTTCATGTGGAAGAATTAGGATATTGTATGGTTCAAGCACTGCAGTAATTTCTGTGAGCTTCATGATGCCCAGAATGCCAAAGAATGCCAAACACAAAGAGACAAGTGTTCAGGTCTGAATAGCACCAGGTGGGGTTTTGTTTCCCCCTTTTGAAGTTATTAACATTTAATAAAATGAGTGCTGTTACAACTTTCTGAAAGTGACACGCACAAGTAAATTTGCTTTGAGTTTCCAACCAATAAGCTGAAAAGTTTTAGACAATACTGAACAATTATAATGTATTTCATGATACACATGAAAACAGCACTTCCACAGTATATCCTCAGTTCTCAAGTACAAAAATATCAGTTATGGATAGTCAATAGTTATCAAAATTTTTATTAGTACAGAATGAAATCAGCATTTACTTTATTGTTTTTTAAACCATACATCATAAAATTCCCTAGTACACATGTAGAGGAGTGAAATAGGCTCTGTACTATTTACCTGCTACTGATCCTAAGTCCAAATTCAAAATCTTTCCTGGCCAAAACCAAACAATATAATAGCTAAGGGAAGGCAGTTCCTCAGTGTGAAAGGTCAGCATTTAGAGTTTTACTAAAACACTATTCTTGAAACAATACGTCACTTAAATGTATAATTACATACACTACAAGTGAAAAACAGGTTTTATTAACAAGAACTATTGAGACTGGGCATAAACGTCTTAACTATAAACCCTGGAAATATTATGGATGCTTTGATGTGGCCGTTTTTGGTGAGAGAGTAAGAACAATGAAGTATGGCTTTTCAATCTTCCTTTAAAAGCACATTTTATAAAATTTTGTAGGCTTAAATTATTTTAGGCTTTAACATTTTCCAGTAACATCATCTACTAATTAGAAGTATTAATTACATCAGTATACTAAGCAAGTGGCTGATAGTTGCTCGCCAGCAGAACAGAAACTGTTTGCTTTTGCTGTTTTTTGTTTTTAAGGGAGGTTCTTTTCTATTGAGAGCCATCCTACAGTACTATCAAATATTTCAGAGGTTACTATGTAGCTTCTCAAATAAAATCCTCAACAGCTTCATTTTCCAGCAGATACTCATATCAAGCATATGCAGAGAGCAAATACAATCAAGTGCAAACAGTTCAAAAGTAACTCTCAAACACACTGATTTACAGTTACCCTCTGCAAAAAAAAGCCCCTCCTCACCCCAAACAGATGGGGTGAGAAGGGGAAACAGGTCTGCCATTCATGTAGGAGTTTGGCTAGCATAGTTTTATTAAAGTTGTTAACAAAAATAGTTAAACATTTTTACAATTTAACATCCAGTCTGACAAAAGGCAAATCAATGAAAAAAATACAAAAAAGTAAAAAAGTGCACTACCCAGTCCAGTATTTTGCTTTAAATTCATGTCACTTACAGTATATGAAAAATAAATCCAGAAGTGTAATTACTTTAAAATACACCGCTTCCGTATCTCAGTATTTTACACATATATTCTATAGTGGAAGAGGAGATCTCTTAAAAACTTTAGTCTTAAAATATTGAGGTGCATATACCAAGTGGGTTAGACTTGGCCAATTAAGTTGCAGTAGAGAATCCTTTCAAATTTGGCATTTCACTTACATACCTTACTGTGCCAGCAAGGTCTGTAATACCTAAACCTTCTAGTAAGAACAGTAATTTTGTTTAATGCAGTTTTACTAATACAGACAACTACAAGAAATGGTGAGGTCAGCAACTCTACGGGATCTTAAGGAGATACGAGTCCTGATTTAGTTGTCAAATGGAACAATGTCACAACAAACTTTTAAGGCCATGTTTTATTTGCTGATTAATGGACAAAAGGCAATGGATTCCCCCCCACTAAAATATTTTCTTGAAAGTCTGTGCTCATAAAAATCATGAAAAGTTGGAAAGACTTAATTATTGAAACTTTAAATATATTTTACACAATCTTGTTTGTACAAAAATACAAGTTAAATATAAACATAAAGCAATCATGATAATTTCATGTAAATCCATTTTGTGATATTCTGTTATATATAAAAAAGTTTCTCAGCGCTTTCTCATTTGTGAAAAGATCAATACCAGATTGAATCACTACTGGCAAAGGGCCCTAAAAAGCACACTTTAGCATTAAATATGTTTTACAAGGTAAGTACCATTTCCTGATTTCATCTTCTAAAGACCGGCAAAAGATAGGGCAGTATGTCCATAAACCAACAAATAATTTGGCTACAATGTCATCAAACACAAACACACAAATCTGTACAATAAACCAGTAGCTATGCAGTACGAACTAGTTACACACACATACACAGACATGGAATGGAACTTAGTGAGATGCCGTTTGTAATTCACTGCTCTTCAGCCTGGCATTTTGTCTCACTTCATCAAATGAATATGACTTCGTTACCTTTCCATTCTTAAATACTGTGTGAAGCAGATCCTGCAAGAAACACCACTGTTTTAGCAAGAGTGATTTGGCAAACACAGTTTACACAAACTCAAAAGCAAGCACACAACTCCAGCCTGGTAAGGCTGGAACTTTAGACTGCTGAGCTACAAATCTTTACAGATTCTTCTGACCACTTTCACTAAAGGTTGCACAGAACAAAGGGCTTGGGGCATCCTGTGCACAGACAGCAGCTTTGTGCTTACTAGTCCCCTTGAGTGTGGTATCTGCACCTGGCCAAAGGTAAATACATGCTAAATACACTGCTAGTGCAGTTTGTAAGAAAGGTGACATGCAACCAGTCAAATGCAATTCAATTAGAGAGGTTTAAATTAAGTATGTTTTTTCTCTAGGACAAAAAATATCCTTCTTCACTGTACCCTTTACTTATATATTTTGTACAACAGCGTATCAGGAAGGGCTTGCACGCAGCACACTGGAAAGGCAATACACACAGCTGGCAACAAAAGTCATCACAGCAGCAACACTGAGCAATCCCTGCACTTGGTGGCTTTAGAGAAATGGGCCCACAGAAGGGTACATTTCCCTGTCACCTCCAGGGAGCCCCAGAACTGGTACCATACCAATGATCCTCTCTAATTTCCTGGGACTAAAAAAATTTTAATGAATAATTTCACCTGACAAAAATGATGGGACAACATATTGCCTAATTTCAGAGCCTTAGCTTGTAGTTTGTATTGAAGAGATTTCTCACCATTAGGTCCTTTCCCCTCTACAGATATAGGAATGTTCATCATTAACACACATACATGAATATATGCACAGAAGAAAGTTTCAAATTCATATAAGATCTTTGTGTCCAGAGCAGAATATTTTCAGTGTGTGTAACTCAGTTTTTTCTCATCTTGAAATTTCTCAGAGATCTAAGTTTTATGCTTACTATTATGTAACAGTGTGCCTAGTAGTATCTCTCTGCCTAGTAGCACAAAAAAAAGCTCATGTATACCAGAAAACTTTCAACTTCTAAAAGCAGAAGTGCAATTTGACAACTTATTTTCAGTCCTCTTAACTTGGGAGGTTACTTAACATGCAGTTTAATGATTCATTGTTGGATGCTGAAACACAAGACATATCAAATTGAAAGCCTGAGATTAGCATAAAGTTTGTGCTTATTTCACAGAAATAACATTCCATTTTGCAATTGTAAAGAATTCACAGGGAAACTGAATTCCTGGTTTAAATTTACATCTTTAAAAACTGTGGAACTAACTACTCTGTGTATAGAGTATTAACTCTTGAAGGAACTATTTAAAAAAAATCTCGGTGGGAAATATAAACACATTTTAATTACAGCTGTCCCTGTTCCACCTCTGGCTAGCGTCGCTACTCAAATTGTGCACTATAGGCCAAACAAAACTACCTGGCCAGTATATATTCTGCAACACTGAGACTAATTTTGGGGAAAAGCTATAATGTTCTCATGTTTCTGAAGACAAACAAAAGACAAAGATCTGTAATTGTAAAGCCTGAACATTCTACTGTCATTCTAACATTCTGCTGTTACTGAATCTGTTACTGAGGTAATTTTTGAGGTAGTAAGAGAGGAGTGGAACAAAATGACAGATCAGAAATTAATTCTGAAATTAAGTTATAACCTGTTTTTTCTCAGTCTGTTTTTGCATGAAGAATGATGCAATAGATTTTGAAAATTCATACCTGTCCATACTCCTCAAGATCTCCCTTGCCTTCCTCAAGTGTCACATACTCTCCAGCAGGTGTCCTGTGCAACGAGAGTCGTCCTTTCTTTGACCTCTTGTTGGGATCGGCTACAGGATCTTTAAAGACATTTACCTAAAATGAAGAGGATTTTTTTAGGAGGAAATGGCTTTGTGGGACCTAATGCAGATGGTGGTAACATAACAAGAAATGTCAAGCAGGTTTTCAAGTGGGGAGGCCTCTACTGAGAGGAGAGTGGTAGAAGTTGTGCAGAGACATACCCCAAGGCCGTTGGTCACCACATAACTACATTTGAAGGAACAGTTTAAGAGGTCTCTGGTTAGTTTCTGCAACAAAGCTCCACCAGATCCAAAGGCAATATTCTCAATACTCCATTTATTCTTCTTCATTCCCTCCACGATCTAATAAGAAAAAGAAAATTATGATGAAGCACACTTTTAGGCCATGCCATTTTCCCATAAAAATATTATACTACTTAAACAAGATGCTTTTACAGACAATTAAGCCAACTAACATTCAGTTTCCAGGAGATGTACATAATAATTTGGTCAATACTTAGCACACTTTGCATTTTTATTTACAGTTCCAGAGTGGAACAGGAAAGCTTTTGCTGTAATAAAATTAGCATGCCAGCACATATACTTCCCAAACTAAGGTGGCACAATAATGCAATGCTCAGAGAAACAGAGCTTTAAAGAAAATAAGACTTCATGTGACTATTTCAGAGCCTTCCAACTTCTCGGAATTATGGAAAGACCTGGAAGCAGAGCCTGTATCCTGAAACAATGCAGTCATCCTGCTCAACTCCAGAAAGCTTTTACCCTCTCTGATCAATGACTTGAACAGAACAATTCTCTTGAAAATCACGTTGTCTAGAGTAAGATCAGAAAGTTCAGAGATGGGAAATGAAAATAAATAAAACAGCTCAAAGAGTTTGCTTTGCCACCTTCTCCAGCAGGTACAGATCAATGTGAACTGTGCTGCTAGCAACAGTCAAGGTAAAGGTTACCCTATCATTTCTCTCCACCCTCATTCTACCCAGCCAAATGGGACATCCTCTAGCTTGGAGTAATGGGTGCTCATTTAGTCATGCTCATAAAGGGACAAGATTTGTTTCCCTGACCTGTTACTCTTATGACAGCCTGAAAAAACGGTTTTAGCCCAGGAACAGGAGTTCAAATTCTCTTCTCCTAACATTTTACTATCAAAAGTAGGTGAGAAAACCAGAGTGGGTGAGATAGCAAAACACCATCCCATCCAGAAAAACAGAAAGGTGAGAAGCAGAATGGAAGAACATAATCCATGGGGAACAGTGCAGAGTTTCAAAAATCAGCATAGTCAGAAATCTGGTAATATTTTGGGTAATCTTAGCATCCTGCATCAAGAAGAAATACCAGAGTAACACTGTATGGGACTGTTTCAGGAGCTACTGGTGCCAAGCTGCTTTTTTAAGAGGGCAGGGGAAAAAAAAGTGAAAAAAACAATTCCAATTTCAGACTGTGACAAAGTGTAAGGAAAAGAGTACACTGGTATTTTGTTTATGCACTTAGTCACATGCAGATTGCATTCACAGATACTCTCAGTCTGAATGCCTGGCAGAGGCCAGTCAACAGGACATGTGGACAGCAGAGTCACAACCTTCTGAGGGCACGCTTGGAACACCTTCCCACTACACTTCTGTCAGAGATTTCCCCACAACAAATCTTATCAGTCAGTTTCCATCATTCCAGTAGTACCAATTTACTCAGCCTCACTTGGCAAGCCAAGCAAAACAAATCTCTAGCTCTGCCACCACTTCCATTTATGAGAACCATTTGAAAGCTTTATATCCTGAAAAAATGCCCTCTTAAATATGTGACAATCCTGTGGATTTTAGCAGTAGACATCATACCCTCTCAGTGACCGAGAGCAAAAGGAATCTTTATTTTCAGGTGATTAGACTCTCCTGGAAGCAGTTAAAATAGGACTTGGGGAAGATAAATTATTGAAATTAAACAAAGGAAGGGTAAGAAATGGTATTTTGTATACCTTCTACCTGAGAACAAGGCACAGTGGTGCCATAAGAAATGGGTTTTAACTGGGCCTGGATATGGACTCTACTTATCTGTGCTGTCTTTTAAAGAGGCAAATACAGGTAAGCTCCACCTAGCCTCTGGTTCTGTCCAGACCTTGGGCAAGCCTGAAGCTATGTGAACTGCTGGCCAGGCCTGAGCCAAAGTGTTCTGTATCACCTCACTGTGCAGCTGCAAAGGCCAGGTCTGACACTGAACTCCCTTGAACACGGTCTGCAAGATACAACTCCTTGGTATAAACAACATCCTTACACCAAGGCAGGTGCTGCTGAGGCTTCATGTTCATTGATACCTCCAGGTTAACAGATGTTAGTGCAAGTACAGCATAGCTGGGCCATGGCTGTTTAACCCTCCTGCCAGGGTGAAAAGAAATGTGAACCCCCTTTCAGCTTGTGCTCCTGCTCTCATTTACAGAAGGTTTCTTCATCTCATGCTACAGGCACAACTCCTCACTTACCTTGGGTGACGAACTGGCTTCTAGCTTTCCACTCTCTCAAAGGATTTCTGATCTTTGTCTGATGAGGAGGGGAAGGGAAATCCAGACTAAGCTGGAAGACAGCTCTGACTGTACCAGTCACCCACAGCCAAGGCCCAGACACTATTACTTCCTTAGGTGTGGAGGAGAGATGGCAAACAGCAGTAGTAATAGGGAAGAAGAAAAGGGGGAGATCTGAAACAACTGAAGCCTTCCCCAAAGGAAAACAACACAGAACAATTTTTTGTTTCACACTTTCAAACCTATACAGGAAGAACAACTCAGGTGTCAAGGTTTTGACCAGCTTCCTCTGACCATTACGAGCATGATTAATACATGAACTGTGACTCCAGATTAGAGGATTTTTTGTATAAAAAATTTCAAGACATCTGGAAATTGAATGTTCAAAGAAAATCCTTTGAAAGTGTAGTATACTGTGGAGTTAGCAGATTGGAATGATTTTTAAAAGTGAAAATGCAAAGAAAGTCAAAAAAGTTTACTTACCTGTTCTACCAGCATCCCCTATTAAAACAAAGAATTTTAAAATCCAGTTTATACTCTGAGTTGTTTTCTATATTGTTGTTTCAGCTACTTGGATAGCTAAATGAGACTATTGGTCATTACCCATTCTAGATTTTCCTGCTGTACCCATTACCTTTCATGTGATGTGTAACAATAAATCATGCCTAGAATTGCAAGCTGATACAGAGTATTTGGAATAAACTTCTTTCACGGGCTACAAGAGTGGGGAAAAAATATGACCACAGTGATATATTTGTATTTGTTTATATAAACTTTCATTTGGAAAAGAATGAATCATACTTCAGGTTTTGGTGGGTTGTTTTATTTTGGGTTTTGGTTGTTGTTTTAAGGGTTTTTTAATGTTATGCTATTATCAATCTTCTAAAAATCAGCATGGTAAAACCTGGGGTTTGCTGACATAAAAGGATGAAGAGATTCATGATATTTAAATAAAACTAAAATTAGGTTGCAAAATCATGGTAATTTTTCTTCAACATAATTTGCTGCTGTCAAATGAGAAACGTCACTTTCCTTCCTGCCCATTTCTCCCAGCTCAAAACAACAGTTTGTTTTCTTCTGTATAGTGCTGGCAAGTAATAGCCCCTTTTTAGGGTATAATTTAATTCACTGAACCCCAAAATTGATCCCTTTTGGCAGAGTTAGTTTGCTGCTACATGTGTGGTCCAAATTTTTTTAACTACTAGCAGTTCAATGATCAAAGCTGACATGAGGCACAGCAAGATTAGAGTCAGGAAAGAATAAGAAGGAGCCACTGGGCAGCAGGGCTCTGCCTGCTCTGTATGTCTTGGGGAACTGGATCTTCTGCTCTCTTCTCTTACTTGTTACAGGTAGACGTCTCAATCAATTACAGCTTCATAAGGAAAATATACAAACAGGCAGATCACCTGAACAAAGAATTGCTCATTCTGCCTCTCATCCTCTCCCATTAGCTGCTGCAATTGTTTTACTGCTCTACTTAGAACTTGGAGAGCAGAGCGTTTTTCACTTTGGTGCAAAGATTTTTAAATACTTGCTTTAATATTTTAACTAGAATTGATGCTATAAGACGTCCTTGAATTTTGTCCAGTATAACTCAGAAGAAGCAACCAGAGATCCTTACCAGAAACAATAGTCCAGTTTTTGTCCTCTCACAACTCATGAAAATCTCAACCATAACATACTTGCCTAATACAGGCATCAGTCCTGTTAGATCATTGTTCAGAACAAGAAGAAATATTTTTTTTTTCTGTGTGGGTTTTGTTTTCTTAAACAGAGTGTCTTCCTCTGCTATCTTATCAGAAGATTTCTTTCCAGCTATTAACCTCTCATGCTTGTGTTCTGTTAAGCATATTAGCATAGCTGTATATTCTCAAAAAGCCACACAGGACAAAAAAATAAAATAGAATTTACTTTAAATGCCATTGGAGGGGGGAAAGAAACTGCAGTGCCTGACTGCACAACAGTCTATCAGATTACAATCTCAGTATTAACTGCTCTCTAGGGATCTGAGTGACAAATCTGAGTTCTGTCATTGATGTTCACATTAGGTGCCCATGTTAGACATGCAGATAGCTTCAGACTAACTAAAACCCAAAACCGATACCTCCCTTGCTCATAATTTTGAGAAGCAGCAAAAGTCAGCCTTGTTGAGAAGAATCTAAGGATGTGTCAGTCTAGAAAGCCAAGGCAAGTGTCAATAAACTCAAGAAAAATTAATTTTAACTTTATTCAACTTCTTTCTCGTTGTGAACTCTTAATACAGCTGAAGATGACAGATTCAGGACAAACCTGACAAAGTCAAGTCCTCTTCCTCTTACATGCCCTTCATCATCTGTAGTTACTGCAGCCTATACCTTTATAACCATATTGTATTACACAGTATCTACCTCTAGTCAACAGTAGTGAATATATGGCAAGCATGCAGAATCTACTAAATAATCAATTTATGTCTCAGTAAAATTGCAATTTTGACTTGTACTATAGCCTAATATACACTTATTTTCTGGCTTTTCAATTAATCCTTATTTCACTAGTTGCTCAACCAAGGAACTTACTTTCCTTATGCTAGATTTTAAAAAGTCTCCTTCAAAACTACACCTTCAAGCAGACTTCAGATGGTCCATAACTCATGAGCCAAACCAGTTAATTATTACTATTGCTGCAGCACAGTGATCACGCAGCGTGCCTCAGACATCAGTGAAAGGACTAAACTGCCAGATTTTGATCTCAATTAGATTTGACAAGCATGATGAAAGCAAACAAAAGGAGAGACAGTGGAAAGAGAAGGGTTACAACAGGGGGATTAGAAGATGCCTTTTAGGGTTTTTTTAATGCATCTTAATAATTTCCTGTGGAGTTTTAATGAATTTGTTTCATGCATTATGATATCACTTCCAGTGTCGGAATGAAGGGCAGGGGTGGGGTTGGCAGCCTCTGCTGCAACATCTGACTAGTTAGTTGTAATAAGAGTCCAGATTAAATATCAACCTTGCCAGTGTCACCCTGACACATGAATAGGATCTCCTACCTCTTGCAACGTGTTGATATCCACACCATCCCCTTGAATAACTCTGAGATACGGTGGCAACAACTTATAGCCTTTTGAATTCTCTGTAATGGGAAACTTCTTCCCCAAGATCTCCAAGACCTATAAAAAGGGAAAGACAGTTCAAAATTAAAATTAAAACCTGCCATTCCAATAAAGAGACAATTTCCACATTTGAGTCATGCTTTTTCTAAAAAATTAAAATAAATCCATAAATATACCCACATAATCAGGCTCTAAATCTATCCACACAAAAAAAGCATGCCAGTCACTGTGGTGGAAGCCCTTAAAGCAATCACAGACAGTAAGGTCTCTAAGAACTTGCACCCGAGAGCTAATCAGAACCATGCCTCTACCCTTTCTCCCTTTGCTTGCTGTGACTTTTTGTTATTAAATGGGTCAGCTGAAGATCCTGCTCTTCTTTTGACCTCCCCTAAGATGGCAGATGAGGCTTTCAGTTTTTTATGATTTTGTGCTAGGAGTTCAGCTAGGAGTTTTTCTCATCAGCTCTGACAAAGGTCATTCAGAGTTCCTATTTGTGATATGCCACTTATCCCAAAGGAAAAAAGTTTTAAAGCTGTATAGATCTGATTTGATGGAGTACCAATGCAACTAACATTGCCCCCTACCTTCTTACTTCAACAGTGCTGACTGTTACTCAAATACAGAGGTATCGACAGCTTTTATTATCAAACTGCAACAAGCAGAAGCATTTTTCAACATGGAGTCAGTGCCACTGACTTAAATGCATCTTATATAAGAGAAAAGAGTTACACATATATTTGTAGCACAAAATAGCAAATTACATTAACATGGGATGACAAGATACTTAAACTTAGCAGTAAGAATTGTTACTGGCCTGGCATCTACTAGCACTCGTTTCCCATTGCATTTGTTAAGTGACAAAAGTTCCTCTTTATAAAAACATTCCAACATCATTACATCAGCAAAACTGGTAACTTTTAAAAGCTTAAAGAACCATCTGTAAGAACAGGACTGATGAAAAATACAAAACTATTTGGATTGCAAAAGAGTTTCCATATCTATACTGAGGTGAAGTAAACATTTACATTTTTCATACGTCCAAATTAGCTAGCATCAAATATATACAACGCATATCAAGACAGAGCATTATATGTTTGCTAGCCTGTCGTTACAAAACAAACAATTGCCCTCCCAATCTTGTATACAAATGGCTTCAAGATAGAATTACCTTTAGAACAGTGTCAAGGGGATTCCCAGAATCTGGTCTAATAATAAGCGGCGCCTCTGGACTTCGGGCTTCAATTATATGCCTTAGGTCATCACCCCATATTTTTTCACAAGCATTGTAAATGTCATAGCTGTCACTAACCACAGATACAGGCACTGAAGAAAACTGTGTTACTATGTGTTCAAAAGCATCTTTTTCATGATCTTTCCCCCAAGCTGTTATGGTACTGCAAAGGCAATTGAAAAATTCATATTAGAATTGCATTTACATGTCATTCTGTATTTCCTACCAGCAACAGTTCAAGACAACATAAGCAGTATGATTACACATGATTATGTGCTTATCAACTCTGTGTTGCGTGGATTATAAATACACTATATACTAAATAAACAGACTTAATTCAGACAGTTAGGGAACTACTGATGCAAGAACAAAACATCTGCTCTGACAACTTCATGCTACAAAATGGAAAAATTGGAAACGAAGCACCTCACCATGTGTTAGAAAAATCTAAGGAAGAAAACAGAATTTATTTTCTAGATTAATAGTGATAAAAACCCGAATATTGTCACTTATACAGACATTCTTCCAGAGGAACCTCAGAACATTACCCTAGGTACAAGGTCACAGGCAAGCACATAAACCAGAGTTGCTGAGAGCAGTAGTAAGTTACTGAATGCAGTTGGATCTGCAGTTGCTGCTCAGACCAGCTGACATAAGTGACTTTAGTAACTTGTGTGCAAAGACCTAAAAATGCTCCCATGCACAGCATAAGAGTCAGTGGGCATTGAATTTTTACCTTAAAATTCCAGCTGTGTGGAATTTTATCTGCTGTGTGGACAAGTGCCAGATGATGGTAGCAGGGAGACAAACAAACTTTATTTCAAAGGGGTTGGTGCAGTCTCAGAAGAGCCCGGCTGACATGCCAGGGGCAAGTACCATGCTCACATCACCACCTTGTATGGGAGGTTGTGGAACAGTAGAACAGTTCTGTAAAAACCTGGGTCTCTTGTATGAGACCCGTTTTGTGTATTAACACTAAAATTAACATTTTGTGTATTAACTCGGAAAGAGCGACTGCAGTCTGCATTTGGTACTGCAAACCAAAGAGGGCAGTTTAAGCTCTCTACTCTAATTCCTCCACCTCAATATGCTGAGCAAATTTATCTTGACTCCATGTGTTTCCTTTTGCTTTCATTACAAAAAACTTTATAATAGTTTTGGTCATCAGAAGTTTCAGACAAAAACTGTCCTGTCTATTGGTCAAGCAGGAGTTCTAGAACAGCACTACAGCAATGGTAAGGAAAGCCCTGTGAAGCCGTGCTCCTTTAAGGACAACCACTACTCTGCAAGGGCTATTCACGTAAGACTTTCCATTATATGTCTTGCAATCCCAAGTGAATACTACTTAAAATCAATACTAAATATTTAACTGGGTTTTGTGCTCAATATGAAACACACGACCTCATTTCAGTATGTAGACAAGCAACTGAAATTCAAGGATTTGCATTCACTCCCAACCTTGTACAGGACATGGATTTGAAAAAAATTAAGAGTGCTCTCTCTCAAATGCCTGAGATCAGTTTCCTTACTCTTAAAAACTCATTCACCATTCTTAGTGATACAGCAAGGATTTACCATTACTAGTTATACTGATGGGAAGCTTGAGTGCAACTGCCTCTTCTGGAGGGAGAACATGAACTGTGAGAGTCCAGAACCACAACTCACAGAGTTTGTCAATTTATGATTTTATATTTAAAACAAAATTTGAAATTCATAATGCGAATCCTCAATATCTATAGACAATAAGCCTTCAAGCTTATTCTAAAAAGACACTGATAAGAAGGTCATAATTAAAAACATTTAAAATACATTTATAACTAAGAACAACCATGCTACTTATGCTGCTTATGTGCCCCTGGAACATACAAAGGCATCAGTACAGAACTGCAGCTTCAGCAGCTGTATCAGTCATGGCTAATACCATATAGTATATTTCTGAATAAAGATGGGTAAGAAAATAATTACATTTTGTTAAGCTGTCTTTAGAAAGGCTTGGACTAGTATCTTACCTGTGTTCAGCAGCTGGAACAGAATATCCTGGAACTGGATCTTTTGTACCATAGTACTTTTTAATTAATGCAATTCCTGCTACAGTGTCTGTTCCTTTGAGTTCACCAAATGAGCTGAAGCTCCTATTCCTGCAGTCTGAAGAAGATGAAACTTTCAGTTTCTATGCCAAATACAGAAACCTAAGTCCAGTCACCACCTAGCACTAGTTTGTAACAGCAAGGCTCTGACTCAATTCCTACTCGACCAATATTCTCTTCATTCACCTACATTGGGAAGTCAGACAAAACTTCTCCCAGTCTAGTGCTCAGAGTTCAGATATTGTACCCCTATCCCAGACCTCACCCTCCACTCTTACTCCAAACACAGTGCTCTCGGCATTCACTGCTTCAGAGCAGAACAGGGCCACAGAGGTTAACAGACACATGCTACAACTCTTCATAGACAGGAATAATCAGACTTTTCAAGCTGTTTGACAAGCAGTATTACCTCTTGTGAAGAAACTCCTCTGTAGCCAAAGTCATGCAGTTTATATTCCAGTCCTTCCAAGCTGCCAGAAGTCTCCAGCAAATATTTGGCCAAAATCTTTTTCTGCTCTCTAGAGTTTGTAGCCACTGTGATTGGGTACCATGACTGCACAAGAATAGTCTAAAACAAAATCCATGACAATATTAGATGCATATTTGTTTAGTGCTTGACAATGCTACTTGGCATTTAATCAGGCACAAAAAGGTCTATTTATTTTCCTTCCCTGCTCAGAAAGTACTGATGCCTCCAACAGTTTGCTTTAGGGCTTAAGCCTAAAAAGCCTAATTAGCTTTTATATGGTAGGCAAGGCATTGACCTCCTCAGGAGTTATCACTAGCAAACTACTGACACACAGTTAACCCCATTCTCCTTTCTTACAGATATAAATACTGCTGTGAACTTCCTGTAGAATTATTATGATCTCTTGACAGGTGGGGGAAAAAGGTCTGTGTAAGACGACTACAGAAAAGAAATAAAGCAGAAAATGAAAGTTGCCAGAGACTTCCCTTAAAGCAATATAGGATTCAACCTTTAATTTAAATGCATTAATATTTGCTTAGAAAAAACATGTTAAATTTCCAAAACTTACCTCAATCCAATTTGTGAGCCAGTAGCACTCTGGATCTGTGTTTTCTACTGTGAAAAGAACATTTCCTCTGGGAATTACAGAGCCCTCAGGAACAGCCTTTATTTCTATGGGAAGATGGCCATCATATTTCTGTGTAAGAAACAGTAATATCGATAGACAACAGGAAAGATTAGGACCTACTGCTCTTTTATTTAACTGCAATGGATAAAAGTCAGGCTATGAGTAAATAAAAGCTTTCTTCTTAATTTCTTTCAACTCTAAAAATAAACTCACCAGTCCAAATAAATGAAAAAATCCTTATTTATCCAAATAGGACAAAAATCCTGTAACTTAAAAGCCAGTCTCCTTATCAAAACACATGATGGTTAACAGTAATATTCCTTGGGCGAATTGAGCCAGGAAAGCTTAAGCATTCCATAAAAATACAAAAGTTCTACCCACAGAACAAGAAATAATTACTACACATTTTCTTCAATGTTTTCACATGCAGTAAGCTAAGAAAAGTTTAGCTATTATCCAGACCTTTAAAAAATGCACTAGTTTTGCTTAGTATAGATTTGTGCTTTGTTCATTTACTACAGCAGGATCCATTTAATAACTATTTTAGAGAATATTTTCATCTCAATTACTCGCTAACCACGAAGTCTCCTATTGGAATGTCACTCTTTTGTCAGTCTTTTATCCCCAAAGGACTAAACATTGTGTGAAATATGCCTTTTGAAAAAGAGTAACTTGCAAATAGCAACTCCAGAAGAGTAATTATAACTTTCTGAAAGAGCTCTGCAAGCTGTACTGGCAATACTGAAAATGTTTTGGATGATAATATATTTTGACAGAAAGCTTCCCATGAGATAAAGGCAACAAAAATTGCATCAATTCAGAGAAATTACAGATTCCTAAGTAGCATCAAAACATATTCACCAGTACTCAAAAGACATCAGAAATCTCTTCTACCTTAAAGTTTAAAAGTTTATTCAAAAATGTAGTAACCTGAAGCAACTTGTGTTTATTTACCACACAGGGTCTAGATGTCAGACTGTGAGATATATGGATTAAAAAAAGACAACAAAGCCTTCAAAAAGGCTCAAAATAATTTATTAATGATTCAATGAAGGCAAAAGTGTAGTTAAGTGGAAAAAATACCAAACAGATTTCAAAGTTGCTGTAGGTGTTGATTTTGTCCATGGAAAAGTGATATGATCATGCCATGGCTCTGTATTACAGCCCTTTGTGAAAATTTTGGGCAGACTTGACTTGTACAACTCCGAGCTTACATCTCTATCACTCACCATCAATTCCTGCCATCTTCCAGCCTTTGCACCAGCCCATTGCTCTCCAGGAAATCCATCCCTTTCTTCCACCCCTTCACTCTATCAGTATTTACCCATTCCTTTACTCTCAGTACAAACCGATACATGTACATTGCAAATCCATCCCGGCACTTCACTCACACAGCCACGACACCCTTCACTTCACCTACCACACCTGAGGCAACTGAGCTGGGGAGAAACACTGGCAGGTGAGTGAACTACACTGGAATTCAGTGAGCAGAAGCAGGGACTCTCTTTATGCAAAGGAATAAAGGGCACACAAAGACTCAAAGTGTACTTACATTTCCAGTTTGAGAGCCACCAGCATATGAGATCAAGACATGAGAATCATGTGTGGGTTTTTCTTGTATATATATTTATGTGTGTGTGTATGTATGTATGTATATACAAACACATACACAATTTTAATAAAAAAACCTGACAAAGGAATAAACGTATACAGAGGGTATGCAGGAATGCTTATTCTGACCAGACCAAAAGTTGAATGGACTTAGTAAAGCCACATTACAACTCAGTGAGGACAGACATGCAACATTAAAAGTGCATTAATTCTGTTTATCCAAAGAGGGATCAAGCTTACTTTAATGCGGATGAAAGCAGTTCAAAATGTATAATGTAGCTTAAACACAAATATGGATTGAATTCACATTTGTAGCCATTTGAACTGGATGCAAGTCCTCTACAAACCTCTCCATAACTCTCTTAGAAAACTGTGGCCTTATTTACCTGCTGCCATTTGCAGCAGCTAATTGAAATTCACTCTTCTCTTGCATACCTGTAGTCCACCCCAGTGGCAGGATCACATCCAGATATATTAATAAACAGATGCCACCATAAAAGTACAAACAAATACAAATGCTGAAGACTAAAAAAACTGCTTTCAAATGCCAGAGGTATTCATTCACCAGAGCCCACAATGAAACTTAACATTTAATTAATCTGCAGAGATTAGTACATCTCTGATGAATACTATTAGTCTGAATCTGCTGCTTTTACAGAGATGTTTGCAATTACTTGAAGTCTAGCACTTTTTTAAACAAAAGGGGAAAAGAAAAATTGTGAAAAGACTTAACTTGAAAGGTTTTGAGTGTCAGAAGTGCTCAAGCCTTGTACTTTGTAATCAAGTTCAACATTTGTATCTCTGAAATTTATGAAACAACTGAACAAAATGAGTTTTTTCTGAAACTTTTTATACACCAAAAAGTTCTAATACTTTCTGAATTAGAGTAAAAACTGTAATGACTAGTTAGAGAAAGATATGTAAATGATGCAGGCAACCACTGAGTGCTGTATCACACATGGAGACCTGCCAACGAGCCCCCACTCAGGAGCTGGCTGCCGGCAGCCATAAATCCTTATTACCTGCAAAGCTGCATTTGGCATCCGAAAGGATGAAAATTACTTTTCTCTAAGGAATTACAATTATATGATTATTCTTCGACAGCTGCTACTCCCTGTACACTAAACATGAAAAGCTAAATTTATCCAGTCTTTATTATCAAGATTAAAAGGAGGGACTGTCATATTTATTCTACAGTTGATTCAGAAATCCTCACAATGACCTCCAATTACTTTTGCAATTTTTTTTACCTCTAGAATATAGTTCCATCCCTTTTCATTGAAGACATCATCTTGAAAATGCTCTCTATATACTTCTTTGGCTTCCTTGATTTTCTCTTTGGTCACCACTTTACCTGGAGTTTCAGAAACAGATTAAAGCTTAGAAACTTGAAATATTAATCAACTGATAAAATAAATAACAAAAAGGTTCAGGCACAGTAAAGTTATTTTGCCTTCAACAAAGATATAAAGAAAATCTCAAATGCTGAATGTTTAAACCAAACTTTACTTTCATTTATTATACTGATTAGAATGCTGAAGAAATCATGAGGGTAAAATACACTTGTGGTTTGCAGGTGACTCAGGAAAAATCTGAGATTATTACTCTTTTGTGACGGTCAAAAGCCAGTCAAGAGGTTTAACAGTAGTGCTTTTCCCAGAAGAATGTGTTGATTATGCAAGTCAGCACATGTAGCAAGGACATATCAAGTACAAGGGTTAAGCTATGCCATTCCAGGGAGAATCCCCATGGAGAGACTTTGCAACCAACCTCTGACTGACCACTCTGTGATAGGAACCAGCAGACTAACCACATTATTTGAATAAGCATGCTACTGCTGTAGGCCAGTCATCTGCCTTGGAGAACAACCCTCAGATTGCTAAAGACAAAAGAAACAAAATTTTCAAGTGTTTTGATTATAATGGAATGTCAATCTTTGGTGGAATTGGCAGAGGTGTTTATTGGATCAGGACAAAGACAGGTAAGATGTATGACTAAAGTTTTCCTTTAAGGCTTGGCAGAAAGCAACATGCACTCATGTCAGAACAGGTGATACTCCTACATAAGGCAAAAAAGCAAACCAGATGTTAAACAGCACCATGGAATTTTCAGATGCTACTCTTAAAACTATCAGTATAAAAAACACTTTCACATGTAGCTGCCATACTCAATGATCTAAGCTGAGGGCTGTCGAAAATTCAAGGAAAATTAAATTTAAGGAAATTAAATTTAATTTAAGGAAATTTAAACCCACTATTGATTCACACAGTAAATAAACCAGCAAATACAGAACTGAAGTTAATGTTCAAAACGCAAAATGTATTTTCCATCAAATCTTCTATCTCTGACTGTATGTACAGTGTTAACCTCTTTCCATTTGTTTTAATTTTGGTCACTGAAGTTGGGGCATGAGCACCTCTTCATTTTTAATACATCACTGGCACAAATAAAGGTAGTAGAAAGTTGTTTGGATTAAGAAGTCAATAAGAATTTATGAGGGTGGACAACTTTTTTCACAATCACATAAATAAGATATTTGCATGTCACTACTTGTGGTGGATCAGGATAACCTTGAATTGTTACAACTATAAGACTACGAGCTCGAGAAAAAGTGAGATTTATTAGAGGAAAGATTTTACTGAAATTTGAGACAGTTACCTTTTAAATATTTATTCAGAATGTACTGCAAGCCATAAAAAACTGTTTCTTCATATTTCACTTTCTTTAATTTGGAATTTTCAGTCTTCTTTTCACGACATTCAAAGTAGGAATATACTTTGCTTGTGTTAGGTGGATATTGCTTGTAGTGCGTAACCTACATCAAGAAAAATTTCAGTAAGAACTCAAAACATCACTATAAAACACAAGAGAAATCATATTTGTACATTAAAGCTTAAAAGTAACTCCCAGATCTTCTGGACTGTGATTATTTCTCCATTCACATTCTACACAAGTATTTATGGAATTTCCAGGCTTTTAACCCCCTTCAATTTTCAGTTCGAAAGACTGTCCTTCCATCTTATTCTTTGCCTCTTTATCAAGTCTTCTCCCCTGAGATTAATCTCCCCCCGATGACTTCATTTTGACTAACTGTGAAAGACACTGGCAGGATTTTAGGAGCAGCACTAAACACCAAAGTGCCAGGTCAGTTTTTACTCTACCACACTTTGGCCAAGCCTAATAGCTACAGGAAGCACAAAATTCCATGCCACAACCAAATACCAGCTTATATTTGACTGATATTTTGTAGGCTACCATCCCATAAAAGCCACCCAGACTGAAGGCGGCACTGGCAATTTTACCCAGGTGTCCCATTCCCTGTGAACAGAGTGGGTCTCTCCAGCCCTGGTTACAGCAAAGCCAGTTTACAAACCTGTTACTGTCAGTAACGCTGCTAAAATCGACCCGAGGTTTGTACCTCCCTACAAAGTTCGCTAGATGGACTTTTTTCCAAATTTGACCAAGTTATATTCAACATAAAGGAAGCATAAGTTGCTGCTGCCTGTGTGTATTACTTGGAAACTGGTCATAAAATACACAATGTTATGCTGAATTCAACTATTCCAGCTTTTCAGAGTTCCCAATAGTAAATCCAGCCAGAAATTTACTTTAAGACAGGCATTTGAGACAGGTATACTTAAAACCTTAAACCTGCAAAATTTCATCTCCTACTGTGTAAAAAACAAACTCCATGCAAAATCCTTAATTCCATATTAAACAAAAAGAATATACAATGACAGAAACTTTTTACTATCAATGTTTGAATTACAGAATATACAAATCAAGGTAAGGCATCTCCAAAGTTGAAGGTATCAAGACTTTTCTTACATTATGATGACAAGTCTGTGAAGAAATCTATAGATTCCATAAGGAAAAATTATTCCTACAGCTGATAAAGCAACATTATACATCAGAACAAAACTCAAATGGTGTAGAACTCATGTCTGCATTTTTTTCAAACTCTCATATTTACAGGTTAGAGCATTAATTCATTATAAGTTTCTTGCTGTTTCTTACTCCAAATAACCTTAAATTTTTTGTTTCTAATACCACAAGGAATTGGGAAAGGGATAATTTTACCACCTTTCCCTTATTTTTTAAATTTTTTTTTATATTAAAAAAATCAGGACATCTTCAAAGAAAATATTTGAAGGTGGCCTTACCTGTATTCCTAAAAGTGTATGTTAAAGGATTCTAAAATGACAGTTTTCCTTATCCTCTCAAATGTCATTTAAATTTATTATTTCGCTCAGTTTGGACAATGAACTACTTCACTGAATTTTTTGGTTCTCCTATACCAGCACAAGGCTGTTACGGTTGTGTTTCCAATGCTGCAAGGAAATATTCAAGAAAGGTCAATTTAAAGATCATTCTATTGTCTTTGCTTGTATGAGGTTTACAAAGCCAATCAAATAAAACCCGAGTTTGTCATTGCATGTCTTCTGCCCTGACCTCAAACAAAGCACGGCACCACAGGCACTTAATGGAGCACAAACCCATTCTACTACAATTCCACAGCCACTCAAAAGTAGAATGCTTAAGAGTAGCAGTGTTAGACCCAAAGACAAAACCTGGCTTTTAGATTTAGTTCTAGCTATTGATAAATGTCTTGCTTCACAAATTATTACTTGCCCCTGCCTAGTTCTATACAGAACTTCCAAGAAGTACATCACACTGCCAGCTCACATAAAACTCTGCACGATATCACCACATTTAAAGGAAAACAAAATCCCTGCACAAAAGAAAACACACATCATCCTCTCTCCTTTACTATGGAGCAAAGAAAGTCTCCATTTGACACGTCTTTCTAACTAGTGGGTATACAAACACACATGCACGTGTACAAACCCTTTACAAGAAATTTCATTAAATGCACTCTAACAAAAAGATCCTGTAACAAATCCTTAGAATGCTCATGCACTATAAAGACATAGGAAGTGGGAAATCATTCCTCCCACTGGTGCCATCAAGGTAAGTTACAGCAATGTCATGAAAAATTTTGCTCCATTTTACAACTGGGACTGGACTTTTCAGTTTATTTCAGAGTAAAGGCTCAACACAGAGCCCAGCAGCTGCAAGTGTACACAGCAGATGTCACAAGACCAATTCTCCAAATGAGTATCTCAACTCCCTGTGGCAAGCTCAAAAGCAAACCAAGTCAATATTGCTGTCCTCATCACAATAAAACCATGAAAACTATATCTGCACAAGATAGGATACTCAGGTTTCCTTCAAAATGTTTACATGACTTACCAACTACAGGCAAGTTACTGAAGCAAATGCCTATATTGTAATGAAAATTTGTGTGATCTTCTGCTCACAGCTTGAACATCTTTGAACTTTGGCAGTTCAAAGGTATCTCCTCCTGCTATGTGTTTCTCTCTGTCAAAATGGTTACAGGCCCAAATTAACTTAGGGTGTAGAGTGCACCCACTGAGTTGGTGTCACCTTTTCTTAATGCCACCTTTTCTTAAATTCTTAATTTAAGGGTTTTTTTGGACTTATTCTAGCTCTGCTTTGATGCATGATCACAAAACACAGAACTCTGGCTACAAACCAGAACTTGAGAGCTGAAATCCAGCTGAAATGCTATCAGATTTATCCTTTATTTAGCATTCCTGGGGACACAGCTCCTTCTGACAACCTTGCTGACAATTTCAACCGAAAAAAACCCACCTCAAGTTCCTCAAAATTGCATCACAGGTTTAGCTATATTTTCTGACATAAGATTAGACCTTAACCTAAAAATATACTAGCTAGTGTCCAGAAAACAGTTACTTCTAGGGACTCAAACCTATATGAAAATTTTGTGTTTGACAGAAATATTTTATTGATTCAGTGGCTTTAAGTACCTCAAGGAGATAAGGAACTAACTTTGCAAGTCACACGTGTAGTATTCAATTATACTCCTCACACATTAAAATCTATTTAAACAGTGAAAATAAACATCCCTGGCAATTGAAATATTTACATCTGAGCAAATCTTACAGCTGTAATTTTAAAAATGCTTTTTTTGACATTCTACAAAGCTGCTAGTTTTATCTACAAAGCTGAGACACCCTTTTAATCATTACTCAATAATTAAAGACATGATCACAATCTCAAAAGAACCACACTTACCAACCATTGCTTACTTGAAGGGGGCTTATAAGAAACATATGGACATACATTTTAGCAGGGCCTGTAGTTACAGGACAAGGAGCAATGGTTTTAAACTAAAGGAGGGTAGATTCAGACTAGATATAATTTTTTTTTAATGATGAAGGTAGTGAAACACTGGAACAGGTTGCCCAGAGGTGATGGATGACCCATTCCTGGAAACACTCAAGATCAGGTTGGATAGGGCTCTGAGCAACCTGATCTCTGGTCTGTTGAAGACGTCCCTGCCCAGAAGGGCTGGATTACATGGCCTTTGAAGGTCTCTTTCAACCCAAACTGTTCTTTGATTCTAGGATGTATAGGTGTGTAAGAAGTTAAGCACAAGACCTACAACCCCTGCTGAGTTATCTGGCCATCTGTTTTGCTCCCAAGCCCTCAGACAAGGCACCACACTTATCAGGAATATCTGCCCACAAAACGTCACAGCAGCTGATTGTGTTTGCTGTCATTTCTGGACTTCCAGGACATGGGGAAATAATACCCATCTGCCATAGTGGGAGTCAGGAGATTCGGCATGCAGTGAAATGTCTGGGGGTAAAAAAAACTGTGTGAAGAAAGAGGAAGGTCAAGGAGTGGGAACAGTTCACAGAGGACACAAAAAATGCCACTGAAAACGAACCAAACCAACCAATAAAAAAAAGCCCAACACAATTCTGTAAGGCACTTGGACAAAGAAAACCATGCTTCAAAAAATGCCTGATCTTTCTGTGTTGCCTGATAAAGACTTGCATCTTTCTGTATCCTAAAGGAGAGTAGAAAGAACAACCAGAGGCAATGTACAATATTTGAAATTAAGTTTTTTGTGACTTAGAGATCGAGACAGTATTGATAACCCCATGCTTTCAGTTAGGGGATGACAGATGCAGGACTTGTACAGACAAGCTCTTGATAAGTAGGAGTGAGTATAAAGTCAATAGGAAACCCCTTCTCTTCAGGAAAAAAAAATCCCTAACCAACAAACAGAAAAGCAAACAAAAGCCTCTACTGGGATTAAGAGACCCTTACAAGAAAACAGCTTCCCCAAGAATCTTCAAAGGCCTTTTGATGTTTAGTTCAAAGGCTGTGGTTTAGGTTCTGTCTATAAAACATATGACAAACAGCTTTGGAACTACTACCTACAAGATTATGTACTATGACTGAAATAGAGCGCTTTTATTCCAGTTGTGATAGCTCCTTATTAAACTAAATGAAATAAAGGTATATTCTGAACAAAGAATACTTCCACAAGGATTATATCTATTTAAGTAAACCAAGCTTTTTGAGGAAAAAAACATGAAGCACAAATTGCATTTAGATCATCTATCAAAAAATCCACCCCAAACATTAAGATTTAAATCTTAAGAAAAAGGAATTAACAGGTATTCATCATAAAATAGGGATGACTGAGGTGAACCCTGCATTTTTCTAAGCTAGATAAGAAGACTTTTGACATAAAAATATAAATATTCTTATAATCTACAAGCTTTGTTGTACAAGATATTGCAATGAATTTACTTTAAAAGGTTATTTAAGCCTATATAATTCAACCATTTGAAAACATGGGAAAAACGGATGGAACGTGAGAAATCAGATGTGGCCAAAATCTTCATTGGTGGTAATTCCTGATGCTCCCCTAGGTCAGTGCCAACGTGAATCATCAGAAAGATGCTTCCAAACCCTAAGTACAAGAAAGAAAGCAAACCTTCAAACATTTACCCAGCAGGATCTTGCCTGTACTGTAACTGTCATGTGTAAGATTATACCAGTTCAAGTAAGCCAGTATTTGAACTTCGTGGAGATATTTTGAAAATTCCTTAGTGCAAAACGGGTACAGAACAACCTGGTCACCGAACCCATGGTGCCACACAGCCATGAAGAATCAGAGGGACAGTGGCAGGAGGGGCAGAAGCAGCATGGCTGGATGCTGGGCCACTTGGCCAGGACACTGCAGGTCTGCAGCACGAGGGCCCAAAGCACAACCGTAGTCACTGTACTGCAAGCCTTGATCTGCAAGAGGTACCTGGGGGATCCTCACCCCCAGTACCCCTTACTGAGTTAGACAATTTTAGTGCAGTGGTACTGCTGGCATTTACACAGGGGAGACTTCTTCTGCAAAGCACCCCAAGACCTCCATGAAGTGTGGTACTACACAGTGTTTGCAAACATTGTGGAAAGAGGCCATGGTATGAAATATAGCTTTACCTAAACCTTCAGGAGGTTTAGTCAACAGAGCACCTAAAAGCAAAGTCTGCCAACAACCTACATGGAAAACAACATTATTAGTAACAATAGGAGACGAACCAGGACTAAGGAGCAAAGGGACTAGTCTATCAGATACACCTCACTGAGACAAGTAACAGCAGTCATAAGGCATTGTGACCCTCTTCAAGAAAAAAAAAAACAACACAACTGTGTCTAACAGTTACATTCAATAGGAATGCTTTGGTAGCGTTCAAAGCAATCACAGAAGGAATGCACACAACACTGGAAATGAAAACGAAACCAAAAGCCAGTTTGGCTAAATGATAAATTTATTTGAACTAGAGAGGAAATGTCAGAAGAATCAAGTCTTTAATAACTCAAGAGAAAAGGCATCCAACAACAGCAGGTAAAGTGCAAGACATTTTTAAGTGAGTTAAAAATAAAATAAATCTGAGAGACAAGTACAATCATACTATTTTGATTATACAAGCTGCAGATTACCATAGGGAAAAAAAAAAAAAGCCTTAGAGAAACTCCAGGCCCTTTATGAGAATACGTAAGATTGAGACAATGTTCGAGAACCAAAGTGAGAATATTAGGAGATATCTGCTCTTACAAGATGAGAGAGATAAGCGAATGGAGGTTATGACTGAATGATGACCTTATACCACTTCTAATGTCTCCATATTTGAGTTAATCCATCACTTCTTATATGTATATTGAGAAGTGAGAAAAAAGAAGTTAAGAGACCAGTTAGTACTATGAAAAATAGGAAAGCACATGCAAGCAAGTGAATTCCTATGGAAGCTGCACACTATCAGCAAAGATGCTATACATGACCAGATTCACATTCATTTAGAACAGAAGGTGAAGTATGAGCACTAGAACAGAATGAATTCTAAATTTCTCAGACAAAATGCAGTCCTTATATCAGATACGTTTTGTAGTAGATTACCACTAAAGATTTTCACGGGTTTTGCTGTGGTTTAACCCCAACAGGCAACCAAGTCTTGCTTGCCACTCACTCACTCCTCTTAGTGGGACAGGGGAGAGAATCAGAAGGATAAAGGTGGAAAACTCATGGGTTGGGATAAAGACAGTTTAACAGGGAAAGCAAAATTTCTTCTACACATAAACAAACCAGAACAAGGAATTAATTCATCACTTCCCATGAGCAGGCTGGTGTTCAGGCATTCCCAGAAAAGCAGGGCTCCAGCCCATGCAGCAGTTACTGGGAAAGACAAACACCACTACTCCAAATGTTCCCCCTTTCTTTCTTCTTCCTCCAGCTTTATATGCTAAGCATGATGTCATGTGGTATGGAATATCCCTTGGGTCAGCTGGGGTCACCTGTCCTGATATCCCCTCCCAGCTCCTTATGCACCCCCAGCCTCCTTGCTGGTGGGATGGTGTATGGGGTAGAAAATGCCTTGACTCTGTGCAAGCAGTGCTCAGCAAAATCAAAAATATTCCTAAACTATCAGCATTGTTTTCAGCACAAATCCAAAACATAGCCTCATACCAGCTACTAGGAAGAAAATTAACACCGCCTCAGTCAAAACCAGCAGTTTTATATCCAAGATTATCACAAAAGCGATGACAAAATGCCTTATGTTTACTGTTTACACATATGTGACTAGTCAGTTGTACTACTGCACATGCTGCTGTAAGTTTCCCGCTCCTTAAAGAAAAAGGAAAAATATTTACCTTTCCAACAATGAAAGATGCAACAGTTCTAGGAGAGGCTGCTTCCCGTTAATTTAAAAATTGTCTGAATACCATAGAGTTGCAGTGCTCCTTGCGAGCAATGATGTCTTGGGGTTTGTAACAGGACCATGTGACTGCAAATCAAACTTGGAAGAAAATGAACCTAGAGAGCGTGAGGACTGCGTCTTACAAGGAGCGTTGAGCCAGACGTTTCAGATGCTCTTCCACTGGCAGAATTACAGCAGATAAGAGAACACATTCACACTCCCACCACAAGATTTTAATTAAGGAAAAAAAGGGTGGTTGTAAAGAATATTTTGCAGTCATTAAGTATTAGCCAAATCCAGTAGGCTAAAGAATATTCATGTCTCTTCCTCACAAATCTCTAGCCTTCTAAATAAAGAACATACAGGCTGTCAAAGCCTAGAATAAACATACACTCACGTGAAGTGCTTCTGAAGTCAGTGCTCTCCTACATCCACACAGAGTAAAAGAAGTCATTTGAAGTGACAAATACTTAAAATTCAACATGTAAGGCATACAGAGTTAAAACATATATTTTGTGTTTCCTTAAAGCATCCAGAAAAAAATTAATTCTGAAACAGATCTCTTTACAGTCTAGATAGCAAGTCAGTCCCTCCTAAGAGGTAATTGCATGGCAGCCTATTATAGCTATCAGCTTAATTACGAAACATGCCAAGCAACAGTAACAGATCTCATTGGCAGAACCAAAATAAGCTATTATTACTCCAGCAAACAAGGTTCAGTCAATAGCCTTTCCCCACTAGCAGCTCATGGTCCATCCAACACAGGCCAGGTCTGTGTCAGTCACAGCTGTCTTCCCACTGAACAACACAGCTCTGCCAAGCTGACCCTCTCAATACAGTTCCAGACTACATATACCCTGGAATATTTCTTGCCTGTGCAGAAATAAACAAATATAGGCTAAACAGAGCACTGGGAATCAAAGAGAAAGAAAATGCAGAGAAGGTTTGGCAACGATGTCAGACAAATGAGGCACTGAGGGGCATGAACCCTTTCGCTGGGGAAGGGCAGAGAGTGAACAGAACCCCACTGTCACAGAGGGGCAAGATTGCAATACAGTATTGTATAATCTATATATAGCTAGCTCTATATATGTAGCTATATAAATTGTGTCTTGCTATAGACACAAGACTAAGACTTCACGCAGCATGAACAGTGATTTTCAAGGAGCCTGCTGATACCCCCTCAATAGCAGCTTTCTATCAACAAGGACTTTGACTTCAAATACTTCACCTTTTCAGTAATACCTCGTCACTAGCAGAAAACTTCACTAATAGAAATGCCATTGCTATACTGCACATAAAGACAACGGGGTTCCCCAGGTAACACTGCATTGATAAATCTCTTGAGTCTCATGATCAGAAGTATTAAAAAGACTGCTGTTACTTATCAGCATACCACACCATACCATATGCCCATGCCCAGACTCTGAGGGGACTGCATATACTTCCCAGCATACAGGAGGAATTATACTTTTGGGGGATTTGTAAAAGCTTAGGAATATGGAACAAAGTACACAGAAAGAAAAAATTTAAGTGATGTAAGCCCAGCCTCAAAATCCTGGAGCACCTGTACAATTGAGGAAGCTCCAGTCTATAATGGAAGCTCAGTACTGGAACCAGTGCATATTCGCCTACTGGGAACTACTCCTGTCCAGAAATATTCACTTTACCAGCAATCAGCATGATACTCAGCAGTTTTACAAAAACACTTTTAAGATTTTGAAACTGAATGTTTGATAATTTCTATTATCTAAGAGGAAATGTCCTATGATGCACACAGAGACAGGAAAATAGTGTAGGAGGGGAGGCTGGATTGGCTCTCAACAGACAAATCTTTGCCTACCAAATTACTTTGTTTCTGAAACTGTATAGGTAGTAAACCAGTAAAGACTTGTCTTTTCACCCCAAATTTCCAATTGCAGCAACAGAGAACTGGGACACTGGAGCTAGTACTCTAACAAGTTGTGACAGATATGACTCAGAGATACCACAATTTTTTTTTCTGATAGACAACTGCCTAAGCTAGGGTTGTACCACTCACTATGGTCAGCATGTATTTTTTCTTTCACAGCTGTTTGTTTCTATGCGATTTTTGTCATCAACATTAGCTTGTATGGACTGGCATCTACTGAAATTGGATCACCATGCAAACTTCTGAGCTGATCCATGTTTTTTCTCAGTCTAAATGTTATGTACAGAGAGTTCGCCATACACAAACGTGTTACAGTTGGGGATACAGCAGTACTATCTTAAAGGAAAAAAACAAAAAAAAACTCCCCAATCAACTCTCACTTTTATTTGCTAATAAGACTGTTTGGTAACTCCTGTAAAAAGCTCCATGTTGCAAACTACCAGATATTTCAGTACAATTTTACTGAAAGTGCTTTCACTAAGTGCAGTTCATTGATTAGGAAATGACAGAATCATCCAGGGAGAAGATAAGTGATGTTTGCTCATATTACCTAACAAGATAAAAGCAGCTACTTGTTTAAGCATTGTTCAGAGACACTCAGGAGTTCTGAAAATTTGGAAAAAAGCATATGGAAAGAGAGACAATTTGAATAGCCCTAACAAAGCAACTGAGGGGGGCAATGGTTCTAAATATAATACAAAAAGCTCCTAGCTGCCAAAGAAAATCTCATCCAAATTCAGTTTTAAACTGGGAAAACCAAAAAACAAAACACCTCAGGCCTTTATCTGACCTTTTTAATTTCTACCACTCCTGTAATGTTACCAAGCTATCTATACCATGAAACAGCAAAAAAACCAGAAGCAAACTGCTTTTACGTCACTCCAGGGTGCTGCACTACCACCAATCCTTGAGCACATCCAGAGAAGTTAGAAAAAGTAGCGTGCAAATTAGATTTAAAGTAGATACTGTTTAAACCCAGGCCTGCAGTATTTAATGTGATTAGTTTCAGACAGGGAAAAGAGTGCATCTTCCATATTTGAATAAGTTAGATAACAAACACTTAAACCTAGTTCCTAAAGGGTACTGTAGCCAGATTACACCCTGAATGGAAGCAGCTTTGCAAGCCCTCAGTTGCAGCGTCAGACTGAGCTGCTCCAAGACTTATCAGCGTCTTCCCACTTTCCAAAACTCCTTCCTACAAACAGCAACAATAACTGTTAACTTTCTTTACATCTTGATGTAACATACAGTAATAATAACAATAACGAAAATAATAGTAATAGTAAAAATAGTATCACCACACGTGCAACTGGAGCACGTACTGAGGTTTGTACTTTAGTCGTTACTCAGTAATAAGACCTGGGTACAACACAGCTTTTGCTTTTTCAACTCCTCTATCCAGAAGCACCCTCATCCCTGAAACTCATTCCAGCAGCCCAACGTCCAAAGAGCTAAAACACAATAAATGCTTTACGACGACAACCAGGGCTGTTACTGTAGTTTTGTTTAGGGCACCAACAACCTCGTCGACATTGCAATGCAGCTCCTGAAGGAGCGGGTCTTCCAGCCTGGGAGAGGCCGGGCACACGTGTCCGGCGGGGCGGGGGGAGCCCCCCGCCGGCTCTGCCCAAGCTCCGAGGCCGAACGCTGCCGTGGGCGCGGCGCTGCGCAGGGGCAGCGCTCCGGCCGGGCACACCGGCTGCGGGCACGGCAGGAGCTGCCGGGTCAGAAACCACCGGCTCGGAGCGGGGCAGGGCGCCTGCACTTCGCCGCTGCTGCCAGCGCTATTTCCAAGAAACGAAGGGCGGGCCGTGAAGTGCGACTCTGCCCTCTGAACCTATCCCTTGCCTAGCCAATGTGACACCGCAGTGGCCGGGAGCTAAGCACAGGGTTAGAAAACACGTATTTTGCCAGCCGGTTCCCGGAGCGCGCTGCATCACCGCCAGGCACATAACGGCAGGCAGCGAGCGGCGCGAAGCGGGAGGGACGAGACGCGGGAGAGGGAAGGAAGGAAGGACGGAGCGACTGCTCCGCGGCAGCGACATGCGCGCCCTCTCCGACCCTGGCCAGGGCGGGGGGCGGGCAGCCCGGCGGGGCCGGCGATGCTCGGGGCCGGACGGCCCCCGCCTCCCGCGTGCCCGCCATGGCCGCCCCCCGCGCCCAGGGGCGGCGGGATGGCGGCGCCCACCCCGCCCGCTTTCACTTTCTTTTCTGGCCCTGCCGCCGCCGCACGGCTGCGCGGCCCCGGGCACCCCGCGGGGAGCGGCTAGGGGCTGCCGGGGGCGAAAGGGGCAGCCCCGGCCAGGCCTCCGTTGTCCTCCCCGCACCGCCCGGGTGAGGCCGGGCACCCTCGCCGGCGTCCCGGGGGATCTCCCAGCGCCGGCCAGTTGGGCAGGGGACCGGTGGCGGCGGGTCCGGCCTGGCTCAGCGCCCCGCGGATGGCGCGCCCCGGCAGGTCCAGTGCCCGCAGAGGTGACCCCCTATCTCCCGCCCGACTGTCCGTGCCCACCTTGTAGGAGTCTGTGGCGAGAAGGATGTTGAACTCGGCCCCCGCCGCAGCGCACTCCATGTCGCCGAGACCCGGGAGGCGCCGCCGCCCGCACGGACAGGACCGGGCTGCGCCGCCACCGCTGGCGCTCGGAGCGGGGGGAGCGCGGAGAGAAGGGGCGGAGCGGAAACACGGGATCGCGGCCGGGGCGGGCGCGCGCGGGGGCGCTGATTGGCTGCGCCGCTCAGCCACCGAGGGCTGTGCCGTGACGTCACCGGGAGGAGGGCGGGGCCTGGGCGCCGGGGGAGCTCTGATTGGTCCCGCAGCCGGCCGGTGCAGGGGGAGGGGCGAGCGGGGAGCGTCCCGCGCCGCACGTTCTCTTTCATTGAGGTCTGGGCGGGGCCGGTTCGGTGACGTCACCGCGCGCTCGGCGAGCGCCCTCTCGCTGTGGCGGGCGGCGCGCGCTTGGCCGAAGGGGCCGAGGCGGGCGGGAGCGGCGCGCGCGGCGGTTTCGGTTCTCGGCAGCCGCGGTTCCCGGAAAGGGCGGCGGCGGCGGCGACGACACCCCCTGGACACCCCCGGGACACCCCCGGGACACCCCCGCCCGCACCCGCTCCGGGGCAGCCGCTGCGCCGTACGGTCCCTCTCACCGTACGGGGAAGGACCTCCCGGCCCTCCAGAGCCACCCAGACCTCCCCCCACCTCCTCTACTGCCGGCGCTCGGCTCCGGCTGCCTCAGTGGAAGCGCATGACACTTGACAGAAAATACTCCCGAGCCTTCTTTAAAGTTGGTGTTGATCAGAGATTACGAATAAAATTACACCTGCTTTCCAAAAGCTTTCTTTTACACTCATTATAATTTAAACTGGTATTCTAATTCGAGTGAACACTTGCGGTTTTCGCGCCGTGTTTATGTGGTGCTCGGGCGGGTTTCTCTCTCCCCCAGCCCCTGACGGGGGCTCTGCCCAGGCGGGCCGGGAATGGGAGCGGAGCGCGCGGCCTCAAGCTGCGCCTGGGGTGGCTCGGGTCGGGATTAGGAAGAATTTCTTCACAGAAGGGGTCGGATTTTCACTGGTCGGAATTAGACATCGGAATGGGCTGCCCAGGGCGGTGGTGGAGTCCCCGTCCCCGGAGGAGCTTGAGGAAAGATTGGATGTGGCAGTCAGTGCCGTGCTTTGGTTGACAAGGTGGGGCTCGGTCAGAGGTTGGGCTTGCGAACTCAAAGGTCTTCTCCAGCCTAATGGATTCTGTGAGTCCGTGAATTGTTCTGAGACAAGAGAACACTCTTTTGGAGCAAGCAGCAAATATAACTCCTGTCACAGCCGTAGCTCGTCCACAGCTGGAGGATGGTTGTCTCGTTTTCTGCTAATCAGGTGTATGGAAAAGTAACTATTAACAGTGGTACTCTACTGTGTTACAAAAAAGAAAACTGTTCAGTTAGCCTTTTCTGGAAAACCATTGGTGAATTAAAACTTAGGTTGATGTTTGATGATATACAAACACAAAAACTGTGTAACTACTGTTTATTAATATGATTCAGAAACATTGGGTTTCACCAGTCAGATTTTGATAGAAATAAGAATGTCCAAAAAATTGCAAAGAGTAAGATTAGGAATGAGACATAGGTATTTCTGACATCATTCTGTATAGATCCTGGTGTATCCATAATGCCCCTGTGAGCCGCATTAATTTCATTACCCTTTTGAGTCCCTATTGACCTCAACATGCTCTAGTTCTATTCCATTCCATGAGAGAAAAGCACCAATTTTATATACATGTAGAGATACATACCTCACCCAGAGAGGCTGTGGGCTTTCCCTCGCTGGAGATATTTAGGAACCATCCAGTCACAATCTTGTGCCATGCGCTCTAGGCTGACCCTGACTGAGCAGGAACCAAATACCCACTGTGGTCCCTTCCAACTCTACCCATCCTGTGATAATGGGAAACTACTTTCATTAATTTTCTCAGGAGGGAAAGGGTTTCCCTAGGACAGGAAAAGGTCTGTGAAGAAGTTGGAAATGTTAAGAGACTCCGTATATCAGGAGTTTCCTGTTCACTTCCCTCTGCCAGCTTGTTTGAGTGCTGTCTTTCAACAAAATTACCATTAATGGTAATTGCTGCTACTCCTATTAGCCACCATGGACTTGCAACTAATTCTTGTCTTAGATCTTCTGTTTGCTTTTGTTCAGTCTCACGGACACAAAGTTATCTTCTTACCTTAACTTCCCCATCAAAGCAAAAAAAATTGAAATTTCCATTTTCTTTCTAAGGTTTCTCTGTAGCTTTTCCCCTTTTTATCTCTGTCTTCTTTGTTGCTGCATAGACAACCCAGTCTGCTCTCTTCCACTGGCAAAACTTATCTAAAAGTCCTTGCTAGTTTAGAAAGCTGCTCTACTTTTTCCACATTCCCCTCAAATAAAAAATAGTTTTCTGAAATTAAAACTTAACTCTTCTTTAATTCCTTCTGAGGATTCCTTTTGTGGAGTGTCCCTTCAATGTGACAACACAATCATGGGATAATGTGAAATTATCTTTATATGCAAATCTCCCATGTTTTGTCACAAAACTTTCCTCTGTGGTGTTACATCAGGATTTTGCCCTTAACACATCCTTTATCTGTGTTATCTGTCCTTATCTTTTTTCATGGTGAAATTTCCCTGCTGCAAGGGACAAAGCTTAATTTTTTATTTTTTTTTTTAATTCTGCTTTAATATAAAGCTGATTAGTAAAAAGAAAAAGTTATTTTATCAGATAAGCCTTTTATTTAAACCTTAGCAAGAAATTGGAAAAGTCAGAAAAATACTACAGTTTTTCGTTGTTGTTTTTTTTTTTTTTTTTTTACAGTTCTCACTGCAGAATTCTGCTGATTTATCTTCAAGCCTTCAACAGAATAATTAATGATGATTTGCTCAGACAGAATTTTTGTCAGCATCTTGTTCCCCCTCCTGCTGGCTCTTTCTGGTATCTTACATTGTGTCAGAGCGTGAATAATGGTTTAATTTAGCTCATATGAACATATCTTAATCAGTATCTATAATGAAATATTGTAAAGTTAGGGCATTTCAGAGTATTAATAGAAAATGGTACTATGCTAAACAGAACTATGTTAAATCATTATTTGCTGGTGAGGAGAATGTATTTTAACTTCGGAAAAAATGAAATACATCTCTTGCAGCAGTAGATGGTGGAAGTACTGTTACAATGTTGAAAAAGAATTAATCCTGGGAAACTCAAATACTCGATTTCTGTGCTGTACCTGTCCTCTATTATCTGTAAAACTGATTTTGGACTGTTCAACTGGCTTGTTGAGATCAGGATTTGTAATGTATATGGGGCTTAACTTCTCCCTCCAGAAGGAATCACACCAAGAAATACTGTTCTTCAATTTAAATGCGAACTCAGATAAATTGTTTCTGATACCATTTGCCTACTGACAGAGTTGGAGTTCTTCAACAGTTATCTTCCAACATTTGTCTTTGGCATGTGAGAGATTTTTAGAGGTACTTGTTTAGATAATTTTAATAAACAAAGCTGTAATGGTAGCTTTAATAAATTCATCTTAATCCGGGGACATATTTTGTTTCCTGGGGATTTCTGATAATAAAGGGTACTGTGTGTAGCAGAATTGTGCAGTCAGCATTTTAAGTATATGAAGTCCATAATGTGGTATCTTGATAATGTTGTATCTGGAGGAAAACTATCCTGTAAATATGTCCTCAGGCTGTTGTCTTAGGAAGTATGCAAGGACAGTCAAATTACGACGGATATTGCACCATATCCTTTCTTCAATCACTACAGCAAGACTTGATTTTTATTTAATCTATCTGTGAGTGCTGTCACCACTGCATAAAGGATCGCTGTGACTGAAATTTCTGCACACACCATGGTTATGTACAGGTCATGAGTTTTTCCTCTCTAGTGTTTCTGGTTGTTTTGGTTATTACTACTGAGCCTGAACAAACCCCTCTGCTCCCTTTATCTGCATGATAATGCCAAGGCATATTGACAGATTGCATGTCAACATTGCTTCTTAATACTGTTGTTTTTATTTTCAGATATGCTGACGAAAGGGCAGGATTTTAAATGTGCTTCTTTGTGCTTTAGTACTTGTGATGGTGTTTAAAATTTTGCAACGCGTCCCTTGATGCCCGATGGCCAGGCTGGTGCAGCTGGAGTTTATCAGGTATCACTTGCCACCTTGCTGCATATAGTTCTTTGCTGTGAAGCTGTAAGGAAAACAGAGTGGAACCTGTAGACTCTTTCTTCCCCAAGGTTAAACTCCTTTTATCCTTCCTAAAGCTTCACATCCTACGCCATTCTGCAACATCTCAGTTGTATTCTTGTAGCATTCTTTCACCGGCTGGGACTCCAGAATAAATCAGTGTATAATTGGTTACAATCATCTAAGCAGATCTTAATGTGCTTGAGAATTTAATTCTCATTGCTAAACCATATCTATCAATAGTCCTGTTAAATAGTATCCCAATCAAAGGAATCACGGAGAAGTAGTTATTATTTTCCATAGAAGTGAATAAATAATTCTGGCCTTCACATGTTTGTCAGCTTTTGTGCTTCTGAGCGTGACTCACAGCAAGTCAATTTTTCTTTATACCTATAAGTCTTAAGAACTACATCTGGCCACTAGGTCTTATCTTTGGAAGCCAATGCCTATGGTTCTGCTGGTACTTGGATTGGTAGCCTTGCCAATGACATGCTGTGAGACTTCTTGCCCTGACTTTTGGAAGAGGTGAATTTCAGATTATGGTGATGGCTTTGTATCACACCACATAAATTGTTATTTCTTGGTATGCATCGCATAACCAGAACTGAGGTGTTTGTATGTTCTTCAAAGAGTAACAGAAGTTCAGACACTTCATTGCTCAGAGTAATGTAAAGCTGAGATAGCTTGAAATTGCTCACATAGATGGGTGAAATGACTCAGCACACCCTGTAAATTACTGTTACAAATATGCCTTATAGTTCTGAATGGGCACTGTGGATCCAGCACAGTTTACCTGTTTTGGCAGTGTCCTGAGGTGCCCTCTACCAAGAGCCACTCAGGTGGACCTGCTGTCTCTTTTTTCCATGCTGGGGTCTCCTCATGAGCTGGGTGACAAGTAAATGTTGCTCATGGGTATTTGAGTGCATCTGTCCAGCATCAGCTTGGATCAAGAAACACCGTCCTAAGCAGGAACTTGCTGTATCTAATACAACTTTATAAAGTTAAAGGTGCAAGTCTTACATTTCTGGGTTTTCTTGATTTTGTACTGTGGTTCAGATAGACAGTTGTAAGGAGCTGGCTTGGGTTAGTAGAGCTGGTTCTTCATGTCCCAGGTCATATAAAAATGGCAAAACTGCTTCCTGAACTGACACCAAACACTGTGTAATGTTGTTTGTGCAGCACTGTATCTGAGCCAATAAACTTTGTAATAGTAACCTCTGAGCTATACTGAGTTTGTCCCTGGCACACTTAATGTGCAACTAAAATAAGCCTCTGCAGCTGGTCAAATGATGGCTGTGGAGTGTGGGATGCAGTGCAGGAAGGAAGCTGACAGAAATATTAGACTCAATCACCTGTACTTTATCCACACACTGAGATTCCCAAACATCCAAACAGCTGAGTTTCTTTTCCTTTGAATCAAATCAGCACAAAGTATTTTCTCTGACTCCCAACCTATCCTCCGCTTCATTACAGTGGTGAGTATCAGCTTGGTCAGATAAAGTAGAGTCCATCATGATGAATGCCTGTGGCTTTTATAAGAAAAAGAATGAAATATTTCCAATACATTTATTTCAGAATTCAGATATACTTCTGAATTGTTTCTTCAGCAGTGTTTGGCCAATGCAGAATTTGTGATGCTCTGTCATAGTGTGAAGATTTTACTGCCGTTTATCTAGAGTTACTTTCATAATTTTATCAGTGTGTACTGCTCTGGAGTAAATGCTGAGTCCTCTGGAGCTGAGACCATTTCTATTAGTTTTGTTTGTTTATCACCTGATGTGTGAGCTGATTCCAACCAGAGCCCCTGCACTAACACAGTTACAGCAGCAACCACAGTGTCTGCAGGGCATAATTGAACTTTGTGTGTCAGAGGGATCAGAGACCTGGAGCTAAACTGATTGACTTTTGTTTTGTATTTCACAATATACACAAGAGACAAATACACAGTTGTGTGTTCAGGTGAAAATACAAGGATGACAACACTTTTGAAGCACATGTAGGTTCAACTAAGCTGCACAAGTTATGTCTGATGATCAAATGCCACCTGTCCAGATTAGAAATACAAAAGATGACTTTGTAATGATTCAGGTCTCCATTTTCACTCTAGCAAGCTGAATTTCTTCATTTGATTTGTGCCTTCTGTGAAGAAAAAAAAAATCCAAAAAAGCGCAGAACTCCCTAGAAACACCAATTACTCAGAATTTATTTTTTTGATGAGTAGACAGCATGGAAGATTATACATATTTACTGATGGCCCAGTTTCTGTAATATGCATGCTGGCTTTGCAGAAGAACACCAGAAGCAAAACAAGATAAAACATTTGTAAAAAGCAGTAGAGGGACAGACAGTAGGCATTTTGCTACAACCCATCAGTTAGAGGAGTTACAGTTTTACAGTTTATGACATCAGCCACTGTCCTCACATGAACTTCAGCCTTGGACTGTTTTTTTCTCTGAGGTTGTGTTAACATGCTCAAATGCTTTCTAGTTCAGCCTGATCCTCTAAAATGCAGTGGTATTCCAGTGAGATGCAACTGTCTTTAGTACACTCAGGATCTTGTGCACTGTGTCTTTAAAGAGAAGGGGAAAATAAAGTGAATAATTTATTTATGCTTACTAAAAGAATTGTATGGAGATCAAGCTCTACTATACAGATAGTGTTCTGGCCAAAAAAAAAAAAAATAAATCACAAGGTGATAAATTTTGTTGCACTATAAGTTTAAAGAAATGTGATTTTTTTTTTTCTCCTGGCACCATTTCTGAAAGGGAGCTGTGATGTTTATCAAGGAAATACCTTGCTCCTATTGTTCCTGAGGACAGTGAATATAGATTGATAGAATATGGACAGAGCCCCAAGCATTGTCCATTCTCATAATAGTGCATCACAGATTACAGTTTGACAGGAGACAAATCAAGACCATTTCAGTCAACAAGGGTGTTTGTAACGTGGCTGGGGCTGTGATGCTGCATAGGGATGCAGGGCTGTTATGCTAAGTCATCCCAGCTGCAGGTGAGGAATCCCAGCACACAGATGCAGGATCACTTCTGCTTCTTCAGAGCTGGTGCTTGCAAATTACTGCTGTACTGAGCCATTCCTTGGGCTCCTTCTGTGCAGAGGTTGAAATACAGTTGTCTAGGAGAACATCTTTAAAAACAGGGGTATCCTCATGGGAATTTATAGGTTTGTATTTTGTAGCTTCTTAAAGCAAAAATGAAGGGAAAAGGTTTGTCTTTGGAATATTAACCTAAGCTGATAACAGGCAAAAACTGCCTTGTGTGCTTAAATTTAGGGTGTTGAGTTGAGCAGGATTAAAATTGGTGCTTTTGGTGAGTAATTGCAAAAATGATGAAGTTGTGTCTAAGGAAACTCATTTGCAGAGCTGAAAGTCTTTCTCTTGGATGTCTCAAACATAAATGACCTCTGAAAAAAAGTTGCTGGGCTTTTTTAAAGTGGTCTTACACAATATTTGCACTGCGCAGGTCACTGTGGTTCCCAGGCTCTCTGTGTACTGATTACATGAAATGCAGAGTCACTGGAGCATTGGACACGCTCCAAGAGCGCTGCCCTGCAATTCTTACGGTGTAGATGAGACATAGGTTTCTTCTCGCAGCCCCAGAGCGCAGCCAGCGAGCTGGCAGCAGCCTCAGTCACCGCTGGGGCGTGGGGTGGGAGCCCCTGCACCGCCCCGTGCTCTGCGGCGGCTGCTGAAACACGGCGGCGATTTTCTGCCCCCGCTGTCCACAGGGGAAAAGATTGCAGCTGCATTTTGTGAAGAGCTTAATCCCATTAGTGTGCAAGGAGCATGGCCTAGAAATGTGCTCTGGATGTAAGCAAAGGAATGGGCTGAGGAGAGGCAGGCGCTGGAGCAGCCAGGCTGTGGCGCACACAGAAAGAAGCAAACTGATAGTCATCAAGGGGTACTTGGGCTAAACAAATGGGCACCTGCTATGCTATACAGACTTTTCTATGAACGGTATATTTGGAATTAGATCTTTTTCTTTCTATTAAATTCAACTTTACTCACATTTGTCCTAATTTTTATTTAGTGCTTTGTAATTAAACATGAAATAGAAGCTGTAGATTGGAGCCAACTGTGGCAGGATGAGATAGGGATCAACTTCATGCCTCAATTTCAATACAGAGTGATGCATAAATTTAAACCCCCCCACATTATCTTAAATTATGAGGCTGAGGAGTAGAAGGAAGAGCTGCCTGTGCCTATTAGGGAGAGAGAGGGAAGGCATCCTGTGTGACAGCTTGTACTGCATCAGGAATCAATGTGGGGTCCCAGTCTGAGCTATTTGATTTGGATTGCACTTACATAGCAGATACCTGTGGGGTCTGGCTCTGCCCTTTCACTGTGGTGTCATTTGGAGAATTTGCCAATATGTTAAGTTGAAATGAAATGAATTACAGCATGGGCCCCTGCACACAGCGTTTCCTCTTTTTCCCCTCTGTTTTGCCAAGCTCTCGGAACTCAGTTCCTGTAGTCTCGTTTCTTCCTCAGTGCAATCAAGAAATGAACCAAGTAATTGGAAGCCACCCCTGAAATTCACAGTTGTTTATAACTTGTCCTTTCTCTGGATTGTTAGCGAAGTATCTTTTATATTTCTCTCTCTGTAAATTTGATCCTGAGGTCTCAAAGATAGTAGAAACCAGTGAGATTGTAGATGGCTAATTTTTAACAGTATGATTTTTGTGTCAAAGCAGCACTGAAATTGGAATGAAACAATAGCTATATTTCAGTATTGCTTCTTAAACAGGAATATGAGGTTATCTTTAAGAAAAAAAAATCTGGCATTTATCTTATCAGGTAGCAATTAATAATCATTCCACAAATATTTGGAGTAATTTGTGGGCCAGTGAACTCACTGAGATGAATAGCTTGCGTCAAATCCTTGGTATCAGATAAAATGTGAACTTTTGTACAGCCCTGGTTAATTTTACTTTATTGAACCAGTGTCTTCCTTACGTTTTCATTTTCCATTCACTTTGTCTTTCTGTTTAATGCATCTATTTTACTGCTGCTGGGAGGAGTTTCTTCTTGCTGGGGAATCAGAAAGTATCTGATTTATTTTTTTCTCTACAGATACCGCCTCCAATGTTTTACATAGTAATGTTTTCTCTCTTTATAAATTGATCATAGTAGTGAAAATTACCCAGTCATCTGGCCTATATTGTCACAAAGATCTGCTGTTTTATTCCAATTAAAGGATTTAAATAGACTTTTGAGATTTAAATAACAACTAAGTGATAAATGTTGTGCAATATTTGCTAATCCCAAAGGTCTTCTTTACAGAGAGAATGGAAATGCAACACTGGAAATTTGAAGGGGAAATGTCTGAGTGTGTAGTTAAAGCAACAGTGTTCTACTTGATGCTGAAATACTAAAGAACCAAAAGTTTTCCTCACAAAGGGAAATATTTAGAGGACAGTGAGGGTGAAAAAACTAGCATGGAGCAATGGAGAAGAGCAGGAGTGAAATTAAAGACTGAAAATGTCCATAAGATAACAGTGGGAATGTATATGTAGAAGAAATAGTCGAACATCCTTGTTTATGCAAACAGTGCTGGAGTTATCTTCTGTGCCCATCCAGGAAACCACAGAGGAATTGTGTCCTAATTTATATGTTGAGTCACACCACGGTACAGTGGTGTTCTGGCTGTGTTACCCTGTTCAGCATCTCTTCTATCATATCAGCTTCCCAAGAGCTGGGATTATTTAATATGATGTGTAAGGCAAGAGGACAGCTATGAAGTTCCATGTATCCACATCACTCTGAGAGCTCCAGATGTAGTCAGGAAGTGGCATGGCTCCAGATTCAGACCTGGGAATCAGAGGATATTCCTAGTAGTCTCTGAAATCATAATGATATTTTGAGCTGGTTAGAGAGGAGATGTGCCAGGAAGGGAAAAAGGTGAGCTGAAGTCTTTGCAGATCTTGAGCCGATTTCTTTCTCAACCATTTCCTGTTGGATTTCAGGCCACTTAAACTATGTGATAATTCATAGAGCTGTCCAGGTTGCAATCTTGAAAGATCTCCAGGTTGAGTCTGGCCTGCTGCTCAAAGCAGGTCAATGAAGATTTCAGACAGTATTGTTCAGGACTTTGTTGTGTCAGGTTCTTGAAAATTTCCAAGAACATAGGTTCTCCAGTGTCTCTAGAAAATTTGTTCCTGTGCTTAATTATCCTCCTAGTGATTTCTCCCCACCCTTATATTCAGCTGCAACCTTCTCAAGGCACTGGAAGGCTGCTAATAGGTGCTCCCTAAACCCTTCTTCAGGTACGTGAGGGCATGTGTGATCTGATCATACTGGATGAGTCTAGATTTGTCAGGAGGCATTTGCCTCAATCCTCTTCCAAGGAGAAGACAGTTCTCCTTTGCTCCCTCTCTGGGCACAACAGCCCAGGAAACCTTGCTGGTGAAGAATGAGACAAAGGAACTGTGTTTGAAAAGCCATGGTGGTCAGGCAAACTCCCTGGTGACTGGAAAAAGGGGAATGTTGCTCTTGATTTTTAAAAAGGGAAGAAAACAAGATCCAGGGAGCTACAGGCTGGTGAGCTTCATCTTTGTGCCTGGGAAGATCCTGGAACAGATCCTCATGGAAGCAATATTCAGGCACATACAAGATAAGGAGGTGATCTGAGACAGCAGCATGGCTTCACTAAGGGCAAATTATGCCTGACCAGTCTGGTGAGTCTGGAATCTTTGGAGACAATGGTTGCAGGGTTTTAGGTTTCCTCGCTCTGTCAGAGCACTAAGTAAAGCTGGGTCATCCATACCTTTGGGGTTGTTTGGAAGCCTGAGCATGCTCCAGCCTAAAAAGGAGTTGGAAATAAACAAGAAAAGGTTTTATTTTAGCTTCTCTTTCTAATAAGAAACTCATTAAAATCCATATGTATTCATGAGATGTGTTGTTTTTAGCTATTCACTCTTTTCTACTTGTTAAGTCAGAAAATTCCCCAAACACTCACTCAGATGATGGAGCATTTTTGCTCAGATAATGCAGGCTGTTGGGAACCCAGGGAACAGTGGTTCCTGCCATCACAACCAGAGGTTATGGAAGATCCTGAATGTTATGCCAACAGTGAAGCAAGGTGTCTAGAGTGTGATACATGAATCCCTTGTTCCCCTTTTACTGTGCACAGAGAGAACCTCTTCACAACTCTTATTTATGGTTCTCCAAGTGAGCTGATTGAAAGATCCATCAGAAGAGCAAATGTAGACACCTTACAACTGCAGGTGTCTCCCTTGAAGGGCCCTGCAAGACATGTAATTACCTTTAAACAATTTCTACTGTCACTATTTTCGCTGACTGCTGACTTCAGGTGAAAGTAATTCAGAACAATTCTGGTTCAGGAGGTGAGATGGTGTTGGCGGGACAACACCAACATCTGTGAAAGCAACATCTGCTGAAAATTCTCTCTACATAGATATTCCTGTGTACTTTTTGAGTCTGTTAATTTGTCATGATACCAATGCTCTGCAAATACTGCTGTGATTTAATACTGTATAGAAGGTTTTTTTGAAATTTCTGGTCTTTAGCTGAGTTATTTAGAAAAACACAGTGAATTCCTGCTTTGATTTAATATGCTCAATTATGAGTGCCTAGGGAAAACCTGGACTTGGTTGCTCAGTTTTCTGAGCAACACCTATCAATTAATGCAGAAGCAGCACAATTGAAGTGCTTTAATTTTCTCCTGCTCCAGTCTGCATGACTCTGCCTGGCAGTCAGTGGCAATGATGTAAGTAAAGATGCCCTAATTTTTATACTAGAGTATAAGCTTTTACCCACTTCACACATGCTGATTATTTACAACTTAGCTGTGTGAATAGGGAAGGTTCAGAAGAGTAAAATTATATGGGCCTTGTTTAATTCTCTGTTGTATTGATATAAAATGGGCATAAACATACCAAAATCAATGGTGGTTACTGCAGTGTAAAACAGGTGTAATTATTACAGAAACAGGCAAATTTAAGCTGAAATTTTCTTCTCTTCTGGTTTAAGTAAAATAGATAATCAGGTGTGAACTCTGATTCAACAGAAGCAAGAGACTTCATTAGCACAACTTCAAAATGCCTTTTGTTTCCAGATCCACATGCAGTTTAGTTAAATCATAACAATTAAATCCCTTCAAAGATCAATAAAGATTTGTACCATTAATAAAATTCTTTTACAACAGGATAAAATCAGATTTTCAAATAAAGAATAAAACTGCTGTATGTTATATTATTGTGACTGAATATCAAATCAATAGCAAGTCTGTTGTGTTTAATCTGATTAAACTCACCAGGACTGGGTCTCTCAGTATTAAAAACACTATCAGGAGGAGCAGAATAATCTTATCTTCTATGGATTAGCCAGTGGACAAGATGAAATGTATAGTCTGTTATTCAATTGACTGTATTTTTACTTTACAAGTATAAATCACTGATTATTTATGTCATTATCAGAAGGTCTTGCATTACAAAATGAAAAGTGTGCACATCACTATATTATACAAATCTGTAAAGGGCCAGAAGATAAGGGACCAGTGTGGACGTGGATGTCTCAAACACTGATAGTTGGATGGCTGAGGAGCCAGCCAAGGATTGCAGGTAAATTACCAAGACTTGTTGGTAATAATAACATGCTGTGAGGAAGAACAGGGTGTGTCTGGAGAAGGGGGCCATGAGAAATTAGTGCAGCACTTCTGAGGCACAAATGTCCTGTTCTGGTTCCTGGATAAGCGCAACACAGTCCAGTGCAAGCACGGAAGAAGATCAAGAAGTGGGCATGGACTGGTGGTGGGGAACAAGACCACCCAAGACCCCCAAATCCTCTGACCCATTTCCAGAAAGGTCTGAAAGAATGGACTGCACATAACTACTAATTTGCATAGGAAGCAAGAATTTGTCTTCAGGGTGGGGAAAATTATCTCTGAAGAGGTACCCCCCTAAGCTCAGACAGTTCTCCCAGGACCCTGAACACCCCACCAGCTGCATCGACACTGGAACCAGGACTAGTGACCTCTTCCTTCCTTTCCTTTCTTTTCTTTCTCTCTCTTTAATTCATCTATTTCCTTCTCTCTTCCCTTTCATCTTACCCCTTTCTACAAAATCCACTGCTGTGTACTTATGTAAGAGGCCAGGGGATAACAGCAATTTCCATGCAAAATGTGTAATTTACTAATAAAACTTTGTGAGTTTTGAAGACCCTTGGACTTTTGTTGTGCCTGTCAACCACAAACATTTGTGGATCTTGGATCTTCCCTTCCTCTTAAGGGTACGACATCGCAAAACTGTTGGAAGAATTTTCTAAAGCCATCAATGTAGTTGGGTTTTGAAAACATACTTTTCTTTAAAGAAGGTTGATTACACAGAATCCTTGGTAAATGCTTTTTTATGTACTTCACACAGATTTTTAATAGGCTGTTTTTCCTAGAATTGAGATTTTACATTTTAATATCTCCTATTGTAGTCAAATCAGAAGTCCAAATAGATCTGAGATGAGAAGAATTTCTACTCTGTAAGGTTTTTTATTGTGTTTTTATTAACTTACAGAGCCTTACAGTTTTATTGGTTTGTTTTTTTGGGTTTTTTTTTTTAAGTAGGAATATTAGTCCAGCATTCTGAATAAATTTCTCATCTCTTCATCTTAATTGGAACAAAGGTCTTCAGATGATTTTGCACATGTAGTCAAACACTGCTGTATGGCTTTGAAAATTCAATTCAGGCAGAATTTCCAAGTATATGAGAAATTTTGATCAATAAGATGGTAATCAAAAGGAATATGTTTTGTACTTCTATATCTGCCTACCCTCCTAAGAACTTAGAGCCTTTGAACGTTGAAAGAATGAAGCATATAAAATATATTGAGTAGGTAACATTATTTTTATTTAATAAATTGGGAAATCAAGGCATACAAATTTGTAACCATTTTTAAAATGTCCTCTGGGAATTTTTTTGTCAACAGCTTTGTCCAAGGCTCTGGATTCAGAACAATTTATAGCCTATAATTTTGTTTAGCCCTTGAATCTTCAAGTCCATGTAGTCATCTGGATAAGGTACCATTTTTGACACGGCGCTTTTGTCGCTGTGTGTACCTCATTCTGTGATCACCACACTTTGTGTTTCTCCCTGACCTGTGTCACTCAGCACCTTGCCATGGGCACTGCACTCTGCTGCTATTTTCTAATATTTTCTATTATTCTTTCTGGGGGGAGGGGGTTGCCATTCATTTTGCTATCCTTATTCTTGTTCTTTATCCTGTTTAAGTTTAGGGGATTACTTTATTGCTTTTTGTTGTTCCCTATTCTCAAAGACAGATGTTCCAGACTTCATCCTCCTACAGAAGGAAGATGTGGCATTTAGAATTAACATGGTTTGTGTGAGGCTGTGCTGAGAGAGAGGGTCAGGTGTTGCAGCCAGAAGTGCAGTAGAGCTTGAACAGGGTGCTTGTTAGCAGCATGTTTGTTGAAGATTTAGGGCACTAAGTCTATGGCTAAGGACTAGTTACCTCACTTAAAATAATCTAGATAAAAGCTTTGATTGTGAGTTCATCATGGTTCTAAAGGTAGTTTGGCTTTCACGTAAGGCCTGCCATGTTGAGGGAACCTTGGACTTGGGTTTAGTGTTCCCATCCAAGGTCAAGACCGTGCTCTGGGTAAAGTCCATCCAATGGAATCAGGAAACATATTTCTTCCTGTCACCACTGTCCTCAGTCCTCATGCCATGGTCCTTGGCTACCCAGAAACCTAACATTGGTGACTATTTTGCCTTGTGTAGTTGCTTCAGCCCTAAGAGAAGAGAGAGGGGGCATGAGTGCAACACACTGTCAATGTAAGCATTTTTCAAAGCTGTCCCAGCCACTGCTTCTGCTGTAGATAAATTACAGGCAGTGGAGTGTGCTGGATTTGTTGAAGAGGTGTTTCCCTTGTTTGACATCAGCCGGAGAAGACTCCTGCACAGAAACCAGCTACCTCACATCAGTTTTTCTGTTTAAGACCATGCTGCAATAATTGTGTTTTTTGTGTACATTGTGATTGTAGTTCTGCAGGGAAAAGCTTGCTCTGAACAGCGTCCACTTTCATTTCCTGCCACTGGTGTGCTTGGCATCATGTTGTTACTGTCAGTGTTATTGACACTGCATTTATTCTCTGTACATGGGAAGAAAAAGTACAGCACTGTCTCCCACATACCTCTTTTTCCTTTTCCAGAACCTTCTGGGATATAGTGTCCCTTCTCTATCTTCCACTAACCCTCCCAGGCCACGCTGGCATTCTCAAGAGTCCAAGTAGTCATGATCAGAACTGTTCTAATGGTATGCTGAAAGAAGGGAGAAAGGCTGGAAGAAATAGGTAAAACAAAGCAAGATAGGAGCCTCTTAATTCTTCACATGAATGAGTTATAGAATGCACAGACAATACAATTGTAAGTCAGCATGAGACCAGTGTATGCTGGAGATAGCTTCCACTAAGAGCCATTAGAGCTTACTCTTTCCATCCCTACCTAAACACAGAATCCATGCTGTGTCACCAGGCTCACTGGGAATGGGGCACAAACTGCAACAGCAATGAGAACTCCCCAGAACTTTTATAATTATAGAATAATTTGGGTTAGAAGGGACCGCAGGAGGTCTCAGAGTCATCTATGGGATTAGATTGTGTCCCTCAGGGCTGTATCCAGTTGGGTCTTGAAATCCTCAGAGGATGGAGGCTCCACAACTTCTCTGGAAAATCTGTTCTAATGCTTGATTGTTGGGAATTTCTTCATGGTGAGAATCTTTTATCAACGTCCAGACATGTACACCTTTTTTAATTTCAATTTGTGCCCATTATCTTTTGCTCTTCTTCCATGGATCATTTAGACCCTTCTCTTCTCCGGGGTACAGAATCTCAGCCTCTCTAAATGGACCATGTGCAGCAGCTCCTTGATCATCCTGAACCTACTTCTCATTAGACAGTAAGTAAAATCTGCACCAGACATTTTTCAGCACCTGCCTTGTAACAGGAGTACAATCAATCTGGACTCCTCATACTCTTTAGGTACTACTAAACAGAGAAGTATTTACATAACGTTGGACACTCAGTCTCTTAGAGATTTGTTTGGCATGATGGAGACGAGCTCCATCTGCACTTGTGTTTTATAGCAGGATATTTCTTGCATGCAGCCATGAAAATGCTTTGTTTCCTCTGTGAATGCAGAGGTTCGGACCCCTTGAAGCCATGGTAAGACAGCCTTGTCAGCTGGCAGTCCACAGCTCACAGCTTCTTAACTCACTCCAGAAAAAAAGCAGTCTGAGACTAAGAAACAGACAGCTGCAGCCCTTCCCAAGCTGAACTAACATATTGCCCTTTGCTGCTTCCAAGGCCTTCCAGAGGAATATAGTAACTCACGGGGACTTTAGCCTAGTCTGCAGGCATACACTGAAATTAAACAACCCATCAGTTTCCATGTTTTACATAAATAATGATGTGCAATGAAAATGTGGTTGGGACTTTAAAGCCAAAAGGAAGTTTAAGGAAAATAAGAAAAGAAAGGGAGTGAACAGGGAATGAAGAAGACAGTCTGTATTTAAAATCATCTCGTGCCATTTTATCTATCAACATTTGCACAGGAATTCTGAATCAGATTAGATTTTATACTACTCCCAAAATAGTTGGATATATTCCAGCTATTTATTATGTGCTGAAACACCTGCCAGCCAAGAATGTGTTGTCAGAGATCACCTTCATATGTCCTCAGGGAATCTCCATTACCCTGGCCTTAGGACAAATTGCACAGCAAAACTTTGTTGTTAAATGTCTGAATTCTGCTTTCATCTGGTGTCTGAGAGGGACAGTTCAAATTTGAGCATCTTTAAAGGAATTTGAGAAAACAGACTTCCATCATTTGGCAGACTGTGCCTCAGTTTAATGTATCTGACAGACAAAAGGTACATATGGTATGACAGTAATTACCCTGGGGTAAACATCAGTAATCTGTGAGTCCCTCGGAGAAATCTCTGTGGTGTGACTGAAAAAGTTTGTAACTGTCTGGAGTAGTGTGATTCATATAATATACATGAATAAAATATATTTTAAAATATATATTTTTTAAAAATAAACATATATTGAGACACCTATCATTACCTGAAATAAATAACACATAGGAATTCAGTGGAGCTACTATTGCCATAACAGTAAAAAAAGAGTGCAGTATGTGGCAGGTTAACTGACCTCTGTATTTTATTTCTGCCTGATGAGGGGGCTCAACTTGTGCTAACGATGACATTTTCACAGTCTGCAGCGTCTAACATTACAGTATAATGTATCTATGACTCAAGCCCTCTGGCACACTACGTAACAGGTTTTACGTGAAATGTTTGCCAATGTTTCACTTTCACATTGATATTTATTATTTTATCCAGAGATGTATCACTCAGACATCCTGTGAGTGTGATTAAGGGGATCTTTGGCCATCACATCTGCTGACAACTGAACTGACTGCCTTAGCAATCCTGCAATAGTACAATTTTATTTCCACTTTTGATTTACTCAAAGTAGGATTAGGGATCAGCATTAAAACAAAGTGCCTGGCTACCGTAAACAACATTCCCTGAGAAGCTGACATGGTTTTCTTCATTTAAAAGCATATTCTGAAAAAAATATTGAGATTTCACAGTGTACTTATTCTGGAGAGCAATATCTGAGGGTATTTGTGGGCTTTATAACTGCTACCAGAGTTGACATCATTCTTTATAAATTTAGATAAGTAAAAAAAAAGCTGTCAGAAATTATTTAGATCAACGAAGTGATTCAATTATAACAATCATTGTAACTTCATATACAGCAGCAATTGGTGCAAAAAACAGTCAGGTGTGAGAATTCCCAGGTCAGTCAGCAGAAGGAGGAACGATGGAATCCACTCAAATGTCCCATCTCTACAGGCTGCCCCTACTCACTTAAACCTCTCTTAATCCTTTCCCAAAATGAACACAGCTGGAGCAGGCCTTGACAGCTCTTACATGATACAAAGAGACTGTTTTCCCAGCTCAGAGTATAACTACACAGAGGAGTTGCTTGAGCCACTTTATGTAAGCTTCAGTGGACCCAGAGCTCTGTTTAAAGAGGGTGGCAGCTACATCAGTCTGACTGGGGGCAGGGCTTTGATATCCATTCTGTAATTTCAGCAGATTCCCTTTCACATGCACACACACACCTGGCAACACCAGGATGGAAATCATCCTAAAGAACAGGCTTCCTCCCTTGCAATGCTCTCTGAGAGATGGACAGACACACAGCCCCTTTTCAGATCCCACTCATTTGTCAGCATAAAAAAGAAACTGATCTCTGATAACATTTAACTCTACTTCTAAGATGGTTACTGTAGTTGCTAATTGAAGTAAGCCTGCTGCTGGTAGGCAGTTAGCCCTCATGTGCATGCTTTTGGGGATACACTGAGCTGCTGAGCTGTGCATCTTTCAGATGGAGTGCTGTAGAGGTATTTTAGTAACTTTTTCTCGTGCAGGCCAATGTTGCAGAGATACTCAGTGAGACAGTGTTTAAAGTAAAACTTGCTGTCCTGTACCAACAGGAACCCCCACTGAAATGGCTGTACGAGTGCTTGGCTGCGAGCTGTGCCACTGTCCTGCGTGACCATCCATCCTTGTCACCACATTGCTGCTCTGGGCAGGTGTCACCAGGCTTCATGTGTCACCTGTTTGCAGTGTTGGCCTCTCTGGGGTGAGCCCATGCCTTGCTGCCTGCCAAAATTGATTCCAGCCTGTTCTGAAGTAAGTGGAAACCCTATGGTGAAAAAGCACACTCATGAGAGAGCTGTGCCAGAGCAGGAGGGAGAGCAACAAAGGCCATGGTGTGCAGTGTGGTGGAAACCATTGCTGAGAGTGTCGGGAATCACGAAGGGCAGCGCAGTAGAAACAGCTATGTGGGCAGCAGAAAGCTGTCACATGCTCTGCTTCTGCTTTCTCACACCACCCATCCCATTGCCACAGAGTATTGCTGGAACTATTGTGACTGCAGAAAAAATAAAGGAAAGAAGTTGACCCTGGGAAGGAGGGAAGATGGATTTTCATATTAAGTGTCTAGCTGTTTGTGTTCCTTTTTCTCTTAATATCCAAATCAGGGATCAGAAGCTCACATGATCTGGCAATAAATTAAGTAAAATTTCCCAATTCTGGACTGTTTTGACTGTAACTGGTTTAAATATCTTAACTGTGTACAAAATAATGTCCTACATGAGTATTTTTTTGCATTTGAAGGAACAGTTTGTACTGACTGCTTGCAAATGTCATATCTCTGTACAGCTTGATCCCTTCTGCAACTGCGAAAGCAGCAGAATTGCGTGAGAATGCCAGGGACAATCCACCCACCATGTTAATCATCACATACACATTACATACACCATACAAAGCAGATGAGCTGCAGCAGGAGCTACCTGGGGGAATATGTAGAACTGTCAAAAATTCCCATCTGGAGAAGTCCTGAGTGTCAGTTACTTAATTATGGATGTGTTGAGTTCAGACCTGTTTTCAAAGCAATCTGTTGTCTCAAACCAGCTTTACTATCTCTCTGTGCTGATGACAAGCTGGGATGTTCCTGGACCACCCAGGGAATTCATGAATTCATTGCACAGTGTGTGCACAGGGGCACAGCCTCGACACCCACCTTTGCCACACTTATAACTATGGGATAGAGCTGAGTTTCATACTTAGAACTCAGTCTGACAGCTCATGCCACTTCAAGATACTGTCCTGGTTGTAGGATTTGGAAATCTCTGTTCTTGAATTACTAATTGAAAGAATTTATTCAAGTTGAACACACTTCAAATTCATTCTGGATCATATAACCTCCCCTGAAAAATTGTAGTATTGTCCAAAGTAATAAATCAGTGTTTGCTGTTAAGCTTTTATTTAACAAAACCAATGACTCAGTTCTACTATTTTAAGGGAATTACTAGCCTCTGTCACATTTGTAGCAAGACAGATTTGCAATGAGTTTTAATTAGGCATAAATTATTATGGCAACCATTACATTAACTTAGGCTTTTGTTCATCTAAGTATTAGTAGATTTCACTGTTTGCATGTTTTTATGCACTGGAGCAAAACAGGTATATTTGCCAATCAGCCAAAGCTGAAAGGGAAAGCAAAGTGGCCTTACAAAACCTTGAGAGATCCCAGTCTGTTGATTGCTTTTGCAAAGATAAATGGGTATTGCCTCATGGCACTGTTTCCTCTGCTCCCCATGTTCCTAGGGACATCTCGTCTTTCCAAAGTGCTGTTTTGCCCCATCCCCAAGAATTGTGCAGGCTTGCCCCAGACCTGCCACACGGGACACTGAGCTGCTGAGATCCTCTGAGCTCTGCTAGACCATAGTGTTCAGATTTACCAGTGGATTTAATACAGACTTTGAGAAAGACAGTGGATTTGTCACTAAGAGCTTCAGGGAAATGTTTCTGTTGCCAACACTACCTTGTGCAATCTCCCTCTCCCTCAACAAGGAGGAAACAACTGCCCAAAGGGTGCATCTCCATGACAGTGTCCACAACAAGTTTAGCCTATGTTTTACCAAATAAACAGCTTTCAAATTGATGAAGGAGGGCTGAATTGGATGATAATGTGACAGGGCATGTTGTGATACAGAAAGGAGAAGCACAACCACTCCCAGCAACCCCAACAGTAGAGCTGCAGCAGCTCAGAGGTGCCTTGAATGGATGTCCTGCTAGTGGGTCAGCAGCTGCTGTAATACCACACCTAGTCTCCTCAAGTTTGGGAGGGAAAAAGAGGAAACCATATTGCTGAGAAAAGGGTTTTGAAACAGTAAGAGAAGTATTTGGTAATAGCCTGAGGTCAGGGCATCTGGGGTTTTCACTTCACGTTTGGGTTTCTAGGAACCAAGAACCATAACTCCCTCTCTGTGAAAGTGAGTAATGCCCAGCTGAGTGTGGCTTCACTCCCCAATGAAATACCAATGGAGAAATGACATCCATTTCCAGTTTAATAGCTGTCTGAGAGAAGGGAGTGCAGCACTGTTTAGTTTCAACCAGCAATAACCCTGAGCAAATCAGTACCATCTGCTCTCAGCTCAGAGCTTTCCTGATCAGCATAAAATAAAATAAATGCAGAAGTTTCAGAAAATAACAGCTACCCTCAGAATTGTCAGGCTAGCACCATATGTCAGTCTTCTCTTCCAGCAATGCCCCCAGAGCTGTGCCCACCATTACTCAGGAGTGACAAGGTCTGGATCTCAGGCCTGAAATGTTCTTATCCACAGCTTTGGTGTTCCAGCAAAAACAGAACAAGAATTTTGTCATGCTATTAAATTTTGTTCGGCCTTGCTAACCCCCAGTGACAAATGGCTCCATCTGAATATAATGCTGCCAACATCTTTGCATCTATATGAAAAATAGTTATAACATGTCTTAAGGACCTGTCAGGGAAGGAGCTACAGCATTTTTATGCAGGATAACTCCCTGAGGAAGCAGGATGAAATGGAACCGCCTCAAAGTTTACAGCAGGAAAAAGCATTAGAGACAGTCCTGTGGGAGATGGGTTCCACAAGGGCCCAGGGACCCACAGCAAACAAAGAGACTGTTTCTGTCACACAGCCATGCCTGCTGAGGGATGACAAGCCTGTGGAACCAAATCAGGAGCAGGAACAATGAAATGGCATGGAAGACACCAATTTCTTATTTTTCAAATGTAGTAACACACTCTCCCTTCTTCCTGCTTACAATAAATGGGAGTTGGAGCCAGCCCGTGCTGCAGCGATGCAGAAATTGTGGTGGCAGTGTTGTGTTGAGATGTGGTCTTGTGGTCAGTGGGAATGGGCAGCACGGAGCTCAGCATGGGCTGACCTGTCCTGACAGGAAGCAGGATCATGGAAGCAGCTGGGCACCACATGATCTCAATGGTATTTTGTGGCTGCTGGTTAGACTGACTATGAGCAGTACTGTGTCCTCTCCTGGAGCCCTGGGAAATCACAGTCAGGGTTAAGAGTCTCTAAGGGTTACACAAGTTTTTGAGCCTTGAGTTCCTAAGATAGAAATAAATTAAATATTGTTTTTATTCATCAAGCTAGAGACACTTAATACTTTTCCTTTACAATAACTCATGGTTTCTCAACACCCTGTTGAGGTTTGTGCTCCACCTGCTCACTTAGGTAGTTTGAACGTAAAATGGAGGATCTCTCCTTAATGCATGTTCTTGTACAAAAGCAAGCTCCAGGCTTGTTCCCTGACTCTCCCAGAATCTGTCTGCAGGTTGATACTGCTCCTGCCACCAGCTAGAAAACAGAGGGATGTAAGCTGCCTTATCCACATGTGCTTCTGGCTGGCTAGAGCCTGCTCTGGCTGCATGGACCATGTGCCCGCAGAGCTCCCAGGCAGCGCAGCCTTTCCCACATGGTCATTCCTGGTATCCTTCACCAAGCCAAGATGAAAAGGTGAGGATGATGTATGTTCTAACTGGGAAGGGAGGAGGAAACTGGAGAGTAAAAGAGTGTTCTTTAATGTGCAACCCTGCTCAGACACAGCGAGCTGTGTTCAAAGAGGGTAAGACATGCTCATTATTGCAGAATAAATATAATGTAAAGAGGGATTTCCCCACCTGTAGTGCAATTTTAGATTTCTTTTCCTGCGCTGTAGGAACACAACTTTTAAGTGAGAATGATTATTTGTCTTCCTGTGATATGGGGAAAAAAAGTAAATATTAAGATTTAATCTTAATATAATCCCAATTCCTTGTCAGGGATCAGTTTCAAGCACAGACACTGGGTTTAGCTGCATGGAGTTTCTGAGTGCCTCCTGATATTCGATAAATCCCCCCATACCAACCTCAGCACATCAACATGGATCCAGTTGGATTTTACTTCACGTCCTAAGTGATGCCCTTTCAAAGTACACCTTCCCAAAGATGAACTTCTCATTGAGCATTCTACTATTTCAGGGATCTAAAGCCTAAAGTTAGATATAATCTTTACATAACTGACAGTCAGAATCTGTTATGATCCTGGTAACTCTGTTTCCAGAGTCTGCTAGTTGGATCTGGGATTTTGTGCAAGATGGGAAAAGGTGCAGAGGCAGAGATGGCAGAAGAAGGAGCAGCAGCTGTAGTTTGACAGATGATGTGAGGAAAATCACTGTCTTGCAGATATGTAGGATTCTCTTCTATAGCAATGAAGGTGCTTATCCCAAAGCAATGAAATCCTGACTGTAAAATCTGGTTATGGAATATTACCTGTTGAGATTTTGGGAGAGCATTAAGACTGCCTTGGCTCAATCCTGCAATAAAGTTGCAAAAAATAAAGTCATACCATATCCACTGCACTTTACTGAAGATACTATTGTGTGTTTCTTGTTTCTGAGAGTTTGTAGACAATACTTAACATTTTCCTGATGCTGAGGCTACATTTATGCCTGTTAACAAACCCCTGTTCTCTGGCCTGGAGCCCCCCTGGCACAGTTCAGCTTGTCCATACAGCCAAACTCTCCACTTGCCAAATCAGAGGCTGCATCCAAACAGCCTCCAAGGACCCGGGCTCTTGCCAGCCCGTGCTTTGGCTGGGCACAGTGCAGGCTGCCCAGACCTCCCCCATGCCAGGGATCTTCCTGATGATTTGGTTGCTCACCATGAGCTGGTGCTCAGGCTTCAGTTCTGGCTCCATTTTGCTCTTGGCTTTAGACTGAAGCCCGAGGTGTTGAATGGAAAAGGCTGCTCTGATTTGAAAGTAGTTGGTGTGAGCGTGGAGTGGGCTGCCCCGTCCATGCTCTGCTGCCCAGCTGGACTGATAGGCAGGGGAAAGATGACTTTGGAGCATCATTACTGCCCCTAAACCACAGCAGGGATGGCAGAAGTTTCATGGCATAAATGTGTGCACAGGGAAAATGATTTGTGTTAGGAATGGTTTTCCAGGGAGGAAGAGGAAAGATGTGTTGGAGCTGAGAGGGTTCACAATAAAGGCTGAAATGTCCTGAACAGGACTTTCAGATTTTTACAGGCATTTAGGGAATCATAAGAGAACATATGGGCATGATGGTGGCAGTATCCCAGCACAAGTGCCTGCACAGACATGCTCCTTCAGCTGGGGCAGAGCAGGCACCAAGGGAGCAGCCACAGACTCAGCGGCTGGGAGGAAGGAAGAAGAAACAGAAAGCCCGTGCAAGGTACCAGATTGTGCAAGGTATTGAAAGTGTCTGTAAAGGAGTCTGGAGCAGGACAGGATGGTATGAGGCAGTGTCAGGTTTCAGGAAAGGCAAAAGAGAGGGGCAGATCAAAGGTAATTACTAATTCATCCCCCAACAAAGCTGTATAATGCTTCCGCTCCTTATCTCTGTGTCGAACCCTAGTTGTCCCCTCCCTGTCCTGCCCCACAGCTGTCTCATATTTTTGACTCTTCTTCATCTTCCTCCTCCCCTCATCCAGTCCCTGTGCACTGTCTCTGTATGTCTTGCACAATTAATGAATGTGGCAGGCAGTGGCAGCCTGGGGATACATAGGCAAGAGTGGGGTCTGTAGCCTTCACTAGAGCCCATCCAGACTTATTTCACTGTGAGGCTAATCGTGGTCAGTATGTGTGCCATGGCATGACAACAGTCATCAGTCTCTTCAGTCCTGGAAGAGGATACACGGAATTGGAAGGTCACTGTGCCTGTGCAATGGCCCTCAGCTGGGGTATCCCAGAGTGCCTTCAAGTTTGCAGAGACAAATGTTTGGCAACTTGGGCTGAGCGTGAAAAGGAGCAGGCAGGAGTCACTCACAAGGTCTTGACACTTTGGATGTCCTGTGGTGTCATTTGTGAGAGAAGTGGTGGGAATCCATTGTGTGACCATGTGCTTCAGGCCTCCAGTTGGTTTGAGCAAAGCAGATTTCTGAAATCACATAAGGTAAGGAGCAATGTCAAAACAAGTGGGAAGTGTTGAGCATTTTGCAAAGCACTTCCACCAGTGTCAGTCACCCTTGTTGAGTTCCTTTAGCAGCTGCATGCACCAGTCCTTGGTGTCCCAGCTTCTCAGAGAGACATTACTGATTTTAGAGGTACATGGACAGAAGCCTGCCTAGAGGGTCATTTTGCCTCATTTTGCAAACCCAGCTTTCAAAATTAGTGTTAATCACCTTCTAGAGTGTGAAGGAGCTGTGATTAGACCTCCAGCCAGGCCGAGGCTCAGACAAGGGGAGGAAAGCCTTGGGGCCAAGGGGGGCTTATGAATGAACATATTTCCCAAAATACAAGTTTTGTTTTATCACAGCAAGATTGTGAATTGACATACTTCCCCTCCCAGCACAGAGATGTCTCAAAGGCATGCAAAAGGTTTGTGGCAGAAAGTGTTTCTGCTTGGCCATCTGGGCTTGAGTGCCTGAGAGGGGATTTGGCTAACCCTGAGCATGATGCCATCTGCCAGAGCCATCCATTTCTCCTTTGCTATCTGTGTAATACTCCTTTTATGTACCCACAGCAAATGGCACACCACCTGCATGTTTTATCTTTTAAAAAGAACCCCCAGCTTCTCTGAAATGCAGGACTAGTTGAGAAAAGTTTTCTTCTGGACACAGTGTTATTTTTTTAATGCCCAAAGCTGAAGTCTTACACAGACCCACACCTGTATTTAAATTATGCTGAGGGCATGGATAGCTTATGCAAGGACACATGCGATGGATTGTGTATTTTTTTATAAGCTCAATGTTTGTTTTATTGCAGTGCCAGAAACCCACAGTCAAGATCAGGATGCAGTTGTTCTAGGTGCAATATGGATGTGATGATGGAAAGTCATTTTACGTTGAAATACAGCTTGAAATCCGAGGACGGTCTGTAGCTAGGAATGCCAGTGATTATTTCCACTTGGTTCAAATGATTTTGCCTCCCTTTTGAGAGTATCTCTCTTTATATTGCGTGCCAATCTCATCTCAGATTTTCCAGGCTCCAGGGCAAGATGAAGTGTGTTATTTGTCATGCTGAAGGGAACATGTACTGCATTTCAGCCAAAGGGCTATTCGAGGGAAGTGCCACCACCAATACACTCTTTGCTGCAGAACAAGCAAACTCACATGACTACTTGAAATTAAGAGTAAAGCATCTCAAATCACCCAAATTCCTAACATGGGAGAAACAGCCAAGTCTTGGTTTCTTGCACATGTTCTGCTTGAATCTGAGAGTGAGGACTGTCTTTTGGAGTGTTTCCTCTAGAGCTAGACAGAGTTTTGTTTGAAAAAATTATTAGTGCTTTCAGACATAAATCTTACATTCATCACAGCTATTTACTGATACATTTGCTGTACTTGATAAGACAGCAAATGATGAATGTTTAATGGAGAGCACTCCACAATTGGTCAAGGTGACTGCAAAATATTTAACATTTCAGAGCAATTAAAGTGTTTGGGAACATCCCCTCCTTTGCCCTTGCATTTGTTTTTTCTCCCATCCCTTGTGGTGTGCATCATGGGAGTCTCTGTCTGGGCCTTGACCATGGCTTTGGCAGCTCTGATTGTGGTACAGCTTCTGCAGTATGGGCTTGAATTCCAGTAGAATACACATAAATTTGGGATTTTTTTGAAGGGGAGGGAAACAAACGATAGCTGTGCTTATAGTCCAGTGTACCTAGTTAACTGTTGCAAGACCATTTTATTGTCTCTTTAAATGGTAGCAATTGTACCTGTACACATGGACTATTTGTGTTTATTAACATGACCTTATCAGAAGAACAACTTAAGCAAACTTCAGTCATGTGAGCAGAACCATCAGGGTCATGATGAGGCTGTCTTTGGCAGAACACTTCAACCATTCGGAGAAGTCTGTCAAGGAAATTTCACAGCTCTGGAATTGTTTGCCAGCTGTTCATCTGCCTACTAATGTTATTTGACTTTCTCTCCACAGTCCATTCCTCCATACTACCACTTTGTGTTTGTGCCTGCCCAGTGCTTCACAGTAGGAAAGAGGTCAGACAGCTTCATGGTGAGAGAAGACTGTGTGCCTTCATGGTAATGGCACCACTGAGCAAACCCCAGAGAGTAGTTAGGATATTGTGCAGTCAAGGAGCTGAACTGCCTCTGCCTGCTGAAGAGATATTATGATATGACATAATTCCCCTTGCCTTGCTGCTTACTTATTTAGCTGTGTTTTGAATCCTGTGGTTTAGACCAGAAACCATATTTTCTAGAGACAGATGATTCAGTAAGTAACAAGAAGGTTGGCAAGCTACCAGGGGAAGTTGAAAAAAAAGGTGAATTTCATTCTCCAAAGGCTGCTGAGCTGACTCCTGATAAGGTGTCAAGCGCTTCCTAGCTCATAGATCTGAACTCCAAATTCACAGGCCTCGCGAGGAATTTAGAAGACACTCTTAAGCCTATTAAATCCCTGATGTTTCAAACAACAGCTTAGATTTTATCACTGACAAAAAAATCCCTCACAGTTCCTCTGGATTTAGTCAATCTTATCTCAACAGCTGAAAGAGAACTTGGCTAAAAGGAGAAAGACTTTTTTTTTTTTTTTTTTTTTTTTTTTTTTTTTTTTCTTCTTTGTTTTTTTTCATTTCATCAATGTATTAAGCTATTCTCCTTGCTTCAGCCCAAAATCAGAAAGTGCTCCGAGGTACTCTTGAGTGCTTGTTCTGGAGTGGTTCAGAGTTCACTGTGGAACTCCTGTCCTGGAGCGGAGGCAGCAGAACCTGTGCAATGAGGCTCTTGGCCACCCTCTGGGTGTGTTCATGTGAGTGGTACCATCAGTTCAGGTTATTGATGAGGGTACAGGCTAATCTTCAACCGCCCATTCCCTGGCTGGGAGCTGAGGACTACAGCAGGCACCTACAAGAGATACCATAAGAACGCAGAGTTCACAGTATGGATGAGGTTTGAAGGTGCCTCTGGAGATAAGTTGGTCCAGCCCCTCTGTGCAGCATGGAATCAACTCTAGCAGGCTGCCTAGCATTGTGTCCTTTGCACTTCAAAAGATTTCCAATAGAAGCCCCACACACGCTTTCTGGACAGCCTGCACTGTTGTGTGTGACCTTCAGAGTAAAAAAGTGTTGAGGTATTTTTTATGTTTAAGTATAATTTACTGCATTTCAGTTTGTGTCCATTTCCTTTTCCCCTGTGACAGGACACTCTAGAGATGAGTCTGTCTGGTACTTATTTATACACATTGATAAGACCTCCCCGAGCCTTCTCTTCCTCTGCTGCAAAGTCCCATCTCTTTCAGATTCTCTTCATATGTTAGATTCTCCAGTTCCTTAATCATCTTCGTGTCCCTTTGCTAGGCTAACTCCAGAATGTTCATACCTGTCTTGTGCAGGCAAGCACAGAGTGAGACATAAGATACCAGTGCTGAGCAGAGGGGAAGGATCACCTCCCTCAATCTGTTGCTGATGCTCTGCCTAATGCAGTCCAGGAGGCTGGTGGTCTCCTTTGCTGCAAATACACATTGTTGGCCCATGGCCACCCTTTCTACAAGGATGCCCAAGTCCTTTTCTGTAAAGATACTTTCCAGACAATTCACCCCCAGCCTGCTCTGCTGCCTAAAATTATTCCTGCCCAGGTAATGGACTTGGTGTCTCATGAAGTTCCTGTCTGCCTATTTCTCAGCCTGTGCAGGTACCTCTGAATGTCAGCAAAATGTCCTGGAGCGTCAACCGCTTTTCCCAGACTGCTGACAGTGTGCTCTCTCCCATTGTCCAGGGCATTAATGAAGATACTTGACAGTATTGACCTCTGGAGTAATCAACTAGTGAATAGCCTATGTTTGGGCTTTGTGCCACTGATCCACACCTCACTGTGCACTTATCTGTCCATACTTCACTGGTTTGTCTAGAAGAGTTTTGGGAGATGGCATCTAAAACCTTGGTAACATCGAGACAAACAATGTCCACTTTGCCTTGTTCTTTACTGAGAGATTTGCCTTCATGAATCACAGGCACCAGAAATGTGTGGCTAATACTCTTCCTGATCTGATCTGTAGGAACACCGATCACAGCCTTGCTCACACTGGTCAGCCCTCTAATCCTCACCCATAAGCTGTCAGCTGGTTCATTGTACACCTCAGGCATAACTCTATTCAGTGTCCCTGCTCTTGCACATGAAGGGCAAACCCCTTCATTGTTTTTCCAGCCTGTCCTTCCTGGAGAGCCAGTATCCATCCATGGCAGCACTTCAGGTGGTGAGCTGTCATACATGTCTCACAAATCTTGTTATTCCTGTGTGCTCCCCATGCTGCATGTGTCAGTGTACAGGCGCCTCAGAGAGGCCTGTACAGACTCAGTCCTGCTGGTTTCCCAGAAAAGGTATGAGAGCTTTCCCCATAATGCTGCCCTCTCAATGCTTCCTTATTTCTCTGCGTGCACTTATATTTCACACTGTATTCATTGCAGTTACATGCTGCTGACTGTGAGGTGAGGTCTAAGCCTCTTTAAAGACAGCTCAAATTTCCTTAGGCTAGAGATTAAATTTCAAATTCCCTGGCCCCTTAGTCACAGAGACTTGAGTGGAAGTAGGCTGTGGCATAACCCATGGGTCTCATCCTAGTACCATCTTCTCCTGGGGACTGCCCTGTCTGCAGATCATGTTTGCAAAGGCCCAGAGTACTTTGTGTGTGTGGCTTCACTGTAATATCTATGTGTGTCACCCAAATCTATGTGTGGATTCACTGTAATAAACTTCTGTAATGTGATCATATCTGATTGATGCTCTTGGATTGCCTACCTCATTCTTGGAAGAAAGTCTGGCCCACTGGTATAGGGGTATCTGAAACTGAAGTTTTGTGACATGTGCAAAACATGTACAGAGGGAGGCTCCCACTGGAAACAAAGTCTGCTTCTTAGTAGATAGAAGATGGAGGAGCTGGATTGTTTCACTGCTCTGCCTTTGGCTTCCTGGCCATGACATTCCTTTACAAGATCAGTGGAGGATAGTAGCAACTTCCTGGATCTCCACATATGTTGTGGAAAAGTATTTATAGAAACAATAATGAAGAGCAATGTGGGATAAGAGTCTGAGAGGAAAAGAACTGTTATGGGTTGTTAAAGTGCAGCAAATAGAACCTCAAGCAGCTGAGGAGGGATGAGTTTCAACAATAGAAACCCTGCCTCGAGGTCAGTTTGAGTCAGAAAAAAAGGTGTTTCCTAGCAAGATGGGATGAAGGATAAAAAAGAGCTGTAGTGTTGCCATTATAAAATAATTGTTGAAATGTGTTTTAGAGTATCTTTACAGCTGACAAGACATGGAACAGAATTTTGAAGGTTGGCATTTGAGATAGTCCTTCCTTCAGGAGAACTCCTTGTAAAAGCTTCAGAGAAAATTGGATAAAATGTAACACGTTGGATTCTCTGAAAAAAAAAGTTGGTTTTGCATAAGGGGGTTCAGCTTTTATAATTTTATTTTCTCATGGTTTGAGGGTTCTATCCAGTGCTCATTGCAGACAGGTCACTGAAGAGACATGTGGGAGCACAACAATGGGCTCCACAACCTGAAGCTCTCATATTGGTTTTTTCCTGATTTCCATCCACAGGAAACGTGATGTTCCTGTTCAGTTTCTGCTCCCGTGGCTTCCCAAGTCAGTGGATCACTTCGAGGGAATTGCTGATGCAGATCTCCTGAATGGGAGCATATGCTATGAACCCAGTGTTTCATGGGAATGTCTTGGATATGGGTACAAGATGCTTTCCTGCCACATAAACAGTGTGACTTTGAAGTGTGTCAGCCACTTCTCTGTTACTGTTTATGCCTATAGTCAGCAGTAAAAACAGTAAATTTTGAGAGCTGTCAGGCTTGGTGTCCTTGGGAATGTGAAGCATTAATGTATTATGGAAGTCAGCACTTGTTTTGTCAGGTGAAAAACAGAAACTGAAATTCATTCCTGACCTCTTCTGAGCTATTTTACTGGGTGTAGGTGGAAAATCACCTTTATTTCATATTGTTTCCCTGTCCGTCATCTCATTGATGCTTACTGCACGTTACCAGCACATCTGCTGTGAGAGGACACAAAACTGCTTTTGCAGCAACCAGAGTACAACAACCTGTGTTTGGTGGTCAAGGGCCTTCATTCTACATCTGTATTTAAGAGAGGTAAACACAAAGTGAGCAAATACCAGTTCTGTAGAGCAGAATGTTTCACCAACATCTGGTCTGAGACTGACAGTACAGTCACTGCAGACCAACAGATATATTTTGAGTCTCCATAGCCTGTCAGAGAGAAAGCCCAGTTGAGGACATTAAAATGTCTCATCTAATCCCTCTCCATCCTCTTCCCAAAAATCTTCCAAAGCATTTCCAGTTTTTCAAGAGAAATGTTTCCACCAGGAAACCAAATGCTGTCTATCACAGTTTATGTGTTACAAGCTCATCTCCACCAGTTGGTATAACCAGCATGAGAAATGTGCCCTGTTGATACAGCGAAGAGAAAGTTGTGGGGGAGATTGTCTCAGGCAAACTTTCCCAAACCTACAGCAAAATTAGTTTGAAAGGGGTGCATACTGCATTCTGAGCAGAATTTGGCCAATATACTTCATACACAGAAGCAGCGATAACTGATTAAGATGAATCTCAAGAATGGTCTTTCAAACAGCACACTGTGATCAGATCAATTCATACAAATGGAAGCATAGTCTTGGGGACTACAGGAGAGTTTTAAGCTTGGGGTTTACAAATATTTCCTAGTATTTCTTCCCTAGTTAGAAAGGGAAAAAACACAGTCATAAAGGACAACAGAAAACCACAATTTCTTTTGGGATTTTGTTTTGCTTTTATTTTTAGAAGTCTGACTGACCTCAAATGTTTTAAGCAAAATGTTTATATGAATATTTTAGGAGCACTGCTTTTTGCTACTGTCAAATCTGGACGTGCTTCAGGAACCGCAGAGTCATAGGCACCTCATGCTCTAAAGGAGCAGAGCAGGATTCCAGTCCTAGTCTGAGGAACCGACAAAACAGGTTGGATAACTTATTCTAGCAGCAGTTGGGTAAACAACCTAGGTGATACATAAAGATTACCACATGCAGGAATGATATATGGTAAGGCTCTACTAGAGTGTTTTCTGTATTCCAGTGTTTCCAAGTCTGTTATATTTACATTTGGATTATACACTTACGTGTACATGCAATGTATTTACATGCATACACATGTGAATACAGAGACACACACACTGCTGCCTGCCGTGTTTCTTCTATGTGACAAGGTTATTTACTTTGTCTCTGTGCTCCTGGGAGAAGCAATCCATCTGAGAGGAGCTGGTATTGCTACAGGCTGAATACGTTAACTTTTTGTTGATGTCAAGGCACTAGGGAACTTCTTCCAAATTGCCTTTCCTCTGCTGACCTGTCAGCTGGATACCTTCCTTGAAATCTGTGCTGTAGCAATTTTACCATCAAGTTATTTACACACAATTGCTAGTATTGAAATGATGAGCTTTAAAGGACTATCAGGACGTCTATAAAAGCACATGCACTGAAATTCAGTTGATTTTGTGTGCTCTCTTGGGAAATCTTTTATGATTAGTGTAAACACAGCTCACTTCTGATAAAGCCTTTCCATCCTTTCAGTCCTAAGGAGATCACCTAGAGCTTCAATGCTGCAGAAAGGGTATAGTCAGTGCTACTTGTAGTTTGAGCTGCCGGATGTAGCTGTTTGAGCCTACAAAATCCAATCATGAGACCAAAAGAGTAGGGTAACTATTACATCATAACGGCTGCATGGCAGTCTGGGTTGACCACTGGATGCTGTAGTTGTACAAAATACGGTTTTGCACAGCTTTCAACAACAAACCTGTTTAGAAAATGCTTCATTTTCAACTGATGTTACTTGGAAGATGGTTATGAACACATTTTTCAATCCCTACCACTGTCCTAGGCAAAATCTGTCACCCAGCATGTACAGTGCTTTTATCTACAGCAGTACCAAAAGTTGTATAAAAGTGTGTACATGCAAAAGCAGTTCAAGATACAATTTCCATGAGGGCTCAAGGACTCACTTGCATTAAGCCAAATTTGGAACAAAGGCCCTGCAAAACTCCCATGAAGACTACTAACACTGGATTGTTTTACTTCATACACCTAAGCAGCCTCTTAAAGCCGAAAGAATTGCACAGGCTTAAGATCACCGTATACCCACATGATCTGCTAGTCTAGGACCATACAGGGGCTGGTAACTTGGTTATGTATTCATACTTGATACAAACATTCAGGAAATCAGATACCACCTGATCAAGGGCATTTTTCCTGGAGTAGAAGTGTGTCATACAATCTCTTCCCTGACCTTACAAAGCTCAGTGTAGCTCAGTACCAAAGTGTCGGGTTTTTGTTTTTCTGTTGGCACCCAAGATTTCAAAGTCTCTTGTTTTCCCAGCCCAGCATCAGAAGAACAGTCTGAGATCTGTCTGTTCTTGTTTTCAAGGTTGTTTATTTTTCTGTTATGTAGCACATTGTGGTTCTGTCCTGCTGAGGTCTTTCTTGCAGGTCATGTTGAGACAGACTCCTGATTCCCTTGGGGTGGTGTTATCTTTTATACTAAAAACTACGTATACTTTATTTACAATAATTCTCCAATACTTATCAAATGTGTTGAACAGTGTGCCTCTACCCTAAACCAATTAAAAAGTGCTACTATCACAGCAGAAGATGGAGGGCAAAAGCCAAAGAAGAAGGGCAGGGACACGCCCTGATTTCTCCATCTTTGTCCCTTGAACTCACATTCTAAAACCCCAAAATTCTACATTTTCACCCTGTGACAAGTTAAATATCACTCTACTTAAATTCTTGTGACTTATAAATTTTCCACGACAGTCAGAAGAATGTCCTGGGTTCCCACACCAAAGGAGTCTGGCTTCTGACCCTGGTCTTGAGGACATCTTGAAGCAGATTCTGAATGTGGCCCCTGATTTCTAATTCTCAGAAGGGCAATGTTTCAAAATACTTTTAAATCAAATTTTGCTATTTTTCTGTTTATGCACACTGAAATGGCTGAATCCAAAGCCATATACTACAGGCATGTACATACCCCTCATTATATATTCAAATAAATGTTATTCAAATGTATGCATATGGAAAAACTGGAGAATAATGCATAAGTAATAATCATTACATAATGATTTAATCCAGTGATACATCATTGATTGTAGCACATGTAGCAAAGTGCCTGGGTTTTCAATTAGTATAACTCAGAAAAAATATCTAAGAGCACTGCTCTTGACATTTGATCAGTGCCATGTTTTGAGTTTCTGGAGAAGCCTTAAAGGTTAGTGCTATATTTCATCCTTCCAAGCTCTGCATTTGAAAGCTCAGTCCCATGAAACATCACCTGGTGCCAAGGAAAGGCAGTCAATTTTTAAATCACATTCTGATATAAGCTATGTAGAAGTCTCAGTCAGAATCTTCTTTGCAGACAAAATCATTGTCTTCAAGAATGGCTTAAATCAGATTAATTATTTTCAAAGAGAGATGCAAGATGAGGAGAGGAGAGGGAACTAATAAGCCCTGGATTGCAACCTGGACACCAAAAAAGCAAATGGAAAGAAATTCCACTGGACAGGGCAGAGAGGAGATAAAAGATCATTTTCCACCCACAGAAAAAGTGAGATTTAGCATCCCCTGGGGCAATCTTGTAGGCTGAGCCAAAATATCTGGAGGAGACCCTCCTCTGGCCCTTGTGTGCACTGTCAGCCCAGCATCAACCTGGCTGCAGAGGGAAGGATGATGGGGCAGCTGTAAGGGATGTGCTCCTTCTCCACAGCCTGAGCTGGCCTGGGAAGAGAGCCTTAAGAACAGCACCAAAGTGCAAATAAGCAAATCTGGTCTGCATCCTGGGAAGTGCTAAAAAAGGGGGCTTGTGGTGAACATCTGCTGCAGCTGTGGGGTGACTCCTGTCCCAAGCTGGAAGAAACATAGGGGAAGCAGAACATCACAGAAATATCACTTTGGCGATACCTTTAACAGTAAGGCCGAGTCCCTGGCAATAGAACTGAACAGTCTTGTGAAATGACAGTGGGAGGATGTGTGTGTGAGCATCATTTCTAGTGAAATACTGGGGCAAAGGGTTCACTAAGAGCTGAGGTCTGAGCTGCTGAGAACTGATGGCAAGCTGTATTCTGGCTGGAAACAATAAACTCTCCTACGGGCAAATGTTGTGACTCATTAGATGACACAGTCCTTGTCCCAAAATGCTGTCCTTCATGGATTAGGAGGGAAAAATACATATGTAGAAATACTAAAAATACCTCTGCCTCCCTCATGCCTGCCTGACAAAAGGACATCTCCAGCAGGTGCACCTACGCAGCAGGCACAGGTCTTGCAGAGAAGACTCCGTGCTTGCAGTGTTCATCCTCACACAGCAAGAGACAGTTAAAAATAGCTTGTACTACACAAACCTCTTAAAACAAGTCAAGAAGGACTTACAAAAACATCTCATGTACCTTTTTTAAACATGCAGATGTGTATGCCTTGTTTTTCTGCCTTTAAACAAGTCAAGAAGTGATAGGAGGACATAATTTGTAGTGTGGCTGTAAGATACAAAACAATGCATCAGATGGCCCCCAAACCCATGATTTTTAATTCTGCTTCTAAGGTGGGATCTGATGAAAGAGTAGATTTTTTTATTTTGTCAAGTAAACTTTACCAACTTTATTGCCATTGTGTTGTCAATAAATCAAGACAGGGCTCTGAGTTCATATGTAATAGATGTTGGGATTTTTTCAAACACAGTATAAAAGCCTTTGAAGAATAACTCTTGGATTTCATAGAATTGCATTGCAGAACTATCGCACCCTGCTAAAGAAATCCAAAACGAGTAATGGGATGAACATATATATTTACAAAGATTTAATAGTCTGAGCTAGGAAAGAAAATACTGCTGTATTTGAACATAGAGCCCTAATGAATGAATAAAGAAGCAAGAAGCTGATAGAAGTAGCTAGCATTTCTCACTGAACCAGACTCTTAATGTCTGTGCCCTTTGAAAGAAGAGTTTCAAGTTATACTGGTGACATCTGGTTTGCTCTCACACCTGAACCTTCTCGCCTGCAACAGCACAGAATAACTAGAAATTCCTTGTGCTCTTGGCTGCTTGCTTTTAAATTAACATTCCAAGTCAAAATGGAGTAAAACAGTCACACAGACTGGCAGACTTTTACTTTTTTGCTCTTCAGTCTAAAATTCTTCAAAACCTTAGTCTTCTCAAAAGAATAATTAAAAAGAAAAAGTGGGCTTGAAGTGCTAGTAGAGATAATCCTTGCAGAGGAGAAAGATCCTGTGTCTGGACTGCTTGTGCAAATCTAGTCCCAAGGTTAGTTTTCAGCCCCAGGAAACCTGGGGATCTTATCACACCAGAAATGGGTCCATCCAGACCAAGCTGCTGAATATAGAAAGGACGGGATCAAGCAGCTCACAGGACTGCTGACAGTTCTGAACTGGGCAGAATGAGAAACTTTCATGCCTGAGCTATCTGCTGTGTGCCCTTTAGCAGCTCTGGATTCACTCCAGGCTGAAGGTGAAAAGTGATAGGCATGTGTGCAGTGGCTGTACCCTCATACTCGTAGACTCTCTCCTCATACTCACACATACATACGTATGTAAATGCATATGTATGTTTGTATAAATACACTGTATTTCTTCATAATTACATTATTTGCATGTAATCTATAGTATATGTAGTCTGCAGTGTATACGCCTTTTATCTACAGCTCTCCCCGTAAGCATGAGTGTCTGTACACACACACACACAATCACAGCATGATTTTAAATTCCAGTGGTACTGGAGTTTCCATGGTCTCATGGGAAGGACACAGTAATGCAGCCAGACCCTGTGTGTGCTGTGCAGAACTGCACACAATCTTCTCAAGAAATGCTTGCTTACGGTCTGCCAGGTAAATTGTTATGTACAAAGCTGCAAGTACCAACAGACACTGATTTGGAAACCCAAGGTTCAAGGAGGTAGTAATGACACAGCTTTGTCTTAAAGCAACCCCTGACACATGAGAAGCTTCAAAGATTAGAGAGTCACATGGTTTTTAATGAAATGAGATGGGAGCATGATGCAACCCATACTGACAAGGGATGAAGCAGAAGAGTGGGTGTTCCTTGGCTACTGGCAGTGGGAACTGTACTGATGGCTGGTGCCATGTGCTGGAGCAGCAGCTCAGCACACACAGCCAGATATGCCAGCCAGCCCTGGGTGCTGTTGCTGCCTGCTAGATCTGGTCTCTGGTGAGTTTTCCATCAAAAAATCACAGTTGGCAGAGTTCTTCCAAGTGCGCAGAAATGACCCTCATGCTAGTTTATGGCCTTCAGCTATGAGGTTCCAGGCAACCCTTCATCCCAGCTCCACAGCACAGATGGCTTCCTGCAAACTGACCAGTCATGATTCCCTCTGCAATTCCACTACATAAGCTTGGATGTTACACTAGTGTTGACACAGACAAATGAGGAATAATTTCTATATTCTAAATAGTTTCTATATTTCTAAATTCTGTATATTCTAAAATCTGATATGTTTTAAATACCCCATAAAAGCCTGTTCTGCTGCTTGGGTACACACTGAGAGTGACAGAGCCAGTAGCTGTGACACAGCAGGTACCACAAGCACTGGATCTCCCCAGTAGGGAGGAGGGGTCCATTGGCTGCCCTGCAGTCACTGCTACAAACCGCATAACATTCACCAACATGTTGAACATTGTGCAGTATGAAAACATACAGAATTCAAACTTTGAATTTCAGATTTGCATAGGTCTGAGCTGTATGATTACCTCTAACCATCAGGCCAGGAAGAACAATGAAGATAATTTATTTGAGCTTTTACCTAATTCCCTCAAATTAGTCCTTGATTCACTTCCAGTATCTTCTTCAGGGATGATAAATGTATGACAAACATCAGCTTCATTGGTGAAAATATTATTTCTTGCTTAAACCTATCTATCAACTCTAAATGCAGAAAGTAGTTGTATCTTTACCTGTAACATTAAAACCCTTATACAGTAGGGTATAGGACACTCTTGTAGAGCATTTAGAGAAGACAGGTAGACTTTAGATCTCCTGTAAGAGGTTCTTCAGGTCTTCAGACAGTATTGGTCTACGCTGAAATTTCTCTGATTTTTTTTATATCCCTCTTGGAATGTAAAATCCAGGACTGGACAGCACATTGCACTTGCACCCATGCCAAATGCAGAGGCAACAAACCTCACAGAGGTCCTGCTCTGAACAAGCAAGGGACTGCATTCAAGAATCTCATTGACCTCAACATCATATATTACAATTTCATTACAACTGATTATCTATGAGTATGTCCTAATCTCTTCCAGAATTACTGCTCTGCCAGTCAGAGCACGTTTTTAGGCAAATATGACTTGTAGTTTTTTGCTCCTAGATACATTGTATTTTATTTTACCAAACTGGAATACCTATTATTTGCTTGTGCTAGTATTTTTAACCAATTCCCCCAACATTGTAACAAACAACTGTTTTCTTCTGGATCTCTCCTGAAAAGACAAAGATCAAGTGTCCATTTTGTCTTATCTTTTATCTCAGTCAGAATACAATTTAGGATTAAGCAAGCTTCCTTACACAAATCTAAGTGTATTTCCCTAACATCATGTTTATCAGCCAAACTTCTCAAACTAATCTAAAATTACTTGTAAAATGAAAATGTAATGTATTTCAAAACCTAGGTTGCACAATACTAATCCTATTACCTTCCTGTAATTATTTATTAGTGGATCATTCCCATAGTTTTTCCAATATTGTTGGAGATTGGCTGGTTGGTAATTAGGGGACCTGATGCACCAAGCATCCAGTGAACTGAACTCTCATCCAAAGCTCAGACAAGGCACTGCTGAGATTTGAGAAGTGGCACAACTCACACTATATGTTCCAATATTCTGATGAAGAAAAAAAGTGTGAACTTTTTAAGGTCTGGAAGAGCTTGTCTGATGCAGCAGGGCGGAATCATGAAATCCCTCTGCAGTGGGCAGCAGGAAGGCACCATGAGCTCATCCTTTCCAACCCATGCTGTCCACAACCCAGAATTCTATTCCAGCCCTCATCACCAGGAAATGCAGCTTTATCCTCTCTGCCAAACCAAAGATTCCATGGCCTGGGGTTTCCAAAATCCCTGGTTACATCCAGTGACCCTAGGGTTTTCTCAGTGGAAGTCATTCTGGCTAAACTACTGGTCAGCCTGGTGGTGTGGCCAGCCACAACCACCTCAGCCATTCCTCATTTTCTCTTATGCATCCCATAGCACAGTAACGTCCACTAAAGCTGTAGGCACAAAACAGGCTCCTAGCCTTCCACATGGCCCAGCAAAGAGGCCCCCATGTTCCAGTCATGTCCTGGCGGCCTCTCCAGCTTGTGAGACCAGAACCCTGGTATTGGTCTTGTACATTCAAAGCTCTGACTGACCACACTGGGCTACAGGGGGAGGTCATGGGGATATCCTCTCTGTGGGCACACTGCTTTGCACGTCGATGACTGCAGTCAAATGTCAAAAACCCCAAAACAACTGAGATGCTGATTTTGTCTGGCATATTGGCTTGTTCATACTCTATGTACTGAGCATGATGCCATGTAGTCTAGAATATCACTTGGATCCATTGGGGTCAGCTGTCCTGGCTACAACCCTCACAACCTCTTGTGTACCCCAGCCTCCTCACTGGAATGAGGGGCAGAAGAGGCCTTGACTGTGTAAGCACTGCTCAGCAATAACAAAAACATCCTTGCATTACCAACACAGTTTCCAGCACAAATCCAAAATATAATCTCATACCAGCTACTCTGAAGAAAACTAACTCTATCCCAGCCAAAACTAGCACAGTAAGGCAACACCTATTTGCCAAAGAACTAGCTGCAGAAATGTTGTGAGAAGGTGGAGTCAGAGAGGAGAGTAATAGAAAACATCCTTCTTCATATTGCTGCAATGCCAAGGAGAATGTTTCCTACCCCACAGCCTTTACTCTGCTTTTAAGAAGTTCTTGGTGCTCAAATAATATTTCTGTGATCTGTACTAGTGTGTGAAGGCACCTTGAAGTTTTCTTCTTTGGAGGCTTCATGCATTTAACTGGAGAGTCACTGTCCAGAGCAAAACCAATCAAATTCTGTTTAAGCTGCCAAAAAAATTGTCATCCTGGGTTGTTCCAATGAGCAGGCTGGTATGGGAGTCCAAGCAGGCAGTAGTGCTGCAAAAGCCTGAGGAAAAGTCACTCATTTGTGATTTTTCTGATGGGTAATGTCTCCTTGAAATAGCACTCATTTCCTGAAGAAACTGCCTTTCCTGGGGCCTGGCAAAGAGGATGAGGTGATCGGCTAAACCCTTCACCTGCATAGATGAGCACAGCATAGATGATCATGGAAATTCTGGGACAGGGTGCCGTGGCCCTTGCCTGCAAAGTCTAATCAGAGCACGGTGAAGGCAGACCACACCCTCAGCAGGCTCATGCCAGAAGTAAAGCTAAGGGATGGTATGTGGAGGCTGTCCATAGTGTCCAGGCATGGTCGTGGCATGGGCATCCCTGGAGCAGGGAAGCTCTTGTGAAAGGTTTGTGGTGTTGGAGGTGAGCTACAGGGTCACTCGTAATGAAGGCCACTCCTTGGCCTATGGTGAGAACAGTGAGGGTTGCATGTGGATCAGAAATGGGGTTTATGTTCACTTTACATAATGAAATGTTGTGATCTTTTTTGGTTTACAGTTTCTAGATACTTTCCTTGTCCATGCCTTTCTCTAATACTGTAGGCATTTACGTTCAGACAAGCTCTGATGTTGCCTGGGCATTTGATGGGGCTATGCAGCCCCAGGAAAGCCCCTTCTGGCCAATTTTTCCAACAGGTTGCAGTGGATGAGAGGGAGTTGCCAGCCCACCAGGGACCCTTCCACCACCACTTGCTTGGTGCCACACAGATCAATCCAAGCTCCCACACATTGCAGCCAGGCTGGGAAAGCTTGTCCTTTACTCTGTTCCCCCCAGAAAAATGCGATGGAGGGCATTTGGCCAAGACCTCTTCACCCCAATAATCCTTCTGCTTTTTGTCTGTACTAACAGGTGGCTTTGTTGGATATAGTGCTCAGGGTAAAACACAATTTCACCAACGCTGCCATGTATGGGAGTGACCTGGGCCACAAGCAGAAGCAGCCCCTTGTGCTCTCTCCTCTTCCCACGGGGGAGCTCAGCTGCCTCCCTCCTGCGCTGCCTCCCCTGTCCAACCCAGCCCCAACTCCTGCATGTGGCATTTTGTGGAAGAAACTGTCTCCTTTGATCTGCTGATCTTTGATCATCTCATATAACTAAAGATCATGAATTAATGCTGCAGCAGTCTCACAGGGAGCCCAAGTTCCAGATATTCTGTTTGGTGTGCTGTCGAGATCTCTGACAGCAGCATTTTTGTGACTGGTTAAATAGCAACCGTATGTGGAGAGCAGGGTTGATGGGAAGGTGACTGTAGTCCCTGCTGCAAGGATTTGGCTAATTATAGAGGAGCAGCTCCTCTGCTGACGTGAATTGTCACAGCCCTGCTGGAAAGCACGAGCCATGAAAATTCACATCAGCTGAAGACATTTCCCATCAGCCAAGAATTTGCTGCAGCTTTGTCGCCCTAATATAAATATTTATGTGGACAGATCTGGCTCCATCTTGCAATTTGACAGTCTATGAAATACAGATTCAGGTCCCCCTTCTCACCCTTCTGCCTCATTATAGCTCTTAGAGATAGTATAATAAAGAAAGCTATTGCCCGACAGTAGGATTTTTATTTGAATCTTGATTCCACAACAGGCAGATTATATTACTATTCGCAACAGTTAGCATTCTTCTGAATTGCCTTTGTTATTTTGTGGATAAAAGATGCACAGATTTGTTCTGAATCATCAAAAGATCCACAAAAAATGTACATTTCAAGATGAAATCTTCCCTATGCCTAGTTTATCGTCTTTAACAGAACACACAAATGAATCTATTATGTTTTTAGGGCACTGGCTCCTTGATCATGGTGGATATTTAAAGAAAGAACAGAAAGAAATGGCTCCCTGTTTTCAAGATGTTTTCTGAGGAAGTGCTTGGATGGGAGAATAGAGACATGGCATCACAGACCAAGTCAGCTGGAGAAGTATCTCTGCTCAATACCAGGCTGAGGCACACAAATATTTGGGTTAAATGTTCTGGGGCCTCCAGCTGCACCCCCAGGCAAGGCTGGGACTGGCACATGCTTTCAGAAGGAGCTTCTCAGTGTCCACGTCACAGAAAAGATGCAGATATGGCTCCAGCCTAGGCTGGCTCTATCCAGTACTCCCACAACACATCTAGCAGGTACCAAAAGCATCGTGTCTTATTAAATGCAGAAATGCTGAACATCAACCTCTTTTATCTAAAGCAAACGTGGTAAATTGAATTCCCTCATGTCCTAAAAGAGGATTTGAAAGCATATCTTCCAGGAGCCATGTGCTAGCAGCTTGTGGATGTACCCTTGTGCTGAAGCTGTCTGATAGCATAAGAACAGGTATCAGACATCCAGGGATGTCAGAGAAACAAGGACACAAGTAGGTGGTCGTTGTGCTCCCCTGGGCAGGGATTCCAAATTTCTCCTCTGTATTTCCCAGACTGTCCCTCCAAGCCTACCAGATCTTGGGATAAAGGAGTAAGCATGGGTAGAAACTCTCAACCCCCTTCTCTCTCCTGGGCAGGCATTTGGACTGGGTCTGGCCAGGATGGAGTCAACCCCTCAGCAGCCTGTACAGTGCTGTGTTCTGATCTGTGGCTAAGCCAATGTTGACAGCACACCAGGGTTTCAACTATTGCTGAACATGCTTGCACAGCATCAAGGCTCTCTCTTTTCTGCACTCTGCTTTCCCCCAGTGAGGAGGCTGGCAGTGGACAAGGAACGGGGAGCGAATACTGCTGGGACAGCTGGTCTGAACTGGTCAAAGGGATATTCCATGCTGTGTCACATCATGCCAACAATAAAACTGGGGTGGGGAAAAAAAATGTTTCAGGCTTCTAAAGGTGCTGTTGCTCAGTGACTGGCTTGACATTGGCCTGCTTGTGGGAGATGGTGAGTGATTTACTTTGCATTACCTGTAGGGTTTTTTATCTTGTTCCTTCACTTATTAAATTGATTTCAATCCACAAGTTTTCTTGTTTTTGTTTTCCGTATTGGAAAGGAATACATTTTTATGCTGGGATCCATGGAGTAATGAGAAGTATATTTGGATGCAGGAAAGGACACTTCCAAAGAACAGAAGAATTAAGAGAAAGCAAACCAAGGTCTATGGAAATATGATGTGCTATATTCAAAGGACCATCTAAATTTCCTGCAAAAAGAAATTACAATGGCATGCATGAAATACAAGTCAGCACAAAGTATGAGTGAAAAACAGTGTTCAATAGTTCAATTTACAGAAAAAAAAAGCATGAAGGCTCAATTTTTATCCTCTATTTCAATGTAATTGTAGAAAGAGAAAATGTATTTTCCAATGAGAAAAAAACACCACATTAATGATTCCTTCTTTTCTAAATCAAGCAGGAGAATGCAATGTGACAGGCATAAATGTGTATAATGTCTAAGAACTCTAACTTGCAAGATTCCAAAACAGTGACAACTCAAAACTCACAGTAGTAGTAAAATCACTTTCTTAAGATGCTGAGAATAATTGGATTCATATTTAGATTTCAATTAAATTATGACACCAGAGAAACCATTCAGTCAAGAATAATGGTACTTGACAAGGACAACAACTTATTTGTCTCATGTGAGCATTATCATTCTACCTTAATAGGGGCAGGGAGGAAGGAGGTGGTCTGGTACAAAAGGTGCTAGTATGAAATCTAGTTTCAATTCTTTGTAGTTGTCCTCTGTGCAGAGTCCTCCTTTGTCCAGTATCCAAAGATAAGACAAACACTTAAACTGCAGAACCCAAAAAGCATTTTCTTACCTAACTGCAGTGAGACATGGGCAGGAGTCAGGCACTCCTCATCTGGGCACTGAGCAGCTGCCTGTCCTCACTCCTTGGTGTTCCCACCTTGGCTAAGCTGCTGGTATGGCTAGTTCCATGAAAACCAAGTGTACTCTGAACAGGTGTGAGTTAATTTGAGAGATTCCTGCTGCTGACAGATGCCCAGCAGCTACAAGAGCCAAACCATCAGCCCTCAGTTGGACAGCAACCCTGGTACCCCAAGTTACTGGTTGCCTCCGGGGGGTTCCAGCAGTCATGGCTCTGTAAGTGAAGGACTGGAGCGTCAGAACTCATGAGATGACAGGTGACAAAACAGCTGAGGCTCCTCAGCACAATCCCAGCCAGAAAATAGGGTGTCAGAATTTTTTAGTCATTCAGATAAGGAATAGTAGGACTGGAGTAGATGTCAGGAAATCAGCTGATCCAACCTCCTGCCCAGTTTCCCTTATAGCACTTCTGAAGAAAAGCTACAGAGCACTCTCTTAAATAACTTCCAGGGGTGAAGGTGCTTTTGTAGGAAGCTCAGTGCAGGCGAGGTGTTTAAAGTGTTGTGGAGAGCAAGAGTGTGGATAACTCATGCCCAAGGTGAAGGGGAGGTTAACCATTTTAGCCCCCAGGGATGTCCCAGTTGCTGACCCACAGTGACACATGATAGGTACGTCAGAAGTTCAGCAGTGCAGAGGCAAGCTATGGAGGCATAATACAAAGTCAGGGAACAAGTCACACAAGGGCATTCTGGAAAAAGAAAAAAAAAAAAAAAAAAACAGGACTGGGTCCTAGTTGCAGTCCCGCCAGTTATTTCCTGTAATCTTGAGCAGTTCACCCCTGTGCTTCAGTTTCCACATCTGCAAACCAAGGCAAATATCATCTGCCTAATTCAACAGGGACATTTGCCATCATACGGCAAAGAGCTAAGAGTAATTTTGTGTCATTAATGTTGTCTAATTCTGTGTTATGCTCAGTAACTATGAATGTGGCAAGATGAGCTCACAGCCAAAAACCTTTTTTTATATGCTGAATGGCCCTATGTGATGGGACCAGGCGAAGCAGCCCATCTGCTTAACTCACCCACAGCTTTCAGAGGGTTTAAGCTGAGGTTTCTTTGTGCAGCATGAAATCGTGTTGCAGTATTGACCACCAATCCCTCAGGGAGAAAATACAGTCCCTGCCTCATCTTGTTAATGAATGTTGGAGCATAGAAACAGGTTCACATGACTTAACCTCCTCCTCTTCCTCAGTCACCAATAAAAATACCTGCCTGTCTTTACTAGTAAAACATTTTCTATTGCCGCTGGCAGCCACAAAAGGCTTTTCTCCCTGAATTATAATTGTAATATATTATGCAAGCAGTTAAGCAATGGAGAAAGAGCGAGAAACCTGCAAGAAACCAAATAGAGCCCCACACAAAATACACATGACTTCGCTTTTTTTTTTTTTCCAAAATTATAAAAGAACTGGCCTAGCCAGTTGGATTGGCCAAATTTTAAATCCCTGTGATATTACATGACACAGCCACAACACAACTGGGTTTGCATAATGGCTTTTTACAGATTTGCAAAAAACACATAGATGACTTTTCCAAATGTTAGCCATGGCTATTTTTATCTCATGGCTAAACTCTAACTTCATAGGAATGCAGTTCCACCAAAATATTGAATGTTTCACAGCAAACACACATCTGTGAGGCTGTGGACTATTTTATATTTATGGGCCCAGATATTTTCCCCAACAGATGTGGGATCCCCCGTGACAAATTTATGCCTTTTGATAATAGGCTTCAAATTTTTTGGCTACTTACCTTGTACCAGTGGGATTTAATGGGCTGCAGGTTGAAAGCTACTGATTTAAATATCAATCAAATTAATTCTGCAGAAGGATTTGTCATACCATGAGAGAAAGAGCTCAGCCCCTGCAGATGCAGGGAGGAGGGGAGGACCAGCTTGCATAGTTATGGTGTGGTTACGGGAGGCTTTTAGCAGGATTTTTTGTTTCAGAGATCTTCTGGGGTGCAAGGCTGAGGGATCACAAGACCCCAAGAGTATCAAGTGAGGACTGCACCAGGTAGCCCCAGATCCACAATAAACCTTCACCACATTAAACCTTCCCACATTAACCACCCCACATTAAACCTTCCTCTGTCCAGGGATTACACCTGAGCTCTGGGACCACAAATTCCCATGTCCCCTTTAGACCAGCATCATTCTGGCCATGACTGGACACCTCTGCACCTCTCTTGTGGTATGTTCTTCTCAGCTGCCCTCTCCCTGCCTCTTGTCCTTGGCACTTTTCTCCTCACAGAGTGAGAGTGGACTCAGCCCCTATCTGAATCTAGTCCCAACTTAACTGTCTCCACAAATAACCCTGCATTTAGAACATCATTTGGGGTGAAAAATGTGATGTACTGAAGACCACTCCCCCATACCACCCCCCTGATCTTGTAGACTCTTGGTCTGGGCTGTAACTTTGGGGCAAGTACCAGTTTAGATGCCTGGCCAGGGGCATGTTGTTTATGTGAGGATGGTTTCCAGAAATAAGCTAAATCAAACTGCATTCTTGTCCCAAAAAGTGGGCCCACTATCCCACTCTCCAGCTGGATTTATGGTGGGGCTGACAAGCAGGAGGTGCAACATGAATGTCCAGTGATAGTTTGTGGGCTTTGACACCAGGGTGCAGCATGGGAGCAACTTCAGGAGAGACCTTCCCTGGGCTGCAGGTCAAAAACATATATTACAGGTTAACAGTTTGTGGGAGGCCATAGGATTTGTCTGTTCTCTCTGTGTCCCTCTTTCTGCAACCTTTTCTTGCATGGTATAGTTATCAGAGTCCTACGTTGCATGCCACAAAAATTTGGGACTGCACAAAGTTATCAGTCTGCAAGTGGGAATTGTATCCTAAAATATTTGCCCATGGACCCGTGTCCTACAGACCATAAAACAACTTAGGAAGCACCAGCCTGCAATATTTGGCTGTTGCACAAATTCCAGGAAAGTGTTCCATGAACTAGATATCCTTGGGATTAGCCTATTACAAGCCCTTTCATTGAGGCATGTGATTTTAGGGTCAGAAGCTTTCAGTCTCAGCTATACATGCAGCATTGTGCAAGAGGATGTCCAAGGGAAAGAAGCAAACCTCACTGTCAGACATTGACAAGCCTTTTGCAGTCCCTTTCATTTGGAAGGTTTTACTTCTGGTTTTGGAGTTGTTGCTCAGATCATCTCACATATTTTATTAATTTTCTATGAGCTTTGGTCCTGTGACTATTAACTGTTGTCAATTTGTTTGATGTGCTTGTTGCTGCTCAAGGGTCTGGGTACTCCAAACCTTTACCTAAATAATGCAGGGTGACTTTTGTTTGGGAGGAGCCACTGAGAACCTTTCAGCTTCTGCATGATACGAATCACAAGTGAAACCAGAAAACATGTGGCTGAAGTTAATTGTATAACAGCAGAGCTGTATTATACAAGTACCCAATCCTCTGCTGAAGTCAAACTGGGGACTTGTAAATCAGGAGACACCAGTAGCAATGACGGGATGGTCAGCAGGTTGTTGTCAGACCTTGCTTACTCATTGACTAAAAAGAGTTGCCAAACTGGTGCTTTGCCCTTCCCCTCACCTCAGGCCCTGATTCAACTGTGGTACAAAAACAAGGACAGGGTTCCAGGTTGTTTTGTTCCACCGTTTGCCAAGGGCAGTGGTTGGCTGTGGGAAAGAGCAGCACTCAGCCATGGCTCCTCAGGGGAGTGCCATTGAATCACACCCAACACAATCCTTCACCACTGCCACAAACTCTTCCTGGAGGCACCCTCAGGTCAGGCTTGTCTAACCCCACTCAGGCTGCTCCTCCTGAGGCACTCCAAGGCAGTGCTCCCTGCCGTTGGCTCTGGGATCCCATCTGGGGGACAGCCTGCACACCAATGCACCCATACTACCTCGCTGCACATCAGGGCTGGGCTGTGGCACTGAGCCCTGCTGCAGGGCACAGAGACAGGTCAGCCCATGCCAGCTGTGATCTGGGAAAATGTCAGGGCTGGAGGCAACTCTGGGCACAGTAGTGGGAGCATTTGAGAAGCCCCCTGCTCCCACACCACAGTCCCATTCAGGTTGCAAGCACCACAGCCAAAGGTTTCACCTGGCAGCTATGAGGGACAGTCCAAAACAGTATTTGCTTTCAAGGTCACATCAGCACTGGTTTCTGTGACTCTTGAGCACTTCCTTCTATGCTCTGCCATGTGTCTAGGGCAGGAGCCCATCCAGCTGCGCCTGCAAGATATGTGGACACAGCACCTCGCTGCTGGGGCTGGGTGCATCCTCTGCTGTATTTCTCTTGGGATGAAGTGCTTGGAGGCTTTTGTCCATCCCTTGTCAACTCCTGCTGCTGTATGATGCTCAGAGTTTCTATTTTAAGCAGAAACAGTCCAAATGAGTATGTCACAGTTAAGGTGACTCACGCCTCAAAGCACATTCCTCCAGTTTTTCTGAGTTTTGAAGCCTGAGCAGCCCCATAGCACACTCCAGGCATGCCTGAGTAACCTGTAATAACCCTCTATGGAGGTTAAGGCAACTTTGTTCCAAGGTATTTCTTTCAGAGTGGGAAAAGTAAAATTGCCCTGGCCAAACAGATATGAGAGCACTGATCAAGGAGGGACAATGTGGCTTTCTGCAAGTAGAGACATTTACAGAGCACTGAGCTGAGGCATCTGTGTTTTGCAATGCCAGCCCATCAAACAGTGCCCCAGAGTGGTCCTGGCAGCCCCTCCTGCCCACCAGCCACCACCCTTCACCCCCACAATGGGTTGGGGTCCCCATGAACGTCTCAATGTCTCCTTCCACATTGCCCTCTTCTACCCAGCTTGCACTGAAAAGACAAGAAAAACTCTGCAGCATCCATCAGGTGCTTGGGGAGGTCACTGCCTTAGCCCTGCCATGTCTCTACATGGTCTGTTGTCAGTGCTGAAATACTGGTCATCAGCAGGAGGGCTCAGCCTGCACACACCCTGTGCCTGCTTGCACCAGTGCATCTCAAGTGCCAAGGAGCAGGAGGGCTGCTCTTCTGGTTTGGCAGCCTCTTCCACTTGGCAGAGGCCTGAGAAATGACACAGTTGGATGGGGTGACAGGGGATCAGGACCCTCTTTTTCTACAATAGCTGCAGAACCATAAAAAGGCCAGCATGAATCAGCTGGTGCACAAAGACATTCAGGTCATTCGTGCCAATGAAATGTAACCCTACATGGTTTAAAGAACATCTGCCTAGTGATAATGTGCAGGAGTTTGACAACACTGAATTGAGGCTCAGTTTTCGCCAGCTAAAGGGCTTTTAGAGGTGTCTTAAAACCTCCCTAGCAATGTCTGCTGAAAGATGTGCTGAGGACACAGTGATCTCACACCAAGAGGCAGTGGATTAGTCCATATACCTGAGCCATAATTCCCACCGCTGGCAGCCAGGTGTGTGCCTGCAGGATAACTGGCACATAATGTCAGGGAATGGAGCAGGTCTGCAGCCCACAGAGCTGCTTGCCCCTCGGGAGCCTGCCATGTGCAGCATTGCCAGCTGGGACAGCTTCTGTAAGAGATCAGGGTGCAGGGAAGCACTCTTGCAGAGATCCTGAGTAGGGGAGCACTGAGCTCAGAAGACCCTGTGACCCATGGAGCACTTAGCCTGTGTGTGCACTGGGGTACCCTGCAGTCTCAGGGCAAATATCACCATCAGTTGTAATGCAGGAGTCTCTGCACAGCTCCCACTTGGCACCAGCAATTACACGACCAGCATGGCCTTGCCTTTGTCCTAAAGTGCAGCACAAAGTTGTGATGTGAACAGCCCCACTGTTTGACACGGCAGAAAGGAGCAGAGTTGCTATCTTGTAAGAAAATCTTATAACAGTTCAAATCGCTCAACTGGTGTAATCCTCTGTGTGGAGGGGTCTGAATGCTGTGCTGCACGTGGGTGCACAGCTGGGGGGATGTAAGCTTTTTGTAGTGTTTTCTCCATGTTAGGATTTAACCCCAGATGGCAACTAAGGTACCACGCAGCTGCTTGCTCCACTTCCTCCTTCGTCCTCCCTTCACACTGGTGGAATGGCAGGAGAATCAGAAACAGGTAAAACTAGTGAGACAAGAACAGTTTAATAATTAAAATAAAGTAAAATATAATGATAACAATAATATTAATAAAAAGAGAGAGAACAAAGAAAAGAAAAGAGAGTAATAAAACCCCAGAGAAAGAAGTGATGCCCAACATAATTGCTCACCACCCTAAGAAGCCATCAGCAGCTCCTGGCCAACTCCCACCAGTTTATTGACTGGACATGATGTAACATCCTTTGGCCAGTTCAGGTCCCCTGTCTTGGCCACACTCCCTCCCAGCCTCTTGTGCTCATTGGCAGACCAGGAGGTACTAAAAAGTCCTTGCCTTATGGTCAACACTACTGAGCAACAAAAAACATTAGTGTTATCAACATCATTCTCATACTAAATATGAAACACAACACTGTACCTTATACAAGCAGGAAAACTCTATTGCAGTTGAAACCAAGAAACTCTAATAAACAGGACTTTGAATGATACTTTACAGAGTCTGAGTGCCCTTCTTATGGGGTCTGCCATGGACCAGCCCCTCCTCGTGCAGTATGTCAGGCACTGGGTGTCAAGTTGGTAGTGATGCCTTCTCAAGGCTGACCTGGATCAGAGACTAGACAGAGCAAAAGGATAAAGTAGGTATTTATAAAAAGGCCTCAGTGAGTACACTTGGGCAGTACAAGAGCCCAGCTGGGCTACACCCAAGATGAACCCTAAAATGGTCACAAAGTGGACGAACTGATCACGAGGTCTCACACTTTTATACATTCTGGCCCATTGGCATATTTGGGTTAATTCTCCAATTACAGCTTCAGGTTATGAAGCCCATCCTCCTTGTTTTTTCTTCTCACTTCACTGTTGTTTTTGTTCTTGGGCCTGAAAGTTCTATTGATTGTCCTTGGTCCCAAGCTAGAAATGGAATTGTTTTGTCAACCTACTCTGTGAAGAGAGCTTAGTAGCACTTAATATGAAACCCAGAACGACACATTAAAACAGCACAGAATCTAAAAAATATAAAAGCTAAAACTTAAGGCATCAATAGGAAGAATCTGCTTCTGCAAATGGGGTTTCCTGGAGTGGCAGGGGAGCAGACAGGCTTTTCCATGGAAATTTAACCTAGCATCAGTCATAGAATGGTAATTTTTCCAAGCTACTGTAGCACTTCTGGTAATAAAAGTAGTGCCTGGCATATGCTTGAGCACCATGTTCTGTAGAAATGGGCAATGAAATTGCCTTTTCTGATTTTCAGCATGGATGATTGTTCCAGGTTTTTAAAAAGGGAAAGATGTTATGAGAGGTGACTAATAAAGAAACTCCAGATTTGGCAAACCCCACTTCCATAAAGCTTCCAGTATCTCTGTTCTCTACCTTCATGATGGCCAGGTAATTGCTCGATGTCATATATGTATGTATCTCCTGTGATGCTGAAACATTTCCATGCAGAGGTGTTTTATTACTCTACTGCCTACAAAACTCAAAATATGATAAAGCTGATAAATAATAAATGAGATCTATACCTGTCACAGGTGATCACTCTCTGGAAGTCAGGAAAGCACTCACCAGAGTGCCCTTGATCTGTAGCACATAAAAGGTTTAGTTTCAAGGATCTTAAACTAAAATCAGAATAACAACTGTAATAATTGTGCTCTATGGTTGCTACCTTTGCTATCAACTTCAACTGATAGAACACAAGAAATAAGAAATAAAAATATAATAATAATAATAATAATAATAATAAAATAATAATATAATAGTAATAAATAAAATAAACCCAAAATGGACTGAAAACCCCTTGAGAATTTCTTTCAGCAAATCTAATAATTGCACTGAGATGGTATAAATGGATTCAAAAAGACACTACTCTCTGTGAGTTAAGGAGCTTTGTTCCTGACCCTCTAACTAGGACATACTACTGGTTGTGCTGTTCGTGTTTATAATATGTTGTCACCATATCATTGCAGAAGAAAAACAAGACTCTCTAAAAGATTAACATTCTCAAGTGGGAATTTTTTTTACTTCTGTCATTTCTTGCATGTGCAGTTACCAAACAATTACTCAGAAAAGTCTTTCCCTCATTCACCTTGTGTATTGATACATTGTCAGGACTTACAGACTATTTCCATTTTCTGTCCCTCTGTGCAGTCAGGGAGTCAACAAGTTTTTCTGGTATCTGTCCATCTCATGATCAAGGAAACTGAAAATACAGGGTAGTGTGTGCACCACATTTTGGCAGAGGAACTCAGGACCAGTCAGAGGAGCTAGAACTATCTGACTTTCCTCCTTTTCCTCCTTACTGCTGCCCTTTCTGGCACATTGAAACTTGGACCTCCTAAATTTTACATCACATATACTAACAGATGTGTGGGAACTGAGAAAGGGCAAAACCTCTCAAGACTGTCCACAGTCCTCATGACAGAAGAAATGTGTAAGATCCAGGTTTCAAACATACATGCTCTGGTGCAGCTTTTACTAAAATAATGTTGTTGAGTAATTTCTTAGAGCAAATTTATGCGGCAGGTAAGCTAACTGATTCTGTATTAGCCAATAGTCACAGCTAAAAAGAGCTGAAAATTTTCTAATGGAATGGTGTGCATGGGTAAACACAGTTGTGTGAAACCCAGATTCCCCAGGAAACAGGATGATTTCAGTGACATTTAATGGGAAAAAATGTAAACACACATTTGGATAAGGTTAAAAGTTCTGCTTGGGCACTGCCAGAACAGAATATTTTTATTTCTGAGTCTAATTAATATATTTCAATGTTAAAGGTGTTCACATTCCAAACATTTCAGCATTCAACACACAAAATTTTAATGCATCAAAGTATTTCTTAATTGTGATCTCATTTTGCCTCTTCAAATTAGGGTCCTTTCTACCCATAAGACCTGAAGATTCTTGCTCTGTGTGCTGCAAGTGGGCTGCCTCTGGTTTGTACCACACAGCCCAACACAGTGCCTGGAAAACTAAGCTGATCCTTTAGTGAGGAACATGCACTAAAAGCTTTGAGTTGGAAACTAAACACATGATTATGAGCTGCTTTTTAAAAACCTAGAACTGCCTGAGGAACTTCATTCTTTTGCCACATTCCTAGGCAACATTTCTACTGCAATATCAAAGTGCAAACCCTGGATCAGCCTCTACTTTGCAAAGTTTTACCAGGTAGCTGTTCTGGCTGAGAGTGTAAAAGTGTAGTTATCTCAGTCAACATTTTAGAAGATTTTTAGGAAAAAAATATTGTTATTTTAAAAAATAAAATCCCCGCTGACAGAGTGCTGCAGGTGTGTCCTTATTGCTGATCTAGCCTGAGGCCAAACACCAGGGCCCCTCCCTATCTGAGCCTTACATCACAGAGGTTAGATCAGGACACCAGTTTCTGATGAGGAAATAAGCACTTTCCCCAAGTGGGGCCAGAATGATCTTTTTCCAAGGAGTCTGAGTGGAACACTGGTGAGCTCAGCTAAAATTCTTGGAAAAACTGGTGTTGCAATAGCAGTATAAAACCCCTCTGCTCATACCTGCTGGGGTTTTGGAAGCCCAGTTCATGTAGCCAAGACCCTGCAGAACAGGTTAGATAGGGTATGGCCACAGCCCAGATAGGGGGTCTGGTCAATCCTATCATCCATCCTTATGGGACCCCTCCTCTAGCCCATTCTGTGTTTCTCCAACTCCACCTAACAGCAACCAGTAGCCTCTCTTGCTGTATAAACTCAGCTGAAATGTGACACTACTGAGAACTGATTAAGCTCACCATTAGATGAAAAATGTCAAAAGTTTGAAGGCACCAGTCCAGGCAACCAGCCTAAGGCCACAGTGCTACGGAGCTCTGGACATAGAACCTCTTCTCCAAGCAAGAGAAACCGTCCCCAGTTCTGGGACCAAGCCAAGCTCCAGCAAAACAAGGGTTGAGCTTCTGGCAAATAAACTAAAACCAGGCAGAACTGTTTTCCTCAAGGAGCCCCGTTGGCATGCCTCATCCCATCCTGTTGTGTATGGGCAAGAGGGTGCAGAGCTCCCACCTGAAACCAGGCATGAGCAGGGACTCACTCTTAGTCTCTCACTGCCCAGTGAATACCTCTCTGGTTACTTCTAGGCTGTTAGAGAGGCAAATGACCTCCATGACCTTTCTGCTGAACAGCAAAGGCCACAGGAATCTGGGTTCATTCCAAAGTAAATGGTGAACATATCTGACTTCTCAGACATCTGTGACAGTGAAACCATCTCCATTTGGGCATTCTTCATGGGGACTTCTTCTCCAAGATCTGTTCCTGCTACAAGAGGGTTTCTGTGCCTCTGTGGCTACAGCATATGGCATCAGCATGTCAAAATCAAATGCAGTTAAGACTAATCCTTGCTTGTGCTTTAATTTTCATGAACTTAAATGCTAAGGCCATGCTCATTATCTGACAGGGTCAGAGCAGTAGGTGTTCTGGGGTCCTGGGGAAGCACTTTGTTGGCAGAGTGAAATAAGTTAAAGCACTCTGTAGGAGGGAGGGAGAGGGCAACACGCCTGAACTAAGCAGAGGGCAGGAGACAACAATTACTGGAGACAGGCAGTTTGGGCACCTTTAGCACTATCTTTCTTCACAGTAAATCCAGTGCTACCTCAACCGTTTAATGAACATCTTATTGCTAATCAAATAGCACAGTATAGGTCCATCACTGTTCCCACATAACAGAGTTATTTACTTTGAACCAGCAGAAACATATAGAGTCCTGATGCCCAATTTTTAACAGCTTGAATCCTTAGACAAAAGGAGAAAATCAGCCAGAAATTACTAGATAACTTGTTTGTTTGGGGTTTGGTTTTCTTTTTTAAAGTGACTGGACTGCCTTCATCCTTTCACTTAGTTCTACAGATTCTTCTGAACTGCAGAGCAAAAAGCCAGCCACACAAGCCCACCTACCACCGAAACAGAGAGCCACTAAGAGGGTTGTTTTGACAGCAAATGCTGAAATTACAAAAGCAAACATATCAGTTTGCTTTGAAAAGCCCCTAGCGGTGTTTATGCTGAAAAATCAAATGTAGTCAAAACAGCAAGTTTTTCTTAAAACTTCTAAATTGTTCCTTCAGTTATAAATCCACTCAAGACTTGAAGCAGTAGAAGCATGTCATGATGGTCCTTGATAGCTATGTAGTATGCAGATGGAGACCGTATAGGCAATACTACCCAAATATTGGATGGGGCAGAAGAATGAAGGCAGGAGTCCATTTCCAGAGCTAATGATGAGTCCCTGTAATTCATAATCATATTAGGGACTGGCTTCTCTTGACTTCATCAAGTGATGGAGCGGGAACATGTCCCTGCCCTCATGTTTCACATGTCCAACCTAGAGCTTTCATAAGTGATTGGTGGTGGTTGTACAACGGGTGCCCAGTGCAGAACTAAGGTGCCTCTTTGCCTTTCAAAACACTTCTCTACCTCCCTCTTCCTACAGACCAGGACTCATTATTAGGTAGAACCTGTATCTTCCCATGTACAGTCAGGGCTATTTTCGCTTCCACATCTTTTCTAGAAGTACCCTTTATTTTTCATATATTTTAGCATACCATTCAATTGGTTAATTCACTAAGTTTTCTGTTCCAAATTGAAATATTCCTGCAAGCTGGATAGCTGGTAGAAAAATATCATTCTATGCCATGATCAAGCAGTCCAGAAGATTCAGAGGGTTATTTCCAAACAGGTATAGGCCAACAATGCACAGGGAGAATTTGAGACCTCTGTGGCATTACTTGCAAAAATCGCTGGAGGAACGTATCAAAAGCACATTGCAGAAGATGCTCTTACCTATTGAAACAAAGATGTGTTTGTGACCCATCGCTACAAATAAGTAGCCTGGATTAGTCATCTGGGTTTGCATGGGATTTTTGTTGGAGTTTGTTCAGCTTGAACATTAAAAACATACACCAGAGAAAAAAACACAAGAAAATGACCAAATGGTTCACTACAAGGCAGAGACAACAGAGCTGGATAACAGCTCCAACACTGCAATATTATGGAGTGATGGTAGCTCTTCAGTGACCTTTAAAACATGTATCTGGCCATAGATAAAGGCCTAGCCAGTGAACGTCTGTGTAAAATAGCACTTTGTTTAAAGCTGAAAAGACAGCAGGAGGTAACTGGTAACTGCTATGAAGGCTCAAACATGGCTTGCCAGAGGGGTGGGTGGCTACATCCCTGGTTTGTAACCCAGGAGAACTGTGAGCTGGCTCCTGCCTGCTAAAATATTGTGTCCCACAATCCCCAAATGTTTTCTTTCCTTTAAAAAACAAACAAACAAACAAACAAACAAACCCAAAAACCAAAACCAAACCAAAACAAAAACGAACAAACAAAAAACACCAAAGAAAACATTAAAACATCCCCCCAACAAAACAAACAAATAAAATGTAAAAAACCACAGGTAAACAAAATCCCAACCACAAAATCGGAACAATCAGAACGCCCCAACAGCATCCCCCGCAGCTGAGATCTGCCCGAACGCGGTAACCGGCACAGGCTGGCTCCTGTGCCCGGGGCCCGGGCCCCTCCGGCCGCGCCTGACCGCTGAGGAGCCTGCTCTGCCTCCTGCCTTTGCGCTTCGTTTCTGCTGCGCCTCACATGCCACCTAGTGGCTTCCCAAGTGGAAAATAACTTATTAAAATGATTCACAGACACGCCAGCTCTGCCGGCTGTTCGTGCGCCTCAAGCCCGCCGGGCGCCTCTGCAGGCCCGCCCCGCCACAGCCGCGGCGAGCGCCGCCCGCCGCCATCCCCTCACAGCAGCCGCAGGCGCCCCCGAGGGATTGCCCCCTCCTTTGCTGGTGTACAGCTCTCTCCTGTTTCCTGTCCTGCTCAAAGCCTTTATGAAGCCCGCACCCGTTTGGCTGCTCACCTTAACCCCCTGCCCCACCACCTTAACCAAATACCTGGCAGAGAGGAGGTGGTACATTTTACTTCTAAGCATTCAGTGATGGCGGACACTCACCACGAAGTTCATGTTACTTAAAATCCTACTTTTCCAAGGAGAAAAAATTAATCAGAAGTGTTCAAAGTGGTCTTCCTCTTTCCCTCTTCCTAACTTCTTACAAGGGTCAGGGAGGATTTTACTGTTCAGCTCAACAGCTGCTTTTTGAATGCCCTACAGCCATTTTGCTTCAGAGAAAAGGTGTTATACCATGGCCTTTCAGTTAGGCCATTTCTCCAAGAGACAGGAAGTTTTGGCTAAAAGCAATGTTTGCCTCCAAAAGAGGTAATTTGATTAGTCTGGCTCCCTTCTCAGCAAGGTGGCCTAACCCCTGTGTTAATTGAATGCCTGCGTGCCCCAGTCAGCCCCAGCACGCTGCCAGCAAAGTGAGACAGTGTCTGCACAAGAGTGGGCACCCTCATGGGCTGCCAGCACCACGGCCCCGCGGGACAAGCCCGGCTCCAGCCAGGATGCCTGTCAGAGGACACGGAGCATGCATTTGCTCAGTGAAACGAAGAACTTTATCATTAGTAAATCAGGGCAATGCCTGTCCAAATTACTCCGGGCAAAGACAGGAACTGGACCTCACCCATATTATCTCCAGCACTTCCATTAGGCAGAGGCAGCATAACAAAAGAAGCCACTTTCCCTAAATATTCATTTTTTGGTTTTCATTTCTAATGCTTGAAAACAGACTAGTTCCTCTTGAAAGTACTTGAAAGTTTTCTCTGCAAGAAGTTCTTTGATTTTTCTAGGAAAAAAAAACAAAACAAAAGACTCAAAGCAACTTTTTCAGCATTTCTGAAATGATGTACCATTTTTTTTCTTTCAGACCACTGGAATAATTACTTTCTTTTGTGAAAGGCCAGTGCTAGGATTTACTACAGCCAAAAATCATTGAGCTATGCTGACACCCCTAAAATAATTTCTCCCCTCGTCAGTGTAATCCTTATCTTATATGTGGTTTAAACCGAGGTGCCCTATGAGAACGACTGAGGGAGCTGGGGTTGTTTAGCCTGGAGGAAAGGAGACTCAGATGTGACCTTATCACTCTCTACAACTCCCTGAAAGGTGGCTGTAGTCAGGCAGTGTTGGTCCCTTTCACCGGACAGCAACTGACAGAACCAGAGAACACATTCTCAAGATGTGCCAAGGGAAATACAGGTTGGATATTAGGAAGAAGTTTTTCACCAAAAGAGAAATAATAAAGTATTGGAATGCTTTGCCTGGAGAGGTGATGGATGTATTTAAATGCATCCCTGGATGTATTTAAAAAAAGACTGGATGTGGCACTTGGTGCCATGGTCTAGAGGTGTTAGGGCATGGGTTGGACTCAGTGATCCTGGAGGTCTCTTCCAACCCAGTCATTTTGTGATTCTGTGATTCTGTGCTGACCTTGAGTGCAAGGCCTCACCAGACCCTGAGGGCTGTGAGAAATTGTCCTGCCCTTCAAGATCGAGTTCCATGGCAAAGGAAATGCAGGTGAAATTATGCCACAAACAACTGCCCTCTGGCTTGGAGAGCCAGCTTTGCTGTGCAAAAATCACACAGCTGTCCTTTGTTATTTAATGGCCATCCAGGTGATGGTGTCCATGCAGAGGAACCGTGTGACCAACACAGCTGGAGCCCCTAGGCAGGACAAGGACCACCAGTGCTCTGGCAGCATGAGGGGAGGGAGCAAAACTGACTTTCTGTCCTGGCTGCTCTAGGAAAGTCAAGGAAGTGGGAACGACGTGAACTCAGCAGCTAGAGGGCAGGCTCATTTTTCCTTTGAGCTAAAAATTCAGCTAAACTGGACTCATGAATCACTTTCTCACAGCTGCAGTGACTGCCAGAGTACCCACAAGAAGTACTGGCTAAGATGTAAGCCAGTCTGGCTAATGGAGAAGTCTTGAGAGTATTAACTAGGGGGGGAGGACCAAAAAAAAAAACAAAAAAAAAACAAAAAAAAAACAAAACAAAAAAAAAAAAACAAAAACAAAACCACAGATGTACAAACTTTATAGTTGTTTCAAAATGCTTAGCTTCAGCCAGGCAGGCTGATTTCTGACACAGCAGGGGGAGATAAATCATCTACAAGACAGGAATATTCCACGGATGTGGCCGTGTCTGACTGCAAACATCACACAAAAAGGACATACTGGCCTTCTAGGCTTCCTTAACAGGAAAAAAATAATAGAAGGAATTTACAAATAACATTCATCAAAGCATTCCAGAGAAATAACATCCTTTTTTTTTTTTTTTTCCTATTCAGAAAAGGAATTTAAAGCAAGCTAAGAAGTCTCTGCAGAGTACGGTCTCAGGTGAGTCATGTAACTCCCTAACACGGAATTTTTCCATTACTTTCTGTGGACATAAGATTTGGGAGCTCAGCCCTTTGCAGGGAATGCAACTGGACCAGCCATCCAGGCACACAGCTGGTGCTGCTGGTGTGATGCTGCCGCTGCTGTGCTACTCAGATGGACAATTTTTTATCTTCAAAGGCAAATTCTACTTCTCTTCATTGCTTTGTAAAAGTGCCATTGAAAAATCACCTGTCACAGTATTGCTGTTTGCATTGGAAACTTCCTTACTGAAGCATAAAGGGAGACTACTGCAATCCCTGATGTCACTGATGTCTCCTTGTTCATCCAGTTCAGGACTAGGCCAAACAATACTACAAGTGGTGCCTGAATATTAATATAATTATGGGGCTTCTGCCAATGCAGTTCACACTGTTGAGATGCCAGGCACCGCTAACCTGGTGAGGATGGGGGAGGTAACGCCGTGTTGGACAGGAGGAGGATTTGAAAGCTCCTGGTGTATACCAGCTACCCTCCAGTTTAGCAGGCAGAAGCTTCAAAAGCAAATATACCTGGAGGCATTGCAGATTTCCCCCCATCTTGCAAGTGGTTGCACCTCCCAGTCAAAACCTCATGGGCACCCTTGATGGGCAGCAACATGGGAGAAGCCTACCAGAGAAACAAGGCTTGTTCTGGACCTGAGCACTTCTGTCAGCTGAGCAGCAGCCAGAAATCAGGAAAATCCACAGAGGTGGAATCCACTGAAAAATACACCACCACATGCCACTCATGGTATTTTGGTGCCATGGATGGCATACTGCACTGGTTTGAAATGTGAGAACATGGCTTAACATCAACACAGCCCTCAGCAGAGTCTCTTACTCAGAAAATGGTTTCTTTCACTGTGCTTCCTCCTGTCTATCTGCAAATGCCAAATCCTCATGGCTCTAACATGGACATTTGGTGCATCCTTTCAATAGAGAAAGGCTTGAAAAATTTTTGGATTTGGACAATTAAAGTCCCTTTAAAGGTCTGAAGAACCTCCATCCTTGGGAACAGAGAAAGCCATGAGAAGTGCTTTGGCTGTTGACCAGCCAAAGGCAGTTGTTTCTCTGAAAAAGCACTGTTGGAACACAGGAGGAGGGAGAGATGTTTACACACAGCTGTGTCAATGCAACAGGGATTGGGTAGGCAGAGGTGGAGCTGTCAGGACACAGCCTAGTGGGAGGGCTACACACTGCTCTCCTCTGCCTGCCTTTCTCCTCAGATTATGCTCGTGGCCACATTTTAAGTGACGCAATTAAAAAAACCCAACCCCCAATGGCAGCAGCCACAGCAGCACCTGATTCCTTGGCAGGGCCACACTGCTGGAAAGCTGCTTCTGGAGTTGTCCTGTGGCTCAGTCCTGCTGTGTTATGATAACATTTTATCTTCCTCATGGCTTTTACCTCTAGGTTGGTATGGCTCCAACTTGATTTTCCCTTTTTTATTTTTTTTTTTTTTGAGAGTAGAAAACACTTTCCACATATGTAAGGTCACATCTGATGAAGAACAAGCAAGCACTTGTATTTTTCTTCTTCAACCAGGGTGTAAAAACAAGCCATGAAAAGAACAGGAACATTTCACCCTGAACTGAGCAGGAGAAAGAGATGCAAAAGCAGAAGTAGGATTAGAAGGCAGACCTTCTGCCAGCCATTATAGCCAGCACGATGCCAGACCTCAGATTTAGCACTGTCATGATAAATAGCCTTGGTGCAAGACCACCATGCAGAAACACAGGAAAATTGAGCTAAACTGGTGCTTGGTAAACAAATTCTCCCTACTCACAAAATTATGAACCAAATTACAAACAGTATTTTTCTTAAAGGGGAGGGGATGGAGGGGAGGGAAACCAGACAAAGAGGTATGAGGGGATACATTGGTGGGAGCACCTCTGATCCCACCTGGGCTCTCCCAGTGCCAACACCTCTGCCCGTATTGATTCTGGGACCCACAGAGGGTTAAGCTGCCTTGAGAGCTGAGCTGGCCCTTGCTCAAGAGAGGAAATGTTGCATCAACTGCTTCCTTTTCACACATTTACCAAAATCTCCCTTGCCTTGAGTATCCTGCTCCTTCATTCGCAGCCTCTCTTACGCAAAGAAGCCTGTGCACAGCCATTCACATCAGGGACACTGAAACAAGGTTCATGGCTGAAATTTCTGCTATACATTCTCTATTTAATGATATAACTCCATGCTACCAGAAATACATCTAACATAGCAGAACAGCAGTGCACCTGCCTGTTGGTTCCTCTCTTATGCCTCACCAGATCTCCATGAAACACCCTCCTTATTATGGGTCCCATCCCCAGGATTTCCCTCTCTGTGCAGTTAGTTGTGGGGAACAAGGGCTGCTGCCCCTTGAACATGGATGGGGGAGGGTGGGGAGAAACACTGGCAGCAATTGTAATGATCAACCCAGAGTGGCTGCAAAAGTACAGCAGAAAATTGACTTGCTCTAAATGTACAAGTCCAGGAGCAGAAGCCATGTGTGCTGAAATCTGCTGGCCAGAGAGGTACAAGGAAGAAAGGAATGCATGTTGTCAAAATGCTTTAAAGCAGTTCCCAAAAGGCCATGCAAGTTTATCCATGACTCTGAAACCCCAAGTGTCCTTCACCTCTGCCAGAAGCAGGAGTACCCAGCCCTTAGGTTCTAGAAATTGCCTGGGATGTGCTATTTAAAATGGTCTTCTTTTCTCAACAAAGAGCAAATATGGAATAGCTATTTGCAATATAAAATCCCATGCAAAGACAAGGTCCTGGTTGCAACCTACTGTAGGGCACATCAGCAAGATGAGCACCACCACCTCTTGCTACTCCTCACTTTCCTCAGCTCCTGCTGAAGGAAATACCCTCCCTGTACTCTTTGCAACATCAGAAGGCTTGCATATAAAATAGCTCCTCTTGACAGCAAAGCCATGCTTGGGGCTGATCTTCACAATTCCCTCCTACAAGCCAAGCTGCTGACAAATATTTGTTACGATTAACCAATTAACCAAGGCAGATTCAGACCACTGTTAAAAGAGACACCAGCCCTCCTTGTGCCTCCTAATTTGATCCCACTGCATGTCATCCTCAACCTCTCAGCATCACTCAAAAATACATATAAAATTACAACATTAAGACACTCATTTTTAGCAAATTTGTCATTGATTACCAGCAAACAATCTTCTAGTCCAAAGCCCTTGGTGGGATTATACATGCAGATCCACAGAAGAAGAACGAGAAAGGTGACAGAGAAATTGCCTTTATAATTGTCTCCCAGATGGCCTAGATGCTGGTTGGTTTAGCAATTCTCTGCACAGAATTCCTTATAATAAAGAAGAGGGACTGGTGTCTCCCACAGAGAGGCAGAGGAGGGCCTTGTGGCAGACACTGGAGTAGACTCGTGCTCTCAGTAGCACACTTGTGACCCAGCCTGGCAGGACACCACACGAAAGGAGCCACGTCTTTGTAGTCAGGCTCTTGGTAACAAGAAGCTTCAGAGGTGAAGAGCAAGCTGAGTCCAGCTGAACCACAGTGCACGGAGGCTGTTTATGATTTGTTTAAACCACAGTTCCTTTTAATAAATCTCAGCTATGTTCTTGCTGGTGGCAGATCTCCCATGGTGGCAGCACCCAGAGAACCCAGTGCTGTGGGGACATGACCCATCTTTGGCTGGGATGCTCTCACTGCTCATTTCTAGCCTTCCTTCACAGCGCACACCAATTTCCTCTGTGGTAGGGAGCACTGCTGGGAAGACAGATCAATCATACCCCTTTCCGGCAGGTTGTTAAGGCAGGAAGGTTTTCATTAAGTCAACAAGGGTGTTAATTTATAGCATGTTTGCTACTTCTCTCCAAACACTCTTCCAGATGAGAGCTCACTCCCTCACTCTTGCTGCATGCCGAGGGCAAAGATTAACAAGCATTTTGATTACCTGAGTGCTTGATGCAGTCCTTCACCCCTCTCACCCTCCACTGTGGACTTCCGGCCTCTGCTTTGGGTTGAGCTACTGCTCAAACTGCAGCAGAATATTTGTCTGGTTGAAGTAAGACATATATATGTGGGGGCTGAACTAAGCATTGGTTATAATGTTGCGAGTGACTTCAAGCATTACAAATTGTGGTGGTTTGAAAAGGAAGTGAGTTTTTGGGATTAGGTGGTCAAACCAAGGAGTACTCAGGTTTGAATACTGGCACTTAGTGTGGCCACTGAGGACAAGGATCCGCCTCTGAGAACACAGGGGGTTAAAAGCAGAGCGCTCCCAGGAGAACTCTCTCTTGGTTCCGGGTCCGTGAGGGAGGTCAGGCCTCCCCTGCCCAGCTGCGGGCTGGGGGGAGGGGAAGCCATGCGGCCTGGGCGAGGTAGAACGGAGCCTTGGGCAGAGAGGGGAGAGGAAGATCCTGCAGGATGGAAGGGTGGAGAGAATACAAGAACCTTGAGAGGCATCAGGCAGCTTCCTTCCCCCTCTGGAGAGAGAGACTGTGCCTGTGCCACCTTGAAATTTGATATTGGCAGCCAGGCAGCACGGCTGAAGGAGTAAGGAGGGGTGGCGCGAGAAGGTGCCCGGCAACTTATCATGGGAGTTCTGGGCAGGCACAGTCCAAGGTTTTAACCCTTTTCGTAGATGATGGAAACCTTACAAATGCTGATCCTCTTGAATCTGAAGAAGGAAGATAGAGGTGAAATAGAGAGAACTGGGCAAAGGTGATGAAAGTTCGTGCAAGTGAAAGATTGTCAGAGGATGCTGAAAAGAATCCTAGGTGGGAGGACATGATGGAGTGGCCTCTGGCTGGACTTTTCTTGTATGGCCATGGACGGACCCATTTTTTTCTGTGATGCAGAAACTGCATCTGGGGAGGCATTGGCATGGATCCAAGAGTGGACAGTGAAAGAGTAGTGTGAACAGAGATGAGAGGAAGATCTCTGTTCTCAAGGCCCCTCGGCCCCAGGGGGTGAAATTGGGGGGGACTGGTGTCCCAAGATTTGAGAGACTGTCATGTTTTTGGAACTGACCAAAGCATCTTTAAAAAGAGAAACCCTAGAAGCAGTTCTGGTCCATGCACAGTGGTGAGAGTACTGGACATGGAAGAAGAGGTCACGATATGATGCAAGAAGGACTCCTATCTCTCCTTGATGGACTGAGTGCTGCTTATCAGAAGGGTGGTAATGGACTGAAGATTAATTATCTGATAAGTGGTAAGTTGACTGGGAATTTTTAGTTTTGTTTCACTGTGTTGAGAACTTGGGGTGGGAGGAGGAGGAGTGTTTCTAAAGTTTTCATCCCCTTCTGTGTGTGTCTCCTTTACATACTGTAAGTAAATAAAGTTCTTCTTTCCTTTTGTTCCTAAGTTACAAGCTGTTTTGCTCTGTTTTTGGTCACATCTCACAGCAAACACCAGAGACAATATATCTTCATGGGGGCACTGGCCTTGTGCCAGCATCAAACCATGACACAAATACAAAGCCAAATTTTGCAAAACCTCTTTGGACAAGGTGTAAATATTACATACCAAGAGCTAATCATTAGTGGAGTCTGAATCTACCAAAGCAGAACTACTTCTCCACTCACTACTGAATTTTTTCAGCTTTTTGATTAAAAAAAACGACAACAACATTTCTCAGAGTTGAACAACTAAAGGTTTATTATTAGATTAAGGACAAACTTGCCAATGCAATGAAAAATATATGTATAAAGTAATAACACTTGGTTTCCTGAAAACTGAAACCCTTTATATCACATATTTCATAGTAAATTCCATTTAATTGCATATCAGAGGCAAGATAATTAGTTTCTAACAAATTATATTGTAGTACAAACTTAACACATTACAAGCCATGTTGCATTTTCTCATTTGCAGGAAGGACCATGAAGATTACCCAATAAGAGTAGATCCATTGTAACCCCTTGGCCTGTACTACTTCGGTTTGGTGTTTTTCTTTTGTAGTGTGATGTCTCTTCATGATTACAAAACCTTAAAGAAAAGATGATACCACTCAGGTCTGAAATGTATCTGGAGGCTCTTGGATCACAAGAGCCAAAGAGCTGCAAGACAGTGGGGATGGCAAACATAAACAACTTCTGCAGAAAGAGTGCATTTCTATATATTCTATATTCTATATATGGCAACATCTCCCATTCTCTTCTGTTCCAATCAGCCAGGGCCTAGCAACAGAGGTTATACTGAAGAACAATTAAGAAAAGATCATGAGCCTTTGAGGATTTAGCAAGGGTGTGTGTGCTCCCCTCCAGCTGCACAGAAGGTCCTGTCTGACACTGTCTCAGCCTGTGTTAACCATGAACTTACACATCTGACATTTGCAGAATGCTGCCCAGGTCTCACTGTTGCATCACACACTGGGACACGCTCTCCCTGGACAGACAATTGCTCTTTGAGGTGCTGAAGGTGAAGAGAAACCTAAGAAGGAGTAATAACCAAAGTTACAGTCAAGAGAAAGCTCTCAGGTGCCTGTAACTGCCCACCAAGCTGCCCATGGGTGTTTTACCCTTGTGCTGACATGTACCAGAGTGAGGAAGCTGCTGTGCTCCCATGGAAGGTAGCCTGCTTCAATGTCACTCACACAACAGCATCCGTCACAGGAAAAGCGGCACTGTCTTTTGGGAAAAAGCCTTTATGTCCTCTGCAGTGAAGACTATGCAACAGAAGGCTGCTGTTAGAAAGCCCTCTGCTGATTCCTCTGAAACAGAACAGAGAGCATATCTTCCTAGCAGATAGCTCAGAAAAAGCCCAGGCCCTGAAAATCCCTGGATTATGGAAGAGATGCTACCCCTCCTTCTGTGCCATGAGTTGGGTTACACCATGCAGAGACTGGGAATTGCAGTGGTAGTGCCTGGCCGGTCTGTAAGGCTGTGTTTGACTGTGGCTACAAGCAGTGATGTGGGACAACATAATCAAAATGTGAACAGGCTATAGAGGTTTGCTCAGACCTGCATCACCTCAGGTGTTCAAAGATGTGTTCCAAACTGTAGTACGGACCAATCTGAATAGAGGGAGATAAAATCAGACCATCCCCATGAGAAAAAAATCACTGGAAAAGACCAAGGGTTGTTCCAACATGGAGAAGAAGCAAAGGTTTGGAGCCAGGACCTGAAGTCAGTTGTTGCCACATGCATTTTTTGGAATTTCGCAGACCTATTGAAAGTTTTTTATGTAGTGCAAAAGAGATGTAGCAAATTCTGAATGTCATTAAAGCCAGCTCAGATTTTCAAATTAACTCTTTGTCTCCCTAGCCTTTTCATTAGAGACAGTCTGCTTACAAACCCTTGGAAACAAGAAAAGTTGCAGTGTACTACATTCAACTTTTCAACAGGGATGTTTGGCCAGGAGGTTAATCTCTGGAAATCTTGAGCCTGGCTAACATTGCTCCAGTGGTGGAATTCCATACTATTGTTACAGCAATGCTTGATTTTGCTAGGACTTCCAGAGAGCTGAGATGTCTATGGTATGAAGACTGCATGCCTGAACTGTGCTTTTCTGTTGTAAGAAAGTAGTGAAAATAATGAGAGTTTTCAGACAGAGTATTTCTTCTTGAAAAATCAACACAACGGGAAGACCACTTGCTCCTTATGAAGTTTCTTCCACCATAAATCATGCTGGAGCTTGTAGGAAACAGAAGATATTGCATCCCTATTCATTCTCATTAGACAACAGGGAACCACTGACTTCCTTTATGGAATAAACTTTCTGGAACAATAGGATCCACCATCCAAAAGGCAGGCACAAGTCTGCTGAGGGAGCTGAGCTGCACCAGCAAAGCGCTTTGTCGGGTGTTGCCAGGTACTGCAGACTGCAGGCAGCACTCCTGGAAAAGAGTTTGGAGCTGCAAGCAAAATGTTTCCTCATGTTAAGCAAAGAAAGCAGTGCCTGTTCTTTGTAAATAAACAGCTAGGTTTTGAAACAACCCAAACTTTGACTAACCGCTAGGGTCAAAAATGGCTAATAAATCCTCTTTTTCCTGTTAACAAACCCCACAACTTTATTCTCTATAGCTTTCAAAAAAATAAAAATGACATTATGAGTAATTTTGGAAATTCCTAAATGTTACTTCATTTGCCTGGCAGGAGCATCCTGGAGTTGGTTTGGTACAATTCTGTTTGACATTATTTCAACCATGTGGCAAAGTAGAAAGTACAAAAAAAAAAAAAAAAAAAGTATGGCTTTTCTGGATAGTGTAGGCTGCAGACATTGAGTGTGAAGGATGATTGGTCCAAGTGAAGAAATCTGAAGGATATTGTGACTCTCTGGAGAGGTGAAAGCAAGCAAAAGGCAGAGATGCAAGCAGGAGAGGGAAGCCAGAGCAGATAAATGCACGATGAGGTGAGCAGGGAGGTCTGAAACTTACAAAGTACAAATACAAAGTTATTGGTAGGGAATACAAGGGCAGATGGTGAGGTCCTCAGGAAGATCTTAAGAGAGAGAATGACCAGCCCAAATAATGGCAAATAAAATTCAGTCTAGGCAGGTGTAAAGCTATGAATTAATTTAAGGAGAAGCAGCTTCATCTTCACATATAAATAATGTTTTCCATGCTTATATGCTAAGTCAGGAAGGAAGCCTTGGTTGAACTACAGTAGACACTTCCTTGAAAATATAAAATCACTGGTCTGCACCAGTCTAAGAACAAATAAGTGTTTGGGGTTACTACAAAAGGAAAAGCAAATAATGTAGGAAGATCACTGTGCTGCTGTATAAAATCCATCTTGTATCTGCACCTTGGATGCTCAATGCAGTTATAGGACCTTGAAAAGGATAGAGAAGAGATGGAAAAGACTTAGGAAGAGTAACAGGATGAGAAAGGTGTGACACAACTTCTGTACAAGGAACAGTGCAGAAGAATATGACTTAAAAAGCTGGAATAGGTACAAGATGTGTGGCAGGGAAAGCTATGATATCATTAAGGACACAGAGAGAGTGATTAGGGATGGAGTGTTGGCTGTGTCTCCAGGACAATGAGGGACCAGTTCATGAAGCTGGTAGGAACCAAGTTGCAAGCAAACAGAAGGAAGGAGTTTGTATGCCACAGGCAGTGGACCGGCTGAGGAGGTCCTTTCCAAGGCACCCTAAGGATGCAAGGAATTTACATGCTCACTCAAGTGTTTGGAGGGGTCCATGCCACAGGCAAACCACAGCAGGTTCAGAAAATCCTCTGAGCTGAAGAGTTGGAAGCTGCAGTAACTGATTGATATGAGTCTGCTTATGGCCCCCGTTGAAGGCAGAGTAGATGAATTGGTTAGATGATCCAAACTATCACAGCTATTCTTACCTGGAGTGAAAATAGATAAGATAGGTCAAGTAGCTAAAGGGATCCCAAAGGGAGTTAAGGTGGCAGCATGCAGTACAGCAGGAGGTGAAGTCAGGAGTTTGGGTGAAACTGGCACAGCTAAACTGCAGTCCAAAGTTGTAGATGAGGAGGCAGAAGAAAAGCTGCAGTTTCAACTCCATCAATGCTTGGGCTGAGCCCAGACATGCCCACTATAATCAGGAACAAAGCTTCCACTGACTCCAGCGGATCAAGCCCTCAAGACATAAAGACAAGCAGTTTAGTGGGGAGTTTCGGGGTCAAAGAATATCTCCAAGATAACAGGAGACATGTCACAGGTGAGTCTGTACAGGCAGAATTTGCAATTTATCTGTGTTAGTTATCTATCAGCCAGATCCAAATTATTTCTGTACTGATTGAATCCAAGAAAATGTTGAATTCGGAGAGATTCCTTCGCAGAGTCTCCATGATATCCTAAATAATAACTACTATGTAGGTATTGCCCACAGCAGTTATGTTTTTCAGTCTTTTTAATAAGAACTTTGAAATAAGCAGAATTGCCTCCACTTCAAATGTGATATAATCTAATAGTGAGATGTTACAGTCATAGCCCCAAGGCAAGGTGCAAAGCCCCCCCAAAACACCAAGAGTTTCAATTTTTCTTAAGGGTATGTGAGTTTAAGAAATATCTAAGTGGAAGGAACATTCATTAGTTTAAGAAAAGCACTATTCCATCAACAGTAATCAGCAAAATAAATACATTTCTTCACAGAACTGAAGAATGCTTCACATTCTAGGGCTAATTCCTAAATACCACAATTTTTTCTCATAGAGACAAGACTTATATTGGGTAATGACCTTGAAATAAGCCTTTCCTGTTCTGAGGTTGTGTTTTCCTGAAGGACTGAGCTTGATTTGTTTGGTTTACAAGTCTTACATGAAGTTTCTCAATAAGTTACGGTCAGTATTTTGAGAGAAGAATCTTTTATTCTTTCCGTTGAAGTAGACTGCTTTTCCTGGACTGCTGGAAAAAAAATCATTTTAAGAAGCTGATCTGATTAACTGGGTTAAACTAGAAATGTGCCAAATTGCTCTGCAGACATGGCATAGCTGCTGACCTGCACCAAGGCTGGAAATTGTTCCAGGCTGTGACGTGCCACGTCTGTTCACGTCAGCTGTGCACTGGGGAACGCACAGGCAAGCAGCTTGCTGAAAACTTCCTTCAGCTTAGGGCTCAAAAGATTTCTTAAAGCATGTTGCTTTTGAGGAAACCAGCCTATCAGACACAAGAAATACAGTTTTTTGCACAATTTATTATCAGTTTTCTTCCCATGTACTCAGGACAGCATACACAGATGAACACACAGCACAGATGGACACACAGCCCTTCATGAAGAACTTAACAAATATCTGACCCCACCGGGACCTGTTCTTTAGCCTGATGCCACCAGCCCTCAACAACTTCTTCTTTGCACTATTGAGATTTAAAAAACTGTTGCAGAAGTTTGGTTCTGACACTGCAGTTTGACATCTCTGTGTGAACCTTTGTATTTTGTTTGTTCCTCTGCATGCTGCTCAGACACCCAGTTTGCAAACCTGGACCTCCCCACGTAGACCAGTCCTTGTTCCCCACTATTCAAGTGCATTTTGTCAGCAGGAGGTTACATCTATGGGTCTTAACCACCTTTTCAGAATCCATCCTCCTGTTTGTATTCCTTATCACATCTGCTCCTCTTGCTCGTATTGAATGGGGGGGAAGCTGGCATGTGAAGACAGATGTTGGAAGAAGAGCAGACCTTCCCCAGTGCAAAGCCTCAGGATTGCTGAAGACATTGCCTAACAGAGCTTTTGTTAACTGCTGGGAAGGAGGAGCCTCAGAGGTCATTCATGCTGCATCTGGTGAGTATTGTTGAAAGAGTCTCTTTCGTCTGTGGCTTCAGTCTATTTTTGTGCTGTCTTCATATCATGCCAGCACAAGTCAGCATGCAGCTGCACCGTGAACTGGCCTGGGGAACTGATCTGGCTGAAAACTCACCCAGCTGAAAGGAGGAAAAAAAGAAAAAAAATTCTTTTCCAGCTCAGATCTCTGATCTCATTTACCACACATTTACCACACAGCAGCACTAACAGTTGTACCACCACCAGGAAGGTAACCTCTTCCCACAGCCGTGGTGGCTGCTGCCAACTCGTCCTCAGGCAGCAACCCAAGCCCTATGGACCTGCTCCCTAGGAATTGAGTTTTCTCATTTCATTCCCTCTACAAAGGCAATTCTAGCTTGTGTAGACAGGCAGTAACATATGGATGCCCAGCATGGGATTTGAAGAGGTCTGGTTAGGAAGCTCATATGGGAGACAATCTGCAAGAACTCTCCCCTTGTAAATACAAAAGTAGCAAGAGAAAAGTTTCTCTGAGTGCTTCTTGCTACACTTTGTGCTCTCCTAGCCCCTTGGGGAATTTAGGTAAATAGTCTGTATAGGCAAAATCTTTTGGTAACTTCCCCCTTCTTCTTCCTGTTCCTGTTAACCAGTGGATGGAAGCAGCATTTCCTGCCTTGAGACCTGGTCCCAGAAAAATTGTTTGACACTACAGTACTTCCCTTCTAACATAAATTAGAGTGGAAACAAGAAGCTGGTAACATGTGACCCGTTTGTCACACACTACAGCTCTGTCTGTTAATAGCTGTGACCTTTGTGACTAATACAGCACTGTGAGGGACTGGGAGGGTGCATTAAATCCCTCCCTCCAGCACAGTTGTCATCCTCATCATCTCATCACCCATCCAAGTGAGGAAGCTGACGTTTCAAAGCCTGCCAGTTCCTACAAGACACAAAAATGCTGGACTGGGTCCAGAAATCAGCCACAGGATGGGGGATTAGTGTCAGGAGGTGACAGCAGAGGTCAGGCCAGTGCCGTGCTGTCCTCATGACTGGAACTAGGTCCCCACGAGGGTGACAGCCCCCCCACAGTCCTTACTGTGCATTCAGCCTCCACCAGTGGCAACTCCCAGTGAAGAAAACTTGTTACAATCCATTGAGACCACTCTGCTGCTGGACCGGAGGCCAGGAAATTTTCTCCCTTAGGTCGTTGGCCTGGGTGATTTTGTTACAGACCCTCCTGTTGAATGCCACAGGCCCTTTAAGCCTCTTGCCCCCCTTAAACCACCACCAACCCACCAAACATTCTAACCCATAACATCCCACACCAACACTCCACCCTCCACTCTCCCTCCCTGGGTCTCTTGCCCCTTCTCCAAAGCCTGTTCTACTGCTGTCATGCCTCAAATCGCACCTTTCCCTTGTGACCCTTGCCCCAGCCCCCATTTTTGTCCCATGTGCTTCCTCCCCTCATTCCCAGAGCTCCTCCCTGTCCATCCTCCCCACTCTCTGTGGAGACATATCCTGCATCCTTGGGGCAGTACATACCCTGGCATGGGAAGGAAGGGGACATCTCCCCAAAGTCAGCCTCATGTCCAGCTCTGCACACCCTGGTGATGATGTGCTGAACTCAACTGTCTGGTTGTGGCCACCCTTTAGAGCATTTCTGTTTGCTGTGGTTGTGGACCAGCACCAGGCTGAGGATGCACCACAGAGCCTATTTCAAGCAATGGCCCAGTGGCCCCTAAAGATAGAAAAAACATTTGCAATCATACAGGTATGGAAAAATCAGCAGACAAGGGAAACTCTCATCTTGGGTATTAAAGTTTATGGTCAATTAATGTTTGCATCTCCATCAGGGAAACTTGCAGGGAATTAGCAAGCTGTAAATTCTGAATTTGGAGCGTGTTCTGGGAACTCCATGTGCAACTGGCAGAGGACACATAAGCCTGTAGAAGGAAATAGGGAGACAGAGCTGTACCCTTAGCCCTGAACTTCTAGATAACGCTAACGAGATAAACTTGGAGACAGAAGGAAAAATCCCTACAGGAGTGGAGTGCAGATGACTGCTTCCTGCTGCAGTGCCTAGGCCATTGGCCACACCCAGATCAGGGGCAACACAGGGCTCAGAACTATTGACAGCAGCAATAAAGTTATGGTGGGTGTGGATCCATACCATACTCGCAGTAAAACCTGCCTGTCATCCCGTTTGCTTGCCTGTCCCTTCTGCATTTCACTCACAGTGAATTCACAGCCTTTCAATGACTTGTGGTGGTTTTACAGTCGATTTCCTCATTCCTTATTCATCATTGCAGACATTGTCCTTTTGCAAAAACTCTCATGTTATTAGAATGAAAAATCTATGGAAAATTGTAGGTGGAAGGCACACAAACCATATAGGTGCCAGATTCGAAAGTTAAAAGATATTTATAAAAACCTGAGAAATATTTTGTCTGGGGATCAGCTTTGTGCTTCTTTCCCATGTGCATGAGAGGGGCATTAGTTTTCCAGAGTTACTGGCTTTTGCTCTACAAATGTAGCACCTCTGGATTACCTCTGTGTGTGTGCTGTGGGCTCAGCTGGGCTCTCTCCATACTCAACCTGTGCCAGTGCTTCTGCTCTGTTAGCACAGCCTTAGAGCAAACTTGTTAAGATGGTTGATCTGGCTGAAAAATACCTACTGGGTTTAAAAAAGCCAAACAAACACCAAAACCCAGCCTTTTTTTGAGTTACATGCTCTCATCTGATTCAGCACATGGAGAGCAGCTGCTTTAGCAGGAGAAGATGCAGAAACAACAGAGTGATGGAAAGGTGGTGGCGGTGGCCACACCACTGCCTTTTTCTTTGTTGCAGGTGAAGGTGAAGCCACAGGATGACTCTGGCCCTTGTGAATTGCCTGAAAATACAATCCAGCCCCTCTCCAAAGTGTTGGTACTTTGTCCTTCCCCTTCCATGCACATTCTCTTGTCCTCCAACAAGTAATTATGAACCAGCATGACCTACATAAATGTTCCTCCCTCATGTGCCTCGCAGCACTGCCTGGGATTCTGCTCCGTCCCCTGCCCCCTGGAAGCCTGGGACAGAGGGCTCCCCCATTTTGCCAGCCTGACATGGGGCTGATGGTCGAGATTCCCCTCTGCTTCCACACATAGGCTGAAAGGGGTGGTGAGGCAAGCTGACACATCTCTTTGCAGCTGGGAAAGGCAGAGGTGGTATGAGTTGCTCTCTGCCCCTGTCCCTCTCCATCTGCCTCTGGGATCACACTTTGGACAGCACCCCTGAACTCATCCCCAAGGGATGGAAAACAGAGGTGACAGGCAGGGGTAGGAGTTTTCCCTCAGGCAGGGCTGCCTTTGCAAGAGATGTGGTGCTGCCTTGGGAATTAGGCAGAGGAAGTTGTGCTTCACTAGAAACATGACTAAGAACTTCAGTCATCTCTGAACTCCATTCACCTCTGAACTTCATCCACCTCTGAACTTCATCCACCTCTGAACTTCATCCACCTCCATTCCTAAAGAAAATCTCAGATCATTGAGTACCACAGGAATTGTGCTGCTGCCTTCAGTGAGGACTCATTTCAGCCTTGCTTTGGTCTCTGCAAAACAAGCTGTCCCACCACTTTGGGAATATTAATACACACCAGAGCTTTAGGTCACAAATCTACAAACTCCATCTGAAAATGTGATTTTTAGTCTACAATTAAAACGTCAGCTCCTTTTCTCCAAACAATTCTATGTATAGCTTTTTGGTTTACAATTAAAAACTCCAGGGGGTAGAAAGCCAGGTCCCAAAAGTTTTCCTGAACCACAAACCCACATTTTCCTCATGGAACAAATGTCTTATGCTCTGGCACTGCAAAGACTTCAGTTCCTTCCTCCTGCCATTGTGCTGTCTCTGAGCTGTGCAGTGCTGGGGGTGCCACAGTGCCCCTCTCATGGCAGGAGCAGGGGAAGGCTGGGGAAGGCTCAGTCTGACAAATCAGGGACTCCAGTTGGTTGCTGCCAGGAAGGCTTAAGGGAAACATTATACTGCTCAGCCTAGCACAGGAGTTGAACCCAAGGATGAGCAAAGAGTTCCACTACTGTTAGTGTTTCATTTGCTACAGAGGACTGTTGTCCCAGAAATGGAGAAGTACCACTTAGTTCTTCTCATCCCAAAATAAATATGGCCGCAGTTCAAAACAAATTTAGGGGGAAAAATGTATGTATTGACTGCCAGGAATAAACTTGATAAATAAGCTATTAAAATATTTATTGTATGTGAAGATCTTTGCCATCCTTAAGCCTTCATGATAATTTTTGAGATTATTGTTTTAAATGCTAGAGGTGAACAAAAATTTCTGGTTGGAGTAGTCTCTTTTTATTATCTTCAGCAGGCTACATGGGAGCATGACAAAACTGGATGTCATCCTTGATGCTCCTCCTTTTAGTGACATCAGTAGTTCTCATTATTTGAACACACCAGAATGAATTTTGCAGCATACTCAAGGCCAAGGATTAGCTGGGGGAAATTATCTCGAAATTTTGAATTATTTTACTATCGAAAATCTTAAGAGTGAGGTCGTGGAAAGAGATTTTGCTGGCATTTTCACTTTTTTACAAATAGCATTAATTGAGGAATATATCTGTCAAAAATATAATTGTTATGAGATGCAATTTGTTTCTGAAACTCCATTTTTAAATCCACACTAACATATTTCAATCTATTTTTTGACAGTCTTCAAACAGATACATTGAAGTGTCACATATTGCACATGTGACTAGTGTGAGCTACTTAAAAGCTCCTGAAACGATGTTCCTACATGATGGATTCTCAGATCCCATATCTGACCAGGGCCATTCCAGGCTCAATATTAGGATCAAACCGCGCTGCATCCCTTCTCCATATTTCCCACTGTTGCTGCTGGACCAGCAGCATATTTTCACCAGCTTCTAATTCAGGGTATAAAGGAACACTGGTGTGACAGGCGTGGTACACTTAGCAAGACATTTGTCTGGTCAACGGCTCAGAGTATTTGGGGGTGGCTGTGGTGTCAGTGGTGTGACATTATACAGATTGGATAATTGGAAATTGAGAGATAAGTATCTTCCAAACACCCATCCTGAAAAGAGACAAACAGGGTTTCTGCTGAGGAGCACTGGGGCAGGACACTGGGAAGAGCTGTACCCACCCTTCTCAGTCTTCATGTCAGTCAAAAATCCAAGAGCTGGGACAGCATTTTTGCTCTTGATACTAATAGTAGTTAAAAAATATAAGGAAATTATGTCAAAACTGATGACTGTGTAACTGATCCTTCTCTTCTGGAGGTGGGTGGCTGGGAGTGCTTTGGGCTTGCACAGGGCTGTCCCAGCTATAACCCACATGTGGAGGAGCTGGTGACATGCAGTCTCCTTCCCCTCTCCCAGCTTCTGAGACAGAACTACAAAGGGTGATGCAGCTTATTCAGCATGTTTTGGAGTTCTCAGAGGGAGGAAGTGCTGAGAGATGAGTCTGTAGGCACAGCTGGCATTTGAGAGAGCCAACCACCATTTTCAGCTTGCCATTCATGTTAAGGAACACCCCACGGGAGTGTACAGAGTGTCTCACACTTAGATCTACACTGTCTGTGCAAGCATGCTTTCACCAGCTCTCCAGACTTGATCGCAGTTTCACAGCATTTGGTCTTTCTCTGAAATCTAGTTTACAGAACCACGTGGTGAATATAAGCTTCATATAAACATTACCTGTTTGAAGCAACAAAGGTATAACAGTTCACAGCTCCAACAGCTCTAAAAGGTTAACAATACCTTGGAACATATTTTCAGTGCTCATCAGTTGTGACAGATAATTATGGATTTGAAGAGATTTGCAATTTGTTTATTAATACAACTTTAGTAGCTGATTTAAGTTTTGGATATTGTAGTCTGTTGCTGACCAATACGTTACATGATTAGAGAACATAAGAGAGTGTACATGGAGGACATCCTGTTTGCACTTTCTTCTTTCCTTTTTTTTAAGTAGAACAGGCTTTTCAAGATGCACATGTGATGTTTCAGCATACACATGGTGAGAAAGACCTCCAAACCCAGTATGCCAACAGTACATCCCTCACTCAGCACCAACTCCCTCTCTGTGTGTTCAGGGCAGATATTTTATTTTGAGGGGGCCCCTTCCATGGCAGGGAGCTGCTCAAGTGGATCAGCATCCTGGGAAGCTGCAGCCTAAGTCCTTTCAGGTGCTTCCTATCCAAGGGTGCCTTTGCTTTTTTCGTCATTATACCAGAGAGTTTCCTACATTTACACTGTATCAGGAATACATTTCATGCTTACTAGGCAGTGACGGATGGTGCTTCCCTTATCAAAATCCACATTTTGCACTGCAGGGTGAATTCCTTCCCACATTCCATCCTTCCAGCTCCGATTTTCAAGGTTAGCCTTGTGCAGAAATGTGAGCTCCACCTTTCCGTATGTGCAAAAATGCAGATCCCACAGTCACTCATGTAACAGCTCCATTACAAATCTGTGCAGATGAGAATGCACCCAGCAGCTTCACAGTAAACATGGCTTACTAGAGATCCCCCAGGACAGCCAGTCCCCTTGTGTCAACTCTGCAAAAGGAGCCTAACTTTAAGCATGTTCAGCTGGAGTACTCAGCACAGAGAAACCATTCAAATCCATGAATACACTGTGCCTGCCTGTTTTGGAAAGCTGGGAACACCCTTTCTTACATACACTGGAGCTGGAAAAGGGATGAATCCAGAGCTGCACAACACAGTTTCCAACTCCATCAAATTTTTTTTTCCTCTCTTGCATACATGTTTCTATCCAAGCCCATCTTTCTTCTTGATTCAAAGAACTTGTATATTCAGTCCTGTCCATGATCATGACAGAATATTCAGTCCTTGACCATGCAGCCTGATTTGTGTTACTTTTAAGTTCAAGTGTATGTGAATTTGGAAATCTAGCTCCAATCCATACCTGGTTAGAAACACTCCTGACATGAACAGATAGTAAAAAATGTCTCAGTTCCTCTGATATGCCTTCCAGAATAATTAATTGTTCTGTGGGCAGATGGTCTTTTCCAGCTGTTATGCCCCAATCACATTGAAGAATCCTCCAGAGACCACCTCAAATAACACACAACTCTCTAACAGGAAAAATACTCCATCAAATGAGGTAGAGTGAACAATCAAAATTTCCACCTGGACCTCAACAGCCTGCAGCACCCTTAGGGCAGCACATGGCCACCTTGAGAGCAGCTTAGCTGTAACATACTACTCCTTAGCACAGTTCACATCCCACAGAGAGAGAACAAAGTTACATACAGCTCAAACCAATGCAAGGGAGACATTTGGATGTTGTTCTGTAAGGGCAAATTTATAGCTTAACATATAGAACAGAGGAATAAAGAGGGCAGATCAGGGACTGCTGGGTGCTGACCTTCTTTGCTTTATGGTGTTGCTCCACCTGGTTGATAAGGATCATATTACCCTCAATTAAGCAATATGGTTTTTTTTTTGTTTTTTTTTTTTTTCCAGTTCTAGGACCAAAGTCCTGGACACTAGCAAAAGAAACTACTCAAGGTTTTAGGCAGAATTTGTATCTGTGTCTAACAGAACAATTTAACGTTCAACGGCTACGAGGCCATCCAGCCCTGAAAGCTCCGTAAATCCAGCAGGTAATTCCCAGACAAATTTCTTTCCTGCCCACCTTGCTAAATTCAGCATGAGTGCCACAGCCCTTAATTACAGGGGACAGGTGTCTGGAGGTCAAACAGTGGAGAAAGCCCAGCACAGCAGAGCCTGGGCTATTGGTATGACCCATGTGTGTGGTTAAAGGCCACTCAACAGAGGATGTGCACAGAGATCACAGATGTGCTTCTTTCTAGCACTTCCAAACTCTGAAGAGTTTAACATCATAATTTTAATAATGTGCTGGGCCACAGTTTTTAACCTGTGGGTTTGTTCCTAAGTTTTAAAAGGAAAAACCTCATTCTGAAGTCTCACAAATATTATCATGCAGTTAGTATCAGGGTGTCAGGACAGCACCCACAGGCAGTGCTTGCTGTCCACAGGAGCCATCTGAACCCTTTAAAGCTTTCATGGCTCTGTTGGAGGTTTTCTTCTAATTCAGTTTCTTAGGGGTACAAATATTTTTATTTATTTTCATCAAGCTTTTGCTTCAGACTTCACTCCTTCCAGCTCTTGCCTCTTTTCCATCCCTTCCACACCACCTGTTTCTTTTCCCAGTTTGCTCCCCATCTAGGCAATTCTATTTGTTCAAAATAAATCTCCAGGATAAACCTAAGGGTTTTACCTGGGTCAGATGTTTTAAAATAGACATTTGTCTGGCTGTTTTGATTAAGTCCTGTGTATTGGCATATGATAAACAAAGTGATACCCAAGTGTAGCTGAGTTATATTGGATTTGCTCCAGTTAAGTCCATATTATCATTTGCTCCTTTATCTTTAGTTTTGCAAGGTAATGCTATCTCAGGGAACAACTGAAGCCAGCTGTGGCATTGGAAAGCTATTATCTCCCAGCCTTGAACTTGGATATTTTGTATTTGGCATCTGTCCACACTCATGAGCTACATCCTTGTGCAATTTTCTCACTCTCCACACCAGCTCAGCTTCTAAATGATTTAATAACACCCCAGTGTGAGCAGTTATAAACCAAGTTCAAAGTGGCTGGTATTGAGTCTGCTTTATATGAGAAGGTATGAACCAAAGTCAATGTGCTTCCTTATGAGAAAATTTTGTTGATTTATGGAATTTATAAACTCAGCTTGTGTAATGTGTTGCATTTTTGTAGAGCTGTCCTCACACTGGAGAGGAAGAAATGTTAGGTTTCAGGGGAGGATCAGCTGCTGGTCAGACCCACCCTTGCAAATGCAAGCAATCCCCAGCTGTGTGTCCATGCTCCAGCCTGGCTGGCAACTGCTGAGGGGCTTCACCCTCCAATTTCTTCATGGCAAGGTCACACACATGTCTTTTGAGCCATGACTCAGCTGAAGCCTCCTAAAACCCACATCAGAGGAGCAACACATCCCTGGGTAAATTGGGCAGGCTCTTCTGGTGTCTGATTCAGTGGCTGCCACGCCCTTCCTTCAGGCTTACACCTTGCTGTTGTGGCCCATTGGCAAAGGACACAGCAGAGTAAAGCACTGTGCTTGAAGAAGTCTGGTCCTCCATGGCAGGAAGGGACCATTTCAGACCCCAAGTGCTCTTCCCCACACCCAGGGCTGTGTCTTTCTCCTATTAGTCCTGATGCTTCTCAGAGTTTAAAAGCAGGGTGCCATATTCTTGAAGAAAATCCATGGGCAGCCTGTTGAAGCACATTTCTGCTTCCCATCAGAGCTGCTTCATAGATTCACCACCCATCTGCATGTTAAGGTTGTGGCTTGTTTTGCTCGTTCCTCCCTGTGAAATGTCATCACTTTGTTTAATTACGAAAGTCAACCACTACATTCAAGAGATGAATTATCCTACTGCTGCAAGAAAGTTTGACATTTAGTAGCTTGAAAGATATTTGTGACCAAAGTAGTTGTTATTCTGAAATATAACATTATTTTTAGAAATTCCCCACTGGGGAAAGAATAATCAATGACACACAAAAGGTGCTAAAGCCCCAACAAAATAGCAGCGTAACTATTCCTTAAAATGGTGACTTGAACATAAATGATGAAAAACAATTCAGAAACTTAACCAGTGTAGTCCTGGAGCAATGTAAGCCTTTAAAGACGGATTTACAGTGCACTGAAAATCTGATTATGTAAACTATCATAAATGGATTCAGTGTGTTAGAGGCCAACACTAAATCTTCATCTGTTTACTGGAAAAAAAGGCAGTAAGGAGCTATACATTAAAATGAAGATTGATTTCAGAAAGTGTAACAGAAATGAAATATGCTGACATAATGAGTAAGCAGAAAGAAAGAAAGCATAAAATTAACAATCGTCAGCTCTTGCTCCAGGATTAGAACTATAAACTAGAGAATGACATTTATTGTAGTGCTATTCCTTGAGATGAACTGCAAAAATTTTGATAGAGCTTGTTGAAACTTTCCAGGTACCTGATTCAAAATCTGTGCTGCAATTATGCCTGGTCATTAAAACTAGTGGAGACATTCCTGAAAAATTCTATGCACAAGCTCCTGTCCTTCCTGTCAGGACGCAGCCCTAGAGGGTATAATTTCAGAGGTCAGAAATAAAGATCCAGGGGCCTTCTGTACCACTCTGCTCTTACCTGACACCTTGGTATTTTTCACCCACAGCCTCAGCCAGACAAAGCACTTTGACAGCCTCATCACATTGTAAAACATTATTTTGATGGTATTGAAAAGCTACCGCATCAGTAGCAGGCAGGGCTGCAGCTCTTGCAAGGTGCAGTGGAGTGAGGAGCAGGGAGGGAAACCCAGGCCCTGGATACCAGCTGGAGCTGGGAACTTCCACTGTCATTGGGAGGTACACTGCAGTTCATGGACATCCTACTGTCTGAGACTGGATCAAAGACTGAGGGAGGGCACAAGAAGAAAGGTTTTCTTCCAGAGTATGGAGGTGGATAACAGTGTTGAGAAGGTTGGATTATGGAACATCTTGTTCTGGATATGGCTTTTAAAGACCTAGGAGGAATAAAGCCTACATAAATATGCTTATGAAACGGAACTCAAAAAAATTCATCACAAGTATCTATGATGTAAAAGTAGGTTTTCATGCCCTCTTGCTCAAAACAAGCATGGCCATAAGTTGGTGGTGTGGCATGTTTCAGAAGTGGAGGCCACTGAGTCTGAGTCTGACTGTTCTCAGCACAGAGGCATCCATTGGGGTTCACCACACTCAGGATATTTTGTTTCAGAAATTGCATCACAGGAGGCGTTTTGGGTGTTACTCAGTAAATGTACCTACTGTTTGGCTTGCTCCAAGGCTTCCCAGCAAAGTTATTGTGAATGCTGTGGAACTTTTAATCTCTCTTTTTTTAAGCCTACCTATCTAGGCCGCACATTTATAATGACATTTAAATTGCCATAATCCTTCTTTAAATTTTCTTTCACTGAAATTGATTATAATCCTGAAAGGGCTTATATGCGATTTGATAAACGTTTTTTGTTAAAATGTTATGGCTTTTTATGTGTTGCTAGGCTTTTCTTTTTCTCTCTCTCTTCCTCCCAGAAGGATTGTTCAGCAAAAGCTCTTAATGATACTGTTGTATTTAAAAAGTAACCAGTAGCATTAGAGTTAGGATTAGGTACTGTCCTTTTACTGGATATATACATCAAAATAAATAATGAAAAAAAAAAAAAAACAAACCTAGGGAAACCATCCAATGGAGCATTTCAGATCCTGAAAAGAACATATGTTGCCTCTTTTGAAATTAGGTCTCTAAATCTATAGCTTGGCAAATTAGCAATCTTTTTTTTAAAGACCAGATCAGTGCTGGTGGGAACGCAGGTGCAATGCTGTGCTGCTGCACCAAAGTGGAAATCACAGCAACTCAAAAGGTCAAATTAGTCTCCAGTCAGTTTACAGGACAGTTTCTGGAGGTTTTCTGACACCTGCTGGTGCAACCTCCTGCCACCACAGGGGACAGCAGACCCTGCCATTTGCAGAACAAGTGTCCCATACCCCGGGGGGGTGCCAGGCTTTTCTGTCCTTGGCTCTCCTGGGATTTTCCCATTGCACACCGTAATGGGAACAGCTTGGGCGCCGGAGGACCAGCACAGCTCTGTCAGCCCAGAGAAGCTTTCCAAAGTGACTTGCGGCTGAAGAGTGTCCAGCTTATTCTGATACAAGTATAAAAATTTGATTTTATATATTACTTTAGACTAGAAGCCTGTTGATTTAAGGGTGGGGAAGAGGGAAAGGCTCCCTAGGGGATTTTATCTCAACAGGTGAAGTGTTGAGATAAATACTTCATTGTGTCTTGTGTTTGTCATGCCAATTAATCTACTGGATCTGCCAAATATTGTCTATGCAACAAAAATATAAAAAAGAAAGAGCAGTAAGTTGTATAGAGAGGGGTGGGAGACTATGTCTGGATAACAGAGCAGGTTAGATCTGCCAGATCTCAAAATGCATATTTTTGACTCAATGGAGCAGGATGCATTACCCATCACTGCAGATTTTCTGTGCATAGCTGTCAATGCTAGAGCATGTCTTGCAGGTTGTCTCAGGAGTCAGCAAGGGAACCCACACTTTTATAAAAGTCACCTCATGCTAAAGCTGATATTTAAGCTAGTGAAGGTGAATCAGGCCTGATTTCCCTCCAGTGAGTGAAGGGGAGCCCAGAGCAGCCAGCTCTGACACAGATGGGTGCACATTGGCATCTGCGATGAGGTGAGATCCTTGGACTGAGCAACTTAATCTGCCTTGAAATGTAATCATGGGATTGATTGTCCCAGATTTTCCTGGACATACAGAGCAAAATTCAGAGAGGAAGGAAGAACTAGTGTGAAGAATATGATGTGACCCAGTACCCCAGAGATGAGTCCCTTGGATCTCTCTCCAATAGCCAGGAAACAGGCAAATGGATGCCTCACATCACTGTCAGCGCACAGACACATCCATTACCTGCAGTGACAAAGTCATGAAACCTCCATTTCTGCTGTAGGTGTATAATTATAGTACAAGAAAAATCTGAGTCATGGGTGTAATTCAGCCTCCCTTCAGGTATGTAATGAATAAGGTGTTAATCGGTTGAAGGAATGGAAAATACTGATCACTGTTCAGTACTGGTGAATCAGTAAAGGAATTTCCTTGGATGTGACATATAGAGAATATGTGGTTTGGAAAGTGTGAGGGGCAGCATATTAGTGCTGGGTCTTTCAGTGTTTTTTGCAGGAAGACAAGTTGTTTCTTATTATATCCCTTACACTTTTAGGTGGATACTTCCAGGCAATGTCTGGAGTTGTAGGTTTTCTTCTTTTAAATGCATATCGAAATATCTCAGGATGTATAGGGTTATATCTCAGGTACGTACATAATACCTGCACAAACTTTCCCAGTCATATAATTACTTAGTGTACAAGTAAAGTGCAGTTGTAATAGAGGAACTCTAATGTCTACATAAATCCAGTTTAGAATTAAACTGTTACTTCAAGATACTTTAAGGAGAGTATTTGATTTTCTTTCTTACTCCATTGTAACTAGTGGGAAGGCACAGGGTTGTTAATGGAAAGAAGCAGGGTTGTTTAGGTACCTTATTTAAATATTTCTGTGTCCTCATACTGTGTTGTGATTTGGCTAAAACCCTTTTGGTGTTTGTTGCAGTTGTGTAGTAACTGATATTCTGCCAGTCAAGAACGAGGAGCAGTAAAATGACCCTTTATTTGGGAAGGGCTCATCAGAAAATGTTACTGCTGAAGCACGGATCAGTCAGTGCCAGATAGAATTCGCACCACAAGCCACCTCATTTCCTAGGAAGAGGGCTGTGATGAGGACCAGCCAAGCACTGAAGCTTGTGACATTATCTCTGCATCTTTAGCAAATTCTGGAAAACACCCATAGCAGGGAGACAGAAAAGCTGAAGTCGCAGGCCTGGCTGGATCAAAAGGTAGAAAGAAATTAAATTGTTTCAGTGTAACTTACTGAGAAGTCTGAGAAGGAAAGAGAGCGCAAAGAAAACAAACGATGGAACAGTTGTGAAAGTCTGAGCTCACTATCTCCTCAGATTATGCTCTCACCCACAGGTGGAGCAGAAAGCAAAAGCAGCAAGCATTAGAAAGAGAGAGCAAGTATAAACTCAATGCAAGCTCAGTATTTGGTACCTTCCCTGCCTCCCCTTCTCTGTCCTTTGTGTCCTGTCTGCTATTCTTCAGCCCGTTCAGCTGTGACATTCAGCACAACAGTTCACAGAACTATTTTGAACTGGATTAGGGACTGATACAATTTTTAAAATCCTGCTAAGAAATGTCAGTTTCGTGATGGAAATGAGTGATTGTGCAAATAACTGAAATGAGCATCATCCCTGAACATGTGGTGTTGAGAAACCACAGCCCAACGCCATGGTCAGCTTGCTCCACATTGTTCACATTTACAAAAGGAGCTGCCATTAGAAGCAGGGTGTCATCTTTCTTGGGATTTGGGGTTTTCTTAATTTGTTTTGCTTTAAATAACTAAGCATTGTTGTCTTCCATCGCAACTATTTTATTCAGTGTTTATGTTAGCCATCTATTGTCATGAAAATGAAATTCAATGATGGAAAAGGGCTGAGAGGTGAAAGTACGTACATAGCAGCAGCTGCAGAGTGTAGAACAATAAGAAAGCAAATTACAGAAAAATAAAGATTTATAAACCAAATAAAGTCACAGGAAAAGCTATACTTAAAAAAAATAAATTTAAAAGCTTCTCTTTGGCAAAATGCAAAGCTGTACTCCTGAGGAGGTGAGTGCCCACCCATGTACATGGGCTGTGACTTCTGCCAGCAAGGCTTTCAGGACAAAGTACACATCTTATGTGTCCTCGTGCTCCCAACCAGAACCTAAAAGGGTGGAGTTGCTCCTATTCTTTCTGAGATTTTTCTTTTTGTCCATAGCAGTGGCTGAAATTCTCAGGCTGCCTCAGTATCACCACATTTAACATCCAGGAACATTCTTCAGCACTCCCTATCCTCCATGCCACAAATTTTTAGCACAGATCTTGACACATTTTGACCAGTCCCAGGTGGCTCTTTCCCAACCAGCCTGGGTAGAGTTCAGTATCACCGTGGGCCAGGGACTGCTCCCAGAACCATTTCTACATGGCCACTCTATTTAAAGGGTAGGACAGTTTAATGTTATAGATGCAGGCAGCTACTTGCCAACTGGCCTCAATGCCAGTGAATGGCCCCAGGCACATTTAATTTGCTGGTATAAACACAGATTCAGTTTCTTTGTGCTGTGGTTCCTCTCTCACTCACTTGTGTTTTAAAGCCTTTTTGGTAACATTTTGCTTGTCAGCTGCTCTGTATTTTAGATGACAATTTAAGGACTTCACAGAATTCCTTGTTTTATTTTCCTAGAATGAGTCCACAGTAAATCTTCAGGTATCCTGAGGCTTTACAGCCACCTCCTGCAGAGCTGGAATAGCTGCTAGCAATGGGCACTCATGCTGTGTATTTTGGTGACTGGTAGAGACAAATCCTCTGTTTTTTTCAGCTTGCAAGTGCTTGAAAATACCCTTTCTTTTCTTGTACTAAAAGTCCAGATATTTACCTGAGCTGGCACTTCTTGGCAGCTCAAAGAACAGTGGCAAACCATAACCTTAATTTGCTAATACTGTTCTGTTTTAGGGAGTTGCCCTTATGAAACAGTCATCTGGAGAGGAGAAGTAGGAGTCAGCCCCTAGTGTGCTGCAATTTCTGTGTTTATGGTCTCTTCCTTCATTTTGTCCTCGATGTGTGTATAGCACAGTCAGACCCGCCGTATGTTGGAGAGCCAGGCGAATACTAGTGCCCAATTTAACATGCAGCTCATGTGCCTTTAAATAGCAGCGAGAGCCGAGCCAAACCATCCACTGCAGCAATTTCTGGACATATGTGCAGAGCCCCCCTCCTCCCCTGAGCCCTCCCAGCCTGGAGCTGTGAGCTCACACGAGCTGCGCAGAGGGGATGGGGATTGGTGCTGCTGCCTGTCACTTCACAGTCACCCCACTGACGTCTCCTCCACACTGTTGACTTGATCCCATTTCCAGCCAATATAATTATAACATGGAGAATCAACAACAGTTAACAATTTAGGTTAAATGTAATTTAATGCCCTGAGATTGCTGCACTTAGATGAGATTTCACTTCACTTGAACCATGCAGAGAATGTGAAGAGCCTGCATACTTCTGCTAAAGTAATTCTGGACAAAGGAGAGATTGACACTGCCTTCTTCGGACTCTATTAAATGCTTGAGCGACTTTGGCTTGAGTTTCTAATCTGTCATTGCTCTTGGAATTCCACATGTGAGAACGGGACCTGCCTGAGAGCCAAGGTTCCAAATCCATCCTTTGGGGGAGGACATTCACATATATGGATATATTCTCCTTAAAAAAGTAGAGCTCAAAATCCCTGATCATCTCTAAAGGTTTACTTAGTCCCTTGAAGAGTGTATGTAATATTTCACTTGCAGTGCTATTGTACCTATAAACCGTGGAAGATAGCATGAAATGCTGCTGTTACAAGGTCTGAAAAATAGTCACATGAGCCTAGAAATTCAAAGAGCCCATCACAGAGTGCTCTTGTGCTACTGGGATGGCTGCCAAGCAAGGCATGCAGTTTGCTGTCGCTGAGCTTTTGAATGACGAGAAAATAACTGGGACTGCTCAGCACAGCAGATGCTCCCCCGAGCATCCAGAGAGGACAGTCAGCATGGCTGTTATCTTTGGGGGCCAGTTTCTAGGTGGATTGTGCTAGATCCTGGTCCCAAAGTCAGGGCCAGATCCCAAACACACATTTTAATAGAGCTTTCCAGCTCTGTTTATCAATCCAAGAGAAGGCTTTCTGAGCAGGAATTATAGCTTTAGAGCTCATTTGCCTTCTCTGCAGATGCAGAACAGCATCATTCTTCCAGCCTTCCAAGCTTCCTCTGCCTGACTAGGAGGGCAATATTTGTAAGTGAAATTGCCAGCTATCCTCTAATTCCTAAGAAACTCAGCAAAAAATAGCCTCAGCAACCTTTTGTGATTTGGTGACAATGAGCCTTTTGTTAATCTTTAGTACTGAAAGAAAAAGGTTATCATCTGACATGCTCATGTATTTTGATTAAGTTATTTATGAGCTTGACTTTGTCAGATCTATTAACTCATACCTCTGTGTTCCTGAGCAGCTGCTTTGATGACAGCATTTGGATTTACTGGCAGAAGCCTGTTGGCCTGTTGGTTCACAGCACATAACAAATGGAGAAGCTTCCACATTCTGTGTGTTAGTATCAAAAAGTCAATGCTTATGGTGGTCTCCGTGACTTCTGCAGCTATCCAAGGGCTCAGGAGTAGGGGCATATTGTTTGTAAAGCACTTGGTTCTTGAGTGGCAGGGAACAACTGATTTCCGGGACCCTGGTGCAAGGGCAGAAGCTCTCCACCATGCTCTCCAAGAGGCTTCAACCCCATTTTCACAGTACCAACTGGGATCATTATGGCAATTTTCTTAATTGTGTCATAACAGGAATGTCACTCCTTGCATAGATGTTTCTAGCAAAGGCCAGATGCCAACCTAAGAATCAGCACCTGCAGCTGACAATCGTAAAGAAATGGTTCTGGCTATAAGTCATGAACTAATCTCACAAAAAACATCATTGTTATCCTGTGACTTGACGTAAAGATTTGTTTACATGAAGTGCTTTCTAGTCTACCCAAGCTTTTTTAATTGTTTAACATTTATAGTCTTCGAAAAGTTTCCACAGAGACTTCTCCAGCACTGTCAATAGTTTTCATAGATCATATAGTTTAATACCTATTAACACTGATCTTTTCTAGTGTTCTAGTGTTTTAATGTTAGTAAAACCATAAATGAACATTCAACACTTGGTGTTTTACAAATGTCTATCACATTAACACCACTTGTTTTATTCACAAACGTATAAAATTGCATAAGCTATATTGCTCAAATGGAGTTAATAAGTTCATATATTTTAGGTGCAAAACAGACAGGTACTTCTGAAGGTATTTCACAAGCAAAAAAACAAGGAAAAAAATTACCTTTGAACAGGACCCTTCTATGTGGCTCTATGGAAGAATGAGAGTAGAAACATTTTATACAATTGGACCATTTCATATTTTGATCTATGTCTTTACTCTTAACTGCAGGATTTGTAGAGTAGTGACAGATTTAGTGATATGGTTGCACAGGCTATGGAAATGGGTGCTTTCCTGGTTAGAAATGGTCACCCAGAGTCCATGGCTCAGTCATGTAATAGGAAGCATCACGGCACTGTTCCCAACTTCTTCTCTTCAGATGAGTTTTCTGTCTGGAAGGACTTGGAATTCCTTTTCAGTCACACAGGCTACACCTAAAGGCCCATAAGAAGCACATTCACAGATATAGCTGAGGATGTGACAGGACTGTCTGAAGAAAGGAAGCAATAGTGAATCACTGCAAGCACAAAAACACATAGGTCATACAGTTTATTCCAACATGAATCATGGACTATATCTCTTGTACACTAAATAGACTGCCAGCCAACACAAGACTGAACATGGCAATGTAAGGAAGAGAAAAAATCTGGATAATCATATGGATTACAGAGGGTGAACTGGAAGCTTCCAGCAGCCAGCTACAGTTATAAGACTGTCAGCAAGGATAGGAAATGTACATCCACTCAAAGTGATATTAAGAATGAAACTACAGCAGGGAACATGGTCTAAAATTCACCTCAAAGGAAAGAAGGAAATCCACCATGACAGAATTGCTTAAGAAAACAATTGGAGAAAAATAATGCTCCTGTCCATTATGGGGCTTTGCACAATTATTCTGAACACAAGCCACTAAGTAGAACTGGCTGGGTTCCTTTCCAGTACTTTGTTCATTGACCATACCTTTACGCTATGTAATATTAATGAACAAAAAATCAGTAGCAAGTAGTATTCTTACACTTCAGTGATTGTAGGAAAGCATTTGACACCAATGATGTCTTAGCAAGACACTGAAAATTTACGGATCTCCTTGAAAAATTGTCTATATTTTCCAAAACCTTCCTCAGTACACAGGTAATTAAATCATTGCTTTGATGTCACTGCCAGCATAGGCGAAGGGACATCATCTCCCTGAAATGTCTCATAGTGCTGTGTAACAAATATCTGCACAGAGACTGGAGTCCCAGGGTGTTGGGCAGTCTTGGTTTGCTGAGGATATCTATTCATCACCAGATGAGATACAGCAAAAGACAAACAGCTTAGTCAGTACAGCAGAACAAAAAGTTCTTATAATCAACATGTCAGAAAACAAAGGCTATGAAAATAAGTATGACCCTACATGGCAGTGCTTTTACAGAAGGAGTAACTGCAAGCATTGTTGTCATATTTATTTACCCAGGCAGTGTATCTCATAGCCCCTCTGACTCTGTGGTGCAGGACTCAGATGAGCAAGGAAAGAGTCCTGGTGAGAATACAGAGTCTCACATAAATAACATTTTCACTAAACTGTAGATGAGGGAGAAGCAAAAGGTTCTTCAAACACTGTTTGAAAAACTTACAGTTGGAGATGCATAACATATGTTCATAATAAAAGCATGGGATACAGAACAATGACAATCTGAGGTGTTTCCAATCACCAGTAGATGACCAAAAGTAGAGACAAAGAAGGTAGAATCTGTTGGCTATATCCTGACCATATTGAACAACAGACTTAGTGATATGAGGAGACGATGCTGACTGGAGCAATGCCTGCAGGGTGAGAAAGACTGGAGAAGTAACCTTGAAGATTAGCAGATGGATAAAATTAAAAGTATAGTAAACCTATAATAGGTTTATTTAGGGGCAACTGACATCTGTGGGGATTGGATTGCTTTGGAGCATCCTTCAGTATGCTGATGTTTTCTTCATATAGAGACCAAGCAGATGGTCTTCCCACATTTCCAAGACAATGGTTATATTCACAGCGTCTACTGTAGGCAGCCTGGAGTTTGCTGTCATGAGCCGTTTTTCCTACTTCGTACACTACAAGCCTGTAAACTTGCCGATGGTTGCTTTGGATATCTCGTTTCCAACATAACCATGTGTGGTGATGGGCTGACCTTGGCTGGATGCCAGGTGCCCACCAAGACAATCAATTACTCTTCCCCTCAGTTGAGCAGGGGAGAAAAAATATAATGAAAGGTTTGTGGGTTGAGATAAGGACAGGAAGAAATCAGTCACCAGTTACTGTCACAGTCAAAACAGACTCAATCTGGGAAATTATTACCAATCAAATCAGAGTAGGATGATGAGAAATAAAACCAGACCTTAAAATAACCTTTCCCCTCCATCCCTTCCTTTTTCCTGTGCCTAATTTCTTTCTCAATTTCTCTACATCCTCCTCCCCATAGCAGTGAAGGGACAGGGGAAATGGGGGTTGTAGGCAGTACATCACACATTCTCTCACACATTATGCTCCTTGTGCCCCTCCCCTGCTTCAGTCTGGGGTCCATCACATGAGACAATGAGATCCAGTCCTGCAACACAGGTCTTTCCCATCAGCTGCAGCTCTGCATGTGTGCTCCAGCACCTCATCCCATTTGGGTCCCTCATATGAGATGCAATCCTTCAGGAATAGACTGCTCTGGCACTTTATGTTTTAGCAACATAAACAACTTATTCCTCAAATATTTCAAAGAATTCAGGTCTCTTAGTACTATAACCCAATGGAACCCATTTCCAACAAAGAAGAAAGCTTTTTCTTAACTCATCAAATGTTTACATTGAACTACGTTAAAAGAGTGTTCATCATGCAGGGATACAGTCATAGGACAATAATAATTATAACAAGAAGTTCTGCAAGTTCCAGCCTGGCTGTTTACATACCTATTTTTAAAAACAAGTACCTACTGAAGGTGTGTACATATTGAGGTATTTATTCCTTCATCTCCTAAGGAATATTAATGTATGCTTTTCTACAGGTACGTTGAAGACCATAGGAAATTTTTAGGAAACACATCACTCAAACGTCTTCCACACCTCAAAAGATACACACATAAAGATAAGTCAAAAGGAAGGAAGAAGGATTAGATGGATTCAGGAAGACAGAGGAAAGAAATTTTCTCTTGTTCTATCTTGAATCTTAAAGGGCATCCTTCACTGAAAGCTTTTCACAACAGTGGAGAAAAAGTGTGTCTTGGGCAAAGAACAAAGACAGCTCAATTGCCTTAGTACCCAAGTTTAGGCCAGCCAATTTTTTTAAATTCCTCCCATAAAACTTAGAACAATTCAGGATTCTTTTCTCTTTCTGGCCACTTTTGATTCTGAGAAGTTAATGTCCCCAACAGGGGGGAGAGTAAGAGCAGACTGCTGCCACCTCACCCAGGGTTTTGTTGTCAGTGGCTCACCCCAAAGGTAGTGCTGAGGGACCTTGGGGGAAATCCTTTTTAGAGGAAAACCAGCTTGTTTAAAGCCAGATGCTCTCAGAGCAAATTTATTGCCTGGCTACCTAAGGTGGGTGTGTTGACAACAGGGAGGATGGGTGGCATGTGTGCAGGAGCTGGGGGAAGCAGGACTTATCTCCACCAGGATATTAACTTCTCATGGATGTGACCATGAAACAAGAGCCTAAGTTGTTGTTAAGGAAATGGAGTCATTATAATTAAAGGTTTGTGTTTTCATTGCAGATCTGGTTTGTCACTGGACTTCGTACACAGAAAAAAATTTAGATGTCCTGTTCAACTCAGTTTCAGAGGTAAATCATGGGCCTGGACCAAAGGGCAATGTACCACACATTTTCAGCCTGAGCTCAGTGTGTATTTGCGTATCACCTTTCGGATATCTATTTCTTTCACTTCCCCAAGAGGAAATATTGTCATTTACATCCCCTCCTACAGCATTTTGGATCTCTTCTGTTCACTTTGAGCCATGAAAGCAGCCAAATTTTATGATAGCAGAACTTGCCCAGAAGGGATACTCTGTTCATGATGCTCTGATGGATGTGGACCCTTAGGTCAACACCTTCTTTTTCTCTTCACCATGTGTCTGGAAACCTACTGGCATGGAATGGTCTATAATAGAGTAGCTATTCTGTTTCTTCAATTGTTCTCCACTTTGCACTCATGTAGGAATTCAGCAACAGCTTTGTACACTTCATTTTGAAGTACAGCCTCATCCTCATTTACTTTTACAGACTTCCACATTGCAATTTGCATATATAATGCACAGTTAATTACTGTTTAAATTAAGCACACAAAAATCAAGATGTGATGATCTGTATTATCAAATCAGATATAAGATTAACAGCTATTATAAATAGGATATGTAGATAACTCTTACCATTTCAGTAGCTCATTTATAGAACCATTAATTCTCTGGGATGCAGTGAACATATGAATGGAGAAGAAGTTGCTCATACTCATACTAAAAATTCATCCCCATCCTTTGTCTTCTTTTCCAACAGGCTGTCGCCTAAGCACACCAGAAATTTCCCATGGTTTATGACAATCTGGTATTTTATACCTTAAATTTTGTAATTCATTTTGCTTACCTAAATACAATTTTTGGAACAATCTTTTCTAGGGGAAAAAAAAGGCAGATCACACATAAATTTTAATTTTATTAACAATTTATATATTGCTATAGTGGCTGTCCCTCTTTTCTATCCCTGAAGCAAAATAATGACAAAATTAGTAAGATTGTTGTCATATCCCATCCCCAGCAGGACTGCAGAAGTCTGTGGTCAGCCTTTTACATAAATACTCCTCAGGCTGCTGCTCAGACTGCCTGCTGCTCTGGGGAAGCAGGGTTTAGGACCCACATGAGGAAATGGGAATTACATGTTAGACTTTTACTGCTGATATAATACTGATCGTAGAGTGTTGTATAAATATGTTGGATATCTTCTCTCCAATAAAAAGCCAAAACCACTTGGTACGCCTTTCTCATATATATAAATAGTTTGTGAATAACTAAAACAAGATTTAAGGACAAATTTGCTATTTGCTGTAAAAAAAGAAAAATTGTAATTTACCAGCTGTAAGTGTCTTGTGTTTTGTATGCTGTGCTTAGTGATGCATCTGAGAGCAAGTGAAGATGTTTTCTAAGAACAAAGTTAATTATTCAGTAGCGGTTCTTAAAGTGATCAAAAAGAAAGGTGTAAGAGACTTTCAGGGTTTTTAATACAAAAGAGCTCTTCTTTGAGGTATTGATCAAAGTAAAAAGAAAAACCAGTTAATTAGGGATTTGTTTCAATACTATGCATAGGCTTTTGCTGAGACAGAATGGAATATTTTCCCAAGCAACAGCAGTGCCCACCAAGACAAATTATTTTATTAAAAACAACCTCCATATTGCATGTTTTGGTATTCAGTATTTTTAACTTCAGGAAAATCCCTAAGTGAATTACCAAATTTTTATCTCTGGGAAGATAAAAACCAAGTGGTATTTGAGTGGTTCTTTTATTTAAATGAGATAAACATGGCTGTAAGACTGAAGAAAAAAAATAAAGAAGTAGACAAAGAAAAGAAAGACAAAAGCAGGAAGTAAGGAAAGGCTTTTAATAGTATTAATATTTTGTGTTTACTTTGTGTCCATGTTGAAGAGCACAGCCATGAAGCAATATCCCACTTTATGAGGCACTGTGCAATCACTAAAGAAAAGGACAGGGTGTGCTCCAAGTAGTTCACTGTTTAAATATAGCACTGCAGACAGCAAGCAAGTATTGAGTAATGGAAGAGGACAAGGACAAGCAGTCCTGCACACCTCATGCCTGATGTACCAAAGGATACTCCAGAGAGACTCGTTCAAGTGGCTTTGGGGAGCTCCCCTCGGCAGTGCCAGCCATGAGCTCACACTCTAAAGTTTCTTCTAGATGTGACAAAAGGATGGTGAGTGGTGGATGGTGGATGGTGAACATCTTTCAAGCCAGAAGGGAGAGGATAAGAAGCATTGTTTTTGAGGAAGGGCTTGTGAGTGAAGATAAGGTTTATGAAACAGAAAAGAAGGGGGCAATGGAGAGGTCCTAGAAACATGGCTGTGAGAGCTAGAAATTACTTCTTTGCTCCTGGGTGATTAATGGAGGGCTCTCCCAGTTCAGGTATAACTTCCTCAGGCAAATAAATATCCATTTTGGAGGGAATCGCACAACAATTTTGACGTGAAGTTGAAAGCTTATTGAAAGGAAGCAAACGGCACAAGAACAGTCATGGATTTTGCTTTCTTGCCGACATGTTTGGTGTCTTTCACTCAGGGTAAAACCATTCCATGTATGAACCCATTATACATGCTAAGATAAAAATAAAACCAAAATACAGATTTGACACTGTAGCCCCATCTTCCATCCAAACAGAAAGTGTTTCCAGGATGAGCTGGTCTCTGGAGCAGTGTGAGGTGGCCCCCTCATACCCCACACTGCTCACAGGTCCAGGAACCTGCTCACATGCAAGGGCAGTAGGTTGTCCTTAGAGGACTGCTAAAATGGGCACCTTGAATCTGAAGGCAAGACCTGGCCTGCAGGCTACCTGTTGGGTCTGATTACATATTCAGAAGTCCTATTTGTGGTGCCTTTTCTCATTAGATCCAGAAGCTATTTAGAAAAATTATCTTTATTCTTGTTACATTTATGGAAATGCAGAGGGTGAAAATTTAGGTAATGTGTCCATGTCCACATGGGAATTGCTGGAAAAGCTGATAAACAGCTCAGTGCTCCCTTGTACCCTGTACCACCTCTAGAAAATGACCACAGCTGGTGACAACTTCCAAGAGCAGGAATTGGCTGAACAGCTCTGCCCTGTCTTGCCTTCAAGTTGGATTTGGATCAAGTTGGTTATGCCAAAAGAAACTGGAGTCTTTGGAAGCATTCTTTGAAAGGAACGCGAAGCAGATGCCTTGTACATAAAAAAAAGTCTAAGTAAATGAAATCATTCAAATGTTTATGTTTGCTTATCTCCCTTCAGCTGTGATGAAAAGAAGACCTCACCTGGTAACTGTTAAGAGTCCAAGAGAAGATCAGAGGAGTAGAGGAAAGGTCTTAGCCCAGATGGGTCTTCCTACTACCTGTGTCGACATTACTCGTGGTTATGTTTGGCTTTGGCTGGTGTAGCACTGCCTCCTCTCTCTGTGAGGTGATCTGCTCCTTCACAGCTCAGGTGGGGACACCATCCCATGTCCCACCTTATTGGCTCCCTCTGCAACTGCTGAGGTTTGGAAAGGAAGCATCTGCAGGGAATTAGTATCACCCTGCTCCAACTCACAAGTAAATCAACACGAGTGGTCAATCCCCCACTGGTTTAACAGAAAAGGGGTTGCTTCATCTTTTCAGTGCTGGTGTGCAGGAAGACACCTGTTCTCTGGTTAAATTGGAAGGGAAGCAGGCAGGCAGGCAGGAAGGAAGGAAGGAAAGAACAGGATACAAATGCGTTTGCAGCCGCCAGGTGGGCTGACTAACTTACATTCATTTTGAGTTATTTTTAGTTGCATATTCATTCCTGGACAGGGGCGTTCCTAAAACAACTTCATTAAGTATAAAAAGAAGCCCAAATTGTGAGATTCATCAAAGCCCAGTGTCTTCTGCTATGTTAATTCCCTCTCAGCCTCTGCCTCTGTCCCCAGCCCTCTAAACCCACAACAAAAACCATTTCTGAGGCTCTTCTGCCAGTACTGCAACTTTTCCATGGACAAGGTGGCCCTGGTTTATCTCTCTGTGTTCATGTTTCTTTAGACACTGTTCACAAGGCATTAACAACCTGGATTTATCATGCACAGATAAGCAAAGGTTGAGCCAAGAGCTTCCCTTGGCTCTAGCACCCCTCTGGGTTTGATGCCGGCAGTGAGGCTACATTCTTCATTGCTTTTAAGATTATCATAAAATCTCAGGGCTTTCCTCTGCTGTGATTCTTTTAAAGGTTGGCAATGTTTCCAAGTTTCAGTTGTACAAAAGCCACCCCCCAAGCCAAGGATGTTGTGAGGAGGTCACATAGCACGTGGAGCTGGTAACGTCTAAAGCAGTGTATCCAAGAGCCAATTAAAGGGGATGTTGGCCATTAATGAGACTGTTGTCAAAACAGCAGTACATTTATTTGTACTTTTATGAAGAATCACCTATTTAAATTGTCTCACTATAAATGATTATGTACCCCTGATTACATAGCAATATTTTTTCTTAAGAAGACAATCTGCCTTTGAGCAAGCAGATAAAACTGTTTTTTTGAGTAATCATAAATCAAGCTTCCACCATCCTTCTTTCTCCTATTACAGAGATTCTAACTCTGTCCTCTTTGTTATTAATAGATTTTTTTCTGACTACTTCCAATGCCCCAGAAATCATAAAGATATAAAATCAACTGTAAATTACAAAGTCTCTCCCTCAGCCATAAATGGACAATAATCTATTCATGGTAACATCTGTGTAAAGTGGCTTTCAGGAGATTTTTTTTTTCGGATTCCTCATAATATTTACACATTGAGTGCAGGCAGGTATTAAACAGACCTCACTTCAGCAGTGAGATCACGCTCTGCTGTAAGCCAGTGCCAGCTGAGTCCTGCTGCGGGCAGGCTCGGCGTCGGCCGGGCAGCAGGAGAGGTGACCCCCAGCTCCACAGAACAGGGGTGGTGCTGAGAGCCAGGGAGCTCCAACCTTCATACCAACAAATGGAATGACTGGCCAAGAGCTTCTCCCTCTCCAGCCTCCCTGGGTGTGGAGTTTGCAGCTGGGATAAGGGAAGCCTGCAGTAGACTCAGCAAATGGTGGGAAAATTTCAGCACTGGGCAATTGCACTTTACCCAGGCCAGAGAGGAACAGCAAAACCCAAGGCCTCACACATGGTGAGGTGCTTGGCAGGCCTTCAGACCCCTGCCCAAAGCAACCCATGGAATACACCATGCTTGAAGAACAATAGCTGTGTTGAGGAACATGGCTGGGCCTTGGAGGGATCATTCAAGATCCCTGGTACTGGTTAGAGAAACTTCTCAGCAAGCTGCTGGTGTGCTCCTTGGGGATTGGAGCCCAGCATCTCTGTGCTGCTGGGAGCCAATAGCCATGGAGAGGAATGAATCCTGTTTCCCTGCTGAGCAGACTGCCCACTGCCTGTGCAAGGGCTTTTAGAGTCTCAGTGAAGAGAGGAAATCTTGGCAAGATCTAGGATCTCCCTTAATTTCTTCTTTTCTGAGGACCACATTCATCTCAAGCATGTATGCTTGCTGCTCCAAAAGCACCATGAGCTCAGCAAGTCATAGGCTTATAGAAGAGTTTAGGCTGGAAAAGATCTCTAAGATATTGAGTCCAGCTGTTGACCCAGCACCACTAAGTCCACCACTTAACCATCTCTGCAAGTGCCATATTTACATGTCTTTTAAATAACTCCAGAAATGGTGAGTCAACAACTTTTCTGGGCAGCCAGAGCTTGGCAATCCTTTTGGTGAAGAAATTTTTCCCAATATCCAATCTAAACCTGTCCTGGCACAATTTGAAGCAATGTCCTCTAATCTTGTCACTTGTTACCTGGGAGAGGAAACCAATACCTACCTTGTTACAACCTCCTTACAGGCAGTTGTAGAGAGTGATAAGGTCTCTCCTGAGCCTCCTTTTCTCCAGCTGAACACCCCCAGCTCCCTGAGCTGCTTCTCACCAGACTTGTGCTTTAGAAGAAATGAACCAGTCCTTGCCAGTAAGAGTTTCTAAGAGTTTCACCAAGCCCCACCAAGTGCTCCCTTAGGCAGATTCATCTCCTCCTAACATTGCTAACTGCATACTCCAGTCTCCTTCCAGCATCCACTGGACTCAGTGTGAATGCTGTGAGGGAATACTGTGCCTCTCTCATAGAGGCTGCTTATGTTTGGTCATCCCAAATAATTATGCTTCCTTAAAAATGATCAACACATCTAAAACAAATCTCACACGTTTCCCTGGTCTTCTTACTCCAGTCTCAGGCCACAAAGCCATTCACCTTCTTTCTTTATGCCCCAGCAACTCTTCTACCAGCAGGGATGGCAGATATCCCCTCAACACCACCTTGCAGTGTCTGCTTATGAAAGATGGAGGAATTTAATTAACAACCACAACCTGCACTGGGCAGCCTGTGGATGTGAACCTGCCATGTCCCTCCAGAGAGAACAGCCCAGGCAGGTGACACATACCAGTCCCAGCCGGTGACACTTTGTGCCTTGTACAAAGTGTGACAGGCAAAGGACTCATCAGCCCAGCCCTTAGAGAGTCACCAGAGGGAGGTGGAGTCAAATTCCTTTTGGCAGGAGTGAAATGCAGCTCCTTGGAGTGTGGTACGTGCTCTCCCATGGGGGACAGTGAAGCTGTAGCTTCTGCAGTAGCAGCAGCAGAAAAAAAGTTCTATTTTTTTCCTTAGGCATTCCATATGAAGACCTGGAATTACATCTTTTTCTTCACATCAGACACAAAGAATTTTGTTTCTGCTCTTATTCATTCACCACCAAAGGGTAAAAAAAAATTTTTAAAGGAATTGGAAAAGATAAGCTTTGTTTGGGACCACATTGCTTGGGTTTTTCAGGATTTTTTTTTTTTTTTTTTTTTTTTTTTAATTTTGGCCACTGGCTCATAAAACAATTTTCCCTATAAGCTCTATATGTTTCTGAGGGCTATGCATCAGCACCCACCCATCACCTGGATAATGAGATCAACTGCTTAATCTAATCAAATTGACAGAAACATGTTCAGACATAATGGGAAGAGGCTTTGTATGAGGATGCATTACCAAACCTCTTTCCTGCTTCGTTCCTGCTCCAGTTGTAATTGTGTAGCTCATGTCCCCACACCCACCTTGCACTTTCTCTCAGCTTCTCACTAACCATTTTTTCCTGGGTTTCTTTCCTTCTCCCTGGGAGCCTAGGAGGCTGTAGCAGCCTGCCTAGCTCCACCTCCTTTTCTGCTTGCGGCTTGCTCTCCCTCCTCCCCCTCATCTTCAGGCTTCTCAAAAGCTCAAGGCTTCTGCTTCCAGTATTTTGATTTCCTTTTCTTCCCCTTACCAGCTTCTCTCTCCATTGGGCATTAAAACAGCCCCTCCACCTCTTTCTCAAGTGCAAGAGTTGCTTTTTCATTTTTCCCTACTTCTCCCTCACCTTCATCAGCCAAGTGTATCCTTTGCTCAGTGATATTTTTTCCTGTTTTTTTCCTTTGTCTTCCTCTTACCTTTGGAGGAGGTGCTACCCTGTTTCCCTTTTATATCTGCTTATTTACATTATTTTATACAGTTAAAATTATCACATTTGCACCAACAACTGTGAATGAGCAGTCAGACCCACATATTTAACTTTCTCTCTTCTTCTGCAAGGTCCATTGATATCTCAAAAATTTATTAATATTTTTTCTCCTTCCCCTTTTCTTCTTATGTATTAAAATTACTCTAAAATCTTTGTCATTGCCACTTTTAACCAGGATTTTATTTCTGGTTCTTCCACCACCTTCTCTGTGCTCAAACAAAGGCCATTCCATGATTACAGTAATACTTCTGTAAATTCCTGGTAATTATCCTGTTTACTCATCCTTGCTGCTCAGGCAGTGTTTCCTTCTTGTTCAGAATAATTTTACATCTTCCTCCCCAACTGCTCATCTCCCATCTTTGACCACAGCTCTCCCCACTCAGAATCCTGCCCTGGATTTGCCTTTCATGTCATGATCATAGCTGCTGTCCTTGTCTGCAGAGCAATCCCCATTGCTGTGTGCTGCAGCTGCCTGCCAAAGCGCTCAGACTGGCACAGAGCTGTGCTCAGGGGTCCAAGGATCCCTTTTTGGTATTACAATGCATTTGTAGACAGTCTAGCATAAACACAGGGAAAACTGTGTTTATATTTTCAGAGAGGGATGTATAGTTAAATCTCTCTTTTATCATACCACCTTCTCTTCCATATGTAAATTCAGATAAATGCAGTTTATGGGTTCTTAATTAACACTGAGGTTGAATTTTTGTAGTTTTCAGGAATTCAGCTGGAAGATAAATCTTCAGATACCAGAAAGGGAGTGTTAGTTTATATCTCACATCCTTATATAAACATGGGTTTCACACTGCTTCCTCCAGCTCTCCCAAAGCAGGATACAATACACAGGCTCTGTAACACCAGCAGCCTTAAAGGAGAGCGTGGTTGTTTTAAACCTTGTATACCAGAGTCAGACATGTTGCACAGGAGGCAGGGTAAGGGCAACAGTACCTCCACTGCTTCAGGGAATGTTCCTTCCCAATCTGTGGAGGTGCTCTAGCCTTGTCCTGCATCCTTGGGGACCACAGGTTGAGGTGCAAAGGAAGAACTGGTCTTGTACAGCTGCAGCACCTGGACCCTCCAGGGAGAGTGAGTTGGCATAATCCACAGCCCAGACTCCCCAAGGGCTCTGGGGAAAGCTGGGAACAAAACCTCCTTAGCTGTCATACAGTCTTGTGAAGAGAAGACAGGAGAAACTGGGAAATATATATATAAATTAATTTCTAATCTGGAAATACCAAAGCAGAGAGAATTTTTTTATCTTTCACTAGTAGTAGATGCACCCAGATATGACAATGTTTCAAGAAGTTAGCTGCCACCTCTGAGAGCCTTGGAAATAGTAGTAGTAATTAAAAATGTATTTTAACTGTGTCTGCAATTTATAGCTGAATAGCTTTTGAAATGTGGAATGAACAACAATAAATGCAGGTTTCCCTGCAGGGAAAAGTCTCTTCATCAAGGGATGATGAGCACATTTGATGTTTCAGATTCCTTCTTTTAAAATGCCCAGTTGGGAAATTTGCCCAGATTGCTTTGTTAAACCAAAATAGTTCATCCACTTCAGGTAGAATTAATCTAAACACATACTTGAGTATGAGAATAAAATCTAATCTGGAACAAATATATCTCTCTAACCTTTACATAATTATAAAGAATGAAAATAGATGGTAATTAATCTTAATAGTTTAGCTTGCAAAAACAGAATCATTACATATCAGAATTTTAAAATATGCATTTTGAAAGCTTATGCATATGCTTACAAAAGTACCCACTATCCTCCCCTAGAGCTGCCCTAACACCTTGTGTGCCTCACACCCACTTAACCAGGGTGCCAGTGCTTCTACCTCCACTGGAACAAAGTGTCGGTGCTCCTCCAGAGACCTCTTACCAGACTGAGGTCTTGATAACTCCCATAATTCTCAAATTCCCAGGCTCTCTTTATACTATTTTACTACCTCTTCGGCATAGAAAATGAAGCCTGCTGACATCCTGTGTGAAGGAAACACACTGCTGATCAACACATCAAGAAAGACAAGAGCTACACGGGTGCTTAAGGCAGCCTCTTGGTGGTTTAAGTTAAGCTGTATTGCTGCAAAAATAATCAAAAAAATGATGCAAATCTAATCTCAAGTGAAATGCAAACCAGTCTTAGATTCTGTGCATTTAAATTAGGAGGGGACATCCCACTTCCCTACAATGGATTTTGCACTTGAAAGCATTGCTGGAACATCTGCCTTGTGGCACAGTAAGCACCAGAGCCCACAGAACATTGCTGACACCCAACAGCAAACATAGACACTGGCGCTGTAAAACCAAAAAACACAGCCCTAGTGAGCCAGAGGAAGTGAGCACAAAGAAAGGCATCACCAGCATCCCAGACCCCTGCAAGGCTGAACAATGCTGTCTCTGTTATAAGTTGCTGTTTCATCCCTCCTTCCACTGAATTCAGAGGGATTTTCAGTAGAACAGAGTTCTGTGCAGAGCAGAACCAAAATCGTCCTCCTTGCCCAGAGACCACTGCTGTGCTGTGGTTAAGATAGCAATTAGAACCTGAAGAAAATTAAATACTTGCAAAATGTGCTCAAATCTAGCTCTTGTCTCTAGAAGCAGACAGTTTGCTTATGCAGGAGATGCACAATATGCCAGGTGGGAAAAAAAAAAACCAACAAAATAAACCCCAGATCCTGAAAATTTTGTGCTTGATTTAAAACATATAAAAACTAGAATTGTCTCGTATTTTAAGAGGCTGGAATTCACATGCTCCATGGTTCTAAGGGTTAGGCATGCCCTTTCCCCCCTCCCTCCTTTAATGAAAATTGAGTCTCATATAATGAGAGAGCTCTTGGTGCTACAATGTGAAAAAAAATATTTTGAGGCACAAGGTGGTATTATCACTGAAGTTGCTATGTGGTTCACCAGAAAACACTGAACCTTATGATTTCATTGGATAAGTAGAGTTCTTTATGAGAATTCAAGGAAGTCTTCACTCTCTCACCAGTTCCTTGCCACAATTTGGAGTTTGTCAGTATATCACAATTTGAGTTTCGAATCTCTGTGCTGAGCTAATAATAAAAAAAATGACCCTCTGTTTTTACTAAAATGAGTAAGAATTTCTCCTGGAACAAAATGCAGGCTCTTTTTCCAAGAACTACACTCTTTCCCAGAAAGAGGAAAAGATAGGAACTTGTTTCAAGAAGTCTTATCCTCAGCACATCCAATGAAAGGATAAAATACTGCAAGTACTTCATATTAGAGCCGAATTTGTGTGAAGTATTTGTTGCCAAGAATACTCAGACTGAGTGCATCCCTTTTATTGTTCTTGGCACAAAGGGCATCTCCATTCTATTGCTATTGTTATTTGAGCAGTCTGAAACAAGACATAAAGTAATACCAAGTCTATCTCTATGTTAATTCTCCACAGCAATGCTGTTGCCATAGCAAGGTTATACATGGATTTCAGTGGGCACACACAAATTGAAACCTATTGTTTTTTGGAGTCAGTTCAGCATGTTTGCAAGTCCTGTGTTTGCCTTCTGGATTCCCTGCAAATTTCAGGAATTTCACAATCTCATTTTTCTGTATAATCAGTGTTTTTCCTGATTATATAAGAAAATAAGATATTGAGTCACTACTTACTTTCTAATAGAGAAAAAAGAGTATTACAATGTCTAACATCTTGTCAAATGTGGAGAGAAATCCAAAACCCGATTTTTTTACCCATTTGTAGCATTAATTTCTTAAAACAGTATGTTATTTTCAGAGATCAGGTACACCATTAGTTGTAATTAAGATATTTGATTAAGGAGGTGCTACAGTCACCACGAACCAAATCTGTCTTTATACACACACGCACACATATATCTCTATAGCTATTCATCACCAACTATTTGAGTCAAAACATTTCACGCATTACAAGGATTCTACAATGCATTTTGTTTGTTTGCTGGTATGTGAAGTATACACTGAAGATTTTTAGGCTTGCATTATGTGAAAAATTGTTACCTTTTCAACTCTAAAAATTTTTAGAGAGGTTTTTTATCCAGCTTGTAATGCTCTATAATTAAAAGCTGAAAATATCAAAATAGCAAATGGAAAAATATACATGAATAGATTTTAGATGATTGTATACTTAAAAATAAAACCTTGACAAGCTCCTAAAATACTTTTGGGCAATGTGGACTATTAGTGTTTCAACTATAGCAGACAGTGAAAATTTAATGAAAAAATATTTACTAAAAGGTGTTGGGGTTTGTATTTTCCAGTTCATAAACCAAGAAATTCATTTTTGTTCAACCCTTTGTCCTCCCACTGCACAATGATTCATCTTCTCTGAAGTTAAGAAAACAGAAGAATTCTCTCATGAACAAAACCAAACATAAATTCTGAAGATAAATCCTATTTCTTTGGAACTTAAGTCTGCAGAGAAAGAACACTATCAATTAGAGGTGAGTGGGAGAGCAATGGCTGGTCCCTTCTTCTCCAAGATTTATGGAGGGTGAAAACATGGACATGCCATAAATTAAGCAAGGTGAGTTTTCACTCCCAGTTTCTGTCATTTTTTTCTTCTAGATTGAGACCCTTTCTCATCTTGCTAAGGGATTTCTGAAATGCAGATCACACCACTGTCTGAGTGCCAAATACAATACTGTCTCATGGGATTATCATCACTTGGAGCCTGCCTTTCACCATCCTGAGCACTGGCACATACTGTACTGTGGTGGTTGTTTTTCCCTTGTTCCAAGTTACTGCATCTAAACCCATACTCTTGAAGGGCAGATTTGGCTTTGTCTTATCTAGTAAGGCATTCCACAGGCAAGGGCCAGTGACCAAGGACAACTTATCTCCAGTGCTGAGGAATTTGGCCTTGACCAGGGGAAGATGATGTGCAGTAGCAGTGGGGATCAGACTGCAGAGATGGACAAGGACTGGGAATCAAAACAGAAAAGAATTATGTTCTTTGATGCCACCATTGCATAAATCCATCATGTCTCTTTTTTGTTTAAACTGCCTGAGAAGTGTAGTCAAGTGTTTGGGTGACAGATTATGGGGAAGCACTGCTGTAGCCGTGAACCCTTCCTCACCCCTCCTTGCCACACTCCCAAACCTCAGAGCTTCTGCAGTGACCACAGTGGCTTCCCCATGTTTAGCTCAGAGATACAATGAGCACTCAATCTGATGAACATCTCAAGCTTCCTTCCTGAGCCACTGCCCCCCCTGGGTGTCACACTGTCACTTGTGGCAGACAGAAGGCAATGCATCTCACTGAGAGCCCCTAAATTCATTACAAGTGTGGAAAAGGCACATACAGCATGATATAAGCATGTAAGAAACTGGGTTACCACAGGCTGACAACCAAGAAGGATGCAAGAACAATGAATCATTGTCTTTTGAACAACAGTCTTTAAGAGTGTGGCAACACCCAGAAAACCTCCTGAACAAATAGCAGTGTTGCCTCGGCTGGAAGGAGCCTGGCAACAGAAAAACTCAAGAGACATCGGGACACAAGTGTCAAACCTTGTGGAACCAGACCCACGGGGTATATTTTGATTTTCTCTTTCAGAACCTTTGGAAAGACAGCTCACCAAAACTGCAGTTGCGCAGAATTAAATTGAAAATGCAAAAATTTGTGTATGGTACTGGACAGGATTTTAGGAAAAATGGAATAGAATGTGGGATGTGCTGTCTGTATTGCATTATGCATCCTACCACCATTGTCCAGACGAGATGCAGACAAGAGGAAAATATATATTCCAACAGCTTTTACTAAATTCTCAGACAGTGTAACAGCCTAGGAAAATGTCTGAGATTGGAGGAAAGCTGTTTTTCTGGGGATGCTCTGTCACCCCAGTGTAAACATGTTGGTTTTGGGTGATAAGCAAGGGAATAGATTAAAGGTGAAGCCAAAGGAGACTGGAACTGGCAGTTTAAACCAGGAGGGGCTTTGGAGTGGCCACTGTCACATCACCATCTGTGGAGCAGACAAGAGTTCTGAGTGACAACCCAATAGTCCAACTTTAATGCAAATTCTGAGGGTTTGCTCTGCACAAGACAAGCAGAGTAGTGACTGAACTGGAGCCTCCAGCTAAGGAGAAAGGATCCCAAGTGAGGGATCAAATCCTTAAAAATGTTCCTTATGTTAACGGTTTGGGATTTAGAGTCACATTTAGTGAATAATTTTGCTTCCCATCTTGAAGCCACATGCCATGACTTCAGCTGATGCTAGAAGTGAGGTCAGCAAAGTTTCAAAACATTTAAGCCTGCTCTGCTAAGATAGATTTGTCCTGTAAAGCTGTGCACCCATGCCATGAGGTGTATCATGTCTGCTTGCCAAGACTAGGGTGGGAGCATACTTGGTCGAGTTCAGAGGGGAAAACCTTTCAGGCATTCTGCATCCAGCACGCTTCTAGATACGGGCAGAGGCAGAGGCACACGGCAATGGAGAAAGAGACGGGCAAACCTCTGAGCACCTCCCCAGGCTGCATCTAAGTCCTCACAGGATTTTTGTAGCAATGTTATGCACTTTCTGCACAAGACAGAGATAAGCAAAAGTTCATATCCAGAGATCAAAACTTGTATGTATGAGTGCAAAATCTTGCAACTAAATTGAATATATCCACAGTTCCCAGGAGCTAACTTTGTAGGTTGAAATGGCAATTATGTCCCTGCTATGTTTTTAAGTCCTGCTTTAGTTAAGGTTCTCCAGCAGTGCTCAGAAACTCAGCATATTCCAACAGCTATCTTCAAAACTTTCAGTTTATTAGAAACTATACTTAAGCAATGGGGCTTCAGTTTTCTTGTAGAGGTATTATGGGAGGCAAAACCAAAAAAGTCTGTGGGAAGCCACATGTGAGAATATAATCTCCTCATGAAACAGACTTCCAACTCTTCTCACATCGTATTAGATGGTGGGTTTTGGTCTTTCTGTGCTGTGAACTATAAATGGGTCAAAACTTTCTCACAAGATGCCCTATACCCAGTGCTTTATGGATGCAAGCCCGGAGGGGTGTGAGTCCTGAGGAAATACTTGCCTATTCTGACAGAGTCAGAAAAACAATTAAAAAAAAAAATAGGACTGGAAAAGCAAAAATGGTTGCTCTTTATTTCTGATAGTTGTATCCACAGACCATCTAGGTATATTCCAAGGTATTTGGTTTATCATGGAATTGTACTTGTTTGGTTATTTGTTCTGCTGCTCAATGCTTTTCTCTTGAGAGCATCTCTCTAGAATCTGTCCCTAGAAAACAGCAAGCTATTTTTATCTCTGAGCTAGACAAAATAATTCTGCTGGGGGAAAATGAGGATGGCTGAGAGGCCACTTAACAGAAGGCAGGAGAGATGGGGCTCACGTTGCACATTTGGACAGGCTGTGAGCTCTGCTGTGCTTACAGGGACCAGCATGGAGAAATCTGGGTTATGGCAGGTGTCTTGAAAACCCTCTGCACCAGAGGCTGCTGAGGGGATGGATAATTCACTGGCCTTGTTGTGGTCTGCAAAAACAGCAAAGGGGAGACTGATCTGTGCAGGAATGTAAAGGACACTGGGACTTCCCAAGCTAACAAGAAATTGTATTTTATCCCTTCCCATTCTTTGAAAGCACAGAAATTAGAGTAGCAGAAAATGGTTGCCAGTAGTAACAAGGTGTTTTAACATGCTGGTGGTTTCAGTAGTAGTGAGAGCTGTTGAGCACAGTTTTATGGGGACATACATTCTGTCTGGAATACAGCCACAGCCCTAGCAGTATCAGCTCTGTGGGATTTTGAAAGACAAAAGCCTCCATGTCTTTAGCCACTTTGTGAGACAAGTTACATTTACCACCTCCTCCATCCCACAGGGAAGGAAGGGCGGAAGGGCGGAAGGGCGGAAGGGCGGAAGGAAGGAGAAGGGCGGAAGGGCGGAAGGGGAAGGGCGGAAGGAAGGAAGGAGGAAGGAAGGCGGAAGGAAGGGGGAAGGGCGGAGGAAGGGCGGAAGGAAGGAAGGAAGGAGGCGAAGGAAGGAGGAAGGAAGGCGGAAGGAAGGAAGGAAGGAAGGGCGGAAGGAAGGGCGGAAGGAAGGAAGGGCGGAAGGGGAAGGGCGGAAGGAGGAAGGGCGGAAGGAAGGGGAAGGGCGGAAGGGCGGAAGGGCGGAAGGAAGGCGGAAGGAAGGAAGGAAGGAAGGAAGGAAGGAAGGAAGGAAGGAAGGAAGGAAGGAAGGAAAGGAAGGAAGGAAGGAAGGAAGGAAGGGAAGGAAGGAAGGAAGGAAGGAAGGAAGGAAGGAAGGAAGGAAGGAAGGAAGGAAGGAAGGAAGGAAGGAAGGAAGGAAGGAAGGAAGGGAAAGGAAGGAAGGAAGGAAGGAAGGAAGGAAGGAAGGAAGGAAGGGAAGAAGGAAGGAGAAGGGGAAGGAAGAAGGGGGAAGGGAAGGAAGGAGGAAGGAAGGAAGGGGAAGGAAGGAAGGGGAAGGAAGGAAGGAAGGAAGAAGGAGGGAAGGAAGGAAGAGAAGGAAGGAAGGAAGGCGGAAGGAAGGAAGGAGGAGGAAGGAAGGAAGGGGAAGGAAGGAAGGGGAAGGAAGGAAGGAAGGGGCGGAAGGAAGAGCGAAGGAAGGCGGAAGGAAGGAAGGGAGGAAGGAAGGAAGGGAGGAAGGAAGGGAAGGGAAGGAAGGAGGAAGGAAGGAAGGAAGGAAGGAGGGGAAGGAAGGGCGAGGAAGGAAGGAAGGAAGGAGGGAGGAAGGAAGGAAGGGGGAAGGAAGGGCGGAAGGAAGGAAGGAAGGGCGGAAGGAAGGGCGGAAGGAAGGAAGGGCGGAAGGAAGGAAGGGCGGAGGAAGGGAAGGAAGGGCGGAAGGAAGGAAGGGCGGGAGGAAGGAAGGGCGAGAGGAAGGGAAGGAAGGGGGGAGGAAGGAAGGGCGGAAGGAAGGAAGGGCGGAAGGAAGGAAGGGCGGAAGGGCGGAAGGAAGGAAGGAAGGGCGGAAGGAAGGGCGGAAGGGCGGAAGGGCGGAAGGAAGGAAGGAAGGAAGGGCGAGAGGAAGGAAGGAAGGAAGGGCGGGAGGAAGGAAGGGCGGAAGGAAGGAAGGGCAAGAGGAAGGGCGGAAGGAAGGGCGGGAGGAAGGAAGGGTGGAAGGAAGGAAGGGCGAGAGGGAGGAAGGAAGGAAGGAAGGGCGGGAGGAAGGAAGTGTCAGAAGGGAGGGAGGAAGGGAGGGAGGGAGGGAGGGAGGAAGGGAGGGAGGAAGGGAGGGAGGGAGGATGGAACCTGGTCACCAGCACACACCTGGGGCTGGAAGCTGGTCCGCTAATGTTGCTCCCCTGATTCCAGCTGGATTGGTGAAGAAGACCAAAGACATATCCCTTGATATGTCCTTGCATGGCTCTTCAGTGGAAGCCAAGGGCCCCAAATGAGTGCCAGAAGAAGGGTGCCCCTCCAAATTGTTCAGGTGCTAAACAGGCACAGTGCTTTACTCCCACCAAAGATTGATTTGAGCTGTCTGAATTGGAGACACTTGAACCATGCCAACCCCAGGAATTTGTCTGGATCTTCAAGAGCAAGGCCATAACCTTCCCAGTTTAATGAGGCACCATTCAGCAGCTGGCAACCTCCTGCTACAGCCAGGGGTTATGTTGCTTCTGGGTACACTGATAGCTCTCTTGAAGCACAGCTAATGTGTAGCATCAGTTTCTCACTTGCAAACCCACTGGTCCTCTGGGATGCTGATGTCCTCAGAGCAGAACAGTAGGAAAGGGGAAAAAATAGAGAAGAACAGGAAAGGCAGGGAAAGCAGAAGTCAGGGTTTCCAAGAAAAGAGATGACAGGTAACTGAGAATGAAGAAAAGTCACAAAGAACTGAGTTCTGGCAGTTGCAAGGAAATCTGAAAATGCAGCAGGTCCCCTGTACATCAGGAGACACATTGGGGATGTTGCAGTGTTAGTAAGCACATGCTGAAGTAGGTCACTACCCGAACAGCAGTCATTGCCTTTGGACCCAACTCCAGTATTTGCACCTGACACAAGGAGCAGGCACCAGTGACTAAGAGGGTGCAACTCACTGTCAAGCCTATCACACCCTCAGATGCTGTCCTCATCCCAAGATCAGCCAGCCCTTTCTCTGGCTATGCCTGCACTGTCCATCAGCGCTGGGTCTGAGTTTGTGCTCAAACTCAGCACCCTCTACCACCCATGCTGGTTTGTGAATGCTGAACTCCAGACCTGCCTGGAGTGGTGAAAGCTTAAATACTTGCATTATGCTATCACATGCTTCTAAATTTTCCTTTACATAGTCTGGGCAGACTGACATGAGCTAGATTGAATTAAAGTGGTCCATCATGAGACATCCTGAAACTTGGTTCTTACTAAGCACAGCCCAGATGATTTATGTCTAAACTGGAGCTACCAAGATTAAAAGAAAATGGATGGCTAATATGGCTGAAACTCTTCAAATTCATGTTCCAGCTAGCCCCAAATATTCATTTGTGTTTTGTGATGGAATTTCTGTGCACAAGAAGCCTAGAGCCAGAAATGGGTTGTCCTCTGGGCTTTGCAAACCCATATACTTTACAATCAATTTTCATAAGCATTCCCAAATTTCATGGGAGTAGTAGAAGACTGCTTTGTTACCAAAGGTCATCAGCACCTCACCACAGGTTTTAACACCTGGGGAATCCTGATCTGACCTCATTTCAACTGTTCAAAACTGTGCATAGGGAAAGACAAATTGTCTCCCTGCATTCTTCCTGTACTCTCCCTTTCCTACAGCCTTGCTCCTCATCAAAAAAGAAAACCAACCAAACCACACACACATTCTCAAACCCTATAACCATGCCAATGAATCCTCTAATACAGTTGTTTTTATACATGCAGCAACTCCCTTCTGCTCATGTAATTCTATTCTGGGAAGGTTGTCTAGCTTTCATCTTCATGGGCAGGGTTTACCAGTTGCAGTTCTAACAGGAACCCCCTTTAAGTGGAAACAAGCTCCAATGTTCGGCTCCCATAGCAGCAAAAAGCTGCTTCCCTGCTTGACTCTCTCATCTCCTGGGGTGCCTGCTGCCCAGACAGATTCCAGACAGCTGTCTCCAGCCTGCTGCTCCTGTTCACAGGCAGGGTCTGGCTCCCTCCCAAGCCTTGTCTTCTCTGACCCACGACTGCCAACTCTGGGATTTTATTGCCAGGATCATGGTATTTGTTGTTTTTCTTGCTGTCCCTGTTTCTAGACTAAGAAAACTTATTTGTCATTCAAAATTAAAATGAGATTCTATTCTTCCTGAAGGCAAAGAAAATCTTGAAAAGCATGATATTTTGTGATTTGTAAAAGTTTGCTGATGTATATATATAATTTTTTAATATTTTGATTTTTTGCAAACCTATCTTGTCATGGTGAAAAGTGAGCAAAATGATTTATGGATCAATTAGCAACACTACTGACATGAAATACTATTTCCTTGTCTGGCACTCCAGGTATTCTGTAGCATTTTGGCAAGGCAGGAGCTGCAATTCTGATGTGGTGGTATTTCACATTCTGTGCCCAAGAAAATGTCCTACACAATATAGGAGGGCAACAGACCTGGGTTTCAGGCCACCTTCTCTCAGGGAAGGAGTGCCTTGGGACAGGGGGAATGCTGAGCATCAGCAGGGAGGACACAGCAATCCTAATATCCTATCATGTGTGCCAGAGTTGTGCCCAACACAAGGACCCTCCTGCCCAAGCAGTGCCCAGCTGATCTGCTCCCATGTTTCATGACCCCTTTAGGAAGAAACGTACACAGCCCTGCACTAGACACTACTAGCAAGAAAACCATGAATAAAATAATTAAAAATAACTGGTTTCCAGTGCTCATTGATATATTGTTCTGCATTCAAAAAAACCAAGTTACTGAAATGAACAAAAATGTCTAAGAGGCTTTCACCTCCGTTATCTTTTCTACCTTTGCCAAAAATGGAAGCTTTCAAACATTTAGTTTAATAAAAGACTGTCTGCAAAAATAAAAGATGTTTTTATAAAAATGTCAACAAAATAAATCATGCAAAACCAACAGGCTGCTTTGTGCTTTTTTTTTTAAATGGGACATTTTTCATTAAGACAAACTTATTTTTCAAGATAATTTCAGGCAGCTTTCCAAATTCCATGAGGTTTTGTTTCATTCAAATTGTTTCAAGTAGTCCATGATCCCAGCAATTACAATTTTTTTTTAAATAGGAAAGGGATTTTTACATACAGTGGAAATACGAAAGAGGAAGCTGGACATGAGTAAACAGACAATGATAAAAGTGTTAAGCCAAATCAGAAGGATACAAACACCAGGGATTATTAAGACACCTGATGTGATAGAAAGGTTTCCATTAGATAGTGGACAATGAGGTAAAATTTATGTGCAGATGGAAGTAATTTATGCACATTTGCTACACAGATCATTATTTATTGCTAATAAATGAGCACATTTGATGTATCTAGTCAGTATTCAAATACTTAATATGTTTTAAGAGCACCTAGGGTATATTCTCTGTAGCACAACTCACTGCACTCAGGAATTCTGTCAAATTACATGGAGCTGCAGTGAAATGTTGGATCATAAAACAAAGACAGTAGTAAAGTAGATGGAACAATTTTTTTTAAAAATTGACAAAAATTCCCTCCTCTACCCCCTTCCACTTGTCCAGAAATAAGCATTGAGTTGTTTCTGTTCAGTATCATTAATTTTATCATTCAAGATGAGAGGACAAAAAAGCTCCAAATGGCATTATGATCACAAATGTATAGATTTTACAATATCAAAGATTAGAACCTTCTTCTTTTCATTGTGGATTTCATAGAGTTATAGAACTGCTTGGGTTGGAATACTTACAGGTTATCTAGTTCCAATCCCCCTGCCATGGACAGGGACACCTTTCACTTTTGAGCAGGTTGCTCAAAGCCCCATCCAACCTGTCACTGACCACAGCTCTCTGGCTGTATCCATCTGGCCAATTCCTTATTCACCAGTCCCACCCCTTCAAATTCACATCTCCAATTAAGAGATAAGGATGTCATGTGGGACTGTGTTGAAAGCATTACAGAATTCTAGGCAGATGACATTGGTTGGTCGTCCCTTGACCATTGCAGTCACTCTATCCTAGCAGCCACCAGACTGGGCAGGCGTGATCTGCCTTTAGTGATCCCTCAGATCACCTCTCTGTCTTGCATGCACCCTAACATTGCTTCCATGAGGATCTGCTCCATGTTCTTTCCAGGCACAGAAGAAAGGCTCACCAGTCTGCAGCTCCCTGGGTCTTCCTTTCTCCCCTTTTTAAAAATAGGAGTCATGTTTCCTTTCTTCCAGCCTCCAAGAAGTTGGCCTGACTGCCATGACTTTTCAAATATGACAGAGTGGCTTGGCAATGACATCAGCCAGTTCCCTTGGGAATCCTGGGATACATTTCAATACCAGGAAAATTTGCCCCAGTATTGTTTCTAATCAGTTCTCTCCCTATTCCTTTTCTTTTTATGAGTTGTTAGGATGCCTTTAAAGGACCACTTTTCAAAAGTTTTTTTCTTTTATCTGTGCTTGCTTGCGGAGGATGTTGTTTGACAAGGTTAACCTCTGTAAGTCCCTTCCAACCTGAGTTATTTTGTGTTCCACAGGCACAATTTCCTGAGCAACTGATACATCTTTGGGGAAAAAATAGTGTGGGAAGCTCTTAAAAGATTTAAACTTTGAGTTTCTTGAAAGATTTAGGAATGAAAAGCTAACTATTCCTTAGTACAGCCTAAGCTACAAAGTACTGAGAATTTCTATTTCACACCTGACATTTACAACCACATTAAAGCCCACTCAGAATCAGCACTGCACTGTTTGTGTACATTCACAAGATAAGGTGCTCTCTGTTTTTTCCTGGGAAAAGTACTTAACTGGGAGGCATTTTTTGACTGAGCTGTATGACCCTTCCTGCTGAAGGCCACTCAACACCAGCAGGAACTGCACTTCACTATTTCTCCTAAGAAAAAAGATCTGGTTTAAGATTTTCTGCCTCTGGTTGCTTCCTCTCTCAAACTGTCACTGTAAAAGTAAAAGAAAAATTGGATACCCATTCTTCTGGAAGAGCTGAATTCCCCTCACAACATCCCAAGACCACAAGTGCTAAGTGGAGATTATACCACAACTTTTTAATATTAGTGGATTTACCACGAGGCAGAAGTCTACAGAAACCTTATTGGAATGGGGTTTCTGGATAGGATAACCATTAGGAAGTACACAAGGTAGATTCTGGGAGGGATTTCTATGGCCTTGGGATAGTTTTGTTGACCCTGCATAGCATGGAAATGTGGGGCATTTTTAGAATATATGCTCCAATGGCATTGGACAAATAAAACCTACAACAGAAGCCTCTTTAGGAGAACTGCTTTGGGGTCTAAGTGCATGTGTGCATGAGTACATACATACACTATTATTAATTACAAGCTTCCATAATTATATATACCATCTGCAAAATTTAGCCTTTGCTATACATAATTATATTTGTATATTTAGGAAATTATTGCTATTTGTAACTTTATGCCAGAGCTTGGGAAGAATGAAGGGTAAGCACAGGATAGGGGACCATGTCCTAGCCCATGCTTTCTGCTCTATTTCAAGAAAAATTGTATCACTAGTCCCAAAATGTGGCACTAATTCCCTTTAGTTGAATAGACACATACACTTAGAGGGGGGGAAATGTGTTGCATCAGATTCCTATATAATCTGACATGCGGTTAATTCAGAAGTATATGTTCTTTTTTCATTATTCACCTTACAGACATGGGATAAGTTCAGTTATAAATTGCTTTAACCATTCTGGGATGTATAAAGTGGATGGTTGTTATTTCAACCACTAAACTGGAAAGGAAAAAAAAAAAAAAACAAAAAAAAAAAACCTAACATAGTATCTTCATTTTAGAATTTTTTGGAATTCATGGGGAGATGGAAAGAAACTTGTTTTTCAAAAATACTTTGAAAAGGCATCTTGGATCACACAGATTCAAACACAAGAAACCCAGAACAATGAGAGCAGTTCGATTGACTTGTCTTCCCTTTGACACTATTATCTCTTAACTTCAACAGTATCAATGCTAATCTTCTATAGTCTCAAATAAGGAGGCTGAAAGAAAACCAAAATGGAAGCTTTCTTGGAGCCCAGCAGAAAGTATTGAGAACCACAGACTTTTCTGTTCAGCTGCAAAGCTGTTTGAGTAAAAATGCATGAATGAAGGCCTACTTCTCCCATCTCCTATAATGTTGAGTGCTACTTAGAAGTTTCATGAGGAGTTGTACAGTAAATAAATGGATAAATAAGACTCTATTCTTGGAATCCACCCTGGAAAACATTTTCAGGTCTCTCTACATAAAAAAATGGTGGCAAGAATTTTCTGGTAATTTTATGAAGGTATTTAAGTATTAACACTGAGTGTGTGTGTATATATATATGTGTATATATATATATATATATATTGTGTGTGTGTGTGTGTGTGTATATATATATATATATATATATATGTATGCTTTATTTTTACAGTATGGAAAAATGGCTTTGCTCCAAAATTCTCCTACATAGTCCTACCACCACATATACTGGACACCTCATTATAGTTTGGGAATAAACCATCAGAAGCACTCCAACATTTGGAGTAGATTCCCTACCTGAGCAGATTCCCTACCACAGAATACCATGGGATGGATTTGCCTCAGTCTTTTTGGTTAAGGCAGTTATGCTCACCTAAAATAAATAGTGGATAAAGAAGAAAAGTGTTTCCTAAAAACTGATATTCAGGAATCTTTTCACAGAATCTTAGGGAGTATTTATTGTACAGAGTTAAATGGTTCAAACTCTTACAACATGTTCCTCCATAACACAGAACTTCAAAGTTCACCCTTACAAGTGTGACAGAGAGGAGACTGAAATTTGTGTCTTTAAAGTCTAGGATTTCTAGGACCTAACTTCTTTCTCAATATGAATTGCGTCATTTCCATGAGGTATTTCCATTCACTCTTGTCAATCTAGTCCTTCGCTTCCAGATTCCCTGTGTTTATAGACACAAGCAAAACCTGAGCAGTTCAAATCAAACAAAACCTTCTGTTCAACCCCAAATCACTGGTTTTGACTCATACATAAAAATCAAATTTTTTTGTGTGGTCCACTGGGCCAAAAGGAAATGGAGGAACTTTCTGTATTACTGGCTTCATAGGTATGCAAACTTTGGGCTTAAGTACAGCATTGAGCCAACACATATTACCATATGTCAGCTATTTCAAAGAGCCCAGGACTCTGCCTTGCTGAAGAAGCAGTAAGTGAAAAATTATTTGGGAACAATGCTGAAATCTTAAAACCAGATTCACTCTTCCTTTTGCTTCTGATAGGCAAGGAAATGCAGATACACATAACATTCCCTACCCCTTCAATGCAAAATCCAAGTACTAGACTTGCCTTCTGCAAATACAAAGATGCCCTGCATGAGGTTTGGGCATATTAAGACTATTTGTTGTTTAAAGATCAGCAACAGAGGGTTTCAGGGACCAGTTGTACACTTTGATCCTTTTGAAGCGAAAACTTTTGTGTAACAATAGAGTCCAGGAAAATTCTAGCAAGGCACTGCATTCTCTTTTTCTTAGCTTAGTCCTGAACAATGTATTTGTGCAATGACTCAGAGGAAGGCACTGCCTCTTGAATGTAAAGACTACACCAGACAACATGCTAGACCAATGGTCACCTCAACTGACATCTGGAGCCATTGTCCAACTCTTTTTGACCTGTGACATTTTCTGGTTTATTTTACTGATATTTGGTAACTTTTGAGTGACTGGTTGAAAATTCAGATCTGGTAAAGGAAATAGCCCATATTATATTCTATAAAGGGAGCTCATAAAGGACAGAACCAGCAACAGAGGCTAACACAAAATTCCTGTTTAATATGAGACCATCCCTGCTGACTAAAGTAGACTGGGCATTGTACACTGGATTTATTCTGGGCCTGCATTTTGTCAGTCTCAGAATCAGCCCCATGTGACAGGATATCAAAACCACGGAGTTAAATCAAGCAAATCACACCTCTCACACTGCTCAGTGTGGGCACAGGAACAGCTACATGGAGTCAGACCAGAGGTTTGTCTAATCCATTATGCTATCTCCAACACCACACATATAGGTAGAGAACAAAAACAGTATCAGCCCTGTTCATAAAATAAATCTACTGTTATAATGTTTAAAATTATCTAACTCAATATTGTGGCAATACCACACACCCCTTTTCCTACCCTCCTCAGATCTGGTCTATAGCTAGGTTGAGCAGAAGCCAAACCTAAAACTGAAGAGTTATCTGCTTGCTTAGTTTCCTCAGATGAACATAGAGAGGTAGGTGGGAATAGCACCTTTGAGAAAGAAAAAGACGAGGAAACTGGACCACAGACAATCCTGAACTGGATTGCCACAAACTGCCATGAATACGATCATGAAATAAGCTGGTTTAGTTTCCCTGTGACCTGTTGGCTTTCACACCCTGTCCTGTACTCAGAACCTTTGCTGAGCTATTTCAGCGCATTACATCACCAGAAAACCTGACTAAAGATTTCCCATTCTTATCTGACTTCACAAACTGAAATAGCTCAGTTAAGAATCTGTAAATGCAGCTGTCAGAGAAGTTCAGACTCCAGTGAAACTTCAACCCAACCTGCTAACGGGGTATCAGCAAAACACTACACCCCCAATAAAGCACCCACTTCTAAACCAAGAAGTCAAAGTACAACCAAGAGAAAAACAAGCAAGTCTTAGTCATAGAGCCCCCAGAGCAAGAGTCTCTCAACAAGTTGTAAGTTACTTCACTATATTTTGTTCTTACACAGAACATTTCAGGATATGCCTCCAAACAAGGCAGCACAAATTTAATACAGTGTCTCCTGTATCATACCTCTGGCAGCCTTAACTCTCACCCTTGAAATCTGACCTAACCTGTCCTGTGCCTGTTTAGGAGTTAAGAATCCGCGCAAGCCAAATCTTTTATTTTATCATCTTTCTACAGTTGAAAATAATACTAAAAAACCCTCAACCTAACAGTAGGAGCACTGAAATCACCTATACAATTTAAGAACTAGTAACGATACTCTTGTGTTTCTGAAGTAGAATTTCAAAATTGAAATACCTGGAGCCTCTGCATCTGGTAACTCTGTAGCTTGCCTTACTGGGTTTAAAATCAACCCAATTTTGCATTTACAGTCAAGCAGGTATTATACCCGGAGGGACAGCACAACAATATGCACCCTTGAACTTTCATTTAATTCACTTCTGAAATGCGACGTGGCACTACTGCAGCCACCAGCACACAGTCTAACGTTATGTAAACAATTTCAAAAGCCAAATGGATGTAGAATAGATTAAGCATTAGTTTGGAAGAATAAGGAGTTTGCAGCTTCACCAAGTAAGAAAAAAACCATACAAAATATACATCTTTTTAGAAGAAGCTGGCTGCTTTACATTAACACTAGCAAGTTTTTACAAGCAGCCTCTACACCATCAAGATCTCTTACTGCCTTTGCTGAAGGCAGGCAACAAGGAGTCAAGAGACATCAGAAATTTTAAATCACCAAATGATTCTATAAGCAAGTTGTGAGGTTGTTCATTCCACCATGAAAATGGTTAGTCCCACGTGTCAGGACAGTTGGAGCGTAAGCTGTGTATTACCCAGCATTTCTTAACTCTCTTGCAAGCATAAAAAATTAATGTAAAAAGTGAATAATCAATCACTTTCTCCCTCACACACACCTTTGCTCCTCACACACCAATCGCAAGGCATAAGAGCTAAAAAAACACCTTTAATAAATCAGTTTCAAGAGAGACTGCCTATCACATAGAATGACTACATGTTATTTTTCAATCAAAATAATCAAGCTACATCATGAATTTTTCATCAGTCTACTGTGAAACCCATGAAAGGTTTATAAAAATAATTATGTGCAAGTAATTATATTAAACACGATCATCCATCATTAACCATCTCACAACCACAGGACAACGAGTGCTAGGTTTGTTATCAAGTGACCAGATATCAAGTCTTACTCTTTTTGCAGAGAGGCACTTCAGTGTGATATTTGTGTCATACAAGCTAGTGACTTCTGGCTGTCAGCACCAACGCTGGATCATAGTTCACTTCCAGACACCTGTACATTGCTTTGATAAGCAGTTACATTCTTCTCAAAGCCAGAGCTCATTGACATAGAGCGCCTCAGTGGTGGTGTACTTCACCAGGAACCCATCCCTGTGCAGTTTCATTGAACTGAAACACCATTTGTTCTTTGACTTTTATTAAGTTCACTTAGGTTGACCAAATGAGCTTCCCTAAAGTAAACAGGGTTATAAAATATCAGGATGATTCTATCTTTAGGTGCTCCATAGAAACAAATACTTAGTTCAACTAGAAAACTTTAAAAATGACTTTAGATACAAAAGTGTAACAATTATACTGCGCGATACATCTTTATATATCACTAAGCTCATGAAATTAAAATTTAAAAAGTTTTTGCACCATCAAGAACAGCCACAAGTCCTGAACCTCCATTCTTTACGCATCCTTTATCAGAGTAAACTGAAACTTGGGAATGCTTGGGATTCAAAATACCCTGAGCACATACTAGTGCAACACCACAAAGCATACATAATCCATCGGAAAAGGAAAAAAAAAAAAAAGAAGAAAAAAAAAAAAAAAAAAAAAAAAAAAAAAGCAAGAATCAGATGGTGCTTTATTATACAAGCATGAAAGTAAGTTCCTTTGGAAAATAACTTCTTGGGTGGACTTCTGGACCAGTGAGGTAGCCCAATGGGAGAGAAAAGAAAGTGGAAGTGGAACTTGGTCCCCACGCGTGATACCTGCCAGCCCGGGGCGAGGCCGGGGCTCGGCAGGCCGCCCCCCGTGCGGCGGGGGGCCCGGCGCCGCCCGAGCGGGCCATAAAGTGCAGCAGCAGAACACGATCCAGACAAAAGCAATGTAAACAGGTGACTGATACCGGTCTCTTTGTCCGCACCGCGGCCAAAGTGACGGGCAGCGAGCGGAGCCCCCGCAGGCTCAGGACGGTGCCACGGGGAAGCGGCGCACCCGCACGACGGGGGACAGGTCCACGCCGAGGATCCGCTGCGCCCGCCGCCGCGCCGCCGCCAGGCTCCGCCGGCTCCACATGCTGCCCCGCACACGGATGGTGGGGAACGTGATGAGGCGGGGGGTGGCCGCCTTCCAGATCTCCTCCAGCGACTTGCCGCCGAACGGCTCCCAGGCGGCCGCCGCCGGGCTGCCCTGCTCGCTGTCCGCCCGCTCGCCCGGCGGCTCCGGCGCCTCCGCCGCCGCCTCCTCTTCCTGGGTGCGGGGGCCACCGGCCGCGGGCCGCTGCCGGCCCCGCTCCCTCCTGCGGCGCCGCCGCCGCCGCCGCCGCTTGGCGCTGCCGCCCGCCGCCCCGGCCCGGCGCTTGGCGTCGGCGGCCGGGAGGCGCCGCTTGCCGGCGCGGCGGCGGGGCCGCTCCGAGGGCGGCGGCGGGTCGGGGACGACGGCGCGGCAGGAGGAGTATCCGTAGACGTCCTTACTGCGGAGGATGACCGGGGAGAACTCGTGCTTGAGGCTGCAGAGGAAGTTCCACAGCTCCGAGTCGGAGCTCATGAACTCCGTGGACTTGGGCATGAAGAGCTTGAGGGCGTCGCCCAGCGCCTTGGTGCCGGCGAAGGAGACCTGCGAGCGCGAGTACACAACTTTCTCCGCCTCCCCCTCCAGCCCCCAGGCGGCGGCCGCCGGTTCGCCGCCTGCTGCCCCGGCCCCTGCTGCCGCCGCCGTCGCCGCCCGGGCTCCCGCGGCCGCCGCCGCGGCGCTCCCCGCCTCTGTATTCATCTTCCCGGCTCCTCTCTCCAGCGCCGCCTGCTTCCTACTGCGGGTCATGGAGGCAGCGGGACGGGGTGGCGGGACAGAAGCCGAGAAGAGCGGAAGCAGCGCCGAAAGCAGGCTCCGGCCGCCGCCGGTCGCCGCCGGGTGTGAGCAGCGATCGATGTCCTGCGCCTAGCACAAAATGGCGCTTTAAAGTCCCGGGCGGGGCCTGCGCTTGCCCGCCCCCCTGCACCGCCCGTTGGCCCGTTCGAAACGCGTCGGGAGAGCCCGGCCCCGCCCCTCCGGGGGCGGCGGCCCTGAGGGACGTGTGGCCGGAGCCCCCCGCCCCGGAGCCCCCCGCCCCGGAGCCCCCCGCCCCGGAGCCCCCCGCCCCCGGAGCCCCCGGAGCCCCCCGGCCCCGGAGCCCCCCGCCCCGGAGCGTGGCCCGGCGGGGTGCACCAGCCCGGCGCCACACCGATCCGCGATCCCTGCGTCTCCAGCGCGTGGCCCCTTCCCTCAGGGAAGGGCGCGATGCTTCCGCACGGCTCGGTGAGCGCGTGCCGGATCGCACCTCGCTGAGAGGTGGGGATCCTCACAGGGCGGTGGACGAAGGTGGCTTGTTGTGAAAATGTGTTGGAGTGAGGATTTGGTTGGACACTTCGACGTGCAAACTCCTCGAAGGAGTAGCCATGAGGGAATTGAGTCCAACAACAAAAATGGGCCAACAGACATGATACAGTGAAGTGCTTCACGTGATAGCAAATATATCTGTCCCGTTGTAGAGGGGGTTTTTAGCATGAACCTGCAGGTTGGTCAGTCAACAACATCATAAGTCATAGAATCGCAGAAGAGCTGAAGTTCGAAGGAACCTCTGGAGGTATCTGGTCCAACCTCTGTGTTCAATCATAGCCACCTGAACCAGCTTACCCCAGACTGTATACGGATGGATTTTGAATACCTCCAGGCTCCTCACTGAAATGGTCACAGTACCAACTCCATCAGAGTTCAACGAGCATCTCAGTGACGCTCTTTGTTACATGGTTTAGTTTTAGATATTTCTGAGGAGCAGAGTTGGACTCAATGATCTTTATGAATGCTTCCAACCTCTCTGGGCAGCCTGTGACAGTGCTCAGTTACCCTCTGATTGAAAAGGTGTTTCCTGGTGTTTGGAGGAAACCTCCAGTGTTTCAGTTTGTGCCCATTGCCTCTGACTCTGTCAGTGGGCATCGCCGAGAAGAGGCCGACTCTATCCTCTCTGCACCCTCCCTTCAGGTATCTTTATAACCTGATGAGATCCCCCTGACCTTTTCTTCTCCAGCCTGAACAGTCCCAGCTCGCTCAGCCTTTCCTTACAGCAGAGCAGCTCCAGCCTTTTCATCATCTTTGTTGGACTCCCTCCAGCATATCCATGTCTCTCTTGTACCATGGAACCTAGAACTGGACAGTGCTCCAGGTGTAGCCTCACCAGCACTGAATAAAGTGGGAGGACTTCAAGCTGCAGGCAACACTGCCTAGTGCAGCCCAGGATAATATTCACCTTTCTGGTGGCAGGGCTCATGGTGTTGCTGGCTCATGTTCATTCTGGTATCCGCCAAGACCCCAGATCCTTTTCTCCCAAGCTGCTTCCTGTCAACACTGAAACACCACATCATTGGGATTGGCTTGATATCCCAACACAGCATATCCCAATTGAAGCAGTAAAAACCTGGGTTGGTTGAGCCCTTTGTGAGAGTCACCACCTTGCTGAGTCCACAGCAAGGCATTTCCTGCATGGCATTGATATGCTTGCAGCTTTTGCAGCACAATTTTGTCAGCTATTGTGAAGTCCCATGTCCCTCTGGATCATGTTTTCCAATACTTCAGATTGCTGTCACAGGCAGAGTGTCTTGTTAGGTTCCTGGATTGCTGCAATTAAACCAGAGTTCTTTCCAGCACCCAGGACAGCAAGGTGATGTCAAGGGCAGAGGTGGTTTAACCTACTGTACAAATCCTATTTGGAGTTTGATTAGACCCCTAACTAATTACTTTCCCTCAGCATGGGTAAAGGGAGAGGAATAACATTTTTCTTCATAGATGGTCTTTGTTCTGTAATTAATCTTTCAGATTAGAATAGGGAAATCTTTTATTCTCAACTCATCAAGAACCTAAATTGGAATGTCTAGAAATACAGTCAAGTAAGAGGCAGAAATTCTGCATAAGAAATTATTCCTTACTGCCAGTGGAAATTAATTAATTTTCTTCAAAGGATAATTCAACTTGTGTTCATGGGAAACTCAAGAATATTAATCCAAATGGCCATTTAAAGTGGATATTAACAAAGCTATTTTAAATCTTCATGGGCCCAGTCTCGAGGTACAGCCATATTCTAAACCAGCCTTGTAAATGACCCATTTTTTAAAAAGAAACCTTTCCCAAAATGATGGTGTTAGAGACCTTTATAATTGGATCCATTTCACAGCATACACTAGAATGCAGCCATGTAGCCAGATTGATTTAACTGAGGGAGGTGTCCTGTAAAGCAGAGGACAAGAGCCCTGAGCTGGAAGCACCAGGGACAGGCATCTCCTGATCCAGCTGTGCTGTTGTTGGTCACACTCTGGCTATCATGCCACCACAGCTTAGAAGAGGCTCAACACCTGCTGGACCACAGAAGCTGCCCTGGGCTCACATTCTTGGTGGAGGCAGCTGTAATTCAGCAGCGCAGTTGACAAATGGGCCCCCGTTAATCTGCAGAAACCCAGTTACCCGTTGGCCATATCCTTGTCCCAGAATTATAAATGTTTCTGGCATATGACTCAAAAATCATTGAGGTAGAGGGAGGGAAGCTTCTCAAGTGAGCAGTAAATGAGTCACTATAACTGCAAGTGAAAAGACAGATCAGTACATTTTATCATGTAGTATTTATTCATTATTTTTACTTTTTAGATTAACGGGTGGACAATACCCTTTTAAGGCATGGGATGTAATCTCACTTTTACAACTTCATTATGGGTTTTCTGCAGTGTAACACTCTTCTTTTAATACCTTACAAAGTGATCTCAAGAAAATCCATGGCAATTGCCTATCTTTTAATAATTTCCAATAGCTCAGTACAGTAATAACAATGATAATAAAATTAATAATCCTTTGGAAGTGCATAGCTCTTAATTTCAATCATACTACTTCTTGTAAGCATTAATTATCACTCACAGTACTCCTGAGTTATGTAAGTAAATATTGCCTTTCCTTAATAGATGAATAAAATAAAGAAGTGGATCAAAATGGCTTGACTAAGATGTATAGCCTCAATTTTCTGTAGATCTTCTAACAATTATTATTCTGAAAATACAGGAAATGTCCACATTGGAACAAAGAAAATCTTTGTTTCCAATTATTTGTTAGAATTTCTTTTCTGTATTGAATTCTTGAGAAAGAAGAGCAAAGTACCAGTTGAGAAAGTGGCACACTAATTGCTGCACAGTAGAGACAGTTTATTTTCTTTAACTTTGCCTGCCTGGTACCAAAAACCCCACTGGTAACGGCTAATTATTTTAAATGCTAGCAGTCTTATCTGTACAAATGAGCATATACTTTTGAGTTTTACTGATGAGCCCTTAAATCCTGGATATTAAGTCATATCACTTCTGCTGACAGGACTTTTCCTTCAACATACTTAAGCTTGTCTACCCAGTTTCACAAGAACAGTCTTACTGTTGAATGTCTTCAAATATAAACACTCTTTCCTAGTATCTTTACTTTTGCTCTTGAGAGGTTGCATTAACTGGCAGCCTGGTTCAGTTAATTTGGTTCCTAAATGTCTTTAGCATATTTTCAGGAAAGTTTGTGTGGCAATGCAAGCATGACTCCACATTCATTCACAACTAAACTTCAGATGTTACCCAATAGTCATCAAGTTCCTAGGCATGAGAAGTGCCCAGAAAAGAATTGGCAAAATTCCTGAAAATACTTTCAAAGAGAGACAAAAGAAAATAATTTATAAGAATTATTTCTCAATCAGTTATAAGGGAGAAAAAAAAATCATGGAATCACTGTCTGTAGAAATCACAGCTGCAGTAAAAAAGGGAAAGAGGGTTTTAGGAATCACTGTGGAAGGGATAGAAAGAAAACAGAAGACAGCATTCTGCTGAGTGGGAGTCCATTGTGCCTCCACAAATCTTGAATACTATGCATTTCTAGTCTTACTATCGCTAAAAGAAAATAGCAATGATACAAAGAAGGGCAACCAGTATGAACAGAAATATGGAACAGCTTCTCTATGAAAAGAGATTAAAGAGGCTAAGACTCTTCAGCTTGAAAAAACAGATGGCTGAAGAAGAATATGATAAAGGTTTAATAAACTGTGACAGTACAAAGAAAGCAGATAAGAAATTATTATGTCTTAGTTTTCATAATCCAAGAATGACAGGGAAGCACATGAAGCTATAAAGCAGAAAACTTTAAATGACCAAAAAGACATGTGTTGATTTCTGGTTTCTTTTTTTTTTTTTTTTTTTTTTTTTTTTTTTTTTTTTTTTTTCCCAGATGACTCATAATTATTTTGTGGAGTTCATTTTTCAGCAAAGTTGTGGATCCCAAAGTGGAAATATATATACCCCAGTACATTTGTAGTCATTACAGAGCACAGTATTCAAAAGTATTAGACATGATTGGAAGAAAAAAAATTCATCAATAGCTCTTGTACATGAAAACCGTGGGCTCAGTAAGGCTGTAGGCCAAAGGCTAGGAAAGGAAGGAAGGAAGAATATAACTGGGGAAGTAACTATCAGTGTTTGCATCATTCTCACACTCTTTCCCTAACCTTCCTCATCTGGCCTCTAACAGACAAGGACGCTGGACGGGGTGGACCCAGGAGCCGGCCATCAAGGCGACACCCACATGTTAGAAGACAGAAGAACCACCTACATCACTTAAATTTAGTATTTCTTTCCCAGAGTTTACTGTTGCATCAGCTTGCAACAACATATTCTTGTTGCGCAGAAGAACATATTCTTGCGCTTAATGGTAACAAAGCATTTGCAGAGAAAGAAACACAGAGGTTACAGTATCCATCAGCAGCTGCGAGCCACACTGGGGCAGAAGGGCAGCAAGGACGGAGGCAAGGCGTATTCCACGGGCTCCCTCATTGCCTACTCATTTTTAGCTTTGTTCATTGCCTCAATACACTCTCTTTCAAAACGGTGACTGACTGCATGCAGAGGGGAGGAAAGGATTTTTTTAAAAATAAGCTTTTATTTTAATAGCATTCTTTGACAATGTTTGAAAGAGGAAAACATCTCTAATAAATTTAAGAAGAAGACTGATACAGCCACAAAACCCCTGTAGCAATCGTAAAAGTACAAGTACACAAAGGAGCATGCTTTGTGATATAGAAAGCACTCCTGGAAGGCACCTTAGCAGAGACTTACATTTTGTCTACATTCTGGGAAATAATCTGTATGTGATGCACATTACCATGCAATGACTTGCATCGTCATTGTCCTGCTATCAATAAATACTGATAATAGCCTAGCTGGTTGTTTACTACAGTCATGATGGTGTCTTAGTCTAAAACATTAACAAGTCTTTGCTTGTCATACCGAAATTTAAAACTCTTCTTGCTAATCCTAGTTTTACTTAATTTTATTTTTCTCTTATTCCTTTCAGTCCACATAAGCCATCTGTTTAATCACTTCTATTTGCTTTGACTATATAATACTCCCAAGTCTTTGCTACCCCTGAAGTAATTCACCAGAAGTTTATTGTAGACAAAGTAACAGTGATCTAACCACTGAGTCATCTTTGGAAAGACAGTGCAGAGTGCCACACTGTATCATCATCACCAATTAAGATGCTAATGTGAGTAATCAAATGGTGGGACATAGTGTAGACAGAGGATGCAGGGTTTGGACACTGCAAGGCTAGACCAGGGGAAAAAAAGTCTCCAATATCTTTATTATAGAGTAAATGTTTCCATAAATTAGATTGTTTCAGAATACCTATTACAATTTGTTTTTTGTTCTTACCTATTTCATTCTAAGACAACTTTCAAATGGAGCTTCAGAAGGAGGGTGGAGCTCTGCAGAACTCAGGCCATAGGGAGTGCCTGGGGCCTTTCACTGCGGCGAGGGCAGTGGGAGGTGGTCTCATAGCATGCAGGAGTTGTGCCGTTGTTGAGAAATTCACCGTGAGAAGATGTCACCAGGCTGTGCAGCAACATAAGAAAAAAGTGTTTTTAAGGGCAGTTGTACATTTGAGCGGGTTGCACAGAGGTTGTAAACTCTCCAGTCTTAGAGATGTTCAGAAACCTACTGTACCTACTGTATGCCTGAGCAGCCTTCTGTAGCTGACCCTGCTTTGAACAGTGAGGTTGGACTAGAGGATTGCTGAGATCTCTGCCAGTATCCACAATTCTGTGAAACTGTTATTCCACTGACTGCAAAATGGCAACTGTCCCTTTTCGTTCCTTTTTTTTTTTTTTTTTTTTTTTTTTTTTTTAATTCTCTTTTCTGCTGGTATAATTTCTGCTGGAACATTATCCTTCTTATATTTCTTCAGTCACATTCTGTCTAAATTATGTTTTCTACTCTACATCCTTCAAATGATAATCCTCATTTATAAACCAGAAGTAGAATATGCACTGTTTTCCTATACAGGACCAACTGATATGTTTTCAGTATTATCAGAGATGTAAAATGGGTCAGTACTGACTCTTGAATATGATTCCAGCATAAGAAATATGTTGCTCAAGAACATGGTTCTCACTCATCACAGATCATGGCATCTTGTAGTATTGATCACATTGTTTCCCGAGGCATTCTATTTAAAATGCCATCACTGTTAAAACAAGTGTGAATTTCATTCACTTGTCTCAAACCAGACGATTTTTAAAGCCTACTACCAATCATTTTAAAACCTTATTAATTAAATCTTATTTCTTCATGCCATGTGGCTCAGCATGTCAGTTCATGAATTCTTTTTTTTTTTTTTTATATCATTCATCCTGTGCTGCCATTTCCTTCCTACCAGATTTGTGCATTGCCAGATGAGCTGACAGGACAAGTTCACTTCAGAACAGAGAGCTACAATTGATTTTTTTTGTTTGGTTGGTTTGGTTTTTGGGGAAACTTGCCAGAGGACACAAAGCAATGTTTATACTGGATTTATGTTTTATGCTGGCCTAGGGAGGACACAATACGTGATCCAGCATAACGTCCATGGAGAAAAGTTACCCTTCAGAATGTTTTGAGTGAATTAGAGCAGGGAGTTGATACTAGCTCAGCTCTGTATGTCATATGGATGCGCCTTTATTAAGTAGATAGTTACAGCAGATTTACTGTGTCGTTGGACCACGTCTTAGTCAGGCTCGTTCTTATTTGTTCTCTTTGTCAGATGAATCTTGCAAAACCTACTGCCCGCAGTGTTTGTTTTAATGAAAAGTGACAGAACCCGGGTTGTACTTTTTTCATGTCGTCTTTGACACTTTCACAGGGCAGTTGAGAGGGAGCTTTAGACACTTTAGGTGGAAAAGGTCTTGATCGTCTTGATCTCTCTGTTTCAGTGAAAGTTGCAAGTAGCCAATTATTATGTAGATTTGGCTGTTAGCATTAACACCTCCTTTTGAATCTCTCTTTTGTTCTCTGAGTTAGGCATGGGCTTCAGAAGCCTGGAAGGCTTATCTCCGCCCCGCTCCCTCGCTCCTGGTGAGGGCCCTCAGTCGCCGCCGCAGGGGGTTTGGTGGCCCCTGCGGTCGGGATGCAGCGCTGGCCGCCGACACAGACCTGGCGCAGGGAGCGTGGAGTTGCCGCCTTACCTCACATCACATGAGCCGAATATCTTTACTACACTGAGATCTTGCCCCGATCGACACCTGCTAGGAGTCTCCCATATTATTTTTTGCGGTATCATTTTCTTTTCCTTGAAAGTATTTTTTATGTTATTCAATGTAGATTCAGTTCAAAACGCCTCAAGTGTGATTTAGATAAACTTCCCCAAATATTCTAATAATTTGTAGCTCCGTAGAACTTGGTTCACAGTATTCCTTACAATAATTTTTAAATTCTTGTGAATTCATTCCAGCACACAATAAATAATCAAAACTGGATAATTTGAACACATTAATTATTTTGATCATTTTCGATAGCATTGCTACAAAGAAAGACTAAAAATAGATTGATAATACCTTGAGAGCTGGGTTTCTAGATTGCACGTTTTAAAATCAAAGATTCTCTGTAGCTATAGATACCCTTCATTTTAATACAGGCACAACGACAGATACTAGCTGAGGTTCTGACCCTGCACATGATCTGCATTATTATCAAGGCTCTCCATAAAAGAGGCAAGCTTATTCATCTTGGGTGAACCTGCAATAGCTCCAGGTGGATGAGTAGCTTATTTAGCAGAATTTTAAGATTATCTTTCAGAGATGCAGTGAATTTTTAAATGTGTTTGTTGTCACAGAGACATATACAAATGTTATCAACCAGTAATTAAATTAAATATTTTCCAAAATAAACAAGTGACTCAAACTTTCATTGTTAAGTCAAAAGTTAACAAATCATCTATATTTGATCCCCATTCCCCTCAGCTATCTTTGTAAGGATCCTCCAAATAAGAAATGGTAGTGGTTTAATCTTTTACTGACTTAATTAAACTCATGGTCACTTAATCCAGTTTGTTTGCTTACGTTTGTACAGGCTATTATTCAGTTTAAGCTCAGTGAGCCATTGTTGCTCACATATGAATATCCACTTATGGGTTACTATTGGTTTAATTAAACATAATTAAGCCAGAATTTTCACAGTCTATTAGCATTCTCTTACATCTGCATTTTGAGTCCTAAGATTTCGATGCTGGGAACTCAAAGTTAAAGTCCCAATGCATTGTCTGGAGAGAGCTGCTTAGTGCCCAGCATTTGCAATTCATGGCCTGAGCCATTCATTTTCCCTTTGCAGGCAGTGAGAACTGCAAATGGCTCATCGATTTGGAAAAAGTGATCATTATTTAGAAGTGTAAATGAAAATGCTAGAGGCTAACCTCAAGTTTTGTCTGAAACAGACTGGTGTCTCTGGTCTGTAGCAATGGATTGGACATGTCATAACAGTGAAATACCACATTTATCCTCAACATTACATGTTACATGCACCAGAATCATCTTCCTTTTCATATTCTTCATATTCTCCATTCCTTTTCTAGCTTCTTCCTGACACAGATTCTTCCTGGTTGTCCCTCCCTGACTGAAAGCTGAATCATTGAAATTCCTGCCCATTTGCTTCCTGCCAAAATGAGATGGTATTTCCAAAAGCACTGCTTCCTCCCACTGACTAATATAGTATAATATCCTACAATACAGGTTTGCTTTGCTTGTTGCATGTTCTGTTTTATCCCACAATGTTTGTAGAATTAAACAATTTAGTTACAAGCGCAAAAGATGTAGATCTTGATATGTACAGGCCACGTACAATAGCAAATGAAAAATAAATTAGGAAGAAAACAGTAGACAAAACTGAAAGGCTGAGACTCCAGGACTGATGTAACAATTATTGATAAGGAACCATTGCTGAAAATGGTTGCCAGACATAATCTCGTTTTGCATATAATTTGAACCAACACCAAAACAAAAACAAAGCCAACAAAAACGTCCAGCCCACCGAGGCAGAGATTTTAGAATTACTTTCCCCAGTGGCAAGCATTTCCTAGCAGACTGTTCTTGTGCCAGGAGAGGTTTAAACATGTGAAGATGGAGAGTTTTCCAGTTATACTGAAGTGGACAGATTAGAAAGGGATTAAAATATTAACAGAGGAAGACAAGTGGTTTGCAAGAAAATGCCTCACCTGATGGCAAACTGAATCACACACATTTTAAATCACTGAAGTCTGATGTAGGCTGGATGTCAGCACGGATATAGGCATTTCACCCATTTACCTCCACTGATTTCAGGAAATGTTATGCTTAGTTTAGATAGGAATCCTCTTGGAACCCTGATTACAGTGAAATTAAATCTATCACAGTTGTAGATATATTTTCAGTCAAAAATTATCATCTCCTGACACCAGTCTCTTATTTAAATTAACCTACGGTTATGTGACATGCTGAGCAGAAGTGGAGAGATGTGACAAAACCAAATTGGTCATTGTTAAGTCTGTTTAACTCCTATGCAGCCTCCTCTCTCTCCTTATGGGCTATCTTCCAGAACATTAGCTTTTCTGTAAGTTACTCACCACTTCATATTTGGGATCAAATCCCTAATTACTTCCACTTCAAACAACATTTCCAGTTTCTGATCCAGAGATACACCATTTAGTAACTGTTGGTTAATGAAAAAGTATTATTTTCAGCAGTACATTGTGCTGATATTAAAGATGAACAAAACTAGTGAAACTTGGTTAAAGAGTTTTCACTGGGAAACCATTTGGATATATAGCTACTAGTTATCTGACACATCCATGTTTAGCTTTAGCTCTCTCACTATCACTCAACCCAGTTGTCTCAAACTATGGCTAATATAATGCAGGATTCCTGTAGTATAATTCATTAGCACTACTGCTCTTTGTAGAGGTGACTAATCAAGCAGTGGTAGAAAAACATGAGCCATGGCCTCCCAAAAGTGTTGTAAGCCCTGAGATGTTGCTTGCTTTAAATTTATCACCAAAATAACTATTCTAAAAATTCTGACATCTTTGGCAAGATAAAGTGTTTTGGAGTTTTCATTGAAAATATCTTCAGGACAAAACCTGTCTTTCCTATCCAAGTTTAGTTGACATGGAGATATACTTCACCAAGCCTAACAGCTTCTGCACTTGAAATGCAGAGCTCTGTAAGGTGACAGGAACAATATTGGGGCAGTACAGGCAGGCTGCTCCACCAGGGAAGGCACGGACCAGGGAACTGAGGGTGACAACACAGGTAGGAGTACTGCCACACCCACAGGTGTCAGGAAGTTGTGCTGGTGAGTCCAGAACAGGAGCAGGTCTGGAGGCAGTGATCAGGGTGAGCCTCAGGCCACTGATCAGCCAGGAGGTTTGACATGATTAATCTGAAGCCAAGCCAGGAAGTCAAGTCAAACCAGGGTGGCAAGATCCAGGTCAGAAGAAGAAGGTTTGAGAGGAAGTGCAGACTCAGCTGCACGCAGAAGAGCTTTCTGCTTCAAAGCACCTCCCAAGGGAAGGAGAGGCAGGCCCACTCTCTTCCTATTCTTTGCAACAGCTCTTACCAGCAAAGAAGCTGAGCTGGACTCAGCCAAACTTCTCTGAGCTGGGAGAAGCACTGGCTGAAGGTCCATCTGTGACAGTGGCCAGCTATAGAATTGGCTTCAAGCGCTTGGTTTTGCCCTGTAGGCCAGGTATTCTGAGTGAACAAGAAGTTATGCTCTTAGCTGTCTTCTGTATGTTCTTCTCCTCTAACCCAGGGAAAGAGAGGCAGAAAAGAGAAGAATCAACACCACTATGGCTGCAGCACTTGGATTCTGTCCCTCTCCCCATCAACAATGTGAAAATTGACATCACCAACTTCTAAAGATTCACCTCATTGTTTTTGGGAAGAGACATGGACTGTAGCTACTGCTACACTCAACAATTTAGGACAGCTACCCCCACAAATCTCCTGAAGAAATAGCTCCCACCATTCCCAAATTTTTCTCTCCATTCCCAAGGGTTGTTGGGGTCATCCTTACTTCATTACGTGTATCACTACCCTTTTCAGCTACTACTTCTGTCTGTCAAGCTAGGGCCTCAATTGTTAACACAAACAACCCCCATTCATCTTTCATTTCATCTCCCTATAATGTTCCTCTTGAATGCAGTTCCTTCTGCTCTCAATCCATTTTCATTTTCTTCTTTGTCCCCTTTTTCATTTTTCTTTCACCTGCCATCAAGCCAAGTCATTTCTTTCCACCTAGACCTAGAAAAATTGTGAGTATGAAATTTAATATGGTAAAAAAGAAGTTGGATGGTTTCCATATAAGGATGTAGTGCTTAGACTTCTAGCCTGTGAAAAACAGGCTTATGGGAAAGAAAAATGGGGAATGGTTGTCTGATGATTCTTGTAATACAACATCTAGAAGGCAAAAAATCAATTCTCAGGTGGCAAACAAGAAAAACTCTTCTATGCAGTGCATAACTGAGCTGTGGAAGTAATTACAAGATGCCATGGGTTCCAAAAGCTTACATGATCCAAAGAATAATTAGAAAAATTCATGGCTAAAAATAATCAAACAAGTACTAATAAAAGAAATCCTACCACAGGATCAGGCCTTGGCCTGGATGTGCTAGTGAGAAGCTTGATTGTCTCCCCAGGCTTAAACCTGGAGGATAGCCTGGAGGTGCCAACCCTCCTCCAGGTATATAAGTAGCAGTTGCTGTACTGGCAATGATGAAAATAATAATTAACATTGTAGGGATAGATAAAATTATAGTTCTGAAGGATACTGCAACAAGGTGGCCTAATTTGAGGGTGCGAAGCACGGTGGAAACAGAGACCTAGAGTTCCCCTCCAGCCTGTGAAAACTAAACCCTCTAAAGAATCCTGTGAATTTTGTTTACAAACTTTGCATTTACTAATATTAAAAGGAATTAATACTGGTAAAAGGCACCTCTCATCACTTATGTAACCCATAAGCAGGCCTCAAAGACTATAATTAGAAAGGGGGGAAAAAAGAAGAAAATTAGATTCTTACCATAACCAGTTTTAACTGGGAATATGTTAATATAAGGTAGTACCTGCTGAACAAATTAGTTTACCATGAGAAGATAGAAAACTATAAGGCTGAGAAAAATATACAACTTGTCCTGTCCTAAAGCAGCAAGTGAAGGATGTAATTACATACTTACTTTAGGCATCTAAGTGAAATGCTGAAATGCCCATAGAAAATGCATGAATTTTCAGTTAAAGAAAAAAGTGGCATTATGGTTTCAGATGCTCTGAATTTGTGTTTAAAATACACTAAAACTGATAGTGTGCATGCTCCAGGATTGCATTCTTGGATATCTCTGGGCACTGATGTACACATGCTCCTTCATATTGTAAGCATTAGTTGTACTGAGGCGACACAAAGGAATTCTTTATCCACTACAAGCAGAAAAAATATTAAACGTCAGCAAAGAAAGAGTCATCACTCTTCACCCAAGACAAATGGACATCCCTATCGATATAAAGCAAAGGGAGAACAAGAGACCTACCATTCTGAAGAGATAGATGTCTGTCACTTCCCTAAAGATTTTTTGACAGAATATGGGCCAACCATGGGCTTTACAGATGTTTACTCTGGTTACCTGTAAGAAACACAGGAAGATCCTGGAATCAGGCATCCTGTGTGCCAGGACAGGCAGATGTATTCTGGACCATCCATCTGTGCAGAGTAAACCTCCCTACACTGAGTGTTGCTCTGAAAATAAGGCCATCCTTAGGGAAACTGTGCTTCAGTTAATGCCGAAGAGCTGCAATCCAGTTTAGAGTTCAGTGTACATATTTGTAGATAGCTGTTAGAAGCTAGCTAGCTGTCCGCCTGCAAAGACTCCAGTAAAGTCAAGGTTATTTTATTAACACTGAATAACTAATGAATGGATTTGGTTATGCAATGCATGGCTGTATGAGCACATGCAAGAAAGCCAAGACATTGAATATAAAACATAAGCTAAATGTAATAAAAGAAACATCAGACAAAGAGTAATAATGCAACTGACTGAAAAGGAATAGGAATAGCCCTCTTCATTGCACAATGCTATATTCCTTCACCATAGTCTAAAATGGTCTCATATGAATTCGTATCATTTGTCACTGCAAGGCTGTGAGCATAAGATATTCCCTATCTGTGTTACATCCCTAGCTTCCTATGGGAAGTTCCTATGGGTCATTTACATCCTAGACGCCTGTTCTACATCACCGACGCCTTAATCCCAGCTGTGTTTACAGATTTCCTTCTCCTAATACTTTGGAGGTCACTGCAAGCAGCAGCAACACAGAAGTCATTGGCTTCACTAGTGTAGTAGGCAGAACCCTCCTGCCGGTGGTCCAGCTCCACGATCTCCCATCACTGCAGAAAGGCTGAATACAGTAAGACCTGTTCCCCCACATGGGACAGCTCATGTACCCATGCTGTCCCCGTGTCTAGCAGGAACGAACTGAAGGCAGGGGAATGCCCTTGTGAACACGTCAGCAAGTTACATCCACTCCAACCAAACCAAGCCAAATGGCAGATGTTTTCTGTTTCTAAAAGGAAACAACCAGCTTCTCTATTTTCCTCTCTTTCTTTTCTCTAGGAGAAAACAAACTTTACAGCATGTTTTTCTTCATATTAAGTCCACCAAGTGAGTGCTGAAGAAACACATTTTCCAGCAGTGACTTGTGCTGAGGTTCCCAGTGAGTTCCAGCTCTCCCTAACAAAAATAAGTTATCGTGCCCTCAGTGGTATTCGGGGTTTCTTCCTAACCAGTGAAAGGCCAAGAGTATTTGCAATTTAGCAAATATAGTCCATCTCCCATGGCCAGTGACTGAGGATGGGAGGCAGGGAGGCATGTGCCACTACCAGCTTCAAAGGTGAACAGCTCATACTTCTACCTACCCACACAGATTTTCTGAAAGTCTTATTACTCTAAATATATTTTAAACTTATTATTAAAGGGCAAACATTTCAAAATTTTATCTTTTAACTTAGAGATAGAGTTTCTTAAAAAACTCAATTTGCTCCAGAAAAACCTAGTATTGAAGGTAATTAGTATTGCTGACTGCATACCATTTAACTTCATACTGTTCATCAGAAACTGTGGCTTCTTCTTTTTAAAATATCATTTCCCATAAGTCAGCATGCAGTTCTTCTGATATGCTTTTCATTCTTTTCTTTGAATACAGTATAACTTGATCATCTTCTCATGTTACTGAAAAAGTATTTACAATAGTTTCATAACCATTTGACTTCTTTAACTGAACTTCGTAATGTTTTCTGTAACCCTTTTGCTCATGACTTGACTAGGATCTTTACATATGAATTTAATAATTTGTCCTGGACTCTGCTTTCCTGTGACAATAAATCCAAGGATAATTATTATCATATGAGTTTGAATAGAAGCCATCCCACCAGCAATCTGCTGGTGCTCTGAGGGTGCTGAGTTTTACCATGCTACATGGTGATATCCTGGCAGATAATATTCTGTCATAGATATCCCATTGTGTCTAATAACTGAAGTGACAGTAGGTTTCATTTAAGAGTTTTCAAAGACTTTTACCTGAGAAACTGTGAAGAGAAGGTGGCTGCACAAAAGCAGACAGTTTGAAGAAAAAGGCTAGGCTTCCATCTGATACCCAGCATCACATACGGCTAGCTCAGTATTCCTGGTATCACCCATGCAGAGCTTTGTGCCTGTGATGGTTACCTACTTCACACAGCAGGAGAAATAAAGCTGTTACATTCCTCAAATGTAGCCATTTGAGTTGAGAGAAGGGATATTGCAGGGCTTAGGGAAAGATTTGACAAAAGTGTGGGTAATGCTCCTGGGTACAAGGAAGGGAAACATTTTGCAGAAAACAAAGTCAGGAAGATGAAAAAAGGTGAAATTACAAGGTAGTCATCAAGATTCACATTGCTGGAAGATTATAGAAGTCAGGACATTTGAACCAAGCGCAGCATCAGCAGCCACACTCTCAAGCATGTTCCTCAGTGACAATTTCAGGCCAACCTTGTGCGTAGGTGTTAGTGTCCTGAAGATGTAAGAAGCCTCACTGGTCCATGTGGCACCTCTGATAGGTGAGTTTTTTTGGCACCTTCAGCTATATCCCCCCGCAAGGGCAAGTTTGAAAAGTGTTTGGAGACCCCAGCTCTCATGTGAGCTCCTTAATCCAAGCTCTCTGCTCATCTCTGGCAAAGCCTCAGCTCAAAACCTGGTAGGCAGCTCATAGGAAGCCATAGCACAACACCCTGAGCTCTCCATGGAGCCTGTCCTCAGCAAGTGAAGTCGTCCCTTTCTTGTCTTACTCCTCTCTGCTGAGAACTGGATGTCCAGAACTGGATTTAGATGCTGACACGACACAATTTACATGGTGAGTTGGTGGGATGTGGAAGCTCTGCTAACGCTCGTTTTGGACGACACATAGTTGAGGCACAGATAAGTTAAAATCATTGTCACCAACTCTCTTACAGAAACACAGAAATACTTTGTGTTACCGTACCCTAAGGACATTTAATTAGTTAGATATTAATGACTGAAAACAGAACTAACTCTGGGTTAACGTGGGTAACTGGTGGCTGACATTAGGGTAACTCTGGTGAGTGACCATTCTCCAGAGTCCGCGGGAGAGGCAGGGACAGGAGGAGGCAGAAGCCCAGAGCCTCCGGCGCTGTCTCTCGGCCGGGGAAGGCCCGGTGATGCTCGCACCGGCCCGGCAGGTGTCACCACAGCACCAGGGTCCCTCTGGCCCTGCGCATGACGCACTGCCGGCGCGCGCGGCGGGCCGTGACGTCACACCCGCGGCGGTGACGCAGCCACGGCGAGCGAGCACGTGCCACGGGCGGCTGCGGGGCGCAAGGGTTTGTCGGAGCCACTTGGCTTTGTGCCCTTTGGCCCGGCCACTGTTGCCGCAATTGTGGTTGTAAGTGATGGCTGGGGAGGGTCGGGCACGAGGCACATGCCCAGGGAAGGTCACCCGCTTAATTGTCTCGGCACAGAACTGGGGGCGAGGCGCATATCCCTGAGTGCGATGGCGGGTCGGAGAGGTCAGGTAACAAAGCTCGGCTACAGTGATGCCACAGAGGATTATGGGCTAAATCTGGACTTGTGTTCAATTTCCTGGCAAGTTTCGCCACCAAAAGTTGCACATGTATTTCTCCAAACTCATCAAATGCAAGACCTTCCCTTCTCCCTGCCTGCAGGACCTGTGATGGATTTGCTTATCTCAAACTCCACAGCATTTCAATGTACATAATTTGGTTAAATGAGATTATCAGACTAACTCAGGTTCAAACATCTGGTTTCTTTCCTAATCACTAGTGAAAAGAATCCTTGCTTTTTGTACTCCTCCTTTCATGGAATTAAGGCTGAAAAACAGGGTAATGCCAAGTTCCTTTGAAATTACTGCCAACACAAACACTGCTACCATTGCACGTGCACCCTCTGTGCACAAAATCAGATCCTTTCTGGACCTTCAGTGTTCTTGGCTCCACACTTTTCATCCCTTAACTACATAGAACCCTAAAATATATTTATTCCTGTGGCACCCCTCGATGGACCATGCATCACCTAAATAATTCTTTCGTTAAGAATGCTTTGTATAGTCACTCGCCTCCATATGTTTTATCTACCATGAGTTTCAGTGAGGTAAGTTCAGGGTACTCATCTTACTGATACCAGAGCATCTCACAAACTAAATCTGGGATTTCAGATCAATCAGCTTTTGATGTGCCTTCACTCTTAGCAGATGGGCACTGCTTGGAATATCTTGCTGTTTATCCAGGTAAAACTGACATACCTCAGCCAACACTGTTCTTTCCTGAGCTTTTAACATGCCCAGTTAATGCGTGTACTGAACAGTCAAGCCTTCTTGTCTGGTCTTGATGGTCTTCTGGGTTGCTCCCCCTCATTAACAACTTCCTGGATGCACTTAACTCCTTAAACACTTAACTCCTAAACTCCCAGCAACACCTTTTCAAATGTCCTTTTCATCTACAACCATTGTGATGCCAATTACTTGAAACAGAGGCAAAAATAATAAAAAGTAAGAATCCGAGTGTGGTTGCCACCTCCAGTGCTCAGCCTGTCAAGATGAAGGAGTCACTAAACTCTTTGGGGCTTCACTTTTTAATAGAAGTCTGAGGTGTTGGAGCCCAAGGGACGATGTAGTCCTGTGCCAGCAGGTCACCTTTCCCCAGGAAAGCTTTGTAGCATTGATCCTCATTCATAAGGACCAGCTTACCAGCACATCTGCAGCCATTCCTCAGGGGCAGGCCCTGCAGTGCCTGCTATCCCAATACCAACAGCTTCTGAGCCTAAAACAAGGTCTGCTTTGTAGCATTTTGTGGTCACTCTTCTGGAGGGATTTTCAAAATGCAGTCTTCAAAGGTGCTCATTCATTTGGGTTTGTTACACATCCCTAATATCAATAATTCCTCTATGGTGTGGTCTTGTCTGCTTCCTCTGGATATAGCAGGACCTTCTACACATTTATTTTATTTTCTTCTCTTTAATGGAATCCAGGAAGAGTTCAAAGCCAATATGGAGTATTTTAAATTATCTGAGATCAGAAAGGAAATACCATCTTAGGATCCTCCCATGTGTCCCTCATCTCTATATGCTTATTCATGACAACCTACTACACACTTCTAGGGTACTGTTGTACTTTGAAAACACTGCAGCATCTGTTCTATCCAGGACTAGGTTACTCTCTTCAAGAAGGAAAATCACACCATCTCAGCTAAAACATTTTGTTACTGGAGACACAAGGGGAAAATGCTGGGAAAGAACATCAGCTTCCTAGAGAAGAACAATTGCTCCCTGCTGTGATGAAACACAAGGCTCCTGCATGTCTGCTTCATTATGTGAATTTAGGAAGACTTCCCAGAGCTTCTGAAATGAATCAAAGAAATTCTGAATGTTGTTCATGAAATTATTATTGTGGGCTATCTCTGTTCAGTAGCTGACAGACAGCCAGATGAACAACTATAAAGAGACCCAACTCGATGCCCTGCCTGTTTTCAGCCACACAGGTGCTTCCGGCAAACTGGCCTAACTTGACCAATGTACTTGGGGTCAGTGTTCTACATACCCTAGAAAACATGATCTGGCCAACTGACATATTTTAACTGCAGAAAGAGGAGACATTAAAGGTTTCTGTCACACCTAAGTAGTGTAGTAGGTATCCAGCTGATATGTGAGGTAGCATGACTCTGAGTCATAGTGCAGAGACTGATATTGCTACATTCGTTTTGAGCTTTGGGGTGCAGAACTGCAACCCAAAGTGTAGATCAAGGGAGAATAAGGCACATCTTACTTTGTGGAGAGTGCAGACTTCCTGTACAAGGGATTCACCATTTTGGAATGAAATCCTGTTATTCAATCCCCAAAATCCCCTTACATGTAGTATCTGGACACTCTGCTAAGGCACCTGTTAAAGTTTAAAACTGTTGGAAAAGATTAAGGTTATGTGTCCAGAAAAGACTAGGCTGGGAAGGAGCTTTCTTTGTAGCAAATTTTGTATTCAACTAAACTCTATGGAACAAATAGATCTCCTTAAATATCTTTTCAGTATTCCTGAGTATTATGACAGCAAATCAATTAGCATGTGGGGTGCCTGAAACTCTGGTAAGAAACACTTTTCTCTCTAAAGGATATGTTACTTTAATATACAGAGAGAGGCAATGAAGTAATTTAAAGGGAAAGAATTTTACATTACTCATTTACGAGAACAAAAATACAGAAATCCTCTGATAAAAGTCTAGCCTTACATAACTCCTATGTAATGCTAATATATTTACCTCCTCATAGACCAAAGATTGCACCAAAAATGAATAGACAGTTGAGCAAATTTTCAAAGATTAAGAGCAATAAATATCAGGACAGGAAGATCGCACAGCAACACGGTTTAGAGAGCTTGTCTAGAGAAACCTCATAATGTATCAGCAAATTTGACTCATTATTTTCTGTGTCAGAAATTTTCAGAGACTGAAGAATTCTTGTCCATACCTTATACTAAAGAGCACTTAATATAATACTATCAGACTAGAGGCCTTGTTGGTAATGGAAACTCCTTTTCTTTATTTTTTTTATTTCAGACCTCTTTCATTTCCTCTGTCATGTCCCAACACCACAAGATGATGAAATATTGCATCACCACCTAATACTGAGACCTCCCTCTGTCAGCAGCCATAAAAACTTATGAGTATCTCCACCCCTTAAGAATAACCAATGATCTTAAAGATCTGTTCACACACACTCTGCTACCACAACGACTACATGTCTCTCTGACAAACTCATACATGTGTGAACAGACAAAAAAGGCATTCAAGCAGTAAGAGGTATTATGTGAGTTTTATATCTCAGCTGATGTGTGTATGCATGTGGCACAGAGGAAACAGCTTGCACTCCTACCCCTGTGCTTTAAATACCTATTCTGAAGTATAACAGCCTAAATCAGTAAAATGGGACACAAAGTCTTCAACAGATGTATCTCAGAAGGCTTCTGTACACCTGCTGTTTCCTGTTTGTGAGCTTAAGGTGTTTGAAGTGAGGGATTTTGTGCAAAATCTCAATCACCAGGAGCAGCAACCTATTAGGAGGAAAGGAAAAGTGTGGGTATTTATTGGAGGAGACGAGAAAGAGATAGGAAAACCTCATCTTTTCCTTGTTAGAGATTTCCTGATTCTGCTCTGCCTACAGAAGTCCACAGCAAACATTTCTGGTTCAGACCACGAGGCTTCTTTCATGCCCAGCAGACCATAAAAGATTCCCCATGACCAAGCTTCTAGCTGGGAACCAAGCTCATGTAGGAGATATCTCAGAGAGGACTTAACTGCCTACAGAGGGATGCAGAAAGAGCCCACCCTTAATTTACTTATCTGGATCCTTCTATTTCCCCAAAGCATTCTCCTGCTTCCCCAAGCAATGACCCAGAACCAGCATCAGTAAAGCTGCATTTCCCATGACATAAAGCTGCGAATGGAGGACAGATCTGCAGGCAACACTTATCTGTCAGTTAAATCCCTTTCACAAGCAGCTATCATACCTAGGTCATGATGCAAAAGCCAAACTAAAATTTGGCTCCCTCCTCCTCTGTTGTTGGCAAGTTATAGCAAGAAGAAAAGCTTATTTTTGATACTAAAGTTACCATATGATCGTGCATATGGACAAATCAATGACAATGATGTTAGTACAACTGATCACATATTTACATGATCAGTTTTCACAGCAGAGCTGTAAGATAAAGGGATCCTGTCAATTTTATTTTAAATCATCCCCTGAATGCATCACAAAGAGTTTGCAACCCAATTAGAAAACTCCAGCTTATTAATTCTTCAAAGGAGGAGAAGGCTACCTGTCATTCCATCAGGATAGACAACGTATTGTACAATGGTGGTTTTCCATTTTCTTTACATAGAGAAGCAATTACAAAACTTAAGGTAGCTATTGCTGGGTTTAGGCAAGCAGGCTTTGACTTTGTTGTTAAAAGACCTACAAAGCTTCTGCATTTAATTTATTTCTCTGCTGGCAATACAGAAAATAAAAACAAAACCAAAATATTAGATACTATTTTCTAAATTGCAATGAACCCAGTTTGTCAATGGTAACAGAACATTTACATCCAACATATGTCAATATATAAAGTTGTTGCTGAGCTTTTAATGTGGCTGTTATTTTTTATCACAGTTTCTCCATTAAATGACATAAAAACTGATGTTTGACTGTGCAGAGGATACAAAAGATACCATCTTACATTTTTTCAACCTCCAAAACTCCCATTTAAGATCATGACAGCAATTTCTTGTCATATTTTTATAACAGCTGGTAGATAAAGGAAATAATTGCATTTTGACTGCACCCCACAAGATTATATTAGCAAAATGATTGCTTCTTTGCATGACTAATTTTGATTAAATCAGCTTCATTTAAATATCAAATTGTGTTCTTCACCTTTCTTCATTAAGCTATGGTATTCCTGACTGTTTTAAAGTTCCGGTTTTGATATGGTAAAATATGCATTTCAATTTATTGTGCAGGCTGTTCTTGACTAAAAGAAAACAAGGAAACAACGAACCAAATGATAATTTATGGGAAAGGGTTTAAGTCACATTTGGAAATGAACAGGAATAATATAATGTTAAAATGTGCATTTCTAAAGAATATACAACCTATAAGGAGAGCATCCTTGCCTACAGTAAAGTTTGTATTACTTGATTTGCCAGAAAAGCAATAAAGAAAATGAGCTGTATATATAGATGAGCTAAAGATTAACTGCAAAAATGTAATATTTTATTAACATACTAAATCCTGAAGAGAGAAAGATTTTCAGTTTACCAAACTTTCTCAAATATAATATGTACAATAATTTATTTTTTCATTGCAAATAGCACTACATTGTCTTATAGCTATTTTAAAAAATGTTATACAATTCTGGATGAAATCAACACGAAATGTGTCATTTGCTCTGGCTGTAAATTATCCCCCCTATAATTGTCTTTTGACAAATGACAGTCTTTTTATTCAGCTGCTCAAATCTCCATATGTTTGTGCATCCCCAAATAAAGTCCATGGATTTTAACAGGATTAGTCGCTAAACTGGCTACACTTGTGTTCCCAGAGTGATCCATCTGGGGATCCAGCCAAAAACAACAAAAAAAGACTTCCTATTTTGATAAGGCTTTTAAATGTCTTTTAAAGCATTCAGTAATGCTGCGCAGAGCTGAACTTCTTTGACAGATATTACCCATTGTATCAGGCAAAACCAAGCATGAAGTGAGTCTTCATTGTGTTTCCCCTATGCTGCACACACATCACATGAAAGTGGTTGAAGGTTTTTGTTTTGTTTTCATGTAAAAGGGAACTCGAGGTCAGTAGAGTTATTATGATTCCTTACAGACACGTTCAGTGTAATGTATATTCATTTTGAAACAGAAGTTTCTCTTTTCTGCTTCAGGCTGGTATGATTCTTAACACCATACAAATGATTTTTTTCAGTCCAAAGAATCCATCCATACTGTAACAACAGTTATCCAACTTTTTATAATAGCATCTGTACATGAAACATACTAGTTTTTTTCCTTCTGATATTTTCTTTCTATGGAAGCTAAGAACGTGTACCTAGAAAAATCATAATAATTATTAAAGTCTTTGTAGCAAATTTTGGTCTTGTAGAATGTTGCCTGAAGATGGTCTTGTAGAATGTTTCCTGAAGATGGAACCTTGTCAGCTTAGCTTTCAGGGCAAGTGTGTGTACTCTGTACCATACAGAGTTAACCTGTGAACCTCATTGCAAGATCCAGGTAAAAAAAAAAAAAAAAAGTCTCAACATAATCATGGAAAGAGTTTTGCTGTTCACTCTGAACAAGAGCTGTAGAGACAGAAACACTCAGCTCCATTCAGAGCCAAACAGACAGCAGCCTGGATGGGTAAGGAGTGGTGAGGGGGAGTTGTTTGTTTGTTTGATTTGGATGTGAATGGTTATGCCTGAGCTGCAGTTGGAGTCTGGCACTGTAAGGCTGATGAATTAATCCTCCTGCTGTGGGCAGCCTTGGCAAGGCTTTAGCTGGAATACTACTACGTCCAGTTTTGAGCAGTGCTTTCCAAAAACATTGTGGCCCAATTGGCAAGAACCTGGAGGTGAGCTACAGGAATCACAGGAGGTCTAAGAAACATGATCTACAAAGGGAGATCCAGAAGAGTCCCGTCTGGAGATAGAAAAATAGTAGAAAACCACTTAACACAGCAAATTCAAACAAGAAGGCAGCTGGAGGGGAAGGAGGAAGAAAAACCCCAAATTGACTAAGAGGAATAAGACAAGCAAGATGTTCAATCTGTAGGAGAAGACATTTAATCAGACAGCAGGAAAATCTTTCCTAAGCAGAACACCAACACGCTGGAGTAGGTTGCCATCTCCCGGAGTTTTTAACGGCAGTTTAGACAGACTACTTTGTCCCTGCCCTGAGGTGTGGGGCCGAAGGTGCTGTCAGGGCCGGCCGGGCTCGCTGCTGGAGTGCCACGGGCAAGCGGGCTGTGGGGCCCTGGAGCATCTCAGGAAGCTGCGCCCCGGGAGGGTTTTGCTGCCTGTGCTGACACCAGGACACGTCCTGCGTGCCTTTGCTGGCGACTAAGCCTCACCGCGGCTGTAGTGCTTTCACCCCGCCACAGGGTCTGTGCGCGCTCCGGCTGATGCGGCCGGGACGGGGCCGGGTGCCCGAGGCCGCGGCAGGGCCGGGCGGGGCGGGGAGGCCCCGCAGCCGGTTCCCTTTTTGCCCGGCGTGTGATTGGCGGCGGCTTCGGAGCTGCCTCTGCCGCCGGCTATGAAGCCTCCCCGCCGGCCCCCGGCCTGCGCCGCTTCCTGCTGAGGGAAACACCTGTCCGGAGCCGGGGCTGGGGCCGCCGCTGCGGTGAGTAGCTCCGTGCCGGGGGCATAGGGGGTCGCGGCGGATCCCGCCCCGAGCCGGCGCTGCCCGAGGCCCGGGTTCGCAGGTGGTGGCGGCGCGGCTCCGCTCCCCGCCCCGGCTCCGCGCCCGCCTCAGGGCACCCCGGCCCCGGCGGCCCCAGCCCCGGCAGCCCCGGCGGGGCGGGGCGGGCGCGGCGAGGTTCGCCCGCCCGCGGGAGGCGCCGGCCGCCATCTCTGGGCCCGGGCGGTGGGCTGGGGGCGGGAGGGAAGGAAGGAGGCAGGGAAGCACTCCCGGCCCCGGCCGGCTGCTCCCGCCGCTTCCCGTTTCCCGTGCGCGGAGCCCCTTCCCGCCGGGGCGCGCGGCTGGCCGGGGGCGCCCCGCGGTCCCCGGCGCTGCTGAGCCCCCCGTGCTGCCCAGTCCCTCGCGGCCTTGGTGCCGCCTCACGTCATGGCCCGAACAGGAGTTAACGGGTTTGATGCCAAACCCGCTGAGGAAGCTGTTGCAACGTTGAATGAAACAATGCGAAGTGAAGGATCACAGAAAACAGTTCTCTCGAGTATTAAGATCAGTGAGTCAGCTCTGCTACAACACGGCTTTTAAACAATAAGTAACTATTTCCTCATCCAACAAATTTCTTGTGTCTGATACATGTACACCAAGAAACCTTTCTACACCACAGTCCCTCTGAAATAAAAGGGCATTCGGGAGTTGGTTGCTGGTGTAGATTAGATCACGCGTTAACAGTCAGTGTTGGAAAACCGGGCACAAGTTGACAGGACAGGCAGTGTCTAAAGAGCGAATTTAGGAACAGTGGCAGCGATCTGTGTTTTAAAACTCTGCGAAGTGTTGGTTCCAAGGTGGATTACTTCGAGATTACTACTAGATCACTTGTGTAACCCCAGTTAACTAGAACTTTGCCGAAATTCTTGCCTACATTTTCAGAACCAGCTAGAAGTTACTGTTTTTTCCAGGTGCCCCAAATAGATAACTCATATAGAAACTGAAGGTGGTGAAGGCAGGGCATCCTGAAAAGGCTACAACGGTATTAGCAATCTGATCAACTCCCCAACCTCCCAACCAAGCTGTATCTGTTGATTCATAGACTTTTGATGAGGAATGTGACTGCATTACCTATGAAGTTTACTTGCTAATGGGAACGTGCACTGATTTATTTTCCATGTGAGCTAGTAGTTTGTAGAGAATCTGACAAAGAAACTGAGCCAAGTGATATTTTGTTGTTGTGTTCATGCCTGAAATGTTAGTGCTGTACCTTATCTGTGAAGCTCAGCACTGGGTCACTGCAGGTGTAGGGAAGATGTATTCCAGCAACTGCAAAGTCATCTCCTGCTACACAGCAGTGTAGGCGAGTAGATGTAGTATGCTGCTTGGAAAACTTTGGGTCTTGTCATGGTAGTTTTGTTTTTTTTAATTTATCTTTCAAGTGAACTTTGTCTAAAACTGAATGTACACTTTAGTGTTAGATTTATATAATGCATGCACAAGGTAATTTTTACTCTGGTAAAAGTGCTTATTTTCTTGGAAGTTAATTGGCTGGGAAGGAGTTCACGCTGAAGTGAAAAGAGTAATTCTAAAATAAGATTTTCACATGATGGATTAAAACAGAAGCAAGAGCTAATATAGAATAAGCATGATAGTAGAATTCTAACATCGTCTTAACAGAGCAGTCAAGATTGACAGCTATCCTAAATTTTTTGCAGCCAAATAAGTAATATATCATAATATCACATTTTCTTTTTAAGCACATTTCAGCCATTTTTTTTCAAATAATTTAATGACTTTATTCATTAGTGTATCTCCTAATCCTACTGTGAATCATGTTTCAGTCTCAGTTACGCTTAACCGTGCTGGCTCTATTCCCTTTCCTTCTCTTTCCTTGCTGCCCAACCTCTCCTGCAAGTGTTGAGTCAGATAAAGGAACTGCTCCAGCTGAAAATTAACCAATTTTTTTGCTGGTTTTGTTATGATCACATTGCTGACCTGAGTGATGATATAGGAACACAACTGGAGACAAAGGCAAGACTGGTTCCTTGTCTTCGTTACATTTTACAGGCCCATCTTTTTCTTCTTCATTGGACTCCATCAGGATTTTGGACCAGTGTAATATAGGGATATTCAGGGTTGATGAGCCTCGTTAGGATTAGAAGTAAAACAGGGCAAATTTTTCCCCTTTTTTGGGGGTGTTGTTGCAGTAGAATTATTGAAATGTCAATACTCTTAGGCATGACAAAGGGTTTTGCAACTTAATGTGAAATTATTTTTCATTATAAACATTAAAGTTTTATGATTCAGGTGCATGAGAAAATATGGTTTTGCCAACACATGGATTATCAGGAAATGGATACAATTTAGTGTCACCATGAGAATGGGTCATTGCGGAGACAGATGAGAGACAGCTCCAAAAACTGCCTTCTGAAGCTGAGAAGAGGGGTCAGAGCAGAACTGGAGATGGAATCAGGCTGGACTAGACATGATGGGTCACAGCCCAAATGAATGCCGGAGTAAAGACAGCCTTGTATGGGCAAGGCAGCTACAGAGGTGCCACATTTTGTGTTTTGTCTGATGCAATTTGTGGGGGAATATCTGAACCCCCCCTACCTGCCTTTATAAGTGGATGAGAGTGTGAAACAATGGCATTCACTGAGAAATGTACAGGTTAGTTCTCTGCTGCATGAAGGAGAGATGCTGCCTTGGCTTATGCTGATGGTCTTGATCTACTGAGTAGTGGTAGAAGAGTAGAGCCACTATGGAGTAGTGGCTATTTGTATGTTGTATGTGTATGTGTTTGAAGAATTAATCCTTGGGTGCATGGCTCAGGAACAGGCTGAGGACATTTTAAACCAGGCCGCTTTCCTAGATCTGCAGAACCCAATGAAACTGAAATGACTCCAGGTTTACTTAATGGGGCAGCATGATGAATTTTAGAGGAAGGACTCTTTGCAAAAAATCTACATGGCCTGTTGGCGTGGAAAGAACCTTCGTGCTAGTTGCATATGTCTAAATGAAGAGAAATGCATGACTCCATTGTATTTTAGAATTGAGAGAGAAATGCAGTGTGTAGTGCTGAGACGCCACAAAGGCTGTGGCTGATGAATGGCAACAGGCTGAATGTGGGTGGAGGATGAGTTTTGAAGGTGTCTTGGCCAAGATGGGTAGATTTCATGTCAGCAACAAAATGTGCAGGGTAACTTCACCACTACCGTTAGAAAATTCAAATACTGGCTTTAAAAGACAGAGGGATCTAGGATAGAGTGTGTTTTCCCCAAACTAACTTCCTGAGAAAAATAACCTCTAAAAAGAAAAGATCTTAGCTGACAAGCAGAGTGAGGCTTAGAGAGAGAAGAGCTGTGTCAGTGGTGGAGTGTATTTTCTGCTTTTTAACCTTGGCAGAGTGTTAATCAGCCTTGGCATGTTGGTAAGAAACTGTCAGATTTTTTTTGCCAATATAGAGGGAGGGATTATTTTCCACATTTTTATAAAAAACGTGTCTTATAAATAGGAAATATGCATATGTTAAAAAAAAAAGAGACTTCACTTTTGATAGACAACCTTTCAGTTGTTTCATATTTTTCCCTCCTTTTCTAGAGTCATCATTTTTGCATGATATCTACCACTGTAGGATTTGTACTGCTTGTTGCTGTCCAAAAGATAGTATTTCACTAGAAAAGTCATAAGGAAAAAGGATGAAATTAGAGGGAATTAGAGAATTCTCTGTCTTTTTTTCTGTTTTGTACATGTTTTCCCAAATGTGTTTTTTTTTTCCTTTGGGGATCAGGGGATCATTTTTTTAGTAAAAGAACAGCACCTCAGGTTGTAGTTAACTACAAGAATTAGGGTTGAAAGTCTATGGTTTAATTTCTTCCTGAATCTAAAGTCGACATTTCTAGTGGATTTCACTGTGTGTTTGTAATCATAAATGAATGAGTTAAAGATATTCGGGGTAAGGCTGCCCAGTACTTCTGCTGCTGAGGTTACTATGCAAGATCCTTGACATGTACAATCTCTATGGGATGCCTATATGGAGGTGGGCTTAAAAATCTCTAGTGAGTTTATGTTGGGTGTGCTCAAATGGCTATCTCCAAGCAAATAAAAATAATGGAACATTGCATATTTAGTTGTCTTTTATCTACTATTTGTATTTAATTCTTTTGTGAGGTAATCTCTCAAAAATATATTTGGTTTAAATGCCTATTTAAATTCATTAAATTTATTGCTCAGATTATTCTTTGCTATTTTTAAAAGGCTCTAAATATATCTTCTATATGTGTGTGTTAAATTGGTGTACTGTTGGTGTGTTTTTACTGTTGTAACAGGAAAAGCATTCTGACTTCTTTTAAAATGAGCAATCATATGTATAATCAACTTGGTTAAAACTTCCTTCCGGGTAAGTGCAGTACTTCCTTTGCATCTGGATATGAGAGGGAGCAAGAAAAGCAGAACAGCTTAAACAAAGAAATTTTTTGTGTGAATGATCTTCCTTTACAAAAATAGGAACTACAAAAATTAAACAAATGAATCATCTTCAGCAATTCAGCCTTTATTTTATAAGCAGGTAAAATTTCCTTGTACTTTGTCAATTATAGAGGTATGACATGTCCACAGTTGCTGTTTTCTGGAACTTAAAAGAAGAATTTTAGTTAGCATGCTATGTTGTTTGAGTTTAATCTTTTATCTTCTTCTTTTATTATCTGCTAAGGCATCATTACACTGGCTTTACTTTTCTCCAGCAGTTAAGCTATGTGTAGAGAGTGTAGCTTGTAAAATAAGTTCAGTATGTTGCTGTAACTTGGCTTGTGCGAGTGCACTCAATCAGCACTGAATAATTTGCACTTTAATATTGGTCAATGGAGATTAACTGAGCAACAATATTTTTTGTTTACTGAATGCTGATAAGGTAGGCTACTCCTATTTATATTGTTTTACTGGTATTTTAGGTGTGATTTGATGTATAGGGTAATAAATCAGCATCAGCTTGGGGCGGAGATTTTTCTTCTGTAACAAACTATTAGTTCATATGGGCAGTGTGTACTTTGAAAATGGATGAATATTATCAATCTGGTGAATTGATTTATTTAAAAGAAGCTCATCTAAGAATACTTGCCTTGAATTTAGATGCATGTTAAATATAACTTCAGAAATAGTCCCTGACTTTTGCATCCTAAGGGCTTTTTTTAGGTTGAGTTCCTGATTCTTCATCGCTAAAAAGAGAGGCAGAGGAAACTGAGAATAGGCTCGTGTCTGTTCAGACTGCAAATAAATTGCTTGTTTTGTTGTTTTCTGCCATTCCTGGAGCTCAGTGGGACTGCATTCTATTCACATACACAAGTGTATCTTTTGATTTCTTTGAAAACCCACTTATGTTAACATCAGCAGCATCGAACAGATGAGGCAGCAGGAGAATTGGTGCTTGATCAAATAGAAGCAGGAGCTAATCAATATGGAGGTTGCACATTCGAACTTCTTATCCTCAGTAAAATCTGGGGAGGTGCTTAAAACCTCTGTTTTAATTGCTTAATCACTGGAGAGTTGGTTGGAGGTTTTTTGTTTATATTTGGTATTGAATTAAATAGATTACAGCTGAAGTGGTTTATGTAGATCAAGTATTTGTGACCAGAAATTAAGGGGAAGTGGAAATACCAAAAAATGTATATGAAAAGTAAGTGTAAAGATAAATGTAAATGAGAAAGTAATCAAGCAATTGTATGTTTTGCTAGATTTCTTCTGGCATGGAGTTGGGAGATCATGAACAGCCTGTTGTTATGAGAGAGGAAAACAAACGAAGGAGAAGAAGAATGAAACCTCATTGTACATCAAGTAGCTTTTCATCAATGGAACTGATATCCATTGAGTTCATTTTACCTACAAGCAATAAACATACAAAAGCACCAGAAATTATGTTACTCGAAATAGCTGGCAACTGTACGGTTGAACAAATGAAGGCACAGATTTGGATGCGTGCAATGGAGATGAGTCAAACCGCCGACTTCTACCATGCATTCACCCCAGATCAGTTTATTCTGCAGTATCAGAAGAAAGGGCAATGGTATGAAATTTATGATAAACATCAAGTATTACAGACATTGGACTGCATACTGTACTGGAAGGTGTTACAGAAAAAGGTAGGCAAGATCTATGTTGTCCAGAAACAAAAAACATCAGAAGAAGTTCAGGAATTTCAGCGGCAACTTAACGATTTAATTGGTTATGATGTCACTGATGTAAGCAATGTGCATGATGATGAACTAGAATTTACCCGGCGCAGATTAGTCACTCCACGAATGATAGAGGTAGCCTGCAGAGATCCTAAATTATATGCAATGCACCCATGGACTACATCTAAGCCACTCCCAGAATATTTATTTAAAAAGATCACTAATAATAACATTTTCATAATCATACATAGAGGAACAACTAGTCAGAAAATTAAAGTGTCAATAGATGACACTCCAGATATGATTCTCCACAGCTTTTTCACAAAAATGGCAAAGAAAAAGTCTTTGATGGACATTCCTGAAGATCATAGTGAACTGGATTTTGTTCTCAGGATTTGTGGCAGAGATGAGTACATTACTGGAGAGACACCAATCAAAGATTTTCACTGGATCAGACAGTGTCTTAAGAATGGGGAAGAAATCCACCTTGTCCTTGACAATCCCCCAGACCCGAATGAAGATGAGGTTCAGAAGGAAGAATGGCCCTTGGTGGATGACTGTACAGGAGTTACAGGGTATCATGAACAATTGACAATAGATGGAAAAGATCATGAGAGAGTCTTCACTATCTCTTTGTGGGATTGTAATAGGAAATTTAGAGTGAAAATAATAGGTATTGATATCCCAGTTTTACCAAGAAACACGGATCTTACTGTGTTTGTAGAGGCTAACATTCAACATGGGCAGCAGCTCCTTTCACAGAGAAGGACTTCATCGAAGCCTTTTACTGAGGAGGTTCTGTGGAATATTTGGTTGGAGTTTGATATCAAAATCAAGGATTTGCCTAAAGGAGCACTTCTGAATCTTCAGATATACTGTGGCAAAGCACAGGGACCATCTGCAAAGACAAACCTACAGTCACATGAATCCTCCAATTCTGATGCAAAATACAAAACCCAGCTTCTCTATTATGTAAATCTTTTGTTGATAGATCACCGTTTCTTGCTACGAAGCGGGGAGTATGTGCTCCACATGTGGAAAATTCCAGGTAAGGGAGAAGAACAAGGAAGTATAAATGCAGACAAACTCACATCAGCAACTAACCCAGATAAAGAAAATTCAATGGCTATCTCTATTGTGCTGGACAAATATTGTCACCCAATTGCCTTGCCCAAGCACAGGATACCATCAGACCCCCAGGGGGACAGAACCCGAGCTGAAATGCCCAACCAGCTTCGCAAGCAACTCGAAGAGATCATAGCAACTGACCCACTTAATCCACTTTCTCCTGAGGACAAAGAACTGTTGTGGCACTTTAGATATGAGAGCATAAAGCACCCCAAGGCATATCCTAAGCTGCTTAGCTCTGTGAAATGGGGACAACAAGAAATAGTGGCCAAAACATACCAGTTACTAGCTAAAAAAGAGGCTTGGGATCAGAGCACTTTAGATGTTGGACTCACAATGCAACTTCTGGACTGTAACTTTTCAGACGAAAATGTCCGAGCAATGGCAGTTCAAAAACTGGAAAGTTTAGAAGATGATGATGTTCTTCATTATCTTTTACAGCTTGTGCAGGTAAGGTGTATTTGCATTCCTGATCACTGCCTTCCAGGAATATATTTGTATTATCCCATAATTTACATTTCCTATTTTTGTAGGTCTTGTTAGTATTCCCTAGTTTTGAAGTCTTCAATGTTTAGTCAAAGCAGTGGTAGTAACCAGATTAATAAAAAATACATTTTTCTACTTTTTGTCTTTTGCCTTTGATGTTTTTGTGGTACCATTGCCTTGTATCTTGCAATGTGCATCTTGTGTTTACAGTAGTAAGTTTTTCTGGGATTTGTTAATGCCTGCACAGCTATGATGTGAGTAAATCCTAACTGTGCTGTCTGTAATCCTGTTCATATTGGGTTTCAATCACGCAGCACTAAAGAGTTGTTGACTGCCTTTACTGATAGTTTAGAAAGAGTGTAGATAGAAAGAAAGCAAATGCAGATGTTGACATGGGCAAGGCCTGAAGAAAAATCTGGGGTAGGGTTTTAGGTCAAGAACGCCAGTGTAATTACACAGTATGTTGCAGTAACTTCAGTCTCATGCTGTAAGGGGAGCAAATTTATCTCAAAACTTCCCTCCCCCCCCAAATTTTGAAAGTAGCTAAAGAGCTGATAGGACTGCATACTAAGATTAAGTCCTTCTGGGAACTTGGGTACAAAATTGTGATTCTAATGGCAAGGGATTACTGTTGTATCGATTTGAAGCACTTTGTGTGTGCGTTTGACAGATGAAACGTTAGGAGGGTTTATATCAGTTACACACGAAACTTGGTTTGTTTGCTTTTCTTTCAACACAATGCCATCAGCTGGCAGTGGCAAAGTCTCCTCTGGTGTCTGATGGAAGGTGTAACCTTATGTTCTTCCTGCTAAGCACAGCCCCTGGAGCCAGGTGGGTTTGCAGGCCTCCTACACCTGACATGGCTCTGTTTTGCATGGAAATGCTATTATCCCTCAGAGCAGGAAATACTTTTTGCAGAGAATCGGAGGACAACATTCAAAATTAAAAAAAAAAAAATGGAACTACTGCAGCTGAGGGAGCCGCTTTTTATTTCTGCAGGTTCAGAGAGAGCCCAGAATCCCAGGAAAACAAAGTTAGTATTTCAGATTTTGCTGCACATTGGTAGTGCTTTAAACAAAGCCTTTCTAGCCTTGTCTTTGCTTGTCTGAAGATTAGGCAGAATTTATGCACTTCTGCATTAACCAAAGGAGTCTCTACGGTTACCTCATTGGGCCTCCCACGTAGCTGCTGCTATATATATGCTTGGCTTGTGAGCTTTTGCTGTCTACATGTGGCTCAGCAATTTTATTCACTTTTTTTTGTCTGAATTAGGAGTTCGGGGTGATGATTGCTATCAAAATACCTGAGAAAATAGGGGAAATTCTGTGGTTGTTTCCATTTTTTTTAAAAAATTGTTTTCAGGAAGTACAAATCTGATGAGCTTTAAAAAGAATAAACCTTTCTAACTTAAATAAAGTATTGTAGCATAAAATTGTAGTGCCTTAACTTCACTGTCATTTTTAGTAAGCGGTGTTGTAAGAAATGCTGAGCTTACCATCCTTAAAAATGAAAAATATGCTAGATTCCAACTTTTACCTCTCTGTTTCTTTCCTTGTCTTTATTTCTTAGCTAACTATGGAACATAAGCTGTCAGCATTCTGCAGCAAAGTTTTGGCATATTTAAAATCTGCATTTTTCAGAGAATGGATGTCGGCCATTCCTCTGCTCCAGTGGACACATCTCTTCTGCAAATGGTTGTCACTTTTCAAATGCACACCTCTTTGAGAGTTCTGTGGTTTATTTTACTCTGCACAGGATAGTCTCATTTTATCCTCTGTAGAGTTAGAAATCAAGCATTTTATTTCCCCACAGGTTTATTTCAAATAGAAGCAGCCACACCATAAATCAACCTGTTGAGCTTCCTATAATGTCTGCTCTTCTCTGTACAGTTGATAAACCATGGATAGGATAATTAAAATGCAACAAAATTCTTTGTAAGATAAACACCAGTGGCTGTACTGCATGTATATGGCAGTGAGTAAAGGCCCTCTGCTGAATTGACAAGGAAAAGTACACACAGGGATCTGGGAAGTTCCAGCAGACATTTTTTAATGGCCAGCTTTTATTGTTGCTGTGCAAAAGTTTATATTTGACTTTGTGAAGAAAAAAAGGCTGGACTTCTAAAAATAATTATCTGAAACATCAGCTCAATAAGGGTGGCCATAATATATTTTTAATATTGTTTTATGTTAAAATATATTTGCAAGTTCAATAAGGCAGCTTTGTTTTGAAGTAATGGTTGGTTGTTTGGCTGTATTTCAATCTTTTTCAAGGTTATGCAAACATTAAGCATAGTATATACCAGAATGAAGTTTATAATAGGCTCTCTTGGAACTGTAAGAAAATCCATTTGAATTTATGTGATAATTATTGCTTTTGGGCACCTTACTGCAGTGAAAATTATTTTTTATTAAAAACCCCTCATTCCTCATAATCTCATACACAAAGTAAAGGATCTATGTATTGTTATATTTGTGAATTCTCATTGTCTTTCCTAAATACGATGATGTTGTTTGGGAATATAAAACAGTACTTCAGAGACAGTCAAGACAGTTCTTGCAGAATTATGATACAGGAGAAGGGCAAGTCTGGTGCTTGGCTTTTTTGTCTGTCTGGTGCTTGGCTTTCTTGTCTGTCTCTTAGCCAGTAGCTAGAAAGAACATGTCTTTGTGACATTTTTATAAGTTGCTTCATTCAGGAAAGTTGACTTGATTTTTTTTTTTTTCTTTCGATTAAACCCACAGGATGATTTACATTTCAGAAATCATGTTGATATTTTAATAATAAAAATGCAACTGTGTGCCACAGTACTTGTAAGAGTAATGAAAACTATGATTTGTCTGATGAATTTAGCAGACCTTTGCTGATGGCTTGGTTGCTTCTTTGCAAGCTGCAGACCGCAGTGATCTTGAAAGAGCCATTATATTCTGTTGAATAACTATTGCGAGAGTTTAGCATACTTTGTTGCTTCTGAAAGCTGAGCATACTACATGCACCCAACTCTCTGCACATCCCTTTGTTTTCCCTTAGTTTCTCTACAGGTTGCTTCCTGGCACTCTATTTCCAGAACCTGAAGCCATTCACCAACCCCCTCAGTCCATGACAGGGATTTTATGACTCTGATTCATAGATTGTATGCTTCTTATTTCTCTTTTGTTGCCATGGGATATAAGTGCATACTTTTTTCCACCATTAATCTGAATATAAATGTTCTATAAGCTTGAATTCCTCAAGCAACTTGAAAGAAGCTGCTGGAAAAACAAGCTGAAGTGGAGAAGTTCCCTGGCACTACTCAGAATCTGGAAGTGCAATGGTTTTCTGGTAGACCAATTCACTTGGTTAATTGGATGGAGGAGAGAATTACAGAAAAAAAAATCCAGTGGTAGCACTTGAAAATAGTTGTTGACTTTTCCCCCCATCCTGTTTTTTGGCAGTAGCTTGGAAATGTCTGTTGGCTTGGGTGGAGGGGAGCAGCTTTTGAAGAAGAAAAAATACATCTGTTTTCGCAGTCAGTAAAAAACCAGCTCTGGTGAAGTCTTCCTCTTAATTGTACTTCATTATCGTAGGATGTGTATCAGAGCTTTTATTCTGATATTTATTTATCGAATATAGGCCAGATAAGTGCTCTGAAAAGCTGCTCCTGTATCCTGTTTTTTTCTGGGGAACTCAGCACTGAATCCTGGTGCTCTAGTCTTGAAGTAGTGGATGTTGACCAAAACAAGTATTTTATTATTGAAATGTTTTATTAAAAAGAGCTATTACAAATACATTATTCCATTTGTCAGTAATCATTTCAAGCACTCTCAGTATCAGTCATGCTGCAGACTGATTTCTGATGTTACTGTTTTTTGCCAAAAATGATGTTGCTTTGTGCATATGCACAGGTTGGATACTCTGGTTAGGTACTCCATGCCTTGCATTGTCACATTAATAATAAACCTGAAAAGAACCTGTTGCAAACAAAATGTGCTTCTTGAATCAGACAGAGAAGCCTCAAAAAGACCTGCTTTGTTTTGCATTTTCTTCTCCTGCAGCAGTGTGTTCTCTAGATGTCTTTGGTTAAGTGTAAGCAGTGGCATCTTAAATGTGTTAATGTCTTCTATGTTTGTATTACTCAGGCTGTGAAATTTGAGCCATATCATGACAGCGCATTAGCCAGATTTTTGCTGAAACGTGGTTTGAGAGTAAGTACTTCAAAATACAGCCAACTTATGCTAAAGTTGCTGGCATTATTAAAACCCTTTGTCAAAAAATGAATGCTAATTTGTAGTGTTTTTCTTTACCTGTAGAACAAAAGAATTGGTCACTTCTTGTTTTGGTTCTTAAGAAGTGAAATTGCCCAGTCCATGCACTACCAACAGAGGTTTGCAGTCATCCTTGAAGCCTACCTTAGGGGCTGTGGAAGAGCAATGCTGCATGATTTCATGAAGCAGGTTCAAGTAATTGAATTGCTGCATAAAGTCACAATGGAGATTAAATCAGTTTCTGCAGAAAAATATGATGTTACTTCTCAAGGTAATTGCTAACAGGGATTTCTTTGTTATATTATATTGTTTTTTCTCTTTGGATGTAAGAAACTAGGCAGCAAATTGTACTGTTCATTAAGAAAATTTGTGAATAAATTGCTGTCAAAAGGCATCATTTTTACTTCCTTTAAAATGTGAGTGTAAGTTAATAGTGATTGAACCAGTAATAGATTTGTTTGCTCATTTGACCCCGAAAGGGGAAGAATATCAATGTTCTAGATGCCTAGTACTTTCCCAAACTTTGGCTTATCTTCTTGAACCTCATGCCATGCCACCTGGGGAACAGGTAAGTTCTTGTACATTAGTACGTACAGGCACAATGCCAGTGCTTGAAGAAAGACACAAATATCAACTGGAAATTAGAAGTGACGTTTGCCAAGAAATACAGCCTTCCTCTAAACTCTCACTAGAAGGTTTTTGGCAGGAAGATCAGTGAGGAGTCCAGTGCAGCCTCTGCTATGCCACGGAAGTAGCTGGTGGATCAGGGTGAATATACAGGCATGTCTTTGAGGTGTCTTGTGAGACAGATGTGGTATTGCTATTTCCAGTTCTTGTAAGCACTGCTTTGAAAGCCATAGTAGGGTTATGTAGTGCCTCTTCACTTCTGGATTTTGCCTGCCTTCCGCTCCCCACCCCCCCAAACTTTCTTAAAAGCTTGTTTATTCTCATTCCTGTTGCTTGCTTGGTGTTGGGAAGTGTGAGAAGACATATGGCAATATTAAAATTCTAAAAGCTGTAGAGAGACCACCTCTTCCTGCATGTTCAGCCTGATATGCTCGAGGCCAGGAAGTCCTCGGATTGGAAAGCTTTTCTGCTCTGGCTATGCAGAAGTGACTGTGGTGGTGTTTTAAAAGAGATTTGAAGGAAATAGGCATTTCTTCTTCAATATATAGTGTTGTGTTACCACACAATGTGAGTTAAGGGACTTACTGAAGCCCCATATAAAACACTGAACAACTTTCTAAATTTCTTATTAAAATATTCTATAACCTAAATGTTTTTATTCAGAATTGCATATTTTGGAAAGAAACTATGCAACATTGCAGATGTACATGTCTGTAAGAGCAGTGGATTCCATAATACATTATCTTTGAAGGATATGTGGGCAAAGAAGAAAAGCTTTAAGAGAAAGGAATCATATTAACACCCACTTGGTATTGAAGTTAAAGAATCTTTGGATGTAATGTACAGCAGAACACTGAAAGATTACTTATATAATTGACATTTCCACTGAATAAGGCTTCCTGAAACTGTGGAGTATCCTAATAATGCTATATCTAATGAAATTTATTCTCAAATTATTGAGGACATAATTTTTTCTACAGGCACCCTCTTCTTATATTTTTTAAATGTATATCCTAAAATTTATTCTGTAGGTTATTGCTTCTTTTTTTGTCCCATTTCTAAGTTCATCATTGTTCATGTTTTCAGTCTAAATGTTTTGTCCTGTTTCATTTAATTCTGTCATGCAGTCTTATCTTATTCTTGTATATGTGTTTCTCCAGTGTTTACGGATTTTTTTGTAAAGAACAAATTCCTCCCTGCTAGGTCCATACTATTCCAGTAGCAAACATGTTGTCAAACTGTTTCTTTCCCCTTTCACTGTAATCACTTTGCTTATATTTAAAGATAGCAAGTAATAATAAAAAAATTCTTAAGATCATAATATTACATCTTGCATGGAATTATCTGCTTTCATCACCCTCTAAGCTAGATGATTTGTTTCCCAAGAATGTGTCTATGCAGCTGTTTCATCACTTAAAATGCCTAGCACCTTTTTCTTAAGCCAGATCAACTTGAAAATTGTTTTAGCAAGTGCCTTTACTTGTGTTTTAAAATCAGTTATTCCTGATCTTTTGTAGCTTCAGTTGGTTTGCTTACAATTTTCAAATTACATTACATTACAATGAGGAGACTTACTGAACTAACAGTAAACTGTAAACAGTAACTTTCCTAGATATTTGTTTAGAAAATCTATAATTACATTATAGAAAGGTGTTTCATTATCCAAATTACTACAACTTAGGTGCTTTTTGGGGGCAATGGGGAGTTGCTAGGGGTTTGTTTGGGTTTTTGTGGGTTTTTTGCTTGGTTGGGGTTTTTTTTATGTTATTGTTTTTTTGGGTTTGGGATTTTTTAGGTGATTTTTGAAAAGTATGTAATTTTAAAGTCCACTTGTTTGCTCCTGTATATCACTGTCAGATTTATTTTTTACTAGAAGAGATACCATGTTAGTTACTACTGCTAGTAATTCTTTTCTAAAACCCTCTAGGATAGATGTAATATTTGTGTTCTGTGAGTTGTCTGCCAATTCTTTTGGCTTGACTTTCTTAATTTGATAGCAGTGTTTGGACTGTCCTGATTCTTTCTCTAATGTGCACTGAGAGCCCAAATAGTCTGCTGTCCTGGGATGCATCAAAAATAACAAAGGCAGCAGGTCAAGGGAAAAGATTCTGCCCCTCTACATGGCCCCCGTGGCACTTCATGTGGAATACTGCATCCAGCTCTGGGCCACTCAGGACAGGAAAGACATGGATCTGCTGGAATGAGTCCAGAGGAGAGTCACAAAAATGATGACAGGGCTGGAGCACCGCTCCTGTGAGGAAAGGCTGAGAGTGTTGGGGTGCTTCAGCCTGGAGAAGGCTCAGGAGACCTAAAATCAACCTTCCAGTGCCTAAAGGGAGTTTGTCAAAAACATGGGGGACAAACTTTTTAGTAGTGCCTGTAGTGACAGGACAAGGGTTAATGGTTCTAAACTAAAGGAGGACAGATTCTGACTGCGTAAGGAAGGCATTTTTTTTATGATGAGAGTGTTGGCACACTGGAACAAGTTGTCTACAATGGTAGAAATGCCCCATGCCTGGAAATATTCAAGGTCAGGTTGGATGGGGCTCTGAGCAAGTTGAGTTGAAGATGTCCCTGTTCATTGCAGGGGGCTTGGACTAGATAGCCTTTAAAGGTCCTGTCCAACCCAAACTAATCCATGATTCTATAATTCTGTGGTTACAATTCTGTTTTAAGTATCTAGGTCCATGTTTAGCTTTATCAGTATGGGGTTTTTTGCTCTTTGATTTTTATCTCCAAAACTACTTGAACGTGTATATACATCCTCTGCTCTATAGCTACAATTTCTTTTAGGACAGTGTTCAGGTATTTGCCCTAATGCAGGGTTAAGAGCCACTATATTGCTTATGCTACTGACACTCACTAGCTGAGGTAACAAAATATGCTGTATAATCTGTACTGTTTGAGTTGAAGATTCAGAAGCTTGAGGTTTTATTAATTAAAAAGTTATGTTTAGATACGAACATTAAAATAATTGTTCATATAAATATACAGCAAATTTTCTTCTTACAGGAATATGAGAAAGAAGGCTTCGCTATGAAACCAGTTTTAGGATAGGAAATTCAGTGTCTCTGTAGTTTGTCTCCTTATGGTTACAGAGTAATTGATTCCAGGAATTCAAAAGCCACAAGTCTGTCTGCATTTCTTGTCACTTATGAGGGAAAATATTTTTGGTGCGTTCTACTGTGCTTTGTTTTTTAAACAAAAGCTCTTACTGTGCGTGTTTCTAGTACTGCAGAGAAGGCACATGATTTCTGAGGTGTTTGAAGACTTTACCTTTAGGTGTCTGAAACAGCCCTAACCGTTGATAGTGCAAGTTAGAGTTTTCCTCCATTCCTTGAGTCAGGAGATCCAGGAGGAAAGCAATTTAAAATGGCAGCTAAATGGAGCTTTTTAGCCAAAGTATAATGCTGAACAAGTTTGATTACTTATAACCTTTTTGCCTTCCAATGTTTTATTTTATTGTGTTTTCTTTCTTGTAATTGCAGTTATTACACAGCTGAGACAAAAGCTTGAAAAATTACAGGGCAGCAAACTTCCAGAAAGTTTTAGAGTTCCATATGATCCTGGGCTAAGAGCAGGAGCACTAGTGGTAAGTATATCCTGAATTTCTACAAATTTTTTTAAAAAAATTTTTTGCAAGTGTCATTTGTTAAAAAGTTTTGCTAATATGTCAAAAGGTCTTATTTCTGTGTGGATACAATGACATTGTGTGGAGTCCATAGGTTTTTGTTCCCAGAGCTGTTATTATTTTTCTAAATGTAATAATATGTCAGCATGTGCTAAAAAAAGTGCAACAACCCATGAAATTCTAATCATTAAATCGCAATTATACTTTTTCCATTAGTTGGATACAAGATTTAACCAGGTAGCTGACTTTTTAAAAAAGATGAAATAACTTTATAAAACTTATATCTGATTGAGGGGCTTTAGGATATGCAGTTTCCATTCTTCTAGTTCTTCTTTCTCTGTCTTACCCTGATTCTTATCTGCCACTAAGGTTTGGGTCCAGACTTTCATCATATGGACAAAGATGTCTACCTCAGCTAATTCTGATTTTTCAGTAGCTCTATATTGGTTTTGTTAGAAAATACATTATGATTTTGTTAGAAGTGCATTAAGAAACACTTGGGGTTTTCTGTATTGCTGCCTTCAGTTTTGTGGCGAGATTGCAATTGTCTATGTTGACTCAGAGTTAAAAAACATTCATAGATCAGCAGATGTGTAGTGAGAGGAAATTGGATCATGCATCTAAAATGCAATGTGGTCTGGGTAAAGAAGCACAGTCAAGATTGTTGGACTCACTTGATGTGCAACCAGGACCCTACAAGGAAAGAACCCCTTAATATTTTCCTGGCTATGGACAGACAAACATCCCCATTTAAGGATTTGCCAAATGTTCAGGCATTGTCTAGATGTGGCCATGTTTCTGTTAAATAAACCTGTGCCTTGGGAGACAGGCTATAAGCTAGTCTGTCTTCAAGCTAAATTAATCACCTCCCAGGTGAGCATGGCTGAAGCATTGTCAGCACAGAAGCCAATTCAGACATTTCTTATTCAGAAATAATTTATGACTTCTTAAATACTGTTTCTTTGTTTGTATTTTGTATATTCTCTTTAGTTTGGGGGTTTTTTTTTTTTTTTTTTTTGTACAGAAAACATCAACAGCTCAACAGAAAATAGGTTTTAAAATAAAAGATTTTTCTGGATTTTCTAGTTGTCCTTAGGAAATATTCAGTCCTACCAGGACCTTCCTAGATGAACATAACAATAGATTTATAAAGGAAGGTAACTATGTCCAAAAACTGATGGGTTAGCTTTTTCCAAACTGCATGAATAAAAATGTTTGGTAAAACAAACTAAGCTTTCATTTCATGTTCAACATTCTAACGAGTACTATTTGTTCATAATCTTCAAAACCTAAAATTTTACGAGTCTAAACCAAATATTAGAAGCAAAATAATGGTGTCTAAAAAGTTCAAAGATTTTAAAACTTCTTTCTTTTTGAAAGTAAGGGTGGAAAAACCATTTGTTTTAAACTACAGGCTCAGAATTTCAGTAGATGAAACATTAATATACTAAATTACTCCTATATCATGAATTTTATCTGCTCTCAGACACTGATGTGAAGTTGCTTTTTAAAAAAAAAAAAATTAGATGGCTTTACTGTACATAGTAATGTTCAACAATGAATCAGGAATTCCAGAAGAGAAAGAAAGACATACTACAGTTTTTATTTCTCCAATAATAATTGAAGAAAACATTTGAAATAATACAGTTTCAGTACTGAATTTATCAGTATTGAAAATGTAATAAAACTAAATAGGGAATATATTTTCTTATGAATGATTTCATTAAATGAGTTTCAAAAAATGCCATTTCCCCTGTGAATTTTAACAATTACTAAGGGAATTGAATTGAGCAATCTGGAATATAGTTGCTAGAAGTCAGAAGGGGGGATGATATGGTAAATTGCATTGGACAATGATTATGTTCTAGTTTTGAAAGCACCTGTCAAAGTGCTATTGTGAAGGTTTGTATTTTCCAGTTTTGTCAGAATCTCTATTCCTGTTTTAAATCTGTCTGAAGCAGATTTGCAAGCTAAATCCAGTTTTGTGGAGTCACTTTTTCCTGTGTCATGGACAGTGGATAAAAGTTGTGCAGGTTCAGGGAGGCTTTGTGTGGCAGCTGAACTCTGTCCTTTACATGTGCTTTCAGTGCGTTGCTTGTGGTATAGCTGAATGGAAGTTGGTAAACTATTCTGTAGCTGCTGTTAAAAAGGTTTCTTGGGTTGTGTTGGCATACAATGGCTAGCAAGCAATAAATGTGTCTTTCACAGATAGAAAAATGTAAAGTCATGGCATCTAAGAAGAAGCCCCTCTGGCTTGAATTTAAATGTGCAGATCCAACAGCTCTGTCAAATGAAACCATAGGCATCATCTTCAAACATGGAGATGACCTCCGTCAGGACATGCTAATTTTACAGGTATGATAGCTAAAGCTTATAAAGAGTAACATTAATATTTTAAAATATTTTAAAATAATTTTACTTTTCCAAAGTGTATATATCTTGTCTTCACTGTTCATATGGAATGTGAGGTTGTCTTTTGTATTTAAAACTCTGTATGGCAGGGCTGAAACACTGGATCATCTTTGTCATACTACATTTTTTTTATGTTACTGTGTTATGGATTAATCCTGGTGGGATGGGAAAAGAGGAAAGGAAGAGAAAGAGCAAGAAAACTTGTGAGTTGTGGTAGTTTAATAAGCAAAGGAGAAGTGGAAGAAAACAAAACAAGTGGTGTTAAGGCAGTCACTCACCACATCCCATGGGTGGACCAGTTCCCAGCCAGTCCCTGCACAGAAGATGGTTAACCTACATAACCCCTTCCTCCCTGTTTTATTGCTGAGCATGGAGTATTTCTTGTGTTGGTTCAGGTCATCTGCCTGGTTGTGTCCCCTCCCAACCTCTTGTGCCCCCCAATCTATCACAGTGGGGCAGGGTGAGAAACAGGCAGCCTTGACACTGAGCAGACACTTTGGCTGAGACACTGGGACATCCCTGTGCTCCCAGCACTGCTTTGGTCACCCCCCACACCACAGCACAGTACAAGCTGCTCTGAGTGAAAGGAGCTGCATCCCAACCAGACACAGTGCATACATACATACCTTGGCTTTTCCTGACACATGCCATACATATTTCACATTTTGGTGTTCTAGAGACAGAATCTTACTTAGTGCAAGATGGCCTGTTTCTCTGATGAAGAGTTTTTATCATTTATTTATGCAATGGGTGAAGTTAACAAATGAAAAATCAGTAGCTAGCATTACTCTAGTTTCAGACAATTGGTTTGTTAGGGCTTTTAGAGGTATTAATGGGGAAAATTGGGCATGCTTGCTAACGCATTCAATCTCACCTTACATAGAAATCATAGAATATATTTGTTAATACCTTATAGAAGAGTAGAGATTTCCTGGTCACAGAGCAGATAAAGAAACATAAGCCCTGGTTTTATAACTGATTATCTTGAATGGCTGCACACTTTCTGTATTTATCTCTTAATCAAAGTAAGTTTAGCTCCATCTTAGTAGTCTGGGTAACATTATTTCTGTGAGTAATCTGTAATATTCAAATAATTTGAAATAACTTAGCATATACATTTGTTTTTACTAGATCCTTCGAATTATGGAATCCATTTGGGAAGCAGAATCCTTGGATCTCTGTTTGTTGCCATATGGTTGCATTTCTACAGGGAACAAAATAGGTATATGATCACACTTATTGTGCTTAGAAATTCAAAGTGCCATATTTACAGAGGATGTGTATGGGATAACTATTCTAATGCGTACTGTAGTCCTGACGTAGACAGCACTTTATTACACTTTCTGTGAGCAGCCTTCAGTTGCATCTTGGCAGTAGTTTCTGCCCTTCCTGGAGCTGCAGCACCAGCTTTACTGGCTGTGATTTCAGTGCAATGGCTTGGCTAGTGCTGCAAGTTTCGCTTTAATTACTATATTTAGTACAAAACAACTGTGAAAGTGAGTAACTTATTCAAGATGTATTTTAATATGTTGATAGGAATAAAATAAAGAGCAAAACATTTATACGTTTTTCATGACTTAAAGCTTCATACCCTATACCACATAGAACCAACAACATTACTTAACAGGGTACTCGGGCAATATTTCTCAAAGGCATTGGTTCCTGCAGCAGAGATGATCAAATTTTCAGAACTTGTGATAAGAGAAATCAAGTAAGGAATCCAAATAAAATTAAGACTCTTTATAACTCCTTAATATACTTTTGTAATGTACTTCCTCTCTAAAGTCCATTGCCACATTAAATTTTTTAACATCCTTTGGTTTTCAGGATATCTCAGCAATGCAGGAAACCCAGACTCACTGATAAAATACCTGGTAGCATGACATAAGAGTTTCTTTTCTCCTAATATAAATTTTAAAATTTGAATTATATTTATTGATAGAATTTTAATAATAAAAGAAATGGAAAATTGTACATCAAAATGCTAACTAACTATAAATGTAGGGAAAGTCGGGGGGAGTTCTCTCCTTTAGAGGTGTTAAACCTAATTTTTAGAGAGCTTTTTAGGATCTGATTTAATTTTGTTTAAAATTATCTCAAGACAATGCAATATATTGAAAAAATGAAGGAAGAAGAAGGAATTCTGCCAGTGATTCTAGCATTCTCATATCTCATACTTGAGTTACAGATTTCTATTATTCTTTCATGAATTGTTAATTGATTCCCCATTCATTCTGTCTCAAGGAAAATATTTGATTTTCCTCTAGGCATGGGAGAAATGTAAGAATTTAGCATCCTTTTAGCACCACAGTAGGGGCGTGGTTAATCATATTAACAGTCCTGCTTGTTTTGCTGAGAATACCTGCAGCCTAAATTAGTAATGCCCAATGTGGCACACTTTGATGTAGAGCTTAAGCTTGTTTGGAACAGAACCAAAGAGTAGTGGCATACAAATGTTCTTCTACAATATTCACATGGGGTCTTCTTCCAGGCTGCTTCTTCCCTCCCTCTTAATACTTCCATGGAACTTGGGCAGTTTCTGTGTAAAGGACAGTACCCCACTCTACACTGAGCGTGGGGAAACAGGTGTCTTACATCTGGGGCTGGCATCTCCTCCTGCACAGAGCATTCTCATTCTGTTAAATATTGTTATTCTGTGCAGTTTGTAATTTTGGAAGCATTTGTCCTCTCCACTACTGCTTCCAAGCAGAACTCTGTAGGAGAAACTTTCTCTTCTCTGTATCAGTGGTAAAAGGTCATACCCTGCTCTCTTTCCCTGTGACATGTCCACATGTTCCTCATATGTGAGGCAATTATCACTACTTAATGTGCAGCATCACTGCTGAAATTAAGACGTTCAAGCTGGCTCTTAGAAGCACCTGCCTTTGTACACAGAGCCCCAGAAGCACATCGCTTAGTGCATTTCCTGCTGCACTCCCTCCCAGCCGAATGCAGCCCAGCCGAGAACTGCTGTCCTCGCCGCGCCGCCTGAGCCAACTCCGCTCCCCCGCCATCAAGGGGCTGTTGGCCGGTAGAGGGAGATTTGTGAGCACAGGCGGGGAAAGCTTTTTCAACAGCTGGAGTGGGCGCAGGAGTTCGCACCCGGGAGAAAAACAGCAGCCTGACAAGCACAGACCAAAATGCAAAGCTTTTTAATTCGGTGGTCTTGGTGGTGGGTTTTGGAGGTCATACTTCCACAATAATTTTATGGCAAACATATCCGGGCCACTGTAAAGACAAAAGAAATTACTTCCAGAGGATATTCAGCCATGAATTCAGTCATGCAGAGAGGGCAGGAAGAGATTGCTGTGTCGTTACTCTGTTACAGAAAAATTTGCACATAATTCAGGAATTGCAAAAGGGTAGGATTAGGAATAGAAAGAAATTGATCTGTTTTAAACGGTTAAACTGAAACCAACTCAGAAACTTCTTGAAATGTTTTGGAGAGAAAGGGGTAATTTTCTTTGCTTGCTTATCTCTGAACTGGAGCTGAAGCTAGAAGACACTGTTGAACTTGAACCAGAGAAAGAAAATAAAATTTTTCCAATTACCAAATAAATTCAATTAAAATCTGACTTTCCCCCATACAGGCGTGCCCAGTCTGGACTGCATTTGCTAGTCTTTGCTGCAGTGCAGGGTTGTGTTGCAGCCTCTGTTTTTGCAATTCCCTCTAGCTTCCCCTCCGTTACGTACCATGCTGTCACAAACAGGACAAGGCCCTGTTTCTGCAACATATTGCTGTGGTGTGCCAGTGTGCCTTGGCAAGGGTCTGTTCAGTTTAGGGACAGACCCCATGGCCCTGGCAACCAGAGCTTTCCACCAGCAATCTCACCCCTGTACCTTGCTGTGCACTGGTATTTCTGAGCTTTCTGTGTATGTGCACACTTAAGCTTCGATTGGCTTTACTGCAGGAGGGCCAGCTCTGTGTCTGCCACAGCCCTGGCAACACTTGCATTCCTAGACTACAGCAAAATGGAAGCTTTTCTTCAGCTCCTTCTATTTGTGAAGTTGGAGAGAAGCGGAGGAAAATGTAAATTGAGATCAGGACAGGAATATTTCCTCCCCTTGGGAAAAGCTTCATCCAGCAGGTCCCCACTAATCATGTGATACATATATTTTAGAAGAGGAGGACTTCTGATGCCAGGCTCTTTATGAACTCTATCTGGTTTCAGCTGGGAATGAACAGGAACCATTTCTTCTTGTCAAATAAATTTCTGCTTACAACCTGTGAAGATCTGCAGTTGATTTTTAAACACAGTTAAAATTTTAATTTTGATTATTTTTAATATGCTTTGATAAATATTTAATAACTTCTTCTAACATTTACCTTATTTTTTTAGGAATGATTGAAATTGTGAAAGATGCTACAACAATTGCCAAAATTCAGCAGAGTACAGTTGGGAATACTGGTGCATTTAAGGATGAAATACTAAACCAGTGGCTCAAGGAAAGATGTATGATTGAAGAGAAGGTGAGTTCTTTGAATTTTTAGGTAGGATTTTTAATTGCACCCTACTGATTTCAGGAGCATAGGTTTGTGTTTGTTATTCGTGGGAGTTTGAAAAATCCATTCATTTTCCCTGCACTCAGCTGCCGGTGTCTGTGAATGAGTCTTTAGCATCCAGCTGGCAGCCAAACTCCTGAGAGACAAGATGCTTCTGAAATCACTCCTTTATCAGTGGAAGTTAGAAGTGATACACGAGGAGCAGGTTGAGAGAATATCAAAAAACACTGAAAGGCAATGTGGTTTTAGAGGAGTTAGGTGCAGGGTGGGTGCTCACACTCCTCTGCTTGTGTACATCCACTGACCTACTACAGCTTTCTGCCACATTTTTTTCCTCAGCATGTGGGAGGTGCTTGCCCTATGCTGCTTTTCTGTGCTGAGGGATAGAGCCAGCACAGGGAGTACAGTTCAGGACTGTGATCTTGATCTCTGCTGTGCAGTGTTGTATTTTACAAGACAGTTTGCCTAACTGTTGATAGATACATTTCAACAGAAAGGTACATAACTTTGAGAATGATTGTATTTAGTGCCTAGCATTGAAGCATTTAACATCTCTAAAATTTATTCTTAGTTTCAGGCAGCTGTGGAAAGATTTGTTTATTCTTGTGCTGGATACTGTGTGGCAACCTTTGTACTTGGAATAGGAGACAGGCACAATGACAACATCATGATTACAGAAGCAGGTGGGTTATTTTTTAAGAATTTCAGGGATGTGTGGACTGTCTCTACTTCACTAGATTTATGTTTAATTTTAATACATAATGCATTTAACAATGAATGAAGAGACACAAACCAGTTCTGTCAGTGGTGTTTACAAGGTCAAGTCCTCCTGTAACATTGAAATGTATTTTCATCCCTGTTGGCCCTCATAGAGGCTGGAGATATGTATCATTGATAATGCCATTATTTTCCAAGGAGCAGTTTGATACAAACCAAGTCATTAGAAATGTAAACCAAATTTTTTTTTGCATCTAAGGTCTGAACACCAAAAAAACTTTATAAAGCAGGCAGCTGTTCAGCTATCTGATGTGTGGATATGGTTCTGACAGTGTTCAGTGGAACTGAATTCTGTCAGAATTCTGATATTGCTTGACTGTTTTCACTTCTGAGGAATGGAATTGCTTTTTGTACTGTTGTAAAAAATTTTAGGAAGTAAGTGTACGTGGAGTGTATTTGTTTTCCTACTAAAATCTGTGGGATGGTTATATCGTCCTGAAGAAACTCACAGGTTTTTTGTACTGTAAACTTTGGGAGTTACTTCCATAGCTGTACATTGTTTCATCCTTAATTTTACTTGCCTATGGAAAGAACCCCAAAGCAATCAGTACATATGAAGGGGTTTTATCTAGTCTAAGGAATTCACTTTTAGTTTCATGATCCTCTCACTTCATAATTAGTCTCTGATAAGAGATGGAAAATAGTTAGAAGGCTGGATATTTAATATTGATTGTATTAAAGTTTTATCAGTTGAAAGTTAGAAAGGAGAAGTACCCTGAAGGCAGAAATTAGCTAATTGAAGACTACAGTAAAAAAGTTCAGCAGAAGCCCTTGAGGAAAAACCAACAAAGAAATGCTTTAATTTCAACATTATAGGTAATATAATATGGTGTTAGTTCCCACTGGCAGAACATGAGGCACAGGTCAGTAGACAGGGAAACGGAGAGAGAAATGTTATTCTGTTTTGGTCATGAGCAGGCTTGCCTCAGTCTTTAATAGGATCTGTCTTGAGCCTCAGGAGCCAGAAGGATGTCAGTCTGAGAGGTCTGCAGAGAGTCAGATTTGGTAGGCTGGGGGAACTTGAAAGCTGGCTTAAAATCTGGAACCTCTAAGGATGTTCCACCTACAGATCACTGTTAAGTATCATCTTATATAGTTCGATATTTTTTCTTTTTTTATAAATATGCCACTTCTATGAATCTGTGTTTTTAAGTAACCAAACTCTTGTGTCTGTATCCTGGCTGCCAGTGAAAGTAATAAAGTAATGTAGAGAGAAGCAGCAGACTCCAGTCCTGTAGGTGTAGTGACCCTTAAAAGGAGAGATTTTCATCATTTTTGTGGGAACTGATGCTCTGCTACTCTCTCAAAGCTATCCAAAGGGTGACAGTGCAGACTTTGAACACACAGAGTGGTTTAGAAATCGCTAATGAAGGTCTGTGAGGAGAAAGCATGTTCCAGTCAGTGACATTTGCCAAGGAGATGGGTAGTGCCAGAATCCCATGGGTATTTGAAACATAACCCTCAAGCCTTTTCTGTGTAGTGATGCTCTGATTGTTACGGGTATGAGGCACATGCTTTCCTTGCTTGATTTTGGAAAATCTGTGAGTGTATGCTGAGATAATACAGCAATTCTGCCAGACTTTTAACAACTGCCAAAGATAAATAAGAAGTAATTTTGCTAAGGGGACAGAATTATGTGTTCCCTAAAAAAAGAAAGAAAATAGTCTTTTCTGCTGAACTTAAGAGTGATCATATATACAAAAAAAAAAAGGGGTTGGAAATACTGTGGATACACATAAGTGTTCTTAGCAGTTTATTGTACTTGTCTAAATGTGACTTCTTCTCTTTATAAAGGTAACCTTTTCCATATTGATTTTGGCCATATTCTTGGGAATTATAAAAGCTTCCTTGGAATTAATAAGGAGAGAGTTCCTTTTGTGTTGACCCCGGATTTTCTGTATGTCATGGGAACTTCCGGAAAGAAGACAAGTCTTCATTTCCATAAATTTCAGGTAAAAGAGTGGGTATCTAGCTGCAAATCAATTAAGCAATGTTTTTTTTACCCCCTGAAATGAACATTAGTGCCTTGGTTTTCAAAGATCTAGGCTCCTGGGTATTATCTTAATAAAATGTACTGAATCATAATACAATTCTGGGATATTTTAGACCCAACTAAGAGAAAAAATTATCTGTACAATTATGGGAACTAGAATTCAAACATTCACAAAAGCACATTGAAAAGCTCATTAACAGCTGACCAGATAAGCAGTTCTTTCTTTGTTTCTTGTCTTGTTTGAAAATACTTTGCAAAGGGCTTCAGTGTTTGTGCAATTAGAAGAAACTCATGGCTCTAAGCAGAGCCTCTGTGGAGTACGAGCTGGTGTGAGGCATCCATCAGCTGGCTTTGCCAGTGTTATTCCCTCCTGATTCTGCCCTCGCGTTTTGGGGCTTGGACTGCTGCATCTGAGTAAAAATCTGTAGTGACCCAAAGCTATCTCGGATGCTGGTTTATGAAGTGGATGAAGATGGATAGATTTAACTCTGATAGAAATGAATAGTGTTAAAAATCTGTTCTGTTGCTTCTATTTGAAACTGATTGCTTTCATACCAGTTGTGATTATTTAAGCTGGTGTAGGACCTGGTCAAAGAAGGAGTTCAGTATGAAGTTCCTATGTTTAATAAAATGGTTGAGAATGTGGTTGGTCAGAAGTACATGTATGTCTGAGGTGCTATTATTCCTATGGTCATCTTTAGAGACTTTGAGTAAAATGTCTGATTTAGAAAGCAGCTTCCTTATAATATCAAAAGAGAAATTCTACTGTAGCGTGAGTCAAAGCCAAAGCCTAACTTTCATGTTCTGGATTCCTTGTGGGTGAGCCAGTCCCAGTATTGAGTCTGGTTTTCTTGCCAGAGTACCTAATTAAAGGTTCTTCCTAGTGGATGGTGACTATGTCCCTTTGAATGTATACACAGTTGTGTAGCATATCTGTGTCCTACACACACACCCACACACATCTCCCTTGTGATTGATTGTCTGTGATGGGCAAAGGGAATTATCCTAAGATGATAACACCAGGTTGGTCCCCAACACAGTTACTTCAGCATTTTGTCTCCATTTGTGGCTGCATCTCAGTGCTTTTAGTCACTCATCCAAAAATTGAGTGTTCCCCATCTTTGGGCTGAACACATCCTGCAGACCTCCCTGCCAGGGATGGGGATCCACTTGGATCCTCTTGCAAAAATACCTTCTTATGGTATTCTTGTGTTAGGACAAATCACATTATCCACCAGAGACAATCAAAAGGCAGAAAGCATGTGTGGAGAGGACTCATACAAAGAAGAATGAATGATCTTTGGTTGAAGTCGCTGCCCAAACTTCTGAAAATAATTAAAGAACCATGTGCTATCTTTGAATCTTCATTTTTACCAGGACTGCATTTATCACAGTGAAGGTGTTTTGAAGGGGACTTGTAGATCAAATGATGTTAGGGTGAGATTTGCCATGGGAAGGGAATGCTGAGCCTATGTTCTCAGGGAAGACTGTGAGTTGTGCTGTGTACAGCAGTGCTGCTGTTGCTGCAGCTGTAAGTCATGTGCAGGTGTGCCACTAAAACACCAGTCTGGGGTATGTAATTTCAAAAAAGACCTCTGTTCTGGAAGCAAAAAATAGTTAAAAGTTTGAAAGTGTGCTAATGGAGAATTGAAAGATGGCTGCAGTGAGGTAAAGTTGTTTTCATATATATGGATCATCCAGCTCATTAGAGGTTCTCTGACCTTTACTTCAGCAGCCCAAATACCAAGAACAATTGGAAGTAACTTTGGTCATAGCATCTCTTCAGTACATCATGCCTCCAGTATAGTCCTGGGTTTGACTAAATAGACATTTTGTTACTCTGGTACTAATTTCTAAGTACTGCTACCATCCCACTAATACAGACAGTTTAGGAATGCCGTGATAGCACCAATGTCATTTTCACTACTGTCCTTAGCTAGATGAAAGGTGATTAATGTGCTTTTAGTGTTGTAATCTGTGATGGTGATATGAGACCTGGGCATTTTAAGTGACACGATTTAGGAACAGACAACAATAAATGACCAAAAAATGTAAGTTCATGCTGCAATATCTACTGTTTATATACCACTGTTGCAGTAGTACATTAAAAGTCTTTTCTGTCTCAAAGACCAATAAAAAGAAAGTTAAAATACTTCTAATACAATAGAATAGTAACACAGAGAAAGATTTGCATCACATATTTTGCTATGAAAAATTTATATTTTAATTACATGGCCAGAGTTTACAAAAAACACCAAAATCGTAATTTCACTTTTCAGTTGACTTGTTTCATCATATTTCCCAATATTGAGGGATTCATTCAGTCAGTCTGCCTGCTGACTCATTCATGTATTAATGGAAAAGTCTCAGCATTTATCCTTCATTAATTTTTAAGAGCATCTCTCATTATTTTGTACTTGACTATGTTAAAACATTTTGTACTTCAGAAGACTCCTTTGTTTTTTACAGTCTTTGGTGGTTTTAATAACTTAATAACCTACTTCTATAAAAAATTTATTTCTTTGTTATCCAGTGGACATAGTCCATGCAGATGTGTTAGCCAGAGCTCATATTGCAGATGATGGAGAAGGTTAAAATGACAAATAACTTTCACCAAAGTTCACTGCAGAAGAGTACAGTTTATTATCAGTGAACTTCTGAGGCTGTCAATGGCCTGGAAACTTTTCCGCACTAGCAATGAAGTTCCTTTCTATTAGTTCTTAATCTAATTTTGTTTCCCTTTTTATTTGCATTTGTTATGATGGTTTAATGAAAATTAGAGGCCAGAGGTTATTAATAACATCACAGAAATGCATTGAAGGAAGCAATATTTGATGGGCCTTTTCCTCATCACAAACATGTATCTAAGCATAACTTAACCTGAGAAGTATTTTTCTGTCTCATCTATGAATTTTTCAGCTGCTCTAACAGTGCCCAGATTTCCCTTGCTGTAAGTGTCATATATGGTGGCATTTCCTTTCCAGCCTTTGGCTAAAACATGTTCATTTTCTTACTTTATGCACACACAGGTTTCTTTGAGTAAAACCTTTGAGAAAGCCTCATTTGAGATCTAAGATCTTCATAGTCATTTTTGAGCTTTGTTCACCTACTTGTTGATTTGCCTAAAACTGTCAGTTTGTCTTTGATAGTTTGTGCATTAAATTATGAACTCATTTTTATTCCTTAGATTCAATTTATTTAATTCTTTATTTTTTCATTACTCTGCTGACTTGATAATACAGATATCTATATTTTCAGTGCTAATCAAATTCTTCTATACCATTTCTTTACAAAATCTCATGTATTTGATTGTCAAACAAAGGTGACAGAAAGTAGATGTGTACACATTTCATCACTGAGAATTACTTATTTGCAGTGTACTGTACAGGGAAGGGATGGCCTATGTAGCAGAACCTGGACACTTTTTATTATAAAAATGCCTGGATTTTAGGATAATAATAATTAGGACAGTTTCAGGCTTTCAAAAAAATTTTTTTTTCCTAGTGGGCAATGGGATTTTGGTTTCTCCTCAGCTCCTCTCATGTAAAGCCTATGGCTTTACATGAGTTACCAGTTTTCTTCTTAATCCCATGGCAAACATGTACATATCCTTGACACATACCTATCGTCTGGGTTATTTTTGGGTCTCGGCTGCTCTCTCAGAAGTGTAAAAATTCCTCTTCTTGGAAGATACTAATGCAAAACCACATTCAGTTCCTGTCTGAATAAATAACTGTAACAGGCAGATGCAGATTTTTAAAATCTTTTGAATTCCTGGAAGGACTGCCTTTGAGATGCAGTGATATCAGGTTTTTCTTGACTGCATAATTGTTTTTCTGTCTCATACACCCAAAGCAGTGAGATACATCATCCATACAGAAATGTAAAACCTTCTTTGATATAACTATAAAGACCTTTCATCTCTTTCAAGGGTAACAAAACACAGACTAACTCTTGTGACAAGATTTCTCTGTTTGAAGTTGATAATACATAAGTAAAATTTCTTTTTTTTTTCTCCTGCTATAACGGAGAGAAACTATACCCTGTGATAAGGTGATGGTGCATTTCTATTGTAAATTGTGCTTTGAACATTGCATTTCATCTTTTGCTGTGGTAGAACCAAACTAACATTGGAGTTCATAAGTTCATAATTCAGGAGAGAATTTATTTGTGAACAGAGTGAAAGATTTAAGTTCCCAGGCAATACTAAAAACAGAAATTGTACACACAGATCTTCAATATATCATCTTCCTTCTTTAGTATTTTCCTAACCTGTCTAGCTGGGTGTCCTGGTGTTGCTGATGTAAACAGTGATAGATGTTAAGATTATTTGTGTGCTTCTTCCTGTTTCAGAGGAACAAAAAATCCATGTATCTTGTAAAAAATGCCCTGTCTTCTACAGGACTGATGGGATTTGTTAGAAGTTTGCATTAAAATATTTGGATTTCCCAAGTATTATTCAAAAGCTTAATATACAGTTGTTGAAAGGTTAAATTGAATATTTAATTTGGTAAAAATTAGCATTGCTTCAGCTGTGGTTGAATAATAACAACCTTTTTGGAAATATTTTCATACTTTTACCTTACTGCATTGCAGACCTAATTTCTAGTTGATTGATGTATTTGTTGCATTGTTCGTATTTCTGCTAGTGAATTAGTTATAAATTTAATATAAGAAATAATAATTTAAGTTTATATATTAGTCACTTAGCAGGAAATATTATTTTTAAAGCAATGCATTTTTTTCCAAGCTGCAGAAATGTCATTCTTCTAAAAGTTCTGTTGTTAAGCAGAGATTATTTATACACGAAAATGAAAAGGCTATAAAAACACCTATGGAATCCAGAATGACAGTACATAGTGATAGAAATCCTCCAACAAGGCAGAATGCCTGAAGACTAGAGCTGTCAGCTAGCAAAATTCCTTAGAACACCAAGCCTGAAAATCTTCCCTGTTAAATAATCCGTCAGCATTGCAAAGTTAATAGACATCTATAGAAAATGAAGAGCAATCCCCTGGAGGTGCTGCTTTGTTCAGTATCACTTGCCAGCCACAGACTTTAAATGGGAACATCTCAACAGGAAAAGAAGACAGTGAATTATTGCTGTCTCTCTTAACAGCCACAGAAAGAGGTTATAAGGTAGCAAAATTCTTTTGAAATTCTGGTGAGGCTAAGGTTTCATGCTTTAGTAATTAAGGTAATATTAAGAGCTGTTAGTTGTACACCCAAACAGTTCATGATGCCCCGAGCTGTGGTGAACGAAGTTACACTGAGCAGCAGGTGCAGAAATTTGTGTCACATTTTGACTCAGTTGAACGGCTCTGTTGGGTCTCCTGTCTCTGACATACTCCAGTGATTGAATGGCATTGGTTAATGAGAGTCCTGTGAAATTCCTACACCATCCCTCTCAGTTCAGCTCCTCAATTAACAAAAAATTCTTCTGTCTTGCAGGACGTATGTGTGAAGGCTTATTTAGCTCTCCGACACCACACAAACCTGCTGATCATCCTCTTCTCCATGATGCTAATGACTGGAATGCCCCAATTAACCAGCAAAGAAGATATTGAATATATCAGGGATGCACTGACAGTGGGGAAAAGCGAAGAAGATGCCAAAAAGCATTTTCTTGATCAGATAGAGGTTTGCAGAGATAAGGGCTGGACGGTGCAGTTTAACTGGTTTTTGCATCTTGTGCTTGGAATCAAACAAGGAGTAGAAAAGCATTCTGCTTAATATTTTATGTAAATTAACTGTGGGTGTGAATAGGAGGTTAGTGAACCTACATGTTATGTATGAATTCTGAATAAATGAGCAGTCAAAATTGCCTTTACTCTTCTGGCAGCTTAAATGGATCTTGTAAAAAGGCAAGGACTTTACTCTGCCCCTCCAGAAAATCTTCCTGCAGATAAGATTTTTTTTTAATTATTTCTAATGACACTTCTATTTGCTGTGCTGATGTGGCTTGTAATTTTTTTTTTTCTATCAATAATTTCTGATAAATATAAGGAGTGGTTGAGTAAGATGATAACCTACAAACCCCCTGTGACCTTACCATAAGGGTAAGGTCAAGCCTCAAATCCAGAAGAGTTTATATAAAATCTATGTCAAAATCTCTATAGACAATCCTTATCTGTCTCAGGGCGGTTTACACGAGTGTTCTTTATCCACATCCTTCTCTTTTGTCCCCTCCTCAACATTTTGTCCTTTCTGGATTTTTAATGTGTTGTCAGTAGAAATAAGCTTTGGCTTTGCCATTGGAGAAAATTGCCTTATTGTTTACTGTAACTTCCTGACACAGATAACCAATCTTGACTGCCAGAAGAACTTCATGGTTACCTGGAAGTTCCTCAGATTTGAACATGAAATTTTGAAGGTTTAATTTTGAAAGATTTTTTACTGTTCTTTTTAGTGGGGAACATCCATATTGTATTACAGATTATATTCTTAGTGTAAAGTTATTAAAATTCCATCTGTATAGGAAAAGCTTTGTAGAAAAAGCAATGGTACTTCCTTATCCCTCAGAGAAAACTCCTTATATAGGAAGAGTAATTGACATTTTACCAAATATCTGAGAAACCCAAAGTTATTTATTCCTTGGTGATATATTTTCAGGATATACCTGGAAGGAATTAAATGTAATCTTTGTGTATATTTTGCTATTTATTTTTAAATTCCTGAAGAAACAATACTACTGAAAAGCTATTTATGAAAGAAAAAACAAACCCCTTACCTTTAATTTCAATATTTAAACTCAAAAGAGATAAAAATGGGCAGTAGAATTTTAACTCTCTATGGTAGATTGCCTGCAAATCAAGTCTGCCCATGGTAGGAAAGGAAAAAAACATATAGCCTGAATTAGTCTTTGACTTGAATTATTATGGTATACTTCTTGCTAATTGATTTTTACCAAAGAGAGAAGACAGCTTACAATATTGCTTTTTTTGCACTTGTGCCCATGTCGTTTCTTCCTTCATTGTAGTGTTACATGGACTTTACATTACATATAAATGATTAACTGAATTTTAAAATTCTGTTATCATTTGCTTTGATCATTTCACAGAACCGCTATGATTTTTACTACTGTTACTACTGAGTGCATTCTTGAAGGATTTTTAATAAATGTACTGTAATTGGTGTCTCAGTTATGAGATGTGGCCAATCTATTCTTGAAATATAGATGTTTAATTGGTTACTGTGCACAAGTATTTTTGATGTAAATGGTAGACACCAGTTAAGGAAATCTAAGGTTAAAATGTAGACTATTTTGTTATTCTGTTACATTATTGTTCTGTGCAAGATAGGCTTTAGATCATACTAAAATATAAACTTAATGGTGAATATTGTCTGTAAAATTATATTTTTAGATTTGTATTTTATAGATCTGAAATAAATCGATATGTTCTATTCATCTGATTATTATTCATGAGTAAGCAGCTTAGCCCAAAATACATGGAAATAGTTTTTATCCAGTTTCTTACAGACTATCTAATCTCAATAAGAAATCATATTCCAAGTCCCACTCAGAGGAACTGTTTTAGTTCCATATTAATAATTCTATACAATGTCAAATATCTTAAATTTTAATAGTTTATAGCATTAGAATTGAAGTTATTGTAATTGTAAAATGTGAATAGAATATTGCCACTTTCAAAGAGCACTTTTTTCATTCCTGGTTTGTTCTATGAAGAAAAATCTGAAGATTTTAGTAAGTTCCTACTTTTAAAAAATAAGTAGATCTAGTGCTAAATTTAACTCTAGCATGGGGAAATAAATGCTAATCACGACTTCAAGGGAAATGGCACTCTTGAGGCAGCCTCCATTTGCAGGAAAAGGTCTACAAGAGATCTGCACCCAAAGGACAGTAGTTTAGTCCTGCACTAAACTTAGACTGGTGATTTTTATCAACAGTTTACAATGTGCAATATTGAACTGTGTTTGTTGCAGACACCTGACACACCTCAGTGCTGAGCAAGTTCTCAGACTTTTCATTGTTTTCCTTGCCCATGCAGCCTATGGTTGGGCTGCCTGGGCTCTGCTGGGCTGTCTTGTGTCTTCTGGGCCAGCCTGACTCCTGGGAGATCAAAAGTAGTGGCCAAATCTCCTCCTTACCTATGGACCAAGCTGTGGGCACCAGCAGCTCCTTACAAATGGCTGCAGGATCATGCGGCTGATTAGCGGCTGGACTTTCCTGTGGAAACCTCCACCCACCACTGACCTTGTTTTGTGGCAAGCCCTGACACAAGGAGAAACAATGCAGAGATGTGGTTTGAGGCAGTCCAGCCTTGGTGGGGAGAGGAGCTGTTTTTCAGGAGAGGAGGTGGACACGAGGACACATCTGCGTGTCCCAGACAGAGCATGGCTGTCCTGTTCTGCAGGGGCATTCCCAAGGCCTGGAGAGCTCGAGCTTTAGCATAGATGCCACTGCTGGAGCAGGAGGCTGAACCACAATTTCTGGAGTCTCCCAGCACATAGACTCACTGACCCTTCAGAATAACTTGTTTTTATAAACCAGGAAATGTAAGTTAGTCACTAACCACTAACCTTTTTCCAAAGCTCTAACACAGCATGCAGAAAAAGAAAATGACTAAATTTTCTGTGTAGGTCTCAGTTATCATCATTCTCTCTTGTGGGCCTTAAGATTATATTTTGGAAATTATTTTAAGGGCTATTTTGTCTTTGAGATCTGTTGTATTTTCTTAGTAGTCTCATACACTACACCTAACAGTGGAAATTTCAATCTATTCTTAAGAGTCAGTGCCTCAGACTCAGTTGTGACTTGACATCTGCTTTGGCCCCAGCAAGGTCATTGAGATTTTGGATAGCAGTTAGTGTGTCCCCAAGGCTCCATCCTAATTATGTTCCAGGACAGGAAGAGAAGTTGAAATGGAGCTCGGGTGTACAATGTGATTATATTTAGATCTTCATTGAATACACTGGTTGCACTTGGTAGAAATGTTTAATCTATCATTAGCAGAGTATTGAGACTTAACATGGTTATCAGTTTTTTTTCTAAAATTGATCAATGACTTTAGAAAAATTTAAATGGAAATTATGATTCTTGTATTTTTGTTACAAACCTTTTTCCTGACTACCAGCAGCATTCTACAAACCCACATGACTGCCAAGGATTATATAGATTTCAGACTTTGTGCTAATGACTTTATAATGTAGTTTAAGGTAGTCTTGAAAATAAAAAGTTATTAAAATTAAAATCTCTGATACCATCTGCAGGGTCTGGTGGGCTCTTTGAGCATCCCAGCAACACTGAAGTTTCTGAAAAACACTCATGCTTTCATGAATCTTCTCATTGCAACTTACATAATATATGTCAAAAACAACACTCCAGAAATAATGAATTCCCTAGAGAGAAGTCAACAGAGAGAGATTCCTGCTGTGCTCACCCCACTTGGCACTTGGAAGCCAGAACTGACCAGAAAGGTACTAATATATTTGAAATCTTGCGACACACTGACAGAAAGTAAGATTTAGGCTGGAGAAAACAGAAAGATGAACTCTTTGTCTGCAGTTACACAGTTAATAACAAGGACTGACCAAAGATACAAATGCAATAGTTATACCCATGAGAGGTGTGCACATTGGTATGCCTTTAGAGAAAAGGGGCATTGGTGACCTGTTCCAGTCTGCTGATACAAGGAGACAGGCACAAGGCCATGGCTTCTCCTGGCTTTTTGTGCATCACTGGCTCTCACACCCAGCAAGAGAGAGGCTGATGACCTTCCTGTTGATAATAAACAAGTGGACCCTGGACAGGATAAATTCCTTCCTACCCCTGGAATGGGGGTTTGTTGTTTCAGAGGGTGCCCAGCAGCACTTGACATGGTAAGAGGCCTCTGCAGGCTCGGGAAGGCAGGTAGGCAGCTTGTGCCATTTCTCAGGTATTCTCCTGGTGATGCAAAAGAAGAGGCTGTCACTTTGGAAACAGCAGCAGCACTGCCAGGAACACGTGCCAGTTAATTTTAGCTAACAAAAGATTCCTGTGCATGGCAGAAGTGCTGTATCTGTAAGTGAGCACATCCCACACCTGGGTGCAGTCACTCAGTGTTCAGCATTAGGAGTCACCATGTGCCAGTGCTGGTCATGCTCTCAACGCTGTCTTTGGTCAGGTGCCTGTGGTCAGAGGTCACCACTGATCTATTTAATAAGTACATGAAGAAAAAAAAGGAAAATAATACACTGTAGATATCAGCATTTCTTTATAAGATAAACAATGAGTAGATACGCAAGAAAAGTCAAATGAAATGTAATGAAGAATACCCAGAAAAGATCCCTGAAAGGGGAAATTGAAAGAAAATAGAAATGTTAATGACCCATAGTACAAAACAGTTTTAAAACTACAGCTCGCAGTTTGTACCAGATGCTCCTTTGCCTTTGAATATATCTTTATCAAAACTAATTATCCTGCAAAAGGCTGAGAGGGGTATGACTGTTTAATAACCTAAGAAATATGCTGCCACAATGTAGTTCATGATAAAAAGTTCATTAGCAATTCAAGATATAGCCAGAACTGAATTTTGCTCAATGTATTTACTGTTAAACAACCTGAGATCAACAACAACAACAAATTGGTCGAGTGCTTCTTCCCCAAATCAACCAGCATGTGTCTGGGACTGGCAGTAAACTCATCACATAAGGAAGTTATTTCCCATCATGATGGAAATGCATTTTTCTCTGAAATATTTGGAGCTGGTCCCTGTCAGGGACAGGATACTGGCCTGGACAAACTCTGATGCAGGGTGGCAGATCCTCTGCTCAGCTGTCAAATGTCTGCATGAAAAACTCTTGGTGAAATAAACAGGCCTCCTCAGGAAATGCTTTCCCTCCAGCCAAACTTATTCTTCATTTTGATGACGCTCATGACAGCACCTCTGTTTTACAAACCTGTTTCCTTCCTACAGAATATGATGTATTTTCCAAATATTGTAAAACAGTAATTCTGCCTACATGGGGAGAAAAATACCCAGAGATCTCAGTAACTTTAGTCTGAAGCCAAAACACTCCAGGCAGGGACCTTTTGATTCAAGGTAATGGTTCATGCAAAGGCAGGCAATTATAGGGAGATGCAAATTAGCTACACATTAGTAGTTCAGAGGACAGTCTTTGGGATTCTCTCATTGCAACAACACACCGAGGTATGGGTAAAGAGTGACCTCTAACAAGACCAGAGGGATGAAGGTCCTGTGGAGATTGATACCAGCTTTATGGGGAAGAAGTGGCCACTGGGTGCAGATGCAGGCCTCCCAGGGGAACGGGGACTCAGTGGCAGCAGCTCAGGCAAAAATGGTTGTAGTGTCAGGGTTTAAGTGCCAGGATGAACTGTATGTTCTGCAGGGTTTAGACCTCTGCATGTAGAAAGGCCCTTTCATAGGATTTATGCCACGTAAGTAGTGGAGTTATCAGGACTATTCTGTGAGAAGAAATAGTTTATAAGACATTAAGTTTACTCTTTTTTTTTTTAATTGGTAGGTAAAACCATAATATAAATGACTATTCACTGCTGCTGCTCCTGCTGCTCCTGCTGCTGCTCAGGATCTTTTCCCTAATTCCTCATTTCTCTTCTCTTGTTGTTGTTCCTTGGTCCTCAAAATCTAAAACCAGAATAAATGTCTGCATCTTACAGCCAGGAAATGCACAGATGATGTTAGCAAAAGAATCACATGTCAAAGAACCCCAAACTTCTCAGTGCCTACTAGAAGATAAAATGAGATCAATGAGATATTGAGTCTTTTAGGACAATCAGTCCCTGATAGGGATTTAGTAATTGTGGTTAATTTGTGGGACAACAAAGTATTCTTGGCTACCAAAGAACTGTGGAAGTCAGAAACAGAGCTAGCTGTGGAGTATGGCTACGGAAACAGTACCTGGTCATTTCAACCAGCACACCTCATTTGCACGGAGAAAGATACTCAGGAAACCTCTCAGAAGGTATATGCAGGGTGAGTGGGCTGTGCACTTCCCCAGCAAGAATGGTCAAAAATAGCTAGAGCCTGCTTCCTTTGTTCAAACCTACAGAACCATAACCCAAGGAGCTTGGCAGCAGTGCCCAGCGCACCCAGCAGAGCACAGCAGGAGCTGGCGGCTGCTCTTCCTAAACTCAGAGGAAACCATTCCCTGTGACAGCTATTACTATGGTAATTTTTCAAACTCAATCAAACAGCCTGGGAGCTGACAATACAGCAAATCAGGCTGTGACAGAGCCCTGCAAAGCTCATGGGCTGCGAGGGGAGTGGTGTACAGTGAAGAAACATCAATCTTCAGTGCATTCTCATGCCTATGTATGCCAGTTAGACTCTACAAATTGCCAGGAGTTATGTTTCCTGTTAATTTACAATGTAGTTTTTCCTAAAATCTATGGTTTACAAAGCCTCATATGAAACTAAAAGGAGTGTGTATTGCCCTCCAATAACTTGTTTGTGTCTTGCACTTGTCTTAATGCTACTTTATTAATGGAGAAAGGGCTCCATTGGGAAGTACAAACAAGTACCTCCCTGGTAGATAAATAGACTAGAGGGAGTTTATGACCTGAAGAATGTTCATAGCTGTGAGTTACCACATCGCAGTGTTTGCTACGTAAGGGACCTGCAGTGAATTTATGAAAGTAATAGTCAATACAAACATCTGAGGGATTTAACATGTCTGTACAGGGTGGATATCCCAGAAATGCACAACCTGCTCTCCCAATTTTTCTTGGCCCAATGGATGGAAAGCTGAGAAACATAAAAAAATGCTCAATCATCTACTAAGCACGGCAAATTACAGTTGTCAAAACCTTCCCCCAGTTTACTGAACTACTGAAAATAAGCAAAAGCTGTGATTTGTTTGTAATGCCAAGAATTATTAATCAAGTGTTGTTCACTGGAAGATAAGCTAGAAATTGTACTATGATAAGAAATGTCAAATCACTTAAAACTTTCACAAGAAATGTTAGTATTGTGACAAGACTCCTAAGGAGATCTGTTCTTACAGTAATTAAATCAGCAGAACAACCTAATTTTTATGCACACAGAAGGAACACACTGGGAAAGAGGATAACACTGTGCTCTTCATTGTGCAATATCCTGCCAGCAACACCAAAACTGCAAATGAAGAGAAAACATGTACAGTATTAACCAGCCCTGAGAACCTCCTGCTTAGCATATAGAAAATTCCAATACAGCCAAACCAAGTACAGATGAGTTTTCATGTTTTGGCTATAGCTACAACAGCCAAAAGCAACACTTACTTCAGATGGAAAAGAAGATTTAAATGCTCAAGCAAAGGATTAAGGTACATTTTGAGAATATTTTTAAGAATAACTCCAAAATTTCTTTGCTTATGAGAATGTGCGTCAAGACACAAGTGAATAGTCTTATGGATTTTTTAAGGAAGGGATATGAAATTAGAGAATTAGAGTCCTCCTTAATCTTTTTTTTTCATGTATCTTGAGCTGAGTTTTGAGCAGACCATGTGTTTGAAACACTTTGTTACTAAAAAGGCTATTTAGTTTAGCTTATCCTTTATGAATTTCCATTCCTTCACACAGCCTAAATAAAAGCAATAAAATAATGTTTACATTAGAATATTTGCATTTTTTTCCTAAAGAGGTAATTTCTTTTACCCTCTTTCTAGCACTGCTATGTACGCAAAGCCTAAGTATAGAGTAAAATACCAGTTGACAATGTAACTTCAACTTAATACAAACAGTAGATAACTGAGACCTTCTCTAGGCATGGCCTTCCAGGAGAAGAATCTTCAGATGCTCTTGTTGAACAATGAACGTCCCTTTGTCAAATTTGGAGTGGAAATAAGATAAATAAAATTAATAAGAAATAAGATAACCCCATGATATTGTTCCACTTCTTTGGGACGTTCCTGATGTTGCTGTTTCACAAGGAAAGGAACAGAGGAGGTGAAATTCTTGCAGTGAGCATCAGGGCTCATATTGCCTTCTGTCCCATGAGCTTTTTGAATTGTAGGTAAGCCACGTGCCCAGTGCAGATGAGAGGCAAAGAGGGTTCTGTTGGACCAGCTGCTGCTGCTCTCTGGATCTCTGCTCTCAGCACATCTGGCCCACGTGTCCTTCAGGCACCCAGGACAGCACATGTCACTGAGGGATCAAGGAACAGTGACAGCTACAGCCAGGATTCTACAGAACAAGGAGAGCAGAATTATGGGTACCAAGATGTTGATCAGAATAGCCAGCTTTGTAGGAATTCCACCAATGCCAAGGCGGAATAAATGAGCTCAGTTCAAGCTGCAACATCACAAGCCTGGGCTTGGGAGCAGGATGTACTGTACCCAGAGAAAATAGGAGAAGCAAGATTCAAAACTGGAAATTCAAGGCTCACTTCAACCATGTCTTCTTCAGCTCTTGGAAGACAGCCTTGGTAAATCTCTAGTCACATCATCATGACAATTTTCCCAGCTTGTTGGCTAAACAGCACCAGTACTAAATATAGGCCTCTTTGGCATGCCAGCAGGAGCTTGCCAAATGTGAAGGAGAGTAATTTGTCCTTCCTGAGAAGACACATGTTACCCTCAGGCATATGGTACCGAGCCAGAAACAATTCACCCCAGAATGGCAAACAGCCCACTACCGGCCTTGGCCTGATGTGTTCCCACACTGCTGCAGAATCATACTGGATACTGTAGCATGGAGCAGAACTGGGACATTGCAGGGCAGTATTTTCCCCAGGTAAAAGTCACTGTTGTAAAGACAACTCACTGAAGTGCAAAGTTAAAAAAGTAATACCATCATTTAAAAAACCCACAAAAGCAGAGAGTAATCTGATGAATCTTCACACAATGTTTTAAGGTTCTAAACCCACCTATGAGACTGCTCCATCTTTGGCTACTTTTAATATACCAATATGTCTGTGACAAATAGATTGTCAGAGCAAGTCACAGAGAACTCAACTGCATTTGAGAGGAAATTGGTTTATCCTTTAAAGAACAGGCCTGCAAATAAACAATGTTAGGAGACATATTTAATGCAATGTAATACTTTGCTCAGAAAATGAGCTAAGCCAAAGAAAAAAGAATTAAGAAAGAAAAAAGAAAAAAGAAAAAAGAGAAAAAGAAAAAAAGAGCAAAAAGGAAAAAAAAAAAAAAAAAGAAAAAAGAAAAGAGAAAAAAGAAAAAACCCCAGCTTGTTTGTGGATCTCTTCTGTTGGATTATATTCTTGTAAAGTCATACAGTTCAGTTTTTAGTAGCTTAGACACCAACAAGGTACAAGAACAGCCTTTAAACTGACACAGAAACATGACATATCCATTTCTTTGTGATGGTCTTTTTCCCCAGAAAGAAACTAATCAGTTGCAGTTAAAATGGATTATTTATGAAAATGCTTCTGAGCAATAAAATGGGATCATCATATCTCAGAGGGAAAATCAAAAATGTCTTTGAAGGAGGAAAGGGCAATGGAACTAGCAATTGAAAAGTGTAGGTGCCTGTTTGCAGGCTGAGAACTTCTAGCCTAAATTACATTAGTTGAGATGTTTGGAAGAATCAAGAATTATGAACATTCCACTGTGGTAAATGCCTTTTGCTGCAAATGGCTTTGAAACTGTCCAGGTGTGGCAGTAACCTTGTCCAGGGTCTGGTCACACCAACTGCACTGTCCCTGAATCATGGAAGTGGGCTGCTGCCATTTCTGTCAAATTTCAGCTGAAGATCAGCATAGAGGTGCTCAGAATCAGAGAAGGTGGTGGTCCAGGTAGAAAAGAGCTAGAGAATAGAAGATTTATAGATTTGGGGAATTTCTTCCCTTTTACTTGTTGCAGTGAAAGAAGAGATTGAATTCTGTGGCCTATTTAATATTCTTTAACTACTCTTGAGCTGTGAGTAATGTTCCCCTTTAAAACCTTCTTGATGTGTACTCTGGTTCTTAACTGAGTGCTCTTGGTTTGGAAAACAGCCATTAGGCACTCACCCTTATCTCAGGAGTCAGACAATCAGTATTATGGTGTTGTGATGTGTTCATTCTCTTCAGGTTTCATATGAACAAACTTGGATTCCTAGGAATAAAAGTGGCTTTTCTGTTCTGCTGTGTCAGGAAATAAAGACATTTCTGACATAAAATACTATTTTTCTAAGGATGAGGTCATCTTACTGTGCCAAGGACACTCTTTTTAAGGCCATAGAATGAAGTAACTACAAAAATGCACTGGTTTTTATTTATGTAAACAAATAGTTTTCAAGCTTTCTGTCTAGCCCAAGGCATTATTAATATTGACATGAATGCATAGTTGGCTTCCAAATAGGCCTGAAATCCCTGTAGCTCATCTACATTTAATACAAAAACCCTAAAAAATCCCTATTGTTGAAACATCACTGCAGTCTAAGAGCTTAGCAGGAAGTTCTCATCTGTTTTCTAAACAGATTTCCAGTGAGTTTCAGCCCTAGTTTGTTCCTTAAAAACTCACGGATTTGTACAGTCAGGCTCCTTCTGTTTCTTTGGAGAGTGAATAATCTTTTCCATGTTTGAGTTATTATCATTTTAGTAGCAGAGCTCAGCCTCATTTTTAAATTTCTGCTGGCTGAGTAATTCCTCCTCACCCATGTAGTGTCATTGAATTTCCATGTGAGCAAGAACTTGCAAGATCAGGACCTTTCACCCTCAGCACTGCCCCTTTTTTACAGCGTAACTATTTTTATTCTCCAGCTTCCAGGCATAGAAATGTTGACATCTAAACTGAGGAATGCCAATAGTTGAGACACAGAAAGAATATAAAAGCCATCAATTAAATTATTTATAATGTTTACAAGACATTGCACTATTAAGCGAGAATCTGTTTACACAATTCAGTTATTTTAAAATATCTACATGTTTTTAAACTCCAAGTCTTAAAATGCTGCACATATTAAAAATGAAATAATGTTTCATGCTTTACTAAGAAGTAGATATTTTAAAATAATAGACATTTCAAAATAAATTCTAACACTTATTAGTCTGTCTTCCATAAAGTACATCCTTCCATATACTTGTAGAAGAACTCTTCTTACATCTCCATATATTGATCGGCAGAAATTAAGCCCTTCTAAGCACAAAATCCTTACCTGTTCCCTTAGCTTGGCTGCTGTCACAGTGACATACCCCAGGGGTCACCCTGTGTTAGGGTGCAGCTGTGTTAATGGGTGGTGGGGCAGAGGGACGCCTCAGCAGGTTTGCAGAAGATACCAAACAGGGAGAAGTATTTGGTATCACAACACAGCAGACGGCCATGCTGCCATTCAGTGGGACCTTGGCAGGATGACGACTCTCCAGTGGTACTGGACCACACTGAGTCCAGCCAAGGGCCCCTACCATTGGCTAAGGGCTTGTAACATCTGGCAGGGTCTGAAATACACAATCGTCAGAGGCCCATGCCAGCCTCAGCTGTGGTTTTCTCTGTATTTTAAAGACTATGAGACATTGTTCTTATCCCTTTCTCACCTCTCATTAACTTACCACTTCACAAGAGAAAATAATTTGAATCAGAAGGACCCAACCCCAATATCATCTGTAGTGGTCAGCAGATTTCTAGCATGCTGAGTGAGCTCTGCACTGGTTCTGTACATGATGAACTGAAACACTGGCAAGACATGAAAGGTTTTCTCTGCTTGTAAATGTAGGCATAATCAAAGCCTACTATTTTCTGTGAATGCAAATCAGTTTTACTGTGATATAGTCAATACTGGGTCCACACCGTGCTCTGTCATTTAGAAATTTTGTGCCATTTCCATGGCACGAAGGAGTGGGCCCATCTCCGTACCAAAGCTTCTCCTCACAAAGGGAGGGATGGGGTGGCTGAAGATTGGCTTGCCAGCTTTCACTGACAGCATCTCCATGGCAGAAAATTCACTGCTCTTTGGCTATTGAACACAAAAAATCTCAGTTACTAAGAAACCCAAATTTCTTTTGCATCTGGGCACATTAGAGCTCAGGATAGGATTCGTTGGAGTTCCCCAGGATGGCCCCTGCTGGGATATGATGTCTTTTTGTCTCAGGAGAGCAAGTACCCTTCTGTCTGCTTGTCCTCCCCTGTCCTCCCTCCCTGTTCCTATCCTCCTTCCGTGCCATCCAGCTGGGCCAATGTCAAGCAGGGAACAGTGCTGCTGACCCCAGATATGTGATGCCCAGAGGTGCAGGCAAAGAAAAGGTCTGCCAGGAGTCAGCCCTTCCTCCTGGTGTGTTATGGTGTTCCCTTCTCTCTGCATCTGTGTTGAAAGAGCAAGAAATTGTGAAGATTCACAATGACCTGTCTCATTTCTGTAAGCACACACCAGATTTGCAGATGTGTCTGATCTGAACATTGCCAGGAGAGGCAAGGAGACCAGTGCAACCCCAGATCATGTTCCTTCCCTTCCACCCCAGCTGCAGTGATGACTGGGCTTCTCCATGTGTCTTAATCCATGTGAAATTGATTCCATGGAGAGGACCATAAAACTAGGCTAGCACTTTATGGATTAAGTAAAAGATTTCAGCCTGGTGAGTATCACACTGGAAACTGGCCAGGGAAGTAGTGTGGCACTGATCACACACTGAGAATCTCTCTGTGTTCTCCATAATCATTATCCTGTCTTAAAATAAGGATAAGATCAGCTGGACCTTGCTGCCAGCTCCCACAGGACAATCTGGCTGTGTAATGTAAGTAAAAGAGGCTATCTGCTGTCTGCATCTTCCTCCTCTATTTCTGTTCAGGGAGTCTGTGAAGTATCCATATTGCAGTCTTTTCAGACACATTTTGAGAAGGATAAAAATCTGAGGACTTTGAAAGATGACTGGTCCTGTCAGAAAAATGGTTGGTTGAGGGGAATTTTCTCACCCAAAGATCCCCACATTTCTGTGTCTGCATTCCTGCTACAGTACTTCACCATCACCTTCAGAAAAAGAATATCAAAACAAGGACCTCTTTATTGCAGATAGCCAAACGGATGCTTCATGAGTGACTGTTACCTTTCAGAGTGATAGTTCTGGGGCAATTGCCTTCCCTTTCCTTCCTATGGAAAGGGCAGATCTGTTGTTTTGAAGTTCTGCTGGTGTTTTTGCCCTAATGGCCTATTTTAGAAATATTTAGAATGTTTACAGTGGGACTACCAGAGAAATGTGGATTTTAAACACACATGCTCATGAGAAGGGAACTCAGGAAAATGAGAAGATACAATTTTGAGAAGCATGCAGATGCATATGGACTTTGTAAGCTGTCCTGTCTGCAAAGACCCATTTGAGCCCAGGGGTTCTAGGATGCCTTATCTAATTGCTCATGACAGTCTATACAAATTCTGAGAAAAAAAGACTTGTCTTATTCTGAGAATCCAAAACTCAGAAGTATCTGCCAGCCCAGATATGCTACCAGGGACAAGCCTACAGCCTTCTTGATTATACTGGGTTCTTTTTCCTTTTGTTTTTGCTTTAGGAGAAAGGAAGCATTCTGCAGTTTCTGCTTAGTGTAGATTAATTTGTTATCAATTGACTTGGTATGAGATCTTGGAAAACAGTTATTTTGAAGGCTGATTGGAAGGGCAACAGTGTCCCTTTCCTTGGTGGGAGTCTTTGGCCTTTCAGGGAAAGATGCTTTTGTCACAATGAAGTCTGTGGAAGCATCTGGACTGGGAGGCTTCTTTTGACACTGCCAGTTTGAGAGGCTCCTCTTCTGTGCCACTTCGTGGAAATTTGGCTCCCCACAGGTGCCCAATTTCAAAATATTTGTCTCTCCTTCATGAGTTAAAGGGCTGTGAAAGGCTGTGAGGTTGTCAGTCCTTGAGAAGGCTACTTTTTGCCTGTTTCCATTGCCAATTAAAAGGCCTAGGCAATGAAAATATTGAAGGAGACTTGCTAAGGAAAACATATAACATTTGTCACTTTGCAGCCTTTCTCCCTGACTCATTGCCACAGCAATGGACCATGGTTTCAAGATGTAGCCATGAGCTCAGACCCATGGAGAACTTTCTCACCTTCCTGCATTTCAGTAGTCCATGTACCTTGCCAGCTGCTACCAAACCTATCTGCTTCTTGTCCAAGTCCCAGTAGGACAAAAAAGTGCCATCATCTAGACGGGAGAAGGATGATGGAGAAATCCACAGGGCAAGGAAAGCACCCTGACCTTGGATCCTTGCTATATCTGTTACAAGGGGTTACCAACACTCTCTGCAAGCAGTCAGGCCAAATCTCCAGAAACAAACTCACATTTGAGCTACTAGGTATAAATTGAGGCAGATATAGCAGAAGTAGGAAGAACCACTGACCTCAGTGTCTGGCCTCAAGACCACATTTCTTCCTTTCCCTATTCGTTTGAAGCCTATATGGGAGAATGCTGTGAGATAAGAGTAGGGCATTTATGCAGATATTATGTTGTGGTGTTGTACTGCAGATGAGTCAGGATTGGGACATGTATTAAAATGTCCTTTAAACAGCACTGCAAGGAAGTTTTGGAAAGGTCTTCTTCAGTGGTGCCCTATTTATAAGCAGATGTGTCCATGGCTCTTGATAAAGGACCGTCCTAGAACTGCAACTGTGTCTGAACGTGAGAGTCCTTGACTAGGTCTTATGGCAGTGATCTAATGGGAGGGTTTGTAGAGATGGAAGGACATTGTCACGTTGATTTTAACACAAACATGAGTTAATGAGAGAATAAACTCTATCAAGTGAAAGTGCCCTTAGGACAGACAATTATGCTGACCTGGAAAGCACCATTCAAGTTTTAGTGGACATATTGACTGAGGACCATGTCCTTATGGAGGTATGTTGTCCTTTTGGGGCAGGTTCCAGACAAATCTGTTCCCTTGTACACCATCCGCTTGAACTTCTCCGCTGCTCCTTAGGCAATTGTTATGTTGTAGATCAGTCCAAAGCTGGGTGCATTCTGGCCAGCCCCAGCTCCTACATGGTCCCTAAGGATTAACCTGCTGTGGATTTGGGCAGCCTCCAAACTGTCCCCCCAAAGAGACGGATTTCAGCAGGCCATCACCTTCTCCCCAACAAATGCTGGGCTCTGATACACACAGCAGAACCTGAAAAAAGTGCCAGTTCTGCCCCCAGCTCCCTGCATGCAGTCCTTAGGTGGAGTGAACATGAATAAGGAAAGACCCCAAAATAGGAAGGAGAACCGACTGTTATGGCTTCTGCTAGTTTCTGTGGCAGCCCTTCCAGCTCCACATATTAACAATTGTCCTCACTAAATGGGCTCAGTATGAGCAAGGATTACTGACATGACAAAACATGAAAAAGTGCTGTTGCAAAAGCACTTGAATCCAAAAAAAGCATACTTTGAAATAAATAAGGGGCATTGGGAAATTAAATTCTGGCAACTGCACAAAGTGTGTGCATTTCCCATAGAACTGAATAAAAATAGATTGTGTCGAAAACAACGATAAAAAACTCATGGGAATGCATGTCTGGCACAGTTTATGTTCCACTCCTGGGGTTGAAGATCAAATATTGAAAGTCATGCAATTGTGAATTTTACTTTAAAAATGTAAATATCTCTGTTTCTTATAAAAGTTTAAAAAATAATCACATACATTCTCTGATCCATAAGTCTACACTAAATAGCCAGTCTTAATTCACTGGAAGTCAGCTGAGTTAAGATACTTACACTGCATTCATAGACAGATTAATATTGGGGTCTTTACATTCTGACAAAATAGAAACATTAATGTCATACAGACACAAATGCATGTGTATTTATTTACACATGCACACAGATACACTTATAGAGAGATAAAAACAATCCTTCTCCTCCAGAATCTGTAAAGTTCATTACATTTTGATTATTTTTTAATCAAGTGTACATCCATAAGTTTGTATAAACAAGCTATCTGAGACAAACTGGTGACTTGACATGCCAGTGCACAGCTATAACTCATTCACATTTGTCCTTTAAGGTCTGCTAGTTTGAACCAAGGTTCTTCTCTCAAATGTAGCCCTTCCAACTACAGGCATGTCTTCCCTTACAGATTAGGCAATACCTGAACCCATCTTGGCTGATGCCTTTGGGACACTAAAGTGTCTGTCATGCAGTCCAGCAGTACCTACCCAAGCCCAGCTGTGTGTAGGTGTGCTGAGACATCCAAACTGAGAAACATGTTAGGGTCAGAGTGGTGGTTTTACTCACTAATGCTATTTTCAGTTTTCACCAGGACAAAAGTCTGCAGGAACATTACCACTACATTACAGTTCAAACCAAAGAAAATATTTCAGCTGGTGCCCTCTTTAACCAAAATCCGTGCAGATGCTTTATTCTTCTTGCCAAGACTAACTAATAATTTCCTCAGAATATAAGGAGTAACAATTAAATCTATCAGGGAAGAAGACAAACCAAAACAAAACAATAAAACAGACAAACCAGAACAACTTCACACAATAAAATCCAAACCCTCAAAACCAAAAAATAACCCAAACCAATAGTCCAGCAGTTAATGTTCACTGAAAAAGTTGCCTCTTCCCTAGAATATATCACTTAGAACTACAGACTCCACAGCTCTGACTCCCTCCTTCTAGAAATTAGCTCCCAAGAAACTGAAGTTAATTCTCTTAATGACTTTTTTTTAAGGAACACTGAGAGTTAATGAGAAACACAAGGCATGGAATTGTAGTGTTGTTCTCCATCCAACAGCTATTTCTACCCATTTTCTCCAGGTTTTTCCCACAAAGTTAATGATTTGAAGATTTCAGTTCTAAGCTCAGGACTAATGGAAAATGATTTGCAGGGAGAAAGTTCATTTTTCAAAAATTATTGGATTCCCCAACTCCCTCAAGGAAAATGAAGCAAAACTATCCATTCGCTATCACTCCTTTTTATTTAAATAAAACACAACTGTCCATGGCAGTGACTGTAGTTTTTAAAGGCATATATGTATTATGAATTTTCCACTAGCGCTTCATATTTCATACAATCTTAGAATTACTGCATCTTTAGGGATATTTGTGTGTTCCTCTAGTGACATGAAAGAGTTTGATTTTCCAAGAGAAGATGTTGAGCCATCTCTGATAAGCAGGACTGATGTTATTCTTTTCCATAAAGGTGCCACTAGACTATACAGACTGATATCCTTCATTGCTTAGATCACATAAGCCTCTTCTTCTGAGCATGGCAACAAGTGCTTAGATAAAGGCTGAGAATTCCCCAGTCTTTCTTCAGCTTATGAATAATTCCTATGTCTCTTTTCTGCATGCCTCCATTTCTCCATATTCTTTTGGATATATGAACACTAAATCTATACTTTTTTTAACTGGTCTTAGGAGTGCTTTCAAGAGGGAAGATCTCCCAGTCCTATTTTTGATCTCCCTCTTGAAACAAGTAAAAATCTCCTTAGCCCCTTTGTCAACAGAATTACACTAAAAATTGGAGTAAAGCTGTTTCTTCCTTCTGATCAAACTCTTCTAGAAGCGCTGTCTTCCAAGATAAAGTCCTTTCATTCTGTAGAAACATCTTGTGCTCTTTCTGCTGAAGTCAATGACTTAATAAGGAGCTTGTAGAGTAAGATTTTCTTTAAATGGACAAGTCATCCAGATCGTTCCATGTTTCCCTGAGCTCAGTCACATCACTGTTCAACTGGGTTTTGTGTCATCTGGAAGTTATATCAGCAACATTTACGCTTGCTCCCATGTGATTTCAGGAGGTGTTGAACAGAAGCAGCCCACTGTAAATTCCTGGGGTGCTTCTCCATCTGATGATGGTTTTCTGCTGTTAGCTATTTGGAGAGATGTCTCTGCTATCCATTTAACAGGTTGTCTTGACAGTGTATAATGCCATTTTTATAAAAAGTGTAGAGCATTAAACGAAATAAGATCCCCAAAATAGATGAAGTCTACTACATACACACTGTCATTTTATTTCATTGCTTTTAAAATGAGAAGGTTTACTTTAATGACAAATTCAGCACTCACTATATTGACTTTAGAAACTCCAGTCACATTTTTCTGAAATTACAGGTGATTATGAGAGCTGAAATTGAGGTGCATAAAAAGGAGCACTTTTCTAAGAGACAGTATCCTGTAGTTTCTGAACATCAGGGATGACAAACAACAGATTTCAATAGAAATCAACAGCTGTTCATTTACTGAATAGTACCACTTGTAAACAGAACTTGTAATAAGTCACAAGCTCATATTCCCTGGAAAATACAGTTTGGGTTAAAAAAGACTAGGGTGAGTGAAAAAGCAAGGGACTTGAGGTTATAATATGAGATACTTAGCATTTCTTTTGAACATATTATTTCAGTAGATGAGGTGGATGGAACACTTGGATTCAGGACCAGCGTAAGACAACCAGAATTTGAATTGCTGATAATCTGGTACTCCTCCTCCTGAGCCACAACTTCTGCTCTCTTCTCCCTTACAGCATGATGATTCATCTCAGCTCTAATCAGGCATTTAATTTCACTGACTACATAGCACTACAAATGCCTAAAAGGTGATATAAGGGAGAGGAAATGAGCACTCTTGTTCCTGGGTTAGCAGGTGCCATTTTGTGTGAGGAAACTCCTCAAACTGGTTAAACTGATTGTGAATTGGTACTGAAAGTGGCAGGGGCTGCTTCATCTACACTGCTTTGCTGCTATTCTGTTTCTTCAGGTGGATTCCTTCCATCCAAATTTAGAACTTGGCCTTTATGTTTGCTCATGGAAAAATCCCATTGGCATAAATAAAACTTTTACTTGAGTATGTAAAAGACTACTTGGTTGTTGCCATTCTAGATTTACAGTAGGTGGGGGAGGAATTAAGAGGTTTGAATCCACAGAACAATAAGTACAGGCAGAGTAAAGGATATGAGATGGAGGAGATTCAATTGAAGAAAGAATCATGAGGAATGTGTTCAAACTTGATTCATGCATTACAGGCACTAGTTTCTTATATTGTTTATAGAATCGAACATTTTTCTGATAAATAGATTTGGGTTTGGAAATCGATTTTGTAATACAATAACAGTGACATTCTAATGAGAACAGAAAAGTGTGAAACTGTGGATCTACACAACTGCAAGTTTTGTTATTGATGGAAAATTCTTGGCTGAGTGATTGCCTAAAAAACAGTTAGCTAAAAAATTCTGTGAACAAGATTTGCCTACTAAGTCAGAAGGACCTGAGAGTGAAAACCAGAAGTCAACATATGTAACATTTTAAAGGTATTTTAAGAAGATCAGAAATTGGTACATGATTATTCTTATGAACTGTGGTTGTTCTAAACTTACAAACCAGATATCACTGAGTCAAGAACCAGCAAGAAAAATCATTACCGTATAGCTGAAAAGATTTTGAAGTAAATACAAAACATGTCAGGATTTGAAGATGTCTTCTGAGGAGCAGCTTTTTTGGCGTGCAGTATGCAAAGTGCATCTTTACTTAAAATTTCATAAGGCTGGACAAAAAGATTTAAGATAACACAAATCAATGATCTTTTAAACACAGGAAATACAGGAAGTAACATCTCCCAAGCACAAATGTGAATCTTTTCCTACTCTGCTGCATTAGGCAGTAGGCCAAGCTTTGCCCTGTGTTTCTCCAGTACAATATGAACTCTTTCCATGAAGAACCACTGTGGGAATTCCTAGGCTGTCAAATTGAGAGAGACTATTACAGATGATGAGATCAGGATCTCTTCTTTCTGGGCTAGCAGTGCAGCCAGCCCAAGGACACAGTAATAATAGTCCCTCTTGGCTGACATGAGGTAACAAAGGACAGGATTTAAAAGCCTGTACTCCACTAGTGTGCTTGATAAAGTTATTTTCCCCAGGGGAGAAAGGGCTTTACCCTGGCTTACATCCCCCGATGTTCAGGGCACCTCAGCCCCGCTGTGCGCCACCCGCAGCATCGCAGGCTCAGCCGGGTTCATCGGGACACGGTGGCTCTAGAGCACGTCTTTGGAAAGGACTGGAGAAAAACATTCCTATCAGGCAAAACATTGAAAGCTGGCAGAAAAAAAACAGGCTTGTAGTTGGATGTTGGGTCGACTTTGCTAGGTCAAGTTTGCTAAATTTACTAAATTTGCATGACTCTGGTAAAGACAAAGCTTGAAAGTCTGACACTCCTCCGTTCTGCACGCTGTTCATTGTCCTCCATGTGATCAGAAAATCTCTCATTCTCCGAGCTCTGACAAAGTATTCACAACCACTGTCTGAAGCATGCTGTCTGGAATTGTCCTGTGGGAGACACAGTGCTTGCTATTTCTCACCTGTTAGTGCTAATCTCCTAGTTTTTCACTGCTGCAAACCAGCAGGTGAATGGACAAGAATGACATGCAAAGCAGGTAAGCAGTGGGTTAAGAAAAGGGCATCTGTGGCTAGGAGGAAAGGAGTTAAAGTCTTTAAGTTATTTCCATGGGCATTGTGAGGGGAATATTCTGCCTAATCCTTTTTCAGTACAGAAGGATTTCTGTAGGTTGTATATTCTCTTTCTTTGTAAGAAGATATTTACAGCTGAACTAGATTGGCACAAAAAAATTAGTAGCAACTAATAAAACTCATTGGAGAGGTGTGAACCAATACTTTCACTGTCTAACTGTTTACTCTGATAGACATAACACATATTTTCGACAGCTGTCCTCCTTATGAGGATTTAAAAGCAATTTAAATATCAGTACAAGGTCTTTGGAACAGAAAGCATCTAAGGAAACCAGATGACACTAACTTGACCTACAAAGTTTGCTGACATCCTTTGAGATACACAAAACTCACATTAGGTTTCATTAGACACAAATGTTTTGGGCTGTTTTGAAACGTTTTTTAGAAAGAAGCATTCTTTAGAGGTTTGCCACTTAGGAATCTCTTATTCAAATTATCCCAGTATTGCATACAAACATCAAAGGCTGGTTCTTGAGGATGTCCTCAGAGAAGTGATCTTGTTTTAAGTCTGGGAGGATGGGAGTCTCTGACAAACTAGAGGAGCCCTTGATTAGATGGCAAAACACACTATGCTGCTGGTAAATTCCTAGAAAAAAAGACTGCCGTGTCTGGCTAAGAGAAAACCTCAGGGATGACAACTCTTCTAATCCTGGAAGACTCCATTTAATGGAATGTTATATGCTCACAGGACACCTAGTGCTTGGAAGGCACTAATTACTATCGCTTCCCTTCCTGGGGGTTTCCTCAAAGCTTAGGTATGTCTCAGCCTGGTCACAAAGAGATCAACCCTCTCAGGGGTGTGAGAAGGTTTTAAAGCTCTCAAACTTGTGAATGAACCAATTTGGCGTTTCTAGCTAACTCACCTTCCAGAGTGACTAAGGTATGCACCTGTCCAAGATGTACAGGTGTCAGCTTTCCTGCTGCACTTGATCTGCAGCATTTCAATGTGTGCACCTACATGCTGCACCAGCAGTGCTTCCAGCAGGCTGCTGCTCAGGGCATGCCAGCACTGGGGCATTGCTTGAAGTGGAGGTATGCTGGCCGGGCTGGGAGTCCCCTGGACACTGCAGCAGTTCTTAGAGCCTGACAGCAGAGCAATTTTCTGCAGTTCAGAGAAAACTCATGGTCTTCCCCCAAACTAAGATGACTTAATTTGACTTTGAAGAGGTTCCTCAAGCAGAACAGTGTTAAACAACAGTTAATTTAACTTCAAATAAGTAGTTCATAATGGCTAACTGTAGGCTTCTTCTGCAGAGTAAAACGAAGCCACAAGATGTTGTTCAAAGGTTTTCCACAGCTCCAGTAGCAGAGGTGTCTCCCGCCTCTTGCAGGGCAGCAATATCACCCACGTGGGCATGGCTTACTCACTTCACTAATTTACCTGGTCTATAACACTTTGAACATCTAACTTGTGAGCCAAGCACCATCTGAAAATATGTACACAATGAGAATTGGGTTCCCCTTGGAAATTAATTCAATTTAAAACTGGCCTTGAGATCCCTATCTGTGTGAAAAGTGTTACAGAGATTGATGTATTTTGCTGTCGCATTATTTTTTTGAGGTCAGGTCTTTCAGTATCTTGGTATTACAAACTCACATTTGACTGCTGATTTTACTCTAAGCCCTTATGAAGCTCATTGCAAGACCATCTGAGTATTGCTGAACGTTTAATGAAATCGATTTTCAAACAGCCATGTTGTTGCAGCCTTAGAGCTTCAGCAGTTAGTTTGCTTGATGCACGAAGATAAGACTCCAACAGATCTTTCTGGAACCCCAAAATGTTGGCCAATGTTTAGAGGTGATAACAAACCGGGGGGGAAGCAGTTTTCATGCATTCCATAGAACTCACTTTCGAGAATCGTTTAGTGAAGCATTGAAAAACGTAAATTGCTACTTACTCTACTTATAACATATTAAGCTTCCTGGTGATGACAAGCAGCACCCACTTACCACTGTGCTAAGTAGTCTCTGCAGCATGGCTTGGAAGAGTGTCTATGCTGAGCATTGGCACTCAGCAGTGTTTAAATTGAACTTCTTCCCCCATTTTTAAACGATTATTTCTTTCTCCAGTTAAATTTTTGGTGGACCTTAAACAACCAGCTGACAAACAGGATGTTCTTGCTAGCACTACATCACCCCTCCCATCCTAAATAATATAGATGAATATAAATCGACAGCACTTCTTATGCGCATGAATGATGCGAAGGAGGATGAAGAGCTTTAAGGTGGTGCATGGCCGTGAAAAGGCACGGCAATAATCAGCTAATAAATGCACTGCAGTCCTTCCCTGAGCGGGGACGTGTCCGCTCATCGGGGATCCCCGCTGGCCGCCAGCGCGGATGCCTGGCCGCCCCCGCAGGGAGAAGGCGCTCCAGGCTCGGGTCCCCGGGAGCCCGGGGCGGCGGTGGCCGGCGGGGCCGTGCCCCGGCAGGGCAGCCCGTGCGGGGGCAGCCCGTGCGGGCGCAGCGGAGCCGTGCCCGGCGCTGCCCGCCGGCTCCCGCGGCGGCGGCGGGCGGGGCGGGGCGCGGCGGCCGCAGTCCCCGGCGGGAGGTTGTCATGGTTTCCCGGGTCACATGTGCGCGAGGTTCCCCCGGCGCGGGGGGAGGAGGCGCCGCCGCCGAGGCTGCCAGAGCCGCTGCCCCCCGCGGGCCCGCCCCCCGCCCGCTCCCACCTGCGCCGCCGCCCGCCCCTTCCCGCTGCCCACGGGCGATCCGCCGGGCGCGCCTCGTCCCCCGGGCCGCCGACCCCCGGCCCCGGGCTCTCCCCTCCTTCTCCTCCTCCTTCTCCTCCTTCTCCTCTCCCCTTCCCCTCTCCCTCCCCCTTCCTGGCCGGGCTGCGCCCCCCCGGTCGGCCCCGGCATGAGCATCTCCATCCCGGCGGGGCTGACGGAGCTGCTGCAGGGCTTCACGGTAGAGGTGCTGCGGAGCCAGCCCGGGGACCTGCTGGAGTTCGCCCTCCAGTACTTCGGGCGCCTCAAGGAGGAGGCGGCGACGGCCAAGGCGGCGGCGGCGGAGAAGGAACCGAGCGGCCGCAAAGCGGGCACCGGCCATGACAGGGGCACCCAGCCGCCGCGCCGGGGACCCCCGACGCCCGGGGGGTCAACTTCGCCGAGGAGCCCATGCAGACCGACTCCGAGAGCGGCGAGGACGAGCAGCCGCCGCCGCCGCCGCCGCCGCAGCAGTTCCCGGGTAAGGCTCCCCCGCCTCGCCGGGCGCGGGGGTGGGGGCGCGGGGGCTCCCGCGGCCGCCCGGGCTGCGGTGCGCGGCCGGCGGGGCTGGGTCCCGGCCCGGGCCGCCCGCGGGCGAGGGGCCGCGGGGGCGGCGGGGGCGCGGAGCGCGGACACGGGCAGCGGCGGCACCGCGGGCACGGACCGCCTGCGCTGACGCCAAACAGCGGAGCCCGCGGGAGGTTCCCGTATCCCGCGGCAAACTTTAACCTCCCGGGCTTTCCCCTGCTGTTCGGCGGGGCTGGGTGTTTGGCATACAGGTACCACCAGCTGCATCGCTTGTAGCGTAGAAGCCTGTAATAGTCTAGCAATGATCTATCTATATGTTTCCTTTTTATAAGAGCAAATCTGCATTCTGTAATTAGTGCAGGGATATGTCTGCCTTAGAAAACACCTCTTATGGGCATCTTACTGTATTCACGCACTTGGTTAAGAGTTTTACGTGGATGTACTTATATGTGTTTTAAAAAGTAGAGCACAATTTAAAACCTAATTTCTTCCTGAAAGCCAGACAGAAATTTTCTGCATTTAGAAGGGCCTGGGGATTAAGTGTTGCTGTGACAGCAAAGAACATTTTCATTATCTTTGTGTTTGAAGGTAACACCGATCTACACGCAGCTAATGACTTACCTTTGTGTGGCTGACAGGCTTTATTTAGAGACTGTGTCAATCCATCTGCTGGATCTGTGGGTTATGGGACGGGTAGGAGCTGTCTCTGAAGGGTGTGCAGGGCTTTGTCTTTGTGTCATGAGCAGACTGCCTGAAGGGTCAGTCAGTAAGGTTAGATGGAGAAGAGGAAAGCATCCAAGCATCTTCATCTTATTTTATTTGAAGATATCTTGAAGTGTATCTCATCAGATCACCGAAGCAGTCATCCCTCCGAGTTGTGTTGGAGGTAGATTTACTTAGCAGAGTACAGAAGGCAGTTGTTTGCTGGTTCAATTTCAGTGCAGGTTTTGAAATGATGTGTTATGTGCATTTCATCAGAAAATGTAGATAAACAAGTAGGCGTTTAAGGAGCGGGTAAGTTTTCAAAATGCTTCATGTTACCCCATAAGACAGTCGCCATTCTTTTCAGCCATTCTTTGCAGCTATACCAACGTGTATTTAAGGAGAAATTGAATCTGTCAATCAGGTTCTGCAGATTTATGTGGCAGTTTTAAACTAATGCTGATTATGTGAGATTAGTAGAAATTTGAAAATTTGCTGTCTTTGAGAACCGAAATGGTCATAATGTGGAAGAAAAAATTATTGTCTTAATTCACTAATACCAGAAGTGGTTTTCCAAACATTAATTATTCTAACACTAAACAATCTAATTGGTAAATGGAGAGCTGGAATGTTGTATGGAGGGAAGTGCAGAAAAGTAGTTTTATTTATTAGTATGTGTGTGTTATGTACCTGTAACTTTACAGGGTGCTCTGAGAAGCTCTTGAAGCTTTTCTAATGAATACCTGTAATCAAGATTCTTTTGTCAGTCATTTTATTGTGAAGAAGGAAAGCCGTTATTGTCAATATTCTCATTAAAGGATATGCTGGAATCTCTTAGTTGGATGAATTGATTTACTTGTTTGACAAAAACCTTTAAAATACCACATTTTAAAGCCTAATATACTTTGAACGTTTAATTGTATTATGGTTTGGAAATTCTTTCAGTTCAAATAATTATTAATTAAAAGAAATAAAAGATGAAAATATTTGTGAAGCCATGTGAAGGTTAATAAGAAATAACTCATGGTAAATGATTACTAATAGTGTGCTTGCGTATGTGTGCATTGTGCAGGAGTGTGTATTTTAAATTCAAATTTTATGTCTGCACTGAATATATTCTTCTAAGGTAACATAACAATGCATCCACCCAACCTTTTGTTAATAACTGGAGGCATAAAGGCTCGTACTCAATATTTGTTTAATGGGTTTAAATGCCAATTTAAAAGCGTATTTCTTCTATGCTTTTGCTTTCTGTTTCTAGAAGTAGCAATTCTTAAGAACTGAAGTTTGGGAGGGTAGTTAAAATTTTTTTTTCTTTTGCCTTTATGGATTACTTCACTTCTGTATAGCAAATTTGTCCTGTCTGCATCCTTAGGAGAGGACAAGAAATTTGAAAAGTTGATAAGCAAATGTAAAATGAAAACCTCCATGAAGGAGGTCAGACCTGATGGTGGTATCTTTCTTTTGCTAAAGCCGTACATTTGAAATGTCAAACTGATTGTATTCCTTAATTAATTCTATCAGAGCATTGTTGAGCTCTCACTGTAAATGCTCCAAACTTATTTTTTCCCTGTCAAATGTTTCTAAATGCCTACAAGCACTGCAGTCGAACTCTTTGTCTGTATTAGTTTTGTCCTTGAAATGTATTTTGGAAGGTACATGAGCATTATCCTGTTTCAGAAATGATGAGCTGACGCATAAATGTGTTAAAAAAGAAAAAAACCCTGTGCTCAGGCTTAAGTGTTAGATGTGAACCTTGAATTAAACTCTGTTCAGGTCTCTGCTATGTCCATTACTTCAGCTGCAGAAATCACATAAAGGTAAAAGCAGTTGCCTTGTCTGGAGGGAGGATTTTGTTGTATTGGTGTCATAGTTTTGAATTGGCACCTGGAGTTAAGGTGACCTCAGAAGCGACATTCTTTATGTTCAGAGCATTTAGATTATCCCTTCGGAATACACAGTTTAATTTGGGAATATTTTTCAGGTTTTCTAGTTGATTTGTTTGTTTGGGTTTTAAAAAAAAATAAATTAATTGTCCTGTATGGGTGTATGAGCATTAATCAGTTACAACAACTAATTCCTACTACATTAATAGCAGTCACAGAATTGAATAGGAAATACATGTAAAAATAAGCCGTATTTTAGAAAATTTGTCTAACTTTTAACAGGTCTGAAGTGCATATTAAGATTTATTATACTTAATTTGCAGATTTCGAAAATGCTCAGTAAATTGTTTGTTCTTTTTACAGTGACTATACTTTTGATGTTACCACTTACATGTTGATATGCAACTTATTTTGATGGGCAGTAACCCATGTAATTTGTAACAGTTGTTTTAAAATATTTGCTGCACATAAAAATATATATTTCATCTAGCCTTAATATGAATTAGTAGAGGAGTTTTTCGAGGTAATATTGCTCTTATTTAAACTCAAAAATTGCAGTGCTGTATGTATCATTTGGCACAACATAGCTTCTGTTTACTTTTCTTTTGTTTTGTTTTACTTCATTTTGTTTTGGTGTCTTTCTCAGATAGTGGTGTATTTTAACAGGGAAATACTACAGCTGTCCCTCTCCTCCCCCGTGTGCTTCTGTTGGTGTGTTAGTTGCTTTGAGTTCCTTCTTTGAAAACTTGAGCTAGAAAATGCAAGTGTGTATCTCAGCTTAACCCACTGATTGTGCCTAAATAATATGAGATCACTGTTTGGGTAAAAGGTACATATTCTACCTTACAATGCCAATCTTAAAGACATGTCTTTATTATAACTAATTTATTCAATCTGAAATGTTTTACAGATGTATATTCATAGAAATTTGGAAGTAATAGGTAAATTGTAGAAATCAGAAAAACTTTGGACACAACTACATTTGTGTCGTGTGTAGGTAATGGGTAGATTAGAGCAGTGGAAGGGGGCAGTAAGGACAAGGGAGCAGTATAAAAATACATACAAGTGTAGGACATCCTTAAATCAGGGAGAAATAGAAAAGCATATGAATTTCTTAAAAATGTGTATATATATGCAAACTAAAATCTGCAGTATGATGGGTAATGACTGAAATCACTGCCATCTGATATGTACTTAGCCAACCATAGAAATGAAGTTTTAATCATTTCTATAGTCACTCTTTTGAAATACAGAAAGAAATAAGGCATTATTTGTATGGTTGTAAGGACCCAGGCTGGAGCAGCCTTACTGTGGATGCAATTTAAAAGAGAAGTTTCCGCCCACAGACCAGTCCCTTGTGAGCATGGCATTGTTGGAGCACTCCTTGGCAAGGCTTTGGGCCATATCTCCTTGCAATTTTCCAGACTAAGCCTGCTGTCATTCAGAGTATAACGTGTAAATTAAGTGTTCAGGGTGGGTGTTCGGGAAGAAGACGGATTCTGTGAGGGAAAAGAATTCTGGCTGCATGAATTCGGTGCCTTGCTGGTGAGTGGGCCTTGATCAGGGGTTGGCTACTGGTTGCTCTTCTCTACTAGTGTACACAGTCACAAAACCACAAGCTTTCTATCTATCCTTCCTTGTAAGTCTTAAAAAAAAATGCAGATTTTTGAAATAATAGTTTCCAGTATTTTTGACAGGAGCAAACTAAAATATTTTCTTTCTGCTAACAGTAATTTTAAAGAGTAAACCCAAGCAAGTTGACAGTTGTTTCTGGTTTGTTTGGTTTGGTTTTAATTCCTTAATATGACACAGGTGTTTTATTCAACTTGAGAGATTTGTCATCAACAGCTTAGTCTGAACAAAATTATAAGCAACTAGATAGTGAAGTTGTAATATGTACCATTTAGAAGCCTTTGTAGTAAGGACTATGGTTCACTCTTAGACATGTATCTATTTGTGATTGTAAATGGAAGGAATACTTTTGACACAACCATCTTTAAAAAATAAGTATGCCTATGTTAATAATTTAGTTGAAATGATAGCAACCTCCAGTCAAAAGTACTTATGCATCCCTGCTCAAAATGAAGTATGCCTGAGTAGAGGTGTCTCTGCTGGCTAATATTTTGTTAAAGTTTTTTAAAGTGTATTGAGGAGAAGCAGAAGAAAATTCCAAAGACCTGTGGATAGAAAGGAACTATACCAAAAATATTTGAATTTGTCTTAAGCTTCTTCTTTGCTAAAGAAACAGCATAGAGATGATTTTGGCTGACTGTTCAGCTTGGAAAAAGAGAACAGCATTAATTCAGTGCGTATAGGAAGACATAAAATGTTGCTGGCATGGGTTTGTAGCGATTGCATTATGAATTTTAACCTATAAGCAATGTCAGTACTAACATTTGCACAGCAGGAGTCAGTTTCTTGCTTATATCATGTCGTTTCAAAGGAGAACTTGCTTCCTCAGGAACTCTCTAGGAATATTGTTTCACTTGCTGACTTCATTTCAGTTTCCCAAAGAAGCCTTCTATTTTTTGTTCCCTGTGTTTACTCCTGTTTACACATTTAAGTGAATGGAAAGAACGAATTTATTTCCCTGCTTGGTGAAGAGAAAAAAAAAAATTCATCTCTGGGCATTAAGAGAGTGCATGTTTTTAGAATGTACTCCTACAGCATAATGACCTAGTGCTTGTAACCTGCACAGAGGTGCTTCGTGCATCTGTCAGGAAGTTAAGCTTGTGTATCCCATGGTTTATCCCAAGTCTGTTATGCAAAAGTATTGCATTATGTCCTCTAGTTCTGTCCAGTTCCCTCAGTCTGCGTGAAATTTTACTGTTTACTAAACTGTAAAATCTCTGCAGACTATTGGCCTTAGTTGCTCCTGTAAATCTGGAACATATGGTGTGGAAATTACACATTTAGGTCACAAGGTACAAATTAATCAAGGTACAGGCTGCTGCTGAACTTCTGGTTTTCATATATCAAAGATGACCTCTAGATTGGGAAATTTGGTTTTTTGGGACAGTGATGAAAGGAACAAGAAGGCAAGGTGGAAGGCAGGACATGGAGGAAGAAAAGGAGTCAGTGTGTGGTAAGGAAAATACAAAGGTAAAAACAAGAGTAAGGAGGAGATACAGAACTGAAGTAAGTGGAGAAAGATAAAAGAATAGAAAGCACATTAAATTCTCAGCCCTTATTTTTTTTACCCAGCAACAGCCCTGCTGTCCCAAATTTATGTCCTGAATTTTCTGTTGAAATTCTGTTTGGCTTATAAATATATTTCAGAAGAGCATAAATGTGAACTTAACTAAAATCAGTGGTCAGTGCATTCTATGCATGTGAATTTGGTCATCTGATGCTGAGAGATCTATTAAGTGTTTTGACTTGGTTATCTCTCTTATTACCAAGTCTGGTATGGTATATGTCTGTCATTAAAATCTTGCATTTTAATGAACGTTTCAACTCAAGTTTTTTATGGAGGATCCAGATTGGTTTCAGCCATTTTCTGTTTTAAAAAATAATAGTAGAGGTCATCATGAAGGGAGTCAATAGACACGTGGGTACAGCTGCCATCTTCATGGCTAAGAGAGCCAAGATGGTGCTGATGGAGAAATGAAATATTGAACAGTACATAACAGACATAGTGAAATGCCTCTACCTCGAGTGCTTAATACAAGTCACAGTGATGATTTCACCAACTGTTATTTTAATAGAAATGCCTTAAAGTCACACTGTAGTGTAACTATTCCCACCCTACGTTTGAATTCCTATTATTATCGTCAAGTGAGTGTAATTATACAGAAGTTCTGTGCTTTAAAAAAGTGAGCAATTTTTAAAAAGTGAATGAAGGAGGGAGAAAATTTTGAGAAAAGGAGCCATTAAAAATGGCTCAGTGTTCTCTGCTGCTGGGAAAGGTCTTGACATACATAAATTAGAAGAAAGTGATTTTACTAGGTATGATACTTTCATCACATAGTCTGTTTGATATTGTTGATTGTTCTATGGATGTGGGTGCATGAAAGATGAACTGCATGTATACATGAATTACTACATGCTAGATAGACCTGTCAAAAGAAATAAGCTTGTCTATAAGTAGATATTACCATAGACATCCATCATTATGGTATTGTTTGGAATTATGAGAATTCTAAAGGAAAATACACACTTTTTTTTCCTTTTCTTTGGGATATTGGATGATGATACAGGTAAGTCTGAATAGCTTTGTATAGGGGTTTTATACTGAAACTCCTTATCCTTTCAGGGAACCCTTTTAGGCTAACCCTTGCACATCCTGGGTAGGGCTGATAACCCATTTGCTGTATGGAACTGAACAGGATGTTTTGATTATGACAACTAATTACAAACTTGGGGGTTTATTTAATCGTTTTCTTTATTGAATACGTTTTTTGGTCTGTAGATGAGTTTTTACTCATAGTACTGAACATGACTTTGTTGAAGAGGGTGAAATTTGGCTTTGAGTGTGCTTTGTTTTCTCTTCATTTTTTACTTTAATAATAGACTGGCATTATTACACTTTTCCTTGTAGAAAAGAATCATGTTTGTCAATTTGGGTTTTCATTAAAAAATTTGAGGAACTCTGTTTCAAATTTTGTGCACTTTGTGATAAAAATAGCAGAAGTACTCGCACAGAATTTCTATTCGCAGTTTCTAGGCAGTGTAATACACGAATCCAAATTTCAATTGATGCAGCAAGTAACCAGAAGACATGCAGTTTTGGGGTTACATCAAAAAGATGATGGTAATAAATCTCCGTGCCTCAATTGGCATTTCCAGTGATACCATGTCATACAAAAATGTGGGAGGTCTGAAATGAAGGGGGATGGAGACAGGCAAGGGTGCCTGAAGTGCATAGGAGTAAAGTGCAGATTGTAGGTACAAGATATCCTCAGAGTGAGCTGTACAACAGCCATATGGCAGTTTGCCATCCTTTCCATAAATGGCATCCTTTTAGCACTGCTGCTCAGAAAAGTAATTTGTGGACCACAGATAAAATAAGGAAATTATAAAGAATAGAACAATAAAAAAACCCCACCAAGTCAGCCTTGCCTTATTGTGCTATAACACTCTGGATAATGGAAGGTAGAGTTGTAAAAGGATGCTGTAACAACAGAAAATGTTTTTCACTTATGTGTTTGACTCTTAAACTGCTTAATGAGATTAAGAAAAAAATCATCGGGGCAAGAACTTGAAGCTGAGAGCTTGAGCAGGTAAAGGCTGCTGATGAGATAGCTATCTCACACATACAGTTTCAGTTATATGACTGAAGTGGTTTCTGTAAAGCTGGGCTGAAAGGGACAATTAGTAAATATTATGAAGACTTCCTGAATGGAGGAATCTTGAAAATTGCTATATAAAATAGATTTTGAAAGGAAGACTAAGATGATCTTTCCTGCTCAGTCATTCCAGATACCATCCTGCTTGTATAAAGATTTTTATAACAGCATCAATCCCTTCTGAATCCCTGTGAGGCAGATGTCAAACATGTTTTTATAAATGGGGTAGTGTTTTCATATTATACCTTTTTAACGGACATGTCCATTGTAAAGCATACCAGATCGGAAGAAAAGAAATCCTTGCCTAACACTGGAAAGAAAACATTCCTTGCAAAGCCTCAGTGTAGACTATAAATAAAAGATGTACTGAATTCTTGGTGTTGGGCGGAATACAAGCTGGAACCAAGAGTAAGCATTCAGACTTGCCTGGCCAAGCACACAGGCTGAAAATCTTGGTGTGTTTTTCCATTCTGATTTTAATGACAGTTTGTAATACTAGTGTGAAAACAAAACTTCAATGCCGTGAGTTATAAGGCATTTGTAAGTGTTGTGGGATATGGGTTAACTTGAACTCAAGCTGTCCATGACAGCGTTGCTATGGCCTTTGTTGGACGACCTCACAGATGAATATATATGTTGTCACTGCACTGATCTAGTCCTTCTAATTTTTTTCCCACTATTTTTAATAATTTTTCGCACTGAAATTGTTCCCTTTAAGATCTTCTTCTCTGAAGCTGTCACACTTTTCACTGATGCTGAAGAACTCCATCTTTGGGCCAGTAATTGCCTTTGCTAAAAAATGTAGACTAATACCACAAGTCCTTGAAATAAGGGTTGATCAAGAATTTTTGCTGTTTAATGTCTTGGAAATTAATGTCTAAAAGCTAGTAAATGTGTTTAAGTATTCCACCTGTTTTAACAGTGGATAATATGACAAAAAGTTCGTCTAATAGAGGGCTGGAATTGTCCTGAGATTTCTTGTTCTCTTCCAAAAGAATGTTTGTGATACTCATCACACTTGCAGTCAGAATTACAATATGTGCTATAGAATCTATCAAAATTTTATTAAGTATACAAACAAAATGTTTTCTACCACTGTAATAAACCCATTTTTTCATCATGAGTGAGTTTTCAAAATTGTATGTTCTTAATAATTGATTATATTAAACATTAGAGGGAGAGATTTAATTTTTGTCCCCAGTTATTCCTTATTTCTAATGAAATTGAGAAATCAGGATCTGGTAGCTTTGATCTGTTTCTTCATGAGTCTCTTTAGTACTAGACCCAGTAGATAAATTTATCTTTAATTCTCTTTTTGGGGGTTTTATTTTCCAGTTCTGAATTCAGAGTGCTTTTTCTTTCCAACCATTTTGTTCAATAACTTTAAGTAACATTCAGGCATATTTCTCTAAAACCCATCTTTTAGCTGATAATTTATCTCTTTCTTCTGGTTTTTAATAGGTAGTCTAAACATGAGAAACTTTGATGTAGCCTTCACCACTACAATATTTAAGCATCTGTGAGGTAATTTAAATACAAAGTTAGCAGCCTGCCTTCCTTCCTGTTGCTTCAGCCTGTGAGAAGTATTGTTTAATGCCTAATGCACATATAAAAAATTGGTTTGAAAGAAGATAGATGGTTATTTATTCTTATATGCTACTAACTTCAGTTCTTGTTAAAAATTTATCTGCAGTATTTTTCTGCATGTCTCCCTTGCTAATCTGTCAGTTTTCCCCTTCTATTGAAATGTAGCTGCTGCTGGCAGTTGAGGTGGGAGTAGATGTAGATTAATTTCCATTATCCACTTTGCAAAAAGGAGTAGTTTGTTCTTCTGGTTTTGCCTCCTTAGTATCAGGAATAAAATGGAGTCACTGATTTAAGTGCACCCTAGTTTGCTGTCTATCTGGAATATATTGTTGTATGAACGTGGCTTATTTGTAATTACTTCAGGTTTTGGCCTCAAAAAAATGCATAAAGAAGAGGAACAATGTCATACTTTTTTCAAGTCCATCCTTTGAATTATTTCATTAAGTGCAGACACAGGGTTTGGGAGTATAGGGAGACTGCAAAGTTTTGGGATCTTGGGAAATTAATAAAAGCATCTAATCAATTTGAGCTTGTAAGAGAAAACTATGTTTTCCATGCAAATGTGTAGGTGTTTGTCCTCTTCTCTGACTGTGTTTTTGGAAATTGGAGGAGTTTCTCGACAAGAACTTCTGTAATATTGTTATAAAGACCTGAGTTTCTTGCTACTGCCAAAATTGGATATCACTGATCTGTTTCCACCAAAGAGAGTTTTCCTGGGAAGGTTATATGGAGCACCAAAGTACAGCAATGTGTTGCAACCTACTTCTTGCATCTCAACCTTTTTTTTGTCTGAAGGATCTTTCTCATGCGCTGGAATAAAAAACAAAACCAAAAAAAACCAACAAACAATCAAAAGAAACAAATGGTAGTAGGAGACAGTGAAAGACAGTAAGAAAAAATTCTGGTTTTCATCTTTTGTTGCTATTAAGAGGGTGTCAAGTGTTTAAATGGCTTTTTTTTCAGTATGTGAAATTAAAATTAAGAAGGTTGCTTGATCTGCTTTTTATCCAGAAGCTTGATCAGGGGACTAAGATCCATTTCCCTTGTTTTGAGATAAAGCATTATTTGCAGTTCTGTTTTAGAGTAATGGGAGATAAATCACATAAATGTATGTGATTACCCTTCTCAGTCCAGAGGAGACAGGTTAATATTTACAATTCTAGCATGACACTCACTGTCTTCATAGCTGTAAGACCATCTGGGACTGAGCTGATGTCAGGTGCCTGTATAGGCCTTTCAGAAGAGGAGACAAGTACTCCTGCATCCTTAGCACTGCAGTCATCTTGGTGTCAGCCTGTACCTCATTGGGTGCTTACAGAAAGACACTTTTTCATGTTAGAGAAATGTTTTTATGTTTAACTCTGGAAGAATTCTGCCACTACAGCATCTGGATCCTTGACAGAATCCAAACTAAACATGCAAATGAGCTCCAGAAAGACACTCTTAAATCCTACAGGTTAAGGAGAGTATTAGTGTTTAATAATAAAGCAGTCCATTTATTGCCTCTTCTAGCTTGGAGGTGACAGACCCAAGGTCCCTTTTTTGGGAGCTGGCCTGTGGTCCCACCCCTCAGGAGGGTTCTGTCCCTCTCTAGGGCACTGCTAGAGGCCCTACTGGCGTGGGCAAAAGCAGGGTATCATTCCACTGCCATGGGGAAATTTAACCATTAAGCAAAACTATTTTGGTTCTTATTATGAGCCTAGAGTGTTCTGTGCTTGCCAAGATGTGTTTAGCTTCTGAGAAAGCAGTTATTACTTGTGACTTTGGTCAGTGCATTGCCATCTGATATCTCACCTTTGACATCTATTAAATGTCCTTTTCAGTGAGTTTTTTTTTTTTTAATTATTTTTTTAAAGTTTTAATGTTTAATTTATTTATTATTTAATGTTATTGTACAGTTGCTTGTGAAGAACTATATAAAACTGACTACACAGCTCTAAACTAATAAAAGTGAACATACAAACTGGCACATGCCTTCTTTGTTTCTTTATTTCATAGTGTGAATTTCCTGCAGCACGGGTTGGTTGGTATGGGTTCAGTTCAGCTGGGGGGAAATCAATGCAGCTTGATGGCCTGGAAGAGGCAGTGGGTGTATGGCATGGAGAGTGCCTTGTACCCTTGCCGTGCTCACTGACTCAGGAAGCAGTGGATTCCTAAAGGTGCACTGCAGTGTTCAAGTGGAAGAAGCACCCGAGTGTCTGGTTCAGAGCCATCTAGTACTGATCAGCTGGCAGGCTAAGACTGAATTTATGTGACCCGTCCTTCATGGTACATACTAGTTTGATATCAGCTTCTATTTTTCACATATTATTAGAAACTTCATTCCTTTGAGGCTTTTCTCATTGTTAAATTCAACTGAAAATTGTAGAGCAAGTTCAGTTTTTTCTTTTGTTAAGGAATTTGTGTATCACTTGCAAAATGAAATTGTCCTTGCTTCTTTCCAATGTTTGAATGGCTTCTGCTGAAACCAATTTAAAATTGGCAGGTGAGGTTCTGTGCAACAACACTTTTCTTTCTAAATACCAAGAATAGAAATGTAATTGCTGTGACACTTGGAGCAGTTACCTGACTGTGACTGATGCTTGGAAAGTAACAGGAGCCTGGTTATTGCTGAAAATACTTAGATGTGTTGCTTAGATATTTTTGTTTTGTTTTCATTTGGAAAATGTACAAAGGTCAGAATATAAACACGTGCGCTGCTTTAAAAATGTAAAGATCAAGCCAATAAGACATACACATTTATTCTGGAAACATTACTTCATATTTACTTCTGGTTAGGAACTGAAATTGTTTAACTTGTGCTCTGCATTCTAGGACAAAACAGTTTATAGAGCTGTAGAACTAATTTTTTTCCAGATGAAGGGATGAATTTAGCTTTCGTTTTAGCCAGATCCTTTAATGTAATATATTTTAAATGTATAATTTCTGCCCCCCACCCCCCCTAAAACTAGCCTCATGGCCTTCTTGCACAAATTGTGTTTTAGAGATTGAACAGTTATAATGTTCTCTAAGGATAACTTCTCTCTGTGTAGTTACTGTTTGACATAAGGTTCTGTGTTCCTAGAGTGAGGATCAGATGCATATAAATGATTGTGCTTAAGGGAGTGGAAAGAAGATTGAAGTTTTGTAGTCTGTAGTTGGAAAAGTACAGAAATTCCAGTGAGAATATGAGGTGAGTCTTGGCACTGGATACAAAACTGTCACTCTTTTCCTGTTTGTATCAAAAGAAATTTTAATTATAGCTCTCAGTCTTAAAAAAGTACTTTTGGTGATCAGTAGTTTTAATATCTAAGATAATCTGTATTACTTTTATTTGACCGCCTTTTCTATCAGTCGAGTCCTGCATATTTTATGGAAGTGGTTTGATTTCTAAGTAACTTGTAGTTTTAAAAGTGGAGGTGTGAAACAAATGAAGGAGGTATGTTTATCAGAACTATTGGCATGCCTGTAAAGCTGGATAGTGGTAAACTGGATAATGGTAATCTATAATACTTACAGAAATTTTAAGGTCATGGCACAGGAACACCTACTGTGCCTCTGAAACTTTGGAAAATATATGCATGTCTGTTTTTAATAGACTGGCCTGATGAAGTTCTGTAGTCCATCAAATTAGTGATAAAAACATTTTAAAATTAGTATATAGGGAGTAATATGGTAACTGAGTGTAACTTTCCATGTCCTGTCAGTCATAGGAGATACTTAAAAATTGTGGGGAAAAATTATTTTAATACTCTGTGGGTTTGAATGAAATCCACAAGACAAAGGAATTTGGAGTGAAGGCTAAGTTTTGGTCTATTCTAATCTCATCCCTTGATAACTATCCTTTAAGGAAGAAGAATGATCCACAAATTAAAAATAGGGCTCTGAGAGTCAAGACAAATTAGGTTAAATCTTCATGTATGTCACAGACTTGCTGTGTGCCTTTGAGTAGTTTGCACTAGTGCCTGTAATTTGGCAAAATGGAATTATTTGCCATTCCCAACTTGCAGGGATCTTGTAGCAGTATGTATGTGAAGGATTGTGAAGGGCTCATGTGTCATTGTTTTCGTACAATACTTGAAAAAACTTCTGTATCTTAGAGTCCAGGGTCCAACTGATGCTAGAATTTAAGAAATTTTTATCTGATACATCATTTTTTTCTGGCCAAATACAGAAAATGGTCAGTTTATCTTTGCTTGAAAAGTGCAGGAATACCTGAGCAATCAGCAAAGTCCTTGGAAACAGTGGAGACCTATATGGTTTGTTTAGTATACAAAGATTGTCCTTAAAAGTGTAATAAACCTGTATTACTTGATATAACTCATACTGTAGTTTACCAAATTGTTTATATAAAAGGTGCTTGTGGCTGTTAGCATGGGCTCCTGCCATGTAACTATTACAGAGTCCTGCGTTCAACCATGTGCTCTTCAGGTCACATTTAACATAAAGGTCGTGCATCAACTCAGCCTATAAAAGGTGAATAAAGTTTAAGTCTTAAGTCACTGTTTTTTCTTAAGAAAATTGTTGTCCATTTTTGTAACTTCATGTTTTTTTTTTTTTTTTTAATCTGCTATTAGGAAAAAAAGTGTTCTTCTATTTTTTTTCTTGCCCCGAATAGTTTTAATCTCCTCATCTCTTGTAGTAACCTAATGTGGATGCTGGGAATGTAAGTGAAAAACAATATTTATCCTGATTTAGGAATTGAGTGTACTTTAATTTCAAAAACTTCCTAAAGCAGTCTGTGTGTGGGGTTTTTTTTTGGTTTGTTTGTTTTTGTTTGTTTGGTTTTTTTTTTTTTTTTTTTGAGAAAACAAGGCAGAAACGTTAGGAAATTCAATTTCATTTACAAAAATGAATTGTTTTTTTTCCTGCTGAGGGTTTAATGTAAAGCATGCATCTTTCAGTAAGTTAAAGAAGAAACTAGCCTATCTTTGCGGACACTTGAATATCCCGATCACTAGGCCAGCCTGCATTTTAGCATGCTTGTTTGCACATTGTCTTGGCTTCAAGAGGAGAATTTTTAGTGTTTGCCCTTGGAATATGGCATAGCCTGGACAGTAGGGCATTTTTTTTCCAGAGGTGTGGGTTGCTAGTCTGTCATGTACCTTGTCAGGCAGGCTCTTCCCTTAGTTTTTTGTTTTCCTTTTTTAATGCAGTGGGGACATTTTCTGTTTATCTGCTCTAAAAGAAATAGAATTTCTTGAAAGGCAGTGTAGGTTGGGGGAAGACTGTCAGGACAAGTAGCACTTTGTCAGGCACAGATGAAAGCATTTCTGCCATTTCCCAAAGTAGAGATTCTGAGCAAGATTCCAGATCATCTGCATCTGCTAGTCTGCCTTTCTTTTGGCTCTGTATATTCCTGTTCAGTATCCAAATCTTGGATCATGTTCCCAGGTAGGTAAGTATAAATAGACAATGTGAAAATGTGTGCTGGACTTCTTGAATTGGTCTACAGGGAAGGAGTCTCTGGGTCATGACCCATGATATTTGCTATGGTTGGTTTTACCTGTATTTCAGGTAAGGGTGTCATTATCAGGTGTAATTTTGCTATGGAATCTGAAGTGGAAGCATAGTAGGTTTTGTTTGGTTTTGGTTTGTTTTTTTGGGTTTTTTTTAAATTCCTCTGTTGGAATACCATTATTTTATGCCAAGAATTATTTAGTTGCCTGAAGACTAATCAGTCTGTTTTGCTATCAAGTCATGGAAAGTTGGCCCCTGGTAGGAATCTCACAGATAATTATTGAAGGAAGTCAGGACAATGTTCCCAAGCATCTCTAGAGAGGGAAAGAACAAAATGGGTGTGAAAGTGACTGTGATGCAGAAGTTTACTTAGATACAACTTCTCAAGTGCTCCCCAAACTATTGAGCAAAATGGAGAAGTGTTGAAAAATCCACTACTTGCCATTACTAGACATTTCTGAATGTGATCCACAAGTAATGGAGCTGAAAGACATAATGGGGTTTAATTTTACATTGTGGAGTGCTTTTAATACTACTGCAGTATCAGAAAAGAAATTATAGAAGGCAGGTCTTCGTATCTGTACTTTGACAACCCCTTTTCTCAGGGAATGTTGTTCAGGTACTGCCAGTAATCTCTGTTTCACATTAACACAACAGAAGGTACTGAAATAAATTGGTGTCTGCAGTTTCTTTTGCCACTCCTCAGCTCACTTGCTTGAGTTGATTGGTTCAGGACAGCAAAGACATGTCCTATTAATCTGTCCATAAGGTCTGCTCAGCTGTGGGATCTCTTTGACCTCTCCATTCTCTTGAAAAAATGAGTTATTTGCCCTCAAAGATTACATAGTTAAGGCACAGGTAGGAAGCAGTTTGAGAATAAAAATGAGATACATAAAGGACTCAAGTGGCACGAGTGGCAATATTTGGAATTATTATGCACAAATTACACCTTTGGGGCACAAAAATCTCACCACGTCTGGGGATGTTCTGAGTTGTTACTGTGGAAGAGAAAACCAGTTTAATATGAGTGTAGACCTGGAAAAAGATGCAAAATGAGGACATTATACCATATATGTATTATATTAGCTGCTGTTTGCCTCTTGGCACTGGGACAGTCACATGAAGAAGCTTGGGTCTATGGTCATGGTCATATAAATGCCAGCACAGTTGTATCATGACTGAGGGCAAGCCAGCAACTGGGCTGTGCAACATGCTGTGCTGTGAGTTGCAACATGTTCTGCATGCCACATTTATGAGGAGAGGAAGAGTGACAATAGGGTATCATGTTTGAAAACTGAGAGCTCACCATTCAAGGGGCAATTTCAGGATCAGGATGGTGTGATCATGGAGATGAGGCCCTCTGTTTGCCCTTTGGTCATTTTTTAGCCATCACAAGGCAATGGGTTCAAGTCCTGCCTGGTCACTTGGAAAGTAGTTATTCCTAATTGCCACAATTCTTTAACTGCCCAATTCAGGGGAGAACAACTACCAGCTGTTCAGTCTTGGAGGTGCCATTTATAAGACCCTCAGTTCATTGTTGACAGCATGATATGTCAATGTGGTGCTCCTTTGTGTCATTCTTTATCAATAGAGAGAACAATAATTTGTTTTATTGTAAGTCACAGTAGCTCATGGTTGATGGACTTTTGTTGTTGTTTGCAGTCCTTCAGTTGCTGTGGGAGATCTCACATGTCTTCAGCAGCACCTGATTGCATTGCTGCTGAAGCAATGTCAACAGGCCAGCATGCAGCTAACTCAAGATTAAGCCTGTGAAGTTTTTTGGAATCACTCAGGTGTTACTGTCACCAGGGATTCTTTGGTGGATTTCTCTATGCCCTTCCATGGCTCATACAGGCATTCATTAAGGTCAACCTGCATCACACCTGGGGTCTCTATAATTAGGGAATCATCAGTGGTCTTGTGGATGTGGATAGTGGTTCTGGCTTTTGGAAAGGGGGGATAGATGCTTGCATTATTCAAATTGAATCTGTGTCTCACTTTCTCCTTGGTCTCATGTTGTCCCAACGTGTGCAAGAGTGGGCGAGAGCAGACACTGCCGTGGAATCCAAGGCCTGTGTTGAAGAGAGTGCCATTGCCAGCACCAGCTGTGCTTCATTCACTCACCCCTGAGAATTGTAAAGGCCAAATCATGAAGGATGCTTTGGCCAGCAGTTTCACTATATTCCCCAATAGCTGCTTGTAATTTAGCACTGCATGTATTTGGGAAGAGAACAGCAAAATATTTTGGATTTTGTCTTTTCCCTCCTCTCTCTTCTACCTTTGACTCAAACTCTTAGATCTCTACGCTGGTTTTTGTAGCCCAGGCTTTTGTTGCTGGCATTGCCCAGGTCTGTAGCCTAAGAGTACAGGCATTAACTAGAAACAGAAAAACAAAACCCCATAGTATCCCAAACCTGTTCTCAGAAGCCATGCTCATGTTCTCAGAAGACCTGTGGGATCTGAGCTTGGGGAAGGTGTCAGCCACCAAGTTAAGTGACTTCAGTAGATGTGTTCCCAGCCAGTGTGAGGATTCTGGGACGTTTCATTTTGTTGTTGTGTCACTAACTGTTTTTGTTGGCAGACAGACATTGGACAGTTGTGGCAATTATGTTATTTGTAGTTTAACCAGGGGGACATCTGACTAGGAAATGAGTGGTGGGCTCTGCCTGTGGACCGTTGGGTGTTTTGTTAGTCAGCATGCTGGATTCAAGGAAGCACTATTCTGCCATCAGTATCACCCACAAGCTTCTTTTATATGGTAGGAGTGAGGACAGAATATTTCTTAAGAGCTTCTCTTTTTGGCCATGGCTTTTCTAGTTAGATGCTTATATTTATTTTGTTTGGGATTTTTTTCAAATTTTTTTTCTGAAACAGCCCTTCTCATTATATTCAAGCAATAACATTTGGGATTTGAGCTTTTTTTTTCTTTACAGTCACTGTGCTTTCTGATGAGGTACATCTCTCAGCCTGTCTCTAAAACCAAATGTGGAAAATGTGCTTTGCCTCATTATCTGAAAGCTAACAAAATTGTCTATTTTAGATCTGAATAGCTGAGAATGAATTACCATGAATGCAAGAGAAACTCCCTCTAAGTATGTAATGTTCTTAAAATATGTAAACTTTAAAATATGCATCAAGTCCAAAATCTTAAATTTCACCAGGAAGTGAATAAGCAGGCAATGCAGATTGCAGATTATACATATTCATATACTTCTTCATCAAGGTATTTTGTACCACACATTTCTGCCAAGGCAGTCCTAGGAACCAAGCAGAGTCTTTGTATAAAATCTTTGCTTTGGAAAGTTTTAATGGTGTTTGCCCATGTTGGATTTGTTGTAATAACCTCATAGCAAAGTGACGAAAACATGAAAAATAGTAGGAAAACCTGAGTCTTAAAAGCTTTGAGGCTTTAGATTAAACATGGGTAGTATGAATGTGTATGGGAGAAAGCAGTTATGTTCACCATTGTCAAATGATATAAAATAGATGAGATAATTATAAACTCTACACAAAGGTGCACTCCTTCAGAGAAGAATACTGACATCTTTTCCAGCCCACTTCCATCAGTGAGATTGCAATGTTATTCCTTTGTAATAAATATATCTTGCAGGTACTGTCAAGAGACAAAAGACATAGGCCAAAGTTTTGTAAAAAATAAACCAATCAAACAAACCCCCCCCCCCCCACCAAAGGACCTAAAGCACTGTTATGTAATGGCTAAGGGAAGGAAATCAGGAGAACAAATCATTCATGTAAAATCTTCAGTGCTCTAGTTTTCAGTTTGAAAAAATGACTGTTGCAAGGACAGGTACAGATTTTTTATTTTATGAGATGGTGAACCTGAAGCAGTTATGTCAATTTGATCCTTTACAGGATCCCAGCTGATTTGGGCATTGCTGGTAGAGCTTTGGCAGAATGACCAGTTTTTCTTGTGTTCTGATAGGGAACATGCATACATTAGTATAAATGCTCCAGGCAGCAAAATTAGAAAGCAGAAAAGAACACAAAATGGATCTAAATGCCTATGCAGCAGTGTTAGAAAGCAAATAACCACAATGTTCTTAAAATAGCTTGTGAAATTTCAAGAGAAAAGAAGCCATTTAGAGATGGTAAGAAGGTAAGAATTACTGACATTTTGTGTCAGCTTGTTTGGTAGCAATTGTAAGCTATGCTCTGGCTATAGCAGAATATCCTTTGGAGATGGTAATAAATTAGAAAAGAAGGATTTTACTGCAAATTATGTTGGGTGTAGTGATCACGTTATAAAACCCCCAACCTAACAAAAAAAAAAGAAATAAAAAAACCCCAAGCCACTCTGCTAAGGCAGAAATACTCAGTTCAGTAAATTGTACAAAACAGAATCTATAGGTGATGACCAGCTGAAGCAGGGCTGCAGGTCTTGGGTCTTGGCCCTGTGGGAAGGACTGGGTCTTTGTAGCCCAGGACATTGCCTAGGAAGCTGACCTCCCTCATGCATTTATTCCATTGGTATTTTTAGGCTCAGTTTTGCTTTCAGAAGGTATCGTGTTTGGTGGGTAGAATTCTTCTCTCATACACACTATTACTTTTCATCATATATCTTGAGTAATCTGGGGTTGAGGGCAGCAAGTGCTCCAAACCAAGACTTACACACATGTACACATCTTCAGCTTGTGCATAGACAAACTCTAACACAAATTAACTTTTTTACCCTGTGGTGTTACAGATGATTAAAAATATTGCTGTAAATGATATTTTTTTCCTCTTATCCAGATCACTGATTACTTTTTAATCAGATAATGACCAAGTATACTGGTCACAAGCAATACAAGGATGAATTTCTAAGGGCAAACATGCTAAGTAACAGGATGCATATTTAAGAAAGAAAAACTCATCAGCATCTTTACTTTGTTGTTTTAGCATGTGACATTAATCTGAAAGAATAGATGTAAAAATAAAAATAAAAACAAACAAACAAACAAAAAAAAACAAACCCCCCCCAAAACAAAACAACAAACAAACAAACAAACAAACCCCCAAAAAACAACAAGCCTTAAATTTTGATCAAGTTGCTTGGGTGGGAAAAGATCAGTGTTTGATTCCAAATAATGAGTTGTGACAGCCCATTTCACTATGTTGGGTCATTGGTCTAACATATCAGGCATTTATTTATTTTTTTTTCTTATTTTCAGTGTTTGTAATTAGATACAGCATTAATTATTCATAAGAGCTGAAATGTCTTTAACTGATATAAGTAGCAGAGGCTTATTTACATAGTTTTCAAGGTTCTGTGTTCTGGCAGGTTAAATAAACAACTTGCAGAGTAACTGGTGAGCCAGAGATTTGGTTTCACTGGGGACGCGACTTCACTGCCCCTGTGCAAGGCTCGGGGATAAACAGGAGGAGGCAGAGATGTGCACACCCCGGCAGGGCTGTGATCCTGTGTCCTGGGATGGCTGCTGTGACAGGAGTGTTGGGATGGAAGGAACAGGCAGGAGAGATGAGGGGAGGGTGCTGCCAGTGACCAGCTGGAGTGCATGGAGCGAAGCCTGGGGGGAAAAGGAGCCTGTGGGTCAGGATTGAAGGGAGGGCAGGGGGAGGTGACATTGTAGTGGGGGTCTGCCACAGCTGCCAGGCCAGGAAGCACACGAGGTCTTTTTGGGTGTTCTCACATTCAGAAGTCCTGGTGTTCATTTGGGACTTGGTCCACCCCAATGTCTGTTGGAAGGACAACACAACAGAGCATAAGCAATCCAGGAGATTGCTGGAGTGCATTGATGGTAACTCCTCCAAGAGATAGGGGAGCCAACAAGGAGAGGTTCTATGCTGGACCTTGTTCTCACCAACAAGAAGGATCTGGTGGGGAATGTCAATCTCCAGGGCAGCCTGGGCTGCAGTGACCATGAAGTGGTGGAGTTTGAGATCCTCAGGGTGGTGATTTGGGTGCACAGCAAGCTCAATACCCTGGACTTCAGCAGAGCAGATTTTAGCCTAATCAGGGATCTGCTTGATAGTGTGCCGTGGGAGAAAGTCCTGGAGGGAAGAGGAGCCTGAGGAAGGTGGTAAATATTCAGGAATTATCTCCTCCAAGCTGAGGAGTGATGCATCCTAAAAGAGAGGAAATCAGGTAAAAACATTAGGATGCCTCTGTGGATGAACACAGAGCTCCTGGACAAACTCAAAAAAGAAGCCTACAGCAGGTAGAAGCAAGGACAGGTAGCCTGAGAGGAATACAGAGATTGTCTGAGCAGCCAGAGTCAGGTTAGGAAAGCTAAAGCCCTGAAAGAAGTCTGATCAGGGGTGTCAAGGGCAACCAGGAAAGCTTCTATAGATCTGTTTGCAATAAAACAAAGACCAGGGAAGATGTGGGCCTTCTGCAGAAGGAAATGGGAGATGTGATTATCTGTATGTGAAGAAGGACAAGGTACATAATTTCTTTTCTTCAATCTTTGCTGGCAAAAGCCCCAGCCACAGCACCCAAATTGCAGAAGACTTCAAGTCCCAGAGGGACTGGGAGAATGAAGAACCACCTGCTGTAGGAGGTCAGGATCAAGATATTCTGAGGAACCTGAATGTGCACAAGTTAATGGGACCTGATGAGATGCATCCATGGAACTGTCCAAGGAAGTGGCTAGGCCACTATCCATCATATTTGGCAGTCAATGAAGTTTCCACTGACTGGAAAAGGGAAAACATAAGCCCCTTTTCTAAAAATGGAAGAAAAAGGAAGACTTGGGAACTACAGGCTAGTCAGTTGCACCTCAGTGTCTGGCAAGATCATGGAGCAGATCCTCCTGGAAACTATGCAAAGGTAAATGGAAATTAAGGAGAAGACTGGTGACAGCCACGTGGATTCACTAAGGGCAAACTTGGTGGCCTTATACAACTGAATTACAGCAGTGGTGGATATGGAAAGAGCAACCAATGTCATCTACCTTGATTTGTACAAAGCATTTGAGACTGTCCTGCATCACATCCTTGTCTCTGGACTGGAGAGGCATGAATTTGACTACTCAGTGGATAGTGAATGGATGGAGAATAATGGCTGGATGCACTCAAAGGGTTGTGATCAACAGCTGGACGCCCAAGAGGAGAGCAGTGGGTGCTGGGGTTCCTCAGGGGTCAGTGCTGTTCCACCCCTGTCAGTGCCAGGACCCCGCGCACCCTCGGCCGTTTGCCGACAGCAGCGAGCCCAGTGCTGCTGTCCCACTGCAGGGAGGGAGCAGAGGGACCCTGATGGGCTTGAGAGGTGGGTCTGAGAGAAACTCGTGGCTCAGCACAGCTGAGTGCAAGGTGCTGCACCTGCTTCTGGGCAATCTGAAGCACAAGTACAGGCTGGGCATGAAATGGATTGAAAGCAGCCCTGAGAAGGAAGACTTGGGAGTGCTGGTGGATGAGAAACTTAACATGTCCCCACAGTATGTGCTGGCAGCCCAGAAAGCCAACTGCATTTTAGGACTACAACTTCATGTAAATTTAGTTTATTTTGCATATTAAAAAAATTGAGGATAGTGAGATATTCTGGTTTCTGTATATTTTAATCCTTTTATAGATGTATTGATGTCTGCAAAGACAGCAATAATTATGTATGTATTTGTTTTGGTACAGATGGTTTTAAAATCTGTAGATGTCATTTTTAATTAAAAAAATAAATAAATTTTAGGGCATCCCATGAGATGAAGCCATTTTTTATTGCCAACATATACTTTCTTGCAACAGCCGAATTATTCTCTCTCTCTTTTTCTCCCTATAGCGTGTAAATGTTACCACTATAGTGTTTCTTCCTCCCCCTTGGCTTCTCAGTCAGTCTACAGGAGTCACTGAGAGCCTGTGTTGCCTTCATGCCTCACTGCCTGCATCCTGCTCTGTATATGAATGCGTGTGTCCATGTGCACTCTGGCTCCCCAGCTATGGAGCAGTCTCAACTCCTTAGGGAGCCCTTTGCTCTTGACAGCATGTGCTTGCAATGCCTTCCAGAAACACACCTTTCTTTGGATGGAGCCAGATCCCTCTGTGTGCAGATCCTACCCTTTTAGAAGCTGTGGATATTCTTCACTGAGGTTAATCGGAGTGGGATTCAGATATTCTTGAGATGTTAACGTTTGTTTATTGGGATGTTTGGTGGCAGTGTTGCTGTCTAATCTGTCAGGTTCTTTGGCTGACTGGTACATAGAGGAAGCACCTGTGGCTATGATTTACCTTTTCTCTTTGTGTAAAGGCCAAGCCTATGTGCTGCTTTTCCTCAATTTTGTTTTTAATTTAAAAAAAAAATCATCTTCTGAGACTGACTTATTTGGTGAGGGAAATAATAAAACATATCTTATGTATTTAATCATTAAATTATACCATTGCTGTTAAATTTCCAGAAATTGAAATACAGATATTTTGAAAGCTATGCTCTAACTACTGCCAGGACTGTTTGTTTGTCTTCCAAATAATAGCTGTGTATTTGCTATGCTCATCCCTTCTTCTCATTCCTCACAGTTGTCATAGCCTTTCACATAGAAAAGACAAGAACCATTCTCCATAGACCTGGCAACTCCCTTCTTTGTCAGAGTAATTTCTTCAAGCTGTCAGTGAGTTTGTCATGCTTTCCTTGAGATTTTGTGAGGTCTTATCTGTATGAAGGTACATTAACTTAACTGTCTTAACACATAATTGTCTTGTGTTGGTCTCAGCCTCTGAAACAATAATTCTACCTGGATTAATCCTGAACTAAAGTGAAAGTTTCCTGTGATGGAGAGAAATTAGAGGGGCTCCAAATGAATGTTATTATCTGTGGTGTCCCAGCCTATTACTGTCCTGGGATATGGGGAGTGAACTCTATTTCCTTCATTTGGGACATAAAGAGATGCATCTGACTAAAGCATGTATTTTAGAGAGGCTTTCATTTAGATTTGATTTTGTTCTTGTCCTGATTAGGTCATTCTAATTAATAATCTGTTTGTGAAAGAAGACAAGTGAATATTAATTAGTGTAATATAGGAATGTGATTGTAATAAGCATAATTCAAAATTTTCTGAAAGTTGAGACCTTTGAGAAATAGGTAAGCTTGGAACTGAAAAGGTAGAACATACACTGCCCATGATCCTCATCAGTTAAAATTTAGCCTGGGATTTTGAGGCATATGATGAAAAGATCATAGGTAAATCAGGAATAACTACTGAAAACACTAGAGTTAAGATGGAATAAAATCAAACAGTGTGTTGAGAGCAGGTTCTCAGTCTACTGTTCAGATTTGGACTAGGTTTGACCCACTGACCTCAGTGAGGTCCTCTAGAGTTTTAACACAGTTTTGCCCTCATAGAAAAAAAATGTATGATTTGGATATGACATTTGTTTCCTAAGCTCACGTGGGGCATTTGCACTTTCCTCACAAGGAAGACACATTATGGTGTGGATGTTTCTCTTTGTCTATCCATGAAGTTCCATTAGCAGTATTTCTGCTTTGTAAATAAGGATGGGGTTTGGGGGGCTATGGGCTGCCAAATTTGAAGGTTTAAAACAAGCTTAGTTTAATTTTGGAGGGTTTTTTTTGGTTTATTTGTTTTTCTTCTTTTTTGATGGGTTTAGTCTTTTGCCATATGAAGAAATTGTAGTGCCTAATTGAAAGTGAGGCTTGTGGAAAGTGTTCTAATTTTTACTAACACTGAAGATTAATCACTAATCCCCTGCCAGCCCATGTCACTTTGAGCAGACATTTTAGCTGTTTGTTTTTTTCTCTAAAAGAGCATTTCCTTGAGTTGCTGTAAGTGTGGCAGGAGAGTGAGCAGTCTCCTGTTGGCCTCTGTCCCCCAGAGCAGCTGCAGGGAGCGGGGTGTGCTCACCCTGGCTTGGGCACGCATGGCGTTCCGTGCACCCTGCAGCACACCTAGGGATGTGTCCTGCTGTGGTTTGCAGGCCTGCAGGAAGCATCAGTTCACAGGTCTGGTTGTTAGAGAGTGCTCAGGCATGTCCTTAACAGCCTCTGATATTCAGAGCCTCTCCTTGAATCCCAGGCTTACAGTCCCTGACTTCTTAGGAAGGCTGCATGTCTAATGTCTGCGATGTGTTTAGCTTGCTATTTGAGGTGACATTAATGGCACAAGAATCTCTGGCAGTTTCTGAAGCAAAGACATTTAAATTGTGAGTTTGCAAAAAGAGAGCTTGGGCTATCAGAACAGGTTAACCATTTAGAGGATGCCCAGGTAGGGATCCTTTCTTAGCATTATCTTCTTAGTGTTGCTACTCTACAAACCACCCCACAGACTCCCATTTCCTCCTCTACTTACAGAGTTATGCTGCTCTTGATCATTTATCAATTATTTATGTTGATTTGCTTGATCTGTATTGCCAAAATATTTCAGAAGCTGTGCTTCCATACAGTCCTCTGAGCAAGGATTTTCAGACATGAATTTCAGTTGCTAACAAGTGACAGATTGTGGAATTTTTTCTTATGTAGTGCTAAGAATCAAACTACTGGAATATGTCACATAAGTTTGTGCACTTTCAGATAGTAATTTAATCAAAACTTCATCAGGATTCAGTCCTCTGTCATTTCTCTCACACATAATCACCCCAGCCCCTGATAATTTTTCCCCTGTGAAGTTTGTAATAGATTTTGTTTGAAGCAAAGTAGAATATGAAGTTACGTTCAATATTGGAGTGACACCATGCTTGTAAACAAGATTCTCTGTGCACATTATTTGTTGTGATGCAGCACTTTCTGATACTGTGAAAAAATATTAAATGTCACTGGATATGTTCTGAATTTATCCGTATGTCTGTTCATGGCTTTTATTGGGAAAAATCCCTGACTTTTGCAATGGTGAGGTTTTGCAATCCGTGAGTTTTGTTCCTTCTATAATTTGCACAGATTAGTGGGTATGTGTGAGGCACTCTAAGTTACTGTGGGTTTTTTTCTGGCAATTTGTTTGAATTGAATAGTTTTGAGCAGCCAGCCCTCAGCACAATGTCGCTATGACCTTTAAGATTAAGTGTATTTTTGCCGTAGAGTTAACTTCAATAGCCACGTAGGTCTTGCCTCACGCCCACTCCCCTCCCCCGTTTATCCCTGCTGGAGAGCCGGAGCTGTGAACTGGCGTTCCAGTGTCGCCTCTGGCTGGTGTTAGGGATGGGTAACCCTCGCACAGGGCTGCCTGGGTTTCGCTCTGCAGGGAGCAGCCCTCGGGCAGCCCCCAGGGCACAGAGCCCGCTGGTCTGCTGTGCCTGCACACGGGCACTGAGGGTCCCGAGAATCTGCTTGTGGACATGGCTGAGAGGAGACAGCGGGGCAGAGAGCTGGGAAGCAGCTGGAGCAGCAGCAGGGTGGGAGGCACGGTGCTAAGCACCACTTCTGTGGGTGTGTAGCTTGGGGCTTGAACCTGTGGATTTAAGTACAATATTCCTGTGTCCTGTGAGTGGGATTTCAAAGCTGCCCTCATAATTCAACCTGGATGCCAAGACTCTCTTGGCATCCCTGTCTCTCTGGGTGCCACTTCCACTTGAACTGTGTGAATCAGAACAGTCATCTCAGGCCAAACCTAAGAGTCAGCCCAACTCAGATCTCAGTAAGCACGGTGGCTAAAAATAGATATCCAGGGAAGGTGGTAATCACAGGCAGAGTAAGTAGTGTTTCTTCCCTGGGAATCTCTCTGCTGTTCCTGGTGCCGAGTGGCTCCAGGAGGAGCATTTAATATCCCTCATTGAATATTTCTGCCATTGATTTGTCCATTTGTTTCTGAGCCAAGGCTTTCCACTCCTGACACGTTTGAAAGATAATTTAGTATTTGTTTTATGCCTCAAACAAAATGCATCTTAGGTTTTCTTTTGGCCACCTTACTATGCTTATCCTGAGAGGCATTGTAGTGATCTGGTTGACCACTCATCTACTTTGTACTGAAAACACCTAAACAGATAAATTCCTGTTGGGCTGATTAATATCTGAGACCTTCTTGTGTGCTAATGCTTCCACCTTTGTGGACAACAGAAATATATTGTGATTTGCTACCAGAAAAATAGAGTGTAGTTTGACTTGTTCCATAACAAATAACTGTGGGTTCTACTTGTAAATCTCCCAGTAACACATTTGGATGACCTCCATGAAATCTCAGTCTGGGCAGGAAGGCTTTGTCTGGTTGCTGCTGATTATTCACATAAGCTCAAAAATAATTGCTGTTCAAGGTTCTGACATTCTTGCTATTTTTTTGTTCTAACAGTAAATAATTTGTAAAATCTGTTGCACAATAAACTAAGCTTCTTGTAGCAAAATAAAAGAGTGAATTTAGAATTATGTAGCTGAAAAAGAACTTTTTTCTTTGACAATCCCAGTAACTTGTTTCAAATTATGTTAGTTTTGTGCTACATGGTTTTTTTTTTTTTTTTTTTTTTTTTTTTTAAATATGCTGAGGTAGCTGTCTAGAGGAGTCAAATCTTCGTATCTACAGATTATACACAGAACTGACAGCCAAAGCCCTCTCTGAGTTTGGGGAAAGCTTCTAAATGGGAGCAAAACATTATTTTATGCTTTCTTGTTAGAAATATGTCAGATTCCATTTTTTTTCTTATTAATATGAGCACATCTGCTGAGACCTGCTGCAAATTTACTTGCTTGAGGAAACAACTCAGCCATCTGATGGTGACAGTCATGACTGATGTCCTGAAATGAAATTGGCCCATAATAGTAGTGACAAAATAAACAGTTTTGAGGAATCAAACAAGCCCCCGTATTACAAAACAGCAGTTGCATAAAATGTGCTGTCTGTTTTGATAAAAATGTATCTACATTTTTTGTCTTTTTATTTAAAGAAAAAATTGTTTGGGGGAATTAGAATTCATGTTTCATAATATCTTTGCTGGTTATATTACTCTTGTGCTCATCTATATATATGTTTGGGGTTTGTAACAGCTTATTAACCAGAGGTTTCCTTCCTTGGTACTAGCACTCCAAACCTCTGTAGTCGGGTTTCCCAGTGTATTTTTTTGCCACTTGGACCTGTCACTTGCTGAATGTGCTTGTACAAACCATCTGTGACTTTGGTTCAGAAATTGAAATTGTTGCTTTGCTCTGTTGATTCTCCCAAGGAATAAGAAGTCAGTGTGCATCTCAGGTTGTTGTTACTGTCTCTTCTGTTTTCTCAGCAATTTTTTGCTCTTGGCTTAGGTGTTCAAGACATGATGCGTAACTCCCATGTAAAATTTAGTGGGATAAAATAAAAAAGGTTACTGTTTTTCATTTTCCAGTTCTGTGTAAACATGAAGAACTGTTTTTGAGGTTGAATATTAATAAGCACTGTAAGGGCATACATTTTTAATGTGGCTGCTGCCCACATTTGAAATTAGGTCATTCAGATTTTCTTCTTGCTGTTTATTCCAGCAGTTAATACATCACATGAAAGTAGAGTTCAAGACCAGTGGTTTTTACTAATTAGAAGGCTGAAGGTTGTATTTAGAAGGCAAAACATAAAACTGTTTATCTATTTTATCTCTGGTAACTCTTGAAGAAGATGGTAAACCTAGAAATGAAATAGAGACAAAGACGTGTTTTAAGTTGTATTTTGCAGTCTCTACCAGTTGGAAACAAGACAGGAGTCTGATTACAAATGTTTGCAGCATGCAGTTGGAGATGTGCCAGGATGGCACTATAAAACATTTGCACTGGGGTTTTGGCAGGGATTGGCACTGTTATTGACTTACCCAAGGAGTTTTAAAGGTTAGTCAAAGCAAAAGTTGATCTTTTAATGGGATTACAAAATAGTCTTTTTCTCTATAGGAGTATCTTTAGTGCCAGATTTCCAGTAGGTATATTTTGTAAAAATGAAGTATATTTCTTTACATACTTTTAAAATCCCTGCTTGCATTATTGTTTGCAAGATGCCAGTTTCTGTGCACTCAATAAATAATGGAAATGCAGATTTAAGTGTTTCACATGCAGTCATGAACAGCAGTAAGTAACAGTAACTTTTAGAAAGCTGAAAATGGTCTTGAAAGCTTTTTAGTTGCTATGTACCATCTCTTGCAAAGCTACTTAAAGGTTACAGTGTATTCAAATGGGTTCCTATAAAGATACAAAAAAAATGCCTATGTGGTGTTTGTAGTTGTCACACTTGGAATGAAGTATAACTTGTTATGTTTAAAGCAAGTTGGCCTACAGCAAAAATAATCAAAATGTTGTCTTTCCTTTCAGCTCCAGCAGTAAACCGATTCACCAGACGTGCATCAGGTAAGCTGAACGAAGTTCCATTTGTCTACATAATAATTGAAACGTTATGCTGACAGCGATTGTCATGTAAAATGTAATAAGACATTAGTTAAAGTTCTTTAAACATGTTGGACCTGAGCTGCCTCTAATTTGTTACCTGCTGTACTGAAAAATGCAGCCAAGGTTTCAGGTCATGGAACTTGCATGAACCCTTCTTGTTGCTGCGGAATTTATTAAAAAACGAAGCTTTCCCTTCCCCCATCTTTAAAGAAAATAATTTCAGTTTTAGCATATCTGAAGGTTGAAAGCAAGAACTGAATGTAATCTGAATGTAAGTAGGGTTACCTTGTTTACTTCACAAACAACCTGAAACAGCAATTTTGTGATCAGCTGTGCATGAGGAAATGTACAGCTGTGTTGGAAGTCTCCCTGTTTTCCAAACCCAGGCTGGTTTGTGTGCTTGGTGTGCTGTTGTGCTGTGCAGAGCTGGCAGGTTGGGTTGGGAGCACCATTCCATTCCCATGGTGGTGGTCTGTTGTTGTGCTGGGCGTGCACCTGCCTCGCCTGGTGCTGGTCTGTGTAGTCCTCAAATTAACTTGGTTCTTGCTGGCTCAGAGGACTCCACTTTATTTCCATTACATGTAACAGATCCTTCTGAATTATGTATCATTGAAAGTTAATATTCTTGGCCTTTCCATATTGTTCTGCTGTGTCATGTCCTTTAGGCTTAATTTTTGAGGGCATTTTTCTTCTGAATTGTGAAGCCCAGAATTTGGATCTTATTTGTTTGAAGTACTATGAATCTGAAAATGTGACATAAAAGTTGCCATGAAATGTAATGAGACTCATGGCTGACTCATAAGAGCTAGGAGAGCAGGAGATGTAAGCTATTCCTAGTCATCATTAACATCCAACTATAAAATGCTCTTAGTTTTCAACTTTAGGTAATTTTTAATAGATGTATTTCATAATGCAGTAAGTCTCTCCAGACTTCTACTTTTGCTCGTTACAACCTCAGTCAGGTAGCCCCTTGTGAATGTAAAAATACTAGTGAAAATCCTCAGGATTACTGAGAAACTGTAGAGAAAGGAGAGGGTTTGCAGGATTGGGGCATAGCATATCATAGAAACAAGCAATGGTTTGGATTGGAAGGGACCTTAAAGATCACCCAATTCCAACCCCCTGCCATGGGCACGGACACCTTCCACTATCCCAGGTTGCTCAGAGCCCATTCCAGCCTGGCCTTGGACACTTCCAGGAATGAGGCATCCACTGCTGGTCTGGGCAACCTGTGCCAGTGCCTGACCACCTTCACATATGTAGCACAAAGAAAGAAAATGTAATTAATTCCAAATATCCTCATGCTTTAAGTAATGATAATACTTCATGAGGTACTGTAGCTTGAAATGAAAGGAATGATTTGTTAACAAGTGCTCAGTAACAGTGAGCAGGGCTCTATGCAAATCACATTTCATGTTTTAATGAGAGTTCTACTATGACTGATTGATAGCTGACATTAATGAATGTGGTCCTTCTAACAGATGTCTGATAAGCTTTTGCATTCAGAGTTTGATTGTTTGAAAAGCTAATACTTGCACACAAAAATCCCCCAATCAGTTATTCTTAATGTTTCTTTAATATTAAATTAACATTTATTTAAAAAATGAAACTAAAAAGTCTGAAATTTTTGTGCAATTATTGGGGAAATAATTTCTGTGGGGAATTAATATTTCATGTATTTTGGTCTTGTTATGGAGAGATAACATAGTTATCTTATTCAGAATAATGAGTCAGGTGGTGTAGTAAATCAGATGTAAATCAAGTGAATACATTTCAAGCTAGAACAAGGAAATGCTGCAGTCCACTCTGTGTATTATTTTATTAAGTTAGTGGTAGCTTTAGTAGTTAAAATAACTATTTTTCAAACAAGAAAGCCTGTGAAAGGTGATAGTTCTTACACTTCTTAAATGATAAATGACTATACAGAAGTACAGTACATTTAAGAAACTTGAGTGATAAAACATAAAATTAAAAATATAAATCAGACTATGCTGATAATATAAACATACCACAGGTATGTTTGCAGTCCTAACCATATTTTTAAATACAGGGTTTTTTTTAATTGAACTGTTGTTTGTGTAGATTAAGGCAATCAAGATACCTTGCAAGGGACAAAACTAGATAGTAGCTGTTGGGTTTGGTTTTTTGGTTTTTTTTTCCGATTCTTGGTAACTTAACAGCCTTCTGTAGTCAAAGCTGATTCTCATGTTTAGGAAATGCCATATGTATTATGTAGGCAGACCAAATGAAATGTAGGGTTTTTTCCCTCAAATATGAGTTCCTCTTAATTTTAGGTTGTTTGGCTAAGAGTTATTTTAAAATTTGAAATGTGCAATATTGTTGATTCTTGAGTATTTTTGAAGATTTCCTTCTGGTGATATTTCTCCAAGATAGTGGTGAATATTCGGAGAGTTAGCTGCAGAATTGCATCTGATTCGTGATACTGCAGACTGACTCTGGGAGTGTGTGACTTCAGGGTCCCTTTTGGTCACCCCTCTGCCCATAGGTTCTCCCTGATTTTCTTGCACAGGCCTAGGAGTTGTCCTGCCTGAGGGTGGATTGATTTAAATAAAACAGAAATACACGAGGTTCTGGTGCGTTGATTTGCATTTGGTTTTCAACATTTCCTCACAGAGAACAATAATTCTCGACAATGGCTATTTTGATGTTTCTGTTACTCTTTGGGTAATGCCTAGTGTTTTACTTGGTTGCGTAAGTTATAGTTATTTTTCCTAACTGAGCTAGAAATTAGGTACCCAGAGTTTTAATTGCTGAAGCACCTACTGAAAATAATACAGTACAGCATTTATTATTTAACAGCTGTTCCTGTTAACATGCTGAGAATGTATTAATGAACTGTCATTGTTATGTAGAGGAAAAAAGCAGAAGTAAGCCAGGATAAATTAGCTGTTCTGGAATTCCAGATCTTTAAATTTATTGAGCTACCTAATTAGATATCTCTGATGTGTGTTTATTCATTTGTATGTGTATATATGCAATGTGGGCTTTATACATAAAATACACTTACAGTGCTGGTGACAGCTACTAACGGGCTAGTTAATAATGCACTCCATTGTTCCAGGCTATGCACAAAGAATAATAGATACCACGCTCTTAAAAAGAGGAGTTTAGTAAGAAGAGGAGATTAAAAATACTTTATAGAGCTAGAATGAATAATGAGACAGGTGCAACTGTTTAATCCTTAATTTTTCTTTTCAAATTTGGTGGCACTAAGATGAAGAGAAAGGAAAACAACTGTTGAGGCAATCAAGAGACTTGGGTGTGGAATAAAGGGGAACATGAAGGGGACCCCTTCATCTTTCAGATAGGATGTGGGAGGTTCTGTGCAGCCTCATATAGGGGAAAATCTTGGAGCAAGTTTGCCAGAACAATTTATTCTTCTTCTTTGTGTAAGGTGCCATTAGGAAGAAAGTGACAAAATAAAAGTTTTGGTCTGCTGTATCCTGAACCATTGTGTGGACTGGATTAGTCCAGTCTGGACTATGCCCAGAGTGGCATTTATATATATATATATATATCACTGCTACTTTTCAATTTAATAATTCCTACCAGAGCATGACAATCTACTTAAGAAACATGTTGAATTTTACTACCTTTAGACTACAGGAGTCCAGTTAGTGAATGAATGACTAATGGCTTTCTGAAAATTATTGGAAGAGCAGAGGTGATAGCAATTTAAATGGTTAAATATAAACTTGTCTTTAGGAAGAGCGAATCGGCATTGCTAGCCAAGAATAGAAAATGTCCCTAGGAACAATATTTCACTTGTGATTTTCAATCAACTCAACTATGTTGAGTTTTTCTTACAAAGATTGGCACCCACTTCCTGTGGCATATTAAAAATTGTCAGAGAAAGGCAGCATACTGAAATGAAGGGCTGTTCCCTTTTATAGAGTAAGGCAGAAGCTGGGGTTGTACCAAAAATAATGGTGTGGAATTAAGTAACAGTAAAGTCCCCTATGAAATGCTCAGGTAGGATGTAGTGTTGTTGTAGAACCATATCAAGTGACAGAAGAAAGAAGAATTAAGAACTTTATTGATGAACCAGTAGTTCCAGTTCTTCAAAAAGAATTACTGGTTCTGCTTCTTCTGAGTGATAAATAACCCCCAAACTGAAGTTAAGTGATGTTGGACTCGCCTTTGTTTGTTACACGTATGTAGTTAATCCAAAATTTGAAATGTTCAATATGCCAGATTTCTGAAATAAGCAAAGACGTAGCAGACATGCAGTGGTATCTAATACTAAAACTCAATTAAGCACTAAGGCTGCCATTGTTGTGGTGAGGAAAACCAGAAGAAAAAGTGCTGTCAGGATTTGAGAGTGTATCTACACTGCATGAACAGAGTACAGTAAAGAAGGCATATTGTGCCTTGTCAGGGTCCTTCTTACAATTACCATCACTGTAACACTCAAATCCTTTTCTGAATAACAACAAGGGTGTGGTGCACTGAACTGTAGGCACCTTAGAGCCACTGGATCAGGGAGAATGCTGTGCTTCAGTCTGGTCCTGGTTCTGCCTAAAGCACATGTATCATAGAATATCCCGAGTCAGCAGGAAAGTAACTCCTGTCCCAGCATAGGACAGCCCAAGAGTCTCACCATGTGCCCAAGAGCATTGTCCAGATGATTTTTGAACTCCATCACACTTGGTGCTGTGGCCATTTCCCTGGAGAATGTGTTCCAGTGTCCAGCCACCCTCTGGATGAAGAACCTTTTCCTAGTGTCCAACCTAAACCTCCCTGGCACAGCTCCATGCCGTTTCTTTGGGTCCTGTTACTGGTCACCTGAATGAAGAGATCAGTGGCTGCCTCTCCCCTTCCCCTTGTTAGGAAGCTGTAGACAGCTGTGACGTCTCCCATTGGTCTCCTCCAGGCTGAGTAAGTCAAGTGACCTCATCCACTCCTTGGCTTTCTCTTTCAGACCCTTCACCATCTTCAAAGCCATCCTTTGGACATCCTGTAATAACTTTAGATACTGTATTGAGGCACCCAAAACTGCACACAGGACTCGAGGTGAGAACTGCCTCAGTGCAGAGCAGAGCAGAGCGGGACAATCCCCTCCCTTGCCCAGCTGGCAATGCTGTGCCTGATGCTCCCTGGAAACACACTTGGCCCTCCTGGCTGCCAGGGCACTGCTGACTCTTTGACTCTTGGCAATGAAGAACTGATCTCAGTGATCTGACCCACAACACTGCTGGGTCTGTGGAAAGTTAGTGATAAAAGCTGTTTTCCATGCAATCCATAGTTAATTGATCCAGCTTCCTTTCTTTAGTTCTTCTTGCACTGACTGTTTGCTGTGCTCTTCTTCTGCAAATGAGACAGTCACAGAAACAAGAGTTTAATTTGCTCTTGCTTCCTCTTATATTTTCTGGCAATTTGGGAAAAGTTCCTGTAGAAAAATGAAGCATTTACATAGGCCTAGAAACTCTTAAAGAACATGCACGTTTGCCTTCACTCCTTACCACTGTTTTCATTCAGAATGTTGGATAAATACCATCATGATGTTAAAGTTGGGGCTGTTTGTTCCTGTCCTGTTGTTACCTTGAGATTTGTTGCTATTGATGTGGATCCAAAGAAGAGCATGTGTGCTCAGAAGCTCTTCTGCCTCCTTCCAGGTTCAGTTGTTTCAGCTGTTCTAGTGACAGATTCTGCCCATGAAACTTTCTCTTCTCTCAGTTGCATCGCATGTGTAGAGAAACTCTTCCATACTGCAGCGTATAGTTGGACAGTAGTGTTCTTGTTCAAAAGAAAAAAATTGGGCTATCTGCATTACTTCAGGAAGTTTTTAAGTGGTTCATATTCAACTTTGTTTTGTTCTCCTTCTAAATTCCAAAACCTGAAGCATAAATTACAGCAATTTGTATCAAAGTGTTTTCTTGTATACATGATCAGCAGAGGTTGAATATGAATTTTTCAGAGCCATTGGTGGAGCTGAGTTACAGAAATAGGCAAAGTGTTGCAAATTAATGCCATGCCAGCTTTAGATACAGCTATGTTTAAGCTGTTTTTGTCATAACACTTAAGGCTTAATAAAAGAAGAAGAGATTTCATAGATGCATACAATAAAGCAAAGTTTGAAGTGGTGGAGGAGGGAGGAAAAAAGGCAAGAAAAAAGGAAAGAGGGAGATGGGAGGAATAAGCCTTGTGCTCTGTGATAGGTTGCTATAGAGAAGGCTCTCAATATTTGTCCCAAGGAGGTGGCAGGGAAGGAAGGAAATAAATAAATAGAGATTAGTCCAATTTTTACACACACAAATATTTAGGCTATGCCTTGGAGAAAACTCTTGGACTAAAACTTTGTAAAGCTATAGACTAAACTGCACAGGAATGTTGTGTTATCTCAGGAGTTTTATAGAAAGGTAACACCTTTTCTTGAAGAAATAGAGGCATAATTCATACTGCAGCAGTGCATAGATGATTTAGATAGATGGTTTAGATGATTTGTTGAAATTTCTTCTGTATTTCCATGTTTGTTTAGATGTCTTTGCAATCACTTATTTCTTGACTGCATTTATAAACTGACTAAAATGTACAGAGTAATCATTTTTAAATTGCACAAGTTGGTAAAGCTAGATAGCAACTGTTTCTTTAGAAAATAGGAGAGTTGTGTTTTGAGTTCACAAATTACTGTGCATCCCTCTTTATGGGAAATTGTAGTTTTTCCTGCTGTCTTAATATTACCTTTGGAAAGCATTCTGCATGTGGTTTTCTATCAATAAAATTAATCACAGTAGTTTTTTCAGATATTTGGGCTGGTCTTGTTTCAGACACACAAAACATAAACCAGAGATTGGTGTTGAAATATGAATCAAATTTGTCTTTACGGACTGTTGACCAGCCTGTTTGAGGAAGAGCTCAGACATCATAGCAAGGTATCAAGAGTTAAACTGATTGGTCAATACCTTTAAACTCAATTTTGTATGTAACTGGTACATAAGATGGGTATGGGAATGCATGTTTATACATCAAGCCCTACCTGCGGCCAGCAGCGTGGCCTCTTCCGTACCACTGTTTGGGAATGGTCCTGTCTGGGACTGTGCCAAGGACCGTGCTGCAGCCAGGGCCGGGTGAGTGAGCGTGGTACCACGGAGAGAGCGGTTGGATAATGCCAGTTCCAAGCTGGAGGAGTGGTTGGATAACGCCAGTTCCAAGCTGGAGGAGTGGTGGGATAATGCCAGTTCCAAGCTGGAGGGAGCAGTTGGATAACACTGGTTCTGAGCTGGAGGGAGCAGTTGGATAACACTGGTTCTGAGCTGGAGGGAGCAGTTGGATAACACTGGTTCTGAGCTGGAGGAGCAGTTGGATAACACTGGTTCTGAGCTGTAGGAGTGGTTGGATAATGCCGGTTATGAGCTGGAGGGAGCAGTTGGATAACGCCGGTTCTGAGCTGGAGGAGCAGTCAAGGCAGCTGCAGTCAAGTTGAGCACCGTGCTAAGCATTTTTTGCAAGTGATTCACTCCCTCTTTTTTGCTTGCTTTTGTTATTAATATTGTTGCTGTTTCTGTTCTTTCCTTATCTTTTTGCTGTTTCCAGTAAATTGTTCTAATCTCAACCCATGGTCTTTCCTTTTTGTGCCTCTGTTTCTCCTCTCCCGCCCACTCTGGGGGAAAGAGAAATGAGTGAGTGGCAGCATGGTTTGGAGAGTCTCAGTGGGAGCACTAAATTCTTAAACCTCAGCAGTTGCACTGTGTTTTCTGTTTTAACCTGCTTCAAAGTTTGCATTCATTATTGATAATCTCAGAGATCGCAATAACACATGATCAGAGAAGTTAATAATCTTCCAATGCTTTTATCAGCATGCTCATAACTCATGATTTTGAAACAAACAAAATAATGGTTATTTTTGTTGGAAGGAGAATGTATCCATGTTGCTGAAAGAAAGAGGAAGGATTTTAAAATAAATTTGGAGCAGTTGTGTATTGATAGTCATTATTTAATAGTTCTGATCTTTTTTCTCTAAAATGTTTCAGTGTCTGTGTCTATGATAAGCTCCTCTTTGGTTGCTGTGCTATATTGTTCTTCCACACTTGTGTTAGGTTAGGGAGGTATGCTTCCTCCACTGTAACTGATTGATGGAGCGTGAATCTGTAGGCTGTTGTATCTGCTTACCAGTTTTCCAGAACAGTTCCATTCCATCTGTGACTTCATGTGGTTTGACCTTCATGCTACAGAAGATTTGTTCTGAAGGATAAAAAGATGAGTAAGACAAGGCGAGTTTTACATAGCAAGTTGTTAAAAATGGGATAACAGTATTTGTTGTATTAATCTGAATGCATCCTTAAGGGGTTAAGGTGAATAATTTCTTTTCTTGTTCAAATGACAATTTTGTGTGAAAGTGAAAAAGATTGATTTCTGGTGTCGTCACAATTATCGTGAAGAATTATAATGAGCATGCCAGAATGAAAAATTGCTACAATTTTTCTTTGCTACAGTGCCACAATCCTCTCATGAGGAAAATTGTATGTATTTATTACATAGAATAGGAAAGAGAACTCCATGAGAAAATAAAGAAAAATGAACTTGTCAGGGGAAATATTAAATGGAAATGTTAAAGCCTTGTTTAGTTTTCTTGTTAAACCTGAGATAGCATGGAAACACTCTTTCCCCTCTAGATCTAGATATGCAAGAAAATAATGAAAATGTGGAGATTCACTTCCAAATAACCAGTCACAGAAGGTGAACCCCCATCAGCCTAAACTCAAAGCTTCAGTCAGTCTTTGAAACCATCTTTCACTATGAACATCAGCTACACACTGCAACAAAATTGGGAGCTTATATCCTTAACATTGTTTTGCATGCAGTCTAGTAAGTGATGAGTGCATCTTTTAAGGCACAAATTCAACGCCTACTTGCCAGCCTTTTTCTCTCCTGCTATCACAGTCTGAGTTTTGGAAATACACCTTCCAATTGGAGCAGTACTATAGCAAAACTGTGCTCACTGAGCTGGGGACTTGGAACACTGAAAGAGGGAAGTCCTAAATAATAATTACTTTCTAGTCTCTCATATTCTTGCCAGTGAGCAACAGGAAGAGACCTATTTTCTCTGCTACTGTTGATTTGGGGACTACTTTCATACCTATTCCAGCTGGTCCAGAGCTGAGTACACTTACTCTTTAGTTATTTTTTTTTTTCCCATCATAGTAATATATTACGTATAGCAATATATCATCATTGCAATATATTAATATCAAAGATAGTCATGCAGGACACATTTTAATCTTTTCAGGCACTTTCCATACTGAGAAGATATTTATATTTATTTATAAAAACTGCCCTATTTGGGTATAAGTTCCTGGGGAATGCAAGTCATCGTGAGTTTGGGGTTTAGGCTCAAATAGATGAAGTCGAAGAATCAGCCAACAGCAGACAAAAATGTGCTTGTATGTATTTATACAGAACATAGCAGAAATGTCTCCCTATATAACGCTTACCTACTGTTACAGGATTTTTAGACATATCACAGAATCAATCACATTTTCTCAAGGTTAGTGTGAAGGAATGCTTCAAATGCAAAATAGCTAAGAAAGAAAAAGAGAAATACTTACGCCTACTGTGTGACATAATTACACTGAAAAAGATGAGATCCTAATCTAAAAGATCTTCAGGTGTGCTCCTGGGATCAGTTGGTTTGTGAATAATTACAGCAGAAAATCTAAATTGTCATTGTGGTTCATTAGTGCCCAACAACGTGAATATGTTACTGCATGTTGGTGAAGACTGTACATTTTGTTAATTGAATTTCATAGCTGTGCAAGTCAAACTGTATAGGAAGAACAAGTATGGAGTGCCCCATTGTTCATCCTAATATGTATGGGGCTTATTAGACCAACACTGTTGGCTTCTTTAATGAATCAATGAAGTTGGTGTGTTGCAAGAATGAGGAAGGGAAAGTGGTACAGTTCTTATGGGTCAGTTCAAGAAACACAGTTCACCTGTGAAAATACTAAAATACTGTTGGAGAGCTGCGGTCACACAGCTGTCACAGTAGCAAAGCACAGGCAGGAGTACCACAGTGTGACAATAGCTTATATGCTGGGTTTGCAAGGGCCTGGAAGAGAGGAGTAGGAAGCCTATGCTTGATGCAGTCAAAAAGAACAATTAAGTGGGATTTCAATTCCTTTGTGGTACGCCTACCACCAAGTGCCCAGCAGCAGTGCTTGTTGGGTGTGACACACCCTCCCTGCCTGCACTGTGCACATTCCCATCTCTGCAGAAAATCTGCCCTGAAAGGGAAGGAAGATTAAAACATGTGATGATGTAAAAGCTGTACTGCATAAAGGAGACAAAGAGTGCCTGCTATTAGAGGCTGCTTTGCTGCAGTCTGATGGAAATGTTAGCTATGTATATCGCCATGTTAACGCTCTATACCTGCTGATGCAATCATGCAGCTCATGGTATCCTCACACCCAACTCTGAAGCCAGTTGCTTAAAACCTTCTGCACAGAACTTGACTGTGGAATGGTCAAGAAATTGTAGATTTAAAGTAACATTCCTGTAGATGCTGTGGCCCCCACAACAATGGAATATTACTGTCACCTAACGTAGAACAAAAAGCTGTCCTGAGAAATTTACATATAAAGCACTTAATTGAACGGCACACAACGTTATGGTTTATGTTTCCCATCTTTTCATGTTAGGTAAATCTAGCAAAACAAAATATGTAACTGTTGGTGTAGAGAGATGGAACATAGAAGTGGAACATGTTGTTCATGGTTTTGTTAAAAAAGGTATTGATTTGGGAAAAAATATGTGACAATAGATACAACCCACTAAGTAGTGGTATTTGTTATACTTGCCTAAAAGCCATAAGCCATTTTGTCACATACTATCATTCATTTATGTATTCTAACTTGCTAAGTAGGATTTCTTTTATGGGTTTTTTTTTTTTTTTTCTGAGTAGACCTTGTGCAGACAAAGTCTCAGGGGTTCCAATGGGCTTTCTTTGTCAGTTGTTGTGGCAATGATTTTTCAAATTAGTTTTATTTTTTTTATTTTGGTGATCAAGTTGGGGGGAAAAACAATTAAAATTGTGATGTAGTGCACTGACACTCGTTTGAAATGCTTGGTTTGAGTTGCAAATTTTTTAAGACTGTGGCAACTTTTCACAAAACCAAAAAAGTTTATCAAGTTATAGAATGTTTTTATTCTATTAAAAAACTCTTTTCTCCTGTACTTGGCACTGGCAAGGACACACCAGTGTTCAGTTTTGGGCCCCTCACTACAACAAGGACATGCAGGTGCTGGAGCGAGTCCAAAGAAGGGCAGTAGAGCTGGTGGAGGGTCTGGAGTACAAGTCCTGTGAGGGAGCTGGGGGATTTTAGCCTGGAGAGAAAGAGGCTCAGGGGAGACATTATTGGTTCTACAACTGCCTGAAAGGAGACTGTAGCCAGGATGGGATCAGCCTCTTCTCCCAGGCAGCTAGCAAGAAGAAAAGAGGACATAACCTCGGGCTGTGCCAGCAGAGGTTTTGTTTGGACATCAGGGGAATTTCTTCACAGAATGGGTTAATAAACACTGGACTGAACTGCTTAGGGAGGTGGTGGAGTCACCATCCCTGGAGGTGTTCAAGAAAAGAGTGAGCATGGAACTTGGTGCCATGGTCTAGTTGATGACCTGTCAGAGGTCGGACTTGATCTCAGAGATCTTTTCCAACCTAACTGTTTCTGTGAAAATAGTTTCAAATGAGCTACACAGAAGAAGGTTTTTTACCATAAACCAGTAATGAACGCTAGTACCTCTAATATTGGGATATAAACACCAATAGCATGCTCAATAGCCTTTCTGTCTTTTATGCATCTGTCTCTGCAGTTCCTGGAGCTTTTCTGTATTTTGCTGATGATTCTTATGTACATCCCATTATTATCCACACTTTTCATTTTCTTCATATTATTGATTTCTCTTTGTGCATGTCTAAGATGAAGAATGTTCACCAGACTTGAATGATTTATACACTGGCTTGTGTGTACTGTGAAACTTTGAGAGCTTCAACTAGTGGTAAGTAACTTTCCTTTTGCTATACAGGTTGGCCCACTGAAAGTATAAAAAACCCACGCTGATTTATAAGTGTTTACACTAAGTGTAGTACCTTCAAATTCATTTGTCACAGTATTCCAAGCATAGCACTGTTTATTTTCAACACCTGTAGCTTTCAATTTTTATTGTTTTTTATTGTTTTCTATTTCTTTATAATTAGAATAGCTTTATTTAGCATACCAGCAGTGGGTAATTCAACAGTCTGATTCATCCAACTCAGTGTGGTTCATTCAGCCAGAATATTTTTGTTATCTTCTAGCTGTGCTGTTATCTTGGTAACTTTTACATTGAATGATTATTTCATCATTAAACTTGAAATTTCTAGAAGTCTCTAGGGAACTGTATATAAATTAAATCAAGAAGTTCATTAGCACTGCTACTTACACACAGGGCATTTGTAAAAGAATACAATTTCCTTGGGGTTCCTTCGTCTTCCTCTATTGCTTTCATTATTCCCTCTAAGTTTGATCTCTAAAAGAGCAGTCTGTTACAAATAATTGTTTTAGGCTGAAGAAGCTAGATGCCACTCTATCTTACACTAAGGGTTCTTTTATTCTTTCGTAATTAACAGAGTCATTGCTGAAAAGCAGCTGTAGGTACTTTGTTTCCTGGGGGAAAAAGAACTATAAGCCTGAATTCTAGCACCTGGCAAAGTGAGATGTTAACTCCTTAATTTGTGCTGTAATTCTAGGAGCTTTTGTAAAGAGTTGTTACCTGGGATACAGGATTTCTTAGAATATTGGTTTCAGTAAATGTGAAATGTTTGGCTCAAGGTAGGATCTACAGTATCTTGCCCTTTCAAATTTAAAGGAATTTTAGCTTACAGAGGGAAAATATGGTATTATCTCTTCTCTCATGAAGTAAAAATAGAAATAAAAATATTTCCTCTCTTCCATTCAGTAAGAATAATTTCATGTGTATATTGTTTTCCTGAAAGTATGGATCTCTTTTGCATGCATGGCACAGTTTCGAGAGGAAACCACGTTAGAAGCACATATTTTATGTTTAGTTTTCAAAATGACAAGTGCACTTTTTTTCAGAGATTTTCTGATATGAATTCAGGTGCTGAGAAATTTGCTGTATTTGCACTCCTGAGCTTTTTCCTGTTGTCATACAGTTTAATTTTCCGCTGAAATTATGTGAGGTCGTCATTGTGTAGGGGAGTGCAAGAGCTGCTCCCAGTGGAGATCCTGTGTATTAAGAAGGCAAAAGACTGGGAGTTGAGGTTTGTGTAAGACAAGGAAGTCTGCAGAAAATGGAGAATACTAGAATGGGCACTGGAATACAGCAGCAAAGTATTTGTGGAGATGTGCTCAGCTTTTTCCAAATAATGTGATATAATCATGAAAAATTTGTTGCAGAAGTCTGGAGGCCACTCATGCAATCTAGTAATTTCTTCTTTATGGGAAAAAGCTCAATCTTTCTTGAATGGCTGCAGGTGGAGAAGGATGCTTTTGTCATCACAGTCATTTAGGTATGGAATAGTCCAAACCAACTGTCCTGTCAGTCTGGTGCTGTCTGAGGTCAAATTGTCAAGTGTTCATCAGCGAGCTCCTCCTGCACACATATGTTACTTTCCCAGGGTTCATAGTCTCTTCAAGTGCAGAGTGAATTTAAGTAACTACTGAGAAAACGGAGTTAAGTGATGGTGACCAGCATAAAAGACTAGTACACCTTGGAGCATCCTGTGTGTGCTGATGACACCTCATCCAGCCATTCTGCATGCTCTTATAATAGTGTAAAACAAGGAGTGAAACGGCACTATGGAATTCTGCAAGATCCATAGATAGAAGGAGAAATAAAACTGGTTTCACAATATGCAGGAAAAAAATAGGTATGTTTGTGTGTTTATCCATTTAGTCTTTTGAGTACAGTAGTATTTAGTTTATAATGGTGCCAAATGTGTATGTGTGGGAGGGGTGGAGGGTGTTTAAAAAGCTGAAAATAAAAAAATGTCGTCTTTTTTTCAGTCCTCAGAGTGCACAGTCTGCATTTACCATTGAGTAAGGACTTTCTGAGAAATATTAGTTTCAAGTAGTGACAGGTCATTAGCTGATTGAGTGGAGGCTTGGAGTATTTTTCCTCTTTGAAAAAGATTAGTTCTCTGAGACCTTGATGCCTTTTTTTTGTTTTGAGTGGTAAGGAGTCATGGAGTTACAAACAACTTGTATTATTAAAATACAGGTGTGGTAATCTGTGTTTTCAGGGTGATTATTGTCCCCCTTCTTGGCAAGGTAATATTTGTAGCCCATCTTTTGTCTTCTTACGGTTGTCTGCACCATTACAGATGAGCGTGTACTGATTGCTGTGTGGGACTTGCTTTTTTACCTTGGTGTGTCGTTACCAGTATTATTTAATTACAGCACTTTATATTTTGACTATAAAAAAGTAAAACAGCATATATATTATTTCATAGTTTTGATTTGTCTTCTGAACTTCCTTTGTCTATTTGAAAAGAATTCTGTCAGGGAAAAGTCTTGAATTTGTTTTTTGGAATTGTTGAGAAAGCAGGTGTTCCAAATCAACCATTTCAAAACTTGGCAGAAATATTTTCCCTAATGTTTTTTGTCTACCTGTCTTCCTGTTATATCTGGAACTTGTTTAGTAAGTTTACTTTATCATATTTTTTATAGAGGATTATGTAAGCATGACTTACCCATTCAACCAAAGCACACATACCTAAAATCAGCATGCTAAAATTCCTAGAGACAAGCCCTGTCAGCTTATCCTCTCATTTGATTTTGCCTAGCAGCCCGGACCCAGGAGGAATGAGGAGCATCTCATTACAGAGTACTTTGGAATGTAGAATGTAGGGCAATTCTGGAAAATGGGAAAGGCGGGTTTAAACTTCCTTCCCTTGGTCCCATAGGGTGAGAACCAAAGGTAACTTTGCTATAGCAACCATTCTTTCAAAAGGATGATTCCACCTCTTTTTTAGGTGCCTATTCTCAGCATGCTGTTTTGAATCCCATATGGCTGCAGAGTTTTCTGTGAAGACTGTCTGAGATTGAACTTTGTACTCCCTGAGCTGCCTGGACCAAGCCTTCACTGTATGTGGGATCACAGGCTTTGACACGTGCCTCTGAAGAACTTTTGAATTTATGACTTAGACATCATTCCAAAGGTTCATAAGCGTGTTCTAGATTTGGAATTATGTGTACCTTCTCCATATTGCTGGATGATAGATTGAACTATATACCATACTATCATACTGTAATACCTACCCTTGGCAGGTTTTTCACCTTATCTTGGTCAAATCAGTTTAATCTCTTGGCAGGACACCAAGACAAGCTTGTCAGAGTCAATAGGTTTGGCTTTGTCTCTACTCTCCCTACAGCCACTCTTTACATGAGTCTTGGAAATCACCTTCTGTTGTCTCCCCTCAATATAATATTTTTCTTCTTTCTTGAATTTTTTAATTTCTTTAAGTGTCCAGTCATCAGTGATTATTTACTTTGTCACTCCTAACCATTTTCTTCCCCTCACTACATCCTTTCCATAGCTATCAAGATCTTTAGTCTTTAAACAATAGCACATAAAATAGCCATAAATATGTGGTTTCATAGAACAACCATCACCTTTTTGTGCCATTAGTCTTTGTAACTCTTTGCAGATCCTTGACACAGATTTTTCTTGTGTATTTTCACTCCTGTCTTCCAGCTGCTGTCTACATGGCAAGTTCTTTTCCCCTCTTAAATACATTATCTGAGAGGTACTACCACTGTCCCAGACAGATTTTGGTTTTAACCCTCTCTAAATGGGCTAACAAAATGGGCAAAGATTAGGTTGCATTGTTGAGAATATGTTTTTTTAACAGCTGCAATTTTATATTTGCTCACATTGTATGTAAGAGATGACTTTTCTAGTGGGAAAATGATTTAATTTCTCTGATATCATTCTAATGCTGACTTTTCAATAAGAAAAAATATCTGTAATTGAGGTAGTATGTGATCACATCACTGTATGGTTTGATATGAAGTACTAAATATGGCAGGAAGAGCTGGGTGCAGTTCTATTTCTGTTCTGTAGTATTAGCAAATATAAAGTTGAAATGTATGCAAAGAGCTCTGTGTCTGCTCAGACTCTGTCAAATATTTATGCATATTTTATATCTCAAATAACTTGCTGTAGCACTGTGAACTGCTGGACTTGTATGAGAATGGGAACAGAAGGTTACACAAGTCAACATCAGAGTACAGTATGTTGCTATATGATGTATGCTGTAGTGGGAAAGCTTATGGAGTAAGTACTATAGTGCATGGTATATATTGGCAAACTCTTCTAGCGGAAGCACATCCTACTTTTGTGATGATTTGATTGTTTAATAACTACCTGCAGTGTTCTGGACACTGTAATGTCTGTTTGTGCTGGTTTTCACTAGCCAGACAGATGAAACCAAGCACTTCCTGAGACACCAAGAAAACTGTCTCCTGCTATGAGCTAGAAGCCTGGCTGGGGTTGTTTGGTTTTTTTTAGCTCCATCGTGATAAATTGCACAATTATTGAAAGAACTGAAATAGGAATAGAAAGAGGGCTAAGTACTGTGGAAATCCTTAGGGAAATTCTGTTAAAGTTCTTTTCTGGTGCCCTACTTAAAAATAGGGAATTCTTTCAGCTCCTTGTGCTAAGGCTTGAATAGATAGTTTCTGTGAAGGAGCCTGCTTAGTGATTCAAACCCCTTTGACCCAGCAATGAGTGTGCTAGCTGTGATCTAGAGTGCTTTGAAGCAGAGGAAGGTATTATGGTCTAACACATCACAATTATCACTGCTACATACTAGATCATATTAAGACACTTGTGAAAAGGTGTCCACACATGAATAACTCAGCTGGGATAAAGTTATCCAAAAATGTCTTTTGGGGGATTATCATGTTTCTTCAAATGGGCTTTCATAGTGATCAATAGAATCTTGATGAAACTTCTGCTTCATTGCAAGAATTTTTGAAATATGAATAAACCCCATGTGGACTTTTGAAGAGAATCCTTGGGAGGTTTTATGACTCACTGTTGGCATGGAACTCATTCAAGATGCTACATGTTATATTAGATGCTTCATGTTTTTTCAGAAATGCTTGAGAAAATAGCTTGTAGTTCAGCACATTAGAAATAGCACTGGTAGCAGATGGCCAAGAGAAAAAGCTGTAGAAAAGTGATCGTGTGACTATGATTTCTTGCAAGCATGCAGTGTAGGCTGAGCAAGGTCTTCCAGCTCTGGCAAAATGAAGGTTTTGCCATTGAGCTGTGTAGCTGAGCACAACCCTGGTGTTTGGTGGCTGATCGTGACTATGAAGGCAGTGTTTGGGGAATTGCAGTCTGAACACTACAGCAAGAGTAGGTAACTGTCCTTCACGAGCAGCTGATCCTGAAACGGACTGACTTGGCAGTGCTCCCAAGACTCTGATTCAGTCAGTTCCTGCCTAATGAACTGAAGACCACCTTCTTGATAATTAAGAAGAAACAAGCTGCCTGGATTTCATCCAGCTTCAGATTTTTTTTGCTGACATTCTGAGCACTTAGTTATTTATGCTATTTAGTTGACTGTTCAAAAGTTGTTATCTCCTAAGTCGTGTGGATTGGAGGGGAAATTTTTTTGGTTTTGGTTTGTTGCATATGAGGAAATCTCTACAATGTGCATGTCTCTCTGATCGTCAGACCACTTTTTCTGTGTATGCATACTTTTATTCCAGTTTGGACAGCATCTCTAATGTAAATGTTCTGTGTCTAAAAGAGTAATAACACAGAACTGCAAGGTATCAGGCATTCTGTGTATTCACCTAATTATGCCTAGATAAAGTTTCAGTTTAGTGATCCCCTCAGGGGTAGGCACTTCACAGACTTCTTTTTGATGGTATCATGGGAAGTGATAGTCCCAGCAATCATGCTTTGTTCCAAATTAGTTTATATTCAAAGTAATCTAAACTTCTTGAAATAGTTCCAGGGTTTGGCAGAAATGGTGGGTCTCAGCAACAGAGCCAGTTGGTATTGCCTTTTATCATGGGTGGAAATCAGATAAATTTTATCTGTCTCATTTCATTTTACACTCAGATAGATGAGAGAGTTGAACAGCCTTTCTCTGGGCTGTTCTTCAGTCCTTATTTTTACTTACAGCTCTTCAATTGCATCTTCATGTGGAAGATCTTTCCAGTCAAAACCAGTCAGGAAGACAGAAATAATATGGTACTTGATTGTTGTAAGAGTCTGAGACCATGATGGGTTATTTCTCACTGCTACCACCCCCACAGGGTTGCTTTTGTTTGAATACAAACTGCTTAGGGAATTGGAGTTTTGGGGTGCAGGTCTATCTTTTTAATTCTTCCTGTAGTGGTGAGATGTCAGAAAATAGATTTCCATGTCAGAAACTTTGGAGGTCCAATAGTGTTTGTCTAGTTTAGTTTAGAACTACCACCTGCTCTGCAAGGAGACTCTATGTACCATATTTTTCATTCAAGAGAAGTTTTCCTGACAAAACAGGAAAAATCTCACACTGTCATTAAGTCACCTTAGCAATTTTCACACAGTTAAACTGGGGAAGTAATGTTTTTACTGTTTGAGAGAATGGGCTTAGCTGCTGTAGATAGGGATGTTTATAGGGATGTGTGACATGCTGGTGTAGTTACAGCAGCTGGAGATGGTCTGATTTCATGCTCCAGCCTGATAGTTGTGCTGGCAGAACTGTAGTCTGGATCTGAATGGGATGAAAAAAAATTTTCACAGCTCTTCTTCTCTTGAAAAATTCTTTCCAATACAATTTATGACTTGGGGGTTCTGTAGTTCGGAAAGAGTACACACATATTGATTGGTTTTCCTCTCATGTTTTAGTATAAAATACATTATTCAGTGATTGTATATGAATTTTCATTGATTTCTTTATTGTTAGCTTCATTTCCTGATGCATCAAGGGAATGAAAGAGCATTACTAACATGTTTTCTTACAGTTGCCAACTGTATGTTAATTTTCATCTTAGCGTTCATTCATGGCTGAAGTGACTGTACTACTGATTTTGAATGTAAAGCACATTTACCAGGTGAAAATTAGAAAACTGACCTTACTTGGAGTGATGAGTTAGAAATTATCAAAGTTTACGTCTGTCTTGCTGACAAAGCAATCCATCTAGAGTAGTGCACAGATTTCAGTGCATGTGTATTGTCATAATACACTGTCTTTTTTTCATGACAGTTCATTTTTTCTTACAAATACTTTATGTTTATGTATTTGGGTTTGTTGGTGTTTGTGTCCGTCTTGGGAGCTATGTGTGACACAACTCTCAGCTGGAAAAACTGAAATAAAAAAATAGTTTCACTTAGTTGAGCTTAGCAACCAGTGAAGAAATACATGCAGTGTTTGTACCACTATTTTTTAATGTCATAATTATGTATGGGTTGAAATATGTTCCCAAGAATAGTAGTAGGACTGCTTTTTGAGCAATGATATGAATATTGCATTTAGCAATGGCACATAGCAAAACATGGCAAGGCATCTGAGCATGGCAAAGTAGCATGTACTGAGTACTGTTGGGATGTGGAATGAGCTAGAGAGGTAAAAAAATAAAGTATGAACACTATGAGTATTGCAGCCACCAGCAGTGTGCAGTCATTCAGAATAATTAACATCTGTGATGCCAGTCATTACTCGTGGTCATGGTGCCTTAGACAAAAGAGATGGGGACCACAGACTGTCTTCTTGGAATACATGAAATGAATACAGAAGGTGTGCTATTGGATGAGCAGCCTGTCTTCATCATCAGGTGATGAATTCCTTTGTTTTCCAGGAGATATGTACTAAATGGAGAAGTGGGGGAAACCAGTCTTGCAGCTTGTTGTAACTACTAGGGCGCATCTCAAAAGGGATAGGATTTGCCTCAACCAATAAACCATCTTTTAAATTAATCTCATTTTAGTCTGGGCATGTAATACAGGTCAGAAGAATCACTTTGTAAAAGTGCCTGTTTCTCTCCATTGACTGTAACTAGAATCCAGATGATTTGTGCAGGTGATGGATGTTTATGCAAAGTACATCTCAGTTTTAGATGGTGGGATTCTTATGTGCCAAACCAGAGATTCATATAATAAAATTCAGTGAACCATAGTAATGTCAGAAATGGTATTTTAAGAACCAAAAAAAAAAATGTGTCAAGTTTTTCCATGAGACATCTAGTGGTATGTACTTACAAATTAATGTATTACTGAAATAAGCAATAAAGGAAAGGAAATTCCATATTCAAAACAGCAGATTCACAGCATTGGTGTTTTCTTTGTGACCCAAATGAAGGCAAAATAAGTACAGATTTGTAACCAGAAGAGTAGTTTTCTCATCATAGATAATAAAAGTAAATCCTTTTAGAATTTGGGCCTTTGGGCACTAGTCAGGAGCAACTGCAGTTCTTAAATATACCATAACCACTGATAAACAAGAAATATTTAATGAAGGAACCTGCTGATAGTAGCTACTGAGACTGACTGAAAAGCGTTTCTAGCAGAGAAGAGTGATGTTGTGCAGAGGCACAAGCTGACCCAGAATAAATACCTCAGGAACAAACTCTCTTTCTGGACTGATCCTGCTACATGAAAGTCCCTTGAAAGGGACTGATAAGGTGATTCAGGATGGGCATGGATGAGAAGAATTCCATTTCTTTTATATGTTCTGGAAGAAATGTTCAGCTAGGCTCTCTGAGACCTGTCAGTTCTGGCACAACAGTATCAAAGCTGTTATATTTAAATCCTGATTGAACTCTTTTCACCTAGAGGAAAGGACAGGATGGACCTGTACCCCAGGCTGAAACACACTCTCCATACACCCAGCAGCTCACTGTACTGTGACACAGACTGTTGGCTCCCTTGTACACATAGGTGCACTAGGGCTCAGCTGACACAAAATAGTGATTTACATTATGATGGGTTATATAGTGCTTACTTGGCATGTTACTGCTGTTGCTCTTTAAATAAAATCCCCTGAAGTTTATTTCTGACAAGACTGTAGTAACTGTAGTACCATTAAACAGTTCTTAGGAACATTTTGTTTATGTAGAATTAAAATATTATAGTTGTTCAAAAGATTGCAGACTTCCTTTTGTGGGCATTTGTAATTATTTGGGACCAAATCCAGTTTCCAGTAAACTGGATAGGAATCTCAGTTCCAGAGGGACTTATATCAAATTTCTTGAGGTTTCTGAAGATGCCAAGTTTTATAAAATTGAGATTTTAGTTGACTGCCTGATACAGTGGGGACCAAGACTTCCTTTGCGACTCTGCTTAATATGTGCAATGGTATACTTTACCATGAAATCTTTTTAATTGGATGTGGTAATGAGGAGGTTGATGGGTCTACCTGGTTTCTAGTTCATAAGTTCTTTGTATAATAACATAGGAAGTGTGGGGAATAAACAAGAGGACACCAAATCTTAATCCATGAGCAACACTATTATTGAACTGGCACAGCAAAGATGTGGTGGGAGGACAAGGAGGAGGAAGAGGCTGTTGTATATTTTGATTCAGATATTTGTGCTGTGACCCAGCTGTAGAGGGAGTTGGACATACAGATGCTCTGTGAATAATAGTAATAATAATAGGAAAAAGCTCATGGGCTACGTTGTTATGCAGGCATTGTACAGACCACCAAACAGTTCAGGTAGGTGGGGATTTTTATTGTCAGGGTACAGGTAATGGTGAAAATGAGTGATTTTAATAAACAGTCACCTGCTGGAAGCCAATGAACGAGAATATTGAAGTGCTTTGCAGTGCACTTACAACCAAGTTTTGAGACAGTGGGGAAAGTAATCTAAAGAGAATCTATTATATTTCATACCAACTCTAAGGGAGAAACTGTTAAAGAGTTGGGAGAGAAAGGCAGGTTGGGTGAGAATTACCCTGCAATGACAGGACTCGTAGATTCCAGGAAGGGAAAGAGGTAAAAGAATTAGAACAACAGGTTTCAAGGATATGAGAAGATATGTCCTTGTGTGGGCATAAGGCATTTGTAAAGGAGTCCAGAAAAAAGAAGTTAAAGAATTGTTCTTTCACCAAAGAAAAATTATAAAGAGAAAAAATGCAAACTGAGACACAGGAGGAGGACAAAAAGTATAGTAAAATAAAACTGTCTAAAATATAAGCAGATCATTTACGTCAAGCACAAGAAGGAACCATGTACAAAATTAAAACTAGTTTGGATTATTTAGAACAAATACAAAATAATAGCAAAAGATGCAGGGAAAAAATACCCCCAAAACACATCAAAGAAGCCAAGATCAAAAAATGTTTATAAGAAAAGATTGTGTACAATGAGTACATGAGGAGTAACAGAAATGGTTCTGGAAGTATATTTTGGTAAGAGCATGTTCCAGGAAAGTGTTGCTCTACTGATTAACAGAAGCACATTAGTCTTCACTACTGTTATTTTAAGTATATGGAAAACAGCCTAGAACAGAGAAAGGACAAATCAGACTGTACTTAATGTGTTAGGTGTTCCCAGGTTAGCTGTGCCTCAGATTTGCTATACTTGGAAACTGGAAGAATTTTCTAAATTAGTCTCAGCCCTGTTAGCAGTTACCATTGAGAATCTGAAGAAGAAAAATAAATGTGAAGAAAATTCCAGAAAAATAGAAAAACACATCCTTAAAAGGAGGCATGAGCTATGGATGGAAGAGTCCCGTCACAGATTTGCAGATCATTTTCGTTCCTAGAAAAATTACAAACAAATATTAATTTTATAAATACCTGGAGGAAAGTAACAAACAGCAATCAGCATGGATTTATTGGAACTATCTAATACCGTGTAACAAGAGATTAAAATTTGTGGATAAAAGAAAAGGAGCAGATGCCCTACATTTTCATTTTAAGAAACTTCTGAATGCTGTTTTACAAGAGTCCCCTATAAAGAAGCTAGGGAATATCAAGCAGTGTTTATATGTAAGTTGCATGGGATATAGTTGCAAAACTGGTTGGATAAGGTAAACCCCAAGCAGCTACTGCTGTTTCACTCATGTGTATTCTGCAAGAGTTTATTTTAGATACTAATGTTTTTTTTCAGCAATAATCTGGATTATGTTTTAGAGAATATGCTTATTAAATTTGCAGTTGTCACGAAGTTGAGAATGAATTGGAAGGATGCCAGAGAACAGGGTTAGAATTGAAAATGATCTTGAAATGGCTTTGAAAATAAAGTAATATTTAGCAGGAGTAAGGGTATGGTACTATACTTGGGCAGAATAGCCATAGGCACAGGACAGATGGTTAAGCAGTGGGTTTTGAAAATTATATATGTCATAAATATTACATGAACAGACATAGTCAAGTTGTAAAGAAGGCGTGGATGGATGAAAAAGACATGTAGCCTGTAAGATGTGTGGAGTAATTAATCTGATGTATTCTGCTCATTTCAAATACTGGGATCAGTGTTGAGCATTTCAATAAAGATATAGCTAATTAGAAGGAATTCAGAGAATGGCAAAAAGATGGTTAGAGAGCTGAAAAACAGGAGTTGTAAGGAAAAAAAACATGAAGACCCAGAATTATTTAACCTTGAAAGTAAAGGGTATGTAGGAACAAAAAGTTTTCAAGTATGCAAAAAACCCCAACAAAGCACCTTGAGACAGCCACCATCCAAAGAAACCCACCCTAAACCACCTTGAACCTACACAGATGAAGGGAATGATCGGATCTCCCATATGGGTAGCTTAAATTTTAGGAGAAAGAATTAATTTAGGTATCGAAATAAACAATTCCTGACCATAAGGTGAGATACTTAGAACAAGTTAGGTGAGAATTGGTAAGTATATTAGCAGTCCTTCAAAACAGGGCAAGCATACACAAAAATGGTACAGATGTAGTTTTGTTTCATCTGCTGTTTGGAGTTGACTTGTTCTGGACCCTCTCAGTAGTGTGAATGTGTTGCATTACTGTGTATTATTGCTGTGCCACACAATGCATTTTCTCTTCGTGAAAGACTTTGTGAAATCTTGTGAAAAACTACTGTAATTTGAATTAAGATTATCTTTTTTCTTTTATTTCAGTGTGTGCAGAAGCTTACAATCCTGATGAGGAAGAGGACGATGCAGAATCTAGGGTACATCATGCTTAGACTCAAATACTTTTTAATTCTCAGGCATTAAATTTAGGAGGAAAAATGTAACCAGCTTTACTATTTCTTTCCAAAAACATTGTTATTATGGTATACTTCGGTAATCTCTTGGGGATTTTTGTTAAAGGAACATTTAAAAATTCTCTGTTACAGTCACCCCTGTAGGACTTGAAGTATTATTCTTAATTACCAAACCTGTGGTACATGGTTATGGAAACATTTTTGTGCAATTATATGTACCCAGAGAGCACCTGCTTCTAAAAACTCTTACTTGGTGTCCTTTTAATCTTGCAGTAGTTTCCTTTTTCAAAAGGCAGAAAAAAATGAAACTGTAAAATTGCTAACATTTTTCAAGATACAGTGTGACAAATAATGAACTGTATTTATTTCTTTTATTTGTGTCACTTCTTAGCTTTTAAGATGAAATAGCTTGAGTTTCAAGAGGATTTTAATCGTTTATATTCTATTTAATTTTCTGGCTTGTAACACTGCCCAAAAGGTTACCCTATAGTATTACAGCTATACAAAGTGTATCTTGTGAAACATATGAGTGGAACAACTTGATTGATACTCAGTTGAACCAGACATGGGTAATTTAATAAATCTCTGGCTCACTCAGATAGTGTCAAGTCTGTTGTTTACTCTGTGAAATTTCTGATATAAATTTAACCCAGATACTATTTCACAAAATATTCTTTAGGACGTAGTCATGGCAAATGGCTGAATGTAACAGTAGTGCTTTTTTATAAAATATGCATGCCCCAAATATGATTGGAGAGTAGTAATATTTATGTAGCAATAGTGTAGATAAAGGTTTCCAGAATGGCTTGCAGAAATGAACTGGATTCCACAGGTGTAAATATCTTGTGAGCTTAAATGTAGCTAATGCTATGGTGATTCCATTTCATCATTGAGTGTTTATTCAAATCCTGAAGGTTTTGAAATGACAGAGTTATGAATCATGGCCAAAATATTGTATAAAATGCTTAGTTGAATTAGCTCAGTCCTTCAGCTAGTGCTGCTGTATGACAATCACTCTAAGAGCTTTTGTATTATATCCCTCAGATTATTCACCCCAAAACAGATGATCAAAGGAACCGACTGCAGGAGGCGTGCAAGGACATCCTTCTCTTCAAGAACCTAGACCCGGTAAGAAATTCTTGGTAATGAGAAGCATTTAGCAATGCTGCTAAGAATTGTTTCTTTTGAGCTTTGGAACGGAAATTTACAGGTTTGACTTTTGTAACCTCTTACTTATGCTTTCTTGACCATTTAATAAATTTCAGAAATGCCATTTTTTTAACTGATACATCATGTATAGAGTCTTTCGTTTATCACCATAAGTGAGAATATTTAAATACATTAATATGGATCTGTACATTAATAAAAATGGATACATTAATCGTATTAATTATTGTATTTTCTTATTTCAAATCTTCCTGTATACTGATGTATAAAAACACATCAGTTAACTGGAATGTTTAAGTTTTTTCTGTTAGTTACTTTTTAGCATTAAAAACTGCTGAGTGCTCCATCAGAACAGAAAATTACCTCCAAAGCCTTCAGTTTATCTATGGATGTAATTGAACAAGTGAATTATGAAATAGAGGGAGAGAGAAAGGTGCCAATGATGTATTTACATTATTATTTCACTTAATGTAGATATCATAAAAAAGCTTCAGATAATTTTCTTCCATGAACATAATTTCCTTCTGTTTCATATAAAAACAACTATGAGCTTTTAAGAAAGTCTAAATGCACTGAATGAATGATCTGGATCAGACAAAGGTGATAATGCTACCAAAAAAGCACACAGGATTGTTTTAGAGAAAAGGTGAGTGTATCAATCAAAACATGCATACTGAGGTTGGGATGACTCACAGCATCTCAAATGCTTTCTCAAGAGATTTGATTCAGTGCTGTCAAGGGACAGAGAATGAGGGGAAAGAGAAACAATTATGTAGATTTTTAAATATGAGAACAGAAAGTTTAAGATTTGATTCATGAGGGAGCTAATGGAAGGACCAGCCTGCAGCTCTTTTTGGAAGTCAGGTGTTATCACAGAAAATGCACATTCATGCACATTTGTGCTGCAGGTTTCCAGCTCCTGCTACTGTCTGCACAAAGACTGAACCCTGACCCTGGGTACTGTTCCCTTAGAAGCCCTGAGGGGCAGTGAGCGACAAAGCCCCAGCTTTAGCAGAAGGCTGGAGTTACTGTTATGGAAGGGCATCAAGCTTCAACGTGGGTGCTAATACATGTGCATTCTTGGGACAGTAGGGATCCTGACACAGAAGGTTCCCTAACTCCCTCATGCTGTCTGTTTAATAGCTATTTAATCAGCTGTTGCACTATATGTGTTCAGGCTAAAGCCATGCACACATTTACCCTTCTGCACATGAATTATTTTTCTGAATAGCTTCAGGTAATCAAAGTAATTTGTGGACATCTGCTCTGGATATGAAATTGCTTTATTATATATTCTCCTTATTGTTGGTGTGTCCTGGCTTCCACTTGGCTGGACTATCATTACATTAGCCTGCCAATGGCATTTTGGCACACCCCTCTTAGTTAAGCTCTGAGCATCTCTTACGAGCCCTGCAACACGATGGATTTTTGTGTGCTCCTAGAACCTACTGTGATGTTAATAGTGCTTACAGTAGCAATCCTCTGGATGGCATCTGCTTTGCATTACCATGAGAGCTACATCTTCTGTCTCAATAGTCATCAGCCACTTGGTCTGCAGAATAGGGGTCTGTTGGCTGTATTGTAATGTTGTGTAGACATAGAGCACTAAACTGCTCCAGTGTGGGCCCTTGATGGACTTTTTCCAAGGACGAATTCTTCCAAGGAATACTGAGGGATTATTTCCACTGTTTATGAATCTCTTCTCAGGACTGTGCTTGCTGTCTTGATACTGATGTTTTGAACCTTTTTTTTTTGTTCAATTCTTCTTTTGAATCAGTTACTTGTAATTGCTAGTAGTACCCACAATCTGTTTGAAGTGTTTAGCAGAAGACTTCTCAGTTGAGTTCTCCCTTTGTGGAGGTCTGCAATCCAAAGCCTCAAGATGTGTTCTGGGGATCTCCCAAGTCTTGTTCACCCCCTTTTGCTCAAACTGTCCAGAGGATTAAGAACATTTCCTCCTGCTTGAAATCCTTCACAGGCAGCATTCTGGAAAGTTGAAAAAAACAATTTTTGTAAAGGAGTTTTTCATTACAATATTTTTATTCATAAAAGACACTGGAAAACTACTGAACTAGCCTTCTTAAGTCTGGCTCCTTCCTTCTGTGGAGCTAGGATCTGTAGTCCCTGGGGGACTTCTCCCACTCCTCCTTCTTGTTCTGCTTCTGAGCAGTGACTCAAGGGCTCTGCCACTGTAGTTGCAGTAATTAAATATTCCTGTGTGAGCTCTCTTCCTCACCTCTACCTCTTCATGAGAGATGCTGCAGTTTACAGAGTGGTGTATTAGCAAAAACCTTATTCATCTTGAAGAGAGATAATATCTTCTGCTGCTAAAGCTCAAGTCTCTGGAACAAAAGTCAAGCTTTGTATTGATAGCATCTCCAGCTCCCACTGTTGTGTTTTTGGTTGTTTTTTCCCTTGTATTAGACTTCAGCTTCTTTTTGCTGTAGTTCTGTGTATGAAAGTCACCATTTCAAAGGTCAGTTAGAGGGGAACAGAGATGTAAAAGGCTTAATGGCTTTTCCCCGATGGCCTTTTAGAGGGTGTCAGATACCATTTTCAAATACAGAATCACATGTATTACAGTGGGATCAGAATTGCATTCAGTATATGATGCTCAGTGAAGTCCACCTTTTCTTAACACTTTATCCCGCCCTCACACAGTATATTTTAATTTGAGTGGAAGGATAAGGTAAGGCTATCAGCAAAGCCAAAGGAGAAGTTGCAGTAGTTGGGAGTGACTTACAGTTCACTGCTCAGCGTGTTAATTAAAGAGGCCATTTGAAATTACAAGAACCATCACATAAAATTAAAACCCAGCAGAACTATTTGAATGTAAGGCTAAATGAGAGAGGAGAAAAAGAACCTTCAGACTTTGAGACAACTTAGGACTTGCTATACACACACAACACTGTCTTGAGCCCTCATTTAACTACAGTATTTTTGAATATCAGATAGGTAAATTTGCACATATATACTTAGAAATATTAATATTTCACATATTGTCTGTGATTAAAAATACAATAATGTAAAGAAACTCCAGTTCTCATACGTTTCCCTGAGCATCATTCTTATGTTTTAAAAGCCAACTCTTACAGTCTAAAGTCTGTGAAGTTATTTAAATTTTATAGAAACTGTCTTTAACTTTGTAGATTGATGAGGATGCGACCAGTCAGTGAATGTGAGTTCAGCAATGTATTCCTTAATTAACTCCCTTAAATAAAAAATACTTTTAAAGAATTGACATTTCAGCAATTTTTTTTGCCTTTCTGGGGACTTAATAATTTGCCATCTAGTTGCTGTCACTCAATATCAGTTTTACTTAGCATACTACAGTTTTGGAAAAATTACTTCAAGAGAAGAATATGAATTTAAATATGCATTTGTAACAAGATGAAGGAAGGAGGTTTTGCAGAGGTACTTGGTTACTTTTTAGAGGACCAGATCAGGAAAGAATCTGGAGACAGGTCTATTCAGATGTTCGTTTTCTTCTTCCCATACTATATTAGATTAACTCATTCGTCTTCTAACGCATCTCTTCCTGTTCTTCTTTCCAGGAAAACCTCTTCCTCTTAGAGTGTTGTTTATTGTTCTTCTCAGTTGCCTGCTTCCCCATTGCCAGAAACCATACTAATACTGTTTTGCTCCCAGGATCGTCGTGATGTGCCGGGCTGGTTACTCTTCCTGCACACTGTTGCCAGGTGCCCTCCTTGTGCTCCAGGTGCTGGACATTACTGCAGTGGGCTCTGAAGCTGCTCTCTTTCCCTTCCACTTTCACTTTGTGTAAGCCAGCAAGGAGAAAACAAGATGATGACCAAGCGTCTTCAGTCCTTACAGAGGATAAGCCTGACATTGCTATCACTGAATTTCTCTCTGCTCAGCCTAACAACTGTTTTATAACCAGGAAGAATAGCAGCAGCAGCTCATCTAGTGGCCAAGGGAGCCTTCTACATTTCCTTTTTACAATACAATTCAGAGTTGTTCTTTCGGTTTTGTCTCTTAAGAGGAAAATGTGCTGGGGTGATTAACGACAGGGTATTTACTTTGGAAATTACAGTCCATAGGGCAACAGTTAAAAAACTTCATGAACCTTTTATCAGAGCAAGAGGCTGGCTCAAGGGGCTGATACCATCAAAGCTGAGCCTTGCCCTTAAAATCAAAGTCTGGATCCTTTCTTTGGCAAAAATTCACAAGCAGTGTTAGATCATCTATTCTCTTCCAGAAAAGATTCGTTTTGGAGAACTTTGCCATGCTAATGCTTGTACAGAATATATAAAATAGGTCTTGACCCTTTTCTAAAAAGTAATAAATTATACATATTGTTCACAAATATGCAAGAGCAATTTCTGGGCATATTGCCACTTATGTACCTGGAGAATTAGTATGAGAGAGCACAAATATTGATTAATCAATTAGAAACTGATTAAGTTGAAGGAAGATGAAAGAGAACATAATGTAACTGCTTTATGAATAGTGGAATCTTATACTTAAGGCCAAATCATGCCTTGAAACCACTAACAGAGGATACTTATGCTGCTCTTAGGTTATTAATAATTTTGGTAAAGAATTGGAACTACAGATTTTGGAGCAATTAATGGGAATATACCCTCCCACACATATACATATACATATACATATACATATACATATACATATACATATACATATACATATACATATACATATACATGCAACAACATTTATACATATATAAAATATGTGTATAATTATATATAACTGAGCCCAGAGTGCCTGAATGTTAATGCTCTGCCCTCTTAGATGACACAAAGGTGATGACATTGAGGTGCCCTTCCAGAGAAGGGCAGTGAAGCTGGTGGAGGGTCTGGAGCACAAATCCTTTGAGGAGCAGCTGGAGGAGCTGGGGGTGTTTAGCCTGAAGAAGAGGAGGCTCAGGGGAGACCTTAATCACACTCTACCACTGCCTGAAAGGAGGCTTTGAGCGGATGGGGGTTGTTATCTTCTCCCAGGTAACAGGAAATTCCCAGAGGAAATGGCCCCAAATCGACCCAGGGGAGGTTCAGATTGGGTATTAGGAAAAATTTCTTAACTGAAAATGTGGTCAAGCATTGGAAGAGACTGCTCAGGAAAATGTTTGGGTCACCATCTCTGGAGGTATTGAAAAAATGTCTAGTTGTGGCACTTGGGGTAGTTAAAAAGTATTAAATGTGTTATTGAGCCTGACTGATGGGCATGTACAGGATGTTTGAGAGGCAGAGTACAAATTTGGCATGTGACTGTGTGGAAGAAGGTTAAGGTATATTCTCAAGGAAAATGCTATAGCTTGAAAATATTGATTGTACATTGAAATATAAATTAAAGTCTTTGATGGTGAAGAAATTAATGCCTTTTCATTAGTTTACAAGTGGATAAAACACAAGGGAACTAAATATTTCAAATTGGATCAATATTGCTGCTAACATTTTTATCAGAGTTCCCCTGGTGTATATGTGCATGATTTTGTTTTGAAAACCAAATGCGGAGAGTTGTAGGCATGAATTCTGTAAATTATCTTCTACAAGGTTTGGAGTTGTTGATTTAAGAAGTCTTTTTCTTCCCATGGTTTCTTTGCCTGTGTTTTGCTAACATTTTTTACTTCTTTCCCCCTCCTCACACCCAGCCCCCTTCCTTTTCTGGTATTGTCTGCTTCACTGATTTCTTAATAGCATGTTGAATATTAATTTGTTGCTATTTCAAATTGCACAAAGTGAGGAAAAGTTGGCCAGCAGGATGCTCATTTTATGAACTCAGGGACAATAGAAGAACAGTGGATTCACTTTGTTCACATGATAATCTTTTAATGTTTTTAGAAGTCATATGAGATAGGCAAGTCTTGCTACTCATTGCTACTATTTTTCTAAAGTGCAAGGAAATCTTCTGCCCACTGGACTGTGCAGGCTGTCTTGGATCTCTAAAGAAATTAACTGAGATTTCCTGTCTACTGGGGAGCACTTCAGCAGCACTTGTGGGATTCCCAAGGATATATAATCCCATCTATTCCTTTAGAGATCTAATGCACACAGCTTGATAGCTGGATTTTACCAGCTCCTGTCAAATGCCAGATTAGGATTGTCTCAGTTTGCTGTTAGATGCCACATCATTTTAATTTTCAAAATGTAGCTATGCCTTCTATCTCCTGAATACATTTTCTAAAAGTCAGGAAGGAAAATTTTCAGAAGTTACTTTCTACATTTGTCATTGTCATGACTGCCAATGATGATCATGTCCTACTTTCTATTTTATCTACTGTGCCTTCATTGATTCAGGCAACATTTTGTCAAACAACTAACATTTATATCAGCAGTTTAAACATTGATGCTTCTTGGAAACTCCAGTGTTTGAGTTTAGAAAGGAGAACTTCATCCTTCTTCTTCTAACAAAATAGCTCACAGTAATTTATAAACTTTAAAAATTAAATAATATAAATTTAAAAAATTATAAACTGGTATTAAGAAGAGACATACCTGGCACAGCAGTAGCAAAGCATTTGGTAGTTTGGCAGTTGAGCCTTTGGCATCTGGGAAGGACATGCCATGGTCTACCAGCTCTCTTGACTAAAAGCTGTCTTGCAAAGACATACAAGTGACTAGATTTTTAATCTGTGTGAGATGTATGCTAAATAAAATCTCATTTTAATTATACTTAATATCTGTTATCTAATTTTTGTCAAGAAATTTTGTTGGGATGTGATTGCCATGTTTATTTTGTTGACTTGAGAGAAATTGAGGTTAACATGCTATTTTCATATAAAGCAACATGCATCTGAAGGACAGTACTTATACAAAGTCTATGAGAGGAGAGTAGTGAGAGTTTAGTTGTAATTTTTCACTTGACCTGGCAAGAGGGATGGAATCACACACTGTGTGATCAGGGGGATGTCCTCGGTAAACCAGTTAGCATTCCTGTCTGGGGCTTTGTTCTTTTAAATCTCATCATGGCTTTTGTAAGCATGCACAAAATTCTGTGCATTTCCTATACGGAATGGCAGTGCAACAGGCTTGCACACACCTTACTAATGCAGGTCTTACTGGCATCACAGGAGCATGGTGGGGCAATTCCTATGGCTCCATGGAGATGGGAGGATACAGGATCTTTAGGAAGGACAGGAAGAGGAGGCACGTAGGAGGTGCTGCCCTCTGTATCAATGACCAGCTGGAGTGCATGTAGTTTCACCTGGGGATGGATGAGTTGCTGACAGAGAGCCTATGGGTCGTGATTAAAGGGAGGGCAGGGACAGGTACCATTACAGTGGGGGTCTGCTACAGCTGACCAGCCAGGAAAACTGAGCATGAGGTCCTCGACAGACAGATGGGAGCAGCCTCACATTCACAGTTCCTCCAACCACTCCTGACATCTCTCAGAGAGACAACACAGCAGGGCACAGGCAATCAGGGGAATTCTTGGAATGCATTAACATCCTTCTCCAAGTGCTAGAAGAGCTGGACTGTTGGGAAGTTAAAGCACGGACAGAAGTAAATCTGGCCATGGACATCCAGGGGAACAAAAAAGGCTTCTTTAGGTATGTCAGTGATAAAAGATTAGGAAAAAGGTGGGTCCTCTCAGGAAGGGTACAGGAGATCTGGCTACCCAGGACATGGAGAAGGCTCAGGTATTCTATGACTTTCTTGCCTCAGTCTTCACCAGCAAGTGCTACAGCCACACTGCCCAAGCTGCAGAAGGTGAAAGCAGGGATGGGGAGAATGAAGAGCCACCCATTGTAGGATGACCTCAAGTGGGTTCAAGAACTTCAGTCTAAGGAAACTGAAGGTCCATAAGTCCATGGGACGTGATGAGTTACATCCATGGTCTTGAAGGAACTGTCCAAGGATGTGGCTAAGCCACTGCCATCTTATTTGGGAAATCATGACAGTCCAGTGATTTGAAAAGGGGAAACATAACCCCCACTTCAAGAAAAAGGAAATGAAAAAGCCCCAGGGAACTGCAGGCCAGTCAGTCACAAAAAAAACTCCATCATCCTGTTCTCATTTTACATGCATTTTTGAAGGTAGAACTGTTTTAAGGAAGAAAAGCATTTAGCTTGCACCATTTTACAAAATACTATAATTAATGCTGTTTATGAAGCAGATCTGCTTTTTGATTCTAAAATTATCTATCTTTATCTTTTCAAAATAATGACAGAGGGTGTCAGTAAATTTGGCCTCGGTCTGGCAGAGATTCAAGAAGATTCACATAGAGTAAACTGGACAAACAAGTTAGGTAATTCTCATGGTGAAAGCAAAAACCATGTTCCTGGTTTGGTTATTGCAGTCTGCTTTGTCTTAATTTAAAGTGTAAAATTTTAGAAAACGGAGCACTTGTCTTTAAGTTAGTTGCAGTTTATTTAGGAAGTTAAAATAAATGTGCAGTGCTTCAGCAATTAATAGACTGCTTTCAGATGTATTAAGTATCTTAAAGTATTTAAAACCTTTTTAAAAGGGAATTGGATTTGTGAATTGTACTCTATTGCATTAAAAAATTGTAGATTTACGTACTGGAAAAGTTGTGGTTTGGTGAGCATGATTCATAGTTATAACTTGAAAATATTTTAAGCAGAAATCCAAGATGAAGTGCACTGAATAAAGATTTTAATTATATGTATTATTCCTCTATCACAGGAAATAACCATCTTTTTAGTATAATCTTTTTTCCCAAGATATCTTGTAATTTTAATTTCTGGGGTTTGATGCACATACAATACATTTTTCTTGCATTGCTGCCACTTAGATGATAACATGGCCTCCAGCCTTCCATGAAGTGGTGAGCATTCTGTACAACCTCACTTGTTTGCAAAAGGCAGACAAGGGCTGTTGGTTGGGGACCACTTTGCCAATTCAGATGTAAAGCCAGAGGAAGGGAAGGTGCTGCTTCAAGTGCCTTAGACAAGCTGACATTAGGTCAGTTTTGCAGATTCTGTAGGAATTTCTTTTTGTTTACACAGAGAGGACTGAAAAGAATGAGATAATATTACCAATTCATTCAAGCATGGAAGTTTTTAAAGGAAAGTTTTCTACAGGAGTTATCCTGTGCATAATTTTCAGTCTCTTCCAATGGCACCCACTCACACTTTCCTTTTTCTGAAATGAGCTGTAACACATTCACTAATACCTTAAATGATCCATCTTTTTTCAAATGCATACCTGTCTGTACTAACAAAGGTACTAAGTAGAGGCACAGTTAAATGATTTTTTGCTGGCCTAAGAGGGCTGCATGATGTCTCCCTGTACTGTACCATGATCAACAGTGCTAAGGATGGATACTGCCATTCTGTTGCTCTTTGTGCCCACACACAGCCAGCTCTGTGAAGGAAAATTTCTATTTAGCTTCCATCTTTCAAAAAGGCTTGGATAACATGGTACTCCTGGTATTTTTAAAAGCTTTCAGTAAGTAAAAAATTCAGCAGCATAAGGATGGAATTCATTACAGCTAATTTATCTGTCTAAAAACTGTATGTAACTGGGAGTTACAGTAGATATCTCTATCCTCAGAGAAAAGAAAGGGAAATCTCTAGAGAATGATTCTGAGCTATATTGTATGGTTGTCTCTGTCCATGGGCTGCAGCAGGACTCTGAAGGACTGACTTAGACTGATGTTCTTTGGAAAGGCAGATGCCATCCATCTTTCAGTGGCTGGAAATGCTGTGAATTGAACCATTGCAAAATGCATATCTACAGGCTTTTTCTACCATGGTTTTCACTAGAATCTGGTTGTTCCAATAGGATAAATACTTAATAAGTTTCGAGAAGTATAGAATTTTAGGCATATTGCAGGATAAACCAAAAATAAAATATATATTTTTAAGTTAATGTTTTAGGATTCTTAATCCACACAGATCTGTGTTTGTGTTTTTTAGATGTGAATAGTCAAATTTACATCAAATAAGACAAATTAAATAATTAGCACTTTGGTTTTTTGTCATAATTCAAATAATAACATTTTGTTAGTCTGTTAACATTTCTCTGTCAACTATGTAGTTTTGTAGCCATATGTAAATTCCTACTTCCCAAAGAATCCAGCATTTACTTATTCAGCCAAAGCACTGCAGACCTTTATTGGTTACATCTGTCCCAACATTCTGTAGGCATTGTATAACTTCGATTTTCAAAATACTTCACAATCATTTTGAAACAAAATTCTGTAAGGAAGTTCTAAAGACAAAATCAAGTAAATGCATCATTTAGATAATGGCTACAATTGGTTTTTACAAAGGTTTAATGTTAAGCAGTTGTGAAGGGTGAAATTCTGTCTTTGGATGGTCATGACCAATTTATGTTGCAAAGATGTATTTTGTCATTTGCAGTAACGAGTGGGAAGCTGTGTTCTGAACACTGGAAGAGGAAAAGCTAACACTGAATACTAAATAGAACTGTCTTTCTGTTATTGATGCACACATTTCTGTAGCACGAATATTTTCTACCATTAACATTTTTTATCTGCATATTGGGAAGCTGGCCAGTTAGTTAATTCGAAGAGTAAAATTTTAGAAGCAGATGATAATTTCTTGTCTTTGTGTTCTTTTAAACAGGAACAGATGTCTCAGGTGTTAGATGCAATGTTTGAAAAGATGGTTGAAGGAGGGGAACATGTAATTGATCAAGGGGGTGATGGTGACAACTTCTACGTCATTGACAGGTGAAATTCTGTGTCTTATTATAGCACAAAGAACTGTGCAGAAGTCCACTGAGAAAAGTCTGCATTCTATGAACCTGTATTTAATGCTTACATTACAGCTTTTCTCTTGGTATTCAGTGACAGGACTCATGGGAATGGTTCAAAGCTGCACCAGGAGAGGTTCAGATTTGACATTAGGAGCATTTCTTTGCAAATGAGTAGTCAAGCCCTGGAAAAGGCTTCCCAGAGGTTGATGTCCCAAGCCTGTCAGTGTTTAAGAGGCATTGGGACCATTCTTTTAATAAAATCCTATTACTTTTGGGCTGCCCTGAAGTGGTCAGGTAGGTGAACAAAACGATTGTATGAGGTCCCTTCTAACTGAAATATCAAGTCAGAAGATCATAAAAGTGTGTCCAGACTCTGTGCTGGAAACACAATATTTTAAGCCTTGTGGGCATCTCTTGTCATCTCTTGTCTGTAATGCTCCAGGGACTTTACAATATTCTGTCAGCCTTGTGGTTTTTAGGTGTAGGGAGGGTATCACTTTTGTGTCCCTTATCAATGAAATAACCGCACAGATTTTTGCATTATATTCACATGATTTATCAGTGCACACCATAAAAATATTCAGCACAGAAGAAAATGACAGCTCAGCATCAATGGGCTTGGCAACTTCATGTTTACTTACAAGATATCAGATTCCCAGTGCAAAAGAAAAAGAAAGTTATTAAATTAACGATGGAGAGAAGAAATGCACAATTTATTAGAAAAATACATATATTTATTTCATGATCTTACATTGCTTTTCAGCATTCCTACATTTCCTGCATTTCTGTTGTTTTATTAGAAATTACCACTTCAAAATATTTAAAATACTAAATAACTTGTATAATTATTTCAGTGATCCTATCATAGCAATTTTTGCAAAGCCTTGACATTTGTATTTAGTGTGGTTAAAATGATATTAAGAAACAGATTCTTAATTAGGTCTTAATTTTTGAAAAGTCCTGGTGATAAATAGATCATTGTACATCCATTCTGTCTTTAAACTGATTTAATGTAAAAACTGATAACTCTATCCTTCCCTTTCAAGAGGAACCACCTTTATTGTTTATAGAAGTCATTGAGATGTCTTTACAAGGTGCTTAATACCGTTTAAGCAAGAAAATGTGTATTTCAAATGCTTTATCTATGGAATTCATGGTATAAAAATTACAGTGAGAGACTGCTTAGCGAAGGCCAGGGCTACATTTTACTCATTGTATTTTTATATTTTATTAACAGAGGTACATATGATATTTATGTAAAATGTGATGGTGTTGGGAGGTGTGTTGGAACCTATGATAACCGAGGATGTTTTGGTGAGTTGGCCTTAATGTACAATACACCCAGAGCAGCTACAATTATAGCTACCTCTCCTGGTTCCATCTGGGGTTTGGTAAGTAGAGTACTTCTTTTAAGATTTTTTTTTTTAAATCTATATTTTATATAGATTTTACTGGCATGCTATATCAGCATAAATATATGTATATATAATTTCAGAAAGTTTAATTCTAGAAATCCTGAGAAATCCCACACAATGCTGTCCTTTTCCAGAATCCACAGATGAAAATCTGAGGTTTAATAAAACACTGTTTTGGTTTTTTTAAAATTTGTTTTATTTTAATTGCCATTTCCCAAACAGAAAACCACTAATAGTAGCATATTAATTTTTTCCCCCACGCCTTGATTGGAAATGCCTTTGTTTCCAGGGTAAAATTCCAATATGAGGTTATTTACTAGTGTTATACTACCTGGATCTTTGACAAGAGTAATTGAGTTTACCCCAAAAGTAAGCTGCGATGGCCATCATCTTCAAGATGTACATATTGATCTAATGACTGATCCCAGGATTGAAATGAAACATGTGGTTATTCACCAGCTTAATCCATGTCACTTTTGGGATTGTTCAGGACACTGTAAGAATGGCTTTAAATTAAACTGGGTTGTATTGGCCAGCAAGTCCCCCCGTGGCAGTGAAGGCTTGCAGTGCATTTTCCCTCTGCCTGTCACCAGGGCACAGCCACACAAAGTTAAGAGAAGAAAACACCACATGTGTAGTTTTTCCATCCATCTGGTTCACTTTCATGACCAAATCCTAAGGAATGTCCAGCTGGCTGTTAAGGGCAGCAGTGAGCCTTGTTCTGCTGAAACAGCAGAAAGTGGACTGTGACCTAACACCCAGACTCATTTTGGTTTTTACAAAACACTAACAGCCTCTTTGAGTACATATCAATTTGTATGGGACCTCAGGGTAATAAATAAACCTTTTTAATTAAAAATCTAAATATTGAGGATTTCGTAAATATCCTAAATTACCCACTCAGTGTTCACTGCTGTAAACTCTACCCTGTCTGTGAACTCAGTATGTACCCTGCAGGATTTCATAACGATGTTCAGGGTGACTTTAAGAGCTCCTGATTGACCTCTAGAGGAATCTTTCTCAACTGACAGAGAGAGAGACCAGCCAGCTCGGTTTACAGCTGCACTGAGTGATTAAAATTGGGTAATTTGATCATATATAACCAGTTCTAAAGTATTTTCTAGCACATATTTTCAGTTAACTCTCTTTTTCTCTTTGTGTTTACAGGATAGGGTAACATTCAGAAGAATCATTGTAAAAAATAATGCCAAAAAGAGAAGAATGTATGAAAGTTTTATTGAGTCATTACCATTCCTTAAATCTTTAGAAGTAAGATTTCTATTGCACTATTTTAATGGCTGTATTGGAGATACCTGATAAGATTCTGCTCTTGAAGACTTTAAATTTGGCACTCAAAGTGTCTCCACAATAGAAGTTTGCATACTTTTGTTTCAGAGAAAGATAACATTTCATTTAAAAAAAAAAATTTTGAATAAATTATTATTGTTCATATTGTATTTTAAAACATAAATTAACTTTACTTTCAGTTTCCCAAAGCTTAGTTTTACTAGATATTAGGCAACAAAATTAAACAATGACTTGGAGAATTTAAAAATATTTTCATTTATCAGCTACTCTTTTACATATATATTTTACATGTATGCTTTTCTGAACATAATTTTTGAAGGCTTCTAACAAAAATGGAAGCTTAAGAGAATAGCTGTTAAAAATGTAATATACCCTCTGGAACACTATTCAGCAGTTCTTTTTTTAATAGTAATCAAAACAGGAAAATAAAGATGCACTATTCTGTGCAAAAACTGACAGAAAGAAATATGAAAGGGCTTTCTAAATATGTACTACCATAATGTTAACCAACTAATTTCTTACATTTTCTTTTCTTAAATGAAGGTATCTGAGCGTTTAAAAGTGGTTGATGTGATTGGTACCAAAGTGTACAAAGATGGAGAACAAATCATTGCTCAGGTACAGTTGCTTCCTAGTTTTTAGTTTTTCTTTCATAATAGGTAACAGGAATCATGCTATTAGACAATGCATACTTTTAAACCTTATGTTTCTTTCTCACATAAAATCAGTGAATCTTAAGAGGTGGTTATTTTGTTTCAAAAGCTCACTTTTCACTTATGATACTTTCAAGAACAACCCTCTTTGTTGGTATAAATAAAAAAGTCATCATTTTTAGTATACTTAGAAATTCAGACTTTTTAAGTGTGCTTCCAAGGAGGAGCACTGAAGACTCGCCTTGGTCTTGTTAAAATCTTGTTAAAATATAGTCAACTTTTCAAGAAGACAGAAGTAAAACTCTTCTGGGTAGGCAACTGTGATTTTCTTTTCCCAGGATAATCAGTGGATATTAGCTAGCCCCTGGAGGCTTTTTATACTGGAAACGTACTAAGGGAAATAATCTGGGAGGAACACAGAAGTGGATAAATGGTAGTAAGGATCCTAAGACTCTTTTACAACATTGGTTTTCTCTGCTCTTTGTGTAAGGCACAGTCAGCTATGTCTTTTCATGAAAAGGCCTTGCTGTCAGTTCTGTCTAGAAGTTTTGATTGTTACGTGTCTGGAGTATGGTTTTCAAATTAAAAGAGGTTTCTTTTGCAAGAGGTATCAAAAAGAGGCTCTTCAAGGCAATGGTTTCAAATGTTTTGATGTTACCATAAAACTACAAGGGAAATTTTACCCTTTTTTTGCTCACTTTATTTTTTTTCTTGTGCAGGGTGACTTGGCGGATTCTTTCTTTATTGTGGAATCTGGAGAAGTAAGGATTATAATGACAAGGAAGGTAAACATCCCTAAAATAACAACCTCTTTTTTTTTATACCATTGTCACTAACTTTGCTTATGAAATCCTGAGCTCAGCAAATCTCTCCTCTAATACTTTTTCTTTCTCTTTCTTTTTTTACATGATATTCCAGGGTAAACAAGATCTAGAAGAGAATGGAGCAGTAGAAATAGCTCGATGCTCAAGAGGACAGTATTTTGGAGAACTTGCTCTTGTAACTAACAAACCCCGAGCTGCTTCTGCATTTGCTCTTGGCACTGTCAAATGTTTAGGTATTAGTCAATACTATTTTATATCTAATATAAAATTATATATAATCTATTTGCCTCTTTTTGTTATGACTCTTTCTCCAGAATGTAAGATTTAAGGCTGTTTCAGTAATCTTCTATTATTGTGCATGACTATTTGCGTTATTTATCTGCAAAAATTACTTACAATTAATAAGTTGTATTGTGTGTACAATTACACACAATTCCTCCAACATTTCTCTGATTGTATGGAAGTAAAAATTGTTTTAGGACAGTACAGAGTATTGCTGCAAACTGCTTATAGCTTTCAGATAAATGTCCAATACTCTGCAGAAGGTGAGGTGTTTCTTTCCTCAGTAGACTGACTCATTTAAGGAATAATTCTGTTAAGAATCCTGTGCCTTTTTATCCCCATGACTTAAGCTTTTAACAAATTCTTTTGTCTTCACTAGCTGTTAATTTAGTCATCCCATCACACTGTAGTCTCAGGCACAGGAAGAGTGAAAACCGGAGCTGTGCTCATAGACAACCCTTCACATCCATTGCTTTTCATGGTCTGATGTTTAGCTCCTAATTGTGGGAAAACTGTAATCTGCAAAGACAGATCTGGCATTCCTACATAACAATTTAATGACCAAGCCAGTAACCAAAAAGTTTCTCTATTTTTTAAAGTTCCTAACTTGACACACACAGAGATGATCAGGCAATAGAGATCAGAAATATGACGTGGGAAAGAATAAGAGGCAGTGGTGAGGAAGAGTGTTATTATCCATTATGGCTAAATAACAAAGGTCTCTGGCACTTCCCAAACAGCAGAGATCTCGAACATTTGTCAGCAGACAAGAGATAACTGGCCGGCAGGTTTGAAGTATATGAAGTTTCCTCCCTGGCCTATTGGCTGGAACTATCGAGGATCACGTTGCATGATCAGATAAAGAAAATATTCTGGTTGGCTGTGCACTGACATTGCATTTGAATTACTGTCTTCAATCTTTTCCACATTTGCTAGGAAAATAAGTATTCATTACCATTTTTCACTTTGGGTGGAAGCAAGTAAAAAGATCAAGGAAATAGGCTGTTAGAGCCCAAATACAGCCAATAACATCACTTAAGGTGGTGGCTATTTGAAATCTTATGGGTCTTAAAACTTTATTTTGTGGAGGAATCCAGCCCCTTCAGACTTCTTCACAAGCTCTTGGGTAACATATATCTTACTATGAAAATATTTTCAAAATACAGAAAAGAGAGAGTTCACTTATGAAGTTTCAAGACAGCAGTGTATTGGTTGATCTTGGTTTTGCTAAGGTAAGCAGTCCCTCCTGTGTGAACAATGTATATGCCACTGTAGTATCTGTTGTCATTTAAAATCTTATACTGGAATATCACAAATACCAGCATTAGTGTCTGTTACTGATGAGCACATAATATTCTTTCTCTGTCTCTCCCTTTTTATCTTAGTTATGGATGTGCAGGCATTTGAAAGGCTTTTGGGACCTTGTATGGAAATTCTGAAAAGAAACATTGCAAACTATGAAGAGCAGCTAGTTGCTCTGTTTGGAACAAACATGGACATTGCCGACACCAGTGCATGAACTAAACATTGGAGCAACAAGATCTGTTGTGAGAATATAGCACAGTAGTGGTTAGTCCACTGAGAAATTGTCTCTCTTCCTATAGATGCCAAGCATTTTCTGTGATTTTAAGAATGAGATTGGGGTTTTTCGGTTTGGTTTGCTTTTGGTTGGGTGGTTCTTTTGTTTTTGTTTGTTGTTTGGTTTTTTTTTTTAATTATGACAGTGAAAATTCTAGTAAAGAAAATAGCAGTTAAAGAAATTGAGGGCTTGATTTTTAAATGTGCTCAGAACTGATGGTTCCATCTGATACAAGGACGGCCTGTAGTAGCACAGCACCTTTGAAAATCAAGTCCTTTAACACAGAGTTTCCTTAAAAAATAGATTAAAAAAAAAAAAAACGTGATGAAATTGTTAAACCAGCTTCTGTTCTTCAAAAAGGTTACATCTTTTCTGGAAAGACTGTTAGTTTGAATGTGATATGTTGAAAGTATTAGTGCACACAAAGTGTTTATATGTATTAATACAGAAGATATACAGTAGATATTACTTTTTGACTATTACAGTTGTCATGATTTTATGTTGCATTTATCACAGATGTAGTGAATCACGAGATTAATCATAAGATAAAGCATGACAATGCGTTTTGTGTAACGCTCATGACCCAAATCTGGTTTTTAACATTTCGTAATTTGTTTTAAAGTCCTCTTTGTTTAATATGTCATGTTTCAGCACGACATTGTAATATCTTATGCAATTTAGAGGACTTGTATATTTTTGCAATAAACTGCATTTTTTATTTGTTAAACTAATTCTATACATGAGTGAGGACAGCTGACAAATTAACCTTAATGCTTTCAAAGCAAAGTCATGGGTCATTGTCATGTTCTACCTAATCATACATAACCTCTATTGTTTTCCTTCTCCCTTGTTTTATATTTATGCACTTTGTCTTCTTTATTTATGCTTGTTCTCTAGTTAATTTTTTTTAGATCTCACCTTTTTTATTGTTAAATCTGTTTCAAATGAAATGATCTCTGTATATCTCTCTTCCTGCAGTCTAATTTCAGCTATCAGAGTCAATTACTGAAGTGATTGATATCAAAAGCCATGCTAAACTAAGCTTGTCCTTGAAAATCAACAGGAAGTGCAAAAATATTTTTAATTTGAAAGATCAGTACTTCCAAAGCTTTGCACACGTCTATCATTGTTAAAGATAACATGTCTTGCTTTCAAAAACCTGTAGGTCATCATGAAATAATGTGTTCAGCCATAATAGCATGGGATACCTTCTGAGACTGAGGAGAGAGAATATCATCTTAATTATGAGCATAGAGCTCATGGCTTACGAGAGTCTGTGACTGGAAATTTCAGGCACAGTCCAATTTCAATCCTGCTTACTGACCTGTCTGTTGATGTCCATGGACAGCCAGTGTGCGTCTTGGCAATGGGCAGCTCTGCCAAAATGACACTGCAAGAGTTGTAGGAAGGCTGCTTGTGCCCTGAGTCAAACACCTGAATTATAACATCTTTCCTTCTTAGATAATGACTTTTCTAATGCCATATATTTGTGTATGTTGATGTAATCATTATGCTACAGTAAGTGACATGTTCTGACAATTAATATAATCATACCTGTATATTAAATTATGATTATATAATATGATAACAATATATAATTTATATCATATAGTATGGTATAAATTATAAATCAGATTCCTAACAAAAATACAATCTGAACAAAATTTACAAATGTAATTTTTTTTACTTAGAAACCTGGTATGAATAATTGCACATATGATAACTTGCCTTTGTACTTTTGATTCATGGGAAAAAGAGAAGCCTGTTATACTAGAAGGAAATATCAGGTAACCAAAATCTACACTCTTGTCATTCTGTATGCTTAATCTCTAAAAGCTACCTATATTTTGCACTGGCTTGATGTGATTAAGAAAAATGCTAGAAATTACTTGTATGGCAGTAAACTACAATCAAGGCCATAAATGCCAGTCATGATATTTTCAATATTGTTGGTTATATTTAAAGTTTCCTTACAATAAACAACACTTTTATATATAAAAATCTATGTTTATTGATATTCCTGTTGTCTTTTAATTCTCTTACCATAAAGTTACAAGTGACCTATTTATGTTCATTTATTAAAAAACCTTATAATTCTGAACACTTCCATGCTGATTTTCATAAATGACATTTTGTGGATGCTCTGTCTAATCAGAACAGACAACATGTTGATGCAGTAATTGTCATAATTACTTTATTTGATGATTTGCTTGTTGTATTCAGGGGGCTTAACCAACAGTAACATGTTATCACTTTTTAAGTTTCATCCAAATCATTATATCCTTCATCTGTCAGTGCGGGAGCTTTCTCCTGGACCTCTTCAAATGTACATTTCAAACGTGCCAGGCTTCATGTCATAAATGTGGTGAGTGTTAATCCTAAGAATGAAATCATATCAAATTACTGGGGTTTTTTTTACAGACCTTTCAATAAAAAGTAGACAGTTCTAAAAATTTTAAACAACACTGTGTCAGGTTTACCTTATTAGACTGTGCCCATGCTTAAGTTACCTGACACTTCCGTTATTAAAGATTTTTACTGAGTTTGTTGAAAATATTCCCCACTTAGTGAAGAGAGAAAATCCTGAGAGAAATCCCATACGAGAGGCATTCATATGAGAGGGTTCATACGTTTTCCTAACCAGAAGAGAATCCACATGACAGCAAATGGTTTTACTAAATGCCTTAACCATGGGGAAAACAACCTGATCGCAGCCCTGGAGTTGATCACAAGACACAAACCCTAAGGCGAGCAAGACTTCCTTGACCCTACTGCTGTTGCCATCACTTTTTAAATGTCAAATGACATTGTGCTTCATGAGATTTAATTCAAATTTGTCTGAAATAAACATTTCTGAAATAATTCCCGTCTGAATTTCCTGTTTAAGGTCCAGAAATGAACAACGGTGGAAGTCTTGAGGGAAACCTCTGTGAAACCATTTACAGCCTAAACCACTATCACTCCATCTTCTTCCCTCACGTTGTCTTTTCTGTGCAGTAAAGACTATTCTGCTCCTTGCTGGAATGGTGGGTTTAGGTTTTTTGAGTTATTTTTGGGGGGGTTGTTTTTGTTTTGCTTGAAATCTTTGGTGCTTTAAGCTTTCTGTAAGGTGACCCTGTGACACTTATGTCATGGCTGTGCCATTTTGTAGTCCATGGCACACTTGCTGTGACAAATGTTATTGTTTATTCAAAATCAAGAGTTACCAGATGTGCAAAATCAGCAAAATACTTCTGATAACTGTCATCCTCCACAGACCTGACAATTCTTAGTCTTTTTTTTTTTCTTTTTCAGATGCTTACTGCATCTGATAGCATTTGCTTGCTGGAAGTCAATTTGCCACAGCATGGACATTTTTGCATGTTCTTGCTGAAGTTTTTATGTTAGTTGAAAGCTCTTTTATCCAATCATACATGTGATGATTATAGGTTTGGGGGTATTTTTTAGTTTCTAGGTTGCTTTCCTGTGTCTGTAGTTCTCAACTCTTACTCCAGGGAGGAATATCCTCTTTGTATGCTGAGTCTGTGCAGATCTGTGCTGTTGACTGTCTTACAAAATTTGGGATAATTTTCAGATCGTTCTGAGAGTTGTATTTCCTTTAGATATATACCAAGGCTGTTTACAAGTTCTTAATCTACTTTGTGGCTCAGAAATATTCCTAGCAGGCTGGACACTCTCACTTCATGGACTGAAAGGAAGCAGAATAATCTTGGTAGGGTATGAAAAGCCCAAAGAAAACTAGATTTTAATATTGTCTCTTCCTTCATACCATTTCTTTCCCTCTAAATGATCTTTCTCCTGGCAGCCAGTGAAGAGCCAGTGGCAGTAGGGGGATATAAGGTGAGTGGAGTGACTTGCTGCACCTGTGCTGGGACACAGTGTCCTGGTTGGCTGGGCAGCCACTCCCCCTTCCTCATCCCCTTTGTCCCACCCCTGCGCCTTCTCTGACGGCAAATCAAAACGAGCTGGAGTGCAGTTCTGGCATTGCTGTGTGTGAATACAATGGGTAGGGTTGTGTTTCTTCCAGAGAACTGGTAGATACACACACATACACTCTGTGTGTATGGCGGAACAGGAAAAAGACAAAGACCAAAATACTACACAAATGAAGCTGCCCAATCAAGACCATATAAAAACTCTGGCATTAGGTTCTACTAGGTCATTGTGATGGTATCTGCTGACTCAACCTTTTCTTACTGAGGGAAATTAAATTAAGACACCCTAAAAATAGCATAATTTATTATATTAATACTTTGTCATGTCTTCTTTGAAGGTACTGAATTATTTCAGCTGTGCAGCTATGAAGTTTTGGGAGAGGATAATGCTCTGTGCAGGTCTCTGTGAATGACTAACTGCCTGGTAGGTGAGTGAGCCTTTGAGACCTGCTCCCTCACATCTCTGAATGTGTATCATCTGAAGATGCTAGAAACCCATGTTCTGATAAATGTCTTATCTAGAAAAATCCATCCAAATTACCAAGAAGCTCTGTATTCTTTTTCTCTTTGTTGCTTTGTCCTTGTGGGGTCAGGTGGCGTGCCTATCTTAAAAGCAATGTTAGCTAGACTGTACCATTGGGTTTTGGCTGCATCTGTATGGCTGTATCTATCATAGGAAATTTTGTGTGCCTGAGGCTATTTGCTAGTACTCAGGCACTGAATGACCAACATTCATACTGTTTTCCAGTATTTTTCTGGGGTCATTTATAACCTGTCTAGGAAGCTTTTTTTCAGCTATCCATATGGGGTGGCCATATACAGATTGCCAGCTGAAAATAGTTCTTGGTCTATGGTGGTTCCCAAGCTGTATCTGAAAATTATTTCATTGGTGTGTGCAAAAACTGTACAAGGGCTAGTCTAAAATTAATCATATACAGTACAGATGATAGTATTCCAGTGCTCAGAAACACTCACTGGCATTTTAATTTACCAGCCAGCATAGAGGAAACCTACAGATTTTCTGTAATCTCTTCTTGACTTGTTTTTCTGCAAGCTTTGAGCTGGGATGGAGGAGTTTTTTATTTATCTCTCTTCTGGTTTGTTTTGTGATACGTGAAGCCTTTATTTTTTACCTAGTACTATTGTCAATTTTAGTCTTGCTCTATCTTGATAGGTAAAAAAAGTTTAGCTGAAACTGGAATCTGTGCCATAATGACAGGAAATAAATTTCTCACTGATTGCTGACCTGTCTTGGAAGGGAAAAAACAATAATCCCTGCCTTGTCATTTATTCTTTCTCCTCAATTTGAGTCACTGCAGGAGGCAATTTCTCTTCTAGCACTCAAGAGAAAAATTCTTTCCTGGGAGCAGAAAGTTTTCTTTTCCTTTGCTCTTCATTCCCAAGAGCATCTTCTGTGAGGAGATTGAGGATGTGAAGTGTGGAGGTGGGATGTAGTTAGGAACGAGGACAGAGCCAGCCACCATTGCAGCTAGCCATGAACGGCCATTGGAAGGGGGAAGGAGTACAGATAGCTTCAGGAAATACACAAGTCATTGTGTGAGGGAAAACTTGATTGAGAGGCAGAGTGGCTGCAGAACAGGCTGCCATGTTGGGTAGGAGTAGAAGCTCTGGTGAGCAGGATTCTTCTGATGTCTGGGGGACTATTTAGTTAATTACCGAGGGTGGATGTCTACATGCTGATGTGGAAGCTTCTGTAGGAGGATTAAAATAATGATATGTTGTATTTCAGAGAGTCAGCAGTAACAGCCGTGTTTTAAGGGCAGGATTAATTTGGGACAGGAGGGATTAAAAGTGGAGATAGGCACAAACCCAATATATGACATATATTTTACTAATACGACTTTGACTGAAATATTACTAATTTTAAAAATCTGCTTTGTGGCTTCTTAACTTTGTGCCTGGCAATTTTAAGAGGCAAATCGCTAAGATGCAAATTAATCAGTATTTTCTAATTGTAGTCTCTCCTGTTTGTTTTGTGCTTCTTGGTAGCCACCTGTAACGTGATAATAACTCAAGACTTACAGTTCCCAATCCCCCACCTTGTTTTCTACCTCTTACAACAGCAGAAGCAATTGAATCAGCAGAGCTACCAAGAGTGCCTGTGTTATACAGTATTGATTCATTCTCTGAGCACCTATTCATTTGGGCATGCAGTAAGGTGAGGTAGGGTGTATGGAGGGGGAGTAATAATTTAATTATAGAGCAGGCATTCAGAGCAAGTTGTATGACATTGACATAATCTTCATTCTGAAATTTAAATGATACATACTTGCCTTGAGCCAATGGGGTTAGTGAGTAAGTTTTGCTAGTTTTGTGTGTCTTGCTGTCATCTACTGCATGGACCATCTGTCCCTTTACTTACTTTCCCTTAGATCCTCACTGAGTAAATGTTAACTTGCTGTATGCAAATGAGAGATAGATTTGAAAATAAGAAAGCTGTTACATGTCTCTTTTTAAAATTTCAAAACAGTTCAGACATTCATCTTCACAAGATTATAATCTCAGTCCTAGGTAGGATTCATATTTTTGTGCTTTCTGGGTATGTCACAGATTCCAGTGTGATATTGAAGCTCTAACTCAGCAATGGTATTTACTTGTCTAGACCTGTGTCTGAAATCTGGGCCAGTGGCTCTCAGTGGACTGGGCTTCATACCTGTATGCACTACTCTCATGCATGAAGCTTTTGTAGAGAACTGTGAATTTCAGAGTAGATAGCTGTGAAGCTATTTTGTTTTGGGTCCAAAAAGCATGTAGCAGGGTGGAAATGTGCTCCATAAGATTCATATCCTTTAGGCCAAAGGACTTTCTCAGAAGAGAGATGGGACTTGGGACAGGATTTTGTACCTTCTGTAGCTACTTGATCTAGCCTCTGCCATGTCAATCTTCCACACTCTGTGGCAGAGGGAGCTTTCAGAAGAGCAAGTTGTTTTACCTTGCAAGGGCTGTACCACAGGCACAGAAGGCAGTTTGCAGAGTGGAGATATCTGCATGCCTGGGTCTTCTGCCTCGCCTTGATCTGGCAATGCAGGGTCTGCCCTGAAATGCGTTAAAAGCCCCAGAAGCTTAGATGTCTCTCCAAAGAGCCTAAAGGCTGTTTAGATGTGTAAGGGAGATCAAAAGAGAAGGGAGAGAAACTAAGCCTTCAAATTAATTTTATTGTGGAGCAGTGTAAAAAAGACGGTTCCTGGCTTACCAGTTTTCTGTTTATTAAAAGAATGTATTTTAGAGAGGGGATGCCATGAAAGCTTTCTTATATAAAAGCTGTGTCAGTTATTTAGAAAAAGCCTGAATTGTAAATATAGGGGAAATGTGAGCTTGTGGGATGTGGAGTAGACAGCTGATATTATAATAAGGTGTCTAGTCACTTATTATTTGAATCTCAGTATTACTTTTAAGATTATTTTCCGCAAGGTGCTTATTTAAATAATATTTTAAAATTGGGAAAATTATCTGTAAAGGTCATTAAGCACATGTTTGTTTGGTCATTAAGCACAGAAGATTTTGAGTTAAATTCCATGGGACTGGTTTTTCTACTTTCTTTTAAAGCTAAACTTGTTTACAGAGAGTATTAGTTTCCACTTCACACTGCAGAAGATATTGGGTGTTTTTCAGACTAATGTCCATCTTCAAACAGTGCTACAGATGGCAATGACTTTACTAACAGGCAAACCGTTACTTTGTGGAAAAGGCAAATCTCAAACTAATGTGCCAATAACATCTGCAGACTAAGTGTGTTGTGATGCCAAATACAATTATAGTATAATTTCCTTTTTTACTTTTTAATTGTGTTACCTTTGTAGGCCTTGTAGGCCTGTGGGAACAACAATCCAGCGTTCCCTCTAGTGGTCACTAACCAAACAGGGAACCATTCCTGTTTAGCTTGTATTAACTTTTTTTTTCCCCTTATTTTCATGCACAGCTATGTTAGCTTGCCTGAAAGGCAGAACTGTTGCAGATGCCAAATTACAGCAGAAGTTCTGAGACAGGATTTAAGACAACATTCTCATTTTTGGAATGTTGACAACAGGATAAAAAAGAAGTGCATTTGTTGGAAAAGTCCCAACAGTTGCAAAATACTGTTAACTGACCATCAGTTTCTAAAATATTGTCTATTTATGAATTGTATCACATCGTCCATAGTAATTAATCTATTTTGGGACGAAGATGTGGTCTCTGGAGGAGTCTCATCTTTCTCATCTCCCGGTGTTACTGGGTAAGTGGGAAAATGCCTTAATAGCAATGTTTAACCAAACCACACTGTTATTTTGGCAATAAATGCATGGGACTGGCTGGGAAACACTACTGGACTGATAAACCTGCATGGATTTAGTTTATTTTCTCCTCCCCACCCCAACTTGGATTTGGGGCCTAAGCTCCCAGCAGTGTATTTTCAATGAAAGAGAGGCGAGGGACGAAGCCGGAGCGGAGGCCGAGCGCAGCTGCTGACTCACTCCCTGACCTTTAGCAACCTCCTCTGCCCTCCGCGCCGCCGCCGTGACTCGTGCCCGGCGCCGGCGGCTCCGCAAAGCGCCGCTGGGGGCGAGCCGGGGCGCGCCGGCGGGGCCGTGCGGGGCCGTGCGGGGCCGTGCGGGGCGGGGGGCGCGGGCGGGCAGCGCCCGGGCCGGGAACACGTGTCCCCCGCCGCTTGTTTACTATCGCCGGGCCCGCGCGCGGCATCCTGGGGGCTGTCGTCTTATCGCCGACCCGTGGGCAGGCGCGGACGGCGGTGCCGACTACAGCTCCCAGAATGCTTCTCCAGGCGCTGGCGGAGCCATCGGCCAATCGGAGCGCCGCATGGGGGTGATTGATGTGTAGCGCGGTGCAATCCGCTGTGCAGGAGAGTCAAAACATGCCCGCCCTCCGGGAGGAGTCCTGACAGGCAGGCCAGCCAGCCAATAGAAAGCGGCTGCGAATTGAGCAACGTCGCTTCTGACCACTCAGCGCCCGAGCAGCGCCTGTGGAGGCGGGACCCACCGAAATGACGGGACGGGGGGGGGGGGGGCAGCCGAGAGAAGCTCGGTAATGGCGACGGGTTCGGTAAGTGCTACAAAGTTTCGAGCTGCCGCTTATCGGGGCTGCGAGGCTCCGGCGGGGGACGGGAAGGGTCCGGGAGGTCGGAGAGCAGTGGTAGTGGCCGCCGTCCGAGTCGAGGAGGTCGCTGGGTCCGGTCTTTTGACGGCGACGGGAACCTCGGACATTGTTTACTGTGCTCCTTCCTTGACCGGCCCCGCGGAGCCGCCACCCTCCCGCTCCGCCGGGTTGAAACTCAAGGGGTGTGCCGGCCTTCTTGGGGACCCTTCAAACATAAAAACAAGCGGAATAGGGGGGGTGTCCCCCCCCCACACTGTTTTCCCCGGGGAGCGGCTGCCCGCCCCGGTCTGTCAGAGCGCGGGCGCTGTGCCCGCTGCGGGAGCGGCGGCCGTGCGGCACGGGGAGCGTTCGGGGTGTCCGCGGGTGCGGGGGAGCCCCGCGGGGGGAGCGCGGCCGGGGCGCGGGGGCCCCCCCGGGCCGGTGTTACGCAGTTCGAATGAATGGGGCCGAGCGCGCCTGCGCCGTGCGGCCGCGGGTGTAAACAAGGTCACGTGAGGGGCGGGGGGAGGCCCGGGGGCTCCCGCCGGGGTCCCGGGCCGCCCGCAGCGCCTCCGCGGGGGCCGCGGCGGCGGGGCAGCGCCGCCCGCCGTGCCTCGCCGGCGCCCGCCGTGCCTCTGCCGGCCGCCCGCCGTGCCTCGCCGGCCGCCCGCCGTGCCTCGGCCGGCAGCCCCGTGCCTCGGCCGGCAGCCCCGTGCCTGCGGCCTCCGTGCTCGCGCAGCCCGCCGTGCTCTCGCAGCCCTGCTCTCCGGCAGCCTCCGTGCCTCGCGGCGCTCCGTGCCTCGCCGGCCCCGGCCTCTGCCGGCAGCCTCGTGCGCCGGCAGCCCTCCGTGCCTCGGCCGGCAGCCGCCGTGCCTGCGGAAACACGGCGAATCACGATCGGCCTGGGCTTGCGCTCTGGCGCGGCCGGGGATGTGCAGCGAGGATTCCTGATCAAAGCAGCTGCGCCAGGAAAAGTCCCTGGTGTAGATCCAGTCTTGCCAGTATGTTGTGTTTTGCTTGGAGAAGCTGTTCTCCAGATTAAACTCCGTCCAGTTTATTGCTCAGGCGTAGACTTGGCCTGAAACTTATTCAGTAGGTTGGGGGTAGAAAGGCAAATAGCAGAAGGAAAAAAAAAAAAAACCACGGGAAGCGCTTCCATCCAGGCATTCCTGCGCAGTGCGGCTTGGGTGAATGCTGCCCAGTTCCTGCTGAACCCTTTCTCAGCCACAGTCTTTATTTACTTTTCTCCCAAATTTAATTTTGTCCCTCCGAAACAGACGTGGTTCAATTAATAAAGGCTTTGTTAGCAGTGCCATTTGTTTAAGCATGACAAATTAACCTACTTTAAAGCACAAAATAATAATTTCATTTAGACTTCAAAGACAGCTGTAGTAATTACAGTCCTGTGAAGCATGGTCCTAGACAACATCTGACACAACAAATTTTCAACATAAAGTTGAATTTAAAAAATCTTTACAAGCTAATTAATGCCCAGTCCTCTTCATGTTCAAACCTGAAAGGTTGAAGAGAAGGATGTGATGTCCAAAGCAGGCTTTAATCAAGTAGAATAAAAAAACTGAAAAGGAAAGTTGGGCACTGTTTTTCTTTGTTATTCTCTTTCAATTTCTGTGCAGTTCATTTGTTAGAGGATTTTTTTTTTTTTTTTTTGCTTCTGTACATAGATGGCTTTGGTTTAGAGAAATTCTTGTGACTTGAAGGAATAATTCATTTCTCAAACAAGTATCTTTCTTGTCAGACTAGTGTCTGTATGTTATCTCTGACCTTCAGAGTGTTGGGATACCAGGACATGTACTTTCAAACGTTGGCACCTGGCAGGAAGGAAGGAGAAGGTAACATTGTAGAAATAAGTTTGCTACTTCATTTTGGCAGGAAAATGGGAAAAAGAAGAGAGAAAAAAAATAGAGAAAAAAACCAAAAACCAAACAAAAAATAAAAATAAATAAATAAATAATAATAATTAAAAAAACAGGGCAGAAGGAGGGAAAGATGTAGATAAGCCAGAAAAACAAGGAGTGGCTTTTCAGAGTTGATTAGTTGGGGATAATCTTCAAGTTCCTGACCTGTACTACCGAGGTCTGTTTTTTCTGTTTAGAAATAACTGAGCTATCTGCTCTGGTGGTGTCCTGTAATTTTACTGTCCCTCATGGGTGACAGGGGTATAAATTGTGTTAAAGATGTTTTTTGAAGGTGAAAATAACGTCACTGATAGTTTGAGTTGTATATTCTCATTTCTGTGACCTTTCTTCTTCACCTTAAATCAGAATAAGCTGGTGTAGCTTTGTAGTAGTGGCATTTGAGTAGAATCAAACATCTTTTTATGTTTAGCATGCATGTTTATATAAGTTTTGCATATATTTGAAAGATTAGGAGATCAGAAGGGTAGAAATTTTCCAGTCAAAACCCTCCTGGACATGATCCTGTGCAACCTGCTGTAGGTGAACCTACTTTAGCAGTGGAGGGGGCTGGACTAGATGACCTCCAGAGGTCCCTTACAACCCAGTCATTCTATTATATGAAAATGTTACACTTTTTTCAGCTATTGTCGGTATTTCTCTGATGTAGCTTATTGGTAGACATGCATATGGTAGACTTTTCAGGTTTTCTTGCTTACTAAGCTGTGTTTTCTGCTCTTTCGTGAGAGACTCATGATTATTTTTTCAAGGACACTTCATTAAAGTACAAGGTAATCATGTTACGGTAGCTTTAATTCATCCTCATCTGTAAAAAAAAAAAGAAAGTAGATAACCAAATTACTGAAGGTTGGATAATACTGTTTACTAGCTTTTAGAGACAGTGGTTGGGTAGAATAAGCACACAGTTCTCTGCTGAAGAGGATTTAAAATAGTGGGTTTGGTATAAATGTTACATTGCTAGGATTTGGGGAAATGAAACTAAAGTGAAATCTTCCAGAGGCTTCTTTATCTTTCCATTTGCAACACAGGGAAGCATGTTGGGATCCAGTGTGTTTGAGATGCTTCCTGGAGGCCAGAGATGGGAAGGGTAGTGGAAAAGGCTTCTGCAGTGCTGAAAGGGCAACTGGGGAAATGTGGGCTTGATGCTAAATGGCAGAGCAGACCTTATCTCACAAGGTTGAGGACAGCATTTTTGCTTTGATCTTCGTTTTCCAGGCCTGATCCCAGGTTCCTCAAGTCCCTAGCTGTAGCAACTTGCCTCTAAGAGAGCAAGACACTTCTCTGTCTGTGGTAGAAGTGAAGCAAGTGAGGGGCAGGTTGGTTCTGTGAGGCATCTGTGCCCCATCTGGGGCCAGATGGGATCCCTCCAGGCCAATGTCACATGTGGGTCACAGAATGTTTTGGGTTTGAAGGGACCTTAAAGGTCATCTGACTCCAAGCCCCCCGCCGTGGGCAGGGACGTATTGTGAGGATGGTCTCCAAAAAGCAGTGGATTTGGTGGCAGGATGGCTCCCAATAACTGGAAGAAACAAAATGTCACACTAGGCCTCAAGGAGGAGGATGTGGAGAAACTACAGGCTGGTCTTAGCCTTCAGGTATTTTATGGGGCAAATTCTCCTGACAGCCATGTCCACCCTCTTTGCAAGGCAAGAAGTTGTCTGGGAATAGCCAGGACAGATTAGCCAAAATCATATCTTTTCTGACCATCTGATTGCCTTTTATGATGGGCTGAATGATTTAGGGTACCAAGTGGATGTTGTTTATCTTGGCTTGAGTGGTGGTTGAAGAGGTAACTCCAGACTCTCGAAGGCAGTGGGCACAGGCTGTGGGGAAGTTCAAACCTGTGTAAGGAACAGCTTCTTTACAGCAAGAGTGTTTGCTGGAACAGGGGAAGTGCCACGGAGTCTCCATCCTTCAAGATATGAGAAACTCAAGTGGCCAGGTCCCCAGGCAGTCTCTTCAGAGTTAGCTCTGTTTTCTGTAAGGATTGTACAAGATCACCTCTAGACACCCCTAAAATATGATGTGATACTCAACAGACTGATGAGGATTTAGGGCCCTGGAAATGAAGTAGTATATCAGATGCAACTTAAAATAGCTCACATGTATACAAATTTCTAACCTCTGTCTTTCTAAAGTCAGATACTTTGGAGCATCCTAACATGGTGTGGGAAGTGAAGACAAATCAAATGCCTAATGCAGTTCAGAAACTCCTTCTGGTAGTGGACAAGAGAGCTTCAGGGATGAATGAATCACTGGAGTTGCTGAAGTGTAATGAAAACCTGCCCTCTTCTCCTGGATATGCATCCTGTGATGAGCACATGGAACTTGGTAAATAACATGATTTTTTCAGAGGAAACTGAATTCTGAAGTTTGTTTTAGATTTCCTATACTTAAATGATGGGAAGCTGACTGAATGAAATTGCTGATTTTCCTCTTGAGTAGGGCAGGGAATTGTGACATCTGAAGGTCTTACTTTTGCAGTCACTTTTCCCTTTAACCCATTTCCACTTCTGACACAGTGGCATGTTGACTCAAATGTGTTCTTTAACTCAGAGCCACAAATTTCTGCTTCTAATCCCCAGAGGAGTGGGGATTTTTTTTGGCCCAAGAAAAACAAACAGAAAGCTCAAGAGCTCCTCCTAAAGGGAAATCATGTTGCTTTAGATCTGCTGCAAATAGAGATTCTGGGATACAGGAACATTACTTCAGTTCTTACATATTGGAGGAAAACAGCATATACCTTAGAAAGTATCAGTGTAGTCAGTTAAATAGTAACACATTTATTTGATGTTCTGGAGTGATTAAGAATAATGATACTTAATTACATGACAGCACATACCACAGACTTCTCTTAACGACCTGGGGTCTCTTCTGTTACTCTGCATGGGATAGGAAAGGTGTATATTATTGATAGGAACGCACCCTACCAGGCTTTATACCCAGCTTTCATGATCTATTTAGTCTGAGTTATTTAACTCTGGTTACCTGGTGGAAACCTTTTACTTTGAACATGGTCTGATGTTGATATTTTTAGCGTCATACCTTCAAGGACAGAATAATTTAGTTGTCTTTTGTGGAATGTTTTAGTGTTTTAGTGAAGCATGTTGTTTTTGAATAATACTGCAGTTCTGTGTAAACTGGTTAATCTAGGAAAAACTTTAAAATCAGAACTACATTTTTATCTAGTTACCTAATTTTTCCTAAATTTCTTGGGTAAATATATAATTGAATAGAGATGTTACTATTTCTGTAGCTATTTTTATGAATAGGGTTTGTGAAATGTCGATAGTTGTGTTATGAGAAAGTAAAATTACTTTATTGTGGTTCCTTTTTTTTCACCAAATTTGCAAAATTTGGTGTCAAACTGAGTAGACACCAAAGAATTGAGTATAATTATGGTAACTTGTGCATTTGTTTGTAGATGATCTTCCTGAACTACAGGCTGTGCAGACAGATTCTACCCCACCTGCACTTTTTCAGCTTGGTGCTGATGTTTCACATCAGGAATGTTCAAGGCCTTCATGGAGCCAGCATACCTCAAACAGCAATCCAGAAAATTCGTACTCTTGTGAGAATGGGGTGAACTGGTTGACAGAATTAGCAAATATAGCCACAAGTCCTCAGAGTCCTTTGATGCAGTGCGCTTTTTATAACAGGTACTGACACTTATTTCAGTTTTGAACTAGAGATTTATAATCCTGTCTCCAAATTATTTTCTTCACTCTTTACACCCTCTGACTTTGAACTGGAGCTCTATTTTTTTGTCTACTTATTTGTTCTGTAAAAGTATGCACAGAACTCATCTCAGAGCCTGGTGCAAAAGCTGTCTAGTTTCCAGTGTGAATGACACAGGATAATATAAAGGTATTGCCTATCCACAGCAGGCTCATAAATTACGAGCACTTACCAATTATGAACATTTACCTCATGTGAAGCAGCAGATAAAAACTAAGAGGAATTTCTAACATTAAATTCTTAAAGCTTTCTAATGCACAGACTTCAGATTTTTATTTCTTTTAAACAGCTAGCTGGAAATCTAATACAATGTGTATTTTAGTAATAACTGTCTCAGGTTTGTGATCTGCAAATTCTGTAAGGCTGTAAGCAGCAAGTGTGGGACCTTGAAAATTTCTGTGCTTCACTTTTTATTGTACAGCTTTTCTTTGGTTTATAATCAGAAAACTAAATGAAATACTGTTAATAGTAATGCAGTTGAGATGTAATCATTTGGACAGAGCAGATGTCTTTATATTCTCTTAAGAGCAGGGTGTTTGCTTCAAGATATTTGTAAAAACTTCAGCATTGTGCTAAGGAGATGCCGCTGTGAAGTAATACTGTCATTTGGGTGCTGTATAGAACCTGTGCAGGATTATGCTAAGCCTTCTCTTTGCCCGAGCTGGCGCCCTTTTATCACCCCGTTGGAATACTGGTGTGGGGGAGGTTTATTTGGTGTTCAGCTCATGCAATTGGAAATATTTGCAATAAAAGCATTTTAGAGTAAGGGCAGCAAAGTCTCATGTTGCCTTAATCTGAGATATTTTAAAATACATATTTCTGTTGTAGATCATCTCCTGTTCGCATAATAGCAACAAGCAAAAGTTTACATTCCTATGCACGTCCTCCACCAGGATCTTCAAACAATGATCCCAACTTCTCCAAGAATGATGTGGATGAAACACCAGTCAGACATGAAAGGGTGAGTTGTTCTGAAACATTTTAAAATAATTATGTATGAGTAATGGGTTAAGTTTTTTGACAAGGGAAACTAGTTAAAAAGAAAATCTGTTTAGTGTTAATTCTATTGCTATTTAAGCTAGATTTTTGTTACTTTTCTTTTTACCACATAGGGTAGGCTTGTAGTGCTACTTCATATTTTTTGTGACGAGATCACTTTCTAAGAAGGCTCTGCTTCTATGCTGATTACTTCTATAGCAAGCTTTAAAAAACCATTATCTTGTTTGATGCCTCAAAAGGAAATATGGATCCCTCTCCCTGAGATGCACAAAACCTGTCAGTCCTGTGTCTCTTTTTCCCATATATTAAGTTATATCTGAAATTTGTCTGTTAACAACAGTGAATTTTCTTCAGTGATTTATCTACAACAGCCTTGAGCCTACAGCTTTCCAGTAAACTGGACCATAAAGTAATGTGCTATAAATGATTCTGTAGATGACTAACGATGAGGTGTAAAATGCTTACACATGAGCATAAGATAATCCACAGGGATGAAATGAATCTCAGAGAATGGCACCCAAACATGTCAGGATGCATCTCAGAAAAGGAGATGAAAACGATCCATTCACATTCACTGCATTCCTTTAATCTTTGTCTTCATGTTACATTCCTATTAGTATTTAAGGCAAAATGATGCCACAAGTGCAAATTAGAGACAGTCTCAAGACATGTAAGACCAGCCTTAGAATACCCTGCAGTAAAATACAAACACCATTTTGCTCTTTTTTTTTTAATAGGCAAATAGTGAATCAGAATCTGGCATTTTCTGCATGTCATCACTTTCAGATGATGATGATTTAGGGTGGTGCCATTCCTGGCCTTCAACTGTCTGGCATTGTTTTCTAAAAGGTAAAATAACATGTGTCATGAACTAAGTATTTGTTTTATCTTGTTTTGGTTCTTTTCTTGCAACACAGACTTTTTTACCTAACACTAACATGCTTTTTTCCTTGAAAAAATCTGTTAGGGTCTCGTTTGTGCTTTCATAAAGGACGCAATAAAGAATGGCAGGATGTTGAAGAGTTTGCAAGATCTGAAAGCTGTGGAAAAGAGGAAAATCTCCCAGTCAGTCCTTACAAGGTAGCCATTAGTTCTAATAAATTCACTGCAATACCTAGCAAATACTTAGTTTCTTCTGTTACCACCATGCCTTTAATTACTGTCTCAGGAAAACAGGTTGTTGTTTAATTAATGTTGTTTAGAGCTGATCACTATGCTCTTTGTGTATCCCACTTAAAAGCACCTGAGCTGAATTAATGTACGTATGTTTCGAATGTTATGTCATCTTTATTAATTTCTAGCAAGATAGAAATGCAGATTGGAATATTGTTATTTTTTAATACAATGTATGATGATGAGTATACCCCTAGAGTATACATAGGTACATACTTTTCTTGGGGGAAATTTTTTGAACTGTATGTGTGTTAACAGGACTATGGTTCCAATGGTTTGAAGCTGATTTCTCATGAAGAAAGCATTTCCTGTGGTGAGTCAGTGCTGAAGCTGACTTTTGATCCTGGCACAGTGGAGGATGGCTTGCTTACCGTGGAATGCAGACTTGATCATCCATTTTATGTTAAAAATAAAGGTATGAAATACTTGGTTGCATATTAAAATATTCTCAGAAAGTGATTGCAGATTTTGTTGGCATCCCATACTGTTCAAGAAAAGAAGTTGTGGTGTAGAAACAATTTACTTTCTTTGTAAAGAAATCTGGAATATTAACAAACAAAAAAACCTTTAAAGCCATAAAGCTCCAGGAAGACTGCTTATCTCTTAAGGAAAGATTTCATTGACTGTATCAATGGAGCTCAGGAAAGCAGAAAAACCGGGGTGGGGGAGACAGGAAAACTGCAAATAAGGGAGGCTTTTCTCACTTGCTAAACATGGAATTTCTGATGGTAAAAGTACCCAGGTTTTGATTTCTCTTTTGCTAGAATGAGATTTTATTTGAGATAAAAATAAACTGTTTGTAGTAAGAATTCCCTCAGTAAGAGTTTCTGATTTTTCTTTTGGGTGAAAGAAACTACGTCAGAACATTTTTATAAAATTATGTAATTTCAAGATACAGGATTGCTCCAATGAAGAACTGGAGAGATTGTCTGGCCGTTTGTCTAATTTAACTCTTTACCACTTCAGGTTGGTCATCTTTTTATCCAAGCTTGACTGTGGTACAGCATGGCATTCCATGCTGTGAAATGCATCTTGGAGATCTGTGTCTACCTCCTGGACACCCTGATGCCATTAACTTTGATGATTCAGGTGTTTTTGATACATTTAAAAGGTAATTTTTGGATAAAGTGGCCTCAGTGGTTCTTGTATTTAATGAGTAGGCACCTTAAGTCTGGAAGAATTTGAAGCATTATATAGAGGGAAGGGAGAATAGTTTTGGTAATACAAGATAAATCATAGGGGAAAATGAATACTCAGTACTAGGAAAGCTGTGTAATTATGTGCTCTGCTAAACTGCAAAGTAGTGCCTTGGAGTGAAATAACTTTTTAGCCTCTTTTTAAGATAGTTTAAGGCAGATTAGATAAAGCAGTAATATATATACATATATATATATATTCTCTATATCTCCAGGTAAAGTGGATTATGTTTGAAAAACCTAGTACAATTTTCTGACATTAGTATGTCTGCCAGCTGTTATCTCATGCTTCATATGAAACAATATGTCTGAATTATCTGAGTAGTTTCTTAGTGGTAAATGCATGTGCAATGGCTTTAGAATATACAGTATGTTCATAACTAGTTATTATTTTTGTGTATTCTGGGTTTTTTTGCATTCTTTTATATTAGATCAAACTTGCCTAACTTCAGAGTTTGATTCACTCTGGGGTTTCCCTGAGCTAGAACTTCAGCCAGATAACCTTCAGAGGTCCTGTTCAACATAAGTTACTCTAAGAGTCTTAAGGAAATAATAAAGATTTTTCTATACTATTTTGAGATTTTAAGGTTTAGTAAAATCTTAATTACTATGATGTTAGTGCCTTTTTAGCATCTGTTTTTAATTCAGTTGCACTTTGTTTTTTTACAACAGAAAAAAAGGAATTTTAAGATGCTCTTTGCAATTCGACCCCTGGGAGCTCTTGTATGATTTCAGTCTGGCATAGGGCAAGTTCAGATTGCTTGGCTTCATTCACCTGCTGTCTGGGTGTTTTTCTTAACTCCTATTCTGAAGTGCATGTGCAGAGAGCTGTTAGAATCATGGTAGCCAGATCTCACTGAAAAATCTGGGTTTCTGGCTCCTTACTAATTTGCAGCCCAGCTGAATACTGCCTTGTACTTCAAATTCCTTGTCCTTTTGGGCAGAAGGGAGTGACTGAGAAAGGAGCATGCAGCAGCTGCAGCTGTGATAACAGGACAGAAGAATTAAAAACAAAATTCTGTGTTATGGGAAGGAGATTAGGAATAGGAAGGGTGCTGGCTTCTTGTAGAACAGAGAGGTCCTTTCTTATCTCACGATAGCCTGCAAGACAGTCAGCATTATCCCTTCTTTGCTGCTGTGTGCTTTCCTGAGGGATGGTGGAGGCCACTTGTTGGGCTCCACTCTTCTGCGTGGTTCTGTCCCACGAGAGGAGCTACCTTTGCAGAGGAGGGCTGGACTGCCACATGCAGTATCTCCTTGCTAGTAGTTCTACTTGGTGCTCGCAGAAAAGCTTTTCAAAACCCTTATTTTGGCCAAAAATCATGCAGCTATAGCCACATTAGGAGTAGGTAAGAGGAGCCTTAGCATACATACCTTCTGTGTTTATCTTGTGGTAACTTAGTTGTTTAGACTTATGATTGAGTAGCCCCTTTCCAAGAGTGTTCTTTTCCACCTGGAGATGGTAATAGATAGTCTGTTGAGTTAAACTACTTCTTTAGTGATTAGAGGTTAATTGTAGTTGTCGGTCAGCAAAACATTGCTGGAGTTTGTTGTATTTGGAGGTCTGAATTTCATGGAAACAAGTCACCTAAGCTGTTCCAATACCTTGAGGGGGAATGTCGTCGTTTTGTCACAAGAGGGCAGACGTTTGTCAGCACAGTATCAAAAAGTGCGACGTCATGGGGCTCTGTGCAGGGTTTGTGTGTGTGAAACAGTGTGTATTCAACTGCCTAGAGAAGTTATTTGTACAGTAGTGAATATGATATAATTTACTTTAATAAAGTGGTTTCATATTTGCCGTTAGTATATTTCTCAAGCAATCTCAGTGCATTTCTTCCCTTCTGTACTGGTCATTCACTGATCAGGTTAGATTTATGGTAAGGACAGAAGCAGAAAGAAAAAAGTGTGTTTAAAAAGAGGATGAAGTTTGAAGACATTGTGTAGTTAACTGATACACAGCTGAAGAAAGTACACAGCAGAACATGTAAAGTTGCAGTCTTCATCACATTGAAGAAAATAGTAACTTACCTGCCAAAGTCTTGTAGTTTTTTGTTTTCCACACTGACATCCACATCAGGCACAAATCACTATGTCACACAAAAGAGGGAAGAATACTACAAATGTAGTATAAGTGAAGAGTGAACAGATATTTAGGGATGTTATGTGAAAATTACTCAATGGCTTTATGATGTGTCTTTTCCCTGTAGTTACGATTTTACCCCGATGGACTCCTCGGCAGTGTATGTGCTCAGCAGCATGGCTCGCCAGCGTCGCGCTTCGCTGTCCTGTGGGGGATCAAACAATCAAGATGCTGAGAGATCAGAATGCAATAGTAAAAACTGTGCCTCTGCTGCATCGTCACATCTTTCCTCCAATCCTTTGTACAGCAAAGCTGGCAAAAGCCACAGCTCAGGGACTGCAAGTACTGTGAGTGCCACTTCTCCAAACAAGTGCAAAAGACCAATGAATGCCTTCATGCTTTTTGCCAAAAAATACAGAGTTGAATACACTCAGATGTATCCAGGGAAAGACAACAGGTAATGATACAAACTGTAGTTTTGGTATTACTGGTGAGTTAGAAGAATATCTGTGTCCCACTTTTAGATTTAAATAGCCTAAATTTTGCATTTGAAATAAAATATGTGTATTGTTTTAAGAATAAGTTTTAAAAGATGTTAACAAAAAGGGTGGTTTACGGGTGGACTGTGAATATTTACAGTACTCAGTGACATCGATACAAACCAGTTTTGGCAAACTTACCTTCTGAGGAAACATTGGGGTAAAGCAACTGATACATTTATATATGTGCAGTGGCAGAGGCAGAAATACAGAACTGACGTTGTTTACAGTGATGAGGTGCTCTGCTTATGTGCTGTAATGGAAAGAAGGGAGTTTCTGGTTCTTCTAATTAAGTCTCGACATATTGCAAATTGGTCATGAAATTACAAGTGGTTTTTTCCAGTCTGTATATCCTGTTGAAGAGTGGAGTACTGATAAGTTAGGATATCTTGAAGATCATAATCCAGACAGCACACTCCCAAATTTTGCTAGCCCTAAAGGCATTCAACTATCTGTTGAAATTTGGAGGAGGAGTTGTATGACTGTGTTTGGGGGCCATGTCTTTGACAGTTTGTTCTTTTGTTCTTAATCTCTAGCACATTTGCTTTTAAACATTTTTTTGGTAAGACTTCCATTACATATGTTTTAAGTAATATGTGTATATGTAAATAGATACCAAAACACATGAACATGGACTGATCTTATAATCAGATGTTTTATGGTATGTAATTTTATAAGAACTGTTACTGTAAAAATTGCATTGTGACATAAAAATTCTAGAACTAAATCTGGTAAAAATTAAAGTTGGCGGTGCTTTGAAAGGGATTTTACTATTTTATGATGTTCTAATAAGGAGGCTGTAACTGGTGCTGAAATATAAAAATCCTGCTGGACAAATCCCAGCCAGTCTTGTGTGTTCTGACAATGACGTTGTTTAATGTTTATAGTAAGTTCAGTGAAGCAGATCTGCTGCCTTCACACTCATTGCAACTATCAATGAGAAATGGAACAGAATGTCAGCCAGGAAGGTTTATGATGGTTATATATTTAGTTGAAAATGCTGATTTCGAATGGTTATAGTGAACTGGAGCTGTGGCTGCATGGATGTGAAAATTCATTGAATATTTCAGTGAGCAAGCAGGACAGTGAGCAGGTTTACCTTGAAAGAAAGAGATGACAAAGTTACAAGTACAGTTCAAAATGCACTGCTCACTGTCCTGAAGGCAGTGCATTTGGGTGCAGTTCCATGACATCCATAAAACACTGGATGGCAAAAATAGCATTAGTGATAATTGATACAGGCATTCAGCTACTGTCACTCAAGTGTTGCTGAGGCATTCAATAATTTAGCTGCTGGGAAGCAACTCTCATGTTTTTAAATGTTTGTGTCATTTTCAGATTACTGTGTAGATCTTACAACTTGGTACTAAGACCTTATGGAGTTGTTATTTCCTTACAAGAGTAAGAAAGTACAGGACTTGAGGCATTCTGAGTTAAATGGTCTATTCTGAAACAAAGCAGCTCAAGGCATGTCAACAAGACAGGGAGCTTGTAAACATTCAAAGCACAAGTCAAGAGTCACACGATACTTAAATGGACTGCAAGATCATGTTTGAAAAGCTGGTGTTAGGGCTGCACTTGTTTATTTTCTAGATACTCTTAACTCTAATACTGTAACTATAGTTGAACTTGATTGTGTGTTCAGAAATTCTTTGAGTAGTGGACCTTCAAGAGTTGAGGGAAATCCTATTTTTGTTTAAAAGATCTCATGGTGCATTTTTATTGGGGAAGGCAATGGCTTTCACAGCAGACCTGCTCCCTCTGGGTCACCGTGTTCTTTCCTGAGGGTGTGCGTGATCCAGTACAAGCTGGTGACCCAGAGCAGACAAGTTTCTGGTGGTATGCCTCTGGATACTGTCTAAACATGAAAAATATGCTAATTAAACTGGGTATGTTTGCTTCTGATGACAGACCAAGGATATTGGTTCTCAGTTTGGACAGAAAAACAGAAGTTCCATTGCCAAAGGGACAGGCTGTGCAGTGGGTTTGATGGCAATGTGATGTGGTGTCCCCTGGAGGAGTTTGCACTAAGGGGTCACCAGAGCAGGTGGCAGTGCAGGCTCAAGGGCTGTCTGGGCACTTTGGCATGTGGTCCCCGAGTGCTCTGCAGCTCACAGAAACCTGAATGGAACCACACAGCCTTGCAGGAGTCAAATCCATTTATTTTGCTGTGGTGCAGAACAGCCTTCAGAATTGCTCTGTGTGACATGTTATGGAAATAGTTGATGACACTGTAATTGTCTTGATTTGGCTTGAATATCTTCACTGCCAGCAAGGAACTTTATTAATAGGAAAAGGATTTAGTTGTGTCCACCTCTTTCTTAAAGCCAGTCACAGATTACTTGCTGTAATCTGAATCCAAAGTGTGCAAAGCACTTGGTAGCTTTAATAGTCATTGATAAAAGAGCTGTTAAGAGATTTTCATTCAGCTAAAAGATGAAGTTAAAGCTTTAATGGGATATTGATCCAACATTTGGGAGTGCAGTTAAGCAATATGGCAGGATAGTGCAGGGAAATGTCAAAAGACCTAGAGTTTATAACAAAAGGAATGAATTCAGCTTCTGGAAATGGTGATAGATATGTTAAAACAAATGGCTCCATTTGTACAGGAATGGGAACTTATCAGTGTGTTCCACCCAGGATGGATTAAAGGTGGAGGAAGCTACAGATATTGATTAAATGGACATGGGGACTTGCAGTTAATCAAATATTTGGTTGAGGTCATATTCAGTTCATTGCTCTAATTATTAGAGAACATATTCTCAGCAAATCTGTCATATGATATTCTAGTATGAAAGTAGAGCAAAACAAATGTGAGTTACCATTTGGTGGTGATTTTTGTAACATCTCTATTTTGCTGGTTTATGCCAGTTGCTGTATGCACACCCTTTGAAATGTTAAAATGTGCACTGACCCGTGCTCAGCTAACACAGAAGTCTCAGCTGTTTAACCATTAAAAGAAATAGATGATAACCACAAATATTATCATTAAAAATTTTAAGATACAACTGATTTCTTGTGTGTTAATTCCACAGTTAACTCACATTTTTTTAAAGCACTCAGATAAAAAACAAAAACCCAAAAAATCCCGGTATTTCTTAGCACTGTCCTGACTACTGTAAACATTTATCTTGCAGAGCCATAAGTGTGATACTTGGCGACAGGTGGAAGAAAATGAAGAATGAGGAAAGAAGGATGTACACACTAGAAGCTAAGGCCTTGGCAGAGGAGCAGAAGCGTTTAAATCCTGACTGTTGGAAAAGAAAACGAACAAATTCTGTATGTTTGTGAAGCAGGCTTTTTCATTATGCCATTACATGTGTTCAGATGGGTGGCTACAGTGTGTTTTGTTGAGAGTAAGCTGCTTTCTTAGTAGCTGAAACCTTCATTTACTCCCCTGTGTTGTGTAACCTGCTTTTGGCAGTTTGGCAGGAGAGGTATATCAGGAGACGGATCAGGAGAGGGTCTGTCTGAATATTTCATAAGAGTTCTGTGTATTCTGTTGTACTGAAAATTACTGTGCCTTGTGAAATGCAAAGGAAGGGCACATGGTCTTTCACTTCGAAGTGCGTTCATAAGGTTGTACCTAAACTTTTTATCTTCTGTAAAATCTTTTACTTCACCTTTTTCTAGTTTTCTAACTGATAATTTATATCAGCATATATGAAAATATTGAAGGAGCAAAATAATTTTCCCCATGAATCCCTTTCATTTATTACTCTGTTCAGTTGTAAAATAAATAACTGTATAAAATAATAATGCTATAAGAAAAGATCATTTTCCACTTTGTAGAAAGCCATCAATCTTAGAGTTTGCAGCAATGTATTACTAGGTGGTGGATGTATTAAGAAAGAGAAGGGCTTTAAAGCTGAAACATGTAAAGCAAACATCAAAAAAAGGAGATTCTGCTTGCTCAACTAGAAGAGTAGATTTGAAGGAAAGATCTACTGAAGTGCACCGAGTGCTTGCCAAGTTCTTCCATTTTATGACTGGGTTGAAGCTTGAAGGGTGGTGGGGACTTCATCTACATGGTTGGTGAAACCATCCATGTGGTGTAAGATTTCATCCTCAAGTTACCCCCTTTCCTTTGATGTGTAAATGAGGCTTCTTTCTCAAGAGCATATGCAAACGTTGCCTTAAGACTGAATAAGAAATGCTCCAACACTGAGTTGCTTCTTTCTGCTGCACATACTTTGTGCAGTTTCCAGTCCCTTGTTGCAGAAGGTTCCACCAAATCCCAGCTGCTAGGAACAAGCTGTTTTTCTATTCACTGCATTCTATTTTAATCAACAATGACAACTTCTGTTACATTTCCTTATGGGTTTAGTTAAAATAATACTATTTATTTATTCTGCTTTTACACTGCTGTAGTTTTGAGCTTTGGATGGTGAGATCACAGGCTCACCTGTGAGCCTCAAGCAACTGAGAGGCGTGTCTGTGTGTAGCTGAGTAGTGATGGGTTTGCTTCAATAAGGCTTTCTTGCCCTGCCTTGTAAGTAGGATCTTCCTTGTCCCTACAGTCTTCAGGCCAAGAGAATAGGATCTGTAGAACCCATAACCTCAGTGTTACAGCAGGAAGGACCCTTTATAGTTGTTCTGGTTCAGTGAACTGAACTATTACCAGTCTGGTACCCTTGCTCAGTAATGACAGTGAGCTCCAGGCTGTGACGGAGATGTCGTGATCGTCTTTTGATGATCAGGGAATGAAACTGTCTGGTTTGGCCTATTTGTTTTCTTCTGAATAACTGACCAATTATTAGAAATACTTGTGGCTTTGAAAACAAATGTTGTACCCTTTGACTGGTAATCACTAACCTGGTTTTCTTTTCTCTTTTCTCAGGGCTCACAACAGCATTAAGCCAGAATTTTCCTGTTAACTCTGTATTTACAAAATGGCTGTTGCTTGATGGTGAGAAGGATCAAGGATCAAGGTCTTACTATTTGTTGTGACTATGTGTGACCATAAAATACTGGCACCATCATGGAAATGATCTGAGTGCAGATTTGCTTTTTACAATAGAACATTAAGTAAGCTAAAAACTATCAGCATTTTAAACCAAATTGCCTTATTTTTCTTCCAAACTTCATTATGTATCAGGTAATATAGGCTTGAAAATGGATATCCTGTGGTGCTAAAGTACTTCAGAAAGAGGCGAAGGAGATATGTATAAATGTTTATTTTTAAAAGAAATGTACAAAAAGGGGAATTTTAAAATATGTAACAGCTGTTTATATACATTGATTCTTATTGCTGATTAATATGTATTGCACAACTGTATTATTAATTGCGATTCTGGGGCCTGGGATTTTCTGAAATGGCAAAGTGTGTTATCAGCTTCCAGCTTCCCAGCCTACTGTGCTGCCAGCAAGTTACCAGAAGGTGTGGGAATGGAGGGTGTGGTGTGATGTAGCAAAGGAGCTGCTGCTTGGGATGCCACTTAGGAAACCTGTATCCACAAGGGAGATATTTTTGCATCAGCTGGCACTAGTGAGAGATGTCATTTTGTGGTGGAAACAATGGCCTGGGACAGGATGAAACAAATAAATAGCATTATCTCAAGAAAAGTGGTGCTGTTGATATCATCACCATCATAGTTATAACTCTGTGTTTTGTCTTTGCCACATATTCTACAATATTTTATTTTGCCATAAGACATCTTTGTGGTGGGGGCAAACTTTGCACTTAACTATATGTGCAACACTTGCACTTTACTTTTTTTTTCTTCTCCAACTGTCTAAAATTAGAGCAGCTGCATTAGGATTACAATTGCTTCTGCTGTGAACATTTACAATCATGGCTTTTCCTGTACTAAACAGCTGTGTGTTGTTTTTTTTTTTAAGAATCACAACTGTAAATTTCAGTTTATGACACGTCTACATGATGTTGCCCCTAAGATTTTTGCACATTATATTCTTGTATATTATTTCAAATAAATTCATTAAAATTTGGTGTTGTGTATTTTATAAAATGAAGAAGACTAATCACAAAGTCAGCCCTGCAGCAACGATCACGTTCTGCATGGAAGTCTTTACATGAACCCATCCAAAGTATTATTTCAATGCTTTGCCATTAGGAAGCTAGTGAAGAAATTCAAATACTATTTTCAGGATTGGGTACTTAATGTACTTTATTAAGTTTAAGCAAAGAGAGTTGAAATCAATATAAATTATTTCTAAGCAAATAGTAGTGCAATACAGAAGCATTTAGATTAGTTATAAATATTTTTCCTTGTGTTAAAATTAGTGATTTTTAGATGGAAACTGATGAATCAAACGTTTCAAAAGTACAATTTTCTGAATATGGCTAAAATGTATTCAACTGTTTAAAACTGTACTTGTAGGAAAAGAGCTGCTTCCTTATTTGAGATATTCAGCAATTACACTGTAATATTTGAGTTCTAATTTTGTACTTTTCTGTATTCAAAAGGAATACTTAATGTTTCAATTAGACGTAGACTTACAGCACATAAAAGATGTACAATTTCCTTATAATATTTCTGTATAAGTAAGTTCTTGTAATGTGAACATAAAGCAAGAAGACAGACGTTTCAGACATGAAGTAGGTAAATGTTTCATTATAAGGCTGATGTACTTGGGGATAATTTACACGAACAGTGAATACGTATGTGTATTACCGTCCATTCCCTGGTGTGAGAGCATTGTCCAGGTGTGTTCACTGAAGGGCTGACATGGCTTTCTGCAGCAGCTGAACCATTATGGGATAGACTGGTGCAAATTCCTTTCCCTCTCTTGTTCTCACTGATTGAACATAAGCTTCCAGTGCACCACTAAAAAAAAAAAAAAAAAAAAAGTAAAGTAGCTATAGCAATTAAGTGCTATAAATTCAGGATCTGCAACAGAAATTAATTGCCTTCTTCCCTCCTGCAAAATTTTCCTCAGATGGTCCTACTTGTCTGTGGAAGGAAGTGAGCAAGGAAGGCCTTGCAAAGCTCTATATAATTGTTCCATGATCTTTATCTCCTTTCTTGCATATTTAAGGAGCAAACAAGCTAACATTTAAATAAGCAGCAGCATGTTGCAGATGGCTTGAAATGACAGCTCTGACGCACAGACTCGGGCTCAGTGCTGCACTGGTAACCTTTAGAAAGGGAGAGAATAATCTCCAGCTGCTGCAGACGCTGAGAGTGCAACTTCCAGCATGAAAGGTGAACTGGTGAACACCTGCCATGCCCTGAGGTGATTCCTGGCACAGCCTTTTGAACTCCCACCGTCCGTCAGTCCTCAGGAAACGCCGCGCTGACCCCAGAGAGAGCTTGGGCAAGGCACGGCCTGGCTCTCATACACTGTCACAGGATGTCACACACAGAGTCATCATGTGTCAACTGCACAAATAACACACTGCAAAGCTAAAATGGGCAACTGTGATGATACTTTACAACACACGGTCACCTTTCAGCCAACATTCTAGTACACAGTATTGTTGAGTGACAGCATATTTGTAAAACAAACACTGTTAAGTGCTCGTCTGTTGAGATTCCAACTTACTAATTCATTAAGTAGGCCAAGCTAGTGCTGCCACACTTAAATACAACTTTGAATTTAAATTTCTTCTTTTCTGCTTCTATTTCTTCATGTAATTGATACAATCATCTTGGAGTTTCCTTCTAAAATCTGCTTATATTTGTGCTATGTACAGCAAAACTGTGTCATTAAGAAAATGCACGAACAACAGACTCCATTTCAAGTGGAGACTAATACTGCTCCTGGTATGTGGCTGTTCCTTTTCTAACAGAGACTGTCACCACAGCCCTTCCAGCACTGCGCAGGCACCAGCCCACAGGGCAGTGGGGCCCTGCTGTGAATGCGGTCACTGAGCAGGGAGTAGTTCTGGGTTTTGTCTCATGCATTCCTTTCTGGGAGTGCGGGATGCACCAGCACAGCTGCTGTGCCAGTGAGGGAGTCTGTTGGCTTTTAGTAACATGGCAGGAACATTCCCAGTCCCACTGGAAGAAGGCAGATGGTTGTTGTGCACATCTGGTGAAGGGGTGAGGGGCACAGGGGTCAAGGGAGATGGTAACAGAGCAACTGCAAAGTTGTGCCTGTAAATACACACCCACTGCTGCAGGATGGTGGGCTGTGGAGGCAGAGCTGCTGTATTTATGCTTGCTGCTCCTTCCAACAAGCAAGCCTGTGGTGGGTCCCTGAGTTCTGCACAAAGAGTTCAGGGATTTGAAGGCAGTGTTGCTCCCTGGTATGTGCCTGCTGGCAGCTGGCAGCAGTAGGCAGTGAATCAGGCAAGGCTTAAGGAAAGCAAAAATACTGAAGAGTGATATTCAACCCATGTTTCACACACACAGGCTTCTCCTGGCATAAGATGGTAAGAGAGGAGCAGCCAAGATCCCTGTGTGATGCTGCAGCTCCGGGAAGCCTCAGATGAGCCCACCAAACGTGACAAACCAGAGGAGATGGTAGGAAGACACAGGGTCGCAATACAATTGAGTGCCTGTGAGTAAAGCTGCTGCTATATCAGCAAGGGCTTGGCTTTTCCTCAGGGACTTGAACCCATCTGTGTCAGAGCGTAGCTGGGAATTTCCAGCAAAGTTCATTTATCAGCAAGTGGAAGATGTTCCTGAGGCCAAGAGCCAGTGCTCAGTTTGCTGGAGAGACAACTCTGAGCTTTGGGTTCCGAGAAGCCAATGACAGCAATGGCAGCCCGGCCCCACGAGCTGGTCCTGGGGCTGCTCCCACTCCTGCCAGCGCTTCCCATCCCCAGCAATGCTGGCGCTGATGTGTCAGCCTCGCTGCCAGGGTGCACCAGGAGCAGCTGGCTGTCCCTACGTGCAGGCCCTGCTAATGGAGTTTGACACGAAGAGAGTGAAGCGTGCAACCAAAGAACCTGAGGCAGCTTCACTTCTGAGCGCAAGATGGGAACAAAACGGCATAGCACGAGGTGCACCACAGCTCCTGATGTCCCTCTGCAGCATCCAGACTTCACTGTCCTTCTTTGCTGAAGCCCAGGACATATTGTCTGGGGGGAGATGGAAGGATGGACTGGATTTCTGGAGAGTTGAGATGTGTCAGAAAAATAAAGTTACTGAGCACAGAAACAGTTCCTCATGTTGGCTTTGGTGCACTTGAGAGCTCTTCAATTTTGGTAACAATTAACTCATGAGCTACTGCTGAGGGGTCCACACCAGGTACAAATACACTGTAAGGAATCACTTTGAATTTTCTGGACAGGGACAAATTGCAACAGAGAAAAACCTTCAGCCTGCTCCTTCCCAATGGTCCCTGGGAGCAGCACAGGGTCTACAAGGAAAGAGGCAACTAAAACACTGTTTGCTGCAGCCACAAAATGCTTTGGGTGCAGCTCACTTCATTCCAGCAAAGGCCATCAGCATCATGAACTGCAGAGAGATTAGGCACATCCACAGGTTTATTTTAAATCACAAGATTTAGAGAGAAAAAGTGAGAGTGGGGGAATGAGACAGCAGGAAATTGTACTTTATAGATAAACTGTCCCCTTGTAGTAATGAGGGGTCAGCATGTGATGAGCAGACATCAAGGATGCCATCCTGATGAGTAGAGATGCTTCGGAAGAGTCAGAAATGTCTCACATTTCCACTCAGGTCAGCACTCAAATGCTCTGGTCAGCAGTAATTGTTAGACATGTTAGATGTTTGCTAGCTGCTACAAAGACTTGTCCCTTGTATTGAAAAGATAGCTGAGAAACTCCTGTGGGTTTTCTTACTGTAACTGTCATTCATCTAGCTAAATCTCTCCCCTTCCACTCAGTAGTATCCCTGTCTTTTCCTTTCTATACATTCCTCAAAGTTTGTTGGGCTCAAATAGTTTTTTGAAGTCATCACAAGCTGAAAATAGAAAAAAAAACATATTGACCTGCTTAACTTAGAAAGCTCTAACACCTCTTGGTGAAGTTGTGGGTTGGCATCATTATCCAGATGGTAACACTGTGATCCCTTCACTGACTTATCTCCTTGCTTTTAAAAAGCCCTTTAAAAAGATTACAGAGATAACCAGATAGATGTAAGGGAGAAGCTTAACCCTAAAAGCAGCACCCAAAACCACTCAATGTGAGCCCTTGATAATCCTTTGCCAGACTGTTATTCCCATCAGATCAAACAAGATGGAAAAAGATTTAGGCTATGCTAAATGCCATACAGCAGTATTACAGTCCTACTGTCACACCTTCTACCAGCTTTTATCTTTTTTCCGTCCCTCCTGCCCCAAAGGAATCTAACTCTCAAAACCAACTCCATCAGAGGCAACTAAAAGGAGTTTTGCAGGTCCCTTCTGCTGCACTTGCTCTTTTACTGTGGCTTTGCTTGCATTGTTTCAAAGAGATGGAGTCAAACTTCACAAGTATGGTCTACCAACTCTTACCCACTCCAAAGACAACTGGTAATATCATTACTGTAAGGTGAATTACCAGGCATTTTTTTGAAAGAGACCTTGTATGCTTTACAATAAACAATGGAAACAAAAACTTTCTGAATACTCCAACTGCATTCACTATTTTCCTGTGTCCCACACTTGCACCTCCAGTAGAAGTATTTAAACACTCTGAAGTTGAATGTTTTAAACTGCCATTCATAATCAGTAGCTTTACCTGAAACACTGAACGAACAGTGTTCCTGGTAAAGCGAACGGGCCCAGAGAACTCCCTGTGCCCACCCAGGGAAGGCAGGTGCAGGAAAGTAGCCAAGGGGAGGTTGAAAAGCTGCTCCAGCTGCTAAAGGCTGGTAGCAAAGAGGCAGCCACAGTCACCTGGAGCTCCACACCCTACCAGGTGACAAGGGAATCACCGTCAAGCTCAGGAAACTCCTTTGCATTGCTGCCTGTGGGAATGACACTATGGAGACAGGCCAGGTATCCATTCCTGGTGAGCAAAAGCTCAGGTAGTAAAATGGCACAATCATGAATCCAGGGAGAAATGTTGTTTGGAGTCCAGTGAACAATGGTGAGGCTGCTCCAGAGTGAGAGGGAAGAACGGGCTGGAAGAGGTAACTAAAAGCACCATTGGTCATAGAGTAGACATGGTTCCAGAAGTTCATTTGGGATGGGAGATTTGTTTTGCTGAAGACAGTCATCAAGTCTGCAGGGCAGGACTGCAGCACACAGGAGTATGGACAGTGCTGGAAGTTGCTTGTGGCAAAGCAAGATGATTCAGGGCTGTATGCAGCCAGACTTCAGTGCAGGCTGCCTGAGCCAGGCAACTTGAAACAACACAGGAGCTGCTGGGAAGCCTACCTGACTCTAAGTTGGGGAGATAAATTAATTCAGGGGCTTTGTTAACACTTGAAATGCAGAATTTTCCATGACATTTTGGTAAACTTTAGCAGTCCTAGCTCAAATGAGCTTTTGTAAGCTATGCTGGCAGTACAGGCCTCAATTCAGATGCACCAGTTTACCATTAAAATCTTGTCTTTAAAAAGACAGGCTCCCTCCTGTTGAGGACACTGTAAAAGCACCAGTGCCAAAGTAGTTGTGGAAAACTAACCAGTGCTATGGGTAAAAGCAGTATCATCAAGTCTCCAGCACAGAGGAGATCAGAGCTGCTGTCATATTAAAAGATGTAACATATTATTATTATTTAAGATGGAAGAATCTCTGTTTATGTAATACACAAAACATACTCTTGAAGGGATTAGACTAAATAATGCCCTAAATTCAGCATCTTCTAGTCTAATAAAGGACATAAAACCTGTTCAGCAATCTGTTTCTATTTTAAAATACAAGCTATGGTATACATTACAAATATTGTTTGTAAAAGAGAGCTATGGAAGGAGGGGTGGTGGGATGTTCTGCATATATTAATGCTTCATTAAAAATGCCATAAGAACTAAGGAAAAAAAAAAAAAAAAGCCCTAAGTTTAAGATGCCCTCCCACATAAGGAAAGGGATTTTAAAGCACTTATTAAATTACTTCACTTGCATGAGCAAAACCATGAGCTTTCTTGGAAATCAGGACAAGCTGATTATATAAGACCCTGATAGTTCTTCTTTAAAATATTATTTCAACCCATGAAGATTTATATCTAGAGTTAAAAGGGAAAAAAAAAAAAAAAAGTATGTTTTGGGATGTGGTTCTTAAGAGATTTTAATGTTTATCAGTTACAATTACTGTAATTAATTCATTTTATAGGGAATTGTGAATCCTAGCACTACCCTTCTGGGCCCTGCCTTTGGTCAAATGGAGTCAGATTTACACTGTAAGCCTCAGAAGGGACAGGGATCATCTCTCTGCTCAGCAGTGCCTGTGCACTCCTGTCCTGATCAATCAGCAGGGCAGCTGGAGGATGCTGGGACAGACACTCCTTTAGTATTTTGGTAAAAGTTTGTTTGCTCTGCAAACGTTATGGCAAAGCAGAAAATGGAAAATCTGCTGTGTAAGAGCACATCTGTATGACATCACATCTATTTAATCCAGTGCTATAAAAATTACTGTAAAACCGAACAGTAAAACCTCCAACAGCATCAGCTGCAGGACAAGAGAGGAGCAGGAGACATCTCTGGTTATTCCAGGACGCATAATGAAGAGATCGGAGACACCCGAGTGCCCCGCAGGGTCTGTGCCCTCAGGGTCTGTGCCCGCAGGGTCTGTGCCCGCAGGGTCTGTGCCCGCAGGGTTCATATCCAGCAGGGTCTGTGCCTGCAGGGTTCATATCCAGCAGGGTCTGTGCCCGCAGGGTTCATATCCAGCAGGGACTGTGCCCGCAGGGTTCATATCCAGCAGGGTCTGTGCCCGCAGGGTCTGTGCCCACAGGGTTCGTGTTCCCGCAGGGTTCATATCCAGCAGGGTCTGTGCCCGCAGGGTTCATCTCCAGCAGGGTCTGTGCCCGCAGGGTCTGTGCCCGCAGGGTTCATCTCCAGCAGGGTCTGTGCCCGCAGGGTCTGTGCCCGCAGGGTTCATATCCAGCAGGGTCTGTGCCCGCAGGGTCTGTGCCCGCAGGGTTCGTGTCCCGCAGGGTTCATATCCAGCAGGGTCTGTGCCCGCAGGGTCTGTGCCCGCAGGGTTCGTGTCCCGCAGGGTTCATCTCCAGCAGGGTCTGTGCCCGCAGGGTTCATCTCCAGCAGGGTCTGTGCCCGCAGGGTCTGTGCCCGCAGGGTTCATCTCCAGCAGGGTCTGTGCCCGCAGGGTTCATCTCCAGCAGGGTCTGTGCCCGCAGGGTTCATCTCCAGCAGGGTCTGTGCCTGCAGGGTTCATATCCAGCAGGGTCTGTGCCCGCAGGGTTCATATCCAGCAGGGACTGTGCCCGCAGGGTTCATATCCAGCAGGGTCTGTGCCCGCAGGGTCTGTGCCCGCAGGGTTCGTGTCCCGCAGGGTTCATATCCAGCAGGGTCTGTGCCCGCAGGGTCTGTGCCCGCAGGGTTCGTGTCCCGCAGGGTTCATCTCCAGCAGGGTCTGTGCCCGCAGGGTTCATCTCCAGCAGGGTCTGTGCCCGCAGGGTCTGTGCCCGCAGGGTTCATCTCCAGCAGGGTCTGTGCCCGCAGGGTTCATCTCCAGCAGGGTCTGTGCCCGCAGGGTTCATCTCCAGCAGGGTCTGTGCCCGCAGGGTCTGTGCCCGGCCGGCTGCGCTCGCTCCCCGGGGGCAGGGGCAGCGTGGAGCCGGCCCCGCAGAGCTGCCGGCTCTGTGCCAGCACAGCAGAGCCCGAGCTGCCGTTTTTCCCTGTCCCGGGCAGGTGAGTGGTCAGAGCAGCTTCCCACATCAGGGCAGCAGCTCGTTATGGAAATGAACCCTTCACTGGGCCTGGCTTTCAACTCTGCTTCAGCAAGGGTGAGCTTGGATAAGGGGAGTTAACACACACACTAATGGTAAAGGAAAGAATTGGGCCCTTGAATGGATGAACTGTCCTTCAGGCTGGCTCAAATCCTATCATGTCTAATAGGGTTTCTTTTATAGAAGAAAAGTTGAGTTTTCAAGTTCAATTTGAAAAGAAAAAAATTTCCCTGGCCACTGCTCCTTTCAATGCAATCCCTGCTCAGGGAGGACACCTGAAGCAGGGTCATCTCATGTGAGTTTTAATGTCTGCAGGGCAGCTGGCTACCTGAGAGAGCTCCTGTGTCCCAGCCCGTACTCCATTCACTGAACAGAGAAAATGGGAGCTTCCAGGATACAATGCAACTGACCTATTTTAGGCACCTGCTTCAGGATGAGATGAATCAGCCCCAGCAGTGCCTGTTTCTCTCTGTTGACTATAAAGGGAGTCTGGCCAATATACCTCTAGCCAGGTAAATACCACCCCTCGTGCTGAATACAAGCAGAAAGAAATGCACAAAAATGCTCAGAACGGGACTAATTCATACCATTCACACCATGTTGCAAGCAAAGCATTTAAGACCTACAGAGCGGAAGAAGCGCTCCAATTAGCTTTAATATGAAGCTAGAAGGATCCTGGTAACACAAGGAAATTAATATCTAGGCAGCAGGTCTCTAGAGTAATTGCACAGTTGTTACAAAGGAAGTTGCAGGAAATTACCATTTGCAAGGCTGCAGCAAACAAAAAGGTAATATATGACATAGGCCAGAACAGGGATCAGAAGGCTCCAAACATCCAAAGCTCAACCCACACAGCTGACCGACTACAGGTGGAAAAAGCCTGAAGAGGATGACTGATAGACGAGCAAGATGCCTGCAGTTCAACTTAGGTTCATACTAGATGGACAAAGAGCAGGCTTCCAACAGAGTATTAAAGAAAATATGAGTGATTCATGGTCATACTAGTGACCAATGCCTGCTTGCCTGCCTTACACATTGATAACTGGCTATGCGAAATGAATAAAGGATTCAATGAAAGGATTGAAGGAAAACTTAAGTATTCCAGCTTTGCTATTTGGTCTAATGGATGACACTCTCAGCCTAAAAGCCTTATTCCAAGGTTTGTTCCTTAATACCTCCATGGTTAGAACAATTTATCAGTGTCTGAACATGACCACCAGCAAGACCATTAACTGAATCAGTCTGGATGAAATTTAATTGCAGACAAAGACAAAAATGTGTTATAGTTTAGGGATGGCATTTTCAAACTTGGGAAAACAAATTGAAGAGAACAAAATCCCACCAGTTCTCAAATGATTTGCATTCTTGGCTTTCCCTACTATATCTGATATACACTGCCAGTGTTGCTACTACTATCAGGACAGAAATTACAATCAAAATATTCATAGCTGATTACATATACAGCTCTGTCAGCCCTGTACCTATCAACTATGCTCCTGTAATTCAGTGTCATAGCTTGAGATTCAAGAAAAGCTAGTTTTGTAGATAAACTAGACTAATCACAAGTATGATTTTTTAAAAATACACTTATGAAGAGACACAGTTTATATTTTAATATTTCAGAAATAAATCCTAGTAACATCTACTGGTGATCAACTAGTATCTCCTTAACTGGCCCGATCACTACATGGGATTTTGTGGTGCTATCAGCTTCAGGAAGCATAAATATTTATAGCAGACTCCTCTTGGCTGCTTTGGAAGTGTGGACAGGAAACAGTTGACTTTCTGAGGCACAGTCACTGTTGGCTGTAACGCAGAAGTCAGCTTTTATCACTCCAGCAAAAGCTGGCAACATCCACGCATGGTAGTTCAAGGACAGAGCTGGCTCCCAGGCCAGATGGAGCCCTGTGCAGCTACGTGTGACAGCCTTTCCCAGGTCACTGGTGTGGGGGACACCAAGGTCCCTGAGAAGATGGCTGGAAAATTTAGGAGCTTTAGGAGCCAAATGATCATCTGAGCCTTGAATCCTGAGGATCCCCAGGTTGGTTTTGTCATGTTCATACAAATCTGCTCTCTCTAACATACTTCAAAATTTTGCTTGATTGGAAAAACAACTCTTCATAACTCTTCCTAACATCTTCAGATGCAAAATAATGTTTAGCTATGAAGTCATCTACCTTAGCAAGATTTCAAAAATCTGATGTAATTATTACTTTCTAAAGATCATGAGCTGATTTCCTGAAGAACATTCCACATGTGTAACAAGGGTCTTCCAGTTTCAGATTTCTACCTACATTTATACTAAGCTTTCAGAGCTTCTCTTTCCTGATACAGATGACAGCTGCAGCCTTGACTTTCCAGCAGTAAAGAGAGAAGGCAGTTTTGCAAAATCTCATTATTAATTTAAACCATTATTGTGCATGGTTTACTTCCTTTACAAGAGGATTATGCACTCCTTCCAAAGGAGAGTTTGAGTACAGGGGGGTGGAGGGGAGAGTTCAGTTTGTATTTCTGCCACTTTGCAATTCATCCCATGAGTGGAGAGACAGTAATGGTATTTATGATGCATCTCCTGAGGCACATTTCTTTTACTTTTCAGGAGTCCTAGTGTGCAGATAAGTTACTGCTCCATTATCATAAATGTAGAGAAGAAAGAAGCACGATTTTTACCGTATGAGAGCAAGCCTGTCTTTTTCAGATGGATGATCATCGAGCCACTGGAGTAGCGGGCAATGGACCACTCAGCCCTCTGGTACAGAGAAACACAAACACCAATTAGACAAAATGCAAGAAAGGAAACAGACACACCAATTTCAGAATCAAAGATGACATAAATGAACGCCACATGTGGTTCTCAATACTGCAGTGATGCAGAATGAGTTAAGAAAGACAATTAACAGGAATAGCCCAGTATGTTATTTGGGAGCTCAGAGATCATCTCCTACATCATCTGTTGGCCCATTTCTGACAGGGTTTTTATCTAGATTTCCTGCATCTTACAAGAGAAGGATCCAGGCAATTTGCAGTCTGGGGAAAGATCTGCAACTTCTACTATGAGCTGACAGAATAGAAAAGAATTGAGAGTCTGTTTAATATCAGGATATCATATCCTTACTATCAATGAATCAACCAATCAATTTAGTAAACCAATTACCATAATACTTTTGCCACAATATAAACAAAACAAAAAAATTATATAAAATACGCACTTGAATAATTTTTAACTAAAACACCTAGGGCAAACTACAATGCTCATTTCACCTTAGGACAACTGAAAATAAAAGACAGGTTGATCTTATTACCTGGAAGGGTGATTTTAGCTCTGGTGGTGCTCTTGTAAATAAGAACTGAAGAATAATGCTGAATGGAATAACCTCCCCCAGAGCTGGGCTACTGGCAATATGCTCACTGGTCTGGAACAGCAGTGGTCTGGAAAAAATGTAACAATATAGTCATGAAATGAAGAAAAGGCTTATCTTATGCATTAGAAAAGTGTCTTTATGTGGTGGCAATATTGCATTACGATAGAACCATTGAGTTTTTTGCCACTACTCTGCATCTTGGGTTTCCAACACAGGTCCAGTTTGCAAAAACTTACAGCAGTTGTCTATTGCAATTAAACAACACAGGACTGTAAATTTTGTATTTCGGTGAAAACATTTAAGGTAACTATAGAACTCACTGTCATACAGAAGATGTACTGAAAGCAACACAAAAAAGTACAATTTGGCCAACATTTGCATGACAAAGATTGTTAAATCATAGTTATACTCTGCATAAAATTTAAAAGAACTTTAATCTATTTCTAATTTGCTGGTGGGTGTTGCCAAAAAAGCTCTCAGTTCAATCAGAAGTAACACGAGGTAATAAATCAGTTTTGAAGTACAGTTTAGTCATCCTGCGACTGCAACTCACCTGAATGACCTCAGCTGTCTGTAAGATTTTCCTAAGTCAGACACTCGCCGACACAGTGGTGCTACTGCTAACTCCATCTACAAAAGCAAACAGTTCAGTTTGAATTAGATTCTCCCAAAACATAACACCTGGTATGGAAGTAGCCTGTCTTTAAGCAATAATCCAAACTTGCAGACTAAGTCACTGACTTCTCTGTAGTGGCAGAATCAAGACAAGGAGCTGTCTCTTCCTTTCATATTTTGTTGCCCAAGCCAAGACTTCTGCCTTATTCTTGGCAACACAATAAGCATTTCTTGACAAATGATAGAGACAGTCTGTGCATAACAACAGAAGGGGCCTCATGAGCTTTCTGAGACTAAAGTTTTGTTTCTTGCTGCAGGTTTCTTTTGTTGGTGATGAGTTACCTAATGAAGAACTTATCTCAATACCCCAAAAATCTGCCCACAGGCTGGGAAGAAAGCAAATCTAGGTAGGTCTCCACAAACCACTGCTAAAACAGTAAACAGCAGACACATTTCAGCTGGGCACCCTTTGCTTTGGTGAAGGACAAGGTTAAAATGATTCCTACCTCAACAGTGGGCCCCAAATTTTACACAGATTAGATAGAAGGCAGCTGTGATCTGCTGACAAAGGGTCATATGGAATCACAGTCAAAAGAGTAAAAGCATTATTTTCATACTTAGTTTCATACTGTTGGGTTTTTGAGTTTAGAGTATCCATCTTTTAAAAACAAACAAGTTTAAAACACTTTCTGTTGCTGAAGCATGGGAATTCTGTTTTTTTGAGGAAGAGCCAAGCTCCACTTGGGTTTTTACATCTAAATTCTGTCACAGGCTCTTCATTAACAATGAGGACACAGAAGTGAGAAAAAACAATTTCCCTTCTGGATCCCAGACTGAACATGAAGATTACACAGCAAAATTTCAGTTAACATACACACCAATACAAACACCAGCACTTAAAAAACCCCACTGGTAATTTTACTCAGACATGGATTAAGTCTTTATTTTTTGCATTCCTGAAGTGTCAGTCAAATGAGGGATCAAGCTTTGTTCTCCATTTTTTTAAATCCCCAACTTGAAAGACTGTTCAGACTTTGATTTACACATAATGCACAATTAAACTAAGTTTCAAAGGATGACAGCTAAAATAAGTAACAAGATCAAAACCACCATATAATGAGTTTCCTTCGTAAGTAATATTGCTGAACGAGTTTCAAAGCATTTGTGATATGACACTATTTACAGTGGAGTATTTAATACTATTATATTATTTTTTCCAGCTGCAGCATTTCCTCAGAGACAGCTTCACCAAGAGCATATAACTATGCTGGGATTCCAGTACAAACAAGAAACATGGTAAATTGAACTATGATGTCAGAGTTCATCTAAACACCGAAGAACTTAAATTAGTGAATAATGCAAATCAAGACCATATAATTCAGGCATCCCTCTTTAAAAGCAGGTGGCAGGATAGGAGTCATCTCACCTGCTTCTCAACATCTACAGGTTCTCCTCAAAGGCAGTGGAGAGAAACAGCCACTCTTGGGGGGTGATGCACTTTTCCCCAAGCTGGACACCTAAAATAGGTCAGGCAGATCATGTTTGTAGGAGTAACCCCCCACATGACAGTCAGGCAAAGCTACAGGGCCCAACCCAAGCATCTTGGCTTCCCCTGCAGACCAGGAGAGGTGGGTAGCTCTGGAAAGCAATGGGGAATGCTCCAGAGAGCTTTCCTATTGGCAGTGCACAGCCACTGCCGGAGCCCAGGGACTTCGGAGTACATGCCCACATCAGGCACTCCCAGGCCACTTGAAATCTGCATTTTATGGAGATTTCACTCACAGGAGAAGAAAGTGAATAAAAATTCAGGACGTGGAAAAAAGGAAATAAGGCTCCAGACCTGAGTAACAGCCTGGCTTCTTCTTGCCTGCTGCCCTTTTTGGTCCCCAGATCTTTAGGCTATGGAATGGCCCCTCTACCCCCTGAGGATTAGGTCACCTCTCCTGCATGCACGTGGGAGGTCAATGTCCCAGTAGCTCAGGAGCCACAAGCTGCTGTGCTGAATCTGCTGGCAGAAGGGAGAGAAGGCATGCTCCCAGGAAAGGCAGGCTCTGCAGGGAACTGCTGCAGGGAGGTGCTGCAACTCCAGCTGCAATGAAGCTTTACAGCAAGTTCAGCATGTTGTTCCCCGAGGCTCCCCAGGAGCATAGGTGGGAGCCAAGAGGCTGCTCTGCCACAAAGGATCAGGATTAAGCAGCCAAAAAGAGGAGCTAACTAAGTATGCTTTGCTGCATCATGATACAAGAGCCCTGCAGATCCTGAAAAACAAACGGGAGCAAGACTCTGATCTCTCCAGAGCTTCATTCCAGGCATCGGTATTGGCTGGAGGCAGCTGGAAGCAACTCATATCCTGCAGGAACTACTGTCCCAGCTCTGGTGGGAGCTGTGGGCTTGTAGCTGTGAGGGACCAGGGAGAAGATAATTCCTTTAGGTTCTTTAGAGACTTTGATAACAGGCAACAAACTGCCAGTCTGACTTGTGGAAACAGAGATGCGTAGATCAAACGGTACTCATGAGGGGAAGAAATAACAGCATTGCAAAATATAATTTTGCTTAATAAGTTTTAAAAGATTGTTTTGCTCCTGGAACATAATATGAAGTAATGAGACGTTAAGTGAAACTTTCTACAGCTTAACCAATTTCTTATTAAAATAAATTTAAATGAATTCTCTTGAATATACTTTGTAGTTTCCACAAATTAAAATTTTTAGTCTTAAGTACTAAAAAAGAAAAAATACTTTGGAAAATTCTATTACTTCATCTTCAACCTTTATTCACTGTAGGAAATTATTAGTATTGCTAGAACTAGATAGATTTAATGGAAGCAGATGGTAGATTCGTGAAGTAATAGCTGCCAAAGAAAAATATTGTTTTTAAACTTTGCACCATACTATACTATCTCACTTTGACTCATGAAGAGTGGGAATGAGTGAAAACTAATGTGGTAAAAATGTGCACAAACCACAGAAACTCTTTTAAAAAAATTTACAATACTAGTCTTTGTTTTATAACCCAATCTCTCTCCAATAAAAAGTATAATTCACATAATAACTAAGATTGTTTTCTTTGCTTGAATTTAAGGTGTTAATCTGAGCAGAGTGACACAGCGGGATGCTACAGCATCCTTCTGCTGTCACAATCATTTCTGAGGCCACTGAGAGGGGTTTAGTGTCTCTGCTGAGCATTGTGCCAGCTCAGGAGCAAGTGCTGGGGAGGAACCATTCAGCTGGAACAGCTGCTGTTTTTAAGGTGCTGGAATTGGGCAGAGAATTGAGCGTGCATCACTTCTTGGTTGTGTTACCTGTCATCACCTGAAATGGCATCAACTGTTGATTCACACAGCGAGTAGCAGCCTTTGCTGCGATACACAGCTATAGTTTCAAAGCTTGTCAGTGAGCTCTTACATCAGGGCATGTTTCTGGCTGTTGCCAGACAGTATTTTTATCATGTGCAAGGCCTTTCACTCAGCCATGATCTGTGAACTTTACATATAAAAGGGTTTAAGTAGTATTTTCCGTTTCTTTTCCAAATTTTCCTTCCAAACTGCAAATTTGAAAATTCAAACGTCCATGCTAAATTCAGTGATAAATCAGGTGTTCAAACAGTACTTTGCAAAGAGGCTTGATGTGATATAATCATTAACACAGAATCCAAGGGGAGCACTAGGAGATGAATGTGCTTGCCAAAAAGCAAGCAGCAGATAGAACAGAAGAAGGCCTAATGACTTGTTTCTTCTAGCTTTATTCAAAACCCATTGCTTTTCCATGATTTATTCATGTTAGTTTGCTATGCTTCGCAAGACGCAGTGGCAGGCTCCTGCCCAGCATATGCTTCTTCTCAATGGTTTGTGCTCTCTAAGCTCAAAAAGGCAGTATTATCTTTTCTTCCCATATGACTCTGCCATAGCCCATGGCTAGGTGGTCAATTATCTGTTGAACTATTCACTGGCTGGCCACATTGAAAAAAATACATCACATTCCTGGCTTCTCTAATTGATTATGTTCAGCAACCCAAGGGTGAAGTTAATATGTAGTCTAGATACAGATAATGCATATATATTGAAGAGTGCTTTAAAAAAACCCATAGTGAAGTTATTGTTTAGTGCCTATTGTGGTATTTTCAAGATCTCTCATTACTTAAACAGCTGTTTTTTCAGCTGGAAAATCTTAACATTAAATTTTTAGCAATTACATTTCCTCCTGGCCAAGATGAATTCCAAGTTTTTAAATGCTGGCTCAAATGCTTTTTTCTACCCATTCACCAGGACAGAATTCTTTAACAAGCAAGGGAGCAGAAGAGCTGAACTATTATATGAAAGAAGCTGACCTTGAAGGGATGTGCAATTTGATTTCTCCCCAGTGTAGCAATTCCAAAACGGTTGATGCTTAAGTAAATCCTTCAGCTGTAACACCTCTAAAATAACACACAGCAGCAAATAATTCCCTCTTTCCAGCAAGATAATTAGCACTAAACATTAAATGCATTTTAGCTTTAGTAGTTTCTGTCTTTATGACTACAACTATGATTACAGCATCCTGCTGCTCTCATTTCTATGTAAGAGACTAGAAAGGAATTTTTTAAAGAAAAATTATAAAAAGCACCTTTACACTTGTATCATCATGTTTGATCAAATGAGCAAATCTGTATACACTTTAAAAAATACAAATGCCTAATAGTCTTGCTTTTTTTTTAATGCCACATACTGAATCAGGAAACCAAATTCTGACCATAGGCTGGCCACCAGATAGGAACAACTTTTCTACACTAAAATTTAGCATTGTAAACTTCTACCATAAAAACATTTTTCTAGGAAAATTCAATAAACCCCAAATATTTTGCAGTAATTTTTTGAGAAAGACTTGAAGAATTGGTGGCAGCATTAACTGTACCCTATTAAAACCATCTGAACACAGTACTGAACAATGCCAAAAATTCTAAACATAAATCATGCCTAGGTAAGAAATACAGGAAAGCATACAGAGAATAGTATCAACTCAAACAGGACCAATAAAAATAGTTAAGTTAATTCTTTGCTGCATTGTCCAGCACTTCCACTGGGTTTTAGGAAGGCCTGAACTACAAGCCACAATCCCAAAGTGTGCCTAAGTGCTTTAACAACTCTGAATCCCAAGCAAGCTAAAAGGTCCTCTGCAGAAGAACTTGCACTCCCCAGAAACAGAAGTGTTGAAAACCATCACGGCTTGCTGGCTTGCTTGACTCCAGGAGACCATTTTTTTTCAGTCTGACAAGTACTGAATTAAAAAGTGAAATTTGCTATTAAATATGTGAATATTGAATTACAGCCACCTTGAAAATACAAAACCAAATAAAACAAGCTGATTCGGGAATATACAGGAGTGAGCTGAAGAGTAATCTTGTGCAATTGCTTGTATAAAAACTGAGAGCATGAAAAGAGCTGAACTCAGGCTGTAGACTGGAATTGTTTCAAATGAGACTCGCAGGGCACTGTGGCACTGCACTCGGTAACAGCCTTGCAGTGCTGGGCACGTTTCCTAGGACTTGCAATGTTCCCATGTGTCTGTAAGCACTGATTTACATGAAATCACATTAATGATATTCAGGCATATTTCAAGCCTATCATAGCTCTGTTTAGAGCTGCCACAGTAGCACACACCTCACTGCTGAGGAATCAAGACAAAGGCGACACTGACACTGCCAACAGGGTAAGACAGAGAATTCAACAGAGTTACGGCAGTAATTCCTAATGTAAGAGCAGATGAGCCTCATTCCAGAAATTGGTTGTTATGCACCTCGGCAAACCCAGATCTGAATGAAGAGAACCTGAAATCCGTTTTCTCCCTTCTGTGTGGACACCTGTTGTTTGGAGGCAACTTATCAGTAAAACATGTTTTCAGTGCAAAAATTTTCAAATCAGATTCTCAGCCAAAGCTATTCTTGCTGAGTATGAGGCAGCTGTAATTCTGTGAGTGCCCTGAAAGAATGTGAAGAAGCATAAGATACCCCAAATCTGAAGCAATCCCACGTTATTTGATTAATTTTAAGCGTGTTTATAATAAGAACTCAAATTAATCAAAGCTTCTAGACAGATTTCTGCCCAGGTCTTTTGCTTGCGAGCAACCCCAAAATACCAGAAGGGGGTTTAGATCTCAAAAGTCAGTTCTGAGCAGGAATATGTAACTTCTTTGCGTAGAGAAAATTCAAGATTACTCTACAAGACAGAACACAAGTAAAAACAAGTTTATAAACAAATCTACTCCTACACACAGTATCTTTCCAGGCAGGTTGTTTCCTTGGGCTTTGGCTTCAGTCCAGCAATGCAGTGCCTTTCTGGGATGAAAAAATCCCCTGCGCACAGCACTTATGGCCATTTGGAAAAATTTATCCTTCTCATCAAGCCAGCAGCCCAGCTAAATATCTGCTCCCTGCCCTCCTCAGCCAAAAGCAGCAGCAGCAACCTCTCCTAGTCCTCATTAGGATTAAAGCTGCATTTACACCAGGACTCCTGGCTGGGTCAGAGCAACAGCCACCTTCCTGCCAGGCTCCCAGGAGCTGGCATCATGGGCACAGGCACAAAATCCAGCAGGTTTTTGGGAGGAGCGCACACATCCCAGAAAACATGGATATAAGGCAACATCCACTTACAAAATGTTTCAGTCCTTTTTCTTCTATCCTGAGCAAGAGAATATAGAGTCCAGGCCACACTACAGCCCCTGTGCAGCCTGAGACACCCAGAGCAGCTCTGTGCAGAGATGCTCAAAGGCACAGAGTGAGCGCTGACTTGGTTCCATGCCGCTGGTTGGACACAGATTTCTTGTCTTAAGCCCATTTTTAAACAAGCCAAGAATATGGTGCAATGTGAAGAAAATTAAAACATAAGCCTCCAGATACAGCAACAGTTGAAGGCAGGAGACAAGAATGAATTCAAATCCTTTTTTTTGATTCTGTGGTACAAAAGAAATCACAATATTTATCTCTACATAGTTGTCCATTCAGGAGTTATACTCAGCACAGTGGGGAAGACCATGCAAATTCCTCTACACTCTGCAAAAACATACCTTCATTTTTCACTTAAAAGGCAGCCCATGTCAGAATGGGAAAAATCAGTGTTTAAAAAGTTATAAACAACTTATATTTTTAGACCATAACAGGTGCTTAGATCAGATGCTTTTACTGTTCAATCAGGTGAAAGTATTTTCCAAATTTATATGACTTACTTTAGTTAAAATTAGAATAAATAATCAAAAAATTATCTCTATTCCTTCCACAGGAAGAGTCAAGTGTCCTTTTTTTGCTTCCAATTTTATGCCTTTGTCTTCAAAACAGAGAAAGGAATGGAACCTCCTCGCTAAAAGCAATTGAAAACTTCCCCTTCATTTCTGTGGTTAAGAGCTGATCTGCTATTTTTGAGTAATGAATAAAAAAATTTTACTCAGGAGTATGTAACTCACAGGCAAAAGATACAAAGCAGCCACAAGAAGGAGTGGAGGTGGCAGCAATTCCTCCCTCCCTGCCTTCCTCTCTTACCTCAATTACCTACCAGCCAAAAGCAGCACTCAGTACACAGACAGCTGGTGCTAATTCTCTTTTCCACTTGGATAATAATAAATGGCAGCCTCAGATTGATCTGTGGATGCCTGATTCTATGGCACGTTAACCATACATTGGTACTGCTGACAAATTAAATTTTAATATAGTAGGTAACACAGACAGGTAGTGAATGTGGATCCAGCAATTTCTTTTGTGGTTTAGTCCTGCACAGGAGTTAGGTAAAGCCGAGAGGCAGGTCAGTCAATTGGGTCACAAAGAGAATCCCACAGGACAACTGCCCTTCTGTTTCCAATGGGGCAGCTCTTCCCCAGGATATTGATACTTCTTTAGCTTGTCTCCTTCACTGTAAAGCAGCTGAGATAGCCATTAACCACGGTGGGCACCAAGATGTATGGAGTGATTAAGGAAGTGACACATCACATTCCATTAGAAGAGAGAGAAAGAATGAAGTGAAGGAATGGTGTAAAATGACAGACGTGCCAAAGAGGTTGGCCACGTGGGACAACATGCCAAGATGCAGCTGAATTTAAATGCAACAGTCACCTGGATAGGAAGCTGTCAGAGCTCCCTGAATGTGCCTTACATTCAACTACTTAGTGGATCTTCAACTACTTAGTGGATGCATTTCTTAGGATGCAGTATCTTATCAGAGAGGATGCTTAGATCTGGAATGAACCAATCTCTACAACCCTTTACAAGTGTAAAGCCTGTTTACACGTCAACGGAGACAAAAACAGTGATACCTTTCAGTGAAATCAGTGAAATGACACTAAAAAGCAGAAACTAGTATTGAGGGTACCTGTGCAAAATCCGCTGCCAGGCGCATCTTCCCACCTTCACTGAGGGGCCTTATTAGACTGGCATGGCGAATGAAAAGTTCAATTGCTCTTTGAGCCATGGCTTCAGTGTTATCAAAGACAAAGTCAAAACACTCAAAATGTCTGAAGTAGTCGCTCATGACTCTTGCTATAAAACCCTGAAGCTCTTTCATGTAGAGAGAACAAGGACATCTGGTTTTCCTGAGCTGGATAATGATCTGAAAAAAAAGAGAAAGAAGAAAAAGAAATAGGGGCAGCTAAATTCATCTTTAAAACATAACAAAAACCTATTGGATTCTTTAAAATCTTTTTCCTACCCCACCAAATTACAGATTAATTGTAGAGTCTCATTTCTACTCAGAATATGGAGCATGTAGCTCTCTCTGAAATTTAGTCAAAAAACATCTCTGTATCAGTGATGCCCATGAAGAAATAAAAGATTAAACAAGAAATAACAAGATAAAGGGAAACACCCCACTCACTCCTACCCACCTTGCAGAGCCTCCTTCAATATGGAGCCTACACCTGAAATCCAGATTCTAAATTTGAATGTCCCAGCTGCTGATTCAAAACTCTAAGAGTGGATCATAAAATATAAACATACATCACAGGGTTACAAATTTAGCCTGTCAATCCCAAACCTGTTGTTTGTATACAATTATTCTCCTCGATTCCTCCAAAGCCAGGATTACAAAGTCGGTATCACAGAAGTAGCAGAGAAAACACAACACGATGGACACAAACCAATCCTCTTTCTCTTTCTCTGACTGACAGCCAGGTAAAAGAGCTCTTCCAACTTAGAAGAGCACACAGGCTATCTAACAAAACTTAGCCTTCAGCTGTTTACCCACCTAGAGAAGTATTGTGCTACTAGTGCCAAAAGAGGGTAAGGATAAAATATTGTTTAAAAAAAAAGTCAAAAGGAAAATTCAAAACATCTCTGAAAATATACTATTTTCAGTGAATTTTCAAGACAGAGGACAACTGATGATGATACAAGCAATGTCAGAACAGACATGACAACCAAAATAAAATTTCGGAAGGAAGTCTCAATTATACATCAGACTCAAGATCTTGGCATGTAAAGAATGCTGGAAATTTTAATGAAAATGCTATGGGAAAATAGCATAACATACTGAACCTGAGATTTAAATTTTTAAAGAAGTTAATTTTAACTATTACATCAGAGGCTATACGCTTTGAGAAACAGGAATACTGACAGTTCTGAAGACTGTCCAAAAAAACCAAATTTTGAAAGCAAAAGGGCTTTTTTAAGCACAAAAATGGCCTCTTGTCAGCTTTCTTTTTCTATTTGAAATGAAGTTTACTCAACAGATATGAATAAAAAAAGGGGGAGGGAAAGAAGACAGATGCCACCTGATTAATTTCTTTCAACAGATAGGTGTAATTCTGCTTCCTGTGTTCATTAACCATAAAGCATCGCCTTCCCCTCAACAAACAAGCAATCTTGCTTCAAGGACATTGTGGCAATAACAATCTATTACACACACAGAGGACATCTTACTAGACCAATGGTAAATTTAAAAGATATTTCTAGTTACCCAGAAAAATCTTCCTGGTGCATAGTGATGATAATAGCTTCCACAGAATCTCCTACAGAGTTCAGCAGTGGCTGAACAGCACTACCCATCAGATCATGGACTGCCTAAAATAGAATTAGAAAAAGGCAGAAGTAAGGAAATAAAAACTAGAAGCATTTGCATTTTGACACCTCAAAAATACCTTAGGAAACAGTTCATTTTATCAGTGCTTTTTATTATTCTGCATTAGAAAATGTTAAATAAAAGAACCAAACCTAAAGATAACATTTCTGTTTAACTGATTTTACCAATAAAGTACAGAAATAAAGCTGATTGCTGCTTCTGTGTAAAGCCTTCCTTCAAAAAGGTGCACAGCAATTTGGCATTCCTGGTTTGTATTTGTGCATGTACGTGTTTTGGTGAACGCCTGGCTCAGTTGCTCATTCCCCAGACAAAAGCTGCCCTTCATCCACACAACCCCTCCCAGGTCAGTGCCCAGCAGCACGGACTTGGAGAGCTGTCATACACAGAGGCTGCACTGCCATCCACATCCCCCTCCAGGAAAGTACCAGGTCACATAAAAATTATAATTTGATGTCTCTGTCGAGGGAGGAAGGTGGTGATGAAGGATCTAGCTATTGCTGTGTGAATGCTGCAGAGAAAGACATTTATTTTCAGATGACATCTATGTTCTGACCATTACGAGAATATTCTCAATACAAGCACGACTCAAGCAGTGGTTTGGTACAGGTAACACATATGTAGCTGCAGATACAATAAATTAGAAATGTCAGAATATTTGCATACCTGTTACTAAATATACTGATGTAAAATATGTGGGAAATAAGTGCCCATTTTAAGTGCAACAAACAAAGCCAAGCTCAGCCTTATCCCTAAAGTACATGGACATTCAATTACCTTTAAGGCAGTTGTGACTGTTTGCTCAGCAGCTGCTGGAAATGAGCTCTGACTGGTAATAACCTAAAAAATTGTAAAGTAATTGTTAATAGTCAGCATTCAACAAATTATTAGAATCCATAATATTCAGCATAATTTAAAAACATACTGAGTTATCCTTAGTACTGAGTGTTTACATAGCTACAGATAACTATTAAGTCTGCTTTATACAGACAGAATTTTCAATGCAACAGTATCAGTCCTTTGCTCTCAGATTTCCTATGGACTCTGCTTCTGCCTTGGCAAAGAAATGACTCAATGGAGTTAAGCTGAAATTTAGCTGAAGGGCTAACAGAATCAGAATAAAAATAACTGGTGTATTCTCCCACTGCTAAGTATAGAATTCATGGAGAACTACAGAAGCAGTTCTGTGGCAAATATTTAAAGGAATGGTTGTTCTTTCTCAGTATTATGACTTTTATAGCATTACATGTTAAATAGTTGTTTATGTACAGCTAAAAAAATATTAAAATTGAGAGTCAAGAAATGATCTGAAGGACTATTCTACCAATTTCCTTACAGTCTTGAATGTGCTACACAATAGTATTTTTATGCCAGATAAGTACTGAAGTCAAAGACTGAATCATATCAGATCTCCCTCCAACACTAAGACACATGAGGTTCATTACTAAGTACATCAGAGAAAGCAGACTTAAAAGTTGATTTACCATCTGTTTGCAAAATCCAAGGAAATTTTATAGGCTTTTTAGCATTTTTAAAAAGTCTTTGAACATATCTAGAGTCAGGAGTACTCATGATCTTTTTTTCTACACAGGCTAGGATTTAAATACAATGAACTGCAACAACCAATATATCTATTTGGTTTAGTCTACAAAGACTGTGTAACAACTGGCATCACTAGACCAGTACACTGGAATTATTCAAAACTGTGCTTAGTCCTGAAAAATTTCCAGGCCAGACTTTAGTCACAGTAATAATGTATGGAGATATTTGTGAGGTATTGCTTTTCTTGGTTTCGCCCTTTCCTTCCCCTTTTCAGTTTAGCCACAATTGTGGGGAAAGTGTTGAATGTCTTCTGAAAAATACAAACTTGGGCAGCAGCAGATGCAGCAAGGGTGCTATCAGGCTGATTAGCACAAAGACAGGTAAGAAAAACAGAAGAGTTGTTTATGCTCACAAAGTAATGGCTGTCAAATGTGATTATTTGCTATAAACATATCTTTATTCTTCTAATACTGACAATTTTTCATATAGTGGTGCTTACAAGGGCCAGCCCAGTCTCAAAGAGCTGTACAAATGCACAGCAAGGTGCAGTTCTTAACACAAAATTGGGCTGTATTTGTCAAGAGTTCTCATCAGCTAAATGGAGCATATGGCCAGAACAGAGCAAGAAGGTAACATTAGTGCAAGAGAAATGCCAAAAGAACCCACCTTCAGAACTGCCTGGTGCAGTTTGTACAGAGAATTAACCACAGCCACGTTCCTCCTCTGGCCCTCTGTCAGTGGCCCAATCACCTGGCTGGCGTCTCCTTGAGTAGACAGCTGCAGTGATCACAGAAATTGTTGGTAACCTACTCTTTAAAGAGTGCATCTGCTCAAACTAAATTTCAATCCCAGCAAAAAGCTGTAAGACCTCACTACCCAGTGTTCTTCCATTTAACTTGTCTTGATTCACAGAATTTCCATCTTCGGATTATACAGACTGAACAACAGCAACAGGAATCTTGTGAGACTGTCTCAACTCCCAAAACACAGCACTGAGACCCACATCTCCTGGAAATACCTAGTTCCAGCAAAACTTTGACTTTGTAATCTAAGAGTCATGTGAAATCACCAACCTGAGGAAGCCAAATAAACTACCAGCAGCTTTTCCCTATGAGCAGTGTACATTTTCTGTATGCCCTCAGTCTGTCCTGACAACCATTCAAGCCTCTCCTTAAAAGCTCTGCTTTTTCAAATAGATGGCTTAGAGTTTGCATATACTAGAGGCCTATAAGTCAACAGAAAAATAGAACTGCAAGAACCAAAACTGCTAGACCTGTCATAGAGTTTTATTTATGAATATTTCAGCAAAAATAAAAGAAATATTTCTTCATATTTAAACTGCACAAAGCATGCATTTTTTTTTATTATGAGGACAGAAATCAAAGTTCCAGGATGATATATAAATAGCCATTAACTATGGAACAGTCTCCTAATGATACCACAGCATATATTTGTAGTTTAAAATATAATAAACTGCAGTTGGTAAACAAACAAAATTTTTCTTGTGCACTCAAAGCTGCAGAAATACAAAGAATTGACAAATGGCGATGTGAATTCTAGGAGTACATCTAAACATTAAAGCAAGAAAACTTATTAACAGAAGGCTTTACTAAGATATAATTACCCAACTAGTTATCTATGTTTCAGGATACAGAATTATCCTCCAGGAAATCCCTGAAGAAGCCGAGCTCCAAAAGCCTCTCAGTAAAAATATATTCAACTCACTGAGCAAATGATAAAGAGGCTTTCATGGAGCGTGTCTAAACACAGTTGTAGGTCCTACAGAAAGCTCCTAAACTAAAACTGAGCATACAGTAATAATTGTTTAAGAACAAAAGAAACAAACATAATATGAGAATGTTTAACTTATGAGAAACAGCAAATCTTTACTACCGAAAGACTATTCCTATACTTCCCATAGTTTCCACACAGCATAAACACAGACAGCAAACAAGCACAGTTATGTAGTATTTTCCAGCATTGGTAATGATGAAGTTTTAGACAGGTTTTTGCAAGCACCCAGGAACTCTGATTTATTCACAGCACTATGGTGACAATATCTGTTCACTTCTCTTTCTTCAAATTTAGGGATTATTTCAGGATAAATAGGTTTCCAAGGCCTTTGTAGAAGGAGAGATCTTTTTCAATGTATCTTGAATTATTTGATATCAAAATGTATCTTTAAACTGGTTGACAAGTATATTGTTGTGTCCACATTTTCCTGCCTCCCTGATGAGAACAGTCAAGTGAGCCACAATACCCATTTCCTTCCAGATACTTCTCTTTGACTTCTATCTGACTGGCTTACAGAACTCCGCTTCTCGCATTTACAGCTTTACAGATTAATAACAAAACAGTTGTGCAAAGAAAGACCCAGTTCACCCTGCTGACCACCCTCCCAGACACAAATAACCTTCTTCTCCATGCTTTTTTAAAGTACTGTACAGACTAATTTATATTTTTGCACATTTACAACTATTAAACATAAAAGATACTATTAAATCAGTAAAAGTTTTCATCCCAGTTACTTAAATTTCAGTTCCTTAGAGATGTAAAGGTTCCACAATTTCTTAGACATTGGACTCTATCCCTCCTGCTGGTGAAAAAGCTTAATTGCTAAGTAAAACCATTAACGAGTACAAACATAACCCTTCTATAATAACAAGAAATTCTTGCAGTCAGCAATAGTGCACAACAGCTTCGGAGGCAAAATCTGAAAGTACCTTAAAAACAACTAATCTTTGTAAAACTGTCTACCATATTAAATTTCCTTTAACTAATCCACTTGAACTTTGACAGATATGCTGATCCCTTGTGTATCCTAAAACCATTGGTCTAAAGCAAAGAGGCCTGAAAATCTTGACTCTTGTAACTAGCAGTTGGAACTGGGCAGCCCAGGGCTCTCTAGGACCGTTTCTCCTGAAGATGTGCATTGGAAACACTGGGCACCTGCATGGGCAGGTGTGTCACACCATTTACAGAAGTCTCTCTTGCTGTCACCACAATGATTTCTCACTTTGCCTCAAGGCAAGAAAGTTCTGCACTCTCTCCAATTTGGTTCGTGTACGTACACTGTGTCACTGGCAAGAGTTTGGATTTCAGACAGTTTATCATTATTCCAGTATTCTAATGCCTCAGACTGAATTCTTGACACCTCTTATATCCATTACACAATCACGCATCCAGTTAGGAAAAATCTCATTATTATGTCTCCCTGGTTCCCAGAAACCAGGCTTATGGACCTTTTACTATAGACATAAACAAGCCCTCAGTTTCTTTTCCAACACACTGGGTTTTATCAACAATTCACATATATCGCTCTCTTTTATACAGAAAGTACTTTGAAAGTTCTGTGCTAGACACAGGTTATGCATTTAAACTCAGTGGTAATGTATCTCTTCCTCTGTTATCTGGCCACTGGGGATTGCACTGTGTAAATAGGTTAAGTCAAATAAGTGTGAAACCCATGCACATCTGCTCAGGCAGTCTGAAAGACACAGTCCACAGGCCTTCTTTTTGATGAAGGCACTGGAGAAAAAAATCAGATGCTTTTTCAATCAATCAGATATATCCTGAAATGCAGAAGACCAGGAAGAGTGAATTATGCTCAACAGAAACAGGGGGGACAGAAGGGGTGACTTCATCCCAAATCAGAATCTATTTTGGGAAACAAGTAAAAGACCAAGTGCAGCTGAAGGCCAGATCCCATCTCCAGGGAGCTGTCAGTCAACCTGGGAGTTAGTCTGGTTGAAGCCTGCTAGCTGAAAACAAAGGAAAAGAAATTATGTTGAAGCCAGACCTGAATGAGCAGCAACAACAAGGACTGTAATTGTTCCACATTTCTGTATCTGCCTTAAGTATAGCAATCGATTTCTTACACTCTTCACTTCAGTTGGTTAAACTGTTTTACCTCAAGCCTGTCTACTATTTACAGTAATTTCATGGGCAGTAGCACAGTCACCCATTCCCCAGCAAGCATTGATTCTACAACGGGTGACACATCAGTGGGAGCTCCCTTTGCCAACAGGAGCTACGAGCACACTGCCAACATGGGATGCATGTGAGGAAGAGTGAGGCAGAGAGCTGTCCTACCAGGAAATATTAGCCAGGACTGTTGTATCATGCATCCAGGCATTGGGACAAAGGCTGTGTCTCGTGGTGCCCTAAAAAATGTGAATGTGAGCTTATGTCCCACGCAGCATTTAAAAAAGAGAAAGCTGTTAAACTGAAATGAGAAAGAAACACTGAGAGATATTACCTTTCTGAGTGTTTTCTCTAAAATGTGCAGGTTCAATCCAGCAGCTGACTAGATGGAGGAAGCTGCATAGAAGAATTCTGGGGGTTTTCAAATCTAGTTCAACCGAACCTGAGACCTAAGCAGTATATTGATATCAGGTAGCCTACTGAACCAAAAAGGACACTTGTAGAAAACAATGCACAAAAAATGTGTCATGAAGAGGAACAAGCTGACTTAAGGTCATATGACCTCAGCCTGACATGGTCAAGAAGCTGTAAGCCATGACTGGCACTGTGCTCTCACTGAATTCAGAAGTCCTTCTGAAAAACAGTTTTCTTTTAGTTTGTATCCCTCAGTACATCTACACATGGTTAAATTGCTTCACCTCCGGAGAGTGCAGGTGCCTCATCTTGGGTCAATAAGTTACCCAGAGCAGAAAATTTCAGGAATGATTCACCTGACCACATGTAGGAAACCACAAAGCAGAGAAGTAAGAATTTCCACTGAGTAATTCACCTAGGTTATTTTAAATTCCCTGTTTTGGGAAGAGAGTACATGTACCCTGTATGCACCTATTTCCCTTCACTAGCTATAAAGGGAATTTAAAGCAGGAACACAGATCCCTAGTAATCATGTCAGATACATTCTCACCCTATAAATGTATTTGCACCCCTTTGCATAGATCTACTTTGGAAATATGTCTTGGAAATAACCAGATTAAGTGTTCTGGATTTGATGCTTTTCTGTGTTTGTTGCCTTAGAACAGACATGAAATTTGACAGCATGGATTTGATCTCACATGTTGAGACATGCGCAATAATAAGATTGCTTTGGGATTAAATTCTTGTTTTCACTATGAAGGAATGAATGTAGAATTTAGATAAGGCGATGAACCAAATCATCAGTTCTCCCTTGGGTTATAAATAAAATGTTAACTGAGTTTGTCTTTTTCATGCAGGAAAGTTCAGACTATAGATACATCTTTTCCTGTAATTGTTTTTAGTGCTTCAAAGTGACTAATGCTCCCCTCTTTCAACAGGTGGCAGCTCAGCAGAGACACTGATTTGTGAGCTGGTTCGCTACTATTGTATTCATAGACTATGTATTTTGTGAAAAACTTCAGTTTCACACTTAGCAAGTAAGATCTCCTGAGCATCCTTATTGACAGTTTTGGAAAGCTCCATTTATTTCATTTCTCTGAAACAGCCTCAGCAACCCCATTTTCTTTAGAGCAGGAAATATCATCATAATTTTGGAGTATGGAGAAGATCCTAAAATAAGACTAAAGCAGGGCTTCTCAACAAACCATCCACTCTAACTCCAGGATCACAAGACTAAAGAGTGTTTTGATAGCACAAACTGAACTCCAGTTATCAAGCTGACATTTTCAACAATAAATGCATTCCCAATAGACACAGCTGATGTTGCCATACCTCTGGCAGAAGGCAATCAATCCATCTGGTATTTGGCCTCCTGTCTGATCATAACAACTTATTATAAAGCACAGAATCCATTTAGAGAGTTTCTGAGTCAGTAGGGCTTGGCCCTGGGATTTCTCCCAAAAACTACAAATAATTGAGATGATTTACTATTAGGTTTAATGTCTTCCATACTGCAGAAGGAACCTTTTAAAATCTCCTTCCACCTAAAACCCACAAAGGTTTAGTAAAATCAGTTTGCTACTTTTTGTAAAAAACCCACCATTTAGCAGAAAAATACAGAAGAATTTGAACTCCGTTAGCTATTCCACTTAATATATTAGGTACTTAGAGGATAATTTGCAAAAAGAAGGGACATAATTTAGAGGTTTGAAGTGTAGGATTTGAATGAATGTGTCAGTGGAAATAAGATCCTTGACTGATGAGGAAAATTAATAAGAATGCTCTGCTTAAAAAAAAAAACAAACTAAAATTTAAGAATAAATAATAAGTAAGAATTTATGTTCTTGGAGTGGCTTCTAATTTTGTGAAGAAGAAATATTTCAAGACATGAGGAAAGGAATAAGCTGTGAGTTCAGGCAGTAATTTAAAATGTACATAATAATATGCATATTGCACCTTCAGGACATTTTTGTAGCTTCCAGAATATTTATTTTTTTTTTTTTAGCTTCCTCAGAAAAATGAAAATTTAATAGTCTGAAAATATAGAAAAGGAGCTCTATGGTAAAGAGATTAAAAATCTTACAGAAAATATAATCGTTATTTTGGAAAGAAAAATTTGAAGGGACTGTTACATCCTTGACCAGGGAAAAAGACCAAACATCTTGCTCATACTATTCATGTTAGAAGAAGTTGCAATCACTGAACCATTTCCTCAGAGGTATTTCTGCTTTGTTTTTGTTTTTCTTCCTTATTATTTTCAAAAGCCAGAGAAATGGAAGAAAAACAGCAAATGGTCTTTCTGTAACAGAAAAGACAGGATTTATCTCCAAGTCTTTGAATCATCTGAGAAGAAAAGCACGGTACAAGTAATCAAAAGTGAGTAATGGTTCATGGTGCTTAAATAATGAGCTGCTTTAAAACAACTGTGATATCAGAAAGCACTTATAAAACCAGTTCCTTTAAGGAATCTCAGAGAATCCTAAACCTGAAACATTTCATAATATAATAATTTCTCAACTACGGAAAATTATGCCCCTTCCATACCCAAGTCTGAGGGGGATTTCAAGGACAATGTGTGTTGATCCTGATACCTCTGACTGTAATGGTTTATTGCATTTTTCATGCTTGCCAAATTAATGACTGAATGATTAATCATAGCTTATATGTAATCCCATTAGCTCCTGGTTTCAACCAGCTACTGAGAATGCCCCTCCAGAGGTGAAGAACAGACGCATCCATCCCCAAGACACATGGAAAGTTCAACATGAGAGGGTGATACTCACCTACACATAAAAATACAATCAACTTGTTTAATTGCCATCTGCCTTTTGTGGTATCATGTCCAGCATTAACTGAGATTGGAATATTATCACCCCACACAAGTTTATAATTGAACTTTATATGGTTCAACGGTCACTAGAGCTGTTCCAAAATTGAAAAATTCCATACCCTTACCATATGTGTGTGTGGATATATATATATACACACACCAACATTTAACCAAGTCCTTTTCTGAATCACAGAATTTAATTTGCTAAGAAATAACTTAGAACTTAATATAACAAAATACTGTAAGGATTGTGCAATCACATTCTTTTTCTACATGCTAGCAAAATAACATACTAGACCTAAAGAAGTCTTTTAACCAATTTCCTAGCAAGATAAAATGAAATACACAGTACTCCCAAAATCAGACTTTTTATGTTTAGATGATTTTTTCTGGAGTTTAGCCAGTATATCTTAAAAAAAAATCTAAAAAATCACACATTTGTTATGTGAGTCACGATCTAACCAGCAAAAGACAACAAGAGAAAAAAAGAAAATCCTTCATGAAGTTATTTAATGTAACTCTCTCCTCCAAATTTTTAATTCCGGTTTTAAAAGTTTAAATGCTTTTTAAAGTGATTTATCAGATAGATATTTCTAAGTATTCTCTGACCAATATAAGTACTTCCTAATGACTGTATCAACAAAGCTCTTCTAATTTTTCCACCAAAAAAATTAATTACAAAACCTTACCTGACTTTTGATTATTTTTAAATTAGACCTACTGCCATCTTTAGCTTTTATTACTGTACAGTGAAATAGCAATTATTCTGAAATTATTTTATTATATAATAACCTCCCACATATTCTATTTAAATATCTATTAATGAATTCTTTTAATGTGCCAAACATTGAATTCATATTTTTGGGTTCTCTCATTTAAATAGCATGGATACAAGTTTTTCATTGACAGTAATACCATGTCTTCCAGGTACTGGCATAATACAATTAATTCATGTATCCCAAAAAAGAAGTGGGGAAAATATAATCTCTCACATTATTTACACCATTGTTACTGACCCATTATTTACATAAACCTTTCCTGAGGTGTCATTTCACTACTGTTCTTGACGATTTGTGAGCTTATTAGATTTCATACTTCCCTCCGAAGTTCACAATATTCGACATTTAGACAGGAGAACGATACATTTCCCTGGAACTGTCAGACAAATCTCATTGTTGGAATATGTCCTGAATAGTGATTCACCCACAAATGAAAGCTTACAATTCAATATAACACCATCTAATAAGAGACATGGATTAATTCTTGTAAGATCACATAATAAAAAAGGCAATCAGAAATTCACTTTATGTCATTACAATAAGGATTCATCATGCTTTTCAATTCAAAACCATCACAGGCCTCATAAATTTGCTGGGGTTTAAATCTGATGCCAGAATTCCAGTGCGTTTTTATCCTTTCACTGGAAGAATTGGGTTCCAGGAAATCTTTTCTCTCTCCCTCCCTCTCCACCCCGCTCTCCCCTACTTGATTGAATTATTCAGCTAGATTTATTTAACTATGTCACATAAGAGGATGGGTGGGAAAAAAACCAACACAGCTACCCAAACCACACAGTTATATCAATAAACATCAGTAAACATTCTAATAGAGATGCAGCAGTTCACATCCATTTTCTTGCTACTCCAGCATATTTCATTTGGGGAATTTGTATAAATTAACTGAGCCAAAACAAATTCTTGGGTGGTGTAAGGTACATTTCTCCTTGAAATATATATGACTTATGTTAATGAATGCTCTCCTCCATAAATGAGCTCTTTATTCTTTTCATTTCCCTAAAAGAAACCAGAATTACAGCCATCTTTTATCAAAACTTTTCTTTCTTGCAACATGTTATGGATATTTGTCTCACCACTAGACAGACTGGGGCAAAATCAATGGAGAAATTGTTTAGTCTTGCCCCTCTCTGCCTTTTCCTAGTCAACCACTGAAGACAGACTGAAAGGTTCAGAAAAAAAATCCTATCTCCATGAATACTCAGAGAAAACTAAGAATCAGTCTTTCTCATACAAGTGTTTTATCACTGCAATATTTTAACTTTTAAATCCCATCCTCCTTTGCAGTTCTACTTTTCATAATTTCACTGATTAAGCCAAGATGTTCCAATATAGTCCCTGGATCAGTTATAATATACTTAGCCTTTTAGATTCTGGACAAAAATATGCCATTCATATTGCTTATATCTAAATAACCCCTTGAAAACAGCTTATTTAAATCTTCATCACTCTGATCAAGCATGATAGACACTTTCTCTTCTACAAATGACATTTTGAGAATTCCTTGTAAAGACTCTCTTCCTCAGCTCACTGTTTTAAGCTGAATTAATTGTTGGATTTTTATTCCACCTGGCATTCTAGCCTTTTCTTTCCTCATTCTCTTTATTGCAACAATGTTTTCAAGCCACCAAGGACAAGCATTAATAAAGTAGAAATTGTTTTTAATAGCAGCAACATAAATCAAGATCAGAGCACATTTAATTGCATTCTTGGGAAGAGAAATCCTGGAAGATCTGGCATGACAGCATTACATCTTCAAAACTAAGCTACATCACCAAAAACAAACAGTAAACTTTTTTTCTATTGACTACAATATATCAGATGCACCATAAACCCACTAAGAAAAAATTATGAAAAAAATCAAGATCCAACTGCTATAAATAGTTATGATGATGGGATAGATATGCAGAAAGTTGATATCTATTTTAAACCTCAGTAATAACCAACTAGTTTTTAAAAATACTCAGGAAAAAAAAAGGAAAGGATCAGCTTTTTCCAGAAAATCTGAAACATAAAAATACTTTTTCTAGAGTGGTGTGACAAGAATATGGTCTGTTTTCTTACAGTCTGCCTCTAAACTCAAAAACTCAAAAACTCTCCCATGTAATCTACTACAATCCATTCTAAATGGTTAGCTAGTGAACCAGATATATTCAGTGAGAAGAAATTAGTTCTGAGTATCCACTAAAACTTGAAAATTGAAAACATCGTTATAGGTAACTGCAAAAGATGAAGCCACCCGAGCACCAATAAAAAACACAACACTAGCTAGGAATGTAAGTAAAATGGAATTTGGAATCTTGCATCTGCAAATCACAAGTTCAAATATATATTGGATTGAAGGACAATGAGAGACAATTTGTCTGTTTCAGTCCTGGTGGAAAGTGGGCATTTATTAAAATCTTCATAATGTGCATGACTGACTATCTTACTTGAAGCCTCAGGAAGGAGACCTGTGAAAAGGTCTGAGAAAAGACAGAATCAATCTTTTAAAATATTTTCTATAGACATCGAGCACAATGGCAGGACAATGCACTGAGCTCTACAAGTTTTGTGGGCAATACTAAAAATAATTTAAGAACAACTGCAGCAGAGCTGACATTCCATTGTATATATTTTGATGCTAATCTTATGTAATACATTTGTGCTGATCAGCATTACAAAGATCAGTGCTCTAAAAATATCTGAACCTGACAGATAGATAGATAGATAGTCTTCAGCCTGTATCTCCATCCATTACATTCACTAAAAGTAGAATATTAAATTACAGAAGGCCTTGGTTGCACTGGCATGCAAGAAGGTGTCATCTAAGTTGGCTGAAAGAAATACTTGGCTACTTGAAGAAAGGGCTGATCACTGAAGAGTTAATATCCAAGAGTTTTCTTGCACCCATCCAGCAGTATTTTAAGTTGCCAATTAGCAACATTGCCACGGACAACTGTACTCTTTTCAAGGACTGAAGCTCTGGTAGAAACACCAAATGCTATATGAAAATAAGTCAAGTACAGCTGTCAAGCATTGCAGATGGAAAAACATGTTTTGGAAAGCATGTATTTTGAAGCTCTGGCAATCTGAGAAACTCTTAAGACCAAAAGCAACATTACTAGAGAAGAAATCACATCTCCTAACTTTTGCCTTAGAGATTTATTTACAGTAGAAGAAAGTACGAATTCCAGATGCAAAAAAAAAAAAAAATTACTCCAATCTGTCAGCATTTTAAGCTTCCTCTTGAAGAGATTTTGCATTTCACTCTTGTTCGGTCTCAGTGATATATTGGCTACACCCACAGCTGTAAATTAAAGGGTGCCAGGAAAGGTCCCTGGATCTGGCATGTGATTGTCCATACTGCTAAGCTGGTAGGACACTCATTAGCACGTTCTCGGCCTGGGCCAATAGCTCCCTTCCCCAGGCTCCAGCTGCAGCTCAGGAGAGGCAATCCTGCAGACACGATTGCCAGCAGGGCTCTGGCAGCCAGGCACTGCTTTGGGAAGGGGAGCCCTCCCTAGCCTGGCCACAGTGCCATGGGTGCTTCTAGGAACCTTCTGCTCCCTAGTACAGAGACATCACTGTTACCTTCCCATTTGTGAGAGATGCTCACAGCTGGCATGGCAGATTAAGTGGCGAGTGTCAGTCACAAACCCTTACTGACCCTGTGCTCTGAAGCGAGAGAGGCAGACACTGACATAAACACCAGGGTGACAGAGGGGAGCAATTCTATACACAGCCCTTCTGCAGCAAAACCAAACATGATCTTGCTGATCCTTGAAGTGAGGCCAACACTAATCGGAACAAGCCTTGATGATACAAATTTGCCTTCACACAGTTGAGACCAAGCTCATTTATTTATTTACATTTACTGTTCTGAGGACAGTTACTTGTTTTCAGCACCCATACTCTCTTTGAAAAGCAAACCCAGACTATCTGGGGACAAGCAGTCAGTGACTTGGACATGCATGTATGTAACGTTTGCCTCTGAAGAAGGGGTTGACACAACAATGAATTGTTACACTTTTCTACTGCTTTTTTTGGGTATTTACTTCCTTAAATTATAATGCACTAAAAAAAATCTGTCACCAAGCACATGCTTCTAATCATTATGACAGATAATAATACTTTACAATAACACTGTCCTCATTACACAATCTAGTACCAGTTAATTGAAAAGCAGATCTCAGTAAACCCTCAGAAGTTTAGAAATAATGCATATTAATTTTAATCACAGAAATTTTATGTTAAAATCACTTTACACTTAAACATTAAGCAGTTAAATATTCAGAATTGTTTCACACCATCTGAAATTCAGTTTCACCATTATATTAAAAAAAAAATCAGGCTAAATCAAAGCTTCCCAGTTACTTCCAAAGAAACCTTTTGTGCCGACATATTACTGCTCCAGTGCTCTACACCTGACACCCATTCTAGAGCCATGTATAACATTACATAACTCAAACATTTACTTAAGTAAATAAAAATAAATCTCAATATACTACTGAGATCCAGGACAGTGAGAAAGAGGCTGCCTACTCTATATCACAGATATCATCAGCTGATGCTGACTTTTCCCTCAAAACAATCCAGAATCTTAAAACGTCACTCACACAGAAAAATCTACACAAATGTTCTTATGTCTGAAGTGTACAGTCATCCATCACTTTTGGGATCAGAATAACAAATTCTCTCCCATTTTGTCTTGTGGCATGTCCAGTAGTAGAGGTCACCAATAGATAATTCAATGTCCTGCCCTTGAGGATATGTGACAACTATTTGAACCTTGGTGCGGTGACTCTAATTTTTGAGACACTTATGTATTCTCTTTAATCTCAAAATTTGCTTCTATTATTGAATTTTTAGCATTTTAACTTTGAAATACATAAAATACACCAAGCACTGCCTTATGTTTTCTTAAGAAAACTGGGGAAGAATTCTTCAGAATGCCAGAAAAGACTGTGCTCTCTGTACAGTGCTTAAAAATTTCCAAGTGGCAAATGTGATAATCACAAACACCACAACCATTGCCCAGGCTAAAATCCCGACGAGAAGCCAAGCCTCTACCATGAGCTGTAAAGGACCCTTTAGTAGCTGAGGGCAAAGGTTAGTAGCTCCCCCACAGCACTGCCCTCAGCCTGTATTTCAGACCTCTGCCTTATTCATCGGCTTTTGTCATGTCAGATACATGGCATCAGTTCAACCACACTGAGCTAAGAGAATAAAAAAAATTATTAAAATTCTCTGTTTTCTCCCTCATTACACCCACTCTGCATTTCTACCTTATGAGGGCTTCCTCTCCATGGTTGCTTACAAGTCTGACAGTGGGAAAGATCTCCATTATATCATCTGCCTGCAGTCTCTTGTCTGCTGGAAAGATTCCTTTTTTCAGATAAAATTATTGCTCCATAAAATACAATATTCCATATTTAGGAAACATTCCAATTATAGGCAATCACAGCTCCCACTGATTTTAGCCTTTTCTACCCTAACATTAGGAAAAATCTGCCTAGTTTAGTATGGCCATGCAGGTTCTTGCTTTGTCTGTACTTCAAGCAGACATGAACTTTCTCTGTTTGTGCTTCAGGCTGAGTGAGTGTCGTGTTCAGCAAGGTGCCACAGCTGAACTGGTCAGCATGGACTGGACTGGAGCTAAAATGTGCTCTGCCATCTGGGAACACAGTAGAGTGAGTTTGTGTCTGCCTAAATCATGTAAGCACACCGTATCCTCATATAGAAATGTTTTTAAAACAGTTTAATCCACTAGAATTTGCCAGCATAATCGCCCCCACCTGCTCTGAAAAGCAAGTGGGCAACCTCATTTTTACAATCCTGCCTCTGCAAATGACTTTTGCTTGTTTATTGGCCACAGGATAATGATGTCTCTGATGATGTCTCTAGTGATGCCCTATGGTGGGAGGAGTCAGCAAGACAGCCTCCATCAGACAAGGCAGGAATGATTGCTCTGGGACTCTGATCAAAATTAATAAAGATAGTCTGACAGGATGACTGTAACTCTAGGGAGGAAACTGGTAGAGGTCTCCAGGTTCACGAAGTAGGAGAATCACACCTTCTCTAAACAACTGCATTTTCATGTTCACAGCACAACACATTTCATCTATGTGCTCTTGGTGGGTGTGTTAGTGTATTTCAATCCACCCACATGACAAGATGAATAGAAACAGCACTAAAGTAAGAGAACATGCAGTACTTACATTCAGGTAACTGAAATCATCATTCTAAAACCAGAAAGAATGCAACAAAAGCCCCAACAACAAATACTGTTTCAAACAGTCCAGTGCTGGGAAGAGAAAAGACTAGAGGACCAAAGAGTGCTCTTCCATCTTCAGTCTATATGGACAATGGATCTTGAAATTTATTTTTCTGCTTGTTGGCAAAATTACATATCTTGTAAACTTTCAGAGCTTTTAACCCTCAATGTTTCATGACTTCTCTATCAATGGCAAACAAAAATATAGTGATTGCAAAGTTGCAGTGAAGAGATTTTTACTTATAAGAGAAACCACAATGTTTCAAGTACATTCAAAATTCAGCTCAGTAAATGACAAAATTACAGGTAATCAACTGGGGAAACACAGTTTTGTTTCACTTTCAATCACTAGACTATAATCTTTTTAACTTTTCTATAAATTAATGAAAAATCTGATCTAATGTAGCCAAACATGAATTCAACAGACTGCAATCAACGATGCATCTTTTCCAAAAATTAACAGACCAAGTCTGTTCCCTTATTATGGAAGATTACTGCAGTGTATTACTTCAGAGCAGTGGTCTTTGAAGTGAGGCACACGCACCACAAGGATCAGGCAAGACAAAAATATCAGAACTTCAACAGTACATGTATAAAAATTATAAATAAACCAGTATACATAAAAGGAGGGTGCACACAAAAAGTTTATACTGATAGGAATGCATAACCAAAATCTTAAGATCACTGCACTAGAGGATCCTACCACACAATCACTGCTGCCATGTCAAAGGCATTTAATAAAGATGTTCGTGAGTTTTAAGCTCTCTTTTACATTTCTCAACTATCAGTTAAAAAAAAAATGGGTAAAAATATCTCTAGGAAGAAGATTTATGAGCTCCTATCTTTTGTTAAGGAGCACATGTTCTCATAAACATCCCAAATTACTCAACTTTTTTTTGTTTTGTTTTGTTTTCAGGAAAGGCAACTTATTGCCCTCTCACAAATCCCTTCATTGTACTTACTGTAAGTATCTGATGAAAGCTATTTTTCCTGATGTGGCTAGTTAAACAAGAGCACAACACACAGGTGTCAATCAAGACAGATGATTAAAGGTATTTGCAAATGGGAATGGATGACTCCTGTGGAACTAAATACAGGAGAAAAGTTAGGGTTCACTTTCTATCTAGGCTACATCACTTGCAAGAAAAAGGGGCCAGTGAACAAAATCTAGCTCAGTAAACAGACCTTTTGTTAAAATCTATGCACTGGATAGGTGTAAATGCAGAAGAGGAAAATTTTGTTCTTATCCAAAACACAATGATCAGATTTGTTAATATCTTTTCCAATCTGGAATGAGAAGGATGTGGAAATGGTGACTGAACAGAAATCTGGTGGTGTCTGTAATCATTATGAAGATGTCTGGCCTATTTGTTTTAAGGAAAATGTGAATAAGAAGAAACAAAATTATAATGGCACAGTGAAAATATACCAAGCACCCTTTTTCAGCACCACAAAACACAAGATGGGTGGTGAAGATGAAAGCTAATATTCTTAAATTAACAGAAATATTTTTAAAATCTAGTTCAATGTCTAATTATCCCTTCAAACTTTGTATAGTAAGAACATCTGCAATTATACTGAGTGAAATTAGGACAATAATTCGGAATGCTGCATGGCATACACCAACCACATCAAACATCAGCAAGGGATTGGACTAAAGATTCACCCAACAGCAGAATGTATCTACACACTGCTGCTTCAAGAGATTATTATCTACTCTGAACCGGTTAATAAAAGAACAGGCCTCAGATGCAGCAAGTTCTTAACATGGGGAAAGCTGAAAAGGGTACAAAGCCACAAATAACACAAACAAATGTTTTGGATTTACAGGAAGAGGCCTTTTTTCTTAGTCACTTTTGCTTTAGGACTGTATGTACAGACTGAGAGATGCTGCTTTCACTCAAAGGTAAAATCTTTGAATCTTGAGTAACAGTTTTCTTGTTATTTGTCTATTAAAGGAAACCTGAAGAGACAGTGCTGAAATCTCAGTGAATTCCTTGTTTTGTGAAACTCAGTAAATAAAAATGCTGACAACGACATCAGAATGTCTAAACCTTTTTAGAGCAGCACATTTCAGTTATTCACCTTTCAAATCTACCTGCAATATTAAAACATTAAAAAAAAAAAAAAAAGTAATTACTTTTTAAAGTCTCTTGCCCCCATCTTCCTTCACTGAGAATTCTGAGATGGTTTTGTTTACTTTTAATTTGGAAGAGAACTCAATTTCAAATTCCTCCAGGAAATTAAATTTCCATCTCTAGCACTGCTCTACTATAGCTATCAGAGATGAAGCATCTGAGTGGATATGTTCCATGGCTGCTTTCTCAGCTTTAGAGAGGAGGACTCTCTATTCTATTGTTGACTCCAAGCTATTGTTGGAGGCTGGATTGCAAGATTGAATTAAGATTGCATTCTTAGCTAAACCACTAAAACATAATGAAACAGTCCTGTCTGACATAGATCCTATTCTACACGTGGTGCACATTTCAGGCTCAATCTGTCTGCCCAAAAATAGGCACCAAAAAAGGCTAAGTTGTTCCAGATTATATCCAGAGTGCTGGCAAGCATGAAACAGGAGAAGTGGGAGAGCCATGCCCTGCTGCAGAGGCAGCTGGAGGCCAGGAATGGTATTTCAGCACTTCAAAGATGACTCTGACACTTATATCTGGGCAACTGTGTTGAGCACTTCTGGTTTTTAAATTTGTAACATGTATCAGCAAGGAAAGAAAAAAGTTTATAAAAGGGTAGCTGTCCAATACTCTTAATATTATTCTACAATTTGTAGGTATGTGCTTCAAGGACATTGATGTTTATCCTGCCAGCCTGGTTAATCCCATAACTTACCTTTTCACCATTTCAAGTTTGCATGTTTGCATTTTCACTTGACAAATTCCAGAAGTTCAAGGGCTCACACTCCCTCTTTCCCCCTACATTCTTTTACTTTAAGGTTAACTAACACAAAGCCACAAATCATATACTTATCAGCTTATTTCTAAGTAGCTTGGGTTTTTCAGAGTTTCATAAGTATTTCCCAGCTGTCTGATCACAAAACAATGTTCAATTCCAACGAATCCAGTGGCCAGACTCTAACAGAGACAACAAGCACAACCCTGGTACTTTCACAGCTACAGCTGAAAGGTCTTATTTTTTTTCCAGTTAAATGCCACTATTTGACACTACACTCCATGACATACAGACAATGATGTATTTTTTTTACCTATGATGACTCTCACAACCTACTAAAAATCCTCATTTCTGTCATAAGCAAATTTCATTCTGAAAATACGAAGCCATGATTTGATGTCTTTAAAAGCAGACCCAACTTAAGGACTATGCTTTAAATAGCTAACAAAATAATGCTAATATTTGTTTTTATTTAAAAATATAAAATATTTTTATGGCCTTCATTAGTACTTCACCTAAGTTCCTTTTTCATACACCAAGTCTGCAAACTTCCAAGACAATTCATCCAACAGACAAGGTAAACAAAGTATGTGTTACTGAAGTTCAATTTTTTCAAAGCTATTCTAGGACGGCAAAAATGTAAAAGGTAAACAGAAACCATGCTAACTAAATTGCTGCAATGTTTTGTAGCCAATTGGTACAGAGAAATATTAGCAAGCATCTTTCTTTAACTAAAACATTCAATAAATGAATGTTACTGGAGTCTGAGTCTGCCATCAGAATTAATGCTGTTTATTAAGTGAAAATCTTGTTTACAAATACAAGTAGTTAGTCATTTCTGGTGGGTCTGCATATTGCAAAAATTTATTTTCATCTCTTCATAAGAAAACTATAATAATTTCAGCAACAGTCCTTAAGAGAAAATAGTTCATCTAAATTTTTTTTTGTATGATGACAACATTCACTGTACTATCCAGAGACTTTTTGGAGGCTCTTACCAAAAGGGCAAGGTTTTGGGGATCCTTATTCTATTCAGGTTAACACTAGATACCACTGCATGGTAAATGACTGAAAATATATGACAAATGCAAACAAATCAAATGTCAGTTAAATATATATCAAATAATAAATATATGGAAAGAAATACCCAAAGTTTCTTGAAAGTAGTGAAAAATTGTATTTGAATAGTCTATATTTTAATACCATAAAGATGCTGCATCATGTAACTGATGTATTATCAAAGCTTGGTTAACAAAGAACTGAATTTAACAGTCTTGATTTTGTTTAATGACAGCTACAAGTTTGAGTTTAAAAAAATTAATATAGCATATTCAATTTGGAGTTATACAGATAAATTTTACTGCTATCAATAGACCGAGTTTGTCTGAAGGCAGAATTTAACTGATAATATTCATAAATACAATGGAAAGCTAATTGGAAGGTTCTGTCTATCTAGATTACTTAACTGTTAAGTTCTAAATCTACAAAAGCCAGAACACTGTACATGAAAAACATTAGAAAAAACATTTTAGAAATTTAAAATTACTTACAAGCTGCTCTGATTTTACACCATAAAGCTGAATGGTCTTTGCCACATTTTTGGCCACAGCTAAACTCAGGTCTGGATCAACAGCAGCCACATTCAGCTCACTGAAAGCAAAGAGTACAAATCTTAATTAACAACTAAACAGTGCTGTATTGAATGCTGCATTGAATCAATAAAGAATTAACTATGAATACACAGTTACGTGGCACGTCAATTTCAAGAGAGTAACACATACAACCAAGCCTTTCCACGCACCGTAATTCAGTTTACAATTTAACAAGTCATTTGGGAATTTTATGTGCACAGTTCCTATTCTAGTAAAAATGAGCAAGGTTTAGGAATGACACTTCAGTATGAAATCACTATTAGTAAGCCATTCAAAAATATTGACAGCAATTAACTACCTTCAAGCTTTGGCAGCAGCCTTCAAACATTACAGGTGAATACACAGTCATTCAACTCTGGAATTACATGAGCTGTGCAGAAATACCCAGGGGATGCCTTAGCTTGACACAACTAATAAGCTGTGTTTTAGGCAATCCTTTATAGTAAAAGAGGCCCCCAAGGAATGACAGAGAACAAACGAAGAAGAAAAGACTTCTAAATCACTTTTAGTATTTTGTGCATGAACATCTCTAGATCTCCACTGGCTGGGGCTGCATTCAAAACTGCTCTGCTGAAGACAGGCAAGCACAGGAACCACCATGTTACAAATGGTGAGTTTAACCTCTCTCAAGAGCTGGGGATCATTAGGCATCCCAACTTAGAATAATCTTCTCTGAGAACTCTCTAGAGCCCCACACGTCATTAGCTAAAGGTCATTCTGGAAAACTCAGCTGAAATTTCGTAATTTTCATGTTGTTTTCCTTTCTCTTTTGCAAGGAACAAAATAGTATCAGTCACCACATCAACAGACACGTTCTGAGCATCTGTAACTCCCAGTCTCAAGTACTGTGTCAACATTTAATATTCAATACACACACACACATACACACACCGTGAATGCTGCTCTTCTTTTCTCAGACTTTATTAAACAGAGTAGTCATTACCAAAACCTTATGAGGGAAAATGCACCACTAGCAATTTACGTGTCCCATTCTACCTGGAATAGTCATTTTTACCTATTATCTTGCTGTTTTACTCTAACAAAGTATTTACACCAGGTATGATCACTTCTAGACAAGCAACTACCACCTCCCTTTGACACAGTCAGGATAATTAAGGTAACAGGCATTTACAGTATGTGTAAAGCCTCCTCCTGATCTTTTATAAGCTTAAACATTAAAACTTACATTAAAATTTCATTTATTCCAGAAAAAGAAAATAATAAAGTATATTATTTATTATAAATAATAATAAAGAGGTGCCTATCTTGCTGTATTCAGCATTAGTGCAGCCTCACTCTGAGCAACATGTCTAGTTCAAGGGCCCACAATTTAGGAAGAATTTGGTGTTACCTGAATGTGTCCAGAGGAGGGCAACAGATCTGGTGAAAGGACTGGAAGGAATGTCCTATGAGGGACAGCAAAGGGTTTGGGCTTGTCTAATTTGGAGGAGGGGCAGCCTCATTGCACTCTACAGCTTCCTAAGCAGGAGAAGTAAGGAGGGAGGTGCTGAGCACTCCTCCCCAGGATCCAGTGAGAGGAGGAACAGGAATGGTTCAAAGCTGCTTGAGGCAAGGTTCCAACTCAGTGTTAAGGAATCATTTCCCTAACAAGAGGGTGGTCAAACGCTGGAACAGGCTCATTAGAGAGGTGTTCAATGCCCCAAGCCTGTCAGTATTTAAGAGGCATCTGGACAATGCTCTCAACATGTTTTAGCATTTGGTCAGCTCTGAAGTGTTCATGCAGTTGGACTGGATTTATCATTGCAAGTCCCTTCCAACTGAAATATTCCGTTCTATTGTGTGTTACTCCATTTTATCCCATCCGACCCCACCCCACCCTAAATTCTGACTTGATTTTTGGACTAATCTACTTTATGATTATTGAGTAATCAGTCTTTTACAGCTAAGGAAGTCTTCTTTCTAAAACTTTAACATACGAAAAAGCACATGTCGAGTATTACATTTACAATGCCTTATATGTACATACCTGGCTATAGTTTTAATGATGCTGTCAAGCTCATCAGAAGAGGGAGGATTCCGACCTCCAGGAGGAAAGACAAGATTGATGGGGTCGAACAGTCGAGATAATGATTTTGAAAGATAGGCAGCTTCATACTGTTGCAGTGAATCTTTCAAGGCCTTTTCTGGACTTTGCATGTAAGAAAAAGTTACTTCATTTTAAATTAAAATACACAATAATATTAAATCTTTCCGGACATACAAATTTTGCAATACTGAACCTGTTTTTCCTTTCTGCATTTTAAACATGTGCATATGAAAAACATTCTTCTGATATGTCTTCCACTGACTGCTCAAGAACATATTTAAGTCAATACAATTCTCATATAAAATATACATTTTTATCTTACGTAAGTCTTGAAGTCCTAATAGGCTTGATAAGCCTGTTGCAGTTTGATCTTTCTGATATCACTTAGGTCATGTTTATTCTATGATGTATAAACTAAAAACTTTGAATCATAACAACTGAGCATTTGTCACACTCAAATGACTGCAGAGTCATTAGGAGAAAGCTACTGCTGTAACCAAAACACATACAAAACTGAATTTTCACCATTTTCCTATTTTTTTCACCCAAAGAGACAAAAAGATGTAACTTGTTCAAAAGTCAAAGACTTTGTGAAAAGACAAGACAACCCAATACTGTTAGATATATAGCTTAATGAAAAGTCTACAGCTCTAAAATAATGTTAGAGCAGTAACTGCAAGAGGGGAAAAAAACCTTTAAAACTCTCCTGCAGTGACAATTTGAGTAACAGTACATTTAAAAAAATATTCTGTTTTGTCACAGGGTGCAAAGATTTGTATTTTGTAGTCTTACAGTTCATAATACATACTCATATTCTTCATTTTTTTTCATGAATATGTCCTGGGCATCTTCTTCCATTTGTTGTAGTTCAGCAAAAAGATCAGTAGTTCCACTTGTGTTACAATTCCTCTGAATATTTTGACTATATTGTTGGAGGCGCTTCCACAAGTCATTATAAAGCCTCAGTAATTTAGGGTATTCTCCTTCAAATGCTTGTTTCAAAAACATAGAGGCTGCAAAATAAAGCAGTAAGCAACACACAATACTAAGTTCAAACTAATTTTTTACTCCTATAAACAACCACACAATGTTATCTTAAGTTTAATATTAATAATGTAATATTTATAATTAATTTTAAAGTGACATAACTATAATATTAAATGCACTTGAAAAAGGATATAAAACACCAGCATAAAACCCACAATTGGGAGACTGAATATGAAAAACTTATTTTATTTTGTACAATAAATGTTTGGTATCAAACTTAATTATTATTATCATTCATTTAAGGCCAAAGCATAATTGGAACACTAAATCTAGAGATTTGCTAACAATATGTTGATGGAAGATGTGTGGGGCTGTGCAACTTAGAAGATAACAATTTAAAACAGACAAAGATAACTCTTGTGAACCAAAGTATTCAGAAATGTGATGATGGAAGCATGTGCTTTTATGCCCACTTCTTAAAACAAGGTACTTAATATGCAATTCCTTAACTTGTCAAAGAATGACAAAGCCAGCAGAAAAAGCAGCATTATTTTCAGCCATGAAAGGCTTACCACAAGTAACAGGAAATGAAACAAATGTACAACTGCTTTAGCAACTGTTAATCTTGATCTAACATCACTCATATACTATGGATTTTCCATTACATTAGGAGATTAACACTGTTCCATTCATTCATAGGTTTTTCAGGTTCCAGACATCTGCCCCATTTCACCCAGCCTGTGCTTTCAGCTCAAATATACCATTTTGAATACTGGAGGATTCACATTTATTATCAAACACAGATTGATTTTAGGTCATGAAGCTATGTTTACAAAGATTGTCCCAACCTCACAAAAGCAGATCATCATCTAATATTAAACCTGTTGAACTGCCGTAAATTCCTTTTTTTACACTACTTTTCTGATATCTTGTCTTCCTCTGATCTATATGATCCAGAACCTGACTGATGTCAGTGGATTCAGTCATCAGAAATTTATGTTAAAAATGACCATTTTCATGTAGATGCCTTGCTTAAATGAAAAAATATGTCTCCCAAAACTCATCTGTAGCAAAATAAAAACATCACATTGAAAACTCCCTATAAATGTTTATATAAAACACATTGTTAAAAACTGTAAGTAGTAAGTTAGTTTTGAATAGCCCTTAGAAAAAGCACAGCTGACAAAATGTAAGAGTTCCCTCTTCCCTCTGTACTGTTGGTTGGTCCCATTAACTGGTGCCATGATTTCACAATCTCCACTGCGAGTGCTGAGAGCAGGTAGCACGTGCTCAGTTTGAACACAGGCGGCTCGGGGTATGCACATACTGCTCCTGAAGCAACGCATCAGGCAAACGGGAAAATTAATATGTTTCAACACAAGATGCATACATTTTCTTTTGGGATCATCTAGTTACTTAGCAACCACTGAACATGAATCCACCAGCAAGTTCCTCAAATTTATGCTGCTGCTATCAAGCTTGGAAGGACCAAATTTTGACGGGCCAGTGCAATAGCTGAGATCACAAAGATAAATAACTATCTTATCCACTCCACCTCTATGTGCAAAAGATTAAACACGCTATGCAAACGTGAAAGATATATTTATGAAAGTACCAAACTCACCTATGATCCAACTGCATGCTGCATTAGCATGTTCTGGTAATAGAACTGTCTCATGTTAACACATGATTTATATTTACCATTCCTTATTTGTATCAGCTATTTACATATTAAACATGCAGAGAAAACTGTGTATAGTAAGAACACCAGCTGTTTATCTGTATTTATAAAAGACAGTTTTGAACTAAAATACTGTTTGTAATGGTATCCAAAAAATGGCTGAAATCTGATTTTTACAACCAATCAGCGTTTAACAAGACTAAGAATTTAACTTTAAAATCAAATTAGTAATTTTGAATTCGGCAAACCCACTTGCTTTAGGAAGTATAATGTACCATTCCAAACATTTTTACCTCCACTCACAGTTAGAAAAAATACTTTTTGTTATTAGATAATAACTACTTAATGGAACAGAAAATATTTCTTTCTGAAAATTCAACCGCAGTTTAGGAGGATTCTGTCCAATTACAAACCCAGAAGTTTTAAGCACACAGACCTTGTGTGCTGAGTGAACCACTGCTATAGTTCTGGTAGAAGAGATGCCGAGCAAAGGCCTCACTGAAAAGAGAGATTCAAGATAATTACAGAACACATTACAAATCATTTATACCAAATACTTACAGTCTGTTGCTGACTGAAACTGAGAGGAAAGTGTGTGGGTTACTGCAGTCCAAAATTTGTACAAAATATCAGACTGGCCATCCTGGAGCAAGGGACAAAAGGAATACAAGTTTCAAAACATACTCTTTTCAAAGAATCTCAAGCAATGCAAATGCTTCCAGTCAAAGCTGCTCCTCATCACTGAGAATAAAAACAAAGTGAAATCTGAGAAGTTTCCATCAGGTTCAGACCTAGAAAAAGTACTGGAGAAAACAAAATTAAAAGCTTAAGTCTTGTCTCAAATTAGGTATTTCCCTCCAAGTCTGAAAGAAATGCTCCCAGCTCTCCAGAAGTGTGAGTGCAGCCTGAAGCAGCACACCTCAGGAGATGGTTAGAAAATCTCTTTGCACTCCAGTGACCTTCCCATTCCATGGGAGTTCTTGTGCCAGCTACACCACAGCAACTATTTACTGCTGTTACCACACAATGGCAAACTCCAACCAGGGACCAAACCCACTCTGTGCTGCACACAGAGCAGTTCTGGTTCCCAAAAACATAAAACACACAAAAATACAGTGAACCTCACAGCTGACTCTTCACTGACTGCTGCCAACAGGCTTGCACTTGGAAGTGGAAAAAAGGGAGCACACCAAAGGGAACATGCAGGGGCAGGCAGCTTCCCTATTGCCCCAAACATCTGGCACTTAGGGTCAAGCATTAAAGCGTGAGTTTTGATCCCTGTGTGTTTGAGGCAGAAAAAAAATTCCAGGAGATAAGGATGGGTGTCCTGTCCTGCCTGCTTGTTAAGATACTTGGAAGACTCTTCAGTTGTTGTCATGGGAAGAGAAAACCCACTCTGAACAGAACTGGTTTTCTTCCTTTCATGGTGTACATGTCATCCCTTGACCCTACTGATGCATTAACCAGTTTGAACAAATCTATATAGGATTGGTATACAGGCTATAGGAATGAGAGTCAGAAACAAAAAGAAATGTCAGTTTAACTTCTGCACTGCCCACCAGTACTACAAAAAGGTGGAGAAAATCTATTATATTTTAAAGTCCCGCTATTCGAAATGAATTACTACTACTTAACATGATAAAGGAAAAAAAATGGTCTCTTTTCACTAGCAGTGGCAATAATGTGCAAAATGTCTTTAAAATGTCATTCATTAACAGGTACCACTGCCTCCCTCTTGCAGATCTGTTCATTGAAAGACTGCAAGTTCAAGCTCAAGTTTCATTAAAAAAAAAAATCATCTTAAAGAATTAATATAAAACGTGAAAATCAGTCAAAGGTACAGTGATACATTAAAAGTAATGATAAAAAATAGGACTGTCATCACAAACTCTACAATTAGATGAGGAATTCATCCAATGCTACTCCTTATCTCTAAAGATAAAGAAGGATAAAGTTTATGGGTCATGTGTAAAGAATTGAGAGAGAACATCTTTTATGCTGTTTGACTCATAAAATGTATGATAATTAACACTGAATGCTAAAATAAACTGGAATCGTGGAATCTCATTTTTTGACTGTTTGAGGACAATGATGGATTTAGGAACTGAAGTAATTTATTTTACAACTATATTTGCATTTTCTGTAAAACTGTACTGGACTTTCATAAATGGGCAAAGTAAAATTAGAATATCAGAAAATTATTCAGAAGGTTAACTGCTTTCATACTCTGGGTCTATCCCAACCTGGAACAATGGTTGCCTATTGAGCATGGTAACTCAATTAAAATTCTAAATAATTTAATGGAGCTGGAAAAATACTTAGAGAGCACTTTCAAACAACTCTTTTTTTTCATTGCTGTAACTGCCATCTACATCTCTGTCACTGTCTCAGTAGAAAACCCAGTGCTTAAAGGGTCCAGAAAACAAATAAGCATGTACCCCTCCACATCAACATTCCCATCTTAACTGTCAGATTCAACATGGTGACAAGTAACAGTAACACGGGATGACATTTCATGTTGTTGTAGAAATACATAACTTTTGTATGGATCTCTATATACATATATAATATAAAGTCAGTCATACATACACATCTTCTCATGCACACATTTGCATAGCCACAGCCATACCAATTAGCCTCTGCTCATCAGCTTGTGTCTCCTGACATGGGTGAATGGTGCACATTAACTGTATCAGAATTTTGTAGTGAAGAAGCCCCTCATGGCCCAGCTAGCCAACTGTATTGCATACAGTTGGAGGAGAGACAGAAGGGAAAAGCTTCATGAGAAAGTCAAGTAACATTTCCTACTGACTGACTACTCAGTCAAAAATATTTAGGGGAAAAAATAAATGCCCTGTTTTCAAACTAACTAAAATTACTATCTACAGAGTGCTGGTTGCTTCTGTAAGATATGATACGAGATTTCAGTTTGTCCAGTGCTAAGATGCAGTCTCTCTGGAGGTGAAATACAGCTGCTGATTAATAGCACAGAGAAGACCATGTAAGAGTTTATGGCAGGAACGACAGAATACTGCTGCCTACGCATACACCAGGGGGTATTTAAGTGGGTGGACTGTAGCTACCAAAACTGGAATACAGCAAGGAATTAGCATTAGATACTCCTGAGGGAGTAAAAAGTGCCATATGCAACCATGAGCATCCAGAAACAATTTATTTTGTTTAAATCTGTAATTTCTTTTGCTTATGCGTTAATTCAATAGATTACTTTTGAAAGTGCATTAAAGTCTCTCACTGCTTGTTTTTTAAATAATTAATTCTAATAGGGATTAGATTTATTAGATTTATGAGAATTATAATTTAACTGCTTAAAATGTAACATGCAATTCTATCTGACAATAATCAATAGTAAAAGATTACATGGAAAGGGTAGCAAAAGGAGTGTTTTTCTCCAGCAGGATATTAAAGGAGTGTCCCTTGTACTGGACAACTTCTTCAAGAACTTAAAAAGATAGGCAGGATGAAGCTGCTGGAGGAAAAGATAATTCTGCTTGCTTGAAATATACATAGCAAATCTACTGGCTCATCTTAATGTAATGGAAAATTTATAAGCCTTCCTCTATGCTTCACATACAGCAATGTGAGCAGGAAACCACAGTATCAGAAAGTACCTGCTCTTTTGGGCCTTTTGCTTCCAGAAAACTAAAATCAGCTATCTAAAATTACCTTCTTGTCATCTTCCCACCTGTAAATAATAAATACGGTCCTCCTCCACACTTACACCAAATATCCTCAGTGGTAGACAATGTATGGGAGCATTGGGTACATGCACACTAGTGATTCAATGTGTAGATAGGGCTCTTCTTGCTCCAAATCCATGGTCTTGTGTCTAGTATTTGTCTTGCAGAACACATTGAAGTGTGCTAGCAGATTAACTTCCAGTATTCAAGGAACACACTACCTCATAATTAGTTTAAAAAGAACAACTTTTGCAATTAAACAGCTTTATGTAGCATATCATCATGTATTTGTAAAATAACCCACAGAGATGTACTAATATTTCTATCAATTAATATTCTGAGACTTTAAATCAGGAATTTTCCATTTCTCTTGCTTCTGAAAATGAAATAGAATTGAAAGATGTTAAATTATTTACACCCCCTCCAAAATAAAACTGCTTGCTTTGAAATCTAGTCACAAGCAGATTAACATCTTGTGATACAATCCCTTGTAGCAGGAGCAGCTGACAAGATGAGTAATGAACTGCATCCGATTATCTTTTCAGCTCTGTAGCAATCATTTTCCAACAGCTTCCTATGCCATAACCAACAACACTGGAAAAAGGTCACTGTTCTGTCATATCATCCCCCCCCCCCCCGTGTATGTGTTTAACAACACAGAACACATAAACCTTTGGAAGCTAAGAGGTGTTATTATCTGGGACAAAGCTGTTTAAGGTGCACACTGCGCACACAGAAAGCCTACATAAAACATCCATATATAACTGAAAGTCTCCCAGAAGTAAATGATTACACTTTAGCATAAAATAAAATGTTATTTCCTCTTGTCATGAGATACATTGTTCCTTCAACAAAAGAACCTTAACTGTAATTGATGGTATCTAAAACTCATGATAGGCAAGATTCAGGTTCATATACATGTTCTGAACCATGTCATAGGCAGGATTCATAACATATACATGTTTTTCCCATCATGAAATATAACCAAATCAAATCTACAAACATTAATTGCAAGCAATTGTAAGACTATAATTGCAAAACAGAACTCTCCCCCCAAACCAGATCCTTTTAACACAGCATTTTTGAATTAATGATACTGTCTGTTCACAGCTGTATTTCGATCTCACAGCACAGAAAATCTGCACATAAATTATACTTTGAACCACTCCAAAATGGTGGGGAAGTAAGATCAGCCATGGAACTGGCTATTTTCTAATAAAAATCCATTGTGAAAATGCTCCAGTGCCTAAAGCACACTTACATAAACCCAAATTGTAAATTAAAAACACTGTTGTTGTTGTTCCTGTGACCAGTGACCACTTTATTCCCCAAAACTGAGCAGCTGAGCAGGCACTTAAATGATTTAGTAGACCCTATGCAATTCCTTAGGCAGTGCAAGACAGTTTAGATCCATAGTTCTCTTGTTAATTCCTTATTTTCAGAAATGAACTGAACAACTGCCCAGTAACATACACTAGGGCAATCCTCTGTCATTCTGACCTGCTGGACAGTTGGCCGCAACCAGGGGAATGGAAAGATACTTTTGAAAGATGTATGAACTATTAGCACTTAGCTACTTTAAAATACGTTATTTCTAGGTAACCCACTTGCATCTACATAGAGTAAGACAGAAAAAAAACCAACAACCAGACTGCATTCTGGCCAAGTCACTGTAATCTTCCCCTTTTTCACACTGTTTAAAAATTTGGTACACAGTCACACATACTATTCACAGAGGAATTACCTGCTCATGAAATTACACCCATAAATCAGATAAAATATGTCCAGCAGGCTAGACCCCAAATGGTGATGCATTTTCTCAACTGTGGGGCTCACTTTGTTGTGTATGTGAATGGGACACAGTTTATTCTTATTAGAATAATAGACAAAGGTAGTTTGACTTCCATGGTATATCTTATTCGTGTGAAATTAAAAATGTGCCTAAGTGCTTTGCAGAATCATGGCAATAACCAGCATCTGCTGAAAATATTTTCACTTTATGAATTATTTCATTTCAACTATTACTATAAAGCCACTATTGCCAAGACTTGGCACAAACAGTAATACTGTGCAACTTTCCCATAATAGAGCAGGTTTTAGATAAAACGTTTAAGATTGTATAATAGAATCACAGAATTAACTAGGTTGGAAAAGACCTTTGAAATCAACTAGTCCACCTTACCACCTAACACCACCTTGTCAACTAAACCATGGCACTGAGTGCCACATCCAGTCTTCTTTTTAAATACCTCCAGGGATGCTGACTCCACCACCCCCAAACAGCCTACTCCAATGGCCAATCACTCCTCTGCGAAGAACTTTCTCCCAATGCAGGTTAATAACACTGCATAAGGCCAGTGTCAAGAGACATTTGGACAGTGTTAGCTCTTCCTGCTCTCTGTACCAGAACTCCCTAAAGATCCTGTCAAACCATTCCTCCAGATTCCTTCGGTCTCCTTCGGTCCCTCTTGAGGGCAGCATGACCCTCTGGAGCATCATCCACTATTCCCAGTTTTGTGTCATCAGCAAACTTGCTGGGGGTACTCTCTGACCCATCATCCAGATCACTAATTAAAGTCTAAGAACTGGACCTTGTGTTGACCCATTGTGGGGGTACACTACTGACCACCTGCTAGGCTTCACACCACAGATCACCACTTTCTGAGCCTGGCCATTCAGCTGGGCCATTCATGATTAATCTCACATTGATAAAAAGCTGAGTTTCAGAACACAGTGCAACTAGGAGAGTCTTCAGACTCAATCACCTTCTATGCAATGACTGGTGATAAGGAAAGGATTTAGATAAGTACTCTTTTACTGGTATGGAATGAATGGGTGGGGAGGCATTTATATTTGTCTATTAAATTTTTTTTTCAGCAGTCCTTTTATCTTTAGTGCATGGTATTACAGCACCTAAGCAGACTTGTTAATAGCATGAAGTGACACTATTACTCAGATTGATGCATTGACTGCATAGATTTGAAATTTAGATTTGATGTTGCCTGCACACAAGATTATAGAAGAAGCTGCAGACTGACACAATTCATGTGCTAAACCTCTTCTCGCTCACATAAAAATGACTTGTTTTCCCAGTTCAAAAAACATAACCCATTTTCACTAACAGATACTAGTAAGTTAATAAACCACTGAGTGATGGTGGGCTGAGTACCAGTATCAACAAAAGAAAGATATTAGAAGAACTATATACACTGGTACTATACAGTAATACTAATGCTAAATCCTGGAAAATTGATTTCAAGTCTCCTCAAACATAAAAACAGCATACCTCATTGAAAAAAAAACATATCAAACTACAAATTAACTTTGCTGTTACTGAAATGAAATTAAATCTTTTTAGCTCTATTCTTATTACGACAATTTAGTATCTGACATTAAATCTAAATTCAAGGAATGACAGTACCCCCCTTCTTCAGTTTTAGACAAGAATGTAAGAAGATGCTGAAAGGACATATATTTATTTTTACAAATGTCTATTTCCTCCACACTGTAAATTTAGAACTTAATGAGTATAATTTCCCATCTGTGAATTATCATATTTGTGTGTGTCTAAAATAGCTATGTTAACATTCAAATAATAAATCTGACCCACTGATTCTAAACCAGCTCCTACTTCATGACAACGACTTCCACTTATTTTCCCCAGTAGAAATTTTGATACTTTGAGTAGAATGTGAAAAACATCTTTATTGTGAAGCCTCTTTGAAATGTAAAACAATATAGTGAATATTACCATGCAGCTAGTTGCTGCAGGCTCCTGAAATCAGGCTTTGCATACTAATACACACAGTGTTTTCTATCTGTAATCAAACACTCCGCCATGGAGAAATACGGGACTTGTGAATGTTGCTCTAAAAACAGAAGACGTTTAAAGGACAGTCTAAATATTTTTTCCACCAATAAAGCAACAAGGCAAATGATTTACCAATTTCATACAGCAAGATCTTATGGGACAGAAATAAGGAAATCTATTTGCACTATTTCTATAGCAACATAATTGCCAAATGTTAGACTGTGAACAAAAAGCCATCATCCTCAGTAGTGCAATTAATCAGTAAAGAAAAGACATATTCTGAGTGTGTTTTCAATAAACCTTTCCTATATCCTTAGAGTAGTCAGGATTAAATTTCTTAAAATAAGAATGAATATCAATTTCTAATGTTGTTTATATTATACATTACAGGTGCAGAGATGTCAATAAATGACATGGTGATTTTAAAAATTACCTTGATTTTTTTTGTTTTACTGCAGGGCACAGAATTTCATTACACTGGGTTGATCAGTTTATATCCAAGGTGTAATAGTTTCTAGACTTCCAGCAGTAGTGCAACATTTTAAAAAGGTCTCTTTATGCAGGTGACAAAAGAAACTGAAGCTGGTTTGCTTTATTTCTCAAAAACCTTCTTGACTAGAAAATAAAGGTAAGACTGTGCATTTCACAGATTACTGGAATTCTTAAGTGATTCCTTGGAAAAACTAATTTGTAAGGAACAAAAATACATAGATATTAAACAGCGTCCTATATCTGCAAAACCATTAATTAATCCCTCCATATTCCTGCAAGATATGCATCAACTGAAAATAAATGAACTTAGTATTCAAAAGCCAGTAACTACTCCAGGGATTTGACAGCTTTCTTCTACCCAGCAAAGTGATTTAGTATGTACAGCTTCAATTCAAACTATGCTTTCACCTTGACTGGTCCATATCCCCTCCAAGGATGAAAGGATGGGTTTTTACCATGTCCACTCAGCCCGGAGCTGTTCAGGTAAGATTGACAAGAATGATGATAAAAGGCAGCACTTCTGGTAAATGTATTTCTTTTCCAATGGCAAGCTGACTGAAAACCAACTACTTAATAATTTGCAGTCATCACTGATCTGCAATTTGCACAAACACCACCAAAACAGAAGTGAAAAAGAACAAAGGTCATTATTACCTACTAACCCACACAACCTCCACACCATCCCTTTTCTTCACAGCTGCACATTTCTATCAGAGAAACGGAATTAAAGACCTACAGAAATCGTAGTGTCATTAGAAAATCATTGCACAGGCTCTGACCCTCCCATGTGAATTAGAATCAAATTACTTTTAGTATGGCTGTCTGGGCATACGGATCCATTCAAAATGAGAATTGGGACTTTTAACTGGTATGATCTTCTTGGGTCTTTAAGAGTCCTCAAAAATCCTGCAAGGGAATTCAGCAGGGCAATTTGTAGATCTGAAACAAAAAGCGTCTTCAATATTTTGGGAACCAAAAACCTGCTCATCCCCCTGTGTTTAGATCTTCACAAAATACCTCATTACTGCTTAAATAACAAACAGAAATCACAGAAGAAATGATGTGCAAGTAATCCAATTCTGCTTCTACAAAAAACACTGGAAAATAAATCATATATTTGTAATAACTGGTGAAAACCATACTAACCATACTATTCTCTGAATTCACATAAGACAATAATTAGATTATTTCTCAATTTTTTCCACTTGGGATTATTTTTTTTAATTGGGTCAACTGAATGTGAATATGCGAGAGTAGATGCGAATAATTTCAAAGAAGCAACATTTTTTTAACAAGTTTGGATGGGGAGCAGAAATAAGAAGGTGAAATATAAGTACACTCTGTCAATAAATATCTATATTTTCCATTTATTTTCTTTATCTTATGTAATGCTGAGGACATTTCTTTATGTATCGTTAACACCTCATATTGCCAGTGTTGACAACTCAGGAAAAAAGCCTGCTTACTCACCAAACATTCATCAGCAGAAGCAATGATAAGAGCCCTCCACAAAGTACATAATAACACTCCCTACAACTCTCAGCTCACTTTTTTACCCGGAGGCTTACGTAAATGTCAGGGTTTGTGATGTGCCTTGGTTGCAAACAGGCCACCCAAAGGCGAGCAAGGGCAGGTCTGCCTGCACCTCTCTGCCCAGTGGGAAGACCCCAGCTCATCCTTTCTACTGCCCATCCCAATCCCCCCTGAAAAATGATTTGCTGCTTTTCAGGCTGCTTTTCTTTTTGCAGAACTGTTCCCTGATGCTTATGTAGGAGTGAAGGACCCAAAATAGATGAGGATCAAAGATCATTTTCAACTCTTTTACAAGGGGCTAAGAGAGACTCTTATCTCTAATTAGGAAGGTGGCTGTCACAGAAAGATATGTTCGGCTGCAATTTACACTGAAGTCAATTGTAGTTTAGGCATTACAACAGCTGAGGAAGGATTAGTCACTACACACTGAAAGAGAGAAGCAATAAAGCAGAATAAACTGAAGTAACCTATTTGCTCTCTGAAGGTGAATTAAGCAATTGAAAGAAGTGATATAAATAACCAGCCATTAGGTGAACAAAAATATCAAATATACATTATTTAAATCTTATTTGTAATTTCAATTTTTACCCTTTACATTACGACAGCTTAACCCTATCTTTTAAAAATGTATACAATGAAAGCTCTGTTCATTTTGCCCAAAACTAGAAATCAGAACTCCATGAGTTCTGAATTCTTTTAGCCCTCTTCAACTAAAATCCAGACATTAAAGGCCTTTTTCTCTTACATAAAAATCACAAAATGTCCATTCAATTGTATTTCTCCTTTAAACAGTTACTAGGTTTGTTAAAAACCTAAATCTGTAATTTAAATATGTAAATATTAATAATTAATCTATAGTTCATGACTAGTATGAAATGAAGCAGTTTTTAGAAGGTACTATGAGTGCATGGCTTCTTTTCAGTATTTCATTAATTTCATATTGTGACAAAGGAGAAATACCAAAATCTAGATCTGCAAAGGGAAGGAGTTAAAAAATGTGCAGTACAAATTTAATGTCCAGATTCTTCCATGATCCTCATGTAAGCCTGAGACAGTTAATTAAGTCTTGGCCACATCTGAAGCTGATAAAGGGAATTCTGTAGGAGAAACCACAGGGTAGAAAAGATGTAAGTGTTGTTATTGCCCTCTTGCTGAACTGCAGCATTTAAAATTTTCCAAGTTCTGTTTTACCTCAGTTTCTTCATTTGTCAGGTTTTGTTCCCTCTTATTTTTTTTTAAAGAGTTTTTGTGAATCCTTTAATTAATTAGCTAGTGTTTTTAAAGCTACATTTTTGGATACAACATGATACAACACTACTAAATATTATTATGGTAACTGGTAATTAGTAGGCCGGAAAGCACATGTTTGAGATCATAATACAAAAATAGAAAAACTGCAGGCTATGCTATCTGTGAAGAGAAAGACACAAAAAATCCCCAATGGAAAGAGAGAATGATGACTAAAAAAAAAAAAAAAAAAGGCAAGTAGCTTCCTTGCTATTAAAGAACTTGTGCTTTAAAAAAGCTGGATCACCTCCTCTTATTCTTCCTAGGATGACACTTGTACTGCAGTAATCAAAACAAGGAAGCAGATGGACAGGCAAAGTGGTACTGCAGCTGCTGCAGAAGATGACTATAATAATAATGTTGACATAAGTAACAGTAATTAGTGCACAGACTGTAGAGTGGATGATTCGTTTTCCTATCTTCTGGAGTGGGCATGCTGCTCTAGCAAACTGGTACAATGTTAGTACCTTTGGTTTGGTTTGCTCAGTTTATTAATGAAATTGAATACAATAAAGAAAATCCAACTTCTCTCCCTCTCCAGAACACTTACAGAGGAAAGCACATTTCAGTTTCATTTAACATGAGATGGAATCTTCATTAGAAAATGGCAAAATACCAATTTTTTATTTATATCTAAAACAATTCATACTCTCCCATACAGCCATCTGTACTTACACTCCTGAATTTCAGCAGCAGGCAGTACATGTCTGGTTTTGTCAGAACAATAGCTCTACTCTTTGGTGTGGCTTCACCCATCCGCAGCCTGCCTTTTTCAAGAGACACCAGGATAAATGGTCGAACTGCGAATGTCCAAGAAAAACACGGTGCAAGACTGAACCGTTTCAGGCAAGAAGTAAGTCAAGCATCGGTGCCATGGGCAAGTACAGTGCCATGCTGAGAGTTCTGCTAGCAGAACATCAGATAAGGATCTACCACTCCTCCTTGGCTGCCCCACTGAGAATGACAATGTCAAACCTGGCACTACAACAAAACACCCACTGAAGAGCAAAGTAATTGGAAGAGTGGTAACTGTGGAAAAAAAAAAAGATGGATTTAATTTGGGAAAGAAACTTTTCTCTTAGATGCAATCCTGCAGTATGAACTTTAAGGGAAGGAAAGGTAATCAGAGAAATCATGGAACATGCTTAGCATAAGACAACTCAGTAAGTATTTTATTTCTAATGAGTTTTTCCTTACCCTGCTTCCACTGAAATTCATTTTTCCTCTTCATTTAATCTCCAGGAGGATAAAATATTTACTTTGTCTTTTCTCTATTATCAGCCTCAAAAACTGGAAAAACTCTTTTCAGATATTTAAAAACTCCTTTTTAAGTGACGCTTTACAAGAGGAAAGAGTGAAAGTGAGAAGTACGGGCACAGGGTGAGAGCCACTCATGAACACCAACATTTACCTAAGCTCCCTTCCCATCCAAACTCTTCCTTTCAGCATTTCTGGTCTGTCTCCAGGTTTGTATGTTTCTCCCAAAACATGATGATTCACTGAAGGGCTGATCCACCCAGGCAGCAATAGATATCTTTTGCCAGATTAAACATATTTTAATTAAGAAAATATGCTAAAAGTTTATAAACTTTTTGAGGGGGGTTGTGGATTTTTTTTGTTGGTTTTTTGTTGTTGTGGTTTACTTTTTTTTGTTTGTTTTAACACAGAAAGAGAAGGTTGAATTGCCTCACAGAAAAGTGATGCACTGTGCAACATCTTCTGCAGATGGGCTAAAGAGACAGATAATGGCTGTATTTAACCTTCATTATTTGCTTTCACTGTTGAGAAGACCACGTTTGCATATGAAGAGCCTCCCGAAGTTATTTCAAATATTAAGTCCATGTAAATTAAAAATCCAGTTATACACTTGGAAAGAGATGTCAGCCAGAACACGTCCTTTGTTTTTGCTCTCTTCTACTGAGGTAGATGAGACAGTTTCAGTAATCCTGTTCCTAACACTGAAGGAGACCACTAATCAAATTATTCCAAATATGAATAAAAAACAATGCACATGAATGGAAAATAATAGGTATTCAAAAGAACAGCCATGATTATTTTTCAAGGGAGAAACTGTCAAGAAGTGAGAAACAGATGGCTGAAAATGATAGATGAAGACACATTCTCCTATGCAAACTAACAGATTTAATTAATTACTCAAATCACATGGTATTATGGAATGACATTAATGATCCATACAGTGGTGCCTTATCAGCTCCCTTTTAAAGAAAACAAAAGAAATTACAACAAAATGAACATGTTTACATTCCACAGATAAAACCCACAGACCACAAATATATCCTTCAATGTTAGTTTGAGTTTCAACACTTTCCATCAATTCAATTTAAAAAAAATTACGGAACTGTGAAATTGTAAACAAACTCATTCTCTCATCACATTTATCTTAAGAGATTTACTAAAGTGTATTCAGCTAAATTAAAACTTTACCTTAACTATCTCCTCTATGAAGCAGACATGTGACACAGGATCTCTTTTCTTTGCTAATACTTTCTGCAAATGCTGCACCTGTAAGAGAATTTATTGAGAGGGAAAGTGATATCTAAATTCTTACATCCAAAATTGCATGATGAGACAAACAGGAATTAGGTGCAGAGTACCTGTCCACAAGCAGCACAGATCTGATCCATGAGTTTTTCCATGTTTGTCCAGAGGGCTGCTCGAAAAGCTGCTGTGTTCCCAGGTGTTGGCATAGCAGCTCTACCAGGGCCACCTAAATGTTTTTTAAACATACACAGTAACACATTTCAGCTTCCACAAATGAAAATTAAAATATTGGAAATATAGGTCTCTATGCACTTTGTTAGATACTGTTTTTTTAAAGCCAAAGCAGCCTAAAACACCTTCGGAACAGAGCTTTGTGAATGGCCTCAGCTGTCTCACCTGAGACATCGACTGAACTCTTAAGTTCACTGGAGATACTTCACACTCATGACTGTTTCATGTTCTAGCAATGCAGACCTCCACAGAAACACCACAGTAATACCAATGAGCAGTTTTGCAGGATATAAGAGCAAAGTGAAATGGCAGAGAGAGTAGCTGTGAAAAATACAGCTATTACCAGCTCAGGACTTAAATGCATAGACAAACTGCTAAAACAAGCGATATTCCACATGAAGGGCATGCAGCTTCCAAACAGTCACTTTACTTGAGAGAGGATGCCTTTCTGTATTATACCACTGATTATGGTTTGGGACCCCCACCCTGTTGCAAGTCTTTTGAAAAAAAATTGAATGTTCGTAACACCAAAGTTCAAATTTGCTTGCCTACTCAATTCCTCAGTATTTTTTGGTATCTGACCTAACTGGGAACTAAATGTTTAATAGTGCAACATTTCTTCATATTGAATAGTCTGCTTTGAAAGAATTTTCACCTGACAAAGCATAACAATGTAGTTGCAGGCTTCTTCCAATTGACTGCAAATAATTTCAACCTGTAATCCTCCCAACAATACAAAGAAGGCAGACTTTGGAGTCATCTTTCCACGAGAAACAGCTAAGAAAATGCTACAAAGTTGTAATCTAAACAGGACAATTTTCTGGGCAAGCTAGGAAGGAGCAGCAGAGAGGAATAAAGGAAAACCTCTGAGCCAAACATCAGACAGACCAAATTTTGTCAAATTAAATGTTTTAAAATTAAATGTTTTCTGAGATATGCCTACTCCCACCCTCTACTGGTTAAAGCAAGCAGGGAAATGTTTCTAGAACACGCTTGGATGTGAGAGTTTCTTGCATTTTATAACATACCATACTCCTATAAAAAAGAATCAGTTATCATTCTCTGTGAAATAAGTATCGTACCTCTTGTGACTGTTTGAGATGGTTGGGTCAACACTTTGATATCCAAAGCATTTTTTATGTTCTCTTCCAGCACTGTGCAGTATCCATCCACTACATTAGCAATGGTATCCTTCAAAGTCCCAAGATTATGGAAAACCTGAAGAGCAGTTCCCACTTGAGTAGGATTCTGAAGAAAGAAGATATTAAAAAATAACCATTATCTTTAACTGTACTGTTGAGATGTTTTATCCATGATGAGACATTATTTTAATGGGCAAGTTTATCTTTTAAGTTCAGTCTGCTAACTCATTTTGTTTAAGTTACTGGCATCCTTACTGCAGAACAGAGAACAGAGGGTAAAGGAGAGGATTGATTTCCTCAGATCTCTGAGCAATGCTTTGCTTAGATCCTTTTGGTGCTATCCTCTGAATATGAATGGAAAGAAAGGAACTGGAAGCGCTGCTGTATTCAGCTAAGGTGTAGCTAATAATATTGATTTAACATGCAGTGCTTGTTACACTACTGTCAGTTAAGTCCCAAATAATTAATTAAATGTGATACAGGCTAAAAAAAAGTACTAATGAAGGATAAGAAAGCAAGCAGGTCAAGCCCCTACTACTGACTACATACTGACTGCAAAATTTAAGCTTGTATTTCTACATTTCTATTTCTAATGCTGACAATAACTTAATTTTTCTCACAGCAGAATTAAGAAATAAAGCAATGCAGTGAATATTTCCCAAGCTTGCAAAAATAAAAAGGCAAAAAAGTGCTCAATACAGCGGAGTGAAAACTGTCCAAAAACTGTCCAGGTCCACTATTTAAGAGACCTCTGATAAAGATTGAATCTAATGATAATTCCACTTAGTAACACTAAACACTGGCATGGGTGCTATTTAGCATGAGAAAAGCCTCAAATTATTGCCTTTGGAAACTAAGCACTGTCATCTATACACTGAATACTGCTTTTTAAATTAGCATTCACAGGCAATTAGTGGAGGGGGCAATCAATTGATCATACAGACATTAGAAATGCAGTCTTTTGTCATTTTTCTTAGTCACTTCTACCATCAGTAAAGAACATGGTCTGTCAGAAATGCTGGCAGTCAGACTGGGCAGAAGCATCTGGGACCACCGGCACTTCCCACCGCAAAGCTCACTTTGGCTCTGGCCATGGTGCAGCTGCCGTGCTGAGGATGCACTTGCTGGTACATCCACCTATGACAAGAAGTTTTCTGATCTGGTGGCAAACAATGTGCTCTCCTCAAACCCAATGTTTCAGAGGTCACACCCCTACAGCTGCACATTCATGCCATTTTTTCTAGGGTTCCTACAAGATCAAAACCACAGTTAAAGCCAAAAAGCCAGATCCCATCTTATTTCCTAGCTCCAGTGAGGAGTTCCCAGGTTTAGTGGAAAGCAAAGGAATATTAGGCATATATTATGTTTTGCAGACCTTATACTAACTATACCACTTTCTTTTTCCAAATAGTGTGGGAGTTAATGAACATTCCGAGCATAGTATTATGGGTCTGGGACTTGTAGGTTTAGTTTTTTGACAACTGGGTATGCTGTAAAATTTCTAAGCATCCTGTGGGTGTGCTTGTGGAGGTGGGAAAGTAAGCCATAAAGACTGGAAGATTAATGGGATGTCAGAAAATGAAGAGTACTATAATGCAAGGAGGGAATTTGGGGACAGCATGAACAAGAGAAAGAAAATATAAATGGGAAGACGGGGAACAGAATGAAAAGACTCTGGCAGAAAGGAAGAGAATGAAACTGAAAGGAAGAAAAGATAGAAAAGACACACCTCATTTACCCATCTTTCCTAAATTGTTCCAATTTTTACAGAATACTTACGCAATTATGAAACCAGGCAGAGAGTCAGTAATACAAAATCAATACAATACTGTCACTATAAGAATGCTCAACAAAATTTCAGTCAAGCTCTAATGTTCATATATTAAATAATAAAATACTAGAACAGCATCGAAAGGTGAGCTGGGCACCCAGCTATCCACCCTTAAATAATCAATGGCCAGATACTTATCTTCCTGACAAACGGGCAATACAGGCACAAATAATGGCAGGCAAAAAAATCAATCTTAGACCTCTCACATCACAGTTTAGCAAACAAACTTTGCAGCTACTGAGCAAGAAATACACTAAAACATACTCCAAGTGAGCCTGTGCTATATTTCAAAAGAACTGGTTTTAGCCAGAAGTTTCAAACCAAAATATATAATTACGGAAACCTGCTATTCACTCAAAATATCTTCCAAATCTAGTACCAAAATTTAAATCAGAATGAAATAAAGATTATGTAGGTGGCTATTTCTTTTTCGCTTCAAGTTGTGGACATGGCCACAGACAGAAGGCTTTTAGCTCACGTATTCATCTTGAATGGAATTACAGACACATCAAATCCCTGACAATGTAGAACAAAGTGTATTATTTTATTTGATTCATATACAGAAATTTTCTCACCTCATGAAACAGCTTTTGTTTCATATGCCCCAGACAGGCTATGTAACACTCCACTGTTGGTATATGACTAATCCTAAGAGAATGCAAATTTTTATGCACAGCTAGTTTCTAGGTTTAGACAATATGTAAAAAAAAGAAGCCCCACTCAGGACAAAAATTAAATGAAAGGAAAATGTTGAAAAGCAGGATGGAAATGAATTATTATTCTTTAAGGCTTGTATATACATCTCAAAATTAAACTGTTTATCATTAATACACATTGGACAAAAAACGTTGAGAGCCAGTATCTCAGAATCTGCTAATACTACTAGATTCTATTGATAAGAATTTTTCCTTAATATTTTCCTTTTACCTGAGAAAGTTTAAAGTTAAACAGTTCTGAGGTTTGAAAGGCTGCCATAATTTTTATCAAGAGGAAAGTATGTTTTTGAAGTTAAAAAGAACTGACTACAACAGTGATCTACAAAGGAAAAGGGAATCACAGCAGAGAATAATATTCAGAATAGCTATCCAACAGGAACAATATAGAAAATAATATGACTACTTTTGAGATGGAATTTAATGAGTTCATCAGCAGTATTTCATAACTAAGTTGTCTGCCACTGCAGGCAACCAAACTAAGCAATTTTAAAGTGTACTCCTTAGAATCTCTGTCCGTAAAAAATCTGTACGTTTGCCATAAACTTGAAGCTATGGCAATCAAGAGAGTAGAAGCCAAAGAAAAACAGAAGAGCATTTAGTAATATGTTAGCAATACAGTATAATCTAAGGGCATAAACACAAGCATATACAAGTGAAGTAAAAACATGACCCCAGAAAGTGTAGGGCAACAACACTACCTACTCAAAAATTAACTACACTGATCTTCAGATTGCATACGTTATTATGAATTGGAGAGTTAAGGAGAGATGGCATTAAGTCCACCAATAATACCCTTCTCCATTCAAAGCACTCCTCCATCTAGCAAGTCACAACACACTATGTTACAGATACATGGAAACTAAATTCCACAAATCTAAGAGCTTAAGAAGACTCAGTGAGTCATCAGTTCAACATATGCAGTAAATAAAGAGAAATCAACATGCTCAAAAGCTACTTCTACCATGAAACAAGACTCGCAAATATTTTAAAACACCAACACTGAAGTCTCTCAGTATCCATCAGACAATATATTAAATAGCTTGGTCAGAAGGTTGATACCAGTCACCACTTGAAAAAAAGGCATGGGTATTTCAATTTATGTTTTTGCCAAACAGATACTCATTCAGCAGAAACGATGAAGAGATGTTCACACCAGATGTATTTGCTCATTTTCTCTATGAAGGAGAACCATTCATTTTATTGATATCATTTCTGATTAATTTTATCCCATTCCATTTGGTTCTGTAGATGATCATAGACAAGTAGAAAAATAAGTGCCATGCAGTCATTAGTATGAATGTGGATTTTTTTCACAATTACATCATGTGGTTGTTTCAAAGAGCAGGACTTAATAACCCAGCAGATGCTGTCCAGGCCAACATGGCAGTGACAGTCAGTCTCAGAGCACAACCCAATTTGGTCACTTCCTTTCCCACAAAGGTAATGACCTAGCCTTCACAAAGAAGACTAAACAGAAATATCATTAAAGACTTAAACAAATATATCTTATATTTCTAATTTGAAAGTATCTCCTAGGATGGAACCAAACAATTATGTTTGGTCAACTGCCAATATTGCAACTATTTTATATGGGCCAAGATTGTAGTATTTTATTTTCTGATTGCCACTAGTATTATCAAAATAATCTTCTGAAAGAATGGCTAAGGAAAGAGCAATAATCTTTATCATCATTGGAAGTGCAGCTTGGACAAGCAAACCTGCTCCTCACAAGGGAGTGTGGCGATGACTCTGAGCTAATTTGGGGACACGAAGATTCCTAGTATAAGGCTGAAGCAAAAATAAGAAACTTGTATAACAGGCAAAACTAATGGCTCAAGTGCTACAAACACTGGTTCCAAACTTATACTCCACATTCTCAGGGTACAGGATTCACTATGTGGATCATTCTTCTCTATCCAGTTCTGTCTTGGGGAACTTCATATCATTATTTCTTTATCCAGTACAAATCTGTCCCTAAGATCTCATGCCTCAGGGTTTTCACCTGTGAGGACTATCAACTTCCTTCTCAAATGAAAATGTGTTAATTGGCAAAAATATTTATGGTCAATAATAGACAACTACTACTACTTTCTTGAAGAGCAGTGTTACAAATGTAATTAATTGTTAACTTTCATGAAGTTAAATTTCACAAGAACCTGCACCACCAATAATTGGAACAGCTTTCCAAGGAAATGCTCTTTTACAGTACAGTTTGGAAGTACCACACAGAGAGAAGTAAAACTTGGACTAGTCCCTCACTTAGAAATTTGTTCCATAGCTACTACTATATAAAGGACATTTCTATTTTGCTTATTAAAATCAGAACAGTGGCTCTGAGTGAAAATCGTTATCATTCTGCAGAGAACAGATAACCCTGTTCAGGAGAGGCTGTGGCAGAAACCCAACAGAAAATTTTCATTGTAGATAGACAGACAGAGAGATAGAGAGATAGACAGACAGACAGACAGAAAGACAGACAGAAGCTGTGATTTCAGATTTTCATCGTTACCTCTTACTGCAAAACATACACCATTTCCCATACACGAGCAGTGAAAGTGTAACCCAGCTCAAAAAAAAATTACAAGCATTGCTTAGCTGAAGGAAGATCCATAATTACTAATTAGTCCAGGAATCACTTGAACAGAGTGGTCTGACAACGTGGCAAGCAAAGAATACCACAACATTCCCTAACCATCAAGAAATAAACAGCAATAAAACACAACAATCCCAGAACAGGATGCGCACTGAAATAACCAAACTCGTAAACTAAGGTATATGCTCTGATAAGGAATACAAAAGACTACTACAGTCCTTACAGAGTAAGTGCAAAAACAGTTTCCAGATTATACTTCTGAGTATATTTGACTGATATTTAATATATTAACTTCATTTGATAGAAGATTTGCTATACTGTGAACTATTTCACTTTTTAAAGTTTATTTCATACAGCTCCTTCTGTTTGTAGGAGATAGCAGTTGCAATTTCCAACACAGCACAACTTTACAAGGTCCAGAAAAGACCCCTCTGAGAGGCTAAAAATCCCCAGTCAGATGTTACTTCACAGTGTTTGCCCCTTCCCCCCCTCTCACTACCATTACAACACGCTGCCTCCTTCCAATAACTTTCCCATAAATAATGTTACTACCCCAAATGACAAGTACTACTCAAAGACCACGTGATTGAGAAAGTCTTGCAAGCACTTGCAGCTGCCCGGTTCTTAGTCATCTCTTACAGACATCAGAAGTGAAAAAATGAAAAGTTACTCCAGGAAAAGCTTCAATTCAATTTAAAGAGCTCAAGCAAGTAAATAGTGAAGAAAACTCGGCTGCCTAAGTCACAGTCAAGGCAAAATTATCTATTGAGCAGAATTAATAACTTAGTAAGAATGGTTGGAATTCTTGCTTAGAGGTATAACTCAGCTATTTTAATTGTAGAAAAAGTAACAAAAAACTAAAAGTAGAAATTAAATGCCAATGAAATTCAGTTTCAGTCTAAAAACTGTATTTTATTCCATTTCCAAATGTCCATGCCTAAAAAAAATTAATTGATATATCACTACTCCTAAAAATGAACCTACTTAGGGAAACTCATCTCTATGTTCATTATCACCCCATCTGTCTTTTACTCTGTTCATCTCTAAAACTTGAGCAATAAATGAAAGGTCAAATTGACAATGTAAAGCTAGAGAATACAGGCTTCTTTCTAATGATACCCAGATCTTCCTGTTTTGGCCTTTGCAGTGTTGGGAGAAGTGAGAGGTTAAAATATTATGATTTGCTATAGAAATATCATGGGTAATACTGATGCAGCATATTGGCTACATTAGAAAAGAACATTTTAAGCCTTAAGAGGCAAGAGTGCCAAAGCCAAACATTTAAATACGGTTAGGTTATAACATCTACCTTCTGTGAGCCTATGTTTGAAATACGGTCTCTTGGGTAGCAGGACTTTCACATGAAAGGAGCACAGCCACAAAGCAGTTATAAACCTCATCATATCCTCAAACTAGGTCAGCCTTTTGTTTCTTAGAATAACAAGAAGGAAATAGCAAGAAGCATTGCACTACAAAGGTTGAGGAGGGGAAAAAAAAACCAGTAGCAATAAAATACTAGAAAGCAAAGAAACAAGATTTTTCAACACAGCTAAATAGCTTGCCAAAACACTTATTCACCATAATAGTGTAATCAAAGCAACAGATGGCTAAGAGCTAATGGGATAGAAAGGCATCAGGAACTGTTGTAAAGAATTATCTCATGAAACATCAAAGCAATGTTCCAAAGTTTACCAAGCCTTAGGCTATCAACGTGACAGCAATTTCAAAGAAAGTATCTGGCACTTCTGAGGACAGATCAGCTAGACTGACTAGCCCAATAACAATTACAAATTTTATCCTACAATGCTCTATTTGAGTGTAGGAAGAACATAAAGTCAGAGTAGAAATTACACAAAATTAAAAAAACTAGTCAGGCAAGATGGAAATGTGGGCTTCTGAGTCAAATCAAGCTTCTTGAAATGGTTCTCTCACCTCTTACACAATTTGACCAATATCTAAAGCTCTTACTGATAACCAACCAGTTCACAACTGAAGATGTGGCTTCTCTATTAAAAACACAGCTGTCCATTTCTGATGAAGTTTAGAGGGCAGAAGAGATTGCAGCACCTCTCCTGTCCTTGTGCAGCCCTGACTTGCACCTGCTGACTCAAGTCCCATTACTGAAGAAAAGAAGTACATGGACACAAAATCTCATTATGAATTTCAGTATTTGGACAAAAGCTTGTGACCAGATGTTTTCTTCCACCTCACAATATCATTAAATATCATTATGGACGTGCTCACTCTATTAGATGGTTCAACAAAGCCATTACAAAACAGAAATGTCAAGTTTCACTTTTAACTCAGTCTTAACAATTAACATTAGGAATTATCTGCTGAAGGGTTATAACATGTTTTTCTCTCTTTACAAAAAAGAAAATCCTACCTCAGAAAAAAATATCCTTTAAATTGTATGCCCTGAATGATTTAAATACCCTGAATGATTTAAATATCTACCACAAGCCATCTGGGTTTTCTTGTTCTCCTGCTAGTCTTTGCAACAAAATAGTAATTACCTATGTAAGTGACAACATCTCATTTCTGGAATTTGTGCATATATTGTCAACAGCCCAGAAGGGCCCTCAACTATTTAAAAGGAATGAACTTTAAGAAGCTCTTTTATTTTAAATTCTTTTTAGCTAATATTTTCATACCCAACTACAGACAAACCTCCATCAAGGTCAGATTTGCTGTTGAATAGAATTTTAAAACATTTTTTTTCTTCTTAATACAAGAAGAAAAACACACCTACAGGAAAGTCTGCAGATAATTTGGTGCAGAATTCTATGTTGCCAGGACTGCTGGAGACGCCCTAACCCACCTGCTTGCTCAAAGGAGAGTTTACCACACCAGGCTGCTTAGGAATCAGCAAGAAGACACTCCTTCTGCTCCATTTTCCCTTCCTAGTTCTTCTAACAGTTCACGAAGAATGCAACAATGGATTGGTGCAGTCATTTTCATCAAGTTTTGTGGAGGCCGGCTTGAAAGACAGCAAGTGTGTGTACACACCTAAACATGTCTGCAGTGCTGGCAGTGTCACCCACACCCTGATAGCAATCTCAGCCTTCCAAGTCCCCTTGTAAATTTGTCCACTGGGAGAAGCATGGCAAAACTGACCTCTTTTTGTTACAGATTCTACATTTATAGAAATAGATTTTATATTTCTAGGCTTTTATAAAAAAAAAACAACCAACCAAAAAAAAAAAAAAAAAAAAAAAAAAAGTCAGTCCCTCTAAAATCAAATGGGCAAAGCTATATCATACAAAAATTTTACTATGAAGGAAAAAAATCTGAAGTCCACTGCAGAAAAATCTGAAGTCTTCTGTGCCTAGCTCTGCCTGCAACTAACACAGACATTGGGATCCAGTTCGGCCACTGAAAAAAGGCAGTCCCCACCCCTCACTTCAGCTGTCAGCCAGCAATGCATTCTGAAACCTTCACACAAATGGGAAGTGTGGGGTCCTTACTGGGGGTGCCGCCTGCAGAAGGACAGAAGGGAGGTAGAAGAGAAGAATAAGCAGCTGAGTGCACTTCTTCTTCCACATAGACATTATTCATCACCCAAGAACTGCAGTATTTTGATGTAAGATTTCTCCTTTCTAATGCCACATACTGTTCAGCTCCCTATGCCATTTCAAGCTTATCCAAAGCTTTAAATCTTTTTGTTACCATAAATGTAACAATGTATGATAATGCAGAATTTCATGTGGCACTGAGTAGCAGATCAAGAACACGATGAAGCACTCATTTTTTCTGAGAGGATTAAGACAGAGCAGGTTTTTAACCTGAGAAAGAGGCAAAATGAATTATCTTATTTAGATGAGTATCATGGCTAGTCGGTCATATTTTTCACTCTGCTCTATGCAGATGTGGCTTATTAATGCTTTGTGTGTTCTTCTTGGATCACCTAATTGCATTACTGCAGAACCTGTTAACAATCAACAGTCAACAGTACAAACCACAAATAGAATTACAGTCTGGGAGAGGCGTTTAACAGTAACATACTATCTTATCTGGAGAGAAAGAACCTCAGTGTAGCTTTAGTTTTGAAGAGACACAGATACACAAAGTAAAAATTTTAAAGGCTGGGATGGATTATACAGAGATCTAGCCAAAGCCCATGTCAGTCTCTGCCCAGTTGCATCTCTGGAATTTAGCAGAATTTCATGCATGCTGTTCACCTCTGAGTATCTAAAGCAAATCAGAAATATTTTAATCAATTTGGTGTAAAACCCTTAAATGGACTAGGACTTTGGAAGGCAACTTTATTTAACCTCATTCCATAAAGATTAGACCCATGTAATTAAAACACTGCTGTGCCTGATAAAGAAAAACCTTCATGGTTCCCATTCCAGCCTTACCTCAACTGTTTTCAACAAGATCTAATCTTTGCCTACCTTTCTGCCTCTGTAGCAATGCAAACATCACTTCCTTATTTCACCTCTCTACCTTATCCATCCCCAGTCCATCCTCCAGCCCTTCTGCAGTCTTGTTCTCAGAACAGCTCTCTTCATTCATATCTTTCTCTTTGGAGTTACCTTCAAGTCCTAAACTTAGTTTCCTGTTTCCATACTGACACAGTGTTCCCAGCCTCCTTCATTCTACCCCTACAGAGTGTTTCATTTTCAAAGCCTTTCACAGCTGAGCAGTTCATAGCAGTGACCCAGGCCTCTCTGCATATAAACAGATGAATAAATCATCGTATTTGCATTAATTACCTTAAAACTACTAGAATCAGATACATTCTTGCCCTTGTAGGTATTATCTAGTCTTAGTGCAGTTTCAGTTTCTCATTGTGGTCAGAGTTGTCCAAGGCATAATAGTTGACAGTTTTCCAGTCCAGAGAAAACACCTAAACAGATGGACAACCAGAACATAGAAACAGACTATGCAACAGCCTCTAATTTAAAACAATTTCTGTCTGCAAAGAAAGCTGAACTCAATATTATTAAACATTCCTGTGTTTTCATGATGGATATTCTATGAGAAGTAATTTTTTTAGTGATCACAAATGACATTTACTAATTGGTATGAAACCAAACAAAGTGTTTCATATTTCAAAATAACTAGTCTCCATGGGGAGATCTAAAACACTAGGTCATTTTTAATAGCTTTCTAAAGTATTCTGACTTTCTTTTATCCCTCACACACACACTGCATAGCCACAATTTCTTTAGAATTTATTAATACCTAAAATTTTTGAAACAGCAATGCCATCTGAATTCTTCAAAAAGCATTATCTCACTCTAAGTTCATATGTATTTAAAACATCATCTACAATGGAAGATTAAGTTTTCATGTTTAGTTGACAACTGGTCAAATTAATTGATATGAATCTCTTAAAAAAAGGACCAGAAGAGAATTTAAAAATTATCCAGCTGATCCTTGTATAAAATTCTGTCACTAAACAGAATACAAAGATTTTGGCAAAAAGCTAAGTGGTGATTCATAGCAGAGTGAAGGGATATAAAACATTAATGACTTCTCAATATTCACCTATTACTTTACCGAAAAAGACAGTTATATAAAAATACTGTTCAGATCAGATGCATTTTCAGGAATACCCATTTATAGAAACTATTTAAAAACCACTTTCTTGCACTATCATAAAAACAGAAGCAGAAATTATGAGATTAGCAGGGCCACACAATAATAAATCCTTACAAATAAACACTACAAAGTGAAGGCTATTTGTTGTGCTGCATTGAAAATTGCAATAAAGTACTTAGTACTTGCAAATACTCCATTATCCAGTCACAGACTTTTGGTCTAATTCTGCATTTATGAGTCATAAACACCTACACAGGAGGAAAAAAAAAAAAAAAAAAAAAAAAAAAAAGATAAAAAAACCAGACACATAATCTGTCAATCCACTTTGATTAACCATTTAGAAAGGCTAGAAGCAGTGAAGAGTTCTACTTTTATAAAAATACCATGTCACAGCAGGACATCAATTGCCTTAGGCTTCCTAAATTACCTCGATATAGGGCAAGTGCACAATGGCAAAGTGATATAAAGCTTTCTATAGCACAGTGCACAAAGTCTGCACAATCCCATAATCTGTTTCTAATTCAGTATACATCTTTTAATAAATGTGCAAAGACTCATCAAACTCTGAAAGATCAGGATCTCACAGGACAAAAGAGACTACCACCATGTCCATTATTGTCAAAGCTTCATAACTCCGCAGTAAAAAGTTTAAGACAAAATGTGAAAATAAAACCTTTGTCAATTTCTTTTAAAATCCACTCTATTTCTAAATTTACGCAGTATGAAAGATTAATTTACTAGTTCAGAGTGACTTCTCCACCAAAAAGTCTTTTTGTCCCTTTATAATCCTTTATGAACAGCAGTATTTTTTAAATTAAAAAAAAGTCTTCCTTATGTATTCTCTGTTCATTAGATATTGCTTTCCATTACTTCTAGCAGCAACAAACGTGACCACCAAACGTTATAAAATATGCCCAGGAACTTCAGTGACCACAGAAAGACAAAATGCTTCAGCATTTCAACTCACATTTTTGGAATATCCCCAGGAAGTGCCATATTTAAAGGATTAATCACTGGCATTCCAAATATTTATTTTAACTCAAAGATTAATGTTCATATATATATATAGATGTATGTACACTATTATGCATCAGCAGAGTGCTGAAACAGACAAAAGTGCATCTATCAGTTGTAACATTACTAGAAGTACCAGATGTGTCATTTTTTATCTTCCGCACACAATGCTAACAACAACAAAACTTATTTGATGGTGTGTTCTTTGGAAAGGGCAAGGAGAACAAACATCAAGTGACTTGGGATCTAATACATTCACATCATGCTTTGATTTCCCATCTGAAAAATATACACCAACATCCACAACTGAAATGTATGCTAAAGATTTATTTATTTATTGCTCTCTGTACCACCTTCTTTTGAGCTTTGTGGATAATTCATATGCCCACGTCTTCTTAAAAAAACTCGTAAAAACAAACAACAAAACATCTGGAAACATTTACAAGTTAGATTTTTTAGTAAACACACCTCACTAACCATAAAGGACAATATTGCTACCACAGCATTATAAAACATTACATAAATGAGAAATTTTAGATCACTGATAAGAAGTTAATTGCAGGATATCTAATTGCAAGGCTGAGCCCAGAAATGCATCTTCCCCAAGTGAAAAGCAAGAATATATATTTTCCCCTCAACACTGCTCTATTCATTCCTTCCTCTTCAACTCTCACCACAGAGGAGACACTAGAGTCTGACAAATACATGAACTTCTTAAGCAGCTAAAGATTCACTTTTATTTGAAACTGTTGTCGTGACAGGTTTCCATAGTACCTTCTTGCAGCAATCACTGCTTCTGCCTTCTGTATTTCTATTTTAAAAAATAACTTTGAGTAGCAAAAGAAGCGAGATTAAAAAAAAAAAAAAAGAAAACACGGACAGAGGGGAATGCCTAACTAAACTGCCTCTGCATCACAGCCAGAGCAGCAGCAGAAATGACGTGATACTAAAAGATGGTCTTTGGTGTCTCTTCTCCCTTTGCAGGTTTAAATCACCAGAGTATGGGAAAGCTTATTTTTAACATCAGTTTCAACCATATGAATTTCTGGGTAAGAAGTTATAGCAGCACAGTTAAGGAACAGTCTGTGAAATAGCAATTCTTGCAATGACTTGAACCTGGTTTTAAGTTATAGGGAGGAAAAAATATCTATTTACTAGAGTACAGACTCAGCCATGTAAGACACGATTTTGAGCAAGTCACTGAGGCCTAAATTCACAAAATGAGCCAAGAGCAGAATTTCCCAAATACACTGTCCAAAGTGGATTACAACTATTCTTTCCTTTGCCCCATGAATATCACATCCCTTGGATCTACACCATTTTTATTATGACGATCCAACCCCTAAGCATAAAGGAATTGTCTTGTCTGCACGAGTAAAGAAGCACATAAAAGAAAGTCCTTAGTGCTGAGCCCTTTGGCAGCCACAGTGGTTTGTGACCACCCCAGCCACACATGGTGCTCAAGGGCAGGTCACTCCCTCCAAAATGTGACACAAGGCAAAGCCCTTCAGGCTAAGGATGATCCTGGCCTTCGTTCCAACTTCTTGCAGTGTTTTAACTTCTCCAGCACTTTCACTGTTTTCATCACTTGTGCAGTTACAGAAGCTGTCATCCATGCCTAGAAGGAAGCCACAGGTCCTTATGCTCAGGAAAGGTAGTGGCTGGTGAATCCCAGCAAAACCAGCCCTAGAAGAGCTGTAAATGAGTACTGAGGTTCAGTTTTGATACACTGCAAATCAGTGTATCAAATCTCTCCTTCAAATCTCAAATCTCCAGTGCTTAATTCACCAAGTGCTTAATTCAGCTCACTCAGGTCACCCAGAAGACTGAAGTGGTTTTGTGAACCCCACTCCTGTACCTCGCACCACACTCCCCACCACCACAACCCATACTGTGCATGGCAAGCCCTGCGAATCTGCCACATTCTCAATCTGGGCATGACCTCTCACTCTCTCAGCTTCTGCTCTTCACTTGCAAAACACTGATGTTGGCACTTCATCTCTGTCACAAAGCTGCTGTAGGGTAACAGCAATAGCAATGGTAAGGAATTCTGGGAACACAGATTATGGAGTCATCTAAAGGAGAGAGACAGACCAAATTCACGTAAACTTTTACTGAATATGCTAGTCCCTCAGCTCAAACATAAAATACAGAGTACCAGAGAATAGCAGCTCCAGGTTTGCTATGCATACCTGGAAACAATGTATAGCAAATATGAAACTTGCCACAGGGAATTTCTGAAAGATGAATAAAAGTTTCTCAATCTTGGCAGCTGGTTTCCTTATTGGAAACCTGGGCAACATATATTATCAGAAGAGATGCTTATTGATTTACCATTAATACCAAGAATTAATCTGATTAAAAGTTTTAAAAAATTAGAAGTAATTTAGTACTTTCTCTGAATTAACTGGTCCATTAAAAAACATGCAGAAATTTGTAACAGCTTGCAAAAGACAAACAAAAGATGATAGCTGAGCATGTCAGCTAAAAAATTGTATTTTCTTAGCTATGTATCAGTAAATAAAGCCTCATGGACGGACAAAAAGTAAACACACTAAATGATACATAGAACTATGCACAAGGTCTCTGAAGACATTAGGTGAGTTTCATGTGATGTTAGATACCCCCTTTTTGAGAAAATTAAATTATTATTTTAGCTTTTATGTTATGCATACATAATTTAGTACCTCTAGTTACCAAGCTAAATAAAAAAAGTTGTCATTCTCTGGTCAGACAGACATCCTGAATAAAGATTAAAATGCCATTTAAATTGTGGACTGTTGCCAAAATGTCTAATAACTGAAATTCACTAATTTTTATTTTTTTTTAATTGGCATTCTAAGGAATTCCCAGACACAGATCTTCAGTATGCAGTACTATATCTGTATTCACACAGGTTCTAGGATCACTAGTACATTGTACACATTTTTAATAACACTGTCACATGCTAAACAAGATGAGATGAAAACTACACAATTTCAGTTTGAATATAATGACACTATCTCTCTCCCGTGGAGAAAAGGTACAGCTGATGGAAGGGAGAGATGTGGGGGACAGACAACTGAAGGAAATTGTCTACTGTCCCTTCCAGTTTATTAATATAGTATGATGCCATGTTACTGCAAGTGCTAAGTTCTGCAGTGCTCTGAGTTTATGTATAAATTTACACTGTGCCTTACTGCTTAAGCTGTGTAGATCCACTTAATCTACACAAGTACTGTGTCCACCTTCACTCACCTCCAGTATAACTCATTCTCATGAAACAATATAGAGAGAAACCCAAAACCTATTAGGATACATGTGTTAACTACTGTACACAAATATTATCTATCCATAATGTGAATTTAAATTCCTAAAATGTGAGCCGTACTCTACCATTTCTTTACATGACTATTATCTCTACATCTGCACACAAGCTTTTCAATGCAATCTTATATTAAGCAATTGAGTGGGTGCAGTGAGTAGAGCACAAATATTTTGAGAGAAATTCCTGACTGGATCCTTTCAAATTATTTGCAGTATCTTAGAAGAACATTATCCCTCAAAAGGCCGACAGAGTTCCTTTGATTATTTCTGACACTGTGTGTAGAGCATTTCTGAGACATACAGAGTCATAGCAAACCACAACCATATGCACTCCATTTCAACCTCACACTCTAATTTAAAAGCTTTAGTAAATACCAACGGATAGTTTAAGCACACACATATACACATATCTTTGAAGATCTAGTATTATTGAAACACGTAATTTTACTTGGGACAATATACTATTCAGACTTGGATCTCAACAGCACTTATCATCAGAGCATCCTTTTCTCAGACACCATTCCTTGTTCCCAAGAGTATAAATTCCACCCTGCTCCGTTTAACAAACATAATACCCATTTCACCTGTCCAACAAGCAATTATCTCACTATGTTTGCTTTCCTAATTTGAAACCTGGTACTTTTTTTCTTTGGAAATTTTTAATTTTTTATTATTTATCAGTTATTTTTAAAAGTTTCTTTGTCTTCTCTTTAACACAAATGCTACTCGTTTTTCTTGCAATTTGCTTACCACAACCAGCCACTGATGTGCTTGCAGGTAAGACAGCTTCAGGCAAGAAGTTTAAAATGTCATAATTCGAAATCCATTAAAAATGTGAGTGTGTTGTAAAGCAAATACAGGGATGTCCAACCCTTCTGGCTGTGGTGGCCACTTGCCTTTGTGCAGGGGCAAGGAAGGGCCACAGGCCACATTTCCTTCCCTATGAAATGACTACGGCACACACACACAAGCGGTGGTGTGAGTCAGAGATGTGACATTTGCTGGGGAGCTGGCCCTCAGGTATATTGAGGTTGGCCTTCAGCTGAGCTCTTACATGAGCACCCACTGCAATCACGGTGCTGGAAGATCTGTTCCGGTGTCAGTTCCAGGACACCATGTCTAAGTTTACCACACAGATTGCAAAGACCTTCAGAAGGAGTTCAAGATTACTTTCCTTCTACAAATTAACAGATATCTACACATGAAAAAACAAACCATCTAGTAGAAATTTACCTAAACTGTTATTCAGTAAGTCCAGTTTTCATTGCTCCTCACTTGACTATCTCTCAGGTTAGTCCACAACCTTCCTGACATGTTGAATTCACTATTAGAACCCCAGGGCTGAGTAGGGTATAAAGGTCACTCTACTGAGTAGAGCTAACTCCAGGTATACTTCTGTTTATACCTCCCAGTACACTATTTTTCTCCTTTGTATCTACTTGACATGGCTGACATTCAACCTGTAATCCACTATAACTTCAAAATCCCCTTCTGCAGGTCTCCTATGCACACAGCTGTTTCTGTTGTATAGCCATGCTTTTCTTCCCTTGTTCTTCTTCTTTATGCAGTACCTTACACTGTTCCTTTTTAATAGTATCCTAATTTTTCAAATAAATTTCACAAGATCATTCTAATTCTGTCCTTACAAGACCTCTTAATCCTTCTTAGACAAGTGTAACCTGCAAATTTAATAAGTATATTCTGTATTCCATCATCCAGACCATTAAAGCAAGCACTGAACAGTGCTAGCCCTGGGGCATCCCTGCAGAGCTTCACTGGATATAATTCTTCCATATTGGAAGAGAATCAACACCGCCTATCGTTTTCTAAACTGTTCTGCATTGATCTTGTAACAGTTTAAGATTATCCTTACTATAGTTAAGTCTAGACTGTCCTTCCTCAGTTTGAATTTGAAAATGCCACAGGTAAAGAAGTATTACAGACAAAATATCAGACCCCACCTTTCACACCTCCATCCACTAAACCGAACACTCTTTAACAGAAGGAAACTAAGCTGGTTTGGCAGAACTCACTCTTGAGAAACCTGTGCTGATCATGAAGCTGACTCAGCACACATGTGGTTATCAGGAAGAGCTGGGACACCCAGAAAGTGTGTGAATGTGGGCTGTGTTCATGCTCAACAATTCGAAGGCCTGTGCACAGGAATGTATTAGGGAGCATCATGGAGGTGCAGGGAGCCCAGAGGCACATGCCAGCCTGGTCACTGCCCCAGGGGCTCACAGACTAAAGGCTGATGGCCACTGCAGCACATCAGCCCAAGCACAGCTATCAGCTGCTTAAAATGTAACACAAAGAACTATGTTGAGGTGGAATATTCTGTGGAAGGAGAACATTCTCTTTAGAACACTGCAGGAAATTACCAGAAAAGTGTATCCCTTTTCCAGGAGAGTGTAAGTTACATACTCTCAACATCCAATTCCATTTTTGAAATCCAATCTAGATAGCACCTAAAATTTGTCTTTTAAAGATTAAAGGCGGTAGTTGAGAAGTTCTAGAAACTAATTAAATCTTTAACTGTCAGTTGGTACAAGTCTTCTAGTATGACACATTCCTGTGACACATTGCCATTTTTAAAAAAGTATCGAATGTATTTTAGCAGAGATGTTAGAAGGAAAACTTAAATTCAATCAATACATTTGGAAGGCCAAAAGATTTGTTAACCCAGAAAGACATTTGCTCTCAGAACTATAAAATATTAATACAGCAACATGACTGGGAATTCCAAGAGAAAGATTCTTTTACCCTTTAAGATATGTTCCAAAACAGGTGCTGTTTTTACTCCTGATTAGCCTAACTTCTAATTGCTGACAGTCCCCAGTAACACAATTGCTTAGTGGTAAAGGAACACTTCAATAGTTGTTTCATTGATATGATTAGTTTTGGACTTCTGTCACCCATCATCTAATAACCCATACTGCTGCCAATCATTGTAATAAACCCCAGTTCTCAGTTTTCCATCACTGACTGCTTTAATTGATCTTGATTATTCTAAGGAAGATGATTTGCACAGAGAAAATGTAAAAGAATTCAAGAATGCCAACAGTAATAAATGAAAATTAGGCAATTAATCTTATGTAGAAAGCAGCTCTTTTTTTCAGCCTGGTCAGAAAATCAGCTGCTGCTGCTCTAGATGCAGCACTTCCTCCAGCTGACAATCCTGAAAATCCTGCCATTGCATGTCTGTACAGTACCTGTACACAGGTATTGTCCCACACGCACCCACACTTCATTACACTGACTGTAGTAGGGAAAAATTGCTTTGCTATCTGTTGAAACACTAGCACTGCATTTTTCAGGAGTACATTTTCTCCCTTAAAAAAACCCAATCACCTAATATATACAATCATGGATAAGGTAGCTAATGTTTTTTGGCGTTTTCAATTCTATAAATCAAATTGCATCTCCTCTACAAAAATGTTCTTCAGCTCTGAAAGGTTATACAATCTTACATAAGACATTATATGTACGTACTCATACTGATTCTTGAGTCATATTTACCACATTCCCCTTTCACCTTAAAATCTATAGTAACTCACAATTCAGAGTCTTTCTTAAGCAAAACTGTTTGATGGCCACCTATGCTTTCATTAATAAGAATGGAGACAACCTTTAACTAAAGGAGGAATGGTGTTTGTCATATGATTTCATTGCAAAGCTGGAATAGGTGAAGACTACAGATCCCTTGACATAGCAATAAGAATTTACTATTTCCAGTTAAGTAACATTAGGAGCTCCTCATGTCTGTATCTGGCCCTGGATATTATATAAAGTTCTGAAGAAGTTTTTGCTCTTCACTAGTCTCCTAAAAGAATTTTGTCCAAGCATTTTTTAAATAAAGTTATATAGCATTTAAAAATGCAACAAAACCAAAATACCCTGTCCAATGAGGCATTTAGATGTCCTTAAATTCATTGAAATTGTCTTCCACACTAGTTCCTATCAAACTCAATTACAGCTGATGTCAAGAAACTTCATCCTCTGGTAAAATGTAAAAGTAAACCCCACACATTTCCAAAAGTTTAGGGAGGGTTGTCCCCTTTTCTCTACATAGCAAGTGTCTGAAACACTTTGTCTTCCCAAGGTGTTTAAAGCATTGTATCTGTGCCTTTGATATCTTATCTCAGATTCAGATGAATCAGAAATAAGCTAAAAATATTAGTTATCATGGAAAAAAAAACATAATACAGTCTTTCATGTTTTAGCATTTCAGAGTAAGAGCCTGAAATAGTATTCCACCCACACTCAAAAAATTGAAGATATGCAAAAACTCCCATGTGCAACTTTATTATCTATTATTGAGATGAGAAAATGACAACATTGGCAAAATTTTGCCATTTTTGGTAATAAAGTAGGAAAGCAAATGAATTGGCATCAGTCCTGAATCTTCTAGTGAACAGCTGGGAAGGAGGAAGCAAACAGCAGCATCCTAAAAGCCAAACTGAAAGAGATGAGCCATGGATTGAGGAAAGGTAAAAAGAATGCCTTACTCTCCCTTTGGCTTGATAGAAAAAGGGCAAAACAAAGAAAAATAATTTTAATTTATGCAGTAATTCTGATGACACGTTGATGCTTGTTACAGGGCTGGATTAACACAAATAACATAAATACTCATCACAAAATTAAATACAAGCTATGTGCTTTATTCCTTGGAAATAAAAATTGGCCTTTTTTCCACTGAAAAGCCATCTAGAGCTATTCACTATAAACACAGATTCTATTCAACTCTACCTTCAGCTATTTTTACCTTCCTTGCCTTCTCTCTCCTCTAGTTTATTTTTACTAATACTCAACCAACAGGTACAAAACAACTCCTAATTATTCCAGTGAAGACGAAAGGTAAATGAAAATGAAAGGTAAGTGAAAATCTAAGATTTTTAATTATAGAGCATTCATTACTTACCAACATTTCTTCAACAGCTAATGAATTCAAAATAGAGTGTACTACAAAATATGTCTGAAGGCGATAAAAAAAACATGTTTCTTGAGAAAGTCTACAGCAATAGTGAACAACAGGTGGGAAGGTCCAAAAGGTGAGAAGGAGTACTATGGTTTTAGTGGATCTTTTTAGCTTTCATGTGTGCATATACGTGAAACTATGTATGTCACAAATCTTCTGTTGCAGATTTTAAGAAAACAGACATCTCTGTTTTGCTTTCCACTTCCTCATACCACGTGCAGGTCTGTGGTAGAGCAGTAGTTAAATCAGTTCTCAAACTCAGGGTACTTTTCCTGCAGGAGATCATATGTAATATTCTCCAATGCACAACTGAGGGTTTTTTTGGCCAGGAAGAAACAATCTCAAAGGTGGCCTAAGTGTATTTCTCTGAAGTTAGATCTAGCCAAATAAAAAGCAAACAGCAGCTAGAGTATTTTAAAGTTGTGTTAAAGTATTATGTTTTGACAGAATTCTAAAGGGAAAGGTTTACACAAAAATCATCATCAGCTGAATCAACTTAAAACAGCTGTTAACACAGCATGGTTAAGCACAGCCCATTAAAAGGTTTGCTACTGCATACTGCTTTTGCACAGTTAGTTCTTTGGGGCTTGAAATAGGTGGTATATTCATAAACTGAACAATTACAAGAAATAATAAACATCTCATTAGGAGTTCTGACTCCAGCACCAGTCAGTCTACTATCAGACTGAGACAAATTCTGAATATTTAGAACACAAGAGGTTTACTGAAAAGCCACTATCAACAACTATTTAACACCAAAACACAGTCAAAACATGCACACAAGCTGTGAAAGGGTCAAGATAGGGAAGACTGCTCTACGAGCTATATAGAACACAGAGAATAAATGAAGTATAGAAACGTGTCAGCTTTTTGCCACTCCTCAGCAAGCTGTCTTGTAACATCTCATTCTATGCAGAAACACGGAGGTAGCTTTAAGCCAAATAAACAACTACATACTGTTTAGCTTTTCAAGTTGTAAGTTAATGAGCACAAAGGTTTCTTTGTTACACAAACACTACACCCCTCTAACCTCTACCTTACAGAGGGCAGTAACACGCTGTAACCATGCTATCATCTGGAATCTCCCACAGCTTCCCAACCACCCCAGGTACATTTTCTGACCCTTTTGAGAGATTCTAGATCCAGATTTTGATTTAAAAATGGATATCTCTCCTACAGGTCTTCTATCTACCGACTAAACCTGGAGAAAAATATTACAATATTATTCACACACTTAGGACAGGCTCAGAAGCAGTGGTTTGCTGGTTGGAATAAAAATATGTATATTTGTTCCTAATGGGCAGTTGTCATCAAGAAGGCTTTAGATATTTTGCTTAGTCTTTACTCATCAGACCCTTAATATCCTTACTGACACTGATACAAATATTAAAGTGCTAGAGGATCAGCTCTTTATCATCGATCTGAACAAAAATTCACTGATTACAGTAATTCAGACTTGTTTTCTTTTCTGAATTAAATCCTAATTCATGAGCCTCTTCCCTGAGAGGGTTCTTTTAGCAAAATATACTAAATTACTGGCAATTCTGTTCACCTCTGTGATTTAAAATGAAGCATCAGAGAAAATGAAATTTTCTTTAAAAGGGTTAATTTTGAAGAGACAAAGTACACAATCTGCAAAGCATTCAAAAACATACCATTCTAGAACAATAGACTACAACTTTCTTTTTTTTTTTCCAAATTTAAGATGAGCAGTGGAAAGGGTTCCTGTGATCTGAATCTTCCACTTGCCTTATTGACTTGTGCTGTTTTCTCTAGAGTGATGATGAATCCTTGTTCACCCTCTTTGTTTGCTGACAAAGAACACAGCAGCATTGCAGAAATTATGGCTTCTTATTGATCATTTGAACTTTGCTTGTTGAATCATTACATCAGCAAAAATGCTTGTGTCTGTCTGCATACAAAATCTCAAGGGCAATAAAATATTCTTTAACCTTCTAAGGGATCAAAGGATGATTTTATAATGTAAGAATAAATCTTAAAATACATCAGTTTCTTTCCCCCGCCTAAGTGCTACACAGTCCTGTGCATCCACTCCAAACTGGCAATGAGAACTGAAGAGCTAACCCTAATCCTGATCTAGTATGGTAAACTGTACTATAAAAGGTATCACCTTTCACCCAGCAGGGATGATGATGATTGAACAAATCTTGTAATAAAGGATCTTGATTGGCTCCACTATCACTAAAGTACTGAATTTCATCAGTAGGCATTACAATGACTCTCTAAGGAGATGTAATTTAAACATGATTTACACCCTAAAACACAGGATGCTTTTCATTCAAGAAAACTAAACCCAGCATTTTCAATGCTATGCCTTGTTTCCTAATATATGTTTTAAGTCTTAACATTGCATTTAAAAGGCCTCAGGAAGGTACAAAAACATCTGCACCTTATGTAAAAGAAAACTGCATTTGTTCAGAGTCAGATTCATTCTATTATATGGCTACAGACAATACCTATTTGCCTACACTTCTTTCTGTCAGACAACCTATCCCAACAAAAACAAACATCACACTGTATGTTAATCATACAGATTTTTTTTACTCTTGCAGGAATTTTATACTTCAGATCTCCAAATGGCTGGGGTCAAGCTAAACGAACCCTAGCTTAACCCTATACAAATTTTCTCATAATTCCTCAGAACACCTCTGAACTTTGTGGAATTGTTCTGACACCTAATATGATATCACTTTTACAGAAACTCCAGATCAGGAACTTTCTTGGGTGATAAATACTCGTCTGAGTCATTTGCAAGACAGAGGATCTAATTCTGTTCAAATGTTCTTAGCTTGCTTTTTGAAGCAAGGAAAAAAAAAAAAAAAAAAAGAGAAGCAAAAGATTTTGTAATAAAAGAGCATGATCTTTTCAGGGACTTGTATCAAAATAAACTCAAAGAGGCAGATCAAGTTTGAAAGAATTCCCAAAGGGGAAACATTTGGGCTCACAGCTATTTCCTGTGACAATGTCAGTTGGGTAAACATTGTGACATCACTTATATCATATATATGCACACTGCTGAGGTTAACTTGCAGCAGTCAGCAACCAAGGATGAATTTTACATATATGCACACATTTAAGTGTCTTTTAATGCTTATTTTTCATGTGAACACATTTGCCAAGAAGATATAAATTGAAGAACTCAGATTTGAAAACATAAGAACTTCTCTATTTATCTGAGTCCACAATGAGAGTTACTTAAGAAAGGGAGCCTACTTGAAGAATATAACAGAATTACCACATTACCTCATTAAACTGTAATCTCTGCACATTTAAGCTATACTAAAAAGTAATTTTGGAAAAAGAAATAATAATAATAATAATAATAATAATAATAATAATAATAATAATAATAATAATAATAATAATAATAATAATAATAATAATAATAATAATAACAACTATAATAATAACTGACCTCTTGACAACATGTATGCCAGCCAACTCTTGACATTATGGATAGATATATCAAAGCATAACACAGAGTTTTAATTTTAACATAATGCCATTGTTAAAAGATTGTTATCTCACATAATAAATTGTGTCAGAAGTTAGTAAAGCAGACCTTTATAAACTCCTGATAAAAATCCAATATTTTGCTCCAGCCTATCTGTCATATACAAACAGAACTTCACAGTATTGTAAAGGTCATCAATGCCTGTGAAACAGGTAATAAGCACTGAAATGTTGTTGAAGACCTCATTGAAAAAAGAAGTAAATTGCAGAATATACAAGAATACTTCCATGCAAACACCTTACCACAATAATACTTCTTGGACTTTCAGGACTTTGCTATCTTCAAGAGACTAAACACATCCCAGCACATCCCCATTCCTAAATGCAGGCACATGCATTCTCACATAATATTCTCACAAATAAAGAAATTGCTAATGGTTAACAATTTTTCCTCTACTATTTATTACAAAAATAATGGTAATGCAATTTTTGTTACTCTCTTTTTGCATTCTCTGGCACTACCAAGAATGCAGAGCTTGTGAGTATCATGTCTGAGTGTACTTTATTTTTAAAGTTAACTGTAAAATAATTAACCTTCTCATGACAGGAGGCTTGACTGTATTGTAAAGACTCTATAACACACCAGTGATTTTATGTTAATTTGTGTGTGAATCAATGCTGAAAACTAAAAGGAACAAAGTTCCACCTTTCTGTAGAGAGACAAATGGCTACACCTTTTCTGAGACACAGAGACCTCTTCAGAGATTTCTCAGATTTTAAATGGAAATACTGTCCATAAATGACACACATTAAATTTTTAAAATTTGCATATTAAGTGTGACTGTTTCAGAGATGTCCTATATTAGCACCTTCAATGGACTAAAGATAATACTTAACAAATCATTTTTCTTATTGCTGTAACTTTTGTAAGAAACATGTTGTACAAAATGTTTACTATTCTGAAACCCTCTGTTGGACAACAAACGTGGGACCTGGTTAGAAAACAGCAAAGTCTAAAGGACTCCATTTTCTCTTCTCTGTATCAGTCACTGTCTTATATGTTTATCTACATATTATTTGCACAACTTGTTTACCTTATATACTAAATAATCTCAGTATTTAAATATTTATTCTTGTGAGAGTGGGTTTATATTCCTAAAATTTCTTGTGCTCTTTTCTTAAATTCTTCTAAATCCTATTACTGAGACAGAATGAGCACAGTTTAGAGTATTGTGAATTTGGCCATATTCCAAATTTACATAATTACATTAATATTTTCTACATCCCTTTATTTTGTTTTTTGAAAAGCAGACATATTTTCTCCAATATCTTGGGAGGAGAACAGAGGGGATGAGAGGTAACATGAAACTTTTAGATGCACGCACTTTGACATCTAATTTAACAGATGGTCAGAAACTGCCTTCAACTATGTGACTTTTTTAAAAAGGTTTCAGAGTAGATGATGGTAGTCCCATTTAATCATCTCCTTTGGCTGTCAAGAGAATCAGCTATAGTAGCCCACGAAAATGTCTGTTGCTACTTCTTAAATGGACACGTACAGCTATGTACAGAAGTAAAAATCTGGAATGATTAGAATAATAAGCTTTCATAAACAAGGCTTTTCATAAACACTTAATTACTGAAGAATTCTGCCAGATATCTACAGCTGATGTGTGATCCGCCCTAGAAAAGGTATTTAGCTTCAGCATTGTCAAAAACGTACTTTTTAAAATCTATCTGATTTACGGGAGTTGTATATACGTGTTAATTCTGATCTTAAAATAACTATTAGCAGCGGGGGCTGGAGAAGGAGAAAAGGAGTTCACTGATGAATTGCAAATTATATTAAGGAGTACTATTGTTTTCCATGAATGATACAGGTTGTAAATTTTTTTCATTATCCGAGTTGTAGTACTTTAAGAATACATTTACGTTTTGCTATTGCAAGTTCATTAATTACAGTATGCTGCACTAATTATGGCCAGAAAGTACCTTAATTATTAATCTACGTGAGAAAATTTCCAGAAATTTGAGTTGAAATGCAAATAATACATGATGGAGTTTAAAGGTCTCCTATAAAAAGTCATTAATGCAGGAGGTATGTTTCACAGCCTGAAATTATGAAATTAGCATCTCATACATTTCTGTTCTTCAAAACTGGACCACCAAACACCACAGTAATACTTTGTCTTACTGCCACAAAGTAAAAACTTATTTACATTTGACTGCACAGCTAAATTACCTCTTGATATGCACAAGGAAACTTTAATATGGTGCTAAATAACAGCCAAGTTGGCTTTGTCAGAAACAACTCATGCCAAACCAAAGTAATTTATTTCTGTGACAGAGAAAATGTACCTTTGAATAGGAGATGTAACATGTTTTGATTTGAGGCAAGGCTGACACTATTTTAAGTGACTTTCCTAAGTAAGCCAAGCAAACATGGCTTAACGATGAACATAAAGAATAGGGTGGCATAACCCAGGCCTATGACACTCCAACACCTGTGTCTTTCACTGACTGTCCTAATTCTGATTCTATTCAACATTCTCATGGACATAAAAAAGGCAGAAGAGAGGAAAGCAAACCATCATGGTACATGATTTACACAGGTGGACAGGTTTAGAATTCACAAAACAAAGACACTGTAGTCTGGACAAACTGAAATGTCATATTAAGGCATATAGAATATGAATTCCACTCACAAAACCCATGAAGTATCTCTGGCTCCTACATATTTAAAAAAACAAAAATTATGTCTTTAATTGTAAACATTAATGAAGTTCCTGTATCACACGTGTGTAATTTGATCCCAGCTCAGGGGAATACAAAAAGGCTGCCTCTCAACAATATGTCTCATGCTCCAGTGTAAGCTTCACGTGTGATGCTGCTGCATAACTGGATGCTCTGCAAAGTGCAGCACAGAACAGCTTGGGCTGGAAAGGCTCTTAAATGACACTAGTTAGTGTGAAAACTCCCCATGACTTCAAAACAATAATAATGATCCTCAGAGACAAAATTCAATACATTTTCAGTTAAAGTAATATTCTTAGCACATGTGTGCAATTACACACTGAAATGTTTTCATGAATTCTCTGTCAAAGTCTCTACTTGTATGAAAAGTAGTTTTTGTCTACAGAAGAGATGAGCTATTTGACATCAAAGAACAACTTGGGTCTAATGCACAAGATAAGGACAATAACTAGAATCTTAACTATAATTCAGCCCAGCTTCTCCCCCATCCCAGGAAAGCCACAAACATAGAGGTAGAAATGAACACTTAATTTATGTGTAGTATTATCAGCTTTGTCAGACTTCCTCTGAATACTCACATCCCAGGTAAAAACCTTCAGTATATATAAAAGATTCAAAGGGACTGTTGACAGAGATCCTTAACTAAAAGGCCTTAGGAAAACTACCACAACTAAGTAATTCCTCATCCATTATTAAATTTCAGCTGTTATCCCCCTAGTATTTTCTCTTGTATGAATGACACATAAACTGTGAACTTAACTACCATGAAATATAAATAAGTGTGGTACAGAAAATAAATTTTTCAGCATGCAAAAATCTCTTATAGAAAATGGAATACATAATAGTATAATGTGTAAAACACAAAAGTGTTTCAGGATATTTAGCACTTTTATCTGAGGTACACTTTATTTACTAGTATAGGTTTCAAGTTAAAAAAAAGGGAGTGAATCGCTTGTTCATAAAAATTGTATATAGACACAACGGAAAAAGTTTTTACAGGAGAAGTTTAATGTGCAAGAGAAATTATATGTAGGTGCGATTACCTATCAAGATGTAGAATTAAGTTTGCTCTTCCACATATCACTATCAAGGCAAAAAGTATGAGGTACTCTCAGTGTACGGAAAAAGCTTTCAGTTGTGGATTAAAAAACCAATCTGAGATCTAATTGAAGCCAACATCCTAACACTCTTTTAAAATTCTTATCACTTGTCCTAGAATTAAGAATGAAAGCCTCTGAACAGAGCTAAAAAATATGCTAAAGTTTATCTTTTCTGAAAAGAAAATCCAAAGATATTCTATAAAACTGTGACTTCTAAAGTGAATAGAGAATATATAAATGTAGACCTCATTATTAACAAGTCTTTATTTTAAAATAATATGCATGAGATTGATTTTCAGATGTTTACAGGCTGGGCCATTACTTCAATGATCCTCTTTATTTTTGCCAGCAGTTTTGCCGTGCAAATCTCAGAGCAAAGACTAATTTACTTACATGGCTATACAATTTAAGATTCAATACGGTTCAGTCCAATGAAAGTTAACTAATTACCAAATCCCCTGATTTAGAATATAATTTCCAGCTCATAATACTTGTTATTCTTTACACCTTACAGCTCACCATACAATGAATTTGTCTGTGTCCAGCACTACACAGACTACACCAGCACAAGGTTACTTCTTAGCTCATTGTAGAACTCAGTGAATTTACTAATTTTACTACTTTTTTTATAACCTGCACTGAAGCAACATATACTTGACATAGTGATGCTTTCCCACTGTGCCATATAGGAAAACACTGTCAAAGGGTCTCTATGAAGAATGATATTTTTTAAAAAGAGAAAAATATCCTTGATCATGAGGCAGATTAAATTTAATTCCAAGGCATGTCAGAATGCTGATCCTAAATCAAGGAGAGTGAATTCCCCAAAAGGATAGAATAGGCTGCAGCTGAACAGCAAATGAAAAAGACTTAAGTTTGTGGAAAAGTTGTTTGTATTTATTTGCAGACAATCTAGAAATTCAGATTCCTAGTGAGCATTTTAAAGGGGGATAAAACAGGAGTCAAGTAGAAAGACAATGAAAAGGCCTCATGTATTAACATCTCCGTAGGCAGAAAAAACCAAACCTGCAGCAAAAAGCAAGCAACATTGTCATACCATGAGTTTCTACTGAGTGAAACATATGAGCTTGAGGAATGTGGCTTTCAATACGCAGTACACAAAAACCCCAACAGTAATAATCACTGACCTAGATCTGAATTCAGGAAAATCCTTCATCTAACATTAGTAACAAAGAACAAGGTGTCTCAGGCTTCTCTCAAATAAGTCAATACCTACATCGTGATAAACACAAGATAGGAACACTAAGCAGGAATATCCAGATCTTCTATAATACCCATCAAGTACAAAAGATGACTAAATTTTTTGGACAAGAAATCAACAGGATTTTAGAACAAATCCCCAGGAAAGAGTAAAACCTGCAGTGCAGGAGACCATATGGCACCCTCCCATCCTCCTTGCTGATAACTCCTACTACAGCACACATTCCTTCTCAAATGCATATGGATTTTAGCTTTGCTCATATACAGTGCTGGAGGAGGGAGGGGAAAAGACTGAAAGGAGTTCATCTTCCAGCCTCCCTTCCTCTCTGCTCATGGAGGGGAAGAGGTGCACACAGCTCCATCTGAGCTCTGGAGAGGGACTGTGTACTGGCTGCAGCCAGTACCCTGTGTTCCATGTGTGTCCTGCGTCCAGGAGGAGCAGCAGGAGACAGGGACATGCTGCCCCTGTGGCCCTGGCGTGGGCACTCGTGTTCCGTCAGAGCAGCAGCCCCGCAGCGCGGTCCAGCCAGCAGCACAGGGGACGCGCTTTGGCACCACCTAATTCTGCCTAGATTAGACAAAACTCTCTCGTGACTATTTCTGCTACTGTGTTATCTCTATTACCACAAAATGTGGGCTTCTAAAAATGCATGCCCAGGTGACTCCCAAGTAGTCCCATTTTCCCAACAGTATTCACTGAGGAATTCATCACTCCCTCCTCTTTTACAAGCCTTTCATTCTGGAAAGCCCATCGTGTATGGGGAAAAATTACGGCTCTGAAAACTGAAATGAAGTGGACCTGCACATCTGGATTTTTTGCATGAGATGTCTCCAAAGATGACTATGTTTTCCTTTCTTCTGCAGTTCCAACATGTTTACCCAGCAGAAATTCTGGGCCTGCTTCAAGAAGTGAATTACTGATTATTCAAGTAATTGCTCAAACAATCTTTATTGTACACAAAGAAATACCACGCTTGGTTAAAGAGCTTGTAAAAGAGTTGCTACCAAAATTTTTCAAACTCTGTTAAATGAAAACTTGATAAATTTTATGGAATTACAAAACAAGGTCAAATTAGAAAAATACAGATTTAACTTCATAATTTTAATAAAGTATCAGAATCATATAGACTGTTATGAAACCTAGAAAACTGAGCAGCAATACCAGTGTCTCCCAATTTTTTTTCTCTTTTTATAACATTAATTTTTTTTTTTTTAAATCAGACTAGCAAACATAAAGCAGTACCTTGTCATAACAAAAACAGTAAAGGAAAAAAGGACAGTTTAGGTAGGGATGGATTCTCTGGGAAAGGCACTGAAAGAGGTCATGGCACAAAATTATTGTGCAAAATCAGACACAGTTTTTAGTTAAAGAAGCTTAGTAACTTTAAGGCCCAAACTATTTTCAGTTAAATATGTATAACACAAATAGTTGTAGTAATATTAAATAATTTACTTGAGCTAATTCTAACTTTTCCCAAAGAATTTTAAGATATAAAATAAAAAGTAACAACTCCCAATTAGGTATTAAATTTCAGCCAAAAGCATTTTACTAAACACTTGTATTACCATATGCTTCACACTAATATTACATGAATTATTGAAGACTGATTAAATATACATGTGTCTGTTCAAGCAGGTTTCTCCTCAAAATGCAGTCTCTTGCTTTCTTCTGCTTTCAATATTTGCTTAAAGGCAGTACATTTGAGTCTGTGCCTCATATCAACTAATTATGAATTCCTTACACCACGGTGTACTACCTGCCACCGAGGGAAGGGAAAAGCCAATGTTTCATGCTCCATTTGCTGTTGACAACATCTCGCTGGGGCTGTCTGCTTTGCAGACTACTCTGTGGAACATGTGTCCAGCAGATGTACAATTAATAGTCAGGAGTACCAGCAGATGATCAACAAGAAATATCACGCCCTTGGCTGACCATCCCAAGCCCTGGGTGAACACCTCCTCCAGAAGCTGCAGGGGACACTGACAGCAGAGGTGGCAGTTCCCAGTACTGCTGGGCTCACCTGGGCCATGGGCTGATGCGCAGTAGCATTTTACATACAAATACAGGGCTCTCAGATACAAATATGGGGCTCTGAGAAGGCAGTTGGTGGGCTCAGAGGGGGTCACAGACTGGAAATCAACAGAGGTAATACAGCAAGATGCCCAATGTGAGAGGACTTCTTAATTTGGATGCTTTTGAAGACATTTTGAAACCTAGGGAAATGGCAGTCTAATGGTATCCAGCTGAAAGGCAGGACAGCTGTATGCCCTAACCATGGACATGGGGGTGCTGCAGAGGAAGCTGCTGCCATTGCCACCACCCCAGTGGAGACAGTCAGGCAATGAAATCTGGGAAACAACGACCACTTCATACCTCAGTTCTCTGCTTTAATATGATTTGAAGGAAAAAAAATCCAAAGGACAGGAAAAAAAATGTTCTCTAACCTCAAACTAATCAAATTAGGAGGTTTTAAAAAACAATAGCCACTTACATGTCATAATACAGTACCTCCCCATACTGCCTCATCACAAAAAAGAAAACATGTGCATTTTGCTCGTTCTACTAATAGACACTTCATAACTTCAATATATGGTAGATAAAAGTCTTTAGGGCTTGAACCTGATCCTGAAAATTACAGGAGTTCATCAGAACTGCCTGTGGAGTGAAATGCAGGTGAGACTGCTGCACAGCTGCATGGCCACGGGACAGCCCTGAGCTGGGGAGGCAGAGTCCCAGCAAGAGCTGCTGACTGGGAAAGGGGTGGATGGAAGGCAAGGGACCCTTTCATGTCCAATCCAATTAGTGAGTCCCCTGTGCTCACCCTCACACCTGAAAACTTTCTGCTGAACAAAAACTAAAGAACTAAAACTTATATTTATTTTACAATGTTTTTTCTACTTGACCTGAAAATATTTCAACAAATGAATAATTACAGTTGAGGATACTACTGGGTGAAAAAATAGAAGCTTCCAGGATTTAAGAAAAAAAAAAAGTTATTTTCATACAGGTGAAAAAAGCATTTTCATGAAACAAAGCCAGTGTTGTTAAAAAGGGCTTTAAAATCCTTCTATTTTCAAAACGTTGCTATTGAACTTGCCCATATGTTCCAATAACTACAGCTCTCATGAGTCTTCTATATTAATGGTAGTTAAAATAGTGTTGGAATACAGACACTTGAAAAAAGCTACTATTTAAACTAAATAAGCACAGTGCAGCTCCATTCCCTCAAAAACCTGTTTCAGTGAAAAGAGAAACTACCACAACTTGTTAGCTCCTTGCCATTTTGTGTAGTCTGAGGCTTCTGGGCCTGAAGTTTCTGAGTTTCTAGACTCGGTTTCTTCGTGATGTTTTGGTTCAGGAAGACCTGGTTCTCACAGCCTTGACATAAACATTGCCAGTGTTATTGTAACAGGAGTGATGTTTTGGATTCCTGTCTGTGGGATGGACCTTCTCACTGTCTTTGGTTTGGGCCAATGGATGAAGAGTTCTGGCACTCTTCTGCCCAATGAGATGGCCTGCTCGAGAAGATATATAAAGGGGGTCAGGTTTTGAATAAAGACTGGAGTCAGATGAAGTTTTCATAAACGAGGTTTTGTGTCGTTTGTTCATCGCCCGCAGCGACAATTTTTCTTCTTTTTTCCTTTTTTTTTTTTTTAATTTTACTTTCAGCACCATCCTAATTTCCTCATACAAAATGTTTAAGCATCTCGTGTACCTTAAATGGAGAACATGTTGTACCATAAATGAGGTACAAAAAATGAAGAGCCCAAGTACTGAACAATCAATCACACACGATCATTTCTACCTGCATGCACAATGCTTCAGGTTATGGGCACTCAGATTCCTAATGGTTTGTTAACAAGATCTCCATATTTTCCCTCTACATCAATACTGGAGTTACATATCCATTTATCTCAAAGAGATAGATAAATAAATAAATAAATTTTGCTAATGTTTTTACAGTCAAAGCACATCTCCTCTGATTCAGCAACATGACCTGTTAAAGGGATGTCAAATATCTAATAAAAGAGGTACTACTCCAGCTGGCATGTTTCCTTGCCTGTTCTTCAATAATCATCTTTGGTTATAGTCACTTAAATAATACAGTACATATTCCATTTAAATTTTGCTGATCTTTTCTTTCTGGCTACATGAAGCTTTCTTGTGTTCTACAAATTATTTCAATCAGAAAATACACTTAATACAATGTAACACAATGAGATTCAACAATGGTTGGACATGAAATTTAGAAATTACCAAAAAGAATTTTTTTTTTTTTTTTGCTGTAAAACATTTAACAAAGGAACAATTAATAGTTCTCTTTTACTATGGAATTGGATACACCTTTTGCACCTGTATAATAAAATACAGAGCTAACACCTGAAGAATGATGCATAGAAAGACCTTATTTTTACTTGCAATACTATTTTTTGCTATTGTCGTTACTACTGCTCCTAAAACCCTTAGGAGCACACTTTAATATGTGTTATGCCAATATTCCACCATCCTTTTTTAATGCACATTTTTAGCCCTTACATGAAGAGGTTGCAAGCTGCAAAGTAAAAGTGAACTATATTGAAGTCAGACATTCATTTTAGCTATTCCAAGATTCAAAACATTCTATCATCTGTTCCTATGGAAACTGAAAGGATATTCTAGGTTATATCAGTATCAGCCGATTATGTTGCCGAGAAATCTGTGGTTTATTTTAATCCATAGTTCAGAGGTATAAATTCATGCTTAGTGTTTAGCCTGGTGATTTTGAATTACTGAGGTGTGGTTAACACTCCAGTTCCATTAGATCATACTTTAAGATAAAACAAATTCCTTTTAGAACAGAATAGTAAAGGAAAATTTTATAAGGTTCAGTTAATCCCCACGAAGTTTACCATTCAGATGTAGGATATAACTAATATATACTTGGAAGATATTTTTTGGTTGTTAGATGAGCCATACATTGCTGCATTACATCTTAATAGAACAGTTCAAGAAAAAAATAATTTAGATTTATAGAAAACTCCTTCAGTAGTGCCATGCACCAGATGGCCAGATGAAGGAATTTGATTAAGCAAGTTAACAAGATCATGAAAACCATAACCATAAGACTGAAGATGAAAACTAAAATTGAATAATGTAACATGAGTATATTTCTACAACAAAGAAACTTAAAGGTTAGGATAGAATAAAACTTGTGAAGACATTTAAACAAATTAAGTGAAAATTCTCCATATGTATACAGAGCTACTCTAAAAGAAAGGACGGAAAGAGAATAAGTTAGTAAGATTTTAATTGAACAGACTCAAATGCCGTTGTGATCTTCCATAACAAAAGCCAATATGACAGCTATAACATGTTGGAGTAAGTCTTCTCTGTCTACATTAGAATTAGAGGAAGCAGTAAAATGGGTGGTTAACATGAATTTAAATAAAAAGCTTTGGATTTCACACTCCATTTTCACTAAACAAACCTAGATGATTTAAAGTCAACTATAGTTACCACCCTCATCTTATGCCAAAAGTAGCAAGCAGGTTCAAATTTTCCTCTTTACAGATAAGACTTCAGTCTTCTTACTCTAGATTCAAATAATTGACTTCAAACTGAATAATCAGAAATGCCTTCTATTTCTATATCATGCTATAGTCAATCACTTTATTACGAAATGTCTCAGTCTAGTTTCCATCAGGATCTCCTGCAGGGAATCAAGATTTTGGTACAGTAAGGAAATACAACAACTACTGCCTAAAGTGTACTATATTGGTTAAATTTTTGACAGTAATGAGGTTAAATTCCAACTACTAGCTATCAAGATAGAAATAAAAAAATGTCAGAATAAAAAAAAAAAAAAAAAAAGCAATGATAACTTTTTTTTACAAAAATGGGATACTCTAGTAGCATTTCAACTCTAAGTTATTCCAGGCTTTCTATGAGGGTAACCAACAGTATATGGATAAAAAGATGAATGGCTATGAACCAGATTGGAGGGGTTCTTTTCTCTTTTTTTTTCTACTTTATTTGCTATTGCAATAATCATTTTGTAATTATGCATATCTACACAGTTATGTATATCTACATAACAGCAATCAATCCCACTGACATGCTGAAGTGCATAAGGGCTTGTATTATTTAAAAGGTATGACAAAATATGATAGCTAATATGTAAAAGCAGTAAAGGGTAGGCAAAAACATCTGGAAACTAAAACTGTGCTTTTGACTAGCACAGTGGATCAGTGTGGGTAATGTAACAGATTCTAAGCTAAACGAACTAAAGCTGAACAATAAAGAGACCCCTACACACCACAGGGCACACGAAATGACATCCCACTACAACATTAGACTTTGTTCTACAGTCAAGCACATCTCCACAGAGCTGACAACTTTAGAAAAGCATATTCATGCACTTGCACAGTCCATTTCACAATGAAGCATTCATCTGAAGATGACACTAAACCAGCAAAAGACAGCAGGCATACTTTGACTTAAATCCAAGTGTTTAAATATCATGAACAAATCTAGAAAAAATTATGTTTCAGTGCAACACATACTCTTGCTAAAGTAGGCAAGACTGAAAGAAACTGAGAAACTCAAGACCACAGGACCCTGCCCTGACAGTCATGCCCCAAGAGGCATCCACACTGGCAGTACTAATTAGAAGCAATTAGAAAATGCAACACTACTATATTTTTCCATGTTTCATCAAAAAAATGAAAAATGGAGCCCAATGCCAACCATTCTTAGTACCTGAATATCACAAACACCTTGAAGTGTATTTGCATGACTGGAAAATGCTGCCACAGGATAGCAAGTGCATGTATTGCTTAAGATTCTTGACATTAGATTGAACACTGACCTATGATTGATTTAAGAATAATTTCAACAATCTCATCATAACCCTGCAAACTGTGGTAGACAAGCCCTCTGCTCAGAGGACACTGAAATTAAATAAATTATGCAACTTCTTGATGACTGTGTCTGGAAAAGTGGTCAATTATGTACACACTTTCCCCTCCAATCCCTTGGGGAATAAGAAACAAGACCTATTAGAGAACCTTGACAAGAGATTAAATGCTGGTCTATGAGAGATCTCAGATTAATTTCACCAATTTTGCCGTAACACTGCAAGATGTACTAGACAAGCACCTAGCTTAGGGAACCCTGAACTGAGATAAATTGAGCAACTCCTGGATAATCACCTCCAGACAACTGGTTAATTATGCAGACACTTCATCCTCCCATCACTTTTCTCAGGCAATAAATAGCATTAGTCAAGAACACTTATGCATATAGTTAGTAATTTTTAATGTAAAAAAGAGCTGTACTTGTTCCAGAGCCAGCAACTGAGAGAAAAGGTTCAGTACGAAAAAGAATGCAAAACGGAATAACTCGAAAAATTAATACTTCTCAATTAGTTACTATATGAAAACTCAAAATGCCCCCAAATATGCCCAAAACAACAACAGTACAAAGATGTTACACTGTGAATAATGAAGAAATTTTTGTTCAGATCATACTGTTTACCTATTTATCCTTTGTATACAAATACAGCATTTGAACACATGTCAGAAGTAGAGTTTAGGATTTATTTCTTTAGGTTATTTTCTCCTCTTCTTTATTCTGCAAGGTTATAATTAGAAAAGCTCTTCATTTTGGAAAAAATAAATTTATGTATTTAAAAAAAAACAGTAAACCAAATTTAACAAAGGATACTTATTATGCTTACATCTATGTTTTTCTTTCTCTAATATGTTTAGGACACTTCATTACATGATCACCAGAAAAACTTCAATGAATTATCAGTGAATTTGACTCTCTCCAGATACATGCTAGGCAGGTTATAGATTTGTCCATACCTTATGTAAGAGAAACTGGACAATAAAACATCATATAATTTCTCTAAAACCTAAAAAAAAAAAAAAAAAAAAAACCAAGAAAACCCCACCAAACCAATGACGACAACAACAACAAGAAGAAAAACCCAACCCAAAAAAACAACTAGTCAGACTTCTACAGCTTCCTCCAGGACACAAGGAAGGAAAATTTTTATTCTGTGGTCAAAGATACAGAATGTTTCTGTAACACAAAGAAGGACAAATTGCTCAAAGTGCAAACCCAGGGTAATCTGAATTCTGATATAAATTAGTGATACCATAGATACCTCACAACCTATATCCTAATTATTACAATTTGTACCAGTAAAGTCACAAGCAAGAACATATTTCACACATGCAAAAATCCATCCTTCTTACACAGAGACACAAAGCTGCTGTTTAAAGCACTGAACCTAGCTCAGAACTAAGGTTACCTTTCAAGAGGATGGAGGAGATGGAAATGCAGCTCTTTTCAGTACACACACGGCCTGGCTCCTAAAGCTCTCAATGTTGTCATTACCAGGTGGAGCCAAGTTTGGTTACCCCTGGCTCTAAGTCCTATACCAAGCATGGCAATATACAGCAGGAGGGGTTTGAAGCATGAGCTACGTTGCAGAGAAGGTTTTCTCATTTTTAAGTATAGCAGCCACAAAACTGTGCCTGGAGAAACTGTTTGACCTGGAACTGAGCTATGGTAATATTAAAAAATTTCTCTTTTCCCCTGTAATTTCTTATTATTCAGATCTGCTTTACACAATACTGTTGTTGAAAACAGGGGTGAAGTGGTACCAAGAGCAAATCTAGATTCTTCAGCCTAGGGTTCATCGTGGGAGCAAAAGAAAGGAAGGGGATTTTTCAGGTGGTTGCAAGATACATATATATCTCTTTCTTAAAATTTTAAAGCAGAAAACATTGCTGGCCCTTCTGTTAGAAGGGTAGCTTCTAATCAAGTTCTTGATGCATCTGCTAAAGCAGTCTTTCCTGCTCTTATGCTATCTGCCATTAGCCATTAGTATGAAGGAAAGCTAGCAAGGAGTTTAGGACTAGAAACAAAGATGAGGTTAGAATGCATTTTCTTTAAATTGTTCTGTGGGCCACGAAAGACTGTCTCTCTGTGCTAGGTACACTAGGAGTGCCTAACAAAGCACACAGAACAATAAAAAACCTGCCTGTAGCCACTGGTACCCGTGTGGTCAGGTTTGCTATTATTTGTATTACTTTTATCAACAGCAACAAAGAGAGCTCACTCTTTCTAAAAGGATTAGGAAGGCAAGTGTGGCATGCAGCTCTATGAGAGACTGTAAAGTCTAGACACACTGACAGACACTTCTATTTTATACCCAGATGGCAGATTTAAGATTCCACCAGGAACAGGAGTAGAAGGCTTCACTTCTAAAGCAGTCTATGGCTAATGCCACATTTCCAAAGGGAGAAGAGATTTCATTTTTTCTGAGAAACACACAAACATCACATTGGTGGACACGTCATAAAAACATGAATTACACTGAACAGAAAAAGACAGTGTATTACTTAGGTATAAGTATCTGCTTTCATGTGCTGGACACTATTTGGGGGAATCTGTGCACAGCTCATTAGCATGTGACTTAAACATCATTAAATAAACAATAAAAATGACAAAAATAGTCTCTATTCAAAACAAAGGGGATATATAAAAATGATAAAAGGAGCAGTTTAGACTTCTTAGCTCTGTCCTTTTTGTCAGAGTAACTTCTAGCAGCATTTCTGAAAAAAAAAGCTGTTCTAGAGAAGACATTCAGCAGATTCTAATGACTTTAGTTTAAAAAGAAATACTTCCAGTCTTATTTTTTAAAATTTATTTCCACTTGCTGCTTCTCTTCTAGGAGGACACTGAAATACTCTAAAATGGAGACATAAGGGTAGTTCTTCTCTTAAGGCATTGCTGAACAGTGCTACATGAAATATAGAAATACAGCTTGCTCTTACGAAGGCAACTGATCTCATGTATTATTTACACATCAGATGAATACAAGGGTGGAAACTAAAACTGCACTTGCAAATATGAATATCAAATAACTGAAGAACCACCTGGATAAATACAGATGCACTATTCTCAAATGTACAGACAGCTACCAGAATACATACTGTCAGGAAGACAGTTCATCTGAGGAAATCTGTAGTACCTAACGCAGGAAAAAATGAAGAAGAAATGCAGAAAAGATGAAGGTCCCATGTCCTCTTTAAGGAAATCTCAGGGGTTGGAGGGTATAGATGTAAATCAGCTCGTCAGTAAAACACAAAAATAGAAATCAAAGACATGCTATCCACTAGTCACATTTCAAATTCTAGATTTCTTGGGCAATGCCTGCATGCATACTTTCTAAAGCAAACTATTGTTCTCAACATTAAACTCACAAATCATATCCAACAACAAACCTGTGATGTATAACCCAACACCTCCTCATGAAAACATCCCCATTTCTGATATGACTAAGCACTAATAATTTTCTTCCAAACACTCTTCCATTTGTTGGAAACAGGCCCCTGGCTAAAGCACAACAGGCATATACTTTAATAATCTTTTGATTTCCTGGAGACAGCCTGGAACACCTAATAAATCTGTCTATTTTTTCAGGTGGAGTGGGATTGATTTCCCCAGGGTTTCTTTGTCAGTTCCATTTTAGTACTTAATATGAAGAGAAAATTATCAGAGAAGGTCAAATCTGACATGACAAACTAGAAGGAGTTCACACTGATGAAGATTTTTGCTACATTTAAAATAAATGTCCACTTGCTTTTTCTTAGGCCCTATCTTCCGTCAATATTTAATAACGTTTATGCTTCACAGCTTGCAAAAAGTGCAATCACAGCTTGGAAACATGCTCAAATAGCCAGAAGTTTCAACACTGGAATAGTAATCAAGTGAAAAATGGGGTTTTTTTCCTACCACTTTGTTATCAGCAAAGAGTCAAAGGTATTTACCACAACCATGACTTCTTACTGCAGAAAATCAGTTGAAATGACAGATCTAAGTAAAGAGACATACTGATAATTTTAATTCTCAATTGTTTAATCAAGCCAATTTATTTAATAGGTTTTCTATTCTGTATACATTCCATTTTCATGTCAATCTTCACCAGTATAAACCAATGCTATATTGACTTACAGAGAAGTTCAACACTTGGTAAGTAACAGCATAAAAATGTCTTGTTCTAAGCCTCTTTGTTCTCTAATTTAAGATCCAAATTTGATAAAAACTTGTACCAGATTTCTCGTATTACTCTGGCAAAAAGGATTTAAAATACTTTGGTTTTTGAAGAATATTAAAAAGTGTAGACAAAAGAACATTAAATTTTACAAAGGCAAGAAAATAGCAAGATACTGCAAACAGTAAATAGAGAGGTATCCAGGTTATTAAGTCGTCAATAATTACATTTATTATGAATGAATGTAATTATACATATTCATTTTTATTTCCCTATAGTGAATATTCACCTCAAAGTCGAAAATGCTCTTTAAAGTTTTGATGCAAATCCTTCAAATCTTTTCAATATATTTCTGCACACCTAAAATGCAGAAATCTTACAGCTTTAAGAAACTGCATTTTTCATATTTCTCTATAAAGACTGACAACATTGGCAGTGCTGTATATGGCACTGAATGCATCAAGCTTTTAGGACAGTGTTTACAGTTCATCTACTTTTTTCCAAATTACAGGATCAGATCCTGCAAAATTTCATTATTGCAAATACTGTACAAGACCAGTTTTGTCAATTTATTTGAATTTAGTCATGTGTGAGAATTTCTCATAAGACCTTTTTCTTGTTTAATTTACACTAGACAGTGCTACACAAAGCAAAAGAAATCAAGCTCAAGTTCTTTTACACTTTCAGTTCTTTCAGTTTTGAAAGGAAGTAAAGAACAAAGTGTATTTTACCTGAGTCTCTACACCTTGCTCAAGCAACCTTTTAGCCTGGTTTTCCACCTCAAGACGAGCTCTTGCAATAAAAAGCAGGTCATTTTCAATTACTTCTATGCCAGACAGATCCATCCCTTGAGAAAGATAATCTGTAAGAGCAACAAAACATTGATAAGCATGACACAGGATAATGGAATATTTTGAGCATGTTAAAACATTTCAAAGTTACAATTTGCAAGGGACATTTTTGTACACAACACTTGACAACATAGTACATCAAAGTAATGTCTTACACCAGAAAAACTGAAAATCAGAGGATTATTACTTAAGAAAACCTGGATATTGAATACAATGAATTTACTTCAACACACTTCTCTAGACCCAGAGACTGCTGAAGACGTGCAAAACATGAGTTCTAGGAACCGCAAATCAAAATCACAAGCCAAAAAGGGGCAAGAAGTCATATCCTTGTCCCAAAGAATTAACTAGATCATTAAAGTTGTCTAACCGGATGTTTGAATAAGTCAAATTTGCTCTAAGATCTGAAATGAAAGATGCATTAAAAGGCTCAAATTATACTTCATATATTTAAATTGCACTACTAATCATTTGAGATCAAACACAAAAGAACGGTATGAAAGAAAACTTTTTTTTTCCTTTTTAATCATAGAATCATCACAAAAATTATTACCATCACAAAAATTCCCATCAGTCAGGTAGCTACAGGTTACTGTGCTGGATTGCAGACTGCAGCAATACAATCTATTTGAAAACTTTTCTCAATGATTTTTTTTTTCTCCTTTTTTACCTTTCTGGATTTAAAGTAATCAAATTCTCCATGACCAGGTAGCCTAAACCTTTACACTACACTACTGTTTATCACCAAGATAATGCAGAACTACTCACATTTACAGTTTACAACATTTTGCTTAATGAAGTAGGTTTTCCAGTGCTTTTTTTGAAAGATCAAATAAAACTAACAAAATAATGGTCAAAGCATTTCACGCAGCATCAGATTCTTCCTTCATAAGATGATGTTCCACTATTTCCATTTATAACCAGTCCTCTATGACTTCCTAATTAAATTACTTCCTTTTAGTCCTCACAGTAAGTTTATTAAGGCACAGACTTTAAACACTTTAACTAAGCTAACTGAACTTTTAAATCTTTGTCAAATAACCTCTGACTTTAGTAGCCATTTATTTGTTTATTCACAATAAACTAATCTAATTCTCAGATTAATTTTGGCAATCACATTCACAACTGAACACAAAATTCCAAGTGAATCATTTCACAGCTATGCAGAGAACATCCCTGTTTCTGCGCAAGAAAAATACCATATAAGAAATCAAAACAAAAAGCTCACTGAAATACTGCATAAAGCTTAGTGAAGGCATAAAGGAAATCATCTCTTTTAACAATACAGTATGTTGAATAGGTTTTAGTCTACTAAGAATAGGCCTGCAAATGCTTTTCCCTGCATGCATTTGTTTAAAAATGGATCAGAGGGGTCAAAGGGCAGCTGAGCAGCAGGACAGCACAGGCAGTTCACAAAGCCCTGTGTGCTGCCTGTGCACGGGCCACAGCAGCCACACTTCCCCCTTATTTCCCTGCAACTTTTTGCTGTGACTAAACTGCATCTCTACAGGTGGTCTGGCACACAAACCCACTAAACTAATACTGAACTCCCACAAGTTCTAATGAGCAAGTGTCTTGAATGTGAAGACTAATTTTCTGACCCCATTCCTTTAGCTGCACAAAACAAACAAAAAAAAAAACAAAAAAAAGGAGGAATGCACTATCACAGATTCACTCTACTGCCATAGTAAACTCTGAAGAAGTTTCTTGGCAACATGAGACGAAAAAAGGTGCAAATATTACCAGATATTTATATATACCACAAATACAAGAACTGCTGTGTAGTTCACTTATGGCATAAAATCATAACCCGGAGGCCCAGGCTGCCTAAAGAAAACAAAATTAAAATATGGTTAGGATCTCCTAAATTCACAGAAAACTGGAGGAAGATGACTAAAAAAGATACCATTTCTTGCTGCTGTGTTTTATCTCAAAATCCAAATTAAGTCACTTCACGTGCTAAAAATCTAATCCTTCTGATGGTTTTATGAAAAGAACAGAAAGACCATGATGCTTTGGCTTCTCCAAATACCTCCATCTGTGTCTCCGACTGGCAGCCACCTCCTGCCAATCTGTTAAAATCTGCAGCTTTGCTCCAAATTTTCTGCAAACCTAACAAAACGTCTTGGGACAGTGTATTTCAGCAGGATTTCAAAACAGTAGGCTTTTCTGTAGGTTCAGTGGCCAGCTGTTCAGTGTAGCTACAGATGCTTCTAGTTGCTATTCAAACAGTAAGGAAGCTCTAGAAATTACAGTTTCCAAAAGAAAGGCAGTTTCATAAGGACAGCAGGTCTGTAAGAAACACCTGCAAGTGCTTTCCTCTCATTCTTATGTAAGAGCAGAAGGAGTAACAGAGGCACTAGGTATGTGCCTTTTGATAGTTTTTGTTGTCTACACAGACAACATAATATCAGAAATCTCTACACTTGTGTACTCTCAAGAGTGATGTTGCTACCCTGGACAGCACGATGAAACCAAGCAGAAGGACAGCTGACATAACAGCAGCCAGATCATATCCAAAACACCTGTGCATTTAAGACCTGATTTATTTAAAATATTGCAGAGGAACTCACACATTCCAACTGGTCAGTTTTAGTTAATAAAGAAACCCTGTGAAGTGAAACACAACAAAAATGCTATCCGTTATTAACTCAGGGAGTAGCAAATGTAGGATTTTTGTTTCAGGCACTTACTCGTGTGATCATTTTTTTATTTCTTGCCATGCACATTCAGTCAATTACACTGTGGTCATGCTCAGAGGTGAGGGGGACATGGGCTGTAAGTTATTTGTGTCTTCTCATCAGGAATTAACCAAAAACAATGTCTCACCCCTCAGACAGCACAGACTCTGGGGACTGGTGTCCAGTTTAAAGCATGTCAGCTTTCCATCTGCTTTAACCTTAAAGCTCTGGAGTAAAACTATTACTGTATTGACTCTAAAAGATTCAGTGAGTATATATTTATAACTGACATATCTCTCTTAAGAGATTTTAAAAGCGTATACATAACATTTTGTTATCTTTGGGAAGATTTGTGCTTTTAACAAATTAGAATCTAAGTATCTTGTACCACCACGTGCCAGGGCTGGAGCAGCCACCAAGGCATTGCCCTCCCAGCAGCACCACAGGCTGCTCCAGCCACTTCCCAACACAGTCAGGAAACAAACTAGAGGAGGGAACTATAATCCTATAACCATTCCTGTACCTTGCATCCCTCTGATAATTCTACCTCTTTATATAGGTTCATGAACATAAAGGCAAATCCTTAACTCTCTCAAACGGTGTTGGTATGTATTGCTTCCCTTCTATCCCACCCTATTAAGCTTGGAAAACACAGCTGGAAATTACATTCTAAGAACTCTAAATGCAGACTGCCTGCTGAAACATTTTCTTGAACAAAAATATTGTATGTCAAGGCAGAATACACACTATGACCTAGGAATAAGTAACATATACAATCTACTTCAGCCTACCAAAGGTTAGAACTTTGTACTTTTTAATAAAACAAATATTTTTCACACTAAAATTCTAAATTTTCCTGATTTACTAAACCTGAACAACTTTTCTAATCTACTGGTTGAGGTGCTGCTTGAAAATGCATTATTTTAAAGCAATATTTTCCAGATAGTTATGTAAGAGGAGTTTCATAGACAGACAAATCCAATATGCAGATAGCACATTAGGAAGAAAAACAGTACTTTGAGCAACACAGTTAGCTTTCCTTAATCTAAATGACTCACCAACACAGATTCTTTCTACTATGTGATCTCATTTTTTAACCTCAAATATTCTTTGTGATAATACAGTCAAGATTAGAAATTGAAACTTTCTATAAGCATTAAAATACGTTTTGGAACAGAGATAACTATGAAGCTAGCACCCTTATGAGCTCCACAAAGGTTGTATTATGTTTTTTATATAGACTAAATTGATTCTGAGCTTTTGCTAGAAATCAGAGAATCAGCAGAAGACTACTGAGAACAATCAGGTGCACTAACAAAGAGGAAAACAAAAGACAGTAATAAACCAATATGATTAAGCTGCATGACTCAAGAGGCTCCTTGAGTCAAAAGAAAAACCCTTCTGTGCTCTGAGAACCAACCTTAGCGACACTAATAAAGAGGGGAAAAAAAGTAAATTAGAACATCTGAAGTGGGTTCCCTAGGAGTGAACACCTAAGATCTGCAGACACGTAACTCCCCTCAAATGCAAGAATCCAATGACAAACTAAGAGGTGTTCCATGGGAGACTGGGAAGAGGAGGGGAGGGTATTAATGGAAAATAACCTGTTCCTGAAATGTTAAATAAAATCAGAGAATGATAAAATCACAGATCTTTGTTTCCCTGTTTGAGGAAGGTTTGATGCTTATTTCTCTTGCACTGGTCATTTCTTTTACTTGGTTCTGCAGTCTTAGCTGCAGATAATGTTGGTGATATCTGTACCCTAAGAATATACAGCTATTTTTCCATAGTGAAAAAAATCACAATTTTTGAAGAAGCTACTAATTTAAATTCCAAAAAGTCAATTGGTCTAAATGATACCCAAGAGATCTGATGGGATTTAAGTATGCAGAGGATGAGAGGCTACATGATTTACCAAGAACTATTACAGAAGACTCATGTGTGCATTGGTAGAAGATGCTAATGAAACTGAATCTAAACTGCTATTGGCAATATTTGATTCTGTTATCTTCCATGGTCTTAACGGAAACGTTAGTTACAGCAGTAACACCTGAACACCTGTATCTGAACCAACAACCCAGAATGCTGCTGGGCCTGAATCTGTCAATTGGTTTGTTTTTGTCAAAGTAACTAATTTAAAACCAAAGCCCTGAGAAGAGAGCCTGAAATCTCAATACCTCAGCAGAAGACCAATGCTCTCCCTTCGGTGAAAGCAACCTAGGGTTTTACATTATACCTCTAGTCTCCAGGTGGAATAAGCAAACACCCTACCTCAAAGAACAGTGGTCTGCTGCTTGGAGGCACTTAAATTTGCAATTGATGCATACAGAGCAGGTGAGGAATAACAAGAGCAGGCAAATTTCTAAGTGTTCAAACTAGAAGCTGATGCCTCCAAAAAGAACCTTTGCTTATGTTCTTTTTTAATCAGACTAATTCTCCGCTTAAGCAGAAATGACTGCCCCATGTTCTGCACCAGGCACCAAAGTACTTGCTGACACAAGCCTCATATTAAGCCTTTAAATCAAGTGAAAAGGATTCCACTACCAGTACTATTAAACAATATCTTGCAGCTATCTTATGCAACTTGAGCTCTTCAGAAAAAGATGTTCATTCCAATCAAAACTGCATAGATTACAATGCCTTGTAAAGTGTTCAAAATAAGAATGTAATTGCTCTATATTAGGTGCTACACACAATGTCATACATTTTGAATATACTTTTTAAAAATATTAATTTTGAATATTAAATTATTAATTTGGGGTGGTTTTTTTTCTGCAGGTATTATAATCAGTTATTAAAGAGGAAGAAAAAATTTATTTTACTAAAATGCCTATACGGCAAAATTCCTGAAAACGGTTCTTCAGTGAAACAACAGAGAAAAAAATCTGTCTGTGTCACTGGCGTGCCATTAAGTTCCTATGAAATCTGGTCCTTATTTAAGCAGTTTCTACCATCTTAAAAATTAACTACTTGTATGCATAATACATAAGATTTCAATTTTTAGCTGTTTGAACACCATTAAGTGAGTGAAGACTGTCCTGCTGCAGACAGAAATTGAGTGGGGCCCCATGGCTCTATATGTGTTTGTTTTCTCAGACAGAACATCAACACACCCTTTCTGTTTAAGCCCAGAAAAGGAAATATTAGACAACCAGCTATAGTTTCTGATAGATGTCCCTAGTGAAGGGAAACATGAAAAATAAAAACAGAGCAAAGCACTTCTCAGCTCTTCATTTCAATTCAAGACTGGTTTCATTTTAAATAAATTAGGTCAACAGTACCTAAACTAAACTGGTGGAAAGCACACAAGTCAAAGAAAGCAAAACTTGAACAGCTCATTTATACACAGACAGTTATCTTGTACTGTAAAACAGACCTGTCATGTACATTATATTATTAGAGAATTGTTTGGTCAGAAGGAGCCTTTGAAGAAAATGTAGTCCAAACCCTCAGCAAGGGTAGGGGCACCTTCCATGTTGCTCAAAGCCCTGTTCAGCCTGACCTTGAAAAATTTCAATGATGGAGCATCATCTTACCTGATCAAACCTTTACTTCAGAAAAAACCTGAAATTTCAACACTCTAATTCAGAGACCACGTAGGTATGAGAAACTGAACATCATCTAGCATGTTAAAACAAAGGGGAAAGTTTTAAGCGTAAAGGCAGGTTGGAATAAGAAAGAATGGGTTGCACATGGGATTCAGCTTTGTTTCCTCCAAAAGATTGTTCCTGGGTTTTTTTTAATAGAATATGGTTTATTTTGTAGTGCTTTAATAATCATCTATGTCCAGCCCTATCTACAGAGGAAGCCTGCTGCTTCTCCCCAGACTGCATGCAAAAATATAAAAAAAACACACCCTGAATTGAGAACAATTATGGGGGAGCAGTGAGGAAGACTGACTAGCTATTTTTAAATTAAATTAAAGCTGCATTTAAGTTGTCTTGATCGAAGAGTTAATTCCTGCTGCTCTCTGGGCTGGAAATCAGATGCCACGCAGGATCTGGAACTGATGGAAATGAGTTTGATATCTATTTTTATCATCATCACTGACTTAACAATGAGCACCAAATTTTGGAGACATTCCTGTGAAAATGCCATGATTCAGAAAATAGCTTAACACACCAAGACAAACACTACTTAGGTCTAATCACAAGTTATACCACACGACTCCCACACTCACTTAGGCCTAAAGCAAGAGTTGCTGAACTCCTTTAAGGTTCCCCCTCCCACGCACCATTAGATCTCCCCCATCCCTCCCCCTCAGCCTTGAATACAGACTCACAACCTTACTTCTCCACGACCTACTAAACCTGCTACTTTCTATTGTGCTGCCCGGACTGCCAGGCTCCAAGGGGAGCAGGCAGCACAGCAGCCCCACATCCAGCTGGTGGCTGCTTAATGCCATTGTTGGTCACCTAGTGACAGGGCAGAATTAACCCTTGCTAAGCTCACAGGTGACAGCAATCTGAGGAACTGCTCAGTACCCTGGAGGGCTGCCATTCTGAAGAACTTTAGCAACCTTGAGATAAGGACAGACAAAATCATTTTGAACAAAAATGAACAAAAAACATTTTCAACAAAAGTGAGTCCTGTTCATCTGGGATGACACAGCCCTGTCCACACAAGCAGGTTGGGTGTTAGCTGTCTGGAAAGAAGCTAACAGAAACAGACCCAGTGGACAGAGAATTTAACTTAAACCAGCAGTACATCCTTGTGGCAGGGGCCAGTCTGTGTACCAGACTGGGTGTAGCCAGTAGGTTGAGAGAAGTCGTTATTCTTATTATTTGGCACTTGTAAGGCCACTGTACTCCACACCTCCCAGTAAAACAGAGACATTGACAAATGAGTCCAAAAAGGAACCACCATGACAGGGGACTGAGACATGTGAGTGTGGGGAGAGGCTGAGAGAACTGAGTCTGTTAACCTTGAAAAGAAATAGTTAAGAAGAGATCTAACTGCACCTTCTGCTACCTGGCAGCCAGACCTTTCTCAGAGGTAAACAACAGGCTACAGCATGAGAAATTCTAGTTAGATATGGGGGCAGAATACTGTACTTATGGTTCTGTACACCTTAACCATGGAGGATATTAACCTGCAGGAATGCACATATTATATTTCAATATAATTAAAATTGATAAACTGTGAAACATTAGGACTCTAAATATCTAGAACTCTAAAAAACACCGTAAGCTTCTTAAACCTTCTCTCAAAACAGGCTGATTTGAGAAAACTCCCTCAAGAGTTCCCAAAACATTTTTAGTAACTAAAACTGCATTTTTTTCTAAATCCTCTGTGATAAAATACTCATAAAAAACTGTAACATTCATGCCATTCATCAATTGTACTTGCGTGGAGCTGAAACCAATTTCACCCCAAATATTCTATCTGAGCTATGGCCTAGAAATCAGAAAATATTCAAAAGAAAATTTTTTACGCCAATGGCCATAAATTACAAACATAATCCAGGTCTGTAACATGAAACAAAAGTTATAATCATGGAAAAAAACCCAGTACCTATATAACTTACAAAGCCCATATTTTATTCTGACAATTAAGACTGTTCATTAAAAATCAACAGAAAAAGAACTGCTTCACCACAATAGAATCATTGAAGTTTAATTTAGACACTACACAGATAAGGAACTGCTCTTTGGATGTACATGGACTTCCAAAATTAAATTTATTCTGGCAACCATGCAGTAATACCTCTAGAAGTCAATACTTCTCTTGGGCTTTTTTTGGAGCAAAGTAAAAATAAAATATGTTGCCAGTAAAAATTTAGTTGTCCTATTTCGGTTTTAAACAGACTTCATAGCATCACAGATGCAAAGCAAATGTACAGCATGTGTGAAAGAGATGAAAATAGAAAGGGGGACAGAAAGGTATAATATGGAACAGGAGAGAGATTTAGCCCATGCGGGACATTACAGAAGAAATGAACTTCAGTTTTGAAAGAGCTGAGAATAACAGAATGATAGAAAATAACAAGACAGAAAATTATGAAGGAATGTAGTGAAAGGATACAAATACAGATCAGTTCATACAGTTCGGTTTTATTAATCTGCAAGAGTAATTTAGTGCCATCATATGCTTTCCACCATGACAATTTTCTCCCCATCCCCACCTAAGCCCACAGCTCTGCACTGCTTGTACATTACCAAGGCCAATGGTAATGCTCATCTCTGCTCATATTTCAGGAGAGTGGCCAAAACTGGAAAATAAAGAGGTGAATAAACCTTGTTTGTAATAAATTTCATGCAGACAGTAATCAGAATTTTTACTGTCTTGAAAATATTTCCTGAAATCTCTACAGGTGAACAATAAGCAGTCCTTGAAATGGAGCACCATATCAGTATATAAAATGAAGCAGGATGAAAAGAACGTACTCTCATATTTATCAGAGATAAGTGCATTGAAAATATATTGCAACTGCACCATAAACCCATGTAAAAGAGTTATGCCCTTCCAAATGGAGTGGATGAAGCAAAGCATCTCTTTCCTGAACTAGGAAACTGAGATGAGGACTCACCGAAATGAAGGTATGTGATTTTGGCTGTCTTTTGTTTGCCTAAGTCAGCATCACAACTAAAGCCATGAAAGCCAGCAAAATAGTTTTGAGCAGAGAGATACAAAATATAACCAAAATTTACCCGTTGGCCTGAAAACACCATTCTCTTGGGCTGCTTTTACACTTTATTAACAATTTATCATTCAATAGCTAAGTAGAATTCCTCAATATAGAGCATTATGTAAACGCGTGATGATTCAGTTTCCAACAGTACCATCCCATGTTGCAATACACCATGCAATGATAAAAGAAAATGAAGGAAAATGATTATGTGTCTCAAGAATCTTAGTCAAAAATAACCTCTTTTCAACATCCCACCAGTTGCAGAGAACGCAAAGATGGCTGACTTCGCTGAATCACTGCCTTTGAAGGAGGGCATGGGAAATTTTGGTATGTTTGTGAGTTTTAACTAAGGATGTCAATGGTTATTGACCTAATTTTTGATACTTTACACTTGAACAAAGGTATACATGGAGAGCTACAGATTTACATGACTACAAGTCTACAATTACCATCCTGAACTAGCTAGTTTGCTGGGTTTTTTTGTGAGATATATCCTAAATTTTTTTAGTTTATATCATTATTTCTGCACTAATATGCGCATCCAAAAATGTAGATTACCCATGAGAGAACACGGGTAGTTTCTAACATACAACTGTAAATGCCAGGAGATACTTTAGAATCAGTAGTGCTACAGTGCTATATAATAAAAGTAATAAAAAAAATCATACTGTCTTGGCCCCTGCATAAGGGGAATACTACTTTTTTTCTTTACTACATATATATAAGCTGCAAATATTTCTTTCATATTCCTCTCTCCTTATGGGTCTCTCCTGCCTCTTTTCAACACCCACCGTTCACCCTTTCATACTTACACCTTCAGGAAAACACTTCTGCAAAAGCAGAACTGCGTTTTCTTTAGTAACAGCTATGTTAACTCCCTCCATACTCTAGAATATATGTAATTTTGGTCTTCAATAAATGCATCTTTAATTCCTCCCACCCCTCACTTGCCATATCATCAATAACTTCTTGCAACTGGCTGCAGGTTTACCTGTTTTTATCATCTTCAGAGTCAACAGATGTTGCATAGGTTATAAATCACACAGGTTTTATGTACCTCAGACACTCTGTAGGAGAACAAGGTGAACCTTGGGTTACACAAAGTGTTTCTGTAGACAACTTGAGTGTACCTGCAAAAAAACCCTCTTGAAATATATTTTATCTCCTACAACAGTCTTTTTGAAATTTAGAGATCAGCCTATGGCATAAATCTGCGCAGTCTGCCAGAATTCTTGCCAATTCTTCTAGCAATAATAAAACTTAGCAACAGTACTACAAAATATAGACAAGAAAAGAATGTTGTTTGAAAGCCAAACTGAACCTAACAGTGTTCATATTCCAAACACTTGCATTTGAAGTCAGCCTGCAGAGACACCTGTCTTTTGACCTTTCAACTGGAATAGTATTTAACCACAACACAGGCTGACAGCAGTTGCTTCTGATGAATTTTTAATACATTCTATGTTGTACAATTTGGATAGTGAAATCGAAAAAAAAAAATGTAAAACCTTTCTTGTCCCATCTACAACATTCACTGCAATTTGATAAAAAAGTTACCTAGATACAAACTGATAAACTATTACTTTCACTCACAGCACTTACTGCAATGTTTAGCTGTACCTGCACTAACAAAAACACAGGGAAGCTGAAGGAAACGTCACATCCCTGCCAAGCTGCCCGACATGAGCTGTTCCACAGTGTTCACCACAGCCTCCAAGCCTGGCACATCATGCACCCAAACCACGGCCCAGCTGCCAGCACCAGTGAAGGGAGTCAGAGCAGCCCACCTGCACAGCTGTGCCTCAAACATGGAACAAAAGGCAACTACCACCTACAGCACACTCCAGGACTGCCACTACACAGCTGTAGACAGGGACAGACCTTTTCTGCTACCTGTAAAAATTCTTTGACAACTTAGAAGAATAGTATGATCCATCACTATTAGTCTGAGATCTTTCATGTACACTGACCGTGATTTTCTCCAAAATACATGTATTAGTGTTACAACTAGAAAGCACATGCATGTATGAAGGTTGAAAATTTCCACGGATTAAGATTTCACAAAAATGTACTTCTCAAAATGACTAAATATCAACATAAATAGAAAAAGAAGCCATTGGTTTTATTCTATTATTTCAAAATGTACAAAACCGATAAGCGAAGTCTTCTCTAATACAGTACTGATGACACATTTGAGTTCTACTATCATTAATGTCACAGAGACATAAAATTAAAAATCAGTATCTATTGTAGCTGAATTCAAAGTAATGAGCTAAATGCTAAAAATATAAATCCCTTTTTTTAAGTTTGCATATCCAAGGAAAAAAACAGTAAGTTCAGGCAAGTCTTCCAGTCATTAAAGGCACAAATTGTTAACAGATGGGTGAAAACATTTAATTTAGCAAGTAACTGTTATTAAATAAATAATGCAGTTATTTTCGTTGTATAATTTCATAATTATCTATGAGCCAATTATTATTACCTACATCTGTCAGCCAATTGTATCTAATAATTAACACAAAAGAATTGAATGGACAAAAAAATATGCTGCTTGAAGAATAAAATATGTTTAGCAATTTAATACTTAAAAATAAAATTGAGAAAGCATACAGATGCATTGTGTACTCATATGATTCTATCATAATTTTTATTACAGTTCTAATTCTAAATAATGTTTAGTCTGATAACTGATTTTTCTCAAGCCTTACAAATCAGAATTTGTGACATTTATTGCTGATAGTTATGAATAATTTCAAGATCAGGAAACAAACAGAATCTTCTCTAAAAGAAACACTAATATTATTTAAATTAAACACCTTTTCCTTCAGGAAGAAAAAAATTGGGAGAAACCAATTTTTCAATAGCATATACTGAACTTTCTAATAGGAACCCAATCCTAAAGAAATAATTACACTGCATCACAATTAAGATTCACATTTTTCAACATCCAGATAGTGCATTTTGCAAAAAAAACCCCAACCAACCATCCAAAAAAACCCTAAAAAATAAAAAACTGAAAATAATTTCAGCAGAAAATATAATTAAATTATCAAGGGTCTTCAAAATGAATGCTATTGATATAATCAAAACTCTTTATCACCAAAACACTGAAAATCAAGAAGCAGCATCAAAGGGTCTTGACTGGAAACATGACAACGCATGCAATTCTAATATGTAAAACTTATTACTGTCAAATACGTATCTCTTGGGATACATCACCAAGCAGTACATAATATCTATCAACAGATCCTAAGAGATAAGCTGCCAGATGAGCTGTGGTCTTGGCTATTAGCTTCCAAGACTTGGAAGCATGTTAGCGAAGCTTCTGCCAAGCTCCAAGCTCCTTCCAACACAGGGTGCTGAGCCCAATGCATGGACAACTTGGAAAGTAGAAGCTCCATGGAGCAACAGTTTATGGCTTAGCAAATTATGAGCAACAAGTATTGTGAGTACTGTTATGTTCAATAATCTCATTTTCTGTTTCTTTTCTATTAATTATAAAATAACCCATGAAACTCATGGAAACATCTAGCAATCACTGCTTCCCATGGCAACTGAAACATGCACTGCATGGGGCACCTGGCAGTTTCATTCAGCGCTTTTTTGGGTTTGTATTGGAAGAGGGTGACTGTTCATTGTGTTCCTCTGGTGCTCCTGCAGCATTCGTGATTCCACATACCTCCATCACAATTGCCCCTCAGCCATCTTAAACTCATTTATAGGAGGTGGCCACTGACATCTGACTGACATCTCCACCCTCACTCTATCACAGGAGTGTTTGCCATGTTTTCCTTCATTGGATAATCTTGGGGTTAGCAGGTAATGTATTTACCTAACAATATGTAACTATGTCTCTGGCACATAGAATCCTAACAGAGGATTACTGACAGACAGCAGGCATGCTCCCTAACCACAGGAGAGCTAGCACAGTGCTGAGCCTGAGCCTGATCCCTCTGAGTGCTTAATGACCTTAAACATCATGCAATGAAAGAAACTGTAAATTCTACCAACTGAGAAAAACAACAAGTCCATGACCATTCCGTCAAGTAAAACTTTTGATTCACTTAATAGATTTTACGACCTTCTTTTGCCATTTTACTTACAAACTAAAGACATGAAAAAAAACTTTTTTGTTAGAAAAAAATACACAAGGAAAAAATCATTGCAAGATGAACATCTGTAGATATTCATGAAGTTTTGGGTACTTCAGGTACAGCTGCAAATTAGTTTCTGTAATTTCTGTGTGTCGGACCCTCTAAAAACAAAAAAGGTCAAAATAAAAGAAAAATCAGAAAAATCAGGGAAAAGTCAGAAGTCCTAAATTCATAAGCATATCACACAAAGACGCATGTAAGATGCCTTGCTTTTGTGGGTGGAAATAGCCAGAAAGTAAAGAGCAGTAAGAGTTGCTCCAGGATATTGGCTCCCCAAATCCAGCTTTCACTAAAACAGCCAGAGGCACCAGTAAACAGACAGTCTCAGTATGAAGTTTGGCTTGACTGAACTGCCCTTTAGAAGAGGAAGCAGTTTGGTTTTGGATGCTGTGTACTTATTGGACTTCTGAAATGGTGAGAAAGTGGCAAACAGAAAGTAACAGGAGGGCTGTAAGGTCTAACTACTCCAAAAGCACCGCAAGACACAGCAGCGCACTGGGGGTCAACATTAGTCAGTCATTCTCAAAATGAAAAGCTTTTTTCAAGGCTTGAGAGCCTGAAATACGGAAAAATTCCAGCTACTGAGCATCTTAAATGAGCATGGCTGTCTTGGTACTTGCATCACAGAAGACCTGCAGCATAGCAGAATGGACAGAGCTCGGTAACAGCCACAACAAATTGCTGCTTACAGCAGGACTCTTCCCACCATATGAACCCTACTACATCACTACTTTACACCTCTTTCTGTTTTCTGATTCAATTAAAAGCATTGCAAGTAATGAAAAGGCAGGATTAGCCGACTGCATTTCAGGAGACATTACACAGATCGTATTTGTAAATAAAATGGCTTTTTAGGACTGGATTTAGAGGATCCTGGCAGAGGCTTGTGTTAGCAGTGACCTTTGAGAGGCAGAGTCACCCAGCAGATCTTCACTCTCCAAAACCAAGCACTGAAGAGGGAATAAAGGTCTAGGACTACAAGAGTACAAGTGCTCCAGATTTAACAGGACTTCCATCTGATTTATACAAATGATCTAACAATGAAAAGTGTAGTCCCTAAAATGCACTAATTTTAAAGATCCATGTATTTATGCTATCATAAATGAGAATTCTAAATTAAATGCATTTTATAAGACATTTCAGTAACTGCTTGGAAGAAGCTATTGCTTCCTCTTTAAAGAAAATATCTATTTTGATTATGTCATATTATGCTATGAAATAATTTCAGAGGGAAAAGCAAATAAGGCCTATTTGTCACAAATTGGATGAAAGCCAGACTTCAAAATGTCAAACCTTCCCAGAAAGCAACAATTCCGAGTTTCATGTTCTAACTCTCCTGAAGATTCATTTTCAACCACAAAGTTAATTATGTTTGATCTGAATTTAGTGAGCAGCGTTAGGGATCAAGGCAAATCGCTGGAGTAAGGGGAAATCAGACAGGTCTTCAAAGTCATTCTAGGAAAGACAGAGCACTCCTCAGGAGCATAAGGCTTCAATAATAAAATTTTGTATTTGATAACAGGAAATAGGAAAATAATTTCATTGGCTCATTTAGAGCATACTAGTTTTTCATCATCTCATATACAAGTAGTGGCTAGTAAGAAGAAAGGAAAATAGAAGAGGGGTTGATGGGTGGGTATTTAAAAATAATCACTTGAAGTTCATATGCTATAAGAAATGATGGGAAAATTCTGTATGAAGTCTGTTGCAAGGGTAAAAATAAGTAGAACACAATTCTCGTTTCAGAAATAGAATGAGACAAAAATAAAAAAAAAATAAATAAAAAAAATTTAAAAATTGAGTATCAAAGGCCCTGCAGTAACTAAGAGGAGGTATGTCTGTGTGGGCTGACAGAGGGAATCATTTAAAGTTAATAAAATACACAAACCACCAAAAGTACATTTCTGAGAAAAGAAAAAACAGGAAAAGATAAAAAAAACCCCTCTTTGGTTCTTGAGAAAGCAGAACATTTTGGAATACCTCTCCATGCTTCATATCTTTGAGGAGTCTAAGTACTGTCTGCATGTGTGTTCTTCATTCTGCCTTCACTCTTCAAGTAACCACTCATGCCACTGTGAGTCTTGGTCTCTCTCACCCTTTGCCCCAAGTAAAACTGGAAAATATGGTGCATAGTCAGCAAAGAGGAATGAGAACATGGAGAGAGGGAGAGAGATATCTTTCCTTCCCTAGAAAACAACAGAGGGAAGCATCATCAACAGTAAAGAGCTAAAAACTCAGTCCTCAAGAAACTATGGCATAGTTCTGTTTCCAAATAACATTGGTATGCATGATTTCCTGTGTTTCTCTGAACTTATTCCTGTACTTCTACAGAACTCTTGTTCTACATTCCCCAGGTTTCCAGAGTCCTGAAAACGAAACAGGATCTATAAAGTTCAGATTCTCAAACTTTATCATGATAACAACATCTACAAATGTGGAAATACATAAAAGCAAAATGAGATTTTTCAATCCTACATTGCCACAAGCTAGCAATACTGTCATGGATGTACAGTACTGACTTTTCCTTTCCAGAGAATATGTAGCAGCTGAGACAGATCTTCAAAGGTATTTTTTGAAAAACAGGGGCATAGTTTGAGGAGTCTGGGCCTGGTAACAAAAGATGCTATAGTATCCCCACTTTCAAGTGACATGCTTTATGGAGAAAGGTTAAGGAGCTGTTTTTCAGCTACACTTCTCTCATGCCTCCTCCCGAAAGTGATTGCTGCTGGCTCCCCTCCAGCGAGGGCTTGAGAGGAATCAAACGATTCACTGGTGAGAACTGCAGAGAGCCTGCAGGCAGAGGTAAGAGAGAGAATCTTAATGGGGAAAAAACTGCAGATCAGAGATTTCGCTCATGTAAGGGAAAACATACTGGAGACTCTGAAGGGACTTGAGAATTACTGGACAATGGAGGATTAAATCACGGGATTCTCCTATCCCCTTTCACACAGTGAGGAAAAAAAAGAACCCCAAATCTGCGTACACCTTTTCCCAGCATTCCACCAAATTGTAGATCCAAAAAACTTCCAAACATCTATTGTCAGAAGGATTTTGCTTTGAAAATGTGTTTAGAAGTTGGTAACTACCTGCCTTATTTCCACCACAGAAGAGCTATTTAATGGTGTATTACTTGCCACCTGTTATCAACAGTGTCCTTTGAACCTGGTTTGAGACTACAGAGCACAACATAAATCTGCCAGAGCTTTTTGGCACTTCCTGGTGAGTACTTGCTCATACTCGTCAAAATTATGCGGACTATTAACCTTACATAAATTTTAAAAGTCTAGGTCTTCCCAAAGAACATGCAGAGGTCAGATCCATAAAAGTTCTTCAAAGCAGTGACCAGGACCAACAGAGACAAGGAATAACCATTAAAACCTCTACCTGAATTCAGGTACAGCAATGCTGTGCAATTCCTTTACAAGAAAACATACCAGAAAAAAGCCTGTGGAAAACAAAGGGTGCTGTGACACCTTAATAACTCTACAAAAGCTCTCCAGGAAGAAGAGAAATAAACCTTCAGTCTCTCTACTTCATCATCATAGCTGAGCATTTACAAAAAAGGGAAAGCACAGCTCTTCACTGATTCAGAAGTAAGTTTACCAGATAATCCTAAATATTTCAATATGAAACAGCACATCAACCCTAACAAAGTCATTTCTATATCTACAGCACAAGGTTCCTAGAAGATTCAAAAGTAGTTATTGTAAGATTTATACTAAGTCAAATATTAATGTAAATATTTCTAAGAACTCTTAGCTTCTAGTTTCAATTTAATTATTTTATAGACTTACTTAATATGTTATTGCTTAATGTGCTTAAAATGTTTTGACTAGTTCAGTCAATGTTGAACAAAGAAAAAGAGTGCAAATGACTTAAGAAAACTGTTCTTCATCTGGAAACAGTTTTCCAACACACAGTGATAGGTTTTCTGCCCATCTGTTAAACCAGCCCCATCAAATTGTTTTGAGGACAAAATGGGGGGATAGAAAAAAAAGACTCACAGTATTCATCATGACTCACACAGTATTTTTCATTAGCTTTGCTTGCTAAAGTGTAACAAAGTTGATTCTTTATTCTATTCTTAAAACATATTAAGTCCAGGTCTAGATTACAAACTTTTCTTAGTGTGCTATCCTGGGATGAAGTGAAAGCTCTACAGCATTTTTACGCCAAAAACCCCCTAAGTGTAGAAAAGTGCTTCTGCTGGTGCAATGTATCCCATTTCACTCCAGAGCTAACATAGCCTCAAGCTGGAAAAAATGCATTTACACCATTATGTGTATGCTGAAAGGAGTATCTGGAAGAGCCATGACAGCAAGCCTTCTGCACTGTAGCCCAGACCGAAGCTAGCCAGGCCCCTCAGCAGGGAAAGAGCACGGGGCCAGGGCAGTGCAGCGCCAGGCTCAGCCAGAGGCGCGTCCTTGGATTTCCAGCCGGCGCCCCGAGCACGCTCTGCCAGGAACACAGCGAGCTGAGGATTAAGAGTGATGCTGTCACACAGCAGTGCATGGGCTGCTGCTCAGCAAAAAGTCTATTATAAGCAAGCTGATTTTCAGCACAGCTCACACTGTGATCAAACTGCTCTGCTGTGAATAAGTATTTCCCCAGTTTTCAGAGACAAGCAAACAAACAAAAAAAAATCCCAACAAAACCCCCAAATAAACTACTGAACAATACCTGGAATTTTGAAATAGAGATACTGAGTGTGTGCAACTTTCTCGAGAAGGTCAAATCATTTAACGTGAGACACTTGGCTATAGACAGTTGCCTGGTTATGTAGATGAGCTATTCTTCTCTTAATGGCAGTAACAGTACAGATATCCAGTACATGAACCCAGTGTGCTAAAAACAATGTCACAGCAAGTGAAAATAATTCAAACTCAATTCAAATTACTCCATTAAATGATTGTATAGGTCTCATAAAATGGAAGTACATTAAATAAGTAGAAAAGATCAATAAGACCAAGAAACAACCGCCTACTGATCAAGGAATAAAACTGCAGGTAATTGTCTGATGCTTCACCCCAGTTCACTGCTTCTGCTCACACAGGAAGGCTGCACTCCATGAATCCCTTAGACCCTGCCCCAGCAACTATACCAACTGCCACTCACTTTTGTTCTTCTCCCATCCTGTAAGTTTTAAAAATAGCATTAATACTTATATTAGATGTACTATATTTCTACTGGTTTATGACACTAAGCTCTAATTTTAAATTCAAAAAGTAACAATAGGTGCTTGGTGGATGGATGAAGGATGGAATTTTAAGTCAGCTTCTGACAGAAAGGGGATATTTTGTGCTGCTAAAACAGCTAATGAAGTATAAAGAGTTTTTAAAATACAGAATAAGGAAATCACAATAAAAATTAGAGGTGTTCAGGAAAAAAACTTAATCAAAATTTCTTCAACATATTATGTTCACAGAAGCCTTCCAGCTAAAATATGAAAACGGTTGGAAGGTTTGAAGACTCTGCTGATCTTGGGATGGAATAAACTCTAGAAAGAGAGAAAACAAAGATGAAACCATTCTTTTACATGGGAAAGCTCCTCTGTCATTGACTCTTATCATTCCAGTTGCTCAGGGTTTGTCTTTTGCATCTTACCTTTTACTTGTTTTTTTAAATTAAAATGTATTAAAAGGCCTACAGAATTCAATAGTGTTAGCACATTTATGCTTTATCAGACTTGTAACCTTATTTAAAAATCATCTGAGTTTATCGCCTTTTATTAAACTCTTTCCATTAGTAGTTTCAGAAAATCAGTTATAAAGGATGACAAAAAGAATGTGCAAACTTTGCTAGTAAAATGACTGTGGTCACTTCTTGTCTCAGAGTCCGTGCAAAATTAATTACTTTAATTTTCTCATCCACATTTAGAAAAATGTATTTAAAACCCTAACAGACACCATGGCAATCTCAATCCACAGCATGCAGATCACGCCAATACCTATGTGCAAAATGTCAAAGGAATGTTATTACGATAGAGATAAAGCAAAAATTAATTGGAAAAGCTTGTTTCCAGGAGTACTGCTTAGATTTCTGGTTGTCCTTTTCACGTGTTATGTCCCATAATCAAAATTATTTTGTCATATGCAAATATTCAACTGGTCCAGGTTGTGAGTCATTCCATTTACTCATTCTGAGCTCTGCCATAATGCCAGCTTTCTCCTACCTCTCTTTTGCTGAGTCTTATGGGGCCACCATGGAAAGATAATCATTCAGAAACCTACTTGTATATAATATGACCATACCACAGATTTTAAGAAAGGGAAGATACTGATCTGGTTCCAGACCCCAAGTCTCTTGTGCTTCAGTTCCACATCAGCTTATGCTATCAGTTTTTATTCCAGCTGCCACTGCTCCTTCCCTTCCACATCTCCCAGCCATGTCATCTCCTCCCACCTCTGCACCCATACAAGCATTCTGCTGAAAATGACCCCAGTAGCTTTCAGCCACTGCTGAGCATCAGCTCCTCACTCCTCTGGATACACCTATGCAAGGAACAAGGACCTGTGCATGGCAGACATGCAAGGAGAAAAGAATCATAGGAGAACAATTTATATCAGTGAACCAGAGATTGAAGTCAGTCTTTAATCCACTGTGTGTAGGAAGCTTCACGTTAAAGCAATAAAAAACAGAACTCTGTAAATTCTGTATCTGAATCTGTACAGACATCAAGTTCTAACTATCTTACTCAGCAATTAGTATCTATTCTGGTTTCCATTTACTCAATAACTAATTATTACTAATTAGCACACACCTTCAACATATAAAGAAGTTAAAGCATAAATTACTTGTGGCAAAAGCACTCAAAAATTCCAAAGCAGAAATAGAAATTCTTTAGAGAACAGAGTTGAGCAAAGCAACAAACTTGGAAAGAAAAAGTGTCAGATTATCTGTTATTGAAACAAGTACCTTCAGTAAGGTAAATCATTCATGGAAAAGTTTTCAAATGGCAATTAAACGAGTTCAGATTATTCTGTTAATACTTGTTAACAGCTTTTTTCACATGTTCAATCACTGCCCTTCCTAAAAGAACTTAGGTGGATTCTATGTATATAAACAATAATTCACTTACTTAATTCAGCTATTTGCTCATGTTTTAGAGAGAGAAGGATTGATTACTTGGCAAAGGAGAGGGATAACGACAGTGTCTTCCAAGGCAGTGCAGAGCAGTGGTCACTAACCCCTGGAGCACTCACTCAGTCTGTGGAGCAGCGATCAGCACTCACTCCGTGCCAGGCGAGCCAAGCTCCCACCAGCCTGTGCCCAGCCCTACACTCAGCACTGAGCCTTTACTTGCCCCCGTAGCTGTGCAGCTTATTAAATGATCCAAGCGCACAGATCTCATCAGGATTAGGCCTCCTGTGCTCCTAACTGCTCCTAAGAAACTATCCAGTATTGATTCCAAGTATTGATCCAGTATATTTTAGCATGCTGGTTGCAGAGTAGAAACAAAACCCAGCAATATCCCTTCCCTGGGAAGCTTTTTTTTTTTTTTTTTTACGTGTATATCTTTAGTTCCTCCAAGCAGATAAAAGTCCTTACTAATCAGGAATGGCTACGTTTAGTAAATGTAAACATTACAGAAAAGTATTCTGGTGAAATAATCTTCTTAAATTCTATAAAAATATATTATTCAACCAAAGAGGATTCCCTTCTCCCCTCCAATTACACATAACTAACACAAGTGACTTTTTTTTTTTTAGTCTAGTATTTTACTATGAGGGTGGAAGGGGACAAGGCAAAAGACTTCTATGGAGAACAAGTCAGGAACAACAATACTGGCCATGAAGGTGAGTGCAAAGGCAAGAGAGCATGACAAACATTGGAATGTGGCAGAAAGGATGACAAGAACATCAGGTAAAAAGAAAGCAACAACATCAAGAAACTGAATATAAAACTTCAAAAATTACGGTAGACACCCATTATAGAATAATTTTAATGAACTTGCAGAGACTGTATTTCAGACTAATTTAACCAAGGAAAACTAAATGAAATCTCCCTGAAATAAAATAGGCTATACAGATGGAAGTCTAGTACTGTGGGTTTTACCTTTGGGAGTTACAGCCTGCACAAGATTCTATTCTTTCATTACAAATCTGTTGTGTGGGGGGCGGAGGAGGAGTAACTGTGTTACAGGGATAAAAAGAATAGCACAATTGTTGTAAGAACATCTAGTTTTCTCTATGTATTTCTATCCATCACAATCTATCCTGAATTTCACATCTATTTTTTCTCATTACCTTACCCTGTACTATGTCAGTAAAGGATATTTTAATGCTGGGGGGGAAGCACTCCATAAATAAAAGTCCCTGAACAGGACATCACAAATTCATTAGTGAAGATCATTAAACAGCATTCGTTTTAAGCGAACAGAGAAAACAAAGAGAGCTGATCAAGCTCCATCAGGAGAGTGAGGAGGACTGGCAGGAATAGCAGCTGTGCTTGAGCTCAGATTGGATTCGTGTTGGCAGAACTGTGAAATAAAGGCTGCAATACACAGTGCTTTTATGAATCCTCCTTTCCCAATAAAAGGCATCCAAGGAATTTAATGCTTATGTTTTGCCTTTCATAGGCTGTTTTACTTGGGATGGTTTCTATACAACTAAATTTATAAAAGTCCAAGAAGCAGTTATTTAGACATGCTGCTCCTTCTAACGCATACACAGCCTCATTCATTTGAGGATCTCCAAGTGCTTCATAAATGCCAATTGAACAGATGCCATGAATCTGAAAAACATTACTGCCTGAAAATTTTCTGCTATCTGACTTAGTTAGAATAGTATGTTTTACTGTACAGTAGAAAAGGTCAGTGCAAGGAAAAGAGTCTAGTTTAAGCTATACATTTATTAGCATTTTCCCTCCATCAATTTTAATAATCCATTTTTCAAAGTCAATTATACAAGAGTCGAGTTCCCTCCTCACCAAGAAAAAAACACTAAAAACTAAATAAAAAGACTGAAGGATTTCTTAAGAACAAATTTAAAAGCAAAAAAATTATGTGAAATATATACAAAAACCTAAACTTCAGACAAATACAGAGCTATATGAAAGACATATAAGTTTAAAAAAATGGTTCTTATTTTCAAAGAAATGTGAAAATATATATTTAGGATTACATTTATTAGAAATGTATGCATATTTTGTACCCTGGCCAAATGAAAAAAACTTAAGTAATTTTATTTCATTGAATCTCTAATTTCTGGGCATAGAATACAAAAAAAAGGTAAAATCTAAAGAAAGAAAGGATGGAGAAATGTGTAGGAAGATCTCAAAGTACATAAATACAGTGTTGTTCTTTGTGTTCCCATTAGAAAGTACAAAAGTAGGTCACCTATTATACATTACAACACAGCTTCTTCTGACTACTTTGGTAGGGGAATGTTTTTGAGTATTAACATTACATAATACATTGGTGCTACCTCAACCTGCTTTAAATAGGTAACACTTCAGAATTCGTGAAACTGAAGAACCAAAACTTTCACAGCTCAGACTTTCAAATCTGAAACTGGGACTAGAAACAGAAGCTTAAGTCCATAAACTTCAAGATTTCAATGACTTCCTGTTTTCTCACCAAGAATTCAGAGAACTTTTCTAAGAATGAGAGCGCTGCACTTGTGCCTTCTCAAGTGGGATCACTTACGCAGGGAAACCGAGCAGCGTAACTGTTTTCCTTCTACAGGTATGTATACCAGTCCTTATTTTTCATTTACCCTCTTTCTGAACCAACCTCTTAACCCCGATTTCTGTGCTACTACAGAACAGCAAACTATTATTTTATAAATCAAGCTTCAGATCAAAAGGAAGAAGAAAGTCTCAGTCACTGCAATTCAGAGGCAGGTGAAAAGGCTGCAGTGCAATGTTCCAAGACAGAATTGCCTTTTCTTTGTGCTTTTCTTAGGCTTTAAGCAAGCTGCCAATTTATTTAATCCATCCATGAATGAAGGTAAAAGCATTTGTCCAAGATGACACATAGTTATAAAGTAGAAACAGTAAGACATCTTAACCTGTTGAACTCCCTTCAAGACTAAAAATAAACTTCCTCAGACTTAAAAATGCTCTAATTGATTCAAAATCCAGCCTGGTTTGTTCTGTCTGAGATCCAGATCACTCTACTCAGAACTCAATGCATAATCATTCTATAACAGGGGCATAACAATATGATAGAAAGTTTAAATAAACATACAGAAAACCTTGCTATCCATAAATCTATTTTATTCACATGTTTAGCAATCACCAAAAAGAAAATACTTCTAATATTCAGTATTTTACTAGAAAGCCAACAAGGTGTTTTATATTTCACCAGGGATAGATGTGTGCACCTTGGTAATACAGATAGAAGCACTATTTATTATATTCACAATGGCACAGTTATAATTTCATCTGTTATATTACCATGATCAACTACAAAAGCAGGTTTTTTATAATAAGCATCAGCTTGAGGCAGACATCAGTGAATTCATTCTAGTAATCATGGGAACTAGTGTATTATTTTTTTTTAATGTATCAAAGATCATATCTAGATTACGAACAGAAAGGAGAGCATTACTTCAACACCATTTCTTCAATCATGCTTACTTTAATATAAGTTCAAGCAAAGAAATCCTAGAAAGACTCTGAGAAAATATAATTTTTCAGATCATTTAAAAACCATGCACGACTACATACAATGGTTTACATTCAGAGGTTTCCTTCTTCAAGTATGCATAAAGTATCACTCTGTAGGCATTGATGAAGGAATACAGTCTATATTTCAAACAAGCTAATATTAAATAAATAATGAAAGAAAAATTATGTCTTTCATGCACTGTTAATTTTTTCAATCAATTGTAATTGTAAAACATCCTTTGAGCAGTGCCAGTTTTTTCCTTGCTGCCATTTTCTGCACAAATGTGATGAGGCACCATGGAGACTTGTATATTTTATTATTATTAAGAGATAATTACTTAAAATTAGTTTTAGTATATTCTGCTTCAAATCTTGTCTTGAAATTGCAGCATTTGAGTCTATCCAGAGTACGATTTTCACATTAATTTTTCCTCCGGTCTTTGAAGCTATCAATATTTACACACCAATGATGCTCAGCTTTAAACAGTTAAGGAAAGGAAAACACCATATTCAGATGCAACTACTATAGCACTTTCTCATGATATTTAAAAAAGCGTTTGATGCATGAAGCTTGGAAGTGAAATCAGTTTCCCTACTGCTTCTCAGTCATCATGCAAGGTTGCTGTTTGTAAAATTGCTCACAAACCACAAAGTATTTTTCAAAAAACTTTTAGAAGGTAGCGCTTGCCTACAGTTCCCACCTTAAGATCTCACAGCATTTTTGACTACCATTTTAAGCATTTTTATAAACTGAATAAGTTGAATACTAAGTAACTCGTCTAAGAAACAATTCTACACTTAAACCCAGCTACCACACAAGTCCTCTGAGCAGTGCTAAAACAGAAATATCATTCTTTGTCTCCTACCTAATACCACTTTAGGATTTTGTCCAATGTTTCATCCATTCCCAGATGATTAATTATTTTTGTCCCAGTTTTTTTTTCCCTTTGACTTATTTCTACCCATGAGTAGAAATGAAGAGTTAGGAAAATTACAAAGTGGGAGAAGTAAAGAAGTTTATTACAGCTTCAACTCTAAATCTCTAATTTCTTTAAACTTTAGGAACTGGCTTGGTTACACAAAGGAAAATCCCAAATCATGAAGAATTTCTTCACTGGAAAGGTGATCAGGCATTGGAATAGACTGCCTAAGGAGGTGGTAAAATCACAAACCCTGGAAGTGCTCAAGAAACAACCAGACAAGACACTTAGTGCTATGGTTTAGTTGACATGGTGGTGTTTGGTCAAAGGTTGAACTTGATGATCTTGGAGATCTTTTCCCAACCTTAATGATGCTATGATTCCATTAAAAATATAAAAGACAGGAATGATATTACTTCATTTGTACAAAAATCTAAATTTTATCAGAGATTGAGATTTTAAGTAGATCCGTGTCCATCTCTTCTCCTTCCCAATGCCCACAAAGATGATAATAATAATGCTTCTGATACTTTTAAGCAGAATAAATGTTGAAAGAACAACTTTTGTTAAATGTTAAAGGAGGAAAATTATCTCCATTATCAAAATAAATAAAACCAGGGTCGAAATGTTCATTCAAACTAAAAATGTCCATGCAAACTACAGCTTAAATTGTTTTTCCCACTGCCTTTTCAGCATGCCCATCCTTGGAAAAAAGGTTATTCTGGAAAGCCTCTGGGCTAAGGGTTCATTTCTTCAAATTCACCATTCTTTCTTGCTACCTTTTCAGAAGCAGCACTCCATTTTGAAGAATGCACTATGCATTGGAGAATCCCCATTTGAAGAATTCAACAATTACATTGTTTCTGTTGCCAGAAAGAGTGTAATTTGTAGAACTTTGATGAATCAAGTAATTTTTATAACCATTTTATACTTTTTACACACATACACACATTCATACAAAATATAACTATGGTACATCTATTACAGGAGTTACAGAACAACTGCTCTGTACACAGTGTTCAGCTGAACACGTCAAGCTCACGAGGAGGGCTGCTTGTCAGCAGTCAAGCAATCACAGATTTCCTCACAAGCACTAAGAGCTGTCTTGTGCCAACTGAGTCAGCACCCCAAAATCCCAGGTTTAGTAGAGGGACCTGGAACAGTGCTGAGAATGCCTTGGGTGACGGACACAGCAGGCTTTTTGAGTATGAGCCCTGTATGTGTCAGCTAAACTGAACAGCAAAGAGTTTGGTACAGTAATTAAAAATATTTGGATTTGGTTTCTTGTCTCAGAGGAAGCATAACAGAATTACCTCATTTAAAGTTCAAATATCATTCAAATATCAAAACAAATAAATAAATTACTAACTCAGTAGGAATTCAAAAACCAAAACACAGTCAAAGGAATATTTTTTTTTCTGTTCAGAGGGTAAAACAATAGCTGCCTGGCTGCTTTCTTGAGCCTCTGTCAAAGAACAGGCTGACCCAATCTGTGACCTGCTCACACTGTTCACTGCTTTGATATCTAACAAGGACTTACTAGATAACAGTAATCAATGGAAAGTGGAAGCAATACATTAATCTGTGAATGTGTAATATTTGTCAAAAGATAAACCAGCATCTTGCATTATTTTGCAGGTGCTAAAATTACTTAAAAATAATAAAAGCTCAAGCTATAAAACTCAGCAACATTCACATTTATTTCTAACTGCTACTATTATTCCACTATGTCAGTAACCAATAATGCTATCCTAGAGCAGAATATTGCTGCCAATTTTACAAGCAAAAAAATAAAAATAGGTTTTTCCAGAATTAAAACTGCATTTCTTTCCATTTATTTATTCATTCATTCAACAGATGCATTAGCCAAGACTCCGCACAAAAACAGAATATTAAATTATCAGCTGGGTGTATTTCTAAAAAGAATCTGAAAAATTAAAAAGATTAGTGATTTGGTGAATTCATTTCTTCAGTATCTACATCTAGCAGCTCTCAGCGATCTTCAAACGTACTTTGAAAATATAGATGCTTTCAGGCAAGCACCAAAAGAGAAAAATAAATTTTGCATCGTAATCACAGATTTAAACAAAGATTTAAAATTACATATTAGCAATTTTATGTGGACTCTCTACAATCCACAGTTCCCTCTGCAGCTGCTGGTTCATGGAATTTTTGGGATCAATCCCATTTCCATTCTCATTTCCTTGCGTTGTGGACCAAATCTACTCAAGGCAGTTTTGTGCCCAGCTGATCACAGGATGCCACTCAGCCAACTGCCATACATGGCAACCGTACCCAACAGAATTATATTGTGGTACCAAAGTGAAGAAATACTGATATGGCTGAAGAATTCTTTCAAAAACACACAAACTTAAAGCAAGGTTACAAGTCAAGCTCTTAGCAGTTTTGTACAAAAGTGACCGTGAAACTCAACACTCAACATTCTCTGTCTATTTATAGCAAAAGATCATTAAGAAAACAAAGAAAGGCTATATAAATAAATCTGAAGAGCAACTCAGTCACTCTTGCAGCAATTCTCACAGTTTCCCTGTCCTTGCGTGTGACTCCTTTAGATCTCATCAAATATTCATGCGACTAACTCCATGCCTGGCCCATCCTCAACAGGCATCTTTTCTTCTTCCTTCTGCCACATCACACACACGTAAGGTGCCACTGGGAAGGATAAGGGGAAATGCACCAATACAAGGCACCTAATATATAAACGATAACTTCTTTTCAGTATGGCACAACCCAAAGTACCCCACATAAAACCATTATGTCAAATTTGTTCTATTCATAATATTGATTTGTCTAACTGTTGTTAAACTGCATGGTACTGCTTGTTGTAGGGTTTATTTATAAAGCGTCTTTACACCTAACTTCCTAGTTGATGTTGGAAGCAACAACATCTCAGTGTCAAATTACAGGAGAAATATTCTCCGAACACATTTTTGCATTATGTTTAATAATCTTCTATGCATGCTGCAAGGCCTGTTTCCTAAGAGATGGGGGGTGTTTAATTTTGAAAAGACTGATGATAAAGTAGAGAGTTCTATAGTGTTTCATCAATACATTTTTTTAAATCTCATTAATTATTTGCATCTTCCGAAAGTTTGTTTTGCTCCCCCACCCCTCTTTCCAATACAGTTGAGGGCTTAAAGCAATTTAGATAGAAGTAAAGCTAGTGCAAGAAATCATTTATATTCTGACTTCACCAATACATTACTTTACTTCAGAAAAAAAAAAATTATGTCTTGAGAGATAGATACATGAATTATTTTTTCCATTCAAACCTCAATTCCCTCCTTATTACTCCAAGGCATTTCCTTGGTTTAACTTTGTCAAGTCTAGTTAGTCATTAAAAATCTGTGCTTAAAGATCTGCAAAGAGAATAAATTTGGAAAATTCCTAAAGTCCATGCATTCTTCAAAAAGAAATTGATCTTGTATTACAGGGACCGGACAGATTAATGAAATACAGACAGCCTTTCCAGATCTGTGCTAGGCATCTAGGACACAACCAAACTGTTTTTCTACTAAACACAATAATGTGAACAGAAAAATATGAAGCAGATACAGGATGCTCAGGCATTGTGGTCACGGACATCGCACAAGATGCTAAAATTCTTCGTGTAAGTGTTAATCCACACTATCTCTAACTGTCCATATAAATTGGCTCTAGATTTAAGGGTAATGAATACAAACTAAAACTCTGTCTGGTATCAATCTTTATTGCCCCAAAGTACACCGTAATAGCTGCTTTGCCTACAGGCTTCAAGATTACTTAGAGTGGCTTTTATACTCTCACAAATGCTATCATCACAGCCTGTAACATTTATCAAGGTATGCACTCAACCTACAGTCCAAGAGCCACTGAGTCCTTACATACAGATGCACTCAAACGCATTGAAAAATTCCTGTTGAAGTACTCTGCCCTAGACTTGTATTGCTTATTGACATAACGCCAGCTTCAAGATTTCAGAGTGGGAGTATTAAACAGGGTATTAGCAAGAGTCCAATGAACAGGTAGCTGCCTAGAATTTTTTCATGGTGACAAACAAAATAGGTTTCTGGAGAATATATAAAAAATTTGCAGGGAAAAAAAACAACTGCCCCAGGGGGAACAGAAAGCACTGAGTTTTCCTTTTACTTCAACAGCAAGGCAGCAGAAAAGGTATTACAAGATAAAGCAACTTCAAAGAAAAACATTTCAAGCCTGATGACCAGCAAGTTTAAAACAGTAACCCCTTTCAAAGGGCAGGCTCTCCTTTCCTTTCATTCTTTTCTCGCATTAAAACTAATTTGCTTGATTAATAAGATAAAATAAGGTTCTCCATATCCAGCTGTCTCTCAGGGGGAATAAATTCTCACCAGGCATTGTATCTATTGGGGAAAGAATAAGGACTAGAAGAGACCTCTACTTGTGTCAGAACAGCAATTTCTCTTTTAGAAAGAGAGCACGGTAACAGGCAGTCAGTATATAATAACTTACATGGTCTTCCTGTTGATGGGTTGGTTGCTCCTGTTGCTATTCTCCATCCCCCACATTTCCTCCAGGAGCTCCTAACCCAAAGTATCATTTTGCAGAGCTGCTAGTCTACCTAGTAATAGTGAAGCTTCTCACTTTGAAAGGTACCAGAAATAATGCACATAACATTCGCCCTTTTTCCTATTCCAACTACACTCCATACCTCCTATCACTGCAACTCATGCTACCCATGTGTTTTAATTGATTATGTAGATCGTCAGTGAAGGCTGCCAAGAATTTGACAAGCTTTTTCTCCATAAACCTGTATTTGCTCATCATCCATCAGTGCAATACAAATGCCTTGAACAACCGTTTTATATTTCTCAAGATTTTATTAGTAAAATAAAACTTGGGCTTCAAGCCTAATAACTGCAAAGCCAGCTCCAGGCATCAACCACATACAATGCAGAACAGTTTTCCCTTCCTCAGACATACCACTGACACCACTGCTCTCAGCCTTCTCCCAAAAAACAGCAAATGAAAGCATTTTTTTGATACAAGCTGTGGTTTGCTTCAGTATTACAGAAAGTGATTTCAAAGACAACAATTATGCAGTGAAGTTAAAAATACTTTAGAAGATGGAAAAAAACTGAAACTATGGTTTAGGCACAAAAATCCTTGATATTTGAAAGCTTCACAGACAAAATTAGTTCTTCATATGCATGCGTATGCATGCATTTTAACACAGTTAAGGTATTTATTTTAGATTCTACAGCTACAATATATATTTTTTTTTAACCCAGAAAATATGAAGTAGCTTGTATTTCTCTTTAATTTATCCACTTAAGAAAGTAAGAGATGTTTTTCAATAATCAATAAAAAAATTAAACTATATTATGGATACAAATTATGAAAATGAATGAACCCAAACAAGAGAGGAAGAACGAAAATAAACTGAATATGATACCAACACAAATCTAAATTTAGATCAACATGCACATCAATCAAATGAATATTTTTTTTAGTAGAGGAAATGTGAAGCCAACACACTGCACTAAATTAGTTCAATTTCCATATTATTATGCATTTATCATTATAGCTTATTACTTTTAAACTTCTCTCACATGCCTTTTTATGGCACTACATAAACAGATTTTCTATCAGTTTCCCTGAACATCCTTGTAAAAACAACTGAAGAACCAAGGTGGCAAAGAGGAGAAAACTGAGTCATTTCTCATTTACAAAAATCAGACGAGAAAACATACTGCATATAATTTTTCAGATTTTGAGAATTTAATTTGTGGAGTATCACCACTGACAAACTGATGTGGACAACTTCCTACATTTGAACTGAACACAGAGACTGACATTATTTTAACTGCTTTGTATCAGGCATTCACAACAAGGGGGGGGAATCTAACTACCTTCCTTAGGTTTTATTTTGTTATCTGAAGAAGGTAAAACATGTTCCTGCCACATGCAGGGTTACTATGTCTGGTCACTGAACTTTGATTCTAAGGGTAGTAAGCCTACTGGATCCTTTTCACACGCTTTTTGTAGTGCTTCCAAACAGAATCAGCCAAGCGGCTACCTGAGCAAGACTGACACACACGAAGTCACCCTGGTGGTAACGCTTACACTGTGTGTTAGCCTTTAAAAAACTAAAGGGACTTGACTGGTGATACCTATTCATGTCGAGCTCACTCCTTACTTACAGGGCAATTAAGATCCTAAGATCTGTCTCTTAATTTCAGCTAGAACAATGCTTGCTACTAGGCACACCATGTGAACACTTTGTCTTAATTAAGAGACAATGGTACCGCCTTTCTAGTTTACAAAATTACTAGAAACAAAGTCTATCCAAGATCTCTGCTGAATAAACAACTTCAGAGAAAATATTCCTGTTTTCTCATTTTGTTTTAAATTAGCAATTCCCCTTAAAGGATATTACAGCAGGAAGGTGTGTAACCAAACGCCTGCATCAGGGGATTGTAACAGGGCAGCTAGTGCTGCTCCTGCTGCTGCCCATCCCACATACTGCTTCACATGACTTTCACAACAAGGATTTCTGATGGAGAATCCTTAACCAGATCCTAAAGTGTCAACCCTGCATGTTAACTTCAGCTGCCTCCCAATCCAAAGCAACATAAGCAGCCAGGCAGAACATTTCCTGACACGTCTACACTGAGGCTGCTGTGCAATGCACAAACACGGAGCTGCCAGGAGCTGAGACTGGGAGGTGCTGGGTAACAGCCACCAACAGGGAACAGCACTGAAGAAGACATATCTTCATGAAAGAAAGGTAAGCAATCCCATGGCACTTCAAACCCCAAGGCAGTTTTTCCTCATTCTAGAGCCACACAGCATCAGGACTCCAGCTCCAGAACATTTCAGCTACTGTGCTAAACCACTTTGCAACTTTAGGAACGAACGTTCTTTCAGGCACGCTTTCACAGGGTGCACACAATGCGAGCAGGTGCCTTTTTTATTTGTATGTTCAAAGCAATACAAAAGATAGGATGTCAGAATTCCAAAAGCTTTTCCATAATAATGAAAATCCTCACAAAAATTCAGTTAACAATTACCAACTTAGAACTAAGAATATTTTACAAAAGCAGAAACCTCTCAAGCTCCCATAATAGTCAAAGCACAATTTTAATGAAGGAGAAACCAAATTCACAGCAATATTATAATTTTTAAAGAAAAATGAAAAAACATCTTGGAATTTACAGTCACTAATTGAACTTTTAATAGAAACTACTACAACATACAGCACCACTCATTATGAATGTTTGAATGCCAAACCAGGACAATACTAGAGGACAAAGCACCTCCGTGGAGAAAAGCTGGAGTGAGACTGATGTTATTTAAATTACTATTAAATTTACCAGCAATACTTCCCTCCTGAGAATAACTGATATTGCTTTTTTTTTCTTTCTACTAAAATGCTTAAATAATTGTGCAGTAATGCACTAGGACCATGATTTAGCTATACCACTTAACCAAATTTATTGTTATGATACAAAAAGGCTGCCTTCCCGACCTATGAGCGATAGCCAGCAACAGTTTTGCAATTCTTTGGTATCACCTCATTGTGCAAAACTAAAACAAGATACATTTTCGGTATTAATAGCTAAAGGGCATTCTCTAACTTACACATTTTCTCATGAGTACAGAACCTTCCAGTGCTGAAAAGGTCAGCAGTTGTTCTAACATGGAATACTACTGAACAAATAACCTATGCCTAATAGCTACACAAACCCAAAAGAATCTTATAAGACCTTCTTATTCCATGGCAAAAGTAGTTGATTTTTCCATACTTAAGCTGCTATGTTATCATTAACTCTGAATCTCGAAAATTAATACATACATATTACATATAAAAATGCATAAACATGCAAAATATATATATTATTACAATATATGTATCATTTATATATAATCTATTCTATGGCTATTTTAAAATACTTGTCTTTGTGCTGCTTCCAAAGGTCTTCATCTTTGCAATTACAAGAGGAAGCACAGTGAAACAACATGCAATTAATCTGGAAAATCCAGATTTTTCTGGGGATGTAATTCTACAGCGGCAGAACCGAAATCAACAATGTCCCATGTGCAGGACTGTTTTCTGTCAAGGGAAACATGAATGCTAGGAAAGTGGAAAAAAAAACCCTTGCAAACCCCAACCTAGGTAAATCATTAAAATAACAAAGCAAGATGGCAATCAACAATAAGGGAGAAAATAAACTTTAAGGGTAAGATACTGAAAGGAAAATTAATTTTTTGATGTCAGTCCTTGCTGCAGAAAAGGAATAATAGCCTTAAAACAGTTGTCTATAGACTAAAGAAACAAGAATAAAGTTCTTGAGCCAAAAAAAAGACTATGTTACCATCTGAGTGGGAATGGTATTTTCTACAAATTCTAACAGAATTTTTGTAATCTATTCAGTGTATCACTCTTAAATAATAATAAAATGCTTTATGACTAGATCTTGTGTATGGGTCAGGAGTCAAGATTTACATAAAAGCATGCTACAGCACGATCCAGACCAGCAAGCCATAATTTCAGTATCAGGTAGAAAGCAGAACACATTTACAAATTCAGCATAACAAGGGCACATCAGTACAACTCCCAGAGCCAAAGAGCTATTATCCATTGCTTATTTTTCCTTGATACTATAGAAGTTACTGGATTTTCAACAATATTCTAACAAAGTTCTTTGCAACTGACTATTGAGGAAACTGAGATAGAACGATGTAAGAAAAAATTTTAGATATAGATCACAAACTGCTAGAACAGATACCAATCATAAAATATTCAGAAGAGCTAGGTTAGAATTGGGCATGACACTCCTCAGAGTAAGTAAATGAAAGGTCCATAGGAGCTATCTAGCTGGAATTGTGCAGATGCACCATGTAAATAATGCTGAACAACAATCCCAGGCCAGGATATCCAAAACCACCCAATATTCATTTTCTAAAGCAACTTGAGCTCTAAAGACACTATCTGGCACTAAAAAATTTGTATGAGTTAGGATCCCAAGTCTATTGCTAATATGATAACAGATGACATTTTTAGACCCAGAAGCAGTAAAATTCTAAATAGTCACTAAATGAGCAGCAAGATACAGACTAGGAAACAAGATGTGCAGTACAATGAAAGAAAGTGTTGCTGAAGCACTTAGGATGAAAAAAAGAACAATGCAGAGAACAAGGGAAGTGAGCAGACACAGTCTCACAACTGTGCCAATAAAGATCTTCAAGAAGATCCATGACATCTGGATGTTAAAATAGCCTGCAGTAGGTTTATGTAAAGCTAAACTCTAAAACACATTAAAAGAATTCTAAGCTCCAAAATCAAGGACTCTGATAGAAAAATATTAGAACTGAGTACTTCATTTGGTCCTGCTAGACCTTTTGAGCCTAATGAGTCTTTTTTAAACAAATTAAGCTTATTTAAAACACTGCCGTTCAAGAAACTGATTCAGGCCAACCTTATAAACTCAACAGCAGAGCTTTGACCTTCAGATCTAGAGATGACCTACCAGCACTTGGGAACACAGCAACAGCCAAGGTGGGGGATCACTTCCTCTGTGTAGAAAGTAAGACAGGAGATAAAAGATGGAAGACAACCAAGAAATACACTACAACTTGCAAATTTCTGGACTTCCTGCTCTCAGCAAAACAGAAAAATATATTCTTGCATACAGCTATGACTCCTGAATTGAATTTCAAAGCACTACAGGACTGTGTGCTATGGCAATTGCCATTATCTCTACCCCTGTGCACCCAGTGTCTCTTTATGTGCACATGCCCCTACACACTTGTGCTCCATTCTGATTCAAGTTCCTGCCTCTCTGCATTTCTTTTCCTCCCGTATCAGGCCCAGCAGTCTCAATCCTTCACAGTCTATTCTCTGCTACCATCTGGATCTTCCTCTCCCTTTGTGCTGCCATTCTCAATCCTAAGAGCCATCATCATTAGTATCCTGGTTTAGGACTCCTGCTGTTCCCTGATACTTCTACCTTCTCATTACCTTTTCACCCCACTTTTCACTACCCTAAAAGCCAAAACACTAGTCAAATTCTTTCTCCCATCTGTACTGACATAGAAACAGGTATAAGAACAGCACATTTTCTGTTTATGCTGGGTGCCTGCACATGGCTCTTCTTGCCCACTCTTCCCTATCTACCCTTTGAGGATGAAGTCATCTGTTCACACCATCTTAACTAGCATCTGCACAGCAATGGCTTATAAGCATGTCTATCCATCCACCTACTCCTGATTGACTCCATATGGTACTGCTTCTTTTCCTGATTTTGTCTCCAGAAAACTTAAGCTTAATATATGTTCACAACTCAGCTCCTTATCACTCATCTCAAACACTTTTTGCAGATGAAACTTCTGCCAGTATCACCTCCTGTCATATAGGTAGTCTTTTGTGACCCCTTTGTCTGCATTTGAACCATATATTCATGATATACCCCAAATCCTGTTACGATCTTCCTCTGTTGTACATCTTTTTCTAACAGTACAGTTCATCCAGTATCTCCATCTTTGTTCAGGCCACACTGAAGAATTAGAAAGGGAGATGGAGATTCATCTGTTTAAATTTAGACAGGCTTTCTTACTTATCCTTAGCCATACTGAAAGTGAAGCAAGTAAATCTCTTTAATATATTAGTATTTATGCTTTCATTTCAGGAATCCTCTTTATCACATCTCTTTTAAGAGCCATGTTGGTATCACTGGTTTCAAGCTCTTGGGAGGCAGACAATATAGAGACAGCTCAAAGGGCTCAATCAGCTGCTACTCAGCATAGCCAGCTGGTACCTACTGATCGCTGTTCAAAGTTTCTGCAATCTTTATTTGCATGGTTTCTGAATGCAAAAGGGTGTGGAACAGGAAGCATGCTAGATCGGTATGAAGCCATTTTTTAAAAATAAATAAAGCAAAAGCATGCTGCTACCTAAAGATAAATAATATATTGGATATCTAGCTAAAAGAAAAACTAAAGAAAAGTAATAGATATCTGAGTTACAGCTGAGTGACAACTGCATTCTGTATTTGCATTAACAACCTAAAAACAGAGGACCCCATCAAAATTTGACCCAAACTCCGTTGATCTTAACGCAGCTACTTATGCAAGAACTCTACTTTAACATTTAGTAGTTTATCACAATTTACAAAAACGACCCCTTAACAATCTTTTAAATCATGGTGAAAAAAAAGTCCCATACACATTTGAGATTATAAACTACCTAAAGGACATTTTTTACTCAGATATTCTAAAACTATTTGTTTCAGCAAACCAATTTTAAAAAATATGATTTTGGGGTTTATACTGAAATTATTTCCACGGTTTATTTAGCACCAGTAGTAATTAAAACAGGTATTGCACAACACTTCTCATTATGCAGTTGTGATCATTGCTTATACTGACAGAACAAATTCAGAAATAAGCTATGAAACAAAAAGTAAAAACAAAGACATCCCTTGCAAAGTGAAGGTCAAGAACATCATGCAAGAAATACATCCTTACAAAAACCTGTCAAGTCTCTAGCAAAATTCATGTGGAACATACAAGTCTTTTTAGAAGTTTACATTTCAACAAAATAAATAACCTCCATAATTATACATACATTGTACATAGTGATGGATCCGAAAAATCAATTTTTTCTGATCATGAATCAACCGAATTATCATGTCTGAATAATTATCAGGGTCTGAATAATCTCGGTGCATCCTAGCATAAATTTTCCTAATACATATGTGGGTGCCAGGTTGTCCCAAATATAACTTACTGCTACAAAACCTAGATGACCACTTGCATGTAAACATGTACAATGAAATTCAGCATGGCTTAAAGAGGCTGTATTATTTCAGAATGTTCGTAAGACAAGAAAAATCAACCAACTGAAACAAACAAACAAACAACAACAGTTGAACAAAAACTCAAACACCTAAAAGGCTCAAAAATGGAAAGTAGGCAAATTCAAATATAGATTGTTGGAAGCTTTTAAAGTAATAACTGTTTAATCCCTTTTTTTTCTCAGTGCCATGTGGTTTCCAGTGTACACAAAGTAAAGAGTGAAAAGGTAAAAATAAAACAGGCATAACCTTAATATATTCCAGAATTCATAAATCATTTGTAAATTTAGTTCTTTTATAAAAGAATCCTTATATAAACTGGGGGGAGGGAGGGCATCAATCCCATATATGAAGCACAATTTAAGCCCAACATCACTGACCAATCAAAATTAGTGAATGCACTGCATCTCTCTGCAGTGAGGAGAAGCGACAAGGTAGGCTGTCATTCTGCAAAAGCTGCCCATCGCAAGCTTTCCTCTCAGAAGCACTGCTCTTCTTTTTTAGAAAGCCTGAATCTCAGTGGTGTCTCTGGAGACAAGAAACCTTCAGTATGTTAAATTACTTTCATTATGTATTTTCAGATGCTTATTGATTCTACCGTAGGAAGAGTGGGAGACTGCAGCAGCCTGTAAACCAGAACTAAAGCAATTGTATACATTAGCAGTATGCTGAAACAATGGCACAGTACAGGCACAAATTTTCATTAAGGTCATTTTTTGAAGATATGCTTATTACCCTCTTTCCCTTCTACTCTGCTAACAAGTGAACAAAATGAATCCCTCCAACCTGGAACTGCTTCACCTGCATGGAGAATTTACCAAATCTTTAGTGGAGGTAAGACCTGTTCCTTATTATGATATACAGAATAAGCAACATTAAACCAAATTAAAAATTGGAGGAAAAGAACAAAAGATCAGATTCAACTAAGATTAAGCAGTATTGTTATATTAAAGAGCAGGAAATATTTAAATGCTATTTCCCCCTCCTCATTAAAAATATAATGATACAAAAATGTTATTCTGTATGAAAGTCTTATAGAATATTAAGAACCTGTTTTGTTCATACAACATGAAGATAGTACAGTTTAAGCTCACACAGTACTGGGGAAAACAACCACATAAAGCAACCAGGAATATGATTTTCCTCCCTCAGCAGTATTTCCAAATATTGGCAGTTAAATGTTTCAGATTTATTCAGCTACTCTTCGAAGGATCAGATCAGTCTGTAATTAGTGTATACTTATGCTTTATGAAGGTTGGTTAATATGACTAATATCTGATTGCTCAGGGACCCCCCCCTTTTTGTTGTTTTTCTAAAACTTATTTCTTTTGTACTGTACATTCTTTCTCTGTACATTCAAGCCATTTATTAAAAGCATGGATTTGCTAAAGATTTATTTCAAGAAAGGAAAGCATAACAGTGTGCAAATTAAACAAAAGCATATTTTCTAACTCTGCACAGTTTTTCATTAAAAGACAAGACAGTTGTATGTACTACCTGCTCACCAGAGCTAAAAAAACTACATTTTCTAGCTTTAGCCACAGACACACTGCATCCAGCAGTTATTGCTCCTAGCCAGGATTTTTTGTAACCTGCTCTATCTGGAGAACAGGAAACTAGTCCAAAAAACCTAAATTCATGTAAGCTGACAGAAGAATATAATTTTACTGGCAAATAGAGAGCAGACTAACTGATTTTCTATGCAATCTAAAAGGTCCAATTTTAGGTATCTTTTATTCATGAAATAAGTGATACTAGAAAACACATTCTTGCATTACTTTAGTTTTGAAATTATAAGCCCTACTTTTAACCTTTTTTTTCCTCCCCTTCACAAGGGCATGCAGCAACTAATTCAGTTTTACAACTGACAATATGAAGAATGCAGTTGACCGGGTATCTTTGTAGCTGTATGACCTACGAGCAGCAGGATGCATCCTAAAATGTATTCTTAAGACATAAAGGAATTAAAAACAAAACATGGAACATACTTGCATTACCATTTACGTGCATGACACTTCAACAATATACATGGAAGACTAACACATCTGCTCAGATTTTCATTAAAAGAAGAGTGCAATGATTGATTCTTAAAATGGTGAGCATTTCTTAAAGAGGGATTTATAATTTAAAACCAGAATTGTGGAAACTACTGATGCATGAAGAGACAATGAAACATGAAATCCCAAAAGGAGAATATGCATACTTCGCCAGCAAGCTGAATAAAGGTTTAAGCAAGCTTTTTCTATACTACTCATTAAATAACTTACTTGTCATAATGACTAATGGATATTTTTCTCTCAATTTTATGATGTTATGTATTCTCCTTAAATCAAAATAAACCAAATTAGGTAACCCATGGTTACTCTCAAAGCACATGAACTGGATTTTATGATGTATAGCAACTTCTTTCACTAAGCCATCACTCAAAAGTAATGAGCAGGAATATTACAGAAAGAAATATGCAACCATAAACTAAGGATGTCTACACACTGAAAACAGTGATCAGAAATTATTTTGCTATAAACCCGGAAAATAAAAACAGGTTTCTACAAAATGCAACAGGGGAAGGAAATTAACATCACTTAAAAGAAGGTTTATTTATTATTGCTGGCTTGAAACTCAGAACAGCACACAGAATATGCCCTGGTCTGTAGAAGTATCTGAGGCAATTAAGAAGTCCCCATGTTTAATCAGAACTTTTTGCTGCTGAACTGCAGGAACAAAAAAAAAAAGGAAAACAAAAAAACCTGCAAGAAATGAAATAAGAGCTCAGCTACCACTTGATTTCCAGGTGCAGTGCGTGTCCCAAACCTGTCAGTGACAGCATGTACCGGCTCCTGCCGAGCTGCGGCCGCGCTGTGCCAGGTCCCCGAGGCACAGACTCCAGGTAGGTGCCGGCCCTGCCCGGCCAGCCAGCTCTGCTGCGAGCTCCAGAGCCAGGCAACGCAGCCTGCAGGACATGGTGAACCTAGCCGTGTCCACCTTACACAGCCGAGGGCTTCTGTTTGCCCAAAATCTCTATAATGTTGCTATAATGTTAGGGTGAGACTGTCATTTGTTTTAGCAGATCTGCTTTTGATTTCTTCCTGGCTTTTGCTAATACAAAAGAACTTCATTTATCCAGCGATGCATTTGGAATGGTTTCTTGAAATCTATTCACAGCCAGGACAGCATGCAAAAGGAGATCATATTCCTGAGGGTTAATGTAAGACAGATAGAGGTTGCCTAAATTAGAAATGAAGCAAAGCTTTTGAAATATTTCTTGTTTCATTTCACACCTGAGAGTAATACGTTCTAATTTACATCTTTTTTATTTAAGAGGCACACGTGAAATAATTGTTGAAGAATACCAAGAATTTTCATCATACAATTTGCAATTAATAGTATTGTTCAATTGAGGCTTTTCAGAACTGCAGATGAAATCCATTTGCATACTGCATCCCAAGTGTGCTTAATTCATACTTTCATTTTAAAAGAGCTCAATTTTGTTCACCTTAATACTATCCATTTTAATATATTCGGAATAGAACAAAGGTCAACATTCAAATTTATTTTCATGCCAAATATGTCCCCTCTTAAATTTAAACCTACCTAGGAAAAAAAAACCCTCCAGTATCATAACAAGTAATTGAATAACCTCTTTTATTTATTCAATTACAAACTCAAGAACTGGCTGACAATATAAATAATACAAAAATCAGGTATTACATGATGTGCTATATTTTAAACTTACCCACAAGTGTAAACCTAAGCTGATGAGACACAAAATAAAATATCTGCTAGATAAATACTTTTTTGATCCTTACTTATTCCTAAGAGAAACATGCTATGTATGTAAATCAGTTTGGTTTAACTGCAGTTTGTAAAAAAAAACAAAAACAAAAAAAAAAAAAAAAAACAAAAAAAAAAACAACCACACAAAAACCCCAAAATCAAATCCTGAAAGAATAATTTTCTTTTTAAGTATTATTTGCTAAAATTGTTCCCTTAAATAGATTCTGGAATAAAATTTAATACTCTTCCATTTCACGTAGGCACAGATTTTTCGAAGAAATGGAATATTCAAATCAGAAAAAGGAAACGTAGTATTTTATAATCAACTCAATTTCCCAAACCCACTTAAGTTTTGCATTTGAAATTATAAATACTTATATAAAGTTATTGTAGAGGCAAGCATCATACATAGAAATGCACAGAAGATTAAAAAGAACAGAAGGTTTAAACTCTGTAAAAGTCCAGTGCATTACAGAACATCACATTTCAGCTCTCAACACTACTGTAAAACCTCATAAGAAAGAGGTGGATAAATTGCCATAAATAATTTAAACATCCTTTTTATGATACATAAGCAACAGTGCTCCATGGTCCTTTCACTTCTTTTTCCACAAGAGCTTTTTAAAATTATCTTGATCACCAATTTGTTAATACTTAACAACATTCTTCTAAAATGACCCTCAAAGCAATACAAAGGCTACGCGCAAAGTATGGTTTATTCAACAAATGAGCCCTTTGTGAAAAACCACATCACTATAAACAAAGGCTTGCCTCCTTAAGTGGAAGCTTTTCACTATTTTTTCTTTTTTCAAACAAATCCTGCTCTCTTTTAAAAAGCAAAGACCTTATTCTAGATCTTCAGGCTTTTGAATCCATGCCAATTAAAGCTCTAAATATACTGTAAATGAAGAGTTTGGTAAGAATATTGCTTTTCCTCCCTCCTCCTTCCCCAGCATTTATCTACAATAAGTGTTAAAAAAAAAGAAATCAAATAGTTCCATATTTTATTTCACCTTTCAGGAGAAAAACCAGCTGCAGCTAAAGAATGTGTTTGTCCCCCATTCTGGAAGTCAACATGCAGTCTGAATCTAACATTACAGTTCGAGATGCCATTGATGACATCGATACCAACATGTACCAACCACTGTCATATCCATTAAGCTTTCAAGTTTCTCTCACTGGATTTTTGATGTTAGAAATTGTTTTGGGACTTGGCAGCAACCTCACCGTGCTGGTACTTTACTGTATGAAATCCAACTTAATCAATTCTGTCAGTAACATAATTACAATGAACCTTCATGTACTTGATGTAATAATCTGTGTGGGATGTATTCCTCTAACTATAGTTATCCTTCTGCTTTCACTGGAGAGTAACACGGCTCTCATCTGCTGCTTCCATGAGGCTTGTGTCTCTTTTGCAAGCGTTTCAACTGCAATCAACGTCTTCGCTATCACCCTGGACCGATACGACATCTCCGTAAAACCTGCTAATCGAATCCTGACCATGGGGAGGGCTGTGATATTAATGACATCAATATGGATCATTTCACTTTTTTCCTTCCTGATTCCTTTCATTGAAGTCAACTTTTTCAGTCTTCAAAGTGCAAGTACTTGGGAAAATAAGACACTTCTGTGCGTGAGTACAAACGAGTACCACACTGAACTAGGAATGTACTACCACATTCTTGTTCAGATTCCAATATTTTTCTTCACTGTTATAGTAATGCTAATTACATACACCAAAATACTCCAGGCCCTAAATATTCGGATTGGTACAAGATTTACAACGGGACAAAAGAAGAAAAACAGAAAGAAAAAAACTATTTCTTTGACCACTCAGCATGAGACTACGGATGTGTCCCACAGCAGTGCAGGAAAAAATGTCGTCTTTGGTGTGAGGACTTCCGTGTCTGTCATAATTGCTCTACGTCGAGCTGTAAAACGGCACCGGGAGCGACGAGAACGGCAAAAGAGAGTCTTCAGAATGTCCCTTCTGATTATCTCAACATTCCTTCTCTGCTGGACACCCATCTCTGTTTTAAACACCACTATCTTATGTTTGGGCCCAAGTGACCTTTTGGTAAAGTTGAGATTATGTTTTCTAGTAATGGCATATGGAACAACTATATTTCACCCTCTACTTTACGCATTCACAAGGCAAAAGTTTCAGAAAGTTCTGAAAAGTAAGATGAAAAAGCGAGTTGTTTCAATAGTGGAAGCAGATCCCATGCCAAATAACGCTGTAATACACAACTCATGGATAGAGCCTAAAAGAAACAAAAAGATTACCTTTGAAGACAGTGAAGTAAGGCAGAAATGTTTAGTACCTCAGGTTGTCACTGACTAGATTTCAGTATTCACCAAAACACATCAAACAGAATATTCGAACAAATTGTAAAAAAATACTGCCAAATAAGAAAAACTTTTTTAACTATTGGTGAGACTGTATATTTTCAATATATATGTTAAATAGAGTAGGTCTTGCATATTCAATTTCTTCATTATGTAAGATATATGTTGCATGGCTGTTTGTTAGCGTAACACCATGTGTATATTTGTCAAAAATATTCAAGTCCTCTTTTTTTTAGAAAATAAATAGCCTTAAAGAAGTGCAAACTTTTAAAAATATTTGTATGGCTCAGTTTCTCTGTAAATATAAAAAATTTTTAAGCAAATATTGCACTTGGGAATACTTTTCTATAGCACAAATTCACCATTTTGTACAATATGGTGTTTTTAAATTTAATTCATAAACAGCATTGATCAGAGGCATTCTGAATATTATGCAGCTACAATCTGGATGCATTTTGACTTCATATTTAGATATCCCGCTTATTTCAATCTTCTCCAGCATGCGATTACCATGCACAGAAAAAGCTATTTACGTGATGTCCTTCTGTGAATGGTTTGGAAACTTTTGATATGGGGAAAAAAAATTCATGCTGGTCCAAAAATTGACAATACTCTTAAGAAAAGTAAAAAGTTTTGCATATACAATCTCAGATCCACAATTTCTACATAGGAAATACACAACTTTGAATAATTGCAAGGGACAGGGTAGGGGTAAAAGGCTAAATGAATGAAAAAAGCATGGACGAGAAAATTATTTGACTGATGCTAAAAGACAACCAACCAACCGAGTCAATCCTTTGCAAAGGCTTAGATTTTTCACACTGACCTCTAGTGTGACACGAGGACACATACAGAAATACATACTTTCATACAGAAATTTTTCATTCATACCATCTACTTAGATATTAAATGCCGCAGCTAAAGTAGAAGATAATTTTTCTTGCCCCTGATAACTTTATTATTTTACACTGTGTTCCATTCTAGCCATGCAATTGCCTTGTCAGAAACCAATCATCAATGCTGCTAGCTACCATATTCCTGCATTTCCTGCGCAGCCATGGCATACCTTTGTTCTATATTGTCTTCTACAATTTCAACTTAAACCTGCATTGAAGAATCAAGAAGCCTTATGACGTTATCATCATCCATAGCACTGTAAGCAAGAATTAAGATACTCTGCATTTGTCAAGTTGTTTAAACCATGCCATGCTTAAAAATTTCTTAATTTCTATGAAACAGTGGTGGGCAGGGGGAAACAAAACAAAAAGCTGCAAAATCAATGAGCATGATTTCACTCCTCGTTACATAAACTGATCAGTGTGTCACCAGCTACCAGCATATTTAGAATGCTAATTCTCAATAACTATTATCTTGATATAAAAAAGTAGATCATACCCTTGAATATGAGATCTAGTTTGACTAAAGTATTGCATAAAAAATTAGGATTTCTAAAGCACTTTTCTGAAGTTACGTATAAAAAATCCGCAGTTTTAAGGGAACAAAAAGCTCTTTTCCACTACATCGCTAAATTATTAATCATATGTGTATTGCCAAAATTGGTTTTGTGCTTAAAAAAATGCTTTTAATGTACCTTAGTTTACTTGGGCTCATGTCTTAGCTTACCAAAACAGAAGATTCAAAATATAATACTATAGCTCCATATTCCACAAAGAATAGTCACTTATAATCATACAAATTCTAGCTGGAAATGTTATTATCAGATTGACAATAACTGATTATGTGAAATTACTGTGTAACATATATTCAAACATATTTTCATATTTTCACTGGCTTTTTTTGTGGAAACTAGCCCAAAAATACCTGCATTCAACTGTACCCATTTAAAGCACTTTTTTTATCCAAGTTATCTCTGATTTCCTACAAGAATTGAAATCCGATATCTTATTTGAGAGGTTGCAGAGAGGAAGTAAATGCAATAAGCTTGCTTTTTTTTTTTTTAAATCCCATATCCTCCACATTTACCACTTTAAAGAATTCTTTTGGGAATACTTTCTGAAAAGAAATGAACTCAAAATATTTAAGCAGAAACTATTATTTTTTCTTTTTTGTACCCCTTCTTCATTTCCCTTTCAAGCTACCCTCTGTATTTTGAACACCAGAAGGAGGAGAAAGTGGGATCCATAGGGTTAATATCATAACATGATTTCAGTGATTACTAATCTTCCAGTAAAGCATTCTTAAATGAAAGATACTACTCATTCATATAAAAAGAAGGAAAGGAGAAATGATAATGAACAGATTAATAAGTCTACATCACATCCTTATCTGAGAAAAGCATTTAGAAAAGCTTTCAGACTTGAAAGGTTTCTTGAAAACATAACCTTACTTTTTAAAATCAAATTAAACCTCAAGAATTACACATTTAGTGTTAAAAGCTCATTCATTAGAAAATCAGATGCAATGAAGCAGCACTTCATAGCAGAGAAAGAGCAGCCTAGGAATTACCCAAAGAGATTAAGCCCAGTTTTAATGGCTAGGTCAATCACACTCATTGATTGCCTTTACAAATATAAGCAGGTTAATTTTTGCTATTCTTCATCTTCATTAAATTTTAAAAAAGGTGACTTACACTACGTCAGAGTACACTTTGAGGGCTGCAGAAGAAAATTCTGCATAGAACAGGAAGGAATACAAGTAAGAATATGTGCCATCCTACATACACCCTGAAGCCATCACAAAACAGAAGCATGTATGGTCTGTATGACATGACAGATTTAACACAAGGCAAAGAGTAAATTATGAAGACACACGACATATTCTACAGACACAAGAGGATTTCAGGAGCGATATGAAGATGTGTGTGCTTGACAGACTAAAACAGAATGAAAAGAGGCACCATCACTGAAGAAAAAAGGTCAGATTTTTGCCATAGTATTGTATAATATGAAGCCCACTACATTCTTAAAAATGATCTCACCGCAGTGAATCATTAGTTCAATTACATTTCACACCACTCAGCCTAAGGCAAGCAGAATTGCACAGGACTCCAAAAATATTAATTCCAGCAAACACATCTCAAACACAAGCAAGCACGGCCAATTTCCACACATTCGTTCTCTGTCTCTAAAGTGTGTTTCTAGCTGGTATGTGACTATGTTGTTTTTTAACTGCAAATGCATTTCAAATTCAATTTTACATTTTAAAATGAGGTTATCCCACACTAAAAATACCAAAATAAGCAGAGTGCAGTGCCAGTATCCATTAGAATATTCAAAAAGCACACCTATAGACTCTAATACATCACAAATCTGTGAAACAGAAATGTATACATCACAAATATCTTCTTTCTAGTATGCAACAATTTTTATGGATTGCAAGGCACGTAATCCACACATGACTGCAAGTTCTGATTACTTTATTAGTGCCAGGAGAATAGCAGTCACCTTTGTACTTTCTAAATAGATTAGATTAAAAATGCATGCAGTTGGATACATATCAGATCAATTCACCTCCCTTCATTGTTACATAAATAGACTCATGTATGTCACACATAATTATTATTTATCCGTACACACCAAAAGCTGGGTTTAACATCAGCATCTATTTTATATTTATATGAAGGAGGTTTTGGTAAGAGTATTACTGAACTGGACTGACAGGCACTATGTCCCATCACACATTAATTTAAACATCCTATCTTTCTCAGCCTTGTTGGATTTTTTTTCATTTTAAATTAAATAATATGTTGAAAGGCTACAGGATTTACCCAAACAGAAGAAAAAAAAAAAATCTGTTTTGTTAACCATTAAATATACTATATTGCAGTGCACACAGGACTTCTTTTTAAATCTATGTATGTGCTAATCATCAAAATGTTGATAGTTGAATATTCTAGACTTATGTTTGTGTCCTATGAAAAAAGTTTTAGTTGCCAATTGCCATTAAACTCTTTTGAAAGGAGAGAATACATCTTTCTTTAGCAAAGTTTCAAAGCAGTATTAAAAAATCTAAAATAGCTAAATTACTCTTCTGTTACCCATTATCCAGACAAAATACCTCCAACCTAAGAACAATTAGCTTCTGTCTTAAAATTTTCCAGCCTTACCAAGAGCCAGATTCCACTCCTACTTCACACATTCTGCCATAATATCACTGAATGTATTTGTCTTACACCAAGAGGAAAGAAGAATCTGACTCTGCAATTACCATCTCCTTTTTCCTCCTTATAGAACACTTGAGCAATTCAAGAAGCAAAATTACATCCAGGGTTTGGAGTTTGTTTAGGTGGGGGAAGGTAAAAAAAAAAAAAAAAAAAAAAAGGAAAAAATCCCATATGCTAACTGACTAACAGGAAAATCAAAATCACTCAGAGCTAGTAAGTGTGAAGTAAGTAGGATGCGAAGAAGGTGAAGAGTACAGGTCCAGTGGAAAAGGGCAGAAGCAAGCACTCTAAGGCAGCTACGGCCACTGGGACCACAGAAAGGCAGAGGGCAACTTGCACTTGCTGTGGAAAAAAATGCTAACCTTATTTTTCAGGTTGTAACAGCCAAAAAAATAAGAAATCCTCTTTTAATCATTGAGTGTGATATTTGGTACCAAAATTGCAGGGAGGAGCAAGATGAATAGCGACTCCAGAAAAGGCTTTTGATTTAACAAAATATACACAGAATAACTGACAAACCAAAAGCATGCAATATTCTATTACTTCTATTCCTTCAGATAAAGTACAAAGTACACATAGAGTACAAGCATTACAAGAAAAGACCTGAAAGGTTAAGCATCTGCTCCCAGTGATACATTTTAAAATATGCTATTGAATTTTCCTTTAGTCAGTTAGTTTATCTAGATGCTTTGAGTGTGTTTCACTACCAACAGTAAGATTTCAGCTACTGCTTTTTTATCACTATTTAATTATTTTTGTAGAGTAATAAATTGAAGGAGTTATATCATTAAGCATCTTTATATTCTTTGCTAAAATTACACTTCAGTGATTACTATAAATTGAAACAGAATGGGAGAAATATCTTCTTGTGTATTTACTTTATAGATTTCTGTATCATCTTGTTTTCCTATTTTACAAAGAAATTCTCACACAATGAAATTCACTTGAAATGAAAAAACAGAAGATTTACAGTGAAAGTTGTGTGATAGGTACACAACCTGAAATTATTAAAGCAATTCTTTTTATAGTTTGAATTAATTGTATCCTTTGCATATAAGCATTTCTATACCCCCATTCTGATTCCTGACACTGCAGCCAGGCAAGCAGGCAGGCTGGCTGAGAGCACAAAACTGGTGGCATACAGCACACTCTCATTTCCTTTCCTAGCTGGGTTTTTGGAAATACACTTTTGGTTTCTGTTACCCTGATAGTATTTCTAACTTCCTGCCATATATTGTAGCAGTTTAACCTGATACCATATCTAATAAACAAATCAATGTCACTGCTGAAACAACATTTCTGTAAAATCTGTCACTCTGGCTATGTAAGACTGCTATTAAGATAGCTGTATTAGCACAGTTTTACTTTTAACTGTACCAGAAACTCTCACAATCTGTTGCAAGATTTTACTTCAAATTAAACTCAATTTCAACTCAATTGGTAGGGGGGAAAAGAGCACTGTAACTTATCACTACTCTGCACCATGGTTTTCTTCCAAATTTTATTTCAAGGTATTTTTCATAAATCCCTGTCACAAATAGAGAGAAGAAGGGATAAGTAGGAGAAAAGGACAGCTTCCCACATTAATAAGTTATGACAAATATCAGTGATAATTTGTGTACTAGGCTGCATTTACAATGGGCTGAAAACATGCTTAAGGCAAAAGAAAATGAGAAAGGTACACTATTTGTCATGTATGTATCATCACAAAACAAAAGTGAGCACTGCTGCTATAAAACACCCCAATAATAATGAGGAAGATTACTACTCCTGCTAAGAGCTCTAATAGCTTGTAAGGAAGACCTATCAATGAATGAGAACAAACAAAACAAAAGATGTGAACGTCGGGTGACGAGAAGCTCAGTATGATCCAGAAATGTGCACTTGAAGCCCAGAAACTCAGCTGTATCCTTGGCCTCGTCAGCATCAAAGGAATCTGGCCAGTAGGAAAAGTCAGGTGATGCTCCCTCTACTCTTCTCCCATAAGATCCCACCTGGGCTGCTGCGTCCAGCTCTGGGGCCCCAACCCATGAAACACACTGACATGTTGGGGAGAGTCCAGAGGGCCATGGAGACATCAGAGGGCTGGAGCAACTCTCCAATGAAGACAGCAGAGAGTTGGGGCTGTTCTGCCTGGAGAAGAGAAGGCTCTGAGGAGACCTCAGAGCACCCTCCAGTACCAATGGCACCTACAAGAAGGCTTTTTTCACAAGAGCATGTCATGACAGGACAAGGGGGAATGGCTTCAAACTGAAAGAGGGCAAGTCTAGATTAGATATTGGGAATTAATTCTTTACTGTGAGAGTGGTGAGGCACAGGAACAGGCTGCCCAGAGAAGCCGTGGAATCTCCATCCCTGGAACTGTTCAAGGCCAGGTTGGATGGGGCTTTGAGCAATCTGGTCGAATGGAAGTTTTTTAAGATCATTGCAGGGGAGTGGAAGGAGATGATCTTTATGATCCCCTTCCAAACTAAACCCTTCTGTGATTCTATGAAGAAAATCTGTGGGTAAAGATCATATTATGGACATATAACCTCCTACAGTCAAAATTCTTAAAATGGAGGTATACAGCTCATCTGCACTTGCATTAAACAGGGATGAAATACAAAAAAGTACACATAAAGACAAGTTAAAGATATCTTTTAAAATATTTATATATTCAGAAACTTCTAATAAATCTTGCCTGCATTTTATAGCATACAGTGAAGATTTCAGAGCAGTTTAAATAAACTAGAATAAAAGTAGGAAACTTTTGATTCAGTCACTGATTTTCTTGTGTCCGAATTTTTTGTCAGTCAGAAGCTTCTACAACTCTAGTTTGCAAATCAGGTCTGCTAAAACTGGGCAACAGGGGAAGCTTTGAAATTGAAGACAACCTGGCAGAGAAACGGTATGTTCTCAAAATAATAAGAAGTTCCTGGTTTTCAGCTGAAGAAGGTCCACCCTATCCTTCTTCATAGATAACAAAGCCAGTAATCAGATTTAATGCCTGTGAATAACCGAAGGTTGGACCTGAAAGGTACACACATAGAACAACTGCACTATTTTGTTTCCAGCAATAACTGAAAAGACTTGACAAAATGCTTAAACAATATTTGAAAATTATGTGCATGAGTTGGGTGACAAAGAGAAAAAACTACTCCTGTGTAATCAGTCTATTTTTAAAGCTGTTTCCTGTGAAGAACGAAATCTTACTCTACATTTCTCATTACTGTGTGTTACATACAGTAACACCTTCACTGATTTTTCAGGCAAAACAATAGTAACAATAGTTACAGGGATACTGGCTCCCATCCAGGGCCTGAACAAAGATTAGTCTTCAGTCTTCTTTTCATAGTTATTCGGTTAGACTTTTTTAACCTGAACTGGCTATACTTTAATTAGAAATGAACAGACAGAATTGGTTATTATGTTTAAGATTTGAAAAACCAGAATTTACTTGAGGAATTACAACCAAATTGTGTATATAATCAAATTTTTCAATTATTTTATACTTCTGAATTTGCGAGGCCTCATTTTCCAGTCCTTAGCTCTTGCCATTCCTTTCCCCGCTAATCCAAGAACCCTTCTGCAGTCCTTTATTTTCTCCCCATGAATGCACCTCTACAGTCTTAATCTTCAAGAAAAAGAGCCCACTTAATCACCCACTGCGACATGTATAATTGCATTTATTCACAGGTAACCACAAAACTGTTTTTATCTGTAGAGCACAATTCCCTACACCACTAGCACAAGTACAGATTTGTTTGACATAGCTGCCTAAATGCAAGAACAGAAGCAACATTGGTAAAGCAATCCCAGCAAGGACACGGTCCAATTCCAAAGCTTTACAGTTACTTACCCCTGTTCCTCTCTTTCAGCTCCCCTAGTTACAAAATCATCTACTAAGAATGTAGAGCAACTGTGAGGTGAGGAAAATATGGCTTATTTAAATACCTGCTTTGGGGAAAAATAACTAAAATGGAGGTTTAAGTCACCTAAATTTATGCACATAAATCTATAATGCATCTACACAATGTCTTTAATGAATTCAGAAAGCAAAACACACAAATTTGTTTGACAACACATTTTCCATAAAAAGGTAATTGACTATCACTAATTAAGCTTTAAAGCCCTTAATTCTTCTTTCAAATGAATTCAACTTGCTTACTACTTGTTTTAGAGTAGCTTTGCATCTACTTGACATTGATATCAACAGAAATACCATCTCCTTCTGAATGCTGGAACAACAGTTGGACTTTCTCCTTCCCTAATCAGTAAGGAATTACAAACTAATGCCTCTGGGAACCTAGCACTTTTGTGCAACATCCTCTTTAGTTGTTGGTATCCTTACTCTGTGGAAGAACGAATTACCCTGCCTTCAAAGAGAAAAGAAGAGCACTTACTGAAAAAATCGTCCTATTCTCCATCTTTGTGAAAAATCTGTAAACAAGTATATGAATAAGTTTGTTCCATGATAGGTGTTTTTCTGGTTCCAGCAGTCATGGATTTTTTTTTTTTCAGTATTTTAAATTTCTCATATCTATACTCTATATTTACAATGCATTCAGTGGTATTTATGCATTATTTTCCAATTGTAGTTTGTAGTTTTATGAAGGAAAGACAACAAATTGTAGGTTTTTTACAACTACAAATTGTAGTTTTCCAATTGTTGTCTTTGCTTTGTCACTACATTAGAACAGGCCTTCAGCCAGGAGTACCCTCCTTCTTGATTGCCAAAAAGCCAGTATTTCACTATCTAATATTGTCTTCTCAGCAAGTTTTCAGCTTTCAAGTTTGGCTTATACATTTGCCCCCCCTACTGAACAGAAGATCCTCTGAATTGGAAAATTAACTCTTTTAAAAATGAAACACTGACCACCGGGTCTATTCTCCCATAGTTTGTCCTATGCATCACAACTTGCCACTCTGTCAACAAGTGGCTTCCAAATCCAGTAAATTTTTTTTATTATAAGAAATGGGTGACTTCTAAGCACTGGCTGCAGAGGACAAGTAGTCTAGGCTCCCAGCACTGTTCTTCAAGGCATTTCGGAAACATGCAAGAACTCAGGTTTTCTGGTTTAATTCAGTGGGTTGTGAAAGTCACAATCTTTTGGCTTTTGTTAGCTTCATATCTATATGCATTTACAGGCACTTCTACTGAAACTTCTCATTCTATTATCCTCAATGAAATTTTCTGAAAATTATTTGCTACCACCATTATTTGATCTTCTAGCAATCATTCTAACCCAACGCTCACTTCTTTCCTTGGTCCTCACAAGTCACTTGTCCATTTTATCCATTCTATTCTCTCTCACTATTGCTGAATCTGTTTGATCAAAATGAAATGAAAACCACTCTGTTTTCTCAGGTATACAATATTGAACTGTTATTTCTGAATGAACTATGTTCTTCTTCTGTTCAGCCCCTGGGTTATGCACTAATAAATGTGTCAGTCCCAGCAGAAAGACACAGATCAATATTAGAAACTGCTTCTCAGTGTTATTTCTTTGACCCCTAAACAACTGATTTCACCATTGGCCATAGATAAACAAATCTCAGCTACCCTCAGCCAGCATCCCCAGAAAAACTATGTCTGACATTTCTCCACCCCTTCCCATGGACAAGTGATTGAATTCAAACCACCAAGTCTGATCACCTTAGAGATGACTACTCTAGTTCTGGGATAACTAACCTGCAGTTTACTATTGAATCTCCAAGTATATAAATGCTCAGAAAGAGGGAACAGAGAAAGTTATAAATGCCAATTCCTACCAGAGCTTCAGACAGTGCTTATGCATACTTAGCCAGAAACATAAAATTGACATTTCCTTGCAAAACTTCCACCCAGAGTAGACAGACAACCGGCTCCATACTGTTTCAGTTGTATCTTTCCAACTGTAAATGGAACTAGAGAAATAAATTTTTCCATGGTAGTTGTTTGTGCCACCAACTTAAGAGCCCTAAATCTTAATTTTTTACTTTAATTTTTATGCCTGTTGAAATAGAGTAAGAACATACCACAAATTTAGAGGTGACATCTCTGTTTTATTGATATCCCTGCATTCATTAATTGTTTGGAATTATGCCATTAAACTTGCCTTTCTCTTCATGACCATACACACAGAGCTTTTGCTTTGTTTATGTAATATGTAAGAGATACTGCAAATTATTTTCAAAGGCTTGCCATCTAGTCATACTCTCTACAATGTATTTATAATTTACAAAAAATTAATCTCTCAAAGACTCACTGCTAACCTCTATGTCCCTTCCTTTCTCTGTCAAAAGTACTTCTTTTGAACTTTTTTTTTTCATCTTTGGTCTGGTCAACTTTTTTTAACTAATATGAAGTTTTTTAAGTCAGTGCACAAAAATTACTAGATTCAGAGGCAGACAGAGCTTGCAGACATCTTTTGGTCTTGCTAGTTTTTGTATGTCACCTAGAAACAGAAACCCAGAGCTTTTCTTTCTACTTTTAATTATGTAGCTCTACTGAAAAAGTATGGCTATCCAGTAACAATACTTTGTCTCAAAACTCAAAGATGCCCTAGGATCTGTACTAGTTACACAACCATAACTGCTTCAAACCAATTAAAAATAAAAAAAAATCCTCTGAATTTGTATTTACCCTGTATTTGGCTGAACACAAGCATTCATAAATACAAGCCTATCTATGCTGCTGGTTCTCTCATATCCTTTCATATCTCCACTCTTTTGACGCACGTTAGCTAACAAATATAAAAATACTTACTGTTTGAACACTTGAAAAGATCAAAGGGTTAAGCAAAAACAAGGTCCAAACCTTGCTGGAATGCCATCCTTCTGATGGGGAACAAATATGCCTTAACAGCAAACATAAGTCATTCCTTTCTACTCTATAGGGATACTTTGAAAAGTGAGTACAATAACAATTTTGTATTTAGAGAAACAGAATATAAGTAGTTTTCAGATTTTAGAATTACACATTTAAATTCACTAATTACAAAATAAACAAAAATTGAAAAAAAAAAAGAACTATGAGACCTTGACTTTACATTTAAGTCTATTACTGAGAAAAGATAGGATGGTGTAGTTACCAATATCTTCTTCCACAATTTCCCGTTTCATCACTCCTTCTATTCATTTCCAACCAGTTCTTCTTTCAAAATTCCTAAGTTCCTTTATTTCAATATTAGGTGACACTACAAGCCCCAGATATATCCTCTAGCTCACAAAACCCCAGACCATTTGATGTTACCAATTAAATGGAAAACCCTGCAGTCACAATTTTAAGAAAAAAGAAGTACCAGCTTAATCTCAAACACTGAACTGAATGTGCTCCCAATGCAAACACTATTTGTGTCTCATATGCCTGTCCATACACAGTTTAAATGCATAATAATTTATCAACTGCATGATGGGTGCAGTTTTTCTACAGTCCTGACAATAATTCCTCTCCAAGCAGAAAACATTTTGTGGCAGTCCATCACAGTCCCCCTCCCCTTCCTTAGTTATTGTCCACTGTCACTTCTTTCCCACTGGAGTCCATCTGAACTGTTAGAAGCAAATAAATCAAGAGCTGTCAGGCCCTAGATTTTACTCTGTATCTGCTGAAGCCTAGCTTAATGTAATACTGGCCTACAACCAAAACTTCTATACATTAGATGATACAGTAACAATCATAACTGACCCTAATAATGAAATAGCAGCAACCAGATTTAGGGAACAGGTGACAGGGAGTTGGAAAGAGTGAAGCTTTCCAGAAATACAAGGAACAAAAGGTGTGGATGTCTGTAAGTTAAAAAGAAAAAAGCAAAAGATAGAAAATATTCTTAGATGAGCCTGGAATACAGATAAAAACTTTTAGAAATACTCCACATGCTACAGCAAAAGCAACTTGAACACACCATAATTAACTTCTGGCACAGCCTTACTTCTTACTTCTGGGCTGTCAGTAACGTATCACTTAGGAACATGTTAACACCATGATAGAAAGTGGAATATTAAAACCATTTTAAAACATCTGACGCACAGCCCTCCAACAAGGTCTAAGTGCTTGAGACTAAAATTACCAAATACTTAATAGTATGGCAAAATCAAATTTTTTGAGTAGTTACAGCTAAAAGATTAATCTCATCAATACCAGAAATCAGCTTAATGCTTACATGAAAAAATAGTTTCACTTGCGACAGCAAACTTGAAACTTGTTTACCATTGTTTAAAGGAAACCAGGCATGAAGAAATCCCAGAATTACAATTATACTTGGATTCTTTTTCTTGAACTGTATGCATAAAGAAAATTAAATTCCAAACCCTGGTAACTTAAGGGATATGTTGAAAAACAAAATTGCAACATGATTTATTTTTTTTTTTTTGCATCAATTCAAACTTAAGTCTTTTCTCTCATGTGTCTGTAATTATTTAATGTCTTCTACTGAAATGGTTAGAAAAAGAATGCATGCCAGATACTAGGTAAAATATGTGAAATATTTACGTTAAGTGTTTTGTCTAACATCAGGTTTTCAAGCTGGGAATCCTAGTTGCAGCAAAACATAATTTGATGGTAAAATCTGTATGCTCTGTCTACCTTGCTCAAAGAGGATAAAGAGGTCTTACACTATTTGCCTCTTAATAATGAAAAATTGTATTAAATTTTGAAAATCATTCTATTACATGCACATTAATTTGGTATCTTACAGTCAACAGTTCAAATTAATGAACTTGTTACACACCATCAAGATTCTTCTTTATTTCAAAAGCCAAAAAAAAAAAAAAATGATCTTCCCACTAGAAAGAGGTTTTTTTGGCCTGGAGTACTACAAATAAAAATTTGCAAATCAAATTTTTGCAAAATCTTCCATTTCACAATAACAGAATCTCACGAAAAACATAAAATACAATAAAAACCAACTCAACTGAAAGGAACAACATGAAATTGAAGAACATGGAGATTACATTCAGCTACAGAAAGACACAGTATTTTTCAGTCCAGACCATTTCAGTGAAGGTCTGGCAACGTCACTGCTAACACCACTGGGGACAGAAGAAAAATGTTTTAGCAGGATATTTGCACTTCCTATGGATGCAGATGCACCACCTGAAACAGTGGCACTAATGCAGAGGGCTCTGAGCCAGTAATACAATTCAGTCATTCTCAGCAAGAGCTAATTACCCCAGGCAAAGAGTCATACAATCAGAGCCATGTAATTTCCATTAATCAAATCAGTTCACTTACTCCCACAGAACAATGCACTGTCCTACACACACACATGCTATATTATTTCGGACACTAGGTATTGCACAAGGCAGCAAATTGTAAGGCATTCAAGTCCCCAAGCAAAAGCACCATGAAAGCAACATTTCCTTCAAGTTTGATGAGTTTTGATTCTTACAAGAAACTGTGCACGGCAGTATTAGTATCACCAAATCTGTCTGCTCGGTGTGCCAGCAGTGGAAGACTTCACTGACATGACAGCAACCAAGTCCATCCTCACTTTAACAGAAGTCAACACAAGATCTGGCTTGGCAATCCTACACTGTAAATTATTGCTTGGAATTGAAAAAAAAAAATTAAGTTCATCACTGAACAGGATACAGGAAGAAGGCGGCAATGACAGAGAGCTGCCACAGTATCCATGGCAGGTGTTCAGACAGTTTACTGTTTCAAGTTTAGCAATACTTGTGTACAAATACATAACACATATTGAATGTTACTGCAAAAACTGTAGCAGCTAAAATTAAACAGCTTTTAGACAACAATATTTAACCTGAGGAACAAATATTACAGTCAGCCAATCTGCAATCACTTCAGAAAAAGTCACTGTGTATTAGCTAGACTACTTATGCTATTTTAATACATACTGTGGAAACCACAGGTAAAGGTAATTCCACCTTGCAATAGATAGGGCTAACTGGTATAAAATAAACTAGTTTAATACTTACTACTAAAATAACAAATTAAAACTGTTGTTTCCTGAGTACGAACTAGTAGGGCTTACTATTTTGATAAACACAAACCAATATTCATCATTCATCCAACAATATTCATCACTCATCCCAAATATGAAAAAACTGAAAGAGAAAGTAACATCTTACTTAAAAACAGTGAGACAGCTTGCCTTCTTTCCCAGCAAAGGGGAAAAAATTAGGTACAGGACACTTACATTCACATAGTCAGTATTACCTTCCTTTTCCTGCTCACTGTATCCTCCTAGACCAAACTGATATAATAGTTTTTGAGGGTCAGTTTTTTGAAGCACTGAAGTAACACAATGAACTATGTGAAGTTTATGTGAATGTCAATCACAACCAGAAGAGAAGTAATTGTGTCAGAGGGTTGAGCTGAAGGTCTTTGAGGATATTTATCTATCTCATCTAAAGGAATGATATGAAGAGGCTGAACTGATGGCATGAAATTTCCAGTCACACTGTCCTAATAATACTTCAGGTGGTATCTGGGAACAATGCCCAACAAACAGACTTGAGAAGAACATTTTACATCAAGCATTCCAATTAAAAAAAAAAAAATTAAAAAAGCAAAAACAAACAAAAAAAACTTTGGGAAGGAGGGGAACATTTCCAAGAGACACAAAGGATTGGGAGCAGATCACCTCACTGAGTCCTCCTACTTCAAAGCAAAATCATCCCTATCTAATTATCCCTGCTTATTGCAGAGGAGTTGAACTAGATGAGCTTTAAAGCTTCCTTCCAATCCAAGCAATTCCAAGACTATGATTTCATTCCTGGTACATGCTTTGTCTAAAACACTTTTAAAAGGGCTTCAAATACTACTTCACAGCTGCCCTGAAATTATCATTTCTGGCAGAACTCTTTCCTAACATTTTAGAAAAAAAATTCCTTTACTTTGTGTCAGGCCTATTACTTACTTTTTCAATCACAGAGCATATGGAGAGCCATTTACTCCCTTCCCATCTGAAAAATCTTTGTTTATCTGAAGAACATTACTCTCCCTCTCAGACCCCTCTTCTCCAAACCACAGCCACACACTTCCAGTTTCTCCACCCACTGACCATCCTCAAGACCTTCAGCCACCATTGCTGCTGTACTTAGGACTTTCTCCAATTAACCGACATCTTCATTCAATGAGGTGCCTCGAAAGGGACTTGATACTCTGTCTGAAGCATGAACAAAAGATTATTTTCAAGTGCTTCGCACATAACACCCTTCCATACAAAGATCAGCACAAATTTCATTGCCAACAATGTCACACTGCCACAAAATAAATGAACAAGTGGCTTTCACTTAATCTGTGAGGAACTATCAACCCTCTCTGCAGAACTGTAATCCATACAGTCATTTCTCCTGCTCTCCCTCTTAACTATAACTATTTATTGTGAGGACTTAGCACCTGCCTGAAAGAGAAATAAAATCAGTTCCGGTAAGACATATCTCCAATTTGCTAGAATATTTTTCATTCTAATCCTGTTTCTCAACATACTTTCCATTCTTCTCTGCTTTATTATTGGTAGTAAATTTAATAAGGATATATGCCATATTACATCACTCAAATCATTAATGAAAATACAAGCCAGGTACAGAACAAGTTTTACCAACACCCTGCTTGATATATTGCTGGGTAGTGAACAACAGAGGAAAGCTTTAGGGGTTCAGCTTTCTCTGAACTTCTGCACTCACTGCATGACATTTTCATCTGGATTCTATTGCCAATCCTGCGAGTGTGACACGGTGTCAAGAGCCCTATTTAAATCAATGGTGTCAAGAGCCCTATTTAAATCAAACTACAAGACAGTCATTGATCTCTCTAGTCCCAAGGCCTGTTATGCTGCCAACAAAGAAAATACGGTTGGTTAAACAGGATTCATTCTTGATAAATGTGTGTGTCCTACTACTTAACAGCACTTTTATGTAGACTCCAACAAATAGTTTATTTGTCCTAGTGTTCCTTTGCTTAAAATGAAGTCAGGTTAGTTTGAATTATCTAAAATAGGTGGCAGTAAGGTCTATTTCCGATAAAACAAGCTCTCTATTAATATTCTGGAATCTAATCTCTCCCTGCAGAAATCACAACAGTGATTGAACTAACATAGATTAGCTACAGGAATATATGTTAAATACATACCTGAATGTGGACATTTGTGTCCCCCAAACGTACACGCAGAGTGTAGCAGTACATAAAAAAAACTTGACAGTATTCTATGTATTCTACCAAGAATACCTTAGAAGCAATGGTAGGTATCTTTTACCACAGCCAAGTGCAAAGCCTTCACAGTAATATCACAGGACTGAGTTTGACAAAGCAGAAATTATTCTGCACCACATGTACAACAGAAAAGTAATAAACAATGGAATTATTTTTTCCTTGAACGAGAGATGAAAGGGATATTCAGGAATATCTGGCTAAAACCACAGATCAGTATTCATCTTGGACATGAAAGCAAGCCTCTGTGGCACAGAGGTCCCTATCCAATACCAGGCTTTCACTTCACTCATGTCTACCACCTATTTACTACCATCAGATATTGCAGTATTTCCCCAGTCCTCCCAAAGCTCTCATAGCTCACCAACTGAACTGCCAGCGCCCAGTGCTGCTGCCCGTGCTTCCCACCCTCCTGACACCACAAAGCACATCACATCTCCCACCTTTCTGAAGCACAGCACTTCCACTGCCCCACCCCAAGCCACCACATCCTGAGTGCTCTCCTGCCACACACCACCACCACTCCTCTGCTAGAGATCTCCCACCCATCCCAAAGCTTTCTGGGTCCAGAAGCAGAGCACAGCACTTCCCTGGACCCCAGGCTCCCTGCAGACACCACATTCCCGTTGACTCCCCCAGCAGCACCCTGACCTCTGCTGACTCCAGCCCAGTGTGCTTTCTTCCCCTTGGAACAGAGCTGCCCCACACCCAGCAATCACTGCCTCCCCACACGGGACACACACCTCCAACTCCCTGCACCAGCATCTCCTCAGGGGGGTATCCCCATCCACTCAGGTGCTGGGAGGCATGGCCAGCTGGGAAGCAGGAGGAATTCAAACCAGTCAAGGTGGGCAGTAGAGGGTGACAAAGGACAGACAACCAAAAATGAAGGAGGGATGCAGATGGAGAGGTAAGAGAGAAGAAAAGAAGAAATACCAGGAAATAAGATGGAGAGAGAAATGACAGTAGACAAGATATTTCACCTGGCCATAAACCATCCAAAACTAAGGATAAGGGTTGACTAAGGGGACACATTTCCCTTCACCTTTAACAATAATTACTCAGACTTTGCTATGCTTCAGGAAAAGACCAACTATTTGAAAACAAGAAATTCAAAGGACTGTGGCACTTAGACAAAAGAAAGTGCAAGATCTTTCTTTTTTTTTTTAAATGGTGAAACAAAAAAAGTAGAGAGTAAGAAGAGTAGTATAAGATACTCTCTGACAAAGAAAGAAATCCTAAAAACGACATTAAACATCTCAGATTTTACCACTAAATTGTACTAATTTGTTTAATAGGATCTAGCACTCAAATTAATCCCACAACACCTGCAATCCAGGTAGTTAACAGACAGTATTATTTTATATATTCTGATGATGAAATGGTAGAGCAAAATGGAAAGAAAAGTAAAAAGAATCAGAAAAAATATTCTACCTTACAATGATACAACTTAAGTGCTTCAATCAGACTGATATGCTAATAAATATATAAACTTTGTTTGCAACACAGCATCTGCCAGTTATAAGACTAAATCATTGTCTAGTAATTTTTTGATCACACAGTATAAAAAGAGCAGTAGCGACAAATATGCAAAATAAACTTCAGAATGATTTTGAATGTTTGATAGTTCAGCCCTCCCACAACCTATTTTTGGAAACTGGAATTTGAATACCATTAAATCAGAGGAGAAACAGCTGGCAAGATAACCATATACAACACCACCAACTGATCTTCAAGACTAATGGGATGCTCCTCACTGCATTCTGCAGCACAGTGTGGAATTTCCCAAGCTAGCTCGAGTACAGAAAACATTCTAGCAATGTAACATGAGCCTTCAGGAGAAGAACCTCACTATTCTTCCTAGAAGTCAATAAAATAAAGGGTAAATTAGTCACTACTGCAGCAGAACATTTCCAGTATGTGAACTAGGTTAGGCATCTGTATATCATACAGCTTTCATAACATCAGAGGGCCAGTATCTTTCTTTTAGGACATAAACTGTAATTTAAACTATGCCTTATCATAGTGCAATGTCTCCCAAAAGCTAAATATATATCTGTTGCCTCTGAGGGTGTTTTATAGAAACATAAGCCAGTAACACATTGCTTCACAAAATAATTGTTACCCAAAGGAACACAAGTTATTATCACAGAATTCTAAACGTTATTAAATACTTGTATCTAGAGAAGTCATACGAAAAAATGTAACAGACCAGTAAGTTCTGTCCATGCCATTTCTCAATTTAAATCAGGAAGGAGAAAGCAAGAACCACAGTAAAAAGTTTTGGGTGTTTCTTTAAGTCAAACACCAGTGTGAGTCATTGGAGTGCAAGCTAAAAATGTATCTACAAGTAATTAAGAAGGACTCACCAAGTTCATTGAGACTCTGGGCAGCTTTTGTTATCTCTCTGCTTCCTCCTTGCAGCTGTCCTTGAAGTCTCTTACTGAGATACAAGATGCGTATTATCCTCCGCAGCAAGTCACAGGCAGCCTGCAAGGAAATTGTGGCATTAGGGGATATTATCAGTACATTACAATCACATAATACCAGCACTCAAATGTGGAAACATCCAAAACAGGAAATGTGAATGTGAATAAAAACAAGGAGCGTAAGAACACTGAAATCCCTTTTCTCCAAAATTTTTAAATATGATTCTATGTTACATAGACCAAGACTTTCAGAAGCTGGTAATTATATTCATGGGGCTACTGAGATTATTCTGTCACCCAAAAAACTACGCAAAAAACGAAGGAAACTCAGAATCCCATGACAGAGGCATGTTCTATTTCTAATTAGAAGTGAGCTTTAGTTTACCTTGTACATCTCTCCTCAATACTCCTCCCCTCTTTAAGCTTTAGCAAAGTTAAGAAGTTGGCTTTGCCAATCAAATACGCATCCAAAAGAAGCAAAATGGCAGCATTTAATTCAGAAGATAATAAAACAAAGGATAAATTGTTATTACAGATACTGACTCTTAAGGTAGGCATATATGTAAAAACTAATTCTCAGCAAAACTTTCAGAAGTCCAGTTACTTTCATTCAACCGTTAGCTCACATTCTTTCACATGCTTATTAAAATACATGGCATTCTAGGTTAAAAATTAAGAATATTGACATATACATAATTTTTCAGCAGCCATATTCATGTGTGTTAGCATCAAATTAGAATAACAGGCATTGCTGACATCTGAATCAAATATAATAGTTTCATAACCTTTCACTCAACTAATATCTTTAAATACATGCTATGGAAACAGCAACATTCTGAAGAGGATAACAACTAAAATAGAATTCAGAAATGCAACTCAGATTTCAGTACAGTCCAACATCTGCAATCAGATCAAGAGGGTGGAAAGTGAGAAATTTGGAACAAGTATGACATAGTTGTTTGAGTTATTTTCCCTGGTACAGAAGCCAAAGTATCCTGAAGTACTAATCTTATGGATATCAAAATTAATTTTAAATTACTTTAAAAAAATATTTTGTATCCAACAAGACTTAGAACTTCTTTTTCAGACTCAAGTTCATTTTATTGAAAACAAATGCTGAAGTGCACATACAAAAACATACACAAGTGAATCACTTCAACCAATATCTGCAGCAGACTGTACAACCAGACAGTCCCTTACCTATGCCAGCACAAACTAACAAATCCACAAATATTTATAGTTTAATTTTACTAACACCTAAACAGAACAAAAAGGAAAAATTAGGCAAAACCCCACTGAGGCAAATCAGAGAAAGCCCAATTACTCTCACTGCTTTGGGTTCTCTATCACAGTCTGAAGTAAAAGTTTTCTAAGCATTCTGTGATAACACATTTCTATTACACTTAGTGAGAACTATGTGGAGCCTATATGCTTTGAGAGATTACTGTATTAATTTTTAATTAATTTCTTTAATTAGAAAAATCTTGAGCCACATATCACTTTCATATCTGTGAACTAAATTTCTGCAAGATAATCAAAAATAGCTTTTAATATAGTGCCCTATGCTTCACCAAGTAAGAGGGCATAGTGTCATTACTTTGCTTTCAAAATTAATTACTCTAATCCAATTGTGTACCTCTGGCTAATGTTTTTCCCCAGGAATCCACCTTCTGTTATTTTCGAACCACTTTTTACTTTTCACGCCAAAAGATTATTTCTTTTTTGTTGAATTGTTGCTTATTATTTCCTGTCCTAAGAAACAGTCTTTTTGAAGAGGGTACGAGATGGAAAAGTTACATTTAGACATTGTCAAGAGCAAAAAAAAAGTATGTTTTAATTTCTGGTCCTGGGAATCAGTAGGAGGAAAAGATTCCAAAGACACTGAAGATGCACTCTAAATTTTGTAGTGATTTCTGCTGCACTGTACCCTTGACAAAGATTCTGTTTCAGTCAAGTATTTTCATTTATGTGAGCTGTCCAACTTAATAAAACTCCCAGTCACAGCAAAAGAATGCTATATATAAGGACATGTAACAGAAATAAAGAACTATATCTAATGGTGGAGCTGTTCACAGATGACAGATCCTCTAACCTGACTACCTGCATAACAGAAGTCTGAATTAATTCAGGAAACATTCCCTCCCTGAGTTGATCAAGTATGCTTTTCTAAAGGAGATGCTTTCACACAAGAAGGAACAAATCCTACTGTTCAAGCAAGAATTAATTTGGAAAAGATCAGTGGCCCCAGTTAGTCATTTTAAGTAAAATTAAAAATAAATCTCAATTTTTTTTGAGATTACATATTAGCTATCTCCTGAAATTTAAAACAATATGTCAACAATAACAGAAATTATTGTACAATTTGAACCATCAAAAAGCCTCTTACTTTTAATCTCAAATTAATTTTAAGAAACTACTAAAAGAAGACAATAATAAAGAGAGTCCCTTGAAAATGCACCAGTATGTAGCTCATACATGCAAGATAATTGAATGTATATATTTTGTTCTTTGAAGTCTGAAGAAAGAGGAGACAGTTCATTATCTTCAGACTACATTCACTATTTATTTACAGCAGCACAACAAAGACATCTGCTACTGGTAAATATTTTAAAGTAATAATAACTTTAAAATACAGAATCATTGGGGTTTTAAAAATGTTTTGCTATTATAAAGGTTTTCATACACCAAGACACTGAAATTAAGAGACCATCCAAAAACAGTTAAACAGAGCTGCATAGAAAAGAACCCTCTGAAGGACAAAGACCCTGTCTACACATTTCAGCTGTTAACTGCTCCCACTTCGCTTGTGATGGACTATGGAAAGAGGACAGTATGATTTAAAGCAGGAAGTGAGCTTTCCGAGTCTGCTGCTGCCTTGGGATACCATGAAGCTCTAAGAGCAGAGCAAGACAAAAAATGTGCAAGCACATAGCAGAGATTTAGAATTCAGGACTATATTTGAAGTTTAACAACAAACTTGCAGTGAGAATGTTTATGAAAAAGCCAGACTATATTCAAAACAATTAAGGATGGCAAAATCTAGCTTTATGTGAGTCAAATATTCCTTCAGCTAGTGAGCAGCAATCAATGCAGCGGTATTAAAATCACACCATCACAAGTACAGAAGGCACTGAAACATCCTGCATTCCAGCAAAACACAAATGCCAACTCTACAGATTTTGACAGAAGGCAACCTCTTTTACCAGCCATCTTTTTCTACTAATTGTAGATCAGCTGATAAAATTAGTAAGTTTGACAATGTCCCAAACCACAGGTCTTGTATTTGGGAGCAATTTCATGTTGTAAGCCCTGCCAGCACCAGGAAATGAATTGTTTGCTGTGCTGTGCCCTACCTTCCTCAACAAACAAGTCCCCCAGGTAAAGGACATCCCTGCAGTGCATTTGATTTGACTCAACTCTCCGTAAATTCAGCTTTATTTATTAATTCAGGTGTCCTGACCCTCAACTCTTCCCAGCAGCATAGTGCAACATTAAAGCACTCACAAAGCATCTGCCAACACAGGAAGGGACAGCAGCTCTTGTGCTGAGACTCCGACTCTCACTGGCAGAGAATCTGGAATCATCATTCCTCTTTCTACACCGATGCTAAAAGAGCAGCCTACCAAGCTCCCACTTACTCTACACCTCTTTTTTCTGACTTACAGCAAGAAAAGTCAGATATTACAAATCCCCTGGCACAGCCTGAATAATGCTGACCCTGGATGGATTCCGCTTTCACACCACAGGAAAACCCATGTAACAGCCAAGAGGAAGCATCCAAGAAACATTTCCCAAGTTCAGAGGCTCATTCTTCTCAGACATCCTTCTGCAGTCTCACTTTGCGCAAGGACATGATAGAAATGATCTTGATCTTTAGCCCCACATTCCCACAACTTTTTCTACATGAACACCACACATCAGAGAACAAAAAATTCTGCACCTAGAGTGCCACATGAAGTCATGGGACTTTTGGCCAGTGGCAAAAACAGTAACAGCTGGAGCTGAAAGCAACAGGCGAAGCATCTGGCCAAACTGGCTGCACACAGTGTTAAGAGCTCCCTGCTAAACTTCACTGCTACTGAAAGTAACACAGAAAATAGAAGTGCAGCCAAAAGACAGGGCAGCTGCTCCACCAGTCCCTGGACTAAAAACTGCATGAGTCTGCAGCTTCATCTACTGTACAACAGCAGTCACTTGCAGATGGCCATCTACTTGAGTGCATATCCACAGCTCAAAATTCAGGTAAACTTGCAAAGACAAATAGTTCATTAAACATATGTGAGGCTGGAGCTGTCTTGCATTTCAAACCATAAATTTAACAGAATGCAGATACATACATGACTCCTGAAGATCTATGGAAAAGTTTTCAACTACTACAAAATTATAAATAAAGCGTTTGACACTTATCTCACCATTGTTGTGGTAAGATCTCTCCCACTGCTATCCTCTAGCAGATATCTACATTCTTCTGTAAATTCCACTTACATTTAAAAGGCAGTGACAGCTATGCACCTGGGCTTACAAAACTCCACAACCACAAATAGCTCCTTAAGTTTCACCTTGACTTTTGAAGAAATTTGAAAGAATTAATTCCCCAAATCTTTACTAACCTGCAGCAAGGCCTGCATTAACTGAGGGGCAAAAAGCATCTTCTACACAACAGCACCATAACATTAAATACCAAAACAACACAAACAGTCATGAGAATTTAATTAATCCGTACTCAGATAACCCTTTCCTCTTCCCTCCATCTCTACAAAAACTCGACTAGCTAGTGCAAAGGTCAATTTCCTACTTTGCCATTTCCTACTTTCCTACTAAGTATTTCTCAGTAGCTCTTGAAGAGACACAAATACTGATTTTCAGGAAAATACTGACAATGAACTACAGGCTACTGGAGTAGAAAAACTGTACTCGTGTCTGAAAATTGTGAAATAACACATGTTCAAAAAGGATTTTTTTTAAATATGTTTTTTAATACAACTTACTTGAAGTTTTGCTAGCTGAGCTGTGCGAGACACTATTTTGTTGTAAGGGTCAACAATTTTGACTTTAATTCTAAAAATAAGAAGGGAAAATTATTTATAGCAGTGTAATAAATAGCATTATAGAACATAAGAATTTATACTTTCTAACTGCATAATGAATATCATACCTATCAACAGTGCTTTGTAGAGCACCAATTCTAGTTTGCATCATTTGGAGGACACCTGCAAAATAAAGCAGATTTTTTAACATGAAAACTCACAAATTATAGAAGGAGTCTTTCTTCAAATCATAGTAACTACTGCAGACTGCTTTAGCATAAACCAAAAACAGAATTCCCATTTAAAATGGAGCATCAGAGAGACCCAAATTAGTGAGCATATTGGGAAATAAACTGAGCAGGTCACTTGAATGTTATAGAAAATGTATTGGTAGAGAACATAAACCCACAGAATAAATATCACTTCAAAATCCATCATTTGTGAAGTTTCAAATAATATTTATATGAAATTACTTTCTAAGAGAATGCTGATCAGGACTGCGGTTCCTATTATATAACCTGGTATAAACACCTGAACATGATTCATAAAAATGGCGCAACCTATTTTAACACTATTTATTTAACACAGTGACTAGGACCAAGAGGACTGAGAAGATAAACAATTCTATTTCAAGGTGAATTCCTGGGCATAAGCATCTTTAGCAAAAAGTAAGGTATCAATGTCACTGTAAGGTCATCTAATTTAGAATACAAGCAGAGCAAACTACCCTAATCATGTTTGTTCCACATTAGTTTGGCAAAGCAGCACAAGGAAGGGCAACAAGCATGCCTGTTCTTTTCTTGGTAAATTGCAAACAAAGTAGTAGGGGACAGGAGTCATTTTTGCAATACAGAATCAGCCTGCTGAGAATTTAATTAAGTTAGACAAACCCAGGCCTATGAAATTATTTTTGTTCCAGTTACTGTTAGTGTTCTTAAACATACTACATTTTTGTAAAGCCCTGTTTACAAGCATGCCATCATTAAATTAAATAAAACTGCAGCATTATACAGTAAGATGGAAGACAAACAAAACTAGTGCTAATAGTTTTGGGTTTTTTTACTTTATTAAACAGTTTTATTACAGGTTGTCCTGTACTGTGACTGTACCTCACTCATTTTGCATGGATACATAAATTCTCATCTCCATATTTCAGAACTATTAACTTAGCTTAGTGACAGGCTCACGTGTTCACTATTATTTATACATGGTATGGCGTGCAACAGATCATGAGGATGAAGATACGAGATACAGTAAAAAGCTGGCAAAATAGGCTGCATTGTCTACCCAAAATTGTAATAATGGGGGAGGGCCAGTGGCACAACATGGCTGCATCTATGGCCACAATATTGCTATTAAGCATACAACAGCCCTCTTCCCAGAGGACAGAATAAGGATGGGTGAAAAGGCACCCTCCCTTCTCCACCTGCTGTGGAAGGTACATGATGCAATTTAGCCTATCTATCTTAAAATAACAGGTAGCTGAAATTATCTACTGAACTACCTACAGACAGAAAAGAATATGTAGACTGGGGCTGCATACCATTAAAAAAAGTGCACAGGCCTAAAAAAGAAAAGACTCTACAAGCTGGGTGTACCAATTTGAAATGTATAATGAGATTCACTTTCACACATCCAAATGACTATGCATGCTGTGAATTAGCTCCATAATCTTCACTTGCTAACTTACTTGATAAATTTACCAAGAGCTATGCATTTCTAAATTCACAATTAAAAAATCTGTTATTTTCTTTTTTTTATGAATCTTGACTCAGATTTTCCTTTAAGAGCATAACCCTAAGTAAATGGAAAAATTTCAACAAATTTGAGGTGAATTGAACTCTATTTTTACTTTGCCGTATTTGCTGTAAAACATGAAATATTTACCACGCCTAACTTACAGAAATGTTTCCTAACTGAATAGTTGTTTTGAAGTTTCCTCAGAGCAATTTTAGGAAGGAATGCCTACAGAAACAACCATCATTCCAGAAAACAGAATTCCACTGAGCACAAATTGCTGAAGATTGTTACTGGGAGGTATTTATCAGTCACAAGATTGACTACAGATTTCCGTCTACTTCTTGTTTGGAGAAGGAGCACATATTTCAGTCTTTTATGCTTGATTCTCCAACTGTTTAAAAAGTTATTCAGGAGCTACCATTACTAGATTAAATAGCCATTTCTTTAATTTTACAGGTATTTGCAATTACTGACACAAAACAGCGCACCCAAGCAGCTCCAAAGACTAAGGTTATAACTATCAATAACCAGAAACTCTGGTTATGCCAAAACCTGAAAGCAGAAAAAGGAACAAAGATAAATTGCTTACCAAGTTACAAAGGGGAAAAGGGGACATGCTATAGAGATTCTAGCATGTTACAGAGTTAAATATCTGTCTGCACAAAAAAATGCCACAATACCAAACCATATGATGCTCTCAGCAAAGCCGCAGAATGGCAGTTTTAATGAGCTCCTGGCACAAGAACAATATACTGCAATCATTTTCTACACAAAGTCAACAGTTCCTAAGCAAGGCCTTTGAAAATCACAAGCTTATGTTAAAATTCACGTCTCAAACAGTGGAATAAAACAAAGGTATGTATTTAAATTAATAGTCCTTCACTAGTAAAAAATATCTCGACACGGTTTAGATTATGGGCTATAGTCTCTTTAGTTAAGATGTGCAAGCTATGTAACACATGCATATGCATCAGAAAATTGGTGCTTATGGTAACAGATACCCACCAATGTTGCAACAAAATTAGGCTTATTTAGAAAAATATATTAAAAGGTCAGAAAAAGCTTTATTGTTAAAGTTGCTCAGAACATTATCAAAATAATTTTCCTATGAAGCAGCTACTCCAGAGAAGTATCAGACAAATCTCCTTGGAGCTCCATCTACTGACGCTAAAAAAAATAATAAAAAATAAATAAATTAAAAAAAAAAATAAAAAGGCACGTGTTACTCCTCAGAAATCTGATCTGGAGCTTTAACATTAGGGGCCAAATCTGGCAGTGAATGATGTTCCCTGTACAGATTCTAAAAGTGCTTCCTCCACTGTAGGGATAACCAGCATAATATCAGTATTTACCTTCCAGGGATTCAATTCCAGTTGCTTGGGCCAACAGATCTTCATGCCTTGCAACAACCTTAAAAAACAATACAGAAATCAAAAGAGAAAAATGGAGACATGAAACTAAAAGAAGCATTAAATATATCACCATCATTACTACATTAGGCATTTAAGTATCAGCATCCCTGCATTAGCCAGATACAGGAAAAAGCAGGTGCATCTTACAGGAGAAAGGGATTTAAGAACACAAGGTGTTTTAATTCACAAAAGCAGCAAGTTCAGAATGAGAAATGGTTCAGTAATTAATTAAGAAGTGCATTTCATTAACACCTTAATTAAAGCCAGCAGAGCAATCACATTTCAACACCATCTTTATATTCAATAATAACTGTAAATGTGAACTTACTAATCACACCATAATAACATATATATTTTTTTTTTCTATTTATGACATTTATAAACTTTTTTTCTATTTACGACATTTATAAAACTTACCAACTGGGGCAGGGGGAGGGAGGAAGCAGATTTTGAAACTAAACACAAACTTAGCAAGTGTTCTCATTGCAATGTCTACTGTGGATTTATGATTTCTGCATAGAAAAAGTCTTCTGCTACCTAAACCCCAAAAGCCTTTCTGAAGATGTAGAGGTACATTAAAATAGGTTATATCTGCCTAGCTAAAGGAAGCCTTAGGGCTTATGCTACTCTTCACACACGATGAAAGGGTGCAAGTTCTCTCCATCTTCTCACACTACCATGCTGAAACATGGCCTCAAGCGTTTATGATATCATTTGGGAAATCTTCCTTTTTACAAGGAACAGTAAAATAGCATACAGTGATAAGACTACAAAAACTGAGACAGTACATGGCTGCCTGGTAGGAGTATTGAGTATGGGCTTAACTGAGTTGTCAAACTCACTACTAGTTTAGTTTCAAGTTGTACCTTTAGTAACTGCTTGCAGAGGACACTAGGTAATTTGACAAGTTACAAGCTTGTAAGATTACTAAATTTTTGACTAGTTTATATCAATCACCCCAGAATAACAGGTATGCTTTAAACTTACTTGTAAATGCAGCTCTTTATCCAACTGACTAATACCTTGAGCAAGTTTAGCCAGTTGCTCAGCTATCACAGCCTGATGAATGGACTGGGAAGTGTAGGCTTTCACATCAAAGTCTTCTCTGAAGAAGTCAGCGTAACATTCTGAAAAAGGATTTAGATTTTATAGTCAGGGTTCAAAAGAATTAAATAATATTTACAGCCCTGCAGCGTACAGTTCTCTGACCTTCAATTTCTTCAAAGTAACAGTGAATGCTCTCTACATCACACAGTACAAATGTCAGAAGAGACCACAATCATGAGAAACATGTTTGGAACTGGTAACTGGGGTTCGTGTTTGTTTTGTCTGTTTGTTTGTAAATGGTGATAAAGACACGTTTCTTTATTCCCCACATCCTTCTCTTGAGCAGTATACACTAAAAGTATGAGTACCTTATTTTCTCAAACTTTACAGTGTAACCGGGGTGAACTTGTTGAGCCTGTACCCATAACCAAACACACCAGTCAGCTGCAGATCACCGACAAGTAGCACGAGACAAAACCTGATGAAATCATACCGGATTTCGACAACGGTGTGAGTTTATAAAACAATTATGAAATGATACTGCACTTGTGACTCTGGACCAAACAAGACCAGATCTCCCACACAGCTACTCTTAATTCAACCGAGCACCTTCCGGTGCTATTTTTTTCTCTTTGGGAGCAAGCGGGCCCGGGCGCACACTCCCACGCGCCCCGCCCCGGGGTCTCCCCCCTTCCCCGCCGGGCCGGGGCACTGGCCCCCGCCCACCCCTCGCCGAGGCTCGCCGGCGCGCGGGGCTTCCCGGCTGCCCCCCGGCCCAACGCCGCGCCTCACCGCCGCCCGCAGCCGGCGGCGCCGGGCGGGGGCTGGCCCCGCTCCCCCTCGAGCGCGGGCCGCGCGTCATCCGGTCCGGCGCGCGCTGTGGGCGAGGCGCCGGGGCGGGCGGCGCCACGTCGTCCCCGCTGGGTGCCGGCCCGCGGTCCGACCCGGACGGGGCGCGCGCTGGAGAGGCGAGGCGCGGACGGTGGGCCGGCCGGGGGGAGCCGAGCCGGGGAGCGGGCCGAGCCGAGCCGGGAGGGGCCGTGCCGGGGGAGCCGAGCCGGGAGGGCCGTGCCGGGGGAGCCGAGCCGGGAGGGGCCGAGGCCGGGAGGGGCCGTGCCGGGGGGAGCCGAGCCGGGAGGGGCCGTGCCGGGGGAGCCGTGCCGGGGGGAGCCGAGCCGGGAGGGGCCGTGCCGGGGGGAGCCGAGCCGGGAGGGCGGCCGAGCCGGAGCCGGCCGGGGGGCCGAGCCGGGAGGGGCCGAGCCGGGGGGCCGAGCCGGGAGGGGACCGAGCCGGGAGGGGCCGTGCCGGGGGGAACCGAGCCGGGAGGAGCCGAGCCGGGAGGGGCCGGCCGGGAGGGGCCGTGCCGGGAGGACCGAGCCGGGAGGGGGGCCGTGCCGGGAGTGGCCGAGCCGGGAGGGGCCGTGCCGGGGGGAGCCGAGCCGGGGGAGGGGCCGTGCCGGGAGGGGCCGTGCCGGGGGGAGCCGAGCCGGGAGGGGCCGAGCCGGGGGGGGGCCGTGCCGGGGGGAGCCGATGCCGGGAGGGGCCGTGCCGGGAGGGGCCGTGCCGGGGGGGCCGAGCCGGGAGAGCGAGCCGGGGAGCCGAGCCGGGGGGGGGCCGTGCCGGCGGGGGGAGGCCGTGCCGGGAGGGGCCGTGCCGGGAGGGGCCGTGCCGGGAGGAGCCGAGCCGGGGGGGCCGAGCCGGGGGAGCCGTGCCGGGAGGGGCCGTGCCGGGAGGGGCAGTGTCCCGCACCCTGCGGGCGTGCGGCTTCTGTCCGGACGCTTCCCCGGAACTGAAGTGCCGCGTAAACTGGTGCCCGGCAGCGTGGCGTTTGGAAGTAGCTCAGTGACAAACGTTTCAGGCGCTGCTACTTATTCCAGATGCTGAAAGGACTGTTAATTATCCATGATTGGTGACATCAGAGAAACTAAAGAATGCCAGCTAAAAGATCCCATGGATTTGTTTCATTCTGGGCAAGTTGTAAAAATATGTGCCCCTATGGTCCGCTATTCAAAGTAAGTAACTGTCATGTCAGCTGTTTTCAGTTTATTTTCTCTGTTTAGGAACTTGTTTCTCAAATTTATCTTAACTAAAACTGGTTGATTACCTTCTCTTTTATTTAAGATAGAGGTAGATGTGGGATATGTTTTATTTTACATATTTTCATTCCAGATCTACACGTGCAATACTCAAAACATCCCCACAGTATTCCATGTTACAACACCATTTTAGGATAGCTAATCAGAAAAAAATGCCTTAAGTACTTACCTCTTAATCTTTATGTGTCTGCAGATTGGCTTTCAGAACCTTGGTTCGGAAGTACGGTTGTGATTTGTGTTATACACCAATGATAGTGGCAGCTGATTTTGTGAGGTCTGAAAAAGCCAGAGACAGCGAATTCACAACAAACAAAGGTACTATTTTTAATAAACCATTTCCTCATCAGAATGTTTTATGCAGTCACAAGCCAGATTGGCCAAGCGGATGAAGTCAGTCACATAATTTGATATCTGTTAACAATTTGGTATACTGTGTGATTATAAAACTACAGAAATATTCTAAGTGAGAGTAAGCACAGTCCAGTGATAGTGGGTCAAATGAAATAAAGGAAAACCTTGTCTCCACCTGAAATCAAGGCCTCCAAAGTGATTTATGTCTGTGGGGGTTGACCACATACAGCTGCTCACTCATTCCTCCTTCATTCTCCCAGCAGCACAGGGGGAGAATAGAAATACCAAATGCAAGAAAAATTTGTCAAAATAAAGGTAGCTTAATAAAGAAAAAGGGAAAGAAACAAACAAGTTATGCAAAGGCAATCACTTCCTACTAGGAGACCAGTGCCCAGCTACTCTCCAAGCAGTAGCCACTCTGGAACAAAAAATCCATGTCCCAACCCACTTTTTTACTTGCCCTATCACTCCAGTTTCCCTGCTGAGCTTGATGTTGTACAGTATGGAATACTCCTTGTTCCTCTTTGAGTCAGCTGTCCTAGCTTGTCCACTCAAACTTCTTGCCTGCCCCAGTCTGTTTGTGGGGGCAGGGGGAAGCAAAGTGAAAAAACCAGGAAGTTTTGACACTGCATGTACTTTATAACAACAAGCAAAACAATTGTGAATTAACACTGCTTTTATCACTAAATCCAAAATGCAACACCATACAGGCTGCCATAAATGAACTTCAAATAAATTTGGCAAGTAACTCCATTGCAGCTAGACCAGGTACAAGATGACCATAAGATTCTTTTTCCAGCAATTGTTTCATATGTATTTCAGAGATAAATGTTTAACTCATTGCCAGGAAAAGCTTTCTAGTCTCTGGCAAGAATAAGTGTTACTAAGGGTGAAAAAAGTAATCGACCCCCCATTGATACAGTGGAGTCAAGGACTGGTGAGAAGGGTTTCATATTAGCCAGACTGGAAAGTGGAAGGGGTTGTTGGTGGATAACTCAAGATTCAAGAGCAAGAAAGCACAAAAGTGAAGTTAAAGCATGGCTGGGGTTGAGGGGAAGAAGCAAGGCTTCAGGCATGGTACAGAAACATAACCGGAACACCTATAAAAAGAAGAAGTATGAGGACTTTTACAGTGCCATGGCTGTAAAGAGATCTGAAGTATGTGGGAAGAGGTGACAAGAATGATACAGGTCTGTTGGCATGAAGTGGCTGCAGCAGAACAGTGTGACAAGGAATGTACTAGCATAGGTTGCAGCTGGAGGAATGAAAAGTGCCGCTAATGTGCCAGTAAGATCAGCATGTAGGGTCTATAAAGTGGGATGATTTAGTCTATTCAGGCCACAGAATTTGTGGTTTCATAAGTGTATGTATAATAGGGAAAGTTTCAGCTTTGACTATGTACTATTGTGTGTTATTCAAATAGAACAGAGCAATTACAGAGAAAAATTGCATTGGAAAGCAAAGGTGAACTCTCTCATGAGTGGAATGCAACTTCAAAAAACCCATGAATAACTCATTGTATATAAAAATAGATGAGTAAGAACATAACTGACTCAAATATATGTGGCTCAAAGCTCCACAGTTACTAGTCTCCCCCCCTTGAATTTACTTTCACTTTTGCTCTACACAAAGTGTGGTGATATTGAAGTTCTACATGTCAGATATGGAGTGTATTCTGAGGGGTGCAGGGACAGGGAAAGAGGAGATTAAATGTTTTAGTGTTGTAAACAACATCTTTTCTCTACTCAGTTATTTTATGCCGTCCTTAATTTTACAGGCCTGTAAAACATTCTGCCTCATGCTTTGACCAGATTGTAGTTTTTATATTATTAGCATTTATACTTTTCGTGTGGTTTTATGTTTAATTTGCTGGCTGTTTGGGGATTTTGTCTTCTAATTAGTGGAGTAGGTTTGCAATTTATGTTTTACATTTTCTTCTGGATTAATGTTTCTTTGTTGTGCATTTCTCAGATGGAGGTAGGTGTTCTTTGTGGCTGCTGCTAAAAATTTTATGTGGCTGGACTCAGTATTTTTATTACTTAATGCATGTCGGGTTTATTCTAAAATATTAGCTATAACAATGGAAGTCTCTTCAACTAGAGTACTGTATTAAAGGGACACTTTTGAAAATATGCATGCAATTATTTTTTGCTTACTGGATTTTTGGGTAACTTCTAGAAGTGTCTCAGCTTGATTGAGAGGGTACTAGTGGCCTTTCTTACTTAATCTCCACCATTTTGATAACTACTTATTTTCCTCTAAACCAGAAAAATGTTCAGAAAGCACTTGTGGTCTCTTCAGTACCAGAAGTGCACTTGTTTTGTGCATTTGTTGGATCATCTCTTTCCATCAGAGCTCAGATTTCATGCTGCTTCTTCTTAACTACAGCAATTGTTTATATGGAAAGAGAGTGCTGAGACTGCTTGAGATATTTGAGATGCCTTTAATGTAATGCAGTAGCTGTAAAAGAGGAGAACATGTTCCAAATGACCATCTGGCTCTCCGCAGGGGCTTAGTAAATCACGAGTAGTTCAGCAGACCCAAGCTGAGGAGCACTGGCACTTTGGCTTCTCACTTGAAACAAAGCTGCTAGAGCTGCTTCTGCACACATGTGCTCATTCCAACTCAGTGTGTCACGTGGATAAAGAGCCATGCTGGCACAGAAAAGGAAAGTGATGGGCTGGGATGAGGAAGGGCAAAGCTTGTGGGTGTTTTAGTTCCTTCCTGAAGGGTTGGTTCTGTAAGCAAGTTTCCCACTGGGTGAGATAGACAGCCATGTCAGCACAGCAAAAGGGCAGCATGAAGATGAATGAGAAGGGGCAGGCTAGGAGGGGGTGCATGAAGACTGCTGAAAATAAGAGAATACCTAGTTTCATAGATGGTCTTTGTGAAAGATTAGCAACTGACCAGTTTCAGTCAGAAAGTGTATGTTAAACCAGCAACTGTGCAGGCCACCTGTATTTGTCTGGATTCCCACCTTTGTTAATAGACATATTCACTTAGTAAGTAACCCCTTGCCAGCTACCTTTGTTTATTTGTGATTGAGGGCTTACAGAACCACAAAATAGATGAGCTTGGAAGGACCTCTGTAGGTCATGTTATGCAGCCACCCTGCTCATGCAGGGTCACCTATACCTGGTTGCCAGGACCATGGTCAGACAGCTGTACAGTATAGAAAAGCATTCAAAATTTAGAACTCATTCTTTTTATTTTCAGGGAATTTTTAAATTTCTAAATATTTTTTCATTGGCATAGGTGATCACCCACTGATTGTTCAGTTTGCTGCTAAAGAAGCACAGGTTTTGTGTGATGCTGCACGTATCATCTGTCCTTTTGCAGATGGAGTAGACCTAAACTGTGGCTGTCCTCAGAGGTAAAGTTCTGAAAAAGCTGGGTAAATATGATGAAATAATTAAGAGACTAAAGAATGCTGGTCTTCCTTTTCATCATAATTTCTACCTTAACCTAAGAATAGATTTCAGGAGAGTAGAGCTTTTTAACCTGTCAGAAATGTCTATGTGGTAAGGCACTGTTCTGAGTGCTCCCACATGCCTGTCACCATAGTGAGACTGGGAAAACTATATGTATTTGCCAACTTGCCTTTTTTCATTTCTGAGATAGAGTGTTTGCTCAGAAGTCCATGCCTTCTCAACAACTGTTAAATGTGCACTACCAAAAAGAGCTTGCTGCAAATAATTTGCAAGGTGTTTTGAATCATGATGTAGCAATTTCCAGAATAATGAGGCAAGTCCGTGATGTCTCAAACTTCTGCAAGTGAAGGATATTCTTTAAAATAAAATTATACAGATAAAGTACTGAAAATAATTTCTTCCATCTTTTACTAAATTTATAAGTATAGTGAATTAGTGATGTACTTCTCACTTAAATTTATTATGATTTTGTCTTGACAGTGAAACAGAGTACTAAGATTCTTCCTAACTGGTTCAATTGACATCCATCTATTGCATGTTTGTCAGGCAGTCTTTTTCTAAATGAAGACCTGAAAAGTGTAGGAAAGTGAAAGATTAGATTATGGTGATAATTAATTTCTCTATTCTAATTAGGTTTTCCTGACTTAAAACTATTGTATTTGAGAAAACTTTTCTGGAAAGATCTGAGGCTTCTGTGTGGAATTATTGGGTTTTTTTTTAAGTTAACTACAGTTAAGTATGTCAAACTGTCAGTTCCTTTTAGGCCAAAAATACATACTTACATTTGAATCCTGTGTTTCTTGTGCATATTAGTTTCAGAATAACAAAAGTTGGTGTACTTTATGTGCCTTTACAAGAAAAATTGTTTTAAAAACTGCTGCTGTTAAGGGGAAGCAAAGGTTATTTTTGCCAGTCAGAATAGTGAGACCAGAATATCATTAAAATAATATCCTCACTTGCACTTCTAAAAATCCATCTTTTCAATTCAAAGTTGTCATCCCTTTAAAAAAAGTCCATGACAACAGGAAGGGGAAACATCAAATTGTTTCTTCTATGTGTGCACTGTAGATGAAATTTTAATTTACCTTCCTTATGAGTCCATTCTGTGGACAGAAAATTGAACTAAAAGAGATTAGTAACTTGTCCAAAGTCCTAGTAGCACAGTGGAGACTGAACCAAGATCTAAATGGTGTACTAAACTGCAAACAAATAATTGATCTACATCCAGTACTGCCTCTGTTTACTTAACCATACATTTCTGAAGGTCATAAGGAAAGAAACTGATGTATGTGACTGATACTGATCTGCATTTCTTCAAGTGTAGAATATGAATGTTCTTTTTCTTTTAAAGGTGGGCGATTTCAGAAGGTTATGGTGCTTGCTTAATAAATAAACCTGAGCTTGTTAAAGATATGGTGAGACATGTACGGAATCAGATCAACAATCCTAAATTTTCAGTATCTGTTAAAATAAGGTAGGTCTAACTTAAGTGCTGTTTGTGGTACTGGAAGAATCCTTTTTTTATCTTAAATTGTGTAATAATAATAATATCTGTAATTCTTTTACTGCAATACTACACGTTATAGTAATTTCCTTACATGTGAAGACTGCTGAGATTTTTTGACTCAGGTATCTGGGGCAAGTAATACAAAGCTTAGAACCAGCACACCCTTTGACTACTTACCCAGATAACATACTGTAAGCTAGAGTTCTTTTGCAATCCAAACAGCATGAAAGTACAAGTTAAAAGATTAGGTAGGGCTTCTGTAAAAGAAAAGCAATGTATAGTCTGTATCATCACAAGGATTTGCTCTGTGAGCTGTTAGAGAGCAGAGCCACAGTTGTGGTTGGGTATGAAGGGATGGGTAACAAAACTGGGAAATGGTCCCACAACTGCTGTAAGAAATACATTCTGCTTCCCTACATCAGCTTCTAAACTTCAGTAGACTTCTTTTACATTGCTTTTACAGCCCAGAGAAGAGGAGGCTCCAGGGAGACCTTGCAGCAGCTTTCCAGTACATAAAGGGAGTCCACAGGAAAGATGGAGACAGACTTTGTACAAGGGCATGATGTGACAGGACAAGGGGGAATGGCTTCAAACTGAAAGAGGGCAGGTTTAGATTAGATATTAGGAAGAAATTCTTTACTGTGGAGGTGGTAAAGCCCTGGAGCAGGTTGCCCAGAGAAGTTGTGGATGCCCATCCCTGGAAGTTTGTAAGACCAGGTTAGATGAGCTCTGAGCAACCTGGTCTAGTGGAAGATCTACTACCTTCCCATAGCAGGGGAATTGGAACTGGATGGTCTTTAAGGTTGCTTGCACCCCAAACCATTCTATGATTCTATGATCATTCTTGATCCATTATTTAACCATATATCCTCTGTGGCTTTTGCTATTTATCATTTAAGTTTCAACTGAGTTTCCAATCCTTCTGGAAAAGGGAACTATTATAACTTGGATTTTTAAATTTTTTTTTCACAAAATATGCAAAATCATGGCATTGATTTTAGACTTTTTGGATATCCTTGTTCAATCTCTATAAAATTTACCATGTACATTACAGAGATATGATATAATTGGGAAATGTTAAATTAAATACCTGTTTCCCTACAATAAACTCATATATCTTAAAAAAAAAAAAAAAAAAAAAAAAAAAAGCCAAAAAAACCCACCACTCTTTTCCAACATAATGTTGTCTTTATACTGTTATTTATGGAAATACGTGATAATTGCTCCTTATGGAGGAGTGCTTTTTATATAGGCCAGGAAATTTACTACCACGTTCATACCTTGCAATTTTAGGATCCATGAGGACTTAAAAAGAACAGTTGACCTGTGTCAGAAAGCTGAAGCAGCTGGAGTTTCATGGATTACAGTACATGGGAGAAGTATAGAAGAAAGGCATCAACCTGTTCATTATGATGCAATTAAAGTAATCAAACAAAGCATGTCAATACCCATTGTGGCTAATGGAGACATTAAAACTTTAAAAGATGCTGAAAATGTTCATCACTTGACAGAAGCAGATGGTAAGATTAAACATACTCTATTTTCTAAGTAAACTTAGCAGATTTCAAGGTATTTATTTTGGATGTAAGTAGGACATGATGTGAGTGCTTTCTCTCCTTGAGGAGACAAATAAAATAGGATATTTTAGATGCCTTAAAAAACTCATAAGCAGAATCACTGGTAATCATCAGAACACTAGAGCACTGCTATTCAAAGCCAGAAATAATTATTTCCGATGCAAATTACAAAAGCTCTGTGATTAATTATGCCATCTAGTCCCTCAGTAGTGGAGTTCAGGGGGACTTTCAGACATTCTGTCTGTTTATGGAGCTGATCATCTTTTAAAGAACTGTAAACTTGCACTTGGAAATCTGTACTTCTGCACATGGGAGCAGATTTCTTACAGTAAGAACACAGTGGAAAAGGGATATATTGTTAAGCCAGATGATTAACTTCAAGGACACAGTGAGGCATTGCACCTTCATTTCAGTCATAAAATTTGGGGATTTTTTGCAGTTATTTTGTCATAATAGTTTCCTGCAACTGTGGTTTCAAGACAGTATGGAAGTTTGGTATATGTTCTGAAAAGGTAATCTGTGTCTACAGACTTTTTGTCTTTCAGATAGAGAAAAACAGGAAAGAGAACAATATATGAGGCAGGTTTCTGTCAACACTTTTACTGTTTAATAGCAACAGAAATTGAACCAAACTTCCATGCTTACAGTGACTTTCCCCCCAAATACAGATCAGGAAGGAAATGCATAATACAAAAAAATGTTCTCATAGTCCAGCTCACCTTCTTCAGCAGTAAAAATATTGAGCATTCATTTTTTTCTGTCATGGACAATGACAAATATTTCATTTTTGATCATCCTATTTTTTAAGAAAAGACTGAGTGTGATAGATTGTATGTTGATAGTGCAGGAAAACAATCCCTTAATCACAGAAAAATTTCAATAGAACTTGTGTGGGTTTATCTGACAGTATGTGATTAGAGTTGGAAATACACTACACAATTGTTCATGAAGATTTACTGCAGATCAAGAGTCCTAAACTTTACTTAATTGAGCCATTGAGCTCTTAGTGGAAAAAGGACAGTGAATAGACGGAGTTGCACAGAAAATTATTTGTCCTCTTGTGTCTTTCCATCCTAATTTTATGTTACAAAAGCAATAAATGTGTGTCACAAATGAAAACAAAGTACTAATTAGTTGCAGTTTCAAAGGAAGGGAAGAAATGCTTCTGTGACCTGTGTTTTGTTTCAGAGTTTCTGGAAGGTGTTGATAGGTGTTGGTGATACTGAGGTTTGCCTTGTTCAATGGATTTCTCTGATACAGCTGTAATACTCATTCCCATTGTTCTTCCGTTACTATCTGCAAGCTTTGGGTGGTTGTCCTAAGGGGTGCTGTACAAAATATCCTGGAAAATTTAGCATAAAATTCAAACTAGAATGTAACTTACTGGTTTAATTTCCAATTTGAAGGTGTAATGGTGGCTAGAGGACTCTTGGCAAATCCAGCTATGTTTGCAGGATATGAAGAGACACCTTTAAAGTGCATCCAGGACTGGGTTGACATTGCTCTTGAGCATGGAACTCCTTTTACGTGTTTTCATCACCACTTAATGTACATGATGGAGCGCATAACTTCAAAACAAGAAAAAAAGTTTTTAATGTTTTATCAAGTACCTCAGCAGTACTAGATTATCTGAATGATCATTATGGTGTGTGGTAAATGAAAGTATGTCCTATGTAAACTTGTATTTTGAAATTGTCGATAAACTGTAAAAGTTTTAATTGGTTTTTTACTTTTTAGTCACATTTGTATATTGTGTAAGTATTTTCAGCACAGCAAAACATTATCATTTGGATTATACTTTTTATGTCTCCATTTTTCACTCTAGAGAATATTCAAGATTCTACAAATGTGGAATTCTATTTACAATGGACTGCTACAGAGAGGTTTGATTATTGTAAGGCCTCGGTAATTTAATTTTTCACCAGTTAATTGCTTACAGCAATATGATTGCAAAACTAGGGCGTTTTTTACATTAAACTTCCTAAAATCAGGACTGCTTATAGATAATGACAGTAATTTCAGGCCCAAAGGATACAAAGGGAGCAACTACAGAGGTTTTTGCTTTAAACAACATAAGCTTAAAACCCATCATAACATGCCGTTTTAAATTTGATGTTTCTTTTGCAGCCTTTACTTCTTATAGCAGAAGAAACACAGAATAGACAATTATGTGAAGAAGGAAGAAGGAAAATGAAGAGATAGTTTAAATACAAACTTACCTGAATCTAAAGAACAAGACTTTTAAGTTCAATCTAATTAAATTCAGTTTTGTTTATCTACTGTAGAGTAATCGTATACAAGATTAAATCCCTGTCACCTCCCAAACCAGAACTTTTTAGGTCAAAGAAAAGCGGACAGATTCTCTCAGTGGGGCTCTTGCAGTCCTTTCTGCCTACTGGCATGTTGCTTATCAAAGCATGACAGCCACTTGGCTTTGAATCATTATATAGGAGTGAAATAGTGAAAATTAGAACAAGATAATAACATTACACACCAGCTGCATTTGTTCTGCAAGGGAAATTTCACAAAACTGTACAGTACAATTATTTGTAATCAAATATTTTTTTCTTTATATGTTTACACAGAGATTCATAACAAAAATTGCAGAGTTTTCTGACTGTGATTGTTCTGTGAATACATATGTGAATAGTTCCAAATTTTCTAAATAAATTACTTGGTTTTGTATGCACCTGTAAATTTTTTTTATTATACAGCAATCTGGAGGAGGGGAAGTTGCTTTTCATGCTACTCTCCAAATCTTTTCATAGTTCAGGTATCTTAAATTATCACAATTTTTTTAATGCAATATTAATATAATGCAAAAATACTTGATTCTTTTTCATAATAAATATTTCTGATTTAGGCATATAAACAAAAGTTTTAAAGGCATGACCCAAGTCATCAAGTCCAGTTCACTATTTATAGGGCAGTAAATTTACGTAACTCTTCTGATATTATCACCTTCCTGATGTGCTAACAGTTGGAAAACTACAGACATGCTTTGCTCTCCTAGACTAATTGAGACCACCTCTTCAACCATTTTTGGTGTGTCTCCATTCCTTCAGACAACTATTTTTTCATTCTTCTGGATTTTAATATTTTCTTGACATTAGCTGGGCACAATTCTGTATAGCACTCCAGGTAAATTCCCAGCAGTGAACTCTGCAGTTAATACTGCTTCTAATACTCCACTTTTCTTCAGCTAATATTAATCGTGTAAATTATGAGCTCCCAGTTTTAGAGCAAAAGTTCTTACTTCCCAGCTGTATGACTAGGTATTTTGTACTGTCAAATTTCGATTATCAAATTCATCCAATTATGTTGCAACACAGTTCTCCTCAGTTCTGAAATGTGTCCAGCCTCCTCTCAAGTAAAACTATACAACTGAATTGCAGAAGAAAAGGATTTGTGAAAGTACTAAGCCCTTTGTTGCCATTTTCTTAAGAGTTTTATAATTTGGCTAGCAACTATTATATGTAGCAAACTGTCCCATTAGCCTCAAGGAGCAGATAAGAAAAATTTATTATATATAATCAATGCAAATTAAAGGCTTTCTTTATTTTTTGTGTAGTAGTGGGAAGATTGAATTTTAAAGGACTGGAAATACCTTGACCTATTTAGGAACTGAGTACTTGATTTTGAAGGCAGCAGTTGTTTTACCTGTGTGAGATTAATCACAGAGATTTCTGCCTGAAGTACAAGATCTAGGTTGCTGTTAGTATTGGTAGTAATTATGGAGTGCTTGATCTGGCCTTTTATGTATCATAAAAGTCAGTGGAAGTTCATCATCCCTTCTCAAGGGTGAAATGAAATGTACGCTTTCCATTCTGAATTTTGTATGCATCTGAACATACTTCATTGTGTTTCCGTAGAATACTAAACTGCAAATTTGGAGTCTTTAAGCCATACTTTGAACACCATACTATTTCAATATACACATAAATTGCTAAGGATGAGAGTTATTCAGCTACCAGTGTTGTTTTTAGAATATGGTCCTATTTCTCATTATAAGACATTTGAATATAGCAAAATACTAATTTCCAGTTTAAAACCACTGCATATAGTCCTTCTCCTGTATATGTTACTTTTAACATCACTAGGTGGTCAGTCTTTCTAATTTCTAGTATTTAAATGTTGTAACATAAGTGCAAAGCAAGTAACAAAAGATACAAAGCATTGTTTCCTATTTTAGGTTCTTTGTCTCCTGTAACCGATCCTGTTCTTTTTGTTAAACGCTCCTGCACAACAATACCATATTCTCATAATACATCTGTTTGTGCAACTTCTATCCTGCTACAACCCCAGCACCCAAAGACAGCTTATACACTTCTCTCTTGCCTATTGTTAAATTTCTTCAGTCTCTTGGGTTGATGGTTGGGCAAAAGCAGTGTGTGATGATAAAGCCACAGAAGCCAAAATAGAACAAGTTTAAACTTTCCTTTTGTTTCAGAAGAGAATTAGTTGATTTCACTCCTCTAACTAGCTGTTAATATACAGGCATTTACCATTTCTGCTTCTGAATACTTTGTCACCTTCCCGATGGAAGAGTAAGGTATTCATTTTAACTGTAATGTTTGAAGGTTTGTGAACTTTTTCCCCTTAAGTAGCCAGCCATTATACAGAGAGAGAGAGAAAGAGAGAGAGAGAGAGAGAGAGCGCGAGTGTATGGCATCACATTCATCATATGGTGGCTCCGTGTAAGACAGACATCCTTAGATCAACAACCCAGACTTCTACAGCTTCAGTTAGAATACCTTCCAGGAGCAGCACTCAACAAGAGAAGAGAGGTCTCACAGATGTTTGCAGGAGACATCTCTTTTCTTCAGACCTCATTTTAGGTTGGTGGGGAACATCAGCTGCAGAGGAAGTGCACAGCAGTCACACTCACAGTGAGTTTTTCTGAGATCTTATGCAGCCCCTAACGTGAAAAAGCAACTCCAAGTGCCTTGGCATCGGGAACAAGTGAATACAGTCCTATCACTATGAGGTTATGCTAGTGGGAGAGCAGCTTACAGTGCTAGAAGGAGGTGAGTAAGCAGCTCAGAAATGGAAACTGCTCTGTAATGAAAGGAAAATCTTTATTCACATTTTTAACAGCTTCAGTGAAATATAGTGGCTGTAAGCCAATAGTTCAAATGTAATGACCAGAGCATTCTAAGAGGTTGTGTTTTGTCTGTAGGGCTGATTAAATATGTTTGTGAAAATGTGTTAGAAATACTACTTAAAACTGGGGCAATTCCTACTGCGTAGATTGGATTGAAATGACTCCTTACAGCTCTCTCCAGTATTTGTTGTGCATAAACAATTATTTGGGATATAACCTTTCCTCCAGACATTGCTTGGCAGCAACTAGGAAAATGTTGACACACTGGCTCCATCCCCAGGCTACAGATCTGGGAAATTTTAAGTAAACAGTTTCAGATTGTGAGCAGCTGCAAACAGCTCTGCTCAAAACTGCTTATGCAAGAACTTCCCATCCCATGTCAGTTCCAATGGATTAGAGTAACAAAGAACTACTATTCACAGCATTTTATCTGTCTCACGTTGATAGAACTTAATTGGGAAAGAATTCCCCAAAGCAAGTAATTGTGTCAGTGCTGGTGATGCCCAGGTAGACAAGGTAACCTCTTCCACTGACAGCACCTTAGCATCTGTTAGGATCAAAAGGAAAAAGTGATCAGAGGATGTCCTTCTTACACAGGGCCAAAGAAGGAGAGTTACATGGAAATAATATGCTTGGAGCCTTGGTGTGCTGATAAAAAGCACTACGCAGGACAGTATGATAGAATAGGGTTTTCTGAAGAAATACTGTTTAATTCATGAGCCCCAAACAGGACTGTTTCACAGTGTTTGAGACTTACTCAGTTGTTATTTGTGCTATCTTTGAATACTGGACCTGTGTTCCTTGAGAAAACGATTTACTGGGTTTTAATACATTAATGTAATGTAACACATGGAGGAGGGAATGGATGGACACATGCAGTATTTTTAATGAACTTTAGAAACTCATGATAATGCTGGAGAGCAGAGTCGAAGTCCCCAGTCGATTAAGCTTGAGTCACGGAGCAGTGGGATGATCACAGCAGTATTCCGCAACAAAATGCTTATAACCATACCCTAGACAGGAGAAAGATAACGCTCATTTGAACCCTTCTCGGCCCGTAGATCCACGCGTTTCCCTAGAGAGGTGCGGCCCCTCGGTAACTGCGCGCCCGCCGCAGCCCTCGGCCCCCCGCCCCGCAGGCGGCACCGCACGCCTTCCGCGCCGGCCGGGCCGGGGCGAGCGCGGCCGCCGCGGCGGGGGAGGGCCGGGCCGGATCCTGCCTGCCTCCCTCCCGGGCCTGCCCAGCGGCCGCTCCGCGCCGCCCCCCCGTGTCACCCAGCCCCGTCCCGGCCCACATCCCCCGGGCAGGGCGGAGGCGGCACCGTGTCCGCACAGACACCCTGTTTTCCCGCCCGCCCCGCCCCGGGCCGGGGCCCGCGGGAGAGACCGGCCCGCGTTTTTGCAGCCCCGGCCGGTGAGGCCCCGCTCCCGCCCCTTGGCCGCCATCAGCTCTGCCGTGTGCTGGCGCTGACGAGGTTCGAGGGCCGGCCGGCCGGCCGGGCGGGAGGGAGGGAGGGGAAGATGAGGCGGCCCCGGGGCCCCGCGGCCGCGCAGCGGGTGCCGGCAGCGCGCAGGGGCGGGCGGCGGCGGAAGGAACCCGCGGGCGCCTCGTGGGGCCTCTGCCGGGGGCTCTGCCCGCAGGGTCGGCGCGGCCCCGGGCCGGCCCGGTCCCCACGTCCCTGTCCCGGGTGTCGTTCGGGAGGGGAAGTCTCAGCCACCCGTTCCTCCGCAGGCCACCGGGACGATGACTTTCCAGTGGACGGCAGTGGCTGCCTTCCTGTACGGCGAAATCGGAGTAATTCTCGTGCTCTGCCTACCGTTCATTTCACCGCTGAGGTAGGAGGACTTAGGTGCGCTGAGCAACGCAGCTCTCTCTTCTCCACGCTTTGGGTTTATTTTACGCCTCTGTTTTCATAAACATGGAGCTTTGCTGCATTCTAAACTAGTTGTGAGCAAAGCCGAAGGAATGCTGTTTGGGACTTGAGTATCAAGAGTTGCAAGAATCTTTAAGGAGCTTTACGTTTTCTGCGCAGTGCTGATTCATCTGAGAGCAGCGGTCGAGGTCCAGAGGAGTCCCCTGCTTTGCTTCAGCAGGTGGGACGGCTTCTCCCAGAGCTGTGGAGTAGGCAGCATAGAGGAAGGCATCTGGCAGTAACAAATGAGAGGAGAGTGCGGTCTTTTCAGCAGTTGTTTGTCAGATTTGTGAGGTGCGACTTCATGTTTTGGTGTACACTAGGCATTGTGGGTGCTGAACAGATAAGACATCAAATATTCGCAGCAAGCGGCAAATTGTGTAACGGCTGCAAGAAATTTGTGATCACTTGTTTTAAAAAAAACTGTATTTGAGTTCGAAGCTGAAGGTTCAGGACTACTGGAATAAAGACCTCTGTAAAATCCAATAAAGTCTCATATTTAGATTAAGAAAATAGTACTGCTTCTGGAACACAACATAAATATTAAGGAAATAATAAATTCTTGTAAAATAAATGTATACAGTAAGGGAAAGAAACAAAATAAATTTATTACCCTTACTGTATTCAGAGGCCTGACTTCCAGTATTATCTTGTTTCCTGTAAGTAGCTCTTCAAATTTGGTAATATTATTTCCCTACAGGAAACAAAGCTAGATTCTCTGTAGGAGGCAAGAAAAATCGGAACTATGATTTCTTTTCAGAGTCTCAGGAAAGATAAAAAGGAACCAAACCCACAAAAACCCCACCGCCCCTAAAACAACATGCAGAATGAAACTTTAATTCTTTTTTTTTTTTGTCAAATGCTGCTGTCTCAGCAGTGCTCTGTAAAAAGTGTTGCATGTTAGTTTCCTGCGTCTTTAGATATATTTAGAATGATGTAGCTTTTACTGTTCTCCTAATGAACAAGAGTTGTGGCAAGTCTGGATTTAACTATTTAAACCGGTGGAGGAGCCTTGAAAATGACTGGCTCCTCCACAGCTGTTACCAATGATTAAGCATGTTTCCTCATCCTGAGAAACTGAAATTGTTCTAAAATCTAATTCAACTCCTGTTTTTTTACAAGTTGGCTTGCAAGGAGTTCAGCATTTCAACATAGACTATTGAGTTGTTGTATTTCTTGTTGTTTTCTAAACAAAATTGCAATTATGTAAGAGGAGAGGAGTATTATGGAAGTCATAATCATCAGATTATTAATGGCTTATGTGAGGAAACTAGTTGCAAGAATTTCTGCAAGCTAATGTCACAAGCAGAATACTTTGGGAGTATCGAAATAGATTTCACTTATGATGTAAATGGAGCCCAGCATTTGTGGTTGAAAAGCAAATTCATAATGTGCAGCTTTACCAAAATTTATTCAAACATTAAACATAGTGCTTTTAATTATATGGAAAGGATAGATTTGTTTGGAACATTCCATTATTCCTCTGAACAGTGGTTTCCAAAAGAGTGAAATCACTTTATCCCGTATGTGGTATATGCAATTAACTTCTTAACAAAACTTGCAGGAATCTTGTGGGTTAAGCCAGGTTTAGCTGCTGTGACAGTACCAGAGGGCAGCAGCTCTACTGATGCATCTTGGGTGGCCTGGGAGATGGTTCTGTCAGCAGTAAGGCATGCATGGTTACTGACAGGTGGGAAACTGCTGTTTTGGAAGTTTTGATTGACTCAGTTGTCAGTCTTCAAATGGATTCGTTGTCTCTCTTGTGAGTGTACGTTTTTTAATGTTCTTTTTTCAAATTTGCTAACAAGTTTGTAAGTTCCTGGGGAACAAATAAATTGACAGTATAAAAATGCAAATACACAAAGAGACAGATCTGTTACACTAGGTGCAGTACATCTAAAATGGTGGCTAGTATTATACTTTGGAAGTTTTATATTTATATAAGTTTTGTCACTGAAAGGAAGATGAGTTTCAGTAAATGTGAATGTCAGTACTTGTTGAGGAAAATAAGCGTGAAAATAAACACAGGAAGATTTTCCAGTAAAGAGATCCATATTTCTAGCCTGATTATGACTTGGCAGTGTAGTTTATCTAAGGTCATACCTCAAAGAATCAGCTCTTAAATGGAGGTCAGTATGGAGCTTGGAAAATTGTGTGTTTAATGAGTTAGTGAATTGGCTTTGTTTGAGTTGTAGCTCAAAGTAAGCTTTTCGTTTGATACAGACTGTGGCTGTCTGCTATAAAGAATTCAGATTATGCTAGAAGACTTAAATGAGCTTTTTGCATGCACAATTTAATTCTTTCTGGTGGAGATCTGGAAAGAGCTATAGGAGATGATGCTATAGTTTCATTTAAATTCACAGTAGGTTGGAAACTGCTGTTAGAGGGCAAATTTTAACAGTCTCTGGTAAGTGTAAATAGTCAACAAAAAAAGGAAATTTTACCTCATATAATCAGATGGTGAGTGGTATGTCTGTGTTATATCCCTGTGGCATGACTAGATACCATTTCATTTGTGCAGTAGCACTGATTCTAACCTGCAGCAAAGGACAAGTAGGTGTTCTGTTATCACTTGTTTCAATTTATTTGAGCACATCAGGTGCTCTTTGTGCTGCAAGTGTGACTTCTGCCACAGTCCTCCATGCAGCAATATCAAATAGACAACTAATTGTTCAAAAAAACATTATCTACACCACCATTGGCCTCACCAGAAGTTGCTTCTGTAGCCAGCAAATTTATGCTTGGGAAAGAGGTTTTAATGCTTAACAAAAGACTATCTTTTTTGTTGTCATTACAAGTTAGAATGTAATAACAGACCTTGTAGATTTATTAGAGGTATTAGTGGATAGAAATAAAAATAATGGAATGGGTTTTACAGTCTTTACCCTATCCCCTGTTACATTCAGGACTGAATACAGCATAATGCTAGACGAAGTATAAGCTAAAAAAAACACGTCTGCAGAGTACATGCTATCATACAAAAAATTTGCAAGTTGAACCAACTGTTTCTGCCTATATTAAAAACAAAAAATGAGAAGTTAGTTTACTGGAAAAGTTAACATATACCTAAATTATATTGCAATTAAAGCAGCTGTTTAGAGACCTTATACAAGTCTCTTATCAATAACAAGACTCTCTTCTGTGGGGTTGTAATGCTCTTCTTTTAGTGCTTAATTATTTTTGAATAACACAATTCTATTTTACAGATGGCAGAAGATTTTTATGTTTCCCCTATGGAGCAAAATGGCAGTATTTTGGAACAAGATGTTCCTTACAATAATAGTTCTGTTGATCATCTTGTTTCTTGGTAAGTGTTAGATAATTTCTTAGCAAATGGGTAAAAGAAATCTGGTACATTTAGTTTATATCAGTAAACTAATGGAAAAGATTGAAGCCTAGTGTAAGTTAGCTAATTTACTGAAAAGTTACACAATGTAATAAAAGAGGAGAGGGCTAATACTGCATCCACATTGGGAATCCAGATACAATTGTAATATACTGAGTGGATGAGAAGGAAAAATGGAACTTAGTCTAGGCTGCTGCTTGCTTTCCCTTTCTCAAACAGGTAAATGAACTTGTTTGATGCCAGAATTTGGCTAAGCTGTGCCTCATGCAGCAGATGGCACTCTTTCTTTTGATTGCTGTTGAAATAGAAGACCAGATATATCAAATCACTGGGCTGTTTGAATATTTTTGCTCAGCACAGTTACAAAACAGCTGCTGGCTGCATTTGTTATGGGTAAATCCTAAGGTCTATGAAATAAGAGTAAAGCTTTGATGGTTACCATATGCTTGACTGATTTCATTTAATGTCTGTCCTGACTGCTGTGTTAGGCATATCCTGTATTTCAGTGGTGAAAGCAGTTCTCCTGTGTCTCAGGGATATTAAGCAGGTCTCTGTGGATAAGTGTTTCCAATGCCTTAGAATATACATACTACTTATTTCCAGGCTACTTGAAATGGAAAGAAAAAAAGTGTGGTTTTATTTTCTGCTGAGGGAGACATACAGATGCACTTATGCTAGACTAGCTATAGTACTATATTCTTAATATTTAAAGTACCAGAAATGCAAATAGACTGTTCTATTATTTTTTAAGACTATGTTTAATATTATTCTTTAAACTAGGTCTTCAGTAAATAGCTTAAGATTGAAAACTAATGTATTTCATTTACTCTGCTGAACTGCTGTTGAAAACTTTGACCAAAGTTTGCTTTTGAGTTGGTGTTGGCCATTGATTTTATGGAAAGGTAGAAATGGGCTAAAGGGAAGCAGTGGTGAGATGTGTGCCCCATAGCATGAAGTGATAGGTTACTGCAGGCCTAGACTCTTCCTATAGCACAGGGCATGATTTGTTTGCTCTAGTCTTTGATGCATTGTTTGAAGCTTCACTTCAGGTTTTTTTATACTGTCTAAATAACTTATTCATATGAGAGAGACAGTCATAAGTGATGATATTCACATGTGCTTTTCTTTGGAGTGGATTTTGCCTGCTTAGAACAAATGCAGCAGCAGTTAATAACATCTGGCCAAAATATTCTGCAAGAACATGTCATGAAATGTGTATATTTATTGATGTGCAGGAGGAGACTTAAGGTACTGTATTGGTCGTAGGAATGTCTGATGACCTTACGTGTAAAGATTGTAATATGAACTCTTAATGGGTTAGGTTTGGGGTTTATGTGGATGTAAGTCCTATTAATTATTTTGTCCTTTGAAAGGTCTTTGCAGTGCACTGGCACTTTTGCAGAACTATCAGAAGTATGTGATGGATGAGAAGAAGCTGAAAGGTGTATGAAAGGCCGTGAAAGAAAGTGGAGTTGTAGCTTTCCTCCTCCATTCTTTTTATGGTCTCGTTACAGTTAGTAGTTACTAGTGATGTTACTACTGCTTCTACAGTAGTAGAAGTGTTACTAGAGTCTTCCTATTTTGATGCATGTTAAAGAAATATTTTTTTCAATCTGTGATTGAAGCATAAAGTAGACCCTTCTGTAATTACTAAAACACATGCATATCTTAAAAAAACGTGTGAAGCAAATACTTGCAAAAGTACTACTTCTTTTTGCTTCTCTTTCTCTTTTCTCACTGTTTGTCCACTGGGGAATTTTAGCTTAGTTGTCAGCAGTGACATTTTGATGCCGTAGGGTTTTTGGCAACATCTGTAGAGTGAGTTGCTTTGCCTGATCCCTGGTGGCTGGCTACAGAAGTTTGAAATACCTGTTGAAGCATATTTTGGGCAATGGTTTGTTTGTTATATTTCTAGGAATGTGCTAGAGCACATCATGATTTATAAGACTGATCTTTAAAATGTATGGATAGCATAACTTTTGTCACTATTTGTTCTATTACTGTTTGCTGAGCAGAAAGTCGAAGTACAGATTTCTTGTACAGAAGTCTGGTTTAGCATACGTGCACACCCACAGATGTGAATAAGAACAGACTGTTTTTGTTTCAGATGCTATTAGAGAAGTCAGGAAATACTCATCTGTTCATGTGAGTGAAAAGGCTGCAAATGTCAACAGCAGTGCCTTTGATCATATTCAGATGAAACTCTTTCGGTCGCAAAGAAACCTGTATCTCTCTGGTTTTTCCTTATTTCTTTGGCTGTAAGTATAACATTTTTCTAATATTTACACAGTATGTTTATTACAGGAACTATTGCACAAAGTAATTGTAAAGTAAAGATCAGAAGTACAATTTCAAGAGATTAAAGAATTAATTGTGACCAGGTTGGCTACAAGACAAGTAAGATGAGGGAAAATAATACCTTACAACTGTTTGAAGATTGGAAGGGTATGTGAGCAACACATGGAAAGAAACATTTTGAATGCTGGAGAAAACATGTATTTTGCAGAAGTTTCTTTGGGGAGTACTCACTCATTTCCTTCCTTAAACTTACACCCTTTGTTTTGCCCATGAAAAACCGGAATAAAAAAAACCTCAAAAACTAAAGTACTGTTAAATAATACTATCTGGCAAGCTGGTGTCATTGCATCCTGCTGTGTTAAAGGTAAAGCTTGAGCCTGATCTGAGCTGCTTCAGCTCAAGCTTGAAGTTAAGAACTGTGGGATAATATTCCAGCTTTCAAGGAAAGTTTCAGTTGTACTTCAGATCAACCATTTTGCAGCAACTTGCTTGCTATGATGTTATGATCTTAAGTCTAGTATCTCAGGATGTTTAAGTACAGCTACTAAAACAGGGTAAAGGAAAGGGCAGTTCTGTACTGCCCCCCTGTAGCAACCAAGACTACCTATGAATCCGTAACCACAGCAACCTGCAGATCTTATCAGTTGGGCCAGGAGCCATGAAGTCACTGGTCATGGATAATGTGAACAAACAGAAACACACATGTTGGACTGATAATTTACTATTTGTACATTTTTGTGGTGGGTGGACAAGGAGCATCTTCAGTGAGCTGCTTGACATTGCCTCAGTACTCAAGAGGAACACAGAACAAAAACATCAGAGTTATGACAAACATCTTCCCCTTAGAGTGTTTGTAGCCATTATAGCAGACCATTGAGGATAAAAAAGTGTCAACAAAAAGTAAATACAAGCTTGAGCAGAAAAGCTTTGGAAAAAACGATGTGACTATAGCCTTGCTCAGTAGTAATAGGAGTGCATCAAGTTCTTTGTCGTCCTACAGAAAAGTGAAGTAAATATGCACAAATATGTTTTTAATCTCTGCTCCAAGAGGAATAGCTGGATGGTGTCATACACAAGAATTGGAAGCTGGTCTCTCAGGATCCTACTTACATTCAACTTTCAAGGTAGAAAATTTGTCAAGTGACCCCAGTAGATTATTTTGTATAAAAATTCTGCTCTCGAAGAGGTTTGCTTGAGGTTTTTTTGAGCTGTTGGCCTTTCACCAAGATTTAGGAGAAATAAGCACTCCTCCAGTAGTTGCTAGATCAAAGGTCTTTTCTTTGTAGAGCTGTTTTGCTTATCCATGAAACAGACATATAATGTCTGTCAGAGAAGCAAGGGGAAAGTGTTCCTTGTGTTGCCTTATCCTGTACTGGTATACCATCACCCAGCCAACTGGGACCCCATCTAGTGTGAATGGGTAATTGGATGCCCCTAGTTCATCCTTTGTGTCAGTTTTGGTTTATTTTAGCACATCAGCCAATAGGAGAATTCCACAAGAGTGGTATATGGAGATTCATACAATGGAAGAGGCTGGGGACTTGTTACTTCTGGTAAGACAAAGCAATTGGGGGGTTCAGTGATTGCAGAGATTGGGTACAGGTGAGGAAAATTACCTGTCAGTGGGAGTATTTGGGTCAGCTGAGCCCCTCATCTACAAACTGCAGAAAAGAGGAGGGTCATAGACTGTCCCCTGGGTAGAACTAAGCCCATACTGAACCAGAGAGGGATAAGAAAGTCTGAGAACTAAAGAAAATCTCGAGAAAACATGAGCCCACTGCTCACTGGTGCCTTCTAGGAGAGTCAGCAGGATGTGTAACATCACCCCAGTAGTGGAAGATGCAGCTAGGGAGTGCACAGACTAGTTGGGCATATCAAAATCTGTGGCATTCTAGGATGGCAGAGGGAGTTGGCCAATGTCATTGCAAGGCTTGGTTTGATAGATCATGATTCTGGGGAGAATTGTGGGGACTTCAAAAAAGCAAACTTTGCACTTGTCTTCAAGGACATGAGACAGGATGTAAGAAAGTAGAGACTGGCCTCTCTGGAAAAGTTGTGAAGCAAATCTTACTCAAAGACATCTTCAGGGACACGAAGGACACAATGACTTGGACCAGCCGTCACAGATTTACCTAAGGAAAATGATGCCTGAACATCCTTGTTGCCTTCTCCAGTGAGATGAATGGCTGTATGGATAAAGAGCAGAATATTCCTTTTGCAAGGCCTTTGGTATAGTGTCTTTTAGTATCCTGATAGCCTAACTATGGAGGGACATAGGCTGGAGAAATGGATAAAAAAACAGGTGGGAAATTCCCTGGACCCTTGGGCTCACAGGATAATAACGATGTGAATTTCAGCTGGTGCTCCTTGGGAATCCTTTGAGCTCAATATTGTTTAATGTCTTTATTAACAATATGGATGATAGGATCAAGTGTGCTCTCAGCAAGCTGCACATGGTACCAAATCAGAGTGATTGACATCCTGGAGAGCAGTGCTGCTTTTCAGAGGGAGCCAGAAAGGTTGAAGAAATGTGCTGACAGAAATCTCATGAAGCTCAACAAAGTCAAATTCAAAGTCTGACATTTTACTGGATAATCATATACACCATTTGGGCTGGGGACTGGCTGCATAAGTGGGTAGGAAGCAGTTTGCAGGAAAAAACCTGGGGATCCTAGTAGAGAGCCAATCGTGTATTGAGCTGTGATAGCAAGGATGTAGTTAGCAGGTCAAGGAAAGTAGTTATTCTGCTCTGTCTGACACATGTGGTGCTGGAGGACTTAAGTCCACTTATAATTCCCCAAAATACTGGAGTACTGCAGTGGGGTACAGAGAAAGTTGGAGGCTGAAGTATGTGGCCTATGAAGAATGATGAAGGAGCTTTGCTTTCAGCCAGAAGAGACTTTGAAGGGAAAATCCTATTGGTTTCTATAGCTGTCTAGTAGTAAAAAAGGATGGATCCAGTTTATCTTAGTGGATGCAAAAAGGCATGACAAGAGGTAGCAGGAACCTGAGATGTTCTGACTTGTGGTAGAAGAGTACTGCGGCTGTCAAGAGCAGTTAAATACTGGAACAAGGGCCTTGAAGAGTGGTGGAATCTCCCATCACTGAAGATGGTAGGAACTCAACTGGACAAGCCTCTGAGCAATCTGCTCAACCTGTCCTGCTTTTCATGAAATGGAAGCATCTTTCAGTTGTGTGATTCTCTTTTAGTTATGATATTTTAATGACTCCTGCATCTTCAAGTTAATAAGCAGTAGTAAATTTGCTAACCTATGGATAAGTAGTGACATGGGGCACCTTAACTTTTTTATTAACGCCCAAAAAAGTAAGAAAATGAGCTTTCAATGAAAAAGCAAGGGGGTGGAGGGAGGCTTTACTTGAAGAGGTCTGTTAATACTCTTCCAGTAATGCAAAAGCTATTTACTTGGATTTTCAAATTTCTTTGAAGAGTAGCTGCATAGTTACGTTATAGGCATTAATTTATTTGAGTGTTGTGTTGCCTTGATTCCGCAGCATTTGAAAGACTTCAGGATCATTAATGAAAAGAGATGCAAAAATCAAGGGAGGTATTTGCAAAGCTTAGAATTGAGGTGCCATATCCGTGCTGACATCCATCTGTGTTCTGATTTAACTGTATTGACTGTACTTTGAAGATTATTATGTTCATACTGCTAATTTTAATCTTGCAAGGCTGTTTATGAAGTTGTGTGATTTTTATTTTTTGTCACTGTACTCACTACCATAAGTTGTTGTTTGGCACTTGCATTTAGAGATCAATCCTGTTAAAAATACTGGATCATGTATTAAACAGTATTTAAAAAGCCTTTAAGCAATCGAGTTTCTGACCCTTAATGACTGTGGGTATTTAGGAGAAGGGAGTTTCTGTATCAAGTAAAAATCAGAATGTCAGTGGATGAAAATATTTTCAGTCTCTCTTGTTACTGTTACTTGTCATTGATGATCTTGGATATTTCCTGTAAAGTGCTTAAACTGCCCTCTTCTGGTTTTATTTTTACATCTACTGCCAAGAGAGAAAAGGGTTTGTGTTGGTTTGTTGGATTTTTTGTTGGGTTTGATTTTTGTTGTTTTGGTTTTCACTTGCAGTTTGGGGTTTTTTATATTTGTGCTGTAAATTACAGTTCTGTTCACTGTTTTTCTTCACCAGTGTATTGAGACGTACTGTTACCCTTCTTACTCAGCTGGCAAAGGAGATGGCATCTCATGCAGCTCTGGAAACACAAGTAAATGATGCTACTGGAGCAGCCAAAAAATACATGGCCGAGAATGAAAGGCTGCAGGAGGTATCTTTGAGCTTCTTCAGTAACTTTTTTATACAGCAAGTAGTTAGAACAATGTACCCTAGGATGGTTTGCTGCAGAATGCTTGTTCATTTTATTCCTTCTGGTCAAAAAAAAGAAGAAAAATATTTTTACGAACTGTAATTCAGAATACTGAAAACAAATTGTAATACATCTTATTAACAAAGGAAACTGAAGTAAACCAAATAAATGAAGTTCTTTCTTTTCAGTATAAATTTCATCAAAGTAGTAATAGCTTGTTAATATATCTCTCTGAATTGAGTCATAACAAAGTAGAGGGAGACACTAATTTTATTCCTTTTATCACAAACAATTGCCTGTTTAGGTCAAGGCTGTAGCAGTCCAGGATGAAAAAGCCTACTATAAAACTGATTTCATGCTGACTGTTTCTTCTTAATACGATTTTCTCCAGTCCTGAATGTATTTTCTAACTTGTAAAATTAATCTTTTTTATTTAATGTATTTTGTATTCTATCTTTATATGGTAGGTCAGCCAATTTCCAAATACTTTCCTTTCTTAGTAGGACATTGTTGTAGTAATAATGAGAATACGACCAAAACTTTCTTACTTCACCAACAGACAGAAGAGATGTTATTTTTATGCAAAGAATGATTAGGCTGTGGTTTAATACATAACTGTTCAGGAAGGATAGGCATCAAAGATAATTATGGTAAATGTATGAAATCTTTTCTTGTAACTGTTTAGTTTGAAGAGACTGAACCCTAAGCTGAGTTCAGACATCCAGACATAGAAGGGCTTTTAGAGTCCATTGTCAAAACTAAATTCCCTGCGGGTGTGTACAGGTTTCCTTCCAGTTTGTCTAAAGCAGTGTCTATGGTTACTGGCACTGTCAGTTTTTGGTAATAAATCTTCTTACAAAGACTCTGGACAAAAAGTACTAGAAGGGATACAAAAAATCCAGTTGTTTGAGAGGAGTTGTAAAACAAGGATCACTAGTCTATGTTAGGTATTTCCTAAGTATAAAATGATTCCAAAATGTTGGGATTTGGTACTTTGTCAAAATTATCCAAATACTTCCCTCAGCCATGGAGTTTGTCTCGTTATTGCCTACGGGTATGGTTTTTTTTCTTCTCTGTCCTATTGGGATTTTGCCAAAAGTCCTTTTTTTTGTTCTGCTTTCACATTCTCTTAGCAACACATTCTCTTAGCTGCTTGTAAATGATAGCCAGAAATTGGAAACTGTAGTTCTATCAGTTTTTATTTGTGTGTTTGCATGGTTTGCAAAAACACAGGTAGCCACAGGTACAGGCAATATGCTGTAGCTGGATCTCCATTGTGATGGACATGGGAAGTGTTCAGGGTTGGAATATTTTAACTTTATAGACGTCCTATGGTTTAGGCTTCTCCTTGGCTTGGCCCCTGCATTTGTGTTTATTTACAAGCGTGCTTCATTCCACCATTGGAGAGAAGTGAGAGCAATTGTACATAAGGCACTAGCTGCAAGTATAAATACTGTGGTTTTACTCTGGTGTGCAGGTCTGCACTGTCACCTGTACAGAGGTTTGTTCCATGGAGCACAGGACTTAAGATAAAAGTTTACAGAAATAGCTATTTACACATACTAATAGAAAGAGGTGAGCACAAAGCAAAGATAATTGGCTATCGTTTTGTTAAATGTCATCTCAGCTCTTTGAGTAAATAGCTTCTGGAAATTTTTTTTCAGCTCTTTTCCTTGGATTGTTTAGCAGTCTTTATAAACAGTTCTTTTTCTTCTTCCTAGAATCATCTTTCCCCTTTGCTCCTTCCTGTGCCTGGTAAACTCTGATATTGCTAGTTCACCTAACAGCTGTTTGTCTCAGTTGTTTCACTTTTCTTTTTCCTGTTAAGCATTTACCACTTTTTTTGCTATTACGGAGGTGATGTGAGGTTGAATAATAGAAGCTTTATGAGAAAAGGATCTTTTTATGGAGTCTAATCTTACACTTTAAGAGTGTGCATAAGTATAGTAGTGCCAACATTTTTGGAGTACAGGGAATGTATTGCTTTTTTGTTAAGGGTTTACTGGGCTCTTCCCAGATACTTTCCTAGTTTTTGTCTTGAATTTCATTGGAAATCGAATCTGAATATTTGAACTATTCTGAAGATTGAAGTAGGTGCAAACCTACAAGGAGAGAATTAGGACCAGTTGCACATAAACATGGCAGCTTTCTGTCACTGACAGTCCCAGTATGTATCTTCTGAAAAATCCATTTTATAATGAACATTGTACACTTGATGCAGTGCAGGCATGCCAAGTACTCTTACACAGGAAATAACACCATTGTATTACAAGTATGCCATTACCAAAACCACTGCGTTTGTCATTATTTCCTTTTTTAATTTGGGAGGATTTTTTTTCTACAATGACTAGCTCAACAACCTCTGTCAGGTTGACATTTGATAAAACCTAATGCTTTGCAAGATCAGGGCTGACATTCCCTGGATATCAGACTAAAGAAAATAAAATTAATTGTAGCAACTGTGGTTTTTAATAGGCTTTGAGTGGAAAAGGAGATGGTAAAAAGAAAGAGTCAACAGATGCAACTGAGCAAAAGCTGAAGGAGGAAGTTGAACATTTGAAAGCAGAGCTACAGAAGACATCAAATGGTGAGTATTAGTTAGGACTTCTTTACAAATAAGAAAAAGATGATTTCAACACTGAATGTCAAAAAAATATTCTAGGTATAGCATGAACTAACTTCATCTGTTTCCAGAGTACTTGGCATGGGGTTTCTTTACATTTGAAACTGGAACTGACAAAACATCCCATTGCCATCCCAGTATTTTAGTAAATGTATTCATTATGAAAATATATAAGGTGTAATTGGAACACCTTAATTAAGTTATAATGATTAACAAGTTGGACTGATACATTTAAGTGGTGTTGACTTGTCTTCATCAGTGACATGACCAGGATATGGAATCATTTGCAGGTTGCTTATAGGCATCAGTTTGATCTTTCATGTCAGACATAGCAGCACTCTCCCTGTATAAAATGGGGTAGTATTGTGGTTGAGGTTTTTACTTACCGTTGGGTTTCTGTCAGACAGCAGGAAAGTCTTGACTAGTATTCTAAATTTATATATGTTCTGCAGCTGAGGTATTAAGATGTTAACTTCTTTAATACTTATTTTGTTTACAAGGAAGCATACCTTGCAATTTGTAACTTAATACTTTTGTTAGCAGCTTCCGTGTTTAAGGTTTAGGTTGTCAAAACTGCTTTATAGGCAGCCCAAATTGAGATAGAAGCAGATTTTACCTGTTTGGTTCTGTCTTACTGAGATCTCTCAGGGTGTGTGATGCCTATGAACACCTGCTCATCTGAAACCAGTGTTTTTGAGATAACACTGCCTGCGATCTTGTAAACATTAATCAGATGTTCAGACTGTAACAAAAATACAAATTTTCTTGGTATGAGATAGCATGTTATCATCAAAACATAGCCCGGCTTTCATATTGCCAGGCATTGCTACAATGCTGTAAGAATAAATTTTTCAGAAATCTTTCATGAATCCTTTTTTGCTGTCCATTGGGAATTTAAATAAAAAAATGTAAACCAGCTATTTTCAGCTGGGCTTGAAGCAACAAGAATCTTTAAATAGAGATTCTCATTAGTTCACATTCTCAGGCATGTTTGATGGTGGGTTTTCCCTCTCCCGCTGTTTTATTTAAGAAAGGGGGGGAAAGTGCTTTTGAAGTGACAGGATCAGTGGAAGGACTAAATGCTTATGTTTTATTTAAACTAACTGTTGGTATGTAACACTAATATAATGTAAGCTTTTCAGACAGGAATGCTAGAGAAAGCTAAGAATAAATAGATTTACCTCATGCTGCTTCAGCTTCATTCTCCCTGTGGGATGTTGTCCATCCAAGAGGTGTATAAATTAAGGCATGTTTGAATCTTTTGTTTGGGCAAAAGTGGGAGAGAGCGTCTTTCTAAGGTGTGAAGAGGAAAATATTTACAATCCTTCTCCTGATGCCGCCCCCCTCATTGCCCAAAACCCCATGGGTGGTATGGGAATTACCATGGACAGCTAGGTGGTGTTGAGGTATGTCTGTCTTATCTTTTTGTAAGTTTTCTTATGTTAGTTTGAGGAAATTGATAGCCATAAAGCTAAAAGGTCTTGATAAGAATAACCACATCTGTAGGTGCAGCTTTCTATGGAGCTTTAGAGAAGTTGAATGAAATTTACTGTTTTCTTTTGAAATTCCTGCAACTGGGTAGGTGAATGTTGACTGTCATGTTCACTAAGTGTGAGCAATGCATTACACAAAATGAAAGCCGAGATTAGAAAGTTTGTTTTGCCTCTTCTAAGCAATTTGTTTGATGCTACTGAGCTCACATGACTAAAGTAACTTTTTCTTTGTGTCCGTAAAGCCCAATCCATGAAATTGCAGGGGGAGAGTCAAGAGTGTAAAGGGTTTCACGTAATATTGAAACAAGACAAAATAGTATAAAAATGGAAACTTTACTGGTTTTGAGGTTTTCTCATTGTTTATTTTTCAGCTGTAGTATTAGTAAGAGTCATAAATTTGGATTTTGTTCTTGGTTGGTTGAGGGTTTGTGTTTCGGTGGTTTTTTGCTGCTTGAAAGGAAAAGCTTGCTCTTTTTTTTTTTTTTTTTTTTTTTTTTTTTTTTTTTTTTTTTTTCCCAAAAGCAGTTTCAAATATCCATTGCTCTGGTCTGAGACACTTATTGCTGCTGATACATGTAATATGCTATCTCAGAGTAGGCCACGAGTTGAAAGGTGGGTTAAGTCAGTATAGTGGCAGCCAGGAGGAGTCCTAAATGTCCATCTGCTTCCTGCTTCACATTTAAAAAAGCAGTTTAGTATCAGATTAGTGCTGTAATTTCAAAGGTCGTGCAAGTTTCCTGTAAAGTTTTGAATCAGTATTTACAACTGGCAGAGGAAATACTGTATGTCCCCTCTTTCTGAAATTCTGACTAAAATTATAGTGTGTACAGATTATTGTAGACTTTCAGGAGACCCATCTCCGGTCCTTCAGCTTTCTATGTTTTACAGAAAACCCAGACTACTTCCTTTTTTTTCCCGTTTAACAGTGAAATCCTAAGTTAAGAAGACCTTTTTCCCATGCTTTAAACAGCTGTGGAGGAAGAATCAAAATACAAGACTGAGCAGTGTAATTATTAAAACCTGAGGAAAGGTTGGAAATTAATTTTAAGGTTTTTGAAGAAATTTTCTTTCTTTTCAGGCTTGACTTTTCTTTTACACTTTATGCCTTTTCTTGCTTTATTTTGGAAATTAAGCAAAGAAATCTAGTTCCTCAGTACTCTATTGCAGACCCACATATTGTTGTCAGAGTTTTATAGGCACCCAGCAGTGGGGCAAGCACTTGGAGAGCCTAAATCCATTTTTAGCATACCTAGACATGTAATAACATGACTGGTTAGAAACCTTCTGAGATGGTATTTTATTGATATACTTATATATTATGAAAATATCTCTTTGATATCTAGAAATAAACGTGCATACTTGTAATAATAGTACAGATGTGAGAATGTTTCTCCTGCTACACATTAGACATCTTTCTAACAAAATACTGATTCAGATAACTAAAGGTTCTTATTATGGCTACTGGTCTAGGACCAATAGGAATTTTCTGGGGAAAGAAGACATTCCATGATATTGTTTCATTTTGATGGTTGGGAAAACTATTCAAAAAAAACACAACAAAACAAATTGCCTGTGACTGGTCATGAGGTTAGACTTGAGAGAAGTTTTATATGGCCTTTTGTCCTTACAGTGCTCCTTGTGTGGGGGCAGAAACAGGTCTTCATGAAATATGTAATGGTTCATCAAAGTCATTTAGGTGCTTTAGAACTTCATTTCAACTTTTTCTGAAAATACCGTTTATATATTGTTGTCGTAGGCACATGGTGGGGCAGGAGGAAATTCTCATGGAAGGTCTGTGCATCCTTTAAAGAGGTTTGTTTTGTGTACAGACTGACACAAGGGTTTTTTGTTTCATGCTTGCATAGTGTTGTAGGAGACAAAAAGAGAGCAACAATTCAGGTGGAGGGCTGGTTTTGAAATAACTTCTGACTGTTGGCTATTCTAGAAAGTATGCATGTACAGATGTTCAGCTCTCACTTAAATGTGAAGATTACTACATATTTGAAATGTGTTAAAAATACAGATGTTGGGAATACATTTCATAAAACTGCTGCAAGAGAGAGTTCAGTTTGGCCTTGGTGTTGCTGGGTAGGTTAGTGCCATGTTTTTAAAAACAAGCAAGTTTAAAGAATTGGCCACAGTCTTGTTATTAAGCCAGTGGCAGAGGGAAGTGTGAAACAGGGTCTGTCTTACTTAACCTTACTTTTTACAAAACTGTGAGATGATAACCAAGGGTGGGAGCCATTGCAGCAAGAGTTGATACTCACATTTATTGATTGGAAGAGATGGCTGCATACAGGAAGCATGAGTTTATTATACAAGGTTGTTCATGCCATCTAAGGATGCTCTAACATCCCTTTTGTAACAAAATTTCATTTGAGATTGCAGAAGATATTTGAGGCAGATTTATAAATTTTTTGCCCCTGCCTTCTCATTTTAAATTCGGACCATTATATCTTAAGAAAATTCAGAATTAGTGTGGAGTTACATGACTGGAGTTGAGTTCCCAGCCTTGCAGGGTATTTGTTGGCGAATCTCTTGTGCTGTCAGTGCCTAAATTGTTAAATGTGAATAGCTCTTTTTTAACTTGAAAAGTCTTTTAAGAGAGGGCTCTTTTTTACTCTTCAGCCAGTCCAAATCACTTGGGTTGTAGGCTTGTATTGTGAGCAATGCTAATGTAAGTTCCAGATTGTTTCCTTAGTAGCAAGTCAAGTGATTTAGTCAGACCAGGACTAGTAGTTGTTCAAGAAAATGCCCAAAGACTTATTAGTTGTTTTTGTTACTCTTTGGTTTTGGCTTTAGTGTTAGGTTCTCCGTTGTTGTTGAAATGAGAAGACCATAGAAATGCTGCAGCTATTGGGCTGTGGTAATGTAGCTCCTCAGAGCAGTTTTGTTCCTCATCCTTAGAATTCTGAGGTAAACCTTCATCCTTCATTCTGAAGTAAACTGTCTCTCCTGGAGTAGGATTCAGAGAACGTGGAGAAAGGGCATGTTCTCTACTTTTCCCAGACCACGCATGTTACATTAGTTCGTGGATCTTCAGTCACACGTAAGTGTAGGGGATAAAGTTTTCTGCAGATGTCTTCCATTGAAACAATGCCCTAGGAATAGTTTGTTGATTTTTCTTGGAAGGAAAAGGAATGGAAAAGGATAGCCTACCTCTCATAGTACTGAGGCTGGGTTCTGTGTTTGAACTTACTGATAATTCTTCTCAATGGGTGCATTAGTGTAGATGCAGCAACCTCAGCTCCTGCCTGCTCCTGCCTTGACTTGGTGGGAGGTGTCAGCTGTGGGGGCTTGCTTGCTGCCAGTCCAGCTGTTGAGCTCCTGTGAGGCAAAGTAAGAAGCCAGATGGAAGGCGAAAATAATCACTGAGTGTATTGTGCACACAAAGGATCTCCTGTTTCCTGCTGGATCTGTGTTCATATGATGGGATCCATATGACAGACAGTGTACCTGATGAACTCTGCTGCACTGCAGTGCTTGTGCTGCCACAGAGGAGCTTGGCACTGGTGTGTGGGCACTCTGGTGCTTCACAAGGCATCCAGAGAAATTGGTGCACTGAGGAATTCACATTGTCAAAGATGTGATGCTCCTTTTAATTGTGTGGCCCCAACAGGAATGAGTCTGCATTTGGTGGTTTGTTGATGTTTTGGGATTTTTTGTCCATAGCCAACACAGGTGGAAAGGACAATCTGTTCTTTGCTTTTTCTTCTTCTAGGGTTAGATGAGGTATTTCTGTCATACATCTGTTTTGGTCAAAACATTAAAACAATACAGTAGCTTGTTTGCTTTCTTGACTTGTAGATACTTTTAGATATTTTGTTCATGTTTTAAATATAAAGTAGTTTTTAGTTGCAACTGAAGTACTGTGCTCCTACTTAAAAATATCTAAATAGTATTAGATCAATAACACTGAGTTACAACCTCTTCAGAAGTGAGATATTATTAATTTTTAGTGTACTATGTACAAGAATGTTCAAACAAAAGCAAGATTTATCTTTCTAATTAGCAGATTCTTGGAGAAGTGAAATAGCATATGTATATTTTTTTGTCTACAACTTAAAATTCAGAAGTTTTTTTAAATGTTATGAGTTTATTTTATTGATATCCATATGTTACTGTTGAATATTTTAAACAGTACTGAGATCAGAGAGAGAGTACACGCAGTGGGATTTGAGTTGTCACATGTGTGGAAATCAAAGTTGTTCCAAATGCCAAAACCTTCAGAAAATCTGTATTGGTGCTGTCAAGAATGACTTAAAGGATGAAGGAAAACTGTGTAAGAGTATGGAAATAAAGAAATTATTTAGAGAGAAATTATGAGTTTTTTAAATCATGTTGGAATCAATAGACAGAAGTGTTATCTACTCCAGTGAATCAGAATTTCAGGGTAGGTAAAAGTCCTGTTACAGGAAAACCACTTGCGGAGTTTTGAAGTGAGAATTATTTTTCATCTATACATTCAATTAATTATTTAAAAATAACAGAAATTCTTGGTGAGGGAGTTCTCCTTGCATGTAAGGAGAGTGGTCATTTTCTGATATTTCAGGAACAAACACCCAAGGAGAAATCTGGTTCATACCAGACTGCTTGTAACTCAGCACTTAACTAAAACCACATCTAGCTCCTCATCTTTTCAGAACAGACTTTTAGAGGTGCTGGAGTTCTTGAGTACAATGGAGGTCTCTGGGAAAGAAAAGTCTCTCTCAGGGAGTTCACAGTCAAAGGACAGATTCACACTTCTGGAAAAAGGAAATTTGCAAATGCTCTTTTTTTATTTGTACCATCAGATTTGGTTGTTTGGGATTATTAAGTGGCCATGTTAGGCAGCTTTACTAGGTCATTAACAATATTTCTTTGTTTTCACAGGAATAGATCGAGATTTAGACTATGCCTGTGGTGCTGCATCAAAGAAATACAACAATCCCTGAGATACCTATAGCAGAGGAATATGAAAATGTCTGAATGACCTTATGTAACAGCTTAGGACTAATGGCTTTATGACACTTTGTGCTGTTTTATCCTGTGTTGTAAAATAGCCTCTATGGAGTCCTAGGCTGTTTGGTACTGCAGCAGATGGAGTAGAGTAATAATTACTTTTTTCTTATGTTAAAAACCTGTTCAGAGTTGTTTATCTACCCACCACCCTTTCTGCCTTTTCATCCATAAACTGATGCTGATAATCAATTAACTCATGCCTGGTAAAATTCAGAACAGGGTAAAAAGGTGAGGTCTGTGCTCCTATAATCATGTATCATCTTCCTTTTTCCCATGTTTTGTAGATGGTCTCAGTTGCTCTGTGAAACGCTTGCCTCCTCTTTTTAAGAGGTCTGACAGTTTTGATTTTGGAGTTGCAAAGTTTTATTTTTCTAGAACTGTGTCCTGCAATGTGACAAAAAACTGTAGTCATCACTAACTAGTCACCTCTTTCAGGTGTTTATTGGTCTCACCCCTACCTTTCTTACAGGCTCTTCCTGTTCCTCATGCTGATCTTTCTGAACATTGGCCGTTCTCTTTCCGCTCCTTGTCCTCAGCTTCTCTTCCTGTGTCCATCTCTGATGCTGTGTTTTAAATTCTAAGCTTTTTAAGAGGAAGGACTATCTACTGCAGTGGAGACCTAATGCACATCTAGGGCTCTGAGGAGCTTCAGGAATACAAGTAATAATTAAAACACTAATTCTGGTATTTTACAGCTTTCCATAAGGCAAAAACTGAAGTGGCTGCAGTTAAAAAGCAGTCTGAAGGCCTTAAAAGAGAATATGATCGTCTGATGAAAGAATTTGAACAGCTTCAGGTAGGTGGCTCTGGATTGCCATACAAGCACTCTTGAAATTGTACCAGCAAAATTCTGTTTGATGGTATTTATTGAGCAAGAGAATTTACCAAAATCTTTAGGATAGCATAAAGTTACAATTGGCAGCATTCCTTAAACTTCTTCAAAATAGTAGAATTTTGTTTTGCAAAGTTAGTAGCATTTTCTTTTTTGCACTTTGGTTGACAAAGCTCAGGTTTTCATTAGCTTCGATTTTACTGTTACTTGGAAAATAAGATTCAGATGGTTTTGCATGTGATGATCAAATTGAAATACTGTAAGAAGATTATAGGAGGGGTGTGTGTATGTCAGGGGGAGTATACACAATTTATAAAAGTAATTTTATTTTGTTTGCTCTTAAAACATGCTTTTGCCATACTGGATTATAAGTGTTGCAATACTGTTGATACACAAGGATGAAAAACCCAACAAACAGCCTAGGCTAAAAACAGGCTACTATAAAATTCAAACTGAAGTACAAAATAATTTTAAAAAACCAAACCATATTAAGCAAAAGTTCAGTTGTTTGATTGAGTTTCTTATGTGCATGGCTATAATACCTGTAAGATACACAGTAAGTGTTTCTGGTAGAACTGGGAGTCTGTGAAGTTGTCTGACAGGTGTTCATATGCTTCATATCTAACATCTGTCTTGAGCAAAATTCAGTAAAAATTAAAGTTAGCCTATTGACAAGTAGTGGTCTTCGGAGAAAATAAATGATTATTAAAATTATGGTGACCTGCTTTTCAAGAAGAGTTGTTTAGTCCTGTATTAATTAAAAAAAAAGGGCAGTTTTGACCTGGTTATAATCTTTTTTCCTGTAGTCTGTGAAACCACTTACTCGTTCCCAGCCTCACCCTGTTCTTCTACAGAGATTGCTCAACTGATCTCTGTGTTCAAGACCACCATGCATGGCCTGTCCTCATTGTGCTTCCCTGAGTAATGAGCCAGAGTAGTCCTGCTGCATTTCTAACAGACTCATGGTCTAAAACACACATCCTTACCATCTTCTGTTTACCTCTGAGTGGAAAGAACAGAAGGGACTGAGCACACAGTAGCTGCAGCTCCCAAGGATAAATGAATTAGTAGAAAAGGCTTTCTGCTGAGTTTGCTGCACACTTCAGCTATAAAACCAAAGGACTAGGTAGAACTAGGCTGCACAGCCTTGACTGCTGGCAGCTGAATCTCTGTGAGGTAGTGTTGATGGGACTACAGCTTAGAAAGGTGTATGGTGAACAAATCAGGTGTAACTGCAAAGGGGCAAAATGTGGCGTCTGGAGTCAGTGGATTCTGATATTGCCAAACTGAAATTATTTTTCATCTGTCTCTTTTCAGCAAAGTTTAAATAGAACAGAAGATAAGAAAGACCTGTAAGTGCATCTAAGATGGATAGCATCACCACAGTTGGTTGAATGAGAAAAGTCTTGTGCTGTTGATTTTCCTGATGCATACGTGAAACAAAACTTGATTTTTCTGAGAAGTACATGCGTTGCAGATGACCATTCAGATTCCTCTAATGTATCAGTTGCCAAAATGTTCTGTGTTGCAAATAAAATGTTAAGTGGCTTACCAGATTTACCATGGAGTTTGTCACTGCTCTCCTGAGGAGAAACTCAAAAATCTTTCAACTCCACCTGGAGCAACCTGTTTTCCAAGCTTTTTCCTCCCATAATGGTAACAGATTGCCATTGCTTGTAGCATTTGAGTGAGGTTGTGTATCACACTAGATCATAAAAACAATTACTTAAACCTCCTTTGCAGGACCTGTTTGGAATCTTTAAAATTCAGTTCCCAGTGGGTTGAAGAAGGCTGAAAGCTTTTTATCAGTGGAAAACGAATGACAATCAGTCTAAGAAAATAAAGAAAAAACATTGCATTTCTCAATCCACCTCACTAGCTTGTGACTTTCACTTTAGCCACATGGATTTGAGTGTATTTTAACAAACAATATTTTGCATGCCTCTGGTTTATTTTTCTTTAATATATTGGGATATTTCAGTTTGTGGTTGGCTGGTATTAGTAGTCTTTATTTTTACACTGTTTACATTGTTACTCCTTATGTACCACCTAACTTCTATTGCCTCGCTAAGTAAAAAAATCTTTTTAAACGTAGATAGTTTGGTTTGGTTTGGTTTGTTTTCATGGATACAATACCTCAAATAAATGTGCACTGTTTTGCATAAGACCTTTTTGGTATTCAGAAAGTTGTTTGAGTTTACTTGTTAGTTGGTTCAAGTTTATATTTGAAAGTTTGATATGTTTGTTTTATTAAAAGGGATTGTTTAAGTTCATGGTTTCTGGACTTATTCTTGTAAATCTCTCCCAGTATACTGTCTCATCATAGTTAATAGTTATATGCACTAGGAACAAAATATACTAACTTGGTGATGTTCAACTCTTCTTGAAAATACAGTCTTCATAGTGGTAGTTTTGCTTGCTCTGGAAATAGGATTTATTTAGCTTAGAATTCAAACACAGCTTATCAAGTAGTATAAGGTATAATAACATCCCATATTAAATAAGAAGGCATATGTTTTTAAAAATACTTTATCCTTGCTAAAGTAGTACAGAATGTGTTTTCAGAGATTCTGTGACACTCAAGTTTTTTTGGGTTTTTTTTTATTCTTATAAAAACTTCTAGGAAAAGTTACAGATTTTTCATACCTGCCTGCACATGTTTTGAAGATGTAGTTGAATGCATCTTTGGTGAGTTTTTTTTCCTCCGTCTCTTTCTGAAATACTTAAAATTGTAGTGGAATGTTATCTCCAGTCAGATCCAAAGGCTGTGGTTGAAAGCCTTGGAGGTATAACAACAAGTGCTGGTTTTAATAACAGAAGAAAAAATCTCACGTTGCTTACTTCAAGACACCGAACAAAAGCAAATAACTCTTGCTTATTATTTACTGTTATCTACTCAAATTTCAAACACTTCTTCTGCTAGTATAAGTAGATAATAGGGTAGAAACTTTGAAACTTATAATGAATGAATGATCTTGTGCACTGTGCTTTTCATCCTTAAAAATTTACCTGAAAAAATAACATGGAATAAAAGATGGATGGCTGTGAATGCAGTGATAGTACTGATATTTCTCCTCGAGAAGGAGCTCTGAATGCTTTATAGTTTTTTGCTGTAGAGCATGACTAAATTGTGAAGGAGTACAGGGTGGTATGCACTTGGAGCTGGAATGAGGCTGGGTATTTTCAGGCATGCAATGTGCATTCAACACATGATAGATACATGCTGTAATACATTAGACAGAAAACCTTGATATCGGGCCACAGGGAAATGTTCCCTGCATTCAAGATTCCTGAAACACACAGACTTTGTGTTCTGCCTCCAATTCATTTCTGTCATGTCCATTACTTGGATCCTTTGTCAGGTTTCACTGTCACAGTATGACCATCATCATTTTTGTACATGTCTATTGTGGACGGTCACACACGTTTTACTGAGTTGCAATATCACACTTCCAGCTCTTTGGAGTCCCAGACTTGTTCACAGAAAAAATAATCTGTTATTCAGATTAAAATTATTTTATATATTATGCTATGTAGAACTCTGTTCTTCGAAAGAAGATGGGTTTTGTAAAATTGTAAGTCTAAATAGTGAATCTGGAAATTCTAGTAGATTGAAATCCTTGTGAATACTTTGCATTATTTCACATTTTATACTTTTGGGGCTTGTGGGAGTCTGGGTTGATCAACTTTAACTGCAGTTCTCTTATTGGTAATGTTTTTAGTTATGATTGATACACAGGGAAAGAATGAATCAAAATTTTATGCTTTTATCTCCTGATCTTTCAGGCTGGTGGGTCACATTTTGATCACATGTGCCTGTGTTATGGGAAAGAAGTTGAAAAAAGTTAAATCTCAACTTATACTGGTAGAATCAAAATAACTTTTGTACTCATGTTGGACAGTTAATTTATTCTGAGTATGTCCCCAGAAGTAAGAATTTGGAGCTCTTTATATTCTAAATAATGTCAAAGTAATTGCCTGGTTGTTTTGGAGCCTTTTTTCCCTCTTTACAAAATTAGAAATTGGCATTTTCCATATTTCAGTGGGGAAGCATGGGAGAGATTATTCTAAAAATATATGCACAGGTTTAACTGAGAGTAGCTTTCAAGAAAAATTTGAGGGATGTTTCCATGTTTTTTTCATAAACCTCTTTTTTTGCTGAGTCAAGAAAGCAGTGAGGTCATGGTGGATGCATGAGAGCTGACCTGCATATTAATAAACCTGGCTGCATGCTTTGGTGTTACCTTAAATGAAAGCATCTGTAGCTAGGCAGGATGTTTTTCCCTGTTTTTTATTTTTGCAACAAACATGCAACAATACATCTTCCTTAATAACATAAATTGTGCAGAGTCTTTGCTGAAAATGTACCCTTGCATTAGCACTCCCTGTGTGTTTGCTGCCGCAGTAGTCCCTGGCTACCTAGCCCATAGCCTCATTGAAAAGACACTGTGCTTTCCTAGCTTCTTGTAAAGGGTGAAAGCTCAGCTTTTCTCTCAGCATTGAAATAACATTTGTTTTTCCAAATGTGAAGTTACTGTAAAAGTACTAAATGACTGCCTCAGTTGTTGAGAGTTCCTTGAAATTCTGAATTTACTCTTTGGGACAGAAGCCCTCATTTTGCCTTACCTTTAGACAGTGCTAATTCCCCTGTCAGCTGTAATCTGGGTCCCATTACAAATAATATTCTACGGATAAATTGGAAAATTAGCTCTCAGTTATATTATCCCTGTCCTTCAGTACTCTGCTGCCTATTGCTGTGTGCATTAATTGTGGAATGTCTGAAAGCATAGTTCTAGAACTGAACATCCTCAGTTCAGGAATAATGTGGAAAGTTTTATTTTCTATTAGAAAATATAATACTTGAATTTTGTTTATGAGGTAATGTAGAAATAGGGACAAGCATTGCAAGGTGTATTTTTGAGGTAAACAAGAGTCCCTCTAGTTTTGTGTCCACTCTGAAATGCAGCTGTGGTCCAAAGGAAGTTTTTCTACCACCTGCGAAGGCAAGTGCCCTGAAAAGATTTTGTTATTCCATCTCCAGCTTTGGGAGAGCTAAGCAGAGAGGGAAGCAGACTATACAGCCCAGGACTGTATATGTATATACATGCTGAAAGATTCCCTGCAGGACTCTGTGAAGGTGGTCTTGGTCTTCATGAAGTGTACCTGGGATGTTTGGATTCTCAAATATGAGTGCACCAGGGTTTAGAGGGTGGGAACCTCCCTGCTATGTTTAGTGACTGGTAGGAGATAGATATTAGCTCTACTGTGACTGTTGGAAGGGAGGAGATGCCAAAACCAGCTACCAGGGAACATGAATGTGGGAAGGAATTCTGAAATTTGTCTGGAAATTAGACACCAATTACTGCTGTCATAAAAGTATATCTGCAAGACTCTCGACATAAATAAGCTGTTGCTTTAACCCTTTATCCTGCTGCTTGAGGTCAGACTGTCTGTGTAGCCTGATTTTATTTGTTATTGTCTTTGAAAACAGAACTAGAAGAGGCAGTAGCTTAGGTGATAATTGTGTTTTGCAAGATAGTGAAGTAACTTCTCACCTAGGTGGTGAGACCATATGCTACACCTTACTAAGTGTGAGGTTTAAATCCCTGTGACTATGGAAGAAGGAGGAACTAAACTACTCCTTTCTTTGTGAGTTTAATAGGGTATGGAATGGATGATGTGAGAGGAAGGAAGAGAGGAACTGTTATTCTTGGCCAGTAAGGACAAAATCTTAGGCTTTGATTCTTCTCCAGATATGACTTGGGTATTAGAGGTCTAAGGAAACAGAGCATACAGTGAAGTAGGGGTCTTGGAAACAGGCTGTGTATCTGACCTAGGTTGTTTGTTTCATACCAAGTACAAGGTGAACATGAACTAATTAGAAAATAATAGCAAATAATTAGGTAAACAAAAGGATACAGAAGACTGATGCAGATTTCAAGCTAAAAAAAACCCTAAACACCCCTTCCCCACAAAAACAACAGAAGACCCTCCACAAAAAAAAAAAAAAAAAAAAAAAAAAAAAAAAACCAAATAAAAAAGCTAAAGTTGAAAAATTAAAACTAAGAGCCTGCCTTCTATCTTGTAAGAGGAAGGGAGATGCATCCTGAATGGGGTCAGCAACATCACAGCTCAGAAACACGTTGCATCTGACTTGACACAGGTGTGTGTCTCTATATGGGAACCATTCTGAGCTAGTCTTTAGCCTCTTCCTCAAATAATTGTCTTTTCCAATTCTGGTAAATGCATTGTGTTACACGGATGAAGATTTTCTTTTTCTTGAAATCTCTTGTGCTTGAACTTGCATACTTCTGCCAGTATTCATGGTCCTACTGAGTTCTCATCTGTGCAACATCTGCAGGTCCTCCTATTGCATCTCATTACCTAAGGTGCTGAAGTTTGGAGTACAGTTGAGACAGATGTGCTGCAGGAAACAAATTTTTAAGGAGTGTGAGTTACAGTCAATTCGGATCCTTCTGACTCTACCCTTCTGGTGGTAATTACTTGTTCAGTGCTATGTCTTTTCCTCATAATATCAAGCAGTTCTCCTCTAAAATCCTAGTTATATAAGTAATAAGATAATTGTAGTTTTATAGATATTCTAGGAGAAAATAATATGTAATACACGGCCAGTCCTGAAAACTGAGTTTATGAGGTAAGCGTAGGGCATCTACATTGAGTTCCTGCAAATTACTTTGCTATTCTTTGCTTTTATGATTAGCCTAGAAGCTGTTACACCTGCTGGAGTAATTTCATTGTGTTTGTATTAATTTTAGAATTAAGATGATGTTAGCACAACAGCTTTTTAAAGTTTTCAAAACTGCTTTTATCTGGAGTGGATTCTAACCTAATACATTACTCAACTGATGCCAGCTCAGTTTTCAGTATGTGTTTTACATTATGTCTAATATGTCTTTTCCAATATTACTTCCGTTTCCCCATGGTATTATCTGCTAATGAGAAAATCTGAAAGCTTTCCCACCCTGGATTAAGTAACATTTACATCAGACAACTTTCCTTGTTCCTGTGGAACAAGGCAGCTTTTACTGACACTGAGTGCCATGCTAACAGGTTTCTACAAAACGCTGGGACTTGTTTTGGGAGGCTGGCTGCTTCACTTCGGGATAAGACATTGCTTAGATCAAACCAACGAGCCTCCTTCAGCGAACCAGAAGCTGCAGCTCTGGGCCACTTTCTGTCCTTTCAGGTGTGACACAAAGAGCCTGGGGGGCCTGAGCCACTTCTTCCCACCGAGGCTCCTGCATGAGCTCGGTGTGGTTTGGAGAGCAGGTGCTGTTTATCAGGCGTTTATATCTAGGCATGGAGATGACTCTCAAAACTTGGTTCATGGGACGCAGCAGGGCTTTGGGAACTCCAGGGAGGCTTCCGTGCGGGCCAAGCAGTGTGCGAGGGTGGCTGGTCCTATCTCACTCCCTCAGGCTCGCTTTAAGAGTGAGCACTTTGGCCGGCCGCCGGCGGGCAGGTGGCTCTCCGGGGCAGCTGGCGAGAGGCAGAGGCCATCACCTGTCGGCGGGGTTCGTGTGCGTGCAGCAAGCCCCGCTCCGCACGCCCCGCAGTCGTTCCCCCGCGGGCCGCCGCCTTTGAAGTGCAGCCCCGCCCGAGGGGACGGGCGCTGTCGGGGCGGTCGCTCGGGGAGCGCCGGCCGGAGCAGGGCTGACCAGGGGGCACGGGGGAGGGCGGACGGGGGCGTCGCCCGGGTCGGCCCGCAGCCGGGTCTCTCTGTTTCCCCGTAAATAAAGCGGCGGGCCGTGGGCGGCCGTATAAATGCGGCTGCGGCGGGGCCAGCTCGCCCTGCCCCAGGCCGGGGAGCGGGCAGAGCCGTCGGAGCCGCGGTTCAGGACGCGGACAGCGCTGCGGGGCCGCGGGCGCGGCGGCGGGGCCGGCAGGGGGGGCCGCGCTCGCCGCCCGCCGGCTCAGGTGGGGCCATGGCCGCGGGCGGGCGGGCGGCGGAGCCGCTGGCCGAGCTCAGCCACTACGTGGTGGCGCGGCCCATCTACAGCGAGCCCGGCTTCCAGGAGGAGAACGAGCGGCTGCCGCCGCTGCCGCCCACGCTCCGCGAGCGGGCGCAGGCGGCCTGCAGGTGGGTCCGAGCGGCGGGAGGGAGCCGGGGGCGCGCCGTCCCGGTACCCGCAAACCCCACCCGCCGAGGGATGGAGTGCCCCACACGCCGGACTGCGAGCAGACGCGTCCCTGCTCCCCGCTTAGTGCAGCTGCCCGCGGGGTGCTTCTTCAGGGAGCGCGCTTTTGACACCTGTATGTGCCCCGTCCCTGTCTGGAAGACAGGACTGTGACAGTCACTGCCCCTGAAATTTAAACGTGCATCAGCTCAGCTCTCTGGGGTTCTGGGGGCGCTCCACTTGCAGCTCCGTGGCGTGTGTTCACCACTTGTTTTCTCGCAGATGTTCAAGGAAAAGGGCCTTTCAGATTGCCAAGTCCTTTCTGCCCATCCTGGAGTGGCTGCCCAACTACCGGGTGAAAGAGTGGCTGATCAGCGACATCATCTCGGGGCTCAGCACCGGCCTCGTTGCCACCCTGCAAGGTAAAGCCAGGCACGCCGGCTCTCCGCTCCCCGGGACATCCCTGTAGGGGAGCCGGCTGAACACGGGGACGTTATGCAGATGGAATTACAAATCTGAGCCTTGTTATTTAATACTAGATATTAGGTATTATTTTGCAATAAATAATTTATGGTTTTAATTTATTCCTTTTTCTTTCCTTGGCTAGAAGATTTAAAATTCCTGTGATGTGCTATAAAATGTATTTAACTTTTCTTCCAGGCATTTTACTCCAAAAGTATTTATTTTGATACTTAAAATTTGAATTTACATTGCGATAAATCAGATAGGTTGTGTGGTCTTATTTCTCTTTCTTGGTTGTCTAAGCTTGTAATTCTGGCACTGCCTACAAAAATCGAGTTATTCCCCTAAAATAACGCAGCCTTGAGAACTACTCCTCTTTAAAATTAATCTCATAACGTTGCTCAGGTTTCTGCAGAAGACAGCCCTCAAGGAGGTGGTGATGTATTCACATTTTTTTAAAAATTAAACTTGGTGGATATTTAGAGTACATGGCTTGCAATATTACATTTTCCTTACTTCCTTATTCCATTTGTTAGTAAAGCTTTCAGTAGATGAACAAATAGGAAAGTGGCAGAAATAAGCAGAAACTAATTCAAATAAGCTGCTTAAGGGCAGAACCATCCTGCCTGAGGCAGCATCCGTCTATAACCCTGACACATCCACCACACTCATTTCTTAAATCTCAGTAGAGTTCTAACACTATTTTCACAATTTTTTTCGGGGCTGCAGCACGCAAAAGTAGCTGTGTCAACCCCACACTTTCCCTCAATGGAAATTAATTGTTTGCAGAAGAGGACAAAGATTTACCTTGGGAACAAAGAAAGCAGATTACGCATTCCCAATTAGACACAAGTGTTTCCTCCTGTCTGTTCCCTTGGAGCATGCTAGGAAGGCAGAGACTGGCAGAAAAAAAGCATTACAAACTTTGCCCCAAGCAGGGGTGGCCTGAGAAATAAAGACAGTGATCCTTTCCCAAAGAAGAGTGTCAGAGCTGGAAGATCTTTGCTGAAGGTAGTGGCACAGTTACAGGATCCCTGTGCCTTTTAAAAATGAACTGGGCTAGATGGACCGTGCATATTACTTATAACAGCTATTCTGCTCATACTATAACCTCCTTTTTTATTTTTTTTTTCAGTAACATGATTTTCTCTTAATTAGAATCCATTTGTAAAACCATTTTTTAAAATATACTATGCACCTATGCATTAAAAAAAAAAAAGTAGAAAAAAGGAAAAAAAAAACCAAATTAATGCAAATCTACACCTAGGTATAATTTAAAAGAATCTGAAATTTTAGAACATGCATTACAGGAAAAATTGGCCAAAATATTTGCAAGAAAAGAGGCCACTGGGCTCTTGAGATCCCCAAAGTCCCTATGTGTGTTGCTTGTAGTCCTCCCATCAGTCACAGTAGTATGACCAGGACTTCGGTTTGAACTCTGACAGGTTTTAGAGATTCTTTGAAAAAGAATACTATACTCTGGCTGACTGGGATATGATTTTGAAGGGATTTTTTTTTTATTGCTTGCTGGATTTGACAGCTTGCACAGATATGCAAAGGAAGAAGAACTCAAATTTATGTGACTTACTGTTGTTAGATTAGTTTTTAAGCTACTACTGGGGAAAGTAGTGGCTGTATTTTCACAAGAGCTGAAGATACTGAAGCATATTTGTCATGCAATAATTCAGAGTCTTTCACTTGAAATTTCTGTCTGTAATTAGAACCTTCAGATACCCTCCTTTTCTCTCAAGAGGCACACACTCTTGCAACAATGTTCTCCACTTAAATTTCCTATCTCAGCCTGTGTATTGGGCTACCTATGCAAATATAGGAACATCTTTCAGGACTTATTCATTCAGCTACCAGCATGGGATATACAGTCATTTACAGTCATTGATACTCACTCAATGTATGCCTGCAACTGACTTACAGACAAAACATATTCTAAATTGCATCTGAGCCAAAGCAGTAAATCTTTCTGAAAGTCTATTCTACACAAGGTAGTAGATTGCTGAGAGATTTTAAATGTGATATTTTGATGATCTATCATTTCAGGTTTGGCATATGCTTTGCTGGTTGCAGTCCCTGTTGGATATGGTCTCTATTCTGCTTTTTTCCCCATCCTGACATACTTTTTCCTGGGAACATCAAGGCACATCTCAGTTGGTAACTGCATGTGTTCAAGTTACAGTGAATTATCTATTACAAAGTGTTAATCCTTACTGCAGACATTCATATTTCATACAATATAACTCCTTTCTGAAATAAATTGCCTATGGTAAATATTAGTATTGGTGGCTCTCGAGAAATTAAGTCTTATTTCTTCTTTATACAGGCAATTGTGCATAATAGCTAACTTCAGGTATGCCCCTGCATTTTGCTTGAATTTATGCTGAAGTTTAAATCTTATCTTTGGCTACACTCTATGCAAGGAATGACAAGATCAATGCCTCAGTAGGCAGTATGAATGACAAACATTTTGTCTATCAGCTAAAACTCAAGATGGCTAAAACAGAGCTCTTTTAGTCTTCTCTACAAGCCTTACTTGCTGCATCTTTTCTTCATTACTGTGGACAGTATCTTCTTCTTGCCTGTTGTGGAGACCCAGAACTTGTGTATCCACTCCAGCCTCACTCTGTGTTCTCACATCAAGGCTATGGGTAAACCTTGTTGATTCTTTCTGAATACTTTCTTTAGAATATGAGGTTTGTTTCCTGTCAATTCTCACATTTAAAATTCTCATTACAGCTTGATCTCTGAAGTTCCTTTGCCTCATTATAATAAAATCTGGTCTTTCCTTGTTCATATCTACCAAGAACACGTTTTCCCCTCCCAGAGCTTTGGCATGATACTACACTTTTTCATCAGCCTTGTTCTCTGCTGCATAAAAAGTCTCTGTATGTCTTCTGAACTTTGTTAGCCTCTTCCTACCCTACCAAGCAGCTCAAATTTGCTATCTTGTAGCTTACGTCTACTTATGGTGGCATTCCTACTTTCTAGAATATCAAACATTCATTTTTTATGCTTTTCCCAATGCTCTTATTCATGAAGTGTCCTCTAAGGTACCTGTAAAATTAACTTAACCTTCCTTAAGACATTTCATGACATTTTCCTTTTCTGCATAATTTCAGTAAATAACTGCAACAAATATTACTTTTAGACTGTTTTTCTGACACAATGATCACTTTCTCTATATCTTGACCAAAGTATAGTTTCGGTCATCTTTGGGCAATGTAATAGCACAATACTGCTAAAAGATGGTCCTCCCCTGCCACATGTTCCTGCCATAGCCATGGTTATGTGATGCCTGATCATGTGGCATGCTGGATCACCTGAAAATTAAGCATGACAAAAAAAATCCAAAAAACCAACCAACCAAAAATCACAGACAAACAAAGAAACCCCAAAACTTAAAGAAATAAACATTGCTTTCACCTGGATTGGCAATCTGTGTTGTCTCGTTGTGATGCTGATACAAGGGAGATGGTTGGAGAGTGTTGAACATGTTGCTCCTTTTGGCCTTGGTACAGCCCTAAATTGGCTCAAGCAAAGCATGAAACTGTACTTGTATCCATATGTACAACATAAGTTATGTAAAGAAAGTGCAGTGGTTTTGTCTTATGTATGCAGTGCCTGCAGCTCTTGGCCCCCTAATACTACCAATGTACCCCAATGACAATGTTACATGGTTTTCCTTACCTAGAGTTTCTTGTCTAGTCTGATAATTTTTTTTTTCCAATGTGTGTTAAACTTTAGTGTGCTCTGTCATTACAGGTCCATTCCCAGTAGTCAGTTTGATGGTGGGATCTGTTGTATTGAGCATGGCCCCTGATGAGAATTTTCTCATAGAAGGCAGTAATGCTACAGGGACTAATGGCACTGGGGCACTGATAGACACCGAATCCAGAGATGCAGAGAGAGTGCTGATTGCTAGTACTCTCACGTTCCTGGTTGGAATTTTACAGGTAAAATAGTTGACTTGAAGACACAAGGTTGACACTGCTTTAATGTTAATGGCAGGAAAATACCTGCCACCACAGTCAGACATTTTCCTGTGGTAAAACACAAAAATGAAGGAAAGTTATCACAAAACTTTTAAGAGCTTCTTATCCTGTGTAGTCTCTGACAGCATGACTAGGAGCACAGAGAAGAGAATAGCCCTGTGATTCCAGACCAGAAGACCTGCATGAAACTGAGTACTAATGGTGCATATCCTGGAGCTTCCTTTCACACATTTCTTCATGTCTCCTTTATTTCCTTGCATGGACAATACTAAGCTACACTAGGCTGAAATGGGGGAAATATGGTCCTAAGACTCTGCATCAATACAGAGAAAAAACAAAGCAAAAGAAATCTCCAAATAAAAGTCTACCTTTTTGTTATTTAACAAACTGGTATTCTTCATTATTTTTTCAGGTTATATTTGGAGTTCTCCAGATTGGTTTCATTGTGAGGTACCTTGCAGATCCACTAGTTGGGGGATTCACAACTGCAGCTGCTTTTCAAGTGCTTGTGTCACAACTGAAAATAGTTCTTAATGTTTCAACTAAAAATTATAATGGTGTCCTTTCCATAATATATGTAAGTATGCCCTTCTAATCTGCTTTGGTTTTATGGCAGGTATTTTTATGTATATAATTGCTTATCTTCTGCTTCTATTTCACACAGGGATGGTTCATATACATGGTGGTAAGTATAGGGCATTCCTTTAGTTCCCACTTTCATGAAGATCTGCAGCTGCTCATTTATAGCTGTGGGGCTCTAAGTAGCTGCTTTTAGGGTTCCCTGGACAGAAAGTCTAATTGCCATCTTGAAGTCTTTTTCAGATAGAGCACTTTTTCACACGAAGTTTGAATGTGATTATCCAGCAAAACAGTTTTTCACTTCTGGAGACTACAGTTTGTCCCATCCCTTGCTTTCTCAATTATTGTGAAGAACATTTGATTATTTATTAACTCTGTCAGGTCATCTCCCAAAGCTGGCCAGTCCCAAGGCTCTTTACACTTAAACCAGCAGGTCATTCTGGTAAAGGACATCTTTCTCCCTTTCACACTGTAACCATACATGTGAATACCTAAAGGATACAGGTTCCCACCCTTTGGCCAGGTACCTACTGGTTAGCAAATGTGAGGCTGACTGTTACTGTCACGACTCCATTTGTTGATTTTATAGAAAATGCGCAAATGGAAAAATGTTTTGGCTGCATTACAGAAATACTGAATTCCTAGAGGTCTTGTATTTCAGAATTGTATGCTTTCCCAGGCAAATTATTCAGAGTTGTGCCACTGATTTCAGCATGACATTATCCAGGTTCACAGTATTTTAGATCTTCCATAGCACTTCATATTACAATAGCAGTTTTCTAAAAGAGGCTGTTCTAGGAAAAAAAATTATTTGGAGATTTTACATGCCAGTCCTGGCAACCAGACTAGCAAAAATACAACAGACATCTAGATTAACAGTAATATGATGAATATAATTATAAACAGCAAGGTAAAAATTAAGAAAGAAATCTGGAAGACTGTTTGTAGGGGCAAAAAATTATCTTATGAGCCTTTTCAGAACTAATGAAAACTCTTCCCCTCAGAACAAGGAAAGTTAGATGAGACACAGTACTGTATAGTAGATTTTATAGCAGACCTGGCAGAATTATGGACTTGTTAATTCAGCATTTTTTTTCCATCTCTTTGTTTATTGAATGGATGGTATTTAGTATAATTACATTTTTTTAAAGAATACATGGTTCTTCCAGCTCCAGCAAGCCTGAGTGGGATGCTGACTTTTTAGGTTAAAGTTCAAAGCTTCTGTGTTCTTGCAGGTGAGCCAGATCAATGTGTTTGCAGGTGCCTGTAGAGCGAAATAATTGTTATTTCTGGTCTGTTCAGCCAGTGATTTGCTGTGTCTGCTTCAGCAAGTTTTGGACTTGCTTCAATAGTGTTTAACAAACTGCAACACCAAGCATACAGCATTAGCAGAATCCACAGCCGAAGTTATGAAGTTACAGTTTCCCTGTAAAGTGAAGCAGTGCAAGAGGTGGTCAGCCATTCTTATGGAATCTGGTGTAAAAAGTAGAATGGGAAAGATATGGCTTCAGTCAACTAAGGGAGGGTGTCTGATTCAGTATTTCACAGAGATTTCTTCTTTAGCTTAGAAAATAGCTGATTAAGCACTTAGATGCTGTATTTCCAAACCAAAGTTTGTTCAGAAGAGTGGGAGTGGTGCTGCTGCTGCAAACCTCCTCTTACATGTAAACCAAAAGCTCATTACTGGGAGAGCTAACCAGGATGCAAGAAGTCTGTTTCTAGCCCCTTTTCTACCAGATCGTTCTGCTACACCTACCTCACTAGGCACTGGATTACATTTGAGACAGGAGGCAAGTGAGAACTACCCTGATGCTTAGGAGGAGGACAGAGGAGTATTTGTGACTTTTCTGTAATCATCTCTTCATGTTTTCTCTGTACAATAACTTGTAATAAACAACAGGATCAAACAAGGGCACAGGAAGGGTAGAGAAGGGAGCTGCCTATTGCAGCCCAGTTGTGAGTGCTTCAGTCTGGGGCTGAACTCTGCTGGGAGGGTTAATTTACTGTAGAGTGAGGTTTAGTGGCTGCTCTTTTGAAATGCAGGGTTCCCCATAGCCTGGTAGGGCCTGTGTGTTCACACTCATTCTGTTTCTCAGCGGTGGAAATAGGAACCATGTAAAGTACAGGAACCATGTAAAGTACAGACCACATGTATGGGCATATAGTGGACCAGAGCTTTGCCCATGGGTCTGCTGGCTTCCGTTAGAAAAATGAGGATCTCCCTTGTTATTTGTTAAAGTGAAGAAGCTACAGATCTTCCATTCCTTGCTCTGATACTCGTAGAGGTAAAACACAGGTAGAGAGTTAGTTCTTTTTACTTAGTATTAATTGACTGAAAATTGGGAAGCTGAAGCCTCCAATTCATGCAGTTATGCTTTTTCCATTAAATTTGCTATTATATCAATTTACTGATTTTGTAGCACCTTGATAATACATTTTCCTCAGGCTTCTCCAGGCCTGAAGGAAGAACTTACTTAACCTTCTCCAAAACCCTATGCATCTGCATCATCTCATGAGTATTTGCACGTCCTTCAAGTGGACCTGAGCGTATTTTATGTTGTCATTTTTATTTTTCAGACTCTTGTTGAAACATTTGAAAAAATTGGTACCACCAACATTGCAGATCTTATTGCTGGACTCCTCACCATTTTTGTTTGCATGGTAGTTAAAGAAATAAATGATCGGTTCAAACACAAGATACCTGTACCTATACCAATAGAAGTTATTGTGGTAAGCAAAGGGGCATAAGAAAAGCTGAAAACAGATAAAATGGATGGGTCTAGCTGCAGGAAGACAGAAACTCTTTTTAAGCCTTAGAACTTTGTTTTACTTTATTACAGACAATAGTAGCCACTGGCATTTCATATGCTGCCGACTTGGAGAAAAAATACAATGCAGGCATTGTTAAGAGCATTCCAAGAGGGTGAGTGTCTTTGTTTTGTGGGAAAAAGGTATCATTTTAATTGGCTAAAAGTGACCATAGTAAGAGAAAATGCATAAAGGAAACATTGAGAGCTGTAACCTGAGTTTGGAACTCAGATCTGAAGATTTTCTGAGTTTTGCTTCTGGCTCTATCAATTATGCCACCTAAATATGTTGCCTGGCTTTGTTTCTTCCGTAAAATGGGCTTAAGAATGTTTATCTAATTCATGAAGTCCATCTGAAAATTAATTGCTTCCTGCTCATGAAGTGACTATAGGACTATGGAAAATGGTTTAAAAGAAAAGGATTTTTAATAAAGAAGTTCTGCATAGAATTAATTTCTGTAATCCTGAGTTATCCCACTGTGGTTCATATTCATGTTGCTACTGTTATCCCAATCAACTTTGTCACTTCCATGCTCGTAGGAGCAAGGATGTTGAGGATTACACTGGTAGAGACTTCCACTTGAAAGATTCAGAGCATTTCACAGTAGTAACCTTCACATTCCATTTTGTATTCAGGGCTTAATTAATTAAAATTCGTAGAAACACAGTAGGGGATAAAATGCTTTGAGATCTTATTGAAGAAGTATGTTAACAATAGTATGAAGTGTTATTAACATATTTATGTAATTCATCATACTATTCAATACATTCTTTATTCGATGCTTCAAAAAATGTAGTTTTTCACTTTGCTATCATAAGGCCAAATCTCAGTCATGCTGAGAACAATGGGAGCTTTGTTGCTGACTAATAGCATCAGGATTTGGGCTGGGGTGAGCTAGATAAGCGTGTTCTGTATGTCAATGGGCTGTTTCCACCTTTTTATTAACTTGAAACATTACACTTCATATTATAAGCAACCTGTATGCCTCCGCCTCAAACTCCTTGACAGTTCTGGTAAGAACAGAATTCAGTCAAAGTTGGTAACACCAATATATTTTCTAAATGCTAGATTTTTGCCTCCGGAGCCTCCAAATGTCAGCCTGTTTTCCCAGATGATTGCAGCCTCCTTTTCCATTGCTATTGTTGCTTATGCTATTGCCGTATCTGTGGGGAAGGTATATGCAACCAAGTATGACTATGCTATTGATGGAAACCAGGTATGTATAACCAAAATAGTTTATAAACATATGAAAGTAAAACATGCTGACTTATGTAGCCAAATGAAAGAAACGCCACTCACACACATTTTTCAAGCACTGAAATCTGACAGGAGAAATTGATTCAACTCTTGAAAAAAAATCAGCTGAAATGGCCACATAGAGATGAACTAGATCCATCTTCAGTGTGAGCTTTCCATACTATTTCATTCCTTCTGTGTTGGTTTACTGACTGAGTAGTTCTGAAAGGGCTGAGCACTGTATAGGGGAATTTTCTGGTAATGTCGAGTTGAGATGGCCTAGCAACCTATTATCCATTTTCACTTGTAAAGCATGTTTTGAGGTGGTTTGCTTGGGCAGATGAAGGCAATGTCAAGCTAAGAAGTTACTCTGGACAGTTTTATTTAGGCTTAGTCTTCAGGCAGGATTTGAATCAGCTGAAATTTACAGTTAATAAATTATTGTACTTCTCAGCATGATGCCAGTTACATCAATACAGCTATACTTGTAACCTAATAGATCAGTCCTGCAGCTGCACAAAAGTCAACACCTACCAGCATATGAACGTGCTGGAGTAGCTGTGTGCACTAAATGGCTGAACTGCTTTAAGCATTGGTTTCTAGGGGCACACAGCTAGAATGTGACATGAGCTGTGCATCACAAGCTCTTACAGGATTCCTGCATTTGTTCAATGTCTTCACCAGGGGTTATGTTGCTTGCCCATGGTGTGGAATTAAAATGTCAGAAAACTTCTTCATCCAGCCATCTATGCTAATTTTAATTTTATCCTTTGAGCATATTAGGAAAATTCCCTCACTGCAACAAGTAGATGAGTACTTTGTTTAATGAGTCCTTTATTTTAGCACTTATGGATTACATAAAGTTTGACTTTAGAAACACTGTTTTGCAGTATATAAGAGAATTATGCTTCTGTATGTCCGTTTACAGTCCTCAAAGGTCATATCTGGTAACACTTGGTCTTAAAGTTGACCAAAATGCACCAACTTTTGGTTCAAAAAATCTCAAAGAATAACACATAATCCTAGAAGTGCTGTTTATGCTGTTCTGTTTTTGAATAGTTGAATACTGTTCTTCCAGCAGTGGTGAGCTTTAAACATACTGATTAAATATTGTAGTAGAAGAATTAGTTTATAAAAGCAAAGTGCCTTCCTTTCAGTACTATGTTGCGAATTTTACATGTAGCAAAGGTTAAATGCAGTCCAAGATGATGGGTGAATAGTTTATTTGATCTGTAGACATTAAAATAACATCATAAAAGCAGGTAGTAAAATAATTTTGAAGGACAGGTTGATACTATTATCTACCAATGTCTATATTGTCTTCACAGATCCAGATTATTAACACCTAATAACACTAGGAACTATACCTCCAATATTTTCTCACAGATCACAGTGGTTACATGGGAATAGGCATGAATCATTTGAGTCTGTCGCTGCTCTTGTAGTTGGAGCTAAATGAAAATTTACAGGAAATTTAATTTTGTAGAAAAGAAGGGAGACAGTCAAAATCAAATCTGAAATTATATTTTTAAAAGTTCACAGTGAGTGAAAAGCTCCTGTGCCTGTGTCAGTTTTGTGAAAACAATGTTTCTGTCAATTATATGGGGTTGGTTGCAGACAGCTCCCAAATTCTTTATTTCCCAGCAGAGGAATGACCCAGATCCTAGGACATAAAGCTCCCAGGCTCCTTGTCACTAGAGCAGAAAAACCAGCATCAGTAGGTGCTGGCATCTGTGACCCTGGGGCAAATCTATGAGAATGCTGCCTGAGACTGAGTGTGAGTTCATAGGAATGCATGGGCTGAAAAACTTCTGACTCAGCAAACTAGAAGTTTTCAGTGAAACTGTTTTATTGCAAATTTCCTTAATAATTCTACTAATAATACAATGCTTTGCATTAGTTAAAGGCTTGTCTAAACTCAGACTATTGTACTGACCTAAATAATTTGTTGAGCTGATGATACCTGGCAGTTGAATTTATTCTAGTACCTATTTCTTGATGCAATTATTCCAGCGTAGTTCTTAGAAATGTTAGGTTTGGTAATGTTGATGGAAGTAAGCTTTAAACACATTCATACTCCAACAAGTATGCCCACTTCAGGGAGAGTATACCAACTTCTTTGTGTTGGTTTCCAAACAGAGGTAGCTGCACTGGCACAAGAGGAATTTGTGTAACCATTTAACAGATATTACTAATTCATACTTTTCTTAATATTATTGTGCTACCTACTTTATCAACTACTGCAGAAACTACTGTCTTTCTCCATAGAAAAACTGTCTTCAGGCATGTTTATTTACAGAATTTTCCAATTCTCTTTCAGGAATTTATTGCCTTTGGATTGAGCAATATTTTTTCAGGTGCCTTTTCTTGTTTTGTTGCAACTACTGCTCTTTCACGGACTGCAGTCCAAGAAAGTACTGGTGGAAAGACTCAGGTAATGACCTCTTCTTGCTAGTACTGTGCACAGGTAAATTTAATTTTGTGTAGTGCACAGATTTCACTGTGAGATGAAAACAGTCCTAAAACGATTGCGTTGCTGGTGCATGGAAAGCCACAGGTGTCCTAGCAGCTGAGCTCGAGTAGTGAATCATTTTTGTAGCTCTGCCAGAAGAGGGCAATCAAGTTTTACATAGCACGAGTTACCTTAGGGGTCAGAAATCTTTTAACTCTAGTTCCCCAGGACTTTATTTCCAATTACACGACTGAGTTTGTCACAGTAGGATGTGGGAGGAAATCTCTCCTAGCTGGCCATGGTATCTTTAAGCTCCCATGTGCTGGCCTAAGCAGCTCTGCCATATGCCATTCACCATCAGCCATGGAACATCTTTGTCATGTTGAGTAAACAGTAAACAAAAATATTGAGTTTGTTTTACCAAACTACAGTTGTGCGGTTCTTAACAGTGAAAAACTACAGGTTATCCAGCAGCTCCTTCTCCTGCTTACACACAGACTGCTCCATTCATCTCTCTTTGTAACATTACCCCTCCAGGGCTACTACCTTGTTTGTTTAGACTTCCTGCTTAATTGAATTCCCTCTGTGTTAGCATAATGGTTTTCCATATGTGCCTAAACACAATGACACTTTGGCAGGTCTCCCTGTTCCTAAAGAAAGGTAGTGTGCAACTCTTTATTCATTTTTCTTTGTAATCCTCAAAAGAGACAATAGAATCGTAGTAAGTTCATTTCCTATAAAAACTGTTCTTTGCAGGTTGCTGGTATAATCTCAGCTGGGATCGTTCTGATTTCTATTGTTGCCTTGGGGAAATTGCTGGAGCCCTTACAAAAGGTACTGTACTCTTCCTCTGCAGCACAGCCACATCAGACAACTATGATGGGCAAATTAATATCCCTCTTTAAACTGTGGTGACTGATTCCAGACAGGGCTGTGGTTTATAGTGTGTCATGTTGAGCACTATCTTAATATGCATCTTTGCTTCTGAATACCACTTCATTATTTTTCTTCACAGTCTGTGTTGGCAGCTGTAGTCATAGCTAACTTGAAAGGGATGTTCATGCAAGTGTTTGATGTTCCCCGTCTATGGAAACAGAATAAAGTGGATGCTGTAAGTAACCTATTTTTTTTTTCTCTGAATGTTTTTGTCCAGTTTTGGGGGTTTTTTACCTTTCATTGCCATCCAAGTTTCTATTAACTACCACATAAACACGGTTTTGAGGAATTAACATCAGAAAACTTTTATGTGCATCCTCAAAATGCAAATGCCATGAGGTTAGTAAAAAGTTCCCCATTTTTAGGTCAGTATTCTGCTAATCTTCTTTATTCCCTAAACCCTGCAGTAAGGGTGCCCATCAGGGTATTTGTGTGAAGTGATAACTCCTTCATATCCATTTCTATAGTTTACAGCAATCTTGTGTTGATACAGCTTGAAAAGCAGAATAAAGGTGGCCTGTTGCCACCTTTACCATTCTGATTTTATCTTTTGCATTGTTTAAATGAGACAGAAAAGATGACCTTTCCTTAATTCATGTACATATATTTATGCTGTTACCACATGAACATCCCATTTGCCTGAATAATCTCAGCTTGTCCTCAGAAAATGTTTTCTTGTTATAGCAAGACTAATCCAAGCTAGAATGAGGATTCATTTGGCATGCTAAGGAATGCATGAACAGACTTTTCTTATGAACCACTTTAACCATACCTCAGGATACTTGCTCACATCTCCCACTGTGTGTTCTGTGGAACAGACTTTCACTGTGGCTCTTACAGCCAAATAATATTGCCTTAATAGTCCTTACTGTGCTTAGATTTTACAGTGTCATTGAGCAGTACATGTGTTAGACAGATCTCAAATATTTTAGTCAATCATTTACTGATTTATAGACAAAAGATCCCACTGACGTCAATGAGAAGTACAAGCACTCAGCTTTTTAAAAAATTGAGGCTACTGCATGGGCAGTGATGTAGGAAAGAACTGAGGAGTGTACTTCAACTGTTCTGCCTGAATATTCAGTGGAGATCTTAGAGAAGTGCCATCAACCTGTTTATCTGAAATACCTTTCTTGGCAACAGTTCTTTCTGATTCTTAGATGTCACTGAGGAATCACCTTCCTTCCCTATATGTCTACATGGGGGGCATCTTACAGTATTTTACATCTTGGTAAAATAAAACTTTTTCCAATTTTTAAGAAAGATTACCATCTTCAGAAAAAAGTAAATGCAAAGTTTAACTATATCTCCTTTAATTTCACCTAAGGAATCAGATCTTTAAAAAATATTGTTATGTTGAAAACACCCTTATTTCCTAAAAAGCTAACTATGCCTAATAAGATAATGACAGATGACAGCATCTTGGAGGAAGAAGACTTTTGTAGGGAAGTCAGCTAATTGCGAGAGTGCTAAAATAATTTCCAAATTTAAAATACGCCTCTCGTATTATCTGGTCTAGTGTTTCTTTAGCATGACCAGGAGTCATATATTGAAGTTAAAATACTTTGTGTTTGTTATTTCTTCTCCAGATGATCTGGGTTTTTACATGTATAGCGTCCATCATTCTGGGACTTGATTTGGGACTACTTGCTGGCCTTTTGTTTGGATTGCTGACAGTTGTGCTGAGAGTCCAGTTGTAAGTAATACAGTATCAGAAATAATTCTTAGTTTTATATTATGATAAAGGAAGGTGTTATGCTAAAAAACAGGATGATTTGTGGCAGAGTATCTGCTTGGTTTACAAAAATTTTGAAATGAAAAAAATCTGTTTCTTTTAGAACAAGACACTCTTTGTGTGCTAATATTTAATTACACTGATAAAAGAGAAGCCGCATTATTTTATAAGTACTTCATATCACGTTGGCCACTCTGGTGGTACTTAGCCATATGTTTTCTATGCACCCACATAACTGAGTTCTAAAAAGGGACAGGAACATTATAGAATGTTAAACAGATGTATGGATTTGTAATTAATTGATCATTATAGTAACTCTCAGCAGGTAATACTATATAGTATGTTGCACATGCCAATAACCTTTACACTTATTGCTTATACAAGACTGATAGTATGACTGTAAAAGAAGAGCAAGAGAAAGCATGAGAATAGGAAAAAAATTTGTGCTTCTGGCTGATTTGTTGCTGTTTAAAGAATATGTGGAGTGGAATGGTGAGAAAAGGTGGATTTGAAGAACCTCATTTGGTCATCTTGTTATTTTTCACTGATCTTTTATCTGAAAATACAACATAACTTCTTTCCTTCAGCTTGGAGTTCAGGGAGTACAGTAACTAGCATTACCAAGGGATAGCTGCACTGTCAGCAAATAAAAATAAAGCCTTGTAAAAATTGTTACACAATAGTTAGATTATAAAAAATGAAATATGAAGAGCCTCAAAAAACCATTCCCAAATTTGACTCAGATAATGTTACCAAAATACAAAGGAGAGATGAGGCCTTAGAAACTTCAAGACAATTTGCTTCAACTCTTAAATATATATATGGAGACTGCAAAACATTTTTGTTATTGACTAAAATAAAAAGGTTGGACAAAAAGGTTTACATGATCTGAAGATAATGTAAATGCATTTCAGTTAATCTGAAATTTAAAAAGCCATCTTAATTTTTCAGTGTAAAAAAATTGTTTTCTTAAATTTCAAGCAAACTAGTCTGCTTTTAAAGTATTATTCTGGTTTGGGAAACCAATTGAACAAGTTCTCTCAGCTCTTAAATCAAAATGGTGCATTAAGTAGGCTGAGACCACCTTGTTTTTATAAAGGCCTGTTCTCTACAGTGCCTGAAATACTGCAACACTTCTGCAAATCTGTTAGTTTGGCATTAGAAGGTAAAGACACTGTATGCAGCAATCCCTTCAATTTTGTGAGTGCCCATGTATTACATTAACCTTCACTGTCTTTTTATTTCTGTTAGTCCTTCATGGGGAGGTTTTGGAAACATTCCTGGCACAGATATCTACAAGAAGATCAAGGACTACAAGAATGTAAGTCATTGCTGAGTTGTTTTCCTTCAGTCTACGAGTCAGTGTAAGAAAAGCTTGTGTCTTGCATATTGTACACTACTTGAATTTGGAAATGGGGTCCTCAAAGGTAACAAATTTTAGCACCATCTTCATCCAGATGGTTGGTCCATCTTGTATGCTGGGCTGTAAGCTTCTAAAAATTGAATCCCCTCAATCATCAACAAATCCATACAATTTTTAAAAAATTAGATATGTAGTTGAACTGTTGAAACAGTTAAACTGCTTCTTATTAGTCAAAATATGTCTCATGTGGTTTAACCTTATATTCTTTGGCAACAGGTTATAGAACCAGAAGGTGTGAAGATTCTCAAGTTTTCAAGTCCAATTTTTTATGCTAACATTGATGGACTGAAAAGCAGCCTCAAATCCACAGTACGTGATACGTTATGGGTTGGGAAGCTTCTTAACTACCCTTGAGATTTTCTCGGAATTATACCTGAGTTAAGCTAAATAATTTTGGTCCTTTTTCTGTAGGTGGGATTCGATGCAGTCAAGGTATATAATAAGAGACTCAAAGCACTGAGGAAAATACAAAAGCTAATCAAGAAGGGAAAATTAAAAGCTACTAAGGTAGGCCTTTAAAAAATATTTATTTCTATTTTTTCTCAAAGGATTACTTTGGAGTTTTTCAGTTAAGGCTTAATTATGAATTATCTGTACTCATCTTTAAAATGGAGATGAAAAGTGTGACTTACTACTTGGTACTACAGTTTATAAGTAGCATACAAAATTTATAAAACAACTTAACGTAGAGTTTTTATCACCTAGACCCTAACTTAGAGTTTCTAACTACCTGGACCCCCTGCAGATCAGGTCAGATCTTAATACATGGTTTAATGTAGCAATATAGAAATCATTATCTAGACTTAAAAATTACATGAAAGCAGGTGAGTCACCAATACTCAGAGAAAACAAAAGACAGTACAGGCATCCTTGGCCCCTAGGGGTGTCTCACTGTTTGCAGCAGTTTTGGTCCAAATTTCCCACACACAGCATTTGCCATAGACAGTACTCTGTGCACTGTTACACTTTCCTTTTCTCTGATGGGGTCACCAACTACACCTGGTTGCCCACGTGCCTGGGACCTTCAAGGCCAGCAGGGAAGGGAGAGATCAGCTTGGTGCCCAGGAACCTTGAGGCTAGCAGGGAGAGGAAGAAGAATCAGTTTGATTTGTCTAATTGGTTCACAGGATCATCAGGGCCTGAAAATGAGGGAAAAGGGAACAAATACATGACCTGCTCAGCCAAAGAGAATGGCTTCTTGCCTTATAATGTGGCATTAGTTTTGCTAACCACAGTACCAGGATTGGGAGCAGGGGATACTGGTCACAGACAAGTGTCTGTATTGTCAATTCCTTCAACAGAAGGTACCAAAAGGTGCTATTTTCTATAACTCCCAAACTTTCCCCATGGTTAAATTCTATATTCCATGTATTATCTTCACATTAGAATGGTATCATCAGTGAGCCTGGTATTAATAATGAAGCTTTTGAGACTGATGAGGAACCTGAAGACAACCAGGATCTTCAAGTTCCCACCAAAGAAGTAGAGATCCAGGTGGACTGGAATTCAGAACTCCCAGTCAAAGTAAACATCCCCAAGGTGCCCATCCACAGTCTCATTCTTGATTTTGGAGCAGTAACCTTCTTGGATATTGTAGCTGTGAGATCAATAAAAACGGTAAGGGCATTTTTTTCTGATGTTCTATGAAAATGAAACTAGTCAGTAATATGTAAATCAAGAGCTGTTAGCCAGAGTTTATTTCTGAGCTTTAAAGAGTATGTTGTTGAAAAATACCATCAAAATATAAATATGAAAAATACCAGAAAAAGGTAAAATATTGTTGGTGTGCATATTTTAATGCATTAAAAGAACAATATGAAGGTTGCATAGTCAATTATTCCAAAAATTTAACTGCAAAATGTGGTCCCCTTATATGCATATGTTATGAAATATTTTAGTTAGATATTTTCTTTCCACATGCCTCCTGCTTTAATCTGGGCACAGAATGGTGCTCAGTCAACATAGAGGTAGATGAAATTTCATCTTACCATCCCAGTTCAGTCTTTAGCCAAAAGATTTATTTATTCAGTCCTTCATCTATTCATTCATTTTAATTATGAAGGAAGAATGATTAATTTCTTTATAGTATTTTCTGTGGCAAGTATCAAGTGCTTCATCAACATTCATTAATTAATCTTCAAACTCACAGTACATAATAAGGAGATAATATTCCTTCCTAGGAAAAAGGAAATGAGGTGTAAAGATTAAGGCCAAGTATTTCCATTATTTTTTGGTGCCCAGTTAAAAGTGTGCAGGACCAGACTGTGCAATCTTCAGTATTTTCTGATATTTTGTATGTTGAGATTGATGCTTTCACTAACTTAATTTTGCAGTTGGGACTAATTAGCCTATCTATAAAACCAGACCTTTACCATAACTCAAGTTTAACAATTAACAGAAATAGAATTAATAATCGCCTTTGAAAGCACTAATCTAAGAGCCAGGGTAGATTCTAGTCTTCTGCCTTTTAACTAAGTGAAATACAGGAGCAGTGTGTGCACGTGTCAACCTCCTGCCTGATTACATGGGAATACGAGGTTAGTGGACATGACTCTCTCCATGAGTAGCTTTTCCTTCCAAGAACAGGCCCATCTGGTGAACTGCATGAGGGAAAAATCTGTGTAAAACAATCTGCATGTGCCAGTGAATGAGTGTATCATATCACACATACACGGGGGAAATAAAGCTTGCTCAGGCCCATGTGGTCTCACTTGGAGAGATGATTATTTGAATTTTGAGAACAGAATGACAGTCTTAATTGTCAGTGATGCTTGCACGTGTAAAATGGGTAGTTCCACTTACAGAGTTGAAGATAGGCCATTTCAGCAGCCAAGTACATAGCTACTGGATCTTCAAGTATAGCAAAGTATAGCAGTACCTTAATTATGATGAATAAACAAAACTAACTATGTGGAATGAAGACAATCTGAAAAAAATGAAGTGTATGTGCCTATATATTACACACACATAAAAGGAGAAAATACATACATATATGTATTTTCTCCTTACAGACTTTATTGATGTCCTTGTTGCAAACTTTTTTTTTTTTTTTAGATAATTAAAGAATTTGAAAGAATTGATGTGAGAGTATACTTTGCTTCATATCAAGGTAAATATCCAAGTATTTCTACTTTCACTCATGCAAAGAATAAAATGAAGGTGAGAAGGGATCTCTAGATATGTCTGTGGTAGCATCTACACTAATAAATATGTGAACTGTAACACTGATAAGCATTGTCGGCTCCATTGGGACACAAAAACTGATGGGGTGTAAAGGAAATATGGAAAGTAAAAGTCAAGACTAAACTATAATTGATGTATTCATTTGGCTGTACGTTTGATTTGTTACAGTTGTAACCATGAATTTTAACATTTATTTCTTAAATTACTTCATATTGTATAAACGTGTTATTTCTTTTATTCAGACAACCTTATATCTCAGCTGGAACGGGGTGCCTTCTTTGATGACACTGTCAGAAAAGACATATTTTTCTTGACTGTCCATGATGCTGTGCTCTACATAAGGAATCAAATGACATACAGTGACAACCAGGATCCCATATTTGAGAAGGTAAGGATATCCAGCAGTACCTTTCCCTTCCTTCCATCATCTAGCACTCATTCTTGAAGTTTCCATGGCACATTTGAAAACTAGAACTGTAGTACAAAAAAAGTGGGAGTGTAGTAAATCGGGCAGCTTCTGTAGTACAAGAGTATTTTTCTAGATCAAATGAAGGGTCTGTCAACTCCAGGAGCTTGTTAGTGAAAAGAACATGAGAAACAACACATATGGAAAACACTTCATCTTAAGACACATTTTCTAATTTCTGAGTACTGGCATCTTAAGAACCTCATCAGCTGGAGGTTTCATTTGGAACATTATATTTAATTATTAAAGAAGGAGTTTTCTTCAATGTATCTGTAATACTTCTTTTGGAACCTGTGACACTATCCTGTGGAGATGGGTTCTCTAATTTTAGATTATATGACAAATATTTCCTGCTTGGTTAAGCCTGCTGGACTTCTGGATTGTTCGCTGCAATGAATAATCATTCCCTGCTCCCTTTCCCAACACTCCATAGACTTCTGATCAAAGCTATAATCTCCCTCTACTTGGCATGGATGTGTACGGAAACTGTTCCACGCTAGTGTTCATTCTGCTGCCCTTCTCTGTGCATTTCCTCGTTGTATTCTGTGGTTTTTTTCAGATAACCAGATCACTCTGTAGCATTTAAAGCATTTAAAGGGCCCTTATTAGGAAAATGGTCATATAGTGTCCTCCTTTCTTTTCACTGTAATTCCTTTCCTAGCAATCACTATTACAGTATTATGAATAAATAGCAATTAAAATTAATATTACTGATAATTAACTAGGATAGGACCCTTACTTTTTATAACTTTTTCATACTAATTTTTATAGTAGAGATTATAATTTTTATAATGCTATACAGCAGTTTAAAGATAGATTTTATTATTTTTACAAAGCCATAACTAGTCATGTCAGCAGAGACAGGCCCAAACTCTCTGCAATTTATAAGTTCCCCTCAGCTGAACTAAATCATCATTTTTGCCAAGGAACAATAAAAACCAGACTCTTTTAAGTTATGGAAGTTATTTTAAGGTATTTCATAGTAAAAAATCAATTTCAATGATACAGACAACATGTAACTCATCATGTTTCTTGATTTCTTTCTACCAAGATTTCACTCATGCAGGAGTCTAAAGAGCCCATAGAGTTCACAGAAGCCAGCCAACCTGATGATGAACTTGATGTTCAGGAAGAGGTATGCACTTTAGAACTGAATGTGTCTACCCCTCTGCTTGTAGCCTTGAGTCATGCTGTGAGAGTATGGCCCTCAACAGGTACCTTCTCCATAAATAAACGTCCTCTCTGGATACTGAATGTCAGTGCAAAGTGGAGGAAGTTAAATTTTTCTTGAGATGGTAGTAGATTATATCTGCTTAAGTATCTCATCATCTCTCTTGCTTTAGGACTACTTTTGTCTTACACAGGCTAATAAATAGATGTAAACACAGACTGAGTGCCTAAAAGAAGACTTTGTAAGGCTTAAGGCATCAGAGTCCAAAATGATGACCAACCTTCCCCTTTCATTCCTCCTTTTAACACAACAGACAGCTTCTTGCACAATCTGCAGAGTTTACAGAAGTTACTTTCTCTGTACTTCCACTGAGTTTTTAGTTTACACAAACATGTAGTTTTTCCAGATGGTGTATACTGAGAACTAACCATGGCCTGTTTGTCTCCACCTTTCAAAACCCATTTCTCTAGGCTATGCGCCGACTTGCTTCCTGAAGGACTGCTGGTACTGTCCTGCCTGTGAGTGCACAGCAATATTCACACACCAGTACTATCTATACCAGCATTTTCTGCTATGAAACCAATCTTTGCACTTGAAGAAAACCCTGATTGTTTGTCTCAATGATACAGATCTCTATAAGTCTCCAAATTTTAGCTAACATTATCCCAGAAATATTCTGGACCTTGATTCTGCAAGCACTTTCTGCTATGATATATATTAATAACAAAGAAAATCAGAAGACTATTTTGAAAGATGTACTCAGTTTGGGGACTAGTCAGGCAGAAGTTGCACTACATTTTTATCAGTGTGTACTGGAAGAAAAGCTGCTGTGTAGTCTGCCCAGGAGAATGGAAGAGACCAAAATCTTTGGATGGCAAGCCTTTTGTTCAGTATTTGTAAAAAGCCTAGTGAAAGGGCAGGAGTTCTAGCTGGCCAAGGGTTTGAATTCTAGAACATTAGTGTGAGAATATGTGCTGACAAGCCTTGAAAAATGTATCATGATCATTTTTTTCAAGCAATTCCTTAAACTGCTGCAGGTAGTTAGATCACTGAAAGAGGCGACAGGTGAAACTGTCACAGGAAACAGCACTGAACTATGGTAATACTTCAGATAGAAAAAGTTTCTAAAGACCCTGGGATATGGGTTCATTAGTTCTGTATTAATGCCATTGTAGCAAGTCTTGCACTACTATTAATGATTGTCCCTTAAATGAAGGGCAGACAGAGGATTATTTTGGCTAGGTTACATAATCTTCTTCAAGAGACAGATGACAAATTAAGGAAAACCTTAGTCCCTGGGTACTTAATGAAATCTGTAAAACAGGCTGATACTGAGTGCAAGCAAGAAAGTCAGTATGTATTGAGGTTTGGGGGGAGGGGGTTAATGGAATATAGGTGTATTTTTTGTTTAATGAATAGTTATATTTTTTATAGGTTTTTCTTTGAATATTCTACGTCAAACTGCTGCTGTTCTTTTACATATGAAAGTTCACAATGCACAAGTGCAATAATTTACAAAAGATAAATATTTGAGCAGCAAAACTTTAATCCTTAATTAATGTTCTTAATTTTCATGAAGAAGAAATGTACTTTGATGGAAAACAGACTGCTACCTTAAATTTTTCAGCATTACATTATTTTTTTAAATGGGAAAAAATCCTGCATTGTGAGGAAACAGATAAAAACTGAAGTGCAAGAAATGTCCAGGTATAAAATGCCTTTAATGATGTGGAAAATTAGCTTCAGTATATTTAATTCTCCTTTATTACATCAGAGAAATTTTCCCACATTACACTGCACAGAGGTTTCTGCTGCAGGTAACAGTGAAAAAGCTAAGCACGAAATAAATTATTCTGGCTTCAGGACCTGAGTGAACTCTGTCAACATCAGTGAAAAAAGAATTCTATGAATTTCAGCCAGTTGGACAGTATCTTACACAATAGGTAACCACACCAAAGTGGCCTCTGTATGCTCTAGTTAAGGCACAGACTTCAGCCGCCACGACATTGAAGTTTCCCAGCACAGACACTCGAACTTAGATGATGCTGGTGCTCCAGTCCAAGCCAGCAAACAGGACTGAATTCATGATGGACACGGGCCATTTGTCTGTGAGATGGGCATCTCCACCATCTGAGAGCGAGGCAAGTGTTCAAGAGGCAAATCAGACCACACTGCACCTCTTCAGATGGAACCATTGATTTCTAATGCTTCAGCCCAGCCTGTGATTTGACAATTCATGCTTTTAACTCTGCCTGTCCTCCTGTCCCCTTGCAAGCCTCTCACGGGAGGTTGGCACTTCAGCCCACCTTACTAGCCTGAAATCCCCATCAGGCCATGGCCCCAACTCCTATAAACCTGACTGCTGGAACAGTGGCCAGTGCAAAAGGCCAGTGACGTGTTTTTTAGAAGCCGTGTTGCTTTTCTAAAACAGATGTGCGTTTTAAGTAAAAAGTTAAATATTCTACCTGGTAAGTGAGCTTCCAGCTAATTGTTACACAGGACACAGTCTATGGAAAAGATGGTACAAAAACCAGTAGCAGCGAATTTTTTTTCCTCAAGACAACATCTGCAATGTGAAGTTTGAGTACATATTCTTACTTGACAGAGATGTCATTATTTTTTGAACTTTCTCTGGTTCTTGCCTGTACAGGTTTTAAAAAGCAATTAAATACTCAACAGTCTTCCATTTCCTTTCCAAATATGACATATTACCTGGGATTGTGATAAAATATGATAAAATGCACTTATTCTTGGCCTGTGTATTTCTTCCAGGCATGGTTGTTCTTAATATACAGGTACAAAATATTAAACTTTTTCTGAAAAACAGCATTTCTCTCAAAGCCTACAGTGGCATATAAGAGGTAATATGCAGAATGCATTCAAATGCCTTTCTAAGTGGTTATGTGCATAATTTTCTATGTATCCATCAAAATTAAGGATACCAAAATAATGGATTTTGCAATGAAGCTAAAATTCTCTAGTTTTGTACTAATTAAAATCTTTAAGTAGTCTAACTAGACGTGCTTATCTTTTTCCAGCAGGATGAAGAAGTGGTATTTTTGTATGCATTTTGAGTATTACTGTTCTGTCTTTGCATGTCAGATATTTGGAGATGTATTTTAAGTTTTTTTACACTTTTAAAAAGCTGCATTTGGAAAGTAATTGCACCCATTAACTAGAAAATAAAGTTGTGCATACTGAAAACATGTTTCTTGTGTCTGCATATTTGTGGGCTTCTTGTTTAGTTTTGAGATTTCTAAGTCTTCTCTTTGTGAATTCCTATTATGGGGAGATAAAACATATTATGAAGGGATCAGTGTCACACTTCTCTTGCGTCTGTTTTGAAGATCAACAAAGGGAAAACCTTCTCCCTTTGCCTTATGCAGGTAAGACAGGAAATGTTAGATTTTAATGACAGCTTTTAAATGTTAAGGCTATAAAGATAATGAGACACATCGTAGGGGCACTAGATCCAAATCCGGGAGGCTTTTAGTGAGTCACCAATCTGAAGTGCATGGAGTAGTTACCCGTACTTTAGGGTTGTAGAACTGCTCGAGGCCACTTTCTACTTACAACTTAGGATTTCGTTGCATTTTTATTTCCTTTCTTCAGTGCTGTAGAAACACTCAGCATCGCACTAACCTACGCAGGAATTACAAAATGCTAAATGTAACATTAAGTCCTCTCCTGAGCTCCATTGCTGTGAAGCTTCTCAGTGGAGAGTCACTGTTCCGTCACATCTACAGCGCGTCAGCAATCTGCCATTTCCAAGCTAAAACTTAGCCTGACCACCAGCAGCCGAGAGAGCGATGCGGGGTAACATCGTTCCAGCGTGTTTGAAGGCTGCACCGCACACGGTCCCGGCCGGAGCCCCCGCTCATGCTTCCACTCCATCTGTTTACATCCTTCCCCCAAAAGCAAGGAGGGGACGCCTCCTAATCCCAACTAGTCGCGGCTCTGCACCCCAGGGCCGCGGTCTCGGCAAGGAATATACCGCCGCATTCCCCTCCCGGCGCGGTGAGACGCGGCCCCGCGGCCCCGCTCCGCTCCCGGCGCGGTGAGACCCGGCCCCGCTCCCCCGCTCCGCTCCCGACGCGATGAGACCCGGCCCCGCGGCCCCGCTCCGCTCCCGGCGCGGTGAGACGCGGCCCCGCGGCCCCGCTCCGCTCCCGGCGCGGTGAGACGCGGCCCCGCGGCCCCGCTCCGCTCCCGGCGCGGTGAGACGCGGCCCCGCGGCCCCGCTCCGCTCCCGGCGCGGTGAGACCCGGCCCGCGGCCCCGCTCCGCTCCCGGCGCGGTGAGACGCGGCCCGCGCCCCGCTCCGCTCCAGCGCGGTGAGACGCGCCCCGCTCCCCGCTCCGCTCCCGCCGCGCTGCGAGTCGCCCCGCTCGGCCGCGCCGGGCCGGCCCGGAGCGCTCCGCCGCCTGCGCCCCGCCCGCGCCCCCGCCGCTTCCGGCCGCGCCCTTCCGCTCCCACAGCGCCCCGCGCCGCATCATGGACCACAATGGTGAGCAGGGGGAGGCCGGGGGCCCGTCCGTGCCCGGCTCGCCGGGCCCGCGCCCGCCGCGGCACGGGGAGCGGCCGAGCGGGGCCAGCGGGCGCGGGGCAGCGCAGGGGCGGCGGCGGCGGGCCCGGCCCGGCCCCCGGCAGCGCCGGCGGGGCTCGGGCGCGCCGCGGGGCCTGCTCCCGGCCCGGGCAGGCGCGGCGGCCCCGGTGCCACCTTGGGCTCGGCGGCGGGCGGCGCTGCGCTCGGCCGGGCCGAGGGGCCGCTGCCGGCGGGACGCCCCGTGCCGGGCGGAGCGGCGGCCGCTGAGTGCGCCGGCCGGGCCGGGGTGCCCGGGCCCGGCAGCAGCGGATGCAGCCTGTGGCGTCCCGGAGGTGGGGGAAGACGCTCGTTTGCCCGCGGCGTTTCTCGGCATCGGTGCCCATAATGCGTTTCCTGATTCTGTGGTTGTGGCCCGAGAGGAAACTTCCTCGCGTGCTTAAATTTGGTGTCGTGGTTTGAATGTCGTTCGCCTGTGAGTGCGCTGGCGTAGCTGTGATCCTTTGCTAATTAATGCCCTGGCGTAGTACAGTGAATAAATGGATGGACGTTTGCTTTTTGCTAGGGTGGTTTTGGAGGGCTTTTTCCTTTCCCGTAAGAAAGACTGCGTTATGATTCTATCCGTATAAAGTATTTGAGCTGAATTTGTGAATTTTAATAAAGCTTGAAACGCAAATGTAAAACTTAAGTTGATTAAGGTGACATTTCATTAGGTTGCATCACCTCTAATCAGAGCTTCTTTAAGTGATCTTAACAAGTTTGGTGTGTTCGTTGTAGTTTTTTCTGGACATAATCCTGCAAGTTATGCCCATGCAGACTGGAATTTATTATCCTTCCATGAAGCAGGAGTGACCAATAAACTTGCTAGTTTGGGTTATTTGAGCAGCTAACTCATGTAAATATACCTGGCTTGAAAGAGTATAAGGAGGAATAGTGACAGAACCTATTGGCAGTTCAGTGGACTAACTAATACTATAATAATAATAATAATAATAGGGTGGGTTTTTTTCCTAAAATTCGTTTTAGTTATCCCTATTTGCAAATGGACTGAGTTGCTGCAGAGACTGTTTGTCGTTTGTGGTGCTGTGGTTTTGTGTATTCTGGTAGAACACAGAACATGAAAAACAAGCAGCTTTACCTCTGCTGTCTTGATCGAGCACTCCATGGGGAAGCCTGATGACACAAGTGAGCACTTGTAGGCTCATCTGGATAGCTGAAAGAAATAACAAATGACCCAGAAGGAAAAACAAGCTTTATTGGTTTTGCCTTTTTGCATATTGCCTTTTAGAGTGAAGCTATCAAGCGTAGTGCTAAGAGGAGTTTGATCTATCTGAGGAAATTGAGGGCTTTCGATGTGGAGGTACAGGACTGTCCGGGCACAGTCCCAGCTTGAAACTGACACATTTCCTAGCTTTGGTGGTAGCTGCTGAAAAACTGAGAGCAATCCCAATTTTTCTTGTTTTTCCTTCTACTTGTTGCATTGTGTGTGGTAGTTATATGCTTTGAGAGACAGTAGTTGGTGATTCATTGTGCAGAATTACACTAATGGACCCTCATTTCAGCATCGGTGCTCCTGCACTGCAATCCTTTGGGGCCTGAGCAGTAATTCCAGGGCTGGAGCACCCTACCCTGGGGAACCACCGGGCTGTAACTGCTCGGGGCTTACCCCTTCCAGACTGAGCATGCCCTGCTTTGAAACACTTGTGGCATTTGCAGTTAAAATCCCAGCAAGCTGGGAAGATTTGTGAAGGACGTAACTTCATTTGGTAAGAGTGAGATGTGTGGTGGTTTCAGACAAGCTCGCTGGAGGTTGGGGGAGTTAGGCCTCCTCCTTGGTGTTGCTTTAGCATTACCTGGTCTTCGTTATGTCTTGGAGCCTGTACCTGCTGATGCATTGTCAGGCTATTTTCACCCGGATACTTAGATTTAGATCTGGTTAAGGAGAATTTTTATGTAGCCAGGAACAATAGTTTTCAGTTTAGGAAGGATACAACTACATATTCCTAAGTAACAATGTTTTTGTGATAGTTTATTATAAACTTCTAAGTTATGTGTCGTGATGTTAATATATAAACTAGTTTCCTTCCTACTTTAATGAACAATATACATAAATAGTCAAAATTATATTTTCATATAAGAAATTCTGTGTAGTCAAGGTTGTACAAAGAATTGACTCTCCAATGCTCTTCATGCTGTGAGAAGAGCTATAAGGTTAATGTTTCTGTTGTGGAAAAATGTATGACTAGCTAGGTTATTTAAATAGCTTTATTTTTAAACTGGATTGCCTAAAACATTTGCTGTTTCCAATACAGTTTTGTGACGTGACTTCTGGAATAAATTGTATGTGAAGATACCTATTTTCTAGTGGTTAAATTTTGATATGTTGTATGAGTCTTAAGCAAGCTTTAAAAATTATTTTTCTTAAAACTTTTTTGTTAATATTTAGCCTCTTTAGAGACTATTAGATAAATGAAAAATTAGATAAGTTTGGTTTTTATTTTCTTTCATAGACAATGATTTACAAGGAACAAATAGTTCAGGATCATTGGGTGGTCTTGATGTCCGTAGAAGAATCCCTATAAAGCTTATTTCAAAACAGACCAATAAAACCAAACCTGCCCCTCGAACTCCAAGAAATATGAACAGGATGCCTTCGAAGACACAAGCTGGTGATGAAGGTAAATTAATATAAATTCCCTGCAGTAGGGAAGTGTATTATTCTACTGCATTGTTCAATACTTAACTCAGAGACTTAAGAGTCCAAGATTTTGTCCAAATGCAAAACAAGTTTCAAATCTCCAAGTGCTGCTGCACTGTAGGGCTTCCATAGTGCCCATTTCCAAAACAGGCTGTCTTACTCTTTTGGTTCTACCTTTCTGTAGAATGAGCTTAGCAGACTGGAAGTGCTGTGGCATTATTTGATGATTTCAATATAAATGACCCATGCTTTTAATAGCAGCTGGTGTCAATTACAAAAGTGTTGTGGTTGGTTCGTGTCTTTCTTGTTCTTTCTCCTTTCCACAGAAGAATTTGATTATAACAAAGAGGAGCGGTATGAATGTAAAGGAGGTGAAATGTTTGGCAGTCAAAGGAGATTTCCTGGACCCATTTTTTGGGATTATAAGGTAAAGTCATGAATCTTTGCCTGTGTTTCATACCAAGCTGTAAGTAGACCTGGTAGATACTTTGTTAATTAAAAGCTTTTCAATTATTTTAGTCTGACTAAAAATACATCCTCTGCTTTCTCCTGTTTGTGGTGTTCTTGCTTCCTTTTCATCGAATTCAAAAATAATGGTTATGTTGATGATAATTGAAATGAGAAGCTTTAGTGATACTGGGGTTTGTTTTCTGACCCCCTTCTCTGTCCTGCCAGATAAACTTGCTGGGGGAAAAGGATGATACACCAGTCCATTTCTGTGATAAGTGTGGATTGCCCATCAAAATGTATGGACGCATGGTGAGTGAAATTACCAGATGCAGCAATGGTTTCCCTTTAGATAAAATTAGGTTTTACTGTGTCTGTATGAAGCTTCTAGAGATTACTGATTTCAACACGCATCTGAATAAACAACAGAATAGTACCAGGATGGAACTGGAGGCCTTCACTGCTGAAGTGCTTTTGTTCCATATATCTGCTGCTTTACCCACCAATTCAATAAAGTATACCTGAAAATGTTAAATGAGAATCAGAACATCATGAAGGAAAAAACCTTCAAGTTCTGGGGTTTTGGCCTTACACTGCTTAGGTTTGAAAATAAGCTGTTTATCTCAATTGAAGACTTGCAGTGAAGTTAGAAAACACAGTTCACTTTTATGTACTTTTAAAAATCCCTGAGATTAATTTAGATTTCTAAGTGTGATGTAACAGGCTTCAGCAATTGACTTAATGACAGTTAATGCTTTTAAAACTTTCCTTTCTTGCCAGCAAGACAAGCGTAATCAGATTGCATATGCAGATTCTGTGAAAGTTCAGTGTTGGTAATAGTGCAAGACTCTTCTGCCAGTGTTTTTTACCAACACTTAACCCCAAACAACACTACCCAAAAAACCCCAGTCAGCATAAACTGTTCTAGAAGATTTCTGTGCAAAGATGCTGTGAATTTTTAACCACTGCTGTTCTTGTTCACCTCATAGGCAACTTAGTTACTTCAATTATTATAAACTGTGCACTGGAGGGAGGAACTGTATTATGCAGAATGACATAAATATTTATGCATGATGTGTTGACAGCAATTTTTTATTTCTAGATACCTTGCAAGCATGTTTTCTGCTATGACTGTGCTATCCTACATGAGAAAAAGGGAGACAAGATGTGTCCAGGGTAAGTTATCTCAAGATTTGTTATTAAAGGTAATGTAAGAAAGTAACTTAAATATCTTATTTCAGATACTCTGTTACCATGGCTCTTATTTATGTACGTTTATCGGAGGCAGTAGAGTACTCCGAACTTTCTAGTTCCTATTCCATATATTGGGATTGTAAGAGATCAGTTTTTACTTTATTGTTTTTGGGTAGGTAACCTGTTATTGCTCGAATTTGGAAAGGAATTAATAGCAGTTTCATGTACTTAGTGAAAATGACCCGTGTTATGTCTTAATGCACAGAATAAATTTGTGTGAGAGATGCTACTTTAAAAATTCTACCTCATGAAATTTTTGTGTTTTTTCATAGTTACATTTTGAGATTTAAAACTATGTAAACTTCAATATCATTGAAAATTCTTTCATTGCTACAGTGGGACAAAACTGTCAGTTCTAATATGGCTAATTATGTTAACAAGGAAGAATGTGTGTCGAGTTCTCTGTGATGACAATAAATCAAAATTCTCTTTTTATTTAGCTGTAACGAACCCGTGCAGCGAATTGAGCAGTGCGTACGAGGGTCTCTCTTCATGTGTAGCATCGTTCAAGGATGCAAGAGAACTTACCTGTCACAGAGGGACTTACAAGCTCACATCAACCACCGTCACATGAGAGCTGGGAAGCCTGTTACTCGTCCTCCCATTGAACCCGTACATCCTCCTATTGCCCCACCGCCAGCCGAAATTCCTGAGCGTTTCATAATGCCCCCTGAGAAACATCACATGAGCCACATTCCACCAAAGCAGCACATCATGATGCCACCTCCTCCCTTGCAGCATGTGCCACATGAGCACTATAACCAACCCCACGAGGATATCCGTGCTCCTCCTGCAGAGATGTCCATGGCTCCGCCACCTCCTCGCCCGGTCAGTCAGGACACCTTCCGCATCTCAACGAGGAAACACAGCAACTTAATAACTGTCCCCATTCAGGATGATTCCAATTCAGGTGCTCGAGAACCACCTCCGCCAGCGCCCGCACCTGCTCACCACCACCCTGAGTACCAGGGTCAGCCCGTGGTGTCACACCCTCATCACATTTTGCCTCCCCAGCAGCACTATGCGCCGCCCCCGCCGCCGCCGCCGCGCCATCAGCCACCCGCTGCAGCACCCGCCTGCGGCGGCGGGCACGCCTCACATGGTGTACAGCCAGGCGCCGCCGCCCCCGATGACCTCTGCCCCGCCGCCCATAACCCCGCCGCCCGGACACATCATTGCCCAGATGCCACCCTACATGAACCATCCTCCGCCGGGACCTCCCCCTCCTCAGCATGGAGGCCCACCTGTAAATGTAAATGCACCCCCTCCCCATCACTATAACCCCAACTCTTTGCCACAGTTCAGTGAAGATCAAGGAACTCTTAGTCCCCCTTTCACACAGCCTGGGGGAATGAGTCCAGGGATATGGCCAGCTCCAAGGGGGCCGCCTCCACCTCCAAGGATGCAAGGGCCTCCTGCTCAGGCCCCCCTTCCTGGACCACATCACCCTGATCAAGCCAGATACAGACCCTATTACCAATAATACAAGCAACTATATGAATAGAGAATGCCATGAAGTGGATAAAACTAAATACAGAAGCCTTTTAATTAATCGTTTTGGGGTTATTTTGTTGTGTTTTTTTTAAGAATACTGTCATTTTGACTGTAAGACATTTTGAGGTTTGAATCTTAAATGATTTTTAAGCCTTGGCCGTAGGACTCTTAACTTCAAATACTCTGTAGTGCTAAAATAAGTGGCTTAGTAGACCACAGTTGTATTTTAACAGAACTTCTGTTGCTAGTGTGGCTAAATTGTCCTAAGATGATCACTTGTAATATTATTTCCTGGAGAAGATGAACATGTGTTGTACCATTCTGAATATTGTTTTTGTTAAATCCAGTGTTTTTGTTAACCTGTGTACAATAATTAAATTGAAATATGGTTGTAAATGTGGTGAGTTTTTATATGAAGTTAACATACACATAGTTCTGGGACACCATTTCAACACATATATCTTCCAAACAACAGTGTAGTGAAATATTAAAGGAATGGTGCACTAGAAATCAGACATGCAGAATTCTGCATTTACCACATTCCAGCTTTTCTGGTTTTGTTTTTTTTTTCTTCATGCATCAAAATGAATCTATCCAAGATACAGCTTTGGGCATGACATGAAACCATGTATTGCAGGGGTTTTTTTTGTTTGGGTTTTTGGAGTTTGTTTTAAAGCTAATTTTGATTCAGAAGGTTCTGTTATATGTGAACTACTCAATGGAGTTGAATTGAAACTCCTGTGTTTACCTATGGCTGTGTTTGTGTGGAAGTGGCTGTGAACTGGCTTGCTATGTCCATGAAAAGCAGCTTCTTTTAGGTAGGGAAGTCATGTTTGCCTCTCTCACTTTATATAATGTGTACAGTAGGAAAACATCCCATTTGGGTAATACGAGAAAAGTGATCTGAGATCCCATGTGTAGAAATAAAAAGGTACACATTATTTATCTGTTTTGATTTTGTGATACAGGTTTAATTGAACAGACAGTTGTTAGGTGTTTTGCTTTTCTCTAAAACTAGCAATATAAGCAGGCTTTTAGGTCTGTTTCTGTCCAAAATTTAAGTTTTATAAGAATACTTATAAAGAGACATAATATAAAATGAGAAGGTTCCTTTTTAGTGCAGCTGGTAGCAGAAGCAGACACTAACAAGACAGTACTGTCAATTGGAGTGCTTATCTTTGCATTTCTGGTCAGTATTTGCACTGAACCATTGTTTTCCAAATGCCACATTTCTGGCAGTGGTGCTTTTAGATGAAGTCCTTTGGGCTTTTTCTAAAGTTTGTAGTTTCCTACTGTTCTCAAATAATCTGAGCCATCTTAAAGCCTCAGTGTTACTTTTTATTTTGTAGACATTCTTTTCCAGAATCATAAGTGTTAAATTTATGAAAGAGCTGTGACAGTACAACATTCCAAGTTTTGTATTTTTACATCTAAACTTCATATTTTTAATTGATAGAGCAAGGGCTCTTTAGATTTATTCTGTTCTTGACTGCCATTGATTTCCTTGTGACCATGGCCAGATCTTTTAGACTGCCTTTCAAGTAATTTCTTTAGAGATGGGATACAAATAAATTCTGGGGTATGCAAATGGCCAGTCAGTGTCAACTGCTTGAAAATCTGCTTAGCTGTAACATACTTCTAAGAGAGAGTGTTTGGTTGCTCTGAGAACTAAGTAATTTTAAATAAAATAGAGTGGTGAAGAAAAAGAGGCTGATTGTGATAGTGTGCTATGAAATGGGCTGGTTGAAATATGTTTCTATACATGTGAAGGCAAAAATTACTCTGCCAGCATTCTTTCGGTAACAAACACACACATGAGGAGCTTTGGAGGGCCTCTTCTGTCACAGTGAAGTTGACTGAGAGGAGGCACATTTATGTTATGGCTCATGACTTCATCTGTGAGGAAATCTGCATGCCTGATTCTTGTCCTTTGACTCTGCCAAGCCAAGCTCAGGCCCGAGCCAGCCGTGTTCAGGGACTCGCTGAGGGCTCCAGGTGCCGGCTCGCCCTGCTTGGACACGTGCAGCTTCGCGAGGAAGGGCCGTGCATCCACCTCACCAGTGCTCTGTCTGGGAAAATCAGACATTCTGGGATGAGCTGCTACCTGGCAGTCACAGGTGATGAGGAAATGAGGCCACTCTTCCCATCGTGATATGTTTTTGAAGTAAGTCAGGTTGCAAACTTCTGTTACATACTCTGCCATCTCTTGATCCAGATGAAGAGTTCAAAATATTTCTGGGTCCAAAACTACTCTTGAAGTACTGTTAAAGTGTTTTCCTGAAAATGCAGAGGCAGATGGCCTGATTAAGGAAAAATGGCAGTTTTTGCTCTATTAAGAAGCACAAAAGATGAATGTATCTCTATCATTGTCACTGTAGACAGCGTGTGAGAATTTTTTTCTCTGTGTTTGAAACAAAGGCGACATGTCATATGGACAATGATGAATTACCAAAAAAATCAGTGGGATCCCTTCAGCTGGTTAGTGACTATGGACCAAAAGTCTGTGATAAAGAACTTAACTGAAAAGTCATCCTGTGTAGGCAGGTCTTGGACTTGAGTCAAATTTCTGTGTTGTCTTGTAAGAGGAAGACTCGAATATATTTTTTAAATTATTTAATCTGGATAAGATTATATTTATAAATCTATTACCTGTATAACTAAGGGCACTGTTGATGTTTTCATATTTACAAAGTTTAAAAGTGCTTCCTCTGGTTGAAACCTTGCGTTAGCCATCATTTTAATTTGTTTATGAGTTTTGTGTATGTTTTAGGGTGTTTTTTCCCTTGATTTGTTGGTTGGGTTGTTTGTTTTTTTTAAATACCTGGTCATTTTACTGAGGGGTTACAAAATTCATGCATTGTATTTAATTGTGTAATTGACAGTGTTAGAAATGGTGGGATGTGATTTCTTTGGCCTCCTTCTTACTGTAAAGACAAACAAAAAGAATTTAATTGATTACATTTATTTTGAATAAGTACCCTTGTCTGTGACAGTGATCTCCTTCCCGAAGCATTGCCAAGCAGATCTCCGGTTTTAAAGAGAACTCTGACATTTAAATTTGTCACTCATTGCAGGTTCCTTTAACAATGTTGCATAAACCATGAAAAAGAATCTGATGGTGGTTTGTGTTCACCATGGAAAGAATGAAAGGACACCAGCAGATGGCCTGAAAACACCTGTGCTTTAGATGCTTGTCTCCTTACACTTTACCCTTGATTTCATCTCTAACTTTGCTTAAAGAGTTGCCTGCAGCCATGCATACTTTATGATCAGGGGACCAATTGTATGAACTATACTTTCTGTTTGTGGTGTTTTTTTTTTTATTTTTAATACTGTTAACAACTGGTTACTTACATGTAATAAGTCATATTTTCCGTGCCTTTTAAAAAGAAAAATTAAAACTGAATTATTTTTTGAAATCTGGTCCAAGAGAATTCTAAAACCTTACTGGACGAATTTTCCAATTCTTTTCACTTCCTGCTCTCAAATACTGTCAAAAACCGTTTGTTAAAAACTGAAGTGGAAATAACTCCACTATTACCTAACTCCACTTCCAAATTTGCACTCACAGCAAGGGAGAAAAACTGTCTTCCCCTTAGTGGAAGTCAGGTGTTCTCAGAAACACATTTGTGGATATGCTTTCCCTGTGGATCAAGTCTGAGCACACCACTCTCTTCATAAACTGTTCTCTGCTCCATAAAACTTATGTCTCAGTTTGAGTGTTTCTCTCTGTGTGTATTGCTGGGCTGCTGACAAAAGCAGACACAGGTTCACAGCAGAAGGTCCTGTTGAGCCTGGGGAACTGGAGTAGCACAGTGGACTGGAGCTGCAATGGAATATTGAATGTTAGGAAATAAGTTTGAACTTTTTGTATGTATGACACAGTCCAGAGCAGCAGAGAAATGTGGTAAGTTTGGATTCATTTTCATCCTGATTACATTTCTAAAGTAAGTATCAGTATTATTCAAGTTGTATTTCCCTTCATATTTATTTTATGGTGTTAAAAACAATTCTTAAAAGTTCATAAATAATCTTGATACAGTAATTGTCCCTTCACAATTGTAAGCTTTTGCACTATGTTCAGACATATTATACTCATACTAGAGATTCACACTGACAGTTTGCAAAATGAACTGGCTGCATTTGTTTGGGCAATGTGAGTGAAAATAATGACATTTAAATCCCCTTTAATCTTGACTTAGTCATGAGACACCAACTTCAAAAACTTTCCCTACTCTAAATGGGATCTCTTTATTCTCTTGAGTATGAGGCATTAATTTGTTGGTGTTTTTTCTTCTTTTTTTAAGTTTATTTTCAGTGTAAACTCATTTCATGAGTGCAAGAGATTAAAATACTAACAAATGAAGCATACATCCAGAAATGTGTGGGTGGAATAGCAGCAGGAAACTGGCAAATTAGCTCAGTCATTATGAAACTTTAGTGAGTAATTTTGATAATACAAATCAAGTGATTCTTGAGTGCCAGTAGGACTCATTGTAATACACTTCTGGTAATGGGAAGAGTGACAGTGTCTGCAGGCAGGCAGGAATGCTTCCATTTTTATGTAGTAGTGTTTCACAAAAGAACTTCAGCACAACTGCTTAGAAAAAACCCCAAATGAGTAACTAAATAAAAGTAAGTGTGGGTCAGTTTTATTTGTGAAAACCAATGCTTGAACACACCTCCAAGATAATTTATGGTGAATTATATCCTCCACTAAATAAAATCACATAAGTGCTGATGAATGTTCCTCAACTCGTTCTTTGCGATTTCTGGTTCGGGTAAACTTTCAGGCATCTTCTTAGGAAGCAGAAGGGAGCAATGTATTACAGACTGAGAAAACCTCCACATTCAGCCCAGGGATAAGGATTAGAGAAGTGAGTATCATTTCAGTAAAGTGCTTAAGAATACCTCTGTCGCTGTTTCATATAACACACGACATGGACTCTGTGATTTTCAGAAGGCTAAGAATGAATGACTTCTTTATTAGGGATGGTTCTCATATACCATTTTACACAGACCAGTGTGATTGTTGAAAGAAAGACAAACCTCTTCACTCACATTTGGTCAAACCAGAGGGACTTCAAGAAGAAATCCCGTCTCCCGGAAGGAATGAATAACATAGATATTATTACAAAAACTTTCTATCGTGTTTATCACGCTTTCCTGGGAAAGAACATCAGAAAACCAAAACATCAGGCCTGAAACCAGACTACATACCTATTCCTTAATAGGAATTGAGTTTGAAATTGAAAAAAAATACAGGTTTGCATGTTATAATCATCTCTCCATTGGGCCTAAGACCTTGAATAAACACTTGTAAATTTTTGTTTCTGTATTTCATATTGCACCTCAAAATGATAATCAGGCTTGAGAGCAGGCTTGAACATCACTGACTTTGTCTTCTCCTTTTTCCAGGCATCTTGCTGGCTGTAGATTTGTTATTTAGTTACAAAGTGTCTACACTGTGCTGAAGAGAGATAGGCTCAGGATATGAGATGAGGAATTAACATGATACTTGTCAGCTCTCCAGAAAGCAAGTATGGAATTTGCCTTTTTGCTTAATTCCTGAGTAAAATACTAAAACAGAGTTTATGGTAGTGCTCTAACTCAGTAGCGACAACACCCAATGCAGGATATTTACAAACCTAAATAGCCAGTTTTCTCAAGGTCCCTGTCTCAAAAATAAATCAGTAAATCTGCATCACCACAGTATCCCACAACAAGATGTTGTAATCTGCATGAGGGTAAACTGCCCAGGAAAATGCTAATATTTGAATAACAGCAGAAATAACCAGTACTTGGAGGGAATATCTCATAAAGCATCAGAAGTACAATTACTGCTGTGTCACCATTGAAAAGTAAGGAGTAAGAGTGATTTAAGAACATGGCAAGTAGCTGGCAGGGATGTGTGACATGGGAGTGCAAAGCTCTCTGGCCAAGATTGTCTATATACCATGTCCATTTAAGAAATGGTGAATAGTTTTGGAAGGGGGATTTGTCCTCTGTGGCATTGTGCTGTGTCAGAAGAGTCATTAGTATAGAAATGAATTGTTCTGAAATGTGCAATTTAGAAAAGAATACTTTTTATTAACCTGAAGGCTGTCAAAAAATCACATATGGTTTTGAAGTATCTGGTGGTATTCCACCAGATACTGCACTTCATATATTGCTTTAGATAGGGATGTTTGCTTAGGTCTGTATAGGTGCATATGAGCACAGAACTGAAAAAAACAGCTTGAGTCTGACAGTTCAGATTACACTGCTAAGATGTGGTATCATGGTTTTCATAAACATATGTAAGTCTCATCTTAAAAGCAGTTTAGGTTTTTGCTCCTGTTGTTCTAGCTGGAAGGGATCTCACCATGTTAAAAACGAGGAAATATTTTCTAATACCTTGTTCATGTTCAAGTTTGGCCAGTTCATTTCACACACACCCCCCCTCGCCCCCCCAAGGACAATATGATTTTTTTTATCTTGAATAATTTTTCCTCTCTCCTAGGTTAAATATGTGTATCTATTTCTCTTTTGCCAGTCATTGGATACAGGCTCTCCATTTTACAAAGATCCTCATAATTATTTTCTTCATTAACATTTGATTTCATCTTTCTTGAACTGGAGAGCTCAGTCATGAAGTTCAGAGTATTTAGAGTGAAATTTCCCTTGTGCATTGCACAGCATCACAGGATCTTACAATGTGCTGAGTTGGAAGAGACCCACAAGGATCATCAAGTCCAATGCCTGGCCCTGCACAGCACCAACCCTGCAAGTCACCCCATGTGCTCTGAAAGCATTGTCCAAACCCTTCTTGAACTCTGTCAGGTTGGTGCTGTGAGCACTGCCCTGGGGAGCCTGTTCCAGTGCACAACCACCCTCTGGGGGAAAATCCTTTTTTCTAATATCCAAGCTAAACCTCCCCTGACACAAATTCGGCCATTCCCCCAGGTCCTGTCACTGACATAAAGATATCACTCTCTATCCCTCCTCTTCCCCTCACAAGGAAGTTGTAACTGCAGTGAGGTCTCCCCTCAGTCTCCTCCAGGCTGAACAGACCAAGTGACCTCAGCCACTCCTCATATGCCTTCTTCTCAAGGCCCTTCACCATCTTGGTTGCCCTCCTTTGGACACTCTCTAATAGTTTAATACCTTTCTTATATTGTGGTGACCAAATAGCTTTTTTGTTCTGGAAAGATCTGTTGTGTTATACTCATGTTTTTTGGAAGACTGCATTAGAAGGGCAGTTTGGCAGTGTGCTAATTGTACCTGTCTTCAGGTACTGCTCTGCTGACTATCTGGCACATGACACATACTTGACAGTGCATCTGCTGAGGCATGCTCAGAAGAGCACTGGGTGGCTACAGCTGCTCTCCATCCCTCTGGTGTCTGCAGGAAGCACCATCTCTCTGGTGCCACCAAGGGCCATATCTCCCACACCAGGTCAGGCACATGATCACCAACCACAGAACCACAGCTTGTTATCCATCTGCAAATGCATGAGTGTTTCCTGAAAGCTGAATTTGTCTACTTCTGTCTTCAAGCTCACCTAATTCTCCCTATATTCAAAATCTCCTCAGTTTTAATACTGACTTCCAGCTTGGTTCATTAGCAGAGTTCATCAGATAACTCCAGATAAAAAAATAAAAATAAATTTTTAAAAAAAAAAAACCATATTTAACAGATTTTGCTTTTAACACCTGTATACTCTGAAGATAAAAATTGTAGTTCTGGTTTGCACAGAACACTTTCTCCTTCCCTTCAGCCCTTCTTCAAGTCCAAATGCACATTTCTGGCCACCCCAGCTTGACTGAACGTCAAAATTAGGCTTTGAAAACTAAAAATCTTGTAATTTCAGAACTCTGTTTCTTTCAGACTCCAGGAATGGTTCCATTTTTCCCTAGGCTGAAGATTTTTATACCTCTAGAACTTGTTATGTGAAATTAAAAGTTCTGTCACTTTGGGCATTGGGTGTTCTCTGAAAGTTGTGATGTAGCTCATCTTCAAGCCTTAGACTTCCATCAGGGATTAATTGATGGCAGTTGTGCAGACTGGGTTGTGCAGAGTATCAGAGTAAACTCTTTAAGCTGAAGCCCTCTGCCCATGTGTCCATAGATCCAGACAATTCAGCCTGCTCACCTGGCAGCTCCACACCCATGACTCTTGCAGCCACTGGGGCCAGTGTCTGTCCACAGGCTGTCTGTCCACAATGGACATTGCTCATGTGGTGGTGCATGGACAAATGCAGCCATACAGTCGCTGAACCCATGGTGGTTCACTATATATGTATATACCATGATTCCCTATAAATGTATCCTCCCTTGTGCACCTTACACAAGCCCAATCCAAATCAATGAATCATGTTTTGATCTGAAAATCCTGCGTTTTTCCTGAACAATCTTCATCATTAGATACATGAGTCACTATGTACACTGTGCTTGTGCTTGTGGTAATAAGCTGAGAGCAAGTTTAACTCAGTCTACTAAATATTTTACAAACCATCAAGAAAACTTTATACAAGTTATATACATGCTGAAGATAAAATATTAGTCCTAACTATAATTCTGTGGTATCCAATACAAGATTTCAGATATTTATAGATTCTCCAGTAACTGTACGGGTTGTCTACAAACTGTGGTATGAAATAAGAAAATCTGTGTGATTTTAGCCTCCATATATATACATAAATACTTTTATATATACAGAGACACATAAAGAAGGCTAACAAGTCCATTCCAAAACCTGGAACATAACCATATATAGTAAACCCTTCTTAAGATATTTAAAAGTATCCTTCTGTCTTCATACTCATCACAGCATCCACATTCATCTTCTGTGACATTGTGTTGCTGGAGGATATTATACTTAGAAAGTTAAGTCTAAAATTTTGTTTCTGTTGGACTCTGTAGGGAATAAAAAAGAAAAATAATAAAAAAAAATCCACATTCTGTAAGGAATAGCCAGGGTAAATGTTGTCTGGTAAATGATGTGTAAGTATTTGATCCCCTAAAGCATTTGGATGGGAAGAGTGGAGTGTGACATTTCCTCCTTACAGGGTTGCCCTGTGCTGGGTACTGCCCTTCTCTCTAAGTCTGTGATGAAAGGCTGCAGGTGTCTCTTCCTTATCTCTGTCTCCAGACTCCCCTTCTGCCTGAGACATTTAGATAAACTGGACTAATGTTGACCTCCCTGCCACAGGGGCATTCTACCAGTGGCTGTTATCATGGAGGAGCTGTAGTGGACAGGCAGGGAGACCAGGTGAGTCAGCCTGTGAGGCAGCCTTTGCCTGCCTTCCCTCTGCTCCATGCACAGCACAAGGCTCGTGGGCCAAGCCCCATCTCTGTTACTCCTGTAAGGCTTTGCCCTAAGTGACATCCCATCAATAAACTGTCTGGTGGCTTTCTGCCCTGGGCTGACACAAGAGCTCAGGTATGAAGACGCTTTTGTTATCTGACCTAGCCTTTCCCATGAGCAGCTCTTTTGGGCTGCATTTCCTACAGCTGGAGGGCCAGAGCCAGAGCCTTACTGTGCACTCCCGGCTGCGCAGTCCATTGCTGGGGATGATGACATAGTCACTGCTTCTACCCTTCTCCTGCAACGAGCACAAGAAGTTGTGGGTTAGGAAATGGATTGCTTTTCTTTTTCTGTTTATCCTTTTTCACATTAAATAATGTTTTGAATTTTAAATTTCTGGAACATGCCTGGGAAGTTGACATAGAAAAAAGGAGTCTCTCACCTGTCAGGCTTTTACGACCCCCCCCCACCACCACATATCTGTGTCAGTGCAGAAGATCTGGACCAGTTCAGCTAAGGGGGATTAGACAGTTTCCACATGAGCAGCATTCTGGGTCTGGTACATTTAAACCCGTTTATTCTATGCAGGATCCTTTCTTGCTCTTGATTTAAGAACTCTCCTAGAAAGGCCATCACCAAATCTGGCAGTACTAATTCATCCACACTGCTTTAGCACTCCTTTTGAAGACAGACAGAGCTGGAAAACCTATATGCAAGCAGCAAAAAGTCTGCCTTTCCAGAGCCACTGCAGCAAATTGAGCAGTCTCTGCTGGATGGGTGACCACAGAGGACTGCTGGTGGATGGGCACTGTTTTCTTCCCAAAGATGTGACGTGAAGTCCGCAGCCAGGCAGCCACCAGTGGGAATTATTCACTCCTTTCACAAATGGTTTTCCACACCCCTGAGCCAGAGGCCGCTCTTGCTCTTCAATTTGATTGGAGACAAGCTGAGTTTTAATGGCTACTTTTTTGAAAACAGAGACAGTGTAGCGTACACAAATGAAGCTGTGGAGAAAGCTGCTGGGAGCCTGGCAATTACAAAAAGGCACTAAAATAATGAAAGATGAAAACTGTAGTGTTACCTCAGCAAGCTTTAATTTGGGGGAGCTGGCTATGTCCTTCTTCAGCAAAATGTGTAAAACCGCATCATGAATGGTGAGGAAAAACATGGATGGCTTAATCTCTTCATCAAAAAATGCACATCTCTCCAATTTGTCCAGAAGGCCCTCTATGAGGAAACAAAATCAAAGCACAAAGTCACCTGCAGTCCTTAAAAAGGAAGAAAATGTGTATCCTGAGCATGCCCCCTGAGTGAATGCAGGAGTTGCTGGTATAATGCACTGTTTTATTTATTAGAGCAGATGGCTTTACAGATATCAAGAGGATGGAACATAAATTCCCATCAGTAGTTCCCTGCCAGGCAGGAAGGAATTTGAGCCCCTTTTCTTATTTAATGCCAAGTCCAGGGTGCATGATAGTGGGTGCTGCAGCCCAGAGCTGAACAATGAGCAGTGGCCATAGGTAAAAGGAACCATGACACACGATCCCAGCCTTTTGGGGACAGCATGGCAAGGACAACACCTCCACTTAGTGGGACCTGTTTGCTATGCAAGACTGGAAGGTAAAACTGGGTGATCCTCCACAGCCAAAATCAGTGGTCAACAGGGGAGGCAGTAGGATGAGGCACCTGTGGTGATGCCAATGCAAAGGCAAGTACTCACCATATGCCCCAGCAATGTAAATGTCAATGCCGAGCCGGACAAATTCTTTCAAAGTCTGTTAAACCAGAAGGAGGCACCATTTAGATTCTGCTAGGCTTGCTGATTTACCATCACAGTGATTAGCCACAGCAAATTTACCAATTTACCAACTCTATGATATTTTAGATCTATGATGGTAAGAGGCTCTAGACTCAAACTCTGTTGCACATAGAGGCAGGACAATCCCTTCACATGACTGCAGGCAGGGATGGCCAAGCCTTTTGAAAAGAGCCAGTATTGAAAATGTTTAGCTCACGGAGAAGTAGGTGATCTTTCATAAGTCGTATGGCTTTCCTGTATCTACATGATATATGGTGAAACTAAAAATAATTACTTCCCAATCTTCTGGGGGATATTTTTATAACTGGGAACTTGAGCAGAGACAGAGCATCCACTGTCATGGTGGGTCTTTAGTTCCTATAGAAATAGATCTATACACACTCTGTGTCTCTAGACAGTTAACTGTAGCTGCTACTGTTGAAAATGTTGGGCCTTTTGCTTTGTTCCAGGTCATCTGGGGAAGCAAAAACAGAAGCAGAAATGGAACTCAAATGTTCCAACTCCAGCTGGGTATTTAAAGCCATATTTCATATCTACATTTCTGTAAAGCTTCCCAAAATCTTACCAGGTGAAGAAAGGGTACCACAGCCAACACTTTAATTCCAAGATAATTTATATTGATTATTTAAACCATTTCCTAAATATTTTTATAGAAAATGTACATTCAAATTCACATAAACTCAAAATTTGCTACTGGCCTTACAGTCCATCCAGCAATGCCTTTAAGATGCAGACTACAAACACAGCAGAGAATCATAGAATGGTTTTGGTTGGAAGTGACATAAAAGATCATCTTGTTCCAAACCCCTGCCTTTTACACTGGAGGAAGTTGCTCAGAGCATCATCCAGCTTGCCATTGAACAGTTTTAGGGATGGAGCATCCACAGCTTCTCTGGGCAACCAGTTCCACCATTCCACCACCCTCACAGCAAAAGATTTCTAAGCTAGACCTGCCCTCTTTCATTTTAAAGCCATTGCCTCTAGTCCTGTCACTGTATACCCCTGTAAGAAGTCCCTCTCCATGCTTTTTCATAGTCTCCCTTTAAGTTTGGAAAGGCCATATGGAGATTTCCTCATAGCTTTCTCTTCTCTAGGCTGAACTACTCCAAATTACTCAGCCTTTCCTCATAGGAGAGATGCTCCAGCCCTCTTATCTTTTCCATGGCTCTCATCTGGACCTGTTCTAAAATGTCCATGTCTTTCCTGTATTGGGGACCCCATAGGTGATCACAGAATCTTGGGTGAGGTCTCATGAGAGTGGAGTAGAATCTCTCATGAGAGTGGGGAGGAATCATCTGCTGGTCACAGTTCTCTTTATGCAGCCCAGGATATGATTGGCTTTCTGGCCTGAGAGTGCACATTTCCGGGTCACATCCAACTTTTCATCCACTAGTATCCCCATCTCCTCCTCTGCAGGCCTGTTCTCAATCCATTTATTCCCCAGTCTGTATTGATACTGGGGATTGCCCTGATCCATGTGCAGCACCTTTCACTTGGCCTTGTTGAACTCCATGAGGTTCAGATGGGCCCACTCCTGTCCAGATCCCTCTGGGCACAACCCCTTTGCTCACGTGTATCCCTCAAGTGTAACTGCATTTGTTAAGTTTTTCTTTCGTATGATCACTGTTTGTCTTGTGAATTGTGATTACCTTTTGGAGGACTGTCATGGCAGAAAAATCGAGGAAGGACACTGATGAGAAATCCAGAATGATGCTGTGGAGATTGACTGGGGGCACAGTAATGCCAGGGGGGAGGTCAGTGCCCCAGTTGATCCGAATGGGCAAGTCTGCCATGATGGTGGGTTGGTCCAGCTCCTCTATTTTGTTGTTATCTAACTCTTCATCTGACTCGTATGTAGGGTTAGCCAGGCAAATCAAGCCTTTCTGTGTAGACATAGAAAAATGTCATACTTATTTCTCTTCTTTAATACCCAGCCAGGGTAGTGGTACTTCTTACACAAGGGCAAGAGTAATGGCAATGCACAACTGATCTTCCCATGAGACAGAGCACGACCCACCTGGAAGGTTCTGTTTCTCTCTTGTCTGGAGAAGTATGGAAATTATTTAATCACCATAATCATTTAATGATGGGTTCTTATTGTTTCCTGAAGCCAGTTGTCAGATACATTTTAATTCAGTAATTTTGGAACAAGTCAACAAAGGGCATGCAGGATTTGACCTGGGAGAAAACCAGCATTATCCTACCATTAATGAAGAAAAATATTCACCTCTGTGGGATCTGATCCTGCTTTTTGTTGCCAAACAAAGCTCTAGTAGACATGTACAAGCTCTCCCCATGGTAAGTCTGTAGGTCTCTTAACTGTGAGAGCCATTTAAAATTTTGATTTTTAAGTATGATTATGTCTTGAAGCAGCAACTTGGGGAAGAGTGTATCTAATTAAGAAGGGAGGCTATGAGACCTTTCTCTGCCATGTAAAACCAGGAGCTTGGTTGCTTAACTGCCCCCTCACCCCTGGGGCATTGCCTTACATACTGGTGTCACTTGCAGCTCTCCTTTCTTCAGCATCTTCCTAATCTTCCTCAGAGCTTTATTGCGTTTCCTCAGGACTCTCAGTGGGTTGAAGCCAACCTGCAAAAACAGCACTTTGAATAATTAAACAAACACCTCCGTGACACCAGGGGAAGGACAAAGCATCTCATATGGTTTTTCATTACAGTCATACAATCATGATGACCATAGTTTGAACTTGATGTTGTATACCACTTTTGACAAATTCAAACAGGGGCTCTTTCTGGGTTGGAAGGATATCTATGGGAATGGCTACAAATGAGGCAGAGCTGTCTGTACTTCTTTAGGACACCAGCATGGACAGCATTATAGCGTTGACAATACTTAGCACAGGCCAGTAACTCCAGCAGGCTGGCACAGTGCTGGCATGTCCTATTCATCTGCATTATAAGGTGGTCACCCAGGTGAGCTCATGGTTTGTATCTGCTTTGTGCCACCTGATTGCAGCGTGGGTCGTTCACCCACTCTTTTTCCTGAAGAAGAAAGCCAGATTTTATCATGTTGGCTGCATATGTCTCTTGAACCTCTGAGCTGGTCTTAACAGAATTAGATGGCAGGTGAATTAGGCTAAAAATAAAATTAGGTTAAAATACTAAATTCCTGCAAGTCTTCTGCCTCATCCATCTAGTGCTTAGAGAGGAAAGGTGTTAGAAGTATCTGTACTTGTAAAGAAAGAGTGGTGTGAACATCTGCACTCACAGAAAAAACTTCATGCTCTTCTGAAGTGCAAGCCAAGCACATAGAGAACCAAATGTGTCAGACTCCCTCACTCCTCTGCCAATTTCAGTACTTCATGTGAACTGCTCAGGGGAGTCTCTACTTATCAACTCCCCACTAAGAGCAGCAGAAAGGGGAGGTTATGGTGCAAGTCGTGTTTGGGCTGGGGATGGTGGGCCTCATTCACACAGTGGGGGCTCGGGGTCCAGGATATCTGTGCTGGTTCTGGAAAGACTGGCTGCATTCACCAGTTTGTTATGAAAGATGTTTAATACCTCTTTGATAGAATGATTCCATCTGGCATTCTTCTGACTGTTGTGGTTACATTCTTGGGGCAAGATGAGTAAACTAGAATTTATTGTGTGCAAATGCAAGAGCAAACAAAATAAAATAAATTTCCCTTTATATTATCTATATTTGCACTCCCTTCTTCTTGAAATATGTATTGTTATGGTATAAGTATAAATATGGTATAAACATTGCTGTGGTGTAAGTTCAGCATGAGTCAGGCTGTTCTCTTGCCCAGAAGTGCATGCATACATGTACATATACAGTAGTGGCAACAGTATAATGAAAAATCACCCTTGAACTGTGGAATGACTGCATATATAGCAATTATTGAGAAACTGTATCCACCTTTATGTGTTATGCAATTCATATGTTCAGAACAGGCCCAGACACTTACAGCAGCGATGAGTTTCTCTCTGAAGAATTCAATATTAGCGAAGAAAATTGGAGAGGAGCATCTGAAAATCTTCACTCCCTCTGGCTCATAGATCTGTAGAATGAAGCAAAAGTGACAGTAGCAATGTTTGCTATAGAAGCACAAGTGCAGCAAGTGGTAAAAGAAATGAGACATTTCTTACATCAGTGTAATCCTTCCTGTTTCTGTAGATGTTACTTCTCCCAACATTGGCCAAAACAGTGCAGCTTGGACTATGAACAAACATACACACAATTATTGGTGTCCCACATCAAAACTTGGGGGATGGGAAGGATCAAATGAAACCATCTCAGCTGGGATGACGCACTGAAGCGAGCCCCACATCCAAAGGTTTACACCTGTAAATTATTTTTCCACGCACATTTGCTGCATAGACCAAGGCTCGGACAGGGCTGTTGCCTTCTCTGTACAGAAGGAGATAACTTATAAAAGGAGGCCCTAGGATATCATTGCATTCAACAAGAACTCACAACTGGGAGCGGATCACCACTGTCAGCAGCTGGAATGCCACAGCTGTTGCTAGTCCAATGTCCAGGCCAAGAAAGATGGCAGCTAAGAAAGTCACCACCCATATAACCTGTAATGAGACAGTGGATGGCAACGTTACACAAGCATGCCAAGAACCTGGGTCACGAGCTCAGGGTGGGAGAAGGAATAGATCTCAGATCTGGTCAAGGATGTCCATCTGCTTTTGGTAAGGTTTTTTTTTTCTTGTAAAACAGGGCCAGAGTCACCAAACAGCACCAGGGAATGTTTCTAGGGACAACAATTTCTAGAATATAAAGACTTAAAATGGGATAGGTGGTTCACTAAATGCTCAATGAAAATCCAGCAGAAAGGCAAGATTAGAAGTAAATCATATATCTGGTAAAGCTGAGAGCTGTAAATGTGCAAATATAGGTGGTGTGCGTGTACACAACAGATGAATGACTAGATAATACTGAATAACTTTTAGCCACAGAGCTCAAAGCATTTTTGTGGGGCAAATAACTGTTTGATAGCTGGGAAAATTGAGGCCTGGAACCATTCCTGAGCCTAAATTTTCTGAGAGGTAATGAGTCCTACCCTCTAGCCACAAGCTTTATCATTTGGAGTAAACCCTTCAAGTCTTGGTTTTCATTTGTTTCTTGCTGTGTATCTTTCATACAACGCTGTATGATTGTGAGAAAGTTATGAATGCTTAGTCAATGTAGTAGATATTTTGATATTTTCTGTCATTTAGGCATACTCTCTAATTGTCTTCTCTATTTTACTTTATATAATGCACTATTTTAATAGATTTTGATTAAATGGATTAAAATGAAGTTAAGAGTGAGAATTGACTCAAAATAAATGAGACAAAATGGAAAACATAAGCAAGGGGTATACCAGTAAAAAAGGCATGCAACTATTGTACTTTCTGTTTAGTGAAGTAAAACAGGGATAAAAAAAATAAAATTTGTATGATAGATTACTTTTTCAGAGCACTTCACTTCTGATGCTTGTGCAACTCAACTTACACTGTCATACTTGTCCTTTCTCCAGAGGATTCCTACTTCCTTGAACTGCATGAGCATTCCTTTCAAATTGCCAAGAGCCAAAGATGCAAGGACTGACTGTTAAAAAGATCAAAACACATGTTCCATTTCTAAGCAAGCAAAGAAAATGTAGAACATTAGGAATTAAAAGATCTTGCATATAAATAGGGCCAAAGTGCAGCTGAAAGGCCAGGGAGCTGCTCCCAGTGTATCACTGGAACATCTGCTGGAACGTCCTCAGCTATGGTGCAGTGCAGGTGTCTGACTTGAGGCTGTAAATCCCACTTATTTTTGGCACCTGAAAGTTGGTGCTGTGGTTTTTGGTATTTGGGTACTTGTGTTCTCTTTGAGGGACCGGATGTAGTGATCCTCTCTGGCATAATGTGAGAAGAAGAACCAAGATTTTCAAACCCTCTTTGGCTCCCACTGAAGTCCATGAACACTCACAGTGTGCTCATAGGGCAGCCCTGTCTTTGGGAAGAAGGAGGAAGCATTAGATGAAACCAGTGAATACCTTCTGTAATGGTGCCAGGAGAAACCCAATGGCCAAGATCACAACCAGAACAATGATAGATGAGATAATGCCAGCAATCTGCATGAGAGAACAATTCCACAATGATAAGTGCCCACAGGCATTAAGAGCTGTCTTTCATTAAATGCCATCATGATCTGCTGTCTTCTATACCTGTGTTTTGCCTCCTGTGCTCTCCTGCACACCTGATCTTGACAGAGCAGTGCTGGAGGCAAATCCCTTGAATGATCCACCAACTATATTACCCAGCCCAAAAGCAATTAGCTCCTGAAATAAAAATGAAAGAGATTGTTCTTAAGAGCTGGTTCATGACAGTTCACAACGCAAAGCTTTCCTAAAATGACTTATTTCCCATTGATAAATGCAGTACATTGATCTCTGTGTTATTTGCCTACCTGGTTGCCATCTATTGGGTAGTCATGCTTGATGGAATACACTTTAGCCACAGAGAAAGCTACTGCAAACCCAACAATTGCTATGGAAATGCCATCACCAATACACTTCTGGAGGATGCCTACATCAGGTGCAACAGGCGTTTGAAACCTGAAAAACAAAATACTCTACTCATTAAGGAGATGCCTAAGGGTCTTTTGCAGATCCTAGAGAGAATTCTTCTCTGGACATTTTTTTTCCCCTTCTTTTTTTTTTCCAGTGAACTGAAGTCTGAAGACAGGAGACTCTTGAGCAGAAATAGCTGTTCCTCTGCAAATTTCACCTTCTAACACCCATGGGACTACAGAGACCACCCCAGACTCACTCTGCTGTCCTAGTATGTCTTCCTCCCTATTAACTTAACGTGTGCCTCCTGATTCTTTATGCCAAAATTCTGGCATAGCCAGATGAAGTCTATATATTCTATATGTGGAGAAATCATCTTTTTGTGGATATAACCCTGGACGGGCAGATGTGGAGGCCTCTGGAGCATAATGGTGCTGAGGACATGCTGGTGGCTGGTCATAGGACCAGGCAGGAGAATTGTGCAGGGTCCTGGTGACTTCCCAGGGCTGATGGTGGCTGCTGAACTGTGCATTTACTGTGAGGGAAACAAAGGAGTTCAGGAGTGAGTAGTACAATAAAAAAGACAAACATCAACCTCCTGCTCCCCCGCTGTCTCAGAAAGTGAAGGACACAATTATTTCATGTCTCAGTGTACTCCTTGATGAGTAGGAGATGTGCTCTAGTGTGTAGCTTTTGTGTACTGAAAGTGTGTCATATCATTGAGAGAGAAGTATTTATTTGCCCACTGAAAGAAGATGAAGCAGATAATTTTAAGCAGAAACATAGCTGAACTCATTTAACACTGCTGAACTAAAGAGAACGTTTTGTTCCACTGGTGAATTGTAAGTCACTTACCCTTCCTCTAGTTTTCCGACAACAGCTACTTCAAATTTTTCTTCAAAGTTGACAAAATAGGAAATCAGTGCTGCTAAGACTGTCTGAAAGATAATAAACCACACTTCCATTAGGCATATTAAAGCAAGAGTGTGAAGAATCTATTAAACACCATTACCTTCCTTTTCTTACACACCATCCAGCCTCATCACTAGTGGCAGAATTATGTCCTAAATTTTCACATCCATTTGCTGTTCAGACATCATTCCTGAGTGACCTTGCAGGTATGGGTTTACATTCATAAATCACACAGATTGTAACAGAATATCTTACTAACAACAGAGATCATCCCACCCAGTAAAACAGGTATGTTCTAACAAGGTGTTGTAATGACTCTGGGTAGAAAATTGCTGGTTGAGTCTATACAACATGTTCCAGGATTTTAGGGGCTTGCTGCCCCTGTGGGGCTTCCTCCACCCCTCTTCTGCTCAGAGAGGGCAAAATCTTCTGCTGCTGGAGGGCAAAATAATTTTGTGTATGGCCATAGATGTCCAGGACTTCAGTGACTGCTTGCAGGTGTGGTGCAGAGGGGCCTCAGCTGTGAGACTGCACCTGGCTGATGTTAGAGCCAATCCTGTTCAAGGAAAAAATTCATAGTTTATAATACCATAGATATGTTCAGTTAAGAACAGCTATGTGGAAGTAAAACACATCACAGTAGCTCCCGAATGCTGTAAATTTTTCTTTATGGGTAAAATGGTAATGCATCATTTAAGGGATAACAGGAGAAGATATAGTTAAAACTCTGCTTCCCATGTCGTAACATGGAGCAATTGCAAAATCAAAGAAGTGACTCACCACAAGGAGTTCGATGGGATGGGAGTAGGTAACTTTTCCTTGTATCGATCGTTCATTTCTTTTACCACGAACACGATAAGCAAGACAACCAGTGATGTGACAAGGTCAGCAATGTTTGTTTTTGAGATCTGGCTGAAAATGCTCTCCAGAGTCTGCAGAATCAGGAAGAAACACGTGGTTGTACTGCTTTAGAAACAGTTGTGCCCTGGGACAGTAGCACTGTCCCTTCAGAAGAACTTGTATCTGAACAGCTCTAAGGATTGTGCTGTTTGGGATTTATTCCCTGTGGCATGATGTGGACTGCAAGCCCCCATGAATGTATGTGTATCTGCCAAATATGGAAGCATGTGCCAAAGACTCTCACTAACTCCTGACCCTCTCCTCCAGATTTGCCCCTGAGGGAGGGTTGGAACAACAGGCATGTCCATGATAGGAAATGTGAGCAATGGCATTGCTGAGTTGGTGCTTTTCACTGCTTCTTCCTTCCTGTCCTTCTTCTCCCTCCTTTCTCATCCAACAGCCCTAACAGAGTCATATGCAAATTAAATATGTATAATATCAGTCCAATAAAATATAATAATTAAATCCTTAAGGCAGAGTTGAATGTTTAAATGAAATATGCCAACACAAAACAATAAACATTATCTAATTATCCCAATGGGGTATAATTTGGTGCTTGGTAAGAACTTTAAAGATTAGTCAAATACTAATAACATTTCTCTCATTTTTCCTCCTCCTCTGCAGTTTTTATGCTGCATTGTTATCACTGCATTGTGATACACAGTCAGAAATTCATCACAGGTATATCAATAACATTAGCAAATAGCCAACACCTAGCACTTACATAGATGATGCCAAATGGTTTATTAAATCCAGGGACAGGTAGCTGAAACATGAATTTCAATTGAGATACCAAAACATGGATAGCTGCAGCAGTCGTGAAACCACTGATTAATGATTGTGATAGATAAATAACGATGAATCCAAACTGGAAAATTCCCAGAAGCAACTGAAACACAAAAGGAGCATAGGTCAGTGGGATTCTTTTGTATTTTTAAGCAATCTTTGAAAGGAACACAACCATATTTAGTGTAAGTAGAGTTTTTCACCTAGTCCCATCCATCCAGAGATTAAGGAATGTACTGTGACCAGACTTGCAACAAAAGTGACATTAGCAACAGAGGGCATAATACTAGTAAGAGTAATTGCTACAGCAGTTAAAACCCATGCTTTTTATTTTGTAGCTAAAATATACATCCTTATTTCCAAGGTTTTCAGTTCCTATATTTTCATATGGTACAAGTGTTTCATGACACAACAAATATATTGGTATGTTAGAAGAGGAGGAACTGTAGGAATTCTTTATTAGGGACTAAGAATAAATGGATTTTTTTAAAAAAGCAAATCCAAATATTTTACTATTGCAAGGCAGAGCTTTTACTCCCCTTGGTGCACCTGCATCATTCACAGTGCTTTCACAGCTACCTTTTCCTATCCAGCAGATTGTTTTTTTGCTGTAGGTAGAGGTTGCAGCTGTGTTGGCTGTGGGCTTAGGCCCGTGCAAAACCAAGGATTTCACAGCAGCTGTGAGTGCCTGGTCACTGGAAGATACAGATGTCTCCTACTCAGTGAGCCAGGGCTGGTTACATGGAGAGTGGAAGAGGATTACTTTGGTGACTACAACAGCAGAAACCAGAAAGGAAGGTCAGGCCACCCTCCATCTATCCACATATGTGCACACAAACATGCATTTACCAACCTGAACAACCCCAGAAAGGAAGGTTACAGATGCAGCCACCATCACCCTCTCATCGTTTATTGCTGAGATATTTGTGGAATTGCCATTTCCATTGCTGTCATCGGGGACCAGCCTGGTGACAACTCCTCCCACCATGAGGCTCAAGACAGGGAAGGGACCTGAGCAGCACAAGGCAGTTGTTAAAATACCTGAAGAGGCAGCATGTACTTCTGCATCAGTGAGGAGGGTAAGTGGTGTGCCTGAACTTACCCACTGAGATATGTCTCGATGTGCCAAAGATAAAATAGACCAGGACAGGGAAGAATGCTGCATAAAGTCCATAACTGGGAGGGACATTCACCAGCAAAGCAAAGGCCAGACCTATAACGACAGAGGCCCGGGGAAGGTGATGTGTGTGTTGCAGGGTGAAGCCAGCAGTGCCTTGGCACTTAGCTTAGCAGGCTGTGTCAGGACACACATTTCCCAAAGGTACCTTGCAGCACAGCCACGAGCCCTGTGTTGATGCCAGAGACGATGTCGTTCAGGACCCAATCCCTGAAGCGGTATGCTGGCAGCCAGGAAACAACTGGAAACAAACCCAAAGCAATTTTTTTGACCCTTTGTGGGGAGCAGCTGCAAAGGCACAAGGGGACAAAATTTTGTCAGTGTACAGCTTGGCTGAATCGCAGCCTGTTTCAGAGAGGTGAGGAAAGGGGAAGGATGCAGGTTCTGCCTGCCAGAAGTTAAAATCTCACCCAGACACAGCCCTGATCAAACTGCACTCCCATCTGTACTTCAAGGTATATCCAGTGGACTTCAGAGGTCCTTTCCAACCCAAATTCTCACAGAACCCTAGAATGGCTTGGGTTGGAAAGGAATCTCTGTGGCCACCTAACCCAAACCCCCACCCCAGTAAGCAGGCATGCCACCCACTGGGTCAGGTTTCTCAGAGCCCTGCCCAATCTGACCTTGAATATTTCCAAGGAGAGGGCATCCACCAGCTCTCTGAGCAGCCTGTGCCAGTATCTCACCACCCTCATCATAAAAAAATCTTCCTGGTATCCAGTCCAAATCTACCATCTTTTAGTTTAAAACCATTATCCCTTGTCATGCTGCAACAGGCCGTGGTATAAAGCCTGAGTATGTCATTCTAGGAAGACCCCTTTAAGTACTGACAGGGTGCAATAAGTATCCAGCTGTAGAAAGACTTCTAAGGGTAACAGCAGTCAAAATCCATTAGGAAAATCTGACACTGAATTTAATCAATGAATTTTCACTTGCCTTGTTGGCATAGGATATGGACACTGTGAAGATAGAGTTCATGCTGTCCAAGAGCAGTCAGAACTGTTTCTTAGATCTATTAAAAAAAGAAAAAAAAATCTCCTTACCTAAAATAGAGTTTCAGGTGATCCCAAAAGGTTTTATGGTATCTGTGTAATTTCTCATTCTCTTCATTGAATGCATTCTCCGAGTATACAGGTCTAGCTATAACATAATGGTTACCCACAGGTTCAACCATTTCTTCTGAAATGTCAGGACAGGATGGGTGCTTTGTGTGCTCCTCTTTGTCCCAGGCACTTAAAAACCTGAAATGAAGAACAGGGTTAGCTCTTTATGTACAGTGGGGCGGGTAGCCATAGCATAGCTGAGTGAGCTCCAAACTGAGCGTTACCACCTTTGAAGATCAAAAGAGGGATGGTTGAGATACTTGCTTCACTTTGCCAAGGTGATCTCCTGCCCTGCTCCTCCTCCCACTGCAGAACAGTGTTTCACTGGAGCATGAAGTATTTCTTTCTAAAGATGCAGCCAAAAAGTGGACAAGATGGTTTTTGAGTTAATTTATCTCTCCCTCAGCCGTGTACAATCAAAAACTTCCTCCTTCAAAGGAGATTAATTTCCTAAAGAACAATCAGATCCCAAGCAGTTTCTCCTCGTGGCATTGCTGGGAGGGTTGGCTGCTCAGTGTAACACACACATGAGGGGAAAGGCAAAACCCAGGCAGGGCTTAACCATCTTCTCTTGGATTCAGAGACATGGCTGAATGTATTTGCTTGGATTTGTGTGACAAGGAGATCAGGATCAGGAGTTAAAAAGTGTGATATTACTGCTTGTTATTTGTAAGATTTATTCCCACAGACTGTCTGGACTGATTCTCCTCTGCTTCACGTTCACAAAGAGTTGTTGCAGTGTCTTACCTGAATGCTATTTTCTGTCTTGTCCCAACCCACACTTGCATGTTTGTGCTGAAGAGGAACTGTCCTGGGTCACTCCAGAAATGACCCCTGGAACCCACATGGCACGTGGGAATGAATCTGCTTATCACCCACTTTAGTCAATACCACTAGTTTTGCAGCAATTAATTAATGCCACCACTGTGCTGCTCACTGAGCTGTTACACTTCTCATAACACCGCACATTCTTCCCACATTAAATTCACCTAAAACCTGAACTACCTAAAAAAAATTTCTCTCAGTTGAAGACACCATTAAATATTTAATGTGCTAGTCCCAGAGAGAAGCTGTGGAACTTGCTCTTTGTAGCAACAGTAGGACTAGGTGATCATTGTAAGATCCTTCCAACTAGAACTAATCTGTTTGATCCTGTTCTATTTTATTCTGACTCGGAGATTAAGATGTACTGTAGAAAGAAAGTAGTCTTTTGGGACACTGATAAAAGAGGTCTTTTATTTATTTTCTCTCCCTTAATGAAAATGCTCCATGGTGCCTTGGTGCTGGCTTGGTGGTCTCTTGACGGATGCCTGACCATCACTGTTCCTTGCCCATGTCTATCATCTGACTCTTGCTGAAATACCCTACATGCATTTCTAGTTCAGACCTGTGAGTACTCAACATTTGGAGATACGACAGCACAGATTTTAATGTGACACAAAGCTGTTTGCGTAGTTATGAACAGATGAAAAGCTTCTAATCTATGATAATTTTGGCTTTAAAATGTAAATCCCATCTTGAAACTTTTCTACACTTCAGAGTCAATTATTGACACATTTTAAGTGATTACACTTTAGTTTCCTTATTGTTCATTCTGTGGAAATTCATAGATGTGTAGAAGTCCAAACGATGTCAATGAACCTCTTAGATATTTTGTTGATGTATTCTTGCACAAAGGATTCACTATTTTGGCAATGGGTTAAACAATTTTACTATCTGTCTTAACATAAAAAATTAGATCTGTGATATTTTCCAAAAACTGACAGGCGATTTTTATAACAGGCAAATGCTCCAAATCTAGCTCATTCAAAACACTGACCTAAAGCCAGTTAAAATCATACTCTGATCTGTAATTTTACACTACTGTTCCTCCCTCTGTTGGGATCAGAGCTCCAAAACTGAGGCTGATAAAATTTCAATGAAAAATTTAGTTAATTCAGTTTATTCCCTGATAAATCATAGTTACTTAGATTTGCAAGAAGTTGTTTTATCTATTAAAGGTTTTAAAATTGCTGTTTCCTAGTCAGTGTGAATGACTGTTAGACTTCCTGTCACAAAGAGTAATATTGCTGAAAGTCCTGTGGAATAGTTTTGCCTGTTACATTATAGGGTACAAAATGTACTATTTGCAGCCTTTGAAAAGTTCATAAGTCATAAAAATAAAAGAAGTGTATGGGTGACTCTTTCATTTCACATTTTCCTCAGTGCTGCAGCTGCTTTTCAGAGTATTTCAGTTGTCCCTCCTGCCCCTTGCCCAGCTATTTTACTTTCTTCAGGCCAAATTTACTGCCGCAATCTCAGGGAACACACAATAGCTTCTTTACAACTCCCTAAACATCCTTTGGTTTATTAGTGCTGGCCTTATTGAAGGTGTGAGTGTTTTGCATGTTTTTACCACCTGAATGGACCCCCAATTTGCAGAGCCCCTTGCGGGCCACGGCTTAGAGCTTCAGGTGGGACCAGGAGCTTGGCCAAGCTGAAGTTTGCATAAAACACCACAGTGCTGTGCTTCAGTGAGGCTTCACCAAGCCAGCCCAAGCACCTGCAGTGCAGTGGAAGGTGCCTTCGGCCCTGGCAGGTAAACAGGACCACACGGAGCAGCACTTCGCTGCAGGTAGATGGCCACTGCTGCTAGGCAAGCCTCTCCTGTCTTGTTCCCTCTTCCAAGGCTCTGTCAGCAGCTGTCAGATACCACGACTGCAGGCAGTATTGCCTTCCTCTTGCTCACTCTCATTTTCTTCCCATATATCTTTAAAAAGTTGGGATGCCCTCAGTATAGGGAGTTTTTTATCAATCGGAGACATTACTTATTTTAGATGTTTTAAAGCAAAGGAGGATATTGTGAAAAGTACCAGCATACTTCAATGTTCTTCACAGATTCCCTAGAAGAGAAGTCTGTACTCCAGTAACCCACACTGCCTCTCTAGAGTGCCTTGGGCTTCTTGGAGGACAAGACCAATTCTTCTGATGACTTCTGTAAGGTGTCCACCCACACATGAGGAATGCTGGCATAGAACAAGTTTACACTGCACAGTTATTGATTGGTGACAACTTCCAGTCACTACTGACCAAGACTAGACCTGAAATTAAACTCCAGAGACAACATTCTCGTTCAGTTTTAATCCATATAGCCTCTGATCCTGTTCTCATGGTCAGCCATTAACAGCACTGCCATTTCTCATACATAAAATCTCCAACTCCACTGCTAATCCCTCAGCTCTGTGAAATCATAAAAATTTAGTGCCATTTTGTTGAGAGGATTAAAAAAGGATATTTTTTCCCTTTATTGATTTATCCTAAATATTGACTAAGAAGTACACAAAAATATGTAATTTTAATTGAATAATTAAATATTAACATGGTCCATCCCACTTTTAAGTCTGTGTATACCCACTCACAAATTGAACTTCTCTGCAATATAAACAATAGAAAAATACAAAGAAATTCCACAAAGGAAACTTTTACATTAAAAAAACCCCCAAACCACATGACTAGAAGCGTTTCATTTATAAGCATGGTTTTGTGGAGTATTGTGTATCCCATACCTAAAATGACAATTTAAAGCTGTACCTGGTATATCTTCAGGAAGCTCTTCAGAAGAAACTACACCAAGATTTTTTGGATAAAGATATCCCTGAAATTTTCGCAGGCAGTGCAGGTATCTTGTGCTCTTCTTCACTTCAGGACCTCCCTAAATACTGCCAGAACTTTAATAACTAACTTCAGTTAACTTTTACAAGAAAAGGAAGATTTAACTGTGGCCTTGACCATTGAGCCTATCCTCAGGAGGGGTGATAAGGAGTAATTTCTTAAAGTTCTTTGTGATATTGCTTAACTTTGTTTGGTGAACTGTTTCTGATTGGTCCGCAAATATCATATGGGAAAATAGAGATGAATAAGAAGGACTGCCTGTTGCAATCCTCTGTTGTTTCTGAGCTGAAGTGGGAAGTGATGGACAGAGCTCAGCTATGGTACCCTTCATTTCTGAAGAAGCCTAAATCATTGATGAGGGAAATAGGCTGCTGGGCATGCCAGCTCTGAGCAAAGCTTGCCTCCCTGGACCTTCCTCCAAAGCATCTTTAATAGTCCCTAAATTTTCTTTCCAGAAGCAAGTTCTGGATTCTCAGATTATTGCCAAAAATAATCTTTGCAGGGATTGCCAAAGGAGTTGACAGCTGTGGCACCCCTGACAGACAATGGAAAGGCACAGACCATGTGTCTGGCCACATGCTATGGCACGGGTGGGTTGGACTGAACTGCAGGTTCCTGCTGCCCTCCACTGTCCACAGAGCAACCAGAGGGGAATCATCCTCCCGAGGCCAAAGTGAACCTTTGATAAACATTTCCCTGAGATACCTAAAACCACCTAAGGAGATACATGAAATAGCATGAGGCCTCAGGTTGCAACTTCAGTTCCAGGTGTCTGTGTTCATGACAGCAGTGAACCCTCAGAGCTGAGGTGCTGAGAACACTTCAGCATTGAAGTGCCCTGATGAAAACCATCCTTACAACCCTTTGCTTAGGTCACACTGACATGAACACCTAGCAATGCTTCAGCTGTTGATAACCATGTTGTCAAGAAGACCATGGCTTGCCAGGCTCCTTCTTAGGGTGCTCCTCTGCTTTGGAAGTCAGAGTTTGACTTAGCCTCTGGGGATTTGAAGACTCTGCCCTGGAAGAAAGTTTTCTTCATCTGGTGAAAGGTCAAAACACAAGGATGGGCACTTTTTGTGCTCTGCAGGATCTGTCACACACATGGGTCTAGGAGAAGAGGCAGGAGGAGCCTAGGATTCTGTCCTTATGTGGTTTGCCCACATTTCAGTCAATTATTAGAGCAAGAAATGACGAAGCAAGCAGGACCCCAGTATCCAATCTCACAAGGTGAGACCTCTATTAGACCATTCAGCAGGATTTCTTTCTTGTGCTTTATCCCCCTGAGAGTTGCTAGAGATCTTAGGTTCTTTTGAAAATTAAATAAGCTACACCCTTAACCAAGACCATAAGCTCATCTAGTCAGCAGAGATCCCGGGTCACTTCCTGAACTGTTGTGAGTACCTTCTCTGCATCAGCGAGACCCCCAAGTTTTGGTACCTGCTGTTGGCTTAAGGCATTAACTGCAGTTTGTGAAATGGACACAGTTTTGGTTTTTACTTATCACCATTTCAGTAACAAGCATGTAAAAAGCTGTAGAACCATAAACTATTAAAAAACCCATAAAACCCATAAAACTGTTTTACAGCTTTTTGTTTCCCTTCTCATATGGTGTGATCATAGAAGTGCTTTAAAATTTAAAATTCTTTGTCTTCAGGATATATCACAAGAATCTGCAACATAAACCAGAGAACTGCTTTTTAAAGACTAGGTTTAAATGCAGGAGGGACCCTTGGCTCTAAAGAAGTCAGGAGGACCTTGTCCTTAGCTTCATTACATCCACCTGTAAGCGATTTACTTTTGGATTATTTCCACTAATTCACTGAAGCAATAGGGTGGTATGTGGAGTGACAAAGGGAATAAACACTCTTCTGTTTCCAGCAGTACTGTTAAAAACATGATTTTCTCCTGATGGTGCAGAAGAGGTTTCATGCACAAGGGCCACACAGGACGGTCATCACCTGTGCCCCACACTGCAGAAGTTCAGCTGTGCAAACCCTTTATGTCCTTATACCAGATATTCAAAAAAACAGCTAAACTAACTAACTGGGAAAGTGTGGCCTTTTCTACCTAGGCAGAGCAGAGGAAGAGGAGGAAATGAAAATTCCTGCTTGTTCTGTCTCTCAGGCAGCCCCATAAACACAGAGTTCAGAGATGTAAATCAGTCACAGCCTGATCCTTTGCCAAGCCTCAACTCTCAGCTTCCCTTTGTTTTCATGGGAGCTAAAAACCACCCACAGCTCTTGAAAGCCCCTTGGTGAGCTGAGCTCTGAAGAGCTTTACATGTGCTGCCTCCCACCCTGGCCAGGATGGAGAGGGAAGAACAAGTGACTGGAGAAAGATAAGCAGCAACAAATTTAGTGGCTTACTGCATAAAGAAGCTATTTTTCACAGAGAAAGAAGAAAACAGTTTTGCTGGAGACACAGAATTTGTCTTGTGAAGAGCTCCATATCTTTCTTCAGTGTTAAATAAACACCAGTATCGATACTGGGAGATTAACTGGCTGAGAACGTGGATAACAGCATCAACTCATACAGATTTCTAGTGTTTCTCAATGTTTTCCTTCACCATGTGCCATATAAAACTTCTGTTCTGTGTAGCTTTCTGGCAACATCCTCTGTTCTGGCTAGGTTCTGCCCAAAACCTTGAAGGAAAATTTGCTCACAATACCATCTGCTGTGATGCTAGAGGTGCAAAACACCCCGAACTTAAGTTCTTCCAACCATTTAAAAAATGACTCTCTGTTCCACTTGGGCAGTTTAGCAGGTATTTCACTCAGTGGTAAGTGCAGCAGGCAGTTCTTGTTGATGGGGCATGCACCTCTTGTTGATGCCAGTTCCTCTCTCCTCTTTTGGAGAAAAGACAGGGACCCAGCCTCTGAATGGCTTCCTTAGGAAGATTTGAAGCCCCCCAATGGGGACATCCAAGAAAGAAATGGAAATATGCTTGGCCCTGAGAGGCCTTCATGGAAAGCAGAAGTGTCCATTGTACTCACAGACTCAGAACACTGATGCCAGAAGGAAGCATAATGTCATTTCACTTTCCACTTCTTATAGTCTCTAACACCTTAGATTTTTTTACAGAAAGTATCTTTTACTAGCACCCTGAAGCCCAACTCAAATCAGTCACATTACCGTGTCAAATACAGTGGTGATGCCTAAAACTAGGATGAGGATGAGTAAGTTTAGTCAGAATCCAAATATCAGGCAAACAGCATAAGAAAGGAAAGAGCAGTGAGGTTGGGTGGGAAGAGATCAGTTCCATTAACAATGATATTTCTTGATTATGCAGATTTATTGAGACCTGTAGAAAAAGAGGGTTGGAATTTTGCTTAGTGCCTCAGGAAGAGCTGACACCCTGCTAGGATGTGAGTCATTGAAAGTTATGCCTCTTTTGTATAAAACATACTATAGGCAGGAGCACCCAGTGCTATTATGGCAGTGTATGGTGAAGTGGAACTGGAAATCTCCAACGGAAGATTGGTGACATATTCACATACCTCTCGCTTTTTATTCACACTTCTTTTATTACACTTCTGTAATTCTATTCTCTTTTTTATGGACTTTGCAGTTATTGTGCCCTGAAAGCCAGCAATCATGGCCTCAGTATTGGGTGTTTATATGATTCCATTATACCATAATGAAAAACACAAACACAAAATCCTACACATTGCTTTTCAGAACAAGGAAAGTTTTGACATCCTTCTCTGCCAACATTAAAAATAGTGCTTGATTCTTCAAAACAAAGTATTATATTTAATCTAATGTTATTTTCCCTCATATGAACTTTCCATATTTTGCTTAAGATGTAAGTAATTTGTTTTCATTTAAAGTTGTCTCTTTTAATTTCATGAAGAAAATTAATTAAGCAGTCTCTCACATCAGAGACAACCAACCAATTAGACTTGTCAATTCAGCATTTGATTCTACTTCTACAGTTGCTGAATCTAGCAATACATTGAGGCTCAGACAGGCTGGGAATCACAGGGATGGGAGGAAACACAATCACAGAGCTGGTGATGGGTGAGTCAGGGAATGTGCAGTGTCACAGCCAGATAGTGCTACAGACACTGGTACAGGGACTGCTACATGAGCATGGAGTTATGTTTAACGCAGACTGCAGTGAGTGTTCAGATATCTGAAATAAAGCAGAGATGTAGATTACCTTGTTTTGTGCTGTGCTGGAATGGGAGGCTCAGCCTTGCCACTCCACCCTGATGTCCTGTCTGCTGGCTACTGAGACACCTGCCCTAGAGATACTTGTGGGACCCCCATTTGCAAGGGGTTTTCAGCCATGTAGAATGTAAAAACATTGTATGTTCCACCAGGCCAAAGGAGAAGCATTGCAGGGTGTCCTGTCCACCTCAGGCTTGCATACAGTGTCTATGTATATTCCTCCTTTAGGCATAATACAGCTCTGAGAAGCCAGAGTCAAGATAAGGATCCTTGAAGACCACAACAGTGGTTATCTGAATTTCAATTAATCAATTTTAATAATAAAATATTTCTGTTAAATAGGAACAACGTCAAACTGTCGTGAAAGCATAAAGCAAAACCAAAGTAATTTTAAATGGCCAAAATGCTGCCTGGCAGAATATGATAAGAAACTTCCATGAATGGGTGTCAGCATTGTATTTCGCAGGTGAGCCCTGGCCATTATTCACAATTTCTTTCTTAAAGTCTGGCTGAGCACACTTTTACTTGCTTATCCATTTTGAAATAACCCTAAAATAGACAGTTTAAAATAACCTAAACAAATAATGTATTTCTAGGCAGCTGGTGGAACATTAGAATATATTCAAATGCTGTCAGAGACATCTCCTAGTAATCATTTACGTTTGTGTTCTAGGTCTTCCTGTGTGATGTAGCTTTGCAGATACCACTGCAATAAAATACTCCACTATCTCCAGATACTTTAGACCGTGCCATTCCTTAAACTGTGTGAATTACGCCTGGAGTTTCCCTCAGGTAGCAGCAACATGGAAAAATGTCTTTCCCAATATTTCACCAGGTCTCTTATCAGTTCCTGCATTCCAATCAGCGTCAGCTTGTTTTGCAAGAATGTGCAAAATTAAACGATCTGGGGTTTTGCTCACAGAGCAACATCGCTGTGTTCATCTAGCAGAGGGATTCACCTACCTTCAGGATCCAAGGCTCCACAGGTCTGGGGTCTACAATCCCCCACTTCATCTCCAAGTGTTGGTTCCAGAGCTATCCAGGTGTGCATAGGCCCTTAGAAACCACATCTGGATTTGGGAATTTTAAGCTGAACTCACTTTTATTAACAGCCTGCTCTTCCCCTGGAATCGTACAAAACAAGTTGCCATGGGATATGGAGTATTTTGTCTTTTGATCTTACATTAGGGTAGTTTCAGGTTATTTAAGGAGCATAACTATTTTGGTAGTTGTTAAGAGTGGGAATCCCAGCTCCTACATTGTGATGATTTTCCACTGACATTCTTTTAAATTCTTGTTATTTTTCAATTTACTGTTAACATACTCATCTTCTTCCATTTGTGGGCTCATAAACATTTCCATACAGGTCTTTCTAGTATACATTGAAGTCTGTCATAGAGAAATTACTCATGTCACAAAGATCCTTAGAAGTAAAACACTAGGTTCAAAGACCACATGCTGGAGATTAGTAGTTTAGGTTAATTTCCAGATTAGTGATAGCAAACTTTCACTTCTTTAATGTTTGCTTCCCTATGTTGTATAGACACCACATTCTTTAAAACCGTATTAAAATACATTAAGCAGTAAATAAAATCTTAAATATATATTTTTAAATACTATTATAATAAATACAATTAGGACAAATTAAGAGTAAAATTCAAGAGCTGAATTCAGTTACAAGAAGTTAAACATATTTCTGTTCATTCCTCTTATTTTCAATCTACAAATGAGAGCTCTCTCATGCTGTTGAAAAGCTCCACAGTACCCTCTGTTGCATTCACACCCCTAAATATTTTTCTTATTTGCTTGTTTACAGATTGACACAGGAAGATGATAAAATACTTACGCAGATCAGCAAGTGGCCTGACCTGGCACACTGTCTACTCAGGATAAGGCAGAAGTAGAAAAGTTGTAGCACTCCTTATTAACAATGCTAATTTGAGAAGGTTTACAAGTACGACAACTGAGAGATACAGGGGAAAAAAACCAACACAATGAAACAAACAACCACAAATGCAGCATTTGAATGAATTTTCATTTACCACTTGTTGAAGCAATATCTGTATTTCTACACTCATGTCCTAAACCCACCAGATCTGGGGCTCCTGGACTCATCCACAACATCTCTCATTCAGGCCAGCCCTGACCCCCTTATTTCTTGCCCCAGTGTTTGCAGCCCATACTTTAGCCTTTGCTTGTATGAGGGGAAGCCTCAGTGTTCGTGGGTCTTACCTGTGCCTTGCATACAGCCAATGGTTTCAGCCTATTTCTTACTTTTTATCTGTTTTTCTTCAGTAAGTAAAGATGTTTATTTACTCACCATGCCAAATCTGAAGCAAATGTGGCCACCTAGAACTATAATCAGGCCCACAGTTGTCTGTGGTCCCCAGGGAGGCCACTATAGTTTTTACCTACAACATTATTAATAAAAAGAGCTGTACTTCCTCCAGCTGGGCTAAAAATATACAAAGCCACAAATCCCAAAGCCAGGTGTGCAAAGCCATTTTGCAAACAGTGGGCAGTAACAGCAATGGGAAAACTCTCCAGTGCTTGGGTGGTGGCACCTTCTTTTGCAGCAGCCTCTGAGTAACAGATCCTGGCCACAGCACACGCTGCCAAGGCTGGTGCTCGCCTTGGCTCCTCAAAAGGCTGCTTCAGGCTGTGATCATGCCAGATCAAACAAGCCAAAAATACTGTGACTAATCAGTTTAGGATAAAGGCCATCTCGGAAGAGATAGTTGCTCCAGGAAATGAGTTTCTTAACAGCTGGCATCATTCCCAGTGAAGCACCATCGGGGCTCTGAGCGCTGGGCTACAGAAGTGAAAAAAAGAGTCCTCTGGGTGAAAAACAGGAGATCTCACCCATGCTAAGCTTCATGCAAAAACACCTAAAAATAAGGCAATAAGAAACTGGTCAGTCTGAAGGGCAGCACCGGGATTGGGGAAAACAACCATAATCCTGAACACAAGTCCCTTGAAAACAAGCATTTGGGGATTGGAGGAGGGGAAAGGGGAGCTGCCCATTCTTACCAGCTAGCTTTCGAAGCCTATGAGGAAGATAATTTAGAGCAAACAAAAGAAGGATAAAATAAGAGCAGAAGTTCCAGCATGGCTCTTCCTTGAAGGGCAAGGAGGTGAAGGCTCCTTGAGATGGGAACCTGGCAGTCTCTATAAGCACAACTGTGTGGCTATCCTGGCTGGGGCAAACAGTCTCCTGGGTGGAAACCTGTAGCTAGAGCTCAGGGGAGGACCTTTTGCAAAGAAAGTACAGACAAGTAAACAGTCCTTATCAAACTCTCCTTCACATCTTGAAAATGTCTTGCCTGTCTTATTTCTCAAGATGTTTGTACGAAAAAAAGTCACACAGTCCCTGTGTTTGGAGTGAGTGTATTTGGATGGTCCAGTCTAGTTGTCAGTGGAAGTTTAATACTTGCTCATCATAATGCCATAAGCTTTTGTGTTTCTGGGGCTTAGACCTCAGTCCTGAAACAATATTACAAACTACCACCAAGTCTGAGGATATTCCTGTCATATCCCTTACAAAGGCATTGTAAGTTTATGATAATAATTACAATTAATTTTAAAGCTTTATCATTATAAATACTTTTGTACGCTTTCATATTATAGTGGCTTTCAAGAAAAATGCTTTCAAACGTAGTATTCTTTTTATTATCTGCCTTTACAATCAAAAGTCAATTATCTTTTACCTATTGGCTGCACCTGCACAATGTAATATTTTCCAAGGTCTTCTGGAAAGGCTTTTTAATTTATAACTTGGGATGGGCCTAAAATAAAACCAATGTATCTAAGTACACCTGATAAAGATGAGTTGGTTGCAGTCTAAGTCATAATCAGGACAACCGCAATTAAATATCCTTTGTCCTAGAAAAACAACCACACAAATGTGTATATTCCCTCCTTTTATTGAATCATTCTGTTTCATTAGCCAATCCAGCCCTTTATTTACTCAACTGCATTCTCAGAGCCTGATTGAAACAGCACTGGGGAGTCAGATTACAGCTTGTTTTGGATCGGCGGCATTAACCATCAGGACAAGGTGGGCAGGGCCTGTTCCCTGAGTTATGGATGCAAGGTATGGTGCAGCACTGCTGGTCCCATTGGTACAAGCTTCTACTTAACAAGCACAATAAATAAACAATATACACAAAATTTTGCAGACACTCATGATATTATAAAGTGCTGTGTTCCTGCAGTTTGGGTTGCAAAGGCTGCACCACCCAGAGCACCCTGGGTCCTGATGGGCTCTGAGCAGCCCACAGTGGGAAGCCTGCTGTTAGTGCTGGTGCTGGCAAGCCTGAAAAGCATCCTGCCTCATCTCTTGGGTGTGAAGTGAGGCTTTGCCAAAAGGATTCTCACTTCCACAAGAAGCACTCTTGTCTTCCTCGTGTATTTTAAGATGTTCTTTAAGTTTCTAGAACAATTTTCTTCCACCTGAATGTAAGTATTAGTTAATTCCAACCAATTGGGTTTTGTTCTGATGACTAAACTCCAACTCTATAGCAAGACATACCAGCAATTGATGGAAATTATCAAGGTGAAGCAAAGGAGACAATCAGGCACATTTAGGAGAGTGCAGGTGGATGCTCAACTGCAGATGGGTGAGATGGCTGAAGTAACCAGGAGAGCCAGCTTGCTGGGGAAAACGATAGGATGCAAGAAAATATAAATTAACCTGTGGAGGTCTCACCCTACCCCAGAGGGCTGCCAGTGTGCTCTTCTGGAAGGGTGACTATTCTGTAAGCCTCCTTCGGAGGGCTCAGCAATCAGCCTGGTTGAGGAAGAAGGGCAGGGAGATGTCCCCACCACCCTGCTCCCAGTCTTTCCCCTCCTCCTATCAACCCACAGGAGAGCAGAAACAGCTGAGCACTTTTTCTGGGCTGGAAAGAGATAATTCTGGGCTTCGTTTAGCCTTACAACTTTAAAAAAAAAAATCTTCAGGACAGCAGATGTCCTCTCTTGCTAACTGCTTGCACATTGGAAAATGAAACTTTGTTGTATATACATGAGACCACTGAAAGGCAAGATTTTTCCAAGCTGGTGTAACCCAGTTGCAGAACATTGTGCTCAGCCTAGACTGCCTGGTGCACCACAGAGCAATTCGTTAATATTTAAACTCAGTCTTTTGAGTGTTATCCCAGAAGCCATGGTAAGGGTTTGGGATTTAGGCAGGTTGTGTAACAAGACCCTGGTGGGTCTGAGCTGCTGAGTGGCAGTGCTTGCCTGCCAGCCAGGAGCTTGAAAAGTCCACGGGGTGAAGTCACAGCAGGTGAAGGGGGCACGTCCCAGGGAGCTGCAGTCAGCACGGCAGTCTGGTGAAGCTGTCACATGAGAACTGACCTTCACAGCCTCCCCAGGAGAGCGAGGAGAGCCTTGCCAGGAAGGAGCAAACAGGAGCCAGCACATGCTGTACCATGGCTGCAACCTGCTTGTCTTTGTCCCCACAATGAGAGAGCAGTGGGAGTAGTGTGGGGGCGGGCAGAGACTCAGCTGGGGGTGCAGAGCGGAGCAACTTCAAAAGAGTGCTAAGGGTGGAGTGCTAAGGTCACTCATGGCTGTGGAAGACCATATGTCACGTCCTATGCCCTCATGTACCTTGTACTCAAAAAAACCCCAAACACCTTGTATAGTTTTAGTATTCTGAATGCAAGTTGGAGAGGATGAGAGCATGATGTCTGTGGCAGAGGAATGAGGTGCCAGCAAAATGAGTAGAAAGGATAAATGACATATGCAAAGTGGGGGCTGTCTCCTCAAGGCACCACGAAGTCCTTGGCTAAATTTTCAGGAGAAGAGATGGAGGATGAGTACCCCAGGCACCCTACTCTGATTGATGCAGCTACAAAACCCTGTTTTATTTAAGAATGAATATATAAGGCTCTCCCCTCAGTTCCTGGACACACATGTACCTATGTCTGCCTCTTTATGAGATTTTATGTATATCTGTATGCAAATGAATACTAAAATATAATTCCAGTTCAATCAGTAAACAAAATTGACAATAATGCAAATACATGACTAGCCAGGCCTGGTCATACAAGAAAATGAGCTGTGGCTCTTGTGACCACTATAAACCATTTGTATATAAATTGACATTTTATAATAATGATAGATAGATAGATAGATAGATAGATAGATAGATAGATAGATAGATAGATAGATAGATAGATAGATAGATAGATTTTCCCCTGATAGTGTAAGAATACAGCATATGAAATGCCATTAAACTCCTTTATTCCTGGTTAGCATTTGAAAACTGATCCAAAATAAAATTTTTACTCAAGCATTATGCGTTAATGCATATCTATGCTGATAACCCTTAGACTCTATCTGAAGACAAAGAGTTTGTAGATATGCCCTTTATTTATTCACTCCAATTTTTGAAGATAATACTTCAATCAGAGGAACATTAACTTGACTAGAAGAATAATTAATACTTGCTTAAGTGCCATTTTTATTACTAAGGCCTCATTCTACAGTTAAACATCACTTGATGTATCTCACTATTAATCTCTTGATGTTGTAAGAACACTTGTCACTTTATAGGACCTTCCACTCAAGATTCTTGAATTGTTTTATGACTGTTAGTGTGACCTTTTCCTCAGAAGACAAACATCTGATATTTGCTTTACTAAAAATAAACTGACACATGTAAAATTTACACAGTGCCATATCAAAGGATGTTGTATTGATAAATATTTTTGAAACTTCCATTGCAAGAATATCTTGTCCTCTGACAGCCCAGTGTAGCTCTTGTTAAAGGCAGATATCAGCTCATGAAAATTGACATTCTTCGTTGTTCTGGGATTAAAATGACCTGGACTGGGAGAAGCCTTTTGAAAGCACAACCAAACTTTGAATTGTTTCAAGGGGAAAAATAATGTCCTTATATTTTCTCCTATTCTGCTTTGAGTCTGTGGCAGATCCTTGAGACTATTCTAGGTCTTAAAATCCAGGTATTGAAAAGCCTTGCCCTGGAAATCTGCTCCTGCCTTCAGGCAGGGAAGCAAGCTGTGAAAAGAAGAATGGGGATGTTGCTGGCTCGCACTGACTTAAGAGCTATTGCTCTGGTGTTACAGTCATAGTGGGGCTGGATTACTGACATGATTTTCCATCTTCCTTGCTACCAACCAGCTCGAAATCACCACTGTGTCCCTCAGGTGTCCGCACTGATTTACTCCATGACTGATTAGCTGGCACAGGGCAGGCAGCCATGTCCTTGTGTGGGCTGTGCTTCACCTGGGTCACCTGGGAGTTCAGGTCCTATTGTGTATGTGCTGCTGTTCACAAGGTTGTCTTGTCACGTCTTCCTTACTTGTTCCCAACAATGTCTCTTTAATCCATTTTAGTTATTGACTAGGTCACCAGCAAGAATACCAGAACTTCAAGAACTGTGGTTGACATTGTTTGGGAGGCCTGTGAGGGGCATTGCAGGTATTGGTTATTAGCTCGTTAGACATTAATATGACTGTGCTCCACAAATATGTTAAGAATGCAGCCAAACAAAAGGCTCATGTATCTCTGTGCAAAGGATACTTTGAGGAGCAGTTCCTGGTTTCCCAGGATCTCAATATTAGAAACAAAATAATGTAAATTAAACTACTAGAGAGAACAAAATTCAAAATCAAAAAGGGAATCCTTTTTCTTTGAGTGCCCAACACAAGGTGATGTTCCTGCCCTACAATGTCATCGAGGCCAGTAGTCCATCAGGAATTTAGCAAGCAAATATTGACTGCCAGACTTCACAGCTGCACTGCTGTGCTGCAGGTCTTGCAATAAAATCCAATGCATAAAATCTGCTTCAGGATGAACTATGGGATGGTTTCAAACTAAATGGTTTGGGTATTTTTAAGAGTATGACAAAGGAAAAGTGCCTTCCTTTTTTTTGCCAGAATTTATGAGCTTAATGTCCACAATTCAATTTACCCACTTGCTTATGCTGTGAGCCTCAAAGCGGCAGACCTGCTGAGAAGAAACCAAAAAGAAGTCAGGTATTTGATCTCCTGATTTCTTATCATTACTGTCTTAGGGTGACTATAGGAAGCTTGTATCCCCAGTCGTCCGTTCTGTTTCTGTCGGATATAAAGTTCTGTGCCTTTAAGTCTGGTTGCGAAAGCGAAGCGGGGGAAACAGAAGCGCGCAGTTTGTTTTCAGGAACTGCACTCACTCCTCCGCATTCCTACCTCTGGACTGTGTTTGCAGCACGGACAGAGCGGGAGAGAGCTCTCCTTTGCTTTTTAGTTAGTTTGTGAATTTTGAAACAGTCTTTGGTGAGCTGAAAGTGGGCTCCTCGATCAGCTCAGTCAGAGAAGCTGGGGTGGTCTAGGAGGCCTCGGGTGCCCACAGGGAGGTCCTGACATCTCTGCCGGGCACTGCCCGTGTGTTTTGTGCCTTGCCGCAGAGGTGCTAGTGTGTAGCTTGACTGAGGAACTCCCCTTATTGTAATCAGATTACAGTTCTACAGCATAAATCAGGTTGGAGGAGCAATAGCAAAGCAAAAGTTTGAAATGGATCTCTGCTACAAGACTTCTCCCAAAAGCACTGTACACGGCGTTCATGGTGGCAACAGAGTGCACAGCCCATAACCCGAAACCTTCCCCTGCCTTGGTGCCTTTCAGGTTTCCAAGTTCTCTCATCTTCCACTGGAGGGAGAGAAGTAATTTTACAGTGAAGCAGAGTAACTATGTTTCAACCATAGGCAAAGGCAATCTGGAACTGAGCTGTAGTGTAGTTACTCTAAATTTAGTTCTAAATGCAAAAAGAGGCAAGACACCTTAGAGGCTGCTACTGCAAGAAATGGTTGCAGTAATACCTCCAGTGAGCCATAGAAACATCCCTCTGGAACACGCAGTAAAGAAGGATTGATTTTAACCCATATTTTAACCCATGCTGAATTAATGTCTGAATGTTGCCACGTTTATAAGGGCATTTATTAGAGGGAGAAAAAAAATCTTGGAAATAGATTCCTTAAGCCTGCAGAAGCAGTAGATCTTGAGCCCTCACACCATCTTACAGTGTACTTTAGGCTACTGCTTGGTGACTTTGGGATATAGAAGCATCTGGTATTCCAGCAGGGCAGTGAGGACAAATCTGCCCGCAGCCGGCACAGAAGCATTACTTTCCTGGGTATAGGTTCTTAGATTCTACTTGAAATCAGCCTCAAAGATCCTCCAAGACCCTCAGACATTCTCTTCCTAACGAAGCTGAGCCTTGCTGAGCTTATCCAGGCGTTTCTATCACCCCGAAGCTATGTTTAAGGGTATGGCAGTGCTTCACTCTCACTCACATCGGCATACCTGAATTGGATAAAGAAAACATCCTTGTGTTATCAGCACGAGTCCAAAACACAGCCCCATATAAGCTACTATGAAGAAACTCTTTTCCAGCCAAACCCACTACAATGTACTACTACATGTTAAAGTAAAAGTACCTCTTGCCTCTGCTTTTGTTCATTTTGTGAAGCAAGTCATGCTGGTTTGATTTGGTTTAACCTTCTTTTTTTTTCTGTATCTTTCTTTTTCTATCCTTCCTCTTCTTATACTTATGCACAAGTAGTTTCAGGCAACATTTTGCTTGATGTTGTTTTACTACCTGAAACTTACATTTCTTCATTGCTGGAACACCAACCCTTAGGGTAGAGAATGGCCATAAATAATGCTGGATTTTCTGAATATTATTTCACGTCTTCTTTCTCTATCCTATATATCCTTACAAAAATGTGTATATAAAGTTTCTGCTTGTAAACTGCAGGTAAATGCTGCTAGGTTGGCAGGACTTGATGAAATACATCCTGGACTCAGAGGAGCAACCTTCAGCTCTTTTCAGAAACCTGGACTCAGTCTTGCTGTGTGTGAAAGGATTTCCTTTATTTTTAACTGAAAGAGAAAGACAACCAAGGGAATATGAGACTAATTTAACACTTCTATGTAAATTTTAGCACCTTTAAGACAAGAAAGAGATAAGCAAGGTTGAACAGACATTTTACAGGAACAAATTGTACCCAGCTGATTAAATGTTCTCTTTGACAGTAACCAGACCAGGGAAGATCCAAAGCAGATGTGAAATTTTCTAATGATGATGATACTAGAGTGGAGGAATAGGCAGCCTACAGCATTCTAAAATCTCCTTGGGACTCCTAAAGAGCAGATTATATAGTCTTGTGGATAGCTGGACAGGTGCCTAGAAAAAGGGCACAGCATCTGTGCTCCAGCTTGTGCCTGTTCCCTTTATCCCTGTATTTTTTTGTTTTGGGGAGCCAATACTGGATGCAGGCCTTTAGATGCAGACCTACAAGCACGGAACAGAGGGAAGTCATCTCCTCATGTCCTGCTGGCTCCTGCAGCTGCTGGCCTTGGTCACTTGCACTGCTGGCTCATGGTCAGCTTGGTGTCCACCAGCCCCACTTCTCCAGAGCAAGATCACTTTCTCTCCTGCTGGAACTCAGCCCACACTGTGACTCAGGGTTGGTGCCTCCCAGGAGCACGGCCTTGTTCTAATGTCCTATATTAACAGATTGGCACACAGGATCACAGGCAAACAGTAATGTTAACATAACTATTCTTTATCAACTACAGTTCTTAAAGGGCAAACTGCAGATCAGCATGGGGCATGCACTTTGGTTTACATGGTGTCAGTCGATTTGCTGTGCTAGATCAGGACATTCTCCCACCCAGGTGCTGTGCAGTGCCTGCAACCTCAACACTGCAGTGAACTAGGGCGCAGGAATTACACTGTGTTTATCACCCTGTTATCACTGAGAAACTTCCAAACTGCACAATGTCATTATGCTTCAGGGAGAACTTTGACTTTCATAAAGCCAAGATGACATAACAATGGGAATGTATTACTTCTGAGATTTTCTGTAGGAGCAAAGAAAATGTCACTGACTTCTGGTGCAAAATTTCCTGCTAGCCACACTTCCCCCTTTTTGCTTAGGGGGTCTAAAGGTCAGGTTCTGAATTAAGAGAGCAGAGCATGAAAAACCTATACCCAGAGGAGAAATGTACCATTTCTTTGATGTAATATATATCTCTTGAGGGGTGTCTGTGAGTGAATTGCATGTCTGACAGAGCTTTTGGAATTGAAGAAAACTAAATACTGCACAGTTGCTGCATTTTTAATGGCCTTGTTTGAGGACAAGTTGAGATTATAATTAACATGAAAACTTGTGTGGAAACTTTCAACCTCAGTTTACATTTACATGTTTTTGAACAATAGAACAAATTGATATTACTGCTGACTAAGAAATAGAAAATATTTGTAGTTCTTGGTTTGATTTTTATTGCAAAGCTGAAAATGTAACTGGGAGCTTAAAACAAATGAAAGTGGAGTATTTTTGCTTTACATGTGAAAATTAACTGGCACCTTATGATCAGCTCTGGTATGAATGCTTATAAAGAACTTTAAATTGGCATGACATATTGAGCACAGAAAAAGGGAAACAACAATAATATATCTTTCTAATTCTCATTATATATCTCATATTATATATCTCATTATATATATATATATATATATATATATATATATATATATATATATATATATATATATATATATAACAATAATATATCTTTCTAATTCTTGAATTATGGGCACTGGGCAATTTTATCCTGCAGTGAATCATTTTTTACATAACCTTCTAGAAAGAACACTGGCTTTTTCCCATGAACAAACCAGACTTTCATATACTGCGTTAGCCTCATCCATAATCTCCTTTCTAATCAAGTCACAGATTTTCACAAGTGTAATGTGATTTTAACAAGTGCAGGGAACAGAATTTTACAGGGTACAACAAGTTACTCATATGCAAAGCCACTCACTGCTATTGCAAAATGATTGCTACCCAGAATAAAGTCACATGGAAATAAATTGAAGGGAAGGACATCAGACACAGACCTCCCACTGTCTTTCTGCAATACAAACTTGATATATAAAGTTAAGCAAACTGATGACTAAAGGAAGGTTCATCTCTGCCTCCTTTGAGCCGTAGCAACACAGTTGCTTCCCAGGCATGCTGAGGGCAGGACCCAATTGAACAGCCTGAGATGCCCAAGTTCTCCAGGCCTCTGGAGGCCCTCCTTCATTAATGGGGTGAGCTTGTTTCTCATCAGCTTTGCCTGTATTAAAATAAGATGTTTAGAGTAGGTCATGTGTGTGCCCTTTCTGCTCAGCATATGACAGCACTAGAGCTGGCCATTGGAGGTTAATCCTTGACACCCACCTTGAGATAGGATGAGTGACCCCCTCAATTTGCCAATCTTTCTGCATGTCCCATAGGAGCCCAGAAGACAAGTTTTCTATTAGACCTGCTAAACTAGATGTCCAACCCTGACAGGTGCAGTAAGTCCTGCAATGATTGCTTGCTTTCTCTGTGTAGTAAAAGCAGAGGCAGAAATCCTTGAAGGCCCCAAGGAAAATTGCATTGGCCTTGGTGAATGCACGTAAGACAGGCAGATAGAATCTCCAGAGTGCTTATTTTCAAAAACACCTGCTGACCACAAAGGGAATTTGGATACTTGTCTTAGGAGGATGGCTTCTCTAGGTGCCTAACATATAAATGCAAAGCAGTATCGCTCCCTCAGGTGAGGCAGCTAGATTCCACCTCACACACAAGCCACTGCCAGGAGCAGGGTGCTGGGTGTTTACCCATGGTATGTGGCAAGGTCTTCAGTATATAACGGTTCAACTTGGACCAGTGCCCTTTTCTGGGCTCACCAGGTGGTGTGAGAGAACCCACATGTGTCCTGTCACTAGCACCAGCTGTGGTGCCCTTTGTAGGGTCTGCAACTCTGATCTTCTCTTGGGCTTGAAAATGTTCCAAGCTCCCCAACCCTTTCTTGCCTACGTGTGGTCTTTTAGAGCTGCAACTGGCAGAGGAATGTCCTGACTGCTTAACTCTCCTAGCTAGCATCTGGGAGCCAAAGATCTTTGTAAAATACCTGCACAACAGAGCACATACCAGGTCTCCTGATAGGCTTTATCCTGCCTTTTCAATGAGTCCAAGGTATGCTGCTATTTTGCATCTGGGCTAGTTTCATTCACCTTCTTCACTGTTTATCCTGCATATTTATGCAAAACCTCAAGCAGAAATCATTGACTTGCTGTAGCTTTCTCTGCACTTCTCATCTTGCTTTACTGCTTAAGTAATAGGAAGCTTTTCTATTGTTAAAGGTTTGACGTTGGCACAAGGTCAGTGCCTTTATAACGATATACTGTCCCTGGTATCTTTTGTGAGATGTGACTAAAAACAGAGCAAAATAGTGTTTAATTTAGAAAGCAAAAGGAAAAAAAACTTTATTATTTATAATAGGTAAAGAAGACACATACAGAAGAACATGGAAACTTTAAAAAAATACTCTTCCTCCCCCCCCACCAGTTCTCAACTTAACAAAACAAATTGAAAATTCTCCATCACGTTACTACCTTTTAGATAATTAATCTTCAGTTTATTACTACCCTTCTGATAATCAGTATTCAGTTCGTTGAGGAGAGATAGGAGTCTTTCTTGCATTACATCGTGGCTTCTTCCTCTATGTTTAGTGTTCTCACTACTGTGTATGGACTAGAGTTACTTTTAGGGTTTCTCTTTTTAAAGATGCTTTGGTTAGTTCTAAGAAACGACAGTCTTTCAAATTTTGGGGACACTTCTTATCTCTGTTCACACTACTGTTCACTCTTGGCTCTAAGGTAATGTTTCTCTCTAGATACAGTTTCTATGTTATAGAAAAAAATGAGTCTGTTCATGGTTATACAAAAGAGTCTAGTTAAAGCCACTCTATCATCTTTTCTTACCTAGGATTCTTTTCAGTGTTCTCTGACAATCTTCTACTTACACAAACTTTCATCATCTTTGCTCAGTTCTTTCTATCTGTCTTCTTCAAATTCAGGAAGATTAGTATTTATAAAGTTTTTATCATTTACAAAAAGGGTTAAAATCTTGGGTTTTGTTTTCTTAGAACTCTCACGGTTATTTTTGCTGTTGGGCACTCTTTTCACGCTACTCTCTCATACTCTTTCGGCTGTACTGTTTAGTTGTTGATATTAAATTTCAAGGTGACGAAGATTACACACACGGTTTCTTAGTCTCCCTCCGGGGGGGGGAAGGGGGGAGGGAAAGGGAAAAGAAGGCTGTCTGTCACCCTTCTATCCTACAGGATTTTCCTCTCCCCCTCTGTGCCCGAGGTTCCGGCCCTACCTCACCCAGGCCGCATGGCTTCCCCTCCCCCGCCCAGCCAGCCGCTGGGCAGGGGAGATCCCTCCGTCCTCAGGGACCGGAACCAAGAGAGAGCTTTCCGGGGAGCCCTCTGCTTTGAACCCCTTGTGTTCTCAGAGGCGGATCCTTGTCCTCAGTGGCCACACCAGGTGCCAGTCTTTAAACCTGAGTACTCATTGGTTTGACTACTGAAGTTTAGAAAAAACTCATTTTTTTCCAAACTACGACATCTATGCAGAGCACTAAGCTGAGTAGTTTGGAAAGCAGTACAATACCTTGCTTTGAACAAGGATGTCAAACAAAATGTCATGCCTTTCTCTTTCTACATAGACTTTGCCCTGCCTCTTACAAAGAGAGGAGTTTAAGAAAAGGATTTACCAAAGAGAGAAGGAATAATCTGAAAATATGTTTTCCTAATTACAGCTTTGCAAGGTACAAGACACTGATGGCTACCATCCAATCCTTGAATGGCATGTGGTACCTATTTTAGTTCTGTTTTCTCAAGTCAGATCCACTGTTATAATCTGTCTAGACTGATAATCTTGATATGTACAAATAAACATGTCTGCATTGGTACATATGTAAAATTTCAATGTTTAATGCAAGAAAATATTCAGTATTTCAAAGAAATAGAATGCTCTACTTCTAATACATCCTTGCAGCTCTGTTAGTCTATGCAGCCATATTGCCCTCTGCTGACTTCAGCCTGTGCCAGCAGCTTTCCTCTGGCTCAAAGTCAGAGCTGACTTTTATTCTCAGAGAGAGTGACCATGATGCAGGTTTTTTCCTGACACAGAATTGCAGAATCGTTGAGGTTGGAAGGGACCTCTGGAGGTATCTGATCCAACCCTTTTCTCGAGCAGGGCTGCCTAGAGCTGATGTCCAAGCATCACAGCTGGATGTTTTTTGAGAAACTCCAAGGAGAGAGACTCCACAACCTCTCCAGGCAGCCTGTACAAAGTTCTCAGTCATTCTCACAGGAAAATCAGTGTTTGGAAGGAACCTCCTGTGTTTCACTTTGTGCTCACTGTCTCTGGTTCTGTCACTTGTCACCACTGAGAAGAGCCCAGCTCCATCCTCTAACACCCTCCCTTCAGGGATCTATACCTTGATGAGATCCCCCTGAGCCTTCTCTTCTGCAGGCTGAACAGTCTCAGCTCACTCAGCCTTTCCTTACAGCAGAGGTGCTCCAGCCCCTCTGTCATCTCCATGGCTCTTTGCTAGACTATCTCAAGTACATCTGTGTCTCTCCTGCAATGGAGAGCCCGGAGCTAGACATAGAACCCCAGCTATGTTTCCCCAGTGTTGAGCAGAAGGGAAGGATCACGGGCCTCCTCTTGCTGGCAATATTCCTCCTCATGCAGCTGGGAGCCTGCTTTGCTGCGAGGGGACATTTCATGAGTACTCATGGATGCAATAAAAAAGTGGGAGTGTAAACAGGTTCTGTAACCTCAGTGTTCATGAAAGGAATGCCACAACCAAAGCAAGGTGAGGTAGAGTCATGCCAGGAGGAAGGGAACAAAAAGTACTCAGGTGTCCATGGTTTACAAGTATCACAGTTCCGCAGGCAATATGCTGTCTTTATGATCTTTGTTACTCAGAAATGTAAAACCTCAAAAAAGAATTTTAACAATCTCCAAACTTCAGCAGAGTGACCAGGAAGGTTCAGAACACTTGTCCCAACCATTATGACCCCAAGGGACATGCAGTTAATGAGCAAGGCTGTTCAGAGGTAACTACCAGGACTGATGGAGGGATCTAACCCTGCATTCCCTGTGTGTCCCTTTGCCTTCCCACTGTCCCCATCCACTAATACACAGTTTAATGCTTCCTGCATTTCCCCAGGCCCCATACACCCTCTTGCCTGGGGGCTGAAGCAATAACCACACAAGCTGACTTCCTTTCAGTGACCACAGAAACCATCTGTACTGACCGCAGTAACTGCAGGAATCATTCAGAGCCTCCAGTCATTTCTCATTGCAGGAGATAGTCTTGTTCATTCCTTGGAGTAACAACATTCTCATGGAATTCAGATTTGTGTCTGAAAAAAACTGTAATTTCCCTAGAAAAACTCATGTACTGCCTGTGAAGAAGGGAGAGCTCCAGTACCCTAAAAGTGCACCAAGGCTGGGAGGCCATGGAGAATTAAAACCTGTTGGCTGACTACTTTCAGTTAGCTACAGCTGGAGCAGTTTTGGGTTTTATTCTCTTTGGCTGGACCATTAATGAGGGTGGGAGGAAATGATGGGGACATGATACCAGCCCTGCAACCATCAGGATAACTCTGGGATGCTTTCTCATTAGAATCACATAATATTCTAATTTGGAAGGGACATTCAAGGATCATTAAGTTCATCTCAAGTGAATGGCCTATATGGAGACCAAATCCACAATCTTGGCATTATTAGTACCATGCTCTAACTACAGGTGTTTAAATATAAAAATATTGGGCACATAAAGTCACCAGCATTGCTGTAGGGCCGATCAGAGAAATCCTTAGGGAAAAAGAGGAAATTCTGCCTGCTGAATAGGGCCTATCCTTTCTCCCTGGCTGTGTGGGAAATAGCTGAACGCTGCCCTCTGATGGAAATACTGACGTATGCAAGAAATTAGTACATCTAGAGAACTTGAAAATTTTTTTTCTCAGAAAACATTTTCAATTTCAGGCAAGGTTAGAAATCAATATTACGATGTATGTTGCATATCACTTACCTAAAGTCACATTTAGGTGTTTTTAGCATAAATTGAACACAATATTATGTCTATCCTAAATTAGGTAGAATTTACTATAGAAGGCAAATTATCTTGGCCCATTGCTGTTCTCCCCCAGGCAGTGCAGGATTTAAGTTTTAAAATATTGATGTGCTGAAATGCAAATAACAGAGGAATGCATTGTGTGCAATCTATTATTCTAGAAGAAAATGCAATCTATTTTATAAGAAAATATAAGTTTTGGAAAAATATGCAGAGCATTAAATTAAACCATGCTAATTATAAAAAAATGTGTCAATATTTTAGTTCAATTCTTTTCTTGATTAAATAAACTGGGAACAATTATTCCAAGACACTTGAAAATCTTTCCAAAATTAAATATTTTAGATTTTATATTTTTGAATGTTTTAAAAATTGAATTTATGTGCATTTCATTACCACAGAGTCACAGAATCAGTCAAGTTGGAAGGGACCACAGTGGATCATCTGGTCTAACCTCCCTGCTCAAGCAGGGTCATCTCAGAGCACACTGCACAGGACTGCATCCAGAAGGCGCTCAAATATCTCCAGTGAGGGCGACTCCAAAACCTCTCTGGGCACTCTGTTACAGTGAACAGTCACCTGCACAGTAAAGATGTTCTTCCTCATATTCAAGTGGAACTTCCTGTGCATCACTTTCTGCCCTTGCCTCTTGTCCTATTGCTTGGCATCACTGAGGACAGCTGGCTCCAATTTCTTGGCACTCCCCTTTAGATACTTGTATACAGTCATGAGGGCCTCTCTTAGCAACCTCTTCTCGAGAGGAATTTTTTTCTAGAGAATGTTCTATCTTGAGAATATTCTCAACAATATTCTAGTTCATTTTTTTCCTGATTAAATAAATTGAAAACACTTATTCCAAGTCTTTCAAAAATTATCTTATATTTTACATTTTTTAATATTTAAAAAAATGTATGGGCGTTACACTGTCAATTAGATGGAAGAGGTTTCTGTCTGAAACATGTAATTTCTCTGCTTGTGCCCAGGTGTTGTTCTGATGCTGTCAATCTGGGACTAGGGGTTGCTTTGTTCACCCCAGGGTTCACTTTCGTGCCAGGTGGGTCTGCGAGCTCCCAAGTACCAGCACAGATTAGGGTCTGACCTACTTGAGAGCAGCTCTGCTGAGAAGGACCTGCGAGTTTTGGTGGGTGACAAGTTGATAATGAGCTGGCAGTGTGCCCTTGTGGCCAGGATGACTGACCAATGGTATCCTGGGGTGCATCATGAACAGTGTAGCCAGAAGGTCCAGGGAGGTGGCCCTCCTCTATTGGGCTCTAGTGAGGCCACATCTGGAACGGGCCAGTTCTGGGCTCCTCAGTACAGGAGGAACAAGGAGCTGCTGGAGAGGGTCCAGTGGAAGCCACAAAGATGATTATGGGACCGCAACATCTGTCTTAAGAGGAGAGGGAGCTGGGTCTGCTCAGCCAAAAGACTGAGAAGGGACCTCATCAACACATACCAGTGGGAAGTTGAATATGAATCAGCAGTGTCCTGGCAGCTGGGAGGGCCAGCCATGTCCTGGGGGGCATCACCAGCTGGGCGAGGGAGGGGATTGTCCCACCCTGCTGTGCACTGGGGCAGCCTCACTTCAAATCCTGGAGCAGTTTTGCACATCACAATATAAAAAAGACATTAAGTTGAGAGCATCCAAAGGAAGCTGTGAGTATGGTGAAGGGTCTGTATGAGAAGCCTTTTGAGAGGATTTTTGAGGCCTTATGGTGCCACTTGGTCTGTTCAGCACGGAGCTGACTGAGGGGAGACCTTATTGTGGTCTTGAACATTCTCAAGAGGGGAAATAGACAGGCAGGTGTCAATTTTTTCATTCTCATGATCAGTGACAGGACTTGAAGAAACATCATGAAGCTGAATCAGGGGAGGTTTAGGTTGGGTATTAGAAAGTTTCTTCACCCAGAGGCTGGCTGGGCACTGGCACAGGCTCCCCAGAGAAGCAGTCACAGCACCAACCTGACAGGGTTCAAGAAGTGTTTGAAAAATGCTCTCAGGCACAGAGTGTGACTCTGGGCCCTGTGCAGGGCCAGGAGTTGGACCTGATGGGTCCCTTCCAACTCAGCATATTCTATGATTCTCTGAGTCTATAAATATCCCAAAGACTGGTGCCAAGAGGATGTGCCAGACTATTTCCAGTGGTGCCAGCGACAGGACGGGTAGCAATGGCCATAAAGCAAAACACGAGGAGTTCCACCTCGACATGAGGAAGAACTTCTTTACGTTGAGGGTGGCAGAGCACTGGAACAGCGGCCCAGGGCGGCCGCAGTGTCCCTCTCTGGAGACATCCCCAGCCTGCCAGGATGCGTTCCTGAGTCCACCGGCCGCCGGTGTCCCAGCACAGCCAGCCCGGGCCAGAGCCCGCTCCCCGCCCGCTCCCGGCCCGCTCCGAGCCCGCTCCCCGCCCCGCTCCCGGCCCGCTCCCCGCCCGATCCCGGCCCCGCTCCCGGCCCGCTCCCGTCCGCCCGCTCCGCCCCGCTCCCGCCGTCCCGCCCCGCTCCCCGCCGCTCCGCCCGCTCCCCGCCCGCTCCCGGCCCGCTCCCGCCCCGCCCTGGTCCCCGCCCGCTCCCCGCTCCGCGCCGCCCGCCCGGCACTGCGCCTGCGCCTGCGCGCGTCCGCGGAGTCCTTGAGCGGCCGGGGCGCGGCGGCACCGCCGATATGCAGCGCTGGGGCCGCGTCTCCTGCGCGCTCGCTCGGGTACGGCACCGGCGGGGCGAGGGCAAGGGAGGGGATAAGGGACGGAAGCCGCGCCGGGCAGCTCGGGCCTGGGCTGTCTTCAGACTCCTCATCCCGCCGGGGGCGTGCGGGCGGGCGGGGTCGGAGCGGCGCCTTGAGGCGGGCGCGGGCCTTCGCGGCGTTCCCCTGCCGCTCCGCTGCCCGCTTCCCTCGCCGCTCGGCCGGGCGAAGGGGACGTGGCCGCTGCGGTGGCCTTCGGGGTCCGTGAACGGCACGGAGCTGCGTCCCCGCTGCCGTGTGCGTTGTCGGTGCTGGTCCCTCGGTGTCCCGGCCCGCGGGAGGCCGCGGCCGTGATGGCCGCAAAAAGCGCCGCCGTCAGCCGGCCCCGGCTTTTGTGCTTCGGACTTCGCAAATGCTTCCGGGGACATCTCTACTCCAGTTACAGGGTGATCGGCCCCGATGTGTTTGCACCAGCTGTTCTGTGCTGTCCTATTGCTTTTTCTTAAAGGTTAAAAAAACTTTGCCCTCCCGAACTTCCTATGAGATGCAGGTGCTTGTTCATAGGAAGTGGCTGAAGGGGTTGATTACAGAACAAGACTCTTCATAAACTCTTGTGGATGTTTATGTCATTATGTGGTTTGAGAATCCCATATAAAGCGTTGAAAGTTTTGTAATTAGAGGCAGCCTGAGGTGAGACTGACCTGAGAACAGGTGTGATGACAGACTAAAGTGACAGAGCAACTTCTGCCTCTTGTTCCAGTCAGTGCCCACTGTGCTTCAGTCGTGCTGTTCCTCTTTTGGTTAACTGGTGTCAGTAACTGAGTGTTCATCTGTGTGTGACTGAATGCTTATTTTCCCTCAAGGATAGACATAAATTTGTAAAACTATTTTTCTTTCTAGAGAAGCCATTTTGATCGGATTCATCATGGTGTTCAGGGAGTTGCTGCAGTGCCGCAAAGGTCCTACGCTGATCAAGGTAGTTTCTTTTGAGAAACCATTTTTTGGACAAAAAACCCCCACTAACCCAAACACCCACAAAAAATAAAACAATACTTAAAATTCAGAAATCAGTCTTCCAGATGAAATTCATGTCAGAGTGGAGATTTAGATGAAAATTGTGGTTTATTTGCGTAATTTGATTTCAAGATAAAGCTGTAAATTAAAGTCGAACTTCACTATCACTGTTCTTATGTTAATTAATATTCTAAAAGGAATTGTGAACTAGGTACTATCTTTCAGTGCTTTATAATAAATAGAGATTGCACAGGTACCTATTGCAGCCATGTTTTCCCCTATATAAGTTTGTGGCATTCAGTAAGCATTTATGTTTTGTGCTAAACATCAATAGAAGTTATGTTGGAAAAAATGTTATGTAAACTCAAGACATCTTGGGTTGAGTTCTTAAAGGCTTTAGAAAAAGAGGCATGGGAAATTCAGTTTCTTGATGTCATTTTACATTATTTTCCTTGTGAAATTTAAGACTGGTTATTTTTCTTGTGGAATGAATGCCTTACGGAACCTTTCCCTGTGTCCAGAAAGTTACTTTCAGATATGAGGCGTAGCTTCCGTATCTAATCTTATTTCATTAACTTGCATAATTCTTAATATGCAATTATTTTGCTGAAAAAACAATTACTCAACTGTTCTCTGTTTCAGTTGATGCCGATGTCACCGTTATTGGCTCTGGGCCTGGAGGATATGTTGCTGCTATCAAAGCAGCTCAGCTTGGATTTAAGGTGAGACCTCACTCAGATAGCAGACTACTCATCCAGGTGAACTTGAAAGGTATCTGTGTGATACTGTAATTCTTCTGTCACATCATGAGCCACCAGGTGCTCTGGACATCTTTTGTTAATCTTTTATTACCTTGCTTACCCAGATTATGCAGAATTTGAAATGGAGGTCTGATTATTACTCTCTATAGCTCTGCTACTGACAGAGCTGCTTGGGAGAGCTTACTTTTGGTTGGAACTGATATTTGATGTGGGCTTATACTTGTGAAAGAGAAGGTGGGAAAACAGTGCTAGGAAGGAATTTTTCTCTCAAGAAATGGAAAAATAAAGAGATAATGACTGACAAAAAGACTGTTGGAAAAGTATTCTGAAGAACAGACTGAGGGAACTCAGAATGGAAGAAGAAGCCATATTCATATTCACTTTTTGAATGTGATTAGCAGGATTCTACTGCTGTGTGAGAATTTTAGAGGCAAAAATATGTGTGTAGAAATACTGTAGTATCTTACATTTATTTATGTTCATTTCTGTTGTTCTGCCTGTTGTCTTTGAATACCTTTTGAAAGAGGCAGTTTGTGTCTGATGTGTACTAGTGGTGTGTCAATTAAGTATTGTGAGAATTTTATGTGTATATTTCTGATGTTTTTAAACTTACAAAAATACAGAATGTGACTTCAGGGTCTTTTTTTCCTTCATTTCTTAATATGAGACCAGCTGACACCCTTGGCACTGCATTATTGTTCTTGTAGTTATCTGGAACTCTGAGGAGGTGGTGCTAGCAGTCTTGAGCATGTTTCTGCTGTTTGATATGTCACAATGTTGCTGAATTACCTAAAATAGACTTCAGGATTGAAATGACTGGTTTGACCACCCGGTAAGGACAAGAATTCCTGGTGATGAGTTCCAGTGAAGCGCAGGAATGGGAGCCCACACAGCATGTAGTCTTCATCTTTCAGTATTTTCAGAACTTGGCTGTACAAGGCCCTGAGCTACCTGATACATCATGGAATCACAGTATTGTTTGGGTTGGAAGGGATGTTAAAGCTGGTCTTGTTCCAGCTCCCCTGCCATGGGCAGGGACACCTTCCACTAGACCATGGTACTCAGAGACCCATACAGCCTGGCCTTCCTTGAACATGTGGGGATGGGGCATCCACAGCTTCTCTGGGCAACCTCTTCCTGTGCCTCACCACCCTCACAGTAAAGAGTTCCTTCCTAAGAGCTGATGTAAATCTGTGCCCTTCAGCTTAAAGCTGTTTCTAACACTAAATGTTCTTATGAAAAGTCACTCTCCAGCCTTCTTGCAAGCCCCCCTTTAGATACTGGAAGGCTGCTGTAAGGTCTCCCCAGAGCCTTCTCAGTCTGTCTTCATAGGAGAGCCATTCCAGCACTGTGATTAGCTTGGTGGCTTCCTTTAGACGTGCTCCAGCAGGTCCACATCTGTCTTGAGTGGGGGCCCCAGAGCTGGACTCAGTGCTCCAGATCGGGTCTCATGAGAGCAGAGTAGAGGGGGAGAATCACCTCCCTCCACATCTTTGATGTTGACTCTGTTTAGAGAACGTGGCTTGACTAGATGGCCTCCAGAGGAGGTCCCTTCAAACTGAATTTGTCTGTAATTCTGAATGTTATCCCTCATTGGTCAGTATTCCCACAACTGGGTATCAGTAGCATCTTTCTGGGTATCTTTTAGCCTTCTAAAATATAACTGTACCAAAATATAAATGTTCGAGATTCCATTAGGTTGTACATTTGCCTGTGATCTAGTGACAAAATAATTGAGTTGTCTTGACACATCTTTGTGAATTACTGTTTTGTCACAATAAGTACCCTTGCTTCAGGATTTATGTAGTTACTTAGCTAGTAACCTGAGAAACGAAGGTGCTCAGTGCTGGAGGTTTTAATTAAGATGTGTCCTTCTGCCATATGAGTTCATGTTTGATTATTCTAAAGCTATTTTTGTGGCTGGCTATAAAGCAGCTTTTGTTGGAACAGTACTGTCCTTGAGTTCTTCATATCTGTGATTAACAATAGGATACCATGCAAAAGGGGGTTAAAAAGTGCCCTGGATTCTGTTTTTCATCATAGTAAAAAATAATTCTGTTACACTGTTTCACAGCTAGTTAGAGAGGGGAAAATGCTTGAATGTACTTATGTATATCACCATTATCATTGAATAAACATGTAGAATGTTTCTGATGTCCTTGAGGAATGTAGGGAGATGTTTCTGGCAGACTGGCAAACAAAGATTGTATAGTTACACCATCCAGGGAAGAACCTGATTCTGCACTATTGAATTATTTAACTTTCAATTTTAGTGCTGTTACTGCTAGCACAAGCATTAAGTCCTTGTGTCACCACCACAAGTTCCCATGTTATTGCCATAGTGTTCTCTGGGTATTAGCTTTCCAAAAGCTTTGCTTGGTCTTGTCAGTTAAATTTATGAAAAATGGATGAGGCCATCCCTATTGTGTAAAGGTAGGAGCAGTCTGGTTCTGTTTGATCCATGGTGCAGCTTTTAAAGCTCTTGTGCTGTGTTTCATGTGCTTAAAACAAGAGGAAGGGGAGGTAGGTGATAAGCTTGTCTCAGAATGTTCCTGTAATTTCATTTGGTGAATTCTGCTCTGCGTGTTACCATCACCCTTACCTTAGCACAAAAGCAGCAATTCAAAGAAATTGTGAAAGGCTTTCACCTAGGTAGCTGCCTCTCAGTGGACTGGAACTCTCAAGAGTGATCCAAGGAATGATTATTTTGAGTATGTGTGTTCCTTCCAAAGGAGACACCAATTCCTTTGCTTCTCTAAAAATGGTTTAGGATACTCTCTCCCAGTGATCTGTTTTATATGAAGTTTTGGCAGTTGTTTTTGTCCAAAGTGTGCAAAGTGTTTTTGCACACTTTGATGTTGTCGGTTTAATGAGAAGGAGGTGAAATATTTTCCATCCCTGTTGGTATTGACCTTATTTTTGTTTGGTTTTGCTTTACTTGATTTTTGTTTTTTCTTTCTTTATAGATGTTGATACAACTTTATAGCAGTGGGAGGAAATGTTTGTGGTTTGGGAGTTCTGTTTTGTTTTCTTTGATGAAAAGATTGCTTCATGGGATTTTAATCTATGCCAGTTCACTTACCAGTTGTTTTCTTGTTTTTATGAATCTTCACATGATTTACATGTTTTGCCTTTTGCAGTTTTTTTCTGTAATTATTAGGGGAACATCTTTCGCTGGACTGAGTGTTGTATTTATTATTTGCTTTGTAGATTTTTGTAGTAGGACAGCACTTGTATGAAAGGTGTAGTGGCTGTCATTTGGTAGAGAATTTGGTTGCAAAGAGCTGTTTCGTGGGTTTTAAATTAACAAAAAAATGAGGAAAGGGAGATATGAGCCGTAAAATAAATCTAGGAATGAAACTAATGGGACAGTTGTAGAGGTAGAATTACTTGACAACTAGAGAATTGCCTTTGTCATTAATTGTAAATTAATTCTTTGTAATTAATTCTAAATTGTGAGATAACCTATAAGGAAATAGTGACATGGTATTACTAAAAAATTCTTTTTTTTTTTTTTTCCTCTGTTCTTTTTCCTCAGACTGTCTGTGTAGAAAAAAATGCAACGTTAGGAGGAACCTGTCTGAATGTTGGATGTATTCCATCCAAGGTAAGTGTGCGTAATTTGTCATAGCTTCATTAAAAACAGTTGACATGATGTGCTTCACTTGGAAGGAGTTTCTCAAGATGATTGTACATGTACAGGCTGGCCTGGAGAGTGAGGCTGGTGGTGTTTGTGTAGAGTAATGCAGATGTAGAGAACAGAGCTGAGTCCAACACATGCACTCTGAAAGAAAGGAGAAACAAGAAGAAATTAGTAAGAACTTCATATTTGACATTACCAATCTAGTTTAAAGTAATTTCAGACCTTGGCCTTTATAAGAGCAGTGCTGTTGCTGGGGAATCTGCCTCAATAGCACCCAGCAGGTGAAGGAAGGCACTGCTAATGCCAGGTTTATGATAATGCCAGGCTGTAGTAACAGACATAATATTCTTAACAAGATCCCTCCTAACTGTATTGCTGTTTGTAATCCTTTTGCTCAAGAGGTTCCTTTAGCATGGGAAGAGAAAATACAGTATAAATACTAAGTTTAAAAAACCCCTTATATTAATTTTTCTAACATTTTAGTAGTCATTTTAATGAAGTTCAGAGCATCTTAATATATTGAAGCACCATTCAAATGTTAATCCATGTTAACACAGTGTTACCTTGAAAGTTTGAAACTGCTAGGATCTATTTGACTAACTTCTCAAGTCCCTTTTTATTTATTTTTTTTATCCTTTAGGGTTCTTATGAAAATACTATTGAAACCATGGCTAAACTCGAATCCTATCTATAATTCATTTGAATGGCAGTAAACTTAAGAAGTGGATATGTAGGCTGTGTACACCAAGCAATAACAAATGATTCAAATATTCCTTTCCAGGAAACCACCCAAAATAATATATTGGGCATGGATTTTTGTTTTCCCTTTCTAGTTGCTGAAGTCTTAAGCGGTTGCATCTTTTAGTTGCATCTTTTAAGTAATGTGGATGTTACAGATTCGAGGCTGTGATAGTTACCTGAAGTAGAGAAACTACTTTTAATGATGGTCGATAAAAATTAATAAAAATGGAATTATCTTACTTTGATAGTATTAGTTTTACTTAAGCATATGTAGATAAGGTAAGTATTTCAAGATGCCCTTTGAATCTGCTTTAGATTTAAGTCTGTGCAAACTCACACTGTTCTCCTTGCAAAGATACAGATAATTTCCCATTTGGGGTGGCTGTAACAAGAGAATCAATTTTCTTAATAAGATCCTGCCTTAACTATATTGTTATTTATAATCAGAATACAATTATCAAGGTTCTGAATTTGAAGCTACTAATTTATAGCCATCCATATAAAAACTGTTCTCATTTTATCTGTGAATTTGGAAGATCCATGCACCTGAGCTATTTCTAAGCCATCCAGCTTCAGCTAGGCTGGCTATGCAGTTATAGAAACTTCTGCACAAAACCTCAAAAATTAACTCATATATGTCTGCACAGGCTAAAATCAGGCATTTTAGTGTAGATTTTCCTCATCCAGTTTTTCTGTATCTTCTCTTTGTCCATCAGTCAGAACTATCTTTATTTTGCTCTACTTGTTCAGTTCCTTCTTTTTTTTTTGTCTTTAAATCTCCGTGGAGTAATTATCAATTTTTATGTTGAAATGAGCAAAAATACTAGGTGTTGATTTAACTGTTGTCTATTTCTATGTAAAGTATGTAACTTTATTGAATGTTTCAGTAGGAACTACTGTGTACAATTTCTGTGATTGAAATACCCTTTGCAAATACATGTATGTCAAATTTAATAGTGAGAACATTTTGTAAATACTATAATTCTTTTTCCTTATAACTTATTCTTGTGAATGTATGTCCAAAATCACATTTTTGTGTCTCTGTTTTAGGCCTTGCTGAACAACTCACATCTGTATCACTTGGCCCATGGAAAAGATTTTGCTAATAGAGGGATTGAAAGTGAGTGAAGAGCTCTCAGTGCCTGTTACCTAAGTGGTTTCCACCAAGAAGTAAATTTAATCTTTCAAATCTGATTAGTATGGTTTTCTGGTCAGAAAGTTTTTAGAGTTATATATATATAATATCCTTGATCTGTCATTTGGAGGCTTAGGGAGGTGTCTGCTCTTTGAACTCTGAATAATGGTTAGGTAAGTTATAGTTAAAAAGTACAATACTGATTTTCAGCATAGAAGTTGTTGAATGTTACCTTGAGCATTTGGCATTCAGTATCTTTCTGTGCCAGCTGTTAACTGTGTTGAGATTAGCTCCTTTAACATTAACATGCTGCAATGCTTGATATAAGTTCTCTTTTGACCTTAGTTTCAGGAATCCGTTTGAATCTAGAGAAGATGATGGAACAGAAGAGTAGTGCAGTGAAGGCCTTAACAGGTGGAATTGCTCATTTATTTAAACAAAACAAGGTTAGTTTGGATTATATACTGAGGTATAGCCATTTTTCTGATCTGAATTTCTTACTTTTTACACTTTCATATTGCCACATAAGTTAAAGAGACTGATATGACAAGGGCAGAATTTGAATGCCTCTCTTCCAGAAAATTTTTAAATGCCCAGTGCCTTCATTCTTATCTCCTTAAAGGAATGGTATACAGTTGCTTTGTGATTTGTACCAGGTTGTGATGCAGAAAGACGCTTTAGCAGCATCTCTAGGCATTAGTGAGATTCAGGTGGAATGTAGCCTAACTTACATATTTAAAACTGACTTCACTGTGTTCTGATTACTAAAGGTTGTACATGTATCTGGGTTTGGAAAAATAACGGGCAAAAACCAAGTCACTGCAACTAAAGAAGATGGCAGCACACAAGTTATCAATACAAAGAACATACTCATAGCCACAGGCTCAGAAGTTGCTCCCTTCCCTGGAATTACTGTATGTATTTGAGCTTCATTGTACTTCCTTTTCAGTGTCTCATAGCCACCCAATTTAATGTGTAATAATGGTTTCCACCTGATTGCACTTCACGTTCTGTGTGTTTTGTATATAATATGTAAAAGAGATTGTAGACCTCCCTTTGTGCATTTCTTTGTCATTAGATTGATGAAGATAACATTGTGTCATCCACTGGTGCGCTGTCACTGAAAAAAGTTCCTGAAAAGATGGTTGTCATTGGTGCAGGAGTCATTGGTGTGGAACTGGTGAGAGGATACTTAAGCCTTTAATTTGTAAAGGATAAAGATGTAATTTTTTGTTGTATTTGATGGTTTTGTTGTGATTTAATAGTTCAGTGAGTTTTAGTGAATCTGTTAAGACTTCATAGCCTGCTAGCTTCATTTTTTTACCAGAAAAGCTGTAATTATTGTTTATTCGGTCAGTACTTCTGCAACTGGTTAGATAAGCAGAGGAATGAGAGAGGAACATACGGGGCCTTGCATATTTATTTTTTTCTTTTGGAGGCGTAGGAATGTGAGGGAATGTCAGGATAAATTCTTGTGTTTAGTAGTTAATCTTAAGACATGTTTAATGTGATCTGATAGTACATATTCTATCAACCAAAACCATGGAGACTTTTTTCATTTTTAATTCATTGTGGTACGAGTCCTTTTGCTTCACACTTAGACGTTTCATAAAGAATTTAGATTTGCCGGTCTTGCAGCTGCTTGAAGCTGTGCCCATCTCCCGAGTGGTTGCTTAGGCTGCTGACCATTAAGCTGGGAAAGAGTAAGCCAAGTGAAATCTGTGTTGGGTGGATGTGGGTAACTGCAGGTAGATAGGGTGTATATGGGTTTTTGTTGAGTGAGGTTTTGATGATCATGGTTAAGATTATAAATAGAGACTGGACCAGGAGTGGCTCCATTTTGTTGCGTAGAATTTCCTTAATGTGGTATTGCTTTGATTAATTAGTAGTGGTATTAGAGCACCCCACTTAGTTATATGTTAGCTATTTCTTTAAAAGCCTAATTCCCTGAATTTGGTCATGGAAGTTTTGAGTCTGCATATAAACAATGATAATCTTTTTGTGGAAAGGCTGGGGAAAGTTGAACTTTTTATTTTACACTGTCATGTTTGTAGAGACTGTTCAGTTTGCTCTTACGTGTTATCCTGCTTTAGAAGAGATTACAGTCTGTTGTAAATAGTAGAGTAAAAGTACCTGAAGTTTGCTTTTCAAAAACTCTTTTTCCCTGTGTTGTTGTGACTGCAGGGTTCAGTCTGGCAGCGCCTCGGTGCAGATGTGACAGCTGTTGAGTTCATGGGCCATGTTGGGGGAATGGGAATTGACATGGAGATCTCTAAAAACTTCCAACGTATTCTTCAGAAGCAGGGGTTCAAGTTTAAACTGAACACCAAAGTTACTGGTGCTACCAAGAGACCAGATGGAAAAATAGATGTAGCGTAAGTGTTTAACATAGAACTAAAGGAATGCAAAATATATTTTCTCCCAATCCATCAAACCTATTTAAAAATACAGTCTGATACTATTTTTTAGACAGGAAAGAAAATTAATTATTTAGTGTAATTAAATGTTTACCTTCCTTTGTAACTTAGAGAGCTCATCTTTTTGGGTTTATTAAGTCCTAAGTTGCTTCTACAGGAGAGGTTCCATTGACTTGAGCTGAGGGCTTGCTGGCATAAGACCACTGTTATAATGAGATCAGTAATAAAAACAGAACTCTAAATCATTCTTTTCATGGAAGATATTTGCTTCTGGAATAATTAGCATAAATACCATGATTGTTCATACAGTTATTTCCAAGCCATTAATTCTTGGCTACATACTTGGAAGGTCATCTTGTCTTAGGGTAAGCATAGCAGAGATGTTATTATTCTTGAATGGAAATAAATGAAACTACCTGAAGAGTCTGTTTTAGTGGTCATACTCAAGACCTTTGAAATTTTATACATGAACAATTAATATAGAAACACATAAAGCAAATTTGCTTTGCAAAAGTCCATAAGTATGCACTAGTTCTGTTTGTGTTAATGGATTCTCTCTGCAGCAACTGTAGTTTAAAAAAATGCTTGATGTTACTTCAGAAAAATAAGCTTAAATGTTTTTTCACTAGAGACTTAAAATGGTGATTTTTACTTGCTGTATCACTGTAGCTTGGGATAGTCTGTCATTGATCACTGTAAGGGTCCAAGATTTGGGCTTCTTTACATGCCATGCTGATGCTGGTTGAATCTCTCATGTAGTCTCTTTCTGCTTTTAGAGTACCCTTTTGGTTCAGAGTATTCTTTTGAAAAACACTTTCAATTATCCTCACTTCCCATGCTTCGGTTCTTGTGCTCTCAGAACATGAACTGAACTTGTTCTGGGTGCAATTAAACACAAGATGGACTTGAGGGATGTATGGCAGCTGCCAACAGGTGTTTGGTTCCTGGGTTGGAAGAAAGCTTGCTCAGAATATGTGGCCCTACCCCACCCCAAAGTATATATATACTCAGTGCTCAGCAGCAATTACTTTGCTGTACAGATTTGATCCCATCAGATCGTGCTATTGGCTATTGAAAATACACCCTGAATTTCTCTCTAACGGTTGTTAAGAAATGTAGTAAGAGGTGTTGCCCCTTCCTCCCTCTTCTACTGCTGGACTCTTGCAAGCAGGAAGCATGGGGCAGGCTGACTGAAGTGCTTTGGGTGCCAGACCCAGCCAGGAGGTCACCATCTTGGTTACTAGCCAGAGAGAGATAAGGCTGCAAGTTTACAGCTTAGCATTTTTGCTTCTTATTTTACTGTAGTGTTGAAGCTGCTGCTGGTGGCAAGGCAGAAGTAATAACTTGTGATGTACTCCTAGTTTGCATCGGTAGGCGTCCTTTTACAAAAAATCTAGGTCTTGAGGAAATTGGAATTGAACTTGATAAGAGGGGAAGAATTCCAGTAAACAACAGATTCCAAACCAAGATTCCAAAGTAAGTAAGACTATTTTTTTCTTTTTTTTTAATGCAGAACACTTATTTTAAAAGTAACTTACTAAAGCACTTCTGTTTTTTAATAAGAGAACATATTTTCCTTTTCCGAAAAGAAAACTCAAGATACCTGTAGCTAAAAATTTTGTCAGCCTTTGAAGTTTTGTAATTTAAAAGTCACTGTCTGTTTCATGTCACTAAGTACCTCTTGAAGTGTGGTCTTTCTGTGGAAACTGCTAAAATAAAGTATTTTAATCTATTTTGATTACAGTTTTCAGTAACATGTTTCAAACAGACTGTTATGTAAGGTAGTCCAGGTGTGCTAGGATGTTTTTAAACAGTGTCTTATTCTGTTTCATTGGTCTGATAGCATCTATGCTATTGGTGATGTAGTTGCTGGACCTATGCTGGCCCACAAAGCTGAGGATGAAGGCATTCTTTGTGTAGAAGGCATGGCTGGGGGAGCAGTTCACATTGACTATAACTGCGTTCCCTCTGTGATCTACACTCACCCTGAAGTGGCCTGGGTTGGCAAGTCAGAAGAACAGCTGAAAGAAGAGGTACTGGTTGTTTTCTTTTCCAACCAAAATTGGGTTTCCACTTTGGTCAGGTTTCACTCTCTAGTTGTTTATCTAGCTACTTTATCCAAATTTCTGCATTTGCATTTGTTGCTTAAGGAGCTGTGATGGAATTATGCTCTTGTGCATGCCACTCTTCCACAAACCACAGTTCCCTTTAATTACTTGCATTCTGTGGCATTAATATCGTTTGTTTGCAAATTAATCTTTTTTAGTACTCTTACAGCACCTTTGGTGATTGTTCATGTACATTACTCTGTGTCTCCTGTTTTAGTTCTGTATTGCTTCCCATGTATGTAACGGTTGTATTGTTTTTGTTGGTCATTAACTCAGTAACATATCTGTTTTGCAGGGTGTAGAATACAAAATTGGGAAATTTCCTTTTGCTGCAAACAGTAGAGCAAAGACAAATGCTGACACAGATGGCATGGTGAAGATACTTAGTCAAAAGTCAACAGACAGGATGTTGGGTGCTCACATTTTAGGCTCAGTAAGTATCATCAATTGTGCTTTCTTGGCCTTGTAACATTCTTTTTATTTAGTGTTGCATAGTTGTTGAGTTAGAAGCGGTGTTTGTAAACAGGAAGGTTTGAGTTCCTCATACTTATTTTTTCTTACAGTTCTCTTCTGCAGCCCTGCCCTCCTTCCCACTCTTTAGTTACTTGGGTGTAGCTAAAAAAAAATGCTTAACTTTTTTTTCCTCTTGAATTACTATGGTTATTTGGTTTCTTTGACCACTTTTGTGTGGTGGTGTTTGTTGTGGGAATTTTCTTTTCTCGTTTTGTTTTTATGACTACTGCCAAATACTTGAGAGAACAGCAGAAATGGTTAATTCAACTTTTGGAAATTGAGGCAGCAGAAAAGACTGTGGCTTTTTCATTGGTGCTTTTTTTTCCCCTTCTCTCCAACTAAAGACTTCAGCAAAGGTGGTAATCTTACACTGCAGTCACCAAATCTTGGATCACTAATTTATGGAACTTAAAATAAAAAAAAACCTTAGGGATTTCCCCTGTTTAGGGGAGTTTGGGGTTTTTTGTTCAAAGGTAGACCCTAATTTTTTTCTGCTTTGTTTCTTAGCTGTAAATATTTTTCTTCTTCAAAATATGTTTGCAGAAACACTTCCATACATTTTTGTCTACAGCTTTAGGTAAAAGAAACGCCCAACCATTTTCAGTAAGATTCTATGTTAGTTACTTTCTCCTGCAGTTGCAGTAATTCAGAAAACAACATGCCTTAAAGGAAACACAACTTTGTCTTTTACCAGCAAATCTAATTTTCTTCATTGGAAAAGGATTGGGGGGAAATCTTATGGTTGTGGATCTGAGTGCTAAAAATGTGAGAGGAGATTTAACTATTTTTGACTCTTCAAAGATATATTCTCATAGTAAATATGCATAAATACAGCAAATAAAAATGAGGGTGTAGGTGTAGTGATATGCTTTTTTAAAATCTAGTTATCTATTTAACTTTTCAGGGAAGCATTGAAGTTTTGGGTAGGTTTCCCTTCATGGAAAAATGACCAGCTTTTGCACAATTCTCAGGAATGAGAGAACAAATACTCTCATTAATGTTTAGATTTATGCTAGGGCATATTATGACTTGAGCACAGTAACCAAATAGATTAAGTACTTATGACTTACATTAGAAAACAGATGAAGTGCTGGTTAAAACAACTTTTCTTTTTAGCAGAAAATGCTTATTTATAAGCTGTTACTGATTCAGCAGAACCTGGACAATTGCATAAGGATTTGTGCTAATTGCAAGTACCATTAAATTACAGGGTGCTGGTGAAATGGTGAATGAAGCTGCCCTTGCTATGGAATATGGAGCATCATGTGAAGATGTAGCCAGAGTTTGCCATGCCCATCCAGTAAGTGTTTTCTAAAGGGACTGTTGAACACCACTACACAGACATGCTGTTACTCCATGTAGCTATTAATGACTTGTAATTTTTTGTGTTTGCTCTCCACAGACAGTGTCAGAAGCCTTCAGGGAAGCAAACCTAGCTGCATCCTTTGGCAAAGCTATCAACTTCTAAACCGAAAGAGCAGATCTTTGTACATATATAGTACATCTCTGAAAATGGACTGTGGGCCCTTAAGGAGGCTGAGTCTGAGATTTTAGGACTGACTTCAGTGAATATCTTAATTTTAAGCATCAGATATTTAAACAAATAGAGTTTGGAACAAGTGGAATTATCCAGCCTCTGTAAATTAAATACTTAAAATTACATGTTTATTTACACAATGAATGTTGCAGAAAAGCAGCCTGACAGAACTCTTTCCTTTTTCAAAACCAAACATTTTGCTGCTGCATGGGATTATCAGGTGTGCTGGTCAGAACTCTTGATAATTGTCCAACATACTTTGTGTTTTCTTATTGGAAGTAGTGATACAATAAACCAGTTGAATGCTGGCACTTAAAATGCCACTGTCACTTCCGCACAAAAATGTGTTTCCTTCTGAAGGGATTATCTTTGGTATTTAACCTACTTCTCACATATGAGTACCAAAACTTGTTTTGACCTAGTAATGTTGGGATGCTGGGAGAAGAGGGGCTTGTGTAGATCAACTAAAATTATATTCACTTTTTAATGAGAGAATTACTCTGTGTGATTCTCCATGTCATGTTTTCATATTGAAAACTTGTAAGGGGAAAAATTGAGTGCTGATTGAGAAATGAAAGATTGAAGATAAATTCATTGTACTGCTACCTAATCCTTTTTGGTTTTAAAACCTCCATTGTCCAGCTCTTAAACTTGAAATGCTAAAACTCGGTAGTGAAGCAGTGTTTGGTGTCAAGTGCTATGATGTGAGGGTTATTCTGCACCTTTGACACATAAGAGCTGCAGTGTCAGCTCTCCACACAATTAAGACATACTTTCTTCTTTTCTGTTTTCTATTTTGTTCTCTCTTTCTGTCTCTTCTGTAGCAAGAGAGCTTAATAAATATTTGACATGGCTGGAGGGTCTTGGAATTTGTTTATTGATTGGATCCTTGCAGTGTCTAGGTTGTTGATTATGTGAGGAAACTCACAAACAGGTGGCATCTTTGGAACATCTTTAACATGTTGAGGGTGCCCAAATCCAGTAGTTAAAATTAACTTCCTTTCCAGCGTGCCAAGGTTTTCTTTTTTTTTTCAGGCTCTTCTGCCTTGAAGAAAACCTTAGTACCTGCTGGTATTGTGTGTATCATTATGCCAGTGGAATAAGAAAGGCACATTCAGAAAGTGATGCTGCAGCTACTTGGTTTTGTGTATGGAAAAGATGGTTATATCTTTCTTGCTTGCTTTACAGCTTCTTATTCAGGTATTGATCCATTATCCATAGTGAGTGATGGAGATGGATGCCAGCATTACCGTACCAGTTAATCAGCAAAACACCAGTGATACTCTTCTTCACTGTGATTTATTTTCTTAACTCCTACTTTAAATGTAGATGGGGTTAAACCATGACACCTCACTAAGCTTATCACCATCTGATTCATGGGTATGCTGGGTTAGTGAATTAATGTGGATCTGCTTTCATGTGTTAGTAGGAAGCTGCTGAATGGAAAGCAAACGTGAGACAACAGGGAAGAAAAGCTTGATTCTTCCAGTAGATGTTGGTATTTCAGAATCGCTTTTAGCTTAACTCAGGTAAATGTTAAGTGTTAGTCATGTGATTTTGCAAGTTCTTCCCAGAAGCCTTGCTCTTTCAGAAACAGTTTTGTGTCCACTTCCTTCAGGTACTGAATACTTGCAGCAGTCTTACTGCAATTCATTCTCGAGGTTCATCAAGTACGAAAGTTTGTATCTCATTTTATGTTAAATGAAGTTTGAAAAGCCAGGGAAACTTATAACCAATAATACTACTAAGTCTGTACTGGAGACTATAGTTTCCAGACACTTAAAAAATAAAAATCAAGGCCTTAAAATTGTTTTTGTTACTTCTCTTGCTGTAATTCTCATTCTAGTTAAGTGTACAAAAGAGTGTAAAAGTAAAATGAGCTGCTGAGCCACTTGTCAATGGTCTCATGGCATTTAGGCCTGAGTGCTGCCAAATTGGCAATTTCTAGCAGCTGAGTGTACTGGCAGTGAACAGTGCATGATGCTGCTGTGATGATCGATTCCTTCAAAGGAATTTTTTTGTTTTGGTGTTTGTTAACCTCTGGAGCTTAGGGGTGATTATTTAATCGTAATGCCCTTCAGTTTGCTTAGGTGGTGCTGTATCCTGCCCTAGTTATCCTGATTTTGATGTTAGGTAAGGTGTCAATCAATAAACATACACAGATAGAACCCTGGGATACAGAGTTGGCAGTCAGGATGTGCAGACACATTGTAGTTTTTGGTGCTGACTTGTGTAGCTGATGAATAACTTCAAGCTGAAGTTATGGTGAACTGGATGCTACTCTTGCATCTGGTTCACCATAACTTGACATCATTGGTATGAGTGAAACCTGGTGGGGTAAGTCCTGTGAGTGGCATGCCTGTTGGAAGGTCAGGAGGTATAGTCGAGGCAGAAGAGGCAGAGGGTGGCACTGTATGTAATAGAAGGGTTAAAATGTTGGCAATGGCACCATTAAGAGCCTCTGGGTAAGAACCAAGGGACAAACAAATAATGCAGATGTCATTGTGGGACCCTACTGTAAACTTCCCAGACAGGATGATGATCAGATGAATTATTCCTTGAGAACTAAGGGATGCTTCCAAATCAACTCTACTTGACCTTATGGGGAAATTCAACTTGCCAGAAATTAATGGGGAACATCACATCTGGGCCAGAAGATTCCTAAAAACCTGGATGACAACTTGATGGGACATGTTCTACAGGAGATGACTGGGAAAAATGCCCTCCTTGATCTACTGCATGTCAACAGTGGATGTCATAAGTGAAGTCAGGAGTGACAGCCATCTTGGCCACAGCACCTACGAAGGCATCGAGTTTAAAATCTCTGCTGACAGGAGGAAAAGTGCCAGCAAAACCTCAGCTCTGGAGAGGAGGAGAGCAGAACTTCAGGCTGCTCAGGGAATTAATAAGGACCCCTGGGAAAATGCTTTCTCAGATGCTGAGGTCTGTTAGTGCTGGTCACCTTTTAAACATCATCTAAGGGCACAGGAGCAGGCAATTCACAAGTGTTGGAAGTCAAGCAGGTGAGGCAGAAGGCTGGCTTGGCTGAACAGGAATCTTCTGTTGGAAACAAGATGAAAAAGGAAGCTGTCTGCCCAGTGGAAGCATGGTCCGGTGTCAGGGGGTGAATACAGACATGCTGCTGGCCACTGTAGGGAGAAAATTAAAGCTCAGAAATTCAAGCTGGCCAAAGCTCAGCTGGAGTTGAAGCTGCCAGAACTGTGGAGGACTATAAAGAGTTTTTTTCAATACATTACTAGCAATAGGCAGTGTAAAAATAACATTGTCCCATTACAGGATGAGGATGGTCACGTCACAGGCAGGGTCAGGGACAAGGCAGAGGTGTTTAACGTTATCTCTGCCTCTGTCTTCAACACAGACGATGGACCAAGGGGGTCTCAGTGCCCTGAGCTGGAGGACTATGAATTGTGCAGGATCTGCTCCAACTGGATCCCTACAAAATCTATGGGACCTGATGGGATTAATCCAAGAATTCTCAGGGAGCTGATGATTTCATCACAAAATGCCTGGGAATTTTTGTTGGGATTTTTTTTTTAGAGCAGTCTTGAGAAGTGAGAGAGGTCCCAGGTGACTGAAAACTGGTAAAAGATGTCCCTGATTTTCAAGAGGGGCAAGGGGGATCCTTGAAACTGGCAGTAAGAGGCCTGTCAGTCTCACTTCAGTGCCTGGTAGAGTTATGGAGAAAATTAATTTGGGAGGTATCAAAAAGCACCTGAAGGACAACACAGCCATTGGTCACAACCAGCATGCCTTCATGAAAGTCCTGCTCATAAAACCCGATTTCCTTTTATAACAAGGTAATCTGCATAGCTGATGAAGGGAAGCCAATTGATGTCATCATTTTGGATTTCAGCAAAGCTTTTGATACTGCCTTCCACAGGATCCTTCTCAACAGAATGTCCAGCACCTGGCTGGCTAAACACATCATTGACTCACAGGTCAAGCACAAAGGGTTACAGTGAATGGGGTGACAGCAGTGTGGTGACCTGTCACTAGTGGGATTCCACAGGGCCCTATCTTCAGCCCTGTGCTCTTCACCTTCATTTATGACTTGGAGGCAGGATGGGAAGGAATACTAAACAAGTTTGCAGATGATGCAAAAAACAGGGAGGAGCTGTTGACTCCCTCGAAGGCAGAGAGGCCCTGCGCAGAGACCTTGACAAATTACAGAACTGGGCACTCACTAACCATTGAAAGTTCAGCAATGGAATGGGCCAGATTGTTCACCTGGATGTATGGACTGGGGAATGAGAGGCTGGAAAGCAGCGCCATGGAAAGGGACCTGGGGGTCCTGGATGATGTAAAGTTGAATATGAGCCAGCAGTGCCCTGGCAGCCTGGCACCCTGATGTCCTGGGGCATCAGGCACAGCATCACCAGCCAGGCAAGGGAGGGGATTGTCCCACTCTGCACTGGGGCAGCCTCACCTCGAGTGCTGGGGGCAGTTTTGGGCACCTCAATATAAAACTATTAAACTATTAGAGAGTGTCCAAAGGAGGATGACAAAGATGGTGAAGGGCCTTGAGAAGAAGCTGTATGAGGAGCAACTGAGATGACTTGGACTGAACTCATTGCAGTTACAACTTCCTCATGAGGGGAAGAGGAAGGGCAGACACTGATCTCTCTGGTGACCAGTGCTGAGGGAATAGCCTGAAGTTATGTCAGGGGAGGTTTTTATTGGGTATTAGGAAAAGGTTCTTCACCCAGAGGGTGGTCAGGCACTGGAACAGGCTCCCCAGGGAAGTGGTCACAGCACCAAAACTGACAGAGTTCAAAGAGTCTTTGAACAATGCTCTCAGGCCCATGGTGTGACTCTTGGGATGTCCTGTGCAGGACCAGGAGTTGAACTTGAGAGCTTTTCTGTGTCCCTTCCAACTCTGCTTATTTTGTGATTCAAAGGTTGGTTTATCATATACATTTGGTGCATTCATACCTTCAGTGCTGACCTCTGCTTTTACTCAGCATATCAAATGTTTCATAATGAGTGACATGAAAGTAGTCTTAAGCCTAAAGTGGGTATCATGCAGGGGGTACACAATCCTTTTTGAGTACCATGGCATAACTACATGAGGAAACTTCATTCACTGGTAATTTGTTCCGAGTCACCATACTATATTTTATAGTAATAGTAACCCTTCTTTAGAATTACATAGTTCAAGCTAAGATTTTATTAGATCTCTAAAAAGTTTAAGGACAAGACTTGCTAAAGGATTAAGTGATGTACCGTTGCAGCTACTGAAAATAGGCAGGAACTTAATGACTCATACTAGGTACATACAGTGATACAAAAGTACTGTTTATTTTCAACATCAAAAAGTTAATTTTCTTTGGTTCTGTGACCTGTTCACCTTATCAGGTCTTAGTGTAATGTCAAAAAGAACTAGTATAATACTTGTAAAACTCATCCTGAACACAAGCACTTCCCGCTTCTGTTTATAAGCAAGTGCTATAAACGGCAACCTTCTGGCTGATTGTCTGTAAGAGGGAGCGAACTGTCTCTTCCAGCTCCACCAACTGCTTGGCTTTGTCTTCCAGAACTTTTTGATTGTTTTCATATGTATTTTCCAAATCTGTAGCAAAGGAAGGCAAAAAAACCAGCTTAATTGGTGGTGTTTTAATGCATGTAAATAATTATTGTTATGGATAAACTACTATTCAAATTTATTTCTGTTGTGTAAGATAGTCTGATTGGGGGAAAAAACAAACAAACCCCCCCCTCCCCAGAAAAAATCAACAAAGGCTGGAATGGCACCTTTTTGTTTCCTTAACACAGGGATGTAAAGGAACAAGGAAGTTATCTTCCAAAGGTGAAAATCCACAAGTATATTTTGAGGGTTAAAATAATTGTCATTCTTTGCTTTATGGTGTCTTATACAGAACAGTGAAATGTTTTGGCTTGTGATGATTAAGACTACTTAGCAAATCACAGTAACTCTGCAAGAGTAGCAAAGAGGGGAAGAATGACTTCCTGGCCTGGCAAAACCAGAGGGAAAATTTAATTGTCTCTGGTAGCAAGGGGCAGATTGCCTGTCCTGGCTCAATCAACTTTGTCAACAGTAAATGTTAAATTAATCTGTAAACTGTAACTCCTGCATCCTGATTAGCTTTTGTTTTAAGAGTTTTGCAGGGTGGGGTCAGGGGAGTACTGTCTGGAGATGGGGGAGGTCTTGCTGGAACAAGCAAGACCGTGGTGAGCAGAGCAGTTTTGTTCCTTCCCTGTAGTGGTTCTGGGGGCAGTGAGAGGTGCCATACCAGAAGTTTGTGTCTCACCTGTAAGTTTCAGCTTATTCTATAGAAGTGTTTGCTTTAAAAGACTGTATTATGTCCATAAGAATAAGGAAAGCAGATTGAGCCTCTGTAGCCAGTACCTTTAATTTTCCCCTTCTGCTGCTGAATAGCTGGTTTAACAGCATGAAATTGCTTCATGTACCTCCTCAGAGCAGTCTTACCTTTGAGCAGCTGGAGTTTGCTGTTTGCTTGAGCCAACAAGGCTTTAGCTTCATCTTGCAACACGCCTGCTTTCCTCCTGGCCTCAGCCGACTCCTCTGTCTTCTTGGCAATGAGCTCTTCCACGGTTCGGTACTTGCCACTCAGCTCGTTGTTGAGGACCTGTTCCGAATTCAAGCACAAGATGGAGCTCATGTGAAACCAATACAGAGCTGGCATCTCCTCCTTCTGTCCCTATTAATCCAGGTAGAAGGAGAGACTATGCTGCGAGCTCAATTCACAAAAGCAGAAACAGTGTCAGGGTATTTCCTACTTCCTATCCAAGACTGAGAGCTGTGATGAAGACTGATCAGTTACTCTTTTGCAGATCTGTGGCTGTTTTACAGCTTCAATACTGGCACTTGGCAGAGATTTATGAGATTCAGTTACAGGTTTCTGTAACTAATGGAAGCCATGGCTCTTAGAAGTGCTGGAAAGCTACACCTGGCACTGCTCCTGGCTGAGTGGTTGCATCTGGGGAGGAACAGCCTTGCTACCCTTTCAGCAACACGAACTGAACTAGCTGTCCTCTTGGTGTTGGTGAAGGTGCTAGGAAAGCTGTGAGGTTGGTTTCTCAGCTGTACTTTTTGTTGTGGGGTTAAGATTAAGAAGTCCTATGGCCCAACTAAATTTAACCATTAAGCAAGATAGCAAACCACAGCAGCACTAGAATTCTCTTGTGTTTATTTGACAGCACCTGAAATACTACTTAATGTTTGAATATTGTTGATTTGAGGGATAATGCAACTCTCCTGTCAGAAAATGGCTCTCTGGAGATTGGTAGGCTAACTACACACAAGAGATGGGAGCAATGAAACTTCCTTTGGCAGACTGGTCGATTGTTTTGTTAATGAACATTCTTTTGCTATTACAAAAGTGTGTAGCAAACTGAGAATAATGCCATATGTTCACAGAGAAAATCTTGCATCTCTGATATTTAGCAATTACTTCAGTTTCATATTAAGATAATTATTTTTCCTGTTGCTTGATTCTGTATAGGCCAAATTCTGTTTTGTTTGTCCTGAACCTACCATTGTCATAGAACCATAAATACTTCATACAAGTGGAAAAAAAAATTTCCAGTTCTCCAGTGACAGATGGTAAAGCTGAGGAACAGAAACCTATCTGTGAAAGGCTGACAGGTTTCCTGCAGCTATTTCAGAACCTGAAAATTTCCCAATACATCTCTCTCAGGATCTGATACCAAAGTAAAAAGTAGCTATCTTTGATAAGAACATAAATGTTGGAGTATTTTCTACCCCCAGACTATGAACAATAAATGTGACAGAACACATGTATTCATTAATCTCCCTTTAGTAAAACCTGGGGGAGTTTTGCTGGCTTCTCTTTAGGATTGTTCCCGAGCTTCTCACCTTTTGAACTTCTTCAGCATTTTGTTTTGCACTAATAATTTTGTCCTCTATATTTCCCACATTCCCTGAATTTGTAGCAGCCTTTTGCCTAAGGTCTTCAACACTCTTCTCTAGCTCAAACAGACGTAAGGTGGCATTGTTCAGCGTTTCTGCAGATGCTGCATTTTCAGATTCAATCTAAGAGAAAGAAGAATGAGAGTTAGACTTTCAAAAGACAATGGATATAACACCAAACTTTCTCCATAAACCCTGCTCAACTAATTAGTTTTTGTCCATAGATCTGAGTTAAAAACAGTGGTTTAGTTTTTCTAAAAATGGCCCATTGCAGTCAGGGTGAAAAAACTCAATGGTACATATGGGGCTGCAAAAGCATTAAGGAACATGGTCAAAAAGCCTTTGATTGCAGTATATGTGCAAGAGTTAACTAATCTGCTGACAAGACTTGAGACACTTGACTCCATCATGTGATAATGGACTTGTGAAGCTTTTAAACTGTCCAAGTTTCAAAAGTACATATAGCACTGTGGTCTTGTGAGGGCTTTGTGATGCACTGCAAATATTTTAATCTGACAAGTATAAAGTATTTTATACTTTATATAAAAAAAGTATAAAAAGATTGCAGCACTTGGCACTTTAATCTGGCATTTATTTATTTTAGGTGCTGCAGTGGTGGATAACACTGAGACACCAATATACAACCAGTGTTGCTGACAATTGTGGCTTGCCAGGGGTCTTGTCAGACCTGCTGGTTTAGAGGGCTACAGTCCTGTTCACTTAACTTGGCTGGTGCAGGTTATGGGTGAGAAAAGCCTTTTGGTGATTTTTTTTGTTGTTGCTGTCTGGTTTGGTTTGTTTATGAGCAAATAGTCCCCTGGCATCTGTGCCACTCACTGAAAAGTTGATGTGAAGGCAGAAATAGTTTAGATGCATTTTAACTGCAGCCTTTGCTTTGCAGTACCAAGAGCTTTCCCTAGGCAGGCTTACATCAGTTTCTAAGCATCAGACTTGGTGCTATTTCTATTATCCTAAGAAATACTCATAAAGAACTCACTGAAGTCAGCAGGTCTTGAGTTCCTTTAATATCTTCATCAGCTTGTTTGATGGCTTTTTCAGCTGCATTTTGAGCTTTTTCAGCTTCTTCCAGTGCTGCTTTCACCATGTCTGCAGTGACTTTAACATCTGTTGCACCTTTGCTGTGGAGCAAGACTGTTAATGCTAAAAATGCTCTTACTTTGGAACTGGAAAAAGAACATATGCTGCAACGGGCTGGTTTTGCCCCTTACTGAAGGAATGAGAATTTACATCAGGAAAAGTTAAACTGCATTTTCTGATTGAATGAGATGGAACAGGGCTGCATACCTCGCTCTTTTAGCTTCCTCCAGTAGCATTTCTGCTCTGGCAATGTCTCCAGCACTCTGCTGAAGAATGACTTCAACATCAGAAAGGCTTTCTACACGCTCACGAATATCTTCTGTCAGGGCCTGCAGCTGCTGGGGAGTGCTTGGCATCTCCATGTTCAGCACTTCATTAGCCACTGCCTCAATGCTATCCAGATCAGCACTGTCTTCTAGCAGATGGACACAAATGACAAAGAAATGAGTAAAAGCTTCCCTGTCACGTCTCAGCACTCAAATTCTTGTTCATCTGCTTCCTTAAAAAAGAAAATCATGGGAAAACTTCCCCAGATTTATGGAAAATCAAGGTGTTAAAACTACTTCCCAAGGCAAAACTTGCCTCTCAGGAGAGGCCCAGCAGGTGTATAGGCCCTGCTGGCAGAGCTCTCTTGGAAGCCAGTTGAAGATCTTGGTGTTCGACTGCACCACTCTGGGAGGCAAGCGAGCCCACAGGAAACAAAACAGCTGCACATAGATGTATTTGTGCTCCCAGCATAGCCAGCCCTGAGCAAACAGGCAAGGAAGGGCTTCTGACAAACAAGGCTCTCATTTAATCTTTACCTGCTTTCTTACAGAGAGAGAAATGCAGTTTCTGACTTCCTTCCCCTTTAATACTACTTTGTCTTTTCTTGCCAGAACTTACAGACATACTTGGCAAAGTACAGCAGTACAACAGCCTTAGCTGAAACACACACAAGAGCATGTCACAGTTTGCTCTCGCTTTCTTATTATCTTGGTTTTTCTCATGTTTCCAGATTTCATCATACACGCTCTCTAGGGGAGGTGTCTAGGGAATGATGGCAACTGTTGCACTAACCCTTAGAAGATAATACAGATGAAAAGCTAGTTTTCAGGAACCCAGAATTAAAATGTAATTAAAATGTAACATTCTTACGCATTAGGAAGTCTCTAATCTGTTTAATAAGAGTTCTCAGATCTTCATTGCTTCTGTCCACTTGCTCTTTTGTAGCATTGGTTTTGAGCAAAACAGCTTGTGCATTTTGTTTTGCTTCATCTGCTCTCTGTTTTGCCTCAGAAACCTAAAGAGAGAAGAATGGAAGGCTTGCTTGCTTATCTTCTTATGCTTTAGGGCTTGTTTTAAAACAATTCATCTGGAGTCAGAAGTAATAGTAACAAGGAATGCTTTTTCTCATAAAACTCACAGAACACTTGGAAGCTGGCCCTGATCCATACCACCAGTGCTAGTTTAAACAACTCAGGCTGATGTTTAGTTATCCATGAAGCTTCACTTTAGCAAGCTCCCTTTCTGGAGATATTTACAAGCATGATGAAGTTATACAACTCAAAAGAAGTATTTTCTGCAGAAAAGCAGCACATACTTTGTCAATTAGTGTCTGTACTACAACAGACAGATTTTTTAATTTTTTTTACTATCTTAGCAATCAATTTGGCATATTACCATTCTGGAGAGTTGCTCAACTTCTGCTAATGCACTGAGGATGTCTCTGTCAAAATCCATTGCCTTCTGCCAGGCATTGTGAGCTACGGTCACCAGCCCCTCGCAGCCAGGGCCTCCACACTTCTTCTTCCCTTCATCAGTTCGACAGTTCAGACCACCGCACTCGGACTCGGCACAGGAGGCTCCCGGGGCAGTGCCACACGTCTGCAGGACACAGGAGACAAGGGAAGCAGTCACAGCCTGATTTCCATTGCTAGGCTGCATGAGGGCAGGAGTAGGACACTATTCTACCACAAAATTACTTTTTTTAAAAAAGTGAAACTATTTCTATCAGCAACATTGTGCTGCAAATTATCCACTACATGGTCAATTGTTTGGTAATGAAATAAATAACACAGGAGTTGGTTTAACCAGAGGGAAAATAAGAAAATTCCCTGTTCCTGTGAGGTTCTTTTACCTTTTCATGCCCCATTTCCCCCACACTTGCTTTTTGCCAAATTATAGTCACTAACTCAGGTTTTGCAGCCAAAAAACCTCCCTGGGAAAACCTAGCAGTGAGCCAAGTTAGCTGCAGCTGTCTCCTGTGAAGTGTAAATGAGTCCCTCTTACCTGTTTGGCATGTAACCCAGCAGTAGCTAGAAAGCAGAAAGGTGTGTGTGTGTGTGTCTGTGTGATGATTACACCTCCTAGCAACTCAGTATTTACTGCCTTGATAAACATCTACCCAAGATATCAGTTCTTAAGAACAGTCAGGGCAGGAATGTAGGGGAAGGGAAACTAAACAAAAAGATGTCTTTCCTCCCTCCAGAGAAGAAAGGAGGGCTGAAGGAGTGGGAGGAATGACTTGTTGTAAAGGACAAGGGACAATCAGCATGTGAAGAACTCTCTACCACAGGCCTGGTCTTCCTAGGGGAGTTAATGAGTGGTGCCCTGCAGCCTGCCTTCATCTGGTGGGGTTGTTCAGGGATTATTCACTGAATGCAGATGGCCAACTTCAAAGAGAAACTGAGGGAACACCCAGCCTCTCCCAAGAAAAAGCCATCCTTAATCATAATTACAGAGGAGCAGGCACCTTCGACTGGGAAAATGCCCTTTTGACTAGAGCTCCCTGTAAGTTCTGCTTTGGCTTGAGCAGGAGGATGAGTCTGGGGTGATGCTGAGGTCTGTGGGTGTGAGCAGAAGCACAGCCTGGCCAGGCACTGTGCAGGCACAGAGTGAACCTGATGGAGCTGCAAAGGGCAGAGGGGAGCCTAAGGAAAGCAAACACTGAACTCGGGCTAGGCTTAAGAGGATGGTTCTCAGCCCAGCGGATTTGCCACTTTTCTGCACATGGAACTCTCCCTAGAAAAGAACTTTGGATTAGAACAGGGGTGATGCAAAAACAGGTGCTCTCTGGGGGCCGGGAAGAGTAGGAGGAAGACCAACATGAAAGGCTGGTCTTTGAAAGCCAGTAGTGTCAGAGCCCACCAGTTAAACAACCCAGTTCTAGCCCACAAAACCAAGGGGTTACTCAACAAAGCAAGGTGCATTTTACAGGAACCAACTACACGTCTCACACTGTCACACCCTACACCTCCTACAGTTCCTCACACCTGTTGCTTCATCACAAATCCAAGTCTATTTTTGCTATGGGTTTTATCCCAGGATTCTCAGCTGTGTACCTTCTCAGCCACCTCAGAGAGATCCAGGCTCTGCAGCTTGCCGGCGAGTTCATCCAGAAGGCGCGACTGCTCCTCTTGTTTAGCCTTGAACTGGGCCTCCTTCTCATTGATTAAGTCCTCCACTTCCTGCCGCGTTTGCGCTGACAGCTCCACGGCGCTGTCAGGATGAACAGTGGAGGCATTGACCCTCTCCTCTGCCTCCAGGGACATCTGGAAATACTTGGTGATACTATCCAAGGCTCCTGCAGAAATCAGAGAGGGCTGATGAGAACTCTGTTAAGTAACCCAAAGTAATGTATATTATAGATGTTAGCGGATGATACAGGGTTAGTGATATATCACATCCATTTAAATGAAATGCTGGCCTTGGCAGCTGTGTTCAGTGCCATGGCAAGGATGACAGAATTTGGCCTCTTGTAGAAAAAAAATTTGCTTTTTTTCTTGGTGGACTGTGTGTCAAGCTGGACTTTGATGTTAAGCCTTTCTCTGACCCTAGTGACTGAATTCTGCTTGCCCTAAGGGTTTAAGGTTTTTAGAGGAACAGTCTGTTTTCTAAGGGTTCCCTTATCCCATTAATTCTTATTGCTTGCCCTGGGATGTCTGGCTTATGGAGTCACTGCTTGGAAACTGGTCAGAACTTTCCTAAGAAATAACTGCTTGATGAAAGATGCTGATTTATGGAACTGCTGATTTTGGACAACTCCTGGAGAGACCTTGTGTGGGTGTCAGGGACCCTATAGGGGTGGCTATACTCTGCACCGTGAGGTGGCTTTCCTTTGCAGAATGCCAAAAGTCAGGGACTTCCCTGTTCTACATGCTACTCGCCTCACTCTGAAATCGCCCATGTCCACTGGAAATAATCCCAGACTTCCTGCAAACCAGGAAATTTATAAGAAAAATTATAAATACTTTCTTTGAAGTCAGCTTTCCAAATTTCTAAATAATTTGGTGACATTCCTCCTCCTCCAGCAAATTTTGATTCTTGGCCCATTTCAGTGTGCCAATGGACATGCAAGGCTTGGGTGGCTCAGAAGAACTGGGCCCTTTACCACAGGCCCTTTTTTTCCCCCCAGAAACAGAAATTAAAGTTTAATTTGAATTGAATTTAAGTTAATTCAATTAACTGAGGGGAGCAAGGGAAATGTCCAGGCATATCTTGAAATCTGTGATGCACTTTCTTCTGTTGTCCCATCTACAATGTGTTCAGCACGATACCTTGAGATGATTCTGTGCCCCAAGAATCTGAGCCAGCTTTGCAATGTGCAGAGGAAGAGAGACAGGGTGAGGGGGCAAAAATTCCTGCTGCATCAGCACCTCTGTTAATGCACAGAAAGAACTTGTCCCTGAGCAATTGTGTTTTATTACAAGTTAGAAGATTAATCTGGTACTTAAACCCAAGCACTAATTAAATCATTGGCCAACCTGCTGCTTTCTCCCCCTCTCTGTGGCACTTACCCCGAACATCAGAGATCTTGATGAACTCCAGCTGTTCTGCAAGTTCTTTCACAACGTGGTCAAGGCTTTTGGCATCTGTCTCCAGCGCGCTCAGGTCCGCGTCTGTGCTATTGCTCTTCGCTGCTAAGGCTGATAGGTTTTCTTCTATGTCAGCTATCTTAACTGTAACATCTGCTGTCAGCTTTCTGTAAAACAGGCACAGGACTCAACAAGGGGAGGAAGAAGGAGCATGGTGGCTTTAGATGTACTCAGCTTCTCCCATGGCAGGGCCTGTCCTCCCTCAGTGGAGCTCCAAGTGATTTGTAACAACATGCCTACCTAGAATACTGTTTTATTTCCTTTATTATACAAAACTACTTTTTAATCTACAGCACATTTATAAACCCAAAGTGCCAAATTGCTCAGAAAACAGCTGCTTTGTGTAAGATTAACTGGAGGGAGATTCCAGAGGACTGGTGTAATGTTCTTGTATCATGGCAACTGCGTAGGTCAGAGTTGACTACTATGATCCATACATAATTTGCTTCCCATCCCACACAGCTCAAATCCCACACAGCTCAAATGTAGTTTTGATTCCTACGAATTCATCAAACAGATTTGAACTTCAGGAAGCAGGGAAGGGGAAGCCTTAGTTTTAACACAATGGATTCTTTAAACTCTTCTGTAAAGATTCCTCCTCGCCAGGGTTTTGAAGGAAAACCTCCTGCTCTAAGCATTCATTCAGTGAGCCATGGAGAAGGCGTTAGCTAGTGGGATAACCCTAAAAGGAAAAGCCAGTGAGTATTACATGTCAAGGCTGCTGTGGAGAAGAAGTGGGTATAGGAAGCTATTCCCATCCACGGTGATCTCGTCAAGCCAAGCATTTCCTCATTCTGAAAGAATCAAGGCAGTATTTAAGATCTAAGATCAATTTACAGCTCTCTCAATAGCCTAACAGCACACTGTTTTCTAGGACTCCTCCAAAACTCAGCAGTTTTCTATACAGCCAGAGAGGAGCAAGAACAGATACACTTAAGGTATGCTAGGGAAAAGTAGTTCCTCGGCTGCTCTGGCCTTCCTCATACACACACAGAGCCCAGAAGCAGCAGCAACCCCCAGCTCTCCAGCAGGGGGGAGGGGAGCTGTAGAACTATTCCTAATTGAGACATTTGTGCTTTAATCCTCGCCCCTTCAGTTCCCTTTACAGAGCACAAGCAAGTTTGAGCAGTTGCAGACAGGGCTAGAAAGCCTCTGTAATCCTACTTAATGTTAGAATGCCCCATCTCCAGACTACCATCTTTTGTATGCTTAGCCCTAAAAGAACATACAAGGCTTCTACTCTGAGAAAAATGAAAACAATCCTTGTTATAAACCTGGCGCTTCCCCCCACAAGTGCTCAGAGTGCAGAAAGGAGCCCAAGTTTCCCACTCATCAGCTACACTCGGAAATCCAGGAATTTAATCTCTCCCCCTCTTCATTCTCTCACATAATAGCAGTGTTTGTCCTTTGCCCTGGGGCAGCACAAGGCAAGCATGAGTGGCTCCCTGGTAATTAGCTGCCTGGAGAGCTGTGGGAGCAGGACAACCCAGCCCAGCACGTGGCAGCTGCACTGCTCCTGCGGCCCCGGCCAGGTTTCTGCTCCCAGGATGGGCACTCACTGCCAGTGCTGAGCATGGTGAAGTGCTCCAGCAGCTCAGGAGCCACAGCACCCTCACCAGCCAGAGGAGTCGAGCTGGAGTGCCTTCAACCCAGCATAGGGTCACTCAAGTAAATTCCAGATCACTGGAACTCCCAATCCTTCCCACAGCAGACTTATCCATATTACTACAACTGTACTCACTCTGCTTCCTCGAAGAGATTCCCAATGTTCTTCAGGGGCTCAGCTGCTGGATTTTGAGCAATGATGGTTTTAATTTCAGTGAGCTTCTCCTCCAGTGTGTTGAGTGTCTGCTGGTATGGGCCAGTGACTCCAGTGATTTTGAGGGTATTAGCCCTGTCCAAGAACTGCTGGGTCCTATTAGCCAGCTCGCTGATGATCACATCCCAGAGGGCAAAGCACTGGTGGCACGGCACGCAGTCAGGGAAGAAGCCTGAGTAGCCCCGGGAGCACTTGTCACAGTGCAGCCCTTCCACCCCTTCATTGCAGATGCACTGCCCAGTGGCACGGTCGCACTGCGGGGTCTGGATACCACGAGGGTTGCAATCACATGCTGGGAGGAGAAAAAGGCACATGTGAAGGCCATGGAGAGGGAAATGGCTCTGATGTTAGCAGGGTGGAAAAAAAGATCAGTTATAATAAAGTGGTGAAATGAATACAGATGTGGTCAGTGTCTGACTTATAAAAAGCTAATTATGAATGCATTACTTGTGTACGGAGGAAGCAAATGAGAGTGAGAAAGGGCTGAAAGATGGGGAAATAACTCGAGGGCAGACCAGGATTTGCACATCTTGGAAATAGGAGCAATAATGGAGCAAGGATGGACAACACTTGTTGCAATGTTCAGATATCAGCTGGATAGCAACTGAAAACAAAGATCCCAGTTTCTCTCCTGCAATGAAGAATGAATAGAGCAAGGCTCTCGGGACAGGAAAATAAGTGGCAGGCAGGCACACAGCAGAGGATTTAAGAGCAAACCGTGAGTGAAAATTGAATAGGAAGAACCATTTACAGTCTGCTCCAGCAGAGGAGTAACAGTCAAGTGAGGAATCCTGCAGATCAAAACCCAACATCCTCCCCCTGCACCTCCCACAAACAGCACTCTAAAAGGAGATAACAGATTACACAGCACTTGGTTAAGCAGAGGAGCTCTCTTCCAGAAGGCACTGTGGGCGCTAAAAGTTAAACTGGCTTTCAAGAACAGGACAAATCTATGGAACAAAAGCCCTTGTGAGATCTTCTAGGCAGAGGTACAGGGACTGGCTCAGACCATGCTCCTGCCATGGATAGTGGAAAACATTCACAACATACATTGAGGAGCCTGGCAGTGGGCTGACATTTTGGGTATACAGAAAATCAGAAAAAATATGTCAGTGAAAAGGAGAATAGGACAAAGAATGTGGTCATGGGCAGCCTTGTTGTGTTTGTGGTGTTAACAACCAAGAGCCTATATGCTGTTTGTCACCCTCAGTGGAAATGAGAACACTTAACAGATTTATAACTTTTTTTAATTATTTCACACTTTGAGCACCAACTTCAGAGTTAGTATTCACACCTTCATGAAATGCTCTTCTTTGCCACTAACCCACCAGAGAGAAGTTACTCAATTAACTTAGTGATGCATGGTCACTGCTGAAAGCAGACACGTTTTGTACACAATCACGCTATCAGGAGAAGCATTTCCATGCAGAGAGGCTGCCACTTGACCTCCTTAATTACACAGGAGGCAGCAGCAGCAGAGGATACCACCAACACGCAAAGCAGCAAAACACCAGCAGCAAGCAACAAAAAGAGAGGCTTTGAAAATATGCACATCATCTAACTATCACTATATTATGGCAGAGTGCACCCGAAACAGGTCAAGCACATGCTCCTTAAACAGGAAAAGGACTGGCATATCTGGTAAAACCCCTCACTTACACATCCATTTACCAGACATTCTCAAAGGAGTTTAAATGGCTCAAAAGGGCCCATAAATCAATTCACACTCCCAAAGCAAATGCCCCCTTGAAAATAGGGCAAAACACAAAGCTGTTTTCAAGACTGTACATTGTTTGCTTCGATACCAGAACACAGTGGTGGTCTTCAGTTCAAAAATTAGACAAAGAACCTCAGCAGAACAAATCACTCCTCAACAAAACGACTTTCTTGTACAATGTGAATATGATAGGCAAGAGACAAAAATAACTTCTGCTGCCTGCACAATTGAGCAAAACGGTCCTTTGTTCTTTGAATTATACCCTGACACAAGAGATTGTTTTTACTTTACATCGAAAGTGCTTAAGTAGTCAACTCACCACAGAATATGTTCCCTGCAGGCAAACCGTTGAGTTCCTGTTTGAAGGTCAGTTAACCCTTCTGTCAACTAATAAGGCCTTCGGTATAATGATGAATTGTCCAAATTCCTCTGTATAGAAAGAGGCTAAATGGCATGTGGTTTTTCTCAAAGATCCTGAGGTCTGATCAAGTTACATGAATACTTGCTGCTGGCAAATCAGATCACTATATTTACTTGTGGATTTAAAAGGCTTAATGTGAAAAAAAAAACCAAACCCTAACTCCATGTTGGTAATTCTTCTCCTGAATACCTGCATGTTCCGGAAAAGCAGATGACATGACTTTAGTAGCATTTACATGGCAAAGTGGATTCCAAAATCTCTGGAACCAAAAAATACTAGGGAAGAAGAGAAAAGAATTTAGGTACTAACAGTTTGCAAAATGAAAACCCAAACTCCACAACTGCCTGGTGGGGGATGATAAGAGCAAAGAAGTAATTGATTCTAAATGCAGCACAACAGTTGGAAGAATCCTGTCCTACAAAACTCCCAAACTGAGCCTTGCAGGACCATGAGAAAACGTACAAGGCAACTAGAAACATTACTGTGTGTTATATCTACATTTTAAGACTTTTTTATCAAGCCCAGAAGCAGGCAATCCTGGCTCTGAATTACCTCAGTCTCCTGAATGAAATGTATATAAAATGGCTTTCAAAAGTGCTGGTTTCATATTGTTCTTCCTCTTCTTCATTATCTTCCCAAGACATTAAGCATATACGGGACCACACCAGCTTTCACCCCTAACCATCTCTTCTAACGCCACTAGCAGATGAGTCCTGTACCTTGTGCCCTGGACACCACCACCAGGCATTTTACACCCCAGGAACAAGCATGTTCAAGGCCACTGAAGAAGAGCACCTTCCCTTTATGCCATGATGGGGATCAAACCCTCCATTCACTTCAGTTGTGGACAGTTCTTAAGAGAAGAAAAGCAAGCCCAAGCCAAGATCATGTAAAGTCTTCTAAGTAGCGAGGAGCACCTTGAACACTGTGGTCCACCAGGCAAATAGATCAGTGCCACCTTTCACCTCTGCCTCAGGCAATGCCTGCCTGCCAAGAACCCACTGGCTTCAGTCTCTTTGACTGAAGGGCATGTTTTCATCCTAAAGGAACAAAAGCATAGTGACAGTGGCAGGATGTACCTGAAAGGAAAGGAGGTCCTCCAAGCTGGCACAGACTGGAAAAGACTGGCACAGGATTGGCAAATAGTTCATGGAAGAACAACTGAGTTATGCATCCATCATTCATGATGGTGAGTGCACATGCACCAAAAAAATTCCTGTGCCATTCAATTATCACTTCCAATGAACTGGGATATGAATACCAGAGACACCTGGACTCCTGTCACCCACTAGAAACAGAGCAAACACCATGTCAGAATGATTCAGTACATCATGCCTGGTATTGTGTTTGACCAAAGTACCCCAGAATCACTTCTAGCCACAGCAGAGCTCTTGTTCTTCCAACACCTCCTTTGTTATGTCCAGCTATTCCTATGGCCGTTGTGTGACTCAAAAGCAGTACAGTACTGAAATTGCTGTTACAGCAGTTTTGCTTCTGCTGTACCCAAACAGGCTAACTCAAACACAACCTTCAAAATATTGCTTTGCTCAGGAGATTCTGGCTCCAACCAACACACTCCTAAATCTGACCTATGACCTGAGTTATACAATACATCCACTGTTAGTGTGTATCTGGTAATCTGAACTTTTTCAAGAACAAGGAACACACAGGCACATCCAGGGATGCAGAAGTGTTTCAGATGTGGCTCAGTAGCTACCAACAGCTTTGCACTCTATTTATCATAGCATATGTGATATAGGCAAAGACAAAGACCTGTTAAACTCCTTTTATGTGACCTCCCTATGCTTACATGACAAGAAACTAGGAAAGTAGTTCATTTTGCACTGCAAAATCAAACAGATGTTGAGTTTACTTCAAGATACTTGTAAGCCTTGACGACTTCGAGTTGGAAATGTCCTCAAGACAAATAGTTGATTACTCTCCCTTCATGCAGACAGACGGCCCAAAGCTAAGGTGGAGGACTGAAAGTTAATGCAGACACGGCTGCTTGCACTGAAGATCAGTGTTAGACAGGCTTCGAATCTGTAAGCAGAGCAGGACTTTGCAGTACCTCCCATGGTACACAGTGGAGTAAAATAAGTCTTTTGAAATCATTGGCCCAAGATTTAAGGGTTTTCAAAGGAGCATTTACTAAATTAAACAATAGGTTTCTGTTTTGAAATGTCATTTTGGAACCGGGCGTATTGTTTTCTTTAACTGAGCGTGTAACTCAATCAGCAATTCTTCTGTGGCATACTTCAGGGAAATCATATTTTTGACAGGAAAAGTTTTAGCCAAATTCTTCATTCAGGATCTGCTGATTAGCAGATTATGAGTATAAAGGATTGTAGCTGTATCTATTTACAAATGCATGTGCATGTATGTGCATGCACACACTGAATATCCATGGGTAATTTTTGTATCACCTTCATCAGTGCATTTCTTCTCCTCTTTTTTCCGGATCCTAAAGATAGAAGTAACACTCAAACATGTATACCAAACGCAGTCATGTAAAAACCTAAGAGGAGAAATCCAGAAGAAGCAAATAACTAGCTTGAGAGGTTTGTTTTAAGCTCAAAAGGATCTATGAATCGCTTTATCTTTCATCTACTCTGACAGCTCTGCTATCTTTTCCTCTGATTTTAAATATTTAGAACTCACTTCCATTTAAACTACTGTAATTCAATATGCAGTATATTTGCACGTCACTTAATTTAAACTCAGGTTTGTCAGAGCACTTGATACTACAGCAGAAGTGACAGAATGGATACTGAATTAGTGAATGAATACCAGTATCAGTGTTCAATTACTTACAGGGGGATGCCAGCAACAAACAAGTGTTGTACATCATCCTATGCCTAATAGAAACAATTTTTCCAGAAATATTTTTTTACTGCTTGAGACTGAGGGCAGCAAGCATCAAATGTTTAACTTCTCCACAGAAAAAACACAAAGGTTTTGTTCAAACATGATTTCCTGGCATCAGTTCCCAGTGGTAGTGAGGCACTGTGATAAGAAAACCGTTCAACAATTTGCAAGGTTCAAAGTTTTGCAGAGCTAGCAAATTTCTTCTGAACAATCAGCTATAGATTCAAGTTACCCTGCAAGCATAGTGCTAATTCTTTAGCATTATGATTTTCAGAAGGAATGTTAAGATAAGATCCCAGTCTAAAATTACTGGAGTTGTGCCACATCTTATCATGCTAGCAGACCATACCAAAAGGATAGTTTTCTGGAAACAATCAATACACATTACAATATTTTATGACCCTAGGTCAATTAAAATTATGAAACTCCAAGTGAAAATTGTATTTTCTTTAGTATAGAATTTATCTGACTTCCTTTAGACACCTCACAGAAGGAAGCAAGGTATCTGGTAGCCTTCTCTCAACACCAAAACCACCTCCTATAAAAGCAGCCTATGTGACTAGTTTAAGACACAGGTGTCAAATTTTAAGACTACAAAACTTATTCTTAAATGGCAATAGAGTAGTTTTCAGTGAACAGCTGTTTCTGCACCAGACACGTAACAAAGACTAAAAACTAAGAAAAACAACATTTTTGTCAATGTATGTGCAGTGTGTATTTGACAAAAAACATGACTTTTTTTCATCATAGTTCAATTAAATTCTGTGATTTTACAATAGGCACTCACATCCAGCACAGGACACACTTCTTGTGAAGGGGCTATAGCCACACCACCTAACTTCCAATCTCACACAGGACCTCCTGCCAACTGCACTCTGCTCTGCTCATTCAGTTTATTACAACAGTAATGACAGTAAAATTGTCATCTCCTTCATATCAGATGAAACATAAACTTTAAGTATCTATTGTGCAAAGGCATTGTTTGAGCTGCATCTGCAGCTGCTCCACATCTCAGGCTTCCCAGGAGCCTGGAGCCTTCTGCTGGAGACATGCTTCATGGTTGAAGTTGGTGCAGAACTCAGCATGCCGAGTCCTGTTTAGTTGGCAGGCTTTGGAATTTCCAGCTTTGGAAATTCTCCAGGTCTCCAGAATGCCTGGGAGACCTGAATTTGATGAACACTGGAGTGCTATTATTTACTACCTTAGGAAGGATTTTTGTGCACACACACACGTTCATGTGCAGGCTCATCCAGAGCTGCAGACAGCTCAAGGCTGGAGCAATGGTAGAAGAGTTGGCCAAGGGGCTGGCACTGCCTCTGGAGCAGGTGATGCTCATTGCACAGCTCCTGCCCCCTGTCACCTTCCCAGGGACCTGCATGAGACCAAGAGAGAAATGCTGGGCTCTTCCCCATCCCCTATGCCTCTGCTGTGCTTATTTCAGGCATTATGTTAAATTCAGTGAGAGATGGTTGTGCTTTTTCAAGGCACAGGGAGTAAGCAGTCTCTGAAGACCCAACCACAGTTTCTTTGTGATATGTAATCCCCAGTGGACATTTGTGGGTGCTGAAGTGCACCCAGTGCTGTGGGCTCAAGATGCTGTCCAAATACAGGCACCCACCTCAGCTTGCCCCAGTGGTGTGGAGCCAGTGTGAATTTTGTGGACACGCAGAGAGGTGACAGTAGATGACGATTTCCCTCCACAGCAGCAGGCACAGACTGTAAATCAAAGCACCCAGACCAGGCACAAAAACCTGACTTCCCTAGCTTCTGCTTCACCATATTTGATCTTACCAAGGTTTCTAGAAGAGACGTCTCAGGCAACAGCTGGCAATGGGGAAAAGTGCCATAGAGCCTGGTTTCCAGTGGGGTGTACTGGCACCCTGGACCACATTTGCTGCAAGTGCCCAAGAACCCATGGAGAGCTGCAGCCCCCAGCCTGTCCTAGATGGGCCATTTTGCACATCTCCACACAGCTATGTCCAGAGCTTATTTGCAGTCACTTGGAATTTTTTAGTATTGTAAAGGTTGTCAAAGCAACAATAAGAGCAGTATGATCCCCATTTCTCAAGAGGAGCCTGTGTTTCTTGATGACAACAACCAGAGTGAAGAGATCACACATAACCATCCTTGGAGTAATTGATTCACTCTGTGGTTTCCAACCTTGAGCAGAAGCCACTTGCCCTAGAGAGTGGAGGATCCCACGCTGGAGTCCTTGGGAGCAATGTCCACACCTCTGCATCAGCTCAGTGAAGACTGTCCACACTCACATGGTTCAGAGTTTTTTCTCTTTGCCATCCAGATTGGTTTCTATTTTGCTCCTGAATGCAGCACAAAATGTGGCCATACTGGCTGCTTGGGCCAGCAAGAACACGCCAGGTGGCATATACCATGGCAGGAGTCCACATGTTCCTTAAAACTGGAGCAGACATCCTTGTGACAAAGCCTTGTCTCAGTTCCAGCTTCACTCTGGCTGCAGGCCAGATCTCAGCTATTTTCCAGGGACACTGCTCAGCAGTTCCTTAAACAGTGTGGTTTTCCAGTTCGCTTGTAACCCGCTTACTCCTGAGAACTGCTACCTGCCCACAGAGCAGCTGTGAGTCTGCCAGTCTGAACATCACCACTCACCCCCTGGGGCTAAATGAGGGCGGAGAAGTCAACTGCCTTCTAGCCAAGGAAAGATAGGAGACAGGCAGGAGGCACTGACCCCACCACACCGGGAGCGTCTGCAGCACCAGCTGGCTGGATGTGTTCCACGCTTGGAGCCTATCCAGAGCATCATGCTGCAGGCTGCCATTGCTCAGCCCTGGGCAGCAGCTCTCCCCACCTGCCACAGAGACCTCCTGTTGGATGCAATCATTAAGGAAAATCAGCCTTTCCACCCAAGGGAGTCTTCTCTATCACTAGGGCACAGAAGGGATGGCGGGCAGGGAGTGTAGATCTTACACAGTAAAAACAGGCTCTGAAGAATATATTCTCTCTTTAACTTAGAAACATTAAAACAGGTTTTCACATGTTCAAAAGACAAGAGAAACTCCACAAGAGATCTATAATGATGGTATGGTGCAAAATCCTGCTGATAAGGTATGCAGATGGACTCCATCAATAAACCCCGATGGAGACAACTGATACCCAGAGACAATCCCTGCCCTGGAGCCAGCAGGGTCAGCACACTCCTTACCATGTCAGAACACACACAGCCTCTCAAAAGGCAGCCTTTCCCCCAAGAAACACAATATGTACTCAGGAACTGGGACAACTCCCCAGTCCTTTCATCTGCTGCAGTAACCAAGTAGCTGTGACCTGCCTGTCTACCAAGATAATGGGCTCTAAGGTATCTTTATTGTAAGGGATTTATTAAAGACCACAGCAAGCACATTCCTCCCTGCAGGAAAAAATACCTTAATCTATTGCAAACCCTCCTGGCAAAGGCTCCTATTTGAACAGATCAGAGATACAAGTTTGTTCTGGTCTGGAATATGTTTGAAGTTTCTTTTTCCAGCTAATGAACAGACTTGTTTGTAATGAAAGGACAGAGGTCATCCAGTTTTCTAAACAATCTACTTTATGATGCCCTGTTTTGCAGCATGTAGCTATGGCTAACCCACTGCATTGTCTCTGCTTTCTCCTTTGTTTTCATCTGAAATATAAAGAAAGCCTCCTACTAAATGAAAAAACATTCAGTCTCCTTAAGAAGACACAAGAAACAGGGGTCTTCAGCTACATACAATTGAAAGGCAAAGGAAACTGATTTCCAGACTGTCATGTGTCTGGCTCTAAAGAGCCAGTTTCTGATACTGACACAAGATTTAACCAATGGAAAGGGTGGATACGCCTTTGCGAATACACCTGTAAGGACAGGGAGGCGCGGGAGGAGCTCTCTGTCTCCTGACCTGTGGGGAAGGCGGCGACAGTGACGGGCCCGGCCCAGCCCCGCTCGGCCCGGCCGGGATTCTCCGCTCCTGGAGCGGCGGGAGCGGCTGCCGAGCCCTCCCCGAGGAACCCACCGGGCCCGGCCCGGTAAAGGCAAAAGAACCAACAAAACCTACAAATCTTTGGTTCCGGTCATCGAACAACCAAACCACGCTGGCCTGAGGCTGTGTCGGCATTGGGAGCGGCTGTGTGACAAAACCCAGCACCTATACGGGCACCAAAGGAGCTGAGCATGGGACACACCTGTATGGCACAAAGGAGCTGAGCATGGGGACAGCACCTGTATGGGCACCAAAGGAGCTGAGCATGGGGACAGCACCTGTACGGCACCAAAGGAGCTGAGCATGGGACAGCACCTGTATGGGCACCAAAGGAGCTGAGCATGGGGACAGCACCTGTACGGGCACCAAAGGAGCTGAGCATGGGGACAGCACCTGTATGGGCACCAAAGGAGCTGTGCATGGGCACCAGAACCTGTATGGGCACCAAAGGAGCTGTGCATGGGGACAGCACCTGGATGGGCACCAAAGGAGCTGAGCATGGGGACAGCACCTGTACGGGCACCAAAGGAGCTGAGCATGGGGACAGCACCTGTATGGGCACCAAAGGAGCTGAGCATGGGGACAGCACCTGTACGGGCACCAAAGGAGCTGAGCATGGGGACAGCACCTGTATGGGCACCAAAGGAGCTGTGCATGGGCACAGCACCTGTATGGGCACCAAAGGAGCTGTGCATGGGGACAGCACCTGGATGGGCACCAAAGGAGCTGAGCATGGGGACAGCACCTGTACGGGCACCAAAGGAGCTGAGCATGGGGACAGCACCTGGATGGGCACCAAAGGAGCTGAGCATGGGGACAGCACCTGTATGGGCACCAAAGGAGCTGAGCATGGGGACAGCACCTGTATGGGCACCAAAGGAGCTGAGCATGGGACAGCACCTGGATGGGCACCAAGAGCTGAGCATGGGGACAGCACCTGGATGGGCACCAAAGGAGCTGAGCATGGGGACAGCACCTGTATGGGCACCAAAGGAGCTGTGCATGGACATCAGCACCTGGATGGGCACCAAAGGAGCTGAGCATGGGCACCAGCACCTGTGTCCCCCCGTGGATCATGCTAAAGGCAGCCCCAAAGCCACGAGCAGCCCTGACCCCCATTCCAGACTGAGAGCAGCTGGCACAGCTCACATGGAGTCAGCAAAAGAGCACGTGGCCAGCAAAAAAAAGTAAAGAAAGCTTGTTTCTAATACAAAAATTTAGACTAAATTAACTTTTTTCAGCATTACAAGACTTTGTACTCGAAGAACACTAATTCTCTCTTGAGCTAAGAAAGAAAAAACGAAGTGAAGCTTGGTAAGAACAACCACATAAAATTGAAGTCAATAAAAAAAGAGTTAGATTTTAGATTGAAGGGATTTTGAAAAAAATTTGTCTTAAGCTTAAGCTGTAAAATTCTTTTGAAAAGCCATGGTAAAAATATACTTGATATTTCAAATTTTAAGTTTTCCCCAGTAAGTTCATAAAATGCTTTGGGAGAGTAGTAGAGCTCTAGCCACAATCATGAGCAGAGGCACCAGTGTTAGAAATTTGATGAGAAAGCTCGACCCCGGGGATAAAAGGGGAAGACCTCTGTTCCCAGAAATAAGTGAAAAGATGTGAAAATGGCTCATCCTTAAAATAGCACCCCAATAAGCTAACATAGACCAAAAGCACAGTTGTGGAAAAAAAAAGGTGAAAGATGAGAAAGACTTCACAAAAGCAAATCTCAGGCACCTGCAGTTTGTAAGAAATGAAGCTACAAGAATTCTTTTCTTATACAGAGTTTTCCATAGCATTAGCAAAAAGTACTTTTCTCTCTAAATAAAGACTATTTTTAAAAGTAAAGAATTAACTAAAATTTTTCTAAGTTGTTGTTCTATACATCGTTGAAAAGAAAAAATGGTGTGAGAGAGAAAAGAAAAAGAGTGTTCTAATTTCTAATTATTCCTTTTTTTGTTGTTGTTGTCCTATTAATAAAATTGTTCTTTGTATCCTCTCAAGTTTATGCCTGCTTTGTTATTTTCTCCTAATCCTATCTCACAGTAAAAAATAGACCAACTACATATTTTTGGTGAGCCAAGCAAAAAGAGTCTAAAATTAGCAAACCTAAATTCCCTATACATAATTAGTGTTTCTACTTAGTTTCAAACTAAAACTATGACACAGACCAATTCTCAAACTAAAATGCCTGTGATATGTTTTCTTATCATGCTGGCTTAGCATCGCAACCTTACTCTTAAGAAAAAGTTGCTTCTAAACACAGACTTTTGTTTCTAAATAATGGTCAGACAAGAAAAACACAGACAAGCACAGGGCTGGGATCCTGCCACATGTCCCATCCCACAAGGCACCAAAACCCCAGTGCAGACCCCACCATGCCTTTTTCCCTCTTTTCCAAGGCTCAAGTGAGCTGCTCCTGGCAGGAGTGTCCCAGTGAACCGGGGTGAGATGGTGTGCCCAGCCACACAGACATTTCCAAAAGGAGCAGGAGGAGCAGGCACCAGGGTTGGACTCACCTAAGCACTCCACACCTGGGTCACCCCAGAAGAGCTCCTGGCACTCCCGGCAGGTCCGGCCTCCGAAACCTGGCATGCAGTGGCACTGCCCTGTGAACTGCCAAAGCCAAAACCAAACCCATCAGGAGATGCGAGCACCTCAGCAGCTCAACCCTGCCCCAGAGCAGAGGCCAAGCCTTGGGCACATGCCCGAGCCCCTCACCTCGTTGCAGGCAGGGCCAAGGGAGCGCGCGGGGTCGCAGTCGCAGTGCTCGCAGCCGGTGCCGCTGGCCAGCCGCCACGTGTGCGGGGCACAGCGGTCACAGGTCTGCCCCACCACGTTCGGCAGGCAGCGGCACTGCCCCGTGGCCGCCTCGCAGCGGCAGCTCTCCGAGCCCTCGCAGTCCTCACGGACAGTGCCCAGGTAGTTGCAGACGCACTCTGTGAGGGAAAGAGCATGGCACCTCCATGTCAACCTGCCCCCGCTACCAGACTGCCCCGAATTCACAACTAGTTTATCCTCTGAGTCCGCAGATGCTGGCATGTCCCATTGCCAGTGGCCAGGACTGGCTGACCCAACACTGAATGACACCTAGCACTGCTCAGGAGCCCTCATCATGTCCCACGGCTGGCCACATCTACAGCTTCTGCCTCACCACTCAGAAGGCCATAGGAGTCCCTCCTTCAAGCAACTCCACCCTCCCATCTCTTCTTCATTCCTCCCTCTGTACAACCAAAGCCCAGGTCTGCCCAGCTCTCATCAGTCAGCTATGGTGGCAGATCTGCATGAAGTGGCCAACTTGCCAACAGCAAGCTCATCTGCTCAGTAACCTGCCTGTCCTGCTGGACTGTGCCTGATTCCACAGGAGAGGTGGATCTTCTTCCCCATCACCCATTACTTCCTGTCATGGCCCTCATTCCCACTGCCCAACCATACCTGCAGGGGCCAGGTGTAAACAAAAGCCAAACACCCTCCCCACAACCTTATCTCCAAAGAAGAGATAAACAGAGACCAGTTCAAGAGAGCAAGAAGCCACTTCATGCAAAATCCTCCCCCTTTCAGCAAATGTAAATGCTGTTTCTGTCCTCCCTCAAATGTAAAGGGACTCCTGACTAGGAGCTGCTGGGCAGCTGCAGGCAACTCCAGCTGGCAGTAATAAGGTTTTTCCTCCACCCCAAGTGGTCCCAGGTAAAAAGCATTTAGGTGTCCACTGCAGCCCCAGCACCAGCCATGTCTCCCACTCACTTCTGCAGTCCTGCTGCAGGGCACTCCCGTAGTAGCCCTCTCTGCAGAGGTGGCAGTTTTCACCCTCGGTGTGATACAGGCACTTCACGCACGCTCCGCTCCTCTTGTCGCAGGCCTCTGGGTCAGTGGTGTCAATGTTGTTGTTGCACTGGCATGGCTGGCAGGCACCGCCAACCTCATCGGGGCTCCCAAAGAAGCCAGATGCACATTCATCACATCGACTGCCTGTTTGAACAAACAGGCACAGTGGGAATCGCCATCACGGCTCCCTAGAGCGCAGCCCCGGAATCGGCAAGGCAGTAAAGACTGATACTGAGGGGGCACTAATAGGATCATGTTTAAGGAAACAGAGACAGCACTTGGTGAGACCATGGCAACTTGGTGCAGAGCATGGATGGTACCACCCAGGGCACAAAGGCATGCTGCTCATCCCCTCGGTTCCAGTGCTGTCCTGTCCGCCCTTTGATGAGCACCAGTCATCCCTCACCACACTGCTGGAGATGAGGTTCATGATTGTGCTGGCTTCACCCACATGAACCACTCTGCCCTGGCACCTTCCAAGTGAGGCAGCCCCCAGCAACAGCCCACTGATGCTGGTGCTGTGGTCACATCCAACTCAAATGAACATACCCTCTCTCTGAGAGGTTCAGCCCAACCAGCTTCCCCTCCATACTCCCACCAAGTACCTATGTATCCCACGCTACAGACACACACGACTTGCAGTGTGACTGGATCCTGGTAACAGCCACTGGCAAACTGGCGTCCACTCTCAGGGCCATCGGGGCAAGGGCAGGGTCGGCAGTGGTCACCTGATCCCAGGACAGGGTCTCCATAGTAGCCAGCCTGGCACCTGCAGAACATAGCACACAGCATGAAGGCCTGCAGGCAAACACACTGCAGCCTTGTAGTAACTAAGGTCAGATTTTCTTCCACTGTGAAGAAGCGAAGGGCAGAAACATCCTTATGGCTCTCCCTTACCACTCACACTCCTGGCAGCTGTGTCCACACACACAAACTTGCCTGGCTTACGCCAGCTAAAGGAGCAGGATACCCAAGGTTTGATGTCAGCCTTGCCACTGCAAGGCCTCTCAGAAGGCTTGCAATGGCTCACTAAAGGCCTGGGGTCCTGCAACATGCTCTTGGTCACTTATGCAGGCACTGCTGTGAGGTGCAAGGCTGAGGGCAAGGAAGGGGGGATCCCCACTTCCATCAACCTCCAGGACCAAAAGTGCTTCTCTGACTCTCCGGGCCCAGGGACTTTCCCTGTGGCTTAACACCCATCTGAGCACCAGCACCAGAGGGAAACAGCTGCTGCACCAACCTTGCTGTGGGGAAGGAGAGGCGCCAGGGAGAGGGCACACGTGCCGTACCTCTCACAGTTGTGTCCAGCTGTGTGGTCCCGGCAGCTCAAGCACTCCCCGTTGTAGGGGTTGCAGTCATCAGCGTGGCCATTGCAGTGGCAGGGCTGGCAGCTGGGGAAGCCCCAGAAGCTGGGCAGGCAGCGGTCGCACTGCCGCCCGTACACCCCAGGGAAGCAGTGGCACTGGCCCGTCTCCACATCGCAGAAGGCGTTGTAGGAGCCTCGGACATGGCATTCGCATGCTGCAAGGAGAGAGGGAGAGGGGCTGAGTCTCCATGACAAGCCATAAACTCAGGGCCTCAACCACAGCACAGCCCCAAGCCAAGAGTTTAACATACGTCGGCATCCGCTCGGTCCAAACCCAAAGGTGCCAGGGGCACATCTGTCGCACTGTCTTCCAACAACGTTGGGACGACACTGGCACTGTCCTCCATTGGGGTCACACACCGAACTCAGGGATCCCTGCGGGTCACACTGGCATGCTGAGCAGAGAAAAACGTTGGAGAGAGTGAGCACTGTGGCACAGGACACGAATCCCCTGCCTCATCCCACCTACAAGCCTTCCCCAGACAAGCTGCTCTGCCTGCAAGCACCATCCAGCTCCCAGGCACAGTTTGCCCTACAAGTAGATGGTTACGTACATAATGCAGTCTCATGCAGTAGTGCAGAAATGCTGAATATTATGTTCTTGCAGACATCTGTCATGGGAGTTTTCACAACACTCCTGCTGTTTTCCAAACACCGGTATCTTTGGAAAGTTTCCCAAGCACTGTTCATGACCACGTCTTCGCCTGAGCCTCCCACTGTGAATAGGTCCAGCGATTTGCAGTATGGCATGAGAACAAGCTACAAAACAATTTTACAATAAAAAAGTGTCACTACTTATAAATTGTGAAAATTCAGTATTATCCCAGTTTCTAACCTTTTTGGCTAAAAAGCCAACAGCCAGACAGAATTTGGAAGGTATATTACAGTATTTCTCTAGTTTTGGTGGAATACTTCCGGTATCTGACAAATTCCTACTAAATCTACCAAATTCTATTCATTCTAAAGAAGACTGACACTGACATTGATTTTCATGACCGATATGACACACATTAGCCTCCCCGAAGAGACAATAGGTCTGTGGACTAGCTGCAGTCCTGCAAAATACCTCAAAAGCCTCTTAGCAGTTTGATCAACTTCTGAAGAAACCTACACTGCGTTACGTTGTTCAGCTGAAATCAGACTTCAGCTGTAATGAACAACGCTGCAAAACACTACTTTGAAATTACACAGACACATGCAAACTTCTGGGATTTTAAGAGCATCCCTGAAATAAATTCTGCTCACAGAGTCAATGAGTGTGTACGGGTTCTCTGTCTCTGTATCCACCGAGGAGTACTGGGGCAGCTCCAGGCGGATGGTGTAATTCAGCCCCTTCTCGAAGCACACGGGCCGTGGGAGAACAACGTATCTGAGTGAGGAACAGGAAACAGTCCTTACTTCAAACATATGGCACCATAAAGCATTTCAGGCGCCCCTATAAAGCAATCAAGATAACGGAAAGCAGCCAAGACTCAACAGAACAAAAGCTGCCATGTGAGAGAGGCAGTTTGGAGGCTTGTGGAAGTCAGAACCGGAAAAGGTTATCAGCAAAGTAAAGAGTCAAACCAGTGTTCACTCACTGGCTGTGCAAACACCTCCCCCTCCCTCTACTCAGTGAACAAACTGTATCAGAAAATGAGAATAAACTTAAAAGCTTTGCGTCTACAGACACACTACTAAATGTGTTTTTTATAACCCACTGGAAATTAATATTCACCTATTTTCATGGAGGTTACAGCAGGCTGAAAATGTGACATTATTGTACTTCAAATTTTTAAATGTTTTCTTTTTTTTTCCTCTCCTTTTGCCCATCCAGTTACACCAACCTGGATCCAGGTGACAGAGAGACCACTTGATTATCGTCATCAGGAACTGTGTTGCCACACCGGCTACCTGTGGGAATCTTGCCTGGGCGTGAGATATTGATCACAGCTTTTTCCCACTGATCAGGCAACTAGGGAAAGAAAAAGGCTCATCAGTATCAAGTAATAATCATAAACTCCTGGAAGCATCCACAGCTCAGGCCAGGAACAGCGTGAGCACAGACAGGGTGGTCACTGTGCTTCAGGGAGGATGGGGCTACAGCTGCAGCATCAATGGGGCATCTACCAGCTGCAGGTGTGGGCTGAGAGCAAGGAGCAGGTGGCCAGAAGGCCCATTTGCATCATCCTGGCATCAGCAGGAGGTTTGGTGAATTCCTTCCCCCCACCTCTGGGTCCTGTATCCAAGTATTCACTGCAGTTAGTTGCTGCCAAACTCTAGGCAAGGAGATGGAGGGAGTTTTCTCTTTCCCTTCACGCTGCGAATTATCAAAGCCAACTGCTTGCAAGCTCTTGGCTGCAGGCATTCAACATCCAAGATGGGCAATTTGCTCCCTAAGGCACACAATGCCCATCTGGCCAATAACAAATTTATAATCTAATCTGTCCTGATGGGACTTGTTGCTTTTTAATTTGCTCATTAAACAGGTGGTGAAACAATGCACTAGTGAAAAAAACTGTAAAGCAAATAGTACTAGGAACAGTCAATATCATTTTGGATTTTCACACATCTCAGACATTTAACTGAGCACCTGTCCTTGTCTTTGAGCCCTGACAACTCCTTAAAGAGCCTTAAGGCTCTTGTCAGTTGTGTACCAGGACAGCCAGCATCTGCTGGGTGACAGCAATGCCCGTACTCACAGACCCACCTGTGGCTCATAGCGGATCAGAACATCGTACTCCATGGAGTAGGGGATGTTGTCAATGTGGAATTCCAAGTATGCCCCCTCAGGGACTCTCACAAATCCTATGCCTGTCCATGATGGTGTGCGGTCTGGCGTGTACTGGCGCTCTATTATGTTCACTCCCTACAAAACAGGGAACAGATATTTCAATACTGATCCATTAAATTTACAAGTCCCACAGGAGTACATGAAGTGCAGGGTTCTGCTGATGGATGACTTCTGAATTGTGGTATCCACTGTTTGCATCCCAGACAACACAAATTCTCTTTTAAACTCATACATATGCACACCACTGCCCTTGCACTTAACAACATAAAAAATTCAAGAGAGGTAAAGCAAAACAAGACTGCACAACTCTTCATTTATTTCTCTGCTATGGTGCAGAATTAAATTTAAAAACTTGCTGTGAGTAACTAGTTCACCAGCTATGATATCTCATTCACCATACAGATTTCCACATCGTACTTGTGGCAGGAGGATTTACTGCAGTGGCATATCACTGTTCCATTAACTATCCAAGCCTGAGTGCTAATCGCTTCCTGACTACACCAGGCTGCTTCAAACCATACAACTGCTCAAAATCATATTGGAAAAGCAGATCATGGCTTTAATGAGCAGGGTATCACTAAAGAACAGAGATCCTAATCACTGATAGATGTTCACTAGCCAAATCAACACATGGTCGCCCTTTTCAGTCTGAGGTGTCAGGTTTTTTATCTGTTTTTTTATATAAAGTGAAGAAGAGTAAAAGGTAGAAGAAAATAGAAACATGGTGCTCAAATTTCCTGTTTGAAATTATCTGTATCCACAAATAGTTCTCCCCATAGAACAACATCCTGTGCATTCCTAAGGAAGCTGCTTCAGTAGAAAGGGGTAAAATGCAAGGAAATGTCTACATATATACGTAACACTTCAGGATGTCCCCTCATGTATTCTCACACTCTAAATACAGTCTGGCTCTAAGTTATTAGCCTTTGGCCTTGCACAAAGATCAGAGCTCCCCAGAAAAGACTGAGGGCAGGACGTGAGCAAGGGTGTGCAGCTGTAGGAGCACAGGGGCTTGGCACTGCCTTGTCAATCCCTGCAACATTTGTCTTGTGTTGGGCCCCTACCTGGGAATTCAGTTTTATTCTATCATCAGATTTGTGAGAAAGCTTTTCATATTGGTGTTTTTTTAAACTGTTTGTTCTGAAGGTTTCAAAAGGCAAACCAGCAGTACATCCCCTTGCTCTCTTTGGCAGGGTGAATTTTTGTGCTGGGCTCCTCCATCCCTGAGCCTTGGAAGGCCCTCAGCTACCACCTCTCCAGCTGGGCAGACACAAATGCACCAAAAGTTCTGTGCCAGCTCATATGTCCTCTACTGTGGTACAACTTCAGCTCTGTGCAGTCTTCTCTTTCCGCATTTACATGAGAGGAGAAATCCTCTGCTGTGGCTGAAACTGCAAAGTGGCTGCATTTTGCTCTAAATAAATGAATTAGGGCACCAAGTGTTCTGATTGTAGGCAGACAAGGATTTGCTGCTTTAGAGAAACCATTATTTCCATTTCCCCGATTCCTTGCTGAAGGCAAAAGTGATTGATATAATCACCTAGCTGCTGTTAATGAATTGAAAGCAAAGCTGTGTAATTGACAACAAAAAGAGCCAGAGATCCTGTTGTACCATGCCAGCAGGCAAAACAAGTTGGAGGCAACCTCACTTATGAACACAGTTTTTTGCACAACTAATATGCTTTTTAGTCATTAATAAAATATATGTTACTGATATACAGAAACTATAAAAATTGTGGCAATGTGCTTACATGTGTGCTTTGTTCACTCCCAGTAAAGTGGCACCAAAGAGAAGTGCCAGTGTCTGTGATCCACCTCTCTTGAAATAAGAGAAGTGGATGTGGTAGGTATACAATGCAGTGGGGTACAGAGAGGGATGGTGACAGAAAAATAACTGTACAGTCATGATCAAAAAAAAAAAAAGGTTTAAATGAAAGATTGTAATTCTTCCCCCCTCAATTACTCCGTTATTTATTGTTAGTAAGATTGAAAAGCTACAGTTTAATGGTTTTCTGATACATTTCAGTTTTGTGTTTTCCAGATTTTAATTGCAAAACACATAGGGTATAAAAGACACTTCAAAGAGCTGACTGGTTAAACAACTTTCCCACACCTCTCCAGGCACTCCAGACCACAAAACTGCTACTCACAGGACCCAAGTTGGCTTCCTCTGCCTCGTAGATGTAATGATCAAGTGAAATGAAGTAATAGCCGGGCTCCACCTGGTTGCACTGACGTCCAAACATGTGGGGCCGGCATTCACATTGGCCAGATTCACTTGAGCAGCTAAAATGGAAGAGCAATGAATTTACAACAGATCTTGGCTACGCTGAGACAGTGATGGAGCTATCTTCTGCTTTGACATTTTAAATGACACAGGAGGAGAAGCACTTCTGAACACAGCAGACAGGAGATGTTCTTGGGCTCTGCAGCTGGGCCAACTGCACGACTAACATGGCAGCACAGCCTCAGGTACAGACCTGGCTCAACCCAATTATCACTCTCCAAAACAACATCTAGGCTCAGGCCAGAAGCAAGCATGGACCAGGACCATTTTCAGTAGGCAGTCTGCAGGTAGTTTCCTCTGTTTGGATGGCAAGAGGATTTCATGCTATGGATGCAAGTGGTTCCCTGGGACACAGGAGTTCTGGGAGCTCTACTTGCTACCAGGCATGGCAAACAGGCACATCTGCCCTAAAGCTGAGGGCAGCCTTTGGCTCCAAGCTTGCAAGCCACACAGGCAGCATATCTGTATGGTCTCAGGCAGAGCAAGAACATGCACAACCCTACATGCCCCAGGGTGCTGAGCTGTTCTCACTTGCTGCAGAGCATCCAGACAGGTCACCATCAGCAGCTACACAGGGGGAAAAACCATCCCTGGCTGCTTTAGAGGACAGAAACAACAAGTGACATGGGGCAGTGAGGGCCATCACCAGAAGGTCTGTGCAGAATGACAGTTTTCCCCTTCTTTCATAATGAGCCATTTTCTTTACTCAATACAGCTCTATGCCCAGATTAGTTTTGGCTGTTTTATTGTCCCCAGAGTGCCTACCCTGCATCATAAAGAACCCTCAAGCATATTGCAATTTTGCAGTCACCCAATCACACTTTTTCAAAGGAAGGTTTTTTGGCCCACCAAAATACACCTCTTTAAATGTGAATGGGATTTAGAAACATTTTCTAAAGGTAAATGCCTCTGGTTTCCATGAACAATCTCCAGACTCCTCAAGCCTCCAGACAAAGAGTAATTTTGAAATCAAACTGGTTTTGAAGTTGGAGAGATTCACTTAAATGTTCACTTTGAGATGCCAGAAGTGCTTTAGCTGTCCCAGAAGAGGAGCTGGGAAGTTTCCCCTCCAGGGAGGCAATAACTCCACCACCTGGGTTACACCACAGGGATGAATTTTGGGCAAGGCATAGCATCCCACATCCCGAGTGTGAGCCAGAAAGCAGCAATTCAGCAGCTGAGGAGGGGACCCCAAGGAGGGCAAAGCTCTCCCTTCCCGATGACGTGCGTGAGCAAAGCCAGGAGCCAGAGTTGAGCTTTGTGGCTCTCCTGTGGTTGAAGGAAAGCACAGCTGCTGCCTGCCTGTGCCAGGATGCTGCACATCCCCTCCCCACATGGTTTTGCAATCGCCAGGCTCAGTGCATGGGAAACAGGCTGGGCCATGGCTGGGCTTTTACCCCTAAGCCCTGGAAGCAGCTGTGCCGGGGGAGCTGTTATGAGCTGTGTGGTGTAACCCATCTGTGCGCAGGGAGCAAGCACGGGGGAGTAAATAATCCCTAACATCCACACTGCTGTCTGCCAAGGGCTAATAATTCACTCGGGAGCAGACAGGAGAGACAGCCCGTGGGACATTCCCACGGCAATCCCTGATGCAGATGGGGTGTCCGTAGGCTGTGATGACCTATGGAGCCACACCAAGACAAGTCCCACACTCCCTCAGAGTGGTCCCATGGGCTTCAGTGGGAAACAGTTCTCTGACCCCCTTGGGAAACTTCTGTGGCTTTAGACAAAAGCATGACATTTCAAAGGGTTCGTGAAAGGAAGGGGAGAGGGGAAAAAAAAGAGAAAGAACATGCCACTGTTGACAAACCAGGGGTTGGACACACACGCCTAGCACACAGAGAACTGCTCCGGTCAGAGGAGCAATCTGGCTCCCCAGCACCCCACTGACAGGGCATCTAAGCCACGACTTTCCATGCTATACTGATGGATGTATATTCACACTCTACAATTTTCTCTAAAAAATGTCCATCTCCCCAGAGGGCACTTTCAGATCCACATCCCACCCCATGCAGCACCACTGGGGCAACAGAGCAGTACTGTGCAGCTAGCATGCTTCTCCTAGCACCCATAGACAGACGGAATGGCCAAAGAGTGATTTGGGAGCAAAGCAAGACCAGCCTGTCCATGTCACTGCCCAATTCCTGCTTTCATCCTGTAAGAGCAAAGCTTTGCCATGGACCATACCCCGGGTTACAGTCATGGCAGAGCTTAATCCACATCTGGTTCCTACCCTGGCTGACAAAGGCAGAGCTACACTAAAAACAGTTTTACATGTTCTCTTGCACCAGTGGCACAAACAGAGACTGCTCAGCAGACAAAAGACATGGATGCCTCTGTCGCCCTTGCTGTAATCAAAATCCTCCACCTTCTGAAGCAGAAAGATCGGTATCAAACATCCTCCCCCAGAGCACATTGAGCCCTGGATGCTGTGGTTGCAAAAACATGAAACTGGGTGAACAATTACAGAGAGTAACTGGGCTGAGACTCACTTGTTGTTCAGTGCTCCTCCCTGGTCGCAGTCGCAGGGCCGACATCCATCCATGTCATTGCTCAGGCCCCAGTGCTCAGGCTGCAGGAAAAAACATCACCAGCACTGTAACCTGGTGCAGACTTAGTTCCACCTAACCCAAAGGGACATTTCTAAACACTCAGCACAAGCTATCCCAGACTGTCCCACAACCCATGACTCCTGCTCCTGTTTACCCCCACAAGCACCAACACCACTTCCCTACCTGCTCTCCTCCCACCTTGTTGACCATTTCAAGGGCAAGAAAGCCACACATGGGGCAGTGGGTATTTGTGTAGGGCACTGCTCTTGCAGGGCTGCTACTCTGCAACTTGCTTGCCAGATAGACAGACAGACTTATTTGGTTTTTCCATGCAGTTCAGTGCTAGATAAGAGTTTCTCTGTGTTTGTACAAACACATCCAGTTATCTGACAGTGTGTTTCTATAACACTCCAGCACACATAAACACTACATGGAAATGTATGTGTATGAAATAATCCCTGCCTAAAATAATGGCCTGTTTAGAAAGCAATTTTTTTGGTAACACTGTATCCCCTGAACATTTCATCTTCCATCCCAGCAAGGAGTTCAGCAGAATTGCCTCAGATCCCTCATGTTCAGAGCAACCATCCTAATGTCTCACTCCTTTACTGTCCCAGGAATTAGACCGGATGCTCCTGTCTGCCTTGACATGCATCCCAGATCCCCAAACACAGCACACTTCATGGATCCTGACATCCCAAGGTGCCCTCTACAGCCTGAATACCAGGCATGGGCTAGCAGGCAGTGAGAGACAGTGGCCAGCACCTTGCTCCATGCTTCCCACACTCCAGCCTCCCTCACACCAGTGCCTCCTAATTCATTTTACGGTGAGCTACTTGCCAGACATTGATTGCACTGCTTTCCTGTCACCAGACGCTTACAATAGCAGTTTCCTGTCTCCGAATCACAAGGATTCCCCCCGGGATGGGTACCCAGAGGATTACACGCACAAGCTAGATTGGGAAATACAAACAGGCAGGTCAAAAGCAGGACTGGAGTCGTATTTTAGACAGTGTGCTACTTAAATATATACCTTAAAGTTTACCCTGAATCCTCCATTACAGAAAATAATTTCATTCTTTGCCCACCACCCATCCCAGTAAAACTTCCCAGGCCTAGAGACTTAAAATTGAAAAGAAATTAGGAAGATTATGCTATTTCCACTGAATACACTAGACGGAACTAATGGCAAACTGCATTTTAAGGGCTGATGGACTACAAGCTACATCAAATCTACAGTAATGTTTTCCCTTTAGTCAAAACATGAAAAAAAAGAAAAAAATCCATCCCACAAATCAACTTCTCCTGGCACTAACAGCTCCTCAAAGAGCTTTTGATCACACATAAAGGAACATATGTTTTTACTCACACTGACAGCCCGCTGGGTCATCGGCACTCAGGCCATAGAAACCTTCTTTGCAGAGGTCACAACGTTCCCCCTCGACAAACAATTTACAACGGCACTGTCCGGCAATAAGGCCGGTGGAGAAATCAGTGTAGCGGTCACAGATCCCCCCATTTTGGGAGCCAGCTGGGTCGCAGTTGCAAGCTAAGAAGGAAGCATGGCATGTGTTTTATTAACTGCTTCAAAATTAAAGGCCAAGTCTCACACTGAATTACTGAAACTCAGCTGCTGTGTAGAAAGGCTGTCACTCCTGCAAGTATTAGACATGACGTGGGTTGGACACACAAGGACCAGGTAAATTCCCAGATTCTCAAAGAGAAAACAAAACCCAGCCAAGCTCACTCAAGACCTCCAGGACAACCACCCTTCCTCAGAGATCCCAAGGTCGTTCCCACTCTGCAGAGCGGCGCTGCACTCACGCTCACAGACGTCGGGGTCCCGCAGGTCTCTCTCCGGGTGCTGGAAGTAGAAGGGCTTGCACTGCTCGCAGTTGCGTCCCACAGTGTTGTGCTGGCAGTCGTCGCACACTCCCCCACTGGTGTTCCCCGTCGTCATGTACACAGCCATGTCGAAGTGGCACTGGCTGGAGTGGCCATTGCAGTTGCACTCTGTGACAAAGACAGAAAGCAGAGTAAGAGTCCTGGGAGAAGTGCAGCTCTGCAGAGAAGACACACCGGTATCAACCAAAGAGCATGAAGGATTTTACACACAAGCCCAAGTAACAGCTCATGGCATGTAATGCTCATGGCACCCAGGTCTGCATTTTACTCCAACTCACTTTTGCATGCATTACTATTGCGACCTTCAGCAGGGCGCCAGGGTAAATCATGGTAGAAATCCAAACACTGCTCACAGTTTAATCCTTTGGTATTATGTCTGCACATGCAGTGACCATGAACCTGTAATTGAAAAAAAAAGGAGGAAAAAAAATAATAAAAAAAAGAGTTGGTTATAAATGAAACTGGAAAAAAACCCCAAACCATCCTACAATGAATGCAAAATAAAGCTAGCACATAATGGACATACACTTTTGGAAATTTTAATCCATGTAACTGCATTTAGAAAAGGCATAAAGGGCCATAGGAATGTCCTTCACCTGCCCAGGTGTCCAAATCCTCACAGATTTGTCCTTCTTTCCTTACTGGAACTAGTACCTGAATAAACGCTTTCAGAAATAAAAGAAGGAGAGCACAGTTCTGCCCCAACAATCACACAAGCCTCTTGAAACTAAAAGTTAGCTGTTTATTAGCTGTTAATTAGCTATTAACATGCATCTATTTATATCAGTAGGTCATGCATCTACTTATATCAGCCCAGTGCCCTATTTCCAGCCCTGCCTTGGTTCTCAAAGCAAAGATAACAGCCAGTTTGGATGGCATTTATCCATCAGCCCCAAGGCTTTGCCTTTGCTTTGTGTACTGAACAAGCGCCAAACAGATCAAGAGTGGTTGTGTGACAGCTGCTGCCATAGAGCACGGGCAATACCAGCACTGTAGCCATGATGTTAAAGGCAAAGCTTGGGTGGAAACACTGACCCAAGCACAGGGCAATGGCGCATACCCAGCTCAATGGCATCCCGCAACCCTGGACAACCCACACAACCGTTCCACATGCTTCCACATCTCCAACCAGTTAATAACTCACCCATTAACAGGGTGCTATTACGGTTTGTCATGCAAAAATCATGGGGAAAAGCAGACCCCAGAAGGGATGTGACACTTGGGCAGCAGCATACCATGGAGGTAATCTGGGTTTTCCTTCAGGGCCTGTGTTATTAGGGCTACAGCTTCCACTTCTCAGCTGGTAGCAACTAATACAAACACAGGTTATGTTTGATTCACAGGTGTTTCAACCTTTGATGCCTCTACTCCACTTTGATTTTGAGGTAACCAAGTAAACTCATACATCAGTCTCTGACCTAATAATGTTACACTCCCTTTCTTCATTCCTACCTTTCAGTTTCATCAGCTCTTTAACATAATTAGAAAATGAGTGTTAAAACAATTATCACCTAATCTGAGATCTGTGTTTGATTAATACCAATAATGACAGATATGTCTGCCCAGGAGGGATAATTATAGCAGTTTTGTTGTTTGAAAATCAAGCGTGTGGAGGTGAGGGACAGAGTATCACCTTTACACTGGTGTTCAAATCACTTAAAAGAGGAACAGACAAGAAGAGTTTTATTCAGAAAAGTGTGAATATTTACCATTCCTTCCACTTCCTCATCCAAGCCCTCCACTGGCGCACACTCACTGGCGTGTCCGTAGCAGAAGCAGTTCCCGCGCACCACCATGTCGTAGATGGCATAGTAGTACTTCTCTCGGATCTCCATCCTGGAGTCCAAGAGGTTGTCTCCCAGAGTGTGCAGCTTGACGAATTTGACTCTCAGATTTGTGATCTTTAATAGGTCTGCAGGGGGCATGCACAAAAAAAGCCTAACCAACAAGCCCACTTTGGAATTATTTACCAGATATTATACTGAATGGGAGGAAGCCAGGAGTGACTTCCTAAGCATGCTTCCTATGGGCAGATTAGATCAGATTTAATTTCAGCACCTACACATCATTTCATACTCCCCAAATTAAAAAAGAAAAAAGAAATTACATTATTTTACTACAGGTGGATAACTGTATAAGTTTAAGCATAATTTAAAATAATGGTCTGTTTTATTATAGACATGCACAGGCACATACACAAGGAGAAAAGCACCACCTAAAATATTCTGGGGTTTTAAAATATAAGATAGGTAAGGACTTGATATCAAGAAACTGCTCCCGAGTGGACCAGGAGCCATTAGAGTTATGAGACTTTTGGAAAAAGTCTCAGCTGGAAACAAAGACAAATGATTCTTTTGTACAGGCCCAACTTTCCTAGCAAATATAATTAGTTACATTTTGTGGAAAGAAGTAACACCCCATCACTGACAAAATACAAAGAAGTTCTTGAGGGATAATCCATGGGAATACAATACTGCAGTAATTAATACCATCCACAGATTTACTATGATATTGTGACTCCTACGTAATTTCTTATAGCCTTGACAAAGCACTTCAAGCCCATGAAAGCAGTTTCTCCTTTAAATTGTTGAGTAAAGAGAAAAACCAACATTAAACTCATAGCAAGCAGCAGACACTCCTCTACTTCACATATTTCCTTTTGCTCCAGGTAGCTTTACACTGAGGGACATGACCCAGTCTGAGAATGCACATTAAATCAGAGGTCAGCTTAAGGCCGAGCACTGCAGTTCCCTCAGGCCAAATGCCCCACAAGGCTTCTCTTTAAGCCACACTGAGCAACAGATCTCTCTACCTCTGCATTTATGGATTGCCATGACCATGCACGAACACTACAGCAAGTTGTGGTTTATGACCACATCTGTGTGGTCCACCATGCAGTGCTACCATGGCCAGCTGTTCCAAAGACATGACTTTGTTCTGAAAAATAAAACACGACCCCATTGGTTTTAGCTAGAAATGCCCAATGAAAAAAGTACCTTTGTAGCTCTGTTTATTTGCTTTCTGAATACTGTACAATTACAGGATCACATTCCAACTTTTCTCTTGGCAACTGCATGTATTTTGGGGAAGAGGAGGTCTTAACAAAAATAAATCCCTGATCAGTTAAGAAAAGGACCAACTACAATTAAGAGTGCAAGAGCAATCCCCCAAGTTCATAACACTGGTATTTATTTCCCAGCACGTCACTGTCTGAGTCAGGAAAAGGAGCCATACACAAAGGTATTCATATCACTTCAAAACTGCTATCAGGGCTGATGCATGACTTCGTTAGTGGATTACTGGTTTTTGTAAGCAAGTTAAGCACTGAAATGCTCTCAAATCAGCCTGAAAGATAACTGCCTACGTACTCTGAATCCTTGGACTGTATGGATCTTCAATTCGAAAAGCAGGATCTAGAACACGATATATTACCTGGAGGAAAGAATCAAACAACAAGATTCGGCTTCAAAAATAAGAGAATCTGAATTTGTAAGGAAAAAGTCTATACAATAAACATATTAGAAAAAAATGTTTCTGACCTCTCCCTCTGTTGAAGGTTCAATGTCAGAGTATCGAGAATCACAAATTATATCATCCACTTTCTTCATGGGTCCAGTTGAAATCCCAGGAAATGAGCTCTCACAGTCATATGCAAAATACCTGTAAACTTGCCAAGTCTGTCCAAAGTCAGATGATCTTTCAATCAACATTGCAGCAGGACGGAATGTCTAATAGTAAGAAAAACAAGTGATTTAATTTGGTTAATTATTGCTTGCATTTACATTGACTCTTATTAGTGTGAGCAAGCCACATGTCTGGATTTTAATCTCACTCCCTGCACCGACTCTTTCCAACAAGTGGACATATTGGAAATACTTTTCTGATGATATTCCACTTTTTTTCTCAGAGGCAGACAGAGGAAATAACACATATCAAACCATAGACTATGCATCTTCAGAGATGGCAGTCAGTGGCCAAGTGCTTAAACACATTTAACATAAACAAGAAAACTTGTAAGATTTTATTCCAAACCCTTTCTGAAAAGTGGGGGTTAAAGTAGGGCTTTACAGAGACAAAAATATTTTTTCCCACATCTTGAGGAAAGCAGCAGAACCTTCTTCCTTGCTGTACCTCTTCATCTGGTCTTTTACAAGATCAGACACAGCTCCCTGAGATGTGGAATACGCTGCCTTTTTTATTTTTTAAATTTAGGGTTAGGGTCTCCTAATGGGCCTCCTCTCCTACTGTAGAGAGCAGGAGGCCACTGCCAGTGCTTCCCATTCAGCTCTGATGCCCAGAAGTTACTGCTGAGCAGGAACCTCTGATGCTCAGAGAAGCCCCAGCATTACCTCTCTTTGTCTGACCACATAACCTTTTGCAGCATTTCTGACAGTGCCAGCTGTCCTCTGTGCTGCCTTGAGAAAACTTCTTTATGGAGACTGAGAGATTCAGTTTCATCCACTCATGCTGCATTTGACTCCCCCAGTTCCCAGTGACCCTTCTCCAGCTGGCCTTGCCCAGATTGTGGTGGGCTGCATTTGCTTCACACAAAGCAGTGTCCTTCTTACCTACTTGTAGTCAACTCTAGAACAATGAACTAATGAAGTTTTGAAAAGATTTTTAATCCCTCTGACCTAAAAAAAATTGATGTTTTAATTTTTGTGCCGCCTTTCAAAAAACAGATACTGATTTAACCCTGGGTTGTACCTACCAAGAAATGCCAACAATCTCTTCCTTAGTTATATGTATTCAGAGGAGGACCTCCCAGAGCCAAGCACAAAAGCATTTCAGTCACAGCTGGAAAGAAATTTTCTCCCTGCTTCCTGGCTAAAAATACCATCCAACTTAGAAACTAGTATCTCACCCAACAAAAAAAATTAGCAACCCAGGTGTAGGGCAGCTCAACTGTCTTCCACACAAAGTCCACAAAGCATCATTAAAACTATCTTTCCCCTGCAGTCCTCCTCCTGACAGCAGACCAAGCCCCAGCACTGGGGTACAATGGCTGCACCCTGACACCATGTCAGGGGTCTTTTGGGGGTACATCAACTGCTGGCTTCAGTAGAAATGACCACCTTCCACCTCAGCCACCACCTTAAGGCTCAGGGAGCAAAACCCTGGTTGACGCCACAGGAAAGAGGAACCAGCTGTCCTAGAAAGCTGATGCGTAAAAATGAAGAGATTAATTTGTCCACATGGGAAGAGTATTTAGGATGTACAGGACATAAGCTACCATTCCAAGACATCTGTTTGTAAAAAACAAAGACACTTTGTGTACAGATGTTCCTTCTTCCTTAAGACCTTTCCATTTGCCAAATGAAAACTGATACAGCCAACTTTTTCAGGAAAAAAATTCCTTGCTACTATATGACTTAGCTAACAATCTTCTAGAACACAACCACCAGAGACACACCAACACAAAACCCAGCTTCAGCATGACTCCTTCTGCAGTCTCGCTGGAGTTCAAACACAAGTCAGAACTCAGCCTTTCTGCATGACTTCAGCACTGGTTAATGGTTGGCAGCTCCAAAAAATTCAGGCCAAACAATTCAGACAAAGCCCAAATCCCTAATATCAAATAGATGTGAAAGACTGTGAGACCTCTCATTTCCTCATGTTTTAGGGGTAAAGCTGTGACTTCCTTTACCTTGAAGGTCATAATGAGATGAGTGAAATGAAACTCAGCCTCCAGGTCCAGCTGGATAGTCACGTTTTCCAAACCTGCAGAGACAGAGAAAAGGTGTTCAGCAAACAAGGACACCTGACAGTCTCTACATCTAAATTTTGCTTTTCACTCTGCTGCCATGAGATTATTTCTTTTACCACTTGGTTCTGTTGTGAAAAAGGAATATCACGGTCTAGGTACAGAGGGAGACACCAAGAACCTGCTGAAGAGTATCACACATGAGATTCCTGCACATGATCAGCACCAAACACATTACACCCAGAGTGTGAGCCCGCAGTGCTACTTGAGACAGAGCCATGGCTGGCATCGCTGGATTTGGGACAAGGATGGGACCACCACAAGCTGAGTCCTGGCATCAACGCCCCCAGCACAGCTGGGGATGCTGAGCCCAGACCTGTGTGGTGGCCACAGGCTGCTCCTCCCACACCTCAGCCTCTCTGGCAGCAGCAGCACAAGCTTCTGCAGCTCCAACACCCCCAGTCTCACTGATGTCTGGTGGGGACCATTCCCCACCATTTTTCACTCACTCTGGACTCTCCTGCCCACAAGAACAGCTCCTTTACAGCCTGGTTTTGAGACACTACTAAAGCAACAATCACAGCCCTGCTTTACAATCACAAGGGTTAAGAATATGGTGAGAGGCAAAAGGTTTTCCAAGCTGCTGTATGACTACCTGTGGTCAAGGACTCTACACAGAAAGGAAGAAAAACAGCTAGAAATGTTATTTTGCCTTGTGAAAACAGCTCTCAAAACAGCTGGATACTAATTATGCTGTAGTTAGAAATAAAAAAATAAAATCAAGATTTACAGAGAGGAGAAAGGGTAAGAAATTAAAATAATAAAACAATAAGGCACTTAAATTTTTGACCAGCTGTAACCTTCTGTGAAGCATGCAGCAATGGTCCCTTATGCTGTATGCCTGAATAGATGAAAAAATGAATTGGACAGAACGAATCATTTGTTTTTTATTGTTGAAGGACATTTTCATGACCTTATGAGCTAAGAAACTTTTCTGTGTGAATGCTGCCAAGCCTGTTGCAAAAAACATGAATTATCTGGAATGCTGGAAGAGAACTGCTGGAGGCAAGCAGCTTGCTAGGCTGATCTAAATGGTTAAAAAAGATTTTGTGACCTGTCTTTAACAGCAGCCAAACTGTTACAAATATTACCTTTTTTTTCCATATACAATAAGGCAGCTACTACCAGTGTATTTGCAGAAATCCCATTCTGTCAAGCTTGTCTTAAGGCTTCAGGGTAGGACCGCTGTTTGAGAAACCCTTGCTGCCTTGTTTTGCGTATGAAGGCATGCCAAAAGCATAACCAAAAAAGTAAAACAGGCGGAGGAAGGATTAAAAGAAAAAACAAAAACCCCACCAAACTAATATGCAATTTTTGTTTTTAACAAGCTGGCTGGTTTCTGCAGTTCATTTTATTGTTTGGCAAATGGTTCAGAAATTCAGGGAGCTCAGGAGGGAGAAGGTAGCTTGTAGGGTAACAGATATCCCTGGCTTTACTGTCCTGGGGTAGGAAAAGGTGGTCTGCAGGCAGGGCAGCAGCCCCCAGCTCTGCCCCAAACCCCTCCATCCGCAGCCCCCTCCCCGCGGCGGGGGGAAGCCCTGCTGTGCTGCCTTGGCAGCGCCGCCCGCGGGATTTTACTCCTGGAAGCTGCTCCGCTCCGGCTGCCCAAATAAGAGGGAGAGCTGAGGCCAGCGTGGAAAACTCTTCTCTTTAGGAAAGGATTCTTGCAGAGTGCTTGGACGGCTGTCTCCAACACTCCTGGAGGACTCGGGGAGTTTTGTTACGGATTAAGGACCGCTCCAGGGCACACGAAAGCAGACAGTTTTACTCATCGCTCCTCACACAGCATGATCCTTCACAGAGCACTAATCACCAGGCCAGAGATAACGGCAAACCCACAGGTACCCTTAAACAAAAGGAGGGAAAACAGCTCCCAGCCCCGGAAATTGCTCTGGACAAACCGCATACCATTTTCCGACTGCCACCAGAGCTTCAGGCGATTCGGATCGAACGTGGTGACGACATTCTCAATGCGATGACTGTCGGGATTGAGAGTATCGTGGAAGGGATCCTCCGAATCACATATGAAACATTTTTTGTCCTCCTGAAACAACACGATAATCAGCATTACTGATTTTATCCATGGGGCAATACTTGTTTCCTGCAGATAAGAGTATTTTCCATCCATATCACATTCCACTCATTTTGCCTACAGGAATCATCAAAGATTTGTTTTTGCTGAAATGCTAAATGTTTCTACCTTTATGAATTAATGCAAATTGCCAAATGGAAAACATGCCAGGAATTCCATAAACTTCATTTTTAGGGGAAGCATGTTTTCAATGAAAATTGCAGTTTCAGGAAATCTCTTCAAGTGCATGCATTCTCCAGAAGAATTCAAAACCAATGGCAGCATCTACAGAAAATTGCTGAATTGCTTCTGTAAAAATGCACACGTGCAAAACTGCATCTAAACAACTTGTGTGAAATAACTGCCTTTTGGAAGCTGGCTTGAAGATGCAAATTGCCTGCATTAGGGAAACCTCCTGTAAGGCTCAGTGCACATCAAGGGGCCCTCAGAGATTTAGTCCTTTCGTCTGAATCAGGCTTGTCGAACTTCTACCCAAACCTTGCATCTTCAGCTGGTATTGCGACCCCAAACTGTGTACATAAAGTCCATTTGCACGCATTACAAGATCTGCCCAAGCAAAACCAGCTCAGGACAAGTCTGGCATGTGCTGCTTGGAAAAACTGGAAGCTTCATCAGGGGGAGAAAACCCCATCACAGCAGTTACTACAAACAGTGCTATTTTTGCATTTTCCTTCCACCTAAAACCACTTTTGAATTGCAAGTTAGGGTATGAACTGAACCAAAGGGAGGGTTCCTGCCAAGACCAATGGGAGGGGGCAGATGAGGAGCCCATTGGATGGCAGTGAAGTAGCCCCAACACACCAGCAACTCATCCCTGTCGAAAGCTACACAGGGATCATTCCTCCAGCACGTTTATGGAGACGAATGCAATTCTTTATCAGCCAAGAATGTGAGAGCTGGCAGGTCTGCACCACACAGGCTTTCCATTTCACCAGTTCTGGCTTCAGCGGCTCCTCCCAAGCTCAGGGCTTCACCTCCCACAAGCCCTCAAACATTCCTCCAGCAGAAAGAACGGCAAAAGCAGGGGTCCCAGGGAAGACATTCCCTGTCTGCTCCAGGCTCCTCTCCTACAGCATGCTCCTTCTCTGACCAAAACTGAATCCTAGAAGACCTAATTCTGCAAGCACTCAGTTGCCCCATGTTACTTAGAGGATACTGGCACCTTCCATAATTTCTTCAATACCACACACTATGGTTCCGAATAACCAGGGACATCCCAAATACTGAACCTGGGTTGGGAGATGAGGAATATGGGCACATGAGAACTTCTGAAGTGATGCTTTTTACAATGGCACTTCAACATCTTTGAGACAAGAAAATGTAACAGAGCACCTTTGTTATCTTGTTCTACCAGAGATGCTTATGTTGTTAAAGTCAATCCCAATATACACTGAAAATGTTCAGTGAAGCTAAATCCCACGTCAAAGTGTTAACTCTATTAGAAAACCTATACGGAAAAACTAAAGGTGGGGAAAGAATGAGGGAGATTTGGTAACTTCAGGGGACAAATGGGTCAAGTGCTACAGCTCCTCCTGCTTCCCGTGGTTTTCCTTCCAAGTGCCAGAATCCGGCCCTATTGTCTCCAAAGTAATTCGTCTGCAGATTATCCATTTAGTTTCAGTTCAACAGAGTTCCACGTATAACTGATAGTTTATTCTTCTCCATCATCCTTTCTGTCTCAGAGATTTTAAATTTGATGACCTGCTTCTGGCTTTAAAAAGCAACAGCTCACCAGATATGCTGAGACAACCTTATTTGCATCCTTTCACTCCGAGACCATACACTTGTAATTACATTACAGGGACTGCGGACAAAACATTGCTGGGCTCTCCAGCCCACTCTCCTTTAGAGGAAGCTGTCTAGACGGCTCCGAGCGAGTCTGGAAATAAAGCATTAACTGAACTTACTGCGGCACATTCTTCCTTATTGGCCTCGATCAGGAAAGAGGGGTCGGGAGCCGAAAGCCGCGGGGGATTCCCTGGATTCTCCAGGTCCAGGGGGTGCGGGGTCCCGCACGGGGCACGATGCTGCCACACCGGACACCGGTGCCCGCGCTTCCCACCCGCAGGCAGCGGCTCGTCCCGCCGCCCCGGCCCGGGCGCTGCCCGCGGCCGCGCAGGAGGCGATGCCCGCCCCACCGCCCGCACCGAGTGCCCGGGAGCGCTGCCCGCCCGCGCCCGGCGCTCACCTGGAGGTGGCTGACGATGCAGTAGGGCTCGGGCTGGCGGAGGCCGCAGGTGGAGGAGGCGGAGAGGCGTGAGGCGCGGCCGATGAGCAGGTCGCCGGTGGCGGGGTAGCAGCTGCCCTCGGCGCAGCCATAGCTGTACTCGGGCTCCTGTGCCGCCGCGGGCCACAGCGCTGCGCGGCCGCGGAAGGAGAGAGGGGGACAGAGAGTGAGAGAGGGACGCGGGAGCACGGCCGGGCTGGGCGCCCCGAGCCGCCCCGGCGGGCGCTGCAGAGGCGCGTCCAGCCCGCCGTGCCCCGACGGCGGCCGGAGCGCAGCGGGAGTTACCGAGGCAGCAGCAGAGGTACAGCGAGAGGCGGCCCATGGCGGGCGGCAGGACCGCACGGGACGGGACGAGACGGGATGGGACAGGACGCGACGGGACGGGACGCGGCTGCCCCTGCACGCGCCGCCGAAAGCCTCTGCTCCACGCAGGCGCCGCCGTTCCCGGCCGCGGCCCCGCGCCGCCGGCTGCCCCCGGCCCTCCTCCTCCTCCTCCGCCCCTCCGCATCCGCGGGGCTGGGCCGGGCCCCTCCCGCCCCGGGGCAGCCCGGCCCCTAGCTGGGGCAGGGGAGCGCGGCCGTCGCGGAAGGGAAGTTTAGTCGGGGTGGGAGGCAATGGGAGAGGAGCTGGGGAGCTCCCGTCCCGCTGTTGCCAGGGAGCCCCGAGCGGGGGACCGGGGACTCCAGCCCCCCGGCCCGCAGGTTGTGCTCTTCCCGCTGCTCCCCAGCGTCGGAAGCGGGCTCTGGGCAGGTTGCGACAATCGGAAGGGAGTGGTGGAGAGGTGCCCCCCCTCCCTCCCTGCCCTTGTCAGCGGAGAAACAATGGAATGGGATTATTGACTTAATCCTGCCTTCTGCTGGTAGTGTGGATGGAGCTGGGCCCCTGTGAGGGAGGGAGGATGGATGGATGGATGGATGGATGGATGGATGGATGATGGATGGATGGATGGATGGATGGACGGACGGACGGACGGACAGGGATGCATACTTGTGTGGTGAGGCCCAAAACCTAGCAAAGAACCAGGGGGTTGGCAGCTGTCACATGCAAGGCTCAGTAGCCTGACTCAACCTGGTGCTGTGGTGCCAGCACACGTGGCTCCGGAGTGCCATTCCTGGGGATGGTGGCCGTGCTGCCATACATGGCCAGGTCTGGCCCTGGCACAGGCAGAGAGGCCCAACAAGCCTAGACCAGCCACTGCCAGGCTGTGTCACATTTGCTGGGAGCACGGGGCGCTGTTGCCTTCCCAGGGCACAGGGGCAGCTGCAAGGAATGAATGGCCATAGCCATGAAGGGCCAGCCCTGCTCCCCAGCCTCCCACGTCAGCTCCCTGGCCTCTGCTGGGGAACATCGGGGAGGGCTTCATTAGTTGGTCCACTCAGCACCCTGGGAAAATGTTTCCTGGTAAATAAACACCCAGGAGTCTGTATGAAGGATGGATGTGGCTGGGACAAATGCCTGGGTTTATATACCCAGGTTTTGCTTGTGCATGTGTAGCACGTGTACTTGTGTAAATCTTTACCAGGTACCTGTGTCCCCCAAGAACACTTTGCCCTCACTATTTGCAGTGCCAGAATGAAAACACACCATGGTCTGTCTGGCCCAGCAAACCCTGCCGAGGTAGGTAAATATGTTCATTCTTGTTTTACAGATGGATAAGCAGAAATAGAGATACCAAGTGACTTGCCCTAAAGGTTAAACACCAGGTTTGAAACATAACCCAAGACTCTGGATTAAAGAACTTGTGGAGCTGTTTCAGTAAAGATATTCATGAAATTAAATAATTCTAGACTGACAGGGCAGGGAATTGTAATATTCTACACTTCTTCTGCAATGTGTTTTTTTAAATTCACAAAACAAATTCAGTTTCATAACCCCATTATATTTTTTAAGCTTCAGCACAACAAACATTTTTGTCCCCCACTAACAGAAAATGTTTTACTTTGCTGCCATTAGAGCCTCCTCTGGTCCATGGCAGATGGGCAGTGGCATTACCCCATGTGCAACTGTTTCATTGCCATTGGACTTTTTTCTGTCCCATATTTTTTTAACTTTTATTGAAGTTTTCTCCTTTTGTTTTTTTCCTGTTTCATAGCCTTGTCAAAGTACTATCCTCCCTATAGGCTCCTTTGTGCCTTGCCACAGAGATCATGAAAACGTGCTTTGTTCCAGCCCGGGGGTGACCCTGCCATGCGACATCAGGGATTGGGCTGGAGCTTCAGCCACAGACTGGGGTGGCCTCCATACCCATAACTGTGGTATTCTTTCAGATGTAACCGAAGCCACCACATTTAGTGTGTGAGTAATTAGGAACAGAGAACTTGTGTCACTCCCTCTCTGCAGTGCTTGTGACAAATAGTGAGTGGGAGTATTTTAATTTGATTCTTCAAATGATAAAAATTCAGTTTTGTGTTGTGCCCTATCCTTGTGGTTGGTGAACCACCTTTACAGCGCTGGAGTATCCATGTTTGTGCATGGTTGGAAGTCTTTTCAAAAAACAAAATTTCAGAATTTGACCCCAGTGGGATCCACTTGATCACCCATTTTCTTAAAACACTGCAGTGGTCGAACGCCTGGTAGATAGAGCTGATGATATGATTTTTATTAAATATATCATTGATTATATGTCAGTTTGGTTGTGTTGTTTACATTTTGATTAATGCCATTGAAATCAAAATGCTGAACAGCAAGAAACTTATTTCAGTTCTTTTTCAAGAAACAGTTTTCTGAAGCCATTTCTGCCCACAAGGAAGAGATCCAGAGTGAACTACAAATAGGTACTTTTTATCTAGAGTCAGCATTTTCCCCACAAATTAATTTTGAAAAAACACTTTAAAATGTTTTCTCTTACTTCCAGTGGGAAATGCTGCACAGTTATAAACCTCAGAAGCTGTCACAGGATGAATTTGGAGTTCTGTGGCCACTGGTCCCATCGGGTCTGCTAACTTTGTGTGTCTGAGCATGCTTGCAGGCATGCTTGGAGGCAGGCAGGGGAGATTAGACTCTGTGCTGACTTTCTTGTTCCTGCTTCCGCTTTCCTTCCAGCAATTTCTGTCTCCTCCCAAGTTTACATCTCCTCTCCAGGCCTGTCTAACTGCCTTGTATTTACAGATTTCTCATCCATGCAGTTTGTGGAAAGCTATACAGCAATTCTCATAGTCAATAGTGGATTTTATGAGGAAGTTCTCTTTCAAATTTTTGCTTGTGAATTCAGATTTTTAAAATCATGAATGAAATAATTTTGGTTTATATGCAATTGGGATTTTCTGTCTAAGAGCTTCAGTTTAGTCCTTCCAGATGCAGTCCAGCAGAGATGCACAGAAACCTGCAGAAAATCCTTCATTACCTGGAGACCCACATGTGAGCAGCTTGGTGTGTGCTCCAAGTAAAACAGAGATATTTGATTTCATTGTGTCAAAGTCAGTCTAAATGCAATCATCTGATTACAAGCCTAGTAACTTAGAAAGAAGCCTCACACCTCACAGATGATTTTTTCTAAGTGCTAAAATTTAGAAAATGCTAACCCACAAATTCCATGCATGCCTGCGTTCAGGTGTCTTTGTTAGATTATATCAAAATAATAATTTGATTCTATTATTTTCACAATAGAATGTGTCACAGTGTAATGCACGTTGCACATTGCCCTGGAGCACAGCTGGTTTGAGTTAGAGGAGTATCTCGGAAATCTCATCCGCCAGCAATTCCCACCCAAGCCCCCAGCGCATACCAATGCTCCTTTAGCTCTTGTAAACACAGGGTGATAACTCTGCGGTGTTTATCTCCGTTGGATCGATAAGGGTTGTTCCACGGGTGCTGCTGGCATGGGGAAATGTTAAGAGCCCTGTGTTCCCGCAGAGCATTCTTCCCCGTTTTACAGATGTGGTCTGGGCTGCATCTGAGCTCTGAAGCAGCACCGTGCTGAATGAAATCCCTCGCGGTGGGACAGTCGAGCCAGGAATGACACGACTGGTTTTGACTGAGGAAAATCCATCTTTAGTTTGCTGTGCGTCCTGCAGGAGTATGCATACCAAGGGTGGGATTTTGAAACTGAGGCGTAGGTCACTTCAGTCTTTTTAAAACTCTGGCATGTCTGTAACACTTGCTTAACTACAGATTCCTTCTTTAGTTATATTAAAAAAAACACAAACAAACAAACAAACAAAAAAAAAACACCCCCCCCAAAAAAAAAAAAAACCAAAAACCTAAAATTTTAGGCCAATTCATATATTCTTGATGGCTGAAAGAAATTGCTGAATGAACCCTCACTTCTGTGAAGCGCTGCATTGTGTGAAAAGAGCTGGAGGAACTGGTTTCAACATTTCTGGCCCTTTAGACTCACTGCTTAAACCTAAGAACTGGAGTTATTCTCTAGTTGTTGATTGCATTAATGAAAAATGTGTGAAACCCCTTATAAGCATAAGAAAAGCTTATTTTCTTTCTTTCTGCGGGCATTGCAGGAGCGCCATTGCCAGAGAAAAGATGTTAAAGTTCCTTTCGGCGTTAAGCATCTGAGCACTGCCATCCAGCGGGCACTGGGGAACCGGCCCTGTCGCCCACCGCCAATGGCCCGGCGCTGCACGGGAGTGCTGCACGGGAGTGCTGCACGGGAGTGCTGCACGGGAGTGCTGCACGGGAGTGCTGCACGGGAGTGCTGCACGGGAGTGCTGCACGGGAGTGCTGCACGGGAGTGCTGCACGGGAGTGCTGCACGGGAGTGCCCTGCACGGGAGTGCTGCACGTGTGAGGTGCTGCACGGGAGTGCTGCACGGGAGCTGCTGTATGGGCTGCTACACGGGGAGTGCTGCACGGGAGTGCTGCACGGGGGCTGCTGTATGGGGCTGCTACACGGGGGCTGCTGCCCGTCGCATTTCTAGTGAACACAGCGGGACCCTGACCCCAGCGGTCAGGGCTCCTGGTGAGGGAGCCCAGCTCTGCCTCAGTAAGGGGATGGCGTTGGAGCAGTGACGGTGCCTGGCGCTGCTGCTGGCTGGCAGCAGGGGTGGCTGCCGGAGCCCGCGGGGTTTCATCTGCATCGCCTGGCCCAGTCCGGGCAGCCCCGTGCAGGGTCATGGCACAGCCACGCTTTTTAGGGTTTGGCAGAAGACACAGGGTGTTGGGGGTCTCTCTTTGAGACAGCTACCAGCAGCTCTCTGAGCAATCCTCCTTTTGCATTTCTACACCCCCACCACCACCACAAGAAGCCCTAGACTGTGCATAGGAGTATATTGTAGAGCTCCCTCAAAGACTACACCTAATTACTAAATCAGATGGTTTATTACAAGGTATTTCCTAGTTCCATATAAACTCAACTGGACAGAAGAAGAAAAAGGAAAAAAAAAGATAAAATTACATTGTTCACTAGGCCAATTCAGATGCATTTCTAGAGGATGGTGGCCTGTGCCAGGATGCTCAGGACATGGTAATCATTTTACCTGATGGTCTGTTCAGACCCTAACTCTTGCATGTTGCATACTTGCTTTCCTGCTCCACGATTTCATTTTTAATGGCTATCACTTGTTGCTCTAGTTGTCTCAGTTGCTCTGCCTTATCTTGTTTGGTTTGATTCAGTTCCCAAAGCTTCTTCTCCAAATCTGGAAGAGCAGAGACACGCATGAAGCTCACATTTGTTGTGTAAGTAAAATCCAGGGATTAGCAGCATTTCTTTTCCCTGTTTTAGAGGCAATATGCCCATTTTGAATGGGGAATGTTATATACACAACTGGAGGGAAAAGTCTGGCTTCTGGATAGGAACAGGAGCGTTACAGCCTTGAAGAAATTAATTTCTCAGCATGTGCTTTTGTCTGTCAGCTAGGATGGTGCAGGACATGGAGCTCTTAAAGGACTTGGTTTAAATGGAAACACTCAGAGGAACAGTGTGTCCACTGATGTGTGTAAAGCCTAGACAATTTGGCTGTGATTGGCTTAGGTCTCCCTCACTTGTGTTTTCTGTGGTTCCTATGAAGTGACACTAATTTAAACAAATTGGTAACGAGTTAAATCCATAGGATTCACTGTCTGTTTCTAATGTCCTTATCATCTGGGCATTTGGAGTGACTGGGATGATCTTAACACCTTTCCTCAAGGTATGTACTCAAAATATTTATTTGGATCCTGTACTGAAGAGTTTTCTTCTGGTATAGAATTTGTTTCTGCTTCAGTTTTGCTGATGTTACATGGTATTTTCTGATATTGATCCTGGCAGGATCCTACGTCTAAGGGTTCCCAGTGGGAATGCCCAGACCTTCACTACAAGGAGAATTAGGCTGCCTGTGTTCAGGGACATGAGATGTGCTTTTCCTTTTTGGTGACCCTCTAAGTCTGTGTGAGCAGCCGGAACAGCCACAGCAGCTCCGGTCTCCACTGCCCATGACCTCTCTGCCTGGCAGAAAGGGCCCCACAGATTCAGGGCATGTCAGCTTCAGTCTCCACAAGCTGGTAATTGTACCTGCTCTGTTCTGCCATTGCTCAGAGATAATGTCAGAAGGGGAGCAAGTATGGATGGATGGAAAACAACTGCCCTACAGCTCTCTCACACAAGCCTTCGCCTGGGTGATGTGGGGAAGACAGAGCATAGAGGAAGGATTGAATGTCCAAATGCCCTAAGCAAATGCATAAATCAGAGCCTCCAGCAAAATCTGCAGCCAGGTTTTATGGAGGTTTTGCATTTGCCCTGTTTTTAAACTGAAGAAAAACACTGCAAGTCCCTGTGTAGAAAGTTCTTAACCTTTCCTTACAGCAATCTGTTTAAGTTAGAAAAGGTACATACGCCAAATCAATTCAACTACTTTTAAAATAAATAGCTTCAAGCAGGAGTTTTCACCAGGTAAATTGTTTTGAACATAATTTCAGGTGAACTTAGTGTGTTAGTGTCTGTGGGCAAGGACTTCAGCCTTAAATTCATGACTATCACAGTGCTTACCACTCACTGTGGAAGTGAGAACATCACCTGTTATTCTTTTTATCTTCTTCTCTGTCTCTTCAGCCAGTTTTTCTGCTTCTTCTTTCAACTGTTTCACTTTGTCTAGTGTTACTTTTGGAGGTCCTTGAGTTTTTAGCTTTTCTTGAAGAATGGTGTACTTTCTTTTAACGTCAGTAAATTCCTGTAACAAAATGCCATTACTTAGTTTATGAGCATCTCATAATTCATCTGGTGTACAGAAGGAAATTTTAATACTTTAACATCCTCTTTGAATCAAAGTTTAGATTTCTCATTCTCTTAAATATTAAAAAATATATCCTTAATTTGTAGACATTGAAAAATACTTTGCAAAACACAATAGAAATCAATTAAACTGCCAGTGGACTAATCTAAAGGAGAAGGAAGGGCAAGGATATAAAGAAAATAATATTTAAGATATTTTAAGTTTATGCTGGTTTTGCTTTTGTTGATAGGGCTTTTCTGTAAATTTCATTTTGCTGTAAGGCTTAATTCATTTTAGCAAATTTCTAGCTGCATTTTTAAGAAACTGAAATACTGGAAAGCACCACGCCAACCAAAACCTTCAACCACAGCAATTTTCTCTGGAGGAGAACAGCACAAGATGAATTGTCAGGCTGCTTCCATCACTCATGTATTTTAATACCTGGTTTTGTTCTTTGTTCTGTTGTGTTTATTGGTGCCCATGGTGACTACAAGTCTTATACACAGTGCAAGAAAAAATGTCATGAAGTAGCCAGAGAAATGTGTGTGTTTTCTTTCATTCAAGCAAACAGAAGTGTATGCCAGAAACCTTAAAATAAAACACAAATTCTTCTTAACCTGTGGTATTTTACACTGCAATGCATAAGGAAAATGTTAAGTTTTGATGACAGCAGGGCAATGCTTCTGAAGCAAAAATATTATTAAACATAGAGGAGGTTTTTTTTCCCCTTAACACGTGACAGAAGGGCTTACATTATCAATACTCTGGGCTCGCTTGTGAGCTGCTTCTGCCTCTGCTCTTGCCTTTGTAGCTTGATTCTTGTTCATCAGCGTTTTTGCCTGCCATGTGGCCCTTTCATCTTCCATCTCAGTCTGTTTGGCTGACAAGTCATTTAGTTTATCATTTGTCTTGTTCACTTGGTTCTCAGCCTAAAACAGAGCAATTGAAGGCTGTGATTTCTTATGCAATGTCCATCCAGCTTGCAGAGTATAGTAATGAGGGACTGGCAATGGATTAAGAGACCCTTAAGCAGTATGGAATTGGTGTCATATCTGTGCCACGTTCTGATTTTATTTATTTATGTTTAGGAAACTTCATAATGAAGTATTTCTTTCTCATAATTATAGCAAATAAATTATTGGCAGCAAGATACCTGAGAGATTTGTGTTCTGATGCCTCGTATCTCTTCATTTAACTTTATGATGGTGTTTTTGGAGTGTCCTTGGGACTTCACAACATTTTTTAGTTTATTGTTAATTTCATCCACTGGCAGAAGACCTTTAGCTGCTTTGCTAAAATGGAAAAAAGAAAGCGTGTGTGAGCAAAGCAAGAACATGTTTCAAATGCACACCATGCTGATATGCAGGAATGTTTCCTCAAGTCCAACAACAACCATTAAAATTTTGGTAAACTGGTAAAGCAAAACCTCAGAAAAGGACTTTGTGGGGGAACCCCTGAGTTGCAGTACTCAGGGTGAGGTTGGATGTGGCTTACTGCCTGGTAGGTAGGCTGGTGCACTGCTAATAGGGAAGAGTCATGGGTAAACATGTTTTTTCTCTTGTTAGGTCTTTCTCATCCTTGTTAAAACCACCCAGTGAGCCAGATGTAATGCTCTACCAGGTCCAAGGTGGAATTAAGTAGCTGCTTTGGCCTCTCTGACTCAGCAGGCGGAGGAGCCAAGAGCTGTCAGGAGCTGATTCCTTTCAGCATGTAGGCTCCTGCAGCCCGAGTGGCAATGGCTCCTTCCTGCTGGAGAGGCCCTGTGGAAAAGGTAAGATAAAATCTCCATCTGAACTCTCCTTCCAGTGTTACTGGGATACTGCCAGGGTATGGACCAGTCCTACTGTGCACAGTGCCACCCCAGCTGAAACTGGCAAACCAGTATGAGAGTACTCTACTTACTCAGCTTCTTGTGCCTCCACCAGCAGTGTCTGAGCATCCTCACTTTTTATGTTTCTCTTATTATTCAGTTTGTACTTCTCACAGTAGTTCATAATGGTCTGGAGTTCGCTAAGCATGCCTGTGAGCTCTTGTGGAGTCAGGGGAAGGTTTATTTGCAGAACATAGTTTGCCACCTTCTCAATGTCTTCTGGAGGTGCACTCCCATCTGCAACAGAAATGGAGCTGAGAGTATCCTGAAGTAGCTCCTTCCTCCCAGTAAATGGTCATTATGGCTGCCTACCCTTTGCATTATGTGGGAGAATAAAGCTGACAGGCACAGCAAGGGGGAAAGAGAATTATCTCCAACATATTTTAATTTAATATTATGCTTCCAGGTACTGCTGTTAGTGTTGTCAGAACTGGCTGAAATGAGGATTTGAACCCACTTTGAACTGAGTTATTAAAATTCTGATGTAGGACAGAGCCCGTTGAGGGTTTTAAATCAGTGCCCAGCACAGCTAGATGTGTCAGAGCCCATTTCTCCCTTGGCCCACAGATCAAAGAGATGCTGGCAAGGCTGGGGTGTGAATGGAGATTTCCAAGCTGGCCAGTGGGTGTAATCCCTTCCCTGGAGTTGCCACAATATTGAGAAAGTGGTTCCTTTGCTGGTTAATGAGAAAGGCTAAGCTGCAGAGGGAACCTGGGTCAGACTTGCATAGAATGGAAATTTACAATACAAAAAACCATATTTTGACAATTCCCATTACAAATAAGCTTGTCCTAGCTCTTTTCTAAGAGGTAGAGGCACACGCAGTTGGAGTAGTCAATGCCTTGAGAAGTCACACCATCAGTTTTGTTTTCTGCTCACTTCCATTTATAGACAAGACCCTATATGATAAAGCAGTTGAGGTATATTAAATGGTTGTGTTAATCTCCAGAGTAAGTTAGCAAGAATTAAATAGAAGACATTTAGTGTGCAAACAGCAGTGCATTCCTGAGAGCTATTTCCTGTAGTTATATAGTCATCCAAAATCACCATTCACACCAATGTCAAGTACTGTACGTTTAATGTAACTGTATGCTTCTCAGCTGTTCCTATTCTTAAACTTCAATTAACAAAATGAAGATTTGAAAAAAAAATTTTATAATTGTTAATAAATGCTGTATGTCTACTAAGAAGCCTAAAAGAAAAGTGAAAGATGGAATTTTCAGTAGCTATTGATAAAAATCTGAGACTCGTAAGGAATTAAATGAACCTAAATCTTCTAATTCAATAAAATAATGTAAATTTTTCTGAAAAGAAGTCCTCTGTCCTCTGCCTTTGCTCCCACTTGGATGTAGAGGTATGAATGCCAAAAGACTGCAATCCATAGAAATTTATGAGATCAGCTACATTGAAGAGATTAAAGAAAATCCTGCCACATTTGAACCTTTTGATGTGCATCTGGTAAAAAAACTTAGGATGTTTCCTACAGCATTTTCCTGCAATCCCGAGAGTGAAAAATTTTTAGGGTATATACGGTTGTTTTGGGGTTTTTTTAATGTGAGCTGTGAAGTTCTACCAGAATCCTTTGATTCCTCAAGTTACAGCTTTATGGAGATGATGGAGTGGGATGTGTCCTAATTCCCACGCTCCCTACTGAGAGCCTTATTTATGGGCCTGGAAGAAGGGGGTGGAATAACAATTTGAGGATGCATTGGACATGCCTGGCCATTATATATTGTATGAAATTATCTTAGTAGTCCTTTACTCAGGTAAACCAGGAACAGAGTTACTTCAAATTAAACACAGTAGTAAAAGATGATAATCAGAATGTAACAGATATCTTGTAAAACTGACACAAAGTACTGTCATCTGGGAGAAAGAAACATTAGACAAAAGGGATCGAAAATGTTTGCACAGCTCAGGAGGTAGATGAGAAGTTTCATGCACACACACCTAGATCATCTTCTGGCTGTCTATTATGCTATATTATATTGGAATATATTTATGAAAAATGAGTCAAAAAGAAGCCGCATATTTACCTAACAAGAAGCCTTTCACTTTTTTGATGAACTCCTTAGTGATCTCTCCATCAACTTCAATTTGCTTCATAGCTGTCTCCAGTTGCCCATTAAATTGTGAGCCTTTCAGTCTGCTCTCTTCTGCCATTTTTCTAATGCTTTCAACCTGGAAATATTATTAGAAACAGCAGTGCCATTTTCTGGAGGTTATCCGTCATTGTTTTGCAAGTTGGGCTCTGACACAGATATGGAATAGAAAGGTAATTTTGACCCAAGCATCAGCTGGAATCACTTGACATGGCTTTGAAAAGTGGTAGGAGACTCCTTTGGAGAACTCCAGAAGCTGACACATCTTGGTCTTCATCTGGCCTGAGAAAAACCCTAAATCAAGCATTTTTTAATTCTGCACTCAGTTCTAAACCACAGCCCCTTCTGTTTCCAAAAAAGCATACCCACAGTTATTGCAGTACTGTAGTTTGTCAATGATCAGATTCAGTTCTAAGCAGATCTTACCAGATTCAGATCTGATTACAGAAAATGTAATTTCATTTGTCATTTCATATTGGACTTGCTGTTTAAAAACACTTAAAAGGACACAAGGAAGGCAGAGTTCAAGGCTTGTCTTTAAAAGTTACATTTTGCCACTAAATTAATATTCTTGATAATTTAAATGAGAACCTTAGATTAATTATCAAATTCCAACAGTATTTTACTTTGGTAGGGGCTTTGCCTTCAAGGGTGGCCCAGGTACACCTGTGGTCTGCAGACAGAAGAGATTTGGTCTTTCCCCGTCCAGCGAGAGAAATGCTGGTGTTTTTATTTCTGAAATGTCTCAAAATAGTTCCCTCATATTATCACGCAGGTGCCTGAGCCTTGTGTGCACCACAGGCCCCGTCGTGGCAGCCTGGCTGGCGCTGCCCGCCCCGGCAGACGCCTTTGGCTGCCGCTCCTCCGCGTCCTGGGGCCCCAGGGCGGTGCCCGATTGCTCATTTCCAAGCCGGCTGGCTGGGACGCAGTGTCGAGTGCATTTTAAAAAGAGGAAATGGATGCCCAGGCATCCTGCAGGGACAGGACAAAGCCACATCAGAATGTAATTTCTACTGGAAAATGTGCTTTGCCTATAACAGCCATCATCTCTGACTGTTAGTAAGAACAAACTCCTCACTGGTGCTTTGGGATTTGTCTGTTTTGTTTCCTTGGCATATGTTGCATTGGCCACACTTTGCTTGAATTATTTTTCACTGCTACTGTGCAGTATAGTCGACTAATTGATGCCCTCCTAAATATTACTGGAGGCAGAAAAGCTTCATCTTGAAATTATTTTCAAAAGTAATTTATTGGCAAATGTAAGAGTAGTATGAAGTTGTATAAGTAGAGTTTAACATCATGCACAGCAGTAATCCCATTGCAATAAGCATGTCAGGCTACTGACAAAGGGTGCCATTTGAATCTTTCCCAGTAAAAACATAGACAATACTCACCTGAAATAGACACAGACACAGGGCAGCATGACTTTTGAAATCTTAGCAGCTGTGAGGAAGAAGGTCTAGATAAAGCCAATCTCTTGGTGAGGCTGGCACCTGGTACTGAATCATGCTAGGTGTATGATGTTGGGACAGAATCCATCACTATGTCACCACTCTATCCAAAAGAGCAGGTGAGTTTGTATAGATTTGTGACCTCCCTAATCTCATCCTCCATCCATTTCACTGAACAAATGTAGGTTTGATATACAGCACCTGATTCTCAGGTTCCTGTAGCTGAGTAGTCAAGTTATTTAGGAACACAGCAGTCTCCTCAGCTTTCCTGAAGGCCTCAGAGGAGAGAGGAAGAGCTCCAGTGCAGTCTGTGCCACCACACTGCCTTAATCCATGACTGTCCTGGCACAAAGCTCCCCCACAGGCTGCTGTGGCACATGGCTGGTCTCCTGGAACACCACAGATCTGCAATAAGGAAAATGCTTATGTTAGGACTCCTCTGGGGACCTGAGATACATTCCTGAGGGAAGGAAGATGTTTAACATCATTTGAACATTGAATATAGGATGGGATTTTCCCTAAGACACAGCATATGGTTATCACTGCCAGTTACAGGTCCCTCTCCTCTGATTTGAAGGATTTCAGCCCATGGCTCTGAGCATCCTTGCAGAAGCCATTTGTTAGACTCCATGTGTTGCACTAGGACCCTTACTTCGCTCTTACAAAAAGGGTTGAAACCATTTCCCTAACTATATCCAGCTCATGGGTCGGTGGCTTCTTCTAAAGGATCCAGGTAGCCTCTAACAGAACAAGGTGCCATGTCTAGTCCTCCATGTATTTTGACACAGATATGGAACCCAAAGGCTTAGGTGGATGATCTCTTCCAGATTTGTCATGAGTCGGTACTATCAGGTATTTATTGCTGCCCTGCAGAAGAACAGAAATCCCCTTCTTTTCCAGAGGTGACAAAAAGGATATGTGAGCACTCTCCAACCACTCCAGGACAAAGTCACTCTGCTCAGTTTAACTTACTCATGGAGGAGGTTTGCATTAATATTTCTGAAATTACTCAGATGTCCTCTTGAGACTAGAGAGTGCTTAAACAGTTCCTTGTGCAGGGAACGATGGCTTCCAGAAGGCTAGAAATAACTACAGCTGAGAAGTGCAGTTGTTTTTGATGTGATTGCATGGCTGTAGCAAGGAAGTGCCATTTTCCAGACTCAAAAATGCATTTTAAAAAACCCCTTTTAAAATAAAATCTACTACAACATAAAAAAAGAGATTTTTTTTTTTAGTTTTAGTTTTCATTGAAAATCCACAGGACCTACCTTTTCATTCAAGTTTTGGATGTCAGGACTTTTGATCATTCTGAGCTGTTGCAGCACATTGCTTGCATTTAAGACCTGATGGTCCAGCACAGCGAGTGCATCATTCCTGGTGTACTCTGAGTGTCTTACAACAGGGGTTGTCCCCCTGTTCTTCTGTTCTGCCAGCAGCGATACCTCAGAGTATTTCCTAATGTTGCTGACAGCCTCTGTACCAACAGAAATAAGGTTTAGTACCAGCTGCATTTGGTTGCATTCAGTTTGTGCATTTACTTGAATTCTGGACAATTGCTGAGAGATGATTCACTGGTGTTTGATTTGGGACAGCAGAGAAGGACAGGAACTGTCATTTCCTCAGCCAAACTTTTTAATCCTTAACTTACCCAGTTTCCAAATAGAAATAGTTATCCATGCTCATAAAACCTGCTAAACTAGATGAAAATATGGTGGATCTTGTGTCATCCATAGGATGCCAAGGTGTTTGAGAAGGCAACAGAATAGACAAAAGTATGAAGGAGGTCCCATTATTGACACTAACTACTACTGATTTGCATTTATCAGTAGCTAGTGCATTGCTGACATTGTTGATTGGATAAAAGCTTCTGACATTTATTACGTTTTAGGCAGGAAATCTGTTTCTGCCAGCTGTCATGCAATGATCAGCTCCCTGATTGTGAGTAAGGAAAGCATCTGTCTTTTCTGTTCAGCATAGCACCTAAGAGTTAAGTGGTTTGTTAGACTGAACCCAAAATTTACATTATAAATGAGAATATATGGGGGCTTTTTTGTCTCTGGAAAATCCAGTTTCAGGAATAATACATTAAAAACCAAGTACTTCCACAATAAGCTCATAGGCCAGGCAAAAAATGCTCTCCAGCAAGAGTCTTGTTTGGTTAGTGAAAGCTTTTCCTTAAGTAGGCTTAAATGGATTGGAGAATATTACATTTTTTGCAGATTAATAGCCTGAGAAAAGGATTCAGGCTCTTTGCAACACACAAAATTTAAAGCTGTTACTGCCGCTGTCGAGGTTTCCCAGATCTCCAGAGAGCCCAGATTTGTCCCCACATTCCTAGGCAGAAATATGTCCAGAGCCAGAATTGATGTGTCAGCAGTGAAAAAGCATTAGAGGTCTCTGATTAACATTTCTCTTTGTGCTGGTAACTGACTCAGTTACTAGTTTATGTCAAAGAAAAGACACTCAAGTCCTGTGTGCTTTGATTCAGGCTCTAAAGCCCTTGGCTGTGCTTTGATTGAAGCTGAACAATGTTTAGTTATCATGTGGAATCAGGGCTATTTATTTATCTTGTAATTCTTGGAAACAATATACAGTTTAAAGTTAGCTCTTTATACAAATACCTGGCAAGAGACTGCTGTAACTTCTCATCTAAGACAGAGACGTTTTTCTGTGCAACAATACCACTGCAGGGATATTTCACAGTGGTTCAGCTCTCCATTAAGTGTCCTAAATGCATTTCCCACATTTAGTTTTTGATGGAGCTGTAGATATTCCAAGATTCCACATTAAACACAGTGTCTTAGCCCAGGCTTGATTTACAGCCTAGAAAGCTTCTCTCACTGCATTACTGTACCTCAGCAGCTGCAAAGCTGGGGCCAATACTGGAAAGCCATAATTTAATGAGATCTCATAAACTGCAAACATTCTTTTAAGGACACTTGTGTCTTGGTTTTTCCAATGTTTTTAATTTATCATTAGATATTGATATTTCCAGGTCATCTAGCTGAATGTATGCCTGTGAGGAAGACTCTGACTCCTGATCCTCTGCAAGAAGTTGTAGGCAGGAGCTCGTTCTGCATGTGTGTCTAGGGCACAAGTGCCAGATGTGCCCCAGGTGGTGTATGTGGCCATATCCTGCTCTACCACAGCAAAAAGGAGAGGGAAAAGCAGACAGAGCCATATATAGGATATGCTGCTGGTCTGAAAGGAAGATGGAGTGAGGAGCCAGTCTCTCTCCTGGGTATCAGAAAAGCTGGTTGTCTTGAGGGAAAAGATATTTTTGTGCTATTAGATGCTTGGTAGCAGAACCAATGAATATTTGTGGCCTTGACAGGAAATTCATCTTAAATTCAAGGTCTTCCCCTCCCCACACTCCCATGTGCTTTTTATAGGGCTGTTTATCTGTCTCCAGAGGCCAAAAAATGAAGTGGGTTTGGAATGTGACCAGAGAGCACCCTGGATGTTTCAGCTCTGCATCCACTGACCTCCCTGGGATGTATTGTTTCTTTGCCTTTCTGCCTTTCTCAGTTTGTGCTCAGTTGAATTGAGAAACAGAGCCTGGGAGAGCTATGCTGGCTGCTTGCAGAGCAGAGGGATCTGAGCTGAGGAGCTGCCCCAGGGGGCTGCCAAGTACAACAGAGCACAAGAGTCCTAAATGTTAGTTAATCCCTCTTTTTCCCTCTTCCATTCCCTCCACTGTGCATTTTGCGTTTTGTTGACCTTCCCCTTTTTTTTTTTTTCCTTTTTTTTTCCTTTCTTGTTTTTTCTTTTTTTCCCTTAAAGAAAAAAAAAAAAAAACAACTTGCCTAGGCCATGTTTTTCTTGCCTGAATGAAACACAGAGAAACTATAAGTGGGAGTGCATTGCTTGTAGCTTGTGTCTTCTGTGGTTCTACCCTATCTTCTGGGGGTTCATATCTTGGCAGCCATTTCTTTGAAGAGGATTCTACTGACCATCTCCTGCCATTGGGGTGGTCTAACATCTGTTCAAGATCCCTGCCTGATACATTCCCATTTTTCTCCAGAAACCAGTGTGGGACATCATCATTACAGCTGTTAGTAGCTGATGGAGACTATGCTTAGCTCAAGCACAGAAGGTGTAATTCTTTCAAAAATGCCAAGGAGCTCTGTTCTGCTTTCCCGCTTTTTGATGATGGAGAGCTACTGCTGTCCCACATAAAATCAAGTATTTCCCCATGTGAAGACTAAGAAGCTGCACTATGACACTATGCTTTAATTAAACAAACCATTCCTGTACAAGCTTCTATAAGTATTCCTATGAGCAAGAGGAGTCAAACGTGGGGGGGAATCCTTTGGTGTTCTATTGCATGTGAGTCTGTACTTTGAAACTGGGTTTCTTTTATACCCTGATATAAGCATTTGGATTTATGAGACTTCCAACTGATGTGACACTGGCACATGCATCTGAAATTTGGGATGCTAGAAATCACAGAATTTTAGGACAAAAGAGGATTTGGAAAGTCATTATATAATGTTGTTGGTGTCAACATTGTTGTGCTACCATAGGAAGCTAGAATCTAGGAATCTTTGAAATGTTGTATGGTTTAATGATGATAAAACATTCCAAAATTTCAGGGAAAATGTCCACTCATTTTAATTAATTGCTGGCTTACCTTTGAAGTTCAAGTACTGAAAACTTTGATGCAGATATATTTTCTGTTGTAGAAGTTCAAACACTAGGTTGGCTTCTTCTCCAATATCTTCTATGTTCTTGTTAAGGTCAGGAAACTCAAAGGGCAAATTGTGAAGGGGATCCATCTGTGCAACTTTTTGTCTGTAGGGGAAAAGACAGTTATGCAGAAAGTCAGACCAAATTGTTCTTAAACTAGAACTGAGTTACACAATATTTTAGAGGCCAAGAGATACATTTATTAATAAGCAGAAACATTTAATTTTATGGCTTATTTAGAAAACCTTTAGTATGAGCTTGAAAATTCCAGCATTTAAGCATATGTCTGTATGGGTTAGGCATATATGAAAGATTGTTTTGTTCACAGATCTATTGAAAACAGTGACTTAGTAGATCAGTGTCCTTGTGTTGATCAGAAGTAGGACTAGGTATGTACAGATGGCTAGTGGAGTCTGGGGGAAGACAGTTTCTCAGCTAAGGGATTTTTTCGGGAGCAACCTAGCCCTTACTGAAGGTAGTCCTGAAAATCCCTGATGCCTGAAAGGGCCTCCAGTGAAAGCACAGGACGTCTCAAAATGCGTTCAGTTTCAGAAATGGCATCTTCGAAGGCTTTGAAGTGCATATCACAGCTGGGCATTCGTCCTCCATGATCTTCCAGCTTTGCTGCAAACCTCATCAACCCCTGCACAGTCTGAGCAAGAGCAGCAATTTCAGCATCCCACTGATCAAAACAAAGATGACACTGACGGCAGGAGGGAAAGTCCTTCTCAAAGCCGCGGCCGCACTGGTCGCAGAGGCGGCCGGTGACACCCGCACGGCAGTTACACACGCCAGTGGCTTTGTCACACGGGGGCCAGCGGGTCCCCTCCAGGTTACACTCACATGCTGCAAGAAAGGAACAGCAGGTTACGTCCAGTTGCTCCTTTTCTGTGGGATTAATGCATGAAAAAAGTGCATTTCAAGATAATAAGAGCAAACCAGTGTTTGAGTTAGAGCAAGGTGGACTGCACAGTAGTGGCTTGTTGTCTTTGAAAATCAGCCTTCTGATTTGTTTTAGTATAGTGGAGTCAGTTCTCATGAATTGTAAGATAAACAAGAATCATGTTTGCATTCCTTTGTAAAAGATATCACCTGATGGACTTCTCAAGTGACCAGTGAAGATGGAGAGGTGGTAACTTCTCCGTCCAATCTCTGATCACTGTCCAGAAACTTATATATACGAGGTCAACAATAAACTAGAGACTTCCTTTCTTCTTCTCTGCCGGAACACCTGTTGTGTGTGTTACTGTGTGTTTCTATCTGCGTCACAGTAACATCGGCTCTTCTCCATCTCTGACTTCCATCTTAACCATTGAAAGAACAGTATAGATAAATAATATAAACACTTGACCATCTCATACACACAAACATATGAAAGGCTGTGTCTCTACATGTATGCCCTGTCTCACTGTGAATATAAAAGGTAAACATTTATGTCGAGGCAGTTTCTAATCCAGTCATTCCGCTTAAAAATACTTACAAACACAATGCATCTGGGGATTGCCAAAGTAGTTTTCCTCACATTCATTACAGCATCTTCCACTGTAACCTGGCTTACATGGACACTGGCCTGTAAGCTGTAAAGACAGTTAGGACTGAATAACTTCCAGCAGAGCCATAGGGCTAGATAAACATTATTTCAGCTTTACAAGGACTGCAGCAACAGTGGTTGCCCACAGCCTTTGAACACCATGGTTTACACAGTCTTGGCCCAGCTTTCCTATCTTCCTCCTGAAGGTCCTGAAAACAAAATGCACTCTGAGAAATTGTTTTACTACCATCAGAGATTCTACATGATCCAGTTTACTGATGCTGTTTCAGAACTCATCCTCTGACAATGATCTGAGAGGGTTTTTTTCCTCTACAAAACAGACTTATTTTTTAATTTTTATTGGATCTAAGTACTCATCTTAACATTTCAACTTTAAACTACATGATATATCAATTGTAACTGAAAGCCTTGAGGGTATATTATGCACATTGCCCTAGAATAATTATTTTGTAATTCAGTATTAAATTAAACTCTAGGGAATTACAACTTTGATAACCGCTAGTAGTTCTTAGAGGTCAAGAACATAATTTGCTATAAAAAATAATAAATCTACTGAATAAACTGGAACAAAAAGAGACCATATTGAAAGAAAAATGTGCAAACACATCAGCAAGACATTAGGATAAGATTCTGGTGGTCTGAAGTTAATGGCAAAATTGCTGTTGACTCCATGGGACCACGATTTCACCTCTCTATTCTGAAACCCTTCTAGATTTTTTCTATATTCTAGCCCTAAAATATGCACAGGAATTAAAGATGAAAAAAAGTACTCTAGCAATACAATAAATGAGGCATGATTAATGTAATGGCCACAGCTGCTACTTCATGAAAATAAACACTTAAAAAATACTCATAAGAGTCTTGAGTCCAAGCTTGGATTTCCTTCTTCCCTATATGCATATTTATGAGGCAGTTTTTCCTGTGACATCTTTTTACAAAGTATTTCTAAGATCCACTTGACAAAGAAACAACATGCAAAGAGAAATTGCTGACCAACCTGCAAAGCCACATTATCAGAACAACACTTTTGATTTAATGACTCACAGTGTGACTGAACCAACTACAAACTTCCAAAGAATTGTTTTCAGGGAATATGACAGAAAAACAATCCTCATTTATAAGAGGGTCCCCACTTTGCCATGTCAAAACACCAGCACTCTGGTTCCTGGAAAGCAGAGTAATTTGCTTGCCTGGTTGCACTGGTTGCTTTGGGAGTTCTTTGGATCACAGTCACAGGTCTGACATCCTTTTCTGCTAGCCAGGTCCCAGTAGCCAGAGGCACACTGGTCACATGTGGCACCCAGCACATTGGGCAGGCAAGGACAAGCTCCTGTGGCTGGGTCACACAGGCAGGCTGCGTGCCCCCCCGGGCACATGGCAGGGTGAACACCTGCCAGATTGCACGAGCAGCCTGGAAAAAGGACAATTAGTACAGCAGACAGTAATACAGACATCTGATGGACAATCAGAGCTGAATATAAAACCCACACTGTAAGTTTACTTCTGGTGACCTTGAACACGTTTAATCTCATACACATTACCTGTCTTTCTGTAATAACTTTTATATAGCACTGAGAAAACTTACTATGAATGTTCAACACTTTTAATACAGGCACAAAAAATGAAGGCTCAGTGAATTTGAATCTTATTAGAATGCAATGTGAAATACATTGTGTAAGGACAAGCTGATTTAGTAGGAATTATGCAGCATGGGAATCCCCAGTAAGCCAAGAAAAGAAGCCTTCCTTGTGAGGAGCCAAAAGCTCTTTCTTAAAAATTTCTAACAGATATCTTCCAAGAATGATCGAGGGATGGGCTTGGACTGCATTTTAGAGATTCCCAGAAAGACAGTTTCTTGACTATACTTACAATTAGCTTGGCCATAAAAATTAAATCCTCACTAAAGCACATCTGTGAAAATGAGTATAGACAGAAACTGGGAAGAAGCTTGTGCCTTGCTTTTCCTTACACTCCTACTCTTCTGTTCTAAGTGCTGAGTTACTGACGTGTCCTTGTGGAATCTATTAAATTGCCTGAATACCCTGTCTCTAGCCACTTAATGAAAACAACTGGTGAGGCAGGAAGTTCAGCAGTGGATCATGTGGTTAACTGAGCTCTAACTGAGCTTAGTTAGCATCAGCCAGCAACATGGATAAACAATTATCACTGATTCCTTTAATTTTGATTATTTCCTGAATAAGATGAATGCACATTTATATTTTTCTAACAGAGTACTGCTTTCATTTCAAAAATGAATATTTCCTAGGAGTCACATTCAGTCTGAGATTTAGTGAGATGTGGATGACAAAAAATTTAATAGATGCTATGTTATTTGTATCACTGATATATTTATATTTAATAAATAGACAAATATATTTGTTATTCTTATATTTTGTTCTATTTATCTGCTTTAGCTTTGTCCTCCCTCCAAGGTCTAGCCTTTCCCTATAGCCTGTTTTTAAAAAACATTTTCTTGGTTGTAAAACACAGTTGCAATGCTGTTACTTACTTTGACAGCTTTGATTGAGGGCTGAGCCAAAATAACCTGGTTTGCAGAACTGGCAGTTTACTCCATGGGTGTTGTGTAAACACTTGGTGCATTCCCCAGTGACCCTGTTACAGGACTCTGGGTCTGTCAAATCAATGTTGTTATTGCAGGGACATGGTGCACAATCAAGCCCAGGGCTGCTGGGGTTTTTGTAGAACCCACTAGGACACTCGTCACACTGATTGCCTGTCAGAGGAATATGAAAATATTGCTGGTTGATGGGAATTCAAGTGAAACATGTAATTTCCAGTAATATTATTAAAATATTCAGACTGTCTGTTCAAATGCACATTTCCAATGGAAAATATCCACCTTTTTGAGACTCTTAATCCTCTGATCAGTTTAAATTATATCTTCCCCACTGATGGAAATGATGGAAATAACCCTCCTCATCCCAAGTTGTTTATATCAAGGAAGTCCTTTCAGTAAGAGCAAATAGGAGCCTCATGATACAACACCTCCAAACATCTTTTTCCTTCAAAGTCCATTCAATGGCAGTAGTCAGGGCTAGCCATATTTACAGGATTTTCCTTGGCCCTTCAATCCAACAGCAGCATTGGAGGGTGGGGGGTACCCAGGAGTTCAGATGAATTCTGGTGCTCTGTCCTTGCTTGCTGGCATTACAACTATTTCTGCGTTTTGTCTCAATGCCTGCCCTGATTTGGGTCCTACCTCTGCATCTCAGAAACCATTCTGGGCAGACTGGTGTTTCTGGAACCACTGGTTCATCCTCAGCCAAGGACTCTGTTCCTTCACTGCGCTCCTCAGGACTCAGAGCCTTTCTCAGCCTCTGAGAAAGTGAGACCACTGCTACAGAGGTGACCAAGAGTCTTGCTGGAAAGGAGCAGGAGCATAAAGTCCAAAACTGAGGAGTCCAGTGATTTGTGAGGACCGAAGTCCTCTGGGTGAGCACGATCATAAATCATTTTGGCCCTACAGCAATTACTTGAGCAAAACAACTCTTGGCTTATAAAGGAACCTCGCCTAAGTAAAGATGACAGCATTGGTTTCGTTTTTATCTGTGCTTCCCGTTAAGTTTTGCTTCCATCAGAGGAGATCCTTCTAATGCATAAGGGAAGAGAAATATCTTCAGCTTTCCCTTCAGGAATTCAACCTAAGTCAACCAGATCTTAGGAAATGAGGAATCAATTTGCTACAAAAATATCTGCATTTGAGACAGCTGAGAATAGAAACCCCATTTCTAAAATGACCATATGAATCATGAAGCAGTCACTTTAAGGCATAATGTCAAATAGTTTCCTCTATATGGAGGAAGACTTTCTCTGATTGGGAAATCTTATCAGCTGTTTTTGATGCTCTAATCATTCCCATTGGGTTTGCAATGCTTCTTTTTCAGAGGTCACAAGCAACTGCTGTTCTCCCCGCCTCTCCCAACTGGATTAATGTAATGCCCCTGGGAAGGAGGAGATTTCCAGAGAGTAACATCAGAATAATTTATGACTTCACTGTATCCACAAAGGTGAATCCCTTTTTAAAGCACTAACTGCACAATTCCCATTTTTCCTAGTCAGAACTTACCCACATAATTTCAGTAAACTTGAGTGCTAACTCTGCTTAGCTGTTATTAGCATTACCTCATTATCATTTCTGAACATGTGAGAGGAAGAGGATGATAATTTTTTTTCTCTTACAATAATTTTAGTAGTATCAAAACCAGTCCTTATTTTGATTCATACCTGAATATCCCTCGAGACAATTACAGACAAGCTGTGCAGACTGGGAGTCCTGGTAACAGGAATGTGCAAAATACCTATTGCTTGTAGGTGGCCCTGGGCACATGCATGGGTGGCAGGGTTTTCCATCCAGAGGGTTTCCATAATAGCCATCCATGCACCTGCCAAAGCAGTCGACACAAAGCAGGACAAATTGTAGTGTTTTATATAGGTGAATCAATTTATATGTATATATTGAAATTAGTATTCCAGATCATTATAATGCTATCTCCATCAATTGGTAGAGATATATCAAGTTTCAAAAGTGTTCTAAATGGAAAATCAGAGCTGCATTCTCAAAATCTGAAGCAACAATGAAAAGACATGTTTTCCTTTCAAGAAATGTTTGTGAAGACTGTCACCTACCCTGGAACAATTTTAATCTAAATGATTATGATATGGCATATCACACATGCTCTGCATAGGCAGCTGAAATCAATATAAAATTGTGTGTATTTACCTATCAGCACATATATTCATCTATTTCCATACAGACACACACACAGAGTGGTTAGCATAACAGTAAAAAGTGCTGGCACAGGCAAAAAAAGCAATGATTCCTTAATAGTACTCAGAGAATACTGCATATTTTAGATGCATCATATGTATTGAGCCATGCTCTGTCTGACAGGTCCTGCAAACCTGGGTAATGGCTCTTTTGAGGTGCTGGTGGCTGTGCTCTTACTTGAACTGGTGGGGCTTTCAGGGCTCCCTGGGAGTTCAGCCACCCTGCCCACCACCACTGCCTCCACATCCCAACCCCCCATAGTCCTGCAGCTGCAGCAACAGCAATACAGAGGCTTCTGAAGCAACCTCAGTCTTTGATCTGCTTTACTATGGCAAATGGGAACACAGTTCTCCATATGTATACAGGAAAGACTAGAAGACCTCGCTATGTGATTATACTACCCCTGGGGTCTGGAGATCCTGCAAAGCCACAGGGCAAAAAGTGTTTCAGTCTCCCATTAATCTGTTTGCCATCTGCAAGTAGAACAGCCAAAGACTTTATTGTCTAAAAGCACTGCAGGAAAAGCTCAACAGGTTTCATGAGGAAATCCTCATAAAAATGAATGACAAGGTACAATCCAGCCAAACAAAACTAAACAAACTTAATTTCAATGTCCATGTTGAACTGCAATACTACTGCCAGTGTACAAAATAAAAAAGAAAGCGGAGTTTTGAATGGAGCTGGAACATGTGGGAAGAGTCATTTGCTGGTGATACAGAACTGATATGACCAGCAAAGAGGGCATGTTTACTTTAACTCCTTAGATGTAATTGCTGGTATTAAAGTGAGAATTCAGCACAATATTTAGCCTCTTGGCTAGCCTTGTGCTGAATTTTAAACTTGAAAACTGGCGATTTGGAACCTGGCAGGAGTCAGTTTATCCCACACACAGTGCTTTGTGCATGTCTCCAAGTACAAGGTGCCATGGCGTCCATGTCTCGAATACCTTGCAGGTAGCCTGCTGCAATGCTGGGTGCATGCCCTGCCTGCAGTCCACCAACAAGCATTGCATGCACATTCCCCACATGCATTTGCCACAAGAAATAGGTACCTGACATTCAGCAGCCAGGCTCAGTTTCATCCTGGTTTAGGTACGTGTTTCCTGCTAAGCTCATTGATGCATTTGTAGGCTCCCAACTACACAGGCATTTTGGAGCCCGCCAGTGTCTGGCGGGGCTTTGCAGCACTGCCCATCAACTGACCTTTCGCAGTGGCTTCCGGCGGTAAACCCGCGGCAGCTGAGGCACGCTCCTGTCCGAGGGTCGCACAGCTCCGCATGGCCGTGACAAGGGCAAGGACGGCAGTGGGGAAATCCGAAGTACCCAGCGAGGCAGCGGCTGCAGCGCTGGCCATCCACCTCCGGGCGGCAGGAGCACTGCCCCGTCACCTGGTCACACAGCGTGCTCAGCGAGCCTTGCGGGTGGCACTCGCATGCTGAAAACACCGAAAGCAAAGTTCGGTCCTTAAGGCATTCCTGCTCACCCATCTTATCGCTGGTGCTGCTCAAAGGCAGCAGGGATGGAAAATTTGTTATTCGTGGAGATGGTTTTATATTGCTTCAGGCATAATCCGGGATTCAAAGCCCTAAAAATTGGGGTATGCTGGTGGTACTGGTAGTGATGCTGGCCACAAGGCACTCACCGTGGCAGCCGTGGAAGCCGAAGCCATAGCTGCCGGCAGAGCAGGTGTCACAGCAGCGTCCCACGACGTTGGCTTTGCACTGACACTGGCCCCCCAGTTTACTACAGCTGGCATTCAGTGACCCTTGGGGATTGCACTTACATGCTGGCAAGGGGAAAGAAAATCAAAACAGGTTTGGTAGTCAAGGCGTTTTACTGCTCTCATCAGCTTGCAGGTTTTGCACTTTAAAATAGGTAGGAGAGAGCTTGACTTTTCTTCTCAGGAATTCACTAACCTGATGCTGGCTATAGTTTAGATGATTTGATGGTCTAGCATCAATGGTGATGGTATAGCAGGCACCAGCACAAGTCTTGATGTTGCAGTTGCCACATTCAAGGAACTGCCTTCAGCACTCATTTGGGTCGGGCAGAAAGGGGGTACTAAAGTGTAAATCCAAATACAAGTCTAGAAAGGTTGGCTATAAATCTGCATCTAGCTGGAGCAGTGGACAAAACCTGCAAGCTGTATTTAGTCTGCATCTGTGTACTGTTTGTTTCCTTCTGGACACTCTGGACTACCTTGTTGAGTGAAGATGCTCTCCTAACCCACAGAGGATGTTGGCCCAGGATGCTCTGGAAAGTACTAGAAAACCAAAGTGCCACATTTCATTGGGAGAATCTCATCGCTTTAGGAGTCAGGCCAGTGGGGAGTTAGCACAGCCCAAGCCTAAATGAGAAGTTCTCTAGTTGCACAGCTGTGACCTCATGAACTGACATTAGAGTGAAGCATCAGTCCTTCTAGATATTGCCCAATCCAAGCAGATGCCATCACTTTGGAGGCATTGCTGGTAGGCTCCTTGAAAGAAGCTGTCCACCAAAGATGTCCAGAAAGGTCCCTCCCATTACTGGAAGAGTGGAGAAGTTCCATTTCTCTGGGCCAAATACCTGGGAAATTCCCTGAGCTACTGAGCCCTGCTAATTTTTCCATGGTGGGTCTAGGAAGCTGCCTAGGAATTTCAAACCCCACCTGCCACTACCTTCTCGCTGGAATATCATCAAGGTTTTCTTGGTGAATCTCTTCCAGTACACCAGCTTGTGTACCGTCTTGTCTGGAATCTTATCAAGGCATTCAGCTGGCCTACAGCATCTAGAGAGAGGACTTAGAAACTTCCCTGTCATTTTACAGCAGCCAGAAAAGTAGGAAAGTTACTGCTTTGGCCATATGATAAAGGCATCTGATTCAAATGCTTTTCAGAAGACACAAAATCACTGTCATGGTCCCTGTCATGCTGCTCCATGAAGCCCATCAGGAGTGAGGAATTCCGAGACTCATGCCACCAAGAGGTGTTTGCAACACACACAGGGCTTGGTGGGATATACCCTGCACATACATGGAAAGCACATGCTGACCAGCTTCACTTCTACACTACTGCAGGCTGAGAGCTCTACAGTCGACATACCCTACAGCTCAAGGGAGAACCAGCAGCTGCCCCAAAGAGCTGCCAGTGCAGGCTGGTCCTCACCGATGGCGCCGTTGTGAATTCGGGCTGACAAGCTCACGATGAGCCGCGCGCACGCTTCAGGCAGGACGTGAGGCCCAACTTCAGATGCAATTTCAATACAGTGGTACTTCTGGTACTCATCTAAATCCTTCTCACTGCATAAGTTCTCCACGGAGCTGATTCTGGGAATTAGCCCAAGCTTTGTCATAAAGAGAGAAAATAAAATATTTTTGTTTATATATATTGAAAACCAGAATTTTCCACATTCTCTTAATATGCTTTCCATTGCAATGACAGAGGCTTGGAGCACTGTGTTTCCAAATCTGCAGTTGTGCCATTCTGTCATCTAAATTCACATTTATTCTGAAGGACTAAACATTCCCTGAGTTCTTCAAAAAGAGGAGACCATGTTTATAAAAATAAAATTATAAAAAGACCTCTGATATATGCTCAGAACTGGTCTTTCTGTGCTGTGTTAGTGATTCCAAAAGCAGTGTCTGGCCAAAATTTTTACTTGTATTATTGTTGTAGAGAAAAATCAGCTGAAGATTCTATGTCCAACTATAGCCAGCCCTTGCCAGGTCCAGTTCTACAGGAATAATTAGAGGAATAGACCTAAAAATATTTTTCTCAAGAGAAGGACCCAAAACTAACACCCAGTTCCTGACTTGATGGAAACTTGGGAAATATCTGGACCTGATTCCCAGGAAGTATATGACTAATTTTACTTTTCCAACATCATCTTTAAATTATCCACGATCCTGACAAATTAGAGATATTTTTAAAAACCTGTGTGATGAGGAGCTGCACAAACTTTTATCCATAGCCACAGCACCTTATCAGTGCATATATATGGACTGTGTTCATAATCAATGAGCAACAGATATATGTGCAACATATGCAACAAATTACTTCTTGTACTGCCCCGTGAAAATTTAACCAGACACAATTCTGCTTTCTCATACAAAAAAATGCAAACTGTTCCAACTGAAATAAACAGAAGCTGAATTTCTATTAAAAACCATTATAAATTATTTAAAAATACTGCTAATAAATCTGTAATAAAAAATCACTGTGTATAAATACAATATCAAGGGACTTGTGACAGAACTACTCACTGAGTCAATCAAGATGAATGATTTTGCCTTTTTGTCAGAGGCAGAGAGCTGAGAAAAATACACATCCACAAAATATTCCGTTCCCGGCTCCAGACAGACTGGAGTTTGCAGAATTGCAATCCTGTTCAGCAGAAATGAAACACAGTTATAGCCAGGAGTCAGGACAAGGCAAGTTTACTGGATGTTGTAAGCTCTCCCTTCCCTCTGTGCCTGCAGACTGATGCCTGCAGCCTGGAGCAAGCTCTGCTGCTGTGAGGAGCACACCCAGCCCCATGCTTGCAGGCTTTGGGAAAGCTGCAGATTTTCTGCCAGGTGATTCACCAAGCACAATTTAAACCTGGGGAAATTAAAGTGAAAAGGGCAGGTTTTACTACCTCCAGCAAGGGGATTTGCAACTCACTGTTCATATTCATCCTTTCCTGTCCCTATTGGATCAAGACATTGGTCACATCCTCTTAGCTTCTCTCTATTCTTTACACAGGTCCAAGCTGAATAGCCGGTTTTGAAAATAGACTAGGACTGTGATTTTAAGTCAATGTTTCCTTTCTATACTGAAGCAGCTGCAGTTGGATTTTCACCAGAGCAACCAACCCCAGCTGGATCTCAAGCTCCTTTCCTGGGCTTGACAAACCTTTGCCAGATTAAGGACTGGAGCACCAGACTCTTCCTTAGAGCCTATGTAGTATTGTGGTATTCCAGCAACAGAAAAGGCCACATGTGTTTCTGATATTCCTACTTCCCCACATGTGTTGCTCTGCAGTGCTTCAGTAAATGGTTTGTATGCAGAAGATTTACAAGCAAAAACACAGCAACAGTCAGACCTCTTTATAGCTGGGAGAGGCAACTCATGTGGCTCCTGTGAAAGGACCTTATTTTTGCAGCGTTGACCTGACAAGATACCAGCAGGCTGGATGGCAACACTTGCAAGCCAATCTTCCAAGAACTATAAACAAAAGACAAAAATTATGGCTATATTTTGTATCTGAAAAACCCCCTTTCTCTTTGCAAGTGTTAATGAAAGCCATCTGAATGATTGCACGCTGCAGTGTAAAAACAGATTTTCTCTTTATTCTTTACTACAGTGAAAAACAATGTTATTTGTGAAAAATTCATTGTATTTGCAATGGCTAATGAAAAGCAGAGACGGAAATGGGACCTCAGCTGGTTCAAATGGAAATAGCTCTGTTAGAGTCATTGGAGTTGTTTCTTTTCTTAGCACAGTGTTATTCTGGAGATATCTTTCATTAGCAACCTTCTCACACATCTAATAAGAAATAATAAACATAAAAGACTTTGTAACAAATGTATTTAAAACCCAACTCTTCAATACTTAGACAGAAAAAGCTACCTCAAACCAGCTCACTGAAAAATTGTTCCCATGTTTTAAGACACTGGGAGATTGTTTTGCCTCAGAGTGGCAGTCAGAGAACAGAATACAATAGACAGCAGGAAAATTTTGAGTTGTGGGACTGTCCCAGAGAATTGCAAAAGAGTAAGTCATAAACAAAAGCTGGTACCAATAAAACACTTGTTTGTGTTTTTGAAGACATGGGTGAGGATGTGACTTTAACCAGATTTTGATTAACAGATTTCCCTAAACATGTCATCATCATTGAGAAATCTTCTCCAGGCAAAAGATAGTGGCTATTTAGTAAATTTGGCTTTTTTCCTACAATTTTCACACATCTCAGAGTCCAGCTGGAACAACTGGGAAGCAGGATGCCTGCAAAAAGCCTGGATAAATATCTATGCAGATCACTCTTGTCTGCTCCTGTCTGTGCACATTTTACTGCCCAAAAAAACCCAGCTAAGAATACCGGATGCTTATCTAAAAGGAACTGCATTTTCTATGTGTTCGATTTTTGAATAGAAGTCCAGTCCAAGTGAAGGTGCCAAAATAGAAACATTCAGGAGATGAAATCTTGGCTGATGCTTAGTTTTAAGTGCATTTTAAGTGCTGATTTTTCATATTTCAGTGGAAAGAGTTAAGGGAGTCAGTGGAGGACATATTATTTGGTTGGTAAGGCAACTTGTTACTGGGTGAAAAGGCAAGTAATTTTATTTTTAGATATAAAAAATATGACAAGCTGCTCATCCTATTATTCACGAAATAGCCCCTGCACCTATCACAACATCACAAGACACACAAGGCACACAAGACATCACAAGTACCTCAGGCTCATAACGAACTGTGATATCAAAGTCCATGGCAAAGGGAACATTGTTGATGGCAAATCTGAGCCCAGCTCCGCTGGGAACGCGGGCAAAGCCGTGTCCTGTCCAGGTGAGAGCCCGGCCAGCGCTGGGCTGCCGGAACACCAGTGCCGGGCCCCAGCCCTGCCCAAACTGCACCACACCCTGCAAAGACACACTGGCATTGGCAACAGGGCACAGAGCCAACTACCAAAACAAACTCCCAAAAAAGAACAGAAATACTTTCGCCATATTGTTTACTTATTTTAACCATCAGTCTCATTTTCTGAACGAGCTTGAGATCCACAATTTAAAAACTCTCCCAAAGGTAGGATGTTTATGGTCACAGGTAAAGAAAAGCTTTCTATAACTTTGCAGCAACAGCAATAAGAGGGACTAGAATAGTCCACTCACCTCTGAATATTTGGCATCTCCAAACATTCACATTGCAAACCTTAAACAGAGTAAGCCTCATTTCATATACAGCTGGACAATTCCACTGTAAGTCGGATACACAAATATCAATACTTAAAATGGCTGCATTTAAGTGCAGGAGGTACCATGCTAATGTCTTGGTAAACTTGTTGGAAATGTCTTGCAACAAAAAAAGTATTACCTTTCATAAGGACTTTTCCAAAAATTCATGGAACTTGAGTCTACAAAGGCACTGGACATAGCAGAGCAAGCTTGTCAGTGTGAATAATAAAGTGTCCAACCCAAGTTGTGTACAAAAAAATTGATTTGTGTCAGGATTTTAATGTCTAAGACTGCGAATCCCATGTGCTCAGGCATTTCCTTGCCCTTTGCAACAAAATAATTTTTTTTTATTTGGTGTAAACTTAAGTAATACTCAAGCACTAATTTACCTGTTCCAGCCCAGATTTTCTCACAGTTCGTTTCTTGTTCCTGTTTAACACAATCTTTCCATTTTCAATCATGAACTCATAGCCTTTCTTCTGGAAGTAGATGTCACATCTTGGAAGAGTGTTTGGCTGAATCTATGAAGTAATAAAAGAGGAGAAGATCTGTCTCAACAATGTTGAAGGGTGGTAAGCAAGTAAATGAAAATCCATATTCTTAAAACAAGACCTATTCTCGTGGGAAAAACTCTAAACTGTGGCCCAGCAGCGGCTGGAAACATTTTTCCCTCACTCCCTTAAAAATTAACTTGCACTTTTCCCTCTTAAGCTGTCCCAGACATCTGTTTTCCATTTAATTATTAGACTGTAAGATAATTACTGATTGTAATTATAGCTAAATATTTGTGGATGAGACCTACAAATAAACATTTTTTTATTATTCCTTATCTATAGTTTCTATACAACATGCCAGCAAAAAAATGTTAGCAAGAGCATAGACAGAAGAAGGGATGTATTACAGGCTTGTACTCAGCATGAGGAACAAGTACCCCCATGCTGAAGGGGGAAAAAAAAATTAATTTTTCTAAAAACATTACAGATGGATGCCAAATTCTTGAGGAAATTAGGTTACAATCAATGCCTTTATATGAGGCAGCAGGAATTAGTTCAATCGAGCAGAGACTATTTGATTCTTCCCTTGTTGGAGATTCCCAGAAATAAAACATTTCATGAGAGTTGTTGGCAACTCAAATACTTTCCTCTAATTTAAATAATTAAATTAATTTCTCTAATTCACACTAGACCAGCCTGCACTTGAGAAGCATCAAGGGCAGTTTTGCAGGTCATACGACGCTGTAGTGACTGTTTTTAACATCCACAGTTGTGGAATAGTCATGTCCACGAAAAACAAAGACAAACTGATAATGGTCAAGGGACTTGCTTTGCATTTTCCTGCTAAAGAGCTGCTCCCCAAGCAAGGGCTCTCCTCCTCAGCCTCAGCTCCCATGTCACCACCACAATGATCCCCTCTAAGTACAACACCCAGTAAGCCAAACACCTACCAAGGGTGCAGAGCCAGAAAGGGGCTTTGCATGCTCAGCTTCATAAATATAATAATCCAAGGGTAGAAAGAAGTATCCTGGAGCTGGCTCATTGCACTGGCGGCTCACAATGTTGGGCAGGCACTCGCACTGACCGTCCTTCAGCGAGCACCTAGGAGGAGTTGGTAAAGGGCCATCAGTGTGGCACAGCTGGGTCCTCACAGCATGAGGACAGCTCAGACCCACCCTCAATCCACCTCTACTTAATTTCCCCATTGCTGGATTACCTCCATCATTAAACTTCTTCCTATCACCCACCTCCTCTGCTTCTGATGCTGGATTTATTCAATGCTACTCTTCCATGACTCCGGAGTCCATGACCTGCTTTGTTTTTGTCTGTTTCATATCTGAAATTCCATCCTTTTCTTTCCTAAGCATCTGTTACTGTCTATTGCTGTATCATTTCTTTTATCTTTTTCTAAAAGGATCACTGCATCATGATTCTTAATAATCTGTCACCCACAATTATGGAGGCAGGACATGAGATCAGAAGGACCTTTGATGTGATATGGAATGTTTTCATATACTTACATGTATATTTAACACACCAGGTCATTTACCAGCTCACAAGGAGCTGCTCTACAGCATGGGATTGTCTGCTCCTCTGTCTGAAGTCTAACAGCAGTAGTGAAGATTCCTACCCAACAGATTTTTGGAGGAGCCCAACTGAAACCAACCTTGCTTCTAAAATTATACATTTTAAATAGGGGCCAGAAAAAAAAAATCTAGCATTTAAGATAGATGTAGGAAGCTAAGTTAAAAATGTCACCTCTAACTTACTTCTAATTTCTAATAATATTAGTGCCTCTGGTTCTCTCAAGGCATATGTTTTATATTTCATATTAAACACATCTTGGCTCAATCTGATTCAAGGTTGGCTTTAAAGGAAATAGGTAAATCCCCTTACCACAAATAAATTTCCAAGATCTCCACCCAAATTTGCACTGTTTGTATATGATGAAACTGCATCGACATTTCACTTTCCTATAATGCACTATGACTCTATTAACCTAACCAGAAAATCTAGCCTAAGAGTTTATAAAAATTAAAAGCAAGAAAGAACTTGAGGAACTTTAACTTACAAGTTATTCTGGGATCCACCAATATCACAGTCACATGGAGAACAGCCATACAAGCTGTTGCCAAGACCCCAGTATCCTGCCTGGTATAAAAAGAAAGGTTCTTTTATGACAAATATTTAAGGATGCAAAGCAAAACAAAACTCGTTCTGCTGGATGAACAATGCTCTGGAGCACTACTGTGCCTGGCCCTGGGAGATTGCTTCTCTTGCCGGATAGCAGGGTGCTCAGCCCTGCAAGAGACAGATATTTACGCTCTTGAACAAGCAAATTACTCTCTAAACAACAAAGATGGATCAAGGACATAATTTTGCATTTCCTTTCCTTCCTGGGAGTGCTCCTCCCCCTGCAATTTGATTGCACAAATGTTTGGGAGCAGTGAAAGAGAAGCAGACATGACAATGTAAAATGGGAGCATACAGCTATAAAATTATTTTGAATTTTGACTAATTGTTTACTTTTCTGGCAATGAAAAGGTGTGAGATGGGTGAGGAGACTTCCAAAACCGCATGAAGAAGTGAAACCAAAAACTGAGTACGTACAAGGCATTTTTCACAGCGTTGTCCTGTGGTGAACCTCTGGCAGAGGCATTTTCCTGTGGCAGGTTCACAGATGGAGAAGGGCAAACTACCCAAGGGATCACAGTTGCAGGCTACAAGGACAGAAAAGTGCCATTACCTCTGCAGGCCCCAGTGACGGCAGCAGGACTGGCATTTATGTTAGTATGGCATCAGCATGACAGGCAGTCTCCCTCCTCCACACAGACACTCTGCAGATGGATGTGCCCTGGCACCCTCCAGCCCTTAGACTGCCCTTGGAAATGCACAATTTCCTTGATGGGTCCCTCTCTGGGACCCACCGGGGCTGGGAGAAGGCCTCTTCAGTGCTCTGCCAAGTGCTGTGCTGATCTGCACTGCAGTTCCTGTGTCTGGCTGAGAACCTGCTGTGGGCATAATGTGCTCACAAACCCACAGTGCACCTGGGCAGGGGTGGGATGTGTTTTCAGCAAGCCTTTCTCAGAGAAATGGTTGGCTGGAAGTTCTTTTGGCAGGGCAGCAGCTCCTGTCATCTCAATATCCCTTTTCAATTAAGTCACATATTTAATGACCCTTCTATTAACAGTAGCCTGATCTATTATATTATACTATGCATTCTGAAAGTGATTTTGCATTGTTTCAGTCTTGGATGTTGCACCAGAAACCTTGAATATCGTTGATTGTAAATTACAGTAGGCAACCGGGTATTTTGTGGCTCAAGTAGAGCTACAAGTAGATTAGTGCGTGGATCTGTGCATTCAGCTACCTCCCCGCCTTAAAAATGCTTAGGAAAGGAGACTAGCAGAGGCGGTTTACATACGCTGGCAGCCCCGGGGGTCGCTGCTGCTCAGCCCGTAGTAGTTTGCCCTGCACCTGTCGCAGCGAGCGCCCTCCACGTTCTCCTTGCAGGGGCAGCGTCCCGCCACCGTCCCCAGCGCGGGGTCCGTGCGGCTCTCGCACACGCCCTCCGGCAGGGTTCCCTCCGCGTCACAGCTGCAGGCTGCGGCAGCCAAGGAGACATACAAAAAGCACAGGTAGACGTAAGCATGAAAATGCAATTTCAGAGCTGCTGGTAATCTGCCCTTGGCTCTTTAAGGGCTTTTCATGCCAATCAATTGCTACAACGAAGTAACGCTCAGGGCATTTTCTCCATCCTATGTTAATAATGACTTTAGGTCATTTTTCAGAAGAAGAGCTTTCATATCTGAAAGATTATTTTTCTTGTATATGGTAGGTATCTAGCAAAAGTAATTTACTCCTCCCATCATTTTGGAGCCTCTTCTGTAGTTGCTGAAGGTCACAGAAGCAACATCACTGCTGCTATTCATATTTATATTTATATTTATATTGACCTTGTTCAAGAAAAATGGTAGCTTTGCTGGATTTCTAAGCTGTACAGCAAGGAGTCGGAATATGAAGCTCTTTTTACAATGCTGGTTGGAGGATACTGTCATGCAGCTACTTAGTAAGGCAGTTTGGATGTTGTAGGTTTGGTAACGTTTTATAACCATGTGAGCGTTTAAGTATGGGGATGGCCATAGGGCTCAGAGCAAAGGGAAAAAGATCAACCCTGTTTTGAGTCATTCTCACGGAAGTTAGAAAGGGAAGCTTACGGAGGCACGCCTGAGGATCAGAGATGACTTTGAGTGGATCCTGGTAAAAGGAGCGTTTGCACTTGTCACAGTGCTGGCCGGTGGTGTTGTCCTGACAGTCCTCACAGACGCCACCGCTGACCCCGCCGCTGGCCCGGTACACAGCCATGTCAAAGTGGCATCTGCTGGAGTGGCCGTGGCAGTTACAACCTGAAACCAAAACAAGCACTGGTATTTCTCACCATGTAAATATTGTGGTCAGGCCACATCGCTGTCTACACTAAACACAGGGTTACTGGTTACTTATACGATTTCAGTGCCCAGCAAGATTATTCCCAGGCCTTGTGTGTTACAGCTGGGGGAAAAAAATTGGAGTCTTTGGACAGAACTGTATCCTAAATTTGGAAATGCAGGTGGGTGTGCCTGATACACAGTGGGGAACAGTGCTCTGCTGAAAAAATCTCTAGCCGAATATTTGTTACAGACCCTAATATATTTTTGTGTATACTACTTTTCTCATTATTGTGGAAATAAATAATTTAACCTTGTCTAAATTCTTTCACTCACATGAAAAACATTGCAAACCAATGAATTATCTTTTTTGCATTAGCTGCTTTTTCCTCTCTTTGTTAGTTTTTTCTCTCTGCATGAAGAATGAGAACATGAAACAGCTCTTCCTCTTGTAGATAATACAGCACCTATGGATGCAGGAATCTGTTTTCCTGGATGAGGCATGAAAAAGTCTCCCTCCCAGAAGCCTGGCCATCCCATTATGGATTTGACTAGGATTGTGCCTCACCCACTCCTGGCTATTAAAAAGGAAAATATCATGTTTGAGTTACGTTTGCAAGCATTATCTTTTGTCCCTTCAGCCGGCCTCCAGGGAGCGTCATTGTAGAAATCTTTACATCTTTCACAAGAAGAACCTTCAGTGTTATGCTGACAGATACATCTCCCATGGACCTGTAATGTGGTGAGAACAGAGAGGAGATAAGGTGACAAAAGAGAGGAGAGGAAGGAGAGGAGAGGAGAGGAAGGAGAGGAGAGGAGAGGAGAGGAGAGGAGAGGAGAGGAGAGGAGAGGAGAGGAGAGGAGAGGAGAGGAGAGGAGAGGAGAGGGAGAGGGAGAGGGAGAGGGAGAGGGAGAGGGAGAGGGAGAGGGAGAGGGAGAGGGAGAGGGAGAGGGAGAGGGAGAGGGAGAGGGAGAGGGAGAGGGAGAGGGAGAGGGAGAGGGAGAGGGAGAGGGAGAGGGAGAGGGAGAGGGAGAGGGAGAGGGAGAGGAGAGGTATTTGCTTAAGGTATGTCAGCAAGATGAGGAAAATTTGAAGCTCTTTGGCTCCCTCAGCTGACATAATTTTCAATTATTTGAGTAAAAGTTCTAGAGAATGCCTGCAAACATTAACCAAATAGTTTTAACCTCACTGAGCAAAATCTTGAAAAAAAATTACTTATAGAGATATCAAAGGAGACTTCAACATTTTAGGTTCTCTCTTTCTCCCTACATAAATTCACACTGAGATACATATTTTCCAGGAGAAAAAACTCTTGTTCCCAGAGGGAAAGAATTTGCAATCACATTCCTGGAATTTTTAATAATCCATTTTTCATGGGTTAACTTTGCATTATCAACTATTCTTTGTGCCAATGCCTCCTCTCCCACTGCAGAGCCTTCAGGCCCAGCTGGAGTGTGGAATGCACCCAACAAGTGCCCATTCAAGTCTGCACATGCCATGGGCTACTTACTGCATTACATTTGCACCATTACAGCTCTGGAATTTTGCTGCTATTATCAACATCTTGTCCCAGTTGCTTTTGAAACACCATAGTAGTGCCAACAAAGACAGCTTCTGTGCATTCCCACCCAGGGTTTTAAAGGAAGAGTCTGCATGGAAACATTTAACAACTAGCAGCTGCAAATGGTCAATCCAAAGATTATCAGAGATCTTCCTTCCATCCCTCCCCCATTGAGACTCTCCTTTCTGGAGATAGCATTAGGGACACACCATCCCAGACTGATGGAAAACATCTCCACGTAAGTTCTGCATGGAATCACACTGGCTGGCATGGCCATTGCAAAAGCAGCTGCCTCGCACAACCATCTCATAGATGGCATAGTAGTACTTCTCAAGGGGATCACTGTGCCTCCTCCCAAGCAGAGCATCCCCAAGGGTGTGGAGTTTAGTAAAATTGATCCTTAGGTTTGTCAATGTAATGAGATCTGGAAAGAAAGAAGAGAGATCAGGAGCCAAAGTTCAGTCTAAAATGAACAGTATGTATGGCTTGAATCAGTCATGCAAGAATTTTCCCACAGTGAAGAAATAATGAAAATGATCCACTATTGGTCAAGATCAGTTGCGCCTACAGGGGCAGTGCAGGGACCCACTCCTGGCACACAGCTGCAAAAGTTTTAGCATCCTGTTTGTTATGGCTCTACATTTTCCTAGACACTGTCCTCATGGTTCACGTGTACCTCTGGGATGCTCTCAACAAACAGTGTGGATTTGGCCTGAATCCAGGGGAAAGACAGTTTAGCTTTGTGGATGTGCTCTGCAGAGCTTTGCTGTTTGGCCCCAGGGCTAGAGAACAAGACTAGCCCATTTCATTTATTAATATAATGTCTCCATAAGATCTTTAGGTACCTAATTTTCAACATCATCAACTTACACCAGCTGAGCTGTCAACCCTTTCAGTGTACAAAACAAACAATACCAGCAAAGTGTCTCTGGACAAAGCATGTAGCATTGATACCTTGGATATATGGCACATACGGATTTTCTATTTCAAAGCTGGGATCCAAAGCTTTTAAAACAACCTGCAAAACAAACCAATAAAGCTTTAGAGATGGGTTGAACAGCCACCAAAGGGATCAAAGGACAGGCCTCTGCTTTTAGCAGACACAGACAAGAGACCTTCGGTTCCACCTATGATTTGAACTCATACAAACAGACACTTGACAGTACCTCGCCTTCAGTGGAGGGCTCAATGTCTGAATATCTTGAATCACAAACAACATCTCCAATGCTTTTTGCTGGACCAGAAGAGATGTTGGGAAAAGAAGCCGCACAATCATGTGCAAAATATCTAAACACTTTCCATGTCTGACCAAAATCAGCAGAACGCTCAACCAGCATTGCCGCAGGCCGAAATGTCTGCAAGAAACATTTCAAGAATTCCCTCAGCAGGCATTAATAAGACACTTCAGGGGTTGTTATATTGATATTCCTCTTTGGAGGATGCAAAAATTTTGTATTTGAGAGCTTAGAAGCTCATTACAGGTACTGTGATGGTTACAGAGGTCTCTGAAAAAGCTCATTAGAACCTCTCTCTAGCAAAAGGGAAAGGCAACATTTCATATAGGTGATTACTTTCTAAGTAAGGAAGTTTACCATGACAATATAGGAATTTAGTACAAAAATAATTGTAACCATCTGGATCATAACTGAACTAAATTGAAAGAGCAACTGCAGTTCAGATGTGTCCTACATTTGTAGAGTTTAATTTCGCAAAGTATTTTTTCAGTTTTATTTCTTGGATTTATAGAAAATAGGACCAGAAGGCACATGAATAGGAAGGTGTTCAGTCTATCCTCCTCCCCTAAGGCAGGATCAACTATAATTTAACCATACTTGACAGGTGTTTATCTAACCTGTTCTTACAGACCTCTAAAGATGGAGCTTTCATTGCCTCTCTAAGCAATTTATTCCTGTGGTTAAGTAATTAGTGTATAACATTATGTAAAAGCTCTGATAAAAGATGTACCTTAAAGGTCAGGATAAGATGGCTGAATTGGAATAAAGTTTCTAGGTCCAGTCTAATGCTGACATGGTCAATGCCTGAAAAGAGAATTAAAATGAAGTGCACAATGTGTACATAGAAGGGGTCTTGAGACAGTTTTCCCATTTAAAGATGCCTTTTCCAGCAGAGCAGCTAGACTCTTTAGGGCATTCCCTGTGCACAAACCCATGCAGCTGGACTGCTCTCTCTGGGGAAATACCATGTGCTGCCTTCCTGGCACTGTCACCAGCAATGCTGCATGCCACTGAGATGCAGGAGGTGGCTCAAGGTCCTGCTCACATAATTCAGGCTGTAAATCATGGTGATGATAGGGTTCTGGGTTTGTATGTATCTATGCCCAATTAGTTTTATTTTCTCAAACACATACAAATAATTTACTTATTGCTAAGAAAGAAAAAGAGAACTAATAATTTTTTTTCGGGCTAAACAGGACTGTTAAAGCCTTCTATACTTCCAGATGTGATTTTCGTTATGAGCAGAGCTACTGCACCAGACATCTTCCATAACTGCAGCATACATGGAGAAAACCTCCAGAAGTCACACATTCTCTGTAGAGAGTTCCGGGAGCTCAGCTGATATCCCCATTGTTCACATCTGCATGCACCATCCCAGGACTCCAGCTTTCCAGGCTGTACATGAGACCTCATCCCAGAAGAAAGATGGGAAGAACAAGGAAAGTTCCTCTCACAGTTGGCCCACAGCTTTATTGGCAGTGGTGTCCAAAACCAGTGATAGATCCTTGCCAAATTCCATGAATAAACAAGGCTTATGGATTTTCAGATGAATACTCAAAATAGAGGTAACATATAATCTTATTTTTCTATGCCTTAATTTCCAACCAATCAAATGTTTTTTCACATAATCACTGTATGTCAAATAAGACAGAGTAAATGTTATTCCTTCTAGCATGTCTTCCCACAGAAGCTGTAAGGATACTATCTTCATCAATTCTGAGATAGCAAACATCCTCAGCAAGTTGCAGAGGACACCAAGCCTAGTGGTGCTGTTGACACATGTGAAGGTTCAGTGACCATCCAGAGGGACCTGGAAAAGCTCGAGATGTGGGCCCATGGGAGTCTGATGAGATCTGTCAAGGCCAAGTGCAAGGTGCTGCACATGGGTTAGGACAACCCCCAGTATCAAGACAAGCTGGGGGATGAATGGATCAAGAACAGCCCTGCAGAAAAGGTACTTGAGAGTATCAGAATGAGGGAGCTGATAGCCAGGCTTTATTTATTTTTTTCCCAAACTATTAATTCTTTGAAAATAATTTTAAATGGGTATTTGTGTTTTACACAGTGTCTTTACATCTGTAGGTAAATGTTTATGAAAATGAAAATTCTCTGTCAGGGCAGACACTCTATGGAAAATATATGGCTTTCATATATAACCCATGATTGCCACACATCCTCTGGCCAGCTCTTGGAGGTAATGAGTTTAAAACTTGTCCATAGAAAAACAGACTTTCTGAAATCTTAACTTGCTACACACAAATGGGTTTAAATCACTCGGTATCACCTAATCAAAGAACAGATGCAGGTTTTTTTCAGCTCTTCATGAAGGCAACTTTGTGAAAGCCAATTACAGAAAGAAATCTCACAGTACATTTTGCAGTAGTATTTTCTCTAAAAATCTCACCATTTTCTGACTGCCACCACTGCTTTTTCCTTTCGGGCTCAAATGTTGTGATAACATTTTCAACCATGTGACTGTTGTGCTGGGTATAGGGATTATATGGGTGTCTGGAATCACAGAGAAAGCACTTCTCTTCAGCCTAGAAAACAAAATGAGCAGAATAAAAGCTTAATTTGGATTCCTCAATAAAAATTAGGTGGATGTACATATATTTATGCCACTGCAAGGCTTGAATCTGTTTTGTTGCTTTGAATGTCTGTGCTTTTAATCACTCAGCCTTTTCATATAAAGGCCAAGACAACCATCATATGCACGAAGCATGCACGGAGTAAGCGTCGGTCATGGTCTTCCCCAGGTTCTTTATAAAAATTACACTTTTTCAGTAGTGGAGAAGGGATTTCAGTAAGACCAGGTACAAGGTAAGTAGTTGGTTTGGGCTGACACCACCACCCCGATCGCTGTCAGTGTCTTTTGAAGTATAGGGAAACTGGGGAAGTTTAAAACCAATGCAAAGGAGGAAAATCAGGATATCAACAAGATACAAGGGTCTTGCTTGAAAATGTTACAAGCAGAAGATGAAGGTAGTAATGATTAACCAATATCTCAGTTCTGAATGAGAGGCTTTGGTAGTGAGGGCAAGGAGTTCCTTTTTAAGGTGATAGGATGGGGATTGAGAGGGAGACCAAGAAGAGGTGACAAGATTAACATGCTGGCTGGGAGATGGTCTGTGCTGAGCCATGTGGAGAGCCCGAGCAGCCATCACAGCCAGCAGGGTTCCTGGGAAGTGTTCAGCAGGGTGGGCAGGGGTGGATGCACTGCACAGACTGACTCCAAGAGATTTAGGCAGAGCCTGAGTGTGAGGATGCAGGAATAAGCCACAGCAGAAGTTGATGCCCAGGCTGTGTGCCTGGCTGGTGGGCACAGTGGCAGGAAGAGGAGGGGATGACACAGCATTGGCTTCAGCTCCAGAGGGAGCTGAAGGAGGAGGCATGAGTTCAGTGCCCATGGCTGGGAGGCTAGGAGGAGATGGGTGGAAGGGAACCCCACTTGGCACACTCAGGATCCACAAAGAATTGGGAATGGGTTTAACATCTTTGCATTATGAAATCACCTGTGATTACCTGGAATTGTTTGCATTTAATGCATTATTTGCATTATTTCATTTATGAAGATTTCCATATAGATTTACAGGTATGGTATTACTCACGTATTTTAAACCTGGTAATTATTTATTATATTCAGTCATTCTATACTACAATTGACAAGTACATGAATGCACATTTTAGAAGATGAGAGACAAATAAAAAAATACTCTGTCACCTTGATTCACAAAGCTCTGTTAAGAAGAGCTCAGATTGTTGTAGCAGTTGGAAGGATCATACACTCACTCTGGTTTATATAGACATACAATATGACACTGGAGCAACTTATATTTAAGGCTGCTCCATAATAATCTGCTCCAAAGGACAAGCATGTGCATGTCCATGTCTGGCAGATCCCATTTGCCTCTTAATTGTGCAGCTTTATACTCTCCTCAACACTGAGTGCCCTGTCTTTTCCTTTCAAAACATGTGTAAGTAGTAAATCCAATCATTGAGCTAAAACCCACTTAACCTACATTTTAAAAACAATAAGACATATTAAAATTATTAAATAAGACTAAAAATTATTTGTAGTGCTTCTTTCCAAACACAAAGCAATTGAATTCAATTTTTTCCCCTACGTGAATCCCAGCTAAATCCTGGCTCTTGGTAGCTTGCCATGTCAGCTAATACCCACTTTCATGAGTAAGGTTTGCTCTTATGAAATCTGACACAGGTCATCAGGACGGAAACTGTAAGAGGAAGAACTTTGATTTACAAGATACAAAACTTTCTGGTCTGCCTCCTGCAAAGCATTCAAAATGTGCTGGTGAGAAAGCGAGTTGAAAGTGAAGTGGGACTCTGATACACTGTAGATGACAACATGTTTAAGGCAAGCTGATGGAACAGAACACATTATCAGAGTGTCTCTCTCTCAAGCTCTGCAAAGCTGCAGGGTTTGTAGTTTTCACCCTCTTCAAGAGACAGCCACCAGGGGTCAAGGTATGTTGAAGCAGCATTAAATCAGAGATTATTGTGGAGCAGCTGCTCCTTTTCATGAGTCTTTATTTACATTATTAAAAGGATAAGTACAGGCAAATTAAAATATTAATTTTTTTATTGCTCTTTGATCTCCTCCTAAAAAGCAAGAATAAAAGACAATCATCCAGCTTTAGGGCCAGAAAGATGATTCAGGCTATTTCAGCAAAGGAAAGAGATATTCACATTTTGCAGAAAACTGTGGATTCGATGTGCAACTTGGAGCAGTGCAAGTTCCATGTCCACACTTTACTCTGCAAATGTGTCACAACATTAAGCTAGAAGGTCATAAACTGTAATTATTTTCAATTGCTTATAAATTAAGCAGTATTTTAACTTCCTCTTCAGCCTGGGCTGTTATTTAGTGAAAATATTTCTATTTGTGACAATTTATTAGCTCAATGGGGCCAAGTCCTCCAGGATATATGACAGGAGAATCCTCATTTCTGCATACCTTCCATATACCCAGTGGTTCCCCCTCATCACTGCAGCCGTGGAGTGAGAGGCATCCCTCTGGTCAGACATATTTTGGATTTGCTGACCCACCCACATGGCCAAAGCCTGGGCCACAGCATTAGATCTTCCTTTTCCAGAGGCAGCTTTCTGCTTTGAGCAACATTGGCCTCATTTCAGCTCAAAGGAGAGGAGAACATGTGGTGTGAATCTCCTGACAGGCTGCCTCAGGACTGAGCACCATAGGGATGTGTCCTCCAGAGAAGGTCTTGCAGCCTGTGGGACCCCACTCTCCCTGCACCCACACACAGGCTGTGGGCTTCACCTCTGGGGCCTGAGTGGGAAGAGGACTTGTGGGGGAAAGCTCCTTCAGAAATCCCTGTGCTCAATCCCTGTGCATCTCAGAGACGCCTCTCCCCCTTGAGAAGATGCACATCCCCATGGAGGCTGTTTGCTGCCAAACCCTCCATATGTGCTCAGTGAGGCACAGCCCTCCACCAGGCTTACTGTCACACTGTCTGATAATTATTCAGAAAACTCACACAGGAACTTCCTAGTCTGGGCAAATTCCCTGTACAGATGAGAATACAGTTGGTAGAAAGAGTGAGAATATGGTTAGTAAGAAGAGATCAGTTTATTAAAAAAGAAAGAGCAAACCAACCTCCAGGTAGCCTATAATGCAGTACTTCTGGGGGCTGTTCATCCCACAGGTTGACGAGGCTGTCAGTTGCTTGCTGCGGCCCTGGAGAAGGTCCCCAAGGGCTGGGTGGCAGGACCCAGCATCACAGTCATGCTGTGCATGCTGGGGTCTTATCAGCACTAAGCACAAAAGAAGATCAAAGAAATATTAAATTATTTTGTATAGCCAGCAGTATTCTCCAGACAAAGTCAGTTAAATCCCAACACAAGCAGAAAACTCGATTATCCGTTGCCTGTACCCCTTTTGTCCTTAGTTACATGGTTTTTAAAGAATTTCAGTAATGAACATATGTGCTGCAAAATAATCATAAAAAAATACAGTAAGCACATTGCAAATCTTAGTTAAAACTTAGTTTTAGCAGACTATTTTTCAGTAAAAATGCCAGTCTTCCATGAGCAATAATTTATTATGCTTCCTGCCCTGACATACCCATTGCCAGAAATCCTACAAAAGAACAGTGAGCATTTCAATTGACTCTGTGAACAGAGACAGATTTGAATTAATTCCACTTATTTCTGTTGATTTTCAAGTTATAATGGTGGAAATGAGAACAGGATTGACATTCAGGGGTCCCTCAGATTTTCTTTTCATTTGCGATGGATCCCTAGTCCAATGTCAAAACCCTCTCAGACACCATGGAGTAGTCATTAATAAATAAATAGAATAATTCTGAATTCTCTGAATAATTGCAGGACTTTCTGTTTGTTTCGCCTGAAACAACTTTCAGTATCTTCCCCATTATATTAAGACTTTCCTTACAGGGCTTTTCCTTTTAAACAAGTTCTGTCCTGAAACTCTGAAAAGGAATGGGTACCTTGGAGGCTACATCCATTCAGCTTTACTTGGCTCAACATGTTAGAAAAGGTGCAGTTAAAAAACCCCAACAACTGATACTCAAAGATCCCACAGAACACTAGAAATACAGCTACAACAGTAAAAGTACAGCATTTAATAGCCAGATTTCAGTCTTTGGCTCAGGCTATAATTCAGATGATGAGTGACACTTGACTCTTTAGGTGTAAAGTAGTGCCTGTGTTTAGTTAGCCTGCTCTTTTTAGTTATACAAATCCATGCTCGTTATTCTTTAGCAGATGTTGATTGCTCCTTTCAGGATCTGAATCAGATTCAATTACAACATGCATGGTTTTTTTGTACTTTAATGTTCCATATCACTTGTAGGTCCCTCACTGGCAGGACAGTGAGGAATAAGGATTGGCTGGCATGTGTTCCTCAATAGCATTTTCTTAAAAAGAAGCATTTTAACAAAATCTTGGAAAGGTGTGTAAATCACATGATAATATTTCAAAATTGGCCTGAGAAACTGTAGCATCTGTACTTACTGAGGTGAAACAGGATGGCCAGCCCCAGCCTCATGCTTCCCCATCAAACTCTGGTAGCGCTGCAAGAGAAAAACTGGTCCATCTCTTGGTGCCCTCTCTCACCAGGGCACACAGGTGTACCCATAACCAACCTTTAGTAAAGTGACAGAGATGTAATAAAAATATAAAGACTAAAAGGAAACCCTGGCTTTGACTTAGTTGTAGAAAAAAAGCTCATTATGGAAATTTTGGCACTGAAACTGGGATGAAAGCAGATGAGAACTTCACAAAGGCTTTCAGAGTAGACCATGAAAACATATTCACACTTAGTGTAAAATATAACCAGAATGCTATGAGATAAAATACCATAGTATTCAAGTAAAAAATAGTTTAATTATGAGTGGATTTGGCAGGGCTGTTTGCAGAGATCTAGCTTTTTCTCTTGAGGCTATTGTTTGTTTTCATTAGCTTAAAACATAGTCAGAGGTCTTAATGAAGATGCCACTGAGAAATGCCTGATGTCAGCTTCTATGAATTTTGTCAGAGAGCTGATATACATGCATCTTAAGGTGTAGTGAAAAAACAGGTAATGTCAGCATTAATGCAAAAAACTTGTACAGGGGAAACTCAACATAAGTCCAAGAGAAGTTGTTTGTGGCTTCCCTCCTCTTCCTATTTACCTGGAAGAAAGCGAGACTTGCCAACATAAAACTTCACAAAACAAAAGGCAGACATGGGTATAAAAGACAATCCAGCATCCTGCCACCAAGTAGAACTCCCAAACCAAACCTGCCCCCATCTTTGCATCTTCCACCTCTTTCTCCACCTGTAGGAACCAGTGGCCCTGAAACAGTGCCAGCTGCTGGGACACCCCTTTATGAGCATGCCCCAAGCACCACTTCCCAACTGTGTTCTTGTTCCTCACCTTCACACAGCCATCACTGCACTGAGTGAGTTTAAATGAAATACACCCCCCGAGTAGTGGGAACATAAACAAAAGCACTTCACATGTTACAGGCTCGGTGTGGGCTCTACACAGCACATGACACAAAGGCTGTACCTAGATGAGTACTTCAGCAACCACAGGCAGGGAAAACTAGCAAGGATCACCAGGCTTTAATGCAGCTGCAGCTACTCTCACCTGCCACAACCACAGAGAGCCTGGCATGTGACAGGGAGATGATGCTGGGAAGCATCCATGCAGCTGTGCCTGGCTCCCTGGCTACAGAGAGACCTGGCCACAGATCCAATGTCTGAGGCAAAATTGAGCAAATATTTTCCTCCTCTGTTGGACTTTAAATTTTATACTCTGTCAGAATAATGGACAGACTCAGAGATGATTTAAGCTGCAACCACTACAACAGCACTGTAGCGAAATACAGGTGCCCATGGTGAGTGATCTTGGCAGGTACACATCCAATTCCTACCCTAACACTGTGGCATATAATACCAGTGATATTTTCTAAACTTGACTCCCTTTAATGGAGCAACAAGGACCAGAAAAACCCCAACATACTTTGTTTCATGCTTAGCAGGAAAATTAAATACTGAAGAGGTCTTACCCGGGTTCCAGGCAGCCAAGTGTCGCAGCTGGGAATGAACAGAGCTGAGTGAGGGAAGCAAGCAAAGGCATACCTGTGCACTTCAGCTGGAGAAGACAGAACGTCCCCCGAGGCACCAAGGTGTAGGTGAGAATGAGACCCAGCCTGCAAACTGTCAAAAGCTTGATTTGTGAACTCTTTCTGCTTCTGGCATCAGAAAATATATTCTTTGAAAGACAATTGTGACAGGTTAAGCTCATGGCAGAAAAAGTTCATGCAACTGAAAACAGAAGGCTGTGATTCTTAAAGTGCTGGCAAAACACCACCTTATCTGTTGTTTAATTAAACATCTGTTCAGTTGGTCTGGTTTGAAACCAAACATCAAAGTCTTTATAGCTAGTTAACATCAGAAGTCTAGTGGCTCTGGATTATCTGAGCATGGGCTAAAAAGGATAACTCCTCGCAGCAGGAGTGTGAATGGTCTGGAAGGCTGTTTGGGGTTCTGAGGTGACTATAAACATGCCTGCCAGAAAGCTGTGATTGCACTTGTGTGGACATATTGAGATAAATCTGAAATAGTTGAAACTTTGGATCATCACTGTGAGCACTAGGTTTTTCTCAAGTTAAAGCTGAAGATAACAGGGCAACTTGAGTCATGGCTTTGCATTTCAGAACAAGTTTTGCTTGTGACCTTCCCTAGCAGCAAGCACAGGTGTCTGGGTTTGAAAAGACAGATGTCTGCTAAAGAAGGCAGGAGCTTCCCTTGAAATGGAAAACTGTAAACCCTCTCCCTCCAAATTATTATAATTTTGAAATTAAGGTGCTCTCAGGCAAAGATACGAGGATAGCAATAACAGTTCTTTATTAGGAAAACTAAGATAAAAAAGCAGTAATACAAAAAACAAACCACTGACAGAGTCAAAATATAACCTGACACCCTGTGGGTCAGGGTGTTGGTAGCAGCCTGATTAAATGGTGGCTGCATTCCTTATGGAGTGACAGATGTGGTTCTGTTGAAGCAATGATCCTGTAGAAGGATGTAATTTTCCTCAGAAGGTCCAGTGGTTGTGTAGATGGGCTTGGTCTTCCTCTGAGAATCCAGTGGAAAAGGCTGCCTTGGTGTTTCAAATCTCAGATATTTTCTAGGTAGGAATGCTTGGCTCCTCCCCCTGAGTGGAGCACCTCACAACGGGATGATATAATTTTATCAGTCATGCAGTGAGACTCAATGGCCCATTAACAGAAGGCATCTCCTGGAGGGAGGATGGGATATGGAAGAGATAAAGAAAACTGCCTCACCTGTTTTTTTAACAGCTGGTTCATTAGAGGATTACACAAACACACACCCCCCACCCCGGAGTTATGAGGGATTGGTTATGGAAGAGACAAAGAACACTGCTCAACCTGGTTTCAACAGGTGGCGATAGGAAACATACTGCAACCCTTGGGCAGGGATTGATGTGTGGGTACAGTGGGGTCATAGGCAACACGGTGGTGGAGCGGCTCTGAAATGGTGTTCAACAGCTCACGTGCAGGACAGGCAACTGTTTGCTGGGGTCTTTGTTGAAACCTGTGGCACTGTGACTCCAGTTTTCACAATGGCAGGTTGCCTTGATACACACGGTTTTAGACGTGACATATTTGTTATAAGTTCTCTGCCTGTCTTCATTATAATCTGTCAAGTATCATCACACATCCTTAAACAGAAGGATTTTCTATCTGAATAAAATATGTTTTATAAATTAATCACTGCCTTTTCTTTTGGTCATTCCTATTCTTTTGGGAAAAATAGAAAGGCATGTTCTTTTATCCTATTGCAATGTTCAGTACTAAGTGTTCTCTGCCATTATTATGATTGTTAACTCTAGCAGAAATAATTCTTATACTTAAATTTGTTGAAATTATTTTCCTCAAATGCATGTGGAAATTACTTGTGAGAAACTTTTTTTCAGGCCAATTTAATCTGCATTTGGTTTGCACTCATGCATGATTAATTATTGTACAGATTGTTTATACTTAGTGGGTTTTGGTATTAGGAAAAAGACTAAATTTTATATAAAGATATTAATTTTACTTTTTATATGCAAGCAGTATGTCAAATGTTGCCTGAAAGAAAACACATATAACTGAAAAAAGTATTACTACTATGCTGCTACTAAATTATAAAATGGTTGACATTTTATTAGCATACTTTGTGGGGAATACAGAATTTGTTACAGAGAAATTATGTGAGAAGTAAATATCAAGGAAGATTTATTTGCAGAATAAAGCCAGTCCTGTGTTTTGATTTATGTAGGACCCCAAGCAAGCAGGAGGCTTTAAACTGCTTGAGGCAGGGATTAAGAAACTTCTTTCTTGCTTCTTTAATCTCTGCACTGGAAAAAGATCTGGATTTATAATGCATCACTCGTCCCATGCTGGCTGGAGGGTAGATACCACTGGTGTGTGATTTTTCAAGTTGTCACAGGTCTGAGTGTTGTCATTGCTTAGGCCCAAGGCACATCCTCAGTACACACAAAGGATGGGAATTGCTAGCACTGCAGCATATATTCCCTTCACAAACACCAACCAGCACTGAGGGAAGGGGTACTAGTAGAGCCACGACTTTAAATTTTCAATTAGAAATAAAATTGAGCCTAGGATTATTCTTGCTGTGTGAAAAATAAGTATTTAATCTAAACAAATGACTAGGGCTTCCTTCATGTCAATGGAGAAAGATGGGGAATCCTACAGAGTTCATCCCACCACCTTCTTTAGACACCTTAAAGGGATAAATCCCTTTTGGAGGTATCTGCTGCTTTCCTTTGGTTATAGGCAGTCCAGATGCCTGTATTTTAAGCAACTAAAATGTACTGAGATGAATCCCATCCATGGCCAAAATCTTCAACAAAACCTAAAGTTCTGAAAAGTCAAAATTATTTTCCTACATTTCTCTCTCCCCTTTTTTGTTTCTGCCCTCATTTCTTCAAGAGTATCTTATGCCTAAAGTAGAATGTCTCAAAGGCAAAGACTGTATTTTTTTGTGGTTTTACATATTGGGAGATTGTAGTACTGAATAATAAAACCAGAATGAATTGCAAGTTTATAATAAGGTAAGAGAAGGTTTTTTTTGATAAATTTGATCAGGAGAGACCTAAGAACAGCAGAGGGATATGCTACAGACTACCCTACCCCTCAGCCTCCTTTCCCGCACAGCCCACTGGCTGGCTGCTGCTCCATATTGTGCACCCTGTAGGAAACAGCTACTTTTAAACTTGTATTTAATAAATATTTTTAAAGAGCTTTTCCACAATTCAAAAGGATGTCAAGTCTATTTGTAATTTATGAGAAGTTTCTTTTTTTTCTTACAGTCACAGCACCCCACAGTGCCCCTCACCTTTTGTGTGCAAGTTTGAAGTCTTTGATTTTTCCACCTCAAACAAGAAACACAGCTTCAACTCAAATATTATCTCCCTGGCAGGCACGGCATTGCTGATAGTAGTAATCAACACTAAGGACTGTCCTGGTTTCAGCCAGGACAAGTTAATTTTTTGCAGTAGCTGCGAGGAGGAGACGTGGCCAGGCCCCTGGCACTATTCAATGCCAGCCCAGGGCGTTGCCAGGGGCAGGAGGCGGGGGCTCTCCTTCCTCCAGTGGAGTAAACGTGGCAGGGGGATCCCTCCTGCACGTTTTATTTGTCAAGGGGGCTGTGGTGAGCATTTTTGCAGGTGAATCACTCTTTTGTACACCTCTGTTGTTAATATTGTTGCTCTACTGTTGGTTTTCTTATCTCATTGCTGTTTCCAGTAAATTGTTCTTCTCTCAACCCGTGAGCTTTGCCTTTTGTGTCTCTCCAATTGGATGGGTGGAGAGGGGGAAGCAGCACTGTGGTTTTAGCAGGAGTACTAAACTGGAGAACGGCATTCCTGAAGCACAACAAAGGAAAAGATATTGTATTTATTTTAAAATACTAGTGTGATTTTAAAATTGCTAGTCAAGCAATATATATATTCAAGATACAATGTTTCATGTTTTTGCAAAGGTGCAGACATTTCCCTGCTGGCAGTAGGATTGGGAGGATGAGAAATCTGTGACATACCTTGCTAAATTTTCTCAGTGAGTTCATGCAGTACAACTGAACAAGTCTCTTTCTAGGAGTCTTCACATATCAATAAACAAGGGTTTGAAATTTTTAATTTTTCATTTCATTTTCATGCTCTCCATAAATTTAAGAGAAAAATAATGGATTATTGCACATGAAAACATAGCAGAGAGAAATAGAAAGAAAAAAAGAAAAGGAAGATGCTACTGCAACTTTAAACATGAAGCTTCTCACTGGAAAGCTTTTGCACCACAGTATCTGTTAATATGGCATAACAGTGCTAATGGTCTGTGCTGATGAAAATGCTAAGAAAAGATCGTCCTATTTTACTTGTCCAAATTTGTGGCCATGCCCTGCTTTATGTCCCTATTATTAGATTTTCCATACATCAGCCTAAATTATCCTAAGTATTTTTCTCTTGGTTAAAGTAAATTCTTCTGCAAAGGTTGAATTGATGTTGTTTAGAAATTATCTTGAGCTCAGAAAATCTCTCTAGTCCCTGAGGAACCCGTGACCCACTGGCTTAGAAATATTTTCTTACCAATGCAGAAAACTTTCATACTATGGTCTGTTAGGGAAGTCAGATGCATGTTTGGGGGGTTTTATTGGCGGGGGTGGGAGGGTGGATTGAATAAACAAAAATCAGAAGTCAAAAGATCACAATTTAAAAATGAATCAAAGTAAAAAGAGTCAATTCCACAAGCATTCACTGCAAAGCTGCCAGACTTCAGTGATTAAAGAGTTCCCATGGAGCCACTGGTTCTGGTCTTCCAGTCAGAAGCACCAAGTGAAATCAGCTTTTCCAACCTCCTGGGAAGCACCTGAACTACTAGTCTCTGAAGTGAAAGAAATCTGCCCTCATAGTCTTTTATATGTTTACAAGGACTTCAAAATTAAAAATCTTGTTTCAGATTGACATGGAATAAAACAATTTTAGTTCGTTTAGATTCATTTTGGTTAGTAAAAGTGAGATGGACTGAAATCACTTTTCTTTCTCCTTACTTCATTGGCTGGAAGAAATGGTTTCTTTCTCATATAATTGGAAAAATAAAAGTAGCACATATCACTAGAAGACAGAAAAAGCACATTTAAGCTGAAATGAATAAATCTTTAGAAGTATGCAGTAGCTTCATAAAGATCTGCCTGCATGAAGAAATAACTGATAAATCTGATGTTACCAACATCTGTACAGACAGGCATGGTGTCTGGCTGTGCACCATTACAGCATCCTCACACAGCCCCTCTCCTGTGGTCACCCATGAGGTCCCTGCTTGCAGAAGACAGTGAGAACAGAGCACACAGGAGTCAGATGATCCTGAGCTCTTGGCAATATCAACAGCTAAACTGACATTTTGCAGATTCTTCATTTCCAGTCCCAAATGAACTTTGATACAAAGGCTTCCAGAGGTATCAGCTGGTGGGGGCATGGTACTGATAATGCCAAGGTTGTGGGTTCAATCTCCATATGGGCCATCCACTTCAAAGTTGGACTTGATGATCCTTCTGGGTCACTTCCAACTCAGACTATTCTGAGATTCTGTGAAATCTACCAACATATGCATGCTAACTACCTAAAAGCATGACAGAATGATGGCTGGCTGACTATCAGCTCTTTAATTTTAACTGTGTCTATCCTGTAACATCAAGAATCTGTACAAACATAGGAAGCATCACACAGAAGTAACACAAAAGTGAGAAGAATAATTAGAATTTGTCATGGACACTAATGATATAACCAACATGACAGTAGCACAGCCAGAACACTTCATGCTAGTAAGTTGGGAACTGGTGGATAGAAGAATATACAGGCTCTGATTTCTCTCAAGTATTTAATTATACCATATGGAAGAAAGCTGAAAAAATTTGTCTCACTTCACTTTGCTGATCATCTCTTGCCAAGTGGAAGGAAAGTATTGTCACCATCAGGAAGGAGCACCAGGGTATGATAGAGACCCAGCCAAGCTCAGAAAATGCCAGCAGCAAAGCTGGAGAAGAAAATGCCTCTTGCTTTCAAAAGCCTTTCTGCCATGAGACAGTTCCTTTTTGTCAGAAGAAGGCAGGAAGCAATCTTTCCCCTGCTGACCACCTATGTAGAGAACATTTGAACAACAATTGGTTTGCTCATGCTTCCTCTCTTTTCTGACCAGGTAGTTTGCAACCATTACCCCCAAGGTCCCGGCAGCAGGGTCAAGAGAGTAGGTATCAGTGAACCCTGAGCCAGATGGCACTTCAGGGTCTCTGCTAGATCTCACAGGGTAAGTAGCCTGCAAAAGAAAACAGAGAAGGATCAGAGCTTTGGGGAATGAGGATCAATTTGAAGTTGGGGAGAGGAAAGAGAAGCAGCTGATTCAGGTACCCTGGCAGCAAAAAGATTTAATGTTTTGAGAAAGTCCACAGGTAATCATAGATACATAGACTGGGTAAAGAGGATGTGAAGAGAGCTGGGCAGGGGATTACAGAGAACATGTTCAAAGTTGTAGCTGAAAGTTGTGGCTTAGACAGATGGACATGAAAGAAGTGCCATGTGCTAGCAGTTCATAAAAAAGTATTGCCATGCAGGAACAGAGGCTAAAAATGCACCAGGGCGATCCACTCACATGGCCACAGGGTTTCCATTCCCAGGGTGGACAAGTCAGAAATAGAGTGGCTGTTTGAAGAGTTAGAATGCATGCATTGGACCTACTGAGGTCCATGATGTTGTTCTTACCTAAAAGTACCCTTACCTCTTCAGACTGCCTTGCAGAAGTGTCCTGAAAATTAACTGAAACCTGGTGATTGCTAATTACATTTAATAACCAGTTCTTATTTTTGCAAGGTTCAGCTCTCACCAATCATATTCAAATTGTTACAGAAAGCAACAAACATGATAAACTTAAAAATCCCTCAGCAATATATGGAATTCAAGTACTTTATTATTAAAATCAAAATAATATTCTTATAAAGCAAAACCTTTGTACCAATTTATCAAGAGTTCCTTATAATCTGTTTGGCCTGCTGGAACATCATGGGAATAACTTACAAGAAAACTCAAAAGCCTGACTTCTTATATGTTGGAATAAATAAGCTGAGACTCCATTTTGAACATGCAGAAAGCAAATTCTTTATTCAAAAAGCTCATATTTATAAGAAATATCAGAAGGCACTATGTCAAACCTAATAGAAAAAAGTGAAACTCAGTTCATTGGTTGATAAGGGCTATTGTATATGTCTATAAAATTTTCTCTCTTTAGCTATGTTTGCATTTTTCCTTTTTGGGTTCTCATGGGACAAATCTTTTTGTTTACACAGGTGTATTTGTTTTTTACCCTATATTCTGTTTTTCAGAATAGACTGTTGTTTTAAACAAGCTTCTCATTCTCAAAACAGCTTCACATCGGAACTTGCAAATTGCTTGTTAGATGCACTTAGAAGAAATGGCAGGCCAGCTTTGGCAATTTTAGCAGAGCAAGGCCTAATTTCCTAAGGCCTTCCTTTTATAATTCTTCTACCTGTCTACGACATCTCACCCTTTTCCTTAATTTAAAAAGGCTCATAAGTTCTGATGTTAAAAGAGCTCGCTCTTGTGAGGGTATTATCTCATTAAAGTTATCACTGGTTATCTATTAGATATGAGATAAGACACATAAAAGACCGATTACAATCAACAAAACTTATCAAATTCTATCATGTCATTGACACAGGGTTTTGCAGGAAGAGAAAACAAAAGAATAATGTCCAAGGTCTCTTAGGGAAATGGAAATAAATGACCAGTGTTTTAAAGTCCAAATAATTGAGACTCAGGAGAAAGTTCATTAGCCAGAAATGTTGATCTTTGACATCACTGAATGTCCTCCTGGATCCTGGAACAGGGAATAACTGAAGAAGGTTAGCAGGAACACTATACCATGATGATGACACAAGGCTTTTGTTGGCAAATTGCCTCTGTAGTTTGCAGACAGGTCTTGGCAGTCCTACCTCTGTTCCTGTTCTGGCCATGAAGGCTACATGGTGATAAGGTTATTCCTCCTTCCACTGGGCCTCATTTTCTTGGAGGCAATTGGTGTCCAATCGAATGAATGGGTGACGGCTTCAAACCACTGATGAAAAAACACAAGCACATCTTCTCTTCAAGTCAATGAATCAACTAGGCTTTGCTGTTGCACACTCAGTTGGGATTTAGATTTGTTGATATTTTTTCCAAATTTCTAATGTAAATATTACATTATTCAAAATGATTTGTTGTCTAAATTTCTAGTGTACATATTGCATCATTTGGATGTTCTTAAGGCACCAAATTCCCCTTTTGTTTTTTTTTTTTAAATGAGATGCATGTCTTTGGTTATGAACATGAAGAAACATCAAGGCAAAACAATACATGTAGTGAACAAGAAATTGACAGCAATCAGGGATATGTTAGGTACAACAATTAAGAGTATCTCAGATAATACACACAATTAATAATACATGTGAAATTAGGTAATTAGGAATCTCTGAAATACTGTTCCATCATCCCAGAGTCCACGAACAGCTGACAAACCTCAATTTAGTGAGGGCTTGGATAATTATTTCTGGATAATAATTCCCAAGCTCGTTCTAGAAATAGGTTCAGCTGTCATATATAAAGGGTTAAATTGCCAAGTCAAAGTGACTTGAATCTAGTTTTGATGCAGAAAACATCTGGGGTTGTAGTCTGGTTTCAGGCCTGATGTTTTGGTTTTCTGAAATTCTCTCCCAGAAAAATGTAAGAAAACATCATGGAATGTTTTGTAACAATAAACAATATCTATGTTGTACATTCCTCCTAAGAAGAGGGATTTCTTTTGATGTCCCTCTGGTTTGACCAATGTAAGTGAAAAAGCTTGCCTTTCTTTTACCAATCATATTAGTCTATGGAAAATTGTATATAAGAGAGAACAATCTCTAATAAAGTAGCAATATTAAGCTTCTTGATAATTTAGATTCTGTGTCATGTGTTACCAGAAACAACAACATGGGGTTATTCTCCATCCAGGAGGAGCCAAGGCCTGGCCACTGCCCAAGCTCCAACAGGGAGGGAATTCCCTAAACACATTTTAAAACAAGAATAGCAGTTATGAGTAAAGGCCTTGGTGTTAAAGACCAATTAAACCATCTAGTAATTGGATCCCTCCAAAGTTTCCTTCAGAATAGAGGTGCTTCAAACACAGCAAACTGCTGGAGTGCTTCTGTAAAAGTAACTGGGAAAAACCACAAGACTAGCAGTTCGGAGGAGGACTTCAATGAAGCTCAGATAACTTTTCTTGGAACTCTGAAAAGTACTTAAAATTATGAGACAGCATTGGGTCAAACCATAGAGCCAATGCAGGGACTAGGTAAGGAGGTAACCTGGTCTAAGAAATGCATAAGTAGCTAGGGAACAAAAAAAGATAATGAAACTACACGTCTTCTAGATAATTACACAAAGAGATGTTAAAAGCATATAAGAAGCCAGCTACAAATACAGAAATAACATCTTATGAATGATGCCTATTTTAAATCAGTAAACTCACATCATGTAATCAATATATCAGTGGTAACCGTCTTAGGAAGTTAAGGTAACATCTTTCTAAACTGTCATGTACCTATGACAGTTAAATGAAACAAAGGAAAACACTGAAACAGCTTACAATCAATAACAGCCATAATGCAGAATCATCAATGACTCTTCTGTGTTATCTATGGGAGACAAAACAGCAGAGATTTTAACGAGCAATAATCCACATTCTTTATCCACAAACAGGCGTTTATCATTATTTCATCACAGCTGTTTTAGTCGGGGTTGTCTTACCTTTTAAAAGAAAACAACTACATATCTTACAATGTAGAAAAGTAATTTTTAGCTGTCTTAGACTGCAATGCAATATGTAACCAGAAGGAGGTATTTTATCAGCATCTGTTAAAACCAGGTGGGGGAGTGTTCATTATCTCTTCCACATCCCATCCTCCCTCCAGGAGATACCTTCTGTTAATGGGCCATTGAGTCTCACTGCATGACTGATAAAATTATATCATCCCATTGTGAGGGGCTCCACTCAGGGGGAGGAGCCAAGCATTCCTACCTGGATATAAGATGAGATTTGGAACATCATAAGCAGCCTTTTTTCACTGGATTCCCAGAGGAAAATCAGACCCTTCTACACCACCAGTGGACTTCCTGAGGAAGACTACACCCTTCTACAGGATCATTGCTTCAACAGAACCACATCTGCCGCTCCAGGAGGACTGCAGCCATCATTTATTCGGACTGCTACCAACACCCTGACCCACAGGGTGTCAGGTTATATTCCGACTTTGTCTGCTTGAGCAGTAAAATTTTCTTTTTGTGAGCTAATTACTTCTAAACTTTAAAGAATTTTTGCAGATAAAATTCAAGGTTAGAACTTAGTTAAGAACTTAAAACTAATTGCTGCAAATAATCTTGGGAGGAGAGCTGTGGGCTGGGCACAGAGAGACAGCCGGACAAGATAGCAGTGATGGCCAAGCTGACCCCCTACGCACCCCCGAAGGGGCTCCCATGGGTGCCAGAACCCCCCTGTTACCTTGGGGCAGCCCCATGGGAGCCCCCCGGTCCATGGGAGCCCCGCGGGACACCCCCGCCCCCCGGCGACGACAGCAGAGAGGCCGAGGACTCCGGGGTGGGCCCCGAGATCCCGCAGGCACTGGAGAAGATCCTGCAGCTCCAGAAGATCCTGGAGATCAGCCAGGAGGAGCTGCTGACGGTCCCGGGGGTCTCAGGGTCTCAGCGAGCGGCAGACGGAGCTCCGGGCGTCCGCGTCAGCCTCCAAGGCGGAGGAGGGCACGGGGACACCCAAAGCCGAGCGGAACCGGGAGCGCCGCGGAACCGGGAGCGCCGCAACCGCAAGAAGAAGAAGCGGGGGAGGAGCGGGGCCCCGACAACCCCGACCTCCCCCCGGGGGCACCCCGAGGTGGAGATCGAGTACGTGATCGAAGAGCCCGATATCTACGACCCCAACTTCGTGTTCTTCAAGAGCATTTTCGAGGCTTTCAAGCTGACGGAAGAAGTGAAGGACAAGGAGGAGCCAGAGCGGGCAGAGAGTGCCGGGGCCCCCCAGAAAAAGGGACCTGAGGATGGCACTAGGGGCAGCGATGGGGACAGCTCCGAGGACGAGCAGGAGAAGAAGCAGAAGGTCCCCAAACTGTCCAAGAAGAAGCTGCGGCGCATGAACAGCTTCACGGTGGCCGAGCTGAAGCAGCTGGTGGCCCGCCCTGACGTGGTGGAAACGCACGATGTCACCGCGCAGGACCCCCAGCTGCTGGTGCACCTGAAGGCCACGCGGAGCTCGGTGCCGGTGCCGCGGCACTGGTGCTTCAAGAGGAAATACCTGCAGGGCAAGAGGGGCATTGAGAAGCCGCCCTTCGAGCTGCCCGAGTTCATCAAGTGCACGGGCAAACAGGAGATGCGCGAGGCCCTGCAGGAGAAGGAGGAGCAGAAGACGATGAGGTCCAAGATGGGGAAGATCAACATCGATTACCAGAAACTCCATGACGCCTTCTTCAAGTGGCAGAGCAAGCCCATGCTGACCATCCACGGGGACCTCTACTACGACGGGAAGGAGTTTGAGACGCAGCTCAAAGAGAAGAAGCCGGGCGACCTCTCGGACGAGCTGCGGATCGTGCTGAGCATGCCCGTGGGGCCCAACGCCCACAAGGTGCCACCCCCCATGGCTGATCGCCATGCAGCACTACGGACCCCCCCCCCCCCCCCCGTACCCCAACCTCAGAATCGCGGGGCTCAACTCCCCCATCCCCGAGGGCTGCTCTTTCGGGTACCACGCCGGGGGGTGGGGGAAGCCCCCTGTGGACGAGACGGGAAAGCCGCTCTATGGGGACGTGTTCTGCACCAACGCTGCTGAGTTCCCGACGGAGGAGGAGGAGTAGATCGACCGCACGCCCTGGGGGGAGCTGGAGCCATCGGACGAGGAATCCTCGGAGGAGGAGAGCGACGAAGAGAAGCCCGACGAGACGGGGTTCATCACACCTGCTGACAGCGGGTTGATCACCCCAGGGGGCTTCTCCTCAGTGCCGGCCAGGATGGAGACTCCGGAGCTGATCGAGCTCCGCAAGAAGAGAATCGAGGAGGCCATGGACGGAAGCGAGACCCCCCAGATGTTCACGGTGGTCCCCGAAAAACGCACGGCGACCGTGGGTACGGCCATGATGGGCTCCACTCACATCTACGACATATCCGTGGCAGTGGGGGCAAGGGGCCGGTGACAGGGGCGCAGGGCGTGGAGGTGGCGCTGGCCCCCGAGGAGATGGAGCTGGACCCCACGGCCACGACGCAGAAATACGAGGAGCATGTGCGGGAGCACAAGGCGCAGGTGGAGAGGAGGACTTCAGCGACATGGTGGCCGAGCACGCTGCCAAGCAGAAACAAGAAGCGGAAGGCACAGCCCCAGGACGCCCGTGGAGAGTGCAAGAAGTACAAGGAGTTCAAGTTTTAGATATCACCACTGTCACCTCCCTGTCACCGCCCTCTGTCACCCCGTAGGGGGCTGGTGCCACCACGGGAGCTGGGGACATCACCCCTGCTGTAACTCGGGGCCGCGGTCCGCGTGTTGAGGACAGTGCGGTGGCACTGTCCCCGGCATTGTCCCCAGCCAGTCCCTGTTGTTTTGTAAATAAAAGGTGGCGTCCCCACAAAAAACCAAAAACAAATCCAAAAAACAAACACACAAAAAACCACAAACAAACCCCAAACCAACAAACAAAAAAAAGCCTGATTTCATAAGACCTTTCTTTTATAATTCTTCTACCTGTCTACAACACTTCTAGAGCCCAATCAATCAAATGTGCATACTACACAGAGTTTACGATAACTTTGGGGAAATATGCTGATTTCTGCTGCCTAAGCCTGCCCTGAAATCTTGGAAAAACCTTCCACAGATGGATCAAAGGAAGTGGGGGCACTTCCCTCCTCCCCTGCAATGGCGCGAGCCCAGCTTTTCTCGGCCGTTCCACAAAACCTGTAGGAAGTCGGAGCTCCTTCCCCGTCTCCCGCTAACCCGTAGGAAATGGGTACCTCTCCCCCTCCTCCCACCAAGGAGCGGGCCAGGCATCCCCCGGCTGCTCAATGCCCGGGCGTCCCCAGGACAGCTCTCAATTTAAAACCCGCGCGTGCTAAACACGGAAGAAACTTACTCATTGAAATTTGCTTTTCTCCGCCAATGAACAATCTCAGGCTGTCTCACACACACACACACACACATGCACGCACAGACACACGCGTGCCCCACCTTGCCCCCCCCCCCCCCCCCCCCCCGCCCGCCGGGTTATCCCGGGATTACTGATTTTACACAAATGCACAATACACACACAATATAAACTACGGACTACACAACAAAAAGAGATACTTTTATATTACCTCCTGCGGGATCTTGGAACCATGGTGTCTCAACCTCAGGCCGCTGTGTGGAATTCTCAAGATTGCTGGCAGGAAAGAATTTCTTGCAGGATGTTCTCGGTCCAGAGGAAGGGTACCACGTTCTCCCATCCCGTCTGGGTGTGCCAGAATAACTGTTGCCTTTTTCCCATCCTCAACATAACTTTAGAAAGGAGGTAATATAAAAGGGGATCTTTATTTGGAGGCCTCCAGGAGCAGTTATGGAAAGATGTCCAAAAGCTCACACCCCACCCCAGGGGTAAGTGCATTTTATAGGTTTTAGGAAATTAGCAAAATTGATAAAAGGCACCAATTAGGAGGAGAAGTGGTGATGTAATTCCCCCCAGGTCAAGGCCCTTCTCTGGAGACCCCCCTTCAGCACTGGCTGTACTTTGTCTATGACAATGTATCTCGAAGAGTTGTTCGCAGCCTTGGTTCCCAGGAAGAACCAAGATAGCACTGGAGCCTTGTACCTCCTGGGACTTGGAGCTCTGGAATTTGTTTTCTCTTTCTGCTTAAGGAAAGACCATGGAAAAGCACTGGGAAAACTAGTCTCTAATATGATAGACTACAGAGCTACAAATATGTGTGTGAAGAATACAGAGAACATATAAAAGAAAAAAAAGGACAAAACCTTAATGGCATCCTATGTTTAGACAATTCAAGAACATTATGTGAAAAGATTAGTGTTTTTATGTAATTTGATCAATTATCAAAATATTTCTGTTTTGTAATCATGATCTAATTATGATCTAATGATGTGGTCATGATCTACTAGAAATGGCCAAGCAGTGAAAGAGCAGGCTTTGTTGCCAACCTGACATTTGTAATCTGGACAGGAATGAAGTTCAATGAGCGATGCTCTTTTCCTGCCCACAGATATCGTACAATCTATCAACAACATATAGCAAGTCTCTGCTGAATGAAAGACGCAACTTCGAGCCAGTTATCTGTCTGCACCAAACTATATAAACTCTTGGGAAGAGAAAAAAAACAACCCAGAAAGATTACACTGTAACATTTTTCAACCACAGCTTTCCAGTACTTCGCTGCAGCACAACACAGTTCTTACCTCAGCTGCCTCGTGAGCTCCCCATGAGCTTCATGAAACGTCTGTATAAATTGCACCTTAAACGTTAGCTAAATCACAGAAATATTCAATATAAGAATTAGAGTTATTTATCGTTAAAAAAAACCCTGTAGTAGTAAGCAATTATATACGAAAACAGTGGTGACTATCATGAAATAATGGGAAGTGGGATTGCTTCAGATTGCCTCAGTAGCTTTAACATCATCCTTTCAGTGAGTAGGAATGTTCTTCTTTTGAGACCCTATGACAAGAAATCTTACCTAGGACAATTAAAAAAAAAAAGATCTCTCAGAAGACCACAAATCGGGTTGAGTTGGTAAACTGATGTCAGAGATTAGAGAGACCAAGTCTTTCATCAACAGCTCACTTTTCCTGACACCAGCTACAGACAGACCAATAAATGGCAGCCCGCTAAGAACCCCGCGGCAGCGGCCGCCTGCGATCCCGCGCTGCGCTCGCCGCGGCACGGCCTCTCCCGCCGCTCGGGGCCGGCACCGCCGCGGGGGCCGGGCGCGCTGCGGGCCCTCCGGCGGGGCGGGTACTGCTCCGGGCGGGGCGGGTACTGCCCCGGGCGGGGCGGGTACTGCCCCGGGCGGGGCGGGCACTGCTCCCGGGCGGGGCGGGTACTGCCCCCGGGCGGGGCGGGTACTGCCCCGGGCGGGCGGGTACTGCTCCCGGGCGGGGCGGGTACTGCCCCCGGGCGGGGCGGGTACTGCCCCGGGCGGGGCGGGTACTGCTCCCGGGCGGGGCGGGTACTGCCCCGGGCGGGGCGGGTACTGCTCCCGGGCGGGGCGGGTACTGCTCCCGGGCGGGGCGGGTACTGCCCCGGGCGGGGCGGGTACTGCTCCCGGCCGGGGCGGGTACTGCTCCCGGGCGGGGCGGGTACTGCCCCGGGCGGGGCGGGTACTGCCCCCGGGCGGGGCGGGTACTGCCCCCGGGCGGGGCGGGTACTGCTCCCTGCCGCCTGCAGCTCCCTGTTCCTGCAGCGTGGATCCTCCTCATTGGCCGAGGGCGTGCCCGCCCCATCCCGCTCCAAGGCGCCGGGGCCCCCGCCGCTCACGGCCGCCCTCACAGACCCTACAGCCACCGCTGTCCCCCCTCGTCGTCGTCCCTTCGCTGCCCCTCCCTCACGCCATATCCTTTACAATCTTCCCAGCCCGCACCTCTCAACCTCCAGGATTTTCTTCTCCTCCACCCCCTTTCCAGCCACTCCCACCGTTCATCTCCATATTCGCTCTTCTGCACCTGTTTCCTCTGCTCCTCCCTCTCTTTCCTAAATGCCACCTCGATGCCTCCACGTTCCGGTAAAGCGGCTGCTCTCTTCTCTGAATCCCTGCCTCGCTCACCTCCTGCAGGCGCTCCTGGCCGATCCCACTCGTGCTATCCAGCCTTTCTCTCGCCCTTTCGCGCTAACAAAATGCTTTTTCAGCTATCGTGAACCAGCTGTGCAGGCGTTTGTAGCAGCAGTAAACGAAGGGGGCTTGTGTTTAGTCTTGACATGCTTTATCCAGGTTTTTATTTTAGTTTGTATATCCTGCACACGATTTCCAGTGTCGAAGCGCAGCTGGGTGATATCTGTGCATGTTTACATTTGTTTCTCTTGTTTGGTCTACTACCGTCCTCTTTATTATTGTCTTTGATATCAAATGTTCTTCATAGCCCATACTCCTGGGAATTTTTTTTCTGTCCTACCTAACTTGCAGTTTGCTAAACGGTAGGGATATGAGACGCGGTTTCATCTCTTTGCACGCATCAAGGGACTTCATAAGTCACCAGTGTTAAAAAGTGCTGGGGTTTTTGGGAAGACAGTTGTATTTTTTGATAGGTGGCTGCATTAAGTCTGGGGGTGCTTTGGGATCTTGTTAAATACTGAAATGAAACAAACATGTAAAGCAGCAGCTGAGGGGGCAGCCTGTTGGATTACCTGCATGTTTGCTCTTGGCAGCTGGATTTCTTCCTCCTCGTCAGGTTCCCTGAGGTTATTTGGCGGGTACTTATAGGCTGCCACGACTTAGCTTTGTTCAGGAGAGCAGAAAATACACGGGCATAAGGAAAGGAGGAATTGGAGTAGTCTGATACTTAATGGGTGCAGTACAATCACTGTCGTGTCTCTTTAGCAGAGTGCAGTCAAATACATAGTGTAATGGACAATGTTATCATTATATAATTTTTCTCCGATTTTCCTAAATTCTGATTTTTCTTTTTGCTGTGTTTTCCCTCATAAAATCTCACGAAGACATCTGAAGTTATAAATAAGACTATAAAGGTGCAAAGCTGCAAGCAGTTTTGTCCTTGTGCCACTTCTCTGTAAGAGGCATCTCAGTGTTGAGCACTAAGGCTGAGCCCGTTTGTCTGTGAGTAGATGAGATTGTTTGCCTGTGAAAACATCTGTTGAGCATCTCTGCTGCACAGCTAATAACCAGATTATCAGTTTCTCCTTCCAAGCCTCAGTGCTGAGAGCATTTCAATCGAAAATAGGGCTTAGCAAGAAAAATCCCTGGCTGCTGAATTATACTGTAGGACCTAGGCATGTAAAAGTAAGAGCTTTATGTGCTGGATCTAAAGCTGCCTGCTTGTTCTGAGATGAGGGAACAAATGTATAATAAACGTATTTTTAGCCTGGTTATTTATCTCTTGTAATATCATACTTCTCCCCCTCCCCTTTTTCTTTTTGACTGCGCGATCCAGATCTTATTATAGTTGTTAAAATGATGGAAACAGACTAATCACAATTCCGTGAGAACACTGGTATGTTGCTGCATGTTCTTTTCCTTCCTTCCCACCTATCCCTAAAACCCAAAGAAATACTCTGAATCTGTTTGTAATCCTTTATTATTTCAGGCTCCTTTTAGTCTCAAATGCTGTAGATACCCCAAGAATTGTTTAATTCAAATTGTGTATACTTTGGCATGCTATTGAAACTCTTTTGTCATGGACCTACTTTTTCCTCTAAACCATTAAAAAGAGAAATCTGAATTAATGCTGTAGAATTCACTACTATCAGTGTTTCTAGAGTGTGGGTTTTATTTGCTTGCCTCATTATCAAAAATACTGGAGTGCCTAGTCTCCTCTTTTTTTTTTTTTTTTTTTTTTTTTTTTCCCCAGATCTATGAAGATAAATGTCTGGTATAATTTTTTTTAAAACAAACTTTATATTAAGCAATTTTTTAAAAATAATTTTTATATCATTTAAGATGTTACTACTCCTGGAAGATATTGGGAGAGTTCCCTTGTTGGCTGTGTCTAGTTTGGGTCAGCTACTTGTGGGCGGGGTGGCAGTAGCATGATGAGAGTGGCTAGGATTGTAAGGAAAAATCTGGAGATAAACTAATGCTGAAGTTACTAAGGCATACAGCTTGTGGAGAGGCAGTGCCTATTAGTTAATTTCACTAGTGTAGGGAAAAGGACTGAGATTTTGGGTGTATATGAGCCCTCTTACTTTTTTCACTTCAGTTCTGAAGACTGGCTTGTGCGCTTAAAATCCTTCCTTCCTGAATATTAGAGGCCACTGTCTTAAAGCCTTTTAACATAGTTAATCCAAGATGCCGCCTCTTTTCAAACGCTGCCCGCTTCTATATCCATAGTGTCCAAACCAGTATTAACACTGCAAGCCGCATGACAGCGCTTAATCAGTTTGTTTTGGAAAGTACTTGACGTCCATCGCTTTAAAAGATCACTAAATGCCTGGCAGGGTCACAGATTCTCCGGGGCAGCACGTCCCTTCCGTCACGGCGGGGGTGGCACAGCCATGCCCGGGAGCCCACGCGCCTGCGGGATCGGCTGTGGGGCTGTGCAAGGAGCCCTGCGAGCAGCGCGGGGCCGCACTCCCTACTGCTCCCGGCCCTGGCCGCTCCCGGTCCCGCTCCCAGTCCCGCTCCCGGCCCCCACCGTGCCCATGTGCGCCGGGTCGCGCTCGGCCCAGCCCGCCCCGGGCCGGCGGCCGGCGCATGCCCGAGGCGCTGCGCGCATGCGCGCGGGGGCGGGCGGGGCGCTCCGCCGCTCCCGTCGGCCCGCGGCTCCCGCCGGGCGTCGGCGGCGGAGCGAGCCCGCCCCGGCCGGCGGTGCCATGCTCAGCGGGGCGGGCGCCGGGCAGCGCGTTGCGGCTCCTCTCCCCCGTCTGGCCTCGCCCGCGGCGCTGGGCAGCGGCGGCAGAAGCGAGAGGTAGGGGAGGGCTACGGGAGGGCGGGGGCGCGGCCTCCCATCCTGCGGCTGCCCGGTGCGTGGCGGCGGGGAGCGCCCGCGGCCCGTACGGGTGTGTGGGCTCCGAGCTGGCAGCCGGGGCCTCCCTCGGCGTGGGAAGCCGGGCCCGAGCCCCCAGCAGGGGGTTCAGGCATGGGGCCGCTCCGAGCCCCTGGGAGCGGGTCTTGGGACGCGCTGGGAGCGGCTTCGCTGCCCAGTTGTCTGAGGAAGCGAAAACTGCCTGGGCCCCTCAGTTGAGTCGGAGTTGCCGTGGCTTCGAGCGGACCTCTAATCTTGAGTGGCATTTGTGCTGTGCTTTGTCACTTACTTATCGTGAATAATAATAATAGTAATAATGTTTCTTAACGCAGTTGGCTCTTGGATTCATAATACCGTATTTTCATAGCAATGGACTCAAAATTTTTTTGGTGTGTCTGTAGTACATGTGTGGAGATGGACGGGGGAAGGGTTCATGTCTCCATCTGGATTTTTTAGCTGAAAGTGGGTCTGTCAGTGTGGGATTAAAGAAACCAATGAACAGATTGCATATTTCTAGCTGGATTACAAAAATCCACATGCTTATTGATGCAAGGTGATTTAAAAAGTCTTTTAGTAAAGTGCTCTCAAATTCCACGTGTTTATCTTGTGCCTCTTTACGGTGCGCTCTTACACATACGATAGCAGGGAAGATATGTGGACAATGAAAGGTTCTGTGTTGGCTTCATTGCTATATATGTGGGATAACAGGCAAGTCCCACTGGTGTTTCCTCTGTGCTAACAAATGTTATGACTTCAGTTGTGTCCAAGCAGCTGCTTTGCCATATCTGTGCACTGAGGTTCTCCAACTTGTCCTTGAGCTACTCTGAGTTAATTTTTTAAAACAGTTATGTGATGTAGTAAGGACAGAACCTTGCTTCCTAATTAATTTTTTTAATGCTGTATAACCAAAAGCCTGTTCCAGCACTTATCTTCTCTGCCCACTCCCATTGGGGTTTCTTTGAATCCTGTCCAACATACTTGGTACCATTTTGTACACCTGACCAAGTGCAGTCTGTGTCTGAAGTCAGTTTGTGATGAGAAAGTTGCAAGTTTTCTTGTGTGAACTTTTATTTCCAGTAGAGCCTATTGCTTTGTTATTGCATGGTACAAAGTCTACTCAGCATCAGCAAGGGGCAGAGCAGGGAATAGATCTTGAGTAATTCACTAGGACATGCCAGAGACTTGATGTTCTCTTGAAACAGGGTAGATTAGTTCACAGATTTTTCTACAAGATGATGATGAGAGTTGTCTCGTGTTGGCAGTGTAGCTTAGGTTGCCCACCTTAGAGTGTTTAAATAGGGAACAATAAGATGACATAGTCTCAGAATACAGTAGATGCGTGATGGTTTCATAGCTTCAGAAATTCAGGGTGAAGTTCAGCAGTTCCCCAGAAGAAAAACAACAGTGTCAACTTGTTAAAACTTGCAGTGTATTGGCAGGACCCAGCTGTGAGCATACTTGCATGATTTGGAAATGGTTTAAAATAGTATTTCCAGGGCAAGCTGCTTTTCTCAGCATCCTGCTGCTTAACATGACTCCAAGCAGAGATCATATCAGGTACAGAAATGATTCTGAAGGATAGAGTTAGGATTTGATCCATGACTTGCTTTGGGAGGTATTTTTATAGAGGAAAAAAAAAGGACACTTTATGATCTTATATTCTACACCTGTAAAAATGCAAAAGGCGCCTTTCTTTTCCTTTAAGATGTAGTTTGTGCCCACATTGGCCAAATGCAGGAGCCCAGAGCAGTCTGACGTCCTCTGAAGTTTATGCAGCCTATTAGATATTTCCTCCTAAGTCAGTGACTTCTGTGCATTGTCAAGTCTGTTTAGCAAATTTGCTTCAGGACTGAGTTTGATGATTTTTTTTTTTTTAATTTAAAATGCGATATACTCACTACCAATAAACTATTCACTACCACTACTGATTTATGTCAAAGCCAGTCAGTTTGAGCAGTATTGCTTGTGTCTTATAATCACAACTATTTATTCTCAAATTAGAGGGAATATATGAAGGAGGAGGTGGAGGAGTGTGCTGAAGATGAGGCGACTGAATAGGAAGAAGACCTTGAATTTGATGAAAGAATTGGATGCCTTTCCAAAGGTTCCTGAAAGCTATGTGGAGACGTCAGCAAGCGGAGGCACAGGTAGGCCTTGCTGAGATGCTGATATTGATAGAAACTTCAGCATGAGGAAGACAGGCATCTATGTTCACTGGAAACTAGCCAAAATTCGTTTCTTGAATTCTTCAGTGGACTGACTCATCCTCTTCAAGTAAAGACATAGTGCCTTATCCAAACAGATGCATCCATCACTCATCTGAAGAGAGATTTTTGTATAAAACATAGAACATAGGAATAAAAACTTCTAACCAGTTGAAACTGGAAGTGCACTGTGCCAAGGCTGTAATAAAAGTTTCTCATTTGTTGTCTCACCCAGCTCTTTTCTTGGTGTCAGGTTTCTGGATGAGACTGACTGAGCATGATCTCAAATGATGGTGGGATTCAACACTATGCTTTTGCAAAAGTAGAAAAATATTCTCCAGACAGATAAGTTGAGCATCAGGATGAAGAGCAGCTTTCTAAAACTTTTCTCTTGAAGGTGTGCTTGATTTTTTAAGAGTAAGGAAAGCCCTTTGAAGAATTAAACACTTTAATTCAGGACATGTACTTGTACTGTTCCTATTAGTCATTTGAGCTTCTCTGAAAAAGCTGGAGTTGTAAAAAAGACCTTTCTTTTCTGATGATAAAATTGTATCTTTCGGTTGGGCTGAGTTAGAGGTAGCCTGATTTGAAAATAGTGACTTCATCTCTTGGACTGTTGGAATTATTTGCACATAGGAAACTGCTAGCACTTAGAAGTGGAGGACAAAGATCTCTTTAGTGTGTGATTATGCCTGAAACTCTGTTGAATAAAAAGTTCAGGAAGCAATTGCAGCCTACAGATAAGCCTTTGAAGTCGTTATGCCACTTATAGAACCTTCTGATATTTACTTCTACTATATTACTTTGCTGTTTCATCAAGTGCTCTGTTAATAATTAAAGGATTATTGTATATAAAATAATCTCTAAGAAGTATTTAAATAATTTTTTATTAATGTTAGTCCCAGTTCCCAAGGTAACAAGTGTACTGTTTCTATGTTGTAATTTGCATAAAATCACAAAATGCTTAAAGGATCCATCCTTAAAGGATGGAAGCACCATCCTTCATGAGACCTTTGCTTTGGTCAATGGTGCCTTAAGGATTCAACACCATAAATTACTTTAACATTCTTTGTTTTTATTCCAGTAACCTTATAAATGACAATATAGAATTGTCTTTTTATGTGCTGTTGTGAAATCTGAATATAGTATTCCTGTTTCATTCAGGATTAAAATATCAGGCTTACTTTCTGGTGTGATAGGGATCTAAAACATATCAGGACTCTATTCTCAGACTTTGGTAGCCTTCAGACTCATTGCAGAAGTACTGGTCTCTCAAACAGGCTAAGGCTCCAGCTCTGGGGCTGGGAGACCCGTCAGGAAAGAAAATTCTACAAGAGTTTATTTTCCACAGATCCATACTTATGTTTGCTCAGAATTGTCCTGTAAAGCAGCTGTGGCTCTTACTGTGTTTGTGTGGCTCTGGATAGCTGATATGGCTCCAGCTTTCCTACTGTTGCATAGCCAGGGTGAGTCTGGCCTGCTTGTTCCAAAAGGAAATTGAGAGCCAGAGTAATTAACCATTTAGTGCAGTTGACATGAAGGGTTTCATATGTGTGATTGTTCTACAGTGTCAGCTGGAAGTGGAAACATTGGCGATCAATGCTACAGTCAAAGGTTTCTTTCTGATCCCCAAGGACAGTGCTTTTATTCTCTGCTCCCACCTACTCACTGTGTAGTGAGTTGAAGCCTATCAACAATTAGCTTGTTTTTTTCCCAAGTTGCCCTTCATGTATTCTACAGAGATGTTCCACAGAATGTAAACGAAGAAACCTACCTACAGTGCCAATAAGCTGTACAAATTGCTACTGTGCTCCATAAGTGAGGTGTTTCCAAGCTTATAAAAGCCTTGATTTAGTAAAAGGGGCATAGCAGGTGCTTCTGTGCATCTGTTACTGTGTTTCTGACTGTGCAACAGGGTGATTTTCCCCTTGCATTGTACAGCTTTGCAAGTGTGATGAGTAGGCTGCCTTGGAGATAAGTGAAGCACACTGCCACTAAAATACACCAATAAGTTTTCATCCTAAAAATAATTTCAAGTTCTTCACTTATTGGTGGAATGGATAGCTGCCTGTTGCTTGTTGCCAGAGGGAGACTTGTTTGAAGTATTGGGATGGGAGTCATGACTTTGCAGCTATACACCAGTAACATCTTATTTCTCTTGCCTGCTAGCTTACTGAGTCTAAAACTTGATACTAAAAATTTGTTATAAAAACTTAACTTGTGGACAAGTGGAGGCTTGAAGGGGATTTCTTTCATGTTGGAAGTTAGGACTGAGTTTTCCTAGACCAACCCTGACAGTGATTTGTGTGCATTTTATATGTGGAGGAAGATCTAGCCTGTTAGGTTTTCCATACAGGGATTTCACAACCTCCTAATCATTCCAGTAGTTGACTCTACTTAAAAAGTACTTCCTTGATGCAAAGGTAGGACTTAATCTTTTCCACTCCTGTCTAAAAACAAATACTGTCAGTATGAAATCAAGTCTCTAAGAGCAGGTTTTGGGTTTATAAATCAAAGATACCAGTGTTGTACTGGTAATGCTCAACTTCTGGAATAATTAGAATTTTGTTCTGCTTATGTTTCTGAATAATATTTCTCACAGTCTGAATTTCTACTTTTTTTTTTTTTCCTCTGATCAGTTTCTCTGATAGCATTTACAACAATAGCTTTCCTGACTATAATGGAGTTCATGGTGTACCGGGACACATGGATGAAATATGAATATGAAGTGGACAAGGATTTTACTAGGTAACATTATTTGTTATAATTCTTTTTAAAATACTAGTTTCCTGCATTTCAGGAAAGAATAAGTGTAAAATGTTCATGTGACTTGAAAGCAATTTATAATTGAAATTACAAATTAAATACTACAGGGATTTGATTTTTCATCTGCTGATTGTTTTGGGGCTTTTTCTTATATGTAATCTGTGAATAAGATGAGTTTTCCGCAATGAAGAAGTCAAAATAGTATAGGCTTGTTATTAAAGGAGCTCCCTTAGGAATTACTTGCTAACAATTCGAGAACACTGCAAGATTTAACTGCACATCAGGTAGGTAAACCCCCACACCTTGGCTCGAGGATTTCTCTAGTTCATACGGTTAATATGTTGCCATTATACTTTGTGCTCCTGGAGGTGAACCTGCAGCCCTCAGAACTTTGACTGCATTATATAGAGGTTGGTACTAATTTTGTCTCCAGATACAGCCCCCTTGAAGATGTGTTTGCTGTTGGTTTCACGTGCCTATCAGGACTTGTTTGCCTTCTTCCAGGGCTGGTCAGGCACGCATGAGTCCTTGTGAAGTTAATGCAGATTTTGTGCCCTGAACACCTTTAAATGTTATGTGTCTGTGTCATGGTTTGATGCTGGCACCCGTGAACTGAACTAACTGGAACTGAACTGAAATAACATTAGGAGCCGTTTGGGTAGTTGCTGTGGTAACAGGCTAAAGATACATATATTAATTGGATGTCTTGTACATCAGAAATAAAGAGGGTTTCTTTAAGGAAAAACAAGTGAAAATTTGAAGGAGATGCGTCAAAACCTCAAGTGGTAGTAAATCCATTCAGACAGCTGGGATTTCACATTTAGGTCTTTGCTAAAGTAGGTTATATCCCAAGTGAAACTATCACATGGGAAGGGTAGTATATCAGTTAAGAGACTGTTATGAGATTTGGGGTATGTCCTACTACAGATTCCCCAGTTTGATTGTGGGCTAATCACTCAGCCTGCGGTTCTTGACAGTTTGAACCAATGGAGACTGGTATAATTTTAACTGCTTTCCTCCTCTCTATTGACCCTGTCTGACCCCAAGTTGAGCCAGTGTTGAATCCCTTGCTTATGTGATTTGCTTGAGGTCAGCTAAGTCCCGGAAGAAGCTCCCTGAGAATGGAATCCTGTGACTGTAGTGAGGAGGTTTATTCCTTATAGTTCAAATTACTTTTGTGAAACTAACAGGAAAACCAATAGGGAATGCCAGTCAATCAGATTTTTGGTGTGATGGAGGTTATCTCTTAAGTTACAAGTGCTTTAACATGCTCTAAAAATCCATGTTGCTTCACCCAAATTTTATACAGCTTTGTATTTATTTGTAAAAATTTTTGTATTTGACTGTATTTCTGCAAGTAGTCTGAGATTTTTTCTTGATACTTGTACTCAGTGTTACTTAATAGATTTTTTCCTTTTGTCTTTCCAGTAAATTAAGGATCAATATTGATATTACAGTTGCCATGAGGTGTCAATGTAAGTATTCCATCATTGAAAGTTTTTAAATACTTTAAAGCTTCTTCAGAGAGCGCACTTGCTCACAATATAATTGGATATTGTTCAGAATATTTTACCAGTGTCATTCTGATCTTAATGGCATGTAGTGATCTTGATGCCATATGACTCATTGAAGGAATTAGTAAGAAATGTAAAGAAGAATATCTTTCCCATCTCATTCTCATCTTGCAGAACCTTGCTTTGTCTGTCAGCAGGAACAGGATCTGTTGTTCAATCTCATTAGCTGAAATATTCTAAGTTTATTGTGAGACAACTCAGCAGCAGAAATTTATAGCAATTTCTATTTATTTATTAACTTGGGATATATTAAGCAGGATTGCTGTTTAACAGTGCTGAAACCATCATGTAATTTCATCTTCCTCATGAACATAAGAGGGATACCTTCCTTATTAAAGGCAATATACTTAATATTATTTTGACATCGTTTAGGTAATGAACTTTCATTGTGTTTGGTTTTGCTTGTCCTGGACTGAGAGGAGAGAGGATATTACTTCAACAGGAATGCAAGCAAATTTTCAGAATGCACTTTTGTTACCTAGCTTAAAACTTGCATTTATTGTATGCTACATCAGTGGGGTTTTTGTTGTTTTTTTGCAAATAAACTTTTATTCTCTGATTTGTCTAGTCTTGGTCTCTGTTTAGTGCTTGTAAAACAGGAGAAAATATTTATGCATAGCAGATCCTAGAATGCTTGTATGTGTGGTTCATACAACTTCTCTGTAGGTGTTAAATCAGTGAGAAAATACTCTTATCTGAAGAGTTTTTTGTTAGTGTCCATCAGCTGATATTAAAGGTTAAATAGGTTGAAGGAACAATAACATATTGAAGTTTATTACTGTAATATGAAATTTCATTTCGACTTGAATTTTTTTGCTTGTCCTTGATCATCTCTGTGACTTATTATTTCTTCCTGTTTAAAATAGATGTGGGGGCTGATGTTCTGGATTTGGCAGAAACAATGGTTGCCTCTGCAGATGGGTTAATCTATGAACCGGTAAGTTGAGTCTGACGTTTTTATTTAAATATTGAGTTCCTCTTGGTGCAAAGCACTACTGGGATGGTTTACTTGCTTGTGGGGCTTTTTTTCTTTACCAGCCTCTTAAAGGAACATTCCATAGTTGATCTCTTTTGGCCATAGCTTCTGGGTACATCTGAGCATTAAGTGCAATTGAATTTACTGAGTATATTTGTGTTAACCAATATTTAGGTTTGAACTTGGTAAACAGGTGTTACTAGTGAGTCTCTAATGCTGCTGAAGTATAGCAGGTCTGGTAGCCTGTCTTTAGAGCTTCATGTGGGATGAGCCTAGAAATGTGAAGTCTGCACTTGGACCCTTGTCTTTCAAAGATTGCTCCTTTGCAATTCAGGTTGGGAAGGGACAGAAATTTTTATACTTGAGCACAAAATGTATTGTTTAAACTGCAAAGTCCTTTCATGAACTCTCTTTGGTACCAACTGTGAAGTTAATTGTAGCTGTATACCCACACCTCAATTCTCTTCTGGGTTTCATGGAAGGGATGCTTTCTGTGTGTTTTATTAGATGTGTTATTTTTGTTTTCAGGTACCATTTGAGCTCACCCCACAACAAAAAGAATTGCAAAGGTAAAGCACTGAGAGGCATGTTTATGGTTTGTATTATTTGTACTGGAAGTGACTTTGAAGTACACCAGAGGTACATGATGCAACTATGTCTTGAGTCTAACAACTCCTGCTTGTAATTTAAGAATGTAAACCTGCAAAAAGATACTCAGTTACTTGGCTTTCCTCATCATTTAAGAGCTCTATTATGGAAAAAAAAATTGTCTTTGGACTTACCTGTTCGATGGGATCATGCAGTTGCAAGCCAAGATGTATGGACTCACTCAGCTTCTGTTTCCAAGTGAATGCTTGGTAGCACAAGTTAAAATCACGGAATCAAATATGTGAAATAGGTATCTAAATGTCAGAGGTGAGCCATTGTAACAAACTGACACATTCTTGAAAAACTTAATTATTTCCTATAACTTAATGACACAGTGTTTATCACTTTAATATCTTGGTGTTGTGTGTGCCTACTATACCGATAGTCTTGTAATAGTACTGAAGCTTACTGGGGAGTCTGGCTAGTTTTGGTATTTAGATATCACACTGCTGTGAACACCTGAGCTTTAAATTCTGTATAGAATACTATTCCCAGAGTTTAATGTAACACTTTATTACTGTCATCAACTTTGCTAAGTTCTTGATTTGCAACCTGCAATTGAAGCCAATGATGAATTGTGAAGCTAGATTTTATTTTACTGTTACATGTGTTCACACTTGTCTCTAATCTTTAGGATGCTGCAACTAATTCAGAGTAGGCTGCAGGAAGAACACTCTCTTCAAGATGTGATATTCAAAAGTGCATTTAAAAGTGCTTCTACAGCACGGCCACCACGGTAAGAAAAACTGTGATTTTGTATCATTATTCCCCTTTCCTCCAACCCTATGAATTAGACTTAACATTTTATTGTGGTTATGATTCCACCCCACTCCCAGAAGACATGGTTGTAAGAAAAGATCTCACTGCTTTTTAATGAATTTTAAAATAGTGTACGTGGTACTTGCTTTGGGGAGCTGTTGTTTTATGAAAACCTCTGGGATTTCAAAACAGGAGAAGGTTTACAGGTTTTTTGTGTATGCTTGCATGTACATATACAGACACGAGTAAATATATGCGCACACCTTTTTGTTCCATTTGGTTTGATGTCTCCTTCTTAATGGGAATTAATAATGCCAGAGCAATACTAAACAAGAGTCTTTGTTAAAAACTGCTTTTCTATCCAGCAGCTTTTAAAAGCAGTGCTGCTATTACCTGTGTAGTAATGCTTCATAATTTTAAAAGAATCAGCCTTTGAATAGGAATGTGTTCTGTTAGTAAATTCCTGTGTCTAAGATAGCACTGTTAGATTGCATGGGGAAACCTTGCTATTTTCACTTAATTCCAGCAACTCAGAAATGTTAAGAGATTTGTGCACAGAATGTTTGGTCTGCTGAATCTAGATGCTATGTGATTTTATTTTATTACCCCCAGGGAAAAAAACACTTTCTACATGAAAGCTGAAATTCTCACTCTTAGAAACAGCACTAAGCAAAAACAAACAACAAAAAAAAACTGACTAAAACAAAACAGACACTGAAGCTTCCATACACATTTCCTGTGTTGTAATCTCCATGTCTTAGGATCAAATATATTCTTCCTTCCTATGGCTCAAAAAATCTTTTTTTTTCCTCATTTGCTTGATGTCTTCAGATTAAGTCTTTCTGTGTCTCTCTGTTGCTTGTTAGTGCAGTATTTGAAATTATGTATATGCTTGAGGTGTGTTGAAAAAAATTTGGTTTTCATCTCCTTCTAAGGAACATATTTTAGAAATAGATTTTTTGTGGACATCACAACATGAGTGAGGAGTGGAAGCTTTTGTGAAAAATAAAGTTGAAAGCTGTTCTTGCTACAGTGTTGTTAGCATGACAAAAATGTATTTGGTTCTGTTCACTGTAGCATTAAATTTTTCCCACTGAGCAATTTTTGGTAGAAGAAAGTGGGAAAATAAAAATCCCTGGGGTAGATGTACTTATGGTCTAATGTTCTCTGTTCATGTGTTCAGATGTCATGAGCCAGGCTTGTAGGCCAGATCTTTGAATAGAAGTCTGAATGAAAGCTCATTGGTTTCATCAAACTGACCTTTACTAGTTTCCCTCCCTCCCACCATCTCTACTGTAATTCCAGAAGAATACAATAAGGACAGGTAGATGATAATGCTGTATCTAACTGTACTGCTGTTATTTCTGCTAGACAGTGAATATTCTCAAGTATGTTCAATGTTGTTTTTATTTAAACAGGGAAGATAATTCATTACAGTCTCCAGATGCATGCAGAATTCATGGTCATCTCTATGTCAATAAAGTGGCAGGGAACTTTCACATAACTGTGGGCAAGTATGTTCTGTCCAATTCCTGAAAATAAAAAATCCTTTGACTTCTGCATTCTATATAGTGCATGCATATATATGTGTGTGTGCTTTTATGCTTCAGTTAAGGATTGGATTTTATTTGCCTTCCTGTATTCATGCTTGATATTTTTTCCATGTAATACCTATTCTTGCTTTGCTAATTTTCTTTATAAATTACCAAAATAATGCAGTGCAGTGCATTGTTGCATGTAATGTAGTCATTATGAATTTCAGTGTTTTACAGGATGGAAACTCTTGAAATTGCCTTGTCAGAGAGCAAATACAGAGTGCAGTTAACTTGCTTACTCGTAGAACAAGTATGGTCAAACTTTTGTTAGTCACTTGAGCAGTTCTGCAGCTTTTCATATAGTAGGACTTGGTGACTCTTCCAAAAGCATAATGACTTGATGTGTTTTTGATATTTCTAAAAATGCAAGACACTGGTTTTGTGTAAGAGGGTTTTTGTCAGTCCAAGATTCCTGACCTTACTGTTCATTCTGTCTGTACTTGACAGTAATAAAAATGTTACATTTGGGCTTTATATAGATACCAGTTTTTAAAATATATATATATTATATATATATATATATATGTTACATATATTTAAGCATATTTATAGTATGTTATACGTATGTGGATATGTATTTTATAAAGTATTTATTGAAATACTTTATAGGAAAGGTAATTTTTCTACATAGTCCTGTGTGGATTCATAAAATGTTTGTTGCTTTCTTCAGGGCAATACCACACCCTCGAGGCCATGCACACTTGGCAGCCCTTGTAAGCCATGAGTGTAAGTTCCTTCTGTCATCTCCATACCAACATGATTCATTTCAGTCAGACTGCTGTCTCCTAGTTCATGTTAGGTTGCTGTTGTAAAGATGTTCTAGCTGTGCAATTTCATTGCAAAAAAAAAAAAAAAAAAAAAAAAAAAAAAAAAAAAAAAAAAAAAAAAAAAAATTGAAGAATATTCTTTGCAATGATCTGACTCTGTAACAATTTACTTTCATATATTTAACACTATTAGAATTATCTTTAGATTGCTTCTATAGTAATGTTAACACTGGAATCTCAGATGGACTTTGTTGTAACATAGACACCATATAAAATTCCTGTATTTCAGTCCAAACTACCTCATTCCTCGAAGATCTTTTTAAAAGGTTAAAAATTTCTTAGAAATTTCCTTAAAAACTTAACTTTTGGATTATGAGTCTAGATGTTAAATGTGTTTCGCTGCTTTACCTAATGTGAGGCAAAGATGACTTACTGTGAAAAATTAACTTGATTAAATCAGTTACAGTTGGTTAAGCCTCCAAATGTCTGCCAATGAATTTATGTTAACATGGCATTAATAATTTTATGTATCTTAAGTACTTGCAAAATAGGCAGTGTAGTGACTTGGCACCTGACTTTATACTTCCTCTATACATTTGATTTACTAAATTTTAGTCTTTTTAATGCAATTGCTTACAAGAATGTGAACTGTAGAATAATACAAGTATTTGACCAACTAGAAATTCTCTGTTATAAAATTATAACTCTGTTCAGCTCCACCATTGATTCAAATATAGTTAAATTTGGTTTAGAAGCTATTTTCCAGAAAAATTAACTTTTTTGTTAAATATCTTGGATTCAAGTTTTGTTTGACACATGGGTAGATCCAGTGATGTGTACAGTGGTGTTTGGTAAACACATTTATTAGAATATTTCAGTGTCAGAAATGGATGCATCTTTTTCTCTAAGTATAGAATCTTGTAGTTTAAAAATGCTTCATTTCTCTGTGTTGTCTTTCAGCCTATAACTTCTCCATAGAATAGATCATTTGTCATTTGGAGAGCTTATTCCAGGAATTATTAATCCGTTGGATGGAACAGAAAAAATTGCATCAGATCGTAAGTGTTGTGTGTTTAAAAGAAAATCTTGTTTTGTTGAGTTTCCCAATAGTTACATTTAAAGAATAATCATTTTTCATAAATGTTGTGATTGTCCAGCAGTATGTTAGGCTAAATTGGGTAGTGATCAATAGTTCAGCTACCTCTATGACATCTTAAATGAACGTTTCTTTCTCATATCTGCGTTGCTGTTCTGTGCTGTTTCCTTGAAAACAATTTGCGGTTTTTTCCAGGTTTGTTATGTTGAAGTTGCACTATGTCTGACCATATTGCAGCAGTACGTTACAGTGAAGAATCATAGATCTGATTGTTGTCATAATGGGGAAATAAGCCTGATTTGGTTCAAAAAGCAGCACCAGGAGTCTTGGATTATATTCTTGTATTTGGTTTGTCCCTTCCACAGTATGTTTTGCAATGAAACAGGATGGGTTTGTGTAACGCTTTGTTTCCTCACGTGTAAATAAAGGAGAGTAGTAACCTGCCTCATCCCACCAATGGGATTTCCTGTGAGAGTGAACCCCAGAACCTTCCACAGCTGCTGCTGTCTCAAAGCCAGTCAGTTCCTTGGCTCTTACAGCCACAATGGTTTAGTGAAATAAATTGATAATAATGAAATAAATTGCTTTGGTGTGTCTATTGGTGTTTGTTGCCTTAGGGAATTGCACAAAGAGCAATCAAATGCATGAGCATGCTGATGGCTCTAGAAGAATTCTCCAGAAGAGTAATAAAGAGAAAATCTGTAACCAGTTTAGAAAGGCTTCCAGTGCTGTAGATACAATTCAATGGCCAAAATCTATTCAGACCACTTTGAGATGCGTATATATCATGAAACATGTGACAGTGTGAAACTTGTTCTAGAGCCCTGGAAAACACTACCTGTGTGTTTCGTTTGAAGCTTTGAGTGGCCTCACCTTAATGAGTCTTTTCATTACATGGGATAAATGTAAATTTCTGAGTATAAATGCAACATATGTCTTTTCCATGGAAACTAACTTTGTGCAGATGGTGCTGAAGTAGTTTTGGCAATGCTGGCATTCCTCGAAGAATGTCCCTAGTACAAATAGCTTAGCCGATTTATTATTTTTGTGATTTATTTGGGAATATCTCAGATGGCCTTTGACTCTGTTCCTTATTCAACAGTAAGATTTTTTTTTCTTCTAGACAATCAGATGTTCCAATATTTTATCACAGTTGTGCCAACCAAACTCCATACATACAAAATATCAGCAGAAACCCATCAATTTTCAGTGACAGAAAGGGTAAGTAGAAGAAAGAATAAAACATGTAGATAAAAAAAATCTAAAAGTGACTGTTCATAATCAAATATGAAAATAGTTCCATGGTTTTGAAAAGTACTCTAGCATGAAGAGGCTCTTTGTAGAACATTCTAGTACACTAGACTTATGTATAAATCACACAGCATGTTATGTAAAATATGGTAAAATACATACAGCATGATAAAATATATATATATATATATGTACTTGGTAGCACAGGCAAATGTCTTCTATTATTCTTTGCATCTGTAGGTCTGGAGTCTGATATTAGAATTAATGATAGACAGTAATTTCCACTTCATTGAATGCTAATAGTGGTGTTGGTGAAATCTTCCAAATTTTAGGTCTGTAACCTGGTGCGTAGCTTTACAAATATTTAATATTTAATTAACGTTTAGCTTTCTATCTGTGTGGGAAACAAACAAAGATGCAGCTCGCTTGAATATCCTGAGCTCAGTTGTGGAGTGTAAGAAACGGAAACAGGTAGTTTGTATGAAAAACTGATCACACAGTAAATGTCTCAGCTGTCTTGTTTAACCTTTGTTGAACCACCAAATTTAATTACTCTCAAAACTAGAGAGCTTCCACTTCTGAGTTTTGAGAGGCTTTTAATTCTGAATACATAACAAGGGTAGTTAATGCAGCATAGTATATATATATCATAAAGTACTACTTTAAAGACTGCTGTGAATAGGGAAAAAGCCTTGGGTGTACTGGCTACATGTCTTATTTTCAGATACTGAACTCTGTTTTCATCTTCTATTCAAAGCCAAAGAAAAAAAATCTTTGTGAAAGGTTTAATTAAAAATGACAGATAAAGATAAAAAGACAAAGCGAGAGGTGAGAAGAAAGCCTTGGGTTGAAAGAAGATGTGGGTATTAGTAGGATGGCAGTTCACTGTGTTACAGCTTGTGATGTTCTTCAAGGGAGAAGAATTTTTTATTTCCTCACAATTCCATGTTGTGCTTCTGAAAAATGCTGAGGTAGGGAAGTAGGATAGAGGTGATGTCTTGGTGTTCAACTTTGGACATGTGGACTACTGAAGGGAAAGGTTTGCTCCAAAACTCGTGAAAGCTGGACTAAAGAGAGAATGAAGAGGAATTTCATAATGCAGTATACCCCTCCCTCCTGTTGGTTTTCTCTGCACAATCTGCAACAACTAAGGCATTCCTTAAACTTCTGTATGTCAGTCAATAGCTTATCTTATTGTTCTTTTGTTTTCATCTTGTATTCAGTTTTTCTCTCTTCCTTTGTAACTGTGGTTCTTTTCATTAGCTGTCCAGTCTAAGTTAGCTCTTCAGTTTTTTGTGGGGATGTATTTTTTAAAATTGCTACAATCACAGGTTGCTTGGGAGAAGAGCCTGTGAATAGCTGAGATAAAGTGTCCATTATGTACTTATTTGCTCTTGCTGCCTCAGTAGACAACCCTGTTGCCTCCAAAGCTTATTTGTGTTTAATCTTAGGGAACCGAATACTCCTGTTAGATGAGCTGGGAAAGGTTACTAAGAACAGCTGTTCAGTGAACACTTTAGTGCATTTATTTTCAAAGAGGCACATATGCAGACATGGAAAAAGGTGGTCAGACAGCCATGGCTCAAACTTGAATGCAGTGAGGTTTTAATTGCTGGTGTTGGGCCCATGGGGAAACAGAGTTTGAGAGGTGTGGCCCGAATCTTCTCTGCTATTCTTGATGGTTGGTACACTGTAGTTACTTACGTTAAAAAGATTTAATTCTAGCAAGGCTTCACTGAGGTACCTGATGCAAGATTAGTAATTTGTAGCAGATTTTAGCAATCAAAAGTTAAATCTTCTGCAGCAGTAGAAGCTGGAAGCAGATCAAAATGGTTCGCAGAAAAAGATTTCTTTCTTTTAAGGGGTGGAGTTTTGTGTGTTCTATTTCATGTCATATTCTTTTTCTACCATTTGACCTTAGAAGACTGGTAAGGCTTAGGGAAATAATAGAGGAAAAGCAAACAAAGGTAGAGTTCTGTCTTTTGCCAGTAGCAAGGTTCTGTTTAACTACATTCAGTCTTCTCTTCAGTATGACTGATCATCCATCTCCAAATGCTGACAGTTGTCATGCTTTGAAATATGGAAAGCATTTTCAACTGCTTTGTTTTATCTAACCATTGCAAAGTTTTTGGGACCTGTTATCGTTACTGATACATTATTTTAACATCCTTTTCATTTTGGTGTGGTAGTGTAAAAAGCAGTATGGTTTTTGACAATGTTAGCTAACTGAAGAAGTTGCTTTTTCCAAAGTGGTATTCTGCATTTTATTTTGTACCGTATTCTGTGTGTTTTTTGAGCACAAACTGTTAAATATGCAGAGAAATGGAGCTGCGATATATTGTTTTTCTGTTCAGTCCTGTTTATCTTGTCTTTTTGGTTCTTACTAGCTTTGGCATGGCTGAGTTTGGCTTCAGTCCATTATGTTCTTTTCTGCTGTCCTTATATATTTTCAGTCAGACTGACTTGGCAGTGCATTTATCAACACCTTTCACTAACAACAAAATGACAGCAAACTTTTGAAAGAAGCTTGTGTTGAGGTGTGTTCTCTCCTGAAACCTTTTTTTAAAAGTAGGTATTCATAGCAGCCACACTCTCCTCTTGTTGGAAGAGAGTGCCTTTTGTTTTGAGAATTTGGCAAATGAAAAGAAACTAGAAATTTCTCAGATTAGGACTGAGGTGCCTGGTAGTCATAGTAAGTTGAGTGTTTATTTATTGAGGTGTATTTCTTGCTGTGTGACTGTTGTCTGATATGATGTAGCTGACAAAAAGTTCGAAAAGAGGCTTTTGCCAAGAAAGGTTGGACCAGGTGTTCCTCAAGGTGCCTTCCAGCCTGGTATTGTATGATTTATATAAATCCTCTGGGGATTCTGCCATTGCTAAGGCTGTTAAACAACATAAATCTCATTAAGGTCTCACACTTAGTTAAGTGATTCATAGTGGCTGATAAAGTAAGAAGAGCTGTGGCAGATATTATACCAGTGCTCTCCCCTGAGTTCACAGGCTAGGCCAAGACTGTGGCATTGTCCTCCATAGGTACCAACACCAGTCCAGTTATAAAAACCCTGTTTAAAGGACCATGTGAGCAAGTCTTGAGAGAATAGTACCAAAGCACAATAGTGAATATTGATATGCAGCACAGCAGACCAGTGACCAGGAAAGTAAATTTATACTTTGTGATGTTTGACTTTTAGAAGGTACTGGTCAAAGTGACCTTGATACTCCCCAGCCTTCCGTTCATTGCTAACTCTGATTAAAGAACTCTTTGTCATCCCATTCTGAAAGACTGATTTTCTTGTGACTAATAACAAGTGTGACTAATAAGTGTTTCTGTCTTTTCTTTCAGGAAAGAGTAATTAACCATGCAGCTGGCAGTCATGGGGTGTCAGGAATATTCATGAAATACGACATCAGTTCACTTATGGTGACGGTGACAGAAGAACACATGCCTTTTTGGCAGTTCTTAGTGAGGCTCTGTGGCATTATTGGTGGAATTTTTTCAACTACAGGTGATTATCAGGGCCTTCCTCCTTAAGTTCTTTTGTTTCTGGTTTGCTTTTTTTTAATCATGGTGATTGTTATGGGTAAGTTACAGCTGGTACTTTTAGCAGGTTTATGACAAAGTTTTCATTTGTGTGCATTGAAATGTGCCATGAAAGCTACTGAGTTTTGGTGTCCCAATATGGCATTTCTGGTGTTCTGAGGGCCTGTTGTTTCCTTTTTTGTAACTACAGCAAGGTTTATTTGCTCCTGGAAGAGCAAGGCTGTATCTGTCTATAGATACATAAATCTACATATATGTATGTACACACACACACATATTGGTATTCTGTGTATTTCCTATTGTTGGGATCCAGTAATTAAATCAGTGACAAAAGGTGAGATATTTCCATCTAAAGTAATTGGGAAGATTTTCCTTGTCAGTGTACTGCTGGATTTGGTTCATCAAAGAAAATAAGTTGAAAAGTCAGTTTGTGGCTACTGGCCTGGGGGCCCTGCCTAGCCTTGTCCCCCAGCTGCATAGCCAGGAGCTGCTGTTCTCAGGCTGCAATCAGTCCTTGAACTGTAGAAAGCAGAGAGGCTCTCTGCTCTCCAGGCTCTTGACTCCCCAGAGTTGAGGTTGAAGTAAAGGTCCGAGAAGGCACTTTTGCAGAGATGTTTATTCTTCTCAAGGGGGTGCAAAAGAGGGCACAGGACCCTGATTTCCGAGCTTTTAAACTGAATCCGTCTGGGTGTGTTACCATCGGGGGGATAGGTACAGTGGGACAGGGAGTGGCTAGTGAGGGACAGACCAAACCCATTGGGGAGGGGTAACAGGAACAGACCACTTTGAAAACCCAAATTTAACATCCACCACCACAACAGTTCACTTACTGGTCGAGACATAATAGGGTGTCTGGATGACAGGTTATTTCTTTCCTTGGCTTTCATTGGAAGAGAGCTCAGTGAAGAGGCTTCAAACTTAAAGCTGCTTTTCAAAGTAGATATTTCTGTCCCACACAATGTATTTTCACCCTTGAAAGCTGGCAGAGGGAATTTCATTTACTTGGTAGCTTTGCTTTCTTGGTGCATTTCAGAATGTTAGAATTCTCCCCTCCCTTGCCCTGCCCTTGGTATTTCAGTTCTTCATGTTAATTTCTCAGTGTTTTATGTCTGGGTTGACTACACTGTATCCTGTCTAAGTATGGTGCATAGCTTTGTTGCAGTGCTTCCAGAAATAATACATTTTTACTACTGGTGACAATTTAAATCTTGTTTGATGTTGCAGGAATTTTACATGGCTTTGGAAGATTTGTAGCAGAAATTATTTTTTGCCGTTTCAGACTGGGCTCTTACAGATCCACATCAGTAAGGAAAACTTCCTTTAAGTATTTCTCTAAGTGGTACAGCTGAGGCTGGATGATAAGGACAACTTTGGGACTTGGTCCCAGGAGAATTTAAGATAATTGCAATAAACCCTCCCCATGACATGCATATTAGCAGAGCTTCAACAGCTTTTAAAAATAGTTGGAAAACCTAAAATGTAAAGAAGCAGAGTTCTCTAACAAACAGAATTAAGGCAGCTGAGTCTCCAAGGTGTCCTACATTCCCTTCATTGTCCTTACTATATTATTTTTCTTTTCATATTGCTCCAAAAATAGCATGTTTCCCAGGCTTGGTCAGTCTCCCTGTCCTGGTTTAGGTTTCACACATCGTTTTGCTTGGCCTGCACACTGAAGAAGAGGCACTGGGTGCTGCAGGGGTTCAGTGGTGCTCCTTATTGTTCTGCAGGCTACTGCCAAGTAGTGTGAAAGTGCTGAGCATTCACCTTTCCTTTCATTAGGCAATAATAGAATTGCTCCTCTAGCAACTACTTGATTTTACATTACTTTTATTTTTCCCATTTAAACCTGTAGATAGCCTTTGAGACCTCTGCCTTTCTCGCAAATTTGGTTCAAGTTTGCCAGCTGTCAAGGTTGTGTGAGTGGGGAGAGAGGAAAGAAGCCAATCAAATTTGTGTAATATTTCTATGAGAGGCCAGGTAAAAGGCATCCAGGAAATGCACAAGAATAAAGAAGTGCATGTTTTTAAGGAGGGAGGGTGGAGGTTTTGTTTCTGGTCAAGCTGTTAATAACACTTAATTTTTGTTTCACCAGGTCCCACTTCCCGATGGCCACACAAGCAACCACTTACCTCTAATTACAGACAATAGTATACATTAGCCCCTCCTGAGAAATTTTTTTCTTCCTGCCTGATACAGACTTTTTTATAATAAAGAAAACATTGTGCAATATGCTGAGACAATGCTGATGGGCAGCAAAAAAATGAAGCCTTTACAAAAAAAAAAACAAAAAAAACAAACCACCTCCAACAAAACAATTTGTGTATTTTTTTGTCTTTGAGTGCACGTGGAGACATAGGAAATGGTGAGACCAGTGAGGTGGATGATCCTCTGGAGAGAGAGGAGCGTTGCTGCCAATACAGTATTCATGGTCAAAGCTGAACGTCTTTGTGGTGGCTGCCTGTGACCACTGAAGCATCTTAGAGATGCCTGGGAAGGCTGCAGGCCCCAAGGAGGAAGGAGTACAAGTGGGATGTGTGGAATGGCTGGCAGCACCACAGAAGAACAGTAACAGAGCTGGAGTTTCTCTTAAGTGTGCAAATGGGGGATTGGCTTTTCTTGTTCTGTTTTATTGCTGGGGCTTAGGGCTAAGATGCCTTTCATACAGCTGGGGAGCGATCCTAGAAAATCCTGAAAAAAAGGGGAACAAGAGAGTAAGTAAGGTGGAGCCCAAGCCATGATGTTGGTCACAGCCAGTGTCTTTCTGCAGCCTCACCATTCCATAGTGGAAGAAATGTGGAGTAGAGGAATTCCTCTGTGTTTCCACACAGCCACTGTGCCTACAGTGAGAGTGTCACTTCTGGCATTGGTGTGGGAGTGTCCAAGGACTCCAAGAGTTCACTCCAGCCGGCCCAGCTTTTGGACTTGGAATAAGAGCCCTGTGAGGCATTTGACTAGTTTTGATAAAAGGCAAGACTCCCTAGTAAAAAAAATCAGGAAATCTTTGTATGCATCTTTCTTGGTAAAGAAATTGCTTTGATGGAAACTTTGTTGTAGCTGTGCTGTTCGTGTGGGAGCCATGGGAGTTTCCACATCCTGGAAGTGGAGAGGTGAAAGGAGAAGGGGAAGAAGCTTCCAGTTCAGGGCAGTTGGAGGTCTGCTAGGCCAGGCAGGGAATGTGGAGCTGGCAGTAGGTGACTTCAGGGAATCTGAATCCTATTGCTGCAGACAGGTGGTGAGACAGGATCTGCAGAACTAATCCTTGCTGTTCATGAAGGTTTTTGTAAATTAAATGAAGAGAGCAATATTATATTGTGAATATGCTACTGAGAAAGAATGTTATTAATGCAAATGGTGCTTTGAGAAATGGAACATCCTATTACTGCTGAACTACTGGTGTACACCTGTGGTTGAACAGTAACATCACCAGTGTAAAAAATTATTAATATGATTCCTTCTCAGCAAAACTGATTTAATAATATGTTAGAAGATAATGCTGATCCTGGCCTTACCATGGAATTAATATTTTAACTGAGGACTAATTACAGAAAAAATAAAAATCTCTGTGGTGGTGTCAGATTTTGCTGACTTCCGTTAATGTACTTTCTAATACACTTGGACTTTGTTGATCAGGAAAGTGTTAATAACACAGTTGATTTGCTATGCAAAGCGAAGGGCTTCCTAAAAAGAAATTAAATAGTAAATAAAATGTGGGAAATAAGGAGAGACTTCTGTCAAATTTGGCTATTGAGAAAAAAGTTCAAGGAAGCCAGGTCCTTGTGGATGACAGCCAGGTTTGGGGTTTTCTCTTTTGTGCTTTGTTTTTTTAACATTTATTAAAACTCCAGCAGCTTGAGAAACTCTTTGGTTCCCATTTCTCTTTGGCATTTCCTTCTGAGGTTTCTTTCCTACTTCTGCTCAGACTGGTTCTGCTTTGGGCTTTTCCTAACACTTGTTTCTTATCTGCTTGGAACAGACTGTACTGTGGGAGAGACTGATCTCAGTTGAGACTTTCTGTAGCAGAACTTTAAATGTTATTTTCTATTTTCACATAAAAGAGCCAAGTGGCTTGATGTGTCTTAAATCCTTGTCTGGCATATTCATGTTGTTTTGTCTAAAAAAAGCTTATGTGAGGGTTGGTTGCTAATGAAAGAAAATTTATGATCAGCTTGCAGATGTGTGGTGCTGCATTGCAGGGTGAATGCCGGATCAGTTGACCCTCTGCTGCTTGCTTTCTCTCCACATTGGGTTTGGTAGTTGAAGCAGTACCGCTGACCCTGGTACCATGTGTTGTCAGCACCATAACCAGCATGTGCAGGGGAGTCCTGGAGAAAATAATAGTTTATGGCAGGGACTTTTTTTGGGTTACATTTATTTGCATTATTCAAAAGTAAGTGTAGGATGAAAAAATGGAGGAGTGGGTGTCCCAAGGGAAATAGAAGCACAGATGTTAATGTGATGTGTATTTTCTGAAAGAGGATAACAGATGAAAATACCATTTTTTGGGTTAGGAAAGATGGTCAAAAGTACGTTTTTATCCTTTGTTCTTAGACGATGGTGAAGAGAGAGCCCAGGGGAAGAGAGTTTTAACCTTCATAAGGTGTATTCATAGCACACCATTTGCAGATCAGTGTCAGTCTGGCCAAAAACTTCCCCACTCCCAACCAGCGTGGTTTGGGTTGTGTCCTGCTGCTGTCCCCCAGGGAGAGGCCATGTTGGCAGAGCCCTGTCCCCGTGCCTGCCTCAGACCTGGAGTGCAGTGCCCGGGGGGGGGTGGGGGGTGGGGGTTGTCCCCTGGGGCCCTTGAGCCTCACCCCAGTGTTGTGGGAAGCGGGTGCCAGCCCCAAGGGGTGGAGAGGGGATAGGAATGGATACTGCTCCAGTGACAGTTTTATGGCTTAAGGGGAAACACCAATCTGGGTTTGTAACAGAACAGACCATCTTTGGCCATGTCACCTACGAGCCAGAATCACTCAGCATTGACAAGAAGTTGCTCTTGAGTTTCTGAGTTATGACACTTCACTACTGTGCTCCTGGGTGTATTTCACAAAATATTTCTGATTAGAGAAAGGAAAAGACAAGACTATAGCCGGCCCTGGCACTACAGGAGTCCCTCAGTAAGGAGTTGCTGCTTTATGGTACAGCAGCAGGTGGGATGAGATATTTTAGTGGGCAGGGAGGCTGTTGGGGCAGGTACCTGCTCTGTGGACAAGGCTGCAAAAGCAAACTGTCTGGGCAGAGACAGGCTCTGATCAAAACCTGCAGCTGTGAGGGAGAACACTGGGGAAAACTGATGATGATCTGAGAGAAGGGGTAAATTAATGTATCTTATAATAGTGCTTCTAGGTGAGTGCTGTGCTCTTGAGTTGTGTATGAGGGGCTGTGGTAGGGAGGCTGTGGGAGTCAGGCTGGCATGGATGCCACTGTACTTTATGACTGCTGTCTTTCTCTACCACCTCTGTTTTATGCATTGGTGCCTACTGCAGGACACACCGCAAGAAGATGGTGAAGTGGGTATAAGAATGGAAATTTCCCTGCTTCAGGCTTTTTTTATTCTTTTCCCTGACTTTTCTAGCAGATGTTCTGGAGCTCTTGCTAGTAGAGAGATGGGGAAGAAATGAATGTCTGTCTGAGCTGGAAAGGGATTAGGTTAAGAGAATGTAGCAGGCATTTTTTAAAATAGCAAATACAAGCTGCTTTCTCCTGAAATTCTCATCCTAGGTAAGTAATTTGAAAGAAAATTCACCTCTTTCCCTCTGTGGTGGGGACCTGTACTGCAGTTATGTGGCTGGGCCTTTCTCTGCAGCCGCTGGCTCTGCCTGGGGTGGCCGTTTGGGGTGGTCCATGGCAGGACAGAGACATGTGCTGAGGGAGTCAGTCCTGCATGGAACTCAGCAAGGACTTGCCTTCCTGCCCTGTGTAAGATCTTTTTAAGCTTTTCAGGGACTGATTTGACAAACCAAGCCCTAAGTAGAGGGCATAGTTATTTTGGAAGGGTCAAAGGCAGATTATCTTTGGTGTGTAAATGCAACTGTGATTAACTGAACAGACAAAACCAAGGTCAGGGAGGCAGCTGTTGCCTTGTCCTTTTGTTACTGAGTTCTCTGTGAGGAGATCTGTTGCTAAGGATGTTGTTGTGTAATGACGCAGTAACACTGAAGCAGGAAGATGTGAGCACTTTGTCACATCTCCAGTGGCACTGATGATACTAAAGCTCTCTACTCCCTATTTCTTCAGAGGCAGCCAAGTGCTGCAGCTTTCTTCTGGGAAGATGGGAAAGAACAGCTTGTTTTGGGATACTTGCTAAGATGTCTGTTTTTAAAAGGCATCCCAGAAGCTGGGGGTTATTTCCACCTTCCTTACTCGGATTGGTGCAAAGATACTTCTTGAAAAGACTTTTTTTTCTGCCAATGTTCAGTCAGTGCAAATTATGTCTGATATTTGGCCTTGGCAGTGGACCTGCTGGTTAGAGAAAATGTCCATGCTTGCAATATAAAGTTAATGTTTAGCAGTTAATGCTTCAAGAAGCCTTAAGGGACTTTCCCTACTGCCTTTTGTGCACTGGCAAGGGTTTGATGGTGCAGGTCCACCATCTGCCCTTGTACACCTTGCTAGAGTGCTGGCATGTATTTGAGCTGACTTAGTTAAAAGTATGTGAAATACTTCATCTTTCCTTCTGCCATAGCTTAGCATTATTTCCAAAGCATTTCTGGATGCTGCTGGCCAAGGAGAAAGGCAGTGTCACCTTTCCCTGCCTTCCAGAGGACTTTTGTGGGAGCTGGTCCATGAATTAATCAAAACATGAACCTTCAAGGCTGGGTAGTGCAGCCTCCCCTGGGTGAGAGCTGAAGGCATGCTCCGAAAACATGTGTCTTGGTGGGGCTTCCACTTATCAAAATTCAAGCAAAATCTCATTGTGGCTTGGTTTGGGGTTTTCCTGTTTTGTTTTGCATATATACATAGAAATATTCAGTTGCAGGACCAGTAGTTTGATTTGTGAAAAATTAAACAGAAAGCCAGGCTGATTTGCGGTCAGGAGGACCCTGGTGTGGTCTGGGGGCAAGAGGCCATGGCAAACAGCTGCTGGCAGGCTCTGGATGAGCAGAGCTCCTCCAGGCAGGCTGCTGTGCTGTGCTCCTGCCTGCACAGGCACAGACAGGAGCTGCCACAGACGCTGCTCTGAGCTGGGCCCTGCCCTCCCCTGCCCCTCTTCCATCCCCAGCTCCCGCAGAGCAAATTTCAGACTCGGACAGGAGCAGTTGCTCTGCAACAGCTGCTTCTGAGTCCCTGCAGAGCCCAGGTGTCTGTGTCTCTTCCTGGGTTTAGCTGTAATAGCCAAAAAATGGAACTGAAAGGGTTTGGGGTTGTTGGGTTTTACCACGTAAAATTTTTCCAGTAATTACAAGGTAAGTGTATTTTGCCATGAGATTTTCTAGTTGTAGAATGCTCGGCACATAGGACTATTTAGGAAAATTAAAAAAAAAAAATGCAGGAGAAGCTGAGTTTTGACTCATGGATAATACCTGAAAATTACTGTTTACTGAAGCTTAGTTCCCTGCTGGTGGTTGGTTATTAAATGTGACTGTGAACAACAGTGGCATTTAAACTGTGCAGGGCCACTGCACAGGGCAGGGTGGCCCCAGCCTTGGGCTCTGCATGAATCAGGTGCTGTTCTTGCTGTGCTTCAGCCGGTAGTGCAGGCTCTAGTGGGCACCTCTCCTTGAAGTTTAAAAATTCACTTTGCAGATTTTGAACTTCATTGGAGTAATAGAAAGCTCATTAAACCTTTACTTACACATATCTGGTTTAACAGCATCCTTTGAGTTTTACTTGAACCTGATGGTGCTTGACTAATGCAAAGGAGTGGTCACTGTAGCAGTCTCCGGAGGCTTGTGGACAGAGGAAATACTTTTTACATGGCCAGCATCTCCTCAGGGGGAATGGACTGGCTTTTAGTCCTCCATCAGCAGCACCCGAACCCACCCTATGCGTGGTAAGCTGCAGCCTCTGCTGCTGCTCATCCAAGGGCTCATAGCTTTGAGAACAGTTCTGCAGATTTAAAAAATATTTATTTATTGTGATCTCTGAGAATACTGGTATGAAGTTGTCATTTCTGGGCCTCAGCCTTAGCTCAGTTGATTTAAAGTCCAAATTGCAGAGCCCATGAGCGTGGCGGATGGTGGCGGGGCTGGATATTTCTTGTAACTCCACGGAAAACTGATATTTTCAAGGCAACTGCAGAGGTGTGGTGGCAAGAGGAAGCAGAACTGACACTCACCGCCCTTACACTGGCGGGTCGATAGCGAACCAGGTGTGTCCGTCGCCGCTCGGCGGGTCGCTCTCGGGCGGTGGCGCTGCGTGACCCTGCGAGCCGAGCGCCGCTCCCCCGCTCACGGCCGGGGGCTGACCCGGGGCCTCTCCCTCCCTGCCGTGTCCGATTGCGGCTCATCCTCCGTTAAAACGGGAGCTTGTCGGGAGGGGTTTCGGCCCCTTTGCAGCCCCGTTAACCAAGTCAGCAGAGGCGAGGTGGTGCAGGGCCAGCGCGGCCGGGGTGCTCTGGCACGGCAGGTGCTGGCACAGGAGGAGCTGGAAGCTCCCGGTGGGATGCAGCCCCATGGCGCTCGAGGGGATTCCAGCCTGCTCGCTCGTGCCCAGGCAGCCTTGAGCACCGGGCACCGTTTGGCCGCGTTTTCTGCCCTGACCTGGCTGCTGGGGACAGCCCTGAGGGGATCCGGGAGGCGGCACGGGCAGCACCGGAGCCGGGCCCCGCAGCGCTGCCGGCTCTGCTGCTGAGCACTGACGCTGCCAGCTTCTGCTTGTTATTTCTTTCTTTCTCTCTCTGGCTCTTTCCCCCTTGGTTTCTCACCCCTCTCGCTCTCCTGCAGAATGGTTTCAGTCCTTTCGGGTGGTAACGATGTCACAGCCCCCCAACAGAGCTGTGCCATCAAGAGCCAGTGCCCGGACATGGCACAGGAAAAGCACGGAAAAAAGCACGGGAAAAATGGTTCAGAAAAGGCAGAACACTAAAATGGTGCCAGGAGATTTTAATTTCTTTCCCTTTTTCTGTCTGCTTTAACTTTTCAGGTCAGTGGCCCTAATGGGCTGTGGTGGAAGTGAAGTAAATAATCACGTACACCAGAGACAGCACATTGATTTTTAAGTCTCTCCTCACTAATTAGTGACAGCCTTTGTAGGGACTGACGGCAGTACTGAAACCTCTGGCAGCAGGAAAGGCAAAGCAACACAATAGAAAGGAAAAAAAGAAAAGGCCTTTGCTTGCTTTTTGACTTCCATCATGTTTTTACTAGAATTGTATTGGTATAGTTCAAAAAACTACTGTTTTTTAAAAAAATAGATCTATTGGTGTATCGTGAATTTTATTAACTTTAAAAAAATAATTCCAGTTTACTGCTCAGTCCAAACAACCCATGTAAAAAGGTAGGTACCAATCAACACTGAGGTCGCTGCAGGGGAAGAAGTTGTATCACCATTTGATAATTCTTGTAATTCTGCTACTTAATTGAACAAGGACCAGTGTAAGTATTGAGGAGTCTTGCTGAGGTGCCTAAAGCTCAAGGCACAGCTGTCCTCACAGTGCCTATACATCTCACAGGTGCAGCAAAGAACATTCCTGAAACTGTCTTAGAAATTTCACATGGTTTCACTTCTAAATTTTTGGTAAATGCGATTCCCCTTTGCTAATACAACAATAATTAATACATCTTGTGGTTTCTTCCTCTTAAAATAAAGAATTTTAAAATACAGATACGCAATAAATACGATTCTCCATTTTCATGTGATTATGCTACTCTGTATTTATAAACTAATTGTTGCAAAGACACATGCCTAAAAAAAAACCAAAAACAAAACAAAACAAAAAAACCCTCACAAAATAAAAAATTGGAAAAGTTACCAAATATTATGCTGGCAGCCAGTGAGTTATACCTGCTCAAAGGCCATGAAGAAAGCAGGTCAGTACAGTTCAGGGATGAGTTCACTGTATGGATGTAGAACTAACTGAGACAGAAATATCAGAATACTTGCTAATTCTGATGAGGAAATTTGTTTCTCTTAAGGCAGGTAAGGGGAGCTCTTCCCAGATTTTTTTTTTTTAATTAATGACAAAAGCCAGAAAATAAGTGAGAAAAATTGTTCATATGCTTTTCTACTTGAAAGACTAATAGAAAAAATATGACTGTCACTGTCTTTTCCTCATTCACTGAGACTCAGTGTTTTCCCTTACTACTTTCTCATGTCTCTGGTATCTGAAGTGTTCATTGTAAAGTGGATTATTTGTTTGGCAAATGCCCACGTTTGAGGGTTAAACCACACCTAAGAGGCTTCATTCTCTCTCCTCCCTTTTGTGTCCCAGTTTTGCCCCAAAGTGGTGCGTGAAGAAGTAACAGGGTAATAATATGAGACACTAGAGGCAGTATGAGAGTTCAGAGGAACGCCAGGACATTAATACCGAGAGTGCATTAAATCAGGCTGTGCAGCTTGTTTACAGTGGAGTTGACAGGAACTGCTTGTAAAAGAAATGAGGTTAAAATTAATGACCAGGTTAATCTGCATATGCAATTTATCAGAGCAAGCAACCAATAAAAAAGAATTACTGTAATTAAAGTCATTAGCACAGGAGGGGAAGGATACTTAATAAAAAACCCCCAACAGTATCTGATCAAGCATTCAGCTCACTGTGTACATTTAGGTTCCTTATCTTTAGGTTTTAAACTGAGCTTTAAAACTGCTTTAGCTGCACTGAGGGACATGGGGTTACTCACCTGTCCCAGCTCCAGGGTTCAGTCACCCCACCACATGCTTGTTTCCCATGAGTACACAGGCTTTTTTTCTCAACTAAGGGTTATCTGTTTTCACATGTCAGATGTTATCCTAAGTATGCAAGAAACTATCTGACAGAACTTGTCTGCTCTTGTCATCAGTTTACACTGGTTTTCAAACAGCTCTGCTACAACCAGAGTGAACACAAAGTAATGGATATTTTTTTAGCTCTTTCCTTACAGTTTGTCAGTAGAGATGTTTCTGGGAACAGGTTTCCTTATAGTGCAGGTTTCAATGGTGCTGTTCCTGCCCTTGGTGGCAGCTGGGGAGGGGATGCCAGTCCATGAGTGCTTTTAAACAAGAAGCACCAACACAAGATGTTCTCTAAATATTTTCTTGCAGTACTGAAAAAGTATTTGGTGATGACGCAGTGTGATTACTGTGCTCTGTGTCAATGAGTGCTGTGTAGCTAAACACTCCCTGTGCGTTACCACCATGACAGAATTTTTCTCTCCAGCCACAGATAAATCTGCAGTGGCCAGTTGAGTTGGGTTTGCAATGAGCTCCTGACTCTCTTTTGGTTGTTTCTTTTATTCTTTGCCCTCCCTGTAATACTGAATACAAGATCCAATTCAGTCTATGGATCAATGTTAACCAGAGCCTTGGAGAGGAATGACCACAGGGACAATACTCCTTACAGGTCACCTCCCATCTCAGGAAGGCTGCAGGAACACCAAGCAGAAGACAAACACAGGAAGGGAAAAGGGCTCAAGACATGCACTGAGACAAAGCACAAGCGGGAATGCAGCTGTGTCAATAATACCTACAAAGCCAGGATTTTGCATCATCCTGAAGGAATTAAATACCTCAAAATCTGCACAGAAAAGCCTGTCCTTAAAAATTCAATGATGAGAAAGTAGGCATACATTATTAACAAAGCACAATTTTAATAGAAATGTTTAGGTTTACAAATAAACATAAACACAATGCATATATTCTTTTCTTTTAAAAACCCCCATATTCATTCTAACATAATATATATTTTCTGACTTACAAAATCCCATATAAATAGCAAATTCTTCTCAATACACAGATTACTCGAATACATAGAGACTGGGATGCATATCTGAAAAGAATCCTGAGTATGCATTCCACAACTGGCAGAAAATAGAACAATGCTAGTTAGACACAAGAAATGCTGTTGTCCCAGTATGCAATTTTCTAAAAAATAAAAATAGTAATAAAAAAACAACAACCAAAAAACAAAAATTGAGAACTTTTTGTTTGCTCAACCTTGTTCAGCTCCCTAAACTCAGGAATGGCTCTGGATACTCCACTCCTTGAGATTTTGGGAGTACCCTGTGGATTCTTCTGCTATCAAAAAAAGAGAACAGCGTCTGTCTTCAGATGGAGAGAAATAAGGCACTTCCTTAGAGCAGGTCAGTGTGGGCTGTAAGCAGCAACTTGGACTTACAGCCAGAAAACAGCAAAAAGTGACTCTTGAATGTGTGGAAATAAATTTGGAAGAGGGAGCCAGTTCTTACACTACTCAAAGTTCCCCTGGTTTTCCCCCAAAACAACATAAATTCAAACAAGAATGAGTAAGTGGAAAATTCGCACGTTAGAAGAAATCAAACCAAAAGTTTCCCTTTTTTTTAGACTGAGGTAAGCAAACAAGCAAGTTGAACTAAGAGCAAGCCATAGCAGCATTTAGATCAGAGCATTCACCCCGTGCTTTCCCTTCTCTCTTCCATGAGAGCTGCATGAGGGACTACGTGACTGGCAGTGTTCCCAGTGGTGTGACTGCATCCCCCAGGAGCAGCGCCTGCAGCGCTGCAGGAGGACACGGCAGAAGCCTCACGGTGTGTTTAATGTGGAGTTATTCCATTACTGTAGCACAATGGGCTTTTTCTGGTCACAATGAAAAAAAAGTCAATTATTCATGGAAGAAACACAGACAACTCTGCCCGTTGTTTTCAAGAGTAATGTAGTAATCATATATTCCTTTAAACACTGTTGTTAGATAAAATATGATGTTTTTTCATAGGGTCATGAGCTCTGACATTACTAAACCATGAATCATAGGAGCAAACTCATACATGCAAACTGCAGTAAACGCACAGAGGCTTAAATTTTGCTTCTTATTAGTGTCAACTCAGTAGAGATAATGAAGTAAATCAGAGCCATTTATAATCTCCTGGTTTATTCCCAGTTTAACTGGGATCAAAAGCTGGATGAACAATGTTATACTGAAGTTTAGCCATAGTTGCAGAGAGCAGAACTTCACAGGTAAACAACAGATACATGATTCCATTTTAGAATCAGAAATTCTCAAGTTTTCTGTCCTTTCAAATATTACAAATGAATTCTTTCTTCTTGGTATCCTATGAATACTCTCACGGTAATTTTCTTCCTGCTTTACATAAAAAAAACCAGGAAGAAGTTGTAAATATTGCACAGTATGTTAGGATGGAAGACTAGAAAAAAAATGGCACTTGCAGGGTGACTTTTCAGTCCACAGAAAAACTCCTCATTTTTTCTGCTAATTCCTGTCTCATTTCTATGTGTTTTTTCAGGTTTTGCACTTCATGGGGCAGGTTAATGTCCCACACTGACACGCAGGATTGTAACTCTGGAGAAAAAAAAAAGAAAATTTGAAAACTGCAACAGAGATGAGTTATTGCATGATTAGAAATTATTTTTCTGATCTGCTTGTCCTCTGTTACTCATAAATTTACTCAATGAAGCATGATCTTTAGGACCCAGAAGACAAGTTCTATGACACCTAATGTGTGAGGTTATGCAGTTATGGGTTATGAGCTGTTTGTACTTGCACAATTATTTGGTTTCTAGTTCCTAAATTTAGAGTATTCCATTTAAAAGTACTTGAAAAACCATTTCCAGTGCCTGTGGGCCTTAAGGTACTGGCCTGAGCTACAGTAAAAGCTAATACTGTGGTGCCTGCTAAAATTTCATCTCTATCTTTCCAAGCAGATATACCCTAAATGTCTATGAGACTCAAACCCCATTCACTGAAAAATAAAAACTGATTTCATAAGCTAGTGAATATACTGAGAAAAGGTCCCTTCTTTTAAAAAGACAACTTTTTAGTCATGAAACAATTCTTTATTCATGAAGAATTCACACTATTTTTAGTGGAATAGGGATAATGGTGAACACTTACATGACTTGAGTCTTACAAACTAAGGCTCCAAGGATTCTGGAGTCCCTGATTCTTCTCTGTAATTAATATCACTCAAATAAAATAAAAAAGCTAATAACCAATAGATGTTCTTATGGTTACAGGAATTGGGGAATACCACAATGTAAACCCAATGCACTAAAGTTTAACTCATTTCAGTCAGCTCATCTACACTTGCCCCCCTTAACTTTATACTATCATTGCCACATTTTTAGGAGTCACTGACACTGGGATGAAGAAGGGCATTGATCAGAGCATCAGCTTTAACTGTTCTTAGAAAAATCTAAACATGCACTTTGCTATCCTAATTGTCAGGAAGCTTTTACTGATGCCTGACCAAAATCTCCCTTGCTGTAACAGAAACTTGTTAGAGCTAATCCTACCCACAGGGAATATGCAGAAGTCTTTTTTCTCTTGCTCTTCATTTATATATTTGAAGCCTATTATCATTTCCTCTCTAAGTTTTATTTGTATTAACCAATTTAACTCCCTGCAATATTTCCCCTCAAGTTGCATTTGTCTCCTCTGGACTATTTCTAATAGTCCAGATCATTCAGCAGACGATGGTTAGGCTCCTCCAGCAGAGGCCATATTAGCACTCAGCAGAATGTAAGAATTAGCTGAAGTCTTACAGGCACCAATTTTCTGGTTTGAGAGTGGTGTTTGCCTCATCTGCACCCACATGACATGGCTGATTCATGACCAGCCTCCGATCAATTCTGACCCTTTTTTGGCAGCACTGCTCTTTAAGCTGATCATTTCCTCATGCTGGTACAGTGCATCATTCCTAATTAAATAAAAGGTCTTGCATTTGTCCTTACAGAATTGTATCCTATTTCCTTCCAGACCATTAGTTCTTTTTGTCAGGGTCACTTTGAGTTCTAATCCTGCCCTCCAGTGAGCTTGTCTTAGCTGAGAGTTGTCTGCAAATCTGAGAAGTACATTCACTATTCTTACATCCACATCACTCACGAAAACATTGGGGATTCCTGACCTAGCACAGACAGCTCTGGAAATCCATTTGATACATTCTCCAATTAGACAATGACATTTACTCTCCAAATACAGTTTGCCAGCAAATTGTATTGTACACTTCAAACACTGGCTTCCTCAGATGCATTTTTGGAAGCCACTTTTAGTTTGTATGAGCCCAGATATGCAAAAGAAAACAAAAACTATTTAATAGTAGTGTTTCAATAAAATTTTGTCAAATTATGATCAGCTCTTCACTCTCAGTGAGTAGTCAAGCACAATAGTGTTTCCTCCATTAATAAGACAAGTTAATAAAACACAATTCAGATACCTTTGTGGTATTTGTTGTCTTCAGTGTCACTTTTATAGCAATATCCCAAAACAAGGACCACATTCTTGAGACTCCCTTTTTTAAGAAATAAAATGTCAAATCTTAATTTTAATGTGAATTTTGTAATTTAAGGACAGAAAGAGTAGATGACATCAAGGCACTAAGAGGACAGAAAGCAGAGTTTAATCAACTGGACCCTTTATTCAAAATCATTAACCATGAAAACCCAGACACGAAGACAATATAGTTCCCATCTCCATTTAATGTCAGGGTTTATCAGGATTCCAAGGCATAAGCACAGGATCAGCCGACCAGCCTGCTGAACAAGCCCAAGAACAAAGCACCCTATTATAAAGCACAGGCAGAGGTGGTAGAGTCACAGGAAACAGATGTCACAGCAAAAGGACAGGCTGCAAGTGAAGTCCCAGTGCACAGCAAAACGTGCCAGTTCAGTTATGAAAAAAAGCAAACCAACCAAATATGACAAAAAACTGAGTAAAAATTATGAACTAAACCTTTTAAACTTATGATGGCATATGGGTGGGAAACAGAAGTAGGGACTAGGTCATAAGAAAGTGCCTACTGAATAATACAAAAAAATGACCTGGAAGACAGGAGTGGTTGGATCACAAAAGGATAAACAGAGTGTGTCAGTGTTTCAATATCAACTTCCTTTTTATTTGCAACAAGACATGTCTATAAATGTCTTGCAAGGACAGACAGACGCTGTCACATGTTCTCCTGCCACAGCAGCTCCCTGTTCCTACTGGAAGCACAGTGAGGGTGGAGAGCCCTTGGCTTTCAGCTAGTAGAGGAATACAGGACCCAGCCTACATTCCTGGCTCAGGATCAGACCAGGGAAGGAACAGCCCCCACTGTGCAGACACCTCACTGCAGCACCACCTCACACTGCCTCATACGCAGAGCTCTACACCGCCAGGGCAAAGATGAGGAGGGGAGAAATTTCTGGGGCATAAATACACTGGAGCATGGCTTAACTGTGAAAGCTGCAGGTGGGAAGTTTTTGAACATGGCCCAGGACCTCTGCAAGGTAGAGAGAGGTTTCTCCTGCCCCGAGGAGGTCAGCACTATATTCTCCCCTGAAAGTGATGTAAATCTGGTTATAGTAGATTAGGGATGGTGGGAACCATACACATCCTCCATGCTCAGATTTTTCATAAATTTAATTTTTTTCTATATCCATACTCCTTACAAAAGTGATTGGAACTTAAATATTCTGTTCCTTATTTAGGCCTGGGTCCTGTCTTAATATATAAAAATCTAATTTATTTTACACTTGCAAAATTTAAACTACATATTTACATCTAAATTATTATCTATGGTAAGTCTCATGCCTATTGAACATCAATGTGTTAGGTGACAAAGTTGGAATTTGCATATTCATCTATGAAGTACAGAAAAAAATTAATGTCTCAAAGTCTGGCAATCTCTTTTTTCCTGAAATATTTACCTCTGCTTGACACTATATGTTCTAACCTTAAATGAAACTATTTCACACAAAAATATTTCCCTCTATCTTCTCTTATTTCATATAAGCAATGTGTTATTGTTGAAAAACTGCTCAGCAGCTTCAGTGCCATTTTCAGAGTTTCCAGTAGAAACGAAGTCCTTGAATTTAGGAAAAAATCCCTTACTCTTATAAATAATTGCTGCAAAAAGATGATCAAAAGAAAAAAGTAGACATCAAACTGCATATATCAATCTTATTTGCTCTTCTTGAGATTTATGCAAATGCAGCTAAACTCCTGAATATTAATTTTTCTATAAATAAATTTTGTATTAAAAATGTTGAGGTGACTGAGCCTTGAGGCTTTTTAAAACACACTATTCTATACAACATATTTTCCCTATCAGTCACAGCATCAAGGCAAAAAAATACTATGTTTTCATAGTAACTATTCTTTACAAAATGCTAAAAACAAAATGTCCTTTATAATACTAACATTATAGGTATCAGAACTAGATGGAATGATAATACTGTGCTATATCTGGCACCATTAGCAGCTGGGCTCTGAACAGACTTGCTCTTTCAGAGAAAAAAAAGTCAGAGGAAGGTGTGTTTAATTCATACGTTGTCAGCACTATGACTTGACTGTAGTCTATGGATTCTTCTGGTGCCAGTAAGGAAGAAACAGCCTGCAGAATAGGGTCCTGATGGAAAGGAGAAAAGCACTCACAGCTTGCAACTGTGTTATTTGCTAGCAGAATTACAGTGTGCTGCTGAACTCACAACAGCTTCAGTTTTTGGTTGTTTGTGGTTTTTTGGACAGCAAACACGCTTTAAATAACACTGACAGGGAAACTCCAGAGTTTTTTCCAAAACACAGTGGAAAGTGATGGGAATCTACATGTTGTGCCACAAAGTACTTTTTGAAATAATGTGTATTTTTAATGTATTCACTACAGCAGTACCACAAACTTGGGTTGATAGGGCCTTTACTACTTTTGGGAAAGGTGCAGGACAGTGTAGAGGTGAAGGAAGTTTCAACAGCCAAGGATGTCCCTTTCTCAGCTGCATTCCTGTTCCTGGTTACCACTGAAACCTCACAACTCCTATGTGCCTACAGCACCTCAAAACAACTGTCCCTGATGACAGCAGCAGCAGCACATCTGTACAAGTCCACACCCCAGGACACCCCAGGTGGTTACACACAAGTCCAGGTGTGTAACACTTTCCCAGCTCTGCTGTGATCTGCCTGTGACCCAAATCTAAAAGACCCATTCCTGAATGAGGATGGGAGAAGAAAACTAGGCAATAAGCAATCAAACAAAAATTAAAATCCAACATGGTCCACAGAAAGAGAAGCCAGAAGTGTAACACCTGAGGTAGAGAAAAAACACAGGCAGACACACGTAAGAGACCATGTGACAGAGGATGTTGAGAGCTGTGCAGAAGCACAGCACAGGGATGCAAGTAAGGTGGGGGTTTCATGTGCAGAGCAGTGACAGCCCAGGGAAGAGCTGCTGCTTTATGTGGGCACAGGTATTCAGCCTGCTGGTATTCAGTTTACACCCGAGAGTCTTAACACTGATGGAAAATGACAGCCGTGGAGTAGAATGAACAAACAAATCCTGGATAATGCTAATCTGTTCCTGAAATACCATAACAAGCAGTACAGAGAAAACCTAAACTTAGCAGTGATTTCAAACCTTCATCACTTTAAGGTTTTACTTACCCAGCTGAGCTGTTATCATGACTCGAACAGAATCACAGAACTTGTCTATGACTCGTACAGGACGACGTGTTGACAAATCGAGCAGCAAGATATGTCCTCCTCCTGTCCCTATCCACAGTGCAGTATTTTTCTGCAGACAAATGGTCTTCACTCTTCCAGAATAAGCCAGTTTATGTTTTGATTCCTTATTTAATTTTTCCACTTTGTTCCTACAAGTATGGAAAGAAATTGGAATTGGAATTATTGCAGCTACTAAAATGACACTGAATACCAGACTTCAAGCAACCATTCACCAAGTCAAATCACAAAATTCTCAGGCAATCAAACTGGGATGAAAAATATTGGACTCTAAAGAGACAACTGGTCTGCTTCAGAGAACCTTTAAATAGAAGGCAGGAACATTTCTCAGTTCTCCCCCAGTCTGCTGGAGGTTAATGTCACCTAAACCTGCTCCTAACCTTACCATAAAAAAGAAATGGATGTGGCATGCTAAGGAAGAAGAACAATGTAAATGCAAACAAAAAAGCTGTCTCAGTTAATAAAAATCTGATTTCCTACTGAATTTGTGCACTGAAAAGACATTCATGTTCAGGAGATGCAGGAAGTAACTGGATTAGCCTTAGTACCTGAAGGACAGCAAAGACTTTATTCTTTCTTGAGCTAAATGAGTCTTCTTGACATCATAGAGAAACTGGGAAATACAGTAATGGTCTTTAAAAAGTGGGATTCTGCATGGAATATTCTGAAGTTCTGGGCCAAAAGACAGGATAAGAAATCCACACGTGCCCAATGAACTGGGCAAAGCCCTTACTTCTGGCAGGTTAGGATACCATGCAAGAGAAGGCAATCTGATATTCAGCTTCCTATCCACCAGGCCAACAATTTGAAATAAAAACTTACTTAAGAAAATGCGCACAGTCAATTAATTCAGAAAGTTTTTCTGTTTTCTTGTCCCAGATTTCCACAAAATGGCTGTTTTTCTTTGCCAAGTAGATGGATTTGTCTATTGCTATTGAAATAATGTTTGCATCACTGTAAGCATTGTGACAGAACCTAGAAGAGAGAACTCCATTAGATACACAGAAAATACCTAGTAGAAAAACTTGACTACTATCAGTGGGATTAGTTTCCCTCTGACTCTTGCAGAATCATTCAGCCTTAAAATCAAGCCAGGCTAAGATACAACTGAAAGGCTTTGCTTTAATCTTCCCACAGTTCAACATAAATTCTCACAGTAACAGAGTTAGGCTGATGACATCCTTGGAGGCACATTAATGCTCAAAGTCTATTAATAAATCTTTCTCATCAAACACTGTTTTCCCTGCTCAGGAAAAACTTCCCTTAACTTCAGAGTAGGATTTGTCCATGTGAGAATTACATCAAACATTCTCAAACCCTCAGTCAATAATTTCTAAATACTGAGAAGCCAGCAATCAGATATGATTAAATTTATATAGGGCAAAGATATGCACACATATCATACTGACAAACATGGAAAGACAAATACCATATTTATATATGTATGTGTAATTCTAAGTAAAGTAAACAGGGCCTGGACTAGGCCAACTGGAGGAGAAAACTGATCAGTAGCATAGATATTGACTTCATCAATCCTTTATGGAGCAAAAATGTATTTCCTTGTTTAAAAGTAGCAACAAATACTTTCAACATTACTCACTGATACTCCATCTGCATTACAGAAAGAAAAGAACAGAAACATGCAGACTCAAAGAATAAGCTCTAGAACAAGACATTACATCAAAATACTGTCAGAAATCTTTAATAAAAACAAATGAGCCAAGTAATAACCACTTATAAAAATAAAAAACTTACAGTTGACTTGTCTTTGTTTCAATGAGCTTTTGAACAGAGAAGTCACTGGTTAAGGCAATGATTTTTGTTCCACAGCCTCCCCAGATTACATTTTTTTCAGATAAGCATGAGGATTCATTTAAGCACATCAGGGGTGTGGTAACATTTCCTATAGTCAGTATCTTCAAAGGTGTAGCACCCTTACACTGCAAGAAAAATATACTCTGGATTAGAAACAAGGAGGATGCAGACACTCAGAATCTTGTTAAAACAAGGCCACACAGCCTGCTGAATTAAATTTACACATCTAGATTTTCTGATGGTTCAGAACATTACTGATTGAAAAGCACCACAGATGTCTCATAAGAGACAGCCTGTGAGCAGAAACAGGCCAGAGCAGGGACTGACATTTTCTACAACCCCTGGCACAATTCAAGAACTGGTTGGAAAGACACATCTATGTCTTTGAAGACATCCTACACTGGACCATATTCTAATTGGTGCAACTGCACTGCAACTCCATATCTGCTCTAAATGCATATGGTCAGGAAGTAAACCTTCAGGTGCCAGCTGATATAAACAGCTCTCACCATTTCTTCATCTGCTCTGTGAGCAGAACTCTGATCTACAGAAAACTAAAACAACATTTTATTTCTGAACACAGATGGTTTACAAAAACTTACTAAATGAGATGAAAAAGGAGCTATTACAGCAATAAATAAAGGAGATTAAAACTGTTAGAAAGAATATTCTTAACAACAACCAATAATGTCAGCCTTTAGCCAGTTTGTCAGGCCTTTCAAAGGAATTTTCCACCTCTTAACTCTTTTGTTTAAAGCAGTTACTGTAAAATGTGAAGTTCCTCTCAGATTGCAGTAGAAAATTAATTTTAGTTTCAGAGAATCAGTTAAAAATAAGTGGCATGAAATAAAGCAACTGTTGGTAGCCACTTTAGATATTACTGATACCACTCTGTAGAACAGACAGCAAAGAACAAATCTACCTTTACTGCTCTGTCTTCAAAAACTGCCAGTCTGCCATCAGCTGTGCCTACCAAGAAGAAATTCTTCTGTTTGCTGAAAAAAAAAAATTAATACTAGAAGTGCCTTAACCAGGTAATAAAAAATAAATAAGAAGTCTCTAGTATTTCATGTATTCAATTCAACACTAAAAGCAAACACAACCCCTGATATCATGAATGCAGTCCCCAGTTGCATTGGGCGTAAAATTAAGTGGAAACACAGGCAAAATAAGCACCTGTCAGAACAAAAGTGCAGCAGAGTATAGGCATGTCTGCTGTTTCTGAAAATCAGCCTTCTGGTTTGTTTTAGTATAGTGGAGTCAGTTCTCATGAATTGTAAGATAAACAAGAATCATGTTTGCATTCCTTTGTAAAAGATATCACCTGATGGACTTCCCAAGTGACCAGTGAAGATGGAGAGGTGGTAACTTCTCTGTTCAATCTCTGATCACTGTCCAGAAACTATAATATACGAGATCAACAATAAACTAGAGACTTCCTTTCTTTTTCTCTGCCGGAACACCTGTTGTGTGTGTTACTGTGTGTTTCTATCTGCATCACAGTAACACATGTCATTTTCTGAACACCTCAGTTTAGCGTTATTTTCAAAATGTAACCCAAAACATTTAAAATTAATTTATACCTTTGCTTTGAAAGAGAATTACAGTATAAACAAGTGATAGAATCTGACATTTTCTGCAGACGATGCCTTCTTGTTTCATCTTCTGTGTTGACTGACCACAGAGAACCAGACTGGGTTCCTGCTACAATCCAGTTTTCTTTCTCAGTAGGAAGAGTCACTAAGGCCAAACTTATAATTTTACTGTCTGCAATATCCTGAGTCAGAAAAGAAGAAAAAACAACTTGGTCATGATTTCATTACTGATGATAAAAATATAGCACCACCTTCTTGGAATGTGGACAAACCCTTGGCCTAACTTTCTCTTTAAGAAATTTAATTCCCTATTAGCAGAATACACCATCAACAAACCCACCTATCTTCAAAGCACTGGGAAGAGCCCCTCAAACATTACACAGGAAATTCTCTCAGCTGTATGCTGACAAAAAAGATATTTTTATTCTAATCAAGGCCTCGAAGCCATCAGAGAATTGAACAAGCGGAACTATTGCACTACTAATTGCTAACAATGAAAGTACTGGCCTAATATTTCTTTTTCTCATTTTATTTTTAGAAAAACAACCCATATAATTTATACCAAAGCTACCAATTCAGATGTATCATGGTCAACAGATGGCAGATGGAAATAGAACTGAAACAACTTTGATGATGAATCATGCTCAGTTCTGGCACACATGTTCGTCACAGCACATCAGTCCTGGGTAAAACCTCTCTCCTTTGCTGATGGGATAGGACTGAGACATACCAAAATCAATTGAAAAGACCTGGAGGGTATCAGCAAAGTGGCACAAGGAGATGGCATTTGTGGGAAGTGAGAAGTTAAGAGACAACCTGGATTGTTAAAAGGAGGTAGAGATATAAAGGTCTGCCTAACTATTAACTCCTTTCTGTGGTCTCCATGTTAGAAATAGTTTTCATTTCAGTAGAAGAATGTAATCCAGTAGTGGAAAGTCAGTATTATGAGAAAGTTCACTGCTGGATAGCAGGAAGAGAGCAACTGCTTTTCTACTTCATTTTATGGATACAATGATGACCCACTTACAAGCAATCTTTGTTACCTCAAAGCTTAGTTTTCCAGAAGTAATATCCTGCTGTAAAAATGCAATTGATTTTTTTGAAATACATCTGTCTGCCAGAAAAAACAGAATAAATGTCAACTTTCCCACATACCTCACAAGTATGTCCATCTGTGTTTAGGTTAACAAATGAAAGTTGTGCCTTTTCTGTGTTTCCATTGCCTATCCAGACTCCCGCCTTCTTGCAGCTTTGATTGGCAGCCACCATGCACTCTGCTGTAGATGTGCTGGGTATGGAGACATACCTCATCAAACAGATAAGCTCTGCAGAATTCAGGATCTCATAAACCTGTAACAAAAGCCACAGCATGCCCACGGTGACAACAACGGCTTGTACAGTGATAAATAACAAGCAGGCGATAACGACATTTTTTAGATATGGACACAGTATCTCATCAGGCCAGGTCATTTGTACTGCCACAGAACAGTGTGTAACTGCACTGATACTATTTAACAAAGTCCTTTTTGCATAGCTCTGGTAAAGACCAAGAGGTAATCTGAATTGTGTTTCACTACAATTGCTACACAGCAACACAGGGGAAAACAGCGAGCTAGAACATGTGGTTTGTAGATTTCAATGGAACAATTCTGGATGGTGAGAGCAAGCAATATTTCATGGTACTTTCCATTCCAGAAAAGAAAAACAAAAAAACCCTGTGCTTCTCATTAACTTAATGCCTGATTCCCTTTCCGAAACCACAGCTTTGTATTGCCATCATAAAAAACCAAATAAACAAACTAATACCTGGCAAGATGTTGGTCGCTCCTGAGGGTTTTCCTTCAAACACTTCTTAATTAAATTTTCAACTGCAGGCCAGGGGGAACACCCATATTCTTTGACAGGATCTAGAATGTAAAATTACATAACTTATTAATCAGCATTTACCATAGTTCTAACTAACCTTATTTTTAGAATTCATCTAACTTCTCACTGAGCTGCTCTAAGAAATATCACATTCTTAGGTAAAATATCAGCATAAACAGCTTGGAATTGCTCATCTGCCATTATATGCTAGAGCATAAAATGCTAGAACTAGAGTCCTTTTAATCGATAGCAGTTAAAGCAAATGGATTTTGCTTTATCTTTTCCTTGTTGCCCCTGTGCCTGGGAGAGAATTGCAGATATATGTGGGTTGTGTTTCCATAAATGCTGACCATTCAAGGGTGTGTCAATTCAGTCAATAGTCTTTCAAATTCCTGTGAACACTGCTTTCCACATTTATTCTTCTGAGTATCCGGAATACAGATGAACTTCCAACAAATGATAAAGACAATAGATAAACAACTCCACATAGCATTTACAAGATATGGAAGTTTAAATTCCCACTTAGTGCTTGGAGTATGTATCTTATGACTATAGCTGCTGATCTCTCTAAGAACAAATCATTCATGATGGTGCCTTGTTGTCCCTGAAAATAAGCCTTCTGATTTGTTTTAGTATAGTGGAGTCAGTTCTCATGAATTGTAAGATAAACAAGAATCATGTTTGCATTCCTTTGTAAAAGATATCACCTGATGGACTTCTCAAGTGACCAGTGAAGATGGAGAGGTGGTAACTTCTCTGTTCAATCTCTGATCACTGTCCAGAAACTTATATATACGAGGTCAACAATAAAATAGAATCTTCTCCTTCCTTTCTTCTTCTCTGCCTGAACACCTGTTGTGTGTGTTGCTGTGTGTTTCTATCTGCGTCACAGTAACAGTGCCTGTATTGCTTTTCCTTTTAATTCATCAAAATCCACAGAAAATATTCCAGTCCTACCTCAGAGGTAAGATTACCTGTACTATGAATGTACTCAGTGCAGCAAAAGACAGGCATTGTTTGCTTGTGAGATCAGCCAGCCCCTCTTTTGGAGGAAATATAGAAATTATGAGCACAGGTGGAAGGAACTGTACTATCTCCAGAAACTAATACTCCGTTATTCCACAGGGCTTATAATAGTCAATACAGCTGCATTTAATAGATAGTTATTCATCAGTTCCTGGGATATCCTCTTCAGGAAGGGGGTAGAAACTGTCTGAGCTTAACACTGGACTGTTCTCCTTAAGGAGCAGAAAATATATGAACATTCTGTCTCTTATAGTGGAGAAGCTATGCCAGACTGAATGATGCTGCTCTTTCCTAAATGGAGCAAAGCATTCCTTAAAGAATGTTTCATGAGTATACCCACTGTTCCTGGGCAACAAATAAGAACACCAGACATTAAGCTTGTAGTGCTATAAAAATTCAACAGCTCTTGACACTTTAGCAGAAATTGCCTGTTACATTGTCCTGAGTTATATTGTCCAAATGATTACATCATGTCCAGTCTGATAGCCTGTTTAATCTTCCTTCCAACGGCCAATAATTACATTTTGTAATGCAGAAGGAATATGAAGAGTGTTATATTTTTCTAAGTCTCCTTCTGTGATGACTGTTAGATTCAACATAATTCATATTTGCTATTTCCAGAAGAGGAAAGACAAATATTAAAACTTTTAGACACAAGGCATACCTGGTAATTTTCCCTGTGTTGCTATTTCATCAAATTCATTTGGAAACTTCAAGCCTTCCATTATTCTACCTCCTCCTGTTAAAATGTCATAAAGCAGCAAGCCAAATGAATAAACATCAGCTTGCTGATTGTAAATAACATTTCCTCTGGCAACCTCTGGCGCTCGAAATCCTGCAAACAAATTATCCATTAATAAGTATGCTTCATATCAAGATGAAGCCAACTTTGTACTTTAAAAAGTAAACAATTATTGATAAAAAATGACACAGGGAGTGCAAGGAAAAACATCAAACTATCTCAGGGCTGGCAATAGCTTGTATTTGGCAGACATCCAAAAATATCAGCACTAAGTATAAAGGAAGGGGATAGTACATCAGTTACAGAGCACCTTCCCCTTTTAATACAAAATAATTAGTTTAGCAAACAATGCTGAAAATCAAGGGCAAATCTGCAGTCTTTACTGAAGGTCTAAGATTTAAAACTTGAAGTGATGTCCTCAAGCACAATTTAAAAGACCCAAAGGAACTTTATAAAGTGGTTGAATTGTTCAGTGCTTTAGAACAGATGCTAATGGGTTCTCTGTAAAGTTGGGGAACAGTGAAGATATTTATTGCCTTTAAAAAAATTAAGACTTATGTAAGCATACTGGAAATTAAAGCAAAATAATTTAGCAGTATAATTTCAATATCACAATAACTATATTAAAACCAGACAACAAGAAATTATTATGAATGCATGCAATTTTATTTCTTCCTTTTAAACCTTTAATATACTCCTTGATTCTTCAAAAAGGTGTTAAAACATGAAGAGAGGGAAAGGCCAAGAGGTATATATCTGGCATCACAACTTGTAATATGATTAGGACTCCTTTTTGTGTTTTTTGACTAGAATATAGATTTGAGTTACTTTGTACAGACTACATGAAAAATACATTAGCTATTTTTGGACATAATGGACTTCAAATCACACCATATCTCCTTACCTGGTGTGCCTTCGGAGGTTTTTATTCCCATTCGGCAGCAATACTGGGCAATGCCGTAGTCAGCTATTTTTGCAATAACAGCTGAATTGGGATATAAGGTAAAGAGCAACACATTGTGAGGCTTTAAATCACGGTAGATGATCATTGCTGAATGCAGGTACCTAGTAATCAAAAAATATTTATTGAAAACATTCGTAAGTTAAGGATGCATCTGTATACACACACTGAGTGCATTATTCCCACAACAGTAAATTGTGCTTTCAAACACACAGAAAATACTGTGTTAAAAATGTCAGACATCAACAACATGACACAGCCTTTCTGGATAATGATTTTAGAATTGTTCTGAAATATTATTTACTGTTTACTACTTTACTATTTATATTGCACTATTTTAGTACCAAGTTATATCTGAAGAGTCACTAATAGTTTGAAAGATGCATCTTAGAATCTTAAGCTTAACCATCTTGCAGGTTTTGTTGTTTTCAAGTCCCACTGCAATGAGGTGAGGTGATTTACGGACTTTCAAAACTTGAAAAATGCACTGAATTAATTTCTTCAAGTTTTCAGCAAAAGCCACATGGAAATTGCACCCAGAGTCTTGCAATTTCTCTATTTATATGAGCATCACTTGTTAGCAGGAAAAAGAACAGGTAACTAAAGTACATGTTATATATCAGCCAATCAACCATAAAAATGCAGGCATTCGTCTGACCCAGGAAATATTCTGCTTGAGATGTGAGAGAACAGAAGCTTTTCATTTGCAGTGTATCATCTTTGAAGCTATATCCTGTTTCTACAGCAATGCAGAAATCACATTTACCTTAAGCCATCTGCTACATGTAGAGCTATCCTGTGCTGAAGTGTTCTAGTTAAACTTGCATTGTCTTGTTGAAGCAAACGATCAAGAGATCCTTTGAGGGCCAATTCCATCACCAGCATCCGGGGACGGATTGCAGCAGCCAGCAAAGACACTAAACTGGGGTGGTGGAGGTGACAAAGCACTGCAAGCTCCTGTGAATGGTAAAATCAGGTGAAATAGTGCAAATAGCATAATCTCTACAATTGAAGTAAATTGAGGAATGTTTTGGAGTGAGGACTTGCAATTTACTTAAACTTTTAGAACTCTTCGCTAGGGTTGGTATTACAAGAATAGCACTGCAGAAAAAAAGGCAGTATTTCTTACTTGTCTTAGGAGCCTGAGGGAAGTATGTTTATTGAAAATCTTTACAGCAACCTCTTCACCACCATAGGAGGCACGGTACACAGATCCAAACCCACCATCACCTTTTGAACAATAAAATTGAAGAGTATTATAAAAAACAATAAAATTGAAGAGCATTATAAAAAAAGGGATATCAACCATTTCTCAAAAATGATAGCTGAAAGGGTTCAGTTTTAAAATATGTGGATAATCTACTTGCATGTTATGATTCATGATCAATAAACTAAACATAAAAACCAGGGCCCTAGATCACAAGTTAGTGGAAAATTTAAAACTCAATAACCTGAAATTCACAATACCTTAAAACAATACATTTCTTCTGAAAAGAAATTTCTAAAATGCCTTTCATATGTTGCACAACTGACTTCAATAGATTTGTTTACATAATCTCTGTTAAAAAAAAAACCCACCCTACAAAATAATGCTTACCCAAGAGAAATTCAGGAGCTTCATCAAATTCCAGGTCGTCATTGTTCAACATAATATTTCTAGGCAAATCAGCCAGTACCAGATCAGGAGCAATCTGAGCAATTGGAATGGTCTGTCTTGGCTGATCTGGATTTACCAAAAGGTCACCTATGATAAAAAAAAAGAGAAAATGAAAAAAAAAAAAAAGAAAAAAAAAGAAAAAAAAAAGAAAAAAAAAAAAAAAAGGCATCACTGAAAAAGCATTGAAAAGCATGAGGATCTCTGAGAATACATGAGATCAATGTACCTAAAATTAGATTCATACATGCACACAGACATACATACTAAGTAAGTCTGCCATTCAAATTCTTGGCTGTTATATATTTAAGTATTTTCGAGGTTCTATATATGTACCAATCAAATGTGAAAACATTTGCTGCTATGTAACACCACGAAACTAATCAAGAGATCATTTTCTGTCTGTCAAAACAAAGAATGCTATTAGTATGTAGAACGCCATACTGAATATTTTCTTTTAAATTACTGTGCTATGTGATCCAACCAAGAGATCAAGTGTTAGTTTTACTATGCTGGATTCAGTTCCAAGCTGCATTATCAGTATTACAACAAAGTTATTCTTTCCATTATTGCTGTTTTTATATAACTACACAGAGTAGATGCAATCTGTCTCATATTCTATACTTATATATACTAGACAGCTCTTACATAAAAAAACAACCAAGTTGCTTTTTGACTTATACTGTAATTTTTTCTTATGGAAATGAAATATTTTTAAATAACACGGAATACCCAAATGTTATAAAGGGGATGTTGCACGATATCTGTGTAGATACAAGTGTACCCCTGAACACCTCAAAATGGCATAAATATGTACCTTCTTCAGCCTTCCTAAGTAAGTCATCAAGTAGAATTTTTTGGTGTTCTTCACCATCTTGAAAGCTGTACAGAGCCCATTTCTTCAACAGTGTTTCCCCTTCGCCACACACATCTATTTCCAGCAAACCTGGAAACCATTCTTCCATAAGAGAATCTATGTGATCCACAACTTGCCCCAAAAGGATGCACCCTTTAAGAAACAAAAACAGGGAAATTACCAACCCATTCTACCATACTTTTAATTGCAATGATAAACTCTATATTCCAAAGGCAAAAGCACAACAAACCAAAATGCCAAGCTGCAATCAAACTGAAGCAAAATTCAGGCTCAGGAATAATTAACCTTTTCTGCAAGAAGGTGCTGTAATTTTCAAAAAATTGTCTGGGCTGTTGTCAAATACTGCTGATTCCACTAGACAATAAGCTTCAGGAGACCAGTTCAAGTAGATGCCTTGTCTCCAGTACATTCTGTTAGGACGAAGAGCTCGCTCTAGAAAACACAAAATTAGATTAAAAGTCTGATCTCAAATATGAATGTCAATTTAAAAATACTCAAAATTACTCATGGGGCTTTGAATATATAATTATGATTGTAGGGTTATACTTACCCAAATAACAAACAAAATAAATGGCTATAACCTTGCAGGCAGCATAGCCCCACGAAAACTAAATATATGTCAACTTGTGTTCAGTTCTGGAAGGCATGCCCACAAACTGTAAGTATTTAATCAGATGGCAAGTCATGCAGCAGGTAGGCATTACAGAAATACTTAGGTACGTTCATGCTCAAGCACAGAATATATCAGGCAAAATATGAAAAAAAAAACTGTGAATTAAATTTTTCTAGTCACAGACTCATGTAATAGCAGGATGCAACTGGAATTCGATGTTCAGAAGAAACTTGAATGCCAGGACATCAGGCATTTACAAGTGATATTTGTAGAGTATTAGCATGTGAAAACATGGAATTCTTGGGAAAAAACTAAAGACATATCCCCTCTTGCTAACAAAAGCAAAGCTTTGAGACTTAAATAAAGGGAGAATTAATGAACCTGAAGAAAAGCAGTTTGTTTTTCTGTGTGGCAGACATATCCCTTCCTGTATTCTTTGCAGAAGCAAATAGCAATATTGCATAAACATAAGGATTTCCCCTATCTCTAGAATGTGAAGGAGAGAAATGGACCACTTACAACCTTTACTTTCTTTTGCACACCACTGTGAAGATCAGGAACTATCATACATTTCTGAAGTGTTCAAAGTTTAGCTAAAGCAAAAGTGTTGGGGACTAAAGTTTTAACATGCAGGTGTTGGCATTCAAGGCAAACTTGCATACTATTCCTTTTGAAGATAAAGATTTGTACCTCTTCCTGATAGCATGTAAGGTGATATCTCGAGCAACCTGTTGATCAGTCTGGACCAAAATCCCATAGGAAAATATGGCATCTCATAAAGCCTGATGATAATTTCTGAATTTTCACAGTGGGGAAGCTCTATAACAGGTCTGTGATCAGACAAGCTGAAAAAATAAAAATATTAAGAGAGTATTTGATGACGTAATATGTCTGAGCTGATGACATATCATGTAAAATGCATTATTTATTAATGAATGCATGATTCAGATGGTCAGGGAGCTAAGAGTGTGTTTGTTCATTCTGCTTGCTTGTGCCAAAGTGAAGTTCTGACTGTAATTCAAACCCAACAGCACCTCATTAACAGATCATTAGATATTTAATGCAAATATGAGAAAAATATCACACATACATAAGGTAGGTAAGACATTCAGATAAAAATCTTCCTACCCCAGGGCATAAAAATAATAAACAGTGCAGCCATGCAACACGCTCTCCATTTGACAATGTAAACATTACTAAACACATTAGGGAAATCTGTAACTGAGGCAGAGTAACTGAGTTATCGGCTTCAGATAAAAGAAAAAAACCCCCACATTCAAAATCATAAGACTTTTTTCATCACCACATTTAGTATTTACACTTTTTGAAGCAGATACTGCCTCTGAGTAACTTGTCTATGGTTCTCACTTCATGCAAATAGGTTATGGAAATGTTTTGTTATTTTTTATACTGCAGTAAATATTTGTAGTGCTGGCACACTGCTGTGTGAAGCTAAATTATAATCTCCTTGCTGTAGTCTTGAAGCATGGTAACTGTAAAAAAAGCACTATCCTCATAAAGCATTATATCATTTATAGTTTCCATTTACCCACCGTGTTGATACAACATAAGCTTTATCTGCTACAAGATCAGCTTAACATGTCACTTCTGAAAGCATTTACTAAAATGTAATATACAAAGAGTACATCATGCTTTCATGTACCCAATTGCTCTGATGATCAGTGAAACTAGTTAGCCTGAGAGGTATCTATTTTCATCTGTCTCTATGGCTGTCATTTGTGGGTTTAGCTACTTGCTTACCTGCTTGGGATTAGTAGTTGGTCCTCTCCTAATGGCAAAGCAATCTGAAACTTTTCCAGAAGCTTAAAGTATTGTGACATATAGATTTTAGGGAACTTGCTCTTCTTCAAAAGGAATTTTTCCACATCTGAACGCTTTACAATTCCCTTAGGGTATTTAGAAGAGCCTTCCACTTTCACCATCAGAATCTTTTAAAAAAAGTGAAAATTTCAGGTAAACATTCATCATTAGATGAAAGTTTCAGATGTTAGAAAATCTGAATATATATAATAAATTTTGAGAGTGTTTCTAGATCAACATTTCAATGATGGTCTCAAGCAGTCAGTCTGCTGCTCTCCCATTCCAGCTCCATATCCACTTTTCTCTGTCATCTGTACATAGCATACAATTACAGTTCTTCCCCCTTCTTACAGCCTTTAGCCCAAAGTTCCAGCTTTCATCCCGACCTGTAGCAACATAATGCAGGATTACCTTGCATCCATGGCGTTTTTCTATTCTACATGTATTCTTGTGTCCATTGCAGTTTAAATGATATTGCACATTACAATGTAAGAACAGACAAGCAATGACATAGTCAATTGTCCAGAGAGCAAAAAAAAACCAGAAAGAATCAGGTAAAAAATGTGGGCTTTGAAAAAATTCTAGATCATGAAACAATAAAGAAATGGTGAAGAAGGAACACTTCACTGTAATGAGTTACAGTGGCTTTAGACAGGGAAAAATATACTATAAATGTATACACAAAAAGTGTTCAGTCTGACCTGTGCCATGATTTTACACAGCCACTTCGGATCTACGAAATACAGATCTCTCAGCTGTAGTGCTGGGTCTTGAAAATGAAGGAGAAGACCTGCACAAAGAATAGTGCAATTAACAATGCATTACTCAAGATCAATATTAAACAAAGTAAGCACTCCACTCTGAGCTGTTTTTATTTTATGACTTGACATAAACAATTTGAATAATAAAAACAGCTACATTGATGTCCATATCTTAAAACAGTAAAGTGCAAGCATGGCTTGCTCAGCTTTATTTTCAGACATTTTGTTAGATTTTTAATCTGATTGGCTCTTTTCCTAAACTCTGTGTGGCTTATTATTTAATCTAAGGAAGTCAGTACTGCACTGAAACAAGCTGTTACATGTTTTCCTCTAAACACAATTCTATTTGAGCTATCAGAGCAAGTGCACCTTTCTTTGGCAACTGTGCTGCCTAACCAGCAGTAGAATGTTTTCAAGGAGGGGTAAGACAGCAAAAGATATAAACTGTTACAGTATTGATCCCTCATGTCATGGAATTCCCTTCCTAACAATGTGGTTTAACAAACTAATGTTACCCAAGCTTAGATGCCTCAGCTTACCATTTTGTGGCAACCTTGTGAAAGACTTAAAAAAGTGTTCAGATCTGTCAGTTGCGGATTTACAAAAAAGAGCTAACGAACACACACCGAAGAGAGTATTTTACCTGATTCATTCAGAAAGTGAATTGCATGAGGGAGTTCACTTTCATCCAGCTGTAACTGGCCTTCTTGCACCAGTTCCAGCATGCGTTTCTGATCAATTACAGGAAATTCCACTGGGACGTTTTTACGTTCCAGCAAAATTCTCTTTTCCAGCTCCAGGTAGCTGTCAGGAATTAGCTGACCAACCACTGGTTGATCTCTGATCTGTAAAATTAGGAATAATCATCTTAAATGTATTAATTTATTCAAGTGAAATGCAGAAAATAAAATTAAGATATAAAGTGTATGTCCACTCAATAGTAGCAGAAAGGAACAAGAACACTCATTTATTGACTAACACAGCTTCTGAAAGGTTGATGTAAGTAATTATTCTTTTGGAATTATAATGTCTTTCTATAAATAAATACTCAGAGAAGAAAATATTTCCATTTTACTTGTATATAAAAAGTAATAAATGAGGACTCTCAGAAGACATTATTTCAAAGAGAAGCATTGTTTCAAAGTAAAAGAAAAATATTCACTGTATGAGCAGATGATATACATCTTCAGTTAACATAAAACAATAGAAAAATTAATAAAAAACCCCTATTCTTCTTGTAATATGTAATATCTCTAGCCATGTCTTTAGGCAAACTGGGTGCAACATTAGAAGTCTCCACTGCTGGCAGTCAGTGGCCAAGAGATTAGAATGAGATAAATTCAGCCACATGAGTGACACAAACAGGTGCTTTGTGCCTGTTTCCTGAGCCCCCATTCCTTCCTGCAGACAGCCTTTGATATTTGGTAATCACTAGTACCCAGTCAGGTTTTCCCTTCTCCACGCATGCTGACCTACTAACTTTTTTTAGGAAATGGGAAACAACTTTCCCAATATTTACAAACTGGCTTCTTAACTGTAATCTTTCACCAATACACTGTGATGTTTTTAATGTGTCAAAGTATATAATTGGTATCTTGTGCAGATGAAATTAGTACCTTGTGTATTTTCAAAGACTTCAGAGTACTTGATGACAACGCTGAATACTTAACTCACTTTGTCAACCTGTAAGCAGATACCTTGTAACATTCCTTTCACAAACTACCAACATCATTTATAGTAATTATCCCTTTCCTTCAGGCCACCTTACATATGTGTAGAAGTTCAAACATCAGTTTTTAGTCATAGCATCAAGAGATGCAGACATTAGAGGAACAACATTTTTCAAAAAGCAGAATTTCTCTGGGGTGTTGAATAAGTATGGTGAGACATAGAGTAACATAAAAACACCAGCTCCATTCATGCTGGTGAATGCTGGAATGAAGTTAGGGAGATTTTGGATATGGCTAAACTGCTAATTCCTGAGAGAAACAAGAGAGGTGTGTACACTTTAACTCATTTGTAACACCACTGGTGTGAGGCTGGTAATAAATACAACATTTGCTCTATAAAATCTTCCAAGCAATCACTCAAAAGACATTTGGGTTCTGGTATGATTTATGGTGCTCTGCCATTGATTTAAGTAGCACAGGACATCATCTTTTCTCTCTAATGTGTTATGACATAAACAAAAAATGTGTTGTTGCATAAATTAAAAAAAAAAATAAAGTATATTCTTTTTGTTATAGATGAGATCCTGTCTTTCTATAAGCTCCGTGTCTGGGCTGGTCTCTTCATTCACACTTAGGGCTTCATGATGTGGCTAAGGATAGAGCAGGGAATGAGTTGGAATGACTCTGGAGAAAACAGAATTACAAGTGCAGATATTCCAGTGTAGGAGAATCACTCAGTCCACAGGATCTTCTTTTCCTGCTTTAATTCACTTTCCTCTTTATAGAAATAGTTTCATGCTATGTAAAATGAAATCAGTAAATGGGAAATCATTTGGTTTTCACAAACCATGGTATCATGGTATTTCCTATCCCCTGAAATCTTGCAATACTTACTGTAATTACATGATGCTGCCCAAGAAACCAAGCTTTTAATTAAATTTCTTTATAAGACAAAGATGGTTAATTTTTAATTATACACTTGAATTATGGCCCTACTGCTTGAAAACAGAACTTAGCTGGTATTTTTACTAAGTTGATTTTTTGGGAAGAAAATCAAATTAAAACAAACCTGGTGATTTTCCTTCCTTGTTTTGCTGTGTGTAACATTTCATAGAAGGCAAGATGACTTTGCTATCATACAGAACTCTATTTAATCATGTAAAAAAAAATTAAATGTTCAAAAGTGTATTTACTTAAGTAAAACAAGGATGTTTTCAACATTATAAACAGTATGAAGCTTACCTTGAAATGAAGACTCTCCTTTATGATGATTTTCCGAAGTCTGATAATGGAATCAGATTCTTCTGTAGCATTGACAAAGTGGTAATCCTGGATTGCTGGGAAGCCTCTCTTATTCAACAGCTCTCTAGTAATCTTACTCATGCAGGCTTTACGTTGCATTTCATCAGAAACATCCAAATGAGTGCCAACAAGAATGACAGGGGATGTTGATGCTCGAGCCTGTTAGTGAGATCCATACCTTTGATTAACTCAATAGTGAATGATGATTTTAGTGTTTTATACTCACATAAAATGTGAGCAATTCAGTCAAATATTCAGAGAGCTGTCTATTTCAAAACAGAAATATTAAAAAAATCAGCTTTTTCTAAAAGGAAGAAGCGTTCATCTGTATGTAATTCTCTGCAGATTAACACTACTGGAAGTAAAAGAGAGGGACATTCTTCGTTAAGAACATCCAACAAAATAGAAAAGCCAAAAGAAATGGTACTTTGCTGACTGTCATTGGAACAGGGCAGCAGTGAAACATCAGCAAGTACTGCACAGCAAAGGAGAACACATCAGAAATAATGATTTTCACCAACACTAAACTGATTGCAATGCTGTGTCCTGTATCACTGCCCAAGGTGAAAAGAGTGAAAAAGACAAGTTCATTAACAGGATCAGTAAACAAACTCTTGATGTGATTCTATTGCCCAGTCATGGCTAAGCATCCTAAAAAAAAAAAAGAAAAAAAAAAAAAAAAAGACAAGTAATGCTCACTCACCATGGAATGGCTCAAGAAATGGAGATAAACACTTAGAAAAAAATGACAAATATACAGGCAGATTCTCAGGGTAATTCCCTACCACAGTTCTGGAATAATTCCTATTAATAATAGGATACCAAGCATACACATAATAGCATCATTTCAAACCTGTAGTCAGTTTCAAATTAATCTAATTCTGTTTTCCCCAAAATTTATACTGGTTTAAAAGAAAAATCAAGTTTAACTCGTTATTTCTTTAATATTACTCCTTTCTTATTCTTATCAGTAAATTCAAAATATTACCAGAATATACAAACTATTCTTTTGTGCATCACTGTACAATTTTAAGTCCAAAATGGTTCTGATCATGTCTTTTTATGTCTAAAAATACTTTCATATTTAACACATGATGTACTTCAGCTCTTGTTTAATATTACTGTTCTTACTTTCTGAAGATTTTTTTCTTTCTTTCCCTATGTAAATATTTATGGTTAATTTGCTGTTCACCTACAGCTCACTGGAAAGGAGAATTCTGTTCTGTATGTCTTACCTTGATGTTAAAAAGCCATGGCTTCATAGCATCCACCTCTGCTTGTCCTTTGCTGAGATCATAAACAGCAAGATATAAAGCCCTCTGGGTCATGAAATGAGGATGGGTACTGTAGAACTCTTCTTGTCCTAATGATCAAAAATTTCCATTGTTTAGTATTTCCTTGACTGAACATCTTCAGATCACAAAAAGGCAGAGGAACACATGTCCCCAGACCACAAGTTCACAAATGAAGTTAATGTTTGCAGAAATTTATATAAATTGACAGAAGACTATAATAACTATGAATTTTAGGAAGGCACTCTGTGGTAGCTCACTGATTGGAGTGTAATATTAAAACACATACACTGGTTTTATATCAAGTGTAAAATTTAACTGGATAAACATGGTTGCTGCATAGACAATTTATAAGGTTGTGATTCTTTTAAAATATTCCAATACTGAATTTCTCCCTCACTCTTTCCTTTCTTTCTACCGTCTTCCTTTCCTTTCTCCTATACTTTAAGCAACTTCAAAATAAATTTACACAATTAAGCACTTAAAATTAGAACTAAAGCTGGACATCCAACTGAATGGCACTGGTCTGTGCTCATGCATTGTGATACACTGTATTTAAATGATGATAGACTTCTGTTTAAAAAGAACTTTTCTACGGCCTCAAATAGCCCTGGATTTTAGAATGGCTTCTGTAGTCCCCCAAACTTAGGACAAGTCTTTGAACCTTGCATTTCTGGAAAACTTTCTAAGTGCTTTGTTGTCTGTGACCTTACAAACTTTTGATACTGCAGAGCCTGGAGAGACCTGGACTTCAAAAGGGAGAAAGAGAGTTGAATGAAAGGTTCTTCTAGTCATTACAAGCAGTTTTCTTACTATTCTGAAGTATTAGAGTTAAAATGAGTGGTAAAACCATATTTGGTGATAAGAAATTCCTGAGGTTTTGTATTAAATTTGAGGGAATAGCTGCTAAGAATTCACTCATTTATAAGTAAGTGATTGTTGAACTTTTGGTGTTTGTTTTTGATTCTATTGTCCCTAGCTTGAATTACCACAGGCTGAATAAGTAATGCATTAAAATGTTAGAAAAGACAATAGTAAAGGAAAATAAACTCAGGAAATACCTCCAAAGTCCCACACATTTAATATAAGCTCCTTCTTCATTTTGCCTTTCCCTTGAATGATCCAGTCTTTTACATCAATGCCCACTGTAGGTTTTGGAGAGCCCAATTCTGTTCGTTTGCTTTTCATTAGTTGTTGTAGCAGGGTAGTTTTCCCACTGCCGGTATTTCCAACAATCATGAGCTTCATTCTGTTATAAGGCACAGCCTTCTTCAGTCGTTGTTGAAGAAATCTGGTAGAAAAAAGTTTGCAAAACTCACAGAAGTGTATAACAGAGAAAAAGACCAACAGAACTCAAGAAAAAGAAAAACCTAGAACCAAACCATTTTCTCCAAATTTTCAGTATCTGTTTGATATTACTGTTCTTTTAACTGTCTACTTTAATTTCTGATTTGAAAGCTAAAGTTTAATTCAGATTATGTCTTTGGTTGTTTTATAATTACCACAAAATAGTTCCCTCTGCAGTGCACTGGGGAACACAATAAACATATTAGAAATAAATAGCAAGCACCATTTATTTCACAGTTTATAGAAGCATCAAATTCAAGAGGTAACACTAGTATGGACTAAACCACTATAATCTATTACATCTGTGAGTGTGATAGCATAACCTTCCACAGAGCAGCATGCTGGATTTCATAAGACAAACCAGCATGTCTTTTCAAAACAGCATGTTATTTTCTCAATGCTTACTGCAAATCCCAATAAAGCAAAGAAAGAATATTCAAGAACAATAGGGAAGCAAACCTGATAATGTCTCTGGCTTTGCATCCCACATGCTTGAAGTCTAAATTAAGATGGAGTCCTTCCAGAGGAAGATCCCAGACTTTGGATAGTCTTCCCATTTCATCGGGAAAGAATCTCAAATCAGGATTATGACTTACATCCAGAGAAGTTAAGTTCTCTAGGAAGCCAATCTGAGGAGGAATCTAAATAAAAAAACATTTAATGGGTAATTAATGTTTTAAAAAATGAGGAACATAAATACATTAATTATTTAACAAAGCTAGGTATATTTTTACTGCTGTAGCTAATTTTTTAATAAACAGGCTTAATATCCCACAGTAAGACAGAAAAGACCATATAAGTAATTCAGTATACAAACTGATATGACTCATTCCAGTCAGAAAAGCTGAACAGAATATAGTGATTTTTCTTCACAGAGAGTACTATTTGCACTTACATACCATTTCACTAATACAGCATACAATGGTATGAGAGGTGATATGAAAATCAAATCAACATTGAAAAACTGCATTTAACTGAGAAGCAATTAAAATTCTCTGTACGTAAAATCTTATACTTTACCTCCTTTAACTTGTTGTGGGAGAGGTGTAGCTTTTCTAGCCTAGACCATGCACATGCCTTCTCACTCAAGTCCAAGACATCTATTTGATTATGATTAAATAGCAGCTCCCTTAAATTTAGTGATTTCCAGTGCATCGGTCCGGGCAGGCTTACGATCTTGTTTTGGCTTAAATCTACTGATCGCAAACTAAAAACATGAAAATAAAAAGGAGAGAAGTTAGCAAATGAAAAAAAAACCACACCCAGATTAGCTGGAGCCAAAGCTGTATTAATTTTTAATAAACAAGTGAATTAGCTATCAGAAGAGATGCTTTTCTGACTGAAATCCAAATACAAGTAGGTATGTCTGCAAATACATGTATGTGCAGAAATTACATAGTTCACCTACACCTATTGGACAAGTAAACACTTGTGTTACTATGAAACATGAAGCACACAAAAATGTGTGCAACACCTTGATTTGTCTGAGCTGGGAGATGTAGAACTTGAAAACTGCATTTTTTCAACACATCCATTAAATGTGTTGCTGTGAATGTCAGCATGCTGAAATTGTGCAGTATCATGTTAATTTTATTAATATAAATTCCCAAATCTGTGGATCTGCTCCCTCTATAGTGCCATCAGCACCAACATCTTGCCACAGCTATTGGATCACCCCCTCCACAATCTCATTCTGCCGATCTGTTAAGATCTAACTTCTATAAAAAAAGAGAAGTCCAATTTTCACATAAAGCAAAAGTAATGCTTTGAAGGTATAGCAAAATAAATGTCACATGCATCTTAACCACAACTCCTTCTAAAGGAAGTGTTTTTCTTTGAGAATAAGTATCTCATGTTATTTGGGAAGTGAAAATCTAATCTCAGTAGTCTTGTGCAAAAGTCTGCAGAACTCAAAAAAGAAAAATTGGTGCTATCTTTTTATTGTTGGTTCCAAGGAAATATGAGATTAATTCTAGTATTTTCATCCAGAAATGTCAGCTTCAGTTGTCATGGAATCTATTTACAACAACAGCAATTTGAATCCGAGGAACAGAATTTTTCAGAATCATAAAGAAAATGTGACTAATTTGTCTTCAGATTAAAAGCTACCAAGTTCTGGATTTAACCAGTGAGGATTCCCTGAAAATCAATAAAACATGCAGAATTTTCTACTTAACAACAATTCTGTCATCAGATTTTCTTTATCAAGAACTTCACATTAACATCAATGAATAAAAGAGTAACTTACTGTGGTAGAAGAAGAATTGCTTCTGGAACATTAATAAAACAATTCTGGGATAATTTTAAACTCGTTATGCTGGATGACAAATCAGGTATTTTTTCTAGAGCAGAAAAGGCGGTTAATCCAATGATTTTTAAGAATGGTTTAAACTATTTTTAAGACTGGAGTTCAGACAGACTAAAAGGTCAGTCTATCATTTTCATACAAAGGTATCACCTACCAAAGGCAGAGTTCAAATCCTTTTTTTAAAAAATTTATTAAAAACTAAACTCCCCAAATTAATTAATATATTAGCTTTTAACAAATTATCCTTCTTCTCCTAGTGGCATTAAACACCAAAATAATCTTACTTATACTTTACTGTAATGCAAGTATACAAAAGATTCCCATGTGACCTAGGATTTGTTGGGTCTTATTCACCCATTCATTCTTTTTCATTCTTATAAAAATGAGTCTAATGGTTCAGCTGTGTTTAATGCAATTCTAAGAGTTACATTCTGAAATAATGTGACAATAATTTCTAAATGGAAGATTTTATGTCTTGAAGAAAGCATAAACTCTAACAGTAACTTACAAATTCTCACAGTATCATTGAAAATCTGATTTGTATAATTTTTAATTTGCATAAATAAAGTGATTTTGACACCTTTGCAAAAAATACACTAAGCTACTGACACAAACTCTGGATGGACTCAATTCAGTTCCTTAACACCGTGTTCTAGTGAAGGGGATCTGTCTGAACTGTCTGCATAAGGTTTAAAGATAAAACACAGGAGCTATGGAAGATCTGCTTTTTCTGGATTCAGGGCATCTCAAATGACAGCTGGATGCAGGCAACTGAACCAAACATTCTCTCTTGTTCTGAAGATAATGCTGGATATAGTGTGGTAAATATTTAATCATAGCATCATTTAGGTTGGAAAAGACCTCCAAGACCATTGTGCCCAACGACTAACCCAGCACTGCCAAGTCCACCACTAAAGGCCAGAAGGCCACATTCACACATCTTTTAAATAACCTCCAGAGATGGTGACTCAACCACTTCTTTGTGTAGCCTATTCCAGTGCTTCTTTTAGTGAAGAAATGTCCCCTAATACCCCATTTAACCTCCCCAGGCACAACTTGAACCCATTTCCTCTTGTCCTATTGCCTGTTCCTTGGGAGAAGAGACTGACCCCCACCTGGCTGCAGCCTCCTTTCAGGCAGTTGTAGACAGTGCTAACATTCCCTCACAATCCTCCACATCAGACTTGTGCTCTAGACCCTTCAGCTCCTCTGCCCTTCTTTGGATTCACTCCAGCACCTCAACATCTTTCTTGAAGTGAGAGCCCAAAACTGAACACAGGATTTGAGGTGTGGGCTCACCAGTGCTGAGTACAGCGGGACAATCATTGCCCTGGCCCTGCTGGACACACTGCTGCTGGTACCAGCTGGTACAAGACAGGATGCAGTTATGTATTACAGTACAGTATTAAACCTGTATTAGTGCTAAATTTGCAAGCTAAATCTGTATTATTTTCTCTTCTTTGAACCTTCCTCAACAGTGTGAACAATCTCAAGTACACTCAATCATTTTTATAGCATTCACTCCAAATGTAGGTACAAGATGAGTTAGGCAAGTCAGATCAAACTACTGGAAACACACACTATGCTTCAGTGATCAAAAGCTGATGCTTAGGAAACTGTATGAACAAGGACAAGTACATGTGGCATTACTCTTTTGTGTTCTCCCAAGATTCCAAATGTTGGTGGCAGAGGAATTTTGTGACTTGCAATAGTTTCTAGAAGGTGAATCCTATTTTCATAGATACTTACCAAGAACATTCATCCTGGCATTGAACTGCTCTAGTTTTGTACAGCCCATGAAGACATTCTCAGCAAGGGATGAAATACTGTTCTTACTAATGTTCAAAATTTTCAGGTCTTTCAAGCACAGGGGTGAACATAAGCATGAAATTTTGTTTCTATGATTAAAAAAAAGAAAAAAGACAATCCACGTTTTATTTAGAAACTATTTAGCTAAAAGGTGAAAGGAGTGTCGATATGACAAAGTCATCCTCACACCAGTAAAACAAAAAGAACTTTATCTACATAAAGACTGACCAGTCAGCAAAAACACTAGTACACGTGGCAACTTGGAATACATGACTGATAATAAAATCAGTTTCATTTGGAGACTGAGTGTCAAAATGTATTGCAAGGTTTAATTTTCTGATTACATACTGAAGCTCAATCCCACACGAAGAGGACTGTTTCATTTGTGAGATGTTCTGTGTGCTAAAAATATGTGTTTGCATATCATAATTACAGAATTACTAACAACCTAAAAAAAATTTAGAAAAGATTCCTATATGGAATGCAATTCAGGATTAGTATATAATTTTACACCATGTATTCTGTGGAGAAGAACATTAGAAAGAGGAAGAGAAAGAGCCCAAAAATACAGAGGTAAAAGATCCACCCACAGTTTTTCTAGGGTAGTATTACCAACAAAGTTCACCATCTTATTTAGCATGAACTGTAGGAAGTGAATGAGACAGTCTCTGCAGTTTACAGAGCTATCACCAATTGCATTCTTAAGAATTCCACATAGGTATGTATCACCTCACTAAGAAATATGATAATAAGTGCTGGCAAACAAAAAGCCACATGTTTTATCCGTTTCTGTCATTTAAAACATATGCATATCAATACCTAAAATTACATTACTACTACTTCCAGAAAAGCTTTTATGCATACGAAATACAGTGGAAACTGTATTGTGTATATAGAAAACCTAGTTGAATATGTCAGAATTGTGTATATAGAAAACCTAGTTGTATATGTCAGACTACAGAGTCCTGTGGATTAAAATTACAGTAGCAGAAAGAAACTGAACTACAACATATTTACTATGTTAATGGAACAACAATGCTATTAGATTCTATCAAGGTCTAAAGTCATTCTAATATCTTGTACTTTGCAATCCCGCTATGACAATTGTAGCAATTTACACATTTGGAAGAAAATGTCAGTGTTTCACTGGTGACTAAATAATCCTTTCCATGCTATAAGTTATCATTCTGCATGACAAATCTATTATTTCCTATTATGTTTGTTATGCTACAGTCCACTTACTCATGCTACTCACCCTTCCAGCAAGAGCTGTTCCAGATTTTCAGCAACACTTGTAAGAAATTCAGGCGTGCACACCAGCTGATTGTATGAAAGGTTAAGTTGCTTTAGAGTTGGACATCTGAGGCATGGATCCAAAGCAAAGGAAGGTCCAATGTCATTTCGTGAGATATCAAGATTTGCAATACAATTCATTTTCAGTAAGTAAGTCGGGAAAGAAGTAAATCGGTTACTGTGCAAATCCAAGTAAGTCAAGCATTTCAAGTTCTGAAAGAAAAGGAAAATTTGTTTGTAAAAAGTGGTAAGAAAATATGAATTTATACGTTTGTAATTATGTTACATTTTTATACAAATTATTAGTTTATTTATATTTATCTCACACAGAAAAGTAGAAAAAATAGCTATGCAACCTATAATATTTCTACAAATAAATAAAGCATAGGACATTATTCAAAAACAATTACGTCCATTTCATAAAATTTAAGATATTAATTGCCTGCAGTTCTCTGTTCCCTTGTCATTATTATGCTACTTAATATCACACATCTAAAAGCAGTTCTCTGCAGCAAATGACTTAAAATAATCTCATCAAAACACTTTTATTTCTAATGAACATGAATCCACTGAATGAAAGTTGAGTAGATGTATGAGGCATGCCAAAATATACACCCACATTCTTGAGTAATATTGCTATGGATACATTATTCCAATAGATATGGATTACAATATTAGAGATAACACTTTATTTTAACCAATTTCAACCTGTGTTACATAAAATTATGCAGAATTACTTCACACAGTTGTTCTGGAATGTTTGTAAGAGCATTTTGGTGGAGCTCCAGTTTCTCAAGGTGTTCCAGATGACTAGTTAAGCAGCTATTCTGGCTGATGGCATCAATGTTCTCCAGCTCATTTGATGAAAGATCTAGTGATTTAATATATTCTTTCTCTGAGATCAATGATGAAAGACTGTCTGATGGTCTTATATGTGATGACAATTTTGAGACGCCTTCTATTAAAACAAAAACGTGAAAATACCATGACTTCATTTATCGCTTAGGTAAAATTACAATCATTTAGCTTGGGATCTAAAGATGCAGAAAAGAGTGAATGGATCCAAATCCATGAAGAATTCTATTAAGACACAGAAATTTATAAGACAGTAGGGAAGAGAAGAGGTGAATATTTATGCACTGGACAACAGAAGGAGCTTTTGAAAGCTAATAAGGCCACTCATGAAATTCCATTGCCTACATAAACTATTTGCGGAGCCCAAGAAATAAAAATCCCTATATACCCATTTCTTCTTCACTGTAATATTTCCAAAGTGTGTCTCCTCACTGTATTTCCTCTTAAACAAATATATAATCTGTCTCAAATCTTTGCATGTTATGCTTGTGAAAGCATTAAGGATGCAAAATCCGTTCGATACCTTACATTGTATAGTTTACTTACTGGGGGATTCATCTGAGAGCAAGAATTTTCGTCTTTGTTTCATTAACGGTTCATAATCTGAGCCAGGTCCCTGCAAAATCCAAGAGAAAAAGCATCTAGGAACATATGCATGTTCTGAAATCATCCAAATTCAGGAAAACTCTTTTTATTATGATTTCTTTTTATCACGGTTTGTAGGGAGAACATAAAAAAACCCCCTATACACTTGAACTCAAAATAATAATAGGTCACATCTTTATGAAACATACTGATCCATGCAATATGAAAGAATGGTAGATCTAACGTGCAATGGAAGTAGTGCATTTCTGGCAACCCAGAATGACTTTTGATAGGGTACAGTAATAGGATGGAGCAGAGTATTTCAAAATATAACTTTCTCTAAGAGAGCCAGTCTCTCCAGTTTCCCTTTATGGTCAATGGAAAGAGACAAGCTCCTTCCAAAGGAACCTGACTTTAATTCCACCAATTTGTCCTCTTATGTCTTCTTAGGGAATCAGTCTCTCTCCATTGATGGTTACTGAAGATCAGCTTCACTAAGGGGAAGTTAAGTCTTTGTGACTGGGCCCATGATCCCTGTATTTCCATTTGAACACCAGACTGGAAATTTGAACACAGACTGGAAATTTGAAAAGGGTGTCTACTTTTTAGTGATCATAAATTTTTGATTATGTAAACTCATCCATACAGTGCACCACAACAGAAGAAAACTGAATGGCAACTGTGAGACAAAGCCCATATGGCTACATGACCTTTCCCAACACCTGATTAACAATTTTTGAGTAAGCTATGTAGATGGATTTAAAAACGTGGAATGAACACAGATGTGACTTACCACAGAGTAGGAATGTCGCATCAAAGTAGGAGAACCTCTCTGATGTGCCATTTCCCTACAATATAAATCGGCAACTGCAATGGAATTGGACTTCTTTTTTGTAAAAAGTGAACCTTCACTTCCTTGAACACAGGAACAAAAAAAGGTAAGAAAATGTATTTGAAGATGAGGCTCAGAATTCAACTGCAATATATAGATGCTGACATACAAAGAAGAGATGCATTTCAAAAGCATCAATACTGGCAGGATCTCACTGGTCAATTCTGTGTGCAATAGGCCAAGAATGTTGTCAGTGTGTTTTAGAGCAGAGGGGCCATATTCACCTGACATTCTTCAAGTAGGACTTGCAGGTGATTGCAGGATCTGCACTGATGATTTATGATACAAAATTTACATTTGGTTTGGATTATTATGCATGTCTCAAAGCACATCTTTCTGCTACTTCAGTGTAAAAAACTTTTTAAAATAGAAAAGGGTTGTATTTCAATAGATAAATTTGCACTCCCACATTTATTGAGAATGAAACATCAAATACCACTCTGGATTTGGTGATTTAGGAGATATTTGGTGTCATTATCTGGAGACAATTGATGTCCCTCTACTCAAACCTACTTTTAAGACCCCTAAAATCACTCCTGCATTTTTTAATGATAACAACTTTTCTACATGTGGCAACAAAAAGACTTATGGAAAATAAAAGTGGTGCTGAATGATATAATGAAAAGAACAAAGCGGAATCAAAAAGTTCCTTAGGATTCTCCTATACCAAAATTCCAATTCTTCATCTGTGATGATTTTAAGTAACCAGATGTTCTAAAACAAGAGCAAGGCAGGAACAACAAAAAATATGTTGAAAACTAAGGCTACTTTCACTATTAAGTTGCTGGTATTATAGACAGAAATGTTGTCTTTCTGTAAGTTAAAGGCATTCAAATGTCCTGGTTACAAATAATGGTACTGGGCTGAACACAAACCTGTCATTTACACTTTCCGATCAATTAGTTATCTTTGGGATAGGGCTTGTTTCACCTACTTTATTTGTAAATAACATAGTCCTCTATACCAGATCTGGTTGTTTTAACTTTATTTACAGACTGCCCAGGGAGCATAGGGGTTTCTAGACCACAATACAAATGACTTTGGGATGAGACAAATTGGGCTCTTGAAGCTCTTGCTTTTTGTCATAGACTATAAAGGGAGCTCAGAAACAGACAGAAAAAGTCAAAATCTAAATTCAGTTGCAAGAATATTACTCTTTAACTCTACAAAAAACTGAGTGCATGACAAACTAATTTTAAATGTGTAACTGTATAAAATTCTTCAAGGTCTTAGTTTTGTACATGAAGCACTTACTCACCACAAACTATTTTGCAATGTTACCTCAAATAAAATTTTAGACAGAAGTTTTTTCCTTCATGGGAGCTGTTAAATCTCAAATACAAAAAAATAACTCATTTATGGCTATAGTCTAGCCCTAGTACATTAAAATTTGGATCATAAAAAGCAAAAATAAAAGAAAAACAATTACCTTCACTATCAATATCATCATTCAAAGGAAAAATACTGTCCACTAAAGGGTCAGGTATGAAATTCCAATCATAGTTTCTATCCACTCCATCTTCAGACAAGTTTGGATCAGAGGAGGCTCTTGATCTATCCTCTGAAATGTTCCTCATCTGGAATTTGAGCACCATCCTTGCCAGTGCAGAACCTGCATCTGTATGTACAAGAAATGGAAAAGATAGAATAAACTCCAAGAAATCTAAGTAGCTTCAAAACAGTAACAGAAATAACTTTATTTTCAAGTTTTGCCAAACTTTCTATAGCAAGTCAACTACTGAAGAGATTCTCAACTGAAAGTCTTCATCTAAAACACTTTCACAGTATCATCAAAAGATACTGACACATTTTGTACAGCAATTTATATATATACTCACTCTGTTTTCTGGTTTGAGTAAGTTTTTCTGGAAACAAAGGAATGAGCCAGGAAGGCTCTAATCTGCCAAAACCAAATCCTCCAAGACATATACTGCTGTTGGTGACATCGAGACTAAGCTTCTTTAAGAGCAAGCTGATGATTTGACTGTCTCCTCTCTTTATACTGATGGTCAAAGCACTCCGAACATCCTGCTCTCGAGCACCATTGGCTAATAACAATTCCACCAATTTAGGATTATTTCCTTTCTCACAAACCTAATGGAAAAAAGCAATTAAAACACATCAAGAATATTCAAGTAACAGCTCAGACTGCATTAAGACGCTTGTCTCAAATTCAGAGTGATTATAAGGATTGTGTCTCTTTCTCAGTTATGCGATACCTTACTCCTTGGAACATGTGCCTGCCTAAGGCATCTGAGTACCAATTCCCACTTCCATGAAGGCTTTGCCCAAATGTATCAACTGCTTTAGATTTCCAGGTGTAATTTCTGTCATGAGTGCACACAATTTTCAGGCAGAAATGAATGGTAATTTATCTAGTTTGGTTATTGCATGTGATCTATTGCAACTCCACTTATTTATCTGTTTAGTGGAAAATAGATGCTTTGGGGTTATCATCTGGATATTTAATGAACAGGCAACAATAGTCAGTCTCATCAAGCCTTGACTAATGATAGTGAGCTCAGATCAGCTGGCTTTAACTACCTGAAAGGAGGATGTAGCCAGGTAGAGATCAGCCACTTCTCCCAGGCAACCAGTGACAGGACAAGAGGACAGGGCCTCAAGATGCTCCAGGGTAGGTTCAGGTTGGAGATCAGGAAGAATTTCTTCACTGATAGGGTGGTTAAGCATTGAAACCCTAAGTGGTGGAGTACCCATCCCTGGAAGTGTCCAACAAACAACTGATTTGGCACTTACTGCTCTGGCTTAGTTGACAAGGTGGTGTTCAGCCAAAACGTGGACTTCGCTACCACGGAGGTCTTTTCCAACCTTTATGTTTCTATGGTTCAGTTAGTACCACCCAACCTCCAAGTTCCACTGCTACACAGACCAGTGTTGATTGTGAATATGTGTAATGTAAATGTAAAAAGACTTTCTAGAAATACTTTCAGTTACTTCAATATGTCCACTGCAGTTGGCTAACACTGATTTGCCTACTACACACTCTATGGATGGATGGTCAGCTCCAAACCCAGCTATGCCTCATCATCTAGACAGTTCTATCAGCAGAACTGAACACTTCCTAATTCCCTTCAGGCAGTATTGGTGGGGTTCTCTCAGACTACTTAAAATTTTGACACTGAACCAAAATAAACAAGTGCTTATGCATATCACTTAAAAAAAAATTAAATTTAAAGGTGGTCACAGTTAGAAAGGAGCACTTGTGGCCATGTGGAGGCAGCTTTTCTGTTCTCTGTGTTCTACCAAATATTTACGTGACAACAGAAAGGAACCCAAAAGTACAAATTTTTAAGCAATAAAATTGTATATATATTCCCATATATTACCTGATAGATCAAAGAGTTTGTCTTTGTCTTCTTATTAATATCAGCTCCCAATAGAAGTAAACATTCAGCCATAATACTATTGTACTCCATACATGCTTTTTCCAGCATTGTGTTTTTTAAATCATCGTTTTCAGCTATTTTAGCAAAACATTTACAACACAGGCTTTGAAACTGAATGGGAAGACAAACAATAAAAGTTAGGACAAAAAAGCACCAGCATTTTTCAGCTGTGGAACTGTCAGAGAAAGAAGATACCTGTTGATCTCGCTGGTCAGTGAAACACATAGACATCTGGTAGAAAATGACTGTGTCAAACGATTCATTCACCAGCAGCTTTGCAAAACAAGGTGACAAACCAAGAATTGCCAAGATTGCATGAAATCCCTAAGAACACAATGAGAACATTGAAAGAAGTAGTGTTAAAAAGCGTCATTTTAAAAAAGGTCATGAAACAAAATCAAATTTCAACCAAAAGATTTGTGCTTTAATTTTTTTGTCTTACTTTGAAACATGCAATAGTTAATAATAGGAGAAGTTTGGGAGAGAAGGTTTCATGCTTGTTTAGGACCCACTTAAATAGGCATTAACTGACACTTTGAAAAGTGAAATATGCACCACAACATCTTACAACATCCTGCCTGGAAGTGACAAATGTACTTGTGATTTCCTGAAAATGCAAAGAGGAAACAATCTCCTTCTAAGGATATGGAATGAAGATACATCCCCTGTTCCAGTGTGTTGCTCTGTAATCCCTGAATTTGAAAAGAACTATTAGACTGAAATAAAAAATTAATAGTAGTACCTAAAAACTAAGAAGAAATACAAAATTTTCCCAAGATTCTGCAAGTAAAGTTCACCTAGAAGGGTGAACTGGGTAAACTACAGACTCTTTGTCCAAATCCAATTAAAACTATATCACTTACAGTAACTTCCTTATTCCAGCATATTATTTTTATTTCTGTCTACATTGGTTGCTAAGCTAAATGTGGAAAGGCTGAGGGGAAAACAGCAGGAAAGAAGGGAGGCTGTACTTGCGATATTCTCATACTCATCTGAAAGAGAAATAGAAACTCTTACAGAAATGATGTCACATACCAACTCTATCCCACTAGGAAAAAGAAACTGGTAACAAACTGGTAAAACTTCTGAAGCAGAGGAAACATAGCTTTACACAAGGATTAAATGTGTGTTTACAGACAAAGAACTCTCCTCCCATATACAGATGTAGGTCCAAAGTCTGATACTATTCCAGTAACATCTTTTCTTAAATACAGCATTCCTACACTAAGTTAGTTCCCAGCCTTGTTGCCAGGAATAAAGTTATCTTCTATGACTTCTCAAAGAAGGGCAATCGGTACTGTAAAGATGGTTACTTCATGAAATGGTTATAGATTGACAGAATGATGGATCATGACATATTTGTTCTAGTTTGCAGATCTCAAGTTTTAGATGAACACTTAACCTATGCTTACACATACTTGATTCAATATATGCCTCCAAGAAAACCATCTCTGCAACAAATGTCTCAGTTTAATTACAAAGGCTTACTCTGATCAAGTAATTTAAATAAAATCAAAATCAAGTAAGTAGAATACAGGATTATACTTCAAATATATTAAATAATTTTTTATGGTTTTGAGTTTTGTTTTTATCTTCATAGACAGAAATGACACATACATGCATCTGGATTTCAGTGACTTCTTTAAATCGTCGCAGGGTAGAAACCAGAACTGCTGATAGGACATGCATAGTTGCAATGCATAAACTCTTCCTTGTAATCAAAGAGCGTAGAAGACTCAAACCCAAACACTGTATGTCTAGAAGAAAAATAAATATTATTCAGACACCAATAATTCAGACATTCTGAGTGGAATAAAACCCACGATTTTTAGTAACATTGCAGAAAGTTAGTTGCACAAGCTATTATAGGGCCAGGCATAACTACAAGGTGGGTGAATCTGAGGACTGTACAGCACAGCAGCCTTCTCTTGCCATGCAACCACATCACATCCAGCACTAAAGAGAGCAACAGATCTGTTACAAACCCTCCTCCATGCCATTCTCATTCTGCTGACAAAACACCTTCCCTACCTTGTTCATCTGGATACATCTGTAGGGTGTGAAGCACAGTGTCGGTAGCTCCTTGCTGGGTTAAAATTTCTAGTGCACCAGTGCACTCAGCTACAGAACCAAGTAGTTTTAATCCACACTTCTGAATGCTAGGATTTCCAATGAACTAATGGAGAAAGGAAGATAAAATCAGACCAAGATTGTTCTGCTTACAATGGCAACAGAAGACTTGCCATTGTAAAATTGTTCGTAAAGCTGTGCTGTAACGAGAAGTGAATGTTGTTCTTAAGTATGTGAAATTACAGCTGATGTGACAATAAATAATAACAACCACATCTCCAAAAAGATTTTCTTATCAACCATCAGCTTCAGTTACTCATAACTTCCCTAGATTTTAATCTTTGATTATGAAAATATTTCCGAGCTACTTTTCTGATGAAAAATTAGATTTTTTTGCCTCAAATTCTTATTGATAAGTTTACACCATTTTTCTAGGTCAAGCATAGGGAGAAAATATACACCCATTGTGGTTAAAAAGGAAAAAATATGTGGGTTTGGTATTTTTTTGAGAACTGGAACAAGTGATAAATATCCTGGCAACTAAGAAAAATATTAAAAGAAAAAGATATGAAGCAATGTACCTATTATCACCCCCCACTTTTAGATGGAGGAAACCGAGATGAGGTCTAGATCTAACAGTGTCACAGCCACCGCAAATCTGCAAAATCTGCGAAATTATTTCAGTGCAGTCATGCCCATCTTCCTCCTCATTCTGTCCCTAGTTTTTAATTAAATGTGTCAATTTCTAGCCCTTCTCACTGATATTGTAGTATCTCAAACCACGAACCAGCTGAACTGGAAAATGCAATCAGGATGATCATGGAATACTGAAGACATCCTGAAGCAAAAATTATTTTACCTCCTTTGTTAGCTCCTATATCTGATATCTTCTGGTCAAGATGTCCTTTAGATACTCTAGAACTATTTCACTGATATGTTACTTGCTCTGATTTCTATAATAAATGTAAGAGACATAAATTTCCTCGATTGAATCTGTTTGGAAAGCTCAAAATTCCTGAGAAGGACTTCCAAAAAATTAGGAATTGCTACATTTTGATTGTGATCATGTGACCCTTGAAAACCTTGCAGCGACTGGATTCTTCTGAACGCCATGAAATCAAACTTCTCCAATCACTAGGATTTAAGGTTAATCTGCTGTGCAAACTTCCCAATGTTTCCTTTGCATAGACTGAGTGCTTCAGCCTTTTAGTTTTCAGCTTCTTCTTCAAGGCATTGTGATCATTCTATTTTACAGGGGCTGGAAACAGTTTAACAGTGAAAAGAATGCAGACATCTGAGTTGTCCACTCAGTTCTATGTGTAGCTGAGGTGTAAGCATGAGGACACTTGTCATATATACACTAGTTTGTTTTAAGAAAAAGGAAATACCAAGTAAACTGTATCCTTGAAAAGAAACCTGGCCTTTTTTTTTTTTTTTTTTAATTTGGAATTACTGTATAAAGAATACACTCCAGAAAAGCAAGCAAGAAGAAACCCTAAAAATTCATGAAATTTTGGAGTTAAGGTTAATTCTATCAAATCAGTTGGAAAATCAACGCAGAACTAAAACTTACAAATGATTCACCATTTCAAGTGTAAAATAATGACAAAATCCATTAGAATAAAGCTTTAACTATACCCTGTTCAAAGCATTAAGCACCAGTGAGTGAGTTCCCTCCAAGAGACACTGGCTTTTAATGACTTTTCCTGTAAGTGCAAAAGCAGCATCTCCCACATCTCTGGAAGAATCATTCTGGTGTTCATTCTTTGTATCTGCAAGAATGGAAAACAGTCTTCCTCAGAACAGCAGATTTTATGTTCTCCCCACCATTAACCAAATAATATGATCTAACAATCAAATAAACACTGAGGTGACTCAGAGCAGATTTCAGATCTTATGGCACTTTCAGAACACTGTATTGCAGAGACTGGAATCCCTCCAGATTTACTTTGTAATATGAATACATTTTGTTTGAAAGGAAAATTTCACCACATATTTGCTCACTGCTTACTATGAAAATATAAAATCGTGCCAAAGAATCTGTCCTAAGGTACATTGCAATATATTACTTTTTTGAGATATGGAATTTCCTGATACCTACTTCAGAATGCCTCTTCCTTCTGGTGAGGAGACACTATAGAGAAGCTTTAAACTATTTGTTCTTGTTCACTTGGCAGCACATCATAGGACAAATTTTACAAGCAGATGACATTAAGTGGAATGTGAGCATATACAAAAAAAACAGAGCAAGGTCTTTCAGATTTACCCTTCTTGTAGCTTTTGGCACTTGCACTCAAGTGACACTACAGAAAGTACCCAGAGATCCTTTCAAAGTCACTTCAGCATTCATATTTACTGTGGTTACTGTTTTTCCCATGAACTACTTTTTTATTCCCTAATTAACCTGCAAGTTCCAACATCCAGCTGGTGTCCTCTGTGTTTGACTAAACTTTAGAAGGGCCTCACTCCTAGGCAAGCAAAGTGCCTTGTCTCCAGGTTAGAACATATATATCAAGTTAAATGTTGCTCTTCATTGAAATAAGAAGAAAGTATCAGGATTAAAACTCAAATAATAGAAGGAAATGGAAAATCTTCCTGCATATTAACCACGGTTACTAATTTCAGAGGTATTTGTTTTGTACACGCTCAGCTAAAACTGCTGAGAGATACTTACAAAAAGTTGTTAAAAAAAAAATCAGTACCCCATATCTGTACTCCTACACTCAGTATCAATTTCAGAGGAAAAAAGCAGGATACATAGTAGTACACTAATAAAGAGTTAAAACTTTTCCAAAATTCTACTAAAGGTATAAAACTAATAAAGAACATATTTCCTCCCTCTGGATTGCTGATAAAGAGGTGGGGTTTTTTTGGAAAGGAATTTCTAAACTAGTCAGTTTGGTTTCTCCTTTTTAATAAAAGGTAGTACATAATTGTATATTTTATATCTTTAAATATAAAGATCACTGTCCAGTTTTTATGTTCCTTCCAAGAGGTATTAGCAAAACAATTGCATTTTGTGGTACAATGATGTTTATATCATTATCATGGTTTGCTCTCACTTAAAGGGAATTGATTCTACAAATCATGATGACACTGATAGCTCCACGCTCATTCCCTGAATTCCTCAGAAGTAATGGAGCTAACTCTTCACTGATTAAATCAAGGAGAAATCAGCAGCAATAATTTTGGTCTGTTACCTTCAATACCTCAAATATTTTCTCCTATCTTATATGTTCCTAAAGACTTACAGCTGTTCTCTGCCAGAGAGCTGCAATAACTTTTTGAAGTGCCCATAAACAGTAGTCTCATTAGGTAAGAAAGACTAAAACCCAGCTATCTGATTCTATTCTCTGATTTGGTGTATGCCTTTGGATGACTTACTGGGCATCATGAAATGCAAAAGGACTCGAAGTGCTTCCAGTTGTACTGAGAGTGATTTTTCATGTTTCCTCATGGCTTTTACAACTTCTGATACTGCGACTGTCATCACATCCAGATGAGGGAAACTGAAAATAATTTTTATAAAATAAATTAAAAGAATGCATTTCTAAATTTTACATTTATTTGTCCTTAATCAACACCATGTGATAACCCTTTGGAACACTAAATCTGAAACATAAATTAAACTGTCGTACTTTTCTTCATCATAGCAAATTATTTTCATGCCATTCCATTAATTCAGTCTAATTCAATGTAAATAATTGTATCCTGGCCAAAAAGAAAGCAGGATTAACAAAACACTATTTTAAAAATCAGAGGTAATTTTGTGGGAAATTTCTTATCTCTCAGTGGAATTCAGTGCGGCTAACAGGAGGGGAGACCACACAGTGACTGTCTATTCAAATCTGACTTCTTAAGAACCATGAAGGGAATAACATGCAGCTCCCTACACACACCTACTTGGGCATTTGACTACAGGGCTTACAAAATTCCATGTCTTAAACAGGGCTGTCAGTCTGTGGTCAATTTTTCTATCAGTCAACAACTTAATCACTCAGGCACAGGATCTCAAAACCCTTCAACAAGAAGTGGACATGCATTTCTAATTTTATTACCTTCCTTCGAAAACATGATTCAGAATCCTGCAGGCACTTTCAACCACTTCAGGAGAATGTGGATGTTTCCTCATTATATCCAAAACATTCATATGTATGCCTTTTGCCAGAAGTGTCTTCCTAATATTTACTAAAACACAAAATAGCAAGCATCCTGTAAGTAAATCTTTCTTTCTTGTAGTTCTCAAAACCAACTTTTTTCCCTTCTTTTTTTTTTTCAATGTTTTTTGCCTCACCAAACAGACATAATAGTATAAATTAAAATGGGAAACAATTTGAGCTGACTCTGACTTATGTTTCCATAGATTAATCAAACACATTATCATTTCTGACTATCTAATAAGTTTCTGTACATTTGCTATTTTTACTTAGATGAAGTTAACATATGGGAAGGAGAATTTATAGTCTTATTTGTATTTTCAGAAATGTTTATTCTTAAACTTTCCCTTGTAATTGCATTCTGATCATATAGGAAAGCTATAGCTTAAAACTTTGAAAAACCTTCTAACTTCCAAAATTAAACTTCAAAAATGAACTTGTATTTATTCATTCTATTTACATTGCTAATTAATTTTTTGCAAATTCAAATGTTCAAGCGCATGTCGTAGCTATAACTGTAACTAATAAAAATTGGAACACTATTGAAATTATCATAGTAAATATAACCAAATCTTGTTATTACCAGCTCAGTACATCCATTTCAGATGATTAGTTCAAGCAATACTGCATTGTGCCAGAAGGTTTTACTAACCTTCTTTATGTCTATTATTTCTGCTGTAAGCACACTCATACAGGGAAAAAAATAATAATAATTAAAAAAAAAAAAAAAAAAAAAAAAAAAAAAAGAAAAAAAAAGAAAAAGTTGCTTTGAAACTTGCTTTGCTTCCAAAAGGAATCAGAGGCCCACTTGTCAGTAACACATTATGAAAGTACCTGGTATATGACAATAGTATGCATATATTTATGAGATCTATTTCTCAGTATAGATACATATTGATCTCATAAATAATTATAAAACCTTTTCTGTCTTAGGTTTTATGTACTTGGATGGCTCAATAAACTGGTGATAAAACAATGCTTTCTCACCTAGAGAATGGTAATTATCTGCTAGGATTTTTCTTCCTATCTAGCCACCAGTGGTTTTCAATGTGCAGTCTGCAAACCACTTGAGGTCCATAACCATTTCAAAGAATTCTGTGAAAGTTATCTAACAAAAGCAGGCCAACTGTCAGTAGGCTTAAATACTCTACTCAGGGGTCCACATCTCGACTGAAAAATTTTGAGGGGGTCTGCAAATTGAAAAAAGTTAGGAAACCATGTTAGGGACATGATCAGGAGTAAAGCAATCTTGAAAACTGTCATGCACATTTTTAAGTTCCTATACAATTTGATCCACTGAAGTCAACAGGACTGTGTTAAGCAAGAAAGTGGTATTTGCTGGGCTGTGTTCCTTATTCATGTGATTTTTCAACAAATGCTGCTCTTGACGGAATTCAAACATGTGATAAATATTGAAACAAGCATACAAAGAGAGCACATTTTCATCTCCTGCTCTGAAAAGTAGCAATTGCAACACACAAACTGGCAGAGAGCTCTTTATTTCCTCATAGTTTTTGATACTAGCCAACAATAACTTTTTCAATGCAGAGAATAAACCTCCTACTTATTACAACAACATAATATTCTAATCACAGGAAGTATTATATTCATTCAACAGTACACTAAATTCTCTTTAATATTTTTGCAATAACTTTCTGCTGAATGAAAAAGAAAAGATAATTCAAGTCCCTTACCATTTTGTTGTGACAAAATTGCCAAGGCACTAGCAGCTGCCTGAAACACTTCTTTTGAGGAGGAGTGCATCAGCATGGAGAGCATCACTGCTCTGTCTATTGGGAACCTTTCAGAGAGAAACAAATCACTGCACATTGACTGTGTTACAGCAGTTACTTCATAACTGCAGCTCAGTTTCTTAAAAAGGTATTACGTAACATCATGAAAATTTCAGGTGATTGCTCTTTGTTTCTAATATGCTTCCAGAGCAACAGCTGACAGAAAACCCTTCATAACCTATGTAGCTTTGTCTAGTCTAAGTCTCACTGAATTCCTTGGAACCATATTTCCAAGGGACCTGAAATTCAGAAAAAGGTATGAACAGGCTTACAAAATTGAGCAACTAAAATTTTAAGGAACTCTGAGGATTAGTTTAAATAAAATGGAAATTTGTGTCTTATCCATGCCCAGTAAATTCTCCCTAATGAGGCAGCATTCCCTCTACAATGCCTTTTCATCTGATTTGTGGGAAAATGAGCACTGCTTTTTACACTCCTTACATGCTAGATGTTTTAATCTTGTCTGTTTTCCAACTCTTACATTCTTTATCCCTGCTGCAACTGAAGACAGAATTCCCTACGAACTGTAAAAATTGGCTCTAACGGGCTGTGTTCTGACCCTTTATGAAAACACTAGCAGATTTCCCTGAGTCAAGGTTAGCACACTTTGGAAGAAATTTTCCCAGGTGTGGTTGATCATCATGACTTTCATTTACTACAAAACTAAAAATAAGTAAAAAGTGAAACATCAAATGGCTTAACAACAGGCACTCATTTTTTTCATTTCCAGAAATACAGTTTAAGACAACACTGACTGATTATCTCCATCTCCAATCCTCTCATGAAGGTTGCGCTGATACAGAAACAGATTTTTCAAAGCCCAGCATGCAGCCTCCTAAATATAAATCAAGACAAAAAGATTACAAAAATATACCTTTAGAAGATTAAAAACATATGAAAAACCTTAAATAGTTTGACTGTTTTTCAGTTCACAAAAGAGACACAAGGTACTTTATGTAGAAATAGAACAAAATATACACTGTCACACTCTTTATAGCTCGGATAGGCCTGAGTTACAAATGAGTGACAGTCTCATTATTTGATTGGCATTTTGTTATCTATTTTAGGCCAAAATTAATTCTTCTGCTGATGAGCCTGGGTTTGGCCGTTGGATAGAAAGGATGTATGTAAACAACAATCTGCACGGCCAAAGTTTCAGGTACAAGTCTGATCTTAACTACCTACACTTGATCTGAAGAAGTAATTAAAACCTCTTGAGATGAACAAAGGAAGGCAAGACTTATTATAAATCTAATCCACACATTATGGCCTTTTTTTGCCCGAGGATATAGATGAGAAAAGCATGTTTCTAAACATTTTATTCAATACATAATACAGTCCTTCCATATCCCCATCATCCACAATTTCTCACCAGCACATCTGTATTTTTTCGGTGCAGTTCTAATGCTCTGTAACATGCTTCCAACCAGCATAACTTTTCTTCCTCCTCCTCTTCTTTCCTTTCCTCTAAGTCCCGGTTTAAGAATATTGTTTCAGCTTGAAATATAAAATATTTACAATAAATTCTTACTGTGAAAACAAAACACCTATGTCTTAACCTTTCTGTAGTCATGGAGGCACTCACACTGGCAATGTGTGGGAAGATAAGCCTTTTCTGAGAAGGGAGAAATCATTTGATATAAATTCTAAGACAGACTTGAAAAACATCTTTAAGCTTATAAAGGGAGTGAAAAACTTAGGTGTAGTGCAGTAAATGAGTCACATAGTTACAGATCAGTCTAGGCTTTGTCTCTGAAAATATCTGCATGTACCTCTTTTTGTTGTGTATTTACGTACAGAATACCACAGACATAAAATACAACTGTAAATCATTTGCATGGAACCAGTTATTACAGAGCCATCTACACTCTGATGCAATGACATAAAAAAAAAAAATGCAAATTGCAGTTGCTAAGAGAGAAATATCTGGTCCCAGAAAGTGCAACAGAATTTGAAATATATAATTTTCTGCTTGTAATTTTTCAGCAATTATGGGAAAGAAAGAGATACCAACACTGAGAATAATATCTGAGGCATAATGGAATGTGTACTGATTTCTAATATTTGCTATTTTAGGGACTCTTAAACAGCATTTCTACTGACTTTCATATGGAACAATTACTCAAGAACAAAGAAGATCAGATTCTTAGCTTTTCCCCACTAATTTCTGTCTGAATTGTACTCAAGGAAAAGTTTATATTTTTAAATTGATTTTAGAACTCAAGCACAAGCATTCATTTTGTGTTGCTATCAACTGCCACAATACTGTCATACCTGGCAAATACAACATCAAATTAGTGCTGTTATCACTGGAGACTTTATGTTAAGAAGGGGCTATCCAAAATTTGTCTATGAATATACAGCTTGCTCTGTTCAGATCTGTCAACATAACTTACCAGCTCTGAACTCTGTGCAGATGTTGGGCATATGATATGAACACAGTCATACCATAGAGAAACAGCAAACTGTAGTCATGTAGGAATCCAGCTTTGTTGAAGCTGTCCTACCTGAGGCTTTTATGTTAAAGAAAGGGAGTTTGAAATTATTACAGGAAATTTCTAGAATGAAAAAATGAACAAGTAGACAGAGATTCACTCACTTAGAAGAGCTAAACAACTAAGAGCTGCAGCTTGTAACTTTGCATTTTCAGGATAAGTTGTAACAGCCTTCACAATGACTTCTGGAACCTTATGTAATACAAGGATATTGAAAAAATTTCCTGAAACCAGATAAGATATCAAATTAATACAAACACATATATAGAGCTTTACATGCATTTAACATAAATTTCTCAGCACACAATGCACACACTTTGTACGAAATGTTGTTTTTCTTATTATAGGGCTTGACACATCAAAATTTTATTTGTGGAAAGAAGAGATTAAAGATAAAAAACAGTTGGAATCTACATTCTTCGTGGGACTTTTAATTTTTTTCTTTTTTACAAGAGGCAGAGGTTTCATGGAAAAGGAAACACACACTGTCATCAAACTAAGAAAATTACAGTTGGTGTATAATTTGCAGACTTCCTGCCAGGAAGTAAATGCAGTCCTGGTCCTTGATTAGCAAAAATGAGCATCAGAGTAGTAATGTGAAAGATCAGTTCTGTGATCACATCATATCAGCATTGCTGGTATGTTTGTGTAAATGCATTACTTACCTAAAGAAATTAATAAATCTAGATTATGTGATGAGTAATTCTGTTGGACTTGTGGCTGGCCAAACAGGTATCAGCCAGTTAAAATTCCAAAGACAGTCAAATCTAGGATAGTCATTACCAGATTAGCAAGAATGCATGATGGTGATTTTGGAAGCTAGTAGACGCTGACTTTACCATTTCACTGCCAGTTAACATGGGTTTAGGAAAACATCAGAATAATCTGGGAAGCAACACCACCTATACATAAGAAAATCTTCCAGACTATTTCCAGGACCACCTAACAATTTCACATTTGTTCCTATAATTGTGTGGTGCTGTGAACACCTTTTCCATAACTCCACTACAGTAGCTCCTTATTAAGATGAGGGGCTCAAAGAAGAAATAATTCTTTTGGCTGCTTTTCTGCTACTCTTTGTTGTTGGTCAGCATAAACGCGTGGCAAATATCTGACTGAAACCAGGCTGATTGCACTTACAGCAAGATCAAGGCCCGTCAACCAAGTTCTGTGTCCCCACAAGTGCTTGGTTTCCCTGCCCACCTTCAGTTAGCCTTGCACAGCAAACTGTTCAACGTTAGCACCAGCTCTTGCCAAAATAAACCTACAATTACCACCTTAGCAGCTACCACATTTTCTTAAAAATTGTATCTGGCTTTCTAAAGGGGAATGGGAAATTGCTCTGGGTTGCACTCAGATCTGATCTGTATTTTCTACCATATGTGCATGAAGAAGCGGAAACAGATGGTGAAAGGATGGGACCAACTTTGTTGTTGGGAGTCATGCATTGGCACCAGCATCTGCAGTAGCTTCAGGCCACCACCTGCAAAAACTGGGAAGTCTAACTTGATGAAGAAGAACCAACCCTGGAGTGTGGGCTGCTCAGGCAGCTGCTCACAGTGGGTTTGTATGCAGCAGGGGAAAAACATACTTATTTTCATTTGAACTTCCTACTTACGTGGCTCTTGGCAAGTACAAATAATGGATTTATTATAGACACAAGTGTGAGAGCAGAGCTGCTACAAGACACAACTTCTTGCCACTGACATAATCTCTTGATGTGACACCAGCCCATTTTAGCCTAGACAACCAAAGTACTTTTGCTCAAGTCAAGGCAAGTCCAGAACCAATGATTCATACAGTGCTGCAGCACAGGGGGGCCCCCCAAGACAGGCATCATCACTGTCAGGAATGCAGCACAGGTCTCTGAAGATAAATGCATTGCAAGGAAGAAAACTAGAGTTTTAGAGAATACTTTTCAATTAATTCTGTAGCACCAATTGTTTCTCACACATTCACTACTGGCACTTCAAAAAAGTGAAATCTCTAAGTAATTTTCTTTAATTCTAGAGCAGCTTTATACAGAATCAGACCTACTGATTTCCTACTGTGCTTCTCACCCTTTTTTGTCTCATTACTTCCCCTTAACTTGAGTCTTTTAAGGCAGCTTCTCATTGTAACCTATATTTACCACATAAGGATACTGTATTGACTGTGGCCAGGGTTTTGCATCATTAGACACAAGGATCTATGCATCACCCTGAGGATTTGCTGGAACACCAGTTGTCGCCTGTAACACTCCCAGTTAACTCCAACTCTTACACAGTCAGAATAAGCTGACTTTATATAAACAACTTTGCGAACTTACCCAATGTAAGCTTGTGCAACAAACAGCAACTCACTTCCTGAACTGTTTCACTACTGGGGAAACTTTTCATCATTTCCACTATAACATTGTAGCAGCGAACATTTCCTGACATGAGCACTTCAACATTGCTGGCTAAAGAAAGAAACAGAGATAAAAACTGCTTAAGAAAAAATAAAAAAGTTGACTGGATTCTAATTCAGACTTTAGTTAAATAGATTTATTTAGAGAACTGTGACTATATTGTGGTTTTTACCTTGCATCTTTAAAGAAGGGTGGCTTTATTTCTTGATATGGCCATAAAAGACATAAATGACAATGAACATCTGGAAATTTTTCATTAAAACAATTCTTTCTCCCTAGAGAATGATAAGCCACTGGTTTTCATTGTACAGTCAAAATTCAGATTAACATTTTTGTTTTTCTCCCATTCTATATCAGACCATATAACAGAAACCTCCTCCCAAATTAATATTCGGTAGCTTTTTTCTTAAATGTGAACAAACTGTTTTATAAATACTATAACGATCTTATAAATGGTGTTTCTAACATGATTGTGATCAAGTATACATTTTACAGTATTTCAGTAATATTCCCAGGGGCATAAAATTAAGAAACAATTTAGAAATATTTTTCTCTCAAAATTTATTCTGTAGCAATTTCTTTGATTTAATCATGTATTTCTGAGTTTTCCATCTTTTTTTTTAGCGTGCAAGTTACGAAGTTATTATTTTCATATAAATTAGTTCTACTATATACCTGTTGTTTACTGAGGGTACTGAAATTTTCATCTAATGTTCCTGCAATATTTTGAAAGCCACTGCACACCCTGCATTTCACAGAATCACAGAAGGCTGATGTTGGAAGGAACAGCTGAAGGTTACCATGTCCAACCCACGTGTTCAAGCAGGGCTGCCTACAGCAGGTTGTCCAGATGGCTTCTGAGTACTTCCAAGGATGGAAACTTAACAGCCCCTCCAAGAAAACTGTGCCAGAGCTTGGTCACTCTCACCCTGTTTACTGTTTATTACTCAGGCCAGATACAGAAACCAACACACAATCACATGAGCCCACACAAAGACAGAATGTATCCATTCCAACAGAGGACAGAGTGATCCTACATATAATAATTTCAGGCAAAGAGCATCACGATATTTAAAAGAGTATATGAAAGCATCCTTGTAGTATTTTATCCAATGTATGAGACAGAATATGAACCCAAGAAATCTTGGCCAAAATCCTGGCCCACATGAATGAAAGAGAATCCTGCCACTGACTCCAAGGGAGTTAGCATTACTCTGCTGAGGTCTATAAATTTTCTTAATTGTTCTTTCAACAGCTTGGCTTCCCTGGATACAACATAAGAGAAATACTCACAAATGTATTATTAAAGATAATTACCCTTTTTAAAAGAGCAGCAAATCTTTAAAATAATACATCTCTAAATATTAAATAATGACAACCTACCAGATGAAAAAGCAAGCTCTGAGTGGGAAGCATTTCTGAAACACTCTGTCTGATAGTGAAGGAAGGTACCTTTTATGATGCTTTAATAGGACAGCAATTTATCATGTCATTCTCAACTCTAAACACCCATTCCACAAGACAGTATTGCATGACTCCACAGTAAATTATGGTTTCAAAGGTGATATTTATGAATATAGTAAAATAGTCAGACAATTCCAAAATTGATCACTACAGAGACAGCATAATGAACTGCATGTTGAAATCTGCAAGATCCAAGCAATGGCACATCTGCAGGGAGTCACCATTTCCCAGAATAAGTTAGAGAAAAAGAGGTGGAACAGATCTCATTTAATCTTAACCATCAAAACTTGGTCATCTAGGTTCTCCTAACAATTGCTGAGAGATCTGATCACTCTGTAAAGCGACTCTCCCCAGCTGGTATAGGGTTAGGTAAATTCCCTCTTGAGGCGACTGCTTCTCCCTACAAACAGAGCCCAAGCCTGGCTGGCTCCCTATGCCTGCCATGTAGATGGGTAACATTCTGGGATCCACCACTCCATTTTGGAGGACAGTCAACAGCAAAGTGTTTTTCTCACGCCACAAATACTACTGAGATTTAAGAGTTCTTGTACAGCACTAAAATAAACCCTTATCCTTCAAGTTCTTATGACATTAGCTGGAACCAAGCTGAAGGATATATTAATGAAAGAAGGTTCTCTAGTGAGGTACTCATTCAGAATAGAGACTTGAACTTCAGGGGTATGGGGAGATATTTTGCTACTGGGTAAATTACAGTGTGTACTTACACTGAATTATCTTCTCCATGGTAGCCTTAAAGGAATATATTTCATTGAGTTCTTGAGGGATGTCACCATCCAAGAGTATGAATACCAGCTTTGCACATTCATGTGCAACTAGCCTTTGTTCCTCTGGCTATTTTCAATCTTTCATATTAGAAATGAGAGTATTAAATACCTACTTTAGAGCACGTCCTTTTCATGCCTTCTCTTATTACACTTTGTATAGCTATTTACTGTTTTGAAAAGGACTTAAAATCTGGCATCCTCTTCCCTAGAAAACAGCAGTTACTTCTGGGCTAGGGTAAAATTATTTCTGACTCAAGGAATACTAAACTTTTTAAACACAAATTGGAACAAGAATTTTGAAAAACAGGAACTAGATAGCTTGGAGTCTGATGAAATGCAGGACACTCCAGTTTAGTTCCTGTACAGTGGGCATTCATTGAGCCAGCACAGTTCCTATAGAGCCAGACAGGATGTAAGAGCAAGGCTTTGTAAGTAAACATTTGCAGAAGGTACAACATAATGCACCTCATGAAAGACATGGAGAGCAGAACCCTGCTCTATGCTTCCCAAAATTCATCAGCAGGAAGCTGACAAAAGCTGCCTCTGTGTCAACAAGATCAGATTGCTGTCAACAAATTGACACAAATCATCAAACACATTTCTCAGGATCTGATTTTGCATAGAACAGGGACTGCTGTTACCAGAAGACAAGACTTAACAATGACATTTTCTTCCAGTCTTACTGCACAACACCTGAGGACACTGTAAGACTACCACACACACAGTGCTACCAGTGCTCACCATTGCAGCCACCATTGAATGACCACAGCAGCTGTCTGAACTCAGATACATTTTCCCGGGTCTGGACATTGAATTTGTATGGGCAATTTTCCCTTTGTGGGACAGACCTTGCCAAGAATATTCTTTACCTGTGACCCAAACTCATTGAAGATTTATTTAATCAATAAATATATCTTATTTTTCATGAAATAAAAGATGACAGGGCAGGGTCTTGAACTTTAGTCTCTACAACTATGATAAGCATCTTTTCTACCACTTAGTCCAAGTGGAAGAAAGCAATTTTACTGTTATTTAGGAGAGGTTTCTGCTTTAATGGTTAAATATAAAAAATATCCCATTAAAAAAAAAAGGTATTTCCACAAGAAACCAGGAAGGTGATTTGTCTGGCAACTCCCAACCAGTTCTCAATGATTTTTTGCAATCACACAAAAATTACTTTTTACAATCACAGAACACATGAGCTGATGCACACTGTGGGAGAAAAGGAACTGAAAATAACTTCTAATACTTACGTGGACCAGCTAAGGAATGCAAGGAATAAAGTGCAGGAAGAATCACCTCTTCCTTCTCTGGAAACTCTTTAAATACTTTCAGTATGATCATATGATCTTTGCTTTCAACAAATTCAGTCAGCTGCTCTTCTGGAACTAAAGTGAAAGGCAAGAGACACAGTATGTTTTGAGGAAATAATTCTTATCCCAGTACATCATGAGAAAAGACAACTGCTTTTATCAAGCTTCCTTACATTTATTTTCTATGTTTAACAGAAAGTAAAGTACTCTCCATACACATCATCCCTCATGATTTTGGCCTTTTTAACTAAAAACTGAGCTACGTTATAAACACCTTTTTCTAGCTTACACTTCATGTAATTGAGTTCTGACTTTAAAATACTACCTTGTGAATCTGTATTTTAGAAGTCTTTTAGCCTTTTTCACAGACTGGTATTCCAAACCAAGTTTCCAGAGATAGTCCAAACCAAGGTAGTATATAAGTGAAGGAAAAGCATACAGTGAAAAAAAAATTAGGAAATACCATTTTGCATACTCTGATTTAATTTCTTTTTTTTTTTTATAATGGACTTTTTTTTTCCATAAAGCCACGGTTTAATAATATCTTACCTTATTGTCTTAAGTTTTTTCCCTTCTTAGTCCCTGTTATTCATACTGACATAATTGTGTGACTGTGCAATGAACCAGATAAGGGAATCAGGATGAGAAAGAGCACCTTTTAAATTTCACAAGTAGAATTGTTTTCTGAAGCTGGTTCAAGACAAAGTTATGCAAACATCCACATAACAAAAACTGACAAGGTGGCTCAGAGATAGAGAAAACGAGGCAGGAGCAGCCTAGGAACTTATCACATTGGTGCTACCATCAAGAAGAAAGTATGCAGGTCTGTACCTGCAGCCAGATCTGTGAAAATCTGGCACTTATAAAAAACATGCACAAAAACCAAAAGAAGTTCAGACACTTGTGGAGAATGAAGAGAAAATATAGCAGGGCAAAAGTATAGCAAGAAGTGGAAAAGGAACAGAGAAGATAACTCCAAGCACATGTGGGAGAAAGATTTAAAAAAGCAATATAGAATGGTGCCAAAAAGAACAAATCTGAAGAATTAAAGACTATCTTTGAAGCAAAGGAGTACATCAGAGTGATAGCATTTCTCAATATTTATTTTGAATCAAGAAACTCAATTCAAAGCAAGGAGACTACCACAAGTGGACTTCTGGCCATAACATGGACAGTTCCCGAGATTTCTGCAAAAATTCAATACATGGTGACTTCATTTTTCAGAATAAATGGGAATATTATATGGACACATGATCGCCTTTTGGCACTGTCAGGGTAAAAAGCAGAACCAAGTATTTTTCTAAAGTACAAACATTTTGCTTGGTTTTAGAACTGTTTAAGTTACTGAAATTTACCAGTCTTTAAATACACAATCGTGTTTTTGAGAATTAAAATCAAATGTCACTACTCTTTATTCCAGCTACTGACCAACGTTAAATCCCCTCTTTTCAGTTAATTCTGGAGTTAGAAATTAAGGGACATTTTGATTTCTTTAAAGATGTCATATTCATTGCTCTGATTTATAGAATTTGTGATATTGCTTGGAAAGTCTGTTCTGGCTAGCTCATTTAAGAACAGACAAAATCCAGAAACCCATCTGGAAAGCAAAAATTATTTTTATTGCATTTAAATTAATATCTGTCATCCCTCCCCATCTATACATTTTTCTAATGTCATAAATTAAAAGATAAAATACCTTTCTCAAAAAGTTTGTGTAACACTTTACATCCATGCTGCTGGATCTCTTCATTTTTCGGGAAGGTGTGCATGGCATTAAATACCAAGGAAAACACATCCACCTCTTCTTCCAAGAGCAGGAAAGCAATTATGTCTGAACAGCAGAAGAGATTACATGTTGCACCAATTATTTCTCAACATTTCAATTGAAACACCTTAAAATTAAAAATTCCTTAATACTGTCCTTAAAGTTTACTCTGACAGTTTATATCCAGCTTTGTATAATCCATGACAATGCTACCGCTTAAGGTAGTATTTTACAATAGTACTGATGTTCCAAAACTTTTCCACCAAAAGACAGTTTAAAAGAGGTGCAAAATAGTACTCTTATTATTTTGTATACAAGTACAATTGACAAGTGACTTCATGGAGTAAAACACAGAGAAAAATCCAGTCTGCCATGTACAGTCGCACACTTTGTATCAGCTCTGTGGTTTAAAGGCTTAGACAAAATAGGAAAGTAAAGCAAACAATACCTGACGTGAGGAGTAGATTTAATGCTTTTAGTCCTATTACTGAAAGATTTATATTTCCTTTGTGGACTGTAAGCATTTTAAGAATCTGCCTAAAGATTAAAGAAAAAAAAAAGGAAAAAAGAGTTATATCTAAAGAAATAATGACACACACAAATTTTCATCAAACATATACTTTGAAAACATAAGTAATTATAGAAATTAGCAAAACCTTAAAAAGCTCTCAAATAATTAAAAAAAACCCCTTTTATTTCAGTTTATATTTTTTTCAACTTACCAATGAAGAAATATTGGAATTTCAACTATGATCATAGTTCATGAAAATACTGATGTATAATTTATCCAATCGACTTTAATTTTTAGTCAGTTATATAAATGAATTCTGCAGGGTCATTTAGGAGTTGTGCTCTCCAGAGCACCAGTCTGTGGGGCACCACAGAGTGTGGACAGCATAGCACTGCTCTGCTTGCAGCAAGAGCTCAGTTACACTGAACAACCAAGGGTTTGGTGGGAGAGAAGCAGCAGCTTCCCAGCTGAAGAACTTGAACAGCACCTTGATGAAGCTACCCTACATTTCAGCCCTACAGCACCTATATAATGCTGGACAAATCACTAAACAGAAACATTTCCTAGACTGCCAGTTGCACACTCCGTACTTTCTGTTAAGTTTGTTCTGACTTGTTAAACAGAGAGAGCCAAACAATGCCAAGTATTGCAAAATTCAGGTCGTGTATCAAACTGGGCACTTAAAAATCAGTAGGTATTTTTGACATATAACTCAAACTCCTATCTGCAAAATAGTGACTAAAAATCTGTAACACCACTCCAAAAAATTAAAATTTTTAAAGCATTGATATCACACTGAATGAAGCGTATCTCAAAATGGAGGGGGAATTCTAAAAACTAAATTAAAATGCAAAGACTTACACACAAAAAACTAAAGAAACTTTTTTTTTTTACTTTTCCTTATTTTAGAAATCTTGATTCTGCAATTTAAATAATCTTCAAATGTGAATCTTAGCATATATAATATCTAATAAAAATAGATTGTGCAGTAGTTTGTGATACTTTAGTTGATATTTTTGACCTGCCTTGAAAAACATAAGCAGCACTTGAAGTTTCATACAAATTTCATACCCAGCTCTGGCAGTAATGTTGTTTATCAGTCTAAATTTATAAGCTGGAATGAATGTATCATTGTTTTCCCTTCACATTATGATACTGCTAGTTTCTCTCTCCTCTGTTGTAGCTGTGATGAACAAAGTAGACACGATAAACAAAATCTGATGATAGGTATAATATCAGTTACAGGTACAAAATTGATTTTCTAAATTTACCTTTAGAGAACTCCCTCCCATATATCCTCCCATTTCAAGTACAACCAAGAAGGATGTAAACCTTTCTAAACTTCTGCTGTAGAAATGTTTAACATAAGAGATTACAAAACATCTAATGAAATCTATTTAAGCTTGTGGAAAGAATGCAAATACACTTAAGGAAATTCTCTTTCGCTTTACAGTGATAGCAACTATTTATTTATTATACACTGTCTGTCAAAAATACCTAAATCAATAACAAACTACCATTTGTAAACATAACTGCAGTGTAGTCAAGTTGGATCATAGCTGAGAGACAAAAGAAAAAAATGCTTTTTCTAGTTTAATATTCCTATTCTCCCAAAATAGTTACACAAACAAAAGGGAAAATCTGAAAAAAAAAAGGACCTTTTCTTCTCTATTGTAACTGTTTCCTGCCTTGCTGTAAACAGCATAGACTCATTATGGTGTTGATTCACTACAATTCTAGTACAATCCATGCTCAAGGAACATGAGACATAATTTAGCTGGCTTGCTCAGCCTTGGGCACTAACAAAAACGCCTGAGCCCACTCCTCCACTATGTCTCTCCACAGCAAGGAAAACCGTCAGCATGTCAGACAGGGATAGACAGTTGGCTAAAAAGTGGTACTGAGAAAAAAACATGTACAGCAATGCTATCATCAGATCTTTAGTGGAGTTTGAGTTTGAAAAGGATGCTTTGTTAACTGCACATGCTGTGTGGGCGCTGAGGAGGCTGTGGTAAAGATCAGTCCCAGAAAGTAATTTTTCTGGGACCTGAGAATGAGCAGCTCTCAGTAGAACTTTCAGCCAATTAACAAGCTTTTAAGCTGCCCAAGAAATTGTAACTAGCATGTGCAGCTTCAGCTCAGTTATTTCTTGCTCATGAAAAGCAACCCAAACCACTTTTGCTTTCCAACAAAAACTGCCAACACATCTTTCAAGGGAGTTCATTCCCCTACTGACCATGTATTCTAGCCACTATAAAACAAATAAGCAAACCCCTACAAAATCAAAATGCATCTTCATGATCTTTTTTAATAGCAACCTTTCCAAGGAAGGGTGTGGTGAGGACTATGGCAGCAGATTCACAGAGTTATAAGGCTTTGCTTGCTGCTGTCATTATCAGCCCTGAAGGCAGCAATCTCTCCAAGAGTGACAACACCTAACCAAGCCCCCAAACCAACCCTCACGTGCTTTGTGCCTACATCTGCAAGTAGCATTTGTGCTATTGGGCAACAACTCGGCCAACCTATGTGGATGTTCATTCCATCTAACCGGACATCTAACCACTTGCTTAGGCTTCCTTTGACAGATGATGGAGGAGAGCTGAGCAAGTCCAAACCATAATTTGTTCTATTTACTAAAAAGACAGAAAAACCATCCCTTCTGAAGGTAATTGTATCCACTGAATTCACACATAGTTAAGGTGATCAGTGTAAATTCACACGTAGTTAAGGTGATCAGTTGTATTACCTTTAAGACAATAATAACAGGTTTAAGACAATAAAAACCTCCTCTTCTTGATTTACAGTACTTTAGGTTTGTGGATATAATTCCTCACATTTGAAAAAACGCACATGAATATCCACTAACATCCTGGTAATACTGCATCTGCCAAAAAGGTTACTTAGGATTTTTTTTAAACGTGTAAGTGGAATTTCCTATATTACAACTGGGGCCTTTTGCTTCTCGTTCTGTCACTAAAAAACGCCTGACTCAATCTCCTTTACTTTCTGCACCAGGTATTTAAATACACAGATAAGATCCCTGTTTGTGCGTGTCACGTTCCAAAGGCTGAAGAAATGCACAAAAAATCTGATGTCATAACTTTATATATTTCATTGGATATATATGCTGCCAAAATGACCAAACATTCTGGAAGACTTTGTATAGAAAATACTTACTGGTGAACACCCAGTACCTCCCAGTCCTTCCCAACATCCTTAGGAGCTAGGTTTTGTAGAGTACTTGGACAAATTTCTATTAATTTACAAAGAAGTGACCAGCCCATCTGCAAAACAAAATGCAGCTATTTTAGAATACATATTCTGCTTGGAACTTCTACATTGTCTTCTAGTATCCTTGGCTTTTGCAAGACAGCTGTTCTGTTACCTAGCTAAATCAATAAGGGAAAATTAATTAACAAAAGACAAATGGCATGGAAAGCTAAAAGACAGAAGTAAAACATATGCTAATGATTCTGACTGCATTGCTTGCAGGAACACATCACTCAATCTGCTTCAGCACTGCTTGAAGATAAAAGGCACACAGTTAAATGAATTGCTGACAGAAACATATGATGTGATCCATAGTATGTAATCACTGGCCAGGGAAAACCCTTGCGCTATTACAGGTGGTTCAGCTTTAATGGAAAATGTGTGTTTTCATAAGAACTTGCCATTTAACTGCAAATTGTAAAGATAAAGTATAGGTTTTTAAAGGTTTTCAATGTTTTAAATGGGGATGAGATATGTAAACAATTACCATACATTTCATATTCTTGCCATCAACCCTCAGCACTGTGTGCTTTCAAAATGTAATGAAGGCAGTAGAAGTTCTGAGATCATAAGGAGTGAAAAACAATTAAACCAAATGTATTTGTTCTTAATAACTACCCGTTCCATCCTATCCTATGCAAATTCTTTGACTTTCAAACATCTGCAAATAATGCCAAAAGCTAAAAATGCTCCTCTTTGATCTTCTGTAACAGAGAAATCTTCTCTCTTATGAATGTTTACAGTCTGATATGACTGAATAGGCTGCAGTGAGGAAGCAGTGAGGAAGCAGTAAGCAAAATCTGTACACATAGAAATAACTGATGAAAGAAAAATCCTTCTGTATTGAAAGAAAAGTAGTGACCTGTGAAATGTCAAAAATCAAGATGAAGCAGATTTTACAAAAAGGAGTTATAACAAGGCATGTGAGTTTCCTTGAGCCTATAAGCAAATAAAAAAGTGGAAGCAGGCCTCTATGCTTTCAGTCAAGGTCGAAGATAATATGTCACGAAGACTCTAAGTGTAACTGGATCACTTTTTCACAGAAGAGTTTTGTAAAGCAAAGAGGTCAAGATGGGACAGCCAACAACAGGAATGTAAACTGCTACCTCCAAAGAGTTTAACAGCAAAGTTCATATAAAGTGCACGATCCCTAACCCTGCAATCAGCAAGACTAGAGACATGGAATTACGAGACTGGTAATGTAGAGTCACCCACAGGAAGAGCATAAGCTTGAACAAAGACAGCTTTCCTGACAGCTTTGTAGAGTGTGCAAAAGATGATGCAGCTCCCTGGGGACTGGAATTCCGGCTTTTGTCTTTCACATACTTGGTTGCATCATGAACACAGCCCGTATCTCCAGTACTTTTGTTTCTCTTTCAGTTTAGATTGCAGAGACAAACGTTTTAAGCCAATTACGACCTTAATGTCTGCAGATTGAGCTTGACTATGAGCCAATTTCCATGTACTTCTGAGACTAACTATCACTCACTATGGACATTCAGGCTGGTCTGTGTAACTGAGTCCTAACTAAATGTAGGTACAATGAATAGTCTTAGCAACCATCAGTCCAGGACAAGGATATGTAATTCCCTAATTTTCCAGAGAGCAAAATAGACTTTATTGGTGACAATCAATCAAGTACAAATTTCATAAACATTGTAGAAGTGATTATTAATTGATAAAATGCTTATTCCTTAGAAACCATTTTGTTTTAGAACTCCTACTTTGTAAGAGCATCCTAACTGTTCTTACAAAATTTAGCATCTGATGAAAACTTAATTACTTTAGAAAATTCCTTTCAGCATTAACTGTATCTGATGAATTTTACATTCCCATTGAACATTTTTATTTGGATTGTTAGGACTCCAAGTATTGTCAAACATTTATCAGAACTGTGGATCCAGAGAAGACCAATGGAAACATCTGACCTGCTGATATGTGGTCTATTTTATAATAATAAAAACACAACCTGAAGTGACAGAGAGTTTATTAGCTGTTTGATAAGTAAGAAAGCAAGGGTCTTTTAAATAACAGAAATCCTAAAGGTTACAGGGAAGGGAAATAAAGCAAACAAAGATGTCCTTATAAAGACTTAAATAAGTCCCTATATACAGAAAGGGTTGGTAGCAGCACTGAAACTCACTATATTTAAATCAGACCCTTTCTCTTGCTAGCATGCAATTAATTTATATTACATTAGGTCCCATCATCTACGTAAGACAATAAAGCTCTGCTGACTGCTCTTTACTCAAGTGCACTCATAATTTGCTCTAGAGTTTCTAAGCTGCTCCAATCATTGCCAGAGAAACTGCAGAAAACTTCCCTATTTACTTGAAGGGATGTACTTTACTTACAGGAACTACCGGCTTTCCACACCAGTACCTTCCTATTTCTGAAGGAGTCTGCAGGGTTTATGCTGCAGTCTGACTTGGACCGGTATTTGCAATATTGATCTACTTGACAAATTAATCCCGTTCAATTTAGTGGAACTGCAGCAACCCACGATGCTGTGCAACTATTCCAGGAGAGGGGGGTAAAGAAAATTCTCATTTTGCATATGTTTCTGACTGTGCTTATTCTCTTATATGAGTCAATTTTTTTATAGTAACAAAAGCAAAAGGAGGATGATTATTTATTCAATAATCATTAATAGTACAAAGAGACTGCACTGAAATCAGGACCTCATTACTTCGCTACTGCTGTGAAGTGAGAATTTATTCACAAAGATCACAAACAAATAGCAGGGAATGAAGCAAGAAGACAGAGCTCTGCTTACATAGTGTGAATGTTTGTAAACATCAGAACTGAATATGAAAGAAGAGTTGCCCAAGACATATTTTGAGGAATGGGATTTGAGCTTTGCACTGGCTATGAATTTTCCACTGCAACACACCATAGTAATGCAAAGAAGGTTCAGAATTTCTAAACTGAAACACCGTATGACTGCAAATGTAGGCAGGTAGAAGATTAAAATGAACTTTAAAATTCTGCACTGGAATGTATTTTAAGAGAGTTAAAATGAAAATTAACACGATCTTCCTTATGCAATTCTGAGAGTCTTGTGCTATCATTTCACACTTCTTGTTGTGATTGATGTTTTACTCCCAAGTTTAGACTTCTGGGCAGAGATTTTATAAACTGTTATATATGTAATGAGCTTTATCTTGAAAATAACTGCTGATTCATGTTCCTGTATTTGTTAACAACCTGACAATCAAATAGTAAAATAAGTGAAACCTTAAGACACTGCACAAATATTTAGTCTTCAAAGAAAACCTGAGATCACCGTTATTTCAGATTAATCACTGTAGAAATACAATTTCATACGTAATCTGGATATTGGGCTTTTGACCTCTAGCTAAGGTCTAGTGCATAGAAAAAACCCCAAAACCTTAAGACACATTATTATTTAAGTGGCATCTGCAGTATAATTCATGTTTTGCCTTCGAGCTGAATTGAAAGAAACCCAAAACATGCCCAAAATATTGTAGCTATATAAATGGGCTTAATAATTAAAAAAAAACACCCAAAAACCCCCCAACGAATCGCACAGAAATCTGGAGCTTATAAACATTCCCTATGCATAGCATAGTCAGAAATTTAATATGTGCCTGCCAGGAAGGAGCTGTTCCATACGACAAGTCTGGCAGCTGTACCATAAGTATAACATCAAATTGTAAAAGTGCCACACCTAGTCCAAATGGGCCATTGTTAAATTACAGGAGCAGACAGGCAGAACCTTAAATTGCAGAACCTACTCTTAGTCAAAATATTCCCCCGCCTTTAAAAAACTGTGCTAGCACAAGTCTCAAGGATATGACTACATATACATGAATTCATAGTATAAAATCGTGCTCTTCGGAAGTTTGTCTAACCATGGCAAAGTTCAATATGGACACGTCAAAATTATATCAGATAACATTATTGGTAACTCACAACCCTACGCTACACAGTATTCACATGGCTTAATTTTTATTTTCTATTTCGTCTCCTTCTGCCGGTAAAAACAGACGCAGCGGTGGCGTCTGCAGCAAGTTGGAACGCTTGGTCCCTTTAAATGCCAGCGGTGACAGCGCCCTTCGGCAGCTCAGAGCACTTAATGGAGCGGCCCAGGAGACAGACAGCAAGTTAAGGAGAAATCAACAAGCGGAACAAGAACTTTTATCCCGGGAAGGAAGCTCATCCCGCAGAGCGCAGCGGGAGCGGGGGAAGCGGCCCCGGCCCCAGGCCCGCACTGCCCCTGACCTGCTGCACGCCCGCTGCTCCCGGGTACAGATCCACCACCAGCAGCAGGGGCACGTGGACGTTTTTGCCGCTGAAGAGCCGGGGAGCTGTGGGGGGACAGAGACAGAGAGAGCGCGTTAGGGACCGGCGGCGGGCGGGACAGGGCAAGGCAAGGCAGGGCAGGGCAGGGCAGGGCGCTCACCGCTCTGCCGGGCCGCCAGCTCCAGCAGGTCGCTCAGGGTCTGTACCAGCGTCTCCAGCTGCTTCCTCTCCTGGACGTTTTGGAGCCGGACGACCAGCTTCCTCAGGGCTTGTTCCTCCCCCGCCACTGCCTCCCCCTCCTCGGGGCCGCCGCTGGCCATGGCCGACCCGCTGCCCTCTCTGTGCCCATCCGCCGGTCGGCGGGGCGAGGGCAGGGCTGGGCTGGGCGGCGCGGGCCTGTCCCGCTGCCGCCGCCCCGCAGCACCGCCGCCCCGCAGTGCCGCCGCCCGGCCGCCCTCACCCGGCCCTCCCGAGCCGCCCCCGCCGCGGCCTCCGGCCCCTCCCACGGCGCTGCTCCATGGACACGGCCTAGGACCGGCCCCCGGGGGCGGGCGGCCCCGGTAACCCCTGGGAGACGCCCGCGGGCCTCGCGCAAGCGCCCGGCAAAGCCAGGACAGGCCCGCGGGCAGCTCCCCCTCACAGTGCCTGACCATACAGCTGCCCAATAGGGCGGGCGAGCGGCACCCGCGGGCCGCCCAGCAGCGCCTCGGGCCGGCGTGAGAACCGGCCAGGGGGCGGTCTGGAACGGGTGGGGGTGATTTATGGGTTGGGTGAGCGTTGGGGGTGAGGATCTGTGACCCCGTGTGATACCTGCACTGAGGTAGTCTGTCCCTGCGCCCTGTGGAAGGGTGTGGAGTTGAGCCTTGGAAGAAGGGAGGAGTGAGGTGTTTTAAGACTTCATTTCCATCTCTAATTGCTTTAATTTGCTTGGCAATAAATTAATTTCCCCCAGTTAAGTCTGTTTTGCCTGTAATGGTGATTGGTGAGTGATCTCTCCCTGTCTTTATCTTGACTCATGAGTCTTTTGCTATGTTTTCTCTCCCACCTTTAGATAAGGAGGTGAGTTAGAGAGTAGCTTTGCTGAGAAACTGATGTCCAGATGGGGTCAACCCACTACAGTCCTTTTTGGTCCCCACCACATTACTCTTGCCTGAAACCACAAATGACTGAAATCTTCAGTGTGTATCATCAAGGTGGGTACCTTGATAGTAAATATTGTGTAGTTGAAGTCTCTCTGCTTGTTTCAGCTCCCAGCTGTCTCAAAGTCCTGGATCACTTGTAGTTCCTTCAGTAAATGATTTGTTGCAATTTTAGATTCCTGAGCTACACAGCTTGAGCCTGAGTTAATGTTTCCTCTTCTTTCCACTTATGTTGGCAAAGAATAAAAAACTAGTGCTAGTGCTAGTGTTTCTGAGGTTCCTGAATAAATACAGGAACCAGCTTCTACAGAGAAGGTGTCTCAAACATTAATCTTATAACATGTCTCCCAAGATTCATTCCTCTGTAGGTAGCAGTTCCCTGGAGTGCTGGTTGGAGAGGATGCCAGCTTCTGCTAAGTCTCTGGAAGTCTGGTAGAGTTTGACAAAAGTCTTCTGAAGTGTATTAATTGGTTATACAAGAGGATTATGGAAAGAATGAGGTAGTCTTGGTAAGCATCTATATTGTAGTTTTCCTGTAGTTTTCTAGGAAAATCCAGTGAAGATATATTAATATCTTCAGCAGAATGAATGGGGATAATGGGTTCAAAGTCAAAGACAGTAAGTTTAGATTGAATATTAGGAAGAAATTATTTACTCTGGGGGTGGTGAGACACTCTAACAGGCTGTCTGGGAAAGTTATGGATGTCCCTTCCCAGGGGGTGCTCAAGGCCAGGTTGGTGATGAGGCTCTGAGCAAACTGGTCTAGTAGAAAGTATCCCAGCCCACAGAAGGAAGGTTGGAATGAGATGTTCTTCAAGGTCCCCTTCCAACCAAAGTGTTGTATGATCTGTTGAAGTGTTTAGAGGTTGTGACTGAGCTATCTCAGTGTTGATGTCTGTTAGGAAAATTGAGATCTAATAGTAGAGTGTAGTTGTATGAATGTCATTCTTATCAGAACATAAGAAAAGGGCAAAAGACTTTACCTCTGGAGAACCTCTTCAAGGTTTTTCTGTTTCGGAAGTTTAATGTATTTCTAACCTCTTTCTAATGTTCCATCAGTGAGTGTGGACGGCTTACCATAAAGACCATAACAAAGGGCCCCAGATCTTTAACTAATTTAAACAATTTGTTCTTTTTCTGTTAAGTCTCAGATGTTTATTCCATGTCTTCTGTTCTCTATCAGCTGTAGCATGTTGTGTTGTTTAATGTTTATAGTTTGAAAAGACTGTGCAGAGTCACAGAATTAACTGGGTTGGAGAAGACCTTTGGGATTATTGAGTCCAACCTATGACTAACACCACCTTGTCAACTAGACCATGGCACTAAGTATCACATCAAGTTGGGGTTTTTTTTAAACACCTCTAAGGACAGGGACTCCATTTCTTTTTGGCCACAGACTGTAATTCCACATCATACAGACTTCTGGTTTGATATAGCAATTTCCATGGCCTCATCATCCAGTGTATCATGCATATTGTTGTATTTTCTTGAAATTAGTGTAATGTTATATATGAATGGAGGATGCATTGACCCTTACAGACACTTTTTATGTGAATACAAAGTTCTATTTGAGTCTACTGTAAATGTATTTTGTTTTAGCTCCATGTAGAACTTGATTGGGGTAGGAGTTGGAGTAAGGCTGCAAAGGGGACTCCAAAGGAAGGGGCAAGCTGCTAGAAAACACACCAGAAAACCCGTAAGAACTCTTTTTGTCTGAGTTATGGCCCATGTCTGGGTCTAAGGCTCATCTCATTCCTAGGATTTTTTTTAGAAATGAAATCCAGGTTGGAGCTCCAGGTCGATTTGGGTTGTAAAGGGGCCATTTTTGCTTTCTGTTCTCAGTAGTCTCTAATATCTCTTCTGAAATTAATTTTCTTGTCTTGGGCCCATTTCCCTCTCTTGGCTACATATATTTTTCATGTTTGGAATAACATTTTCTGGTTCATGTTTTAATTCTGTCTGTTTTTGATATTAGCCATCTCTGATTGGCTTTTGCTATCAGCTGTGTAGCAGGTCCCTCATTTCTTCACCCTTCCTAGCTTTGGTGTTGACACTGATTTAAATGTTTTGTGTTGCTTATAGGGTGAGATACCAGGATGCAGAGAGAGATTCTGTCAGCTGTGAAAGGACTGTATGTTGCAGTGTGATACAATATATTTTGGAACTGAAACTTCATCTTTTTGACAGGAGAGGGAGGCTGTGTGCAAGGAAAGGCTGTAGGCTGTTGTTTCTGCGTTGCTGGGAAGGAAGGTGTTTTTCTGGAACAGTTCTTTTCCCTGGATCATTGCTAGTTCAGTTGGGCTTTTTGGGGGCAGAAATCTCTTTGGATTTTCTTTCTGATTGGTTTTGGGGTCAGGAATGTATGTGAGAATGAGTTTGGGGTCTTGTGGGGGAGGTTCTGAATGTTTTTTGTTTGGTTTTGTTTTCTGAGGTATTTTTATTTGTCTTTTATTGCTTTTTCTTCCTGCTCTCCCATTATTTTATTTGCAGTGCTTTACACTTCTGGCGAGCCTGCAGAAGCTGTGTTAGGTATTGCCTGGGGACTTTCCTTTGCAAGCTATTTCTGACAGAGAGCAATGTCAGTCAGGTCCATTTTTTCCCATTCAGATTTGTCTCATCATGCTTCCCCTAGAGATGAGAATGAAAATTTAATTACATGAGACTTTATAATCAGTTTTTTTTTTTTGGTTTTGAAATCTGCTTTGAAGAGCCCATGCATATTTATCACTGAAGGCATAACACCCTGAATAAATATTCTTTCCAGTGTTACATCCCTATTCTGTGTATTTTACCCTGCAGCTGGAGAGCAGGTGGTGTTAATTTGAATGACAGACAGAGCCTGTTCAGAAGTGATATGACAGTTATTTGATTCACCCCTGGACAAAATGCTGATAAATGGTCCATCTGCTTCTCTGTCATAACCATCAGGGGCTCTGTGGTGTTAATGAATTCATTACTTCAGAAAACAGTAGCAGTGCAGGTATTCTACCTCGACCTCTTCAGCTCTCATTTCTGCTATCAGGGATTTAAATTTTAAAAAGATTAAGTACTGTCCATAGGCAGTATTGTTCACTGCTCTCTGTATGTCAAAGTGCATCATCTTCCCAGCTTCCAAATGGATGGGCTTGGAGAGGCACTGTCTTTGCTGGGTAGGAAACTGGCTGATGGCTGGGCCCAGAGGGTGCTGGTTAATAGTGATACATCCAGGTGGTGGCTGGTCACAAGGGATGTTACCCAGGGGTCAGTATTTGGACCAGCCTTGTCTAATAACTTTATCAATGATCTGGACGAGGGGATCAAGTGCTTCCTGTCAGTTTGTGACCAGTTGGCACTAAAATGGAAGTGTTGATCTGCTGAAGGGTAGGAAGGCTTTGCAGAGGACCCTGGACAGGCTGGACAGGATTGATGGGCCAAGAACAATTGTGTGAGGTTCCACAAGGTCAAGTGCCGAGTCCTGTTGGTCTCAACAGCCCCTCAACAATGGAATGCTGAAGGCTGGGGCAGAGTGGTTGGAGATCTACCCAGTGGAAAAGGACCTTGGGGGTGCTGGCCAACACCAGCTGAACATGAGCCAGTGTGAACCCAAGTGGCCAAGAAGGCAAACGGCATCCTGGCATGGATCAGAAATACTGTGGCCAGCAGGACCGGGGCAGTGATTGCCCCATACTCAGCACTGGTGAGGCTGAGCCTCAAATCCTGTGTTCAGTTTTGGGCCTCACTGCAAGAAAGATACTGAGGGGCTGGAGCGTGTCCGGAGTTGGGCAATAAAGCTGGTGTAGGGTCTGGAGCACAAGTCTTATGAGGAGCAGCTGAGGGATCTGGGGGTGTTTAGCCTGGAGAAAAGGAGGCTCAGGGGAGACCTTAATCACACTCTACCACTGCCTGAAAGGAGGCTGTAGCCAGGTGGGGATCAATGTCTGCTTCCACGTAGCAAGTGATAGAACAAGAGGAAATGTCCTCAAGTTGTGTGAGGGGAGGTTTAGAGAAATTGAGAAAATTTCTTTCCTGAAAGGGTTGTCAAGCCCTGGAACAGGCAGTCCAGGGAAAGTGGTTAATTCACCATCCCCACGGATATTTAAAAGACATGTTGATGTGGCCCTTAGGGACATGGTTAATGGAGGACTTGTTAGGGCTGGGTTAATGATTGAACTCGATGGTTTTAAAGGACTTTTCCACTCTAAATGATTCTATGAAATATACCTTTCTGCAAGCAGGTTCTCTACTTGAGTTTCAAAAAGATTTTAGGTATTTGATATACTTTTTTTTGAAATTGTCATTAGGTACGTTCCTTCAAGTCAGCTTGGGTGTACATATGCATTTTATAAACATGTATGAATATTCCATTATGTAGTTAAAAGATTGAAGTATAACAAAAGTGAAATTTTCTTTAAAGTAATTTGTGCATATGTTAAATTGGGCTGACACCTAGTGGTGGGAATACTTCTAATAGAGTAGTAAGTGGTCCATGGATACCTTGATTCTGTAGGTATTTTAAGTTAAACAAAGGTGGCTTGAAACTATGCTTTTGTTAGAGAAGGCCAGAGAAAACATGGATTTCCTTAAAAGAAGGGCTGTCCCTGGAGTTACTGCCCATTATCTTTCCTGAAAATCATCTTCCCTCTGCTTGCTTTCCCCCTCTCATCATCTTTTGGGGTACACTGCATTGCTGTATACTTTATATGGTCTATATGTTAGCAGAGCAGATCAGTACTTCAAAGCCCGAGTAAGCTTTCCTGCTGTTTCCTGCTGAATAGCTGATGATGCACTATGTGGTTCTAAATTAGAAACTGAAGGAGATGTTTAGGATGTTTTCTGCCAGTATCCAGCTGATTAAACAGCTTCTGTTAAAGGGACAAAGCTTTCACGTCATAGAATCATGGAACGGTTCGGTTGGAAGGAACCTTAAAGACCATCAAGTTCTGACCCCTCGACCATGGGCAGGGACACCTTCCACTAAATGAAGTTGCTCAGGGCCCTATCCAACTTGCATGCTTCCAGGGATGGGGCATCCAATTCTATTCTATCCAGCTTCTCTGGGCAACCTGTTTCAGTACCTCATCACCCTCTCAGGAAGAATTTCTGCCTAATGTCTAATCTAAACCTGCCCTCTTTCAGTTTGAAGCCATTCCCCCTTCACTACATGCTCCTGTAAAAAGTCCCTACACACCTGTAGAACCCCTTCCAGTTATTCTTTGCATCCCTTGCCAAGTCCAGCTCCACCTTGGCCTTCCCCCCCCATCCCTGTACAATTGGACTCCATCCCTGTACTCTTCCCAAGTAACCTGCTCTTGCTTGCTTCCTTTGCCTGTGCACATACTTCTTGCCCTTTAGCTTGACCAGTGGGTCCAGACTCAGTGATTTCCATCTCCTGCCCTCCTTGCCAAATTTCTTGTGCCTGGGGAGTCACTAATTTGTGTGCTCCATGAAGATGTCCTTAAAAATTTGCCAGCTCTGTTCTGTTGCCTTTTCCCTGAAGAAAGATTCCCAGGGGATTGTATTGACAAGTTCCTTGAAGAGCTGATGTTTACCTTCCTTAAGATGATCAGGCCTTTAAAGGGAAAAAAAACCCCTTCATCTGAAAAATCATAATGTGGACTTGTGGCTGGTCTCTAAGGAAGTGTAATAGGAAGCCTGAATTTCTGGATCATTGGCTTCAAGGTCATATTAAAGAGAGCTGCGAGGTGGAAGGTTAAGGGCCAGCTGATCCAGAGTATGTAGCACTTGGCCATGACAACTAGCAAAGTGATGTAGGTTTAAAAAGGAGGCTCCCACAGCTGAGGATAAAACAGCACTGGCTGCTTGAAAAAAAGATAATGAAACAATAATCACTTTTTGAGTGGGTGAAATATATGGACCTTGGATATAATAGGATATAATAAGGCCATTGGTTTATGCAATATGGTGAACTTCATAATGCTAGGTCTACTAGAAGGTACTGCCTCTAGTCATGCTACTGCCTTATAGCATAGACACTACAATGCCTACAGAAGTGAATTTGCTCACCAGATAGAGGCCAGCACTGGGTCTGACCTGGGTAGCACTGCTCATTGTGGGATTATTTTATTGCTTACTTATTTCTTTTTAAAGTATTTTCTTAATAACTTGTAACTATTACTATACAGCACCAGTGGGTTTACAGGGCCATGTATGATGTATTTTACCTGTGTCTAGGGTTTTGTATATCTTTTCTAATTTAGTTTTTATGGGTCTCTTTCATTGTACCATAATGTCTATCTGTCATCAGCTTTTATAAAGAGTACAAGTAAAGATGGAGATGCAAATGAATGTAAATCCCTGAAGCAGAATTCAAGAATATAGTGCCAGAGTCCATCATAATCCAGCAATATAATTTTTCCCCGCTCTGTCAGTTCAGTTATTAGTGAATTGATCACACTGGTTTTAGTAAAGAAGAAGGTTCTTGGCTCTTATATGGACAGTTAATTCCTACAAACCTTTTTAGGTTTACTAGATGTTTTAATTTCTTCCAGAGAATGCATTGTTGCCCAGCACATGTTTTTGCACTGGTTATAAATAAAAGTTATTTTCTTTATAAGAACAAAGCTTCAGGGTAACCAAATTGCAGCCTTCCAGTACCTGAGGGGAGGCTACAAAAAAGTTGGAGAGAGATTTTTTAAAAAGAGTACATGGTGATGGGGCAATGGCTTAAAACTGAAAGAGAGCATAGATTTAAATTAGATTATTAGGAGGAAATTTTTTTACTGTGCATGTGGTGAGGCACAGAAACAGGTTACCCAGAGAAGTTGTGGCTGCCCCATCCCTGGAAGTGTTCAAGGCCAGGTTGGATGGAGTTCTGGGCAACATGATCTAGTGGAAGGTATCCCTGCCCACAGCAGGGAGGTTGGCATTAGATGGTTTTTAAGGTCCCTTTCCAACCCAAGACATTCTTTGTTGCTATGATTCTTTACAATAGCCTATTTTGTTAGTTCGAATGTAAAAATTGTTCTAAGCAGCACTCACTGGATATGCAAGTAGCTAAAATGGTTGTCAATTAGACAATCAGTGTTCCTTTGTCTGTCCAAGCGGTCTGGTGCTGTATCAAGTAACTGATACATGATAGCTGAGCTATCCCACAGCAGGTCCTAGCTTACCACTGAAATAGCATAAAATGTCCCATTCCCTTTACCAAGCGAACATCTTTCTGAATTAGTTGCTTATCTATTTATCGCCTTCTTTAAACTAGAAAAAAATTCCAATCTAATGACATTCTTAAAGTAACATAAAGGATTACTAGCTGGTAATGCTCTTAATTAGACAAGTACTTTTCTTAAAATATTAAAATAGTTTTAGCCTTTGCCAGCAATGTCAGTGGTAAGGCCTGTCCTCATTATTTCCTCAGTTAAATTAGCAGGACTAGTGTTAACTTCATTAATTTTCTTGAGAAACTGAGAATTTAAGTGCTTCAAACTTGTTTCTTGTCACTGCAAGAGGCTTCTAATCAATATTTTCTCTCTTCATAATTGGAACAGCTTCAGTACCAATAAGTTTTACTGCATGAATCTTTTGATAAATTACCTACTGTATCAAACACAGTAATTATTTTTGCAATGTTTTGTGTACCAGCATGCTGCTCAGATTAAGCAATATCATTATTCTAATTTCACAGTAATTCTTAATTTTAATCACCAGTAGCAAATCAAGGGTGAAGCAAATAACAGGACTAGAAAGGAATAGTCCTCTGTTTTAAGCTCAGTTTATAATTTTCCAAGGATATGTTAGCATCCCTCTTTTCTTCAAAGAAAGACTGCGCATATTCTCAGTCCAACTTCTGGCAGATTCTCCCATCTTCATTCTCTACTCTCTATTCTTGTCCCTCAGAGTACACTTCTTATTCCCTAAGACATTTCTTGACTTTGGCATGTTTGTTTCTTGTGGTCCTTCACCTCACGAGTGGTGCCTGCCTCAGTGCCAGGACTCGTGCCAGGCATCCATGCAGCAAGAAGGTCAAGATCTACTGCCATGTCTGGCTGCAACATCAGTCCCCTCCCTCTTCCTTCTTGGCCAGGTGATTGCCATCCCTGTTGCTACTCCTAATGGTGATTGTCTCGGATCTTTCACAATGCTGATAAAAAAAAGTTATTGTGGCACTGTCAAATATTGTGATATAGCATTATTAAACTGATTTGAAAAGCATTAAGGTGAATAAACTTCCTAATGGTACAATTCCATCTACTATGCGTAAATAATTGCAGTGTTGAAATTACATTGCAGTTGCTAGAAAACTACTTAAATTACTTCAGTAAATGCATTACTGTGTGAACAGTATATTGTGATATTCAGCATGCTGTCACTGACAGTGAGCATGTAAACATAGCACATTTTTGTAGTTCCTGTACTTGTGGTGATAGACTATGAAGTCTATTTACACTGGCGGTTCTTATCTTAGCAGTAAGATAAAAGTCATGAGCCACAACAAAGTCGGTCAAATATCTCAGTTAATGTTCACTGCAAGTGTGGCAAGTCCTCCATGCTTTTTTCTCTTTCCAAAGAAGGTATGTGTATCAAAGTGCTCACGAGAAAGACAGCTGGGCCTTTGGTACCAAGGGTGCAACACCCAGTAGCACAGATGCTTGTAATGTGCATTTATCTTGGTGTTATCAATACTGGCTGTGGTTGGCTTTCTGGCAGGCTTCCTACCACATGGGTGATGTTCCAACTCTGGAAAAGAAAGGGTACAATTTAATTTCTTTCTCTTGCAGTCTGTTAACAAGAGTACTGAGTACAAAGTCCTTATTATTTTACTCAGCGTTGCCAGTGTAATTAAGCCTTTGGCATTCACTTCAGCCACTGAACAACCCTCTAAATCACATTAGGGACTGGTTACCTACAGAAGTAGTGGGTCTGTTCACCAGTTTCCAGTATGACCTGCTAGAAAGGGAACTGTGCAGTAGGCTCTGCAAGATCATAGGGAACAAGAAATTTATTTGGAATAAATGGGTGGCTCTTTTTCAGTCGCGTTGTTAAAGGATAAAAAAATTAGCCAGATGTTCACTATGGAAAAATATTAATTTAAATAAGCTTTGTTCCAGATGAGTTCTTAGATAGAAAAGAAAATGAGGCATTCACATGTGTTGGTCATTGCCCTCCGGAATGACTGTTCCCAAGCCACTCCTCAAGCCCTGGCCCACATGATGTGTGTGGATGGCCAACAAAGAGGTGTGAGGACCAAAGAAGTCTGGCACTGGGGAGACCCAGAGGCTTGGCATTGAGGAGAGTGAGGCAGGCCTGACTGGGAGGATGCAATTCCTTTCAGAGCATGGTCAAGTTGAGGGCCTAACGTAGAGGTCATGTCACCCTTTCCAGTCCTGAGCTTCAGTAGTGGCAGAAGGCCTTAGAGCAGTGGCCATGCACGATCAAATGCCACTGCATCTGCTCACAATTAAACAGCTCATCATAGCAGGGAAAGGCATCTGACCATCCTTCCTGGTGTGTTAGTAGCTCACTATTCATTTTCTTCTATGTGATGCTGGTTTAGGCTGCAGCACTGGCCTCTAGTGTTCCCCTGTTATGGTTGCAGTCAGGCTCTGCCCCAAAGTAATGGGTAAGGCCCTTTGCAGTTTGCTAAGTTGGTGATTCTGTGGCAAGAAGGAAAGGATGAATATAGGATATCTTAGAGTATGGTGTTGAGATGTGGCAGAGCTTGGGCCACAAATCTATTGGCACAGACACAGTGACGTGATATTAGCAAGACCTTGCCCATGCAACCTCTGAAAAGCAATCCCTGCTATTATCTTACCCCAGTAACTCTGGGATTTCATTCTAGACTGAGCCACTTGAATTTCTCTGCTATTTAATATGTAGATGAGGTGTCTGGCTACTCCCAGGCTTGCTTCTTAGGATTATTTTGATAACATGAACAGAGCTGTAAGGACTTTTTGCTGTTACCTATGGGAGAATGGTTTAATCAGTTTGGTGTTCATATGAGTCTTGCAATTGTATGCAAAATGACACTTGACTGCTGCTGGTTCAGGAAGCTGCTGATCATGTGAGAATCTCATGTGTCTCATTCAAGGTGAATGAGGTTGCAACTGACAAAACACTTTGCAGATATTTTTCTTTTCTTCCCCTAAAGACTAGGAGGAAAGCAGAGCTATCCCTTTCTGCTCCCTTATCCCCCAAAAGAGAAAGTATGTATTTGATCTATTTTCTTTTTTCCTTTCTTTCTTTCCCTAATGCACAAAACTAGGTCATGAAACCCACCTGTAGATTGCTTGGCAAATTTTTTTTGAACTTGCTTGAAGATCAGACACAGTTTTGATGTAGTGAATGTCTTTAAATACCACTGGTTTTAGAAGGTGTTTGTTGGTATAGACAAATGTAGCATTTTTTTCTCTTGGATAGTCAGCCAATATTACCACACAACACAAACCAGCGGTTAATTTCTCAGTCACAAGTACTGTTTAACAGTATTATTTAAGCTGATTTTGTCTGATGTATGCAAGAGTCTAACACTAAAGACTCAGAAGTCTAATCCTAAGACTCACGGACTTCTGTTACTTTTCAAAGCATGGTGATTTCCCTAGAGCTTTTCCAGGTAGGTATTTGATCTTGGTGTTTTAACAGTTTCAGGAGGTTTGGTATCCTCCTCCCTCTATGGTAAAAAGCAATATTTGGTTCCTGCAAATATACTCTGCAATAAGACTCAATGTATTTAATTACTTTTTGTAATCAGTGAAGTGGGACTTACTGTTGATGTATGGCTTCAATGTTTTGATGAATACTGCCCCAACACGTCCATTGCAAAGATAAAATTAGGCCATGTTTAGATGCATGAGTTTAGAGTATAGTGACAGGAGTGAATGTCTCGGTTGTCAATATATTGGCCAGTAGTTGTATTTTCCATAAGATAAACCGTCATAAATACTCTCAGATAATAACTCTTTTTTTCTGCAGAGAATAATTTAGTCCCAATAAAATTTGTCCGGTGCTGGAGAGAGTCTCATTGACAGCAGCCACCTCACTGTTTCTCTTGCTGCAAAATTCTCTTTCCTCAGTTATGGCTCAATTGCAAAGCCCAAATTTCAAATATATCCATTCTATTAAAAGAGGTCAGTCCCAAACTCAAGCTGGATAATCTCGCCCCTTAATTGTAGATTAAAAATTCTTGGTCTTTCATTAATTATTTGCATTTCATTCATGTACAGTAGGGCTCATGTCCAGTCCATGTGCAAAACAGTGTTGTTTCATGGAAAACTGGGACAAAATAGACATAAGCAAAATTTTGAAACTAGATTATTAATATGAATTATTATTGTTAGGACTATTTTTAAAGTATCTGTGCAGCAAAAACAGTTCAAGTTTTATAAGCTATTAAAATATTTATGAAAATCACTGAATAGAAAAAGATTCCTCTTTTACATTGACTTCATGTGTATTAGTGGCTGACAAATTTCAGTAAGTCTTAATATCCACTTAGGTTATACTAAAAGATTTAGTATTGCTTTTTAATTCTGTGTGGTTTTGTGCCATTCACCTGAATTGCAGGATCAGCAGCCAGACAACAATATCCAACATCCTGGTCCAGTCTTGCTTTTCAGTCATTGCTTTTCAGTCTGTCAGAGGTTTCCAAATACATTGCACTGTCTTTAAGTTATTCATTTTCAGTTGGAAGAGTGTTTTGCTCATTTTTTGTCATGCATTAAATTAGATCCTTGTTTTGTACAGCTCCTTGCAATTGTATTTTGCTAACCTTTTCCCACGAAATAGTGGATAGAATGTACTATGTCAATGGATTTGCAATCATTAAGAAGTCTTTGAGGCTGAGAGTTCATTTTAATACTCACAAGCTGAAATGATTTCATTCCTATTACAAATATATTTCTTCATGTGACTGTATTGCTTGCTGCACTGAAATAATAAAATTCCTCATACTGCTACTACAGCTTTACTTTTCTGCCTTTGATCACATTGGTTACAAATGGCTCTAGATGTCTTATTCCTATTTGATTAATTATGCTTTGATTTGTAAAAACTTTGATTGGTAAAAAATTATTCTTTGAGATATTTTGAAGTATGCATACTGGAAAATTTTGGATTTAACTCTTTTTGGCATATCCTGTTTTCTGCCTGTCTAGAGATTGTTCAAGGTTTTTACTGTACAATTCATGAGATTTTGACTTGGGACAGAGTCATAAAGAGAGACTGTGAAGCACTTTGTATCACAGCTAACTCCTCCAAAATAATTGTTACAGAGCTAGTTTAATTTAAGAAACTGTAATTAACTACCTTTTTCATTGTTCCACTGCAAATGGAATTTTTTGAAAATTAGGTATATAGGACAAGATATTTGTAGTGGAACATAGACTACAGAAATATCCAAATCTGGATCATGGGTCATGTAAATATTGATCCATTTCCTGTGTCAAAAGCCTTTCAGAAGTCAAGGGAGATACATAAATTGCTTTTTCCATGTCCATTGATCCAGCCACTCCATTGTAGAAGGCCAGTAGGTTAGTCAGGCACTATTTCACTATTTGCCCTTTCTGAAGTCAGAAATCACAGAAAATAAATATGCCCTAACGTGCTAGGATTAAATCAATATACAATAGATCTCTTTGCTGCAAATGAAACTTAGCTGAGCACCACTTGTATGTACAACTGGTGGGCTATGGACTAACAGTCTAGATTGTCCAAATCTCTATAAAAATCTAGTCATTATCACAAAAAGAAATATAGTCCGTATTCGAGTATTAGGTTTTTCAAGGTTAGGGCTACAAGAAGTGTTTAATAGAATATCTATGATGACAGTGATTTGAAATTAGAATTGTTTCTGTCAGATTTCTTTTCTTTAGGAATTAAAAACACAACATATAAAGTCAGCTTTTGATGCCAAAATTATTACTGTTCCTTCCTTTTTATTTGCTAATTGAAAAACTCACAGATGAGACTTAAATGTGCCATGTTAGCATATCCATATTATCCTGTTAGTGCAGAGGGTTAACCAAAAGTTTGTGCAATTCATCCTCATTCATCAGTCTTGCTACACTTGCTGCAATAATCCCTGTATTTAGCTTTGTATTTATTGTTCAATCTTGCATTGTTTTTTCACTTCCTCTCTAAACAACAGAAGTAAATCTGAAGTTTTATTTTAAGCATGGCTCTGTTTTGAGATCTTAATTTTCTGTTCTACTTCTTATGTTAGACCTGAAAGTGTTTATTAGGACAAAAATGCTCACTGTGCACATTGCTTGCAGGAGTTGCTGAAAATAATCAGAGTATTGCTGTGAGAGATTGCTAAATAAACATGTTGAACTATCTTTAGCAAATTAAAATCATTGTTTATTTGCAAGAGCTTCCAAGCACACCATATATTTGTTGACAGGTCTTCCTTTCCTGCTGATGAATATATCTTTGAATAATATGAACTTGTTTTGGAGATAGTTACCATGAAAATCTAGTGACAGATGCCATTCCATGGTAACATGATATTTTACAGGCTTCAATTGCTCTGGCAAACAGTGGAAGCATAAACTGATGAAGGTAGCAGTCTGAAAATAAAATAAATGTGTAATTTTTTTGAGAAGAGCTGTTCTTCTGGAGTCAGAATAAGCAAAATTTGAGTGGTTGCCAAATTTTAAGCAAACCTAATGCTGCTACAGACCAAAGTAGCCAGCATTTTTGTGAATGTGCCTGTGTGCTGTGGTAGAGTCAGGGAGGTTTTATATATGTCTTCACAAAAATCTGAAGCATTTCTGCCTTGTTTATAAAAGTGAGTAATTAGTCTCTTGTGTGATATACTTGCTGATGAAACAGGACTGTAATAATTTTTTTTCTACACAGAGGACCAAAAATTCACTTGGTCTTTGTATGTTCGTATTTTATTATACACACAGTCAAAAAGTCCTTTGCATATTTCAGCTGTAACTTTTGTTTCTATGGTCTTGAACATCAACACTGTGGCTGTGACTTACTCATGAATAGTTAAATTCTGTGGATGCTACTTGTTCCTCTCTTTGCAGCTGCTGTTTCTGTCCTAAGAGTCCTTTTCACTGCCTTGTGTAGAAATGCTGCATTTCCCTGGCTTATTCACAGCTCTAAAGCCATCATGATCCATTGCGAAGCTCAGATGTAATTAACATCATCCTTTCTCAGCAACATCCTCTGCTCATGTTTTTTTCTGTCTTAAACTGTTCATCACTAAATTGATATATTGCTGTATAAGTCTATGGCGTACTGACATCTTGAACGCTTTATAATTTGTCCTGTTATCTCAAGAAGAATGTAGTGAAACTGGAAGCATTCATAATTGATTTTGTGATCAAGGAATCGAATGATTCCTGTATGGGGGACAGTTTGCTGAATCCTCATCCAGGCTCTTTGGTCTCAAAGAGAGAACTGGGTTATGCATGTGTAAAACTGTGAATGGCACAAACTACAGAGATAACTTCTTCCACTTGCATTCTGTGCAAATCAGTGGGTGTCAAAGGCAGCTAGCCCATGGTAGGGTGCAAAATATAATTCATCATAACATGCTGTTCAGCTGTGGAACTGGTCATCACAGGACATTGTGGCAGCTAAAGATTTACATGTGTTCCAAAAACGATTGGATTATTTTGTAGAAGAAAAATATCTCAATTACTATTAAGTACAAAGATTCACTTTTGACTCAGGAAGTTCCTGAGATCATGATTCCTGGAAGCAGTGCTGAAGCTTGCACTGCTCAGATCAAACCTTACCATCTGGCAGGTCTGTTCTTACTCATTTGTGTGGCTCTGTAATCTGACACCCAGGGCTCTACTCTGCAAATGCTGGGGCAAAATTTGTCCCGAAATATCAGTGCAGCTGAAGAAATGAAAGGCTCAGTGAAGTTGAAGGGGAAGCAATAAATATCAAAAAATAGTTGAGATTGGGAGGAAACTCTGGAAGTCTTCTGATCCATCCACCCTATTTAAGCAGGGCCACTTAGAGGTGGTTGGCCAGCACTGTGGTCCTGTATCCAAGGAGGGAGATTCTAGCACCTCTCCAGACAAACTGTACCAGTGCTCAGTTATCTTCATAGTGCAAAAGTGTTTCCTGATGTTCAAACAATGTCACCTGTGTTTCAGTTGGCGACCCTTGACTCTGGTGCTGTCAATGGGCACATCTTGAAAGAGTTTGACTCTGTGCCCTTTTCACAATCCTTTCAGGTCATTTTTTGAAAGCTGCTTTCTTAGTTGGGTGTCCTTTGATGTTCTGGTGCATGGGATTCTTCTCCAGCTGCAGGACTTTGCACTTCTTACTCAGCTTCTTGGGGTTTCTGTTGGTCTATTTCTCCAGTGTGTTAAGCCCCCTTGGGATGGCAGCATGGCTCTCTGTCCCCTGCTCTCAGTTTTGTGTTATTTGCAAACTGGCTGAGCATACACTCTGGACCATCACCTAATGAAGGTGGTAAACAGGATTAAACCTAGTATTGACTTACCCCTGGGGTACATTGTTAGTTACTGGCTTCCAGCTTGACTTCATGCCACTGATCACCACCCTCTGGGCCTGGCCAATCAGTTTTTGGTCCACCTCCCTGTCTTCACATCCAGCCTATACTTCAGCAGCTTCCCTGTGAGAATCTTGTGGCAGACAGTGTTGGAAAGCCTTACTAAATATCCACTGCTCCACCCTTTTCCACCAGGGTAGTCATTTCATCATAGAAGGCTGTCAAGTTTGTCAAGCATGACCTGCATTTGGTGAATCCTTGCTGACTCTTCCATATGATTCTCGTCTTTCATGTGCTTAAAAATGGTTTCCAGGATTAGCTACTCCATCACCTTCCAAGGGATCAAGTTGAGTCTGACTGGCCTGTAGTCCCCTGTGTCCTCCTTCTTGAAGATACGATGACATTTTCTTTCTTCTAGTCTCCAGGTACTCCTCCCAATTTTTGTGGTGAATCAAGGATTATAAAGTGGTGTTACAATGGCATCAGTCAGTTCCTTCAGGTTCATCATCCATCCCCAGGAAGAACTCCATGATGTTTGGGCCATCCAATATCTAAAAGGGAAGTCTAGAAGCAGCTCTGTCTTGTAAGTTGAAGCAGGAAACAAGCAACACTGAAGCAAGTCTAGGAAGTAGGAGATTATTGCTAGTAGTTGAAAATTACTGACACATAACAAATGAGTTCAGGCTGGAGTTGGTAAGTGTGATGCTTATGCTAAAAGCACTACTGAAGTTAATAAATAGCACCAAAAACACCAAGAGTTCAGTAAATAGAGTCCCTGGATGTTACTGAAGATATTAGTAGTTGATACAGAAAACTCATTCAGCTGGCCTTTTTAGCTTGATTTGTATGCATGAATTGTGTTACTGCCAGCTGCAGCAAGTTTTGGCTTCGAAGGACAGCACAATGACACTCTAGAGGGAACAGCTACCCTCTTCTGCTCATCAACAGAATTCAAGTGGGACTCTGGACTTAAGAGAAAAGGTTTTCATACTAGAGTCCCTGTCTAAGCCCTTTAATCTTTATTCCCTGCCAAAACCAAACTCAACAGAGTAAGCTGTTTGGACAGATGGAGGCAAAGGCTGTCATTTTATACATTTCATACTATTGATATTTTGAGTGTTATTCTGTTTGATCTGCTCCCAAACAGCTCACTTTATCTTTCCCATTCCTAAATTCCCCTACCTGAAATTCGGTTTTGTGTAACAGCTCTGACACCACAAAGTTATTCTAATTCCCTTCCTCCAGCTCTTGCTTAGTGTCACAAGCATCCAATACATCTGCAATATTTCTTTAGAGAAGTACTGCTTCTCTGCTTTCTCAGCTTTACCTTGTGCTACCACAGATGACAGTTCAGCTGACAAAATAAAAATTTGCATCACCCACTGACTGTGCTAACTCCTGACTTCTGGTAATGACCATGTTCTTTCAGATGCTGCAAAAACAGATCTACAAGCATGAAAGCAGTAGACTGCAAGAATTGGAGTACATCCACTGTCTCCAAGGTATGTAAGTAAAGGCTTACTTGCTTTAAAGGACTAACATATCCTGTGCATACATTTTCAGGATTATTGGAGGAGTGTAGCTTGGGAGAATGTACCGAATATAGTTAAACTTGAATTTGTAGACATTCACCATATTAACTACTTTAAGGACTTGTAGCAAAGGAGGAGGAGAATGCTGCCTTGATGCATGACAAGGTGGCATGTTAGCAGCTTTTTTTGGGAAATGTTGAGCTTGACAAAGATGCTCAAGCTAGTGGGAGCAAAAGCCTTAGTCTCTCTGCAGCCTTATCTACCAAAGTAGAGGCAGATTAGAAAAACACGGAGATAACATAGAATTGGCCAAAATATCCAAGTCACTCAGGCATGAGAAGATTCCTTCTGGATACTGAAGGCAGATGCAGAGGTGAGTTACTTGATACCAAGATGGAAGTAGAATGCAGGAAAACGGCACTTTTATGTGAGTAGCCTTTAGTGATCATCAGCTGGACCCAAGAATGAAAATGTTCATGTCTTGGGCTTTTGAGTGGATACACTGAGAGTAATAGTGCCATGGTGAGCAGTGATGCTGGCATTTCAATGCACCGGTAAGCTTCTCTTCAATGCAGGATGGAATGTCTTAGAGCCCGTCTTTTGAGGTGACTGCATTTGTGCTTAGAGCCCATCTTTTGAGGTAGAGGTGATGGGATCTGTGCTGTAAATTCCAAGAATGGATGCTACAACAACTGGAGAGGAGATTCATTTTAGAATTTGAGCTGTTGTTTAGGATGACCTGTTCAAACTGCATGGGCAGGTGCTGACCTCATTGATTTCTGAGCCTGCCTAGACCATCTTTTTAAAATTCAGTTTTCTTAATCACAGATCTGAGTCTGAGTGTAGGCTGATATATTGTCTCCTCAGGACTGCCAGGATTCTCTAACAGCTTCCATGGCTGCCAGACTGTTACTAATGCCAGCTGCAGAGATTTTAATCTTCAAGGTACAAATTATATCTTGAGCTGGGCATCTGAAAATGTTTTTTTCTCCTTGTGACAACTGCTTCTTTCAGCATTAAAGTTGTGTGCAAATGCCTCTTCATGGCACTGACCTTTCAATTTGAAATCATAATAATTTCCTTTAGGAAACTATCCCAGGGACTGCTGCAGAACTGTTGCATATTTGGAGAATCAGACACTCCTGGGATTGGGCCTGTTGGTATTCATCCAGCCTCTTAAGGTTTGCCATCATGTATTCAGTTGACAAATGCACACACTGGTCAGGGTGTTGAGGTGGTAAAGGCTAGTGGAAGTGCATTAATGAGTGCTTGTGTGTTTATATTATATGTGCAGACACAGTGCTTGCCAAGCCTTAGGGTGGTATTTGAACCTTGGGTAGGCTGGTGTGTCTGTGCCTGGGAAAAGGATCTTGGCTTTACCTTTCTGACCTTGGTGTCTCAAGTGCAGCTGCTGCATTCCTCTTTCTCAGGAGTCTTTCAAGGGCGATGGAGCCTTTGACATTTATTTCTTGGTAGGAACCTTGTGGCAGATAACAAGCAGGATTTGGTTCTTGTTGATGGCCCCAATGCAGCTGAGGGGCCCCTGGGTGGTAGGGTCTGACCAACCTTATGTAATATATATTTGGGAAACCAACAATCAAATTACCCAGTCTTCCCCACCAAACTTGTTCACTGGGACATGCATGGGATTTTCTCTTTTTTATTAGTGATGGCATAGATCTGGAGGGCAGTATAGTGTCCTGGGAAATGGGGAGTTAGTGCTAAATAGCAAATTCTAGGCTCCTTGATATCCATAAAATTGTGGTCCCACTGTTGTTCATCCTGTGTGTATACATTAGTCATTCCTATAAGAAACAGAATGGTGATGGCCCAGGTGAGCTGGCCTACCACAGCAGTACCATATATCTGAAAGGGCAGCTCAGGCCCTTGACCTGGAGTAAAACCTGTGGTGTGTGGAGCAATTCTTGTGATCCCATCTGCAGGAAAAAGCCAGGCCCACAAATTGAGGAGAGGAGACATCAGAGACCCTCTGGAAGAAGTACAAGGAGCAAATGCAGTGGATGTAAAAATAAGATCAGTAAGAGCAGATGTCATTGTAGAGAGTGCTGCACAAAGGTAGGAGCCATCCTTTAGGTGTCTGTTTTTGTGCCCTGAGCAGGCAAATGGTGCACAGAGTGCACGTGTTGTATTGAAGAAGCGTGCATGTGATAAGACACCTAAGAGCACAGAATAGATACTGAGCACTGCAAGTGCAGAGTGGACATAACAGAGCAGATGTGGTCCGTATGGTCTTGGGCTGCAGAGAGGAAATTGCTGCCTGGGGAGATGTTCGTGGTCATGTAGGTGTAACCTAAGGTTATTGTAATGCAGTTCTTGGTGCCTAACCACATCCAGCTTAAATATGAGTGTCTAATGAGCTAAAGGCATTATTTAAATGTCTATTTAAAACCAGGTTTCTACAGAGAGTTGCCTTTTACCTCTGGTCATCATAGTGTTCTTCCAAATAAAAAAAAGTTTGCATATAATATATGTACATTTTTATATATGCACTCAGGCAGTGTTACTAGCCTGATAGGCCAAGTCACTTGTAGCCATCACCATTCAAGTTCTGAAGGGAGCACATAATGTATGTGTACAGGATGAACCATGTTAACAGACACAGAAATAAATAATGTACAGAGAAAGACCACAGTAACAAGAAACATTTGTTCTGAAGGAGGTCTTTTTTAGCTCTGGTAACAAAGTTGCATTTCTGTGCTATGGATGTATTTCAAACTTGTTACACAAAATCTGTATTAACAAACCAAATAAACTGGGCCTACTTTAATAGCTGTTAGGTGGAAATTAGTGTCTTTTGGGGAACAATTAGAGCTCCTCCTAGTGCCTCTGGAGTAATATTGTAGAGGAGCTGTACCAATTACACTCAAAATATCTTGCAATTTTCACAGAAATAAAAAGTAATTAACAGCTTGCATTAGTGTTCTCATTATCTAAGTTCTGAACTGTTTCAAGGCTAGGGTTTTAACTGGAAAATTATTGGAAAGCTTTCTCTTAAGAACAATTCCCTTTCCCTTTTTATCTCTCTCTTGTATAAACAGATTTTAGAGTACTTGTTTGTGATACTGCTGCTGAAGAAAACAGTTACATCTTTGGTTTATTAGAGCCAGACAAGAAAACTAGGAGGACTGGATAAATCTGTGTATTTTCATGATGAGACTGTTTGAAATTACCCATCAGCATGTGTAATTATTGTCTGTTTATCTTATATTTTCAAAACAAATGTATATTCTAAAGGATATTAGCTAGCTAATTGTGGTTAGAGCCTAAGCTTTGTAAGCCGATAAATCAAACTGAGAAAGAATTCTTCTAGCCTATTTTATACTATTCTTCCTGAACTCAGAATTACCTTCTAAAGCAAAATTTTACTATAGCAAAGACATATAAATGCTAAGTAGTACTTTAGTAATAGAATAGCATTAATATTTACCATAATCTATATAAATATAAGGGTTTGTTCAGCCTGGAAAAGAAAAGAGAAGGTTTAGGAATGACCTAATTGTGGCCTTCCAGTACCTGAAGGGAGCCTACAACAAAGAAGGAGAGGGACTTTTTACAAAGGCATGTAGTGACAGGACAAGGGGAAATGGTTCAAAATGAGAGTAGGTTTAGATTAGATATTAGGAAGAAATTCTTTACACTGAGAATGGTGAGGCACTGGAGCATGTTGCCCAGAGAAGTTGTGGATATCTTATCCTTGGAACTATTCAAGGCCAAGATCAATGGAGCTCCAAGCAACCTGGTCTAGTGGAAAAGTGTATCTGTCCACAGGAGGTAGATGGTCTTTAAGGTAATTTCCAATCCAAGCCATTCTTTAATTCTATGAAGTATACTAAAATTTTCTATTACGTAGTTGAAGCATAATGGCAAATTTAGTTTGAGAGGTTCCACATGTTCTGTATCAAACTAGGGGACAGGTAGTTACTGACTTTGCTCATGTTAAAATCACACTGTTGCTAAAAGGCAGCAGCAATTACTTTTAGACTGATGCAGAATCCTGTTTTAGTGAAGTAACATTGCAGGCTTAAAGCTCATGAAAATATTAATATGTGACAGCTGAACTATTCTTGAGCTCGAAAAAAAAACTGGCATTGCAATGGGAACTTTGGTGGATAGTGTGACAGAACTATCCAGCTTTGGGAAACGGGGATATTTGTCAATTGAGATCCACTAAAAGGAGATAAAACCCTCCAAAGGCCTGGAAACGTTTTTTATTTCCTGAAAGTGTTGACTATGGCTTTATCTCCTTGTAGGTATAAGTTGAGAATGTCTAGGTAATTAAATGTACTGCTCAAACATTTTCACTGTGAATTAATCATCTTGAACCATGCTTTTCTACTTTCCTGTACTCTTGAGAGAGCAGTTTTAAAAAGCACACAATTATTTTATGCTTGAGGTAACAGAGGATCCAGCGCTCTTGCCAAGCCAGCGGACTCATTAGGACAATAGCAGATGCCACTAATGAGTGGGGCACTGACGGTGCTGGGGCGGGGTCCCGGCCAGCCCTGCCCCGGCCCCGCCGTCGGGCACAGCCGCCCGCAGGCTGCAGCACTGACGGGAGACAGCGGAGCGGCTCTCGGCTCTCTGCGGGCCCTCAGCCCCCAGCGTCGGGGTTCGAAGTGAAGGTCCGGGAAGGCACTTTGCACAGATGTTTATCCTTCACAAGGGGGTGCAAAAGAGGGCGCAGGACCCTGATCTCCGAGCTTTTAAACTGAATTAGCACGGGGGTGTTACCGTCGGGGTGATAGGTACGATGGGACAGGGAGCGGCCAGCCAGGCACAGACCAAACCCACTGGGGAGGGGTAACAGGAACAGACCCGTAGGGCGAAAACAGCTTTAACCACGCTTGACACGCACAACCGCAGGGTAGAAGTTTTGAAGTGATGCAGGACGTGGTGCTGCAAGTATGCACGGGATGAGATTGACTTTGATCATATTTCAGCTCAGTATTAAACCGATCTCACAGACCACTTGGACAGTTTGTGCAGTGCAAGGACTGTGCTTGTGGCACTAAAGCAGGCAACCTGTTTTCAGAGCCTGTGATCTTCCTTGCAGCTAAAGAATTGTTCCTACCTAGAAGGCAGCACTGCTAGGTTGCTATGATAAAACATTACTTATATAGGGAGATAAATAATGGGAATTTAAGCCTTAACCTTTGAATGATACCTCTTTTTCTACCTTTGTGAGACACTGAGTCCCTAGTGTTTGAAAGGAGTCCAAAATTGAGCGGAATTACCCAATCATGGAAACTGAGTGAGAAGAGAAAGCATCTACTTTTCAGGGATGGTGAATTAAGAGCCTTTGTCTCTGAGACATTTCTGGCTGATGTTAGTGTTTAGGGCCATGTATTTCAAAGGAGGATTCCTTCACTTGTCAAAATAATGATAATATAATATAATATAATATAATATAATAATAATATAATATAATATAATATAATATAATATAATATAATATAATATAATATAATATAATATAATATAATTATAATATAATATATAATATTATTATATATAATATTTATATATAAATATATATAAATATTATTATATATATATTTATATATATATATAAATATATATATATAAAATGTAATAATAATGAAACAACATATTTATCATGGATAGAAGAGTTGACTGTCTAAAAGGCAAGTGGTTTTGTTTGTTAATATGACTTCACCAGGACAGTGAAGAAAACTTAGGAAAAGATTTTTTTTAATGTTGGATTAAAAGGCAGATTGTAATGTGGTATAGAGCTTACTCTACACTGCCTTAGCAATGAGCTGATGAAAGTATCATCATTATTAATTGCGCTATTTGCATAGCGGATATTGTTCAGTTTGGGTGAGTAAACACATTTTTCTGAACCTGCTTGGGCATAATTTTTTAAAGATGTCATTTGGCTTGCAATAGTCTTATCTGAATCAACAATCACAGCTGAAAATGGAACCATGTATCTCAAGCAGATATTGAATTCCTCTATCTGTTTTAATTTTAAGGTGTTACCACTCTAAATATCTTTTTAATTTTAAGCTGTTTTTAAGCTGTTACCACTCTAAATATCTTTCTAGTCTTTCTGTTTGAATTGTGGTTAACTGCTGACATTATAAAAGCAACCACTTCCAAGTAAATATAATGACAAAATTCCTAAATTTGGGTATCTGCTTCACTACGCTCACCCTTATTTGCATTTGTTCAGAACTTTTTCTGGCTCCTATTGCCACTTGAAATGTTTCTGGTGAATCTGTTCTCATGTGTGACTTTTGACTAAGTGAATGCAAATAAACTGAAGGATCAACCTTTTACTGTTAAAGACTCTGATACTTGTGAACATATTATGTTTGTCATGCAGAGAATGATGGATTAAGTACTAAAAGGAAAGCTACACTTTTTCATTTGCGGTATTTTGCTCAATTTAAACTACAAAAACTAAAGGAACTATAGTTGCATATGAAAAAAAGACCTCAGATATTGAAGCATGCACTCTTGCACAGGACTTGTTGGACACAGAACAGCAAGATGTTTACCATGCATTAGCATGATATATTCTGAAATACACCATTTCTGTCAGGTAATATTTTGATTGCATGATTTAACTAATGGTCTCCTGCATGCTATGTAAATACTATCCTTGCCAGGTCAAATTCAAATCATTAATAGTCACATTGATTTTTGGTTGTTGCTGTTAGGTTGTTAGGTTCAGGTGTTGTCAATAGATTGTAAATCTGCTAGAAGAATTGTATTGCTAGAACATGGAGTCCAGCTTTTGTTGCTCCTCAGATTAATTGCACAAAATTACTTTTGCTGGTGTACAGGTTACCTTGAACAATCCAATTGGATATTCAATATTCATACTGTCTCCCACTTACTGTAGACAGAAAACTACCCATTTTTAGAATTCTGTTCTTGTACTACAAAATATGTTTGACTGGACATACAAGAGGAAATAATAAAAAAAATGCAATTGAGACCACTGAAATTTAGGTTCTAGTTTTCTCCTTCCTTACTTCCTCCTATTTCCATTCCTGTGCAGATGGTTTCTAGCATAGGTTTCGATAGGACTTGTACAGTTCCTATCAAAGCCCTGTGATTTACAGCCATGCAAGCATGGCTCTTGTAGTCTCCTCTTCCATCCTTCCAGGCAGCATACAGCCCTTTTTCTCTTGGTGAATTGCATCTGTTCTGCAATAGATGGAGAGTTGGCAGAAAAATGGCTGAAGCAGTTTTGAAGTTGAGAAAAAAAACCAGATAAATTATCCTGCCATGATGTGCATTTTATATTCCCTATTCTTTTCTTTCCTTTCAGTTTTGCTACTTTCAGTGTTCCTAAACCATTGCATTAAGAAGCACAAGAGCACAAAGATAAGGTGTGATCTTAGACCTATTTCCATTAACGTGTAGCATAACTTTTTCATATATTTTCTTTGCTACTGATGCTGTCAGACTTATTTCTTAGTAGCATACTTCAAAGGCTTAAAATTAAAGTAATCTAAAATATCTGTCAGTGGCAGAAAAAAAAAACTATTAAACAATAGCAAGTGAAAATCTAAGATCTATCTTAGGCTAAATGTTACCCACATCAGTTGGTATAACTTTGAATCATCTTGCAGTCTTGATTAGAAAATTATTTCTTTTTCCCATTTATTGATCTGGAATGAGATGGAAGCATAATTCCTGAGCACTTAAACTGTGCATTGAAGTACATAATGAGAGATTCTGGTTTTGGAGTTTTATAAGTTTGTAATTTTAACTTAAATTTCTGAAAAGCAGATCACCCTCTCACCGGGCAACTAGCTTTTTAAAAAGGGCTTGCTCTCCTGCATGGTAATTTCTCTTGCTTTAAGTAACTTGTTCATGTCTATTATTCTTAAATATCATGTGTTTTAAATAAAGCCTAAAATAAAGGCTTTCTCATAGCCAATTCCTAATATCTGACAAATAGTATTGCACTGTGTAAATATAAAATGATTGTATTAAGATAACATTATTACCACAAAAACCTTGCAAAATTGTATCACTTATGGGATTGGTTTTATAGCATGGAAAGCATGTGGGTCTCCAAATATTGAGAACCAGACTGTTCAAAACACCAAGCATTGCTCTGTCACGACTTGGGCCTACCTCTTGTGTCACGTACTATGAAATTTTAATAATGTTCTAATGAGAACTAATGTAAACTGTAGAATTAAACTTTCCTTCTGACATCGAACTTAAAGGAAAGAAAGACATACTTCTTTAGTAAATACTGTATTTAATCTTCACAGTTCCAAGCAGCTCTGAGAAAGACTAAGATCACTTGCTTTCATAATGATAATTAATGTTCACTCCAAAGCTGGGTTTGTGGATGAGGCCACCATAGTACCAATAGAAACCAACTTTTTTGGTGATGAGTAATAATATAGGCAAGCTGGGTGGACCTCCTGGGCAGTTTGAAATAAATAATAAGATTGAATTAAGGACCTGCATTCTGTGTCATTAAATTTTATTTGAGATATTAATTTTCCTTTGTCTCTCTTTCTATTACCTTTTATGTCATGTGAATTTTATGAGATTTATATAAGGCAGCATTAGATAAATATCACAGGAAGTGAGTAAAATATAAATTCAGTTCAATATAATATACATTTATAATATATAATAATTATAATATGCTACATTGTTTATAAACATATTTCACTGACTCTACATTCAGTTAAAAAGCCAGGCAAGTCTCTGGGCACAAAGGAGAGGCATCAGAGTGTGAGCTGTCCTTATAAACTTGCAAATATGGTTGCATTAGGCTAAGCTAATCACTGCTGAGGCAAATGAGCACCAGACCTGGAATACTAATAGAGGCTTCTGGCCACAGCCTGTGGTTCATCCAGGGAGACATGTAGCTGGGAGACAGCTATGAAAAAGCATCATGGCAGGATCAGATGGAAAGGAAAAAGTGAAGGAGTTTCTGTAGTGGTACAGTCAGCCTAGTTATTTCAGATTGACAAGCCTGGAACCTGTGTCTACCAAGGCAGGACAAGGAGAAACAACTACTAAAAAGCAGAGTAAGAGAAAGAATTTTAAAATAACAAAAAATAAAACCAAACTAAACCCTACCCAATGATAAAAGAACTCACAAAGGAACAATTGTATGGCACAGGACTGAGAACATAAGGATCACATTGTGTCTAAGTCTTTAATTACAGGTACAAAGTAGTAGACTTGGTTGAAAGATCATATCAGCTACTGTCTTAAACAAAAGAGGTGAAAGAGAAACTGATGTGCAAACTGAGATGAGGAGAGGGTAATACCAGATAGAATACTTGGGGTGATGTTGCTACTACTATTTCACTATGGGATTAACATACCTTTCACCATTGATTTGTCTTGAGCAGAGTAGGCAACCCTGAATGTCATCTGAGTCTGTTTTTCTTGTTTTACAGAAGAACTTTCTAGGTGCAATAACTTCAAAAACTGTTGAATTTAAGAAAGGCACAAACTGCTATTTGAGGACTTGCTCTCTGCCCTAATACAATATTTTCTCAGGTACTAAAAAACCAAAAAGTAAAGTTTTTGTAGAACAAGTGCTGATTTTGGGTGCTGTGCAGGAATCTGTTGAATCCTGTTGCAAATTTAATTTGGTTTCACAGAGTTCAAGAAATGCCCTGTGGTGTCACACCAATCTCTGATGGTGAAAACTGAAAATGCTGTTTATGAAGAAAACAAAAATCTAGCTGCTTTCTGCCATCCATTCCACTTGTACTCCTCTACTATCCATGTTCATTGTATGAGGGATGCGGGAGGGGAAAGTCCTCATCTGTTCCTTCAGCATCTGGTACAACACCTGCCTGAACCTTTTGCCTCTACAGCTTTCTATGGCAGCAGATTCCACAGGTTCACTACAACCCATGGGAAAAAAAAGCACAGTTTATAAATTTTAAATTGATCCCCTTCTATTCTCGGTGAGTGATCTACAGTTCTAATACTTGAAGGATTTGGTGGAAAACTTGTGCATGTAACTTTTCCTCTGCTTTGTGATTTTGTAAGCTTTACTTATATGCCCTCTCAACATTTTTAGTTCTTGCAAAGCAGCTGATCTCTTCCTGTCATCATTACAGTTGCCCTTCTGTGCTTCTCCCCTCTCTCTGCTATTTCCTTTCTGATATGTGGAGAGTAGGGCTGCAAATTATGCTTGAGATGAGAGCTCAGCAAGGTTTTGCACAGAGACAGAATGGTGCTCTCTGTCTTGCTCTACTGCCCTTCTGGATTCAGAAGAAAAACTGCATCATCAGCTGTTCAGTGCTGCAATGTGCAGATGCCTGGCCCAGCCATTTTCCTTTGGTGTCTTCCTGATCTTGAGGCCATATCTTTATGGTGCTCCCCAGAAGTAAAATAAGCAAAGACCCCTGGAATTCCCAGCAATTCATATGACTCCAGCATATGAATTAATGCTCCTTTTGGAAAGTTGCAAATAGGATTTACTCCTGCCAACCAGAGGCTAATCACCCTTTCTCAAGAGGGGGTTAGTGACCATAATAATTCCCCACGGATTATGATGGCATAGTCATAGGGGTGCAAGGAAAGACTCCCAAGATTCCTGCTTGTGGTGTCTCTTACCTGGTGGTTGTTCACACTGCTGGGTAGGGAAAGAATTTCTTATTTCTGGCAATGAGTATTTGACTGTATGTCAAATCTCGCCATTTATTTTGATTTCCATGTTTTTCTTTCATGAAATGTTTAATTCCTTTGCATCATAGACTGTTTTCTAAATTAGAAATTCACTTTAATAATAATTGCTTTTGAAACTTCCAGTAAGCAATCAATAAGGCTGAAATAGTTTACATGACCAGAAACTGAAACCTAAAGGTACTCAGTCACTGCTGCAAGATTTTCATTAACATTTATCCACAAATAATTATGGATATTTTATTCTGAAAAGCATCTTATTCATAGAGCTATATTTCTGCAAAGCTAGAATATACACTTCTTTGCACAGACATTTCCAACCCCACATCCAACCAGCCTTTGCTTTCATAGGGTCTCTTCTACAGAAATGGTCCCATTAATACAGCAAATGGCAGAAGACCAGGCAGTATTGTGTCTTGGAAGGTGTATTGCAAAGGAGTATATAGGAGAATCCAGTGGGAGACCGAGGCCCTGAAGCCCTGGGATGAAGATACGTGGCTGATGCATTCCATGTGTCACCAGCAAGGCCTTCACAGGACATTTGCCCTTAGGGGATCAGCTACTGGCTCCTATAAAACCTTCAGGCCATCCCCTCCTCTCACCAGCAGTCTTCCCGGGTTTTCAGGAGGCTGGGACGAAAGGCACTTGCACCTTATTGCTTCTATTTCTCTGTGCTCCTGATGTTCAGAAGATGAGGCACTTAGAAGGCTATGTATGATTCTGGGGTGAAATAGATAATCTATATGTTGGTGAGCATACTTAAGGGCAAGTAATGTTTATGAAGTTTTCCTATCAATACTTTTCTCCCTTGAAGAAAAATGTTAACTTGAAAATGGGAGAAGAAACCTGGCTTTTCTTTTACACTTGTTTTTTCTCTTTGTGTAGTTTACTGTTCACAAACTGCAAACACGTTACTTGAGAGTCTATTTTATTTCCTGAGATATTTTTGCAGTTATGTGAGGTGAACAGTATTTGTGTCTGTCAGAGCCATGCAGAAGGTAGAAATGCCTGCGAAGGCACAAGAAAGCATATGGATGCATGGCAGGTGTTGGATTTGTGCCTGAGGCTCACAAGGACTAATTGTCACTAATAGCTGCCTGAAAGAAGCTAAGCAAGGATACAAAGCATGTAAACTGTAAATTCAGCAAAGTGTTATCTCTGAATAGCTGGAGAGAATGCAAACCTGACAAAGGGTGTTCCTCTGTGAAATCACCTTGTTTGAGTTGTTTGATAAACCGTTCTTCAAAGTAGTGAGTTAGAAATCTCCTGTTATAAAAGAGATTGAAACAGCAGGTCATCTTACAAAAGTCCTATGATTTGAAATAGATTCCCTCGGCTTGTCTGCAACAGCCAGATCTCCGCCTCATGAACACACTGTGAAGCCTCCTTTAGGACGTTAGAAGGAGGGTTTATGTGCCATGAAGGTGCTTTTGATCCTGTGGGTAATGTTCTCTGGTGTCTGAAAGCGTGCTTCCAGGGAGCCTTTGCTGCAGTTCCAGCTGTAAAGATAATCCTAGCGACTTCAGTAATGTAATGCTTTGTATGTTCAAACACTGAATGCTTTAAAGCATTTATTAAGGAAGGTGGAGGAAGAAGAGTGAAGATGGGAAGATCAGTACTAGCAATAGATTTAAGTTCTAAGGGCTGTTGCTGCCTTTTCTTTCAGAAACCCTCATAATTCTTCAGTTTGTAATAGGGTTTTGATGTCTAGCAGGGGAAATGTGCTGGGCTCCAGGAGTGTCTCTTCTGCATTGCACAGAATTCTGATCAGCATTTGGGGAACTGTAAGCTGTTAATTGCTATTTCCATTCTCTTCCTTTTATTCCTTATAATAATTCTAGCAACTGCATAGGAATGCTGCTTTTCACACAAGAGCTTGGCATCCCCAAGCCTGCCAGCCACAACAATTGTACTGAATGAGGTGAAGGAAAATGATATGGTGTGCTAGGGGTCTTCTTTAAGGAAAAGGGTATAGATTATAGGTGTAGCACATCCTTCTTACTCCCAAAGCCAAGCCAAACTTTGAAATAGGCCCTAAGCCTGTTTGACTGCCCTTGGGCACTATCTGGAGCCCCACTCCAGCCCCTGGGAGTAGCCAGGGCTCCATACCGAGTCCATACTGAGCCAGCACAGCTGTTTTTGAAGGCTGACTGTTGTGAAGGTAGAGGCTCAAGGCTTCAAGTCCTAGTGCTGATTCCTGGTAACAAAAATGTTGCCCTGAACTCAGTGGTTTCTTTTTTAGCCTTGCATTCAAACCAACTCTTTTAAATGGTGAAGTGAAGCCCCCAGGAGAAAGGTGTCAGGTGCCTCTTACTGGGCATGACAGCAAGATATTCAGTGTCATAAGCATGCTCTGTTTTTTCAATAGGACATTCAGACTTCTGGATAGATGCTCAAGAATATTTTTTAGGGCTGCTTGATCCTCACGTTTTCACTACTTTACTTCACAGCTAAATATTATCTTAAAATGCTGCTAAAGGTACACACCTATTCACAATTTCTTGGCTATGCTGCCTCCCAATGTGTTTTCAGTGTCATCTTCAGACAGAAATGTAAGTAGAGGAAAAATATTTATGCATAAGAAATACATCCATGTGTATAGACTGAAAATTGTGTCATTGCCAGAAATAATTAAAAACAGAAAAAATAAGAAATTTTAAATAAATCTTCCAATATGAAATGTAAGAAAAGTGATTTATTCAGCTTTGAAGGTGATTGATAATGTCATATAAATGCTTACATGTGGGACTGAGAAATGACAAAATTCTCAGTGTTTTAGAAAAAAGCACAATAGCTTGCAGGTGAAGTTTCCAGATGGCAGCTGTAATCTAGTAGATTTTCCCCATGTGAGGTAAATTTTCTGACATGCATGCCCTGTCTAGGGACTTAAAATGAGATTAGATGGTTTTCTAAAAAATTATTTTATTCTATCCAGTTTAAAATTATTTTGACTGATAAGTGCAAGGAAGTCTAAAAGAGCAGAATTGCCCCCTCTGGCATTTGTCTGTGTGTTCAGTAATGCTCAGTTAACCCACTACACCTGCACATGGCTTCCATAAGTGGAACTTGACTTGAAAGTCATGGGGCTTTGCACTACAAATTCATTATTTGTAAATAAAATTTCAGAAATTCATGGCTTTTTTTTAGCTAATTACATCACTGACACTTTTTCTTCATATATTGCAATTTTAAATCAGCTTTTAATGCTTTTTCATTCATCCTGGTAGCTGGCATACACTAGGTTAGTTTTCTTTTCAAAGTCAGAATCTCCATATGGCAGATATTGATATCAAAATAGCAGCTGTAACACCATATTCTTATATTGAATATAGAAGGAAAATGCTGTTAAAGATTAATAATACTAAAGTGTCAACATCATTAATCAGAAAGAATGCTATCTCTTACAGTCAAAACTTCCTAACCACTTTTCTTGAAATTGGTGTTGCTGTTTTTCAAGCCTTGAAAGTAAGGGATGGTAGTACACAGGGTCTATAGCAGTTTACACATTCAAAATCACTTATAAAACAGTTTCTAGAAGTTAGCTAATAGAACTGCTGGCAGACTTTTTTTTTTTTTTGTTTTACTAACCTAGGATGCTGGAGGATATTTAAGTTTATATTTGGCCTGTATTATTTTGTTCAGGTAAAGCCAATCCCAAAAGAGATTGACTTTCATTGAGACATAGCCTTTTTTATCAAAACTACTGGTAAATTTAATACCACTTGTCACATGAACTTCAGCAATAGCTTTTAGTGCAACAGGTAGGTTCAGACACCAGCCCATAACAGCAAGAATGACTTCAGGTTACCCTAGAGAATCTATTTGATACCTTTATCAACTGACTTCTGTTAGGGGAAACCAAAAGGGTCCTACCACATGCTATAACTAAAGGAACATGAACTTGAATGATGAAAAATTATCTCCACTTGTTGCTTCCTTCTCTCTGAGTCATGGTGCTTTGAGTCCTCTCTGAAGGATGTTATAGTAGTTATTTTTTCAATTATATTTGAGAATATATGACAAGCGGGGCATAAAACACACCAGTTCCTTTTTTTTCCATCTTGTTCTTTTTGTAGTCAGGTCTTGAGCACCCTCACCACTGGTGGGTTGTCTGCCTGTGCTCAAGTTTGGTGCCTCTGTGTAACCTTGGTTCAGGTTAGTTGTGTTTAGGTGAGTTGTGTGAGAAAGCTGTGAGCAGCAGCTCCTGCGGTATGCACCTGCATTTCAGGTCAGGCCCCTGCCCTTGTTTGTGCCTGATCTATGTCACTGCCATGTCCATGTCCCCTGTCACTCTGCACTTGACTTCTTGGCGTGACCTTGGATGAACATCATTATCACAAATTTGTTTAGCTGCCAGTGACTCTTGGCTGTCTTGGTTACTGGCTCACTGGAACTGATCCTGATCCTGGAATGCTGACTTGATTTTCCTACTTAAACTGGTGGATTGACACTCTGGACCCTTGGCTGACTGTGGTTACTGTCACTCAAGCTGCTTTACTCATCTTACTCAAGTACTGGAGGACAGCACCCTTGGCTATGAAGATCCTGACTGTGCTTGCCTAGCTCTCTCCCTCCAGTCTGGTCTCCCCTTCCCCAAGGATCTGTTGCAACTTTTCTCACAGCATAAGTGTAATGCCTTCATTTTTAGTTTTCTTTAGTGAATGCTTATCTTATGAAATAACTTAATACTTTCCTTTAATGCAGTATCTTCTTTGGCCCATTATTGTATCCAAGTGTATTTCTGAACATTTACACACCTTGTTGAAAAGCCCAGGGCCTTTTTCCTGCAGGTTTGAGCAAATCTGAACCTTTAAATATTCATGCAAATAAGTAGAATCTCTTGAAGCAATTCTGAATTCTTGGTTGAATTTGTTAAAGGATCAGTCCCCAGGATGAATTTCTGTTGCAGAACACATCTGGGATGGCAGTTCACTGTTGTAACACCACTGCTTACAACAAATGTAATCCCCTGTGCAATTGTTTTACCCTGGTTCATCAAATATAGACAGTTTGGAGCCACAACATTCCTCATGACTGAATAAGAATGAATTAATAAATTACTCTCCTGGCTCAGGGAAATTTGAGGACCAACTGTTACTGTTTTCAGGCAAAGCTTATTAGTATAAGATATCTCATGTTGCTTATCAAGAGTTGGGGTGTGTTGAGTGGCTTACATGAAGTGCCATAAATGAAAGGATACAAGACAAGAGTCAGTGTGGACATGCTACTAAATATCTAGAGATTCAATGGTACCTGGGCTGCCTATTCAACCTGCCTTCATTAATGTGGTGCTCAGCACTGCAGTGATGAAGCCTCTGTCTGAAGGACAAATTAGCCTGAGTAGGGCTCTGTGCTCAGGTAGCAGGGTGTGCCCTGCTCTAGTTCAGATCTATGTGCTCCAAGCTGCAGCATGTGCTTCAGATGTACTCTCACTTCTTCAGAGAAGACCAACTAGCTCTTTGTTTTGAACTCAGGGGAGAAAATCATTGCTGGATAGAAAAGCACCGAATCAGCTGAGTTGGAGGAGACCCTCATGGATCCTCGAGTCCAGCTCCTGGCCCTGCACAGGGCAGCCCAAGAATCACACCCTGAGCCTGAGAGTGTTGTCCAAACACTTCTTGAACTCGGTCAGGCTTGGAGCTGTAACCACTTCCCTGGGGAGCCTGTTCTAGTGCCCAACCACCCTCTGGGTAAAGAACCTTCTCCTGACATCCAACCTAAACCTTCCCCAATGCAACTTCAGGCCAATCAGCTGTCTGTTTTGAGATTTTTAAAAAGAGACTTAATTTTTCAGGATGGAAAAATGGTTGAGAAAAAAGATTTTAACAGAGAGTAATGAGAGTTTCTCAGCTACTCAGAAGATGAACCTGGTGTGAGTACGCCCTAGTCCAGAAAGTGTGGCCTCAAGAAGGCATTTGTATTGTTCCTGGGCAACAGGACTGCTTTGGTGCTTTTCAAAAATGCATGTTTCCTTAAGGGGTGGGTCAAAGTCTCTCTAGAATGGAGAGTTCATCCCTTTCATCAATGAAGAGACCTTAAATCAATGGTGTAACACACCAAGGTGACCTATTAGAAAATAAAGCTAGAACAGGGTTTTGATTCTGAATGTTGCATGAGAAAGGGAGGGGGAACAGAGAGCAGTGTACCCACACAGGCATCTTATCATCTAGAATCATTCCCCAGAAGAGCTCCAACTGTTCACCCAGTGTAATAGGGGATAGAGTCAGGTCCCATCCCAGGGTATTTAGTCCTGAACATCTTTCTTCTGAGTCTAATGAGTTGTATTCCAAGATCATTGTCAGGGAGAGGCTGACAGTGACAGCTTTGATAGCCACAGACAATGTTAATACTTGTGAGGAAAGAACATTGCTTGTTTGAAGTCCTCCTCCATACGACAAATCAGTGATCTACTTTAAAAGGTTTATTTTCTTTCATTAGTAATTCTTTTCCTTGAAGATTTCCCACACCAATGGGGATCCTCTTATCTCCTCTCTTATCTTAGGTCTCAGATACTTTCTTTCATGTCCATTGATGAACCCTATTACCCAAATCAGTTATGAGTATTTGATGACTAAACACGACTTTTTTGTCCATTCATGTAACTCCCAAATAACTGATGCAGAAATTTTAAATGACAGGCACTGATGCATTAGTACTACAGAAAGTTCCAGTGTAATTTGCAGTGCTTTGATTCTGTGCCTCTCTTCCCTGATCATTTTTCATGAATGAATTTGAGGAATCAGCATGCCTGTAAAAAATAATCCATCTCACAGCCTAGCTACTTTCCCTTCTATTTCCCTAGTGAGGAACAAGGACAGTTTAGCTAACATAACTGCAAACTCCATTTTCTCTATCTCTATTTTTGTTTAAATGATAAACTTTCAGAACAGGATTTTTTTTTTCATATTGCTATTTTCTCAAACTCCTAACAGTATTTTGAGGCTCTGCTGGTCCCAAAACACAATGTAATACACACAGCAAGCTGATTAAAGAAAATGGAAAGATATTGTGATGCTGAAGTAATATTTCCTGTTCAAACAAAAATTGTCAGCACAATGGTTTGTGCAAAATGTGCTGCTTGGAGGAACAGGAGGAATGGCATTGTTGGAGAGGTCATTTCTGTGTGGAGAGCAGCAGACAGTCTGGCCTGCAGGGACCAAAGCGCATCTGGCTGGAAAGAAGCTGCAGCTGAGAAAAAAACATTTCTCATGAGGAGGCTGATCCCTGTGGAGGAGTCAGAGCCCAGCTCACAGCTGTCTTCATGAGAAACAAGCCCATCCTGCCTTCATCTCTATGTCCAATGACAATGGTTGCAGAAACCCAAGCCTGGTTTGGTGGTCCTCCACCCTCTTCCAGCAGCAAGGGAGAGCTGGAAAGGGCAGGCAGGAATCCCAGGATGGAGGGATTTGTATCATGTGCATAGGCCAGGTGGGTTGCCCCTTTCCAAAGGACTCTGAACCTTGCACTCACATTAAGGACTGCTGCCAGGGCATGTAAGTCTTTACCTACAAATGGCCAGTGGGATAGTTGATCTGCTCCCACATGATCTGCATTGGCTCCACAAAGAAGGCATGTGGGTGCTGGGCCAGCCTGTACCCTCCAGCAATTTCAGCCTTCAGGCATGGGTTGAACACTCAAGCTGGGAGGTCACTAATAAATGCTGTTCCTGAGGCAAGCTGTTATCCGAGTTGGTGAAGGATGGTGATGTTTAGAGAAAGAAGGTTCCAAGTAGAATGTTCCATTCTCTTGTCCCTGCCTCATAGAAAGACAGGGCTGGGACACAGCTCTAGAGAGTGAAAACAACCTGTATTGGGCCCCTCAAAGGGGCCAACTCACATAAAGGCTTGGCAGGGATCCTACTGGAAAGTTATCCTACTGTAGGCCTGGATGTGGGGTTGACACTTGGAGGCAGAGCTAAAAACCACCCATCTGGACTGTGTGTCTCTGCAAAGAAACCTAGAAAAGGTCCGTCCTGTGCTTCAGCAGATAATTTTCTTAACCTATACCAGCCTGGAAACTTTTTGATACACAGCTTCACCATCAGATTACAAACACTTGGTGCTGGGCTTTTAAAGCAATGTCGATCCCAACAGCAAGAGGGAGTAGAGGAAGAGATTGTGCCACAGAGAATTTCTTATTTACTCCTTTCTCTTCAAAAGCCATTAATGTTCAGAGTTTTTTGCCTCAAGAGCTGCTGCTTGTATATCAATTGTCTTGACCAAACCCAACTCAGCTGGAACCAGTGTCTAAAACTTAGATTTCCACCTGTTTACTTACCATGTCTTTTTTTTGACTCTCTCTTTTTTTTTTTTTTTTCCCATCTTCACTGCTTTAATGTTTTCAGAAGCCCACAGACCTATTAGGTTTTTTTTTTTATTCTGACTTCTTCCTACTGTACTTCAAGGGTTTTTTTCTTCCTCTGCCATTTTTAACCTCTTCTGTTTCTTTTTACTTTTTTCCCTCTCACTCTTACATTATGTTATCTAAAATAGTCCTATCAATGCAAACTTCTTTAATTGCCAGTTTTGGAGAGATGAGTGTAAGACAAATGATGATACAATGATGATTCTTTCTCACTTGTCATTGGTCCTAAGAAAGAACCACCCCATCATTCACAGAACTGTATCATTGATAACAGTGGTAAATATATTCACCAAACTGTGGTCCTTGAATAGTTATTGTTTATTTAGAGAAGGTCCACTTGTTTACCATTAGAAAAATATAGACCACTTAATTTCCCATTTATTAGATATTTCCCTCTGAAAACAAATTATAACAAAATTAGCATACAGATGCAGATTTGCAACAAAAATGTAAATTTAATAGTCTTCAGAGTTCAGGCTACACACACTTCAGTGTAGCCAAACCTTTCATACTTTCTTAATATTGTACATTCTCATGGTCTTGTGAAGAATACCAGTGTCATTGCACAACTCAAGATGCAGTCCTCACATTTATGTCTGTATTACACATGGGACTGCACCTCCCAGTGACATTGTTTTCTGTAGTAAATGCTTTAGCACAGGCAGCATGCCCAGTTGCCTCTGTCAAGGTGGGTGTTCACACCATCTTCTTTAAGCATGTGAGCAAAAGTGTTGAGGCAGGAGCTACAGCTGCCTGCATGGTCAGCAGAGAGGCTCTTCCGCTCTGTGGGAGAAGTGGTGCGCTGATCCATAAAAGGTGTAAGTGCTGTAGATCACTTCAGTCTCTGTTTTGGAACAACCCACAGGACCTGAGACAAATCCTGGGAGTGGCTGGGGATAGGTTGCTCCTGGGACCATTCTCAGCAGGCAGAATGAACACCAGTTGTGGCTTTTTGTTTTGCACAGTCCTTGGATGTAGTTCAGCACTACTCGTGTCACATGTGCTCTTGGTGATGAACAAACACCTTTTGTACAAGGGCACAGCTTTCTTCTTATCCAGTGCACCCCTACACTCCCTCAGGTAAATGTCCCAAGAGTAACAAAGAATGACCTGTCCAGGAATCACTCAGGCTGACCTACAGTTCTCTGTATCTTGTCTTGTCTTTAAAAATAAATCTAATATTAACCATCTTGCAGTCAGCAGGTCCACTCCTGCTTGCCATGATTTTCTGTAGATGATAGACAGTGACCTTGCTAGCCGGCAGTATCGATGCTCTAGTGACCACCACACAACTCCATGGGTTTGAATGCCCATGAGAAGCCTCAGTGCCCCTTAACTGCTGCTTCCCACTGCCCTTCTGTTCCCCACCTGTGCTGATATGTGCAAAGGCCAGACAGCATGATTCACGCATGCCAGCTCGTGTAAAAAAGCTGCTGATTACTGCAACCTTCACTGTGTTGTCTCTCCCATCCACCTGTGGACCCATGTTACCTCTTTTTACCTTACTACCCTTTAGATCCCTCGATAATTTTAGTTCCTGCTGAGCTTTAGCTTCCCTGAATTTATTCCTCAGTGCCTAAGCAGTGCTTTGTGTTTCTGCTTCCTACATATTCCCTGTCTGTATTGCAGTTCACCTGGATGGTCCTTGCCTAGCCCACAGGCTGTCAGCTGAAGCCTCCTGTGCTCCTGCGCAATGGTATATAGTTCATGCGTGAGCTCTCAGTAACTTCTTTTTAAAAACTTCTTTTTAAAAGCTTTTAAAAGCTCTTCTGGGGACTCTTCCCCTTTTACAGCTGCTTCCCATAAGCTGAATTTTTTTTTCCTGAACAAGTCAATCTGCTCACCCGAAGTCTTGTGGCTCACCTTCCTGGCTCTGATACATCTGTCACCTCATGAGTGCTGCAGCCTGTGACAAACCACCCACAGCCTGAGCAGTGCTCTGTGACACCTCTCACCCCATCTCTTCCCTGCTCCTCAGCAGAAGGCCAAGCCAGCATGAACAAGTCAGTCACAACTGCCCTGCTCTCGTGTTAGGAAAATGTTAAAATTGCACTCTAAGAACATCCTGGATTGCCTGCCCAGTGCTGGGCTGCCCTTCCGGCAGACAAGCAGGTGGCAGAAATCCCCAAGGAGTAAAAGGGCTCCAAGTCAGATGCTTCAGTCCCTGCCTCCTCATAGTCTGCAGTCTGTAGTACTCATCTACCACAAAATCCCCTGAGTTGCTCCTTGCTGTGATCTTGACCCAGAAAATCTCAGCAGCTCTGTCTCCAGTTTTATGTTGGGGTACTGCATTTGTCCAGTGCATGTAATGTAAAGCATGACACCTCCAGCTCTTCTCCACCTGGCCTTCCTAAATACTGTGTATCCGTCCATGGCCACATTCCAGCCCTGTGTAGCACACCAGTCTCTGTGTCCCTGACAGCAGCCTCTGCAATTGTGCCTGACAGTGCAGCTGCTCCTTCTGATTGCCAGGCACCTGAGGGAAGCCTCAGTACTTGCCTTTAGATACGAGCAAAAATGGGATGGGCTCAAATCTGCCATATTTAGGCATATAATTTGTAGGTGTAGAGAGAAGCAGGTGCAGAAATTTTGCATCATTAGTGAAAACAGCCTGGTAGTTTGGAAAGCTGCTAGAAAGAGGTCCTGTGTGTTTCACTTCTGTTCTTTTCACCCAGAGCACCATCAGAAGCACCTCCTATGTATATCCAGGGAGATGTGATGTTAGTGTTATATTGAAAGCAGAATCCTCACTGAATTTACAGATGCTTTTAAAAAGTCAGTGGCATTGCTTTGTGATGGGAATTAGAGACTGTTCAACACTTCCTACTGGCAGCCTTAACCTTCCCAGGGGATTAGCACATCCACATATCAAATGCTTTGAAGTGGTCAAAAATCACTACTAATACAATTTTTAAAAGTCTTTAATGTTATATTTAATATTATCACCTTGGCCGCTATGCTGCTTGTCAGGGAATTGTTAAAATTTCTAGAGGAAGTTCCAGAAAACATTTCACAGAGGATCTATTCTAAAATGCAGCGGATTTTAATACTTACAGCAGAACAAAATACTTTAAAAAAACCCCATCCATCTACACTGGTGGAAATAGGACTTTTGAAGTACAGATATAGAAAGAAATAAGCAAGGAAGAAAATACAAATGCCAGTGTGCTGCAGCTACATCCTCTTTCCCAGCAATGGAAAGTGCTGGTTTTCAACTTCCACATCCCAGTATGATGCCTGGCACGTGTCAGACAACTTTAGACACTCTCTGTATATTTTGCCTTTGTACAGGGAATTCACATGATACAATTTCCTTCTCAAAGTTGCCTATCCCTCATGGTAAACTCCTCTCAGAAAAAATCCCACTAAAGAAATGTTGATGGATTCATAGTCTGACAGATCCAAAGGGTCAGCTAACTTAATGAGTCAGTAACTGGATACTTCCTGGTCTGATTCCAGTTTCATTTGCAACCTCAGAAAAAGCACTTCTGTACAATGTTCTGCACTGAGGCAATGCAGTGTCATAGCTGACAGCAAAGCCAACATAAACTTGCAGCTTACAAGACACGGCTTCCACTTCTTAGACCTTTACTTTGATGGAAATATTTTGCATTGATGAGGTGAGAATTTACAAAGTAGCGAATTCACACCAGGTCAGACACTAGTTTTTCCAGGGATGGAGAATAGCGTTTAGTCATAAATGAGCCTGAAAGCTTTTCTGATTTATTTTTCATTAAATGATAGACAACTGATGTTCTGGTTTTATATAATCCATAGAAGGATTTGCTTAAGAAGTACTGTCCACCTTTTACAGAAATGGACTCTCATAAGGAAAATTTGTTTAGCGAACAACAGAATGAAGGAGAGGTCTGTATGTAGTTCTCTTCTTCCTGTATATGTGTTCCATATACAGGAAGTATATGTATATGTGTATATATATATGTACACCAGATGCTAGCTGCCTGCTGGATTAGAGCATTACTCTGGTCCCAGAAATCTGACCTCACTGACAGATGGCCTGTTGTTATTCTGGGCTTACCTGCAGCACTTGAGGAGGTTTCTGTTTGGCAGAGAAACAGCTCTGTGTTGGCAGACATCTGTTTGAAGATACAGTGTATGAAGAGCATCCCTGGTATCCCTGGAATCTCATGGGTGGAGTTGTGCCAAGTCCTTGATTTTCATGCTGCCACGTGTCCTAACTAAGTAATTTTAACTTTTACAGAGTAATAATGACTTCATAAGGACTGTAGCCTGGCAAAGCATATTTGCAAGTACACAAATGTAAAAAATCTGAATTGTGTAATAATGAAAGTCTGCATCCCTCTCCACCCCACTGCCCATTTTGCACTGCCACTGGCTTTTAGCATATGGTGGGCCCTAAATTTTAGAGCAATGCATGTAAATGTTCAGCCTTACCCTCACCCCTGGACACCTGCACAGAGGTCAGTGCACAACTCTCTGTTTCATGGCTGCAGACATGGCTATTGGGGCACACTGGATTTAGCAGCACATTTTCACATGTGGAGCTGCTGATTCTACCAGAGACTCTGTTTCAGTCAAATCTCATTAGATCTTCCTTTTGATAGCCAAAGGAAAGCCAGAAAGGAACTGTTCTCCTGCCAAAAACTGAGTCCCTGCTCTAAAGCATAAAAAAGTTGTAGATTTTAAAAACAGAGAGAAAAACTGAACTTTGAAAAATGTTTCTTAAAACTGCATTTTCAATAGGACTGAAGTGGGTTTGCTAGAATTCATATTTATAGAAAGAAAGTGAAATTATGCAAAATGTGAGCTCAGATGGTTACTTTGGTAAAGTTACCTGGTATTGAAACAGCCTCTGATGTGATGTCTTAGCAACCTTAGCTGTACTGCTGCCAGTCTGTCAGGCAAGGAATGCTTCATCTCACAGTTTGTCAGCTTCTTTCTGCCATCACATCACCCACACCCTTCGCCAGTGCTAAGGCTGTAACTCTTCCTACTTTTTAAGCAGTGTATCTCTTAACACTTGACCAGTAGGACTAAATGCATGGTGCCAGTACATTCCTTATTAATAAATCCTGATGATACTTTCATTTTGGAAGGATTTTACAGAGGAGGAGGTCAATAGAGATGTTCCAGTTTACAGCTTCAGATAACTGCAGTAGAAGGTAAATAACATGCTTAAAGTCTCATTGCAGACGAGGACGCTCTGGAATAAGAGTATTATATAGCAGCATCCAATCAAGGAGATATTGTGGATATGAGAGGTGACTTTTGTTGAGATATTGGAGAAGGATCTAATCAGGATCTGTACATATAAATGAGAACCCAAATCAAACACTGGAAGGATTACAAACACCTAAAACTGTATTGAGAGAGAGATAGGCACATTCAGATAAAATAAATGACTCTGTCAAGATAGAGAAAATGGCTGAAGAAAGAATGTTATGTGGGGACCAGAAAACTATAGAATGTATTTGCAAGTGTCTTGTTTCCAAAGAGACCAGACAACATTGTACTAGGATGAACTTTGGAACAAAAGGAAGTGGCAATACACTGCTTATTTCAAATAGTTTCTAAACTCCTATTTTCAAATCCTGTTTTCCTCTTGTAGAGAATTCCTTGTAGTCTCAGCTTTATATTACCCATACACACCTGAAAAGTCAACAAACCGATCAACAGGTGTGATCATGGAGAAGGGTTTGTGTCTTCTCAGCAGGAAGAAACACTTTTTGTAAAAAGTTGTACCCCACCATGGCACACTGATAAGGTAAAATTCTGTGTACAGAAAAGGTTTCTGAACCTTCGGACTGCAAGCAAACAACTTTTAAGAAAAGGTCCTGTCATTACTTTCATTGTCTTTCCAAGGTCTCAGACATTATATAAGCTGTTGTTATAAACTGCATTTACTGATCTATTTTTGCATATTCAGCTAGGTGATTTCCCTCAGCCCAGCACAGCCGTATTTCTCATCTCATATAGCAACTCTGTTTGCCAAAATATTGTGGCAAAATAATTGACTATCAAAGTATCAGTATCAGAGTTTAAGGCATAGCAACAGTAACAAAAGAGAAATTAGTTTATGAACAAAAAAACCAAAAGGGGTTGGATACTCTATTGCTGAAACCCACATGAGGCTAAAGACCTCATGCCCACCCCCACAGCACCAGCTGAGATGTGAAGAATTCTTTGTTTGAGGATTTGCTCCTTGTATTACTCCTCTTTTTTTTTTTTTTTTTTTTTTTTTTTTTTTTTTTTTTTTTTTGTGTGCAACTAGTTTACTAGTTTTATGTAAATAATATTACCATCATTGATAAAGCTGACCTTCTTTTGCCACAGAACCCCATCCTTTTCTGCCTCACTGTCTGTCTAGCCCCATGGCTCTTACATTCTTGTCTGCACATCAATCCATTTTCCTTTAAGGATCTTTTCCCTATTGAACCTATAATCTTCTTGAGAGGTGAGAGAGAGATTTCCTGAGTCCTGGGCTAAAGCAAATCCATGAATCTGGCCTCCCACTTGCTGGGTGAGGCTACTGACCATCAGAGTATCACACAACAGACTTACAGCATCTCTGTGAATCTTGGCTGATCTGAAGTCCCCAGGAGATTTCAGCTCTCATCCACCCACTTCTGAATATCTGCAAAGACAGGAGCTTACTCCCCTGTTCTGGTCTGGCAGAGTTATGGGCACATGTACAAAGACCTCAGTAATTTTCTGGAAGACATTTTCTGATGTATGCCATATATCAACAACATAAAAGCAGTAAAATCCTGTGATTATTACCGCTCTCTGTGAAACACAAAAATTTGAGTTTTTGAAAGCTGGACCAGTTCTTTGATCTAGTTCACAATATCCCAGCAAACAATTGTGCAAACACACCTTAAAAGAGAGAATGAGAAAGTGCTGTGAATCTAAACAGTGTTTTAATTAAATATTCAATCTCTTGAAAGCATAACATCATACCTAAAATCCACTCAAATCCTTCTTTGAATCTGACATCCTGTCTTGGATTACTAATCATACCTATACTGCATTTTAAATTAATGTGAAATCATTTATAAGTCAGCTTTTATATGAAATGCAGCACTATGGAGTGATGATCACAATAATGAAAATCTATAAACCAAACATCATCAATCTTTCTCATGAAGTTAGTCTTCAGTGTAGTGCATCTCACAACTGAACTTTTTGTTGTGCTTCTTCATGGAATTCTTTTAAGAGAGAAGCTTGACAGCATGATCTGATGAGAAATTATGTCTGTTTGTGCTTGTGCTGGGCCATCAATGGAAAAAATAAAAGCTTTTTGTTAGATCTCTTGAGTCTTTATTAACTGCAACATACAGAATGCCTCCAGCATCTGTGGTGGCTGTTAAAAAGACAGGTTGTTTTTGTGACAGCCAGCTGTTGTGACAATATTCTGTAAAAGCATTCCTTCTAGCTGGCTAGGGATTTGGTGTGAATGCTTTCTGTTTCATGCACTATGTCCCACATTTTTATTTGGGGCTTACATAAAAAAAAAAACTAGTGAGTTGTGCCAGTCAGGCAAGTCAGGAGACTTCTGGAAGATTACAGCTCTTCTCCTGCTCATGCTGTAGAAATGAAAGCCTGTCTGCTCATGGAGACTGCTGAACCTGAGGGGACAGTTCCTGGAAACCCACCTATTTGATCAAGGGAAGATGGTTGATGTAATCTTTTTATATTTAAGTAAAGTTTTCGATACTCTCAATAGTATCCTTCTGGACAAAATGTTCAGCGTTCAGCAGTTCAACCAGGGCCAGTGCCAGGTTCTGCACCTCAGATGGGGAAACCCTGGATGTATGGACAGACTAGGGAATGAGAGGCTGGAAAGCAGTGCCACGGAAAGGGATTTGGGGATTCTGGATGATGGGAAGTTGAACATGAGCTAGCAGTGCCCTGGCAACCAGGAGGGTCAAGTGTGTCCTGGGGGCATCAGGCATAGCATCACCAGCCAGGCAAAGGATGGGATTGTCCCACTCTGCTCTGCACTGGGGCAGCCTCACCTCGAGTGCTGGGGCAGTTTTGGGCACTACGATATAAAAAACCCATTAAATTATTAGAGAGCAACCAAGATGGTGAAGGGCCTTGAGGAGAAGCCATATGAGGAGTGGCTGAGGTCACTTGGTCTGTTCAGCCTGGAGGAGACTGAAGGGAGGCCTCACTGCAGTTACAACTTCCTCGAGAGGAAGAGGAGGGGCAGGCACTGATCACTTCCCTATGGTGACCAGTGACAGGACCTGAGGGAATGGCCTGAAGTTGTGTCAGGGGAGGTTTAGGTTGGATATTAGAAAAAAGTTTTTTTTTCCCTAGTGTGTAGTTGTGCACTGGAACAGGCTCCCCAGGCAGGTGGTCACAGCACCAGCCTGTCAGAGTTCTAGAAGTGTTTGGACAGTGCTCTTGGGCACATGGTGTGACTCTTGGGAATGGTGCTGTGCAGGGATGGGAGTTGGTGTTGATCCAGTGGGTCCCTTCAAACTCAGCATATTCTGTGAAAACTTCATTCCTGTTGCTAGAACCTGGAACTGTTTCTTGCTCTAGTACTGGGTTGGCTCCTATTGGTCTTTACCAAAATAAGGAATGCCCTGTGCCAATCATACCATGTTACCCAAATCTCGACTAAAAACAACTGAATGTTAACATGCATTTAATTATTATCTAGTTCAGGCCTTTCCCATGCTCAAACATGCAAGCTGACCTATTGTATTTAGAAATCCACTGCCACATCTGTCTCTAACTGGATTAACTATATAGACACTATTATACCGTTATTATAATTCATTTTAGTAATTACAGCTCACTATTTTATTTAGTTGGTATTATCTGGACCAGTATTAGTATGTCACAGCTTGCTCTGAGGCAGAGGCAAAGCACCAGAGACTGTGTGCAGCTGGCCATGTTGGACTTTACTCCCTCTTCTAATTTTTTAATTCACATGGCTATGACTAGTACTGCTCACAAGGTGTGGGCTGGTAACTGATCCAGTTAATTACCAAAATTCTCTGGCTACCAGCTGGCCTCATAATGAGAATCTCTACAGAAGACAGTTAAGCTAGAAGAAAAACTTTGGTTTATCCCTATATGTGCCAACATATATATATATATATAAAAGAACTACAAATTATAATATTGTGATGTTATATTGTTTTTCCCCAAGGTCTGTGTTGCATCTGGAAGGCCCTTCCATGTCCACCGGCAGCAAAGCTTGCCTGGGTCCTCATGGAGCTGGGCACCTCTCCCTGCTGACAGGATCCGGCAGGCTCTGCATCCCGGTGAAAAATCCCCAAAAAGACCGTTTAAAGGTGGAATTAGCAAAACGCAATGCTCTACTTCAAGCACAAACACGAGAACAAGCTCCAAATTCTCCTCCTACATGGTAAGAAATCTGTCCCTGTTTGAACAACTGCTGGAAACTTCCCCCTTTTCTTTTTTGTAACAGATTCACAGAATTGTTAGGGTTGGACCTCTAGAGATCATTCGGCGTCCCTGCTAAGACAGGGTTACCTACAGCAGCTTACACGGGACCGTCCAGGTGGGTTTTCAGTGTCTCCAGGGAACGAGACGTCCCTGGGCAGCCTGTCCAGTGCTCTTGCCGCGCTCTGTGGTAGCAGCGCAGCGCTGGCTTCAGCTGCCCGTACGGCCGGCAGGGACGGGGGCGGGCAGGCTCGCTCGGAGCTGCGGGCTCGGGGACCGGCCCCTGGGCTTGCGTGGCGCCCACCCGCCAGGGCTTCCTTCCTGGCTTCCATCCCGACTTCCTTCCTGGCCCCACGCACACTCTCGGCCGCGCCGCCCGCCAGTGAGCGCGGCGGGGCCGCTCCGTGCGCAGGCGCTCCGGGCCGCGCCTGCCCCGTACCGCGCACGGCCGGGGGGGCGGCCGAGCCCGCCCCCTGCGCCCGCCGGGCCGCGCTGGCCGCTGTCCCCGCCTGCCTCCGCCTCCAGCTCCGCCCGGGCGCTGGGAGCGGCGGCAACTTCCCCTCAAGTCCGCCCGGCGGCAGGGGCACAATGCGACCCAGCTGAGCGCGGCCCGAGAGGGGCGGGCACGCCGAGGGCGGGTAGCGTCGGCAGCAGCGGCAGCCCCGCCGCCCCAGTCCGAGTAGTCCCGCAGCTGCCTGCCTCAGCCCCCTGCCCTCCCCCGGTCGGGGCGGGAGCCGCCGCGGCAGTCCCATGTCCCGCAAGGCCAGTGATAATGTGGAGTACACGCTGCGGAGCCTGAGCAACCTGATGGGCGAGAAGAGGCGGCGGCAGGCGGACGGGTCCGCCGGCTCGGGCGCGGCGGCGGGCGAGCGGAGCCTCATCGCCGCCGAGTCCTGTTCCAGCCTCAACAGCACGGCGTCGGGCGGAGAGCTGGAGCGGGCGGCGCGGCGCCAGTTCCAGCAGGACGAGACCCCTGGCTTCGTCTACGTGGTGTCGGTCTTCTCCGCTCTAGGGGGCTTTCTCTTCGGCTACGAACACGGCGTGGTGTCGGGGGCGCTGCTCCTCCTCAAGAGGGAGCTCAACCTGGACGCGCTCTGGCAGGAGCTGCTCGTCTCCAGCACGGTGGGCGCCGCCGCCCTGTCCGCCCTGGCCGGCGGCGTCCTGAACGGGCTGTGCGGCCGGCGGCCCTGCATCCTGCTGGCCAGCGGCCTCTTCACGGCGGGGTCCGGCGTGCTCGCCGCCGCCCGCGACAAGGAGACGCTGCTGGCGGGACGCGTGGTGGTGGGGCTGGGCATCGGTGAGTGCCGCGCCGCCCCGCCGGGCTGCCTCCCCCGCGGGGACCCAGCTCTTCCCCGGCGCGGGCAGCGCTCCCCCCGGGGCAGGTTTAACCGAGCCGGGAATCGCCCGTCCCTGCACGCCCGCAAACCCCTTGCGGTGAAGCAGAAGGCGAAGTGGCCCCGGAGTGCCCAAGGTTGGGGAGCTGGCGAGGGGAACGCTTGGCTGAGCGAGGTCCGGGGCGGGGTCCCATGGCCATCTCAGCGCGGTCTGCAAGGGGACGGTGTGTGTGCTTGTCCTCTCCCGTTTTGTTACAGGTGGTGTAGTCCTGCCCCGTAGCTGGTAGAGTTGGCTGGTTTTTGTACGAGGAGAATGGTCTCGCATCCTTTCTGCAGTTTCATCTTTAGGGTGGTCTCCCAGCGGACGTCGCAGGCTTTGTATTTGAGGGGGTTCTGGGAAGTCGGGGTGAGGAGATCACGCCTGTCTTTCTGAACTGTAAATACCTCTCTACTGGTTCCCCGTGTAGCTTTACTTGGACACTAAAGGAATGCCTCTGGGACAAAATGAGGCAGTAATTTCCCTGGTCTGAATAAGTTAACACTTGTTTTGGAGGGCTTTGGATTACATTAATGACATCCTGAACGTGAATTGCTGCTTGTTATTTACCTTCCTATATGGGTTGCAAGCAGTGGGTTCTCATAAAACTTTATAGTTGTCCCAAAGAACTTGCAGTGATGAGGACTGTTTCCTCTGACCTATAAGACTGGTTTCTTTGTGGACTATATCCTAAATGTCCCTCAAATTTGGGTGGCTCTTCAGCTTCAACTGCCATCATGTCTGGCAGTAATTGAATTATATTCATCATCTAAGATAGGCTGTATAAGGTTAATCAGAATCCTTGGACTTATAGTAGGTATAATCTTGCATCCCTTTCTAGCTGAAAGCACAAGGACAAATTGAGAACTAAAATTGTTTTCCTCTGTGTAGCAAAGTTATGTTTCTTAGCCATTGGATAATTTTGAGTCTTTGGGCTTGTTATAGACACACTTTCTCTGATGCAAATCATGGCCTTATTAAGTGACTCATAATAAGGGCTGTCAGAAATAAAATTGACTCCATCCATGAAAGGGCTTATGCTGGTTTTCCCATACAGCAAGATCTTCGGTTTGCAGTTTTCTTTCCCCTAGTTGGATGGTTTCTTTTTTAATTTTTTTTTAATGCTACCTCTCTGTGTGGTTCTTGTTTAATCAAGATTTCAGACTGCTGAATGTTGATAATATTGGTCATGAAGTTCAGGAGGCAAAGCTGAATATGACTATGAGATTGCACGGATAACAGGAATTTCGATGGCAATACGTAGTTTATATATTTAATGGTAGATACTAAAAATATTAGATATGATGTCGTTTTGTGTTTGTAAAGCTTGTCATATTCCTTTACCGTAACTGGTTACAATGACAGCTTCAGGGGGTGTAGAGAAATTAAATAGATGGATGGTTTTCTTGACTCCTCTGTGTGTGTGTTTTGTAGAGAGATACGTAGGCATGTTGGAATTGTCTTACAGTGATGCAAATAAATGATATTCGAAGTGCTGGAGAGATATGAGACTTGGGACTTAATATAATCAATATATAAACCACAGAAATGAAAACTAGGATCCCTAGATCTCTTTTGTGCCCTGGGAAGAGCAATCTCTCTTTGGCTTCTGTCCACATCAGGGGCAGAGGTGGTGGTTCTGCTGGGACTCTGCAGAGCTGAAGTAGGAAATCAGAAATGTTCTGAGGATTTTGGAGCACAAAGACACTAATTTATGTTTTAGAAATGTCATGTTTTATTTTTTTAATTTTTTTTTTAACACAGACTGCTCTTTGTGATGTAGCTTAGGGCCAGAAACAAAGCTTTACCTAGACTGCTGTTACTGAAGCATGACAAGAGACTCCAGGAATTTCAGGGTCCAATCCTAACATGGTTTGTTTTACAAAAGGAAAAACCCGTTGTGTTCAAAGCTATTCTCATATAGCAAACTGGAACAGTCTCTACATCAAATCCCCCACCAGAGGGAGCCTGGATAATTTCATGATGGCATTAGAAAGTGGTGGAAGTTTTTTATTCTCTTTCATTTCTTGGAGACTTCTGACTGTCATTTTTCTGCCTAAAGTGAGCCAGAACTTCCTAGTGTTGGTGTAAGAAGTCTGCTCAGTAATGTGACACTCCAGTGATAGTACTGAACTGCTGAAATGTGAGGGTGCAGTGGTGTAGTGTTACAACATTTTTCCTACCTGAAAACCAGTAAAAACTTCTTAACTATGTATAATTTTGTACATTTCTTAGATTTCTTTCTTGTAGCTCTCTGCAAATTGCCCATCAAGAGATCTACTCCAGATACATGTGGGGTTTTTTTTGCATTTACTAAGTGAATTACTGTGTTATGATTAGCACTGTGACGCTGTAAAAGCAGATGCGGTGATGTTCCTTCTGCCCTTGCTGGTGCAGGGTGGATCAGTGTTAATTTTGTCTTTGTGAGAAAATGTCTATTTTTCTTGTGACTGTGATTTATAAAGGAATACAGCTAAACTTTCAAGGATGAAAACCACAGGATATATGCTGAAATGAAGAACATCTCTCATTTGTCTGTCTTGTCCATTTTTTACCATTTTCCTTAGACGTGTTTTTGAAATGGAAAAACTCTCCTATTTTCTACAGCCATTACAGAATGAGATGTTTCTGGAAATAAAGACTTTCTCTCAAGGACAAGCCTAAATCTTCTTTTATTGTAAATGTTGAATAGATTTTTATGGTGGAAACAGTTATGTTCCCTTTCTGTCCCTCTTCCCCTCAGTATTAATATGAAATATAGAGAATGCATAAAAAGGGGAAACATTTTCAGCATGACCTTAGAATATCCATAGATCTTTTCAGATCTGAATTTCTAAATACATAGTTCATGACAGTTCCAGGCTAAATGGCTGAAGAACAAGGTTATGGCCATTATTCCCCCCACCTGCCCCTTTCCAGGCAATTTTGGTGTCCTGGACTCTTTAGGAATTTGTCTGAGCCAGATGTCAGGAATGCAACACTTGGACAAATATTTATCACAGCAAATGGAGGCCAAATCCAAACATTTAGGAAATTGGGTTGCTTGTACTTGGTAACACTTAATATGAGCTTAGCTAGTTAAAAAAAGTAATTGGTACAAAGCATGTTTGGACCTTTGGCATCTGATAATGGTGAAGCCTCCTCCTGTTATCCTGTGTTGGCTTCTGTAGTTTGTGTGCTTGACAGGAAAGCTGGGCCATTCACTTGGGTAGTGTTTGGACTGTTCCAAGGCCTAGGGTCAGGCCAGAACTGAAACACTAAAAGCAAGAACCAGGCATGACTGGAGATAACAGTTATTTCTACTGAAAACTTGCTGTCTTGAGGAGGAAGGTGAAGGGTGAGAAGAGTAAACATAGCAGAGACTAGAAAGGATAATAAGCAGACATGTTTGCAAAATCACTTATTTCTTAGCATGTAATCAGTCCAATGTCCTAATTTGCCTGAACCCATTGGCCATGGTTTGCCAACAGCTCATCTGTCTTCATTGGGAGTAGTTTATCCTTCTATCATCTGAGGATGCTGAACATTTTAAGCTTACAGCAGGTGTAGATGGGGGTTGGCATGGTGCTTCAGGAAGTGAGCTGTTCAGGTTACTTTTTCAAGAACACTTACATACCACCTGTGGAAGGAAAGCAGTTTGAGCAGAGTTTAGGAAATGACAGCATTAAGCTTGGTCCTCCATAGCTGATCTCTGTCTTGATATACCATCGTTAGCTGGATAATTTGATACACCTGTCTTGTTTGGCATGCAGAATAAATGGTTCTTAATTAATGATCAGCAGGGTTTTGTTTTCTTGCTGAATGTGTGGCTTAGGCAATACTTAATGTACACATTATGCAAGTTCTCATGAAAGTAGAGTTACTTCAAATTAGAGTGTGTGCACATTACTGAGTCTGCAGTGCAATGGGGACCTGCCTTGTTAGGTGCCTTATCTTCTCCTTGACTCCTGTCTTTCGTACATGAGGTATTTTCACAATGTAAGCCTACTGCTCAGTGCTTGCTTTGTGCTCACAATGTCAAAATGTAGTATTTTTTTTAAAAAGCTATATTTGAATCTGACATATGTAGTGCTCCTGGTAGCATCTTTTGACAACGTATGTAGGTCATTTTCTGAGCAGAGGAATCAAGATTGTACACAGAATTAGACAGGAGTAAAAAGCTCTGGCATATGGTTGTGGCTCCCCTGGTGGGGTTGGCTTTTATTGACAATAAGGTTCAGTACCAAATGACAAAAATAACCAAATTTATCCAAAGGACTTGCATCATGTAGTACAAACTCTGTATGATATTTGAAGTGGTTAAATATATGTCTGCTATATAATCTGGACTACTAGATATGCTGTGGAAATACTAGAAATAACTGGTATGACATGTTGCCTGTGAAAGATGAGGATATATGTGCTGGGTTTTATTTATTTTTTTTTTAATATGACTGAGCTTTTTCAGGTATTTTTTAGTGTATTTTTATCTTGGAAAGCCAGATTAATCTTCTCATCCTCCCTTGGCGACCCAGTATGGGAAGCTCTGAAGCTTCAGTCTTTTTTTTATAGCTGAGTGTCCAGCTTTTTTTAAAAGAGTTTATACCTTGGTACATTTTGGAGTCATCCTCAACCCCCAAATATGCTGTGCTGCTTCTGACAGATGCTTGTAATTTTCAGTCCGGAGGTTCATAGGCTATTTTTACCTCTGGAGACAGTAGTTTGTTAGTATAAGCTGGCAGTAGTGATGGAGGGGGATGGAGAGACAGATTTCTGGGTTGTTGCAATTGACTCTTGTGCTGTCACTGCCCAAGCTTCCAGGATCTAAAGCTACTGACTTTACTGTGTGTGCTCACGACTGAATCTCTGTATTTTAAGACCTTAATCTATTCTTATGCAAAAACATCTGGAAGGATACATTGGCTTCTGACTGGAGCTGAAATCTTTCAGGGTACCCGGATTAATTTAAGATGAAAAACTGTATCTTTTGAAGTCCTTTAATTTTGTGTGCCTTGGATTGGATACACTGTGCTGTGCTCAGTTCACTGTCATGTCAACAAGCACTGACTCCCTTATTGTTTTGTCTGATGGTATAATACAAAACCCAGCAATTTGCACATGAATGTTGCTACCTTAGATTTAGTGACCATTTCAGAATAAAGTATTAAGTACACAGAGTTACATCTAAGAGAATTTTTGGATTTTCGATTCTTCTGGGCATTCTTTAAAGTCATAAGGGAGGTGTTTTGGCCTTTTTGCTATTGTTTTTATTTAACTTAAGAAAGAAATTAATTCCCATAGGTCATAAACCTTGAAATTGTTTCCTGTCTTTAAGACATGGGAATTTTTCTAAAATAATTTTCCCTATACTGTCAAACTGTTCTATTAAAACATAATCCCTGTTGTATCTTTGTTTATTTTGGAAAAAAATAGAAAGCACACATTTTATAGGTGACATAAGATTGAAATTATGATCTTCTTACTCCTGATAAAAAGGCAACTTGAAGGAAGCTTGCAGTGTTAAACACTAGTGTTTCCTTACCTCGAAATATTCATGTGGGCACTGTAGGTAGGCTTATTTTCAAAATGCTTTGTTTGCTGCAGGAACAGGAGACCAGTGGTATTCACTTGCTGTGGTGTTAGAGACAGCAAATCATTCAGCTGGAACTCTTGGGTCTGAGTGACTTTTTTGGCTGAAGTTTGTACCAGTCCTGTCAGCAGAGGCACAAGGCAGGATACCTGAGGACAGTCCAAGCAGCAGATTCAAGGTGCTGGCTGCTGTCTCATGCTTTGCAGTGTCAGGACTTGCACTTAATTTTTGTTCTGAGCATACTAGTCTGTACTTTGCCAATTGTATTCTGAGAAGCAATGAAAAAAGTGAATCCTGAAAGGAGGTGGTGAAAAGAAAAGGTATTTTAAATTATATTTTTCCTTATCTCATTATGAGTAGATTTCAAGATTAATTATAGCAGATGTATGCTCTTAACTGGGCTTTTACAGAATATATTTTATTTTAAAATACATTAATTTCTTTTAAAAGTACTATTTTAGCACACATACCTGTTCTTTCCATTTCTCATCTGCCTCTGATTTCTTGTCAGATTTAGACTGATTTCATAAAGGATTTGTACAAAACAAATGCATGGTCTGAAGGCGATTTTTTCATAGGTGGTTTCTTATTTTGGCTGTTTATATACCCAGTCACTGAACTTGTTTCTTAGCTCACACAGTCTGTCCTTCCTTCCTTCACAAGTCCCTTCCAGACATGCTGCTGGCATAGATGAAATGCCACACTGTGACCTCAGAGCACCACCCCCATCTATCTGGCTGTGGATGTGCCACAACACACTTTCAGACATGGGGTTGGCCAATGTGTTCCCACTTTCACCTAGATTTGGTCTCTTATTCAGCTGAACAGTAACGGTGTCTGCCTCTTCTGCAGTTTGGGACAAATTTCTTTTGTGTTCCTCCCTTTCAAACCGCAGATTTTTGTTTGAAGTCCCCATGTGTGCCCTAGGGCTTGCACCTGGGTTGACTTTCTTTGGAGTTCTGCCATCATTTTATGTGGCTGTTTGCTAGTGAACTCAGACACTGAAGCAGTTGTGTAAATTTAATAATTAAAAAAAGGTGTATGTTTATTGATAAATGCAAATTTTTGCCTTTACCTTAGGCTTGTCCTTTAGTTGTTATTCAGGGGTTTTTCCCCCCTCTGGAGATGGGTATTAGTGTGTACACAGGAGTTGTCAGCCCAGCTTCTCTGCCTGAACTTTTCTTCCACCCACCTCCTTGATATTTTTCAGTGTAATTCATCAAGGGAGCAGCTCTCTGGGGGAGTTTTGTCCTCTGCGGCTAATCTGCAAGACTTCTTGTGTCTCATTAGAGCTGATGTTTTCCAGGACCACCTGGCATTGACCTTGGGGCTTAACCTCTGTGGGTGTTCTTCTACTCCTGAATGACAAGACAACTTCCAGGCAAAAAAAAAATTTCCAGGCATTGTGGAGTACCCCAGTAATACCTGATGCTTTTGGCACGTGGGCTGTCAGACACTGTAAGGCTGAACAGTCTTCAGGGAGAAGTAAGGATTCCCTTTCTTCTCCCTGAAGGCCTGAGGCAGTTGCTTAGGCCTCAATTCTAGAACTTTCGGGTTTCTTTTCAACACTGTGTATTTGGGAAGGTCTGAGTTCCACAAGTCTCATCTCAAGTGGCAGCTTTGTGGAGCTCTCTAATGTAATGAGCAACCAGTCAGCACATACATCTCCGTGCTCAGTTGTATCTGAGGCAGGAGTGAAGTGGTTGTCAATCTCCAGATGATAGACGCAAAACCAGGAGTTGCCAGAAATAATGGAGAACCTGCTATGTAAACATAAATGTGTAGCTAAAATTAGAGTCACCTTGACATCACCCGTATTTTCAGTCTAGACAAAACTAAATAGTTCTAGAAACTTGTACCGTAAGCGGGTGCCCTATAGCAGGAGTTTTTAAGCCTTTTCCCAGAAGTGGGAGTTTCTCCAGGCTAACCTGCAGAAACAAAGTAACAGGCCTCTTGTTTCCCTTTTCATTTGTTTAGGAGCCTCATGTACATGGTTTTTCTTCACTGTTGCTTCCGTTGCACGGAAAGCAAAACCAGTAGTTGTGGTTTTGATGTATCTGTGCATGTAATCACTTTGGAAAAAGATTGTTTTCCAGTAGCTGGAAGTATTAGGTATATGTTTGTGTTTAGCTACAGCTCTTCTGCCTTGCTGCCTTCCTCTGAGATACAGGGCAATGCATTTTAAGTTGGAGAGAGCAAAAGAACCTGCCTGGGTTTACCTGGGTTGTATTGCCCATGCTGTGGGGTGTATGGCCTTGTAAATAGGGAATGTGTGCTGGTGAGCACTGCTCTGAGAAACATCTGCTGAATTGATTGCTGGCATGTGCCAGTGGAAGAAGCTTTTTGATTTCTGTTTGCTCATAAGAAATTCTCTCCTGTTCCTTCTCCTAAGTACTTGTTTTGTGCAAGAATCCTACAAAGACTTGACCAGTCTCCCTTTCTTAATAACACTGGATAGTCCTCTAGGTATGTTTTTGCGATTTTGGCACTCCTACTCTTGGTTCACCAGATAAGAACTTTGAATTTAGGCCTACTCGAAGGCACCAGTAATTTGAACTTTAAATCTGTCTTGAACTGACAACACTCCTAGTAAACGGGTGGCTGTTGAAGTTTTGCATTAGGGTGTTTGTTCTTTGTTCTTGTCTGTCTTCTTTCCTTCACATTGAGAGTCATAAAAACATGAAGGTGACCTTAGTGTCATTAATTAACTTCATGTTGTTAGGATTGATATGTTGCTGTCAGAGCAGTGCCAATGTTCATAAGCCATCAATTGCATTTATTCTAATAGAAAAGTTAATTATTGGTAGTATTTGAAAACTATAACAATTGCCTTGAGTCATGCCCTTCTCTGAGCTGTCTTCTGCAGTTCATCAGATCTTGCTTTTGCATCTCTCTCATTTCCAAGGGCAAGAGATGAGCAGATCTAGAAGTACTCCTCCTTTTCCCTAGTGCAGTACCAGAGCAGAGCTTCTGTACCCAGAGGAGTGGGCATGGAGGAGGAGCACTGGTGCCATCCTGTTGACATGCCTTGTGGTGCAGTTTAACCTCCAAAACAAGACCAGACCAGCTGGTGGAAATGGGCAGCTCCTGTTTGCATCCCTCTGATTTTTTCCCTTAAATTACCATTGATTCTTGTTCAAAGCCTGTAATGGTACTACAATACTTGCTAGTTATCTGATTCTTTGGGATTTTTTAACTAATATTACAAAAATTCAAACAGTATGACCCATTAGGTTTTACAGCTCTAGTCTTGGAGGAACTTGCAGTACTATCTGGAAAAAATAAGAGTTGTTGATTGTGGTGTGAAAGAAGGGATTGCAGGCAACCTTTCCCCAATAAGTCACAGTTGTACTAATTTCCAAAGATGAGGAACAGCCTTGCTTCTGATGGGTTGCAGCTGTGACTAATAAAGACAGGCCTGGTAAAAGGGGTGAGCTGGTTAGCTTAGGAGCCTTTTGATGAAGAGGACCTGGATGATGAAGAGAGCCCTGGATGATGAAGAGAGCCCTAAGAAGGTAGAGAAGCCCTAAGGAAGAAGGACAAAACAAGGAAGAGGGTTACTGCTGGCACAAAGATCTTCTGCAAGGTTGTCCTGGGTCTGATGGAGGTAGAGCCTGCTGTTGGAGCCTGCAGACATAGTCCAGCAGGGGATAACCAGCAGTCAGAGTCTGCAATTGGGCCCTACAGTGTGAGCTTGCTGTAATCAGAGTCAGGATGGCTAAGTAATAAAGAAGAAACTGGGACCCTTTCCATGTTGTTAAATGTCTGTGTCTTGGCTCATTTTTACCCTTCATGAGAGGTCTACTGCAATGGTTTATTTACTCTATCATTACTTCACAGAAATGAATAGGCAGTCAGAATTCAATAATTTCTTTAAGGAAGAATTATATCATCCTGATGCTGAAGACAACTAACTTCTGAGCATGTTGCAGTTTTTTCTTATGCTGTTATGACATAGTTTTCACATTCCAGCTGTAAAAATTGTCAACATTCCAATTGTAAAAATTATCAGGAGTTATGAAAGGGAAAAAAAAAAGCTACTATCTAAAAGGTGCCTAAAGAAATTTGGAAATAAAACCTCTTTATTGAAGGTAACAAATATACTTAATAAAGTACTTAAGAATTTTTTATAGGATAAGTGGTAGATAACTAAATAAATTATGATGAAAGCCATGACAAAGAAGGCTGGAGCAACTTCAGCAATCTAGAACGGTAACAGAAACACAGAGCCTACATGAGGTGTTGGAGGCAGGGAATGTTTTTGCTGCCTGTTTGAACATCTGACTGGAGTGCAGGTGGGAACAGGGAGAGCTGAAAGCCTAAATTCTTGTATAGCTGGTGGAGAATGCTATACCAGAATCCCAAAGTCAGAGGACTTGAGTCGGCATTAGTACTCTTTTGGAATCCACTTGTTCAACAGGTGATAGTAGGAAAGAAATACCCATTCTTATGGCATTTTTTGTGTGTTTAAGGTTCAGGTCGGTGTGCTTTATTTGCTGTTCCTAGTTCTATGAAGACCTACTCTGCTCATTATTTTGAACTTACTTTTCTGCTTGTAGCTGTCTGCCTAGGAAGTTTTATTTATGAGGTAAAGGAGATAAAAATCATAGGGACCCACCACTAAGTACTTGCACTCTGATTTGGTTAGTTGATTTTTTTTAGGGTTGTTGGTTGGAGCTCTGATGGAGAGTGTGGAGAGTCTAACATCTGAGGAAGGCAGTGTGGTAATGGATGAACTAGAGCAGGCTGAGCATGGAGGAAGCAGTGGTTAAGTCCAAAGCTGTGTGTACTTTAAGCTTGCATTTCAGCAGATGTTTGCATACAAGTGACCTTTTTTGTTTGTTCACAGGTCCTTGATTATTGGACTGTTGAGGTCAGTAGTAGCTATGTCAGCGCAGGAATGGGGAATCTGCCTGAGGGGAAAAGGTAAGTCTGGTTTTATTCACTATGGAGTTTAGCTAAGTCTTTTGCCTGGTAGACTCCCTGCTCCTGCATTAATCATAGGTGCTGCTGACCTCACCAGTCCAGTTCACAATGGAACAGCTTGGTATGAATGAAATCTAAAGCCACCTGGGCAATTTCAGGATCCTGAAAATAGAGGTGGAAAAGGCTAAATGTTGCACATAGGCATTCATTATGTTCTAGCCCAAAAATTCAATCACTGTGAGAATATTTAGAGCTTAGTACTTGTGTCTGGTTTTGTGCTTTGTGTTGTCCTTGGGTAGGAGGAGAAATAAAGTACAGATTCTTCCTCTTTTAATGATTGACTGATGTGTTCTTAGAAAAAATCATTGGTGCATTTAGCAGAAACGTGGGCACGCTTTGAATAGAGTATTAGACAAATAATGTTAACTTCCCTTTTAGTAAGTGGGAATGTACTTTACTAAGTTCTTTGACAGTTTAGATGAGAAGATACTATTTATCATAAAATCTAACATTGTACAGGGCACAATATTTGTTTGCACCTGTGGTCTGTGTGATTTCCTCTGTGCATCTTGCCATCTGGCAGGTTTAGGGCTTCACTCTGCTCCTGACCCCAGTCTGCTGGTTTTCTGTCTGGGGTACACAAAATATTGTCATGTTCAACAGCCTGTGTTCTTATTAAATGCTGGAGTTTCATGGCATGTTTTTTAGGTCATGTTCTGTTGTTTTACCTTCTGTTGTGTCTCTGATGGTGACTTTAGAATAAGAAGAGATAGTGTTTGTGTTTTGACACTGACTCTGCCTACTCTGTCCTCACCTACTCCTTCCCTTCATTTAAAGGGAATATCTTCATAAAGATTTGTTGTATCACTCTGCAGGCCTCTCCGTGATTCAAAGTTAATTGCTATGCCTGGCACCCAGGTACTATCTGGGCTATTAATCATTATCCTCTTAGATGTGGAGTGTTTCCTTGCACAGGAGGAAACTACTCTGAGGTTGTTACACAGGAGTGCAGAGAAGGCTTCTCCTCGTGGCTCAAGACCATCAGTCCTGTCTCCTCTGTAATAACAGCTGGATCTTTAGCAAGATCTGAGCCACATATTTAGAACAGTTGTGTTTAATCTATTCAGAAGGTAATTTAGCCTGTAATGGTGAATCTTCTAAGGCACTGTGTGTATGTTTTCTGGTGTTCCTTGTCTAGAATCTTAACGTGTTTTTGTCTGACTTAATAGAGCCTCTGCTTATGGTTATGTGCTCCCTTGTACCTTTGATCCCTGAGTGTGGATTTGTGTGTGTGACTGTTTCAGATGGGTTGAGGCATCAATCTCTGTGGCAGTATGCTGATTGGATGAGGGTGAGCCTGGGCTGCCTGCTAGCCTGCTGTCTCAAGCTTTGGTATTCATTCTGCTTTTCTTCCTGGAGACCATTTGTGGGATATATGAAACGGAACTGTGCTTGTGTAATAAGTGTGATGGGGACTTCTTATGAACTATTTTGCTGCAGTCAAACTAGTCAAATTTTCAGTTTGCTAGCTGCAATGGCTTCTTACCCCAAGCTTTTCCAGGGAATTTCATCTCGAGTGGCAAAGCGTAGTCCTTGCATTTGTGCATGAAGGAGGAACTGGAAATGTGAGTGCTGAAGTAACACTATTTGAACCTCAGTAATTCATCTGCCATACTTCCCTTTCCTGGCCCATGTTAGTGGGAAACAATGTCTGATCGTGGCCTAGACAGGCTCGTTGGGAAGTAGGAAGGAATGCAGACATCTGGGGAGTTCCACATGTGCATGTATGCACAGAAAGAATGGAGTAATGAAATAAAATTATATTTCTGAATATTTTAATTAGGAGTTGATTGTACTTTCGTGGTAAGAAAAAAGGAGATTGAAGATAGTTATGCAAGAGGATACTGTAAACCAAGTGTACAGATTTTCAGAATAAGTGTGTTTGAAACAGATTCCACAGATATGCTCTGGAGGACAGGAGAAGATATGAAAAATGGCTTTGCTGTATGGGGCCATTCTTTCTGCTTACCTAAGTTGTTTGGTATTTTTAATCAAGTGTGGTTATATAGTTCTTGTTTCACTCCTTCCTTTTTTGTTATTTTTTTTATCAAATAAGAATGTGTTTCTTCACTTAGATAGTATGGATTTGTATGTTTTCATAACTAGTTTTCATCTGTGCTGTGTCAGTGAGCAAGAGGAGGAACTTCAAGAGGCCTGACTTGGCGTACTCCCAGCAAGATTGATTTCTTTACCTCATGATCTTGATAAACTACAAATTATTACAGTACTTTACAGGAGATACTAATCAAGTTCATCAAGTAATTATAGGTTCATGTAAATCAGGTCTAAAAGATAGATATGGATGTCATACTGAGCTACAATTAAAAAGTATAATTTTAGGCAGGTTTTCAAGATAAGTTTGTAAGACTTTCAAACTGATATTTGAAGATAACACATTTATTTGTAAGTGCTCTTCATCTTCTATGGTATTTTGCTTACAGCAATGCTCTGCTTCTTGCTTGAAGCAAATGATTCAGCTAGTTGTAATCAAACATAAAAATGCCTGTGTGCATGCTTCTCAGTCTCACACAAATATGCTCCCAATGTAGCTGAATCATCCAGAAGCAATGTATGGCTCTTTGGATTTCTATTTGTCCTGCATTATCAGCACTAAAATACCTGTATCCCTAAAGCAATAATAGGTTGAGAAATGTTTGCTTTACTCTGTCTCCTTTTCACAGTTGTTCTGAGTGTTCTTTGATTTGTATTTCTATTTGTCAGCATTCTCAGCCACTAAAATACATACATCCCTGAAGCAGTAATATGCCAGGAAGTGTCTGGTCTGCTGCATTTCACTTTCACCCTTGCTCTGTGTGCTCTGTACTCTGGAAATTTGTCTTGTTACAGGGCCTGTAGCCATCGGTTTTCTAAGCCACAGTAAACTTTGCCAGTCTGTGTACCCAATGGGGTTTCCTGATCTGCAACCTGGAGCCCGTTGTGTTTGCTTGTGTGCTGTAGAAGCAATTGTAGCTTGAACACAATTGCAAGAAAAAACCAAAGATTTCATGCTGATACAAAGAGCTGTAGACAAAGCCTCAAACTCATCTTGCTGTAACACAAAGTTTTTGTGTCTTACGTTAAAGTAAGTTAAATACATGTATGTGGTTTTTTTACTTTGTCACTCTCTTGAAATACTGTAGTGAGGGTGCTGAGGCATTGGAACAGACTGCCCAGGGCAATTGTGGACCCACCCTGGAAGGGGCTTTGAGTAGCTTGGTCTAATGGAAGGTGTCCCTGCCCATCTGTGGCAGGGCAATTTGAACTTAGATAGTCTTTAAGGTCTTCTCCAGCCCAAACCGTTCTGTTAACCTATGAATAAGAAAATGTCTGTTTTGCTGTTGAAAGATGTGACTTGCACAATGAGTCCCCAAATGTCTGATGCAGTCTTTTGCTGGGTAAGCATAAGGCCAGTCTGCAACTCTTGTATTTGTTACTTTCTGGTATGTGGATCATCAAGTGACTGTGGTGCCTTATGCCTCCATTTTTCTTTCCGTAAGGTGGAACTGATGTTTGCATTTTCAAAAGTATTCTTGGACTTATTTAAAAACAAGTAGTAATATTTTTTCTGTCAGTCATAAACTGTTTAACACTGCAATTTCTGTTAATGGACATTATAGTGTGATTTTCAGTTTCTCAGGTAATTTCCTCGCTAGTCAGATCTCTTCTCTGTTCCTTCTTGGTGTGTTTGGCCTGTAGACAGGCAGTACTGTTGGTGGTACTTGTCAGAGAAGTCTGGTTTCAGGACAGCTGGACATACAGTCTTGCTGAAATGCGGGTAAATTATTTGTAACAAATTAATTATTTGCTATTCAATGAATTTTTAATTTTATTTAATTATGACTTGATTTTGTAACTATAGGTAATTCTACTGAACTGGAAGTGCAAACTGTGCATTCATATATACATATATACAAATTGGCACGTAATTGTCATTGAGAAGAACAAGAATGCCAAAAATTAGGTCACCTCTAAAAAGCATTCTAAAATCTCAGTGGAGTAATGTAGACTTGCCTTTCAGAATGTGCTCTGACATGCTGTATCACTGACTGCTTATTCTTCAGTTTCTCCCACAAGCCTATTCTGTGCCTTATGAACAAATGGCACAAGAGTTGTTAAAGGACTGCCACTAAATGCTTTTGGGAAATAATTCTTAAGCTGGAGTTTTCTAATATAGTATATTGAAACACTGCTCAAAGGGTCTGTATGTATTAACAATTAAAAAGTCCTTTAAACTAAGAAAGGACAACTGTGTAAACTCAGAATGAGCAGGTGAATGTGAGTTTGACGGTACTTGAAAGGTCGATCTCAAGATGATGAGCAGTAGATGTTTAAAATGCTGAAAGCGCACACTGCATTGGAAGGGATAGTCCATGAGGAGCTTTCCTAGCTGTTATATTATTGCAGTAAGCTACAAGTACTAGGGAGGAGGATTCTGTTATTAAGGAGGTTTTCTTTGGTGACAGGAGGAATAGCATTCTGCTAGAGTAGTGTCTTCTTCCCAACCTCATTAACAAAAGCCTATTATCATGTGTGCTTTGCAATGGATAGTAAAATTTTATGGGGAAAATACTGTGGTTTTGTTTTCTTACTGTATGTATAAGTAGTACTAACTGGGCAGATAGGAGTGGATAGTGACTAATTCAGAGATCCAGTCACCTATGAGCTGTTTTGTGCTTCATTGTAGGTTCCTAGTGCTTTATTAGAAGCTGTCACAACTTGTTCCATCCTTACTCACAGTTACTTTATTAGTACTCAGTTTAATGATTCTTCTCCAATGGATAATTAATTCTGCTTTCTGATGTTGTGCTCCTGTAGTATTGTCAGCAGTCCCTACCTTTTGTTTTGAGAAATAAGAGAGAGGAAGTAGACTAAAAATGTTTTAAAATGTAAATAAAGTAATTTTTAGTTTTGAATGAAAATTCAATTATATGTAGCTAGGTTTTTCCATAATTGATGCTTCAATTAAATCTTGCTTTATGAAAACTTAATTAAAAGATCAGTTGAAATGTGATATAGGGAAAATCAAGATGGGAGATGGTAATTACTTAATAGAGTTTCTTTGGGAAGAGTCCTGTGAGGATTCAGACATCTTTGCCTGCTGTGGTCTAAGACTTTTCACTTATCCTCAAGTGTGGAAATTTCTTCATAATTTTTTCTCTGTGAAGGTGGAGTAATGCTGTAATCACAGGGCTTGCAGAGGTTTTTTTTTTTCACAGAGATCCTGGATTTAGTTATTTTCCTCAGTGGCAGCTTGCATATGAATCTTTTCACTTAAAGCTTGCCCTGTAAATAAGATTGTCTTGTCACTTTGAAGGAGAATGTGGCTTCATTTTTAACTGTAAACTTTTCATTTCTAAGGGTGGAATCACTTTTAAGTGGGACAGGTATGAAGGAGTTAAAATTTACTACTCTGTAGTAGCTGTAACAAAAAAGCTGGGTCACTTAGAGGCTGGCAGACAGCAAAATGAAGCAGTGGAGTGTTTCATTGCCCAGCTTGTTATCTGACAGCTTATACTGATTTATTGCAACTTGTCTAGTGCAAGTCACAGGAAAAGCAGGTTTTATCTTAGAGATACTTGCTGTATCTATGTTAATTGGAATGGGACTGTCAAATATACTTTTTCAGATTGCAACTCCTAATTTCTCTTAAAATTTCTCATTTTCACTAACTATTCTTTGACTGTATAGGGGCAACACAGCAGACTGACAGATAGGAGAATCAGTGCAGTGCCCAGATTTGCAGAATGGCACTTCAGATACACATCTTTATTTCCTCTTCATCTTTAGGTTATCTAGAGATATCAAAGTCTTGGCTCATTTAATGAGATTTACCAAGAACAATGCAGTGTTTGCTCAGCTTTCTCTGTAGGCTCACCTGGAGCTCTGCCTGAATCCTCCCCTGCTAATGTGCCTGGAGAATGAAAATAGGGCAGGAAAGTGCTGCTCCGAAGGGGGACCTCAGGAGTTGTGCTGGGTGCTCTGAGTATGGATCTAACAAAGTGCAAAGTAAACGTTGAAGTAAAGCAACTGTTACCAGAATTACATCTGTTGTTTGGAAAATGACTGTCCATCACAATGCATCTAGAGAACTGCGAGTTGTCAAAAATTGAAAGTCATGAGTAACATTTCCCAGAAAGCTCTTTGGCAGTCCATTTCCCTGACAAAATTTAGCAGTATTTTCTTTCCACCAGCAGCATCCATCCACTCCTGGTTGGCTGAGGCTCGCTCAGCTTTTTGTCCCTTAGGTGTTGGTAATGGAGCAATAGATCGGTTCCTTTTTTCCTTTTAGCACTTGACACTACTGTCTTGCTTTTTCTCCCCTTCAAGTGCAGCAGCCTTGTTCATTACTTGTAGCTTATTTTTTTTTTCAATATAAGCCACTGGTGGAAGTAAATACACACCAAAAGTGTTTGAAGTAACCTTTTATCCCTTGACAGCTTGAATATTAGACCATGCAGTTGTGATAGTCTAGGAGAGCAGTCACAAGTCGTTTCTACGTGTGAACCTTTGTGACATGAAGAAATTCAAAATTGGCTTTTCCCTCTGCTAAGGGCACTTTAATGAGAGATCTTTGTCCTAATAGTTAAAACCCTCTCTGAGACTACCTCTTTTCTTCAAAGATTTTTACTTGGGATTCCTCCATAGAATGTTCTTCTATTACAGTTGCATTGCATGGCACTGAGCAGCTGTTACTGAATTTGGTAGCAGGGTAATGATCTCCAGATCATAAGGAGAAGGACATGTGGCAATAGGTATTTAAGCTGAGCTGCTTCTCTTAAAGCAAAGAAGTGTGCAGCAGTGGTTGATTTAACCCATGTGCCCTGGGAAAGGCCTTACTCTCCTAACATGCAAGATGTGTGTGCTACAGAAGAAACGAAGTACTGTTCTGATTTCTACCACCCCCCCACCCTTCAATACTGCAAATATTTTCCCATATGGTCAAAAAGAGATTTTTATTATCTCTACATGGTACACTTGTATTTGTAGACACAAACTTGATTGTATATGAATCTGCTGGTGTAGAAAGAAACTGAGCAATTGCTGTTATTCTTATATTTTCATTATAACTGTAGTTACATTACTGTCGTGAGTGTTACTTGCATTATAAAGGCATAATTGAAACTTCGTTTTTAAAATCAAGCCTTAGGCTGTAAAAGGCTTACAAAGCTTTTGTTTATTTTTTAGAGTAATAGTTATAAAACCATATAACTGGTACCCGTCTTCCTAACAGTCATGCTGTTTTCTGCACAAGTGAATAAATGTAGCAATTACTATAAAAATATAGTTCTGTGTTGATGTTTGCAATGTATTTACCCATAGCAAGCACAAAATTACTGGGAATATACATTAGACAGACAGTATTTTTTGAATGACTTTTCTGAATAGTGAGTGAAATCATTCAATGTTAATTTTTCTCCAAAATGTTAGTTTGTTTCTCTAAAACAGAGTTTGCAATGAGATTAGTCTTTGTATTTTTTTTAATTTTTCTTTTAATTAATTGCAAGTGGTAGGTAAGAAAATGTGTTCTGCTCATCTTCATCTGAAGCTTTGTGTTTGGAGACAGTCACTAGACTCTTAACCCAATGAAACCTAAAGCAATTTACAGAGAAGTTAACTAGTATTAATAGCTGCACTTGTAGAAGGAGGCAGTGTTAAAAACAATTTAAGTCTTAGTTGCAGAGTATAGCTATAGATTTCAGGTATAACCTGAAGGCATGCTTTTGGCCGATTTGTAGTTCACCTTCTAAATCTTGTTTGTGTTTGTATAGATACCACTTCCCTTAGAAGTATTGTAAGTTGGGCAAAGCCTCACTGTAGTAGAATTAAGGAAAAAATAACCAAAAGTGTAAAGTTAGAAAGAAACATTCATTTTCTGTATAGCTTTCAAACCATTACCCTTGTCCTCTGAAAATAAAATTTCTCTGCACAGAAATACATGCTAATCCTTGAAGCTTTTTTTTTGAGGTTTTTGATGTGGGATGGGGTATTTTTTGCCATGTAAAGATTGTGTTTATAATGCTGACTTTCTGGCATATATGAATGGCTATGCAGATGAGCCCTGACAAATCTTTCTGGGTCATTATAAAACCATACTTCCCTGCTGGAAATTGTTTGTGTGGCTAGGTCAGCAGAAAGAGCCAGATTGGCACCCCCAGCCTCTCAGTTAGTGCTTGTGGTGATCTGTGCCTCAGCACGATTCCATGCCAGCCACCAAATCAAGAGCCTCAAATGGCCAGTGGGGTAGCTGAGATTTGGACACTCATCCAGATCCCCTGCCTTGCTGGATGGGGAAGCAACTCCTTATCTGTGGCTGGGGCTGCCTCAGGACCTCACCCCCTTCAACTGCCAGTTCTTCCAGGTGCGAGCAGCACATACAGTGCAGTCTGCTGGTTCTAAAGAATATCTATGGAAAAGCACTGCTTATCTCAATTGCTATTTATTTAAACGGAAACCACTCTTGAAGTAGATCAAGTAGTGCTTGACTCTCATATTTATACAAGCTGTCATAAAGAACACTTCTCTGTTGTAGTCATAATTTTCAAGTGAAAATAAAAAAATGCTCCTATTTTCCATAGTGAGAAGTTTTTCCAGTATCATAAAATTAAAAATGTTGAGTGGTATAAACATCTAGGCTGCTTTACTCTTTCACATTGAAAGGCCTGCATCTTACAATGTAGTTACAGATTTTTGCAAATAGTTCTTGATCAAAACTAATTCAGAAACAGAACAAATTAGAACTCTTTCCTAGTTGCTTTTGGTAGCTTTTGCTCACTTCTAGGTTGAACTTCTAACTTCGATTGTTATTCTGGTATTGGCATAATGATTCAAAAATGCATTTCTTAATGATTTCTTGTATCTTTCTGAAATGAGAGCTTACAGATATAAGCTACAGGCCTAGATTCCCAGTACTGGATTCTTAGTGGGATACTCAGTAACTCAGGCAGCTTGGTGAGGTCTGGCTGGGAGTTCCACAGCCTGGATTAATAGGAGCAGGTGGTGGCCATAAAGAATAACTGAACATGGGTAACTAATTCCCGGTTGCTGGGAAGTGTAAACTGGCATCTTTAGTGATGTGTGGTCACTAGCAGTGATGTGTAGTGTGGTCATAGGCTCAGACAGTTGCAAAGATTTGCTTCACAGTTTCCAGATAATTATCTTGATTATTTTGCCTCTGGTTAAGGAAATCCCACTCTGTGATTTTGTCACTCAAGATAAATTTTCTCTTAACATGTTTGGGGTTTTTTTGATTATTATAACCTTGAATAATCTCTAATTTTGAATAGAAAAGGTTCTTTAAGAATAGTTTCTTTCCAAAATGAGCTGTTCTACAGATAATGCTAATGTTGTGTTGAATAGGATCCCGCAGATGAAGGGGTTCTAACACTTTAGAAGCACAGAATATTCTCAGTATATTTTAAATTACTGCCTGTTTGTTTTTTAAAAGTTACTACATTTTTTTTGTAACTCCTAAATGGTTTTCTTTTAATAAACACAGTAATCTAAGCTTTATTTTAATGAACTTTCACACTGTAGCCTGTAGGTGGTTCTTTTCTGTCTTCCCTCAAGTGTCATGGCTTGTTTTTTTCCATTTCGTAACCTCCAGTTTCCAGATTAAAAATATTCCTTGACTTTAAGAATTTCAGTGTAGGAAAATCAGTACTGGATAAATAGTCCCTCCTTGATTATGCTTTGTTGAATATTCATGTGTCTTTACTATATGTGATTACCCTAGGCTGTTCTTCTCAGATACTGCCCTGGAGATGCCAGAGAAAAACCTTAACACTTTAATTGTGGAGGAATTGTATTCTGTGTTGGCATGTTAATTTTGTTATGAGCTGGATTTACTTCTGTATCTTTTGAACAAGGGAGAGCTTGCAATTTGAAGTTACTCTTGTGGAAGGCTGATGCTGTCTTCTTGGGGCATTGCATTTACTATATGACAGTTGTGGTTGTTTCTACCAGATGAAATTTGAGGTTTTCTTAAGTGAAGAAGGATTTTGTGGTTTTGATCCGTGTTGGTAACACAAAACAGTGAAAAAGCCTTCTTGTGGTCATCAGGAAGTTGTTTTTTCAGGCTCATTAAGATATAATTATTCTATAAATCTGAGACCGTATCAACTAGTGAGGAGCTTCATTTGCATTTCTTCAGGTTGCTTTTGTCCTTGATTCCTTTGCAGTTGGATGCCACATAGTAACAGGGTTTTGGTTACAATTGCAACGTTGGTCACACAGATTTGAGTCGCTGGCTAGTTAGGGACATAAAGGCCTGGCATTACTTAGTCAATTAGATGTTCGTGTTCGACAGTACAGGTTCTTTAGCTATCATGAACCGGCTCTCTACAATTCAGTAAATTAGTGTTAAAATACCAGACTTAAATGAAGGCTGCAGATGTTGGACCCCCATTCTAGAAGAGCTGCGCCTAAGTCTGTCATTACTAATGTCTGAGCATTACTGTGATCAATGTTCTGGTATGGTTTTAGTGCTGCTGGTTTTCCCACTGCCCGTGTGCATTTCAGTGCTCTCCTGTAGCTGAGTACAGTTGTGCCACAGCTGAGAAACTGACTTCTACTAATCTGACATAAGGGAGATACTAAATGGGGAAGTGTGCTGCCAATCATCCTTGAAATAACTTTCAGTAACCAGTTATAAACTGCTGATAATGCCTTTGCTAGATATGTGCAGTGGGTGGGAAGTAGATATTAGAGGGGACTTGGGCTTTCACTGATATTCACACTCGAATACAAGCTGTGCAATTAATATTTTAGCTTTATCTGCTAGGGAAGTGGTTAGTGTACTAGAACAGCATTCAAATGTGCTGCTTTCTCAAGTATTTCCTATGAGCATGTTTAATAAGGCACTCTGTTATCCCCTTAGGTTGACTGTCATTACTGAAAGCTGAAGTGTTAACTGTAACAGCACAAAAGCACTCTATGAGACTATAAAAAGGCTTAATTTCTGATTAGGTTGAGCAATATAATTATAATATGTTGTGGAGCTGTCTGTAGAATAGGTGGTGGCTGATTGTTGACAGCTCCTGTATGTGTGTTTGTGAAACCAAATGAGTAAAAATTTAAAATAAGTCTTTTAAAATAAGTATCCTTTGCAGTTAAAACTTAGCCCTTTTGTCAGTGATGGATTTTATTTTTCTCCATAAACTATTTGAATTGATTCTTCTTTGATGGTAAAGGTTATACAGTTATTGCAGAACTTTTCAATTCTTTCAGGAAGTTAACCATCATGTTGCTCCTGTCTTCCTGAGTTTTGCTACTCAGATGTGAGCAATGTTCTAAAATTATCACCTAGCAAGAAAGCTGGTTTTGTCAGAGTAAAGCAAAAACCCCAAAGTATAGTTTTGCAGGAACACAACTGAAAGAAAATACTTGATGAAAGTCTCTTTGTCTATATAATGTGACATACTTCTGGGGTCAATCCTATTTCCAAGGCACTACATTTAGATTGCATGTCTAGTATCCCAGATATAGCAAGTTTTACCAGATATCCTGCAAAGTTGCTATGAGAAAACATTAGCTCAGCTGTAGGTTGGCAAGTTTCCCCTTGTCACCTTAGGGATTTGCTGTTTATTTACACTCCGCTTGCACTCCCACAAAAAGCTCACCTTGACTTTGTATTAAAATTTTTTTTTTGGTAGCATAGCAACCTCTGCTAATATTTAATTCTTGATTCTCTTTGTCATAAACCTTCTTCATCAGGTTGGCTCTATAAATCCTCTGTCTCTGGAATTTGCAACTTGGAATCCTTACCATTAACACAAACTGTTATGGGATGCTTCTTAATTAGGTGAATTTTAAGTTGGCAGCATTAAAGTTTAACATTTTAAATGAAAATTTGCTCTTGCAAGATATGTGAAATATTTTTCCTTGGTTAAGTACCTCAATGCAGCTTTATATGTTAGTGAAGGATATTCTGAAAGGAACCTTTAGTTTCTGCCTGTTCATTTGAATCTCCTAACACCATAAATTTTTGTAATAAGCTGTGTATGTTCTTTGTTGTTAATAGAGATTAATTGCTAAATTCCTGTACTCTGAAATAGGATCAGAGATTTCTTTGAGCTTTTTTATGATTATTTTACATTTTAATTTTAGTTTCCACCTGGACAGTCTGGAGTCCCATGGTGGTTCAAGTTACCAGGCGGTTGTTGTAACTAGTCCTGTCTGGGGGCTGGTACAGTCTTCTGATGTCACTGTCAGCTGTTTAAAGGAGATGAGTGGTACAGCTCCCATAAGAGGCAGGTGGATATCCTAGCTGGTTGTGTTCCTTGGTTTGCTTGGTTTTTGTGCACAGGGGGTCAGCACAAGCTGGACAGGAGGGCCAGAACCATGATGCAAACAGACATCAGTTCCTGCATGTGCCCCCTTAGCACTTCTAGTTAACCATCTTTATTACTAAGCATGAAAGACTAATTGAGTTGCAGGAACAACAGGAGTTTGTCAGGAACCCTTCCCTGTGTTTTTGCTGCTTCTGATACTGGTTATTGGATGATGCCAGTGAAAAGACTGAACATTCCTACTACCTTAGAGCTCTTTTACTGTGCTAAGAGTAAAAGCGCATCTCATTCAATATCCTGTCTCCAGCTTTTGTTGCTCATCTGTTGTTTTTGACGTACCTTACCTCCTATCGGCAGAAGACATGATAGGAGCTGTGCTGGCAGTCCTGATCTGGACAGGGTGCATTTATATCTGATCTTGCAAAAAGAAGTATTTAAAATAATTCCATCTCCTTAGCATTAATGCCCAAATGCATTTTACAAACAATAACTTGGATTCCTTTTTTAATCCTTTTGTTTTCTACAGTAATCTAATTTCCCAAAATCTACTCATAATTCTAATTTTCATAGGAGCTCTCCTTCACCAATCTTTTTGTTTCTATTGTCAGTAGGTTTGTTGACTTAATTTCTGAACTTTTTAATTAATTTCTTATGATGCTTACATGTTCATGCTGGAAATATATTTCTGGATGATAAAGAGGTTCTAAGATGTTCTTTTCACACTTCTGGTCTATTGATTGTCTTAAAATTGAGCTGTGTACAGACTTGTCTCTGCTTTCTACTGGTAAATCTGCACATTATAGTAGGAGCCCTAGTAATTAGTCTCCTAAGTGATTTTAGGAGTGAAAAAAAGATTTAATATGATGATTTCAGCCCTTTGTGTCATCTGACACTTCCCGTATAATAATTAGATGCATTTTCTGGTTGAAATTAAGGAACCTTCGGTTATGTTTTTTTCTAAGCTTTATCCTTTAATGAGGACAGAAAGTTCATGCCTTGGTTACTCAAGTGGATAAAGACTGGACTTCCCTGCTCTCTTTTTTCATCTTTCTTACTGTGGTGCTATGTAGAGCTTCAGCCTTCTCTGACAGATTTCCAGTTAATTGTTTTCATTTTCTTTTTCTCATGTCTTGTCACTTATCAGCTCTGCTAGTTAGGTAGTAATATACTTGCCTGCAGCAAGAATCTTTTATTTGGTGTGAGCAGTTTAACAGTTGAGAGCATATTAGAAAATGTCATCTGAGTGTAATTGAAAGCATTCTCATATGAAGGATTAAGGAAGGATTCCATTGCTGCTATATTTGTTTTGCTAGGACAGCTGTTCTTTGTTTTCAAATTTCTTTAATATCTGGCTGTTAAAATAATTATGTAACAAATACCAGTTATGTATTTTAGAGACTTTTATACTTGACTAATACTTAATGCTTTGCTTCTGACTGTGCCTTTTCAGAAGAACTTACTCTCCTGTGTTCTAGTGTGTTTTAAATGGAAGTCAGAGGAGGAAGATCTGGAGCACATCAATGCATTCTAAGGCAACAAAAAACAAATGAATAACGTAAATAACACTTGAGAATCTAAAACATTATTTCTTCAAAGTCATATGATTTTTTTTCTCTTATTTTGATTAGTTTCAGAATAGCCATTTTTTCACTCCTGGTATTTCTTTCAAGACCTTTGCTTTTGTGTAATAATGGTTGCTGCATGACAGTTGGAGAAACTGGGAAGGCTTTCCTAATTGCCTCTTCCTGTTTCCCTGAAATTTCCTGCTGCACTCTTTCAGACTAAGAGTAGCAAAGCATATATTTTGATATTGAAATGATAATTGAAATTATGTAACAAATGTGTCTTCTGAATTGAGATTTTTGCTTGAGTGTTTTGAACCAGTAGGTTTTGGGACACATGGTAGAGGAAGTAAGGTCTGAATAGAAATCCAGAAAGGCTGTTTTAGACAGCAACATTGTGAACACTTTTCTCAGGGCAAGAAAGCGGGCAAGGAAGTTGCAGAATTACAGTCATTTTGGATGGAGATCCACATGTTGAGATGGTGAAGGGCTAACTGAGCATGGTTCTAGGCAGCCTGCTCTAGCTGCCCCTGCTTGCACAGTGGTTAGACTAGATGATCTTCAAATGTTTCTGGCAATCTAAGCAATTCTGTGTGATTTTGAGCTAAAACTCTAAATCCTTAAGTTTCCCTGAGAAATCTTGTGCTATGTGTTGCAGGTTTGATAATAAATAATTTCAACTATTTTATTAATTTCATCTGAGTAGCTGGTATCACTGACTAGCTTGTGACAGAACTGTTGGGGTGTGCAAGCTTCCTTTTCTCTGTTTATTCCCATAGTCATCAACTTGTGAGAAGAATGCAGCAGAAACAATACATCTATTGCCATGACACCTCTTGTTCAAGACTTTTTAAAAACATGTTAACTTTCATAACACCCTATGTTATGCAACAGGTTTAGTTTCACCTGTGTTGAAGTGTTGTAGCTGCGGCTACTAGGAGTTCTAGCAGTGTCTCAGGGCTGATCGTGTGCTCTGAACATCAGTGAGAGCTGCTGGTCTGGGCAATGGTGTGGCTCTGCTTTTTGGATGCCTGAGAAGCATTTTTGGCTGGCATGCTTTGAACAAGACTCCTGTGCCGGTCCTGTGGAGAATCAGTCTTCATTAAGAGTTGAAAGGGGGTAAAAGGTAGCTTTTTTACAAAGCGTGTATTGGTTTTGGTTGTGCACATCTTTCTAACTGCTTTCTAGTAAAAGCCACATACAGGTATTGCCATCTTTACTTCTCAAATTAGCTTCACAACGTGATTATGTATGTCAGAGTTACATCTGAACATACAGTCGTCCCAAGGGGGCTATGGGAAGATGGCCACACTGCACTGGGGGAACAAGCAGGAGCATTGGAGGTGAAGTGCCCAAGGCAGAGGGGTGGCTGGGAGAGCAGGAAGGCCCAGCCTCATTAGGCCAGGGCTGCCACAGCTCTAGGGCCCTGCCCCTCTACTCCAGTGGCAGCTGCTGCCTCGTGGCTTTTGTTTGCAGAACATGGACACACTCCTGTGCTTTCCCAAAAAGGATTTTCTGTTATATATGTGCAGTCTCCATTACTTTAATTGTCATTATTTCAAATACTGATGTGAAATATGGGAAAAAACACCCGAATAATAGGCTGGGTTTGAGATTTCACTTCTCTAGCAAGTACACAAAGGACTATTTGAATGCCTCTTTCCATGGTGTGTTCTGGTTGGCTTTGAAAATTGGTTGAATAAATTTTTAATGCTTTTTTATTTGGTTTTTTTATTCTGTGCCGGTTGCTTAATCGATAAGAGCAGGAGGCATTGGCATGTCCTGGGAGGCTCTGCTGGGAACCGCGTTATCATGCTGAGAGGCTGCTGTGAGTGTTTACTTATTGCAACAAAGGATCTTCTCATGCCATTTTATTATTAAACAATCTGTATTCCTTGCTCAAGCTTTTGGAGGCTCACAGCAGTCCTGTCAGGCTAACCTTGTTGCTAAAGATGATTTTGTGCTCTTAGTATGGTGAGTCAGCCAGGCAGAGGGGCTAGCTGAAGCCTCTGCCATCCCATGATGAAGCCCTTCTACTGTGACACAAGCCAGGAACCACAGCTGTGCTTCAGGAGCCATGTGCATACTTTAAGGTGACCCCATTTCTTACTGGGGCTGTGGCACTGGCCCATCGTGATGTGGAGCTGCCCCAGGCTGGTAGATGTGTTGTGTCTGATGGTGCTTGGCTGTGCTCAAGTTTTGTTTCAGCTGACCTTAGTCAAAATATGTTTTTGGGTGGCTGCTGCCAATGTACTTCCAGTTTTAACTACAAAAGAAATTACTGTTCCTTGTCAGTGTTGTTTCTTGTAAGGAAATAGGGATTTGGACCACCAAAGCATGTGCTGCACCCAGGTGTGTTCTTCATACACAGCTGAACTCTGTTTTGACAGTTTGTGTGTGTTCCTTGTGGACATTTCTTTCATATCTTTTGCCCAAATGACTCATTGCATAGTTAGTAGAAGATACTACCAGTGTTAAGACAGAATAAAAAGCAGTTGTAGTTTAGTGGTAGTTCTTGTTTCCTTATGGTGATAGAGTTCTTTGCATTGAATCATAGAATGGCTTGGATTGGAAGGAACCTTAAAGATCATCTAGTTCCAATCCCTAGATCTCTCTAGATCACATTGCTCAGGCCCCAGCCAACTTGTACTTGAAATAGCATGTGGTATATTTTTAAACCAAGTCAAGAAACAATTTGTTCTATAACAGTAATGAAATTACACAATAATAATAATGATGATAATAATGCTTGGCCTTGTTTTTGTTTTTGGTTGTGGAAACCATACTAAAGTTCTTTTTAAACAGAGTTTTGTGAACATCTGATGTCTTCAGTTGTGTGCTTAGTTGGATCATAGCATCTCTTTCTTTTAAAACTATAGTTAAATCTAACCTTTTATTTAATTTCAGTGTACATGCAATGTGAATTGAAGAAAGTTATTCTTTGTATCATTTCATCAAACCTTGAAATTCCACTACAGCTACTAGCAACCATTTGCTTTGGATATGCTTCTGGAGTTTGTTAGCTGCATTTTCTGAAAGTCAGAAATCAGATTTTTCCAGCTTATTCCATTTAAGTGTGTGCAGATTTTGCCTTAAATAGAGTTAATTTTGTAAACGTGAATTCCTAAGTTTAAATCCAAAATATAGTCTGTTCTGGCTGCAATGAACAATGAAGAATAGTAACTCTACCCCAGCTGAAACCAGCACGTTCTCTGCCCCTTATTCCATCTAGCTGCAGTGTATTCTTATTACCCGTGAACCCCCTTCCCATTCTTTGACATAATGCAGCAGTATTGTTCCTGTAGTCTATGGACCACCCCTGTGAAATGTCTCTGAAGTGTCCATAAATGTGCATTGAGTTCCTTTAGTCCATGACTTTGGGTTCCATCTGTTAGGGTGATCACTCAGGGCAGGAGAGGTGGTGTTTTCTGGAGTTACTGGGCACCAAAGCCAGCTCAGCTTGGGTCACTGCTTGTTATGCCCAGTCTTGGTCAGCAGCTCAGCCCTGTGTAGCTGCTCATTCACTCCCTGCTGGTAGGGAGAGAACTGGAAAAGTGAAAGTGAGAAGACTCATAAAGAAGAATAAAGACAGTTTAGTAGGTATAGCAAAAGCCATGCACATGAGTAAAGCAAAACAAGCCACAACATTCACCACTTCCCACGGGCATGCAGGTGTTGAGCCATTTGCATGAGAGCAGAGCTCCACCATATGTTACAGCTGTTGGGGAAGACGTACTCCACAACTCTGAATGTCCCCCCTTTCCTCCTTTTCCCATAGCTCTATATGTTGGGCACAATACCATGTAGTCTGGAATATCCCTTGGATCTGTTGGGGTCAGCTGTCCTGGCTGTGTCTCCTCACAACTGCTTGTGAGCCCCCAGCCTTGCTAGTGGGGTGAGTTGAGAGGCAGGACAGGCCTCGACTCTGTGTAAGGAGTAAAGAAAACATCCCTGAATAGTTAACACTGTTTCCAGTACAAATATAAAACATAGCCCTATACTAGCTGCTATGAAGAAAATGAACTCTCTCTTAGCCAAACTGAAAATAGTATTTTATGATGAAAAAGTGATATAGTATCTCCTTTGATTTCATAACTGAAACTGAATTTATTCTTGTAGGTGTAGCATCTATGACTGTGCCAGTGTACATCGCAGAGGTGGCTCCACCACACTTACGAGGCAGATTAGTCACCATTAACACTCTCTTCATCACTGGAGGGCAGTTCTTTGCAAGTGTTGTCGATGGAATCTTCAGCTACCTCGCGAAGGATGGATGGAGGTTTGTGAGCCTTCCTTGCTAAAAGCGAGCTGCCATAGTCATGGTTTGGGACAACTATTATAGTTCTTTTTGGTAAAACAGAAGACTTCAGAAAACTTCAGTAATTAAATCTTGCCAAAATAGATCCGTATTGCTTTTGCTTAAGCTTAATATTCACAGTATGCACAGGTTTTTTGACTTTACTAAACTTCCAAGTGGGAGAGTAATAAATATGCATCACATGCATGAATGATTGTCATGATGTTTATGAAGGTAGTTTGCCTTTTGCATTTAGAATAATTATATGCTGATTTTTCAAAAGGCAAATTTTCAGTAAGTAACATGCTGTGTGTGGAAGATGGAGGTGAAGTTTGAATATTCTTAATCTGAGCAGTGGTAATCTATGAGAATTGAAGGATATTGTAGCATAAATTTCTAGTTTAAAGCTTATGTTATAAAATAATAAAAATCTATTTTCTGGGCAGCACAAAACCAGTTCTGTCAGCCTCTTCTATGTCACGTGCTCCCGATGTGTGACCCGTCTTAGTGATCCTTTGTTATTCCTGGTTTGCAGCTTTCTCTTGTATTTGTGGTCTTTGTCTTCCAAGTGCCGCACGGTGTGTTGAGTAGTGAAGAGCAATTGTTTCTGCAGCCTGCTGGCACATGCTGTGTGACTTTTGCAGTAATGCTGTGTTTTATGTATGTGCCAAGTACTGCTCTGCTGGATTGAATTAAGTGAAGTCAAACTTTCTGTGAAGAAATAGGCTACTACCTCAGTTATGAGGTATCCAAGTATTTCAGCTGCAATGCTGGAGCTGTTAACTGAGGATAGTGTACTGTCCTGAGCTAGTTTATTGCAACCGAAGGCTGAGCAGGGAAGAGTACAGAGGGTCTATCACCTGAAAAGACTGGCCAGCAAATGTATGGAGAGAAACCACAAATGTTTACTCTTGAGTCATTACATACAAGGAGAAACATTACAGAAGTTATTTTATCTCTTACTGACTGAATGGCTAAGCACTGTAGTGCTGCAACAAACAATAAGGAACATTAATTTTTCTTGGCTCTGCTTGTTCTTGAAAATGCTGGATATTAAATTAAAATAAACCAAAGAAAACAAATATTTAACGTGACCCTTATGTCAGGTTAGCTTTATAAACCCTGCTAATGCCATCTTAGTAGTATTGCAGCAGTATGTCAGAGAAGGAGAAATGTTACAGCAGACTTATTAAATTTCATGCTGGATTTTTCAGGTCTGCTAGACATCTGGCTTCAAACGCAAAGTCTTGTAATCTGTATAGGAAAGAACTATATTAGATTTCTGAAAGCTGGCTCACTGCATGAAATGTCTGAAATTGCCTGCTTTTGCTCTAAATTGATTATATCAAAATGGTTTGCTCTGAAAATGACACCATCTCTAGAACTTGCAATGGATGTTCTCTCTCAACTAAACATTTTCTTTCTGGCCTGCTCCTTTTACTCAACTTTGACCCGAACTTTGCAGATTGGAAGCTAGCTTTAGTGAGGGAACACTGTCTGTATGTTTCTTTTTTGTCTTGCCTGTGATAAACAATCCAATAGAGTCCAACTAGTATGAATCAAGCTTTCAGGAGCCTTGATTGATTTTGCCTCCTAAGATAATTGTAGGCACCCAACTGCTTAGTTTTGGAAGCTCTGCAGCATTTAAGTGACTGAAGTGCATTGGAGGAGCAGACATTTAAGTAATAGGAGTCTGAAGGACTAAATCTGTGTACTTAGATGCATTAAAACATACTTTTGCATGCACTTTGACAGGATGCAGCAGTTATTTTTAATCTCTAAGAGTTTGTTTTACTCTTCATTTGAAATAAAAAAGGCTTTCTAAATATCACTCCAATAAAGATATTGAATCTACAATTTGGTGAGCTTCAGTAGTCTCTGTATTTTGTATACAGCTACCAAGATGTGGAGAAGGAAAAGCGTAGGAATAAATGAGGCCCTTAATGAATAAGAGCATTAGTGAATGAGGAATGAGAACATTAGTGAATTAGTGACAGTGTTAGATACATTGACAGAAGACTACTCGGCTGATAAGTCTTCCAGGGACTTTGTGGTTTGAATTTATTTTCTTTCTTATGTTTTTCTTTTGTAACTAATGGTGAGCTATATAATTTTTAAAGTCTTATCAAAAAAGAGAGCTGCTCTTTCTAGAGCAAGTTTTGCTTGTATGACCTTTGGAAATTTTGGCTGGTTTCAAGAAGAACTTGAGGGCTCAGCTAGGGATGGGAAGACTGGTCTGCATGCACATTGTCCTGGGGTGGCCATCCTCTTTGCATTGCCTTTTGGGTATTCTTTTTACTGTTCTCCAGTTTTCTGCCTGTTGTACTGCCCATGTTTTTCTACATTAAATCCACAAATGCCTCTAAGAAACTATTTTTCCATTTTTACTCAAAATGCATTTGGACTTGACAAATACATTTGGTTCATTGCCCTAACAAAAGGTTTTTAATAATGATTATTCACTCTTTCCTACTCAATTAGCAATCTCATGCATGCTTTATGAAAAGATCCAGGTGAGAGGCTGCAGAAGCACCTGTGAAAGCATGCATCCTGGGTTATGGAGAGAGGAACTAGAGGAGAGATCAGCAAATCTCCTTTATCTCCTGACTGATGTCAAAGTGTGAATTTGTTTGAGAACAGGACTACCTCAGTATTCACAGGGACTGGTTTCTGGAGGTGTTTTAATGATTATATCCATTGATGTGAAACCTGTGATAACTGCAGTAAAGTACAGGTGACACCAGTACTGTTTAAAGTCTTTCATGAATGTGAAAAGAATCTGGGTGAAGTGTAAATGGGAAAAGGTCAGATTTAAAAAGCAGAACAAAATTATACATTGTTCTGCAATTCTTTTTATCCTTTTATTATTGAAGACAAATAAAAATGTGACGTGTACAGACCAGAGCCACCCATGAAAATTGATGGTGGGCTTGTCTTCCACAGTCTTTTCTCCCACTTTGGATGGAGCAAATAACCCTGCCTGGGTGTTGCTACAGGTGTCAGTGCTGATCCTTGGTAGCATAACTGTGCTTTTATCAGTGGTAATTGTCTGTTGAGTAGAGAAGTAGCCTTAATGCTGTAATAGTAACCCTTGGGCATCTAAAATGCCATTTTGATTTAAAACCTAACACTGCATCTGACTGAAGATTTAAAAGCAGACTCTCTGAAAGATCTGGTGTAAATTGCTGTGCTGGTGAAATTAGCTTTTTTCAGTGTTTCTGCTTATAGTTAGAAATTTTCAAAATTCAAATTGACAAATGTGTCTGTGTGTATGTACTACTTACCAAATTATACATTTTTCTCTGGCTGTTTTTTTTTTGGTTTTGTTTGTTTTTAATATGTTGGTGAAACAGTTAGCAGGATTTCAATCCCATTTTTGTCATCAACAGTACCAGGTTTTCTCCATGCTTTTGCTTTCTCTTTCTGTTGATTATTGTCATAGAAGGGTTTATCAGTTTCCAAACTAGTGGAATATTTCAGGTTTTTTATTTAGTCTAACTTACTGTCCTCAGAACCAGTGACACTAGAGTCAGCAGCGGCAAAATAGTCAGCGTCCCTGAGATTTCCTGGAAATGAAGGAAAGATCATGTTTTCTAAAATACCTGCAGAATATGATTCTTGCCCCCTTAACTTAGAGTGAGAAAGAATATGAGGAGTGGGAGATTTCTTCTGAAAATATGATTTGGATAGTTGTAACTGAATCTTCTCATAGCATGTTTTTGTAGGCAAATAGTAGATACTTGTGTCTTTTCTTCTTTCTTTCCAGGTACATGCTGGGCCTGTCGGCTGTACCAGCAGTCATACAGTTTCTCGGATTCCTGTTTCTTCCCGAAAGTCCCCGCTGGCTCATTCAGAAAGGCCAGACTCAGAGAGCACGGAGAATTCTGACTCAAATGCGTGGCAACCAGGCAATTGATGAGGAGTATGACAGTATCAAAAACAGCATTGAGGAAGAAGAAAAAGAAGTTGGAGCAGGTATGCTGAACACTTGTTGGCCACTCTATCAATGAGGAGATAAAAATCAGAAGAAATGTTGAAGTTGTAGCGTGTGGGAACTTGATGCTTTGCTTTATCTTGTCTTGTCTTTGAAGTATTTCATGTATTGGTAGCTTCAAAAAATGAAGATATTTCTATGATCTGCATTTTCAAATTAGGTTCTGATTTCTTAAGTGAGGGAAGAGTAAAGTTGTGTAGGATTGTAAGTTTATACCACCTATGCTTACGTGAGAATTGATTTCATAAAATTGATCAGTCTAAGAATGCACATCTGCCAAGAGTGGAAATAAATAAAAATAAAGTTTCATCAATGGAAAAGACCAAACAGACAGGAGAGAGGTCAGAAGGCATTGTACATGCCTCAGTTATCCAGAGGCCCCTTCCCAGTGAACTGTATTCTAGACAATAAGCCTTTGGAAAGATGTACAAAATCTGTACAAAAGCCTGTAATACAGAGACTCTTTTTCTGTAAAAGCAACTTCTGAAAGTCCTTTTGATTTGTCCTACAGAGAATAAGGCATATAAATCAAATCCTTTTTTCACTCTTTTGAGTCTTTGTCATATTTGCTCAAAACTTTGGGTTCATATGTGTAGTTATAAAACAAGATTGCCATTTGATTGACTTTCTGTACTCTGCACATTTTTTCTTTGCTTTCTGCTGGAAGAGTTGACCTGGGAATGTCAAGTAAGGCTCTTAAGTAAGAGTTGTCCTTGATGGGAAAATACTGTAACTTCTCAGAGCTGGTGAAAAGAAAGATGGATGCTACTTTATGTCTGTGTAAACTGAGATTCAGCATCTGATAATACCTATTCTCACTGCCTTATTGAGTTTGTCTTTGAACCTTAAACTAAATAATAATGTTTCTGGAAAAAGATATTTGACACATAGTTGAAGGATTTTCAAAACATTCTTCACTAGTGTGAAGCAGGATGGGTTTTTTTCCACTCAGTATGGTTTTGAGGCTTTGGATGCCTTTTTTTTCCCAGTTCTTAGGGGTTGGGAAATGAAGTATATTAAAGCTAATTTGTTAAAAAGATGAAGTGGATACTCATAGAACAGCTTGGGCTTAAGAGTCCTGTGCATAGGTTCTTCATTTTAATTAGGGACTGGTCTATCCACTTCTGTGGAAAACCACTTAATGTCTAGTACTAAAGTTTAACACTTTGTAGAAATGAAAGGAACAGGCATTTGGTCTGCTCAGTCCCTTGTTGTCCATCATGGTCTATAGGGTATGACCTTGCTTGTCACTCTTAAATCTGTTGTCATGATGCTTTTTGACATTTGTCAATCAAATGTGGTATTGTAGGTGCAAGTAGGACTGATTCCATTGTTAAGTTAGTTCTTTATATATTTGTAACTTGGACTGGGACACTAATTGTTGACAATCAATGAGGTGGTTGTCAGGGATATGAAGGTCTCTTGGTTTCCCCACATGCTTTCCCAAAAACTTAATGTGTTCCTGGAGTTTAGTTAAATCAATCACATTCCTAGGAGAAAGCTTGGTTACAGACAGTCAGTGTTTTGCTCTCAGGTAATCTATTGCTTCAGAGTTGTTACCAAGGACATTATGAAAAGGAGGGTAGGTACAAGTATACACTGTCCCATTTGTTATAAATGCTTAGCAGACAGGTGTTGGACAGCTGTGGTCACTTGGGATTTTGATTATAATTGTACTTCATTCATTTAACTCAAGATCTTCATTGTTGTAAAGAGGTACGTTGTATGTCAGCATCAAGACATAGACTGCTTTTGTTACCTTTCTGTGACTTACAGGTGGTGTTAAATTTTAATTGCTTTCATTTCTTGAGGAGTTGTCTGGAACCCCGGTATTGAATTTTGCTTGTGTAGTGCAAAAGCAACTTTCTGTTCATGGTTTCACTGATTTTCAGCTATTGACAACTTATATATGTGCATATGCAAAGACTTTGCACTTTATTTTGCTATGGTTATATTAGTTGTGGTTTGGTTTTTTTTGTCTGGGTTTTTTTATCATATTAATGTATAATTTTTTAATTAATTTTTCCTATTTGTGGCAGACAATGTTTTAAAATGCTAGTTAATAGCAATGACAGATGACTGTAATTCTAGTCAGATGATTTGAACCTCATTCCAGTTTCACAAAAAAATTTAATTAACCTGAACTTACAGTGTGTGTGAGTACATGACATTCAAGGAAAGATGTCTTTGCAGGTTGAAGATCATCTGGCTTACTTTTAGGTAAAAGTACCTTTTCCTTTCCTGTCTTTTTCTTTCTTGAAAAAGGACAGACGTTCTTTTCGCTGACTGATACTCAAGCCTGTTTGCCGGTTCCTTAGGGCATCACTTTCTAAGTGAAACTAAGGCTGTATTTGACTCCTTCTCTGCAAGGTTGTAGCACAATGTAGCCATAACACATTCTCCAGTCCCACACTAAAGAACTGTAATGCCTTTTGTAACTGTTTTATCAACTGTTCTCATCACACAGGACCAAATCATCATGAAACTTCATTTGTATTGTTTAAGCTACTTTAAAGTTTGGTTTAAGTGTGTGTCATTTAAACTAGAGAACTTAATTACATTTTTCACATGGTCATCAAGCAGCTTCTGTCTTCAAAATTGCAAAAATGCCTTCAGCAACAAACTTCTGCTTCAGAAGTCTTCTATACCGTTATGGGATACTTGTTCAGTGAATGATTCATATTTCTGTATCCTTTCCAATACATTCAATCAAATCAGTGCTGCTGATACTGCTAAGCAGTTTATTTTTTAGCATTTTGAGATTGGCATCAGGAAAATAATGGATCTTTTTGACAATTCTTTCCTCATGACTGGTTATGCAAATGACATTTCTTCTGGCAGTCATGGTTACTGCTTTTGCATGCTCTGTTATATACTTGCAGTGTGGCTTCTGGTGCTGTAACCTTGCATTTTGAGAAGTGGAGGGGAGGGCATTGCATTCTGCAGTAATGTTGCAAGACAGGTCAAAACTTGGTCATCATCTTATCTGTTAACATCAGGTCTCAGATACTGTAGTGCAAAAACAGCCTGTTGATAGAAAAATTTAAATGAGGAAGATTTTAGAAAAAGAGTGTTCCCCAAGAGCTGAGCAAAGAGTAGTTTATAGGTACAGAGTGGCCTTCCTCCTCAGGTATGCTGTGGATCTCATAGATTGCTCAGTGCTTGGCTTTGCTTCTGAAGCCTTCATGGAGAGAAAAGGGAGAGAATAGTCAGAAAGGGTTTGCAGTTGAGAGAAAGATCAGACATTGCTGGGAGAGCATTCTGGCGCTACTCTTCCTAGCAAAAGAAGCCTGACTCACACTGCTGCTGCATTGTAGTTTTTAGTATACAGTTAAGGCAGAGGTTCTGTGGTGCACCTTAGTTAAAAATAGGCAATCAAATCACAGCAATGCAGGTAAGCACTGGCACAGGGGCTTAGTTGCAGAATCAAAGAATCATGGAATGGTTAGGACTGGAAAGTACCTTAAGAATCATCTAAGTCCAATTCCCCTGCCAAGGGCAGGAAATCTTCTACTCAGAGCCTCATCCAGCTTGGTCTTGAACACCTTCAGGGACAGGAAATCCAAAACCTCTCTGGACAGCCTGATCTGGTGCTTGAACACCTCCACAGTAAAGAATTTCCTCTTAATATCTAATATAAATGTACACTCCTTCATCTTAAGGCTGTTCCCCCCATCCTGTCCCAACATGCCCTTTTAAAATGTCCCTCTCTAGCCTTCTTGTGAGCCCCTCTATGTACAGGAAGGCTGCTCTAAGAGCTTTCCAGAGCCTTCTCTTCTTCAGGCTGAACAGCCCTAATTCTCTCAGTCTGTAGGAGAGGTATACCAGCTGTGTGGTCAACTTATTCTATGGACACATTCCAGATCCACATCTGTCTTGTGCAGTACTCCAGGTGGTGTCTCATGAGAGCAGAGTAGTGGGGGAGAATCACCTCCCTTGACCTGCTGGTCACATCTCTGATGCAGCCCAAGATGTGGTTGGCTTTCTGGGTTGCTGGCATACACTGTTGGTTCATGTCCAGCTTTTTGTCCACCAGCACGCTCAAGTCCTTCTCCCCAGGGCTACTTCCAATCCATTCTCCACCCTGTCTTTGTGCTTGAGATTTCTGTGACCCTGCTGCAGCATCTTGCACTTAGCCTTCTTGAACTTCCCAAGGTTTTCACACACCCACCTGTCAAGCCTGTCAGGATCCCTCTGGATGATATACCCTTCCTCCAACATGTTGACTGCACCACACAGCTTGGTGGTGTTGGCAAACTTGCTGAGGGTGCACTTGATCCCACTGTCCATGTCACTGTCAAAGCTGTCGCCATACTGACACCTGAAGATTGTCACCTGTCACTTCTCTCTACTTGGATATTGAGTTGTTGACCACAAGTCCTTGAGTGTGACCATCAAGACAATTTTTTATCCAGTGAGTGGTCCATCCATCAAATCCATGTCTCTTCATGCAGGACAATGTAAATGCTTTATGCAAGTTCAGGTGGATGATATCCGTTACCCTTGCCTTACACTGCTGCTGTAACCCCATTGCAGAAGGCCACCAAATTTGTCAGGCTGTGGGTATAGATGAAATAGGTTGTGCTCCTAAGCAAATTAAAGCATGGGATTTGTAATATTAGTTCTAGAGCAAGCACTTGGGAGTGAACTTAATGTGGCGGTTTGTGCATAAAAATAAAGCTGTTTAGCACACCTTTTGTAAAAGTTTTACTGGCTGCCAGTATAGTAGTCAGTTCTGGCTGGAAAGAAATCGTTATAGCGTCCAGTTGAGACTTTTTAAATGGACAGTTAATTTTCCATATGCTGGACAGTTCTACAACATTCACTGCAAATTGGAGAAAAGTATCAGTTTGTACGGTCTTTCTGGGTGAAAAGTGTGGGCAAACTGTGTGGCTTTTCCTTGCACCCTGGCACGTAGCTGTACTCAACTGGGATGTGCCAAGATGCATGGGTGGTATTTCACACAAAATCAGAAGTGATGTGTTTGGTACTAACTTAGCGCCTTGATGAAATGAACATCATTTGCATTAAGACTAGACATGTATTTTTGTGTAGGTGAAGGACGCGTAACTGTGGGTTGTAATTAGGAGAGCAGTGTAATGTCCCCTAGACTTATTTATCCCACATTTCTCTAACCTGTGAATTAGTTTTGAGATTCTTGACCTTTTCTGCTCTGCATGTGGACCTTTGCCTTTTGTTATGTTATTATCCCTGCATGTGTGTCAGCTTCTGATCATGAAGATGTCTTCTTTGCACGTGTTATGTTTACTGATTTTGCTGTGTAAAGCTACTGAGGTGCAGCAGTGCACAGAACCATGCTGCTTCTATGAAATTCAGTGAGACATTTATAAAATTCATCATTACAATGTAATATTGTTTAACCTTCCATTCTGTGTCTGTACCAGATTGTTACATAATGGGCACTGTTTCTAGATTAGGCATTTTCCCATGTTTTCATTATTTTAATGCACTTTTGTAATAGCTGGGCTTTTTTTGTGACGCCAAGAAAGATGCCACTCTTTCAGTCCTGTAGGCTTGACTCACTTAACTTCTTTTGCTGTATTTCCTATTTCAGCAGTGAGTCAGTCTCCTTTTTAATGTTTTCTATTTCCCTGTTGGAGATAAATGTGTTATGACAGAAAGGTAAAAACCACCTCATTGCTGTTAGGTTTCAGCTGGTAATTTTATCCATTTAACTGAGAGTTAAAATATGACATTATGAAGCTGGAGATCTGGACCTTCAGTCTTTCCTGTTTCCAGTATTTCTAGTTCTTGCATCTTTTCTTTTTAAATAGTATTTTAACTTGTTAGTATTTCTGGCTGTGGCTTTGGCTGGTACCATTTGATATGCATCCTTCTAGGGAGATACTTAGAAACTTGCAGTGTTTTCATTCTTATTCATAATTCTCCTCTTGCTTCTGGGAGTCCTTTTTATCCCAAGGCCATTGCCTGACATGCTTGTTCAAAAAGAGATAGTCATGCTTATTATTGGACATCAGCTGGAATCTTATTTAATGAAATGTGGTAACACCGTGATACTCTGAATAATTCTGCTTCCAGTGCTAAAGTCCTTATTTGAAGTTAATTCTTCAGTTAATCAGTGGCTTTTGTTATCTGTAACCATGAAATTAGATGGAAGACTTTGGGGCAAGAGGAAACAAAGGATTTGGGTTAAGAATTTGTTGAAGAAGTCCCCAGATACAATATGGGTGTCATCATGTCAGTCTGAAATTCTTGCTTCTGGCAAACCAAATTCCAGGGTCAGTTCTGAGTGGGTTTTGCCTTTAGGTTTTGTGAGACACTTGGCTGATGCAAGAGGTACCTGAGCAGAATCTTGGTTTCATTCTTGTACTTTAACCATTTTATATATAGAAGTATTATTTCGTTCCCTTAAGAACAATAATTCTTTCTGTATATGTCTCCATTGGAATTTGTTTGGAGATGAACCCATAAAAAAAAAAGCACTCCTGGATAATTAAAATTCATACAATACAGGCAAATAAAACTTTTGATCTTGAGAAAGTATACTAACTATATTTAGTGTACAATCAGATAACAAAAATAAAACCCTTCTACACAACTTAGCAAGGAATATTGAAAGTATGAATTATTGTATGAAAGAATTAATAGAGAGAGATAAGATCTTACAGTCTTCCATTCTTAAAGTCATTTAAACAGCTAACTTATTCTTGCAAATATGACCTTTGAGACATGTAATTTATAAAAAACATTGGTTTTTGCCTTGTACAAAAATGTGACTGCTGTATTTTAAAAATAATAGGTTGTTTCTGGTATCTTAGAGCTCTGCTTATATTTTAAGAATCCTGCTGGTAGTCTGTTTACCTGGCAGGGTGTTTCAAGTTGGCCTTGCTTCAGTGTCTTATAACCAAAACCAATCCCTTAATCTTTCACCTTGGTTTCTGATGTACTGGCATAAAGTGAACGTTTATCTGGAAATGGCCAGTCTGAAAATCAGAGATGAGTTGTGTCTTTTGGAATTAGCTCTGCTTTGCCTCAATTCCAGACAGATTTCATGTATGGTAGTCCTAAAGGGCAGGAAAAGTAGAACTTGTTAAAACTTCTTCTAGGTATAGGGAAGCACTGAAAGGCCAGACACTTTATAGTTTTGTTTCTTTGCCCCACTTTAAATCCACAGTGAAATTTCTGGAAGTACTCATAGCTTTTTATTGACAATATTAATAAGCATTTTATTAGGGCACAGCTTCTGAAGCCTACAGAAAATTGCAGCTACAAGTCTGGAAATAGAATTAAAAATACTTCATCTCTTATCAGTCTAACAATAGATTTGAGCATAATGAATTTGCTTTGAGCCAAATGACATTATTCACAGGTTGAACCTGAATTTGTTGATGTTTGTATAGTTCAGAACTGCTGCTCTTCTAAGCTTGATTGTGGGACTGCATGTCTGGAAAAAGTATTGGAATGCATTAGTGAACGTTCAGCTGCCCGCCATGCTTTGTTTAGAAACAGGTACCTGTTTTGTGAAAAAAGTAGGTTTCAGAATGAAAAAATATTGGAAGAATAAGACTATTAATTAACATTGTTTTATCAGAGAAGATGGTTCTTCTAAATCAAAAACTGTCTAAAGAAGAGGCTGTGAATAAGGAATAGTGTGTTTCAGTCAAGTCTAAGGGAATAGGAATTAGTAACTTGTTCTACAAAAACAAACAAGTCACTAGGCTTTCTCTCCCTGCCCCTTGGACAATTTAAAATGGAATAGTTTATTTTTCTTTCCTACTATGAGCAGCCAAATTCAGACATTTTTGGCTGGCTCTCAAGTGTTATAATTATCTCTGTTTCATGTTTATTGTCTGTTAGGGATAGCTAAAGAAATTTAAATTTATAGAGAAGTATCTATTTCTTTTAGTACAAAACCTATGTGTTTTTGGACTTAAACAAGTTATTCCAACTGACTTGACCTAAATCAGTTGCTAGAAGCTAATGGCTTCTGGCCCCAGACTCCGTGTCTTCTCAGATCTCAATTCAGTGCTGGGAAGTGATAAGGTGGGCACATTTATTGGATTTCCTAGAAGGAGTTTTTAGTCATATAACTTGGTCTATCAAAAGTCTTCTATATAATAACATAAACTTTAAACCTTAGTTACATTTACAATAGTGCCTTCTCAGTCAGGGGAAAACCCCAAAAACAGTGTGGCATGTGATGAGGTTTTGGGAAAGCTGGACAAAAGATTACTGCAAAATTGAACTCGAAGGGCTTGGGGGGAATATTTTTGGTCAACAAAAAGAAAAGTGGTTGTGTATAACATGAGTAATAGTAAAAGAAACAGGAAAAATTAGAATCTGCTAGTGTGCTGGAGGGCAGTGTGGGTGTGAACTGGGATGCCAGCAGAGTGTGGTAGCTTGGTGGTGCTAGAAATGGGAAACAACAGTTTTGAATTTCCTGTGTACTCCTGTGGGAGAGTTGGGCACATGCTGCCTTCACAGTACATTTGTTTTGGGACTCGTTATTTTTCTGGCATGGTTGTACTGATGTACTTGTTTCTCATCTGAAATTGTAGATCTACTTTTTCTATTTATGTATATCTTTCCTAAGGAGTAATAAAATTACGGTGCCTCTAGAGCTGCTAATGGTATTCAAGAGCTCAGTTAATTAGAAAAGGGAAAAAAAAAGCCTGCTTCTTCATAATTTCTCTGCTGAATCCAGCATCTGCACTGAATGCACAATTCTAAGTTGAATGCTCCTGCTTGATCCTCCTGTTTACATGCAGCAGGGATTCAGACAGAATATACAGTGTTGTGTGAAATTGTTAATGGGTATAGGAGGAAATTTTTTAATAGGCTGATGAGGAATATTTTTAACACTTTGCTAAGCTTAGTGCTATGGTTCTTTGAGCTAGCTCTTAGAGCAGGTTCTATGGCAAAAGTTGGATATAATCTTGCTGCTTCTTTGCTCTCAGACCTTATGAAGAAACTCTAAAATACTCTTTAAGAAGAAGAAACTCTTTAGCCTTTTCAGTATAATCATTAAAAATAAAAAATATTAAAAAAAATAGTATTGTTTTGCAGTATGACCCCCGTGAGTGCTGGGCTGAACCTTCCTCTGCAGCCTTTTATGTGACAAGGGTGGGGCTTGGTCCACCTACCAGGTGTTAATGATTCTTCAACAGCAGTAGTTTTTTCTTTGATTCAGTAGTCAGGTGAACACAGTGTCTATACAGCCTGTTTAAATTGAAGTATTTTGATAATAGGAAGAAACCATTAGGAAAAAGGGTTGTAAACAGTGTTTGCAGTTCTTTTACATAAGGCTGTGTTCTGCTCCTCCAATATAATAAGCCTTTGTTCTTTCTGAGTACCTTCGCCAAGGTGTTGTCTGCTTGATTTTTGTCCATCCTCATCTTTTCCCTCTTCTTTTAAAATAACAACATTGTGTGTGTTTTTTCTCTCTCCTGCTTTCCAGAGACTTTTTTTCAGTGAACCTGAAGAGTTTGGTTTAGGATAAGCAGCTGTCCTTGCACACTGCCTGATAGTTAATCTAAAGTATTCGTGCACTGAAAATTTTGGTAAATCTTGTCAACCAGTGTGACATCTACCATAATTGGCATGCTGCCATATGTGGATTGTGTTTTGTTTGACTGAAGGCAGATTTGGAAAAAAAAACCAAACAAAAGCTTTAATGTTTGTTGCCACTGTGATTTCCAAACTACCTGTGCTACTTTTCACAAATATTGTTGAGCTTTCCCTTTGTTAAGAAAGCAAGTTGTTGAGATTCTTCCTTTGGAAAAAAAATGAAAAATCTTATGGTGCTTCCATGTTGGCTATTTGACTAGAATATGTATTTAGGCCTAATGCTTTCATCTGGGAGATAAGAAACAGATTCTTTCTGTACATTAATTCCGTTTGGTTGTAGTTTTTACAAATGGTGAACCATTTAAGAATTGTGTTTTATTTACAATTTTTTTGGACAAGAAAAAGTTAGAATTCTGCTTCCTCTTTTGGTCATGTGTTGTTTATTTGGTGTTTTTTTAGTAGTATCCCTTAAGCCATTGTGATGCTCAACAACTGTAGTATTGTAGCCTTGCAACTGAGCCAAATTCCTAGGAAAGAGCTTTCACTTTGTGTTATTTTGCTCCAGAACAGGAAGGGTGAGCACAACCTCTTCCTTTTATCATCTGAATGAATGTGTCTGGAAGGCTTATTATTTTTGGGGGTGTTTCTATAGGTGAAGTATCTTCTAGGTACTTTTTACATTATTTTCTGTTCTAAAATACTACAAGTCTCCTGGAAACCATCCATCCAGATTTGAAAGGGTTTATACAGCTGAAGCACGTGTATGTGCAAAAGATGACTAATGCTGCATGAATAATTCACAATGAATAATTTTTCTAATTAATTTAGACTTTATTCTTGCCATTTTTACTATGAATTCTTTGGAATTGTGGCTTTCACAAGCATTTAACAGTATTTCAATCATGGTCTAGAAATACCTTCACAAACAAAGCTCTGATTAGCTTAGTTAACAATTGAGAAAACAATTACGAAAAATTTTAAAAAATAATCAGTATGACTGGTTGCTCTCCACCTCTGTTTTCAGGTTTCCCTTTTCCTGAAAAAAACCAAACCAACTTTTCTGCAATAAAAATCCCACCCCTGCCATCAATAATTCCGTCACCAAATCTCACGAGTAATTTTTTAGCACTTTTTTTTCCCCTCTCAGGAAACCACTCTTCTGTTAAATGTGTGTTTCCTATGAGGAGAGAGAGGATCACCCCACTGTTCCTATAGTGGTCAGTTTGTGTATACCTTTTTTCCTTTGAGTAGTTGGAATTGTCAGAGGTAGATATTGTGTTTATGGATAATGTGGTTTTGAACATTTTTGTTGAGTATTTATGTTTAAGAAGAAATAATGTTTTCTAAGCCAGTATAATTTAATATCTATGGATATTCAAGTATTTACCAGAAGTCATATGGAAAATGTTGTTATCTAGTAAGTTATCCTGCAGTGCGCTGTGGTGATTTATGAATGAAACTTTTTGTTCTCTAGTATTGTGAATTAAATTTAGAATTCTTCTATAACTTAATTTTTGGGGGAACTTGAAATCTTTTTTCCTTTTCCCAGCCAAACCTAATGAGTATTCAATTCCTCCCTTAAAGAGTGGACTTCAGGCCAAAATTTAGTATTGGTAAACCTTACATGCTGTTATTTTCCCCTGCTTTTGTTGCAAGGAGATTGTAGAATTGCTAAGAATTGCAGAGAGCTCAAGTTGCTGTATTGCAAGTAACAGCTTAAATATGTCCAGTTGAACATGCTGCATATTTACTTTGCCTTTCCTGGCGAAATGACTGGTTTTCCCATTTCACATTCTATTGTAGTGAGTCTCACTCAGAGCAAGGACCTTAGCCTTGCTCTGTTGGTGGCTCTGCAGAGGTGGGCAGGGCTGCTGGGAACCCAGTGCTGGTCGTGGGTGTCTGTGTGCCCAAACCCGTTTGAGCTGCGGCTGGGAGGTCTTTGGGAGCTTCTTTGCCTTGTAGAATAGCACTTTAGTACTTTATAAAAATAGTTTACATCTTTATTTTGGTGCTAAAACTGCATGAATATATATTTTTTTTTTATTAGCACTGAATGTCTTTAGTTTTTTGGTGTCCATTCTCCATGGTGTTGGTGGCTTTAAAGAGAGCAAAATACCATTTTCTTCTATGTGTTTTGACCTATTTCCCACCTCTTACTGGACATGGAAAGGTTTAATTGCAGTTACTTGATAAAATGGTGCATGATTGTTCTGAACATTGCATTATTATTGAAGTAAAAGCATACTTGAAATTGGATTGATTTAAGAACATAAATAATTTAAAAGTAATTCTGTCCTTTTGGGTTTATATAAAGTAGATTGAAGTAATTAACTTTAATATGAATGTTCTATAACTATCTTATCAAACACAAACTACGTGTGACTTTTCATAGTAGCTGAGGTGGATGTAGCTTATGTTAAAAGTATGCAAGTATGGATGTGTAAATGAATAAATTATGTCTTCTGTAGTGTATGATATAGAAAGTAGATGATTGAGCCAGAAGATTTCCTTTTTAGTTAAAGCAAATATACGTTTCTATGGCAATAAAAACAAGTTTAAAATGTAGGTGGTTCTGACTGTTGCTGGTCTAAAATAAAGGTGGCAGTTGCAGAATAATACATTTCAAAACCAAAAAAATCCAAGATTTTTATTAAAGAAAAATATGTCTATATTGCGCCATACTTTAATTTTTTTTTAATTGTAAACTCTTTCTGATATATATTTTTCCTTCCTTTAGTTTTTCCTTTTTTCCCACTGTGTGTAGCAAAGATTATATAAAAATCTGCATATATGCAAATCTTTGATCAACTAGACTTTATTAACTAGATTTAAATAGTGATAGTTATTATCTTTGCATCTTTCATAATTTGTCAAGACTTTAAGTTTTTAATGCTTGTGAAGTGATGATTAATTTTTGTAGTACTCAAGAGATAAGAGGCATGAGAGTCTTTTACCAGAAGATAAACTAAAGCAGTATTTGCCAAAGAACATGAGATTGGTGGGGTGGGTAGGGGATAGCAGGTTGCAAAGAAGTGTTTATCCTATTCTTATTAGAGTTCAGGATAACAATGGAGACACCATTTCATTCTAGGTTAGATTGTTCAGAGCTTCACATCCATCGAAGCACATTATTAGAACAGTCCATTTATAGAATACCCAAATACAACCTATTCATGAGTGAGGCACCTCAAATTAATCATCCTACTCTGTCATACATATATCATTCAAGCTGTTTGCTTTTTTGTGCTCCAAATCTTCCCCAAATCCATAGGCTAGGCTGCAGAGAACTCAAGATTCAATATCTGTGGAATTCTGTCTTTTTAAGGAGTGAGTATGAGCAGCCTAATTTGTATATTAAAGATTATATTTTGCAGCCAAAATTTCTTGCTATTAAGGCATAGTGTGCATACATAAAAAACAAGTGGTATCTTTTTGGTCGCTCATACATTTTGATTTTTTGTGCCATACCCTGACAGAATTTTACAGGAAGTCAAATTCATTTAACAGGATGGGAACATGTGGTACTAGTCCAAGATCGAAACTGGATCTTTCAGAGTTGATAGAATGTAAGATTTCATAAGGTCTTCTTCTGTAACAACAGTCAATATTTTCTTAAAGTTATAGCCTGAGAATATTTTGTGTGAAAATATCAACCTAAATTTGCAGAGGTTCTGGTATTGTCCACCAGGTGCACACTGATTTCCCTCATCACAGTTGGGTGCTCACGTGGCTGTCCTTGATAATTCAAATAATTGATGTTAACTACTCAAATACAATAGATGAAATATCTTGAGAAGACATAGGGTTTGTGCCACCTGATTGCTGTCTGTGGTGCTGGGGTGATGGATTTGTGCTCCAGTTCCTATCCAGCAGGAGCAATCAAGACCTAAGGAAAGGGCTTTGGATATCTGAGCTGCTGGGAGCCAAAAAAGCTGTTGGTGTTGAATGCTTTATCGTGGAAAACCAGCCAGTTTTATATTATATAAATCCGTGATAAATGCACCAAATTATGGATGATGAATGATTCTGTAGCCTAGAAATAATGTATCTACTCCAAGGCTGCATCATGATAATATGTTGACATGCAGTATTAGATGTAAATCCTGGAAATAAACAGAAAGACACATTTTTAAATGCAGCTTCACTTTTTCTATATTTGAATGCAACTGTAGTGTTACCCAGAAACATTACAGAGGAATAATAGTTTTGTGGTTTTTTGTTCTTTAGTTATTTTAGGGCAAATTGTTTATATTTTACGAATTTGAGATGTTAATGCACAGTTTAATTTTCTGTTCTGATCCAGGAAACATTCCCTGCTGTCTGCAACCAGGTCTGTTGTGCTGTGAGAGCCTGGCTCAAAACACAAAATATCATCTGGTCTGTATAGCTCTGTCTTTGACAGCTTCTCCCAAATGTGACTGATGGAGGCCAAGATTTTATCTATTCAGATACAGATTAAAATCATGAATTCTGAAAAACCTTCATGGGTCTTTCATGGATGTGGATGCATTTTACAAGACTGCAATCTATAATGGATGTGTTAAGAGATGTGGCGTCACAAAAACATTTCAAAATAAGGTCTTCTAATATGCTTTGATTTTATAACTTTTTTCATATCATCTGAAACTTGTTTTTAAATTCAACTGAGAGGATTTTTTTCAAAATACACTCTTCTGCCCTCATGATAAACTTATGTTCTTCCCTAACTTCAGTACAGAAAAATTGACCTACAAGACCTGTATATACCTGTTCCCTACATGTATTTTGGAACCTAATGAACCTGAAGAGTTCAATTTTACCTCAGCAGTTTCAAAGAAGATTTCTTTTATCGTAACTTGGATAATTTCAAAGTCTTCTTTTCCTTCTATGGTTCCTCCTAAATGTATTGATTTTATTTGGTAATAAAACTTTCCCTCTAAGTTTAAATGTTTTTGCAAATTTGAATATCATTTTATGCTGAAATAAGTCTTAGAACCAATTTTTGCTTTTTTTTTTGTAACAATAATGTTGAGCTATTAGTGTTATATTAAACAAAATTTGAGTTCTAATTGTAAGACGTAACAATACTACTCATCAATTTTATGTAAATCCTGTATGATATAACATGAAGAAGTGTAATATTTTGTTGCCATGGTGATAAGCACAGTAAGGGGTTTTTTTGTAGCAGCATATAATATTTGAAGTAGCTGCAAAGGGAAAAGTGTTATCTGCAACTTCAGTTCCATTGAGAATTTAAGCCTTGAATGACACAAACAACTTCTACAGTAGAAGGTGCCCTCAGAGCCTGATTTGTACTAATGCATTGTAGCTATGCTTGACCTTAAAGCAAATCTAAGTAGAATAAACTTGGATTTGACATTTAAATTCATTCAGGAAGGTTTTAAATATATTTGTTCAATTGGGAGAAAAAAATTCCTAGTGTCTTACTTAAAAGATTTAATTACATGAAGTACAGAATCTTGTTTTTCTTTAGGGAGTGTCTGTGTGGGTTTTTTTCAGTGATTCATTTTTCTGTGTAGTGAGAACAGAAGAATGTTTGGTGTATATTGTATATTTTCCTATGTTATATTTCTTAGTAACAATGTGTAAGAACATCTATTACTACAGTAACTGCACCACTACTGTGATAATACATCAGCAAAGTTTTTGTGTGTGGTAAAGTAGCCTGTAATTGTGAGCTACTGGTGAGCCTTAAAACAAGAAGGTTTTGCTGTTTTGTCTCTTAAAAAAGCATTTCTTCTTGAACTCTAAAAATTGTGCTGTGATGGTGAACTGTTGGACAGCACAGCATGGAACCAAGCTTCTTAATATATCAAGCAAACCACTTTCTCCTATTTTCTTCCATTTGGAGTGTTTTGGACAGGGTTATATAAGATGGGCTGGAAATAAAGGTTTCAGTTCCTCTTATAACTCTTCCCCTGGGTACTGGATATCCTATAGATCATGGTTCTTACTCAGCTTTGTTCATGAGAGATCAGGATCAGCTTGCTTTTTTACAGGATGAATAGTTGATGCAGTGTGATTTAATTTGTGGCAGAATTGAGAATAGACTCAAGGTGTCAAGTCCTTTGACTTCAGCACATTTCTGAGACAATATAGTTCATGTACTGCAAGTGTCACCTATGGAATGCACCTACACCATTTGCTGGTGCTCTTTGAGAAAACAAGCAAAAAAATAGACATTTGTGCTCCTCTTATTGACTGAAAAGCTATTATCATGATGTAATTTGTTTTGGTTTTCAGCTCTTGAGTATCTGCATGTCTTTGAGACTTGCCTTCCAGCATGTACCAGATGTGAACAGTCAAAATTCACTGTTTCAAAGACAGATTAATGTGTTAATTACCTTCTTATATATGTCTTTCCATCCTTGTAAAATAAGGGAAGATGTTGGAGATGCAGATGTTAGATCTGTATCACAGGTCTTGAGACTAGAACAAGTGCTTTTGTTTTTAGTGTAAAGACTTTTTTTTGTTTAATGTTGTACAGGGCATTTGTAGAAAATTTGTAATCTATCCAGTTTTTGCAGTTGGTCCTTGTAGGTTCATGTCACAGGGAGTTAGTCGTTGATGAACTTTGAGATTATAAAGCAAATACCTGGACTTCTGGAGGAGTATAGTATAAGTTGAGTGCAGTGTTAGGAAGGGTGTTAAGAGACCTGGTTTACATGTTGAAATTGGGTAACAAATGCTGAGTTGGGATGAACAGCAGAAATGCTGTTCTCCTACAGCAATATGTGTTAGGAGAGTTTCCTTGGCTGAAGAGTCAGGATGGTTCAGTGTCAGCTTGTACAAATGCAAGGGCACACTGGCAGTCTGCAATGGTTACTCAAGTGTTGATGTCTCTTTTCTAGACACAGCTATATGTTTTTGCTATTATTATGTCATATCAGCTGCTTTTGAGAGCTTCTCTCTACCTGAGGCCTGGAAAGAAGCGTGTCACGTAGGTGACATTTGTGATGATTGTCCACTGAGAATAGAAAAGCCTCCCATTTTAAATCCATGTCATTGCAACACCATCTATTAGACGTGAATGGTGAAGTGACATACTGCTCCTTCAGTCACAGAATCGAGTTGCTGTGCTTCACTGAGGAAGACCACATGTTTAAAATGTGAATTCTTTTTACTGTAGTACAGGGATGACATTACTTCAATTTCTTCTAGCTGTGCTCACAGGTTAGTTTAGAGTGAATCATCTGGAAGAATCAGTGTAAAAAAATACTCAGACTGTCCTCTTAAAATAAATAGCATCATATATCACATCTTTGGAGGCTTGCATTTCATCCATAAAATGCTGTGTTTTATGTGGTGGATGCTGGTGGAAGATTTGAGCACACGTAAGGCGTGTGGCAGAGGGTTGTTGGGTGCTTCTGAGGTAAACACTTGGCTTGGCAGTGGCATAGGATGGCACTGTCACTGCAGGCCATCTGTGGGAAGCTCAGAGGAAAAAGCGGCTGCCTGACTCAGCTGCAAAGCTTCCAGGTGCTGGAGCCAGATCTACCCTTCTGTGCCCTTTTCCAGTAAGGGCAATATGTGTTGATATCCTTTGTTGGTATGTGTGTGGGATTATGCCTCTGCTTCATTCCTCTCCCACAAGCTGCTGCTTCCCCAGAGCCTTTTGTAGAAGATGTGGGGTTTTTGGAAGAAATTTGTTGTTTTTATGAACTTTAGGTGTTTTTGCTGATAGAAATGTTGCTGGATCCCACATCTTTCCAGTATCTATTACAGGTGGTGATTTATAGCCCAGCCTCAGTACTTTCCATGGGAAACTTGTGTGCTTTTTTTTAATCATAAGTGATATTGGACCACTCCCATTGTCACATGTTATTTTAAACATGTAGAACGTAGTGTGTTGTGTTTCTGCAAAATGATCCATTCAGTCACATAGCTGCATCACCTGGTCTGCCAGCTGCTTCCCCAATACATAGAGTGACCCAGGCTGCTGCTGCATGCTACCACATCTGGTCTAGAAGTGAAAGAGCCAGCATGTCATTTTCAAAGGTCTGCAATGCACCTGGAAGCAGCAGCTGTAAATGCCCTGACATAATTTGAGTCAATGTGGGAGAATCAGTTGTGTTTTTGTGGTGCAAGTAAACACTTCCTTGTAATCCCTCTCAAGTGACAGCAGCAAATATTTTTCTTCAAAGCTACTGCTTGAAAGCACAAGTTCCTGTTTTGTTTTATCCCAGTTCAGTGCTGGCTCTTGCTCAGCTTCTTTGGAAGTTATATGGGATTTTCTTAATACTGCAAATACTGATTTTCTTAATACTGCAAAAGATGTTTTGCAATATAGAAAAACTTAAGAGTGTCATCTTCAGTCAGTTGTTGTTAATTGAAGTCATCATTATCTAAAGCCAATAGGGAGTCCCCTTTACAGTGCCGTTTCTAAGCACTGACTGGTGAGGGAAGCATGAGACAAACAGGAACTGACACCTCGTGAGCTGCCAGTGGTCTGCAGGGTGCAGATGAGAAGGGGGAGGTGAGCTTGAATGAAGCTGGGATGCTGCAGGGGACAGCGAAGGTGGGATACCTACCTTGAGACTTACATTTAAATAGTCAGAGGGTGTATGCTGGTCTGACAGAAAAGAATCTGGTGTTGTCACTGAGAAGGACTAAGTAGAGTAATTTTTATTTGATGTGAAGGCTTGTAACTGAAACTTTTACATTGAAAATGTACTAAAATAGTGGTCTTCTCTGGAGCTGGGACTTTCAAGGCACATTGCAGTAACATTGATAGCTGATCTCTTCAGTGTTCATGTTGCTGTTGTCTTTGTAACAATAATATGTACCTAAATACATTTCCATTGGAAATGATTTTTTCTTTCAATTGAAAGCATACTTTTGATTTCCAAAAGCTTTCAGTAGCAACATGGTAAACACTTCTTTAAACTGATTATAAAAGTAAAAGCCAATTTATTCAACCTTTATTAAAAGCCAATTTATTCAACTCTTTTGAGGAACCTCTACTAAAATTATATTTTTTTCCCTAGTTGGATGTTAGTTGTCCCTAAAAATCAAAGATGAAAGAAGAGGACATAAAACATAACCATCTCTCAGAAGTTGCCTATTTTTTCTGCTGTTGCTCCTTCAACCCCTGTGTTTTCTATCACTGTTTACTAGACTTGTTTAAAAAGATGTACAGCACTAGTAAGGGGAATAAGACCTTACAATTCTTTGCAAAAAGAAAAAAAAAAAATTGTTCTGTAGAAAAAAAAGCATTCTTCTGTTTCTTGTCAAAAGCTATCAACAGTAATGATGAAGGACATGGCATGGCTCTCAAGGTTTTATCCTAACATGCAAAACTAGTAATGAGGAGGTAACCGAAAAAAGACACGAAAAAACCCCAAAACTCAGAGATACCTCCAGGGAGCTGCTGCACAATTGAGTACATTGTGCTAATGTTACAAAATACTGAATTAATTTTGTCCTATATTTCTTCTAAATTAGTTTTAATTAAAATGTAATAGTTCATATGAGAAGCTCATAATTGTTTTTTTCCTAGCATGGTTTGTGCAGAATCATTCCAGCTGCTATCAGCAGAAGATGCATTGACTGCATCTGCATTAGCATTTTGGCTCTAAGCAGCAGTGTAGCTCTGCAATCTCTTCACAGCTCCCATTGTCCACATACTTTTGATTAGATCAAAAAGTGGTGTCAGTTCCCATGGAGTAACTTCCTCTGGGGGATGCTAAACCAGGAGCAGTCTGCTCCAGTTTTTCATAACAAGTTGTTTTGCCTCTGTAAAGTAGTTAAACATCCTGGAAAACTAACTCCTGTACTTTGTAGAGGTTATGCATATCTGGGTAAAATTCTGTCCCTTCTCTTTGCCACAGGTAATCTTTATGGCTGATCTTAGGTGGGAAATCTACAATTTGCCCTGAAATCAAAAAGGTTATGTGAAATTTCAGCTATGCTAGTGGTATTTTTTCCTTCAAATTTAGAAAAACCATGTGCTTCTTGGTACACTGAAATACTATTTGGTAACCACCAGCTGCTGACCACATTCTTCCAGTCCGATGTTGAAGAGTGTTGTCTGAAGCTTGTCTGCACCATGTTTGGCTTCAGGTAGTGTCAGTTCTTTCAGATAATGATTAACTTGGAAAGGGTTTAAAAGCAGCATAAAAATCTACTTCACTGAAATTACGAGGAAATATCTCAGAATTCCTGTATTTTTTTGAAAAATGGGTTCCAAAGCTGTAGATAATTTATTGCAACCTTTCTGATCTTCCTTTCTATGTGCTAGATCTTTGAGGATGGGTTATCCACAGCATTTCTGGCAACCTCTTCCACTGCCTCACTGCCCTAATAGTAAACAATTTATTTCTTATATCCAATAGAATTTACCCTCTTTTAAAGCTGTCACTTCTTATTCCTTCACTGTAGACCCTGGTACAGTATTGTAGTGGTTTTGGTTTGCCAATGTGAAATTTCCCAATCAAGAGCAAAGCAGGCTTAGACTTGAAAGCTATAAAGAAAATTTTTTAGCAGAACTAAGAATAATAAAAAAAATCAGAATAAACCCTTCAGAACACTTTTCCTCCCTCCCCACACCTTCTTTCTTTCCTATTCACAATGTACAGAAACCACACCCAAAATTCTCAGTCAGTTTTCCAGTCGGTCCCATAGTTTACAGATTTTCAGCCTAAGGAATGAGGCAACTCCTCGTCTTCCTTCCATCTGGGACATTACTCGTTCTTTACTGACCTTGATGCCTTCATGTGGTCTCTCTACGTGTCTTCACTTTGTCTCTACTCTCACTCAAGAGAGGATGGAAGTTTTTCAGGTCTCATCTATGCAATGAAAGAGTTAACAAAGGCAGTGGCCAAAACCTGACGAATTGGAGCTGTGCCAACATCTTGAGAGGCCTGCGTTCAGTTCGGGCTGCCCTGAGAGAGGGCTAGCATCTTTAGCTCGGCTGTGACACGCCAGGGGACGATCGCCTCTCCTTTCCCTGCCGGGCAGCTCGGGGACCTGGCTCGGTCCCCGCTTTGCTGCGTGCGCCGTCCCGGCTCGCAGATCTCAGCAGCCGGAGCCGGCCGGCCTTGACCCGTGTCTCTCCTGTCCCCCGCCCCGTGTCTCTCCTGTCCCCCCCCTCGTGTCTCTCCTGTCCCCTCCCCCCCCCCCCCCCCCCCCCCCGTGTCTCTCATGTCCCCCCCGTGTCTCTCCTGTCCCCCCGTGTCGGGAGTGGAAGGCTCTCGGCCCGGCCGCGCTGCGGGGAGCCGGGCCGGCCTCTTACCTGTACCCAGACTGAAAAAGAAAGAGAATTAATTCCTGAATTAAAATGTGTGTTCACCCTTTTCATTGGTTTAATCATGTGTCAATATTAAAACACTGGCCAATCAGGGCCAAACCAGGACAAGTGTCTCGCTTCATCTGTCTCAAAAGCCCCTTTTATATATTGTAAAGATGACATAAGTTCTCCTTTATTTCTTTGTCATATTTCATACCAGTTATGGAAGTCATCGGTTTAGTATTCTACACTTGTTGTTTTCAATATCGATCTGTATCTTCTCCAGAGGTTTTAAATTCAGGGTAAAAGCTGTCAGTCAAGTGTGACTGACAGGTTCTTGATTAATGAAGCCTAGTACTGAAATTGCAAAACATCAGCTGTTGGCAGATAGAGTTGACTGAGTTTTATAGGATTTGTGTGTAAAGATGCTTTCTGGTCACTGTTGTTTAAGATAACCATGTAAAGAGCCCTTACTTTTTCATTACTAATGGTTGTAATAACTAGTACCATCACAGATCTTAGGAATGCTGTGTTTCACGTAATAATCTTGTGGATGACCTCTAAAGGCTTTTTAATCCAATCCCTAATCAAAACAAAATAAATTAGAGCAGGTTGTGCCGGAACTTTATCAGTGAAGTTTTTGACCATGACCTGTCTGAATCTCTCTTTCTGCGTTTTTTCATTTCCATGTTGCAAAATAAACAGACTCCAAATCTGGTTCAAATTTTCTGCATCCCAGCTTACCTGTTGCCATTTGTCCTACCCTTGCGCACTTCTGAGGAGCCTAAGTCTGTTTTCTCCTTGCCCCTCTGCTGGCTATCTGTAGACAGCAAAACCTTCTCCCTTCACCTTTTCCTTCAAAGTGAAACAACCCCAACTGATTCAGTATCTGCTTGTCTGTCATGTGCTCTATGCCATCCACCTTGGTGGTTCTGCTCCAGGCTCAGGCAGCACTCTGAGGTGGGGCTTGCAGCTGCAGGGTAGAGAATAAGAAACATTTCCTTGACCTGCTGACAATATTCCTGCTCCTATTTTCAGCTATACACTGTTTTGCTGTGCTGTCTGTGAACTATATATCCATTGATGGTGCTGTCCTGTTCTTAGGAAGCCAAAGTTAAAGCACTTTAACCTATAGTGACTTTTGATTTTTCTTCTCTCTAGGTTTTGGAATTTAGCTGAGCTGTGCTAAAATTATATTGATTTCAAAGCAGGTTTTTATAATCTGTTTAAATGTGGATCTCATCACTACTTTAACTTTTTTCCTTTTATTTTTAATGAAGCTCTTGTGCTAATAGCATCTGATTTTTGAAAACTGAGAGGAATATTTTAGACTTCTAGATAAACTGGGTTTTTAAACATTTTAAGGAGATGGTCTAAGCTAAATATGCTATTAGTAAAGCAACCAATAAGAGTGGACAAGAGATTAAATTCCCATGGAGACTTCCATTGACCTCCAGGCTCCTTTTTCCATTCTATTAAACTTTCCTTTTTCCCCATTCCCTCCTGGGAATGGGTTCCTGTTTCTCATTCTTTTGAAGGGCAAGAAGTAGAAATATGTTTTTACTGTTAAACTACTGGCTTTGGGCAGAAATAAAGATATTTCATTTAGAAACAAGGGATAGAGGGGAAAAATAATATCACTAAACCAAGACTTTTGGCAGAAACAAATTGCAAAAAGCGTAAGGCTTGAAGTGTGTTGTCCAGAAAATAAAATACAATATCTGAATAGGTGTTAATACAGTAACAGCTTGAGAGTAGATTACTGATTAGGAGAGAGCTCTTGAGTCATCAGCTTTTTAAATTGAAAAGGAACAGCAACACCAAGACACATCCCTAAAAAATAGCACTTCTGAAACTGCCCTGACTGTGGTTTTCTGTTAAGTCTCTTTCCTCAATTTAAAATGAAAGAAAAAAAGCCTTCTAATTCCACATTTCTGAATGTTCTGCCCTGCCCTTCACTGCTTGAGGAGAGAGTGGGGTGGGAAACTCTTCAGGCTGTTACAACACTTGGCTTATTTTGGTTGGTGCCTGTGTAATGCTCCTACATCATCTTATCTTTCCTCCTCTGCTTTCTGCAGCTTTAAGTGAGGATCACTAAACTGTTTCCTCTGTGAGGCAGGAGTTCTGGAACAGACCCTCAAAAGTAGTGCTGATTTGCAGGCTGCAGGTATGCACAACTCTGCCTTAATATCTGTTGCCTTATTTCTAAGGCACTTTCCACAGCTAGAAAGAAATCACAGTGTGATCCTTGCTTTTCTCTGTTCCCAGCCCAGTTTTCATATCAATGAAACAGGGAAACCTCCCCCTTGCTCCACGGATCTGACAGTATCATAGTGGGGTCCCTTTTCCCCAGTGCAGATTCTGTTGGTCATTGCAGCCACTTCTTTCAGCTCTCTCTGGCATCATATAAATAGTCACTCTTTGTTGTCTGTTTTGTTGTGGTTTCTCTAGTTTTAAAGGACTTCATTACAGCAGATTCTGTTTTCTATAGAGAACAAGTCATACAGATCCAAAATGCAGTCCTTTTTTGCTTCCGTGCTTGCCACTGCATCTTGCTCTATTCAGAGGTGTTATTAATTGCTGCTGCCTTTGTGCAAGTACTCAGTCATATAGATTTTCCATCACCAAAGTTTTATATCAAGGAATGTGTTATCAAAGAAAAGATTTTTTCCTTTTTCAGATAAAAGAAAATGTCTTTATTTTCAGAGCTCCCAAAGACCAACTCAGCTTCTTTCAAAACAAAAATATCTGTATTAGGGTTTCTTTTCACAATGTGTGGATTAAAAAGACCATTTGGAGAGACAATTTTTTTGAGATCCAGGTTTCCTGAGAAAATAAACTGTTTCCACTTCATCTAGGCCTGGAAAGCCTCCTTGCTTGACTTAATTCTCTGGAATCTAGGTGGTTATGTCTAATTAGCTTTTATTTGCTTTTTTTTTTTACCAGGCTGTCTGGTTAGAATAGAATCACAGAATTGTTTCAGTTGGAAGGGACTTCAGAGATAATTTAGTCCTAACCCCTCTGCCATGGGCAGGGAATCTTCCGTGAGGCCAGGTTGCTCAAAGCCTTGCACATTTCCAGGAATGGGGCATCCACAGCTTCTCTGGGAAACCCCATTCCAGAGTCTCACCACCCTCACAGTAAAATATTTCTTCCTGATATCTCATCTAAATCTTTCCCCTTTTAGTTTAAAATCATTCCTCTTAGTCCTGTCACTATCTACTCATGCAAAAAATCCCCCTCCCACTTTTTTATAAGCTTTTAGTTAGTAAAAGGGTGCAGTAACATCTCCCCAGAACTGTCTCATCTCTAGACTGAACAACCCCATGTCTCTTAGCCTGTCTTTGTAGGAGAGGTGCTCCAGTGTTACTGTGACGCAGATAGAAACACACAGTAACACACACAACAGGTGTTCAGGCAGAGAAGAAGAAAGGAAGTCTCCAGTTTATTGTTGACCTCGTATATGTAAGTTTGTGGACAGTGATCAGAGATGGAACAGAGAAGTTACCACCTCTCCATCTTCACTGGTCACTTGAGAAGTCCATCAGGTGATATCTTTTACAAAGGAATGCAAACATGATTCTTGTTTATCTTACAGTTCATGAGAACTGACTCCACTATACTAAAACAAATCAGAAGGCTTATTTTCAGGGACAACACTCCAGCTCTCTGGGCATCTTTGTGCCCTCCTCCTGCTGCTCCATTGGACCTGCTGTGCTTCAGTGTTTGGCTTGTGCTGGGGACCCAGAGTAGGACACAGAACTTCAGGTGGGGTCTCATGAGGGTAGAGGGGCAGCATCCCCTCCCTCACCCTGCTGCCCATGCTGCTCTGGAGCAGCCCAGGACACCTTTGGCTTTCTGGGCTGTGTGCACATGTTGCCAGGTCGTGCCCAGCTTTTCATCCAGGAGATCCCGAAGTCCTTCTCCTCAGGGCTGTTCCCAATGAATGCTTCTTCCAGTCTGTATGCATACCATTGGATGCATTCAGATATCCCCATATGCTGGGGATAGCTGAAAATGCTGACTCAGAGCTGTTAGGCAAGCTGACAGTCTCTTTTTCTTCTTGGCTGATGGGGATCTGTGCTGTAAAAAAAGAAAAAGCTTTCTTAAAGGGTTAAGCTATATGAGATAGGAAGTTTCTCCTAGTGCTGGGAGTGGTTCTTCCAGTGTTGCTGGATACATTGTAAGATAGTGAGGAAGAGCATGGTACTTAAGTAAAATTTTGTATCTTCGTGGGATAATAATGCAGTTTTAGTCTTAAAGCTCATTCTATTTTATTTTGATTTGTTTAATTTTACAGAGAGAAAAAATTAATGAAATTACTTTTAGGAAATATTCCTGTAATAGGCAAGGGGAGAAAAAGGGTGCTTGTTTTAGTATATTATTCATACACAGGATATAATAACTAGCTGCAAGTACTTTAGAGTAGGAGTCATAGGCGAAGGGAGATTCTGGAGAAAGGTTCTGCACATGATGCAGAGAAGGCTGGATTGGAAGCTATCATTTTGTAAGGAAGGGAAAACCAGAAATTATTCCCATCTTTGTCCTCTGTTATTGAGATCACCAGCCCAAACATTTCTTTTTTGGTCCCTGCTGTAGACCAGTTCCTTGAAGATTTATCTGAGTGGAAGAGAGGGCATTTAAACAAGAAAGAGCCAGAAAACTAATCTGAATCTTTAGCTTAATTGATGCTAAACTAATGAGTGACTATGTTGTTGCTTGGCTAAACCTGCCTTTTTGGAAATGCAGAGTACAAAATGCTGGCAGGAGCCCTATAAGGTTTTAGGCTGTTGCTACAAGCTGTTACCTAGACGAGCTGGCAGAAGAATGTTTGAACCTCCAAATGACTTTGGCAGGGCCCAGTCTAAACCATAGATTTCTTGGCTGTGAGATCTGTCCAGTTATTCTACTAATAATTTGAGTGATGGGGGATCACAAGGTTTCCAGGCACCAGATGTCTGCCTGCTTTTGCTATGAGATTTTTAGGTTGGCTGTATGTCTATACTATGATTTCTTTTTTTCTGGAAGTGAATGCAGTTCATTTTCAGAAGGGGATATTAAGACTTCATTAATACTCATTTTTCTACTTTTTAGCTGTCATTATATAAGCTCCTTTTAGAACTAGGGTTTTTGTTGTGTTGCCTTTGAAAATCATTTAATCTTTTAGTTGGCTGTTGGTCATACCCAGGCTCCAATGATTGCCACACAAATCCATTTTGCTCATACAGTTGAAAATCAAAATGCCTTACCAGGTGATACATGATTTCCAAGCCTAACTTGTGGGTTATGCCTAGTAACAAGGATAACTGCTAAAATATAGGAAGCCATTAAAAGTTTCAGATAACCAGTTATAAAATACAATGTTTGGAGAGCATCACTCACTTTCAGAAGTAATGTTTTGGCAAGAACAGCTTCTCCTTCCCTGTTTAGTTCAGTGTAAGGTAATAAGGGTTTTTTTTGGATGTGAAGCTAAACTTCCAAATTCTATTTTTGCCTTTTGCTTATAAGGATGAATGTCTATTTTGGTAGACAGTTTAGATTATGCTATGAAATATCTACTTGGATCACAGCAATCCACTTTGTGTATCACCACTTCAAGTAAAGTCACCTTCAGCAGTATCCTTATTTTTCAGTTGCTCTTTATCTCGTGTCATTGTTTTGCATAGAGAAAGCCCTAGCTGCCCTTTACTGTAGAATGTTTTGAACCCTTGTAAATATTGCATGTTAAAGAAGTTTACTTCAGTTAAAGTAATTATCAGAAACAACAGCACAAAAAGCCCAACCAAATCTATTTTCATTAAGTTCATCAAGGCATTAGGAGGTCTCATCATTCTGACTTCAGTTTTATTCATAGATTAGAAGAAGGAAAACAAACATCTTGGTGTTTTATCAAGTTCAAATGAAGCGATTCTGATGCAGGAGTATGTCTAAATCCCTTAGATGAAAAGAAATCAACAACAATTAAGGCTGAAGTATCACTAACAAAAAATAGATTTTTTAGAGACAAATACCTATTTTGTCCTTTGTAAAAATAGCAAAATATTTTTTTCTGTGATGTGTGTTTAAATCATCTGTTTCCCTCGAGTTCTATGGGCACTTAAGTTGCTCCATTTTTTAAAGGTGTAATGTTTATTGTTTAGTTCTATTTTAATCTGTTGTCATAACTAACAGCATATTTAAGGGTTATCAGAAACTACTGAAGTACCATTTAAGTTTTCAGAAGACTTATTTTCAGAAGAAAAATGTGTTTAATTCAGAAAACTTGTTTTGGTTTTCGATTTTTACTTTAAACTCATTCTCTGTTATTAAAATCCATATTATGCCTAGAGTTGTTTATTTTTAAGAACACGGTAACATACGAACCCAACAATATGGATGGAAGGATTGCTGATAAGAAAATGCAAGTATAGTATAGCCAGTGTCAGAGCTAGATAGTTTTAATAAAAAGTTTCACACTCATTTTCTGTTTTAAAACCAGTTACTTCACAGTAAAAGTCCTTTGGGCTTTTTGGTTGAGTTTGTAAAGCTCCTTTAATACAGAGATTAGCAGTTTCTTTATTTCTTTCATTCCATTTATTGGTTTGTAAACCTGAAGGCTGTGAATTTTATGAAAGAAAATCCTTTAATTTTGTGTATGCCTACTGATACATGGTGGTTGCCATGGTACATATTTGGAGTGAAACTTTTTAAACACTGGCTTGAGTATGATAATTTTTAGCATCATTTTTCTGATACAATTAATCAGAAGTCTGAAAAATTCCAAGTACTTACTGAATTTAGCTAGGCTGGATGTTCTGAATGTCTAAAGTTCTGACATAAAGGTCTAAACTTCACTATGTGGTCTTAACAATTCTTCAGGGCTGCACTTCAGATGCACAAGCTGCTTTGTGTGATGGAGCTTTGTTGAGAGTTTGCTACTCCTCTGTTGCAAACCATTGTCTGAGAACAGCTGCTTTAATTTCTCACTATTCTTTCTGGAGCCTTCTTCCAATTGTTTTGTACAATGCTGTATTGTGAATAAAGTTTTATAAACTTCTGTCAAGTAGCTGAGTGGTTCAGGAATTATGAAAAGCCATGCATCAGTTCCTTAGGACATTTCTGCCTCCTTTCCTAGCAGTCCCTGCTGTAGAGTTCAGCTTATTCAATGAGCAGAATCGTTGATGGTGGACTTGAAGATGTAGGTTGTCCAAAATGTCCCTTGTAAATAAAGACAGATTTTGAACTCAGTTAAGGATCTTATGCAAAGTTTATGAAAATGATAGATCTCTCATAGTCAATCAGCAGCCTGGATTTACAACAAATGCTGCAGGATCAGTTGCCTGATAAGATTTTTAAGTCCACAGACTCCATACTCAATTGTGTTGCAGGGTATGAGAATCTTAGGGCTGTTGTTTGTGAGTTAAACTTTATGAGTACATGTATTAGTAGATATTTTTTCTTTGTGAAATTTGTGCTCTGGACTATTCCTAGCTAGCAGCAAGTGCTGGCTTTGTTGCTTTTCCACTGAGGAAATGCCACTTCGAGTATGGAACCCTTGTCAGCCCAGTGATGTCATGTGTCTTGCCTGAGAATATGTTACAAGATGTATTGATTGACTATATCTGTCATTTGATTGTACTTGGAGACTTTTTGGGGTAATGATCTGGCCAAATGGCAGGACATGTGAGACTGTGTACTGTCTGAATGTCGGTGTTATTTGGAAAGCAGCTAGAGAATTTGTCAGGCTGTGTTCTGCTATAAAAGAAGCAAAGTTAAATGATGATACAATTGAGATATGAATTAGAAATACCATAATTTTAAATGAAAATAAGTTTTTCTTAGGCAGGTCTGATTATCTTTCAATGAAGAAAATGTTATCTAAACCCTCTTCTCGAGTCCAGCTCTTGAAACTCTTCATAGCTTGCCAGCTTTCTGAAGCTGAAATTCTGCATGTAAATGGTTCTTCACTAATGGACTTGTATAGGATTTTTTACTGAATCAATACTTCTTATATTTTCTGTATGTTCAGGAAACAATGAAAACATTAAAGAGTAGATCTTCTTCACCTCTCTCTTTTTTATTTCTCTTTGATGACAACTATTTTGACTTTCTCATATTGTGATTAGATGTTTTGAGTGAGTATAGTAAATCTGACAAGATATACAAACCACAGAATTTTTCACTAGACTGAACTAGTGAAAAAACACTAAAAGGACTACTCTGGGTAGAGAGAAGTTCAAGTAAATACTGTAGTCAGGGATTTTAAGTTTTTGTTTATGATCCCATAGCTTTCCATATTACTATTTTTTTAATAAGATACTTTAAAGGTCTTAGACCTTTCTCTGTTAGCAAGAAAATTTTGGTTTTTTTTTTTTTCTTCTTTAAGGGAATCTTAAATTCAGCCTCATGCCATTGCTACCAAAGGAATAGAATAAATGTAATTAATTTCTGCTCCCTTTGCTGGCCTTGGAGCTGTGCAGAATAGATCTATCCAGTACCTTCAAAGTACCCACAGCAGCAGCTGCTTTGTGGAAATTGGGTCTTTTGGGGGCTAAGGAGAACACTTTGTCTCCAATATCTAGACCCGAGCAGTGAGTAATGGCATTTCTGAAATAATCTCTTAATAACAATGGAAGCTTTTCGAAAGGAAACAACAGTGATATTTTGTGATAACTTTTGAGTACATTTGGTTGCAGCTGATGTGTAATCTATTAGTGTGATATAAGGAGAGCTGTACATTTCACACCAGTAGCAGGTTCTGTACAAAAATGGTTTCATTTTTTTGCTTGGACTTCCTGATAATCCTCTTTGTAGTACAGTGCAAGAAAGCAGAACTGAAATGACCAAATCGTTCAAAAATAATTGAAATAATACAAATTTGCTTGAAACGAAGGTGCAAAGTCTGCTATGCCTGGAAACATTGTCTTGATAGCGATCACTTAAGAACTATTATGTATTCTTTTGTTGTTGTCTTGTTTTTTTTTAAAGCTGGACCTGTGATCTGCAGAATGCTAACATACCCTCCAACTCGAAGAGCCTTAATTGTGGGTTGTGGTCTGCAGATGTTTCAACAACTGTCAGGGATTAACACCGTCATGTATGTATTTCCCAATTGCTTCTTTTTATAAAGTATTAGAAAAAAAATCAATTAGACCATTAGCAGTTATAGATGGTCTTCTGGACAAAGTCTGAAAGATGAAAAATTGAGTGTGAGTGCTGGAATGCTGGTTTGAGATCCAGATGTTGACATATTTGGCATCACAGTAAATTGGTACAAGAGTATGTTAGTATAGGGGTGAACATTTTTATAGACATGAGAATACAAACTGTATTCTGAGGGATGCATTATTGTGTTAGGGTTTATGGTCAAGGCTGTGTATGTCTGGACAAGAAAGCACTTTTATACTTTGAGTTCGTGTTCAAATAGACCACAGTAAGATGAGGGTTAGACTAACCATGTTAATGAGGTGGGACACTACTGTAAAATGCTAAAGGATGCTGAGGGAAAAAACATCTCCTGCTTTTACATGGTTCTGTTATGTGTATGAAGTCTCAGTAATTGTGGAAGCGAAGAATGATATATTGGGTTTTCTGACAAGCTGTCAGCTCATAACAGGAGTAGCTCTTGACAAATGTGCAATGTGCAAGACCTTGTTTAAGATGAAATTATTGTTGGGTGGCCCTACAGGGCTAATCATAATGAATATGTGCTGTATTGTTTTAAGAGCAAGTATAAAATAAAATATGTTGCTATAAAATTTTACAGAGAAAACTATGCCTAAGGGAGCATCCATCTTAGGAAATTGTTAAAAGGGGCAGCTAAAAGGATAAGGCTTTAAGTGGTATCAAGAGCTACCATATTAAATATTAGAGTAAACACTGCCATCTGTCATACTGGAAGAAAAAATGCCCCAGACTCAGTATTATTAAACTGCAAAGGAGGGAAATCTGTAACAGGTAAAGAAAGACTTCATAAAGTAGGAATTATAAGCCAATGTGGGAAATACTTGGACACAGAACTGGTAAGTTATGTGTGAAAGCCAGAAGACAGGCACAGAAAGGGCTTTGATAAATTTTTCAGACACATCAGAAACAAGAAAGCTAACAGTCTCCAAGCCTCTGTAAGGATCAAGACATTGGGAGTACCCTAGCAGAAGATAAGTGTTTAGCACCAAATCTCACAAAGACAATTTTTGCACTTGTGTTAATTATAGAGGGTATATGAAGCTTTTTGCACTAGTGCCTACTTAAGATGTCTCAGGTGGTCTGATTGACACTCAAATATTAAGGGAAAACTTCTAGAGCAAGCTGATTTAAAAATAACAATTAATCAGGGTACACTCAACAGAGTAATTTGCATCCATAATCACTAAATTTGGAAATGTAGCATAATTTGCATGAAGCTACAGCCCAGAAAGTTTTGGTTTTGTCTTTATAAAAATTAATTAAAACTTCATAGAATCAAATGAGATGTGTATTTATAAATATGAAAAATTAACACATACAATATAAAACAACAAAGAGGAGCCAACATGATTGTTGTAGACAGGTTATAGCTTGCTTGGATGTGAGTCTGTGGTCGTGTTAGAACTGTAAATCCCACATGAATTAACCATCCTAGGCAACCATGACAGCTGTAGCAAAAGTTTCTTGAAGAATTCATATAGTCACAAAAGTAAGTGAGAAGTCCTGTCAGGTAAATAACTATTTAAGATAGGAAAAAAAAAGGATGAAAATAGAAGATCAGTTATCATGAACCATGAACCAAGAATAGAGTCCTACAATGATCTATATGAAGATCTTTGCTGCTTTAATAAATCTGTGAAAGGGGCTGAACAATAAAGTAACAGCTTGTATTCATTCAGCATCCACAATATAAAGATCCCCAAAATCTGTGGACTTCCCAGTTCTGGGAAGATAATGCAAGATAACAAACCTGTGGAATGGCAAGTGCATTAACTATACAGTGTTATTCAATAATGCCTGCAGGAGGGAACTGTGTAACTAACATGCATGGCAGTCTAAATTGTTACTACTCAAAAAAGAGGGTTTGCAATTGCATTATCCTTCTTTACAAACATTATGATGACATCCATGGCCAATCTGGACTAGCACAATCTGCTGCAGATGTTTTTTAATAAGAACAAACCAGGTTATGTGTGGGGAAAGAGATACCTGTGTTTGAACAGGATGATTAGAACTCTGCAGCTTGGAAAAGAAATGAGGTCAGAAGAAATACAAGAGGTATATAAAGCTACTAATGTTATGGACAGGATGAAGAGAGCATGATTATTCATCATTTCTTCTAACACATTTTTGATGACTCCTAGCTCTTACCCAGGTTTAAAATAAGCATTTTTTCATGCAACACATAATTGCATATTGGAACTCATTGCCACAGGATGTTACAGATGCCAAATGTAGAGATACATTTAGAAGTTAATTAGGGAAGCTTACATAATAAACATTATTAAAATGTTATGAAATGTGGTGTGTATGCAATCTCTGGCCAAGGACAGTCATTCTCACAATTTGGTTCTTACTACTTCAGGATGCCTTATTAGGCTAGAACGAAAAATTGACAGTTCACAAGGCTTATGACACTGGTAGGTTGACTTTGTTTATTTTAAACTTACTATGTTTTAAAATCTCAAACTGCCTTCTATGTAGGAGGTTTTACAAATAGTTTGGCATTGACCTAATTTGCTTGTGGATGTGTAGGAGGACAGAATTACAGCTATAAAACGTGGTTGAATCTTAGCTTTAAATATAATAAAATGCCTATAATAAACACATGAAGGCACTGTTGTTATAGGACTGGGTTGTCAACCATTTGCAATATCCAGTTTCTTTTAATATTTCAGTATAACTATATTTTTAGTTATCAGGTATGCAAGACATTTTCCTGTGAAAAGACACTTTTCAAATACAAGTAAGCAGCTGTCTGTTGATGCTTTGCTTACATAGAAATTGGTGATTGTCTTTTAATGCTGTAATTAGATGGTACCTTAAGGAACTGTCAGATTGTCACATTAACTCTCTAAGCACTAGTTTTCTCTTAATGTTTAATTCTGTCATTCTGGGATTGTTCTCTTGCAGCATGAAAGCAGGCATTGGTTATGGTTGGAGGGTCTAGTATTGTGTGGACTTTGCTTCAGTGGTTTCTCAAAAACAGACATGAAAAGTATTTTCACAGTGGATGTTCACTGTACCTTTGGTGCTACTGTAAATCCTTGTTTATTGGCCCTTTTTAGGCCATAGAAGAAGAGGCTGGTCACTCCAGCTTGTAGTTGCCTGTCTTTCTGAGGCAGAGAACTTAGCCTCTGTTTGCCCTCTGACCAGTTATCTTAATATGGCAGCATCCATCACAGGCCCTGACTTGTTCTAATCTTCTGGCTTGAGATTTTCTGCCCTTTCTGGTATAAAATGATTTGTTAGATCTTGTATTTTACTGTAAGAGAATTGAGGTCATCATAGTGAATTCATGTGTATCTGAAAAGATCATTTAGACCCCCTTAATCAAATCACAGAGACATGAAAATATAAAAAATAACACAGTGGTAGAATGATTTAATACTTCCTCAATTTGTATATGCTTTTCTGAGTAACTCATTAATTTTAGAAAAGAAAAGCTTGAATCAAAAATTACGGGTGTTAGAGGAATTTTGCAAAGTTCTAAAAATAGTCATGGAGTGTGCCCAGTAGAAGAGATGCTAAAAAGCAAAAATTACCTACAAGAAGCACATGGAGATAACAATAAAAATCTAGAGGTTCCATGCTTAATAATTCAGTATTCTGGTATAAATTTTCTATTTAAAAACTGGATATCAGTAGTGAAGCCAGTGAGAGCAATGAAGTCCATGTTTAGTTGGAGTTCTCTTGAGGATGGGGAGAGAAAAACCAGAATTGCAGTAAGTATTGTTGAAGGCTGTGCTCAGCCCTTTTCATTGTGAAATAAACTGATCTGGTTTTTGCACAGAAATAGTTTCATATCATATTTGAATCACATATTTTATACAAATGTATGTGTATAATATCGAGCCATGAGGAACCAGAAACTCATGATGAACAGAATGTTACTGATTTGGTGAGAACAGTAAGTGGAGCAACCTCTGCATTGAGGAGGTGGATCTAAAAGAGAAGCAAAATGTAAAAATAGGCTAAGGAGATTGTGACTGTCACAGGAACAAATGCTAGCATGATAAATTTAGTCAGCAAAAGAATAAAGCTCAGTGCTCTCTTGCTTTGATTCCTTTTTTCTCCCAAAGAACAAGGGTATCACTGCTGTCTGACGGAAGTGCCTGACGCAGGACAAATGCTTCCTGCTTGTCATGGCTTTTGCCAGCTTAACTGACCGGTTAAAGTCATACAATTTTAGACAAGTATCTCTTACACTGGTGTGAGCTGGTCTGAAATGGTTTAACTTCTCAGTTTCTTATCATTCTAGTGTTTTCTCATCTCAAAAACAAAAGTTCACTGTTTCAAGCTTGGAGCCCAAATCTGGTAGGCAGGAGACTGAGAAAGGCCTTGTGAAGGAAGTTATATTCCAGGGGAGTAGTTACTACAAATTAGCTTTTTTTAATAGTAATATATCCCAAAATTTGGTTAAATCAATGATGTTAAGATATTTGCAAACCCATAGTTAAAACTTGGGGGAAGAGGACCATTTTGAGGTAAAATTTGAAATTAGTTTTTCCTATCAGTTTCTTATTTAAAAAAAAAAAAAAAAAAAGAAAGTTTAAAAAAGGAAGAAGTTCCGTTTTTGGAGATGGGACTTGAAGGATTTGAACTGTTTCACATTATGTAGTGAAAACCATCAATGCATGTTTATCTCTGTACTCATGTTCCTGCAGAACCAGGATTTCTGAAAACATTTCTGGTAATGCGCAGCCTTGTGGCAGTAAAAAAACCTCCAAACCATGGGAAGAAAAGTTTTGGAAAAAATTCCAAGTTATCTTGAATACTAGGCAGTAATTTTGCTATAATTGGAAGGAGTTCAGTATTGTCTTGTCAGAATTGCTTGCAGGTGGTATGACCTGCACTGGAGATTCTGCTGCTCTTTGAGAGGTTTTTTGTCTGTTCCCAAAGACTGCCTGTGCCCTGAAGACTATAAATCTGAGATAAGATTGAAGAGACAGCTGTATCATCTTGATTATTCTTACTCTCACAATACTTTAAGTGGGCTTGATGAAAGCCAGACAAAATACTTTGTTGAAACCTAGTTGAAACACTAGGTTCGATGTGGTGCTAATTTTGTAATTTGCCATTATCTTTTCACATTGTGTTAGAAAAGCTTCCTGCAACAGGAAGGTGTCCACAGGGAGAGCATATGGCCTTCAGCATTTTTGCTATGCTGAAGCATATTTGCAGGTGTATATGGTCTGTTATTCCTATTTAATAAAATGGGGTTTTTATTTCTGAGATATCTTTCCATCTCCTAAAAGTTAAGTGAATCCACATATGAAATGTATTGGTGTTTACATTTGGTCCTCAGATGCTTTTGAGCTTCAACAGTGTTGCTTTTTTAATTTATGCAAGCAAACAAAAGAACCAGAAAAAAGGATGATAAAAAGAAGCATCTTTTTTCAGCTGGCAAGAAATAGGGAGGGGAATAAGATACTTTATGTAGAAGAAAAAAAGCTCAGAATAATGAGAGAGGAAAAAGAAAGTGGATAAAAGAAGAAAAATATAAAAGAGAACATGAAGAAGTTATGTAACAAATGGAAATGTAGGGTTCGAAGATAGGAAAATTAGAACAATTAATACAAAAAGTGAAAAAATATTGTACTGAACGTGAATGAGATAATGAAAGAAAATAGGAGTGGGACTGGGAAAGAAGTCAGGATTCTGCTGGAGTTTAATAGAGACCAGAGAGGAGTTTAATGGAAAGCAGGTTTCTGGCAGGTTTATTCTCAAGGTCTGTTGTGCAGCAGTTTCAGAGCTGAACCATGTGAGCACCTTGCTGCGGCCTCAGAGCCAACTTGGATGAGCGTGCAGCTGAATCCCCAGAGGGAGCTGGTGAAAGCCAGGACTCAGAAACTTTTCTTTAAATTCCAATTTTTTAACTTCTTCAAAATGAAATATCAAATAGGGAACATAGGGCAATATCTGATGTATCTGACTGCAGATAAACTCTTCATTTTTGTAAGATCATTGAATAATTACCTTCTTTAGTGAATTACCACACAAGTAGTAGCAACCTTCTCTACTCTTTGAGCACCAGCAGCCATATAGAGATTTGTAATTAATGACTGAATGTATTTACAGGTTATGAAAGATTTATAATGAATAAGCTGATTGTTGAAATGAGGTTTTCCTAGACCATTGGTTGTTGTTTTGAATATTGGAAAATAGTTGCTGAGATCTGTAAACAGAAGTTCTACTGGCAAAAAGTAATGGTGATGCACATTTTTCTTGTGATTTGTATTTGGGAATTGACCTTCAATTTTGTATAGGTTTCTATTGTGTTCTCTGGCTGTGCATTTTGAAACAAAATCCAGAAAGTAGCGTACTGTATTTTAAAAAAATACCCCAATGAACAAAACAAAACCCCAAGCTAACACAATGCTAAATGTCATCCAAGTTGCCCAGCAGTTACTGAAGGAGAGTACCATTTATTGTACTCTTGGCTTAAATTCAAACAGGGCACAGTAACTCCCAAGCAGACTGCCATGTGGCATTTATTTTTGAATGGCCGGTAACTTCTCGCCTCAGTTTTTCTTGAGTACTCTCAGACCCGACTGTGCTTTAAGTCTGACTAAAGGAGAGACTATCAATTGCATTAATGTTCTTTGCAGATACAAACTTCCTAGTAATGTCAGGATAATTGAGAAGATTTGGTAATTGACAAGTCTAATTTTCTCTGATAACTCCATGACATTAAGGCTGCTGCTCAGTTAGGTTTTTATCCTTCAGTATTTTGTTGCAGGTAAACTATCCAATTTATGTCTTTTTTTTTTTTTTTTTTAATTTTTGCATTTTCCTCTTAGGCTTTAGGAGATGTTTAATAAAACAAAAAGAAACTCTGTGTTGCACATCCACTTCCTTTTCAGATAATAATCCATTACCAATTTTTTTATTCGGTTTTTATAAATTCTTCCAATAACATTTTTTCTGGGAAGTCACTCTTCATTTTACCATTTTAGCCTTCCTTCATATTGCAAGATGTTTTAGATAGTACAATGTGCAAACTCATCATGTAAAATACTTCAGTGGCACATAGATGCTTTTTGTATAGATTGCAGATATTTTTGGAAGAACAACAAAATAGTAGTCTAGTTTAGTCAAACACACTAGGAGAGGTAAATCTCCCATTACAGCAGCTGTGTAGAAATATTGTAATTAACTTATAACAGCTCTTGAGATGAACAAATTGTAGTTAATAAGCAAAATATTACTCACTGTAAAACATTCTAAATGAGAGTTTATGGAAACTGCCTATATCACTTTCATAATACTTGAAAAGGAAAATGAAACTCTGACTCAGGCTTTTTGAAAGTTTTGCATGTTCAGCAACCACTTTTCCATAGGCAGTGTACTGTTATCACAGCTAAGCTTGTTTCTTTTAAAGAGTGCATTGAAAACAAAATATATTAAAAAAAAAACCAACTTCATGCATCTGATGGTCACCAAGCTGTACATATTGGACACAAGTTTATTGTGTACAAACAGGCTTATACAGTATTTTTTTCCAAGCCCTGTAACATAGGTGATGATCATAATGATTATTACCGTAATTGTTATTGAATTTTAATTACTTTCCTCGCAGTAATATGGTATATCTGAACTGAACACTTAGTTTGTTTGTGAAAATATACCCATTAAGTCTGAAAAATTATTACACAGCTATAGAAAGAAGCGGTGACTTTGGAACTGTGGCCAAGGACAAGCTCTCATTTGGAGGTAAAAATGGCTGGAAGTACAGAGCCTTAGGCTGGTCATAAGCAGTTTTTGTCAGCAGTTGAGATGCTGTCTGTGGTAACAAGAAATTTGAAATTCTCTTTCATCACATGCTCTCAGCAAGAACCCTGGACAGTATTTACAGCAGCTGTGACTTGGCAGAGCCAATCCTTTCCATTCCCTCTTTGTTTGCCTTCACCTCCCCATCTGTGCAGGTGGGGGAGGAGCCCCAACACACTTTGTCTGGACCTTGCTGTGGTCTTCTTCCTTCTCAGTCATTAGCAAATGCTGAGTTGGGAAGGGAATGCCACCTAATAAGGGGAGTGTGCCTTAGTAAATCTGCCAGGAAGTGGCTGAAACATAAATCTGTTGATGACAGGATGCCAATAGCTTTATCCATTAATAAAAACCAAACAAGCCAACGCAAGATCAGCTGGTTAAGGAGCACTGCAGCAGACCTGAGAAAAAAGAAATAGCTCTTTGTTCCACAGGCAGGATGCAGTGCAGGTACTAGAGACTTGGTATTCAGAGTCACAGAGAGGGATGGGAAGAGAAAATAGCTGGGTCATACTGCTGGGCATCCAGTATGCGTCTACACTGTACAAGAATTAGGAGCAGTAGTTAGAACTTAGCCTTCATTTTGGTTTTGTACTTACCAGCAAACGGCAAGACTGGGTGACCTAGATGGATGTAGGCCCCAGAAAGCAGTTCAGTTAACTTGAACATTTTTAAAGGCAGTTATATTACTAAAGTTTATGTATCATTTACTGTGTTTTAAAGATAACTCCCATGTTTTAGAATTTTTGTTTAAAAATTGAAGTGTTTTTCTTCAGTATTCTTGTGTATGCTCATTTGGGTGGACTGCAAAACCCTGAAAAGCTTAGGGGTTTAATGATTTAGCTCCAAAGGATGTCTTTATCAGTTGAAATAATTGTGAGAGAGTAGTTAGGATACAAGTAAGAAACTGTATGTGCATTAAAAACAAGTCACCTGTGTTTCAGCGTTGCTAGCAATAAATCCACACTGTGCCAAATTTCCACTAAAATAAAAAATGAAACTAAAGCCATTTGGTTTCCTGTTGTGCTGCCCTGGTAGTTTAAAAGTTAATTTATCTGATTCGGTTTAAAAGAATAGATTTGTAATTTGCCATAAAACAAATAAGGTAAAACTTGAAGTTTGGGTTATTTGGCCAATGCCACACATCAATCTTCAAGATTTCCTCTCAGGCTAAAGCTTTACACTGCTAATGCCACTTCTCTGTGCATATTATGTTTTTATTCCTTTTGAAATAGAAAAGGAAAATCACAGCTTTATGCCACTTTAAAGAAAAAAGTAAGTTGCAAAACAAAGCAGTGAACATGATGGAGTAGTTAACTAGATTAAAACTATAAAATACATATCCTATTTAAGCTGCTTTCCTTGATCAAACTAACCAGAGTTTCTGGAAAATGGTTTTTACAGGTAGGTCCTCATTCTAACCATTGGAGATCAAAGGATATGTAATTATGATATAAAAATGTTGAAGGTTTATCGGAATATCAAGGAAGTATTTCAAGATGCTATGTAACGGATCATTTGGGATGAAATAAAGTAAAATCTAGAATGATTATTGCAACATAGTTCAGTGCTTAGAGGTACTATATTGAGTATCTCAAGGGAGGTAGGAAACAATCAATTTCTAATTGCTGTTACAACAGTAGAGAAAGTACTAGAAATAACATACTTGGGTTTGGTGTTGAGATTAGTAGACATACAATAGCAGATTAATGTAAGCATATAAGTAAAGGCTAATTTCCTTTCAATTAAACTTTTATATCCCACATCTTCTGACAGTTCTCACAATCTAGCTGTTTATTGTTAAAAAAAAGTAGTTTTGTTAAAAATATTGTTAAAAAAACCAAACATAGCCCCTGCCTAAAACCTAGGCAAACTTAAAAAAATCCTAGATTGCAAAAAACATTAAATGATATTGAGGTGGATTTATTTGCATTATAATTTTTGTCAGGTTAAAAAATAAACAATGAAAAACCTTCTGAAATACCACAGGAGGCAGGTTCAGGGTGCTAATGTGAGGTATTGTAAGGGACTCTTAACTATAGGCTCTCATTCTGTTTTGAAGCACTGGTAACACTAGTAAGTATTAGTGTTTTTCCTTATTTGTCTGGTGCTGAACATCTGCTTAGTTGTGGGAGTTTTGTGTTGTTCGGGTTTTTTCCCCTCAAATTTGCACCTTTAAATCAATGAGTTGAAGAATGACCACATGAAATATTTTTCTTATTAACTTTTTTGAGTTCTATCCTGGGTTACTGGTTAGAAGAATATATATTAAACAATGGAACCACATGAATAAAAATAAACCTCATGGTGTGACAGCTGCATATGATTTGCCACAGTCTGGATCCACCTATTGATGGTTTGATTAATTTTAAAATGTTGCAGGTGTAGTAAAAAGGATCTGAGTATTAACTGACACTTCAATTAAAAAAAAAATTTAAATATTTGAGAAAACCCTAAGTTATAAATTATACCCTTTAATAAATTGGCATTTTTCAGGGTAATGCTTTCAGAGAAGTAAATTCCTTGTAAATTTTGTGTTGACTGTTACTAATACAAAGGCTTGTATTGGAACATTAGAAATGAATGTTTAATTTTATAACATGTTCAAAAGCACATACTCAAAGAACTGTATAGGAGTTAACATACCAAATTACTTTAGAAGTAATCCTGCTGTCTATCTTCTCATTTGGCATGTGTTTTATTTTTAATGTAGCCTGATTAGCAGGGACTATGGGCACAAGTGCACAATTTTACCCCAAATTTTTCATGAGTGAAACCTGTGGAAAACCAGTCAGAAGGTTGGGCATTTGTATTAAAACACTGAAAATCAAGTCACAGTCCTGCTGATTGTACTCCTTGTTTAATTGTGTTTATATACAACCAAACCTACTGGTTAATTTTAAGGTTAATACCTTACTGTGTCTTTCTTAATGGTACGTGATAATATCTGTTCCTATAGTTCTTCAGGCTGTGAAAGCATTTTGAGAGAGACTGTCACTTTGGAGGTAACTTAAAAACAAAGTATTTATTTAAAGAAGAAAGGTATTCAAACCCATATTTTCTAACATTTCTTTTGATGTTTTTGAAGGATTTTGTATTTAGTAGAAATTTTACCACATTTTTCTGCTTTTGATTTCTACTCTCCCTTTTGCCTGTAGTGAAGGCATAACACTGTTTGATTTCTATCTGTTGCCTTAGTAATAACTTTCAGGTCACCAATCCAGTGTTAATTTCACTGCAGGGCCATGCAGGAAAAATTGTGTGAAAATGTCTTTGCCTTACATGTAGTACACACAGTGTAGCTGTTAAGTCAGATAATACATCTCATTCAGTTTATTCATATGTAAAGCCAAGTCATGAAATGAAGTCAGAGCAGTGATGCTGTTTTTAAATCATTCATGAATGATTGCTGGAGGAAGTTCCCTAAATAACACTGGTTTGTTGGTTTTAATGTATTATTTGACTAAACAGCTCCTGGAGCACAGTTTGGTCTCAACAGTTTGTTTCCTGTTAAACATTTCTAATCATCTTATAAAAATTCATTTTAAATGCAACCGTTAATGTTTAATATGCATAATTCTATTGAACTGTACGTTTTTGTTGTCTCTAGCATTTATTTTGAGACCTATCAGGAAATCAGATACCAATCAATGACCAGTTTATTTTTTTTTTCTATAAGGCACAATAGAACAGTAAGGGGAGGGATTGGTTTGTGTTGTAGGTTTGCTCCTTTGGCAAAACGTAGAGGGCACGTATTATTCTGATATTGGACTGTATTCATAGCAATAAGGAAGTGTCTTCTTAGGTGAAAGACAGGGAATATAGAAATGTTAAACAATCCAAAGCTCACAGTGTAATCAATCTTGAAGAGACACAAAATTAAAGTGTAAAAGGTCACCAGGTTAGGTCTGCCTGATACAGCAACATGAACAACCTCAGTGAAATATTTTACTGATGCCTTTCAAACATGGAGTAAGAGATATAGTGCCCTTTAGATCTGTTTATTCACCTTTACTTTAAGGGCATAGGAACTGGTTCTGTAAATTGGATTCTTCAGAGTCTGTCAATAAGAGTTAAGCTGCCACAAGCTACTCAATATGCCTTGTGCCACAGATTGGAGACACACAAAGAAAAAAAAAAGGTTGAAAGGTTATGTGCATTGCAAAGATTTGCTATAAATGAAAATAGTCCAGAAATGAACTGTAAATAAAACATGGTGGCATCTAAAAGCTAATCCAGACCTTGTTATTGGGAACAGTCTGCAAAACAGAGAGATGGCTGTGGTGAAAATGGGCCATACAGGAGGTGTGATATGAGCACAGCCACTAAATCGAAAGAAAATAAGAAATCACTGATGAGACTCTTAATTCTTCAGCGTGGTGAGAAAGAATAATGTCTGTAAAGCCAGTGAGGAGATCCAGGGAGGGAGGGGGGATATCACAACACTTGGGTTCTCATCTTTTGGAGGAGCTGGTTCTTTCCTGGAGAGTTTCCAGAAATCAGGTGGTGTCAGAGCTGGAGGGGTGCAAGTTGAGTCTAAGCCACTGCAGGTGAGAGGGGGTCTCACCTATGACTGCTTAAAATGTTTGGGGATTTTTTCTCCAGAGTTCTAACAAGTCTGTGGGAGAATGATTCAGAGAATGATTTTGAAAGATTTTCATGGAAGAATGAAATCCTTTTGTGATATTTTATTTCTTTTTAATAGTCACTTGTATACTGCACTCGCCCAAAGCAAGTTTTACAGATGTCTTGAAAATAGAAAAAGAATGTGAGACCAGATTATTATCAGCAAAATTTCATGTTTCACAAGGGAAAACTGGAACAGGGATATACTGGACTGCTGATTAAAGCTTCTGCTTGCTGGAGGCCCCTTTCTCGTGTAAACTTGAATCTTTTGGTCGGTTATGAAAGCAAGAGGTTTTTTTTAGAAGAAACAGGGGGAGCCATGTTAGAAGGCAGGGAAGAAACAAAAGCACAACAAAAACAAACAGTTAAGACAATTTGGGCTTTTTTACTCTACTCCCTCTTCCTTACTTCCTTGGTTATATCATATCTATTGTATGTTTATAGACTGGGGAAAGAGAAGAGAAAATGAGAAGTTAAACTTTGATGTTTTCAACTTCAGGTCTTTAAATAATAGATTTAAATGCAGGTACTGAAATTGGTTCTTGAAAACAAGAATTGACAAAAGCTAAAGCCTTCTGTTACTAAAAGAATACTTATTGCCCCTGCATGTTGCTAAGAGAAGGAAGCAGGTGAAAGTACTGAAAAAAGTACTGAAGGACTTCTTGTTGCTGTAAGGAATATGTTGGTGTGTAAAGAATCGGGTAAGATCTCACTAAAACTTTGACCAATTTGGTTGTTTTTAAAAAAAAGTTTTGAATGTCACCTTTTGAAATATCCTCTGTCCTACATTTGAGCCCTTAACAAAATGTGAGAACTAAAATTGTGTAACCACAATTTAATACAGGTGACAGATGAATTTGGTAGACATGAGATACAAACTTAAAGACATCCTAGCACTACACTGAGCCAGCAGCTCTGTCCCATTTGCACAGGAATGAGGGAAGAAAGGGAAGCTTATCAGAATGAGAAGTGTTAATTATGCTTGGTAGTGATGGCACATTCCAGGAATTTTAGATTTTTCAACCATCTTAATATTTGAGAACCAAGTTTAAATTTTGTTTAGAATTGTGACACATGCCTGTAATGTCACAAATTTACAGTGGAAATAAAAGACAGGATAGAGCTCATATTTTTTTCTGGTTCATGTAAGAATGGAGAATGACTTATTAATGAAATAGAACAGCTCTCACGAGAAAAATGTACTCATTCCAAGTAATCTTTCTTTCTTTTCTATTTCTTATACTAGTAGAGAAATTATGTGTATTAATGCATTTGAGTATTATCAAATATATTACAATAGTCCTCTCTATCTTATATGCTTTATTAGAGTTTTGAGTAAGTAGAATGAGTGAGGCTTAGCTCACTGTATTTTTCACAGCATATAGTCCTATTTTAAATGTATTTATCTTACTGCAAACCCCAGTTTTTTATGAATATTGTCAAATTGTGGTAAATTAACTCAAGCACTGTCACAATTCTGAAAAGAGACAGAATCAGGATCTATCGTAGTAAAAGAAAAAAAAAAAAAAAAAGAAATGAACCAACACTCCCCCAGTGTATATATGGATATCACAATTGATTGCACTGAGACCTGGAACTTGAGCTCTGCAAGATAATCTTCAGGTCTCTGCAGGTATTTATATCTCACTGTCTATTGATTTATTGTATTTGTTAACTCTAAACAGCTAGAAAATAATTTAAACACATGCCTGTATTTCCAAATTCCTTCTCTTCTGCAAACTCTGGTCTGGTCACCCCCTCTTTAAGCATCTGTGAAGAGGATTCTGCTGCCCTACCATGTCTTCAGCTATGCTTGAGTTGCTCCAGTGACTTTTCCTTGTGTCAATAGATGTCACCATCTCTGCAAACTCTAAAGTGCAGAAATGCACATTAACCAGGCAATAAATATATGGGTAAGCAGTTCCAGATTGTGGACTTCTGTCCAGTTTTGGAAATCTTAATTCCCTTAATAGTGTAATATGCTACTCCAGACCAGTGTTAGAGGAAGACTAGGCAATGCTAAGGAGAGAAATTTCAAAAAAAGGAAGTACAGAAAGAAGAAGAAAAACACATCAGCTGGGATGGAGAGTGCTTTAAAATGTCCTGTAATACCACTTTTGGAAAAAGAAATTAATTCCATGGTTAGATGCTTGACTCAATTGCCCATCCTCTCAGCAGAATCTAAGAGCCCTGTCTAGGTTTTTGCCTTCTGAAAACGGAACAAGTAGCTCTTGGTCATCACTTGAGCCCTCATTTTTGCTGTCTTGTTAGGATATGCTGAAGCAAATGGTTGTGTAAAGAAAAGGATGATATTGCATAACTTTTTTTTTCTTTTGCAGATTGCTCTAAAAACTGTGCTCTTTCTATTTTCTGTAAAAAAAAAAAGAATTTTTTTGGTTTTTCTGCGGGAATGTTATTCTTGAAACTTACTCAGCCGAGGGACAAATGAAACCAGTAGACTCCTGCAAAGAACATGTTATCTTGCCTCCAGTCCTCCTTTCAGTGACTTTACAGCCCTGCACTATATGCTTTCAAGAAACTTTAAGCACATTTTCTAATGCAGAATTGCAATTTACTGCCCTTAAGTGACTCATTTTAGCTTCGTGTACTGTGCATATTACAATAGTATTCATGCAGAGATACAATTTAATGCTTCTGAGTTTTTCTAACTCAGACAAGAGACTCATCAGGACTATTACCTTGGGAAAAAAACTGTAGTTCAGCTCCTGTACAGCGCTTGATGTCGCTGAGTCTCTTGGTGTTCAGAGTGGTATGTGCAGGATCATGCAGAGTGTCTAGAGCTGTATGGCTGTCATTGGCCTGGGCAGCTCCATGGTCTGTCTTTCATCTCTTCCAGTATCAAAGCTGATCTTTTCAATAAATCAACTTTTGGGTTTTGCTAACAACATAATCTTGCAGTGATTCCATGCTTGCTGCACTGTAAACCATCGTCTACAGGAGCATTGAAGTATATTTGCCATATGCCTTCTAAATTTTTTATTTTTGTAAGTGTGTCTTAGGTTCTGTGCATTGGCTTATTGCTTCTTGTTCTCTTTAAATAAAGTTATGAAGAATTTATAAGCAACCAGTGTTTATGACACCTCTCTAAACTAGATGTTCTCTGTAAAGAACCCATTTGGGGATTTATTCTGGTTTCACAAAAGACATTTTCCTTTCCTAACAGCAAAATTCTCTGTCTGGAACAAATTAACTGTCATTCAAGGACTAATCTCTTCCTCCATGGCAGAAATTTCTTCCTTTGTGGCACTGCTCTTCAGACCGACTGCTGCAGTCACTGTCACAGATAGTCCCCAGAGCTTTCAGACCAGAATCACAGCTGCTGCTTTGAGTCACAACTTCATCTGATCTGGTGGGGTTTCAGTGTTCATTAGACTTATTAATGAATAAGTACAGCAATATGATATGGCTTGGCTGTTTTGTCATGTCAGTCAGCTTTCTCAGAAATTCAAAGTATCAGCTATTTTCTGAATGTTTGGTTTTGTGCAAGATTTTAAATAAGCAGCTTTCTCATCTTGGCACTAAAGTTAAAAAATGCTCTGCTGTCTGGTATCATCTTGAGCTTGAGCTGCGCAAAGGTATCTAAATCCAGCAAAACCTGTATTTGTAGAAGGAGACGGACAGGCAGAAACCTCTCTGTAAGGGTAAATTTGCCTATGTGAAATTAGAGGTATTATGAGAAGAGAGAAGCAAAAGTGGGAGAATGAGACCAAAATATAATGCTAAAATTTAGTTGTTTTCCTCAGTAAAGCAGAACAACACGAAGCACTGAATCTGCTGCTGTTTCATTGTGGCCCTGTGGTTTTCTCTCAGAGCAGATTACCCACCTCTGCTTAGGTACCTATACTGTTTTTCCAGGTTTTTAAGAAAAGGTGCTTTGTAATTATTTTCAGGATAAAAATACCTAATTATGTCGTGTGCATAAGTAATTATTGTTTATATGTATTTTTAATCTAATAACTGATAACTGTTGTGGATGAGGTAAATTCACAGAACATCAAGTTGGGTGGGGATGTTATCTGCTGGAGGCTAGGAAGGCTCTGAAGACGTTCAGAGTGGACATCATGTGGACTATACACTTAGAGATATATACACTGCGAGTCTGAGTCAAATGGAACCCGTTGATGGTAGTATGGCATTGTCTTCACTGAAGGAATAAAGGTGATCACAATGATGACTGATATCAAGGATATAGATTTACTGGCTTTTGGAGAAGATTGAACAGTGTGTGACCCAGTGGTGAGAGGGCTGTGGCTGTGGAACAGCAAAAAGACAAACACATTCTCAGAAGGCAAAGAGAGAAAGGCATTTATTAGCAACAAACTGGGGTTTTATAATGCACCTTGCTGCCTAAGCATTGATTGGTTGAGAAAGACACCTCCCTTGATGAACAACTCAGCAACACCAGCATGTTCTCATGAAATGCAAGATCCTTGAAAACACCAGGTGTTAGATTGCTTACATTCTTCTCTCTCTGCCTTCCCATGAGAAGGGCTCAAGGCCCTGCATGAAAGAAGCAGAGCTACTTCTGTTCTCTGGTTGATCCAGTGTCCACAAGAAGGCATAGAGCTATTATTTATTTATCCATCAGGTTTTGACCCTGCAGTTTTTTAAACCCATGTGTTCTGTCCATCATGCTTGAAGTGTGATTTGGCTGGGAGATTGTGACCATTGCTCCAGGAGATGCCACATTACCTGATTTTTTATCAGATTTCCCAGCGGTGTTAAGAAAGGCTTCTTCTGGTTTCTAATCCTCTGGCAAGGTATCAGCCACCAAAGAGCAATGTGTCGAATGATAGTAGCCATAAAGGCTACTTGCCCAAAAAAGTCAGCTGTTTTTTTGTAAATTATGCAATAATTCATTTGATATTCCTGTGACAGAGTTATTGAGGAAAAATTTTTCCATGACGCATCTACAGGTATCTGTGAAGAACAATGAAGAGATGCTACAAGGCACAGTTATTTGCTGTGTGCCTACTATTACTTGATACATTTTAAGTGTGAAATTTTTGAATTTTGCAACTCACAAAGACAGGTCTGCTGTGTAAGTATCATTTAAGATTTTTTTCAGTGCATTTTCCATGTATACTGTCTCTGGGTTTTTTTCATGCCTGCAGATGTGAGAGCATGACTAGCCAAAGTTAGCATTCTGTCAGTATTGCTTCTTCAGAAACTACCTTTGTATCATACACTTTTACCTCTTCTCAAAACCGTGTAAGTTCTGTTTTTCTCTAGTCTCCTGTCATGTGGCACTCTTTATACTTGTAATAAATGCTGACAGCTCTCAGCTCAACAGTTATTTCCATCAAATGCAGACTGTTACGTCACTTAGATTTCTGAGTGCCAGTCTGAGATAAGGACTTGAATGAAAAGGCAGCTGGCATAAGGTTTGTGTCTGAAGAAAATGCTGCTGTGTCTGGTAAGGCAACAGCAGCACCTAAAGCAAGAGCAGCCTTAATCTTCAAGGGGTGGCCAAGTCTCCAGCATTCAAGGACAAAGCACATATCCTTTTGGCTTCTCTCAGTTTTCCTAATAAAAATTGTTGTAAGGTGAGAGTTGGTGCTTGCTTTTTTCCAACATGAAGATGCCATGATGATCCAAGCTTTCAGCACCCTGAACTAGGCTTCTCCAATGTATTTTGATTTAGATCAATATGTTGAGTTTGTTCTTATTCAGCATGTAGGTTTCTGCCAGCCAGAGGTGTCCCTGTGGACAGCACAGCTTGCTGTAGCCACTGAGCTAGGTATATAGAGCTTAACAGCTTCAGATCTTTTTTTTTTACTTTGCTTGTCCTGTAGAGGACAGAGCTGACAAGTAGATAGTCTGTGCAGTTGTATAATTGACCACTGAGGGAAACTGATGTTTCCTTTCTCTGTAGTAGCAATCTTCCCAATACCAATTGGTATTTCCCCAATCCAGGTCTCTCACCTGTGTTATCTACTGTAAGCTCTGAATCTTTAATTTCCTTTTTCCTTGCAACGCAATTTTTCTTCATGGATGCAGTTCTTAAAAAAAGACACCCTTCTCAAAGCAAAATCTTTGTGAGCAGTAGAGACTCATGGTGTCAATGTGCTGACATGGTCTCAGGTCAGGGATTAGTGGTGCTTCCTCACTATCTCATCTCTCCCCATCTGTCAGCATCCATTTGTTTTTTTTTGCTTTGTGTTTATATTGCAAGCTTTTTGGGAGAGGTGTTTTAATTGTTCTGTTTCTGAGCAGCACTTAGGACACTGAGTCCTTCCCGGTGCCCGAGACAGATATTTCAATAATGCAGTCAACCTTTAGGAATGAAACTATGTGATGTTTTGCTTCCAACAGTGTAATTTTGCAGACAGTTCTCTTCCAAGTAATTGTTTTTATCCAATGTTGAATATAATGATCTGATTTCTCCCCTCCTCTTTCCCTGTAATGCCCTCCAATGAAAAACTTATTCTGTCTGTGTCCCGGCTTTCCTTCCTGAAGGAAGGCTGTAGTCTCGCACTGCCAAATGTCACAGACGACAGCTTCTGCACTGTCTAATTTCTCTAACAAAAGTTGTCTTTCCATTTAAAGGAGAAAAAAAGCCCACGTCGATAATCCTTTGTATTTATTGCAGTGAGAGAAAGGAGCTTTGTTGATGATATATGACAGCTTTTTAATTAATGAAGCTGAGATTTTAAATTCTTTGTGAGAAATGGCTAGATGTCACTCTTTTTTTGCCAGTGCAAGTAAAGTCTGTCAATTTCAATGTCATTGTTGGTGTTTGAGGGTGCAGTACTTATTAGAAGTTTACTTTCTAACCCCAGAATATTTGTATTTTATATTGCAGCATGCTGTATTTTACTGTGAAATATTTATCTTCTGCAATGAGTGCCAGGCTTTCCCCTGGTCAGGAGCCATGGGCCTGCTAAAGCCCCAGAGGTCACAGAGTTTTGCATGCTCTAGAGAGGTGTAGAGAGTCCAAGACTGAGGCTTGAGGTCAGACTGAGTGGAAAAGGTAAAAACTTCAGGAAAAGAATGCACAGTTAGTATGGGTGTTGTAGAAATAGAAAATAAAATAGTAACTAGGCTTTAGGAGATTTCTTGTGCAGAAATTTAGTTTCAAGGACTGCGTTAACTTCTCAGCACATTAAATTATGGAAAGAAAATATATTGTTGCAGGTATGTGATATTACTAGAAACAAATTAGGAGGAACAGTGAATCTGCATGTGTGGAGTCTTGCTACTGCATATGCCCGTGTTCTTCTCTTGACAAGGATCCCAAGCAAACTTCACAGCTTACTTGGTGTTGTTCTTGATGCAGTAAGTAGATCCTGGAAAGGAATTAAGCCCAAATAAAAAGCCAAGAAGAATGAAGACAAAGGCAGCAGTCAAGAGGAAAAACCAGACAGAAACACAGGCAAAAAGTTGGATGAAATAGTGGAGTTTTAATGTGCTGGTGTGTCTGTTAACTCCTTTTATCTTGGCCTGTGAAATATTTAACAAATAAAATTGTCTTTATGAAATGTTTCTTTGTATCAGATAGTAATACACTATGGAATTTTTGTGGCATTATTTTGTATTCTACATTTTTAAACTCTAGCTTTTTTATTGTGGGCCTGTCTGTTTGGCTGACCTTGTGCATGACTAATCCAACGCCATCCATATGACTGTACATTTTAAAATCTTGAGAACCCTTCCAAATCGCAAAAGATGGGTTATGGCAAAACGACAGCATTCAGATTTAATGGCTGGAAATACAGAGACAACGAGAAGACCCAGATTTCCTATGTGCAGAAATGCTGTACTCTGAGTGGAAATGAGCAGAACAAAGGCAGTCAACCTACTAGTCATTCACAGCCACCTGCTTACAAATTTAGCCCTGTCTGACCTTAAAAAATGAGAAAGGAAAGAAATAGATGATAAGCCAAATTACTAGGTCCTAGTCCATAAAATAGGTCTGTTAGCTCTTAAATAAATAAATAAAATAATAAATATATGCTTTTATATATATATATACACATTAAAAATAAATTATTTCTTAGTAATTTGCTCCAAACATTTTAGGCTGTATCTGAGGAAGTTAATAGGGCCAGGAAAACTAGTGCAAAATGTGGAAACATTCTCCCAGAATTTAGGTGAATGACCTTTAGTCAGTACTTTTCCCTCAAAAAGGGGAAAAGCCTATTCATGGACAGCTTCGCTTGAGGAGATTTTTTATTCTTCCCTTGCCTTATAAGAAAAGTGTGTCTGCTCAGTGAACTGCTGCTGTTTCATATTTTTGTAGATCTCCATCTTCCATTTACCTTTTGGTTCTCCTCTTGTAAATGAAATCTTGCTCAGGACTGCTAATTGCGATTTCCTCAGGCAAGAAGATCTTCCCTTTGTGCCAATGAACCTCACAGAAATTTCATTTATGTGATGGGTTTTCTCCTCTTGGCTTCACTGTTCCTGCCTTCTGGGATTAATTTATCTTGGCCACTTTGAGAAGAAAAGGGCTTTTATTCCAGTGTTATTTCTGGAGTCCTCCTTAGGAGACCAACAAAGCCAGTGCAGTGAGTAGACGCGGTCACAGTGCTCAACTGCCTGGTGTAGAATTTTTTGTGAAACAGTGTATCATCTGTCTTGCATGCCATGGTGGCTCTTGTCTTCTGTCACTGAGCTGTCAGGTCAAGATGCTGTTTTTAGCTAAGATTGCTATTTCTAAAAGGACCTCTGGGAAGACTTGACTGTTGGATAGCTGATGCCTGTTGCCCTGTAATTGCTACTTCATTAAAATATTTCAGTTACAATTCTTGTATGCCCCTAAGATTTCTAGACACCTGACATGGAAACTCCCAACTGTAAAGTGAATTTTTGTTCAGTGTGACATTTTAGAGCAAAATCCTAGTTGTGGGATTCGAGTTAAAGCTGTCAAGAAGACTTGCTTCCTGTAGAGACCTTAACCAACACATCTGTATTCTCACTTGAGTTTCTATACAGTTCTATACTTTTATCTCAATAAAAATTTCATTCTGATTTAAAAGTAACCTCTCTATTCAGAAGTGAAAGGTATTTACCAAATAAGTATTTCAGTAGAACCTACTGGATGAACTGTGAATATTAACTGAAAGGAGTTAACGAACATTGCAGTCTACAAGCATTGAACCCATTGTCATCAAAGAAAGAAACAAAGTCCAGAAGGAAAAATCAAAGTTATTCTATGCAATTTTAGTAATACATTTTTGCTGGGCTATTTTTAGATTATACTCAAAACCAGGTACAGTAATTACTCTTGAATGCAATAGGGATGAATTACCATTGTCTCAGACAACATTATGCTGTTTGCTACTTACTACATTTTTAAGACAAAACCCATAAGATTGTTCTAAACAAACCCTTGCTAGGTTGCCATTTGTTCTTACCTGCTGAGGGTGGTTGAATGTTGAAAAATGTGTATGTAAACAATTACTATGTAAAACACAAATCATATTTGAATGTTTGACTTCTCTGGCTTTCTGTATACATTATGTTGTATTTTATATACTTGCTATTGTTAAACCCCCACCCCGAAACAATAACTAGTGTGTTAGAGAAGTCTTGAAAGTTTACTTTTTTTTTCCCTTCCCAAATCCTGAATTGGGAAATAGCTGAATCATAGGAAGTTTCAGAAAGGGAGACCATTATGTCCATTGACAGCAATCATTTCTATTGGCATATGAATACAGGAAAACAAAGCTATTTCATTAAATGAACGATTTTGTGGTAACTGGCCTCAAGGCTAATAAAATGTATTTGTGTAATTATTGCATTTTAAGGGCTTATTTGAGAAGCAGGTTAGTGCTGCACTAAGCGATGTAGAAATGTAAAGCAGAACAGCTCTTGGTTCAAGAGACTACAGTTAGAAATTATTGAATACAGGAGTGCAAGTGAAAAAAATATTAAAGTGTAAAGAATAATTGGATAAAGTAAAATGGGATAAATAGGATACAGTGCATTGATTTTATAAAGCAGAATCAAGCTGTAGAACAACCAGATATTTATTTATTCTTTGAACAAGTAAGTAGTTTTGATAGAACGAGAAAATGTTGACTTTTTTTCTATCTGGAAAGTTTTGATTTTTTAGTTCAGCTTTAGTTCAAGGATAGGTGGCATTGCTCAAGAACTATAAGATGAGTCAAGGTAAAAGCAAAAATACTGTTACAGAAGGTTATGAGAAAAAGCAACTGGAAAGATTAATTAACTTTATTTCTTTCACTGTGGTCCTGTTCATACTCTCACTGAGTTTGATACTATCAGAAACCAGATCTTTCATGTTTTAAAGTGATGTTAGAGCTCAGAGGGAAGCTTCCTACATAATATGCAGCAGACTACCTGAATATTAAAGTTTTTTATTTTCAGCACTGTTAAATCTTGGTTTTGTTGTAAATGTGTATATCAAACATATACATTAACATGGGAAATCCCAGGGCCTTCTTATCATACTAAGGTGTGTGTAATAAATCTTTATTTCAGCAGCATATTCTGCTTAACTCCCCATGTGGCCATTTGTTCTGTACTTGGCTGAGAATTTTAGCACCCTGGGTGTTACTGTTTGGTACATTAAATTGATTTCCAGTAAGGAAATATATACATCAATGGATATAAAGTGGATTGTGTAGTGTGGTTGCGATTAGATTAATTTTTCACTACGTTGTAGCATTAATAAACAACTAAAGAAATGTAGTAATTCTTCCTTATTCTCTGTCTCCCTTTCTTTAATTAAGAAAGAATACCTCCATTTTTCTTCACTTTGCTCTTGTGATTAGTGTTTGCCAAGTACAGAGCTTTTTGCTGATGCTATTACTGTAGCTTTTGGAAGCGTTTTGAAGTATTTGTCTCTTGAGCACATAAATGCTGAAGTTGTGTTGAGAATTGTTACATGTTATGTTCAAAGCAGAGCCAGTCTGTCTGGTCATTCTTTCCAGAAGAGGCTCCTCATGTGGAGAGGAAGATGACCTTGACAGCACTTTCCTAATCGGAGTCTGAAAGGCAGCAAAAGACAGTTTTAGCTTTTTAACACTTTAAAAAAAGATCTGGATTTCATTTTCATTGCCCTGAAGAATAACCTGACTCTTATCTCCCCCTTTTGGACATTTCCCCTGTCCAGCATATTTCTAAACTGTAACACAGACCTTCACAGTGTAATTGTGGTGAGCATCAGGGGAACTGATCAACACCTCCTTTGTCTCCCTTTTCTGGCTGTTTTCAAGTATTATCCACATATAAATCTTCTCATGAGAAGCCTGGAAAGGTATTTAAAAACTTGCAGAGAAGAAACAAATATGAAGAAAGTAAATTACATCTCCAAGGTTACAAATTCACAGAGCTGAGATTAATATTTAGATTTTTGATCTTGGCTTTGAGCTCCCATGATGAATTCTCAAGGACAGAGAACGTAAATTTAATGTAGTCAAGCTGTCCTTGCACATAGAATAATTGGTCTGAATTGGATAAACTGACAGGGATTTAAATTTAAAACTTGGCAGCTTAATTAGTTTTAACAAGGAAATTGTGGACATGGAAGTGATCTTTACCTGGAGGTAGCAAAGCAAAAGTAAAAGTATTTTCTCAAAGCAGTTAAACACAAAGACTCTCCTGTATCTCTCCTGTATTAGGTGTTTCCAAGTAACAGTGATTTATTTCAGAGAGAAGGTAAAATGTATTTTTAAAAGGGACTCTTAAAAATATCTAGCATAGAATCTTTTCAGCTGTTGAAATTTTCATTCAACTTTATCCTAATTTTTATATGTATTTTCTATCAACTTCACTGAATTTTAAATGCAAAGTGTATGGAAATACTATACATAAGATATTGCAGTAAATGGTGGCAGCAAGTTCTCTCCTATGTGGTTAAGTCATATGTAAGTCATAGAGTGTTTTGAAGAACACTGTAAGATGGTCTGTATAAATTTAGAATGGAGTTTCCCTGTTGAATAGAAGTATACAGAGTGTAATACACTCCAGGGATTAACAAACAAATCTGTTGTCCAACATGTGGTTCATAGATTAAAAGGTTATTATTCTGCACTGTAGAGAATCTAACTCTATTACATTAGCCTTTAGCTCTGTATTACATTAGTCTTTGCAGTGCTTTATATAGCTGTAACAATTTTGCTTTGGGATTGAAGAGAAGAGCAATGTGTTTGTCCCTTTCAACTGGTAGTGCATTTACAGCACATCAGCACATCCCTTTGCTTCCTTTGTGCAGGCTATGTTGAAACATGTATTTCTCATAGTGCATTAGAAATTTATTGTAGCCCTCTGATAGAGGTTTGTTTTGTATCTGCTTTAATGCTAATTGTTCTTAACAGTTTTGAAGGTGACTGGTGCAGAAGTCACCAACTTCACAGCACTGGTGAAATATTTTTGCACTCACGTAACAAATAAGAAAGTGGAAGCTAAAAGCTAAATCCTTGGAGGAATGAGTAAATTCAGTTTCCTCAGGTAAAATTGCTGAAAGAAGCTCAGGTTCTGCAAATGGTTCTCTAGATTTGGTACTAAAAGCTTGTTCTGGATCTTTACAGCTAATATATTTTTCTATTAAACTTTTTGGACTGGGAATTATAATGCAGTTCTCACCTCTGCAGAGCATCTCTATCTACAAAGTGTAGTCAGGGCACAGAGTGAAGCAGCATGGGTAGGAAGAGGTCTAATGGAATTCTCAGCTTAGAGCATCAAAAATTGAGACCGATGCTTTGTTTATTGGCAGAAAAGCAGAAATGCATTGTTGGATGCTTGCAGATTCATTTTTAGTTAAGTGAGAGGGAAAGAATGAGGCTATTCTTACAACCTCTACTGTTGAAACTGAAGAAGAAATTTCAAAATCATCATCCAAGTGCTGCATTCAGGTAGATTAATTATTCAGATATCAAAAATTAAGTTCTTCGGGGTTTTTGATTGTCATTTATATGCTATGTGAACATAAATACTATGGTTTTACCCATCCTGAACATGAAAAAAAAAAACAAACCTGTCTACATTGGTGATTCCACCATGAGAAATTTTTTGGGTCTGCCATGATTTTTTTCCTTTCTCTGCTAGAACAGATGGGACAAAGGACAATAAAAAATATTGCGTAATAAAAGCAGACACTGCTGAATTAATATTCACACTGCACACGTTTAAGTTTGTGGTGCAATTACTGTTGTTTTCTTAGCAGGGAGAGTATACAAGTCTGTTGAGATCTAGACTATGTGTAGTATATGTCTGAAATATATCACAAGGGTAGTATTTGATTATATGAATATTAAAATCTGAGATTGGATTTAGAAATTTCAATTAAAGCACCACAAGTGAGTGGCATGGATTTGAAAGACACTGAACACCTGCCATTTCTTAGAATTTGGTTCCAGAAAAATATAAAAATATGAATTCCTGAATGCAGATTTGGAATGGTCAGTTGAGGTTGTCAAAATAGGATATTTTTTTTTTTGCCAAAACCTGTATTCCTGAAAAGGATCTCATGTGCCACCTCAAATATGAGCTCAGATGGAGTCACTCCAGAATTACCCTTTTGGGTTTGTTTTGTTAACAGTCCTGAAATGACTTTTGGTAATAGGAGTACATCTGTGCATTTGAGTCCGGGGAAGACTTTTGTGCCAGTTATTTTCCAGAAACAATTTTTTTTTTATTTTTTTTAACACAGGACATATGCTTAAAATTGTTACTAGTAAGGGCATTGTGCCCAGTGGTGACTGCAGCTACAGTATACTCATGTGCACATATGCATACTGTTATTCCTCATTGCTCATTGTGGAGTTTTCCCTGAATGAATATGGGATCCATGCCAATAGGTTTTTAAGGGCTTTTTGTGTGTGTGTGGTTGGGTTTCTGGTGCTGTAACAGGCTAATGAAGAACAAGAAGAAAGTGTATATTTAATGCAACCTTGTTCAAGAAGGCTTCCACATTTATTCCAGCATTGGTTGTATATGTTGGGGTCATCACAGGGGCTTTAAGTGGTCCCCCTAACAGTGGAGCAGTGCCAGAGGCTGCTGTTACTGTGTTGCTGTATTCAGGCACTTCCACCCTGCCCCATGTGTGGGGTCTTTCCCAGCATCACCTTGCAGAAGAGTTTTTTTCTCTCTGAGTCTTTAACTGTCAGCTTTCTCAACTCTCCTGCCCTTTGTCCAACCCTGTGTCCCCAGCAATAGGGTCTGATATTGGTTATATTTTTTCCTTTTTTTTTTTTTTTTTTTTTTTTTTTTTCAGAAGGCAGTTTGTCATCTCAGTAGCTTTACTTGTTAGTTTTGTCTGTTTTGCATCCTCTTGCCTTTCCAGAAGTGCAGCCCATTCTCTGGCCTGTTGTGCAAGGAGTACATTTTTAATGCAATGTCTTCCAGTTAAAATTGAAAAGCACAGAATCATAGAACAGTTTGGGTTGGGAGGGACCATAAAGACCATCCAGTTCCAACCCCCAACCCTTCCACTAGACCAGGCTGCTTGAAGCCTCACTCAACCTGACCTTGAACACTTTCAGGGATGGGGTGTCCACAGCTTCACTGGGCATCTGTTCCAGTGCCACACCACCCTCACAGGAAGAAATTTGATCCCAACATCTAATCTAAACCTACCTTTCAAAATCCCATTACTCTAAGCATGCTGGCACCTGGCTCTTGTGATACTACCATGTCTACAGTCCCATTGTTTGCTACTGGCCTTGGCTTTAAACACAGGGGCTAGCTTGACTTCTGATTTTTTTTTTTTAATGCTATGTACGTTTTGCAAGTTTATTGATTTTAATGAGGACTGATTGAATTTTTGGGATCCCAGAGAACTTTTGGCAGGCATTAGAATACACTAGAATATTAAACCTAATTTAAATTTAACTGAAATTGTCAGAATAAATGAATAATTGAACAAGGTATGTTTTGTGAAACACCTGGGGGATTTTCTTTCCCTGCTTTTATACTCAACTAATTTGCAGACAGCACTTATCTGCATTGAGACTCTGGAGTGTCATTATTCTGTTGCAGTTAGTACTGATGGATAACTGCAAATAGTTGTTCTTCTTCCTCCTCTTTCCCAAAAGCCCCAGTGGTCTCCATTTATAAAATAGTGATGGTAGTGGTGATTTTCTTTCATAAAGGTTCTGGTGAAGAGTTAGACACTCATATATTGAGTAATGGCACTAAAGACAAGGTGAAAAGGTTGACATTACTTTGCTTTTTGATGCAGTGCAAAACATACAGTTATTATGGACTCCAACCTGTATTTTCTGTGCTGGAAACTGATCTCTGTTTTAGGAAGAGGAGGAGGATGATAAAGACTTTGTTCCTTTCAGTGCTTTCATTTAATTTTCAGCTCTGCCTGTTACTTTTCTGTTTACCTCTTCAATAAATTCAGCCTACCTCTTCAATGGATTTTAACTGCAGGGTTCTGGCTGAAAAATTTAAAGAACACTTTTGATACATAGTTTGGTATTATTTTCTTGCCTAATATTTTTTCTTTTCATAAATAGATCCAACTCTTCTTCATATTTTACCATTTTTCTGTTATGAAGAACAAACCGATTTCTGTCCCCTACAGTTTCAGGTGAGACGTGTGAAGGACTCACATAAGCAGGTGAAATAACTGAATGTGAAAAGCACTCTGACTGTTGACAAAGAGGTATCTGGTGCAGAGCAAATAATTAAAAAATTAAAACTTAAGCAAGTAATTAAAAATGTCAGGTGGAAGTAAGTAGGAATTTCATAGTAGGTGTCAGCAGGCCAACACTTGACATTTGTTATTTTCCTACCCTTATGCAGAAAAAGAAACGTGTATTGGGAAATTAGAGACTGGATCATTTTGGTGGCTGAAACAGTGCAGTACTATCTAAGTTTTGACAGGCAGTTAGCAATTTAATTTAGAGTGTCTTAAGAAGTGAGGACATGTTAATGTTGGCGTTTTGATGCCAATCCTTCCTAAATCTTCCCTCCTTAAAAATCACAGCCTTGCTGGGATCTCTGGGTGTGCAGCTCTTTGACAGAAGCTGAGCCTGAATGAGTCACTGCAGTCACTAAAGGGTGGGCAGAGACAGAGCCTGGCTCAAGACCACGTGTAGGTACAGGGTCCTCTGTCCAGCAGGTTCACTCTGGAGGCTCTGTGCTGCTGCATCCCTGTTGTGTAGGCATTGCCTCAAATGGCTGCACTGGGCAAGAGGAGCTGAGGAAGGGGGCTGGGAGAATCTAAATGCCTTGTGGGTGAGGGCATAATGTCCAGCATAGTTGTGGTTAGTTACAGGTGATAGTGTCTTACATAGATGATGGGCATCTCAGCATATTGCCCATCATGGGTTATTGATTTGAGGTAAAAAGCAGAATGTGCTTGAAATAGAGGAATGAGAACAACTAACATGCCTGAGTCTAGCACATTCAGGCATTAAGACCATATGGGGACATTAAAGCAAGCTACATATTGACCAGGAACAAAAAACCAAGCTTTGACATTCTTGATGGTTATTCCTGTATGATAGCCTGTTGACTGCAAGGTGTTCAAGGGCTTGAGTATTCAGTATTTCAGCCAGCATAAATTAATAGAAGCTGAAAAGTGCTTCTACAGCATCAACAAAACTACTCATATTTCCTTGGGCATTTATTTAGCTCTCCCTAAAAACATGGGCACAAAGTTTGTGTTAATTTGATTGCTGTGAAAAATGGTAGAAGGCTTCCTTTCTCCTCCCTTTTCATTTTGCTCAGTTCAATTTTTTTATGAGTTATTGTTTGTGTGGAATGATTGATTCTGTTTGGAAAGAAGTAGAACATTCTGTCAAATGCTCCTGTTGGGTGCTGATTCACATCCCTGCAGTGTGGTGCTAAGGCATTTCAAAGCAATAATTTTCTGGTTAAGACAAAAGTAATGCCATAGAAAGAGGGTTTTGTGCGCTGCAGTGGCACTGAAATAAGACTGCGAAACCTAAACCAAGAGGTTGCAAGTGCCACTTGCACCATGTTGGATGCAGTAGATTAGTTCTGAATGACTTTTAAGAGGACTGAAAATCTATTTGATTTTGAGCTGTCTATCCCTAGACAATATATGAACTACTAAAATCCCAAAAAGAGCATAGAGCAATGGGTGAATATGAATGGCAGATTAATTTAAATTAAAAATGCAAATCCCATTTCTAGCGGAATATGATAGACCGTTGAAAATATAAACAGCCAAGAGAATGGAAGTTCTTCTCTTGATGTCCTCCAGTCAAAACTTTAGTCAGGTACAAGTTATGCCTTGGTTATGCCTGATTTCCCAGGGTGATTGTGTGTCAGTCTTCAACTGCGTTATGCACGAGGTCACACTTGGTATTTGTTGTGATCTTTTTCAAATTAAATCAGAAACTATAACATGAGCCAAATTAAGATAAACAGTGTTCTTATTTGTTTCGCCCTCCCTTCACAGGTACTACAGTGCTACCATTTTGCAGATGTCAGGAGTGGAAGATGACAGGCTTGCAATCTGGCTGGCTGCACTGACAGCATTTATAAACTTTATTTTTACTCTTGTGGGAGTCTGGCTTGTTGAACGAATGGGTCGCCGGAGACTTACACTTGGTAGCTTAACAGGTGAGTGTTTCATTAGAGTATTATATTTTTCTCATATTATTAATGAAAGGAAAATAAAATTTCAACTGCATTTTTTTTTTTAAGTAGTCCTCTTTAAAATTACACTGTTGATGCCATCTTCTCTCTGAAATCATACAGATTTTCCAGACAATTAGTAAAATACCACAGCTAGAGGCTGATTTAAAAGTGACAGCCTATTATTTTTCCAGCTGACTTTCTCCTTGAAGCCATGTTTGACAATGTTTTCATTTAGCCCTTTTTTCCAGTTAAGGAATCAAATACCTGGAACTTCACAGGTGGTCAGTTTTTAAATCTCATATGTAATTTTGGGCTTATTAATTGGAATTCAGAATGATCTGATGACGGTGTACCAGAGAAAGCATATTTCATAGCTATTGCAGCAAGGTAATGCAATTCTCTGCATAGCTATGTCAGATACAGTACAGTAAATACCTTACATACATTAACGTGATTTTAATTCACCTCCTGTATGAAATACTCAGAGATAGAATTCTGGTTTTGTACATTTTGTCCAAATATTCAAATCCTATAGCTCATCACACAGTCTTTTCTTGAAAGTAGGGAAAGGCAGAGCATACAACCTTTGTGTTATTAGTTATTAGGATGGTAATTCCCTGCTTGTTCCTTGCCTTATGTGGTCATTTTTGCTCAAGTGATCTGTGACCAAAACTTGCCACTGGCTGAATGTCTGGAAGGTTCAGATGTTTTCAAGAACAGGGTTTTGTAAAAAGAAACTGTTCCTACTCCTCTTGAACTAGTGTTCACAAGTGTTTAGCTGTAAAGGTTTAATGTCTTCATATTTTCTTCTGCTGTTGCTGTCAAGGATCCAAGTTTCTAGTTAGTGCAATTCAGCAGAGAGGGACACCAGCTGCAGTTTCACTGGATGTGCAATTCCCAGCTCTCAGCTGAGTTAATCTACACTCGAGTATTTGAATGTGTTTATATAGGCAGAGCAGCAACACCACAGTGACACAAATTGTTTGGTACACAGTCCAAGCATGTTTCTCACATTTTGAAGAGGTGAAAAAACCCTCAAATTGCTACTTTTAGTCTGTCCCACATCAGTTACAGTACATCTCCACTATATGTCCTTCTGTGCCTCCAGTCTGCTGTCTTGTCTTTCTGTGGTGTGGATCTCTCCAGGCTTTGCATTGACACTTCTGATTCTTGGGTGCTGCTTCTCATTTAATGCCTATTGACACAGAGGATGGATGGATGGATGGATGGATGGATGGATGGATGGATGGATGGATGGATGGATGGATGGATGGATGGATGGATGGATGGATGGATGGATGGATGGATGGATGGATGGATGGATGGAGGGGTGGATGGATGGACTTGGCTCAAATAACAACCCCCTTGAAGAGCTTATTGCTTATCTGGATCCACCTGTATAGCTGTGATAACCAACATGGACTTTTCATGTTATCAGAGTTCTTTGCTTTTTGGCTCTACTTAACATATTCAAAGGTTGTACATCTGGAATGTAGATATAAATGTCTCTTACAAAGCATGTTAGTCATGGATCAGAAGAGGATATAGCAATAAGAAACAGAATTAGCAATGGAGCATAATGCATTACAGGGTTGTTTGTTAATGATGTTTGGACACAAAGTAATTGTTCAGTAAAAATGGTCTCTTTTTTTGTGGCTGGTTGCTGGCCATCGTCTGCAGAATCACTTGAGCTAAGCTCTAGTGCTTGCTGTGATTTTATCCTACAGTCCCTTTTTAAGGATAATACAAATAATGACAGTCATAAAATCATACATCATCCATCTGTACTAGTTAGAATTTTGTCATGCAACATTTGATTTAGGTTGTGGTGGGTATGGTGTGTTTTCCTTAGGTGTGTAATAGAACGATAATTACTAGATCTACTGATGGATTTGTTTTCCATGTTGAGTTTTCTCATGGGGTAAACACATCTTACTGCTCTACTTTGGTTTGCATTTCTAAGGACATTACAATTTACACTGAGTTATTACTGGCAGCTTCTCTAGTCTTTGGGGAAGCCAGGTATGCCCCAGTCTCCCACTGCATAAAATAAAGACAAAACTACTGCTTTTGCCTGTTGCTGCAAGAATGTGGGACTTTGGTTTTTTAATAAAGGCTAATTGATTGGATATTTATTAGATAAAAACCTACAAGAATAATCAGTAGATGGTAACATTAGTATTTTGATTAAAAGACAATATACTGTAATTTAATTTTGTAATCTTGTGCAACTTTTCCTGCTTTCTGAGAACATTTGGCAGAGATGTTTTAGATTTAATTAATGTCTTTATCATTCTGAAAATATTAGAAACTTTTGAAAAATTGAACCTTCCAGATAGCATTATGAAAAATTGTAGTAAATTTCTGAAAAAAAAAAAAATCCCACTGTTTTAGTTCTTTTTGCAATTACTGATTTGTCTTAGTTTCCTGTCCATTTTATATCTTTCTTTATCTTATCTGTATAATTTCTTTATCTCTCTTCTGCTCTTTTTCTTCAGTTAATTTCTTTCTTCAAACCTTTAAGTTGGAAAATGTGCAGGAATTGTGACAAGTATAGTATTAATTTTATTTGTGTTTTCTTCTTTCCCTTCAGAAATTGTCAATTTGAAAGGTTCTTGGGCATTGTACAATTTGTATCTTTTTGTAAAAGTGAGGATCTAAAATATATTCAGAATATTTCCTTTTCCCACCTGAGCTAATGATGTACTGTGATTGTTTGGTTTTATTCATTGTAGCAAAACATCCACAAATGAAAACATATTAAACTTAATTTGCCAAGTTTACATATTCAGTACTTTTACAAAGAAACAAGATATTTACACTCACTGGAAGTAAGTGTTAGTGTATTTGGTTACCTTAAAAGACACAGCATGTTCAGAATGAATATAAGTATGATTATAGACCCTGTCTAAATATAATTGCTGTCTGGTTTATGGCATTTTGAAAGTACAGGACATCTAGTGTAATATCCAGCCGCCTTGAAAACTGGGATTATTAGCATACCTACCAGCCAGAAGAGAGCTCTCTTCTACTAGCTAGGAGAGAGCCAAGTATGGAATATCTCATGGTGGGAAGGTGCTTTCTGCACATATAGTGTGTGACTGAGTTTAAGGTCTCACTTGCCTTGGTCAGGCCAGTGTGTGGTCCAACCATTCCTGCCTCTTGGCCGTTGCTGCTGCACAGGCATATTCATATATAACATTATTACATAAATCTTGGTACTTTAGATATTATTTTTATCTCTGAGAAATGTTTTCACATACTTCGTGTGTTTGCCGGCTAGGAAACTTTTGTGCAACACAGATCTCAATGTGTCATCAAGTAGCAAGAGGTAAAATTTTGTAAATCTGGGTTTGGGGCAGTTGCAGTAGTATCATGAGTAGTGAGGTTATCAATTTTCATTAAAATGATAAAGTATATTATGTGTGTGGCAAGTAAGGTAGAAAAACTATGAGTTATGTTCCAGTAATGGCCTGTTGCACAAGTGTGAACCTTTTATGTCATCTTCCTCTTGTCATTTTGTCCAGCTTGTGCACAAGGAATTTGCTGGGGGAAATGGAAGCAAAAAGATGGAAGGGGACTTTTCCCCAGCAGATGTTATATGTGCACTTTTTGATGGTGTTCTTATGAAAAGTTGAATTTCTCTAGTTTCACAAAGGGAAGTCTGTGAAAAAGCTGATGCTACTTTATGTTTTACAGAAAAGCCTGCAAATCTGGGTGTGGAAGTGGAGAGAAGTGTGCTGATTTTAAAGCCACTAATAAATTATATCTTTACAACATTATTTTCAACACCAAAAATAATAATACCTGTTCATTCAAGCAGTTGTCAGTTCCACAGATTAAAAGAGTCTCAAACTACTAATTTTGTATCTGGACATGAAAGCTGGTGCACTTGACTTTAATATCTAACCTAATTTAGAATGTGGGTGTAGCAAAGGATATTTTTCTTAGGTTTTCATCACAACTCCTTAGGGAATGCTGTATGCATAGTGATGGGGTGCCTTGCTTTCCCAAGTAGAGTTCAGTTCAATAGAGAACTGTTTTGTGTGCTCTGGAGAAAACTGTCACATTGTTCTTTATCTGTATTTTTAGGTACTGCTGTAGCACTCATTATCCTAGCTTCGGGATTTTTGCTATCAGCTCAGGTCTCGCCAAGAATCACACTTAATCCACCAGATCCTTCACATCAAAACTCTACCTGCACAAAATACAGGTGAGATTTCATGGTCATTCATCCAATCTTCTTGAGGATTAATTGAGTTTTGCAACCTACTGTGAGTAATGAGACAATTATTCGCGAAGTTTAGTATAAGGAACTAAACTAGACAGCTAAATTTAAAACTGTAACTTCCCTCTGTAGAGAAAATTAGACTTTTTGATTAAATTCTCTAAGTATTCATTTGAAATTTCTTGGACTAAATAAGATGGTTAAGTGGCAAATTCCACATACACCTCTTCTAATATATCACACCCGCTACAAGTTACAGTATGCACAAAGTCAGGAATGTTTTATGAGGAATTTAGAAAAATGCTTGCTGTTATTCATCTGCTTGTCATGTATAGCAGCTGTAAACTCTTCAAGAAGATGTGTTCCTTGCCTGATGTTTTCCTGAGCGGGAAGAAGTAATGCTCAGTTAATTGCATACCAATAAACAATTATAATAAATTTGTGGGTTTTTACCTATTTTACATATTTTCCATATGCAGTCATAGTTTCAAATAACATTACTTCTGGGGGTATAAGAATGTGTAATTTTCTATATTTTGTGGGGTTTATTCACATGTGAGTGCTCTTATATTCATTTAGCTGACAGACTAGAAATTTTCCTATTCAGAGAAGGCTAGTTCAATGGCTGAAGAAATTCTTAATTGTGTTCAAAGTCTGTCATTTTGTAGTGGAAATAAATATCATGAAATGAGAGGTACACTTCGAGTTTTTTAGCAATATCGGCTAGAAATACGGTTCATGGTTTTTCTTTTGCCAGAGCAATGTCCTAGGTAAAAGAGGATCTGAAGATTTATAGAAAACTGGGAAGGCCTTCATTGGGTGTTAATAGTTACAAATAACTGCAACACAGGGTACTATCAGATATCAGATTCTTGTATTGAAAATGTATAATTTTACTTGTTTTCTACTACAGAGTCAGCTATAATTTGCAATTTTTAAGATGGGCCTGTATACAAAACAACAAGGTCTGGTTAAAAGAGGTAAAGGGAGAAGATGCTCTCCTTTTGGAATTAGATTCCATTAAAAGAAAAATGTGAGAAGGATTTGCCTAGTACTTCAGTTAACTTTGTTTGGAAAGAATGTCTGGAGAGAGGAGATGCACCCTTTGCAGAACTCATAATTTATGATTTAATAAAGCTGGATGGTTAATGTAACCTGAAACCGTATAAATTTTACGTACAGGAAATATGGCTAATCCAACTTAAAAAACAATGAAAAATATTCAACAGAATTTTCACGTCCAAGTTAACCACAGCCAGTCAGGAAGGAAATTTTCATGGTTTTCATGATGTGCACTTCTGGGCAAAAGCATGAAAAATTAAAGCACATAGTTCTCGTAAGGGCGTGTTGTTTCATGAATTATTGGAATGCTTGTAATCTGCTGTGATTTCTGTTTCTGATGTGAAGTGGGCAAAAGCAGATAAGATAAAAAAGTCAAAGGTTCTATAAAAAGAGCAATAAAATAATTTAAATATTTTCATTTAGAGTATTTTTAAATAGAAGGAGTTCTCTTTGTTTAAAGATGGAAGTGAATGGAGGAGGAAATAATGAGCAACATATGAGAAAACTTCAGGTGTTTGTATTTTAATAATCTTATGCTGTACTTCAGGACAGAGACACAAAAGTCAGGAGAGCTGAAAATAATAAATGGATTCATTTGCCCACAAAGCACAGAATTAGGCTACAGCACCCAGTATTTAAAACGTTTGTACAAAATGTAGGAATTGATATGCCTAATGATAACTTTCACATTTGTATGCCTAAAACAGTATAAATTTTTATGCCTCAAAACATCACCAAAACGTGATCCAGATGGAGCCATAGGAAGAATTCCTTCAGCATCATTAATATTAGTATTAATTATTTCTGAAGGGTATGACATAAAAGCATATATTGTATTTGACTTGGAAAAGTGACTGTTTTAAGATTTGAGTTTGCCTGCTTTCTATGCACAATGTCAATAAGGTGAATGAACTATCAAATACTGGTTTTGTCACAAGTACGTAGATGGTGATTTCAGCATTCCACTTGGGTTAGAAGAACTTCAGCATAACATGCAGGGTCTTGGAAGGAAGAGGAGATGGGGACTGCAAACGAGAGAAAAACTGAAGGCTGAGCTTTGCATTATGATTCACCTCTCTCTCCTTTTTGACCTTGGAGGTATTCCCCATGGAAGTTATAAAGTTTAATCAAAAAGATTCCCAAACCTGAGGATTTGGAAGTAAAATTCTACTCTGTATAACACCTGTCTTGCATATTTTCTTTGCTACTCTAAGACTAATGGCTTTATTGTACAGATACTGTACACCCACTGTGTAGGCAGCAAGTGTTGCTGTAGAGACAGTTACAAACAGAATAGCCAGTCAGAGTAAGAGGAAATAAATTAATGGCAGTGGTCCCTTGCTCTTTAACCTGTATTTTAGCTTATTCTAGTAAAACTGCTGGTGTCTCAGATTGCTTAGCATTGTATCTTACAAGTCTTCAAGAGGTCTTAGAAAGTTTGGGAAAAGCAAAAGGCATCAGGGCTTCAGAAGATGGACACATAATGCCATTTCCCTGAAACTGCTTTTAAATATGTGCCTGCACAAATGCAGCTCGTAGTTCTCTTCCTCTTATGGGGACACAAAGCTTCTCTGAGGTGAGTAAACTTAAAGTCTAAACCTGTTTGCAGTTTGGGCATTGCAGAGTGTGGGGGTGTTTCCTGAATATAGTTTGTGCTTGTCTGTGTCAAAATGTATTTATAAGTTATGAAAACGTCGGTACAATTTATTTTGCCAACAGAAGTTTCACTGATACTGTGCACAGTAGAAATGCTTTTTATGTTAGTAAATCCACTGGGTTAAAGTAAGTGTGGGTGTCCATTAAGGAACCCTTAGAGCTACTACAAACAGTCTGTTTGCTTGTTATTCCTTCAGATCCATATTCCTCTACACAGACTAATTCCTGCTGCTAGAATAACAATGAAGATAGAATGACTGGCAAATAAAGAGCACAGTCATTGTCCTAATTCAAAAAGTACACAGGGCTTGAGTACAGTGCTTTCAAAGAGTTGTGCCTTGCAAATGGAGTTACAAGATACCTACCTGTACATGGTTGCAGAAAACAAACCAGTAAGATATGCTATGCATAAAATAAATCAAAATATTTTCATTTGGTGTAGAGGTGTAAAACATTATAGTTGAACAGCCAAAAAATAATACATTAGTCTGTGAAAAAATTAGTTGAATTGTGGAAATACCGCAAATTCAGCAGGGCTCTCCAAACACTGTAATTTGTTTTGCCTCCTTACAGCTGGGAGTGGCTGTCTCTCACTGAGGAGAAGCAGGGTGAATGCTCCTCTCTGTACCATCCATTAATCAAATTTCATTTCCACACTCAGCTGCATAAGGTTGTGTAGATATTTGCAGCATGGCCACCTGTTTTATTTGATCTTAATCTCCTCAGCAGCTGGGATCGTGCTTATCATCAAGGCCACAGAAATCTCAAAGGTAAATTTAAGAATACAAAGCAACACCATTCCAAAATTTGTCACTTAGAAATGAAAAGATGAACTATCCATTCCTGTTATTATTCCGACTACCAAAACTCTATAAATGTTCCCATTTTTACTGGGAACTTGCCTGATTCTGGAAGGAGGTTTAGGTTAAGACGTGTATTAGCTACCCTCCCACCTTTTCCCAGTCTTTAAAGTATCAATGATGTGAATATTTGGGACATCAAGCTATTTCTGTAAGATGACTGTGGTCCTGGTGCCCTGTATTCTTGCTCATTTTGTCTCCTTTCATGTCTCTCTCTGCACTTCTTGAAGCTTGGTGTGCTCTAGAAGACATAATACAAGCCTGTTCTGCCTAAGCAATATTTTTCATGTCAGTTACTATATGAAAATGGTAAATATTGTGTTAAGCTTAGGTCAGCCTTCATATCTTAGGGAAATGATACCTGTGCACACAAAGTTTCTCAGAATCCTTCCTGAACAGATTGTCTTCAGACTGATTAAAATAATACAGGCGGTGCCAGCTGTACTGGGCACACAAGGACTCTGTTGTTCTTTTTTGAATTAGTCACCCTCACGTGGTTCATGATCCTTAGCTCATTGTACAGATACACACCACTGAGATGAAGGCAACAACATTTAGTACCTCTACGTAGCCATTTAGTAAGATATCTAATGGACAGAAATGTATCTCTTCTTTATGAATGTAGCAGAAGTATGTAATTGTAATCAGTCTTGAAAAACTCAGCTAACCTAGTAACTGAATCTGGTTTTATTGTATTTAATAGCCTTAGGATATACTAGGTGTATTAGGTATTGTACTTTGTTTTATTGAGAACTCATTGACAATCTGATTTATCAGCAAACTAGGCATTGTTATTTTTCATTATGTCATGATATCATGGAACGAGTATTTGTTAAAATATGATTCTCATGTTCTCTTTGTAATGTCAAAGTGCCTGAGCTACTGGTCTTTCTGATAACTGGGAATTGCAGTAATAAATATAGTAATGTGTTCTGGCCATTGAGGTCAGAAAATTATGAATCTATAAAGAGATAAACATGTCTGAGGATGCTTTTGCCAACTCTTATGAATTATAGTTAAAATTCTAATAGTTTATGTTGCAGAACTCTGAAATGATCTCAACATAGTCTTGAAATTTATTAAATAAATAATATAGTGATATATTGCTTGGTAATGATTTTCCCTGTGCTGGCATGTTGGTCCTATCAATCAAAACTTGTAATTTAATTTTAAATTATAAAGGATAGGACAGGATATGTCAGTCCACGTAGTAAGCATCTTTAAAGTAAATGAGGAAAAAACTCCTCTCATCAATTTAAACACAAAGATCCGAAAAGTAATTTATCTGAACTATAATATCTGAGTGCAGTGCAGTTCCTGTAACCATTGTTAAGTTTTCCACATACTTCAACTCAAACTCTGCTTTAGTGAGGAAACAAGGTGTTATTCATATAGTAACCTGTTAACAATTCACATCTCTGCTACTAAACTTGCTGTTTAACAAAACCTGAAACAATGCTTAGGGAATGATGTTTAAAACTCTTCCAAAGTGATTGTGTTATACTTTACATGGTCTTACAAGGTTTTAATCACACAAGAATGATTTTAATCAAGTTTGAACAGGGCTTCTATTTGATCTGCCTGGAAGCTGGGAATATAGTGTCTACATGTAGGATCTCTTTGGAAAAGTAGTTTTGAAAACAAATTGTGCTACAGAGACAGCCATTCTGTCCAAAATAAAGGCATGTGTAAGGCAGTAGTTTCTATTCTTTTTTTTCTTTGTTGCTCAGTTCCAGGAATAAATCAAGAAGCTCTGTAGTTGGAGGCTCTATAAATTCAGGAAAGAAAAAGATTATCAAAGACAAGAAGCAATTGGTACCTATAAGCAAGTAGATCAGGACACTTGTCATGTGATATCAGCTTTTCAGCACAGCCTGCTGCCAAGGTGCTTGTAGCAGTAGTGGGATAGCCCTGATGATCTAAGGACTAGGCAAGGTTTGTAGAGTCATTATCCTCACAGGACTATGATAGTTGAGAATAGATGAACCTTCACATCCTCACCATATCTACAGCAGAAGTAGCAAACACCAAGAGGCTGAAAATAATTTCTCTGAGGTTCTATAAATTATGTTGCATAGTCGAGGAACGAGAGCCTTTGTGAAGAAGGTTTAAAGAATGTTTGAAGAAAGCTAATGTATTTATATGTGCCTGGCATATCAGAAAGGATAACAATTCTGGGCTGGTCTGGAACTAGGGAGGACACCAAAGATCATCTCAGTGGAAGAGATGGAGTAGGAGCCTGATTTGAAAATGAAAAAGGGTTGATTATACTTGAACATAACTGATTTAGATCTGTTGGAGTATCTGTGTGGTAAATTACATGACTGCAATTAGCATCCAAGTACTGTGATTATAAATGATAGCTTTTCCATATGGACACCACTAAAAAGATACATGTGCTACCTAACATAGTGTTGATAGAACTTAGCAAATAAAGTTCTGTAGCTTGTTCTCTTATAATAGCAGGAAAGTGCTCTTGAAGTCCAAGTGGATTTTTCTCATTCTTTGTTAATTATTGTATTTCCTATGTCCCAGATACAACAGCTGGAAACAGTATCTGCAGTTACCACACATTTTAACTGCTTAAAGCATCCCCTATATTCTTGTCCAGTTATATAACCTTAATTTAGTGCTTCACTTATGGAAGTAGCACAGAATTATAAAGAAAGGCTTGATTTCATGCCTGAGGTGCAGTGAAGCCTGTGCAAACAACACAAGCCCTCAGGCACAAGCATCAGGCAGTTTTGGCCTTTGTGATGAACCTCTAGCATCTGGAACATTTACTCAGGCTGATCCAGAGTATAGCATTCTGAAAGTTGCTGCTGCTCAGGCTGGTGAGAAATTGCTATCAAAGGACCTCAAAATCGGTGCTGTCAGTCTTTCTAGATAACAGTTACTCCTGTGTGGTTGAATGAAGGGGACGTGTTGAGTGTGCTGGCAGAATCAGTGAGGAATCACAGGGTTGGGGATATCTATTCTGCAAACAGTCCGTCAGTTCCTCAGTAAACATGCTGTGATGTTTAAGCAGGAATCCAGAAATCCCATTCCATGGCATGTCCCCATAAATTGAGAGGCCAGGCTACTTTGTTCTGTTGAGTTCATGCCACTGATCTGCAAAGAAGCTGGGTGTTTTTGTAATTCTGGAGCCTGAGAGTCCTGGTTGTTGTTATTCTGTCTCGTAGGCTGAAGCACCTGAAGTCTAGACACTTGCCTTCTCATTGGGTTGCCTAGGAGCCCAGCTGGCAAACAGGGAGTGGAACAGGCTCTTTGTAAAACCTTTCTGCTGTAATGCTGCCTGCTTTCATCAAAATCAAATAATCTCTCTCAGGTATTTCAGTCTTGAATTGTCAGTCTTACAGACAACCATCCTGCCTGGGAATTTTGAACTGACTTTTCACAGATTAACTTGTTTTCAAGTCACTAGCTGATAAACTTAGCACAAATATAAATATCTTGTGGTAACTAGAGGAAGCATATCTCCTGTTTATAATTGGATGCAAATTTCCTTTCCTACCCAGACATCCAAGAGTACTCTTTTATAGATCTGTCAAGGCTGTAACTGATCTCTGGTGTGGATTTGAAGAATTACCAATATTTTTAAAGATTCATCCTCTGACCTATATTTCTATATATATAGATTGATATGACTGATAAGGTACTTCTGATGACAGGAATGAGCTCTGTAGGAGGTAGTTTTATATCATTAAGGATTAAATTTTGCATTTCTTTTCCTGGTATATTCTATATCCTATATTATTTATATCACTATGAGCATGTATGTCAGAATATGTGCTCAATTTCAAATTGTTTAAATAGTTTAGCAAATAATAATGGGGCTAGAGGGAGGAAGAGCATAAACCTGAAACTACTATATATTTTATTTCTAGAGTAAGCAGCCTCAGCACATGGTGTCTTTGATTTTAAACTGCTTCTTTGAAAAAAAAACTTTCTTGTTTATTTTGTGCTGCATCTTCTGTTATCATTAGACTTATTAACTGATAGACATTTCATTATCATGTTATGAAACAACAGTAAGATATATATGCTGGGGTTTTGGAGGAAAAAACACTGTTCTTCATCTCTGAAAAATCAATGACCATGTACCTCATCAAAGACAACATAAAATTGTATATCAGTGATGAAATAGGGCACAGAAGAATGCTAAATGTTCTGAATAGCAACTGCCTACTCTTAGTCTGCTGGGAGGTAGATTTGAAATGGCTTTAGGTCTTGTGTGTTGGATTTCTGTGTTTCCTCTGGCATAAATTAGACTTGTCTCTAAAATCTGAAGTCAGAGTCTGATTGTATGAACTCACTGTATAGGTAATGAATCAGCCCAAACGTAAAGGGTTTATAAAGAGCTGTTATTTAACTGTTCAATCTGAAAGACAAACTTCAGAAAAGACATGGAAAGTAATAATTTTATGCTATTTAAATTGTTATGAATAACTCTGTATAATCTCTGACATTTGGCAAGAGATGAAACCCAGCAGCCTTTATTATGTTGAATGCCAACAGGAAGACCAGTTGGATTTGATGGTGTTAAAGGTCCTTTCCAACCTAAATTACTCTATAATATCCAATAAAGCCAGAGGATCAGCTGAACTAGCAGCCATGTAGACAGACACTGGAATCAATACTCAAATCTCTCAATTTTTTTTCTGGATGGGAGGGAGGAATAAATAACTGTAGCTCTCTTGTGCTTTCTGCTCGACTAGTTTCTGATAGCCAGCACTACATGAGGTTACATGAGTTACCCAGCAGGATGGAACAGTGTAAATTCAGCTCTGCTGTTCATCTCTGCATTGATTCTTGTGAAGGAAACCAGGAGGTGTTCAGTCCCTGCCCTGTTGTCTGCTGGTAACACACTAATTGCTGTGTCTTTTTAGAAATTCGTGTTGCTTACAAGCACTTTGATAACATCATTTCAGTGGAATATATTCTATAGTTTGAAAATCATGTCAGAATCCTGTTTGATATCATGAGATTCTTTTCAATATAAGAAAATATTATCATTTCATACTTTTTTGTATTATTATTGCATACTTGAATACATTTGTGATTTATAGAAATATTTAGTTCACTTGCAGTCTTCTGTTCCTGTAAACTCTTTTGGTTACTGCCCATTGATGTACTCATATCAATGTAACAAAATGCAACTTAGTCTTACTATTGTAATAGTGGTATCCTTTCCTTTGAAAATTGCTGATTGGAGGTACAATTTTATCATTTATCTTTACAAGAGAAGAAATGTTTACTACAGTTAGATAAAATGATTGATTTTATTTGGAAGTTTTGTTTCATCTCCAATGTAAAAATATTTTCTGTAGTCTGTATCTCAATTAAGAGCAAATTTAATGCAGCTTTCCTAATTAAAAACCCCCAAACTGTTTAGACTGGAATTTGACTAATCAGTTAAGCAGCGGAAGGTGTATTTAAAATAGATTTATATTCTAAATGTAGACAGCACAGAAGTTCTGCAATAATTTAATAATATAGAAAGAACACAATAGCAAAGAGCACGGTTTCCTGAAACTTCTCCACATTTCAGAAAGAAAATCCAAATGAATACATTTTCTTAACACAGTGCAAGCCCTTTTTTTTTTCCATCTGCTATGTGAGTCAGCCTTATAATTCTTTTAGAAACATTATAATACGAAGAGTTTGAATAACTAGATTTTAAACATATACTTTCAGACTTTTTATATCCATATAATCTGCTTTACTAAGTTTTTTGAGACTTTGTTATACAGTTACTTTTACTATTTTCTCATAATGATTAAGTAGTTTAAGTAGTATATTCCTTAATTCACAAAGTCCATGTTGTGATAAAAATGCACATTCAGAAAAAATGATTTCCTTGATTTTGTTGTTACAGGACTGTATGTTAAAGCTACTTTAGTCACCTTAATTATGTTTCCAGATGTTGCATTTCAAAATTGAATTTTATTGTCAAATTTCCCGACTTACTCTATGTTTTCATACTTACTCTATGTTATCAGGAGCTTTGCTGGTAAAAATGTGTATCTGAATCTAAAATGGCTTCCAGGGAAGATAAATACCTGTGTAATTTAATCACAGGAGCAATGAGTGAGTGTTTGCAAGGCTTTTTGCCAGCAGCTTTCAGGTAACTTGCACTGTGTGGGGAGCTTTGGAATGCCATTTAAGCTCATATACCTACAAATGCAGTGGAAATTCAGGTGCCGAGTTTGCTCATGGAGACACGTGGTATTGTGATCTCTGACTGACTCACATCCATGGATGCCTGGATTCTAGGTTGGCTATTAGGTATGATGTATGATAGGACAAGAGGGAATGACTTCAAACTGAAATAAAGTGTTTAGAATAGGTATTAGGAAGAAATTCTTTTATTGTGAGGGTGGTAAGTCACTAAGCAGTTGCCCAGAGAACTTTTGGATGACCCAACTCTAGAACTGTTCAAGTCCAGGTTGGATCAGGCCCTAAGCAACCTGGTCTCGTGGAAGGTGTCCTGGCCCATGGCAGGGGTGTTGGAACTAGATGATCTTTAAGGTTCTTTCCATCTCAAACCATTCTATGATTATGTGATGATTCTTTTTCTTCAACTAACTTTTTTCCATTAAAATTTATTCTATGCATGAATTCTCCTACAACCTGTTCAGGTATCACAGGGTAGATGCAGATGGACTACCAAAATGTGTTACAGAAGAGGGTGAAAGCAATATGAGATACTTTTTGAAGAACTTATTTGTCTTGTCTCCAACAATGACAACTTAACTATGCACTTTCCAAGACTTACTAGGAGATGCTGCTGGTTTTGACATCCACAAATGAATGAAGTGTTGCTTAAGTTGGGTTTTTTTCTCTCTTTCAGTTATTGCAATGGATGTATGTTAGATCCAGACTGTGGTCTCTGCTACAAATTGAATAAATCAAATGTTGTTGAATCCTCATGCATTCCTGTTGATAAAGATTCTACAATGAAAGCAGCCTGGGGCAGGTATGTCACTTGTCAAGATTTTTTAGCCTTGTGCTCTACAGAGAGTGTATTTTATGCCATTGAGAAAAATTTTGCTTTTTCAAAAAGTGTTAAATTCTTACGATGTTAAGGAAGAAGAAAATAACTTGACACTGTCAAAAATGGGTGACTATTTTCTAACATTAAATTAAAGCTTTGACCCTGATGTGTGCAGCCCTTTGGGTGTAGTCTGTCTACGTAAGAAGCATGGCAAAAGTACACTAGAAATGAGGAAAATTGCCTTTCCTTCATGTTTTTAATTCATTTGAAGTGACATATTCCCTAATTATGCACTTAAAGCCCTCTGAATTAATTTTCTTTTTAAATGCATTAATTAAACCACACTTTTAATATTGGCCTACCAAAGAAACAATTAGCTCAGCTGAATAAACTAAAATTAGCAAAATCTGAAGAGTTCAAATAGTCAAAAGCATGAGGTTTGGCCACAGATTTCTGTGGTTCTGTGCCTGAAAGGGGTGTCATGCCAAATGTTACACTTGAGTGTAAAAACATGTGCATTCATAGGTGCAACTGCAAAATATATCACACCTCTTTCTTAAGCAGCACAAAAATTTCCTGTGAAGTCACAGCACGCTTCAAGTTTTTTGAAGTACTGACTATTTCTAAGGAATAGCTTTGTGAGTTGGAACATTGTCTTGTAGAGGCTTTAGGAATACTTTAGTAATGGTTAGGGCTTGGATTAGGGTTCAGAATGGTTCAGAGCCACAAGGGAATTATGTAATTACTTCTGATAAAACCACCTCGATATAATTCATCTCAGCCACCCACACACCATGAACATACTTAGGGAATAGGCAGAGGTTTATGTGGTGGTTTGGGCCTCTTTTTTTTAAATTTTTTTAAAACTTTCATACATATTTTTCAGAATTTAATCCCAACTGTCATTATAGCACTGAGTCATATTGGACAGAGGTTGAAAAGTATGAAAATATCTACTAATTGTAGAATCATTAATTTTAAATTATTTTAAAATTGCCCTCATTTTGATTTCAGTACCATTAGGCTTAATAATTAATTCCAGGTACAGAAAAGAGATGCTTATATTTTTTGTAATCCTAATTTAAAAGCACTGTGATCATTTTGGTGCTATTACAGTTAATAAATAACTGAAAACTACAAAATCTCATCTGACCTGCTTGTTCTGTGACTAACTTCAATGTCACATTATGGAACATACCTTGCATATTGCCTGATACCCTGATGTGATCTGCAGCATGTGGACTCTAATATTTGTAAGATAGCAGATGTTTCTTTATATTCCAAGTCAACATTCATTTCCTATGTGCTGTAGTTTTAACTTGTCTGTAATTAGCAGAATCATGCTAGAATGCAGAAAGACCTACATGCAAACAAAACCTTGTTATGAATAGTTGATAGATAAAATTAAACTATTTCATTAGCCAATGCTATTGTTTAGTATAGTAAATGTGGGAATAAGCAATTTTTTCATATTCATGATTCAGTCTCACATAGACTCTTTGCTGTACGGCCTCTTGGAGCAAATTAGATAGGCAAGAAGAAATATTTCCTTCTCATATTGCAAAATGCAGTCTTTTCATATGTAAGAATTCCATAGCATGAGGACCCTGTTTAAAATCCTTCTAGAGGAAATGAAACAATTTCATATTTGTTATATCGGTAGTCATTGTTGTGAAAGTCCTGCCTTAAGATGGGGAAATTAATAAAATATCCATATTTCTTTTTCTAAATATTTGTCACTATTTCTAGTGTTTATTTAATTAACTTCTCTCTTGCCTCCACCTGGTCTTTGTAATCAAGCAGTTTTCAAAAAGCTGATCTTTCAAGCCGTGAAATGTCAGGTGGTGCCTGTTGTGCTTTCCAAGCCCTGTGGAAGAGGGAAGCATTTTGCCTTCTCCTTTTCCTTCTGCTCCTCCTCACAGATACATGCATTTTTGCTTACTGGTCCAGGGGAATCCCCATAGATTTTTGTTTCTAAGGGCTCACATTCACATACCACCCTCCATCTCCATTTGCTCAAATCCTGAGTCTGCTTTACAGCAAAATCAGTCCTGCAAAGTTATAGGATTTCTCTACCAAGGGAAGATTGCTGCAAGGAAAACAGTGTAGTTACAGCCCAGGTTGTGGCTCAGAGCAGCCAGAGGCATCTGTATCTCCCTGGCAGCATAGGGAGAACAAGTGCCTGAGACAAGCTAACAGCACTTGGTGAAGGAAATGGCAGCCCTTTCTTTCAAAAAGTTACTTTGTCACAAACTAGACATGCAGGGGCCATTATTTAAAAAATACATGGAATTAGGGTGATCAGAAAGTAGTGTAATAATTTGAAAGATGAATTTGTGAGCTATGGACAGCTGATAGCCCTAATTATCAGCGGCCTCTTTTGTAACTCTTGTGCATCCTGATGGCTTCATGCCATCCAGCATTAGATGAACGAGTTTAAATGGCTTAAAACCTCCAGGGTTACGCTTGGCTCATGGAAAATCTATTTTGCCATTAATTTTGCTCAGGAGAGAAGAAAGACCTGAGCAATATGTTTGGGACTTATTGGACTTGAGCTGTCTGAGCATTAGCAGGAGCAGCAGTTCTCATGATGCCGATGCAGGAGTTGGAGAAACATCTTCTCCTGGACTAGGGCAGACAGTGCCGTGCAGAGCATTTTACTGCTGCTGTGATCATGGCTTGTTTATGATTTTCCTGCTGGAAAGCTGGGAGCTGCAGCCATCTGAACCCCAACTGTCCTGACATTTACTCAGGGGCTTATCTATTCCTGATGTGTAACCTACCACCAAGGTGAGAGGTGCTCAGAAACACTGACAGAGAAGGCGTTGTCATATTTTTTTTAAAGCTCTCTGCAGCCATACAGACTGACATAGAAAACTTCTGTTTATGTATTTATAGTTTTGCACTATTTTTCACTGTTGGTCCTAAGGTACTTTGATAACACTGATGTAGTGGGCAATGCTTTGACTGTTACCATAAAATACCACAATGCATTTTATTTCCAAGACATTTTCCCAGTGCCAGCCAGATGTATTAGATACCACCTCCATTGTTCATTGCATTTATTTGCTTACGATCTGTTCTACATTGAGAAGTCCTGGGGAGGGAAGAGAGCTGAGGTTTCAGTCTCCTGTGGCTGCCAGCAAGGCTGTTTATGTTGCTGTGGTTGCCATAGAAACCTGGGAGACAATTAAAGCATCCACATATTTTTCAAAAAGAATATAGCGTTTGGGTTCTGTTGAATGTTGGGAACTCAGTGGCTGGCAGTGGCCCTGGGGAAGAGAGAGACTGCGCAAGAATAAATCTGACCACATCCAAGTCGGAGCTTAAGCGTCATGGGTAATGTGCAACGGGTGTGCCTGTTAAGATCATGCATGTACCACAGGCAGTAGAGATGTATTTTTCATTGTTTAATCAGTTACATAAGCACAACTGGTATTAGAGTAACGCAGAGAGGAGTGTCTTGCCCAGGGCACCAGCACAGGCAGGTGCTTTGCTGCCCGTGGAATTTCTGAACCAGTTAACAAAACAACTATTGACATGCAAATCTTTCTGCCTCCAGCTCTGCCCAGGGACACATAAAGGATGGTTCCAAGACAGTGAGCAAGAATATTCTTAAATTATTTTACTAAGTAAAAGAAGAAGAGCTGTATCTTTTCTTTCAGTGTGGTCTCACAGCTTTGCATTTGGACTCTGTTTTCCAAGATTTAGGCAAGTTTTACACTTAGCAGTAGTACAGAAAGCCTTGCAGTTCTGTTCTTCATGAATATTGAATTGTGAAATCCCCATGAAGTTAATAAAAAGCATTGTCTCACTTGTACAGATGCAATGGGAAGGTTCCAACATGAAGATTAAGTGGCACAACAGAGGTTGTGGGCAGTCCCTCTCTGAGCCAGGACAAAATGTAGAGGCGATTGCTTTCAGTGCTGTGCTTTTTGAACATAACCCAAATCTAGGGGTTTTCCCCACAATTGCAATGACTCCCACAGTACTCAGAGAAATTTCTCTCTTGAAATTTGTGTAAATTTCTGTGGAAATCTGTGTGTGATTATAATACTCCTAAAGGTCAGCCAAGAATGAAGAAACTTTAAATTGCATTACTACCCTTACAGTTGAAAGAATAACTGCAAGGGAAGGAGGTACTTACAGTGCCTTGATGTGACATTAACCTTGACACATGAGTATGTTGTCAAGACGACAGCAGGCCCTCAACTGAGCTAAAACACTCTCATGAGCAACTCTGAGCAATCTTCCTCTGGAGAGAATGATGTTGATTTTATACAGTAAACAATTATGAAGAAATAATAACATCATCGTCAGCTCAGACACAAGCCTAGAAGCCATCCTTGTCCACACAATTAGCTGGCAGGTCTCCACAGTCCCCAAGGAGAATGACTGGGAACAGAAATCTATAAAGCAAGAGGAGCTGAGTGATTTGCTTTTTTCAGCCATTTTTATTAACTTTGTTAGAGGAACATCTCCCTGCCAGAGAATTTTAATGCTTCATGGAGAATCCTGCTTTTCTCAATTTAAAGAAGCACTTCCCTCTCCAGGGGAAGTCAGTGTAAAGGCAAGAGTGCAGAAGAGCTCTCTCTTTGGGAAGCTCTGTTTTCCTCTAGCCATTGTTCTCCTGAGCATCTTCCTTCCATGTAAAAATGAATGACATGTTTACAGATGCTCAGTAATGCGGTTATTTTTCACTGTGTGCCTGTTGCTCATATCTGCTAGTTTGCTGAAGGGTTTACCTGTGTCTTGGAAACCTGTCTGGGGGGAAAGTGGGTTTAAATTGCCTTTTTTTGGTTTGCTTTTAATTGTGCAGTGAGAGGAAGTGGGTCGGGCAGGCAGTCAAACCCTCTTTCCCAGCTTCAGGAGTGTGCCTAAAGCCCTTGGCATTCAAGCCTGAATGCTAACTATATTCCACTGGTTAGAAAAAATAAATTAATGGGAGCTCATTAGCTGGATTCTCAGACAACAGATTGGTTTATGTCCAGCAGAGGACATGCCATTGTCTGTCACAGCCTCGAAAGTATTCTGGGGAGCTTTGCATTCACGCAGTGCTGCCTGTTGTCTAATGCATAGCAGATGAGACTCTTAAAATATTAGGATACTTTTTCTTTGTAAGAACATTAGATTTTTCTAAAAATATAGTTACTTTTCCCCCTTGTAGATAAATCCAGACATGTAAGTTCATTGCACTTGTTTTGCATCATGACAGATACATTTGTAAAAGTTCCTGTGACTGCTTTACTAATGCAAAAAGAATGCATGTGCGTATTTACACATTTGAAGACTGAGAATCTGTTTTCAGTACATCATGGGAAACAGCATTATGGACCTTTGCTGTTAGCCCAGAAAGATTGGCCCCAGAGCAATCTTTCAGGAATTAAGTACTCTACTGTCCACGGGTAGACATGGCTTGTTTTGTCATGCAGAAAGTATTGGTAGAAGATTTTATTGCTGAAATGATTATTTGAAACCTTTCTGCAAGGGTCTGCATAGAAAATGCATGCTTAACTCAGCAGTAATTAGAAGAGAAGCTAGTATTTCTTTTACCAAGTCGTCAGAACAATAGGTGAAGATTATACGTAGGATTATGGTTCATGTATTTACCATGTAAAAAACGATAGTAGAGGGAGTAAACGATTCAGGAAAGTAGGAATATTCACATCTGCATGTATGTTGGCAGCACTCAGAAGAGTTGTGATTATAACCAGTAGAATTAGAGAAATCTCTTGATGGACAATATGGTAAATGTTGGCTAAACTGAAATATTCATAACTTCAGTAGGAGCCAGAACATAAAACACCTCCTCTCTCCCTCAATATTGCTTAGAGAAGATACATGCAGAATTTTATTGTGATTTTCTTCCCCAGTGCTAGTAAGTGTGGAAAACTGGAGCAGCTGGGTGGCAGGGCACAATCCTATTTGTCCCATTTGATTAGGAGTATGTATTTCAGCACAATAATATCTAATATATATTAGTGAGGTGTGTGAAAACAGAAATTAAAGAAGATCTGAAACTGATTACAGTCTTTGTCAGGCAAAACTCTAAGGTCTTTCTTGAGAGGAGGTTACCAGACATGTAATCACATGTCTGATGAAGTCTAATGGTTGCATATACTAGTGTGATTTGTAAAGGGGATGTAGAAGAGAAACTTAAGAAATCTCTTATGCATTTTTTAAAGCCATTTCTGCTAACTGGTAAGAGAAAAGAGGAAGAATAGAATGATAAAGTTATATAGAATACTGTGTCCTTAATCCTTGACGAGCCTGTCTTATTGGTGATGCAGGAGTAGGTAGTAAAATAAATGAAATTTTAATGTTCAGATCCTTTCAGCCACTCTTCCTGCCTCAAATCTTTAGGACATCATACTTTAAAATTATTTTAAAAGGAAATTACTTCATGGTGGAGCTGAGAACCATAATAAGCTCATTTTAAGTATATATAAAGAGGGTGAAATCTATATATGTACTGAAATATTGTTAGGGTGTAATTAAATAACTGAGGGTGGAATTTTATTGTAACTTTAACAGAAGATAGTCTTGTCTTGTTTTTTTTTTTAACTGTTCAACTTGCTAAAGAGGGAAGGCATTTTTAGTTATTCTTATAATTATATTTTAATTTAATGCCTGTGCAAATAAGGTACTTTGTATATTATAGCTGCATTTTAGGGCTAAAATAGTGAGCAGAGCAACATGATAATCTAAACTGAAACGATTTACATTCCTTTCAGATAATTACTTTGTAATTACTATTTATAGCTATAACACAGTATTTGTACCCAACCAGTGGTAAATTCTGGATGTTTGAAAAGCCTTGTTATGAAGTGAGTGTGTTCTGACTAGGAAATGTTTAGTTTTTATGCTGAAGACAGAATTTATTTGTTGGGGACACCCAGCACAAAATAGGATTTTAAAGCAGGACTGGTTAATTTGAAACATTGTCTGCACATTTGTTCCCTACCCGTTCCTTTTTTATTGCACTTTGCTGCTAAACATGCTTCTGGATCTTACTCCAGTTTACTAGTCAAAAGGCATTCTGGTAGGGAATGCCAGCTGCTGTTTGGGTTACTTGGTACAACTACTTCAGATGCTTGTAGCATTGAGGTAATTGGAATATAAAACCAAAAGTGGCCCTTGGCTAAAACATTATCTATCAAATGCTGGTGTCTGAAAAAATCGTGTTATTTAAATGGAAAAATGTTTTGAGTCGGTCCTCTTTGTCTTAAAAAGAGGTCCAAAGAAGAAGATGGTATGGTGTTCAAAATTTAAATATGCATCTGCTGAAGAAGCAAACTTTCAGCTTTTTTCAGTCATTCTCTGGTCAGCTGAAGGGGAACTAAAATGAAAATACTCTTGTTCCCTGTTTAAAAAGCATGTTTGCTCCTAGCTGACAAAGGAGATAGGAAAGCAAAGGAGAAAAAAATGCCAGTGTGTACGAGAGAATTGTCAGTCTCATCAGAGTGCTTAGAGTATGAGGATAATTCCTGCAGCTTTTCTCTCTCCCTCATGAAATGTACGTTAGGGAGTCTTTTATTGCCCATAGGAGCCTGCTGCTAATTAGCTTCTCCAGCTGCTCATCTTCTTAGGGAGAGATTGAGACATCCGTGCCTCACCCCTGGGGCCGCGCTGCAGCGAGGGCAGAGCACAGCCCTGCTCAGCCCAGGGCACCGGACAGGGCAGGGCAGGCTGGGAGCGTGCAGGGAGCCACCTCGGGGACACAGAGGGGGATTTCCCCTTCTGCCTTGGGGCCAAGCAAAGGGAACTGACTCATATTTGTGAGCAGGTGGATTTTTTTTTTCCTAAGGGGAGAATTTCCAGTAGTTGTTTTTCACATTTACTCGGTTATTGATTCTGAAGTTTGAATTTAAGTGAAAATAATTTGTGAAGACTGTCTCAGCAGATTCCTTTAGACTTTTGTAATGTGAAATGGATTTACTAAAATTAAGTTTTCTCTGTTTGGAAGGTTGAAAATATTTTGGAAAGACCCATGTGGTAGAGGATTTTTATTGATAAAGACCATTCAACAGGGCCGAACCCAGACCTCCATACAGCAGCTTTTACCTTTAACAGCATCCCTAATCCACATTTTACATACCTTTATTACATAATAAATAATTCTTCAATAATCACGACATTGGATACAGTAAAATTTTTGTGTCTTCTCTTCTTAAAAGAATGAAGTTTTTAGAGTCTTTTTTTTTACTTTTGAGGTAAAATACTTCGACACATTTCTATAGTAGGACTGTTGAATAACTCAATATGTTCAGTAAATTTAAGTCATAGAAATTACTGTATGTGCTGTTTGTATGTGTGGTTCATTTCCTTGAGAATGAAGGGAGTAACATCAATCCCTCACTGGCGTAAGATGAACTGAAATTATTGATTCCTTCGATTTAAAGTCATGACCTTATTTTAACTCAGCTCATCGGTTAGTACAGGCTAGGAAGTGGGTAGTCTGTGAGGTGACAGGTCATCCTTCTCAACTGCAGCACTTTGGGTATTTCTTCCTCCTTGCAGGGTGCATAGACTTCCTTTTGTCCTGAAGCTTCCCACAGCTGTCACATTAGCTTTGCATAGATAATAGTAAGGGATGAGTTTGAGGTTCTGCTTGATTATGGAGTTCTTCAGACCTGTGATTCAGTTGGGGTTGTGTTCCCATTTAGCATATTTTCTTGGAAAATTAATTATTGTTAAAAAACACTTATTTGTTTAAAACTCTTTTTAGATGTCAGAGGCCGTGAAAGATAGATGGTTACTTTGATTTCTGCTGAGTTCTTTGACTGTCACATGCCAGACTATTGAGTTGCATATAGCAATGAAGACTTTGATACCCAAAGTTCATAAATTTCATGAGCTAGAGATAATGTAACCATTTACCATTTATGTATTTTTTTATAAAATTCATTAGGCATGATATAGATTAGGCATGGGTATTGCACCTGCGTGCACAAATCAAAGCAGAGCAACACTCTATGTTAAGTGCTCGCTCTCACAAATCAGGCATGAAATAATTATCTTGTTTTAAGTGTTCTTAGAGCCTTAGGGCTCCATTTTCAGTTACAACATTAATGATTTGCAGTGAATTTTAGTGCTGACAGCAGAGGAATCTTCTTTGGAGAGCTCTGTTGGGTGATTTAATTCAGAGCCTCCCCGATACAGCAGGGATGGGTGGGGATGCAGTGCTTCATTCCCCTTCTGAAACAGGTTTCTCTGAGCTTTTTAGGACAGAGCTATTGCCACCTACTGGAATCAGGAAAAAGCTCTGTTTAAAAAAATACTGTTCCATCATCTATTTAAAACAACGAATGCAAGATCTGAAGTACTGTCTGGTTAGATTTCAGTTGTGATGGCAAACAGTTGCTGGCAGTAGTTAAAATTGCTGTTACAGATAATTAACGTCACAGTTCAGTACTTAGATGGAAGGTTATGGTGGTCAAAATGTTGTCGTTAGAACTATTGAAATATATACTTTATATGTATGTCAATAACTAGAAATTAAATAGAGCAGGGAAGTGCTAAAAAGGCGTGCTAATGCATGTAATATTTATCTCTATTTTAATCTTCTTTTCCTTATATGCATTTTTTGTCTCAGATTCAACAAGAAGAGCAAATTTAGAAAGTTTTTTTCCCCCTCTTTTGTTTCAATAAAAATTTCCAAAGGATTGATATTTCATTTTCTCTTCAATTGAAATATGTGGTTAACTGAGGTCTTAAGGAAGTAAGAGCATTATGGAAAATTGTTTCTGCACAGTGCTGGTTTGGCTGGGAGGCACAGGTCTGCTGCCTGGAATAAACAATAAACTATCTGTAAAGCCTCAGCAGCATGCCTGCAGCCACGGAGCAGACCCAGGTTGCATTGGAATTGCATCGCCATGTCCCATCTGTGGTTTGAGTTTGGGGTTTGGGTGGGATTTGCTTTGTTTTTCTCAATTGAACTATAAAATCTTGCTATTCCTCGCTAACTTCACATACCAGGTTTCAACATGAAAGTACAGTTTCTGCAGTACCTCTGCATGTCTAACATTTTGGGGTAGTTAAAAGCAATTTTTTTTTTTCTTTATTGTTTTATAAACTGTTTGGAAGCATTCTGAGAGAAAAAAAAAGATTGTAATATAGAACTTATTTCATTTGGAGGGTCAGCTTCCAGCGAATATTTGTTCTGAGTTACCTTGATTCTAAGTTACAACAACCACCTTGATTTCTTTGGTTTTTAATTACCACAGTCTTGGAAATGCTTTTGACAATTGTAGCTCAAGGGATGCTTTTGACACGATGACATTCCTTTGACACTACCACTGGCACATGGTGGACAGCACAAGCATCAGTAAATGTTAGTTTTAAGTTTAAGAATAGGAGGTCTGGATGGAATTTGTTTGAATCAACTTCAGTTGTCTAAAATTGTGACCTTGAGCTGTTGTGTAGTTCCTTGACTAATTGAATAGAAAATGTTCCTTTTTGTTCCTTTGCAGCTGATCTTTGCCTGTGTTTTAGAGAATAGACTCTCTTATGCCATGCCAGCAGTTCTTGCATGCTGTTCTGTTAATATTTCTTCAGCTAATATTAAAATATTGATACTTATTATTATTGAACCCTACACTCAGCCCTTCCCACCAGTATTCATTGGAGCAATCTGTCTTTATATAGCATACAAAAGAGGCATCTCCTGGGGAACTGGTATTTCTGCTGTGATTAGGCAGCTGGTTGATATTTCTGTTATAACCAAAAGAACTTTGGAAATTATAATTATTAAGAAAATTAAATGTAAATTTAGGTGAAAAAACAAATGAGATTAAACATCAGGTGGATATTTATTTTATGGTAAACCTGCATGAAATTCCAAAATACTGCATTTGACATCATAATCTTCAGACCAGCTTGTTTCAGTAATTTTATTACTGGGTATCAATGCTGCAATCAGAGAGACTAAATGCTTTTAAATCTGGAAAGAAAAGCTAGAAGTTCTCATATCCTATTGCTCCAGTTCTGTCAGTGGTTTGATTGCAGTCTGGTGCTCCATCCATAAGCCCTCAAACATGTCAGAGCAGGGATGACCCAGAACTTCCACCAAAAACACCAGGAGCAGCAGAGCAGCTGCAGCTCAGGGAAAGACCAGGAGCACTGAGGTACTGAGGGATCTACACACAAGTGAAATTCTTACTGAGCTAGTCTATCATGGATGCTCAATGCCAGTCTGCCTTTAACACAAAATACTTGAATCTCCTACATTTATAAGCATTTTTGTCCTGAAAGAGCTACAACAGAATGAAGCCTGCCTGCCTGCAGGCAGGAATACAGAGTGACTAAATCTGTCTGGTTTTGCTAGAAAGCCTTGGGCAGCACAAGTTAGCCCCAGCAGCCCCCAAGGTGACTGACAGACACTTTCCAGTTAGTGCTTGTCTCTGAAGTTCCCCAAAGGTTTGTCTTCCAGAAGAAATGGCCAAGTCATTAATGAGCACTCCCTTCTTTCAGAGAAGCAGGGGAAGCTGGCAATGACTGGATGAAGCCAGACTGGATGCTTACTGCTGAAATAGATTGTTCCAAAAGTGAACTATTTCTGCATAATCTCAGAAAAGCCACTAAACAATCTTTAAAGCACATCGTGGGGTCACAGGAAGTCCACAAGTCTTTTTCAACCATGATGGCTGCCAGGAGGGAAATAATAGCTCATTCTGTTTCCACAATGTCTCTGTGATACCTTTTTGCTGGTTGTCATGCAGAGACAGCTTTGTGCTTATATTTTAACTGCTTGTGAAATGGCATCTACTTCACAAGCAGTTAAATAATAGCAGATGTCATTTCTTGCCGTGTGCCTATGCCTCTACTGTGGCATGAGATGTTTCTTTTCAGTTTGTGCCTGATTGCAGTGAACACGATTCAATGGAGCTTTTGTGGCAGCCACCAAAGTGGTGGGAGCAGGAGGTCTCGTGTCCCGCTGGCCTCTCTGTGCAGTTCACATCGCTGAGCCACGGCCCCATCACACATCCTATCTCCAGCCAAACCTCTGCATGAATACATGAGTGTTGTAGCACCCAAACTGTGGGTCTTTCCCTCTACCACATCATGGAGTTTTTTCCACTCCATCTGGTAGAATGCAGTAAATACACAGAATTCTATCTCAACTTGCAAAAACATATTCTTGTGACTTCTCATGAAAACACTTCACAGCTGTGAGCTTTGCTTCTCCTTTAGCATTACCTATCTGTTAATGTAACCTTGTATGATGTCAAATTCCAGTGAAGCTTTCTCTGATGTTTTTGAGAAATATTTTCTGCCACTAAATATTAGCATATCAAGCTACTGAGTCTTACTTTGAGAAAAAATTCCTCTGAATATATATATTTTTTTAAATCACTATTAAAAAAAAAAAAAATCTTTAAACTTTACTCAGCTTTATGAAGAATCTCTCCAGAAATAATTACCAGACTGTACCCTTGTTTATTTGTTGTATACAGTTATTTTATTCTCCATCTTGCAATCATCACTCATTGCTGTAGGTACCACTAAGTTTTTCAGTTGTAAACCTTAAAGTAGTCTTCTGGCCATACATAATAAACCCACTTTTTTCATGCCTTCTTAGCTGGACAGTACCTAATTTTTGCAGCTACAAATTTAACCTGTCAGGCCCTTAGCTGGTGTTAACCAAGTTGCTTTCTGCCAGCTTCTTTTTAAGTGTACTCTTATACTTGGATATAAATGGATGTAGATGGCACCTCTGTGCACTCAGTTTGTGCATTAATACATTTAGATATTTGAGGATATTATTTTAATTATTTTATTAGATGCTAATTTTGTTTTAATATATATTAAAAAATTAAGTCCTTTTCCAGAAAAGAACGTAAAAAGATCTTTTTTGCAAAATGAAGACAAAATAATTATGATCTTTGTTCTTTTTTTTGTCACCTGCTTCATGTCTTTGTTGAAAATTGAAGCAGTTTTGAAGTATTTCACCAAAAATGAAAGAAAAAAGCCACATTCTTTCTTTTGTTTTCTCTCAGCTGAACAGCTGATTTTGTACTTGAAAGTGTCCTTTCTGTACCTGAAAGTGTCCGACGTTGGGAAGAAACATAAAATATTGTATTTTGAAACTGTGACCTGTTATCTAGTGATTGAAGTAGTTGAAACCATCACAGGCAAAAATGCATGAAGGACAGTGACATTCAGCTAAGATGCTTATGCGCAAAACTAATTAAGTTTTTGCATTTTAATCAGCTTTTAATTTGAATTCTGCCCATTAAAATTCTGTACTTATGACTACTAGGTATTTGTTAAGTGAACTGTTGATTATGTTTCATAGTTGTATAACCTTTCACAAGTTCCTATGCTATTAATATCATATTTGAATTATTTATTATTATGAAATCATACAATTTAATTATTACTAGTTAATTCTACTTTTTACTGGAGTAAACTAAGTGTGTCAGTCAGAATCAGAATTAGGACTAGGATAGGACACTGTAGAGCACAGAAACATCAGATGTTTCCTGACACTTTTTGTGACTATTTGATACACCGGAAGAGTAGGAGAAGGCTTGGAAAGAAAAATAAGTCAATCTCTGTGTAATGTGATCCAGGTAATTTTGTCTCCTATAACAAAAACCTGGTATATACTTATTTCTGCTCCCAGTTTTTGAGTGCACTGTCAGCTGCTATGAAGTCTGAAATGGTTGGGCTTTAACACTGGATAAATATTATTTGGCATTTTCCTGGCTTCAGTCATTTCTCAAGGTAAGGAGTGCACAAAAGATGATGGAGAAGCCTGTTGGACAGAGCTCTGGCAGTAGCAGAGATTTGTCTCTCTCCCCTCCTGGTAGGTGTGATGAAGAATGAAGCTTGAAACTCTTGGGGCATGACAGCAGAGTGGGGATTGTTGCTGACAGCTTGGAGGTAGCCACGAGGACTTGCAAGGTGCCTGTATAGGATAAAAGAAGTCTGAGGCAAATTCCAAACTGAACATCTTCCACTGGCAGATTAGAGTTATCTAATCCCACCAAAGGTGCTTGCTCAGCCCCACAGCTCAGGCACTGTCAGACTGTTGAGTTTCTTCCTTTGGCAACAGACACAACATGTGTTGTGCACACGTCAGAATCCACTAATAGGTGGTGACAAAAGTACTGAAATGTCCAGATCAGCAAACAGTTAAGAACCCTTTTGATGTGATTAATTTTGGGCAACTATTTGTCACAGGGAAATGTAAATTATAAAGTCAAAGTGATAAATGCAAACTTCTCCAGAGAGGCGTGGAGCTCTGAGGCATGGATGACAGTAGCTAGGGAACTGTGAGAAACCTTAGAAATTATTGATTCAGACATTAGTCAGGTTTAAAGTAATCTGTTTGCCTTCAGGTCAAGTTGCAGTTCTCTTGGTGCCTCAGACAGCATCTTACTGCATGTATAAAAAGGGAGCAAAGATTTTTCTTTAAAACAGAATATGTTGATGTATAGTGAAAATATACTTCATGGTTTAAGTGGTTTCTATAGGTTGTGCTAATGTAACTGTTTTGGATGTACAGGGGTGGATTTGAGAGGCCTTCCTTCAATATCTAACCTGAATGTCCCCTGTCTCAGCTTAAGGCTATTTCCTCTGGTCCTCTTACTTCAGTCACTGTAGGATAGACCAGCCCTCATCTAACTACAATCTCTTTTTGGGTAGTTGCAGGCAGCAGTGAGATGCCCCCTGACTCTCCTCGAGACTGAACAAACCCAGCTCCCTCAGCCATTACTCATAAGATCTGTTTCCTAAACCATTCATGAGCCTTGTTGCCCTTGGCTGGATATGCTCCAGCGCCTCAATGTCCTCTTTAAAGTGGTGATCCCAGAACTGAACACAGGATTCGAGGTGCAGTACAGTGCTGAGTACAGTGGGATGATCACTGCCCAGCTCCTGCTGTTCTTGACATAGGCTGTGATGCCATTGGCCTTCTTGGCCACCTGGGCACATGCTAGCTCATATTGAGCCCACTGTCAACCAGCACACCCAAATCCCTTTCTGCCAAGCAGCCCTTGAGCCCTTGAGCCACTCCTGCCCCAGCCTGTAGGGGGTTGTTGGACACAAGTGAAGGACCCAGCATTTGGCCTTATTGAACCTCCTGCAAGTCTTTTCCTCAGCTCACTGATCAAGTATGCCCAGGTCTCTCTGCAAAATTTTCTTACACTCAAGCAGATCAACACTCCCACCCAGCTTGGTGGTGTCTGCAAATTTACTGAGTGTACATTCAATTCCCACATCCAGATCATCAACAGGGATGTTAACAGGTTACCCAGAGAAACTGTGGATGCCCCATCCCTGGAAGAGTTCAGGCTCTGAGTAACCTGGTCTAGTGAAAGGTGTCCCTGCCCATGGAGGGCAGGGGTTGGAATTTGATGATCTTTAGGTCCCTTTCAGATCACACCATTCTTTGATTTTCATATGTTTCAGCTTATAAAGTGATGGGTAGCTGCTCCTCTGCTTCAATCATATATGCTCCCTTCATGCAAGACAAAATTCAGTATTTTGTTTGGTAATGAACTGTATGCTAATTATAAATATGTTCTTCAGCAAAATAGTAGGTCTTACAGAAACAGTAGTTCAGTAGTAGAATTAGCACAGTAATAGAGCTTGAATAAATCTCCAGCCTTGAAGAAGTGTTATGTTTTTAACATTCCCAGCACTTCAAGATGACAGCAAATGCAGATGTCTTTGCTTTTACTATGTGTACCATGCTGGTTTACAACTGAAGGATAAGGAAAACACAGTTTATTTCTACTGGGTTTCTATTAATCTAGTCTCAAGTGCTGTGTTTCCCATTTCATTGCACTGAATCTGCTTTTTTGCAACAAAATTTCCTCTCTGTTAGAGGCAGACAGCAGAGTGGCCTCAGTCACAGGAGGCTTTGGAGACATCTGCTTTTCCCTTGTATCATTTGTGTTCCACTCTGTCAAAAGTAGGACACAACTAGGAAAGATGGCAGGGGAAGGAAAAATGCTGACCTGCCTGCAGTTGTGTATGCATGAATCAGCATGTTGGTTTGTGCATGTGGAGATGGATGCAGGATAAGAAACCAAGTATATCTTTGTTTACGGTTTTGTTTGAGAGAAAGTGTGAGGCCCTCTCTGCAGAGCTGCCAATCTCTGAAGATTGGAGAAATTCATCTCAGCATCAAGATGTTTAAAAGTGCTCATCAGCTCGTATTCATTATAAACACCTGCAAATGAAATTTGCATAACAGCAAAAGAAGCAAAAGTGATGTTAAAGCACTGTGAAACCGAGCACTCCTGTGTTCTTGCCGTAGGCCCCACTGTATCCTGACACAGATGACATGTCTTTGAGAGGGATGTTCAGCTGATCTGTTTTCGATGTGTTTTCCACCTCAAGAGTGAAAATGAATCAATGCCTTTGAATGAGGTGGCCTTTCCTGGGGGACTCGGCAAGACAGAGCTGTGGAAGGGTAGAAAGGTTCACATCGGCACTGGCTGCATCGCCAACCCCAAATTAAGGGCTCAGCATTTCTCCACTTGATCAGGTGCTGCTCAAGTGCAAAGTGGAACTGCAAATCTTACCAGTTACTGCCATTAAGGTCTTAGGCATTAGGGTTTTACCAAGATTTAAGACATGCATTTTTCCAGTATTTGTAGAGTTAACCTCTCTCTTTTAAATACTTTGTGGAGTTTTGGATTCCCAGCTGTCCTGAAATTGGACTTCACCTGATATCCTGCCTTAAATGTTGTCCTTTCATCAGTGATGACATAGGGAAGATTTCTGCCCCAGGAGTGCTTAGTGTTGTTCAATTCTGAAGCATTGCAAGAGTGGCTGTTACTCCACCATCCACAACTTGTTGCCCACCTATTGCCTGTTGCAGGCATCTTCATTTTGGTTTCCCTACTGTCAAGAGGGTCATATCCTTTACATAAGTGCTCACCTGATCTGGAAGTCATAACCCAGGCAGATGTTCAGCTCTCTGTGATTTCTTCTTTGAAAGTAAATAACACTGTATATCAAAGAGTAGTGTCTCCTTAAGTCTTCTCTCCCAGAAGTATAGGGGTTTTCATCTATAGCAATTGATGTGGTGGCAGCTGAAAAGTTTCAGTAGTTACATTTATGACTAGTTCCTTTAAACAAATATTAATTTTAAAAAATACAACAAAAATATAGTTGCCAGTATTCAGTTAAAAAATGTTATATTGTTGCCAGAGACAAATACCCGAACTTACACCTAATCCTTGAAATATGGAATTCCCACATGGTCCTTGGAATAGAGACATATTTTCTTTCAGTAGGTAATTACAAGTGCTACCTTCTCCTAAACTGCTTCTGCTCTGTAGGAAGGAAAACACACACCTCTTTTCTTTATAACTTCACTTGACCATGGTGCACTCCATAGACATTGCTGATTACACCTGAAGCGTGCTGCATGTAGTTGGTTCAGCAGTGATGTAACTTCCATCTGACTTTAAATCCTTAAGTCTTTAGTTCAAAGTCCTGCTGCTGCAGCTGATTTTGCACTGTGTGATATTCCTCTGAATTGATTTCATTGGCTTTGGCATCATTACTTGTGTAGTAAAGACTGGTTGCTTGAAAAAGATCTGTAAATACAAGGCAAGTATTTAAATTCAGGAATGTTCTGCTGATTACTCTTCCTAAGACCAGGCTTGAGGAAGAAAACACGTTTCTGAATGTAGAACTTTGCTCAAAAATCTTGATAAATTTACAGGGATTATTTTTTTTTTTGTCTTACTTGTACATTGGTCAGCTTTTATTAAGACATTACTTGCCATGTTTATATTGCAATGTCAACTATTGAAACCCTGAAAATTCTTTAATAAAAAGGAGTTTTGTTGATTTTCAGGTGTTCAAACGAAACCGTATTCAAAAAGGAAGACTTATTTTGGGCATACAATTTCTGCCCCACTCCATACTCTTGGACAGCACTTCTGGGCCTTATTTTGTATTTGGTTTTCTTTGCACCTGGTAAGGAAATACTTATTTTCGCATATAAGTTTAAAATGTCAAATAGTGAAGCTACATTTTATATTTATTTTTTAGTCCAGCCATTAAAGTCAGATTCATCTTTTTATTCCTGATTCTTAGGGATGGGGCCTATGCCCTGGACTGTCAATTCTGAAATTTATCCACTTTGGGCCAGAAGTACAGGAAATGCATGTTCTTCTGGAGTCAACTGGGTTTTCAATGTGCTCGTGTCACTGACATTTCTGCATACAGCTGAATATCTGACATACTATGGTAAGTACATGTCCATATGTGCAGTACCACCATTGGCACAGAGATTTTCTCTGGATTCTGTGTCCCTCCACTGGTTTTGCTGCGAAGTGTCAAAGCAGTGTTCTCAACCCACTGCGGTTTTGTAAGACTAGAGATCTGATACAACCTGCTTGGATCATAGAGTTGGTCTGGATTTCATAAGAAACTTTTATTTTTGTCCTTAACTGAGAACCTAGATAGTCGATTAAAACAGAAGCTGGGGAAAAAAAACACTTTTGATTTAATGAAATAATGCTGACTCCCACATAAGTGCATCTGAAGTTTTTCAGTTTCTGGTGACATCCAAGGCAGTATCAGATGATACTTGTAGAAATACAGCTGTCCATAAAGTGCTGTCTGTGGGAAACTGTGGAGTGTTTGTCAGGTTACTGCTCAGCCACTCCTGTACAAGTCATTTAAATCACATTCATCTGCCAGGGAGCTGATGTGACCTTCACATCCTTAGTGCAGTCTTTCAGCTCTACTTGTTACTCCTTTGAACCATCAGTGTAGCAACACTAGGTAAATGTTTTTTTGTCCTTTGGTACCTCATCTGCCCCGCTATGTATGGTAGACTGTGGGCAGGAACAAGCTCTTTCTCAATATTAATTGTCACCACAAAGCACTTCTAAACAATAATTAGGTGTAAAGGTCACAAACATTATTTTAATCCTGACTCATTTCTTTTGGTAGAGCTTTTCATTTTGAGGACTTGTCTTAATTGTCCTTCACTGTCAAGACAAACCAAGAAAGCTCTTTCCTTTTGTGTCTGCTTTTTTTTTTTTTTTTTATTTGGGCATGTGATTGTCTAATTGCTGTTTATTTTAAGAGCAGAATGACTTGCTCAGAAAGGATGTGTATTACCTTCAAGTGAATTGGAATTGCCTTTGTCAATTTACTTTGCTGAGGAATGGGGCAATAAAGAGTCCTTCTACACCCACAGCCCCAGAGCTCATTGTTGTAACCCTGCCACTCCAGCCTTTGCTGTCACACTCTCCTTTGAAGCCACAGCCTCCTGCTTCTGTCACTCCCTCTGCTCTGGCACAGAGGAGGGGTGGGAACCTCTGTAACTGACTGTGACAATGGTTTTGCATTGCAGGAGCCTTCTTCCTCTACGCAGGGTTTGCTGCCTTGGGACTGGTTTTCATCTACGGCTGCCTTCCTGAAACAAAAGGGAAAAAACTGGAGGAAATTGAATCTTTGTTTGAAAACAGGCTATGTACATGTGGTATGTCGGATTCTGATGAAGGGAGGTACATCGAGTATATTCGGGTGAAGGGAAGTAATTACCATCTTTCTGACAATGATGCTTCTGATGTGGAATAATTTTCAGCTGCTGATGTATTTAATCATTTAAAAGCCTTCTGGGGGAAAGCAGCTCTATGATGACCTCACTGCCCTGCTTCTGGTCTGGTTCTCCTTTCTACTGTGTCTTCTAAAATGCCTTCATGTTCAAAAATGCTCCATTTGGGAGGAAATTCAATAGGCTAGCATTTTCTTGATAACTAAAAGCAATGGCTTCTAAAAGAGATTGAATTCCACAATTATGTGACTTCACCAAGTGTGTGTGACACTGCTCCATCCCCAGATGTCTAGTAGGGTGCACTGTACCAGATGAATACAGAAGGCTGTTCTAGATGGTCAGGGGCTGTCCTTATCTCCAGTACTGACAAAACCTGAAATAATTGAGTGGCTGATGAGAAAGCAGATAACAGCTGTCGCATCCCCATCCCGTAGGAGCCAAGGAAGAAGCTCTGCCGTGCAGTGTAACAAAGGATGAATGCCTAAGGTGCTGTAACAGTAACCATTTAACTGATTGGGAAAATACAAATACCTGCTGTATCCATCAGAGGGCCATTTCCCAAATTTACCCAAAGAGGATTTCCATTATTTATTTGAGATAGCAAGTAGACAGCCACACTCACCTGGATGGGGGTTCACTAGGGTGGTCTGTGTCTGTGCTACACTGGGTTATCACCCACTGCTGCTCCTGAGTACCCACTGCAGCTGGGAGTTTATGTTTGTGAGAAAAACTGGCAAAATTAATTACTGACAGCAGGAAAACAGCTCAATACGTGGCCACACATACAAATGTACTGGTATATATTTCTAGGTACAACATAGAGGCTTCAGTTTAAAAAAATATATATATATTTGTTTTCCTGTTTAGCATTTGAACATACTGGTTTGTGCCTAGTTTTGAACACAAAAATACCTTTAGCTAAAAGAAAGAGAAGGAGGGGAGAGGGTTTGTGCTGCTAAATGCACAGTGGTCATCCCTCCTGCGCCTTTTGCTTGTGAATAATTGTTGCCTTCAGTTTATCTCCATGTGTGCAGAGTAAATGACTCCCAGCACATTTTTCTTCAATTTTCCTTAGTCAATTGGTGTCTTGCTGGATCTAAAGAGAAATATTAGCCATGAGCAGAAGCCTGCATCTCATATTAATTGCCTTACCAAAGCATTGCGAACTTGTCAAGAAAATGTCAGGCACAAAACTAACTTGGCTGCCTTTAGCATGGTAATGAAAATATGAATGGTATTTTATTCACCTGCCATGATTGCTTGCCTTGGCAAATTGAATTTTATGCAGCTACAGAAAACTATTATATATTTTTTCTCTCTGTCCTGTCCTCGCTGCTTTAAGTCTTCAAAGATATGAGTTTGAAAGCATCAACTATTCAAATTCTTATCTTTGAAACATTTGCTTCATGAAAGAATGTGAAAAAAATCCTCTGCCTGTGGGCTGATGCCCATTTATTTGGTAAAAAATACATTTATTTTTCAATGTGTAAAGATTAAAGAAGTCACTAGGTCCATTAGCTTTTATAGATTTGGTTTGTGGGTTTTTCTTGGGTTGAAAATTATTTTTATTGTTTAATTGCTATCAAAATCAAGCCTGGACATATGTTACTAAATTATTTTTAATGGGTAACATGGGGTTTTGTTTTGGTAAAGAAGTCTGACATTGTTATCTAATCTTCTGTGAGGGGAGTTATTCTCCAATTGTTGACCTTCAGGGATTGGGTGTATTTTGATTTCATTTCTTTTTTCTTTTTTTTTTTTTTTTTTTTTTTTTTTTTTTTTTTTTTTTTTTTTTTTTTTTTGTTGATCTGAGAAATGTTTTTAGAAAGAAAACCTTATAAGAAATCCTTCTGTGACTTGACTGGGGCTAAAAGGGAAAAACATTGTAGACAGAGGGAATTTTAAATGAATCTTTGCAAAGAGAAGCTCAGCCTTGAACTTCTCATGTGCAGTGAGGGGGCTGGATTCTCATGCCTTCCATTTTGCCTCCCTTTTAAGCGCACAATATTTTTATGCTTGAAAGCACCAGCTGTAGAAAATGCTGAGATCTCCAGATCTATCTGTTGAAAATGCTGAGGTCCTTGGACCTCTCTGCAAATGCCCCCGCTGGGTCTCTCTTCGGCTGTCACCTCTTTGAAGCCTTCACTGAAGGTGCAGTACCTGAAATGAGAAAAAGACATACTTGGCACAGAAAAGAACAAAATTGTTTCAGGGAGAAATTAACTTTTTATGAAACAAAAAAATTGTGTTTGAAGACTTGTGCTGGAAGCAGTTTTGTTACCCAGAGCAGTGTGTGAATCGGTGTATAACAGCCAGCCTGTGCTTATGCAGTTGATAGGTTTGAGTGGGTGTTTACTGGCTTGTGGGGATGGGGGCTCAGCGTTCTGATGGCCCCAAAAGCACGAGCCCACCTTCCCCTTCTCCCCTGCGAGCAGCCCCTTGCTTGGTGTGTTTTGCGGGAGCGAGGTGGGACCCGGCATCCCAGTGCCGGCCCCGCGTCAGCACTGACCTCACGCGTGTGTCCGCAGGCAGAGGGAATGCTGCAGGTGTGTGGGCGGAACGGAGTGGAGCCGCTGGGAAGGTCACGGGCGCGGGGTCAGCAGCCTCTTCTCTTTTGCAGGCAGTGCTGGGGCTTTTTAGCAGCAGCCGCCCGTCTCTCTCTGCCAGCCTTGTTTCACGGACCTTCCCAAAGGGGCGCTCAGTCGCGGCCAGCACTGGGCTCATTTTCTCACACTCGTTCAGTCTTGCTGAAAACGGTTTCCTGGAGGTTTGTATCCCCTGTCCTTTCTCACAAGACACAGCGATTGAAACATGCATTTTATTCCTCACTGCTACTGGCCTTGAGGGTACAAAATATATTGGCTTCTTTATCATCCCTCCCTGTTCTGTGCCCAAGGAGAGCAGGGTTTTAGTCTTCCTTTCAGGGTTTCTTCACACCAAGACAGCATTGTATTCCTTACAAACACTGAACATAGTGCCAAGCATCATGTGTATTAAAAATTAGATCAGATACTTCAAATCAATCTTATGCTCTTAGGGTTTTATTTTTAGAATCTGTGAACATTTAGAGTTTATGAAGAAAATTAGAAATATGTTTCTATTTTGCAAATATCTTTTATATTTATGAGTATTTTAAGTTTGAAGAGATTTTTACTAAAGGTAGACTTAGTAACATTCCAGATAAAAGAATTAAAATACAGTGTAACTGAATAATTTCTTATTGCAAGATTTTCATATATGAAGTAGCATAAATTATATGTCTAAGCACAGTATTCATTTATTGAAAGCTTTTTGAAGAAGATGTGAAATTGCTTCTTTACAAGGACTACACACTTAATTCAGGAATTCTATGCATCAGGAGTGCTGGAGTAATACTGCTAGTAGAGTTGGGCATATTGATTATCCACAACAATTTGAGATATTTTAATTCTGAATTATCTACTGACTCTACATGTTGTGAGCTAACACCAACGATAAAAGAAACAAGTCCTGATGCATTTTTAATATTTTTAAATTTAATCGATATTAATTTGCATATAATAGTTTGTTCACCATGCTGAGTAATTTGAGATAATTTGGCACTTTTTTCTTCCCCTTGTCACTTCATTGATCAAAATAATCTTTTAACAAGAGAACCAGACCTGTTTTGAAAATAGATAGAGTCAGAGCAAGGCCCAGGAGTCCTTTGGAGGGCTGGAGCTGCACTGCTGTGTGGGCACCTTGGTTCAGTCACTCTTGTAGACATTTCCTTGGGAGGTGCTGTGACAATGCTGGCAGAAATTGTAAAAGGGGCAAGAAAGGGTAAATCACAAAGGACCATTGTTCCAACACTTAATTTATTTTTGCATGGGTTGATAATGCCACACTCTACTCATAGTAGGGGTTAGGGTTGGGAGGGGAGAAGAAGGAAATTATGCATTGAGAGCACCACAAAGTCAAGTTTCAGTAGAGATTGGTGTTGTAGCCAGCAGGAGCAGTCTCTGACTTCTCCCTTGTGGGGTGAGGATGATGGGGCTATGCCTGGTCCTGTGGATAGGAATGGAGGGGCTGTCAGGGGAAGAAGTGCTCTAGTGTTGCTCTCCCACACCTGTGTGGAGGCGAGGACGTGGCAGTGGAGTTGGTGAAGCTAGTACATTTTTTCTCAGTGAAATCTCTTTTGCCATTTGTAGTTATTTGGGCTGAGCCCTGGGGAGAAGTTTTGACCTTCAGGGGCTGATACAGGCCCTGAGCAAGGGTCTTGCCTTAGGCCATGGGAGTATTGGGTGCAGTCCCACAGACATTCAGAGTGCAAGGAAAAGACAGACCCTGTACTTCTCTGCTTTTTACCCAGCTTTCTACTTCTCGTTGATGCTGCTCTAACATGGTCATCTTGAAATTTTACTTGCATAAGGGCCTTTGTTGGCTGAGCATCACTGCTGCAAAAGAGGCAGAATCTTTACAGCAGAGAATGACTTAGGGTAGAAATCAAGGTAGAAGAGATGGTTCTGCAAAGCACTTTAAAGAATAAGATATGCGTGCACTTTTTTTCTGAAAGAGAATCAAGCTAACCAAATCCATTCCTCTGCATTGGGAAGAAAATCAAGCTTTGTGTACCAGGCCAGAAGCAGATAATGCCACAATATGTGCTTTATGGCAAAATGTGTTTTTATTGCGGGTAACATTTACAGCTTACATGTAGCTGCTGCCTATAAAGTGACTCAATTGTTCTCTGGATTTTAACAAGTCATACTTTTGTGCAAAAATCTTAGTGGTTTTCTATCAGTCTTCATCACCTTGTGTACAGTACAGTTAAGCATAATCTGCAAGTGGTCTAGATTGTGGCAGTGTTACAAATGTCAGCACAGTAAAATTCTAGGTGAACATTGTTAAAGAAATATTGTTGTTTGTGATACTGGGGGTTAAAATTCCTCAAAGGCAACTATATATAGATTTTAAAAGTCTGAAAAAATAAAGGCAGTTCTTATCTATTTTGTGTATGTTTTCATATAGAGAAGGAGTTTTTTATGTGCCAATAACCATCACTGTAGTGTTTTGTAAATGGGTGTTAATAGTGTTGCAGAATTCTGTATATGAGAATATACTTTAGCCACAATGATCTATTAGTGTGAACCAGTGGCATGTTTTTAATCTTATTCACACCTCTCATCAGAGGTGCTCACTCATTGGCTTCAGTAGAGCTCACTCATGCCAGGGGAAGTTTGACAAGAGTCAGGCCTCAAAAATAGACTTCATTTAAATCCCTGCTTTTTCACATTGTCCCTAGATGGTATGTTACATGTGAATGATCTGGCACATGTAATTTTAAAGCTTCAACTCCAGTTCAGTTACACTCCTTGATTTTGTTGAGAAAAATTTTGTCAGAATTTGCTTTGGCCTTTCATCACATTTATATAAATAAGGAGCATATTGATGAATTATGAATATTGTCCACCTATTTCTGAAGGAACCATCTGTTTCTGAAATGTTAAAATAAAGGCAAATTTCTCTTGCTGCCTTAAACATTACACAGACTTTGGAGAGGACCGAATGTATGACCATCATCGTGACTTCTGCAGGAGAAACTTCATGGATCCTCAGCAGGGGTGAAATGAGATGGTTTCATGGTGCTGGGATGCTGTGTTACACTGCAGGCCCTGCCTAGTGCACACCTGCCATCTGTTTGATTTCAAGTGTTCCAACAGTCCCCGTGATACTGACAGGATTATTCATGTGCTTGATATTCTCCATGTGCTCAGTGTCCTGCTGGTCCGGGACATCGCTGGGAAGTGGCTCGGGTCACGTCTCTGCTTTCCATTGTGAATCTCACTCCTCTACAAAATGGTTACCCGGATCTTTGTGTGACAAATGCCATGTAGAATATTTGAGACATTATTGGGGACCAAGTTGATGGTAATAATTCCATGCTGAATAATGTGCACATGGTGCCATCAGGCACACTGTAATCCCTGGGCACGGGTTATGGTATTCAGTACAAAACAGGTTTTGGCAAAACAATTTGCTGGGTTGTCCAAGTCATTTCTTAACCATGTCAAATGTGCCATTTCCATTTCCAGCCGGTCAAGCCTATAATGTATGAAAGTGTTGTACATTTTCTGAAACTTAAGTGATGTAAAATTATTTAATTGACTTATGATTGCTTTAATGAAGTTTGGTCTTACATAAAAATAAATATCTTCAAAGAATTGTCGGTGCCAGAAGTGTAAATGAACAAAATAAAAGGTGAGATACTTAATTACAGAATTTTTCTCAAGGTTTCATTGGTTTGAATATTCAGGTCACCTTTTAGAGTGACAGCTTTGCATTGCTCAGCAAAACAGCTCAGTTTTTCAAATCAGAGAATGGTTCTGTGACACCAGGTAAGTGTCCCTTCCTTTCTGGAGGATTTGTTTGAAGAACTGAATGCAGCTGTGCAGAGCTGCCAGCTGTCCCAATGTCCCACCATGTGTTTGCAATGTCCTCTGCCCAAAAAGACTGATTTCCTTACAGCAATTTACACCGTCAGGCTTGATTATGGACTGGGAAAAAAGCAGGAGTTGCCGTTTTCTAATGGGGAACTGACCTAATTCTGTTTGTTTTATTAAGAAAATTGCTGGAATCAATTTGATGGCTAAAAAAAAAGCAGCATGACTGTGACTGTGCTGTGCTGGGGCTGCCCTGGCTATGCTCTCCAGTGCAACAGAGGAATCACACCCATGAGAACAATGAAAAATGGTTCTGTTATGTCCACCCACCACAGGTACCACAGCTGAATCCTGGTGAGATCCAGAGCTGGCTCTGACAGAGCTGTAGCCTTTTGGTCCAGGATGCAGAGAGATCACAGCCAATGGGGAGAAGCTGGCAATGGAAGATAGCTTGGCAATCCTGTATCTGTGGCAGTGCATATATCCAAGAAGGGAGTGAGGCAGCTCATCATTGTGCAGACAGCTTCTCTTTCTAGGTTTCTGGCTGATAGTGCTTATAAGGGTGATGAGTGACCGCAGTTCATATAACTTGTCACCAAAACTACATGGCAGCTTTGTGGGATAATGAAAATCTGGTGGCTCTGCTTAAACACTCCATTTTTTTGCCTTCTGCCATTTGTCTCTGCTCCAGTTACTATTACAAAGCAACTACTGATGGATTGATTTTTGCCAAATGTATTCTCCATTCTGTAAAACTGAACTGCAGGCAGTTACGGTAGTTGCAGATCTTTGTGAGCATTTTCAGGATCAGGGCTGGGTGATGCCCCATCTGAACTAAAGTCACCCATACAGTGCTGTGTGGCCTTTGCTTTGTGCAAGGCACAAAGTGCTTCTTTCAAGGCTCCTACAGTTTGTGGGAAGTACGTGGAGAACTTAAAGGTAAGCTTAAAATAAAAGGTCCTTTAATGCCAGTGGTCACCTGCTGAGTTGCTCTGGACTGGTTGAAGAGACCTGCTGCTGATTGTCCCCTGAGCTGCTGCCCCTCCAGTCACCCCTCACCTGCACAGAGCTCCCTGCACAAACATACTCAGGGTGCTTCAGATGCTGCAGTTTCACTTCCACTTTACATAAAATGAATGGCATCTTAACTCTTCTCCTGATGGGCAGTCTAACACATTCAGCCCATCAAGCAACCAGCTGTACTCTGTGGGAACCAGTCACACACACTTGCCATCAGCAGTTCCAGTCTCATCATGGGGCTGTTTCTTAGCTGGTCTCTGGGGCAGGTTTTCACTGGCTTGCTTCATGTGTGTTACCTACCCAGTACCTGCATGTGTGTGTGTGTGTGTGATTGAGAAGCTCTGTATTGACCTGAAGTTTGGAAAGCTTTTGCCTTTGGATAGTTAGCTGCAGAACTACCAGGAATATTTTCTGCATCTAGATTTTGACAGAAAAATCTAGAGGGCTGTGTGAGTTTAATTTGGTTGGATACTTTTATAGGAGATGTTGAGATCTGGATTTCAGAAGGATACAAGGATCCATCTGTTTTTCTGATGGGTGAAAATTTTGCCTTAGCTAGCACGCTCTGATTTTGGGTGCTTTGATATCCCATGAAAGCTCCGATAGAATCCTTAATGCCAAGCAGAAAAGCAACATGGAGCAGTAAGAAATGTTGTATGAAGGAAGAAAGAGAAGCACAATCCAAAATGGCCTACCCACGGTCTTGTAACACAGTAACACTGGCACCACATGGGAGGTACTTAGGTGCCTTTTATTGCAGATAGAAAGGGGCAGGGAAATGAAAGGCTTCCAAACCAGCCCTGTCCTGTGGATCATTCTTCAGAAAATCAGAATACATGGATCCTTACAAAGATCGAAGGAGTTACGCACAGCGTAAGGAGCATAGAAGGTGCAGTGCACTGGTACAAGGGAGCATGTCCCTGGAGGGAACTCAGGTGTGAGAAGGGAAGATAAAGGCCCCCCAGTCTCACAAAAGCAGTGAATGGTCTCCATCCCCATTGTAAGAGAGTTACTTGCATATCATTAAAGGTGGAGAAAGGGGGCTGGAGAGGTGGGGAAGGTCCATGCCTGAAGGAATGGTGAGAGTTTGGGAGCCCATCAGGGAGGCAATTTGAGATACATGAGCAGTTTGAGGGCAGAGGGGCTGGATTAGTTAAACTTCATAATCAAGATGATATGTGGAACTGAGACTGGATCAGGTTGCCACGACAACATGAGCAGGAAAAAACACAAAGCAAATCCTGAGCAGAGGCTGGGGAAGGAAGTAGGGCATAAGGTATGGAGGATGGTTAGTGAAGTGTGAGGACATGGTGTCTCTGCCACACCACTACATGATGTCAAGGGACAGTGTCAAGCTGTCCTGGGTAGAGTAGGGCAAAGTCAGAAGGCAGCACTGGGCTGAGGATTCAAGATCTAAATCTCTCTCTAAAAATAGGGGTTTTTTTCTAGGACTTAAATTCATAGGCTTAGTCTTCAATTTTTAATATATTTTTTTACACTTCTTGAGTGCTGCAGTGCACTTTGTTAATTGCCTAATCTGTCAAAATTTATAGAGAGATTCAGTCCCAATTTCCATGGCCAGCTCTCTGTTCCCAGCTGCATCCACCAGTTCATGCATGGTGACAAGGCACAGGAACAGGTGAGCCAAGCCCTGCTCTGCTGGCTCATCTTGCCCTTCTCCTTAATATGTGACATTTTCTGCCTTCCCAGCCCCACAGCTTTTCCTTCTCAAAACCATTTCCACAGCTGAGGCTGGTGAGACTCCATGTCCCCATCCAGCTGTCACCAAATCCCACATGCAGATTTTCTGCCTGAAGCCTGCACTCAGGGTCACTCGGCATAGCTGTAGTTGCGAAGGGGAGGCTGTTGGCAGTCAGGTAAGGAGCTGTCCTGCAAATGCCAGATGACTTCTCCATCCCTAAAGTGGCAGTTGTGGCCTGCAGCAGGTGGCTGGATCCCCACTGGGAAGTGGTGCCTTGGAATAAACATTGCCATGAAATTTGTACATTTTAATATATTCATGGTGAGATGGCAACAAAACTGTCTGACCGTTCTCAGTGAGCTCCATCATTGTCCAGGGTGTCTGATCAGAGTGTCATTGTCACAAGATGTAACTGCAGTCAGTTAGGCTGCGTGGTTTCTTCTGTGCTCTCCCTGGTGTTTGAGGTACCCATAACCTGCAGGTTGGCTGAGGGGGCAGATGCCCCGTGCAGCTTTGGAACTAAGCTGAGGGTGGTGTCCCCCAGTGCTCTCCTCTCGTGGGCTGCTAAAAATGATTGGAAAATAGTCAAGAGCAAGCAAAGATTTTTAAGCTGGATGAAGGCTAACTGCCACCTCCAGCCTGGTACCAGATGAGATAGCTTTTGTATTCTCTCCATATGTCAAGTTTCCTTGTGGCTGGTAGGATTTACAGGGATACACTGGGAGCATTGGGACCCCCCACAGTCCCTGGTGGGAGAGTGATGAGTGCCTGCAGTAAATCGCAGCGCACACTCCCTGCAAACGTGCACAAAATGTGCACAAAATGGTTGGTTTGGATATGTTTTCTCTCAGCTCTATTAAATAATACAACAGGCCTCTTTCAGCCTCCTGCTTTATCTTGACTCACTCACTCTCCACCCCTCTGTGTTTGGGCCCGAGATCCCCCATCACCTCACACAGAGCTGGTGTATCAGCACCCTCTGCAGCCGCAGGCTGTGTGGGAGCTCACCCTGAGCTGGTCCTGTCAGCTTGCACATCCAGAGGGCTGTGGCACCCTGAGCAAGCACCATCCGGGGTGGAGTCACTGCAGCAGGGTTGGAGAGGAGGCAAGGGTTCAGTATTCAGCTCAGAGAGTCAGGAGACCTGGCTGGAGTTCCACATCACCAGCCCTGGAGAAGCAAGCTCTGATTTGGGTGACTGGGATTGTCACCTCTAACCCATCAGAGGCCATCAGGAAAAAAGGCTGAAGAAGCACTGCAGAAAGGTCATTGACTTTGTGAGGACAGATTAGGCACTGGATGCAGAGAGTGAAATATGTTTTCCAGGAAACCTCATCCTCCCTCAATCTGCTATCTGCTAAAGCCCTTAAAAAGCCAATTCACAGTTTCTACCAGAGAAATAATTGCATGAAGACTTAAGGATCTCATTTCCTATAGTAATAATCCTTCATTAAAATTAGGTAAGAATTTCTACAACGTTTGTGGAGGCTCTTGGCAGAACATCCAGCAACAAACTGCCCATTAATGACCAAACTTCTTTTTGTGCTTGCCCAGAAAACCTTACCTTGCAGGTTACTGTAATCAGAGCTGATTTTGGAGGGAAATAAAGTCAGATTCCGACTGAAGTTTATGGTAGTATTTTCAGTGAGTCTTTCAATCTGTGTTAAGAAGAATTTGACTGCCACCAATAGACTAATGCTCCTCTTATTTTGGTTAATTAAAGGTACCCTTCTGTGCTTTTCCCCAACAAAGCTCTACTTATAATTGATGCTTACCAAACAGTTAAAAATATGTATTTCCATGGCCTCCCTGGAGGCTCAGCATGCTGCCAGGAAGAATGACATGGATGAAAAAGGGGTGCCTCTGTCCAAGCTGTTGCCTCAGAGAAAGCTGTGGGTGCCTGAATGCATTTAGTGAGATGACAATCATTACTGTAGGCTACAAATATTGATGGATTAAGAGCATCAGTTGCTGAATTATCAGCCGAAGAAAGCACACTTTGAGGTTCTTTCTATTAAACCAAGCTCAGCTCTTCCCTGAAGTCACAAAAAAATCAGGGGAAAGAAAGCACCTGAGCAGAGGGGCAGACTGGTGCTGAGCTAAATAGAAAGCATGAGTCTCTTTTAATGCAATAATAGTAATGTAAATACTTTAAAATACTTCTCTAATGGCTAAAAAGAGCATGCAGCATACTTGTCATCATTGCTGGCACACAAACAACTCCAAAGATAGTTTTCTTTCTTCTGATTACTTTGCAATTACAGATAAAAACGGGAATGTAATTTGAATTTATATATTCTCATCCAAAGGCTTTGAAACATGATTATCTACAATGATTGGTATCTCAAGTGATGAATTACTGCATTAGAGACATGTATGCAGCTCTTACATACAGCCAGCTAGAGGGTGAGTTTCTGGCACTGAACAGTGGAATTTCAGTGCAGTCCAGGCTGAAACCTGGAACTGGACAGATTGTGAGAGCTTCTCTATCAGTGGCTGAAGTGAAAATAAGCAATACCTGCTGAGAGGCTTTAAACAATGATAAATATGAGCAATAACTTAATAAAGAGCATTTGAAAACCCCCATACATACATCCATATGGTGAAACTGTCCCTCTTTTCCCACCTGTGTTTCAACTTCCATTCTTTGTCCCATAGGTTCTTAGGGACAGACTGGGAATATATCTGCTCAGAGGCCAGCTCTGCAGATCTGGAGTATCTGCCTGAACATGGGTAGCTCACTTCAGTGTAAATTAACCACAGTTTAAAAGTCCCAGCAACAATTCCACCATCAGAGGAATCAGGAGCAGAACTTCCACTGCAAGTTAATGGCAGTTCATCTCGGTTTGGGTCACCAGCACCTCTCTAACCCAGACACCAAAGAACTCTTTGACCATGAGGCAATTTTACATCTGCTGGGGCAATAAAACCCCTCCAGTCTAAAGCACACAGTGCTGGAACTTTTATCTGTAATGTGCCACTCTCCGGCCTCTGCCACAATGTATTGCAGGCTGGCAGGCCAAGTGCCTTGAGGATACATCAGCTGTGGGGGAGGCTGGACAGCTGGATACACACCACTGGAAGGACTGGCAGGTACGTACCAGGTGTAAGGGACTGTTGGGAAAGCAACATTCAAATTAGTATGGGCCACTGCTGGTGGCACAATCTGAATTGACTTTGTCATACTGAGTGAAAAACTATGCTTTAGAAACTGCTGGTAACAGCTGAGCTTTCAGAAAATCATAGCTGTTATTCAAATAAATTATATCTCCTGTGAAAAAGATGAATATTGCAGCTTTAAAAATTACTAGGGAGTTTGCTTTGACAATAAATTGAGGCAACCTAAAAAAGAAATTCTGCTTATGTCAAGTCTTAGGAAGTGGGCAGTGAATTGGCTAAGTGATAGTTACATGGTTCAGAAGTCTGGCTGTGCAAACCACTTCCTATGTATGTAATTTATACATATAAAAAAAATGCTATTTTCTTCCAAGTACAGAAAAGTCCACTGAAATTTCTGAGCTACTATTTTTAAAAATAGCATAGCCATAAACCTGCAAACTTAAAAAAAAAAAAAAAAAAAAAAAAAAAAAAAAAAAAAAAAAAGCAGCTGCAAAAACAGACACTAGTTTAATGATGAGAACAGAGACAAAGAATGGTGACGAATTTCATCCAGGCTGGGTGACACTCACCTCTTCTATAAAATGTAGAAAAAACCCTGACCTGGTGGGAGTAAGGGCAGTGAATCTTTTAACAGTGGACTCCAAGGGGAAAGCACAACATATTAATTTTGTAGAGGCAAATCTCCTGTTCTGTTTAAGGGAGTTTCCAGCTTAGCCTTTGCCCAAGTCCAGTTTGTGAAAGAGGAACCCTGCATGCAGCCAGCTGCCTAATGCCAGCACAGGCATTTATATATACATAGGTACATGTACACACACACACACACACAGGTTTTATATATACATACACATACACAAACATAGTTAAGATAGAGAGATATCTATCTTAAGAAGATGTATGGATCTGTAAATAGATGTTAGCAACACTAAGCCTCGTGACACCTTTACCAGGAACTTTTTAGAAGGCAAGAATATAACCTAGAAACAATATTATCAGAAACTTTTATTTGTTGTGATTTGTAGCTTCACACAAATACTGAAATGAAGAGACAAGTAGTTCAGATTTTCAATTTGCAGACAGAATGCAGAAACACATGAACAATATCTTAGATTAACATCCAGAAAATGAATGAACGGATCTGCTGTGTAAGGAGAATTAAGCATTTTTTAAAAATTTAATAAATTAGGTCTTTTTAAATTGCGTTCTATGTGTGCAGATATACATTTTCTGTTGCTTCCCATTTTTGTGTTTAGTATGAATGCATGACAAAAGCACGTTTTTCTGTTAAAATGGGTGAGAATCAGGCAATGGCTCTGAACTCAGGGCCACTCTAAATATGTTTTGAAGTAGAACAAGCATCTTCCCATTACTTTAAAAGAAACATAGTCAGTCAGTTCTAAGCTACAGAATCCTACAGATATATTGTGAGGAAACCAATATAATTCCTAATGTTTTTATTTACTAGGCTATTGTAAAACCCTTTGTTAATAGTTGGCTATCTATAGAAACCCATACTTTGAGATAGCAGTAGGTAGACAGAAATCCGTAATTATTGATAGTTAAAGCAAGCAAACAGTAAAAATATCTTTTGCCTAACCATGCTAGAAAACTCAGAATATGCCAACTGAACGAAATACACTGAGGAAAAAATTATTATGTTCCTTATGTGCCATTATAGTCGTTCACTGCTTATCTCTCTCCTTCATTTTATCAATGTAGTTCAGCACCTCTAGAGTCCTCCTGCCAGCCAAACTCAGGTACTCGGCCTCGGAAGAGAAGATGTCTGTCCCGGCCGCGCTGCCGGTGCCCGCGGGCTGGGCACCTCCTGCACTCTCCGTTCGTGCTCTCCTGCGGTTCCGGCAGTGCTGGGAGGAGGGACCCCGCCTGGGCTGCGGGCAGCGGGGAGGAATCCCCCACAGCTGCACACCCTCAAGGAGCCACACTGGGTGCCCACATCCACCTTCTCTACTTCTGTCACAGGGCCCTCGGTCTGCGACCAAACATCGCACCTGGTGCTGCGAGTGACATGCTCCCCCTTAAGGGCGCGGTGGGATGCGCCCTGAAATAGGGCTGTGTGGGTTTTATTTTCCTCCTCTGTGGCACAAAAATTAGAGTATTTCTCCTGAAGATTGTTTGCTTCTTCTCTAGCCAAAGTACTGCTGGGCTGCATACCCACACTTCTGGTGTAAGAGCTTTGGGGGCCTCTCTGCTTGCCGAGGCTGAGACTAGGTTGGCATCATGTGCCTTCAAGGACTGTTCATTCAGATATTCCTTTTTGGCTGCATCTTCTTCTACAGACTGTTTGAACAGAATTGTGCAATTGTAACTGTTTAAATAGCTCAATAACTAAGGAATAAAGTAATGACTTTCTAATAACTAAGTGAAATAAAAAGAAAGGTTAGAACTGTCTGCTTTTGGTTGTTTGCAGGCTTTTTCATTCCTTCTCTAAAGATGTACTTCTGGCTCTTGGTAAAGAGAAGGCAGCCAAGGCAGACCTTCACTCTCACATGCAATTTGTACTCTTACACCATGGCATCTCTGTGTTCAAGGGTGACTGAAAACAGTGTGTCAAATCATTCTGTTTGACAGGCATGTAACATAAGGTAGCTATATGTACAGGAAGAGCATTGTTTAGCATCTTCCAACAGTCATGCTACTGTAATTCCACAAGGCCAGTCATTAGCAAGAGAACAGACCACATGTCTGTCAAACTACTTAAGAAAATTTACAGCCAATAATTTCTTGTCCTCATCACACATGAAGTTATCTCATACAAAACAAAATGAGATTCCAGCTACATCTACCCTTAGGTGCACTCGGGCAAAGAGATACTATTCAAATAAAGCTCTGCCAGCCCACAATGGTTTACTCACTGTGTGAGGACTGAGCTCAAATAGTTGTCAGTCTGCCTTGGAAAGTAACTGTGAGAATATCTGCTGAGCGGTGACTCCACATCTTGAAAAATTAGATTAAAAAGAAAGAAAGGTTACTCACCAAACACTCCCTAAAGATCCAACTCTCAAGTACAGCATGTAGAATTAAACATTACTATTTCTGATGCAGTTTTAAGATACTGTTTAAAGAACAAAATGTTAAATTGACAAAATGTCAATCTAGTTCTTAGCAATAGCCAGTTCTTCTCTTCTCAGGTCACATCTTAACAGAGGTTGGGAGATGGGTCCCCCAAAGCCTCAGCTGTGCTGTTAATCAGCAGCAGAACTGCGCTACCCAAGAGGAGGAGGGACTCTGGAGAGCACAGCCTATAAGAGAACACAGCAGACTCCATGTGCACACTGGCTGTCATACAAGTTACATATTTCTTTCTTGGAGGCCCCTGAGAGATCTTCTGCTCTGAAATGCAGCCAGCACAGCTGACCCTACAGCTACTGAGGGAGTAGGAAGGATTGCCTAGCTTACTCCCCTCCCTCTGTCCACATGTGGAGTGACAGCATATCTAGTGGAAGAGAATATCTCTTTAAGGAAAAGCAAATACAGCTAATTCTTAATTATCTGGTAATGCTAGTTGTCTTTTTACAGTGCTGTGTGAATCAGAAATACAAGTCCCCATCAAAGTTAACATCCTAAAAAGATCATTCTCCCTCGCTTTAGAAGTAACTGTTTCAGTTTGACATGTAGAGAGAAAAAATTCAAGTGATAATGTATAAATAGTACTAACCCATCTTCATCTCGTGAAGATATGAACTCACTCCAAACTTACATCCTTGCTCTTGTGCTGTTGTGAACTGTTAAAAATAATAAGGTATTAATAATAGTGAGGGTTCAGCTGGATCAGCATCTCGGGTTAAGAGAGAAACATTCAGTTTCTATATTACATAAAGGAGTCACTGCATTGTAGTCTGGTTTTCAGGCCTGAAGTTTCTGAGTTTCTAAAACTCTAGTTTTCTAATGTTTAAGTTTTCTAAAACTTATTCCCAGAGAGAGAACATAAACACCAAGAGATTGTTTTTGTAACAGTATTCATGTTGTGAATTCTTTCTAAGAAGAGAAAAATCTCTCTTGATGTCCCTCTAGTTTAACCAATGTGGGTGAGGAAGTTTGACTTTCTTACACCAATCACGGGTCTGTAGAAAAGTGCATATAAAAAAAGAAAACAATCCCCAAAAATAAATTAATTAATTCTTCACACAACCTAAAAAGAATCACAAGAGTCTGTGTCATGTGTTTTATCTCCACAGTGACATTGCACTGTACCACAAATTATTTTAAGAGGTATTTTTACCTGAGTTGTGCCATATGTGGTTTCTACAGGCAAGACATCTGAAACACTTTTTATACATATATTAGCAAAAAGCTCCTTTATAATACTGAAGCATCTGCATATAATGTCTGAGCATTGCCTGCAGAACCTGATCCTAAGTGTTGATGGGTAACTAACACAATGTCTTTCAGGCATCAGCTAAGGTGTGACTGAAACCATGTGAGCTGTGGACCTAAAAGGGTTGTCTATCTGAGCCACATCGCTAACAGCAATTCTTTCTGAATTCGTTATATAAACCATGATGGAAAAGAAGCTTCCATGATAGTCAATTCAGTGAATTTTCTTATTATATTCAGTTTCTAGTTGTTGTGGACAATCCTTTTCCAGCTCAAATGAATCATGCAAATAGTGGGCTTGACAAAAAATACATATTTTTAAAAGTTACCTTGTCAAATACAAAGAGATGGTTCTCATTCCAGGCTGTTTCTTTCACAGACTTGTCATCACTGAGGAATGCAAACACAAAGTTCTCTGGTAAGTTATTTTCCCCCAGTATTTTTATTTTCTTTCTAAGTTAAATTCCTTACTTGTGACTTTTCAATTTTTATTTTATATTTAGTAAGCATTAAATGCTTCCCACTACTGAGATCCCTGGACTTATCTCTGAACCTGAGATTATCACCAAGAAGATGTTTTTCATAAACTTCTTTTCTGTGGAAATGCAAAATGGAATTGAAGCAATCACAGAAGTTAGTGCTGTTTTGTAAAATGGAAGGTGCTATGTATCAGTCTTTGAAAAACTGATTAAAAAAAAGTCTTTAGTAAAACACAGAGCACTCACATAGCGCGGGGAAGATGCTTACTCTGTAGCCAGTGGAATGAGACAGAGTATTTTAGAGGACAAGCCAGATCAACAGGTTAACTTCAGGAACTCCAAACTGTTTTATGAAGAAGTATTTCTGTGTACTTTTTATGGGCAGATACACAGAGGCATAATGGACTTACCCATGCATAAATTTACTCACATTGTACAGTACAATTTTCATTGAGAAAACGTGAGTCCTCAGTAATACTGTTTAGAATTTTGCCTACCTGTGCTCTTAGCAGGATTTCTCCAACTCAGCAAGATCTCTGCAGTTATGGACTGGTTAATAGACTGGTAATTTCCATGACACTCACCTTTCTATCCTTGAATAAATCTGCACATTGTCCTTTAAGCTATTCTGCTGATCATGGCGATAAGCAAATATCTCTAAAATTTAAAAAACAAAGTAAACCTTGATTTTGAAATGCAATAGAATAACACAATTTGAATATAAAAGTTTCTGTCAAGTTTTTGAAATAATTTAAATAGTTGGATTTAAAACTATGTGACTGCATTCTGCAGATTCATGACATTTTCAGTTGGGGCAGATAAATCTCTGGTTATAGGAGCATATGTCTTTAAAAGGAGAATAAAATACAGAATATATGTCTTTAAAATATGACACACACCGATTTTTTCAAGGTTTGCTCTTTTTTCTTTCTTTTCACACGGTATGAAGTAGTGTTGTCCCTTATAACAGTTCTGTAGGTTGGTTTTATGAAGTCCACTAGTTTCCTCATAGTTTGTACTTGTCACATTGCTACTTTTAAGGAAAACCTGTTCTGGAGCTGTGAAAATGCCTTCAAGGTGTCTGTCAACAAAATTTTCTTTTGCATTGTTTGCAGGAAAAATCCTTCTGGTGTCATAAGAATAATTTTTGTTGGAAATTTGATTTCTAACATCAGGAATGGCAAAAAAAATTTCAGTATTGCTTTGGTTAGAAAAAAGATTAAAATGCTCTGTGGTAGGATTATTATGGATTGGCTGGCTCTCATCTTCAAACAGTGCCAGAAAAGAACAACTACTTCCATCCTGGGGACCTTTCAGTTCTGCAGTTTCTTTCACAGCATCAAATATTGATTCTTTTATTCCTTCACAGTTTTCTGATTCATTACTGGCTATTATCACTGGATTTTTCCTGGCAGAATTCATGTGGTCTGGCCTGGGGGTAGGCAATGAGAGGTAACAGGGGTAGAAAAGAAAAAAAAAAAAATTTTGCTGAGTACACAAATAAGGAAAATACTGACAGTTAACACAATAATTTATGATAATTTGATGATAAAAATCTCAAAAACTTAACTGCTCATTACACTTGATTTTGTCCTAAATATACAGTATTTCAACTCAAAAAGTGTGTATTTTATTATAATTTATATATACTTTATAGTAAGATTGATTTAAAATGGGTTCTAGTTCTTAATGTCTCCAAATACACAAAGCCAGGGAGCACATCCTCGTGGACAGGGAACTGTGATTTATAAAATCAGCCACAGTATGTCACTGCTGCTCCACCAGCTGACCAAAGATGGCCACTTTGTGGAGAAAAAGAAAAAGGGAAAATAAATAAAGAGGAAAATAGTTTCTTCCATTCATAAAAGTAGTTTGCTTTAGACCATATTTCTCTCCCATACTGAAAGCCCATAACAACTGACTTTCATTTGTACTTGAAATCAGTAATCCTGATACAGCACAGAATTTTTCTATTCCAGTGTCAGGAGGCCAGTCAGACATTTTGTTATGCCCCTGCTTCCCTACCCCACTTCTGAGAGTAGTGGATTTGAAGATTTTATCATGTAAGCATGATAAAATCTTGGACATGAAAGTTATCATGCTTTCACTTACTTGGCTCTTAATCTAACATTTTCACTGTTTTGTTTCCAGTCTGTATCTGCTGACTGACCTTTCAGAAACTGAACAAAATGTTGAGATTCTTCTGAAGGACAGCGATGTGGCAAAAAAGGCCATTCAAAAAAACACAAAACCTTTCTTTAAAACATTCTGAGCAAGGCTATCAATAGAACTTGAAAACTGAAATGTAGTACAGAAAACGCCTGTGGTTTTGATCAGCAAATACTTGGAACTAGATAAAGATCCTGTGGAACTTAAATGAGAAACTAGTTTCTTCTAGTTACAAAAACCTCACCAGGACCGTTTTAGAAAGATAAACACACTAGAGTTTATTTCTGAAGATACTTGGATAGTTCTACATGAGGAAGGTAAAAACATTTTGTAAAGCAATTCAGAGAGTCTTTCTCAACTCCAGCTGAATATTTTGTAATGCAAAGTAAAATTTAAGAGTTGATGAGGAAATATGACATGAAAACTTATAAATAATATTTAGTAACCTTGAGGTGCTGCAGCTCTCAGAATTATCCACATTGATTACATCACCAGTGTTACATTAGCAATTGTATAAATTTACACTCTTGTTTTCACATACAATGAAAGAAACTCCCTTTACAAAAGAATTGTGATCTGAGGTATAAAAATTTATGGCTACAATGGATGAAAACAAAACGAGGACAATACAAAAAAATGGATTTGTAGAGAAGCTGGAAAGGAGCTGTTAGTAACCCATGAATGAGTAGAAGACAAGAGGATGTGACATAAGCAGATCAGTGTGCAGGACCTAAAAACTGGTGGAGAAATGAGAGATGTATGTGAAATAAGGTTATATAGAGCTCAGTGTAAATATATTAATTGGGAATTCACTCAGATATACAGCAAGGTGAATGCTATGCTCATTTTAGGTTTTGCTGGATAAGCCAGGAGGAGCTACAAGAAGAGCAGAAGTTAAGGTGGCTGATGTGTTTAGTTATTATTTGGCTGGTGAGTATTATTTGGCCGGGTGACTTGACTCCCCAAGCAAACAGGCTGCAGGCACTTCATGTACAGCAAAATAATGTATGGCCTTTTAATGTTTCTGTCCAGCCTAAGCTAGAGATGGACAGGAACTTTGAACCAAATGTCAGGCTTACGGAATAGAAGTAGTAAAGTAAGATTAGCTACATAAGACCTCTAGGTCCAAGGGAGAGCCTCTGGAAAGAAAATGAAATAAAATGTTCAGTACAAATGAGTCTGGCCTTAAAGCATCTGTTATTTGAAAGATTTTTAATCAGCACATACAAAAAGAAATATAGTCTTGATTTCTACCCATTCTTTAAAAACAAAGTGCATATTCTCATAGAAGTATTAGCAAATCAATTATAGGGAAAAAAGAAAGCTATAGTAGGATCACATATGAAAGAGAAGGAAAGAAAATGCTTAGTTTCTGGAATCACTAGTTTAAATAATGTAGGTGCAGATGCTCAATTGCTATTGCATCAAGACCCTCAGAAAAGTACTTGCAACAGTGCCCAGAACTAATAATACCTGGGGCAGCTTCCCCTTCCTCATGGCTTTCTTAGTAAATCTGTGCTATCATTCAAGGTGAATTCAGCAACACTGTCATGTCTGTGACATTGCAAAAAATGGATCATGGTTCCAAGTGCCTATCCAAAATTCAGATTTTGCTGCCTTTCAGCAAATTTAAATAGCTTTGTATGTTTAGTATTTCCATGTGATTTCAATTTCTATTTGAATAACTGAAAAAAACAAGTAGCAAGAAGGTTCAGATTATTTTAGTATTTTTCTTAATTAAACTTGACTGTTATTTTCCTCATTAATGTAAAATCACTGCCTACCTATCAAATGGCTTGAATTGTTCCTGAGGCACTGTATCAGACTTCGTGAAAGTACACTGGCTTGGAGGTTTTGTGTTCCAAAGGTCTTGATCAAAGCTGTTACCTGGCTGAGAAAACAGTAGAAGCTGTCAAACTGTGCATACATATAATTGTTACAGTCTTTAAAACTTTCAACTCGGGTTTGCAAACAGTATACATCTTTTCCCACTATTTTTATTTCTTTATCTCTTTACCCAAACCTCCTTACAGCCCAACTGTCGCCAAACAAACTTTAGCCAACAGATAATTACTCTGAGCATGACAGTAGCAGACAGTTTTTTCTCATCCTATTGTCCATTCATCTGGTTCATAGCTGCCCATTTTGGCTACTAGAATCCCATGGGAAACTTCATCAAAAGCCTTCATAAAGTCAAGGTAAATAATGCCTGCTGTTCTATCTGTTTCCCAGGGCTACTAATTCCATCACAGAAAGCAATTAGGTGCACCATGCAGTATGACCTTGGAAAATCTGATGGCTGTTTGCAGACACCTTCTTGTTCCTCGTGTACCTTGGAATTCCTCTGGGAGTTTAGCTCCTCAATCCTTCCAGGGACAGAGGCGAGATGATGTTTCTCCAGACCATGCTTACATTTTTGCAGATAGACATAACATTTGTGTATTTCTTCTCACTGGTGATAAATATCAGCCTCGCAGTGCTGTCATCCAACACCCTGAATATATTTGGTTGGACTCTGTCCAGTCTCATATATTTCTCATATATGTCCAGGTTACAGTGGATTCTCTAACTTGTTCCTTCTCTACTGTTTCATACAACTCCCCCCAACTCCTGACTGCATTTTAAGATAGCCAGAGAGCAGATCTTGTTGAAAAAACTCGCACCTACATTATTTAAACTAGTGATTCCAGAAACTAAGCATTTTCTTTCCTTCTCTTTCATATGTGATCCTACTATAGCTTTCTTTTTTCCCTATAATTGATTCACTAATACTTCTATGAGAATATGCGCCTTGTTTTTAAAAGAATGGGTAGAAATCAAGACTGTATTTCTGTTGTCCCTGAAAATGTCTTCTGATTTGTTTTAGTATAGTAGAGTAGTTCTCATGAATTGCAAGATAAACAAGAGTCATGTTTACATTCCTTTGTAAAAAATATCACCTAATAGACTTCTCAAGTGACCAGTAAAGATGGAGAGGTGGTAACTTCTCTGTCCAATCTCTGATCACTGTTCAGAAACTTATATATACGAGGTCAACAATAAACTAGAGACTTCTTCCTTTCTTCTTCTCTACCTGAACACCTGTTGTGTGTTGCTGTGTGTTTCTATCTGCGTCACAGTAACATATTTCTTTTTGTATGTGCTGATTAAAAATCTTTCAAATAACAGATGATTTAAGGCCAGACTCATTTGTACTGAACATTTTATTTCATTTTCTTTCCAGAGGCTCTCCCTTGAAAAAAGTAATTTTTGAATACTTCAGGCTTTTCCATGTCCTATGTCACTAGGTCTCAACTCTCTTTAGCAGTGGATGGCATTTTCCTTGGTTTCCTTTCTTTTTTGACATACCTACAGAAGTCCTCCTTGCTATTCTTCTCACCCATTGTGATTTTCAGCTCTGACCATCCTAATGCCAGCCCTGCAAGCTGAGGGCATGATCCTGTGTTCTTCCTGAGTTGCCCATCCCTCCTTGCACACTTCCTCATTGCATTTGACCTCAGTCAGGAGCTCCCTGATTCAGCCAAACTGGCCTCCAGAATCTAATCATTCTCTTGCACATAGAGGTAGACTGTCCTTGTGTTTTGAAAACATATTTCTTTGGTTTCCTTGTTCTTCAGGTCAGCTTCCTCTGGGTTTCAACCTACTCATTCCCTGTACAACCCATCATCTCCCTTTCTGAAACTCCTGGAGCATTTCTTCCTCACTTACCTCAAGACTTCAGAATACCGTTGGTGAAACACATAGAATTTATTATTTCCAATGAATAATATATTTGCTAAAAATAAAGCATATTATATTTGCTATCACTTTTCTAAGGATGATTCATTTAAGAATCACAAAGTTAACAAAAAGAAAAAAAACAGTAACATGCATCAGAACAAATAACTTTCAATTATTTCTTTAAAGTAAAGAGTTAAACAGCAGAGCCCTGAGAATACTGTAAGAACTGTTACTCACTGAGACATTAAAAGATAAAAAAATAGGTCATGGGATCGCCTGGGATCATGCAACACCCAGTTAGACTAACAGTATGTTTAAGAAAGTTGTATTTCTAACTATAATATATTTCAGTTTTCTTCAACCAAATTTACAAGCCAGAAACAAAAGACACCAGTATGTGACTAATTATCTCTCTGCAGATATCAGCAATACTGAGACCTCAGTGAACGAAAGCTCAAGGTGAGCTTATTTCAGAACAATAAAATTAATATATTTGTATATACAGAATATTCATTGCCAATAGCCTACAAAAAATGTTGATCGATCATAATTACCATCACCATTACACTGGCTTTACACACTAAATAAATGAAAGTTAGTTTAAAATCATTCCATGGAAGTAAAACATTAACCAAACCTGGTTTGGCAGATTCTTTTCATAGGTCAGTTCCCAAATGTTGCCCACTAGATTTGTGTTGAAATTTTCTTCTGAAAGCTGTGTACAGTTATAGAACTGAAAACCAGAGGAGGACAATGGACAAGCACTAAAAACTCTTGCCATGTTGTCTTCATTTTCCATACTAGAATCAACACAGCCCAATTCTGTTACTTGTGACAGCTAGACAAAACATAACAAAGATATATTTTATTAATCTAAAACTGTTTTGATTTAAGTATTAAGTTCAAAGTAATAAAGCCATTACATATCTTTTACATCTCTGCACATAAAACACAAAGAAAATTTTATTTAAGGCAATAAGGGCTTATTGCAGGCAAACATGCAAGTACCTACTCAATCTGAAGCATGCACACAAATGCTGTCCTGAGGAGAGATGGACATAAATACATTTTTAGCTTTTTTTTCAAGAAATACGTAAGCTGTAGCAGGAAAACAATTTATCAATATAGTCTTAAAGAGAAAGAAGACTTCATATGTTTCAGCATCCATGAGATTTGTTCACTCTGAAAAATCACTCAAAAATACAGTAATCAATGTACATTTTTAGTCCTATATAATAAGAACAATAAACTTACATTATGCTGGTATTTTACTTTTTCTGAGAGATGCTGTCTTCTGCTGTCCAAAACTTGCTTTTGTAACCTTGTAAAATTAATTAAAACAGCCTATGAAATACAAGATCCAAAAGATTTAAATATTCTGAGTATTAATTTCAAAATAACTTAGGAATATTTTTCCACACATCTTAAAGCAGCCTGATTCTTAGGCAGTTATGAGCAGCCTGTCTGTGAGTTGGGTACTTTAGGGTATCCAAAGCTGGATGGGAAAACAGCGCAAGTGTAAGTGGGCAATGCTGTTTGAATAATCTGCTCCATGAGATAAACTCAGTGTATGTACCTGACATGAGTAGAGACACATTATACTTTAAAAAAAAATTCTCAGCTTCATGTGCAGTTCTTTATTCAGAATTTATTAATTACTCTCTCACAGTAAGAGTATCACTGGAATGACTAGAGTGGTTGTAAAACTTCCCTGTTTACAATGGCATGTTTCTGTTTTCTTAATACCCTAAAAGTTAAGGTTTTAATGAAATACCTCTCCTAGAACCTCACTATTGCATAACTATTGCTTATTTTATACAAGTACCTGCTCTGGAGATCATCTAAGTTTGACTTATGTTGTGTACGCAGGGGTGACATGGGAAGCTCTAAGTTATGTCTCCTGATAGTTTTTTTTTCATCTTCAGTGATATCAATCTGGACTGGCTTCCTCTTGTTCTCTGCAATGAATGTATTTGGTATGTCAGTGCTGGGCTTGGAGAAAGTTTTGAGGTTCCTGAATGTTCATTAGAGTACAAAAGCTGTTGTTTTAGATGTCTTAATCCATTTAAAGTCATATTTGTTTCTTTCTTTGCTACTAACAATACAAAAACTCTATTCCAAATGGCATGATAGTACAAAATTATTTAGTCAGCCACTGTCTGCGTACAGGCTTTGTTGCTTTCCTCAGTCACCTTCTACTCTTCTGAGCATAGGAGAAAAAATGTTCCATAATCTGGTTTATGAATATGTCACAGATGACAAGAATCTTAGAATCATTTAGGTTGAAGAAGACCTTTAAGATCATTGAATTCAACCATTAAACCAGCACTGCCAAGCCCACCATTAAACCACATCCTTAAGTACCAAATCTACATTTAAAAAGCTAGGACTCAAGTTTTAGTGACATTTCTCAAGAAGTTTAATAATGGATTTTAAGGAATATCATCTGGGTAGAACTGACAAGACTATTCCAAATGCCCTAAAGTCATGAAAAAGGAAGTGGATGGGAAATGGACCCATTCAACAGCAAACAGGAAAAGAAATGAATGTGGGCTAAAATTAATGAATAGAATGGGGAAGGTAATAAGTGTGTGTAGTGGATTAGAAATGGTATTTTCCAACTTAGTGTTCCCACTGAAACACTTCAAACCATGTGCCACTTACTCCCTCTCCCTTTCCTTCTCCCTCTCCCCATCATTCTGCAGAAGGATGGGAGAGAAGAATTGGGGGCACAAAAGGTAAAGATTGTGGATTAAGAATGATTTCCTGGAAACAGCAATGAAATAAGAAACTCTATTAATAACAGTGATGATTGACAGGCAGGTGCTCACCACAGGGAGCACAACGTCCCCTGGCCACTCGCTTCCCGCTACCCCAGCGGGTGGGACTCCTTCCCTTCACACCCCGGGCACGATGTGAGGAGGTGTACTGCCACCACAGGATCCTGGCCATGCCTGTCCTGGCCACTGCAAACAGTAACCCCTGCCTGGCCTGGAACCAGGACACTGCACGAGGCTTTAAAGGTGAAGTAGGCAGGAGCCAAGGTTATTTGATTCCTCTTACACCCTGACTTTTTATTCAGTCATAATTTTTGTATTTATGTAGAATTTTTTATTTTAAAAATAAAATCACACTTACTTGAGGGTTAAGTTGTAAATGGAAGAACAAGAGCTAAAATGACAGCAGCAAGAGTTAAGAATAACCAATTCTGAGAAGTCAGAATACCGAAAACTCACCAGTGTTTTCTTTTTTGGTTGATATCTGGTTAACCACATACAGATTAAGAAGATCCAAACTGACTGCTGAACTTTTAGGAGATGATACTTCCAGGAGCTTCATTTTTGACTTAAGTTTCTTTCTTTCAAAGTATTCCTTTATTTTTTAAAGGAGAGAATAAGCTTTTGACAGAAGCTTCAACAACACATTACCAGTATAAGTAATTCTTTTGAAATTAACAAGCAAGACTTAGCAAACTATTCCTAATATAAAAGCACATGGTTAAGTATCTCTGAATTCTCATGCCCCGTTTGCTCATAATTTATTTTTATTGCCTTGAAAAAGAATGCAAATATAATTTGGTCATATTCAAAATAAATCACTGTTATCTTGATGCCAAAAATTTAGTCCTTAAATGCTCATTTCTCAAACTTTGTGTACAACCACTAAAAATATTTCTTAAAATAAAAGAAACCAAAGGTGGCAAGGACACAGTCCTAAAAAAATTCAAAGGTGCTTTTCAGGAAGCATATAAGATAAGCAAATAAATCAGCAAGATTATGTACACCAGATGTGCCATCTATAATGACACAAAGAGTTTACTGTTCTCCAAATTTGTCTCTCTTGACAAGGAAAATAGTCTTCTGACAAAAAAAAAAAAAAAAAAAAAAAAAAAAAAAAAAAAAAAAAAGACAGAGGAAAAAGTAAAAAAGAAAAGTCTCTAAGATGAGGAATTCAGAAAGAATTTTTGTTATAAGAGATATGAATGGCATTTTGAATACGTCAAGACAATAATATAGGAAACAAACTTCTCCATTTTGCAGAGACTATTAATAACCATCCTAAAATCATTAAGTACAGCAGATGAATAAATAAACCCAGTCGATTTTTTTTGTCCTAAACAAAAGGAGATTGAAAACTGAAGGCTATGCCAAAACAAAAAATAGCATTGGCTTTTCTTCTGAAATGTAATTCCTGTCATGACTGCAGGTTACATGCAAGTAATATACCTAACATGTTCATTGGTAAATAATTTTTAGTATAATTTACTATTATCTTTAGCTTTCCAGGATGATATTATCTATGGAATATCTCTCTTCTTCAGTTAAGATATCTTTTAATATCTTCAATAAGGTAAAATCATGCTGCATACAAATCAACAGTGCAAAATTCAGGTTACTTTAGGGTCCACACCCCCAAAACATAACCACTTCCCTTCAGTGCCCCAGATAATTTTTCCCCATCACCTCTAAATTACTAATAATTGTACAATAGCAATTAGAAAATTACCACTGTGTTTAGTAATTTTGTACTACATTACTTAAAACATTCCTATCTTTTCTGGTTTTTCCTCTCCACTGAAGCAAATTATATAGTTGCAATATAAATTATGTGGCTTAGACCAGTAATCCCTGAGAAACAAGAGCTGACAGGCCTCCAGGAAACTGGGAAAGTGATAAGGACAAGCTGCTGATTGTTCCCACATTCCAACATGTAAATGTTTTCATTTGAGTAATTGTCTCTATACATTCGGCTTCTTTTTCCTCTACTTCTATATGCCTGTGCACCTGCTCTAGGTATTGCCTTATCAGCTTCAGTGGTGGAGCATTCCTATACTGCCTCTTTCTTTCCTGCTCCTGAGGAGAAAACTGACTCCACTTCTTATGGTTATTGCCATTTTCTCTTGCTGTCTTCTGTCTCTTTCCTGTTTGAAATGAGTTCTGCTATGCCAGGGATAAGTTTGATTCCCTTATTTCACTTTCAGATTCAAAACACAAATAAGCCATTCTCCTTTTGCAAATGCCAGAAAAAGGACTTTAATGAGTCTAACATCCTCTTACCTGACCCAGTAGAGTGGCTGTGTATGTGCGTGTTAGGCCAGCTGACCATGTGGTAATCATCTGAGGCTTCAAAAGCAATCCCTCCTTTCCCCACATACCAACACAACATGGTAACAGAAGTAATCCAGGAAAAACAAAATTGGACATTCATTCATTCATTCATTCATTCATTCATTCATTCATTCATTCATTCATTCATTCATTCATTCATTCATTCATTCTTCTCTGTCTCCCTACTCTTCTTGTAGTTCAGTTTAGTAAATCTAGAACAAGACTTTTTCCCTCAAAGTCAGGGAAACACATTGTAAATGTTTAGCTACTGCTTTGAATGTCACTCCAAATGCTTTGAAAGTTTTACCTAAGTGAACCCACTAAAGCTTTTATATAACAGTATAAAATCCAATATGGCTGAAACTTCACCTTTTGTTTTCTTCTTTCTTGCTTTAATATGATTCTGCTCCTGAAAAATGCAAATAATTATTTTAATTGCAAAAGTATAATCTTGAGTCATGGCTTGAATTTCTCATCAATGGTTCTGAGGTTTTAGGACACAAATAGATTAATGTTATATGTTATGTTATGTTGTGTTATGTTATGTTATGTTATAATGGATCGGGCAGTAAAGTCAACATATCTCTGTTGAAGTAATTTTGACTGCTCCCAGTTTACTCCAGTAAGGATAGGACCACATCTGATACTAGGCTACCAAACACATTTAGCATAAAAAAAGAAAACGGAGAAAGCTTTTAGTCATTTGTCTTGTATGCACATTTCATCAATTTGTAATTTCTTAACACTTAAGAAATCTTTGTAAATATATTATTTTATCCTAATTTTCTTTGTCATGCTGCAACATAGCTCAAAAACTATATTAGCAAAGAAACCAAAGGAGCACTATATGAGCTTTTACCTTTTGGGACTTTTCAGAATACTGGGGACCTTTTGTAAAACAGGAAAGCAAAACAGATTGACACCACAAGTTGCTGTTGTCTGCGCAATATAGGATACAGTTATACCTCCAACTACTTGTCTCACCTGTCTCATAGTCTTATGTGAAATGCCTATAGGACTTGGTGCATAAAATTGGAAGTTGGGGTCACTGCTCCATAAGCAGTGGTTTATGGCTGCATGTCCTTAGGTCAGTAAGATTAGGACTTAGATATATGGAGTATACCATATATCTATATATATGAGAAGCTTAGATATATGAAGTATTCCCTTGGAATTACCTTTTGTTTAAAGTTAGAGCAAACTTTCCAAACATATGTGTATAGCATTCACCCTTGCAGTTGGTATAGTTTTTCCAGTGATGTGCAGTTTTTCTGACACTAGAAATGTAAACTCCAGATTCACTCAAGGAACTCTGACAGGTACTACCAGCAGCAGCAAGTAGCAGGTTAAGTTATATTTCTTAAATATGTGCAATACTCCTACACACTGGGTTTTCATACAGAGGGTATGGCAGACAGGCATTTAGGACAAAGTTTGGGTTGCTGTTTTGGGTTGTTTTCCAACTGAAACTCTCCCTTCCTCCTGCTTCACAAAGGCAACATGCAGAAAACCCAGTTTGCTGGGAAGACTTCCATATGGGTAGGGTCTTCTTTTAGTTTGATTCTACATAGAGTTGGATGATTACAAATCTCCGTTCAGCAAAGCTGCTTCCCAATGGCTGACAAAATCTGTGGAAAATTGTCAAAATTTCTACATTTCTTGTAGGTTGGCAGAGGGCACAGCACCCAAAGAATCAAAACATTGTAGTTTTTTTCTTTATCATTACAACTGAGTTTTTGATGACTTTTCAGTGAATCTCAATACCTGTACATCCTTTTCCCCAAACGGTGACCACAGGTTTTTGTGAGGGCGTGAGCAAGGCCTCACCCAGCGCCTTTCTGTGGAGAGACACTGAGCCCAAACGTGGCTCCCTGCCTGGGGCAGGAGGGCACCTGCACCTTCTCACACAGTCTGGCTCAGGAGGGGACTCCGGGGCTGTCTCACACCACGACCTGCTGGTGTGTGAGGAGAAATGAGGCCTGAAACACACGCCATGGCTGCGCTCAGTTTGTGAGGTAACACCATGGCTGCCACACACAACGTGGTTAACAGTGCTTGGTTAGTGAGGGGGCATCAGGGTTGTTAAACACACCATGGCAGTGCCCAGTCTGTGCGGGACACTGACACAGCATGGAGCTGTTTCTGTTGGCTTTGAAGAGTTTCACTCACCGACTGCCACCGACCCAGTTCATTTTCTGCTGCTGAGGAGGCGGGGAGGGAGGCCTGGCCTGTGCGCTGCTGGCAGTGTGGGTAGAGGCAATGGCTGCCCCAGGTCTGCAGCCTCCCAGCGGGGCCACAGGGCCGTTCCGCGGGGCCTCTCCCCGCTGGGAGCACCAGGGCAGCTGCTCTCCGTGCCCCAGGCTGTCAGAGAAGAAGGAAAGGCTGGTACGGGGATTGACAGACAAAGGGGAAGGATGCAGAAAGCCAAGCGAAGCAGCTGATGGGGAAGAGGAGATGCTCTGGCTGCTGCTGCCCTTATTCTACCCCTGGTGCTTCCACACAGGCTGCTGCCAAAGCCATCACCCTTTCCCAAGGGAGTCATGAGAGTCTTGTTGTCCCAAGTGAATTGATTTGTCTTTCAGATCCAGCTTGTCTCTGCTACAACCACTGTGATTTTTAGAACGAGAGAGTACTTTCCTCTCCATCCTGCTCTTCCTCAGGTATTTTAGGAGCAATAGGGGGAGTGATGAGCATTTTCATGTTGTCGCCCTTGGTCCTGCCTGATAAGCCAGTGTGTGTAAATGCGACTAACCCTCGAGGAGGGATGCAGAGCACTCAGGGAACCTTGGCAGCACCACAGCTCCACTCGCTCCCTTCCCTATAAATCACCTCCATCATCTCAACAAGTGAAGGCACCCATTTACAAAACAATCATCAAAATTCTATATGAATCTTTTCCTGTGGTGTCTTTTCTGAGTTATCTTTAGCCTAACATTTTTCAGGGTATTAAAGTTCGATTACCATTTTACAACAACGTGAAGAGCATTCAGAGTAGATATTAGGAGTCTGAAATGAAAAATTAGCCAGGATGTTTTTCTTTTTAATACTTCTAATTTTGGCTAGGGTGTTTGTAGAATCTAATAAGTATGCATAACACCCGATTAAAATCTTCATGATGAATTATATCTATATTTTAAGTCTATGTGTCTCTACAGCTGATATGACAGATCACAGATGAAAATTTATTTAATTTCATCACTTCTAATATTAATTTTTATTTTCAATTCTATCTAGTGTAAATGTTGAACTTGCTAATACTAAGATGTAGTTTCATGTATAACGCAATAGAATTTCTTTTACATTTTTTTTAATATATATTTTCTACATCATCCTTACTCTTACTTTTCCACAGTATTGTCTAGATTTAAGGGGAATAGGGGGATTTTTTTTTTTTTTTTTATGTTTGACTTATTTTATCTGGTAGTTAGCAGTTATTTGTAGAATCCAGGAAAAGTTACATAGCAGCTTCAGTTAATTATTTTTCAACATAATAAATCTTCTCTTCCTCAAATTATTTTTTGCAAATAAAGCTAATGACCTTTCAAACATTCATAAAATAAAAAAATTCAGTTAATTTTTAAGGAGTACAAAGTAAAAAATGAAATAAGGCCTGAGATGAATATGATTTTATTTTCAGTGTTTGTATATTTTGCCTTGACATTTTAAAATGTCGGCTTGTCAACATTTTAAAAGTTTGAAATAATTAATTTGAATTTCTGAATGATGGCATAATTTTAAATAGTTGTATGACATAATTAATTTTTAAAAGGTCATGAGAATGAGTTTCATGGAGCTTAGTTGATTCTCTGGGAAGTGAAGTATAGAACAAAGAGGCTTTCTTTATTTGTCAGAGACAGAAAGATTTCCCTTTTCTCTATTATAGCCACCCCCAGAATAACTATATCTCATGGTCCTTTGTTAAGAAAGTATTATATAGCATCTTCTTCAGAACAGCTCTCCAACCTTCAGCACCTGAATTTTCCTCTTTGACATGCTTCTTCATTATCAGATCAGCTCTAGATACAAAAGACTTATCAAAGCAGCCCAAGAAAGCATTTCTCCAGGGAGGTTGGTGTTGAAATCTTGACTGTGCAACATTTGGCACCCAACTTTGAGTAGGTCCTTACAGAACTCCTCTATAATCAAATAAGAGAGAGGGAGGTCTTCTGATGGGTGACTCGAGCACTTAAGTTAGGCCCCTACCCTATGTCCAACACACCCAGAGAGGAGGCAGCTAATTTAGACAATGAAATTGTGAATTCAAACTGTGTGCCAACTCTGTCTGCAGCATTATTGTACCCTGAAGGTTTAAAGATGCTTCTTTCCCTAAACATGTTCCCTTGAGTGAACAGACACTGCTTATGTAAAATCACACTCACCAGAGACAGTGAGAGAGAAAAAGAGAGAGGACATATTTCCAAGAAATTTCTTAGAACTAATCGCAAATAGTTCTCATGTTTCTTAATGAATCTTCCCCTTTCCATCAAGTGTCCTACTCTAGTGCTCATTAAAAAGGAAGGAACTACTAAAGAGATGAATGTTAAGCAAAAAACACAAAACAAACCCAAACTGGTTAATCTCACAGTTAGGTTTAAATAACATTACTGTTTAAATAACAACACTACTGATTTTTTTTAATGTTAATTTAACATACTTTGATTTTTTATTTGATCTTGATATCTAGCATTAGGTAACTAAATGCATCTGTAGAAAACTGCATAAAATATGCAGGGAAACTAAAATGCTTTTCCATCTCTATCCAGGGTGAGAATTTCTGGCACTTTTAAATACCAGGATACACTTATTTAGATCCCTAAACACTGACCTAATTATCTAATGCTAGGAATGCATGACTTAAAAAACCCTGACTCTGTTCCAAGTGGAAGCTTTTCTTTGGCAAATGCAGTGCTTAAACTTTGTTTACAGAGTTGCATGGCCTTCTTCCAGTCAATACTAGATACTTCCCTTCTTCGGGATATCACCTTATGGAGAAATAAAGCAACACTGACCTTGTGGTGTTTTATAGTAACCTGATTGATGGTTTTACCCTAAAGAGTACTTTCAAAAAGATGGCTGTGATGTTGCAAAATCATGACAGAGTCAGAGGAAGTTCAAAACAGAAGACAAAGCTTGATTTAAAAACAAAGTTTCCCCTTTTAAAAGTAGTTCCTCTTGAAAGACAGATCTCTCTTTCAATTAATTTGATGAAAAGTCTTTCTCCTACTCACCTTTAAAGGGTGGAGAGATAGAAGATTGTAGAGAGGCTAAATAGTTTCCAAACACAGCAAAGTAGCCAGCTCAGAGAGAAGCACCTAATTTACCTGGGTTGAAATTGAAAAATGGCCCAGCTGGGAAGAACATGGGATTGGATCCACATGGCAAACCACCAGCCAGGACAGTACCACTGACAACAGCAGGCTGACACATTGCTATATGAAGCAGATGCCATTCTTAAGTGGTATTATTTAGATGGAATAATTTTTTACAGAATGAACTCTCAAAGTACCATCCTTGGCTTTATGGAGAACAGTGCACGATATCTGTTACAGAGTGTTGCACTGAAAACCTCACGTTAAATACAGTATTTCTATAAAGATTATCAAAGACCAAAGAATCCTCTGTAGAAGTGCCAAACTCCAGTTAGGGAACAGTATAAAAACCAAATCAGAAGAGGGAGCTAAGAGAATGAAATCCTTACAAGGGTTTAGGAAAAATCTGAAGGACACCAGACTTGAAGTAATGAAACAGTCTGAACCATAGCAAAAAGAAGATAACAGAGGGAAACATGAACTCAGAGAAAAATACAAATACAACTACAACAGGCCAGAAAAAATTGGGAAACAACTAGGCAAAGTAACCTAACTACTAAATAATTTTTCTTCACATCAACTAGGAGCAAAGGCTTGCTTAGAATGTCTAAAGGGACAATTGATGGCCAAGGAACAACACCAGTGCTCAAAAGAGACATGGATGTTACAGAAAAGTTAGGCTTTTTGTATCAGTATTCATTGATGAGGAAACTGGGGAGAACTTTATGCAGGAATCCTTTGTGGGGAACTCAGTGAGGATCTGTCCAAAGTGAAAATAACAGCAGACAAGGTCAAAATGATCTTACCACGGTAGAATGAAGACTAGCAAAGCACCAGGACTAATTGGTATGCAATGGAGAGTTCTATAATGCAGCACTGTGAAAAGAACCACTAGAATTTGGAGTCATCTTGGAGACTAGAGGGTAGCAAATGTGACACAATTTAAAAAATAAGAACTTTGTGGCAATCCAGAAAGCTCACTTCTGTACAAAAAAACCCAGGAATTATAACATAGGCCAGCATGTGAAAAGCCAGTGGAGCTTCTATAGATGGAAGTTGCTCTAGAACACTTGTAGAAAAGAGTGATTGCTGCTTTCTTGATGGATTTAATTAAGGCTGTTGACAACCTGTTACTGAAGGTTTTAAGAAAATAAAGAAGTTGTGAAATAATAGGGAAGGTTCTGCCATTGAATAAAATGCAAAAGGGAGGGAAGAGACTATTTAGTTCTTGTTTTCATGCACTCAAGCACTGGGGACTGATATGGAACAGAGGCTGACTGTTACTGTGACGCACAGAGGGAACACAGTAAAACATACAACAGGTGTTCAGGTAGAGAGGAAGAAAAGAACTCTCTAGTTTATTGTTGATCTCGTATATATAAGTTTCTGGACAGTGACCAGAGATTGGACAGAGAAGTTACCACCTCTCCATCTTCACTGGTCACTTGAGAAGTCCATCAGGTGATATCTTTTCACAAAAGAATGTAAACATGAATCTTACAATTCATGAGAATTGACTCCATTATACTAAAACAAATCAGAAAGTATATTTTCAGGGACAACAGCTGACAAACTCTTGAGTGCTACAGGAAAGTTGCAGGTTGATGGACAAGGGGAAGAGAGTGAGCAAGGCTGAGATCTGTTGTTGAATGCCTCTTCCAGAACAGGCATAGATGGGACAAAGTGGAGCTTGTGGGAGCCAGGGTAAAATTAAGCAGAACAGAGTGTTTCTTCACATAAGAAATGGTAAATCTGAGGAATGGCTTGTCAGATGTTTCTATTTATGTAAGAGTTTACAGGATTTCAAGAGAGATTGAGCAAGTAATTGTAAGAGAATGGAATTGTAAGGAATATTTAATAGAAAAACCTCCCTGTCTCACAAAATTCTCATAGCTTAAAATGGCCAGAGGTTGGGAGAGTATGAAGCTGCAGCACCATATTTAATTGCAATCTTTTTCTCTCTTGGGTATCTGCTTAGAGCTATTGTTAGAGACAGAATACTGTGCTTGATAAGCTCTGGCCTGTTCACTTATATTTAATATTTAGAAGTCTCCCAAAGAGTTCATAAGTAAACTGCAGTATCTTTTTGTTGTCATACTCGTGAGCTGCAAACCCTCAAATAAATCTTGAGGCATGTCAAAAGGATGGCAGCAGACCCCATGCTGGGGGTGCAGGAGTAAAAGAGATGTTTTTTCTGGATTTATTCCTGTGTTCACTTTTACAGAGTAGAACACTGACTCTGCTGTGGGCAGTGCCAGTATAACCATTGTTAACTGACACCAGCTACATGATTTAACCACTTATACCTGTACTCTTGCACTTGGCAAGTAGCTTCTTCAAAGAGTTTACAATGCACTTGAGAAAAGGTTTAATAAGGTAGCATTAGAACTTTCTTCAGATGATCTGAGAACAGAAATGCTTACAGATTTAAAGCAAAACCTATAAAACACACATAATGTATTTGAGACTTCTGAAAGCATAAAAGAGACACACCCTGGTTCAGCTGAATTATCTGCATGGAATAAATTTAACAAGAAAGAGAAATCCAGATATTAAAGGTTTAGGGATTAAAGCCTAAATATTAATAGTGAAATTTCTTGTCTGAGAACATTACTTGACAGTTTACCATGCCTGGAGCAGCTGACCTCTAGACCTGCCTATTTCCCTTTCCCTCTCACTTTGTAAAGGCAAAACGACTTGTTTGTATTTCTTTCTATAGCTGTATCCTCTCTAGAATACCACTGTTCTCAGAAGTCAGAACTGTTCTAGTGATCATCTGATATTGACTGTCCTGTCAGAGAGATTACTCGAATCCCTTACAGATAAAATATTAGAGACTACAAGCCATGCAGGCTTCAAATTTATAGCAGCAAGTGTGTATCTCCCTAAGGACAGAGTAAGGGAAAAAGGACTTCTGGTGTAGGAATGAACTTAATTTACACCATCTCTGTGATGCTTACACTCAGGAGCCAAGCAATAGAATAGGATCTTCCCATTTCCTCTCTCTTCTCTTGTGATAACATAGCTCTGCCTAGTCTGAGTCTACAGTCTCATTAGAACCAAACAGTTGGGATCAATTGCTTGATAGAGTCAGGCCAGTCTCACCACTTCTTCAAGCTTCCACATCTGTGTCATTAAAACTGAAGCTCCTGCTTCTTAGATCTCCAGATCCTAAAGGATTTACATTGTCTGAGTATTCTACTGAGGTATATGAATATAGCCAACAGCTTCTCTAAACCAGACTAAATAAACAGATAATTTCTGCTGACACAAATTTGAAATCAAAGGTCAGGGTACCTTATCACCCTTTTCTGATAAAAACACCAAATTTTTCCATTGGTGTGCCTTGATTCTGCAAACTAATTCTGTGCGTGTATTTCTGTACTTATGTAAGCGATGACATTAAAGTAAATAGAAAGTCTGGAAGTACTTCAGAGAAAGGTATTTACTTGAATAATGGCTTCTGTGTTCATACTCTGTTGAATCTGACTCAAACGAAATCCTACTATTCCAACACCACTACGCAAACATACAGCTCAAAATTAAAGAAAAACCCAGATGTTCCTAGCTTACCATATTACAGTACTCATATTTTGGACATTATTTACAGTTCAGTATTAGTAATGGAAAACAAGCACTGTGTGGATTTATGTTACATGTTTCACATACACTCATCCACATGGAAACCACTATGTACAGTATGCATGACCTACACACATCTAAATCTTCAAGATCTGAAATAGCAGTGATCCAAAACACAGAATTTATCTCTATTTTCAGTAGTTTTATTTCTTATGTCTTTATGGCACAGTGGATAACTCCATAAGCAGCAATGAAATTTCAGTCTACTGCAGACTGATGTTACGGCTATTGGACCCTCTATTAGGATCACATAAGACATCAGATAAATGGTCTTTTGCTAAAAAATTACACATTATTTTTTCAAATACTAAATCAAATGGTAGAAAAAATGATCATTGAGTAATGATTGATCATAATTATTTCTTGCATAATAGCCCGAATGTTCCAATTCTGCTACCTTCATCACAACCACAAAGGTGTGCAAGGATGACGCGCTGATGTAGGAGACAGTGGGCACAAATAGAAGAGGCATCAGTTGTCATGATTACACTCTAGTTTCTACATATGAACAAACATTCATGGACTTTAATCACTGATATTCATTGCTGCCATATATTCTTCCTCCTCAGTTATTGGTTCCTTTATTTAAAAAATGCACACAAGCTATTTTAAAGCATTTGATGAAAACTAACCATATGACTAAAAACCAACCACTTGACACTAAAAAACTAGCTTCTCCTTAAGAAAGGATAAACCCCCAAACAGTCTGGATCTAATATCAACATCCCTCCAATTCCACAGCTTCAGTTACTCAAACTTATTTGATTACACGTATCTCCAGAAGTTTATAATAAAGTCAGTAGAAAATGCGGAGACAACAGAGCACTGAACACTGCACCAATATTACTGCAGTTTTGGCAGTTATTTTTCCAGTAATATTGAGAAGTGTTACTATGACTAAATGTAGTAAAATTCCTGCCTTCAGCAGTTAACCCCCCCCCACCAAAACTAACACCTAAGGCCATGCTTCACAAAGAGGAGTTTGTGCATGGATTACTGAGCAGGATTGTGGCAGAGCAAAACTCTTGAGACAGCAAGAACTGAAGAAAGGGGGTATTTAAAACAACAGTTCAGTCTTTTCTTCATCCTTTCAAAAGAAGGAAATACATTCCTTTTATTGACTGTAACAGTGTGCAGTTAGATTTGCTTCACTTAAATGTTCCCACAGATCTGACTGTGGGGTATACGTCTGCACTAACCACCAAATCACCAGAAGTTTCAGTCATCCAGGATCCTGTGAAGTGAAAGGTCAGCAGATATGCAGAACTGAAAGAGATCTGTGAACTTTCCCCTTGGTAAAAAATGCTAGAGTAATGGAATATTGCAAATAGCTGTGGTTTGGCAAAATCTAAGAGTATGCTGTGCTACACACAAACCAGTAAGGGAAGTATCCAGTGGAGAGCGTGATTAAAAAAATAACAAGCTGTAAGCAAAGCAATTTCTTAGCCAGTGTATCTTGTATCTTTGTGCACTGAAAAACCTATTTTACTGACAAAATAATCTGCAGTGAAATCAGGCTTACCTACTAGCTGAAGTCTTCTGCCCTACACTAGGTCAGATTTTGATGTTTTTCTAACTTTATCTTGAGTTGTACATTTAGGGAAAAAAAAGTTAGAAGGGCTTCCATCCAGATCTCTGGCCTGTGCTCACTGGCAAAAATATAACACACTCTAAGATTACCCTATATCCTCTCTACCTAATTGTTCTGACTGCTGTGGGCTGAATTTTTGCAACCTCCAAGGAAAAAAAATGACAACTGGATCTTCCTTGCTTTCTTCTTGTCCTGCTGGTCTTGGCTTACTGGACTTTTTGGAAGGCACCTGGATGTTTTGATAAGTGGTGTCTTATTTTTAAGAGCAAACCTCACTTGCTCTCAAATGAATTATACCATTCCTTCATCCTGAAGCTTGTATTGCTACCTAAACATCATGACTGCACTCTGTTCAATGAGGAGCTGTTTTATAACAGTAATGTGATTTATTTAACACAGTATTCGCTGAGTTACTGTGAGGTAGGTGGCCTCACTCTCCATTTTTTGGGAAAAACTGGGCTCCTCGACACTGCCATAAACGACTAGTATCACATTGTAAAAACATACTTTTATATACACATTCTAAACTAATGTTTTATCATATACTATCTTACAGTTACCTTAGTACCATATTTTCAAAGCGTAAGAGGACAGAGTATGTAAATACTCTGATCCTCCCCCTGCAATTTCAGTACCTTTTCCAAACAAGTGAAGCACTAGGAACAACTAAGAAAACAGAAAAATATAGCAGCAAGACAACTGCCTTTACTGTAGATTGTTTTGTGTGAAATCACTCGGGTTTTACTGCAGGGGCCGTGCGACTCGGCCGGGGTTATTTTGGGCTAATAACGCTGCCAGTGCACAATACCGTTTTCCGTTCGGCGAGAGGACAGGAAATCAATTACGCGCAGTGTGCCGGCGCTGCCCCGGAGACGCCGAGCTGCCCGGCTCTCTCCGGCGGCCGCCCGGCCGATTCCCCCCCCGGGGCTGCCCGCGGCCACCGGCCCGGCTGCGCCGCCCTCTGCCGCGGCGCTCCCGGCCTGGGAGGCTCGGGTAGTGCCGGAGGCGCCGCGCCGCCCATCCTGCCGGGGCTGCCGCGGGACCCCAGCTGTCTCCAGCACTGCCGCCCCCCCGTCCCGCTCCCCCCGCGCCGCTGGCGAGGCCGGGGCCGGAGGCGGAGCCTGCTCCGCAGGGCAGGCGGAAGGAAAGGGCCGGCCGCAGCCTGGGGCCAGCCGGCGAGCTGCAGGGCCGAGTTCCGCGGAGCCGCCGAGCGCCGGGGGAATCAACGGTGCGGCCGGAGCCGAGCGCCGGGGGCCCCGCCGGGAACCCGGAGCCGAGCGCCAGGAGACCGGCGCTGCTGCTGCGGCCGCGCCCCGAGCTATAGCGGTTGTGGCCGGGACGGCGGTGCCGAGCGGCCGGGCCGCTGCCGCTGCCGCTGCCGGTGCCGCCCCGCGCGGCGCAGCCAATGGTGGTCGGCGGGGCGGGCTGCGCCGCGCGGGGCTGCGTTGTGCAACGCGCCGCGCTTTGAAGGCACCATCACCCCTGGGAGACAGCGCTCACTCGGCATCTGTCACGGCAGGGCGGCCGGCGGCGGGCCGGGCCCAGCGCCCCGATGAAGACCCGGCGGGACCGGCCTTCCCAGCGGGCATGAGCCACCCGCGATAGGAGCGGCGCGTAGCGGTGCCCCGGCGGGCAGGATGGCACACATGCTGCATGCGGCGGCCCGGCGGGTGCAGTGGAGCAGGGCGGGCGCCGCGAAGAGGGCTGCGTGCCTGCTGGCCGCGGCGTACGGGCTCAGAATCCTCTACCCCATCATCCGCGGGCGTGTGAAGCGGGCGAGCGGCAGAGGCGGCGCGCAGGATGAGAGGGGCCGGGCGGTCCCGCACCGCAGCGGCAGCCGGGGCAGAGCCTCCCCGGCCGTGGACGCGGAATTCTTCAAGCAGCTGCTGGAACTCCGCAAACTGTTCTTCCCGAAGCTGATGAGTGCCGAGCTGGGCTTGCTCTGCCTCCACTCGTTTGCTCTGGTATCCAGGACCTTCCTCTCCATCTATGTGGCCGCCCTCGATGGAAAAATTGTGAAGAGCATTGTGGAGAAAAAGCCCAGGAGCTTTGTCTTCAAGTTAATCAAGTGGCTGATGATTGCAATCCCAGCCACTTTCGTGAACAGCACCATACGGTACCTGGAGTGCAAGCTGGCTCTCGCCTTCCGCACGCGCCTGGTGCATCACGCCTATGAGACATACTTTGCCAACCAAACTTACTACAAAGTGATCAGCATGGACGGGCGGCTGGCCAACCCTGACCAGTCCCTCACCGAGGACATCATGATGTTCTCGCAGTCCGTGGCGCATCTCTACTCCAACCTCACCAAGCCCATCTTGGATGTTGTGCTCACCTCCTACACCCTCATCCGCACAGCACGGTCCCCGGGGCCAACCCCATCGGGCCCACAGTCCTGGCTGGTCTCGTCGTCTATGCCACGGCCCGCGTGCTCAAAGCCTGCTCGCCCAGGTTTGGCAAACTGGTGGCTGAGGAGGCTCACAAGAAGGGCTATCTGCGCTTCATACATTCACGCATCATTGCCAACGTGGAAGAGATTGCCTTTTACCGAGGGCACAAGGTAAGGAGGAGAGAAATTGGAAGCACTGGGGTCGCTTCAGCAGTGCCGGAGTGGCCCCATGTTCCCCTAATGCCCTTCTTGAGCCCTTTGAGTCCCTCTGACATTTAAACTTGTTTACAGCTTGGCACTTCCCATTTCTTAGGAAATGCTGTCTCCCAAGCAGTGTCTGGGGGAACAGATCACAGTTCCCTTGAACTCTGGCAATGTTCTGCTTTTGCAGATGGATCTTATGCTTATCTAGAAAACTAATCTACATTACTGTTTTTCCCCCATCCTGTCCATTCTGATTTACTTTTCCAGACTTCTTTTTTTCCAACCATGTGTATGAACCACCATATTTAATTCAGCAGAAATAGCAACCACAGCACACCAGAAAGTCTAGGGGGAAACTGTGATGGCTCAGAGTGCACTACAACCTTTGACACTCTTTCACATAGCCAAGCAAAGATGTAGTCACCAGTCTTAAAATAGCCTAAGTACAGTACTTCTGCAATCACAGTTACATAAACTAGTAGCTTGTTTTAAAGCCACCTTATTAAGGGACTCTTCGTATTTTTATTAGAAGTGAATTTTGGCTGTCATACCTTTCAAACACAATTGGGGAAAAAGTTGTTTCATGCAAGGTGAAAATGAAAGCTGGGAACCAGCCTGAAGTATTATTCTTTCAGTTCAAGCAATGATTATATAACGTTAATGGTTGATTTTTGTAGACATAATCATTCTCAAAAGCTGCCTGTAATAATGTTTTAAGTGCAGCTAAATTAAACATTTTCTCAATTCCCACATATATGAGTTTGAACTGAATACATACTGTATTGACTTGTGACTGTCTTTGACTTGTTAAATCTCCTGGGATAATTCTTTCTTTTCCCCAGACTGCTTGCAAAAACTAGCAGCATTTCAGGAATCAACTCTGCAACTTTAAGTCACTGAAGATAATTGATCCCCAAATGCTTTCCAATATAATTTTCAGTTGCTGTGAAACTTTACAGCTGCAGCTTTATTACAAGGACATGAAATTAATCTTATTTTGATTGTTAGAATCAACTGTTGTGACTGCTATGTTGTTATTGTATGTATTAGAGATCTCTAGAGACTTGAAAACCTGCCAATGTTCTGTTGAGGGCCGATGGTGTAAATAAGAACCAGGTCCACTGACTTCCATAAAGCTGTATGCTTTTGCTGTGAGACTGCAGCACAGTGAGCAGATGTGATTCAGAAGTGACAACTCTGAGTACCCTATTATTTTATGTACACATGTGAACTTACCTTGTACTACATGTGCATCTTTGTTTCATTGTATAAATTATTTGGTTATTTTAACCGTAGGTAGAATTGAAACAACTGCAAAAAAGCTACAAGGATTTGACAGATCAAATGAATCTCATTTTGTCCAAACGTTTATGGTACATCATGATAGAGCAGTTCCTGATGAAGTATGTCTGGAGTAGCTGTGGTATGATCATGGTCGCTGTGCCCATCATCACTGCAACAGGATTTGCAGATGGCGGTAATACCATTTCTTGCCTAATTTCTAAATGTTCCTTTAAAGTTATGTCCTCAAAAGACTCTAGTTCCCTTGACTGCTGTTCATGTTGGGTTATTTTCACAAACTTTCTTAGATCTGTGTGTTACGTATAACTTGCAAGTATAGCAAGTCAGCAGAGCAGATGATCCAGCTTGGAATGTGTGATAAATAGTACAAAGTCAGGACTTAGAGGATCCTTGTAGTTATCACATGAGATTATAATGATCATTGCAGTCTCCTTTTTCACTGGTCACTGTTGGAGTGGCAGTCTGATTTTTACAGTATCTCCTTTTGCAAAGTAATACTATGAACTTTCCTAGAGTCCTTATCTTCTCCTTCCATAAACCATAGTGTAATTACAGGTAATTATAGGTAATTTATTTCTTATTGTTGACCTGTTGGAAACCGCTGATTTTCCCTGACTCCTTGGGAGAAGAGAAGGTAAAATTTAGATTCCAGGCTAGGATGGTATTATTTTTGACATCCTATCACAACTTTCATGGAAGCGAAATGATACTCAAATAGTGTTGTTACTGCAGATGCTATTTGAAAAAAAAACCCGAACAGACAAGAGAGAGAGAAAACAAGAGAGCAGAAAGAAAGGTATTAAGGAGGGCTGTTAGTTAATTTGGTTTAACAGGCTTCCTCATGCACAATTAGAACTTAATATATTATGAATTTCATAGGATTCCTATAACATGATTCCTACAAAGTCTTTCAAAAGAATCACTTCTAAATTGTGTACTTTGAATTCTGAATGAGTTAATTCTTTTCTCTGTAGTAGTTTCGTTTCTTTCTTGGAAGTTATATTCCAAAGTGGACAGGCTTGGTATGAGCTCTAGGATGGCTTTGCACAGTGCCCACGTGGTTTAGCTGTCTCACTGAAAAGTTGTGCCGGTGCAGGGCTGGGTGCTCAGTTCCCTGAGCTCCTGCCATCATGTGGCTTAGGAGGGCACTACATCAGCACCCTGGCTGGCATCCTGGGAACAGCTTCAAAAATATCAGGATGTCTTGTTCCAAACTGAAGAGGCTGTACAAAGGCATTTCACCTCACAGTGAAGGTTATCAGCACAACAGAAAAAGTGATAAGAGTCTTTCTGCTAAGACGGGAATGGGTACAATCAAGAAAAGGCACATTTAACCACATGTTGTAAATATCTCCTTGGTATTAGAGCATGAATAAAAAAAGAGCTCGTATTCATGCTAAACTAAATAACATTCCTTTTACATTTGTTCTTTTGTTAAATACATTTCAAATGTGAGAGAAAACAAAGATGCAGCAGTGGCTCATGTTGTAAAGCAGAATTATATTTGCTACCAGCAATCTAAACTATTAAAACATGGCGTTTATTATTGAGTCCTGGGGCATACCATAATGGTGTTTCACAAACTTAATACCGGCAGCACTGTGAAGACCAGTTTGAGGTGTTACAGGTGTTCAAGGAATCAAGCACACCTGAAATTACCATTGACCTGCTTGGGAAAACAGTGCTTTTTTCCCTTAGCAGATCAGACACAAGTTTGTTCACATCTAAAGGAAGAGGTAGTCGATTTATTGCTTTAGGATGAATCAAAAGTTACATGGATATGTACAAAACTGGTACCTTGGCCAGACTTGAGACCACAGGTGTAAAGCTATTGATTTTCTATATTTCTTAGGGAGGAGAAAGAAAAAGTAAAAAAACACTTCTTCATTAATTAAAAAAAAACCCAAAACTTCTTTGAAAGTGATATTTCTGACTGAAAGTTTAAAATTTTGTTATATATTTCAATGAAGAATTTAGGTGGCAAAGACAAGATTTCTGTTTGATAACATTTCTCATACTTTTCACCTTCCAAGTGTGTCTCAGTTTGTGGAGAGGAACTGTTTTTGAAGCAAGACTGATTTCTCTAGGCACAGTGAATATTTTTGTTTATAAAATACATGTGACTATCAATTAAATAAATGAAGAGGAAAATGGAGATGTTAGTTTCTGTTAAAATGTGACACTTTCAAACAGGAGGCCACCCATATGAAAAACGTTTTGGACAAAAAGTTCAAGAAAAATTATATCGGTGGTGTATGTAATAGAAGAGCTTGTCTTTTGGGGCCGTGCTCGTAAATTCTATATAGTTTCAATTTTTTTAAATACCCCTTAACTGACTGATGCAGTGGCTTGTAGAGATCCTTAAACTCTTGCTAGATGAGCTGGCCTGGGTGCTGGAAGCAGCCACCAGTAAATACCGCATTTACATTAAGGAGGAATGCTGCATCAGTGTAGTTAAACCATACCCAATTCCTAGATGATTTAATTGTGGTGGTTCTACATAGTGTAGGCTGCATGTGTTGTAATCCCAACAAGATAAGCAAAAATTGGTTGTGTCAGAGGAATTTGTAAACAAATTTCAAATCCTATTTTACTAATGAATTAACTGAATTCTCCCTATTCAGTAAATGTATACTTCGTGCAGTGGAAATAACTTCTATAAGTGAGACCCACATCACTAAGAATTTTGTAATCTCTCCTTTGCAAGAGCTTTTATGTATTTTTTTTTAAAGCATTTTCACTGTGTTTCACACTTTCACTGTGTCTCAGGAAGATTGCGTACAACTAGTGTTCGCTGATACAGAACTGAAGTGAAAAAACATAATAATTAAGCTCAGGAAAATGACAAAGATGTTCTGTGTGTATATTTCAGTGAAATACAGTGAAATAATTAATTCAGTGTAATTATTATTATATTAAAAATTATTCCAGTGAATTTCATGGAAATAATAATTAAACAATAATTAAATAACTAATATATTATTAATATATAATTTAATAATTACATTTTAAGTAATTTTTCCAGTGTATTTCACTGTCATACAGTCTATTTCAGTGATCTAGTTATGTAGGAATACCTTCATGGATGTGTAAACGAAAACAGAATAACATTTAGATTTAAATAATAAAGACAGAAAGATACATCTTCGATTTGGTACTGCCTGTAGATTCTCAGATACCAGATTTCTAGAATCTGATCTGTCAGTGAAATGAGGGTAAGAAAGTGCTGTTTGCTCTCTTCTTGCATTGCTTGACTTAGCCCATGAAATTTATGGTCATATTACAGCTGCAAGGAATTCCTCCTAGATTTTCTTGATCATGAGCACTGTGGAAACATGGATGTTAGTAACAATTACTAGTGCAGGAGTTCCACAGTGGATCCACCTATTACCCTGCCTAGCATGATTCCTAGCATCAGCTTAGTTTGAAAAAGAAACTTAAAAAAAACTTTACAAACTTAAAGAAAAAAAGCAATATCCAGATCCCATTCTGCAAAAGATTTGATCAATATATGGAGATACACATAAAGTTATGTGATGCAGAAAACCCTTTAGATCTTGCATTGTAAATCTTTTATGTGGAAAATCTTTAAGAGTGGTTTACTACACCAGTGGTTTGTAGTTGCAGTTACAAACACTGAAACAGCATTTAGCCTCAAAATAGTCAAGCCACTTCTTTTTAAATCTTGTTTCCTTAAGGAAACAAACCTTGCAAGTTGAATGTATGGGACCCATAGTAGCAGGATGTATATGTGGATATGTTAAATATACTTCCTTCTCATATATCTTCTATAAATTCTGCTGCTGTTTTCTCCTAATGCTGCTGATGTTCTTCTGAGACAAGTTCTTTCTTTGGAGCTGGAGTATTTTTGTTAGGTAGATGCAGTGTCGTAAAAAAGCCTCACAACTTTGTTCTGAGATCAGATGAAGAGAGAAGCTTCATGTAAGGGAGAGTTATCCTACTGAAACCATTCCTTTGATACCAAAAGACTTTATTGCTTTCTTACGGAAATATAATCATGTTGCCAGATTTACACAAATGTGAATGGTTCCTTCTACATGAAGTCAGAAAATAAGTAAGGATGAAAATTAGTAATTGCAGAAATGTTAAAAATGATTTTAAAAATCTGTTTCAGATCACTGCTTAGGTTTCACTTTTGTCATGTTTTGAAAAATTTATGTTGTATGATGATATATTAAACAGAAAGTGATCCATGTAGATAATTAGGTAAAATAATAGCGTGTTTTGCCTAACAAGATGAATTCCCTATGCTCCCACTTATTCTTTTTTACCAAACTATGTTAGTTATATTCACCAGTTCTTTTTGAGAGATTGTCTTCACAGAGTTAACTTTTTCTTAAAAAAAGAAAAAAGTGCTTTCTAATAGCTCAATTGCAATAATAATTTAGTTTTTAGAGATAATTTTCAACAGAATATTTTAATAAAACTTTTTTTTTTTTTTTTACACTCAGAGTTGGAAGATGGCCAGAAACAGGCAATGGTTAGTGAAAGAACAGAAGCTTTTACTACATCACGAAACTTGCTGATCTCTGGAGCAGATGCTATTGAAAGGATTATGTCTTCATACAAAGAGGTACTGTACATCCTGCATGCATGAAACAGAAGAGAAAAAAAATCAATTTACATTTAATATAAAATATTAAAAAGTAGTGCAGTATTTAAAGGCAAATTCTATTGCAACTAAACTCATTGAGATCCTTGAATTGGTGGTTTGATCTTTAGGGTTAAGTTGACAAAAAGTCTAAAGTGCACAGTTGCCTGTATGGTGCCATGTGTAGATGTAATTTTTAATACTTGTGTTCACATGCCATCAGACTGATAGAAGTTCCTGGAATGTCAGTGATAAAGGTTCAAATTCCTCTTCTGTTTGGAGCACAGACCTGAATTTGGGCTGTCTGACTTCAGTGTAGTGGGACTCTTTGTTAGAAGTGTCATAAAAGCATATAATAGTTTAATTGAAAGAGTCTTTAAAGGTCTTCTAGTCCAACCTCCCCACCATTAGCAGGAACATCTTCAACTATTATTGGATTGCTCAGAGTCCCATCCACCTGACCTTGCATGTTTCCAGAGATGGGGTATCTCTACCTCACTGGGCATTTCTGCATGAAAAACAAAGAGAATTGAATATTTATTTCTGGGCCGCTTAAACTGTAAGGTTGTTTTCAGTATCTTGTGAACCTGTTAAATTGTAAGTAATTTTTCAAAATAGAGAAATTCTAGCAGGAAAAAGTTCACCTTTATTTTAAAATAAAAGGCCATGGTTTAATTCTTTACTACCAGCAGATGGAGGCAGTTCTTTGGGAGCTCTTTAATAGCCCATGAATATGAAGTTACAAGGTCCAGAGATATGTTGTTTCTGTCTTCACCAGGTGAAAATTGTGACATACGGACAAAAAAAAAAAAAAAAAAAAGAGAAAGCCTTTTAAGAGATCTCACCGTCTTAAAAATGACCAGTTTATTCTGAGGTGTCAGATTTAGCATGCATAGTTGATAGATGTCTCATTTCTGGTTTGTACTGTATTTTAGGTTAGGATGCCATGGTGCTGCCTCTTTTACACAGAAAAGCAAACTTTGCCACAGGAGGTTTCAGGAATACAAGCAAGTGAACATAAGCAATTATAGATGCCATTTTTTTCTCACTTCTGTGGACTTCTATTTTTGCTGGAAAATACAGAGATTTTGGTTATTTTCTTGTGTACCAGCCTCTTTGTTTTCAGATATGTTAGTAGCTGTTCTCTGTTCATTGAAGACTACAGAAATGAGTAGTCTCTACAATCTCTTCATTTATTGGAGTTATCATAGTTTATATGGGCTTAACTCAAACTGTCCTCTCTGCTGATTGGTAGGAGCTGTAGGTGGCATATGGGTTAGCACAGAATTTCAAGGAATGAAAATCGATAGTGTTGGTCTACATTGCTGCTCATGTTGATCTTTGGCCGAACATTTAATTGTAGAATTTGTGAAGTATTACTGAAATGAGGCATTTGTTGTTTCTCAGGTTACTGAGCTAGCAGGCTACACTGCCCGTGTCCACAACATGTTTTCAGTCTTTGATGAGGTGAAGAGAGGCATCTACAAAAGAACTGCTGTTATTCAAGGGTCTGTAAACAATAGCAGGAGTGAAGATAAAGCAGAGTTTCGCAATGATGGGCCTCTAGAAATCAAAGGTAATTAATTCATATTTGTATGAATTTCCCAGGGGAGATCGGGGAGGCATGGAGCAGTAGGACAGGAGGTGAACAGAAGGTTTTTTTCTGTAACTAATCAGCCTCTCAGCCCTAATGCTCCAGAGACCATGTTGCCTTTCATTTTAAACCCCTGTTACCTTATAACTGTCTTTATGGTGTGCTTTTCTAATACACAAAATGGCTCAAATGTTTTCTGTAAAAACTTTGAATGAAAAGGCATTTCAACTATACTGTTATATGTGATGGTGATGTTAGTGTTCTAACACTGACAGTGCCTGTTTTCCTCTGACCATTCATTTTTTTCAGCAAGCTGAGACTGTAACATTTTCATCTTCAACTATCATGTTATTTTGTTTGAGGTAGGAGGAAAAAGACAGATTGGTTCAGTAGTTTTTCCCAAAAATACTATGTTTTCCATGATGAAAGATAAGCCTGTGCTCATTTTTTCATAATTTAGTGGGAATCTTCAATTGAAAATGACAACTTTCCCCTTCTCCTCACCTCCCAAATGATCTGATCATAGTATACTTTTTCCCTCCTGACCCCATCCTGTGCCTTTCTGATGCCACTGTCTTTCTGTCTCCACCCTTTCTGGAGCATTTTTCTGTGTCGATCTGTTTCTTATTGTGCTCCATTATGTGCCACTTCTCCCTGCCTCTTGCATCCAGCTTCTCTCTGAAGTACTCAAAGGTAGCTTTTGCAATGGGTTTTTCCTCATTTTCCCACCATACCATTTCTTCTGCTTCCCTCTGTGGTGTTGAAAAGCTCCATTCTCTTCCTTTAGCTTTTGAAAAGTTAAGCCTCAGCAGAGTTATAGGCCCCAAAGGGCTCTTTGTGAAATAACTTCTTGCAGCAATTTCAACAGTGTTGCCTTTCAGCTCCTATTTCTCAAAGTTCATGTGACAAGGTTCATCATAACAAAGTGTGATGCAGCATGGTGGATAGGTATGGAAATAGGTGATGTCTTAATCTTGTAGATCTTGGTAATAGTTGGCTGATGTTAAAAGAAATGGCATTTTATCATTGTTGCATTTTGTTATGTACATAAGAAAAGGTTTGTAGTTCCTGGAGCAATGAAGTAATTTGGGGACTTTTTAGATAACTGTGTTTAGAACCAAAACCAAATACAGTTTAGACATGCAAGTGTGCTCTTTGTGTTCCCTTTAGGTCTACTATATCTAAACCCCACTCCTCTTTTCTCTGCAGCCTTTTCCCAAGATTCATTCCACTACAGTCACTTCTCATCCAGTCTGAATTCCTCCTCAGCCATGGTGACTAGCATTTGCTCTTGTGTAGTAGCTCTCAGAGGCAGCTAGCCAAGACCAAGCATTGTGCACAAGGATTTAAGAAGAATTTAGGCCAGATGAATCTAGGCCACAGGCTCCATTTTTTATGACAAGTGCTATTGTAATACCGGTTTTCCTCCTTTGGTTGCAATACTTCAGAAATCCCCAAAGAGTGGATTTTGTGTGGATAAAAGTACACATCATGCTCACATACCTGTATGTGTCTGTGATGTTAGAGAAGAAAAATCTTAATACTAAGCTTCCCTAATGGCTCTTTGAACACATAATGCTTATTTCCTTTTGAATCATCCAGTATAAGTCTTTGTGACTGAGCAATGTGTTTTGTGTCTTATATTTACTGTTGTCAGAAAGAGTGTGAAAATATGAAAATTATAATATTTTACAGATACAAATAGTGCCTTATAGCATATTTAATAATTCAGAATTTAAAAAAATAGAATTTGTACATCTTGTATAAATACTGTCAAATTATATTTCTGATTACACATAAATAGACTATTAAAACATGCTATAGTTGCAATCAAATGCTGTGAAATTAGGATTAGATAATGAGAATTAAGTTTACTTAATTCTTACTAGCTGACTATATTTTATCATAGATTTATTTTAACTACAATGTCTCCACTGTATCAAAGTAATTTCTTTTTAACAGAGAAACACTTTTTTTCCCCATAATTTCATGCCATTTTAAGTAAAATTTATTTTATGAGAACACTTAGACTCATACATGGCATAAAAATTTCTGCCCAGGTTGTTACAGTTTGGCAGAGTTGAAAGCAATTGAACAAAGAGCCTCTAAATGAAAAATGTAAGACTAAACTTAAGTGAAGGAAATTCTACCTTTTATAGTTAACTAACTAACTTGGTTGCATTTTTCTTTGTTCAGATTAGTTTAAGTTATAATTAAACAGCTTCCCAATACAAAGTGAAATGTCTTTCCTTTGTATCTTGTCTATAAAGGTAATTTCTATGATTTTTCTAGGGATCCAACTGATTGGGTTCTGTTAGACAAGACCATTAACAGCTGACTGAGAAGTTAGTTTCATTCTTTTACTGTTTCCAGGACAGTTAATATCAAAGCCCTTGTATTACAGAGTATCCAGATATCCAGTAGAGACTGTGTATTTATTTTGTCAGAAATCCAAATGCCAAGTGTATCTACCTGACTGAAATGTTATATGAGTTTCTGCAAATACTACAAGACACATATCAGTGTCTGTGGCATCAAAAAGAGATGGAAGCAAGCCATTAAATGTTTTCTCCATTGCTCTCGTTGCCGGAGGAGACTGAAAGGTTCTCTGACTTTCAGAGCTGGTAATGATTCCTAATTAAATCCTCAAAAGAAGGTTTTCCTGTGGCCTTGAACTTTTTTACTGCATGGTATTAAACATCTATTTAAAACAGAATACAGAAAATACAAGTAGAATTTGCATGAACACGTCTTAATAGTGCATCACATGTTTTTGATGCATACTGTGCATTGTGTTTAGGATCAAATTTAGGTTTTGTTGCACATTCTTGGCTACTGTTGACAGTGTCTTTTGGACTAGCTAAGATTTATTATCCAGATTTTCCACTAGGGGAACCTGGAGCACATAAAAGAGCTGTTTCAAACACCAGTCCTTACTTGAAAATATACTCAGTTCTGCACAGAGGCTGTCACAAGTGATTGCTTAATGGAGGGTTTCACAAACTCTAATTTTTAATTTTTTTTCTTTCTAGGGAAAGTAATTGATGTTGATCAAGGAATTATTTGTGAAAATGTTCCTATAATTACTCCAAATGGCGATGTGGTGGTTTCCAGACTAAACTTCAAAGTAAGATGATATGCAAGAATCTTCTGATTGTTGTCTTCACATTAACATAAACAGCACAGAATTCACATACCTTATGTTAAGTACTTGGAGGAGCATGTGGATAAAAGGGGAAGTCCAGAAAGGTAGGCATAGTAGCTCAATAGAGGCAGACACATATAGTTTGTCCTGCTCAGAGAAAGAAAAGGGAGGATTTCTGTTGCTGTTGCCAGGTGAAAAACTGACCTGAGATTTTCAAAGGTGTATATGGGAGTATGCATCCATCTTTAGTTAGTTTCAATCAAATTGGGATGCTATACTCACAAAGGCTCCTTTCAAAGTCTAAGGCCACAGCCACAGTGAAAAAATCAAACCCATAATTTTTCTTGATCACCACAAAGAGCAGTACTGACTAATAGCTGACAGCATAGTTCACAAGTCCAGTTGGGGATCATTTACTCAGTAGAAACTTGTATTGTTTCTAAAAACCTTTTCCAGACACGTCTTGGTACCTGCTCACAATTTTAATGAGTGACCTTTACTGAATTACTCCCATATGTATCCTGATGTGATGTTCCAGTGCAGATGCTGTTCTTTTTAAAAATAATTGAAGTTATCAGAAATAAATTTAACAGTTCCAGCAGATCTTTTAATTTAGCTAAAGCAGTATGTTCTTTCTCCTCTGAATTAGGAACTAGGAGGAAAGGGTCCTAGCTATGGCAAAACTTGCAACAGCTTCAGTATAGGAATTTCAGAATTGTAAAATTACAACCTTATGACCAAGCAGACATTTCTATTTATTCATTTGTCTCAAGAGACTGAAACAAAGAAAATACAGAAGTCAGTGTATTTCTGTAAAATATAGATAATGACATTGTGATTATGTATAAATATACACTCATATATTCAAAGGGTAATAGTCAAATGAGTAAAAAAAATCACTTGGCATCACAGCCAAGTTTACATAGGTAATTAAGTGGGAAATGGCAATATGAAATAAATTTTCCAAATCTCTTGACTGGTCTCCCATACCTGCAGTTAATATCACAGAAGGGCACAATACTGCTTGAAACACTGTTAACACCTTTGGACCTGATCTGCATTAGAACAACTGATTTTGACCGTGATGTATTGACACTGTAATATAATCATATTACATTATGTTTATAATGATATGTTACTATAAATATTACTACTACATACTACTGTAAACATTAGTTTATAGAGATAATCAGATATAATAGAAATTATTATCATTATCTCAGCCCACATATTTTATTTAATGCCACTGTTTCCAGAATAGTTGCATGAATACATGCAGCTAATCAATGAAATTCGTTGATAATTTTATATAAATGCTTATGTAACCCCTTTTAGGGTCTTAGACTCACTTGTGCCACATACACTGTGTAGTAACATCTTTGCATTTTCATCCCCTTTGCAGGTCGAGGAGGGGATGAATCTTTTAATCACTGGACCGAATGGCTGCGGAAAGAGTTCACTCTTCAGAATTTTAAGTGGTCTGTGGCCTGTGTATGAAGGTGTTCTCTACAAGCCCCCTCCACAGCACATGTTTTATATACCACAAAGGTATGTGTCTTGCTGAAGGTGATGCCTCATCTGGTTGCATGAATTTTGACCCTTCTTCTCCTATTTCTAATCTGTGATGTGTATGTGCAAGTTGAAAGATGGTGACAACCTCAGGTGTGTGAAGTGTGTTTATAAAAAGAGGTCTTATCTCATTGGTGATACAACATCATTAGTCATTGGAAAGGGCTCACATACACTTGTGTTGGAGTCTGTGTTCCTCAGATGGCTAAATAATAACTGGATAATTTGGATCATGGAAATGGACTGTAGTCTGAAAGAAATTTGAAATAGACCTAGTATATCTCAAATCTGATTTCCTTTAAAACTAAAGACCGAAACAAGTGAGAGTGGTTTCTTAAGTGTCAAAGTAACCAAACTTGACTTTCACACTGCAAGACAACAATCCAATCCAACAGTAACTGCAGATTGACTTTTTAATAATATGTGCTCATTTCGCTAATGGAAGCTTGGCTTTGTTGTGCTTTCTTTGTACTCTGACATGCTGTTGGACTCTCAGTACATACTCTTATGCAATTGGTTCTAGAATATCTCCTTAGAGACCTCTAACTATGTTGTTTTGCAAAAGCAAAGTCAAACATTGAACCTTTACTTCCTGTAGTTCATTTCTTCCCATGGGCAAAAGAAGCATTCATGATAACAGTTTGTAGCCTTGTTTAAAACGTACAAGATGAATGGAATCTCCTGAACTGATCAGTAGATCATCCTTGCTGTAGGTGAAGGTAGCAAAGAGCACTGCTCTATGATTTTTTCAAATATCTGTGTAATTCATTGCTAGCCACTGTCATTTTTCTCATTCTCTCAAGACTATTATTCAGGAGTTTGGAGCAAAATGCTTTATTAAATATTTTTGAAAACGTTATTTCAGAATACCCATTGTGCGGAATATTCTTAAAATTGGTTTAGTCAGAACGAAAGCTAATCTGAATTTTTTCTGAAGAAAATCTTGAGTTTCAGCCACTTCCTTTCTCTGTGTGATCCCAGCCCCTACTCAGATCAACATCTGTGGCTGGCTTCCTTACAGCCCTTTCCCTTTACTTACATTCACTTTATTCTGTGAAAGCAAACAGACTCACCTTTGCATTCAGGCAGATTTGCCAAAGTGCTGGTTGAGGGGATTGCATCACATCTGCTGGATTTTCATTAACATAAACGTGGTTCTTTGTTCATTGCTTCCCCTAATTTTGCAGTGCTGGAAGAGTTTGTCCAGCAGATCTCTTCTATGAAACATTTCAAAAAGTTTTAGTCCGAAATCACCCAACGTCTTTGCGGCCCTCTGTGACCAAAGACATGTAGGGATTGGTATATGCAGTCCATCCTAGTAGGATCCCCAACGGGAAGTATGTCCTGGCAGCATCCAAGGGACAGCTGCTCTGCCTTAGCTCAGCTCTGTGGCTCTTCGTGAGCTCTGTGCTTCCCTTTCCAAGGGGCAGAGCAGTGTCTGGGTAAATGGGGCAATAGTGAGTAGTGACAGAGAGGGCTTTTCTGCAGAGGTGTTACACCTTGTCTGTGGCTGAAGATTCTGAAGTCTACTCTGGAGTACAATTCAGCTGTGTCAGACTTTTGTACCTTCAGAAATGTGGTCTGTCACTTGTGTCTCATATTTGGACAGGGACTGAGACTGAATCTTGTAGGGATTTCTGGGTGAGTGTGGCAGAAGGGGCTGATAAAAGACAGCATTTTGTTTGGCTGTCCTTGAGGATCTCAAATTGCTTTTTTGCCCAATGTATTTGTTCTTTGGGCATATAGAGTCTTTGATGAATATCTGAGATACTAAGAATTACTTGAAGGCTGTCCAGTTTTACATTGAGGTTTGTACATTTTGGGACAAGATTTGCAATAGATCTGCTGGAGTTTTAGGGCTTTTGTGTGGATTGCCTTATGTGGTCCAGGCTTTTCCTCTTTTTTGTGTTTGTAATCTACCTTTGAGTGTTTTAAACAGTTCTTTTATTTGTGGCCTAAATAAATCACACGTTCACTTGGGGATTTTTTTCTGTCCCTGGCTCTATATACATTTAGAATGTTTGTACTGATTTGTAAACTGTCCCAAAATCCCCAAATTAAAGAGGTTTGTTTTATAAGGTCCCGCTGGTGCAACCATTTTTCTTATTAACCCTGTGCAAATTGCTGCTTTATTAGGATTACCTTCTGTTTGCTCATTTTTGTTAGACATAATTCTATGAATTCTAGACTGAAGAATAGAGTGCCCTGCCTACATTTCATCATGTTTGTATTTCATCGTAACTTTGGTGAAAATTGTTCTTGTCAATATGGAAAATATTCCAGAAAATGTTTCAGACTGACAGGATCTGGGAGGTGGTAGGATGGGATCAACCTGGCATCAGCCTACCTCACTGTTTTATTTGGTGGGTAGGTGAAACTGGTACAGCAGAAGGCTCTTGAATTGGTGGATGTCCATCCGAGTAGCAAGTTAGGATGACATCCCTGTGTTTATGTATATACATTACATTTCTGGTCTAAGACACAGCAGATGGCTTTCCATTAGTAGACACAGTTACCAATGAAGCATCTACATTCCCGTGGCTGAGTTTAATTCTGCATCTGCCCATTTTAAGTCAAGTGTGGGAAACCTCATCTGCACACATGAATGGTGGAGAATACAGTGACTACTGTGTAACAGAATACTCCACAATAAATAGGAGCTCACTTAAAAGATTATATTTTCATCTCTGTTTTTTAATGGTCCAGCACAGTATCCCAGAAATGTATGGGAAATCATGTGCCTTTTTGTGTTCAAAAGCTACATACAAAACTATGATTTATTAAAATATGAATTAGCTCATTGTATACTCCAAATTTCATCCACACTGCAGGCACACTTAATGGCTTGTAGGCTTTAAAACAGAGCATTAAGAATCCCTGTCTTTTGGTGGTTTAGATTATGTAGCATAATTATACTGCTTTTTTATCTTTTGCTGTGAATCATTATGAGGGCTTTTTTTCTTCTGTAGTCCTGCAGGGACTAGGCATTGCAGAATTTATCTATAATCGGTCACAGTTCTGGTGAATGCTGATGGGGCAAACTGCCCTTTTGGGGGCAGGGTAAGAAAATCCCAGGAATTTCAGGGGCTCTGCCACTGTCCTGACAGGCCTGTCCAAGAGGAGAGTGAGCAGAAGGGATGGGTGGGCAGAAGAGATGGAAGCTTGAAGAGCCTTTAAACAGTCCAGCATCATTTGGTGCCTGAAGCAGCTTGTTGTGTCAGTGCTAGGAACTGGTCACACCTCAACAAGTTGTTGGATCTCATTAGAGACTCAGTAGCTGGCAGAGTATATGTTCGTACCCCTTCTGCTTCTTTCTATCCCTCTTTTGCAAAGTAAAGTTCATTTATGTTAACCACCTCTTTGCCTTCTTTGAATCAACTGGCCAAGTATGTAGCATGACTGAAAAAATAAACACTTGTGACACTCTAGCTGGTAAGGAATCATGGTTCAAATCAGAATCCAGAAACATCATTTAGAATAATAAATAATTAACAAAAGTATGTAGTGGGTAACATGAGTACTGATGCTGAAGATATACCACACAGAGAATGACACAGAATCACTAGGTTGGAAGAGACCTTTAAGATCATCTAGTCCACCCCATGCCCTAACACCTCAACTAAACTGTGGCATTGAGTGCCACATCCAGTCTTTTTTAAACACATCCAGGGGTGGTGACTCTGCCACCTTCCTGGGCAGACAATTCCAGTACTTTATCACTCTTTACGTAAAAAAGTTTTCCTAATACCCAACCTATATTTCCATTGGCGCAGCTTAAAACTGTGTCCTCTCATTCTGTCAGTTGCTGCCTGGAAAAAGAGACCAACTGACTTACAACCACCCTTCAGGAAAGTTGTAGAGAGTGACATGAAATGTATCTGAAGCACCTTGGGAATTAGCCTTTCACAACCTTTCTGAAAGTAGCCTGTTTCTCCAGGCTGCATCCTGTTTCTACTCTGTTGGTCTTACGCTTGGGAGGAGACTCCATCTTCATGGAATTAGGGAGCTCTAGCATGCAATTCATCCTGGCATTTACTCCAGCTTTTCTTGCTCTCTGACTAAAAGTCTCAGCTTTTTCATTTGTAAGGAAACAGATTCTGCACATGTTGGCTCTCATTTCCTTAGTTTGATATAAACACCAGTAAAATTGCACACCGACATACTTGAAGGTTACCTTGACAACAACACAGGAATATTCCTCAATATCTCTGCACCGTAATTTGCAGTAAAGCTCTATTTACCGCTGGGTTATTGATATAAATTGTTAAATCATTTTCTGCCTGCTGTGTCATATTGTTTTATTTGCATGGAGGAGTGTCTCATGCAGTCTCTGTTAGTTCTCTGACCTTTGATCATGACCCTCGAGTCTTCATAGCACAGCACATATCTATAATGTCCATCAGCATTTTCTCAGTCTTTCTTGAGGACTGATTCCCATAGAGCCTGAAGTAATACATTGTACTTCGTTCTCCTGATCCATTCTTTCTCTCCAGCTTGCTTTTACTGTAATTTGGGTATGTTTGTAAGAGGTGTGTTTCTCCAGTAGTATGTATAGTTTCTTTGTTATTCTGTGTGGCATTCTAGTAGAAGACCTACCCACTTTCTCAGCAGTCACAGCAATGGTCCAATTCTGTATTCACTCTCTCTCTTGCAATTGCTCATTCAAGTAGATCTGTTGAAAGATTTCTTTCTTTCAACACCAGGGTTATCAGATACTAAAAGGGAGGCAACCAAAGGTAAACTAGTATCAAATGTTGTTTGTTCTTTGTCATTTAAAATTTTAATATCTATATCTTGCTGCCTTCTTAATAATGCTAGGACAGTATGGAATAGAACAGTTTAAAGGTTTATCTGACCCTCCTAAGCTGTTTGGTTTTGCATACATCTGCTCTATTTCTGGTATTTTATTTGGGGTTCATTTACAAGTGTTTTCCTGTCTGGCATTTTTCTTTCTGAAATCTAAAAGTATCCTTGGATACAAAACAAAATTACATCAGCCGCAGAGGTATTTTTTCCTCTCCTTAGCTCTACTGAGTAATCCAAATGTCTGATGTGATTTGTGGATGTGTAGTCCAAGGATATTCATCATGTGGATGAATGAAGCAAGAATGTTTCAGTTATAAGTGATATAAATAATAAAGTGATAAAATAAAAGTATATTTTACATTAGAATGAAAATTTGAATATTATAGTGCAACTCAAATGTTGTTTAAAGCACAAAGTAGTTAGTAATGGCCACTCTCATCCTGAAACAGTTCTTGATTATGTACACAATTTAATCTTGCAAAATTGCTATGTTTCACTTTCAGATACCTTATATGACATATAGAAGTTTGTGCAAATGGAGCATGTATCTATATGGTTCTTCTGTATCAGACTACTTTCTTGTTAGTGTGTGGCCTGCTGGAGAAGTGGCCTAAATGAAATGCTGTGCAAATTTGCCTATAGGAATTCTCTTGCCTCATCTCGTTTAGATTGGCTCAGATATCTCTGTCCTATGTTGTATTTTGCACATCCTAATTTGCTGTCAGCTAATACTGCTCTGTCTTTAACTATGATCTTTTTAGTTGAGTCAGGTTAAGCTGTACTCTGCACACGCCAACACTGCACCAGTGATTGTCACTGCCCTCCAGCATTTTGCTGATAGTGCATCACCACATCGACATGTTCCTTCGATACTTTGCCATCAGTTCATGTCATGCTGTACAGATACCTGCTCCCTGGCACACTGGATCTGTCTGTTGGACTTGCTGTTATCAAGTTCATGATGCTCCTTTTCAGTGTGTTTATTTCCAAAGTTCACCACTTATCTGACAGATGAGAAAAAAGTCTTTGGTAGATAAGCATTAACAAAAAACATAGCACAACATGCTTCATACTATGTGCAATAGTTTGCATTCTATTTTGATATAGATATGCTTTAAAGATTGCCTGCTACTTTGTGTCTTACTTTTCCTCTTTTGAGATTAATCAGTTCCAGTTTACCTCAGTTCTGCTGTTTGTTAGAAACTGTGGCTTGGCATCTGAGACGTCCGTCAGGCTCTCCCCTTGGCCAGGGCACTTCTTCCATTTCATCTTTTCAGCATTCCTATAGAAATGCTTGCACTTATCCTTCATGATTGGTGAAAGTTCCATCTTGCCTTATCTAGAACAGAAAATGCTGCCCTTTAGGTTGGCTGAAGCTTTGCCTGCCAGGATCTCTGTGAAACTTCTCCATTTCCACTGAAGGCTCACTCAGAGCTATAAAGTTTGAATGTTTATTATTAGGTCTATGTGCTGACTGCTCACAATTAGTGGCAGTACATCTTGGTAGGACACTGTGTACAAAATTCACCAACACTGATAGTCAGAGGTGGGAAATGGTTTTGTGGATTAGCTGCTACTCCCCCTCAAGCCATGCCAGGTGTCTTCTCTACTGCCCAGGCACAAGACTCAGCTGATTAAAGCACAGTTTACAGATATTTTCTGTTATTAAAGAAAGTGCTGCATAAATTCCAGACTGAAGATATCACTTGTTGCATTGGGGTTTACCTTAGGTTTAAGATGTATTTACATAAATCCAGCATTTAAAAGCCACTGCTAAACTGGTGTTTGTGAAGGACTTCAGCATTGTCCAGGGTTTGGATCCCTCAGTGCCTTCCGACTGGAGCATGTCTGGAGCAAGCTGTGGCTATGGGAGATACCAAGATGACCAAATGTGGGTGAGGAATTGAGATGTGTTGATACATACTCAACTTTTACTCCAGTCATCTATGTGTGTGTCAGACCGTTTATGAAACTTCATTTAAAAGCTAGGGAAAATAAGTTTTGAACTTTTTTTAAGTACATAGTCAGGTTAAGCTTGACAAACATTTTATAAATACAAAGCCATTAATAGATTGTAAGAACTGAATACATGGCTGGTGTTTATAGGATCTATCCTGCAAAATAATGATAATCTATTTAATCTGTGTTAGGTTCATTTTGCTGATACAGCAGCTCATAGAATCATAGCATGCCTTGGGTTAAAAGGGGGTTTTAAGACCATCCAGTTCTAATGCCTTCCACTAGACCAGGTCGTGCAAAGGCCTGTCAGCCTGGCCTTGAGCATTTAGAGGAATGGGGTATCCACAACTACTTTTGCCTTTAAAATTTAGTTTTGATAGCAGTGCCAGGGGAACAAATTCAACTTGAGGTTAACTGAGAACTCTGTGTAGCTTAGCAGTGGTACAGACAAAGTTGCATGTTAGGGAGTAATCTGGTGGTTGCATTTACATGACCTAGTTTCTGCACTAAGCTCCCATTACTCCGTCCAGCTTGAGCAGTTACATCCAGCTTAATGCACCTGCCCTGCAACTGTGCAACAAAGGATCTTTGACAGATGAACAGAATGGCAACTGTTTACTGTTTCAATAATATTTTACCTAGGAGCATCATAAAGTACGCTTCAAGTGCCTTATGCATATCAAGTAATGAGAAACAACTTGGTTACATAACAGTGGGAATGCTGGCAAACATAAACTACGAAATCTGCCTGACATAAAAAACTTGATATGAGAAGACTAAAAGGACGCTGTCTTTTGTAAGGGAAGGACAGCAGAAAGCTCTAATAACAGCTGGTATCAAATTCCCTGGAAATAAGTCCTTTCTCCTCCTTTCTACTATAGTTTTCAATTAGAAACTCCGTTATGGTGCCCAATGCTTTTAAAAATCCAGGTAGTAGACATAGCTAATAGCTATGCCTTGAAGAGAAGCCATAGCCGTCTCTTGAAGAGAAGGTAGTAGTTCTTCCCGTGCTCTTTAGTCTTTGCCATCTGCTTGCCCCTGTGTCCTGGGCTCCAAAACTCCACCTCCAAGGTTGTTCAGCATTTCCCCATCTTCTCCATGGTCTGCTCACTCTGACACATTTTTTAGGTTCTAGTTCTGTATTTGACTGCCTGCAGGTTAAACCTGTTTGCCCAAGACTATGTCAAGATGGCTTTTGAATATCTTCAAGGATGGAGACTCCCCAGCCTCTCTTGGAAACTTGCTTCAGTGCTTGATCACCCTCAGAGTGAAAAATTGTTTCCAGATGCTCATATGGCATCTCTTGTTTCAGTTTGTGCCCATTAGCTCTTACCCTGTCACTCGACACCGGTGAGAAGAGCCCAGCTCTGTCCTCTTTGCACCCTCCCTTCAGGTATGATATAAGTTGATAAAATCCTCTTGAGACTTTTCCAGGCTGAACAACTCCTGGTCTCTTTCCTCATATATGGGAGAGATGCTCCAGTCCCTTCACCAGTTCTTTGGTACTTGAATCCCATCAGATGCCAGGAGCCTAGCATTGTGCAGCATCAGATGGACCTCTAATCACAGCACAGCATATGTTATGTGTGGGCCCATCTGTGCTAAAGTTCCTTGGTACTGTGGTCTTGAGTACTCTGGTAGGATTTTCTTAGGAGTGAACAATGCCATTTGTCACTTCTGTCAAACCGAAGGATGTTACCATGAGAACATGCTGCTTCACTTAAAGATAAAGACCAAGGACAAGCTGGTGGTGTAATTACTGGTGCCAGGTGGGAGCTACTTGCAGGCTCCTCTGTGAAGATTAGGTGACAAAGTTTATCCTGCACCCAGGAGATAAGTGCAGTGCAGCACAGGCCTGAAGGCCAAGCTGTATGTGCAGCACAACACAACACAGTGCAGCCAAGCATAGCACAGGCTGGTGGCCTCTAAAGGCAGCTGTTCCACAGATCACCAACTCCATAATGCACAACAGTCTTGCAGCTGGGGGCACTGCAGCTGCTTGGCCTGTGTCCTAGGACAGTTCTCTAGAGGACACCATTGACTACAAAGAGGGCCAGGTAACTAACTCAGACTTACATGAGTAACTTGTAGGTGAGACAAGTCTCTTCTGACAATGCAGAGCAGTCCCCACAACAGTGGGTTTTCACTTCATTGTTCTTTAGCCATTAATTATGTCATGGTCTCATGGGAGAAAATAGCAGGTGAGATTTTTTCTTCAGTTCATCATGTGTGCATCTAAGCTACCTAGCTTAGATGGAACTGTGGCTTTCCCAAGAGCGAAGGCTTTTCCAGGCTTGTTTTTTTGCCTAAATTCTTGCATTAATTATACCCTATCAATCTCAGTTTTTGCTTATTACTACAGCTCCCTTGAAGAGCTGCGTCACATACCAATAATGCTTATAAAATGTCTGCAATGATGTTCCATGTATCCATACACATGGTGTGTCTCTATTCTGTCTGTCTTGTCCTGTCCTGTGTAATGCAGCGTTTCACAACAGATAAGTCAGTACAGTGTGTGGTTTCTTACTTGCTGGCAGGTGTTTCCTGCAGACACGCTATTGCTTTATGAATACTTGTGTATTCATATCACAGTGCATGGAAAAAGTTATGCCATGGACTGTAGAACTGTAGCACTGTAGAAACCCAGAACAAAACCAGCCTTTGCTCTAGAGGCTTTGCTGTCTACACTTCCTCTTCCCTGTGAAATAAGGTGTCACTTCTCATCTACAAAACCCTGAATAATTCAAGGTCATTCTAGAGGAGGGAAACTACCTTGCTCATTGTGCTACACTGCTGTGATAAAACTCAGAAACACCTCTTAGGCTAGAGTATGCCTGGTGGGACAGGCTGGAACCTTGTTCAGAACAACTCATTGTTCTTTCTTCAGTTCATTGATCTTCATGATCATCCATCCAGATAATCCTTTTTTTGTCAATACTGCCAGAGTTAAAGAAAAGGAGAATATTTTCTTTCTTGATTGATTAGTTGCAGGTGGTATAATTATTTCATAACACCTTGGGTGCTAACATTTTGTAGAAATTGTTTGGGGTTTGATTTTAATTGTATGTGTGTTTTCATGTGTTTTCCACCTATCAAAAGACAAACAGACTGACCTGAAAAATTATGTGAATTTCTCAGCTTAAACAATTTTTGCTATCTGACCAGTTCTAGTAATATTCTGTCTATGATCTTGTTAATAGTGAAAAATCTTGAGATGAGATGATACTTGAGTATGAATAGCACTTTTAAGGCTTCTTTTACATTTCTGGTTATTATGTGCTCCCAGATGGTTTCCTTGTAGAAATGTGCACAGCTTTTTTTGAAAAAAAACAAAAACCAAAAAACCACAGACTGATTAATGTGTATTTTTCAGCCTTTGATACCGGATTCTAATTATATGCATTGAGAATTCAGCCTTTCATACTGTGCATTTCATTTCCTGTTAACTATATCCCTTGGCAATATGGTCTTTAGCACTCTGGTAGGATTTTCCACTAGGTAACTGAGCTGTCTGAAATATTTAGAGGATGTTTGTGTCCAGTTCTGTATGAGTGGAGAGCAAAGTTCAGTGTGTAGGGTAGTTTAAAGACAGATCAATTATTTATGTATTTAGAACAGTTACTGAAACTTTATCTGGCCCTAAAATCCCTTGAATTAGACACAGTGCGATAAACAAACAGCCTGTTGCGGGTTTTTAAAATTTTGATAAATATTATTTATTATTTTTTAACTCTTTGGTGATAGCACCTCCTGTTTGAGAGCAGCAGATACAACACTGCCTAAAATGAACTTAATTCACATACACTCAAGACATTTTATTTTCTCAAATTTGTAGTGGTGGTGCCATCTTTTTTTTTCAGTTTATTTTATTAATGTAATTGAAGAATTATTAAGAATTCAGTTACTTTAATTAGTGGAGGCTGTTGTTTCTCATTGATCATAGTCGATATTTGCTGTTAGTGAAAATGGAATTTTTGCTATGAATCTAAACCAGGAGCATTGCAATAGCTGGAGTTTTGCTGAGGTGATTCCAGACAAGATATAGCAGCTCGTAAAATTACCATCTTGACAACAAGGTGATTGAAAATTCAAATATGGGGGGATCCCCTAGATGATCAGGCAGAGATTTTGAGCTTTTGGAAAATGGTCCAAAATATCTATGTAGTAGGTAAAGGGAGCCACCTAGAGTTAACCTATCGGGATCTCTTACTATAAATGTATGTCTGATCTTCCACCACTTACTGTAGCTCAGGTGCCAAACTGAGAGCTAAATGTTAAATCCATTTATCTCTCCTGAGAGCAGGCATTTAAATAAGATTAGAAACTGCTTTAAATGTTTTTACAATGCTACTGAAGGGTTAGTACTGGATTTTATCTTAGAGAGCGTTGGGGAAAAAAAGACTGTTACTAAAGCCTCCCTCCTTCCAGTTGAGGACTCTGGTATTATATAATTAAGCTCTTTCCAGTGACTCTCTTTGGACATGTAGTTCCTGCCTCTTAACAGTAGTTTCCTTGTAGGCCATTCTTATTTTCTGCTAGTTAGTAATTGATGGGGTTTGTTACTCCACTGCAAGCTGGGCTTTTCTGTAATTTTACAAACTCGGAGGAGAGAAGCCTGCTTGGTAGTACCAGTGCATTTAGCTGGGAGGCCAGAAGGAAAATCCAGCTGGTCCAGGAAGCAGTGCTGATGAGTCAGTAAACAGCATGGCACCAAGTGTCCTGGCACAGTGTGTTTGAGCATTGCTTTCACTGTTTGGCCATAGGGTAAATCTCAGAGCTGCTAGTCATTACAGGATCATACTTCACAAGAATAAGGTATTAAACCCCAGACAAATTACAATGATAGGTAACTCTGTCCTCCTTGCATTTACCTGCAGCTTCACCTAAATTACACAGTCTTACCTGCTGATTTAAACCTTTCTGAGCCCAGGTGGAGCTGTTCTTCTGTTCCAGAGGTGGCAGCAGTCTGGAGCAAGTGAAGTGATTTCTACACACACAAGAAGTCAAGCCCTTTGGGATTTTAGATGGAGAGCATTGTGGATGTGAAATAGCTTATTACTTCATGAAGTTACTTAATGTTTAGAGCTGGGATTTTGCAATATCACAATTAATGTAAGTGGTTCACTGTACTTGGTGTTAGTGTTCATGCAGCAGCCCAGAGCAGTACTATTGCCACAATAAGCAGAGAGCAGAACAATAAGCAAAGAGGAGCAAGTGGTGCTTGGATTTGACTTGTAGTTCTGCTTTTGCTCCATCTGGATGCTTGCCACAACACAGAGATGACCAAATATTTGCAAAGAGTTCAGGTTCCCCTGCCCTTCCCATCCTCAACCAGTTGGAGAAAGTAGTTTAACCACAGGCGGGTACAGACAGTTCACCATGGATGTTTGCAGCACTAAAACCAAAGAAGCTGATGCCAGCTTGCATGTGAATTTTAGTTTATATGGCAGCTTTAGTTCTGTAATTCTTCATTTGTTGCACTGTGAGTTCCTTCACATTACTCTATGGTGTATTTTAGAGACTCTCAGAATAACGATGGGTAGATCCACCCTTCTGCAGACACCTCCAAGTGAAGGGAAGAAATCTGCTGAGGTATTACACATCTCTGCCAGGCAAAGCCTCTACATGGCTGAGACCTTTCCACCACACAGGTCCAGAGCTTTTTATGGATGAAAATTGACTGCTTTTTAACACACTGTGAAGTTGTTGGAAGCAGTTCTTGGTGGCAAGAGCAAGCTGCCTGGAAGCCTCCTCATTGCTGGCCCAGTTTTGACTGCTCCTCTCTATCATCATCCCCTGGCACTACAGCTTTAATAAGACTAGTATTGTTTTAGCAGATGAACCCAGAGGAAGTTGTGGAACACTTGGCACAGAAAGCAGGACAGAGTCTGGAGCCTGACTGTTCTTTGGCTCTGACTTTCCCTTCCAAACTCAAAATCCCACAGACTATTCCTGTGGTGTTTCCAGTTTCCAAGAGTTACCAGCAGTGTCTGTGAGACATGTTTGTCCTTCACAAGAAATCCTTACACTGGCAAGGAAATGGTCAAGTAGATGTGTATTAGGTTGCCTTTGCTGTCTTAACCTGAATGGCCTGATATGTTTTAGAGAGCTGTGAAACTATTCTTTCGGTTTTCTTTGTTTTGAGACTAGGAGGATTTTTGGGTCCTGGGCTGTACCACAGGCTGGCTGCAGCTCATGACATTGTGGCAATTTGCCACAGCCATTCCCCAGACGTGACTGGGGACTCTGGCTTCGAATTGGAGACAGCTTGTTTTAGTATGACAGATGGTATTACCTGATCTGGAAATATGGTGACTAAGAAGCTGCTTCACATACAGAGCAGCCTTCTACTTGGCAAAGGGAGGCTGGTGCTGTGGGGTTTAAGGTGATCCCTTTAATATGGGCTACTTTGCAATTCAGAAGTGTTACACTGGCTTCTAGAGACAGCCAAGTTATGCCCAGTCTGAATTCTGCACTCCAGAATAGTAGAGAAAGAAGGTTTTCAGTGCAAAGAAGGTTTTTAGTGATCTCCTGTCTGACTTGAGTGTCTCCTGCTGCACCAAGGAATTCTTTACCAGTTTGAGCTGAGCTGCAGTGTTTTTGTTACAACTTGATTTTAACTTGTGTGTGTTTAAATCAATTTCTAAATTTCTTAAGAGTACCAAACCTTGAATACAGGATAGCTCTGCTGATTCCAAGTGAAAGCATTCAAAATGGGCTGTGGATATTTATTATGCCTAATCTGTCACTGTGTTTCCATGCTAACACTACCCATGTTGTCACCGTGTATTCAACTGTTAAGGAAACAATACATTGTCCCTAAGTTAAGTTTAGAAAAATGCTCACCCACAATCCACCCTCTGGATAAATCCAGTTTTAGCAACATAGTATTTAAAGCCTTATACCCTGTTCATAGAGCATCAGCAAGATGTGTTCACTTGAAGCCATCTTCAGATGACCAGTTTCCCTGTATTGTTCCTCAGGCCCTACATGTCCATTGGAACACTACGAGATCAAGTTATCTATCCAGACTCAGTGGAAGACATGCATGAGAAAGGCTACCAAGATCAAGATCTGGAGTCTATTCTTCATATGGTTCATCTATACCACATAGTTCAAAGAGAAGGAGGTAAATTGCATATTTTTGTGAAAAACTCGACAAAATCTATTCCTTGCTTGTGTGCCTTAATGTAACTGACCTTTACTAACTGAACTGGCAAAACTGGATTCAGACCATTGTGGTTGTGGGAGCTGCACAGACACATGGTTGTTGCTCCTGATGCTAACAGAGAAGAGCTGAGTGCTCCTCCCCTCCCCAGTAAATTCATGCCCAAGCTGAAGATTCTCACTATCTTGTGATGGCCAGTCTTTTCCTGGTATTGTGGAATAATGATAACTTACCTTTCTTGATTTTCATAAAAACTGTAACCTGTCTTAAAACATTGTAATGTCACTGACTACATCAGCTTGGAAGTATGTGAAGTCATATCTGCTTTCACCTCCCTAGTTTGTGAGATCAGCAGGACTATGTGCCATGAGAAGGAATGTCTGAGACTACCACACCAGAGTGAGCAAGTTAAAAATAACCAAGCAACACTGGCTGGCAGTAGAATGTTGCAATTTACTGCTTGCTGTTTAAGTTGCTATGTGTTCTCAGCGGTGTTTGATCTCAGAGTTGGGGACAGTGTGCATATATATACACTGGCATTATATGCTGAAGGCAACTTTTGTATCTGAGGAACTGGAGCATTTCATGGCTTTTTTTCCCCAAGCACAGCAATGATTTTTATCCTTTTCTTCCTATCAGACACTAATCTCTAGTTTCAATTTCCTCCCCATCCTTATGCTTTTAAAACAGACATACGACAAAGTTGGTGACATTTAGAGAGAAGAAAGAGGATCTTCAGACCCCTTTAAGGGTTGTACTGAATGTACCCTGCCTATCTCTGCCAGCTGTTAGTGCTGGTTTTGATCAGGTACTTTGCCTTGTGTGTGCTTGGTGAGTTTCAGGGTCGTTCTGACAACAGAGTAGTGCTTCAGCCACTGGGAATCCCAAGACAATGTCTAAATTCCCATTCCTGGATGGCAGCCTGTTGTTCTGTTAAAGAGGCAGAAGCTGTCTTTCTTTTTAAAGTACGTGGAGATACTTCAGAGTCTTTTCTGCACATTTTAAAGTGGGAAGTAGTAATCATTTACAACAGCAATTGTATACCTAAAGATGCTTCTCCACCGTGGGTTAATGCTTCTTTGTTAAGCATGTAATAATGACTGTTACAATAGAAAATAAGAATCTGCCATCATTCTGATTCATGTTATTATTCAAATCTGATCCTATAGCACAAGAAAAACTAGGCAGAGCTAAGCTCAGTGACCAGAACAATTGCAGAGAAGGTCTCTCCTTCCTACACTGACACTACAACTGTTCCTGTTAGTATTCCTGAGTCACTTACTTCACTAAGTGAGGCGCCCAGATTGCTGAAGAACAAGCAGGAATGTTTGAATGGGCAGCTGGAAAAGAAGGAGCAGTTAAATTGTCAGTGGCAAGAAGTAACTGTGGAGTGTGCGCATTCACTGTGCGCTGGTACTTGTGGTTGGACACACAATGTGTGACCCTTGGTGGCCAAAGCCACCCCTCCAGCAGTCTCTGAATGTGCATGGTTGTGGTTTCTGACCCTGCAGCTGGAGTGTGTAACTGGTGATGGGGCAGTCACTGCGCCCCATGTCCAAGATGCCTTCGCTACACTCACTGAAACCTCAGGTTTGGATCAGTCTCATCTGCTTTCTGCGCCTAAGAAAGTATTTATTGCTGACCCTGTTCTTGCTCTTCTGCCTGTCTGAATGCACATGCACAACACACACAATCTATTACAAAGTTTAGAGGACACTGTTACTGTTCACTGGTGCTATACTGAAGCTCAGGATAAGGGCACACTATGCAAAAGTTTGCACAAACAAATGTTGGGGAAAAAAATCTGTCTTAGGTGCTTTGTGATCTAAAGCGACAGAAGTGGGCAAAGCCGGAAAGCAGGGAGAGAGATTACTGCATACCAGGAAGATTTAGGACCATAATATACTTACTTCTTGTTCCCTTTTCTTCTTGGGCATTTACAGGAGACAAGTGCCAAGGTGAGAGCAGAGAGGAAATCTGTGACATATGATTTGAGACACTACATGGATTTCATATGCTTAGATATTTTTTAAAGCTGCCCTGGTCTGGGACAAAAACTGATATTCTGGGGTTTTCTGAACCAGCAAGACAGAGAAATGCTTGCTGAAAGTGAACAGTTGAAATTTTTTGTTTATACATAGACTGATATTTTTAATTCAAATTTTTATTTTATTCTTTTGCTTAAAATCATATTTTTAAACTAAAAATATTTTTTCTTAGAAATGGAACATTTTGCTTTCTGAAATAATGAAAAATCTCATATAACCCTCTTGTGCTTTAACTGATCACAAATGTCATGTGTGTATAATCTAATGCTTTGCAGTTTTGTGTTCTGCTCCTTGTGGGCAGGTATGAAAAAGCCAGATGAAGCCAGAGGTGCTCAACTTTGACTCAAATTATTTGTTCTGGCATGATGTTATTGTTTTTAGCTTGCAACAGTACAAAGATCACCTCATTCCAAGTATTATGTCTGATGTAGTTTCCATTGCTGCCAATGACAGAAATTCCTCTCTTTTTCTAGTACTAAGGTTTGACCCAGTTAGAAGTAAGTAAAATAAATAGCCCAATTTGGCATTTAGCTTCTGTGTTGCCCTCATGAAACATTTTTCAGTCGGTATCAACAGAGTACATCAAATCCACCAAAACAACAACCCCCTCCCCAGCACCGCTGTTCTGGATGTTCCTGAGCCCAAGCCCTTGGAGAACCCAGTGCAGTAGCTGTTGGCAGTAACCCCCCTTGCTGCTGGGGATAGAGCTCCCTTTCCACTGAGGCCCACACTAATGTCCTCCTAACCACATGGATATTAGATGAATGCTGTTTTGTTACTTACCTTATTATTATCGTAAGGTGACCCATCAACATCTACGAAGTTATTAACTCTACCAGAACCATAATTTCATACAAAATGAAAAAACATGTCCAGAAATTTGGGCTAAAAGCTTGGAGATATGCAGTACATATACATAAAGTAGTTCCTTCTGACCTGCTCTGAAAATCTGTGTATATTTAGCAAGTGTCAATGGAGATGCAGTCACTTGAGAGGAGCCATGAGGCCGCCAAGCTGCACGGTGCACGCATGACTGGGCCTGTCCGGTTGGGGCTGATGACATTACTGAGCAAGTTCAACTTGTTTATGGTTTCTCAGCACCACAGATTATAATTATTCCTCATTATTTTGCGCATTTGTCATATCTTTGGATGTTGTCCAGGGAGCCTTTATGCTAGGCTACATATAAACAGACAGACAAGCCCATTTCCTCTCTCTGAGATTATTTCATCTGATCGCTTTAGCCCTGGATTTGCTTTCGTTACTGGTACCAGCAGGAACTCTGGAGAGCTCAGCCAGCTTTTCCAGTGGCTCTGAAATCCAGAGACATAAATCCCTGCAGTGTCATGCTGAGCTGGGGCTCATACAATTGATGGTCTCTTTGTAACTTGCTCAGCTCCGGGTTGTCCTTGCATATTCATCCTGCACAGCACTCGGCTCTCTTTACATACACTATGAAAGAGGCTTCCACGCCCAAAAACTCGGCAGGGGTGGACTCTCTTGCTGTGGTCTGCTGTGTTAGCCTTTCTTTTGTCCTTCAGTCCATGCCAGATAAGGTTCGTTGGAATGTAGATCTGAAAAAGGAACTTTTAAGCTAATCTTTTCAAGGCTGCTGGATGCTCAGTCTTGCATGAAAATGTAAGGATTCACAAGGGTGAAGGATACAGAGTGCTACGGATCCCAGGTGTAACCCGTTTGGGTTTACCAACTACAGCTTGCATTTTCCTTCAGAAAATTGAGATTAAAGGAATTATAAAAGGAGCCGTGCAAGAAAATTAAATGCTTCTATCCTGAGGCTATCATTAGTTTTTGCTGGCAGCTGTATGTATTTCTGCTGCTGTTACTGTACCCCAGCGCATTAAACATGCTCTTTGTCTTTCTGGCTGCAAAAGCCATAGCAAGAAGGTGGGCAAGGAATTATGGTGGGCAAGGCACAGGATTGTGCTTGCACTTACTGAGAGATTTGTGCTGCATTCATGGGTGAACCATTTAATTTCTTCATTTCTGAAGTGGATGTAGTTATGGGTGACCTAAGCCACTGACTTGGCTGAATTTTCCAGAACACTTAAGTATCTTCACTGACCTGTGCCATATCAGCAGGAAGAAACAGCAGACAAGTAGGTGCACTATTGTTCACAGACAGGGGGGAGTCAGTTCAGTGTGAGTTACAATGCCTAAGAGTTCAGACAAAATTATTTAGACATTAGGAAAGAGTTTTTTAAAGGGATAATACAAAATTGCACACTTCTTTATCTGTTGTTTGAGGCATTCCAAATGGAAAATAGGAGAGCTTAGGGAAGGTGCTTAGGCAGGAGGAGACAAGATGCACATGTCATATTCAGTTAAAATGTAAGTTGAATTAACCACATAGATGACCATTGTAGCCTGGTAAACAGAGGTTAAATCTCACACCTTTAGCGAAAATAATAGAATTATTTTGCTGACAAGAGGGTGCTTATTTTTGAACTTCATGCAGTTTTTGTCTTTTAATAAGCCTTTATAAACCAGCTGATCAGGAAGAAACTGTATGAACTCAGGCACTGCTTCCCCAGACACATGTGCACACATGCACACCTACCCACACCCTAGCTCAGATCCAGGTCCTGAAGCTCGTCTGTATTCTCAGCTTAAAAATAACAGAACATAAACAGCAGCTTGAATGTTGTCTTCAGAAGCATAGTTGTTTCTGTGGCTTCTGTGAAGAACCATTCCCAACCCCTTGCTAGAACCCTTTGCCAAAAGGGAGTGCTCCAGGTGTTCCACAGTGCTTTTTGGAAGGTCAGGGTGTTGGTGGAACAGCACTCCAGCTCCCTGAGAGGTCCCAGCACTGGTACTGCTGAGCAATAGCAGCCTGTGTGCAACTGTTCCCTTTATCAGAGTATATCCAAACAGTGATTCAGTTAATCACTACACAACTCCATCTTTGTTAGGAACCTGCTGACAGAAAGTATTGTTTGTGCTCATGGGAGGGTACACCCTGGCATCCTTAAACAAGAATGGAAGGAAAATAGGGAAAAACTACAGGATCAATAAAGGTGATGTCTTTCTTTCTTGCATATGCCTAGTTTTTAAATCTAACTTTATAAATATTTATTAAAAAATCATTACATTATATTTTCTAATTTTATGTAGAGCATAATCTTGACATTTAGTCTCTGTCATTATCAACTAACGTTTTTGGTTACACAGCCCCTCCTCAAATGTTTCATTGATGTTTTGTTCAGTCCTGCCAAGCCCTGGTATAGCACCAAGCATAGGCAGAGCAGTACCAAGCCTCCTGCACCTTCACAAGCCCCATTATCTCACGTTTGTTCAGGTAACAGAAATAACACAGCCCACTCTCCTTGCTTTATCTTATTTATAATGGTTTCTGGGAAATATTTAAGTTTGGCAGTGTCAGAGAAGGGGGTTTGGCTGTGTTACTAACTTTTTAGTTACAGTATTTCTGGGGCCGATCTGAAAAATGTTCTCTTCCTCTCAGCCCTGCTTCAGCTGCTTGTCTCATGAATCTGTTAAGGAAAATGTCTTATCAGATTTTTTGCTACTCTTCTTTTTGAAAACCCATCTATTTTACTACTCTATCCATCTGGATTGTTCCACTGAAAGCTTATTTTCAGTAAAGTAATTTGTTACTTTATCTTTTTCAGTAGGAGGAATTAATCATGCCTAAGTACTCACAGAACACCAGTCTGCTGTAAGATCACGGATAAAATGCCTAACGCTCCTGTTGCATGTATCTGAAAGTGATAAATAAATCAGCTAGAGTCCATGCAGAATATTAAATAAGGATAGCCCATGTTATAGAAGTTGTGGGTTATTTTTAAGTAAAAGGTAGTAGAAAATTTTTATAGAAGTTTCTCCTGTCTGATTGCAGTTTTGCTGCCTGTCTGTGCACATGGATACATCTCTGTGTCTGCAGGTGTGTTTCTGTTGGGTTTGCTGACAGTTCTCTTTGACTACAGTTATGAGTGCAGTGTGACAGTGCTCTTTATTTTTTACACTTTATTTATTTTACTTTACTTTTTTTAAAAAAATTCCATTCATACCTTTCAAGAAAAAATAGTTGTTCCATTAAACAAATATGAGAGAAGAAAATTACTAGTTATATGCAGATCAAAGAGTTTTCTTGAAAGAGATGGTAAGTAAAGTTTTTTGACAGTATCTATATGACCAAAAAGTCTAAATTCCACTTTCAAAATTGTCACAATATAAGGGACATTTTTCCAGTTGATTGCCAGTGGATAGGCATTGAGGTATTTCAGAAGATGTGATTCAGCAGCCTGAGCTGTCTTTTCTGCAGTTGAAATGTTCTTTCTGATTTTGGTTACAGATTGCAGAGGTGTTGCAAGTGAAGGTGCATTTCCTTCATAAACTTATATTGTTCTGACTCATTTTGTTTATTTTTTTTTTTTAAGGCTGGGATGCCATCATGGATTGGAAAGATGTCTTATCAGGAGGAGAAAAACAAAGAATGGGCATGGCCCGGATGTTTTACCATAAGTAAGTGTTACAGTTTGTTCCTTAAGAAGCATTTGAAAATGAGAAAGAGCTTTGCAGATTTCCTGTTACAGTTTGAGCAGTAGTAGACTATAATCTGCATTCAATATGCAACACTGTCTAGCATAGGACCTGCATGAATCTTTTTGTTTATTCATACAAGCTCTGCCTTTACTTTGGATAATGCTTCTTAAGCTTTGCTTTTGGCAACATAGCATTAGCTTTTTCAGATATTTCTTTCTTTAACATCTCAGGCACAAACATCTTCCCTCCTACAAATGTTGCCAAAGTGTGAAGTACTATTGCAAGAAGCTCTTGGAGTTTGAAAGCCAAGCTCCTTAACCTTTTGATTTTGGAGACTGCAAGCACACAAAGGCAGCCCAGACCTTGCGTAGCAGTGGATAGGAAGCTTCAAATTGGCTTTAGCTACTGCTTAACTTGATGAGAGTACAAAATAATAGTAGGTCAGGCTAGGACATAGAAGTTAGATCACTGTGTACTCAAATGGGACAGGAAATAAACCCCATTTTTCCTGGAAGTTGTCTTTTCACCTGAATAATGCATGGAAAATTCATGTTGTTTCTAGCCAGATTCCAGCTGTAAATAAGAGACAGCTGTCTGGCAAAAATAGCTCTCTACTTCCTGTTGTTCTTTCTGTTAAACCTTGTACACGGGAATACTGTCCAAAACCTGGAAGAGTAATGTTCTTTATCTCCTTTTAAAAGGCCGAAATACGCATTGCTGGATGAATGTACGAGTGCTGTAAGCATTGATGTGGAAGGAAAGATATTCCAAGCTGCAAAAGCTGCGGGGATATCCCTGCTTTCCATAACACACAGACCTTCTCTTTGGTAAGTATAGTCAGGGCTTTATCATGGTCTTGGCTTTTATCTCTCTGACAAACAGTGGATTGGCCTTTATTCTTTGTATTGGGGCAGTTGTTTAGTCAATATCTGCTGCGGTTTCTAAGATGTCTACAACAGTAATGATGTAAAATAATTTAGCATGGATTTTTTTCATTCTTTGAAAGGTATTTATTCATCCTCTTATATTTTTAATGTGTTTCAGTAATTATTATACAGATATGTAAGAGGTAATTAATTACTCTATGCCACAGCCACAGCAGGTATCACCAGGTTATTCTGTAGAGGTGACAAGACATGTGAGGTGTTCTGAGGAAGTTTACCAGTGCAGGGAGAAGATGGGAAACATGGCAAGTGGTTAAACTACACTTTGTTCTTCCGTAGGAATACTATTTTTGTTTTTTTTAACAGTTGTATCCTCTATCTGCAGCATTTAGCTTCTTGAATTTTGGGGAGTTTGGCAGGGGAAAATAGAAGGATGGGTAAAGCATTTGGTGTCACAAAGGATAATATGCAAAACGTGGTGAATATTAGTCTGGAGATGAGTCTCTTCAGTTCCATGTCATAAGCCATTGACATAAGTCCCATGACATAAGCCATTTATTAAAACTGTCACATTCCCTGGATGGGATTTATAATCAGTGTTTTTTGATGCATTTTGCCTTCTGTAATTTATAGTGATAAATTATAGTCATACCAGCAGCTCTGAGGGAACTTTGCTCTTACTCTAGTACCTCCTGAAAAGGGTTTTGTCAGGTCTTGACAAATTCCACATATACACTTTGAATATTTTTGATGCACACACCCTGATACTCACTGAAAGATCTGTGACTCCTACACAGACTGAAAACTGAACTATATTTTAGGAATATAGTTACCTTTAGCCAACCTTACAAGACAGAGGGGAACAAACTGAGGTGTAATTTGAACAAACTGGAGATTTATCACTAGGATCAGGTGCATCATGCCTGCCTCACTGTATTTGCTTTTAAGGAGGTAGGAAATCTATCAGAAAGGGAGGTAAATAAAACAAACTGTGGGACTAGAATTCTTGAGGGAGAAATGAACCCTTTCTGATGCTGCTGTTCTAGCTCCTGGGGAAAAAGGCATCTGATGGAGTTGTAGTGAAGGCAACTGTAGCCACAGTGTTTCTAAGAAGGAGGCAGTAGGAGGGAGCTTCCACCTTGGCAAGGGACAGCAGGTGATGAGTGGACCCTCCGTGGCTGTGCTGCCCACTCCTGCCAGCATCCCTGCAGGTGAGGGGCTCAGAGCTTGGCCATGTGGGCTGCAGAGGCAATGACTGCCCCGGCTGGGAGCCCACACCAGTGCTGTTGCTTCCAGCTGGCACCTGCTGAATTTCACTATTGGCCAGGGGCAGTCCTGGTGACAGGCTTTGAAATACCCAAATCCCTTATGAGAGAGTGTCCTGGGATGATGAGTCATTAAAAAAACAGTCTTACTCAGTGACCAGAACTGGACAGCTTAAATTCCTGAGAGGCACCTTTGAAAAGAGACACATATATCCAAATTTGCTTGCAAAAATGAACCATCTGTTCCCTGAGCCATTACTTATGTTTTAATTTCTACTGCAGGAAGTACCACACTCACTTGCTGCAGTTTGATGGACAAGGCGGCTGGCGTTTCGAGCAGTTGGACACCGCTATCCGCTTATCATTGAGTGAGGAAAAACAGAGACTGGAATCCCAGCTTGCAGGAATTCCTAAAATGCAACAGAGACTGAATGAACTGTGTAAAATCCTGGGAGAAGATTCAGTGCTTAAAACAATTGAAAAAGAGGAATAAATAATTTATGGTTTATGTTTTTAAAAGTATTTTTTTAGTTAAAAGCATTACAAATTCAGCTATTATCCTTTGCATGCATTGTGACAGAGGCTTAGAGCATAGCAAAACACAGCCAGCAGAAAATAATGCTCGGAACACTATGTAAGACTTTAGTGTTTTAGTATTAAGGAGGAAAGTGGTTGAACTGTGAAAAGAAAATAAGCAAGTGCACAGAGTATAAGATTAGTCATTACAGCTTATGTTAATTCCTAGTGAAAGCCCAATTCACTGCAAGAAATGACCAACAAGCTTAGGTTTTATAGGTGAATTTTGGCCTGAGACTTGGCCTGCAGAATGTGCTCTTATACCGGGTCACTGTGCGTATGACATGCCTGCTACGCAGAGCAGCTGGGCATGACACTCAGGCATGGAGCACAGCAGGGGCAGTATCTGGGTGAGTACACAGATGCATGCAAAAATCTCATTTGGATATAAGAAACATTCTCTCAGTCCATGTAAAACAAGACTTTTGTTCTACTACTGAATAGTATACATGCCTTTACCTGCATTTCCATAGGAAATATCATAATAGGCTGACCAGAGGACAACTGTCTGGGCATCCCACTGCCCTCATGGCAGAGAAGCAGGGGTGGAGCTAAACATGTAATATTAAACATGTAATGTGCTTTATGCCATTACACATAGCTTCAGAGGCTCTTTGCCCTTCATGATACATGGGTTCCTTCGGGGGATTATTTATGTCCCTCACTCAGTAACCTCTGATGGTGTGGATGGAGCACTGGGCCTGGCATCGAGAGACTTGGTTTTTGCTTGACTAAATCATTCATCTGCTCTGTGGGTTGGATCCAGCTGGCATCCATGTCTGACCCAGTTCCTCCATTGGCATAATCACAATATAGACACTTGTTTGTTCCATGAGACGCTTTGTGATGGGAAGGACTGTAGGAGAAGGAAATGGCAGTTTCTAACAATACGCTGAATTCTCAGGATGGCTGTCCTGCCAAATGAAATGCTCAGCACTTACAAAGGGTCTGTAAGAAGTTAGAGCATTTGGTAACCACTAATGAATATATCTGCCATATTTTGGTGGAGTGGCTGAACATTGCCCTCCCTGTGAGCAAATGCACTGGTTAACAGCCTTGCTTTCAGATGCACTCACTGATTGTCCCATCAGTTTCTCAGTTCAGGTCCCCAATCAGTCAGAAGGTGCTTTAACAGAACTGACTGAAACAGTGCTGGCCTGAGTGCCTTGCTGAATGCAAAAGCTGGAGAATTGGAAATAAAAATGTGAATGTATTTGAGAGCTCCTGTTCTCTCTGACTGCAAGTGCATGGCAAATGGGCAGCTCAGGAGTGAACATCAGGAGGGGTGAGAGACTTTGCAGATGGGTAAATGAGCCTTAGCCAAGATGTAGCAATCCTGAAATTTGTTGGTTCTTTTTTTAACCCAGAAGTGTGATTCCTTAGTAGATTTCTGTCTGTTGTTCTTAGTCTGAGAGAGGCAGTGCATAAGCTGCTAAGAGCTGTTTGGAGAGGAAAAATATTTTAGGGGCATTTGCTGAGCTGTAAATGTTTGAGCAGCCTAAGGTTAATACAAACTGTTTCTTTTTTCTGATTGCTTCAAGAACAAGAAAAAGGTGAATTAACTCCATCTGCCAAGTCCCAGTCCATGCACTAACCATTAGCCCATATTCCTTCTCAGTGTGCTCAGCTTGCTGCTTGGTATGGCATTTGCACCAGAAAATGGAGCAAGTCTGCTCCCTCCAGAGTCTGTGGCTTGAATGTAACCCTGTAACTTAACCTGGTGACAACAGTTGTTTTCCTTTCATTAGCTTTTTCTGTAGAGCCTCCTGAGACATCTCACTGATGCAGAAAGGAATGCTCCTAGGAACCTTTGAAAGTGCTGAAAAATTAAGGTTCAAGATAATAAGATGTTGTGTTGTAAAGCACAGATGAAGGTCACTGCTGGGCTGGCTGACGTGTAGACGTTTTAATTTGCAAATGTCTGTGCTTGTCCCTCTCCCTGAAGGTGAGCTTTCCCCTTTCTCGTCTTCAAAGCAAAATTCATAACTGCTAAGGAAGGAAAGAAGTCAGCCAAGAATCTGTTCTCAGTGTAACTGAGATGACCGATGAGTGTCAAACTTGCAGGTTTCTGATTGATGTTTCTCTGAGATGAGATGAATCAGGGCACACCACGTGCATACCCTTGTCCCAGCTGCGGTGCATCCTGCTAGCACAAGGCAGCCACTAGGTCACCTTTCCACAAGCCTTCCCCAAGCCAGGACCTGAGGTGGAAGAAGGGGCATTGCTGTTCCCTACCTCTCCATTATAACAGGTGGCTGGGAAGTAAACCAGAGTTATCCACTCCCTGAATGAATGGGATACTGAAAAGTGCTGAAGAATTGGCCCAGTTTGGTGCAGCTCCAGATATCCCACCAAAGCTCTGCTCCTGTCCTTTGACTTGCTGGGAGCCATGATGGGCAAGTGCAGCACCTGAAATCTGCTGTATGCCTTACAGAGATTAAAACTGGCTATCCCTCATGGCACAAAACAAATTTCTTCTGAGGAAACCATGTTTAGTAGAAGGAAGTTTGTTTGCTGGTTTTTTAAATGAGATTATGCATAAAACATATGAAATTTATATATGTTACTGATGAAATTTTGATGAAAATTGAAATCACACCAGGATCAGTCTAATAGTATTTTCTTTGAAGTTCAACATATATTTCTTGGATCCAGTAATAGACAACTATTCCCATTCAGCTGTATAGTGTAAAATACTCTGGCATTTCTCTCAGCTATTTAAATTCCTCTAGGCATGGCAAGAACATTAGAGGCTTCTATGAGAAGAAACACTTCTCTAAAGAAGAGTTTTCTGGGTGATACGGAGCTGGTTTTAGAAGGAATTTCTGTACTAGTGTCTGGTTATTTTTCAAGTTAGTTTTATGGCTGGAAGAGAAGTTGCCCTGGCGGTATTTTCTGCAAACTTTATGTGTTGTTCCAAGGACTAGTTGATACTGTAGTGTCCATTTCTGATTCTGGAGAGTTTTAGAGGGCATAGTCCAGCTCATTTTGTGCTGCTTTGGGCCCAGCCTAGCAGAGGTGCATGCTCTCTGCTCAGGAATGGCTCAAGGAGACACTGTTCTCGAGCCAGGGCGTGGGGAGCACATGGCACTGCAAGAGGGTCAAAGTGGGACAGGATACCTTGGCAGATGCTTTTTTGTGGTGCAGTGAGAGCTGCTTAGGAATGTTCAATCTCTTTTTGGTGTTCAGGAGCTGTGGCTCCCCAGGAGGCTGAGGAGGTGACTTTTTGGCCTCCTTTCTGCCTGTCATACCTATCTGGAACTAGCCAGACCCTGTCACAGAGTCTGTGCAGTCAGGGCTGGGTACTGCCCAGCGCTGAGCACACCCAGCCCTGTGAGCACCCTCACCCCCAGGCTGAGAGCAGACTGGATTGCCTGGGTCTGTTTGCACCTAGAGGAGTATAGGTGATGAGCAAAACTCATACCTGCCTTGGGCACGTAGTATCTGTACAGCAAAAATATGAATTCTTCACATCAGTGTGTTCAAAGTGCTTTTGCAAGAATCTTCAGAATGAAAGGACACATTTCTTTTTTTTTTTTTTTTTTGGTGCATGGGATTTCACTGTTTTAACCTGGGAGGAGTTTATTTTTCACTTAGTTTTGGGTCAGACTCATTCTTGGTTTGGACTTGGAAGTCCTTCTTCTGCAGGGACAGAAAACCCCATGTATGTTTCAAAGGAAATTTTCAAAAGCAGTGGGATGTGTATTTGAGTAGGGAATGAAGGACTGGGTATTAAATGGGATAGTTTAGAGAAAAATATATCTTAAAGCAAATGAATACATCTGCAGTCCACTCAAACTTATGAATGGTGATAATGCATGTCAAAGTCAAATTTCTGAGCCAATCATAAAAAGAAATCCCCCTACTGAGCTTTTCATGAAACTTAGGAGAACTGAACTGTTAATCAAATGTGTCTTTGTTTTGTTTATGTTTGATATTAATGCCTTTTAAGAGCAGACAATTTATAAAGCAATAAAATATGCTTTACAGTTGTAATTTATTCCAACCTCAAATAAAACATGTTGAATTTACTTTCAGTTTACAGTATTCCTTATGAGTCATTCAGAAAGCAGTCAGAACCTGCCTGCCTGTGTTCTGGGAGTCCTTTCCCAACCCTTGTTTCTGTGATGGAGCAGGAAAGCTCAGGGCGGATGCCGTGCATTTTCAAGTTAAAACAAGTATTTCATTCCTAGGTCAGGCTGGCGTCAAAGGCTGCTGCGAGGTTTCTCATCTTTCATGCCATCCCCTTCAGTGTGTACCTGATTGATGACAGGAAGGTGACAAGAGCTGCCACCCCCTGCTGGGGATTTCTGCCAAGCAGCGAGCCAGAGGACTGTGTCAGCAGTGCAACGTGGGTGCCTCAGCAGCATCACTCCCAAAGGTTGTTGCTAGGGTTTTTGTAAGATACAGTTATGCATAGAGCATCAGTGCCACAAATAATCAACAAGCAAGACCTCACGATGGCCTAGCAGAGGAGCAAGTTTTTTCTTAGGGAGTGTGAGGGCAATGGTTGGCTCCTTAGCAGCCTTGACACAGAGCTGGCTTGTGTCCAGCCCCTTTCCAGCTGTGTGGCAGGGGATGGTGAGGTACTGTGTGGTGCAGGAACTGTATTTTGCAGTTGGAGAGCCAGTGGAGATGGTGGTCACTTGAGAGCTAGATTCTTATGGATGACTGGAGTTAGGTCCCCCATGCCTCCCTTGCAGCCACAGCACCCACTCAGAGGGAGAGCACTGGCAGAAAGTGAAGTCCAGGACATGAGCAATGAGAAATTTGTGTTTAGGGGTCTCTGGGTGAGCTGTAGGACCAGGCTGGGGCTCATGCATCAAACCAGGTATCATGGTAGTGGAGAAGGTGAACTGAAAGCTGAGGTTGCACTTCAGTTCCACCTGTTTTGACAAGAAATGTTTTGGTATCCACTCCTTGGAGAGGATTCCTGCTTTCTCATCAGGAGGACTGGTACCATGGTTTTGATGTGAAGTGCCAAAGTCCTTAGCCTCTGTCCAAGGATTAGGTATTCCCAGAAGAGAGTGAACAGCAAAACTTGCATCATGGGAGCTAAAAGCACTCAGGAAATAGTCAGAGCAAAGGTGTTCAAAGACTTCCCACAGGTGAAATTTTCTATTAGGTGGGGAATATCTGGAAGAACATCTTAACGCTGTCTCTGTATGGCTTGTTTCTGATTATAGCTCATTCTGCTGCACCTGCTTTGTATTTTTTAAATTAGTGTCTTTAACCTAATGTGATACCATCTCTGAGAGGGTAACAGTGACTTTTCAAAAATACTGCACTGACTCAATGCTAGTCTGATGTGTCTGAACAATCTGGTTTTAAACAGGTAATTAAAAAAGGGAAAAAGAGATTGTGATGGTGGCTGATGCAGGGCTGAGGAGCCAGCTGGGTCCTGGGGCTGGGCTCACAATGAGACACCAGACTGGATGAGCTCTGGGAAAAAACAGTCCAGGAGAGCCCATGAGAGGAGCCAGATGTTAGAAAAAGAGAATAATGAAACCTGTCTTGGAAATAAAGTAATTGTGCAACAGTACAAGTTTTCTTCTCTTGTCATCAAACATACAAAAACAAACTGTCAGCATTTCTAGGACAACACAAACAAAACCCCAAAACAATTCATTTATTGATAAAATCTAGCACAAAAAAAAAAAAAAAAAAAAAAAAAAGTTTCTAGATTGAAATGTCTTTGAAAGAGAGTTCATATTTGTTGGATTTTAGAGATTAATTTCAAATAGATCAGATTCATAAAGCTTTTTATGAAGAATTGAGTCTTTGGGAATTAGAAGTTATTCTTACCTTAAATTATATGATATTGAAGCAAACCAAATCTATTTAATATTTAAAGCAACCAAAAAAATTGCCTTCAGTAATTCCAATATTCTTGTTCTCAGTTAAAATATTCTTCTCTTCAATTGTAGCCACAGTGTCTAAAATACATCAAGTTTATGAAATACTTCTTTATCAGTTGGTGTTTGCTGTGCTGGTGTGTTTGGAGATCTCTATCTTTATTATATGGGTTGCACTAAGTCTTCCTTCCCTCCTTTTGTCCCACTTTCTGTCCCCGCTGGGATGGATGCAGCGCTGAGACATCTGGGGCCGGTGCCTTTGATGGCAAGTGCTGGAAGAGAGGGAGTGAGGTGGTGGGTCCTGTCTAATACATCTGCCTTTTTTATAGATCCAAACACTTTGGAGAAAAGTCTCAAGCAGTAATGTCTGCACAACTGAAAAGCAGGAGCTGGTAAGGTGCTAATGCAAGATACTAAGGTGCAGCAACTGGTAGTGGTAAAGCTGGGTTCTGCTAGATGTACACTCCCAGCAACAGGCCATTCCTGCACTGAGCAGACACTTCCCAGCATCACTTTATACCTGCAAAGGCTGGTTTAAAACTTACACAGCTCATACTTGTGAAAAGCAAAGAATACTCTTTTAATCCTAACCCACAATTTTCTTCAGAAGCACACAATTGCCTTTTATAGTGTCCTTTGGAGTATTTCTAGGTAACCCATACATATAATCTGTTCTTAAAAAACAACATGCTTTGTCTGAGCTCTGCTATTCAACCAAAATCCCTTTATAAGCAGTATGAAATGGCAGCCAGAGAAGCAAAATTCTAAAAATCCCCATATCCTTGCTAGTGCAAAATGAGCATACAAGGAGGTGCTGTTGCAGTCTCTTTCTGGCCTATTTTTATATTGTAATCATGTTATAGAGAATTCAATTCCTGTCTAATCGCTAATGTTCCCTTATGTATGTGCCATGTGGCTCATTGCTGAGCATCAGAGGATGAGGACTCTGTCAGAGGATGTTTATTAGACTCTTGCTTAAATTATTATGGGTGAAAAAAAGAGTGATTAATGTATTTCATGCCAAGATGAAAGTGGAGGCAAGATAATCCGGCCTGGGAGAACAATTGTACTTCCTTTGTAAGGACTTCTTTCCAGGGACTTCTGAAGGGAGGTTCAATTCCTCTTTCAAGTCATGGGCTGAGAACTCCTTCTGTCTGGCAGAGGATTTAATTAACAACCAGGGGAAAAAAAACCCAAACCAAACCACCTCCAAAAAGCCACACCACAACCAGTGGCAACATCAGCTTTAAAGGTACTAAAAAGTATCTGTATCTAAAAAATGAGCTTGATAGATGTTCCCTTAATCTATATGATCTGGCACTGTCAATTTCCTGAGACCCTCTCCCCAGCTCTGACATTGGGCAAGGACAGAGCTGTGCTGGTGAGAGCTGGGCCACCATCAAGGTGCTCCTCTGCCCCTCTGAGTGCCTCTGGGAAACCAGAGCTTAGTGCATGGGCCCCAACCTTTCCAACCCCTTCTCCTCCAAAAAGGATTGTTTCCTAAAAAATCTTCTTACTCTCTTGACTTTCACTCCTATTTTGCCTGTCCAAATCTCCAGAGGAGTTTGGAGTTCTCAGGGGTGCCTTAAAGACAAACCAGATGGGCCCAAATCATGTTCTTACCTAGGACACAGTTTAGGGCTGTATCACTAAATACCTGCCTGGCCTGCTGTGAGTGTAAGGCCATGATCAAAGTGTTTTGGTTCAGTTTGTTTAAAGCCGTGCTTGAAGATGTGTGTTTACTTTGCTAATTCAGAGCCTCATTCTGCTGCAAGAGACATAAACAAGATGCAGAGGCTGGAAGAAGCCAAATTCAGACTCTGATGAAGTCAGGACAGGTTTTACTTCCAACAGGTGCTGTGGTACTCCAGCAGAAAGTGCCTGTTTGGCACCGGGTGTTGTTTGATGGCATCTTAACATGTGTTAAGTGGTGCTAAACCAGTCCCTCCTGGCCAGCAGGAAAGTGGGAACTCCTGTGCTGCTGGAGTCAAGAGATCTGCAGCACCCTGTACTTTCACGGACAACACAGCTACCCTGCTGAGCTCTGCTGCACAGAAGAGCTGCTGTGAGCCTGGGAGGAAAAGACTGAAGATTTGGAGCCATGGAGGACGACTCTCTTTTCCTGCCTTTTTTGGGAGCAAGTACAGACAGACCTGAGCTGCCCTGCCCAGCACCCATGAAAGTACATTTAGTCAGCATTGCCCACCCTGAAAGGCACTCACTTCTTCGCTCAGGAGCTGCCCTGCATTACCCAGTGCCACGTGGAACACGATGCTGGGCTGCATGAAATGCAGTGCTGGACTGCCTCCAGATCAGAGCAGGGTCCTGCCACACCAGCCCAGAGCATGGCCAGTAGACCTCTGCTGTCTGCACCCACCTGCCCAAAGAGGTCTTAGACTGGCTGTATTCTATCTGGGCTTGTGCTTTAATCCTAGCTGACTGTCACAATATTTTCAAGATTTTTTTTTTTTTTTATTTCTTGTGGGTAGAGGCAGAAGAAGCACGGATGCACGCTCTCCTGAAGAATGAGGCGTGTGAGCAGAAACTATTTGCTTTGTTGCCCTTGAAGATGAGTCCTCACCCACAGTGGCTCAGGTAAGAACTCTGCTGCATGACATGGAGAGGTTCAGGCTGAGAGTTTCACCTGAAATGCATTCCATGAGCATTCAGGAATACTCCAGACCTGGCAGAGTTCTTCATCTTCTGTCTTGCTTCTTTAACTCAATCAGATGGTCCTGCAGCTAACTGAGCACCAGATTGAGGCACAAATACACAAACTTTTGTGTATTATCTCCTTTGTCTTACAGGCTCAGGTTTCCTGTTCCAGGTGTAATGCTAAGCCTCAGGAATGTTGTTTGGAAAGTGTTGCTAAAACTCCAGTCTTGTGGGCTTCAGGCAGGAATGAAAAGTGATGCTGAGTTGAACACCATGTTGAGCAGTGGAGTCAGATTTGTTGCTGGTGAAACACAGAGCATGTTAGGAAACTAAACGAAGCAAATGTTTGAACCATAAAGCTTAGAGTCACCAGTCAGCAATCACTCAGCAGTTCTGGAAAGGTTTCCTTAATGACACTGATTAGATTATTAGAGAGGAACTTGAAAGAACCCACGTTACTGCTGAATTTGCAGACTCCTATCATAATAGCATTGCCAAGGTTTGCTCCCAATCCAGGCTTGCTTCCTTTACAGTAATTTCCTGTAAAGGTTATTGATAGTGAGTTCCAGTGATGACATGTGCAACTCCTTTTACCATTAGTGGGCTAAGAAATTGTCTTTACTTTCAGGCATAACGCATAAAGTAGTATTCATGTCCCCTAACATTGTGAAGGCACTTTACAGTTTTCTTTTATATTAATATAATTTTAAGGTGCTTAGTTGCTCTAAGTTGGGAGTGACTGACTATACAATACACTGCATGTTTAATTGGTGAGTTCTGAAGTCAAAATTATTCACAAATCCTAAATTCATTCCCAAATTCTTTTCCCCACTGGTTGCACACTACATTACTTAATTGGAGCAGCACTGCTGTGGGCAAGACAGTAACCATGGCAGCTCCCAAGAGTTTCATGACTTTATCTCTTCCAGGCTGACATTTTCCTAGATGAATACTCATCTGCCACACTTAGGAAGCCTGCAGTGAGGATGATGTAAGCTTTGCAGGTGCAAATCAAAGATGAATTGAATTTGGCCTTTAGTTATTCCTTGTTTAGTAGCACTGACATGACTGATAAGCTGAGGAAGAAAAAAAATGGGAAAAAAATGAAACACATCTAAGTTTCCTTCCAGTCAATTCCAGCACTCAAACCAGTGCTGTCTGCCTTTACAAAAACCAGCTGTAGTAGGCTGGGAAGAACTCTCATGTTGCCTAGGGCATAGCTTTGATCAAACTACCTCAGCTTGTCTCTCACAAAGCTTTCCTAATGCACCTGATATGGGATCCTGCCTGAGATAATGAATCATAGTGCATTTAAAAGACAGTAAAGGATTAATGTGAAGCTCTGCCTCTAATCCAAACTAGCAACTTGATCATTCCTTAAGTCTGTGAGTGGTGGGACTGCCACAGTCCTGGGCATCAGCTCATGGGCTGAGCTCCCATGAATGTAGGTCACTGCCATCTGAGAGACAGAATCAATATTTCAGGGTGCATTGCTCCCTCTAGCTTACGAGTTTAATGGAAGAGGTAGGAGAACTAAAATTAATGTTTAAACAGCCTGACTGGAGGGCAAAATCTTCTTAATTAAATCTCATACACTCTTCCTCTGATCCAGCAGGCAGATGATGTGTCCCTCCTGCACTTTGAAGAGGTTAGCCCAGAAAAGCTTCCAAAGAGAGCAGATCAGAGCTCCTTTCAGACATGTTTCCACTGCAGAGATCACTGATGCTGTCTGTCTGTTGACAAACAACAGAGTTTGAAGACAAGACACAGAGTGGCATGCTCTTGACATTGTCCTTCCAAGGTGAAATAAGGGGAGGTCATGTATTTCGGAAATTGGAAATTTTGGAATTTTAGGGTTTTTTCTCTTGTGCTTGTGCTTCACTTTATCCACTGAGTTCTGAGCACAGCTGTTTATACCTTGATATGTCTTTCTCAAGAGGAGGTGCTGGTGAAGGTCCCAGAATAGGGAACTGCCACACAGTACAGGCAGTTTCTACCCAGTACACACACCCACGACACTGCTTTGCATTTTCCCTTGCCTGTGGTTCATATTTTCAAGCTTTTTTCTCTGGCTATGAAACTAAAAATAAGTTCTTCTTATTTATTTTCTTAAAAATAAAAACAAAAATAAAAATCTGTGTATATTTCTTCTTTTTTTACCTCCACAGAACTGGAATTCCCAGGGCAGAGTGAAACCCAGCTCTTAGGAGATTTGTGATAAAAAGGGTGAGAATTGGTTTTGTTGAGAAAACAGGTTAGTTCCTCAGATCTGTTCCAGCTTAAGTGTTTGTGCTGTTTTGGAAGCAGAGCTGCCAGCCTGGCTCCCCCAAACACCATGTCCTTCTGGCCCCAGTGAAGGAGTGGGGCCAAGGCCAGCAGCAATCCCGGGGTGTCCTTCTGCAGGAAGGGACACCTTCCAATACACCCTGCCTAAGGCCCTGCAGTGGGGGAAGGGAGTGGGGAAGGAGGAAACATTACTCCTATGTCATGCTCATGGGGTCAGGTTAAAGGCTCGGAGGCTGCAAGGGCAGCTGCACTTCAGTGGAGCAAAAAAACCAGCAGTGTGGTGGAGGAAAGGGAAAGCTGGGGAAGAGGGAAGCCAGGGAATGCTTCCCCTCTGGGGGCAGGAGAACTTTGTTTTGAAGACTAGAAGCAGCACATCTTTGAAGTCTGTTTCAGGCTGAGTACATAAGAGCTCTGAAGGTGTTCACATAACAGAGATGCCTGGCAGTAGTTCCAGGGATTGTGCAAGGGCTGCCATGAAGTCAACCAAGAGTGAGATGAAGGAGCCGCTCCCCAGCCAGAGCAGTGGGGTGGGACAGCCAGCCAGGGACCCATCCCTTACCATCTGACAGGGTTAGGTGGAGCAGCTGGAAAACCACTCTTTCCATGGCAGAGAGCCCTCATTCCCACTCCAGAAGAGCCTGCCCACAGCCAGGAGAGTTGCTTCCCACCTTTAGTGAATCATTAGAGCCCTTTGACCCCTTCAGCCAGTATTGTATGGGCCAAAGAAAAATTTAACGCTTCTTTTTTAACCCACTTGTAGAACTTCTTTGAACCCCTGGTCCTTATGAGATACCTTTGGGAACTTTTGGCCACATCCAGCCATGGCCAAGACAATGCCTTTCTGGCATGCTATGGTTTCTCTCTCCTCCCGTTGTGCTGGAAGACACTCATCCCAGGCCACCCACTGGGTCCAGTGATAAACATGGTGAGTGTGTGGGGCACAGGGACAGACTGCAAGGGCCACCTAGTGCTTTGTCTGTGGCATGTGCTGACACGAGCACCCACAGCAGCCAGCTCCTCATCGCCCAGAGGAGGGGACTCCAGAGTAGGAGAACAGTAGAACTGGTGACAGTTGTGTGAATGGGACAGAAAGCAGTGCATGAAGGCTGTGGGTGGATTGCCAACCAGCCCACATGGATGTGAAATTGCTCTTTATTTCCACTGTAATCAAGATTTATGAGAGCTGTTGATGTGTCTTGTGCAAATGCAGCACCACTCAATGTTGCCAGCACAGACTTACACCCATGCATATCTTTAGGTGTGTTTCCTGGTGATTATCAATTGTGTCCTGAACATGATGGCAAGATTGAATGTTTTGAACCTGCTGCTTGCTGCAGCCTGGGAAATATGTGGGCAAAGTTTTATGGTGTTTTTGCCTTTTCTGCGTGGTTCTTCCTCTGCATCCAGTAGATGCTGCCTTAATATGACTCTCATGGCATGCCACGTGTACTGTGTAAATAAAGGTGGAAAATAGGTATTCTTACGAGTGCTGCTGCACGTGCCACAAACAGCTGGACCCACGAGTTACAGAACATGATGAAATGTTTCCCTGCCTGTTCTTACCTAGAGATATTTCTGTACCATTTCCCTGGTGATACAAAACCTGTTTCTTCATGCTTCAAAACCAGGTTCTACGTGCTGGGGATAGCTTGCACAATCTGTTTCCAATGCAGAGTTCAAACACTTCTGATACCTTCATGAAGAAAAATAGAGCAAGGTTTCATGTTTGCTAATGCCACGCCTTGAGCAGGTTTTCTTTAAAATAGTGATATTTTTAGAAAACAACAAATACTGGATTTTTGTTATCTTAATATTTCTGACTAACAAGCCTTCAATATGCAGCTAATCTGAGTTTTCATATTTTCTTGAATATGAGTGCTGGATACTTTCCTATTAATTTGGAAAGATTCCACTCTTGCATAACTATGAGTGTGCAGGAGTTTGGCCTTTATGAAAAACATCACAGCTTTGAAACTTTTAATGACAAGATAACATGACAAGATATAGTCCAACTAAAAAATTTGAAAAATAACTTTGTCTTTATGAAATACAACAAAACAAAAAAGCTTATGTTATTTTTTATTTTATGAATATAATTTTAAACCGAGTCAAACCAGGAAAATTTTAGTCTTCCCAGAAAAAATTTCACAAGATTTTTTGTGTAACTAAATGTATTACAGTACATAAGTCACAGTATTTTCTACACAAAACCTTGTTGAGTAATAGAAGATAGCTCAGCAGGTGGCTGATAACAGTAACAGATTAAAGTTCAGATTCATTTCAAAGAACATGACCCACAGGTTTAAAATAAATACTGAAAGTAGTAGTTCAGTTAGAAAATATACAGGAAAGGCTGTATAATTAAGAATGTTTTATTGACCATTCTGGAGAAATACAAGAAACTAAAGACTGAATGGCAAATTAGATAGTAATGAATATTGAGTTGTATTATTATGTAGAAGGATTCTGGGCTTTCAGGTTTTAAGCACCACTCATTGATTATTCTTGCTGTCTCTCAACTTAGGGTCTAGAGGAGAAAGACAGCACAAAGGCATTAATGACAAATTTTGTCATTCTAATGACATGGCTGCACACATCACTGCCTAGACAAGGGGAGGCAGGAATTGCCTCTTAAATGTAGCATTACATCGGTTCCTTTGGTTTTAACTCAAATTCTTACCAAACTTGGGTCTCGAGAGGGCTTGCCAGGTGAATGAGCCGCCACATCTCAGAGTGGTTTAGCTTAATTTGGAGGACAGTTTGGAAGCTGTGTGAACATGTACCCATAGTGGACAGTTATATAAAAATTTGCCCATAGGGATAGCTTACTATCTGTGAATCACTATTACTGTGAATAACCCCAGTTATTCACAATGTGGCTTGGACTTTGAAGGGGTTATTTATTGGTAATTATCACTGTTAATCACATGGCAAAGTACAGGCTGCCAGCACCACTCATCTGCTCTACAGCCAAGGAGCAGCTCACCAAGGACAGAGAAAAACTTTGGTCTCTTCTGAGTGTCACTGGGTGTTTTGGTGTGAGGGTATCTTGTGACAGGGATGCCATGTATACAGACCTGCATGTACATCATGCACCTCATGCTTGAGCAAAAAGGAAGTGAGGAGAACTTTGTCCCACAGTTAGTCAAGCAGCAAAATATGGTCACTGTTTTACCAGGTAAATAGAGAAATTCAGAGCACAAAGACTGTCTTTTGGTTTTCAGTCTAAAACCCTTAACTCTGTGAAAGGGCCTAGTGTTGAAATACTCTGTAATACTATGTGGGCTTCTTTGTGTCCTGCCCCCATCTAGCACCTGAGCTAACCACCATTCAGATAGCAGGTTGGGTTTATTGCATTTTACTCTGTCAGTGAGGAGCATGGAAGGTACCTGTAACAAGTTCCCAGGAAAAAATTCTGAACTGCTGCTGTATCAACCTAACTGAGGAGTTAGACTGACCAGATCTATATAGATAAAAGTAAATAGGAAGAATAAATATCAACAAATTTCTCCTATGTATTTGTCCTGTGCCTATAATGGTATTCAGTTACCTCTTCTTTTGACTGGACCAGCAGCACTGATTTTCAGGCAGGTGAGCTCCATCTATCCACGTGCTTGTCTGACAATGATTTGTTCTTCTCTTTAGTCTTTGTTAGTTTTTTAATCACCTTGCATGTTGAAGCCTTCAGGATGCCTTTATAAAAAGCTTCTGCAACAGAATGAGTAATCGAGGTGTCAAGTTCATGCTGTAGCAAGAGTTATCAAGAAGGACCACAGAGCCAAGAGAATGAGTGACTCTGGGGAGCAGTTATTTTTTCATCAGTTCTCCTAGTCAAAAAGAAGGGGTTTGAAAGGGCCAGTCAAACATGGTGACTCAACAAATGGTAACAGAACTGGAGCCACAGCCAGGGGTTGGCTGCTTAGACCACGGGTCCCTCTTTGAGAAACCTGAACAGCTGATGGGGTCCATCTGTCAGAAAAAGGGAGGAGTATCTTTGGTCAAGATGGTGAAGAGTGCTTTAAAGTAAAGGTGCCAGGGGAGAGAAACCTCAGTCCTTTCCAGTCCTAGCAGTTTGATGCCAGGGAAAGCAAGAGATGCCCAGATACTGAAGTGGAATCACAGGTCAGCAGGAGAGCACCTGAAGGGCAGAACAAAGGAATTCCAGACAATCCAGTCAGAGATTTGGTTTCACTGGGGACGAGACTTCACTGCCCCTGTGCAAGGCTCGGGGATAAACAGGAGGAGGCAGAGATGTGCACACCCCGGCAGGGCTGTGATCCTGTGTCCTGGGATGGCTGCTGTGACAGGAGTGTTGGGATGGAAGGACAGGCAGGAGAGATGAGGGGAGGGTGCTGCCAGTGACCAGCTGGAGTGCATGGAGCGAAGCCTGGGGGGAAAAGGAGCCTGTGGGTCAGGATTGAAGGGAGGGCAGGGGGAGGTGACATTGTAGTGGGGGTCTGCCACAGCTGCCAGGCCAGGAAGCACACGAGGTCTTTTTGGGTGTTCTCACATTCAGAAGTCCTGGTGTTCATTTGGGACTTGGTCCACCCCAATGTCTGTTGGAAGGACAACACAACAGAGCATAAGCAATCCAGGAGATTGCTGGAGTGCATTGATGGTAACTCCTCCAAGAGATAGGGGAGCCAACAAGGAGAGGTTCTATGCTGGACCTTGTTCTCACCAACAAGAAGGATCTGGTGGGGAATGTCAATCTCCAGGGCAGCCTGGGCTGCAGTGACCATGAAGTGGTGGAGTTTGAGATCCTCAGGGTGGTGATTTGGGTGCACAGCAAGCTCAATACCCTGGACTTCAGCAGAGCAGATTTTAGCCTAATCAGGGATCTGCTTGATAGTGTGCCGTGGGAGAAAGTCCTGGAGGGAAGAGGAGCCTGAGGAAGCTGGTAAATATTTAAAGGTCACTTCCTCCAAACTGCAAAGTGGTTTGATGCAAAGAGGAAGTCAGCAGGACTGGGAGAATGAAAAACAGCCCACTGTTGGAAAATATCAGGTTTCAGACCATCTAAGGAACCTGAAGGTGCACAAGTCCATGGAACCTAATGAGATCCATCTGTGGGTCTTGAGGTAGAGGGAGTGGGTAAGCCAATATATATCATATTTGAGAAGTTGTGGTGATCCAGTGAAGTTACCACTGACTAAAACAGGGGAAACATAACCCCCATTTTTAAAATAAGAAGAAAGAAAGACATCAGGAATGACAGATTAGTCAGTCTAATCTTGGCACCCTGGGAGTGTTCAAGGCCAGGTTAGATGGGGCCTTAGAAACCTGATCTAGTGGAAGGTGTCCCTGTCCATGGCAGGAGGGTTGGAATAAGATGATCTATAAAGTTCCTTCAAAACCAAACCATTCTATGAACAATCTTGGGACTAAACTGAAATATGGTGATGAAATCTGCAAGATGGTTACTTTACCCTGCCCAAACATAGAAAATGATTTATTAGACATCTGCTAAAAATGATTGACAGTATCTGTTTCTGTTCTAATTTAATTTTAGAATGTGATCTTTAATATTTCCATGTTTGCTATAAGGAGAGGCTATGATAAATTAATCCAAGAGCTACAGAGTGCCTTGTCATTGCAGTAGGTATGACATGTCATTTTTTAAAGCTTTAAAACAAAACAGTTTTTGGCAGAGGACTCCCAGACTGTGGGTTTGCAAGCTGTGCTTGGGAAACAACACCTCTCAAGCCATTGCTCAAGCCAATGAGAACCTGCTTGTTCAAGGTGTGCCTTATACACACCCTGTTCTGCTATATAATTCATGGTAATTATATGCTCCCTGAAAACACAGAACAAAACCAGAACTGGGAACAAATAGACAGTCTGGGAAAAAAATCTTTGGTCTGTAACAATTTTTAAATAGATGCCATTTGTTTGCTCCTGCAAAAGTTATCACAGCAGAGCAGGTCTCTGGCTTCTTGCTTGCAACTAGCCTCACCCTTGCCAAGCTTTCCTGACAGTGGGCATGCTGCTGGGAAAAGAAAGAAGCCCCTAGGGAATAACTAACTCTCCCAAGCTGGCATTAACATAGGTATACTTTCTTTGTTCCCTAGACCCTGTGGAATAAACAGGGGAATGAAGCTTGAACAGCTGCCAGGCACAGTGGAGCAGGGCTTGTCCTCTCCTTGCCCTGATGTAAAGGGAGTCCAGCACCACTCACTTTGAAGGGTGGGATTGGTGACCTCTGCTTCCTCTAAAACAGAAAAGCCAAGGTGCCAGACTGGGGAGGGCAGAGCAGCAGGCCCTTGATGACAGCAGGGATCTTAACTGCTACTGGATGTCATTAATGTATGGCCACACACTCCTTGCATGGGGCCATAAACCTGAACTTAATGCAGTTTCCAGTCTCTTATTGCTCCTGGTTTACTCATAGCAAAGTATAATTTTGATTTGAACTGCTGAGTTTGGTTTCATTTCTTAGGAGTTTGTTTGCTTCCTGAGGAGGAAAAGTATGAACTTATAACTCTCCCAGTTAGAAGTGCACAGGCTATTTAATTCACTGTAGTTGCAATACCATTTTTTAAACAATTAGTCCCTGCTAATTGGTTAATTACTGTGCTGGTAGTGTAGCTATGAATAGATGTCAAGTTCTATTGCTGAGTGTGGTGACAGAATTAAACCCATGTGCAATGAGATACTTCCCACAGGCTCTTCCATGCTTCCCACAGTTGTTACTACAGAAAAGATGTAAAATGCCAGCCCTTTCCAAAGTATTTTATATATATATATATATAAATATATAAATATATTTTATATATATATATATATACACACACACATATACACAGACAAATTCTGCTCTTCTCTCTTGGTAAAGGACAAAATATGTAAGGATAAACCAAGATCCTATTAAAAAAAATCCACAAAACAACAAAACATTCCTATAAAGAAAAACATCCAAACCAATTGCCTATTTTAAAATTAAAATAAGAAATGGTCATTAGGTGGTAACAATACTTGCAACAGTGAGACTATAGACACAATATGGCAGAAAGAACTCTAGGTGTCACAGAGCATTTCTTTTTGGGTGAAGACTACACTTGTTGAAGTTTGCCTGATGGGATAAAAATGTAGGACTATAAAGGACAGAAATAAAAAGCTATATGGGCTAAACTATGCTTTGCAAATCAGATGATGTGGAAGGAATTTGAATAGCTGAGTTCCATCATCTTCCTGTTAAAATGGTGGTGAATGCTGAATAATTTCAAGGGAAGAAGAAATAACTCCATTATTAGAGAAATTTAATCTGGCCATAGGTGTCACTGAAGATGACAAATTTTAATGGAGTAAGACATTTAAATAGCATTTTACTATAGATACATATATGTAAATTAACTCACGTAACCAAAGCTACATGTATCTTCAAGTCTGGAGATATTTAAATAATACACAACAATAGCTGATGCAGAATCATTCTAAGTTGATTTACCTGCTTCTTGTCTTCTTTTGAAATTTTAATTACATTATGACAGAAAACTCAGTGCTGTGATATAAAGTGGAAGGCTTTGAAGACCAGAAATAAGAATGCTAACAAAATGTGGATTGATAATCAGAAGAAAACAAACAATAATAGATTTTAACTATAAATGCTTAAAAAATAATTAAGGTTGCAAATGATCTAATATCTTGATAATGAAGGCAATTCTCATGCAAAACAATGTTTTTTTTCCTGAAGAGCTCCTGGATATTTTAAATAAAAACAAACAAATAAACAACCCCCAATCAAACAGGAACAAAACATAACAGGCAAACAAATACACAAACAAAAAAATACAGCTTTCACATATCCAAGAAAATCTTGAAAATTTGATGTGAGTGTAGGATCAGACTGTAAATGCAATGAATTCTTGTCTTTATAAGCATTAGAAGACTGGTCTTCTGGTATCTTAAGCCTGTCCCATAAGTGTTGATTAATTTTCACTAGAGTGAAAGCAGAGAGACTTATCTGTGGATAACTTCATTGGGTGAGTAAGGGTAGTAGATTCCAGCCCGAATGAATCAGACGAATAACCACAGTTATGTTAACTAGGTGCCTAGGGCATTATCTTAGTGTGCACAGAACTCTGAGAGATGTTGAGCTCTTGATGAACCAGCTACTCTTATCAGGAACTGGATACTCCTTGATGCTAAGGAATAAATCCTCTCTGGATAGGTAAACTGCGGGGAAAACACTAAAATCGAGACATCCCGAAGATAAGAGTGTGCGGAGACAACTCAGCATCAAGAAACAGCGCTTAGCACTAGGTGGTGCTCTTTTCTCTACTATATTACTATTCAATGGTTGTGAGGGGTTGTTTTTTCATTACACTGAAACAGTGTAAGGTAAATTTGTTACAGTAGGACTACACTCAAAGAACAGAAAACGCAGAAGAAAAAGCATAAAGCAAATCAGAATTCTTTTTTGTGTTGATTAGTCGTTGTCCATGGGTCCAGAGATACAAATAAGTTCACAGTACATTTCTGGATGGACACTGCAGTTACTCCTGGTACTTTTTTTGCCAGTAGAATTTACAGTGTTCCAGCGGTGAGAGGGATTTCTTACGTTCCTAAAGAAATTTTCTTGGATATACACAGAGGTCACTTTAATGAACTTCATTCCTGAGGTCCTCAATGTTGCCTTCTCAATCTTCTCAATTCTCAATCGAAGTCTCTTCCTCTGTTAAGTCATTATTCATTCATTCCCTCCAGGTATTTCTGTTATTCAGTTATGTGCTCTGTGGCTATTATGTAACCAGGGGTAGAGACACACACACACACACACACACCACACACACACACACACACACACAGAGCTAATTCAAATATATTCCCTAGTACCAGTCTATCACATATTACAGGTCTTCCTCATTCCTCATATTTTTCTACAAACAGCCTTAATTTTGTCAATGCTTTGGTCATCTGAGACTCAGAAGAATATTTGCTAAGATCTACATTTTCCATGAAAAGCCAGATAATGAGATAACTAAGAGTTATGAAAATATCAAGAAGAATCTCCTAATACAGAATGACTCAGTGATAAAAAGCAGTAAATGAAATTCAGAGCACAAAGACAGAGGAGAAAATGGTCTTTCATTTTGCAGAGAAAACAAACAAAACAAAACTAAACTAAACTAAACTACACTAAACTTGACAAAGAAAGATTTCACTATTACCATACAGGAAGAAGATATTAGATGGTGAATAACAAATGCCAGCTCAGTGCTGGTCAATCAGACAAAGATAGCCTCAGGACTTGCAAACAAAATGAGAAAAACAGAAAACATACTTGTGCTAGGATAAGAATCCATGGTGCAGCCTAACACGGAGTATAGTTCCAGTCTAGTCTTCTGATTTCAGGCAGGAGGTAACAGAATTGGAAGAATTCAGAAAAAGGCAGTAGAAGTGCTCAGAAATGGTATGAGCAGAATCAAATGGATTTAGAGCCTTCAGCTGGAAAAAGAGACAGCTGAAAAGTCATGTCTAGTTTAATGTTCACTCTTCCTTTTAGTGGGTCCCCTGAAATAAAGGAATACCTGTTCTTATTCACTTTTTGGAGAGTGAGCCCCTTTGATGCCATCCCAAGCAATTATCAAACTCATACTGTATTACAGATTTTTCTGTCTCCCTCTATATTTTCCTGATCCTCAGTGAATGGTTTGTTAAGGCCAGTTCCTTTCTGTTCTCAATAACTCCTTTTCAACTCCACCATGCTGGTTTCTGGCCCTCTTTGAGAGCAGCACCACTTAGGGCTTAACCCATCAGAAATGTTCTGCAGGCGCTATTGCTGCGCAGTGCCCATGATGGCACTGGGGTAATTGCATGGATGCTGGCCATCTGCCCTAGCTGACCACAGGTTTTGAAGGCCACAGAAGAGCCTAGAAAGTGCGCCACTCTCCCAGCACAACATCAGCAGAGATGGGGCAGGCAGATCCAGATAGCAAAGCCTGAGAACATAGGAGATGCTTTTCAGGGAGAGCACCTGTACCTGGCCTCTTCCTCTGGTCCAGTCTCCTAAGCTCACAGACATTGGAACTGCCTGTTCCTTTTATCATCTGTTAATAGAGGCATTGTTCACAAATCCTGTCTAATCCCTTTTTATGTCTGCTAATAGCCTGCTTTCCCAACTTCCCGTAGCAACGAATTCCGAAAGTTTGTTACCCACTGTGCAAGAAGTGCTCTTTCATTTTAGGAGCAACTATATCTATGCTCCCAGTCCATAAATATAGATTTAGATAAAATTCAGTCTTTCATTGTTGTATCATCTTTTGGCTTAAGTGTTTCCAAGTGATATATACACAGTGAGTGGTATGAAAATTAATTAAAATAAATCTTAAGGCAAACAAGGCTCAGTTTCGTGCATTTTTCCAGGGGAAGGTGAGATGTTTAACCATTGCTACTACCTGGATAAGTGCATGCCTCTTCTCCACCTAAGTGTAAAAACAGCCCTGAGGTGGAAGCACGTCCTTTCTCACAGGAAGGGGAGGTGAGGCTTGGCACTGCAGCTGCCATGGGACAGCACATCCTTCTGCAAACCTTGTTTGGGAGCTTCTGCTTCTCACATCTCCCAGCTTGTTATACCACCGTTTTAGCTAACTTTTTTTTCATGAGTCCCTGTGACAATGCCAAGCCAGGCTGCACACAGAGAGAGAGTAAAGCAACCTGTGCCATACTTAATCTACAGCTGTCATCCCTTCATTTATAAATTCCATGATGTTATCAAAATAAAGACTCTCAGTTTTGTCTTGCAATATCTATTCTTTACCTGCCCAACCCTCTGTTGTTCAGGCAACTCTCCACCCACTTGCTCTTCCCCAAGCTCCTATGCTGCCTGTGGCTTGTGGTCCAAGTATTGTTTAGGTAATTAGTCATGTCTTCACCCACCTTCCATCCTTCGTTTTTTGTTATTACTATTTATTGGTTTTACTGTGGTAATGCCTAGGGATGCCAATTAGGAAATGGGATTTTGCAAAATATTGTACAAGTTCTAAGATGAAGAACTCACCATCTGAGTCTTAGGCACTCCATGGGTAGCAAGTAGAGAAGTGGGAGGGAGTCTGGGAACACAGTACATCAGGATGTTTACAAAGTGTAATAATACAACTGACCAGCAAGTATCCTCTGCTAGTAGTCATCAGCAGGTTCTGTAGGGAAACAGAAAATTTCCCAGCCTCATTGGAGCTACTTTCATCTGGATATTTTATCAGAGATGGGTAACTTAACGTTGATTTAATCTGGAATGTGGTAGGGTTTGATGCTTGTCATTTAAATGTGTAATTTTTTTCTGTCTTAACCAGGGCAGATTGGCAAGGCTGCCCAGAGGATGCCACCCAGAAGAGTCGGCTCTGCAACTGCTAATGCTGTGCTCACCATACAAATACAGGACTCCCATCATTCAGGACTTTCCAGAAGACTGAACCAAAAATTAAATTAATCATGGTGATAAAGAGGGAAATGGGAAGGACAGAGGAAGGATGAGGACACTATTAGGAATCCTCAAGGCAAAATTTATGTTGTGCAACATAAATGTGTGACACATTCAAGCTGGTTTTGGTGAGAGGCAGCAGAAATTAATTTCCCGTGCAGCTTTTGTATTTATAATTCATCTTGTTAAGGTGTGGTCTAATAGTGTTTGCACAGGCACAGGAGTCAGCCCTATTATTTTTTTTGACAACCATCTCTTCTACAGGCATCTGCAATTCATGTGTCCTCCTTGCCTCAACTTCTCAGTACCAGAAAGGGAAGGAGCTGTACAGGCTTTGTTTAAGACCTGTAAACTAGCTGGCTGCTGCACTGTTACTACTCTGTAGTCTTTTGCAATAACATGAAGACAGCATAACATTCAGCTACCTGATCACGTTGAGGTTATTTCAAAGCACTAGTGAATCAGGCGCAAGGGCCAGGTTTACAAGCACAAGATTCTGACCCACAGGATTAAGTCCTTTGCAAAAAACTACAGGACCTGGCTAGCTTTGGGAGATACTTAACAACCTGAAGATCCAGTAAGGTTTTGTCCTGCTAAGACTGATTTTATTCTTCATACTGTGTTAGATTTTAATAGTATTATCATAAATGATTGAATTAAATTGCATTATTGTAAAGACTACTTTTCTGTCTTTTTTTCCCTCATCTCCATTATTTAGATTCTTCTTTTAATACTTGAAGGGACTTCCAGTTGCCAGGGTGAACTTGCAAGTTTTTACTGCAAAACAGGTGATCCCAACTTTCAGTTAACCAACAAATCCTCAAAACACAGTGACATAAAAGGCATATTCATTCTTAGTGATGTCCACTGACTTGAATAATTAATCATAGTGGAGGTTTTCCCCAGAGATATGTTTTAGCCCCGTTCTTCTTCATGTATTTTCTTCTAGTCTAGTAGTACTGGTTCAGTGGGATCTAATGTGTATTTATGCTACATGGAATTTAATACCATATGTATGTTTATATTAAAAATATCTATAACCCTGATATGACCATTTTAGTATAGACAGTAGTTACAGTAGTACAAATTACAGCACTTCTTAGGCCTAGAAGAAGATAAATAAGTATATGGGTAAAAGCACATTTTTGTTATATCACACAACCACTCTGGCCTGCCAGGAACAGAGGAAATGATACTGCTTTGTTAGTAACAATATAGTTAACACAGTAAAATTTTTATGAGTAAAAACCATTAGTGCATAATGAAATTCTTTCTTCATCAAGTATAATGTTTCTATTCCCTCTGAATCCTCTGCTCAGCTCCATATATGATCCTTTTATCATATGTTTCTTTGCATTGTATTTTCTCCTATACAGTTCATTCATTTTCTGGAAGGTAGATGGAAAACATTAACCTTCTTTTTTCTCACTTCAGAGATGCCTCATGCTGCTTTTCCTCTTATGCTGATCAGCTCCAGCAATAACCTTGCAGAGCCACTGCTTGGCTTTGATTCCAGAAATCCCTCTTCCTTCTCCACCCTGTCCTTTCTGGTTTCTCTACCTTCTTCTCGCCACAGACATCTGTACTAAACCAGTCTGTTTCCTTTCCTTATCTGGTGTTATTCTGATTACATAAACATCACCTTGCACTCCTTTTCTCCTTCTCAACTTTCAGATTACTTCCCCCCATCATGTCATGAGCCAAGTGATAATTTCCTTCAGCAGCTCACTTTCTTCTCCATAGTTATTGGAAGCAAAGGCTCTCCTGTTGCATATTTTAGCATGCCAGTTAGGAGTGGCTTAACACTTTTCTTTACTTATTGTTATTTAACCAAAAGTCTTAGTGAGTGATGGGAAGAAAATGGAAGGTACTTCAAATGACTTTTATAGGCTTGACTGCTTTCCAAGACCTGCAGTTTAAAATGAAAAGCCAGTCAGAGAACAACTACTTTCAGAAAGTTCTTAAAAATCAAGATGTAACAGTTTTTAGAAGTTTAGTTTTGTTTGTATCTAAGATCTTTCAAAAGATGACAATGGAAAAGCCTAAGGCTCATGTAAGCCCAAGGCATCAAGCAGAAAATACAAACAGAAGTTTCACTTTGCCAAGTAGAGCACTGGAAGCACTGTATACACTAATGTTGAAGAGTTTAGTGTTTATGAGAGAAAATGGAGTGATTATTGTTGATGCGTGAATGTTGCTGACATAATTTCCCCCAGCAACAGCTCATGAAACCCAGTTGCATAGGAGTCCAGTTACCTTTCCAGTATGAGAAGATACTGGAATACAAGGAGTTACTTGTTACTGAGTTACTTGTTAACTGAGTTACACACAGTTCATAGACAGACATGGACAAGCAAAAAGCTATAGAGAAAATCTGTGGACACTTATATGAGCCAAAATATCCTCAGTTTTCAAACTATTGTATGAATGAATATGATATAAATTTTGCACATTATAATGTATACATTCTATTCTATTTGCCTAATGTTTAATCTTCATGATGTGTCAAGAATCCCTGAATAAATTGTGGCTTGTATGTGGCAAAGAAGAGTTTATTTAGTATATATATCCAAGAAAACAACAGTCACTTATGAGATGATATACTAGCTGATTATTTTGTGTGTGTGAATTTGATAAAACAACATGAACTATGCAGATGATGAGATGTAATGTCCTTCAATATTGTTCTTTTACAGCACTTGAATGTTTCAAGTCAGTATCTGAAAGAATCTCTGACTTCCATATTGGAGGGCAGATGCCCAGGTCAGACGCTTGACTAGACAAAACTTATTGATTTAACTTGACAAAACCTAAGGATTTTTCTTGAAACCTTCTATCAGTCATGGTATTTGACACAGATTAATCAGAAATCAGTGATTTACATATTATTGCCTGTCTCCATGAAACCACGTCACCTCCATTGCTCAACAGAATCTCTTCTTCAAATTAAATGAAATATTCAACAGCTCAAAGAAACTTGCAACTAACAAGTCAAATATTTGATTAAATTGGTTTAAATTTAACTGATAACCAGTCAGTTATCGGTTAAAAAATTTGCAGTGGGGTCTCTTCCATTTTAAGTGGTATATTTCAATTAGATAATTTCAAAACCAACTGTTACAGCACAGGCACAGCTAAGACAACTTGTCTGCAAACATACATAAGTCAAAGCACAGGGCTGTGACGCCTAGGTGGGGTGTGCTTGGCTCATTCAGGCTGTGTGTAGCTCAGTGATTTTAGGCAGCTTCTGAGGCTTGCAGGAACTTTGTGGGCAGCTTGACCGTCTGTGCAGAGTGTGCTCTGTGTGTGTGTGTGTCAGGCAGAGCACTCACCCTTCCAAACACAGGCTTTTGTTTGGTTGCCCGGTGAATGAAGCTCATGGTGCTGAGTCATATGGCAGGAGAATGGAGGCAGTGAAAGCCGTCACCCGGGACGACAGCCAGGGAGGGATGAGGGGTGTTCCCGGCAGTCCTCCTCTAAGCACCGAGCGGGGACCAGAGCTGTAAACTCCCTCCCTGCTCCCCAGCTTTGCAGTTTGTCCCCCTTCTGTCTGCAGCTGATCAGGGAGTGATCAGAGGTGGATGGTACCTGTGGTGTTGTAGCCATGAGGAGAGGGGACCTTTAGGAAAGCCTCATTCACTATCTGTGAGATTGGACCAATCTGTAAACATTACCATCTAGCTTATACAGCTTTATATGAGGATAAACAAGACATTGGCAATTTAGCTACTTACTTAGACAATTTAAAAAAGGAGATATTGTGCCCTTAATTATTCAAGTTAATTCTTCAAGGAAATTAATAGGATGCTGGAGGGCACAGGTCATTCATGTTATAAGAAATGAAAAGCAAATTTGACTTAAGTTTCCTGGTGCAGCCAAGTTAACAGTATAGCACTCTGCTTGTTTACATTGGACAAGTTGGAAAAAAACCAAAATAAAAGCTCATTTTGACAGAAGGGTTGTATGTTTTCTGGAAATAGGGAATACAGAAAAATCCTCCATAGAAACAGAACCTATGTCTTTTTCCTGCTTTATATTTGAATGGACACAGATCAGGCAATTTGCATGAAACATGGTAAGAAGCTAAATGTCACTTGCGATCAGTTTCAGAAGAGTCTGGAATTGGAGTCAAATATCCAAGGTAGAAAATATGTGGATAATGCTGTAGGACTGAAATAACCATTACTTATGTTATAGATGCATATTTTGTTATTGGCTTTTTGCAAATGTTGGAATGAATGTTATAAGTATGATTTTTTTCTGTAGTTTTTAGTGTGTTTTAACTGCCTGAATAGATGTAATAATGTTGTTTTTTTTTTTTTTTTTTTTTGCCATAGTTTGGAATTTAGGTGTAGTGTGTTTCAGCTGCCTGAATAGACAACTTTCAAAAGAGGCCCAAGTGACTATCAGCAATCACCGCTTGTGAAAAAGAGACCAAAGCACAAATCAAAAGATGATAAGAACCAAATAAAAGTTGAATTGTGCTTGACGGACCTAAGGAGTGACCATGCAGAACAGTTCCTGGAAAAGTGAATGTGCATAAGTCCATGCATGAAGAACAGTACAAAAAGGGGTGATTCCAAGACACCAGCGTGCTCTTGGCAGCATGCCAAGACACCCAGCTGGCTGTATTTAACCTTTGCTTTATTTATTATGTTTCTTATTGTCCCTAGTAAATATTTTTAAATTTTATCAGGAAAGTGAACCTCGTTTTTTACACTTAGAATAATTTTACTATAGCACCAAAATTGTTTAATACCAAAGTGGATAAAAAAAAAACTTAGTCATTAAGGTCTGAAGTCTGCGGATACCAACCCATTCATATACATGACATTAAGCTCAGGAGAACTTCTACCAGACTTTTTGATCTGCTAACTTCTTTTTCAGTATGGAAGAGAGAGGAATAGATGAAGTCAAGCTGGAGCAAATGTCTACTAATCACACAACAGCCAGAAAAGAAATGGCCCTGGAAAGGTCTAGAGTATGATTCTGAGCATCCTGTAGCTGCTACTCCCTGCTGGGTTTTCAGCACAGCTCACAAGGCAAACCAGAGACACCAATTTAGCAGGATTTCACAGACATGGGCAATGTGATGTGGATGAGCTTTGCTGGACTCTGGCCCATACAGCAAAAGATGGTGTCTGAAACAAATGCAGGAAGACGCTGCCCAGGTATAAATTTTACTTGAGTATGCTTATTATATTAACCTTGTAATTGTGTCAGCTGAAAAAAATGCATTGGATACTTTTAGATAAGATTTGGATTTGTAAATCTGGTGCACATAAATTGTCAGAACCTAATTATGCCATAGGATTCCACTCACTGTGAGTGAGCTGCAGGTAGTTTTAAAGACCTTAGTACGATACCCCCAGATGCATGACACAGTCATGAGCATTCAGTCCCCTCTAGATGGAAATGCCCTGAACTATGAAACTCCTATCACTTTCATTTTGAGGCTGTTTGGTATGAATGCCAACACAATTCACCTGTAGGAGCCTTATCTGCTATCTTGCCCTTCCCATAAAATATCGTGGCAAAAAGAAACAAGGCATCTTGCCTATAGCATCAAATACAGAGTAATGAGCTGAGGACCCCAGGGAAATGTAGCCTTTGTTCTGTGTGTACCAGATTCCCTCAATGATTTCATACTGAACGATCTGTGTCTCCATTTTTCTGCCTTTTGGATAAACATTATCTCAGTTTACCTCAGCAATATGGTATGTAACTTAAGTCTCCCATATTTTCAAATGCTGTTGGGGATTTGAATGCTGGTGCTGTGTAATTCAGAAGAAAGGAGATCATAATTTTGTATAGCAACTTCCAGGTAGACCATTTTCTAGAAACAATCAATTTCTAAGGAAGTAAAGAAAAATAGAAAAGTTAGAGAAAATAACTATGAGAAACATGCAGAGCAACAATAACACTGCTGAGAAGGAGAGACTTGAAAGATTCAGGGCTATGGCTAGAGGCCCCATCCAGCTAGGAGACCTCACCTGCCCATCTTTGACAGAGGCTGGGGCCTGGGTGTGATCAACCTTTGCTATCAGAAGCAAAACAACTAGAAATGCAAGGTTTTTAGTATATCATTACAAATTCAAACCCGGGCCTATTCTGATGGAAAATCTTCCTTAGGAATGTGAATTGTTTTGGGCAAAATAATCAGGCTTCTTTCCTGGCAGGGATACTATTTGCATCAAAAATTAGTGTCATTCGCCCACTCAGTTTCCAGCTCAAAGTCAGGCATTTCATTAGCAAAGTGAGAATAAGAGATACCTGGCTGGAGCAGCTTCGGCAAACAAACCTGCCCGTACCGCCAGAAAGGTGGGAAAACTTCGTGCTCCCGCGGGCATGAGGGTCGCAAGGATCACAAGGCCAGAAGAGGAATGAAGACCTCTCATTCCAGCCTGGAAAAGGGAAATACGTGCAAGGGCAAACGATCCAGCCGAGACAGAGGGATAAGCCCCTCTTTCCCAGGAGGGAGGCCTTGGAAGCTGCGTGCAGAGCTCTCGTGCGTTGCGTGTGCAAGAGCCGTGCGTGTTTGACAGCGAGAGCGGAGAGAGGCGTGGGGCCGAGCCGTGGTGCGCAGCCCTGCGTGCAGGCGTGCCAGCGCCACGGTGTGCCCCTGCGGCCAGGAAGAGGCACGGTGTGCCCTGCGGCCAGGCAAGAGGCACGGTGTGCCCTGCGGGCCAGGAAGAGGCACGGTGTGCCCCTGCGGGCCAGGCAAGAGGACGGTGTGCCCCTGCGGCCAGGCAAGAGGCACGGTGTGCCCCTGCGGGCCAGGCAAGAGGCACGGTGTGCCCCTGCGGGCCAGGCAAGAGGCACGGTGTGCCCCTGCGGGCCAGGCAAGAGGCACGGTGTGCCCCTGCGGGCCAGGGAAGAGGCACGTGTGCCCTGCGGCCAGGAAGAGGCACGGTGTGCCCCTGCGGGCCAGGCAAGGGGCACGGTGTGCCCCTGCGGGCCAGGGAAGAGGCACGGTGTGCCCCTGCGGGCCAGGGAAGAGGCACGGTGTGCCCCTGCGGGCCAGGCAAGAGGCACGGTGTGCCCCTGCGGGCCAGGCAAGAGGCACGCCAGAGCCGGGCTCCTCCAAGGCGCCGTGTGCGCCCACAGCCGCCAGCACGCAGTGCGCGGGCAGGGCGAGCGCCGAGCCCTCCCGGGCGAGGAGGGCTGTGGAGGAGGGCTGTGTGTGCACGGGGGCGAGCACTGAGCGCGATCGTGTGCAAAGCCCAAGGCGGGGAGCCTGTGTCCACGTAACGAACAGGTGTGCGTGGAGAGACGGCGCGTCAGGATGCGCGCGTGTGCGTGAAGGGGGTGTGGAGCAGGGGGTATGTGCAGAGGAAGCGAAGTCTGTGTGTGTGGAGAACGCGGTGTAGAGAGGCGGTGTCTGTGTGCCTGTGTGTGTGAGTGCGTGCGTGGAGAGCACAGACCCGCTCCCCGCCGTCGCCCCGCGCTGGCGGCTGCCCGGGGCGGGGCCGCTGACGCACTGCGGCTGCAGCGGGCGGAGGCGCCGGGCCCGGCGGGGCGGGGGGCCGGTGACCGGGGCCGTGGCTCGGCCCGCCGGCTGACTGACAGCGCTCCCCGCCCAGGAGCTGGGAGGGCCGGGCCGGGCCGGGCCGGAGCGGGGCGGGCGGAGGGGAGGAGGGGGAGGAGCGGTACGAACCGCCCTGCACTGCCGCGGCTCCTACCTATTCATTCAGTCACCTAAAATGGCTGGAGAGAGGCGGTGGCGGAGCAGGAGGAGGAGGTGAGGGGGAGCCGCAGCAGTGCCCCCACCTCCTGCACAGCCCGGCGGAGCTCCCGGCGAGGCTGCGGCCGCCGCTCGCCCGCGGCACCATGTCGGCAGGCCCGGACGAGAGCTCGGTGCGGGTGGCGGTCAGGTAAGCGGCGGCTCCTGCGGGCCGGTGCGGGCGGCGGGGCCGCGGCGCGTTCCCAGCCCAGCCCGCGGACAGCAGCCAGGCACATCTTCCCTGCAGAGAGGGGGTCGCCACCCCTCGGCGCCTGCGGAGCCTCTTTTTCCTCACAGCAGTACGAAATAGCCAAAGGAGTGGGGGAAGCCCCCACCAATCTGAGGTCTTTCTCAGTCATTTCTCTCTAATTTTAAGCAGTGACCCTAAAAATACTCCAACTAATTATAGCCCGGTGCTGCTAGTGCTTACTCATGGAAGCAGAGCTGCCCCTGGACTGTGGCGATGCCGTTTGCATCACGGAGCTTTGCGAGAATGGATCCTGGCACACTGATATTTTTAGAAGGATAAAGGATTTTATCCCGTGGAGGCTGTCTAACCTCATATACCAGAGGGATGGGCTCCCATAAGGCTGCTCACAGTACATAGGAATTAGGTGTATGTAGAACTTATGATGGGAGGGGAGCTTAAATAATTTTAAAACATCAGTTAATTCAAATTGCTCTTTAATCAGAGATAAAAATCTGCTGTTCATCAGTGAGCTCTTGGCTCTTCTCGGGTTTTATGTGAAAATACTGTTTTATTGTTTGAAGAGCTTCCAGTTTAGCCTGTGGATGCTTCAGTTTTCAAGATGTCTTTACATGATTGAAGCATGATGAGAAATACATGTATGCATACATGTATCTATATCTGTTTATATATATGTATGTCAATATTTGGGGTTTAATTGTGATACTGTCTGTTGAATTATTTCTTTATATCCTTTAAAGAAGTTTCTTTATGCTGGCACGCTTGGAGTATTACAACACAAGAACTCAGACCTTAGAGGAAGGTCTGTTTGTCTCAGTGGATCCTTGGACAGCCTTGCATTACAGAATTCAAGGGTTGTTCAGGAAGATGAAGAGGGTGATTTCTTAGGTTTGTTTTGTTTTCTCTGAAGGATGTGGAAATAAGCGATGCTGCTGTGCGCTATCTTTGGTGCATGGCGTAAGGGGGAACGGTGCAATAACATTTTCAGTAAACAGAGAAGCACCACCCCTGCATGATAACATGGAGTGTTATGAGTGTTATAACATGCTGCAGTAGTTGTTCATGAAAGTCTGATTGTAGCAGCATTTTCTGTTGGGAGAGATGTTTTTGTGAGTGCTATCTGTTGAAACATTTTTCACATAATGTTCAGGGAGGTACTATTCTAAAGCATAATTAAGTTGTATTTTTAAAAAAGAAAATATGACATAGGTGTGATCCTAAAAACAGGGTGTGTTACAGGTTTGCTGACTGCTCTCTCATTTGAAGAAAATATTAAATATGTTCTGAGCCAAAAAAAGTAGTGATGTAGAAGTTAACTTACAAATACAGAGGTTTATTGCAGCTTGGAATTACATAAAAACCTACTGGTAGAAATACATTTATAATTGTAGGTGTGTGATGAATAGATTAGGAGTAATACATGGTAAAAAATTTGTAGAAGTAAATTAAAGTCAGCCAACTGTAGTTCTTGACAACAAATCTCTAATGTTATTAGGTATATTTCTGCCGTATAATTGTCTGACTAGCATTTTGTGCCTGAGCAGTTTGCTAATAATGAAGGATTGCATTTTTACTCCTTTCCTTTCCTCTGCTTTCTTCCTTCTGGCAAATTAGCTATTCATGTGCAATATTCCCCCCTCTCTGTTTAGCATTCATGAACAAAAGCATGCACAATAATTTTTTTTTTGCACCAGTAGGTCTTTGTAGATGGTTTTCTTTTATTTCTGATTGTGTATTTTATGCAGTCCTATAATTCAACGATTTTCTATCTCAGTGTTGTATTGGTGCCATGCTGTACCGTGCATTATGAGTATTACATTCTGTTTCCTGGCTGATTTGCTCTTCAGCTCTTTTTGGCAGCTTGAGCTTAGTTCAGTGATCATCTCCACAGTTGTGATGAATTAGTTGTTGTATTTTGTATGTTTCTGAACAAGGCTCGCTCTACGGCTGGACCAAATTTTAGTTTGCACCCCCCGTGGTTGCAAGATAAACTGCAACTGCGTGAATTTGCTTTGACTTTAAACATAGGTTACAGAATAGACATCACTGAAATTGTTTAGCAAATTGTTTTTCCAGAACCTGGTTGTCTCACCTAATTGTATCCAACAGGAATGAAAAATACTTCAACCTTTCCAATTAGCACCAGCTTTGAGCTATCATCTTGTATGCTAATTGCTGCCCGTTTTCTTCAACGTAATAATGGGTTTGTGATTGATGAGCTCTGGTTTGGTGAAGCATGAAGGCTGAAAATAGTTTGCCAGATAATCCAGTAACTAATGTTAAATTCCCCAGTTAAGAAAACATTTTTCTCTAGTCACCCACCACTGAAAGACTTGTGGACTTTGTGGATGATGGTGTGCAACTTTGGCAAAGAGCTTTGCTCTCTATCATTGTGTGTAATATATGTTTTCAGATAAAGTCAGAGAGCCCCCATGATAGAAAACAGTTACCTGTTTAGAGAACTTTCTTTTATATGTGAAAAAACTATAATTTTTGTAAGTCTTAAATTTATGTCTTGCTTTTTTAAGTGTTTTCAGCACATTTAAGTGTTTTCACTAACTTCTGACAGGAAGGCTATGAATAATATCAACATCATAGGCAACTGTTTCAAGTTCACATAGGGATATAGGTTATAGTTTCTAATTCTTGTCTCTTGATACTTCAGTGGTGTGCGCTGGCAAAATACAGTGTGTAGGGTTCTGGCATGTTGGGTAGATGAAGTTCTCGCCTAAGATTTAGATCCTCAACAGCCGGTGGTCTTTGTCTGTTACTGCACTTTAGAGCTGTTGTATGACCCGTGGTAGGGGCTGGGTGGGCTCACTGCACTCAGAAATGTGCAGTTACTTTTACCCTTTTACCTGCCAGACCTGAGCTGGGTCACTGGAATTGAAATGGCTCCAACAGTTAGTGCCTATCTTTGCTCCGTGTGGCTTGGGGCCATGCCCTTAGGATGGTATAGCAGTGGTGATCTAAGAAGACAGAGTTGCATTTCAGTCCTTTGCATTTTTGGATACACGTTAAACAAAGGAACTTCTGGAGAGCCATAGTGTTTGGATAGGTCTAACCAAAAGTCTTCTGTGGGGGACTGTGCCTGATAAGGCATGAAAGGGTGTCTTATGTCTTCTCCATAACAGGATCCAAATAACAATGTAGGACATCAAAGGAAGTGTCTGTCTTCTAGCCCTTCAGAGGTGAAAGATGGCCTGGATCCATTCTGAGTCAGTGGAGGCCCTGGATGTATAAATGATAAGCTTCGGTGTTGTTAGAGATGCTGAATCAAAACAGAAGGAGAAATAAGTGCAATGTGAAAAGATGAATTGCTTTACAGGCTGACCAGTAGAAGTCACCACGAGAAGATGGTCACTCCGACATGCTTGGGTGCCACCTCAGATGGAGTGGACAGTAAAAGAACATGAAGTACCAGTTGGTGAAGCTGAAGAGCTTTGGCACTGGTCATGTTCTCGTGAAAGATGGAGCCCAGTTGAAACTGTGTTAATGGGCAGAACACAAAAAAAGCTTCAGGGGATGCTGTTTCATGATCAGGCATGTTTAATATCAATAAAGAACAGAGTAGTGAGTGTTTCCACTTTTCATCATCCTAGGTATGTCTGTGTCTATCTGCCTTCTTCCCTGCTTTGGCAAAAGTGCCTCACTGGTACTGCTTCATCTGCTGTGATTGACATCTGCTTTGTTTCATCCCTCAAGTGAAGAACAGGAGTGTTGCTACTCTCCTCCTCATGTGTGTAGAGAGGCTCTGAGATCTGGGCATGCAGTTCTGAGTTAAGATGTCTAAAAAATTTCCTCTTCATACCCACCCTCAGTGTCTCCAATATGTTGTGACACTGCTTCACAAAAGTGAAATGTTGATGTTAGCCAGGGATGGAAACTGTGTACAAAATATAATGGATCTGCTGGTAAACGTTTTTAGTAACAGTAGAAGTAGTAAGTGCAGCTGATGAATTAAAACCACACAGCTTCTGTTTCTGTTTTCCAAAAGGGAGATGAAGTATGCTGGAAAAACACATTGGTTACTAATTCAGTATAGTGGAGATGGGAGATCTTTATGCCTAAAGCTTAGTGTGGCATGGCATGAGGATACAGTATTGACTTTTGATTAGGCAAATGGAATATGTTCATCCGTTGCAACTTTAGCTTCCCATTGCAAAGCTTTGGTATGGAATTCTGGAATTTTTTTATGGAATTCTCTTTTACCCCAGTTCTTGAACTGTGTGATTAGTTGGTTGCCTTATGTAGGTTTTTTTTTTTTTCTTTTCCTACTTCATTAGTTTCTGTGTGTTTTGGGTTTTTTTCTCCCTATATGGAATCTGCTGTTTGTTGTCATGCCTCCCTTTTCACATTTTTGCATTCTTCTTTTTAAGCATTTACTTTTTAAGCCTTTGCAGTGAGGTTGCTTTCTTCTGTGCTGGAAACAGCTACTGTTTGATACACTAGGAAAGAAGGAACCGAGTGAAAGGAACTAGTCTTTTTTTAGACAGGTGTGTTTTGAATCACTTTGAGGGCAGCTGAGATTGATTTTCTTTCTTGGGCTGCTGTTGTGCAAACAGTTACAGATGTCTTTAAGCTTCCCACCATGAATAAATCCTCAGATGTCTGATGACTAGACATGTATGCTGTGGTATATATTATAAGCTCTGGAGGTACTCATTTCATGCTTCCCATACGGTGCTAAGCATTCTCACAAATCATTCTGTAACTAGATAAGCAACAGGAAGAGACTACAGTACTAGCCATTTGTTCCTTAAAATGAACCAAACTTTTTATTGTAATAGATGGTAATTGTTATTTGTCTGTAATCAGCTGTGAAAGTTTTTTTAAAAAAAATATTTAACTGTGTTAATGAAGTTCAGTAGTCTGTAAGTATGCAAGAATGCCCCGTCTAATAAAAGAAACATCAACAACATTAAATAGCAAGGTGTTACGAAATAACTCTTCTGTATGAAGTCTATTAATGGAAAGCTACAAAAGAAATTTTGTTTTGGAAAGTTGCTGTTGCATATATTTTTGTTAGTTTTGATTTTCTTTGCTCTCTGACTTAAACAAACATCCCCTTGTCCTCTCTGAAACTTTACCCTGTTGGTATGCTTTGCATTTTAGCTGAAGAAAAGACACTGCACCATCTGCTGCTGAATTAATTCTGGTTTCATAGTATCTGACTTGATCATCCGTTACTGATACTGCTTGGGGCAGGCTGAAATCTGTGATCTTGCTTTCTAGGAAATAGACTTCCCTTTTCACCACTCATGTTGTAAACACAAACTCATTCTTGGATGGAGGGGAAAGAAATCCGTCTTGGACCTTTCCCTTAATGCCATGTATTCCTTGCCAAAAGATGGATATCTTGAATTTAGGAAGAAATAAAAGCAATGAGTAGTGTACCTCGGCAGTCTGCTCATGCTTTTGGATGAATTATATTTTTAAATTGTTGCTTCCCAAAGTTTGTAGAAGACTTTGGAGTTTACTTTGATTTGAAAAACCATTGAGTTAGTCACTAATTTCCATTTAATGGTGTTTTCTTTACTACTTGTGTGATCTGTTGGCCTAGATATTTCTTTAGTACTGAACTAAGGGCTTCACATTTTCAGGTTTACTGTGTGATATTTGTTAATTTTTCAGTAGTAGTTGAATGACTTGTGTGTGGGATCAAGAGTCCTGCTCCCTCCCTCTGCTTTCCCTTGATTTGCTTTAAGCCTTTTATAGATTGCCCTTGCTGCCCACTCTGAGAGGGCTGTTGGAATTCTTGCTTTCATGTTCTGTTGCCTGACTACTGCTGGTGAAATCAAGCAACTTTAGGTGCTTTTTTTATTTTAAGGAAAATACAGCAGAATACTAAATATCTGTGGTGGCTAGAGAATTTTTTGTTATGCTAATATTATTTCCATGTAAAACACTTTCAAGAAGTGTCATTTGAACTGGTGAACAAGAAAGTTTAATTAGAAAGCATACCAGATCTGAACAAGTCTAGCAAGAGTAACTACATGAGCTGTGCCTTTTTATTGTGCTCTCTTTATTTTTTCTTGAATAGTTTTAAATCTTTGTTCATTTTCTTCCTATTCTTCCTTGTGGTTTTTTGTTTGTTCTGTGTTAATTTCTAGTTTTCCCTGTGAAGTATATCTGTTCCAGTGTAAGGGGAGAAATGCTGCCCTATTTTAGCAACAAGATGCAAATGGAGAATATTGAAGAGATAAGGTTAGTGTCACAGTGAGTTTGATGCATAGAGAAACAAAACATTCAAAATGTATTCTAAAATGTGAAAACCTGCTGATTCAGAGCTTATGATTGATTAGCATAAAATATTTCCTGAATAGAATCTGAATGGAAATAGAGAGTGAGGAGTGAGTACCATCTGTTCCTTTATTATAGTAGTATCCTCAGCAGATTTGGTAGAGTTGGCCACTGCTGGAATAATGATTTTTCTGTGTAAAGAATTTTGTTTTTCTTTAAATCAGCTGACAAATGCTGATTGGACAGTGCACTCTTTAAGCATCTTTACATCTTTAAGTATACCTAACAAGAATGGATGACCTAACCCTTGAGCCTGTTTGCTCTGGAGCTTCAACACAGAAAGCTGAGAGCTACAGGACCTTAGTATAAGGTTGTGATTGTTCTACTATACACAGCAGTTTATTTGCATTCAAATTAATAGTGCACTTCCATTGTTGAATTTAAAAATGGACTAAAGGATTTGTTGTCCAGGTAATTTAGTGTCTCACTGATGGCTCTTGCATATATGCTGCTGTAGGAATTCTGCATAGTTCAGTTGGTTAGCAAGTAACTGTCTCTTTGCAGGACATTTTAGATTTAGTGTAATCTTTCCATACTAGCTCTCAAATACTCCAGGTTTCTTTAAGTACTTCCTCTTGTATATTGTAGCTTTGAAGGATACTTTCTTTTATGTTCAGCATAACTGATCCTCCGTGTAAAAGCATGAGTAAAGCAGTATTTTCAAGGTGAGTAAGAGTTCAAGGACTGTAGCATGCTATAGCATTACCAGTTCAACTACCAGAGCTGAACACATGAAATGTTATCGATAATGGGACTAGACAGAAGATGTTTCCCTTTTGTGAGACATCTCAAAGTCTGACACTTTGTTTTTTCTGCCGTGTTCTCTTTTGATAATGGAAGAGTTTGATCAAATAGGCTTCTCTGTTTACTGGGTCTTATCTTCTCTGGGGCCTTGAAAAAAGGTATTCCACATCTTGAGTCAAATCTTCAACCTCTTGGTTATTATCTTTAAACTGTGTTTTTTCAATGAGCTGTTTTTTCCTTCCATTTCTAATTATGTTAATTATCCTTTGCTTAATTCTGCTAAAACAAATTTAAGGTGATAATATTAAGCTGGAAAGCTGCATAGCTGTGAAGTACTAATGTCAGACAAGAAACTATAAAACATAAGACTTGTTAGCAATGTTGTTTTAGAAGTTATGCAAATCAGTGATAATAGACTAAAGCACAAAAGACTTTATCCTCTAGAAATATATTGCAAACGATGAAATACAGCCTTGTATAATTTTGGGGTCACTAGCAGGTTTGCTAGGAAATTTCTCATGTGTAGTATAACTTCTAATATTACATAAAATGTAAAATGTAGAAAAGGGTGTATCTGGGTTCCTATAAGTATTTGGTACCATATTGTGTGTAACACTTCTTGGAATAAAGTGATAGAAGGGTAGACTGACTTGTGTGTGTATTTATTTTATTCAAAATATTTATTTAATTAACTTTGTTTTTCAAAGTCAGTAATCCTTAGCATTCATTTTGTTGGACATTTTTTCTCTTAAGCATGGGACTAATTGGGAAATGAGTCCAGAGACCTTTTGTATCATTCTGACTAACTCATTATCTCAAGTCTTAAGAGTTGCTAATCACTCTCTCACTAGTATTGATTTACCAACTGCAGCAGTGCCTCTGTCTTAGTTTGTGCTTGATTCTGTCATAGGACACTATCCCCATGTGCCCATGTCCACCTATATGAGAATATGAAGGGGGTATGAGTGTAGATAGTAAGCTTTTGTCTTTTTTTAATATTCTTTTCCTTCCCCATGCTCCCCTGGCACTTTGCTTATTGTCATCTTAGAATCATGTCATAAGATACTCAGGCCAAAGATGCCGCTTCAAAGTAAACATGATATAAATAATACATGATGTAATATCATGTGAAAACCAACTCTGCTAAACACCTGAATTAGTAATTACCTTCTATGAAAAGTCTTACAATTAAAAATTCTATATATGGCTTCCTTTCTCCCTCTCCTCTTAACTCGTTTCTGTGAAGAGTAAAAAAAATGTTATGCCTGTACCAGACACTTTGATCTGGAGAAAGTAGCTGACTACTCTTATTCATGTACCTGCTTAAGCAAACCGTACATTGCTTTAGTTGTCCCTGTGTAAATTGTCCAGGTAAGGTTTATTTCACTCCCTAATCTCAAATGCATTCTTTTTGAAGTCTAATCTTTAATTTTACATACGTATGAAGTAACTTCTGGACTCTGTCTCTGTAATCTGAAGCCTTTGACTTTTTCCTTAAAATTATTATCTATACATATTACTTGGCAGACTATAGATGTTGATACCATCTAAACATCTGTATTTTCTTTTTTAGTTAAAATTGTATCATGCATGTGAATTACTGGTATATTTGGGAAAGGCTGATGTGTTTATGAGCAAGCAGTTTGAAATGCATTAAAGACCAGAAAAATATTTTTGTCAGGTTAAGGATGACTAAGTATCTGAATGCATTTTTTCTGGAGGTGATTGAAATGAGGAGGTTTCTACTTTTAAGTGTTTAAATAGGCTGTAGATCGGGGGGAAGGCCACCTGTTCAATTTATATCACTTAGAGTGCAGCTTATACTTCCGTCTAATCTGATCAGTCAGCCCATCACTCAGGAACAATAAAATTGCCATTCTGATCTTTACAAGCAGAACTCTGAGTTCAGCAAAAGTGGATTGGTGTTCAGTAAGCTCTGAAAATGAGATGAGAGATAGGACTGAATTGGTACTTGCAAGTAAACGATTTGACAGTTATACATTAATATAATTAAATATTCTTTTTTTCTGTTTTGGACTCCCAAAAGGGTTTTGTTTGAATTGGGGGTGAATTGAATTTGCTCTTCGGGGGGTTGTCTGTGAGGTTTTTTAATCTTTTTTTGTTTTGTTTCAGTTTTTTGTTTTATGCACGTCTTTTTTTTTGTTTTGTTTGCTCTTTTTCTTTCACTGTCCTCGAAGAGTCTTCAAAGTGATCTACATTGGCTGGTCAATGCATTGTCTTGGCTCTGCATTTTAAAATGTAGCTGTAGATTTATTTCATTATTGTTGTTAGCAAGGCTTGTAGGAACAGATGGACTTTTCATTGTTCTCTAAATGTCAACAAGTATAGATAGCCCTGGTAGCCTGAAGAGGATTCATAGGCTTGCCAAGCTTGGAAAAGACCTCCCAGAAACATTGTACAGCTGAGAGCTTCGAATGGAAGTGCTTTGTTCAGTGCTTGCAGCCCCAACAACAGGGTTGGCCCATACCTCTGTTGATTTCGAGCTCTCACGGGCTGCTGAGTGCAGAAATGCCTCTTTGGGAAGAGGGAACTAGCATAGAATGTTGTTGACCTACATTTTGGAAGATACTTGATTGAAAACAAAGTGCTTATACATTCTCTGCTGCTGCTGTAGGCAAATGTTCAAGTAATGTACACATTATTCATAAGCATGGAATGGCAGTGTTGTAGCAAAAGAAACTCACTGTATATAGAAACTGATTTCTTTATGAAGGCACAAAGAAATCCATATGTTGTTCAGTACTGCTGATGTGTGGTGGTAAGTTTTGGGTCCTGCTGCTCATGAAAAATTTGGACTAAGAGGAATTGAAGAGAAGAGGGAAGGGCCTCTTTGTCTAGAAAACATGACAAGTTCCATGTGAGATATGAGGAGTGAAGATTTATAAGAGACCCATCCTAAAATACCAAGAGTTGAGTACAGAGTGCAAGGGAGCAAAATGTTCTTCATGCTCAAGGTGAAGTCGATAAAGCATAGTAGATTGAAATTTAAGTAAGAAAAGTAAAAGAGAGGAGAAAATATTTTTCTGTTGTAAGGGTGGATATTGTGGAATGAACAGATTTGTGAGGGAAATAAACTTGTGCTTTGTCTATGGAGATGTGAAATTGTCAATACAGGAAACTTTTCAAAATGGTTCAGGCTGGTAACTGCCAGGAAAGTTTTTGATGAATTGAGATTACTTTGGTCCAGAAAGGTAGAGTGAATGAGTAAACTCTGACATTCCTAGTTTTTTTTTCCCCCCAATTGTCTGTAATTCTGTGAAGCTGCATGTAGGGTGCCAGGACCAGAATTCAGCACAATTGAATGATCCCATTCAAATGTCAGAATGTGTTCACAGAGGTGTGACAATGTCTGCATGAACACTAAAGCTTTACTGATTTGGAAGGGAATCTTAGATTAGTTCAAGACTGAATAGACCTCAGGAGGTCATCTGATCCAGCCTCCTCCTCAAAGCACTGTCAAAACTCAAGGCAGGTAAGATTTTGCAAGGCTCTATCTAAAGTTAGGTCTAGGAAAAATCTCTGAGATAAAGATTCATCAGTATCTCTGGGAAACCAGTACTTGACTGTTGCAATTTTTGATGGTCAGATTTCTTCCTTACGTCAAGTTGGGAAATCTCTTGCTTTGTTTTATGACCAGTGCGTCTTGCCTTCCCAATGTGAACCTCAGAAAGGAGCGTGGGCCTTCTGTCTTTGTAATCTTCTCTTCTGCACTGAAAGAGAGGAGACAAGGCCTAGAAGCCAAGAAGATGCTGAAGAGCTCTGTGCCTGTGATCTGTTGGAAAGGTGAGATGTGTGGGACACATTCAGCAAAGGGGCTGCAGCGTCTTCACCAGCTGAGTTCTGAATATGGTAGGGCAGATTCCTGGGGGACTGACAGTCATCCAGTGGTGCTGGTAACAGGGCTGCTATTAGGGGATAATGTGTTGTAAACATACACAGGGAGAAGTACTGGAGGCTTTTTTTGTTTGTTTGGATGGTTTCTGTACTCTTTCTGTGTAAAGTCTATTAATTCTCCTCATATGACTGACCCCTACCTGTTTTGTAGATCATTTCATGGTAAATGTGATATTTAAAGCTGTGAAAGCATTTGGAGTGTGATTCAGTTTGGGTTAATATCTTTTTTTTTTCCCCAGCAGGAATATGTGGTGCTCACCTGTCTGCATTTTCTCTGCCACAGTTTAAGCTTACTCATTATTTTGACTGAGCTGACTAATGGGAATAATTGCCCTCCATCGCTGTTCCATGTTTCTTTCCTTTTCAGATGTGCTCTCCTCTGCCATCTCATAGAATAATCTTTCTCTGTCCTGTGCTGTGACAGTTCATGTTTTGTTCTTTCAGTTCTTCTGGCTTGTTCAGACAGTATCTTCTGTAAGGCAGGAAGAAATATGTGCAATAGTCCGTGGTTTATCACCTGAAACGTGTGATATTCTTGGGAATACAATGGAAAGCATTGATTATCTTGGAGTGGTTTCTTATGATTCTTTAGAAATTAATTATAATTTGTGCATTATCAGTTTTTGTCTTCTGTATGAAAAATGGATTTTTTAACTCTTGATTTTTTTTAGATTTGTGTATTCATTAAATGTTTGTGGAGCACTGGGCAAAGTTCATATTCAGTTTGGTTTCTATTGCTGGATATCTGCCTAGTATGTGTAAGAGTTTTCTGGTTGAAGTTCAATCTGTTTAAAACAGAGGAATGTATTGGTAGACTGAATAAAATGCTTCAAAACTCATATCTGTGTCTCTTGAATTTATATGTTTTTGATTTCTCAGATTGTAGCTAGGAAATACTACTGACTTCCAAATTTTATCAGATCTGTCAAAGGAATATGACTAATTGTAGTGTAGCTGGGCAATTAACTGCTCCTTTTATATGTGTATTCTATAATTTATGCATTCATTTATCACCTTAAGAAAACTTCCTTTGTTCAAGGCTATATCTCTGTCAAGGGAATATCCAGTGGGACAGAATGCTTGTCCTGTACTGTGCTGCTGCAATGATAATTGCTCTCCTGTTTTGCCACCTCCTTGGTGGAGAGGGGGATGGTCACTCCAGCACAGCAGATGTGTGTGAGGTCCTCTCCTTTGCTCACAAGTAACTTGAATTAGCATTATGTTATTTTTCCATTCTGATAATAAAAAATAAAATGCAGAAGATACTTTTGTGTTCAAGGGGTCTCTCTCTGCTGCAGCTGTTACCAGCACTGGGAATCCTCTGGATATACTAGTACATGTCAGGGTGGATGATACCATAGACCTTTTATGGGTGCCAGGCTGAGCTAATGTGTGGTTAGGGGACACTGGCCACTTCACTTCCAAGACTGGAAATAATTGAATAGTCTGTGTGATTTGTTTTAGGTATTTTTCTCTCAGTACAGGGTTAAGATACAGAGGTCCACTGCTGCTTATAGGGCCAGCTCTGGTGTTGGAGTAGCAATGAGCCCATCTTTTGGTATTCATTCAGTGCTGAGGAGAATCCTGTTGCTTATTGACCTAGGTACAATTGGCACAAAGATATGGTATATCTTCAGTTACTTTGGAAATAGCTGAAAAGTTTTATTTCCAAAACAAATGGACATTCAAAGCTTTCCCTTTAGTCCTCTGTAGCTCGATAGGGATGCCAAGATGGTGTAGAGCTATGGACTTTCCAGTTTCATTGTGAAGTCTGAAAGGTTCAAAGAAAACCAGAAATTGTTCTATCTAATGCAGGGGTCTTTCTGGATATCCTTGTTAGGTGCCATTGCCATTGCTCTGTTCAGTGTGCTTGTGACTGATGCAAATATTAGAGGAGAACAACAGATTACACAAGGAATTCTCTTGAGGGGTGTAGGGCTTTTTCTTTTAAAAAGGAAAAGGTATTTTTTGCCTGTTTTTTTTTTTGCACTTCAGTCTTGGTCTAGTTAGTTTAAATTGTTAGCTAAGGTAGGTAATAAAGGACCACACATTAGATTTCAGGTGTGGGTTTTTTTGTTTGTTTTTTCTAAAGCCCAAGCGAGAATTGCTAGAGGTACTGAAGTAGGTTCTGCTTGGTCAACAAGTTATATGTGGAGTGTCACTGTTGGACTCTTTTTCAGCTGCTGAGTCTTTGTGTTGCTCTATTTTTTGCTGCTTTTGCAAGACCCCTCTGCCAACACTTCTCTGCCAACACTGCTTCTGCAGATCAAAGATAAACAACTTAATGCATTGCAATGGCTTGTTTCTCTGAACTGAAAACTGTGATACTTTGAGATTAGGATGGTAGTATAGGAAAGACACAAAAGATTGTGTAAATTTTTTGTCTATTCTGACACTTAATGACATATTGTGTAGCACCGGTCAGCTGGATTTTATTGAGAATCTGATTTTGTGTTCTGTTAAAAACATGATTGTATTTGAAGTAAAACCAGTCCTGACGTCAAATGCAGAGTCAGAGAAATCTTGTTTCATTTCTGCTAGGTAATTGTGCTTCCTGTCCTGAATCTTTCTGACAGTTTCAATTTATCTTGTTCCCATTCTTCAGACACTGATCTTTAGTTCTGTGGTCTAGAAATGGTTAACTCTAATGGTAAGTAGAGTTGGGAAATATGCTATTTGTAGTTTTCTGTGCCTTGCTAATAATTCATGTGATAGAGCTTATGTAAGGGCTGCATTAAAGTTGCACTTGGTTTGATGACAGAGTTCTGTATTGCTGTGTAAACAAGAGTCAAGTGATAAGTCAAAGTCTACAGTTGAAACCAGGGAGAAAAGAAACTTTCCTGGGAGGATCTTAAGGTCATCTGCTTTGCTGTCATGTTTCTTAAAAAAGCCCCACAAACAAACAGTAACAAAAAAGTCCATAAAAACCCAATCCTGACAAGTGTTTTATTTTAAAAACTTTTTAAAAGCTGAAAAAGCCTTCTTTGCTGTCTTTCTTGCCTTAGCTTTTCTTCAGATTCAGTGGTGAAATCCCTTAAAACATACAATTAACAGTTTGGATAGCACGATGTAGCAAAATATTAAACAGCACAGAGTTTTTCTCTTTGACACAAATTTTAAAAGCACACTGTCTTAGAAAAAAAATGAAGTACCTGTTTTGGAGAAGTCTGTAAATTCCAGAGAAAAAAGTTTTGATCTGTTGACAAACTCTTAAGACTTTTTTAATACTTGATGACAATTTCTGACCAGTTACCTTAACAAGTTTTGTCTAAATATTCCATTTTTCTTGCTTAATATCTGGTACTGTAGCATATGCTGTAGTAAACGGCCTTTTACCTCTTTTCTCCACCCCTCAAATGTTGTCTGTAGTGCTAAGAAAAATTATTTTAAGTGGAAACAAGCTTGGCCAAAACATTAAAGCTTTGTTATTGTGGAATGATGTTTTTGCTTTTCGCTTTTTCCCCTTTTTTCTTCCCCCATTTTTCTCCCCCTTCCCCCCCCCCCCCTTTCCCCTCCCCCTTTTTTTCCCTTTTTTTTCCCCTTTTTTCGAGTTTGCTGTAAAAGCAGGGGTGGTAAGTGGTTGTAGCTGAGTTGTAGCAGCCATGGAGTGGAAGTCAGAGGTGTGGGAGGCAGCTGCCTGATTCATAGCAGTTGGCAATGCAGAGTTTATAGCTTGTGCTAATATCCAGTCTTCTGGCTTCATGGTGCTGATGAGGAAAACTATCTGAAACAGCTGTAAAATTATGGATTATTACAGAGATATGTCTGTCTGTAGCTTTATATAAGGCTTAGTGTAATACCCTCCCTGGCCTTGAGGCACTACCAGTATGCCATGAACACACTATTTTCTATGAACTCAGAGTTTTCCATTTCCTGGTGAAGTTCCTTCTTAGCTCCTGGAAAATCTTGTGGGCACTCCCTTCATCCACTGTCCTCTTAGGTCTCATTTCAGCCAGAGAGGCTCTTCTGTTGCCTGATGTTAAGTGCTCGGAGGGATGAGATGCTTGGACACAAATTCTGTGGCAGGTCTGTAACCATCTCGGTTTACAGATCAGGACTACAGCAAGACAGTTACCATGAACTTAAATTTTTAAGGCAATTTGCAGCAGTTAATATATGAATACTTAATTTGAAAGCATCTGTGCTACCTCCAGTGCATGAGGGACTATAAACTCTGATGCAGACAAATTACAAGTGATTTGCATTGATGATTTCTGAGAGCAGCTGGGAAATGCCCGATTTAGAAGTATTAGTTGCCAAGAAGAGCTGCTTTAATTGAGTCAAGGCAAAAGAAATGGGTTTTGACCTTGAAGCAGCTTGTCAGGAGAGACTTTACCTTATGTCTCCAAGGAGCTGCAGCCAAGCATTCAGCAGACAAAAATGATCCCAGGATCAGGTGTTGCTGCTTTGTGTGCACTGGAGCTGAGGGAGACTGGCAGGGCAGTGCCCAGGCTAGCAGCTGAACACAGCAGAGAACTGTTCCAAAAATGGAGTCAGAACCTTCCAGGCCTGTGATGTAAAATGGAGATAGTTGCTTTCAATTTGTGAGCTACCCTGCTGCATGATTGGTTGGGTTTTTGGTTTGTGTTTTTGTTTTTTTTTTGTGATTGATTGTTTTTGTGAAGTGACTTTGCGTTAATAGTTTTAGATTTCTAACTGGATTTGTAATCTTATCAGGGAACCTGAGCTGTAATGAAAAATTAAGCCTACAGCTAGGACATGAAGCAGAAAGTGCTTAGCCTTGCTGTTAGGCCAGCATAGATAATAGTAGTCTAAAGAAGGTATAAGTAGCAAGGAAGGAGTTGGTTCTTTATAGAGTTTACTCAGAGTGTATGCCATGGATCCTGTGCAGCTTTACGTTGTGGTGCATGACCAGGGTGCTCTGGTTTTATGGATGTGCTCTGTCCTGGAGCTAATAATTTGGTGAAACGTACCAGTGTTAATACTAGTGGTAATTCCAAACTGTAAGCTTGCTAATGCAGCAAGGTCTGCATGCCAGTAACAAACCAGGAGAATGACTCTATTTCCACAGTGATTTCCACACTGAATTTGTTTAGCCTAGGCAACAAGGAGCTCCTTCCTGCTTGCCCTAGTGTGGAAGCTAAACAGTTACAAAATCAGTCTTTTCTGTTTTATGTACTATCAAAAGCAAAGAATATGAAACCAGCCCATGCTTTCCTGATGAGGTAGCAAAGCATTCTCTTTCACTTTCTCTTGGGTTAAAATCTCCAGTGATATATTGGATATTGTAGTCACTATTTCTGTAGTGTCATATAAGCCCTTCTGGACCAAATGAAAGGCTGAGCTTTTAAAATGAAGCAGCTCAGCCCAAAGCACAAGTGTTGTTGCAGAGGAGCGCTCTCTTTCTTCTAGCTTTGGGATGTGAATTTTTGTGTGAAAACTGGCTTTCCTGTGAGGTTTTGGATTCCAGTGGGTTTCTTGCACAGATGATGTGGACTGAGGCCCTGATATAGCACTACCAACTGCAGACTTACTTCATTAGTCAACTGTGATGTTCTTTTGTCTTCTTGCATTACTTAAGCTCCAGTTATTTCAGATTTCCACTGGTATTCCATATAAATGCTAAATACTCTCTTGCTAACAATGTTTGTTCCCTGTCCCTTCTCTACCACATCTGAAAGTCATCCTGCATTTAGCTGAACAAAATATTATGGCCTGTAGATAAACCCAAGTTTTGGACCTGGTGGAAACTTCATGGAGTGTTGTTTAAAATCAGTACTGAGAGACTTGCAGACTTCCCAGCTTTGGTGAGGGTTGAGGAATGGAGGAAAGGTGGGGAAGAGTTTGGGATTGACAGTTTATATTTGCCTGAAATGCTTTCAGAAAAAGAGCATCCAGCATCGTACTGAGCAATCTGTTTGAAGCATGGCTGAGTGTGGGGAAAATGCTACCTACCAAATGTTTAGCATAGTTTTCTGTATTGTCCTGATTATAACTTAATTTTTCAAGCAAAGAAAGAGCAGCAAGGTAGTCAAATTTAGAATGCAGCTTAATACAGTGTCGTTGCATAGGAATGGAAAGATGGAACAATTATCTCTATTTGATGCTGTTGCTGCTGATGTGATTTCGCAGCCTTGCAAATAGAATGAATAGGCATGAAGAAAAGAATTATATTTGAGGATTGACATTCAGACATAAAATGTGTAGCTGAAATGGTGTGACTGGAAAAGGTGGATAACATTGTTTCTTTCTGTTTTGCAAGTTTGAAAGCAGACAGTACTAAATAAAGCAAGTGAGTTATTTTTCCTTACTCCAGAGTTAGGATTTACCAGCTCAGAGCTTTCAGTCACTGCTTGAACAGTCTACCTTCTGTTTTGGAACAGAGCAACTTCTGTTCATTAGAAACAGTCAACAATAAATATAAAGAAATTTTCTGCAGTTTGCTTTGGAACTTGGTGTATCGGGTGTTATGGATACAACGTGGTTTTTTGTGTTGATTTTTTTTTTTTTTTTTTTTTTTTTTTTTGAAGGCGTGGCAGAAGAAGTCATACAGTGGTTTTTGTTCCAGGAATGTTGCTTTGAAAGTTAGAGCGAGGGCACTATTCAGCACAGATTATTGAGACACTGTTTTTAGCTGTCTTGTCCCATTGTGAAGTCTGGTTATTTTAATAGTGTTAGCTAAATAGTCATTTCAGTAATGATTAATGACAACTTGTAATTTTTTTTTGACTGACCTGACCCTGCTGTTTTTTTGTTTTATTATTTAGCGTTAATTATTTATGAAGTGGCTTGTAGCTTTACCCATAGCTATGTTGGTAACTTTGTGTTTGTTTTGAGTTGGTGAAATGTAATTATTGGACTTGTGGCTCAGAGGTGTGAAGCAATGAACTGCCCTAAACTTGAGAATGTACAACTGGGAAGGCAGTGTTTCTGTATGGAGGGGAAAGAAACGAGAACAATTTTCAGAGCTACAATAATCTTGAACATGAATCATGAACATGTAGTGATTCGTGTACTATAGCTATAAGAGCTGGGAGCATAAGTGAATATGTGTGGGTATTTAAAAAGGAAAGGGAGATCTGGGTAAGAGAGGCAATTAAGGGTTCTTTGCTGCAGACATAGCAAACCCTTTTAATTTTGTTTTAAAATAGAGTATCTATTTTTAAAACTAGGCTGCTTGGAAGAAGTAGTGAACTTCAAGAAGAGACAGACATTTAACTGAAGGGGAAGAAATTGAATGAAGCCTAGTGTTGGCCTGACTGAAAATTTTTTGGTCATCTGGGTAGTCTTACCTTATGTTAGTTCTTTGCTCTATTGAAAAAAAAAATTTTTCTATAGTGAAGAAACTTTTTTTTTTTTTTTCTTGCTTGTTTCTGAATATATTTGTGGTACTTATTGATGTCTTTAAGAAATCAAGGATAAGTTGCAATGTGGGGAAGTTTCTGAATGCATGAACTTATTCTTAGAATATTTCACTTAATTGCATTAAATAATTGTATTCTTAAGTTACTCATTTGACTTTACAGAAAAATCTTTTTGTATTTGAAGGTGTGCAAAAATAATGTTATTGCTCTGCAAGAAGGTGTTTTCAACTTTTGAACCAGAAATCCACTGTCCTTTTTGTGCCTTTATGTCAGCATTATTGGGTCATTTGTTGATGTAATGATGCTGCTAGCAATGTTTTTGAAACCAGCTGTCTCACAAAACTGTGCTTTTTGTGAAGCTTGACTTTGGTAGTTAAACATTAGTTACAAGTATGCTTTCTAGAAAGAGTTGACACCAACCACATTTTTGTTGACTGATGTACTTTTTACAGGCTTAGTGTATTTGGATATCTTGGGCTGATTGGTTGCTGGCATACAAGAGGTACCCAAATTCTCTCAAAATCCCTGAGCTCTAAATGTGACTGAATTTAGGTTTGGAGGTACTCAGACCCTGTTTTTGGAGGTGGTGTTTCATACTTTTGTGCATAAGCTTAATATTCATAAAAGCTAAAATATATTTTTCAATAGAGACGTTTAACTTACAAGAATCAAGAGCAGTAATTGTAAGTGGAACAGATTTAGTATGCAGTTTAAAGGTAATACTGTCCTTATTTTGCTTTGTGGATATTAGACTTGGTATGTAAATATATGTGGAGCACAGCCATCAAATTGCAGACCGATTGAACCCTCTGGTAAACTATAGTTTTAGTGACACGGAGCAACCATCCAAACCTGTTGCCACAGATGGTTCTGCTTCCTTGGAGTAAATGTTTTGGTTACAGTTTCCCTGGGTTATATATTTCTTGTGTTGGTTCAGAAGACATTTCTTTGATTTCTGATTGGCCTTTTGGAAATGTTAGGTTCCCAGACCACCTGGGGAAGAAACCTGTTTATTGTGTCTGAACCAAGCGTTTGTGATGTCTCTGCTGTTTTGCCAACTGTGGGGTGATGTCCACAAGTGCAGTGTAAGCAGACAAAAAGCTGGAAGTGTACATAGGGCTTTCTAAGACTGAAAGCTGCCTCTCAAATAAAAACTGAAATGACCTAGCACCTTCTGGAGTTCCTTTTTTTTCCTCTTATTTTAAAGGTGTGAAAGATTCTCAGGGATTATATTTTCAGAGTTAATCCTTAAAGGAAAGGTAGCTAGTGAGTGACCTGTTTATTTTGGTGTATGTCCACATATTCCATACCGCATGATGTCCAAACTGTGAGCTAATGCCGATCACACTGTAGTGCAGCTGAGTGCTGTGTTTCATTGTGCAGCAGAAATACTTATTTTTGCTTCTTATTCTCGAGAGTGACTTGTTCATGCTCCCTGATGGGGAGAGGCAGTTGCTTCAGGCTAATCAGCTACGTGGAGATCAGGTGACTGTAGTCGCTTCCAGCACCTGAGTGCGTTTGACCCTTTCAGCACTGAAGCATGTCTGACCCCTAATTGCTGTGACCAAGGTCTCCATTCTGCCACTTCATTGCACGATACAGGTGTGCTTGCATTCCTGTATGGTATGAAATTAATTTAGAGTTTTGCTTTTAGGAAGGTGTAACTCCTTCTTTCATTTCTTGTTCATAAACCATAAATACTTAAAGTCTTAGTTCATAAGTTATGCTTTGCTGCATTTGCTTAGCTCTCATTTTATCTAAGATACTGTGTTATTATCTCTCTTCTACCTTTCTGAGAGGGGAGGCACATATAACAATAGATGTTAAGAAAACCAAGGCAAGTAGTACAGTAGAACAATTTTTTTAGAAGTCTCTTTGCCTTTGGAAAAGGTGCTTCTGTTTAGTTCTATTCAAACTGCACTTAGGTCTGGAGGTGTGCCAGTCCTGTGCTTGGCAGGTTAAGTGGAAGCTCATGGTAGTGCAGCTTTTCCATCAGAGATGACCTTGTCTTGAACTAGAAATAAGCAAGGCCAGTACAAACCCTGCAATCCAGTTCTCCCTTTTCTCTCAAAAGTCAATTTTTTCTCAAAAGTTGTGGATTTCTTTGCTCACTAGAGAGTAAATTAGTTCATAATAAAACCACATGAAGAAGGTTTGTGTGAAAGCATTCATTCTTGTTATCAAGAAAGATGTTGGAGGTGTTCTAGGTCTTCTGGAGGGTGTGCTAGCTCTCCTATGGGGGTAGTGTGAGGAAGGAAGCATGTGGAACAGCAGGAATTATGTGAGAGCAGACCTGGGTGTTTCCCCTCTGCATTTTCTTTTCTTAGCAAAAGTGCGGGGCTGTGCCTGCCAGTGTGAGGATGCCCTCTGTGTTGCACAGCCTGCTAGGCTGTTACAGAGTTGCACAAGAGTTAGTCTGAAGTCACACTGCTAGCCCGGAGATACAGCTGTTGTACGGCTCTGCAGGAGCCAAGGCAGGGCAGCAGCCCGTGCAACTGCCTCAGCCTGGCACTGCCAATGTCATCTCCAGCAGGAACAGCTAATGGGTGTGGGAGCTGGCCAGACCCAAGCTACTGGAAGGGTAATTGTTTCATGAAATTAAATTTGTGTGTAAAAATAAAAAAAAAAAAAAGTTCAAGAGGTAGAGTTTAAGTGTATGGGAGAACTAGACAAATCTAATTATGGCAGTGGTATATTTCCTCAATTTAATTTAGTTCTAGTTTTCCATTTGTTGCTTTCTCATTAAATGCAAACTGGAAGTGACAGTTTGCAACACTGGATCAAAATATTGTATGTTTTTGAAGAGAATTTTTTTTTCTTTGCATTACAGTAAATTAGCTATTGAAAATGTAATGCCTCAGAGCTCATTTGGTAATTTAGTGGCTGATTTTGCTTTATATTTTAAGTTAAGGCTTAATGGTTATATTTAGTGGCTACATATGGTTTGAAGGGATTCGAATACCTTTTTATCAGAATCTTAATAGGACTTTGGAGTAAAATCTGGACCATGTAGATCCTGCTTAAGCTTTTGCCATGGTCCTTACTGCATTTTTTTTTTTTTTTTTTAATATCCAAGACTGTTTCAGGAAGTTTTATTCTCTGGTATTATCAAACTTGTATCAAAATGCCTTTAGACACCAAGAAGTTTTCAGGTACATCAAGTAGGTAAGTGTTAGTACATGTACAAAACATCTGCCTCACTTGTGCTTGCCAGGAGGTGTATTAGGGCGAGTAGCACCTGGGCTCCGTCTTCTGTGGGCTCTGGGCACACACACCTTCTGGCAGTGCTGGGCTCAGCCTGGCCTGTGGCAGCTGTAGAGAAACACTGATGGGAGCAGTGCCCAAATGTTACAGGAGAGCGATGGAGTTCCAGTCACAGCAGGGTTCTGCTCCTCGCCCTGGCTGCATGACTGCTGTGTGCCTGGGCCCCTGGCACAGGGGTGAAGAAGGTTCCTGGAGTGGGAGCTGGCCCATGGCAGGGTAAAGACTTGGCCATGGGTTGGGTGGGTCAGCTGCTGAGTGGTGTCTCATGTGGGTACTGTAATTTGTATATCTGTAATTGCATGTCCATTTTTCCATCTTGATACCAGTACACATAATAGCAGTGATTGATGCCATTAATATGGAGTTAGACTGTTAGTGCTGCTGCTACTCAGAAACTCTGTAGGTGATGGTCGCTAGTAGGAGCCTAAAGATTTGTTCCTGCACCCTTTTTGCTGTGTTAACAGGAGATAAACCCGGAGTTTCTCCTATGCCAGATCTTTTTGTATCCTTAAAGCTCCGTTGAGAAGTGTAGTTCAGATGAATGCATTCAGACATTGTAGTTGTCATCTCATTTGAAAGTGTTGCTAATCGCAGAGTAAGATTTCAGTGTGTGCAAGCAAAAATACGGAAAAGTTTATGCAAGCCTAAGTATCAGGTGTCTTTGAAACCTGCTTAGCTTTCTTTACTCCCTCTTTACTCTGAAGGGAGTTTGATGGGAGTGCTTTGATGAGTGTAAATTTAAGGGAGTAAGTAGTGAAGTGAGGGAATTCTGATGCTGAAGTAAGAGTTGGGAGCTGTTTTCTTCTGGTTTTGGGCAGTTTTTGTCTGTTTCCCATTTCATATTGCCTGCTATGCATCACTAATTATATTATTAGGTGTTTCTGTATTTAATATTTCATATATCTACATATGAAACTTAATTGTGTGACATTTAATAGGCTTAGTGGATTAAGAGAAGTACTGGAAAGCCTTGGGTTTACAGGGTAAATAGTTTCCTGCTCAGCATAGCACGTGGTTTGAATTTATGCTTTTATGAGCAAGGTGAAAACAGCCCTTTCCCTACACAGCCTTTTTAATCAAAAAGAACTTTACATGGGGCTTCAGACTAATCTTTTCTTTCCAACACACAGCTTCTGGATAGTCATTGTAGTCTGCAAGATTAACCTATGATTATTTTTTTTCTGCTTTTCTTTCTGTAAAACAAGAAGAGTTTGATTCTTTGCCCTTTTTAGATCCGTCTTAGAAGTTCTTGCGTGCTTATTGCTATTCTGTGGAGGTGCTTAGAAGGCATATGGTAAACACTTTGATTATTATCCTTTGTTAGAGTTTACAGTTCTTCTCATGGACATGCAAATTAAAAAAGTCACTGGTCTTGTTTAGTATATGAAATGAGATTAAGGGTTGACGTGATCATAGATTGTTAGAGATTGCTAGGGTAAAATTAAATAATGGAGAGGTTTATAAATAAACAGGCACAGAGGTAAAACTTTACTAGCGGAAAAGGGATGTGTGTGTATGTATCCTTATATATGCATGTAGTTATTTAAGTAAATAATATATATTTAGATCACCGACGCAATTTTTCATCCCTAGAAGTAAACATAGGATGATTTTTGAAGAGATATTATGATATTATGTAGTTTAAACAGGAATCAATTCTATAAAGTCTTATGTCTTGCATAACACCAGGGATACTGGCCTGATGATGACTGTAGTTTCTGAACTGTATTATCTGAGCCTGTTCCAGCTGACAGTACTTTCAGCAGAGACATTGTGCCCCTGGTCTAGTGAGGGATTAGTTCTGGTACAATACAGAGCATTACTGTGCAACCGCTGGCTGGTTTAGCACTCCCTAATTTGACAACTTGTCCCAGTGTGCTGAGGCAGGAGAGATTTAGGGGATTAAGTTTCATGTGTGTGGCCTGGAGGTGCTGCGAAGTACACATAAACAAGAATTGGGTGTGTTCATGCTTTGGAGAGGAGAAGAGGGAAGGATGTAAAGCAAAATGTTGTTGGGGAAGTTGCCACATCTAAGGAGATGTGATTGGAAATAGGTAGAAAACACCCAATTGTCTGCAATTAAGAGAATAGCCTGAAAGACAGGTGGGGTGAGGCCATGTAGAAGACAAAAGAGGTGAAGTCAGATTGGTCCTGGAGAAAAATCTTGGTGGCAGACTGCCAGACCACAGGCTGGGCAAGGAGAGGTGACCAGAATGAACTCTTTCACATCTTTGAAGTGTGGACACTGCCTGCTTTACTGACAGAAGTGACCACATTAAGACGTGAGAGTGGAAAATGTTTGGCTGTAAGTAAAAAGGAAAAAATCACTTTCCCAATTCATGCGTGGGATGGAGAAGGAGATGTTCCTATAGGCAGTGCTGGAGCATAATCTGACCTGCATGAGTACTTCTGTTTGCTGGACCACACATTCAGTGCAAATAGTAAGACTGAGAGTCTTGAGGTTTGGGTGATGCCCTCACACTGTTTGTAAGTGCCCAGAAATCAGGCTGAAGGGGAGGAATCTCTTGCTTACTCATTGAGGACATCGCATTAACTTCATGGCAAAGTTACCAAGAGAGCTGTACAGATTTCAGAGCATGAAGTATCCCTTGAGGAGACCTCAGGTTGGGTGATGAAGGTTTCTTGTCTGCACATCTGTTTTGTGGGAAGATGTCGTTCAAACCTGATGCAGTCATGATCTGTCTGCTACCTCTCAACTCCATAGCAGAGTAGGACACTGTGTAAGACCAATGACAGAATGAGAAGGGAGTCTGTCTTTGGTGTGAAGCTTTCCTGTTGTGGAAAGCCGTTCTTTGTTTTTCCTTTGTGTTGCATAAGTGCTGGTGAAATGCTGCCTTTTCTCCTCGAACTGCCTTCAGATTTAGTGGTAAGTTAGGGAGGAAGGACACCATCATCACTGCTGGATCTCTGAATGCTGTGTTACAGCCCAGGGAAAGTGTCCGAGCTGGTAAGACGCTGCTAGCAGTGACAGGGACAGCCTCAGCTCAGCTGGTCTCTGCCGTGGTGTCTCACTGTGGGCTGGTTGTGCTGGGCTGATGTGTACGGGCTTGCTGTCGTGCAGCATGACTTTGGGAGACGCTGCCTGGCTGCAAGGCAGGACCTGGCCCCGAGGATTCTCCTGGGAAGTCTCTGCAGGGTGACGTCAAAACTGCTCAATTTGCAGTCCTGTCATCACTGCAATAATGATCATGCAAATCATTGATATTTTAGGCATACTGTTCATAGTCATTCAGCCTTTATTCAGTAGTAGAAAGGAGAAATTTATTCGGCACCTGTCATAATTGCATCAGTTCGTCAGTGTAGAAAATTATTATTTTTCAACCATGAAATAAAAACGTGAAGAAAAGCTTTTAAAAAAAACTTGTCAACTTCATTCTGCAAGTTGGTGCTAAAAGCCTTTTGGAACTGGGGAAGCCTTTTGGAAGTTGTGGTTTTGGGATGCACTAAAGCTTGCTTGATGTTGAAAATGTGTTTTCCATCTAGATTTCTAGAAGAGAATCTTGTAGGCTTCCCAGACTTTTTTTGCTCTGGAAGGCAATGAGACATGCCTCTGGAGCTTTACAAGCCCTCAGAATTCACTCTTGTAAGGACAATTAATGGCCTCTGTACTGTGTGCACTGGATTAGTGAAAAAGTAAGTGCTTGGTCTGAAAAAGGAGCTTGCCCTCTGACTGACTTCACAGCAGTAAAAGAGGGCAGCAGAATAGCCTACTGAGTAGGCATTTTCTAAATATTGTTTTAGACAGCAAGCTGCAGCGTTTTATTTGCTCAACCTTCCAGTTGTGTAGAATGATTTTAGAAAAGGTATATGATTAATTCTTCTTTGAAGACTTTCTCTACCTAGAAATAAAAGCTATTTTATTTTCAAATTTTTCTTTAATTTATAATGAAGTAACATATTACAAGCTTCTGTACATATTTATCAGATTCTGTGTTTAGTTGACACAGGTACAAGTGGATCAAGTTGGTTGTTATTGAAGGAGTTATGTAAATCCTGTATTGCTTTTAGCATTCTTATTTCATTTAAAGAAATAAACTCCTTATGATGTTATTAGAGAGAAAATGTGACCTATATTACATACTTTATGTCCTTAAATTCAAATACTAGGCATATTTATGCCTGTTTTGCACATCATATAATCTTTCCTTTAATGATATTTTTCAAAGGTTTACTTAATTTTCACTTTACACTAGAGGGTAAGCTGACTAGGGTGGTACCTTCTGATCGTTTATGAAGTTTCCATACTCTGGAATTAATGTGCAGAAAACTTTACAGATAAATTAGGGTTAGTATCTAGTGTCACATGTGGGATAGAGCGAAAAATCTGAAAAATACTCTTGACAGCAATGCACATCCCTGGATGAAAAATTCAGAATCTGCAGTAACAAGTAGTGAGATTAGGTTTTTTGTATGTTTTTTTCAAGCAGGATATTTCTAACTTCATCTAACATGTACATAATTAGTCTGCAGCAGTCCAGTCAGTTGTTGGAGACAAGCTCTCTCTGTATCAGCAGGTGTTGGCACAGTCACAGTAGATCAGCAGGTAGCTTTGGGCCCTTATGCTCCCATTAGATTTTGGAACAAGTTTTGTGTGTTTGGAGTCGAGCATTTTGGCTTAGTTTCCTCTGAAGGGGGTGAATTGTGCACACTGAAACTGCTCTGTGATCCAAACCAACATGTGATATCTGAAGATGTTGGGGAATTTGCTTCAAGGCATCACAGCATCTCTAAACAGAGCATTAATGTGCATGTGGCCTTTAAAACATGGAGTGCGAGATGAATATGAACATTTAAGATTACTCTATGCATGCAGATCTTTGACCCTGTGCAACTGGAAGTAGCCACATTGAAGCCTTATATAATTGGAGGATCTATATAAAATATTCCATGATTCTGTTTGTTTGTAGCTCTACTGCTGCTTTTTTGTCATTCTTATTAGCCTTTCTTGTCACATCTTTTAATCTGCATACTGCACGCATTCTGGTATGGGTTTGGTTTGGGTTGGTTTTTGGTGCTGTTTTGGGAACTTGGAAATATATTTTAAAAAAGGTAGCTTTTTAAACAAATTATTAGTTACAGCTAGAACAGTGTGTTAAGTGGGCCAGAGTTGTTCTCCTTGATAGTTAATCATTAAACCAATTGACTCACAAGCTTCTGCACTCATTATTAGTCATGAGGCCAGTAAATGAATTAAATTTTGATGAAGCTGCAAAAGTGTTAAGAATGCAGAGGAATTCATAAAATGATAGAATGTAGGAAGTTCAGGCTATTTTCTGTGAGTTATTTTGTAAAATAAAAACCAGAACAAAATTAAATAAAAACTGAAATTTGCCTTAGAGGGGAAATAATGACGAATGAGACACTTTTACCTTTAGAACTTGTTAAATATTCTTTTCCTGTTGTCTGAGGGTATACTTCTTCACTAAAACCAAACATTTCACAGAAGTGTTCTGGCTATATAAAAGGAAAGCAAAAATGTGAGCTTTTTCCTTGCTGTCATTGCTCTCACAGCAAGGAGGCTTTCATTTAAGATGCTATCACAAAATATTCTGAGTTAGTAGGGACCCATAAGGATCTTTAACTCTTGACTGAATGGCCCATACAGGAACTGAACCCACATTTTGGCATCACTAGCACCAGGCTCTTACCAACTGAGCTAGGTGCTGGTGGGTACTTCCTCACAACTTTCTGTTTAAGCTATCCTGGTTTTTTGTTACTTTTTTTTTTTTTTCCACATTTAACGTGCTTGTAAAAAAAATGTAAAATTACTGTTTTTACAGTGAAAGCATGCAGAAGTTTGATAAAACTGGAAAGCTTGATTTCCAAATCTGAAACAGCATATAAAAGTGACACTCTTCAGGAATGCATAATACACATACAGAAACATTCAGAGTTCTTGGCAGGTCATCAGCCTGAAGCAGGTGAACCTTCAGAAAAGATGGTGTCTTTTGCATGAGCAGCTTTATGGCTGAGGTTCTGATACAGTCAGTACTGTGGCTCAGACAACCGAAAATCTTCTGGCTTGGTGAAGAAGTATTTTGACTTCTCAGTCATTAAGGAATACTCAGATCCCTTATTTATATTGTGTACTCCTCCTCTTTTTGATGGTGAGAATTTCTAATAGTTCTTTTTATCTCTTTCAAAACAGAATTAGACCACAGTTAGCCAAAGAGAAGATTGAAGGATGCCATATTTGTACATCTGTCACACCTGGTGAACCTCAAGTGTTCTTGGGAAAAGATAAGGCCTTCACTTTTGATTATGTCTTTAACATTGACTCACAGCAAGAAGAGATCTATGTACAGTGCATAGAAAAGCTGATTGAAGGTTGCTTTGAAGGCTATAATGCCACTGTCTTTGCTTATGGCCAGGTAAGCATCACAATATTATTTTCAAGTTTTTATTTTGGAATAAACAGTTTTTTGCAACTGACTTTTCTCTTAAATTTCTGAATGCATTAATCTTGTTTTTAGCATCTTGGGTTTATTATCAATAAGTTACCCTTTAGGAGAGTGTTGAGTTTAATATAGATTCTGTTTAGACTGGCAGTTGAAACACAGAATATATATATTGGCTGCAGATCTGAATTTAATAATAGTACTGAAAATAGTATCAGTCCATATAATTCCTGAATTCACCTCAATGCAGCAATACAAATTATTGACTTAGTACAATATCTCTATAGTTCAAGTGATTGAGATTCTTTTCTGAGCAGCTTTTCAACCCACTGCATTTTAAGAGGCTCTTGGGAATAGGAGCTTTTTAGAAATAGATCCTGGGGAACTTCAGGCCACATTGTTTGCTTGTGGGCAAAATGTAGAGATGAGTTTCCAAAGTCAGAGAACTTTTCATAGAGAACTCACCCTCTTAGTACACCAGGCACGCTTGAAGCTGAGCAGCATGTAGAGAATGTGTTATTGTCTTCTGAATATTCCCTTACAAGCAGATTGCATGAAATGTGGTCTTGGATGGTGAATTTCACCACTGTTAGGTGTTGCATCTCAGGTTAGCCAGGTGAAGTCTATTCCTAGTCAAACAAAGCAGTTTGCAAATCCAGTTTAGCAGATTATGTTCAGCTGTGTGATCCTATCTTTGTCTTAGACTTGACCCACTAATTAAGTGAAAACACTACACTACCTTGTCTTCTATTGGACTTCATATTTAATTAGATTATTTTCCTAGTAAAGGTAGAGCTTGTATTCTTTAGTATAAAGTGAGAACAATGGGAATATAATACCTGAGATATTCAGACATCTTAATTAAGGGAGTCATTTGATCTACTTCAGTAAAGAATTGCAAATGCTGCTTTTATCTCCAAAATACATGCTTTAATTAACAGCCTTGGTTGGAAACATTAACTCATCTTTTGACCTAGAGGTGGTAGCTCAGGCTGATGTAAGGTGGTTAGGGAGAGTTTCTAGAGGAAGGGTTATGAAAGATTGAACTGCTCTCTGCCTTCTTTTATGTGATCTCTGGATAAACAGTAGAGTTGGTCCAAATTCTGCTGTTCATGCATTTTTCAAAGTGAACTATTGTTGTGTGTGTTAATATTTTAAAGATGGCAGATTGGTGTGAACACTAGTGTTCACAGACTGTATTTCTATGATGATTTGGTACTATTAACATGTTTTAGTGACTACTCTTTCAAATTAGACAGGTGCTGGCAAAACATACACCATGGGCACTGGCTTTGATGTCAACATAACAGAAGAGGAACAAGGCATTATATCACGTGCTGTTAAGCACCTTTTCAGATGTATTGAAGAAAAAAAACAAGGTGCTATTAAACAAGGACTACCACCTCCAGATTTTAAAGTGAATGCACAGTTCTTAGAGGTAAATGTGATCCCCCTTTGTGGGTGTAACTTCATGCGGGTCTTTGGTTGTTGGTTTTTTTATTTTTTTATTTATTTTTTTTAACAAATGAAATATTTTTTCTGGTTGCTTCTTTTAAATTTTCTTTTCTCTCAAGATGTTTTTAATTAATCTGCAAGATTTCAAAAGGAGAATTTATGGGATTGGATTTAGCTCTTCAATTTATGAAAGTCTTTATCTTATTCCAATTATTTTACTACTTCCCTTCGTAGAGTTATTTTGAAGAATAGAAATAGTTATGTTCATCACCATTTATCCCTTTCTGTTTGTAGGGTCTGTTGCTCTTGCCTTCTGGTAATTCTTGACAAAACTTTAAAACAAGAAATTATAAGAAAAAACCCTTATTATACTTTGTGGCTTTGAGTAGTGACCAGCTTTGCCTGCTTTTGTTACTTTGCCATAGATTTCTTTAGCTTTCAAAATCTGTTCAGAAGACTTTCTTTCACCAAAGAAACCTAGCATGAAAATACTTCTTTCCGTAGTTCCCACTGGTTTGGGATTGGGCTTCAATGTCACTGTTCCCTTCTTTGTTAGACCCAGAGAAAAAACCCTGGTCAGTACTGTGGCAAAACTGCTCCCCTTGTGTTTTCTTGTAGTCTCACAATTACTGGTAAAGGGGCCATAACATCTGTGATCTTTCTGATCTGCAGCAGCTGTTGCTTTATGCCTTGTATGTTTTATACTGTGTCTCCTGACTGTGGAACTGCTTTTTAAATTGATTGATTTGGGTGTAACATATTTACATTTACTACCAACCTGCAAAATCTGATACTTCAAGCACACAGAGAGGCAGAATCAATTTTAGGAAGAGCGAGTGTAAATTTGTTTTGCTTACTTCAGTATGTACAACTTTACTTTGGGGGTAGAAACTCCCACTTTTATATTAGTAATCAGAAAAGTTGTTAGCATTATTATTGCTGAAGTAAACCAAGTCCTTTAGACGTAGATTCCTATAACAGTTTTAAAGATTAACAAGCTGGCATTAGTTTTGTATTGTATTGTAGGTCTAGGTTTGTCAGTGCTACCCTTTATGCTGAACCTTTTGTTGCTCTGGCTAATATTTGCCTAGAGAGAACTGGCTTGGGCATGTGCTGTGGGAATGCTCTGCTCTGTGCACCAGGGAGCTGCAGCTTTGCTTGGGCAGCTGCAACATGAGTAGCGTAAGGAGCAGTAACCAGTGTGGTTTCTGAATTTATTGTGTTTTTTGACATAACAAGTATGACTGAGTCCCAAAATACAGGGCAGTGATTAAATGTTACAGTGAGAATGGTATGAAGAATTGCAGCCATTAAAATGCATTTGAGCTGAACTGTACATACCGAAACCTGTCTTGTTTATCTAACGTAGAGAAGGGTTAAATTATGGATATAATAATTTCTCCCTTAACAAGGTGTCACTTTAGTTGATAGATTTCTCTTCTTTTACTGAGACTTTCCCAGAAGTAGCTTTTTCTGATTAGTTTCATATTGTACACTATTCTCGTATCAAACAGTATATTCTTCCTTCTACCCTATCTCCCATTAGAGCTGGATTCCATAAACAGTAATTTAGTCATTGAACAAGTTGAAGCATGATTGTATTTTTGCAGTAACTTTGAAGTCTTGCATCTGGATAACTGTTTGGAACAGTGACTTCTGTTTGCTACTTTCTTGCCTTTCTTCAGCTGGCTACAGTCTGCCTTCCTTAACTCCTTGCTTTCCTGCTTTTTCAAAAGACAGGTGTATGCAGTCCCATTTAATTGCAGGTGCATTATCAGGATCAGCTCTTAATCGTGGCATCAGTTTGTTTGAACTTATGAAGGTAAAACATTAGTAAGAGGATTCCTACATAGAATATGTACACCTAATAATCAAATATAATTCCTTTTTTGATATGTGAAGGATTAAAAGCATCACATTCACAAAGGCTGAGCTTTTTATTCTCAGTGATGACCTTTTGCTTTTGAGAGGAGTAAGTCACGTACTTTCAGTGTTATGAGAAAGTACCTTGTGTGAATACAGATCTGTTGTGATGGTTCTTTGACTGTTACCTAGGGATTTTGATCAGGAATTGAATTAGTCTGGGCTGAGCTTTGCTGACATCAATTAGTATAACTAAATTAAAAACACTTGACATGTTCCAGTGTACACAGGCAGAGACTTGAGCCATGAGATTTCCAGTGGGATAGTGTTTTTTCTGTGTGGGTTGTCTGGTTTTTATCTCCCTGGTATCTTCAATTGGACCTAAACACTGCATAAAGCTCAGAACATTCTTATAGAGTACAGAAGCCCTGCTCAAGAAGCTATGGTATAGTATTTTTGGACTAATGCTTGGTGTCTTTAGGAAGCAGCTTGCACAAAAACTAATATTGTATGTCAAATTCCTTCCTGGGCAGGAAGAATTTACCTAATGAGAGCCATAGAATTATGAAGGTGTGAGGGAGGAGATTAGGAAAAGCATAATGGCAGGGAGAGCACGGAGTGAGTTGGAAGTGTTTGGAGCAGGGTGCAGCCAACTGAATCCACAAAAGACAAACCCAAGGTTAAATCTGAAGACAGCAGGTACCTGCCACAGAAACCACTCTTCTTCTGCTGGCACCAAATTCCTGCTCTTCCCTAGTCCTGTCAAAGAATTTTATCTCGGATCCGGTGATGTGGTGGAAGCTCCTGCATCTTTTTGTGGCATAATAGGAAATTGTGCAGGTCACTTAATTTGCAGCTGCTCTGTCACCTTTGTACTTGTAAGTTTGGATGTTTCACATCTTTTGGGACCTCAGACATTTGGATTTTTACAACTTTTGGTATGTGCCATGCACAGATTTGTTGGTCATCAGAGGAATTCTTTCTGAAAATATATTTTTTTGTCTTTTTCTTCTCCTTAGCTTTACAATGAAGAAATTCTTGATCTGTTTGATACCACACGTGATATTGATGCAAAGAATAAGAAATCAAATATTAAAATACATGAAGATTCAGCAGGTGGAATTTATACAGTTGGCGTTACAACCCGAACTGTGAATGGAGAATCTGAGGTGATAACTGGAAATAAATTACACTGTTACATGCCAAATACATGCTGAAAATGTCTGTATGCTTTGATGAACGGTTAAAAATAGAGGACCTGCTAGCCAATATCTGTGTCCTGGGTAATTTTAAGTGTAAAAGCTAGCTAAAATTTTTATTTTATTAATTCTTTGTAGCCTTAAATCTGATATGTTTGATACTAAGTGTGCGTCACTTTCATTTAAAGCTAGGAGCAGGCTTTTGTTCATAATATAGCTCTCCTGGGAGAATTTTGGCATATATGTAAATCTGATAGCCCAAATCTTATATATGTTATTTTTTCTCTCAGAGGAAGGCTTTTCATTATGGCTGATGTGAAATAAGCTGCTATTCATATACACTGCAAATCTGAATACAAATGTTATTGTACTCTTTGTTTTGTGCAAAAATCATATGTTTTTTGCTACAGGTGAATGAAGATAGCTATGTTACTACTAGGGTACAGTAAGGAGAGGAATGCAAAGATTTAAGTATTTCCTTACAGAAATCACAAAAACATAATTGTAGTTTATTTATTTAAGGATTTTTTTCCTTTTTTTTTTTTTTTTGCACATAGGAACTGAATTCATAGCAAAGAGGAAAATTTTGGTCATGTATGCAAAACACTAAGTGTTAGAGGAGCATTTTTCCTTTAACCAGCAATGTACCTCTTGCCTGTTTTCTAGATGATGCAGTGCCTGAAGCTGGGAGCTTTGTCTCGAACCACTGCCAGCACCCAGATGAACGTTCAGAGCTCACGGTCCCACGCTATCTTCACTATACACTTGTGCCAGACCAGAGTCTGCCCTGCGTTTAACGCTGTACGTATTTTTGCTGTTGGTAAACTTCTCTTTAGTAGCCATTTTTCAAAATGGGGATAGTTTTGGCACTATTGAATTGCACTTAGTAAGGATACTGTAGTCATCATAATGCTTAATGAATTTGCTAAGCATTATAATAATTTGATTTAATCTGTGCATGTATAACCATCCTCTAGCCAGAGGCAACCATAAATTGCAGACTCTTACAGGAACCTGCCTATTCTCCTCTAGCATTTTCTTCAGTATTTTGTTGCGACATACACAAGTGAGAAGTTAAAATATAATTTGTCTTTAATTGGGAAAGCACATTTAAGTGTCTTAGTTAGTGGGTTTAAACTTACAGTCAGCTAACTGAAACTGCTTGGATATTTCAGATTAATTGTTGATATCCAGTAAGGTGCAAATAGAAAAGCATTAAATTCTGAGGCTCAGTATATTTACTTTAAATAGCTATATATTCCGAGTGCAGGTATTTTGTTAAATCTATGTGCCTGAAATTTAAACTATGAATGAACATAAGCTTTTCTGTAGAATATTCTGTGTGTGACTGTTTGGTTGTTAGTTGCTGTTGGGTATATCTTGTGAAGGGGAGAGTTCTGAATAAATCCACATTACTGAAAACTACAGTACCTTCAGGGGGACTTAACTTGAATATTCTATTGGTCTTTTGCATATAATTTAAAAATATTAAATACTATATGGCTAGCATCATACCCATAGATATCCCTTTTTTAAGCATATCGAACAATGAATTGGATTTGCAGTGCTTTTTGGAAGGTTGTTTTCTGGGGTTTTTTTTGTTTTTTTTTTGTTTTAGAACTACAAGTAGTAATTTACAGGCAAAATGAGTGTTCCTTCCTGGTCCTTTATGGTAGGTAGACCTGGTTTATACACCTGCTAAAAACACTTCTTTCTTCTTGCCATGCTGAAACTGTGGATTTGGTGGTGTGGTCAGCTGTCTTCACTTGGGAGGGATTGGCATCACTCTCCAAGCCCACACAGGGCACCTCAGTCACTGCATGGTGACACTGTCTGCTTGGAAATTTTTGTTGCAAACTGGAGAGTGAGAAGTCATCTGGGAGCTGTTTCCTGCAGGCTGTTGGCACAGCAGTCCCCCTGTGCTGGTGCACTTGCTGCCTTCCCCACCAGCTGAGCTGCCCCAGGGCACTGTTGCCTAGCTCTGCCTGTGTTTTTAGAGAGGCTTGTGTTAGAGGAAAAGGTGGCTATCTTCTTCTTTTGTTGGGAGATAATCTGACTGTGGAGCTGGACATTTCTAAACTCTTCATTTGTTAAGACCACACCCTCTTCTTTCCCTGTGGCATTTAGGAGAGTAGGGGATAGACCTGACATTGTCCTGTGAACGCTCCTGGAATCTAAATTAATACAAGCTATTATTGGGTGGCCAGGAGCGATGTAGCTCGAGTTTCTGTAGACAACAGTTTTGGGAGACCTTTGTTACTAGGGCAACGCAGTTTCTCCTTCTCGGATGACAGCCTTGGCCGTGCACCCTCTGTGCCCGGTCACCCGTGCCCAGTGCTGGCAGGCAGCCAGGGCTGCAGTGCACAGGCATGCTCCTGGGGCTCTGTTCACACCATACATGCTTCTTGGAAGTTTCTGGATGTGCATTTTACTTGCTAAATGCAGGAGAGTGAAAGGATGCATTAATCATGACTTTGAGGGCTGGAAATGAGAGTGTGGCCCCCAGAGCGTAAACATCAAAATAAGAGAAATAATGATTCCCCATCTTGTGGAAGTGGCACACTTCCCTTCTCTTCTGTTACTACTGCAAAAGGATGCATGAAATATTTAGCATCTGTGAGAATAGTTTGTTCTGTGGAGACCTGCATTACCCCTTGCAGTAGTGAAGGGAGCTGTAGACTAGCTGGCTGAGGATGTAAAGGTCACCACAGAATACCTGAGGGTCTGTCTTTGGCTTTTTGATTTGTTTTGGGTTTTTTAAGGTTTTTCTGGATTTTCTATGCTTAATGTGGTTAGAAGTTCCTAATAAAGCATGTAGTTTGGGCTGTGAGAGTTTGTTATGAATCCAGTAATCATATACGTTTGTTATCTGACACCATGCAAAGTTAGTAGAAATTGCCCTGCAATGGGTATCCTACCAGTAAGGTCAAGTGAGTGATTTAAAGATTTTTCTTATTGTGTCACTTTCCTGACAACAAATCTAACTACACTCAGAGTAAAACAGACGTTTACAGTGAATGGTAGAACTAAACTAATAATCAAAAAAAGTTTGGATTTTCTAATTAAAAAGGATGATTTTCCTGCTGTGCTTTGGGATGTGAAGTGGAAAGAGGCTGAGGCTGTGGTACCTGCCCCAGTGCACTGTGTTCCTGGACAGACTCCCTGCCTCCTGAGAGAGGCTTGCAGCAAGTGCCAGTCATTACCTAGGGAAGGAAGGTGGAAGGGAGAAAGGAACCTCTTAATTTTCCCTTATTCCTCTACTGTTCTTAGTTTCTGGGGAAGTTAGAAGTGCTAGTGGAATACTGACTGCTAGGAGAAATGGCTTCCAACAATAATTCCTAAGAAGAATCATCCCACAGGGAGGCTGATGATGGGGTTTAGAGAGGTATAAAATCAAAATATCTTTCAGCTATTTGGCAGGTTTATCAATGAGGGGGTTCTGGTGATTTTGTGGGGTAATAGTGTTATTAAGGTTTTCTTTTTTTAAATCAATTTCCTTTGACAATCTATTCAAGAGTGCATTCCAGGAGAGAGATTTATTACTCACCTTGCTGGAAACTTGTACATTTTAATAGATGAATCCCCTTATTTCTTCATCAAGAAGCAATGGTAGCTTGTACTTTAAGTAATTTGTATTCACATGCATCTAGAACTGGGTCTTCAAGAATGATGTGTTAGTCCATATGATTAAAATGGAGATAGTATGTGTCAAAATACTGTTATAAAAGAATGAATAAGGAGATGGTCATGGTAAAGAGGTTTTGTTTTGTAAATAACCGTTGATTGAACTTTGCAAATGTTGTAAAAGATCTCACCAAGCCTTGTGGGTTCTTCTTTGCTTCAGGATAATGTCACTGATAACAGGATAATATCTGAATCTTCTGAGATGAATGAATATGAAACTCTTACTGCCAAGTTTCATTTTGTTGATCTGGCGGGATCCGAAAGGTTAAAGCGAACAGGAGCTACAGGAGAAAGGGCAAAAGAAGGCATTTCCATCAACTGTGGACTAGTAAGACTACACAACTATGCAATATAATGTAAAACAATCCCAGGCAAAACACTTAGAAATGAAATTTATAATTTATAGTTTATTTTTTTTGTCTCTGTACTGGCTTGCTATATAATTTGTAACTAATTGTATTAAATGTTTTACTTAACACTAAACTGCACTGAAAAGTAGAGCTGGTGATTATCAGTGGAGATTGTATTTTTGTGTCTCTTTTGTGCTACGTGTCTATGTGGAGGCTCTGTGCAAATCTTTTAAGTAAGACACAAAAGTGCATGGCTGTTCAGTATGTAAAAACATGTCTGGTTTTTTCTGGGTTATTGTGCAATTAGAGTTTTCTCAGCGATTCTCTTGGTATCGTGACATTGGTTGTTTTCTGTAGTTCTTCTGGTTATATTATATGGAAGAGAAAGAATATTCAGTTCAATTTCATCACTGACATAAGCACAAAGCCAGTAGAATTTGAGGGATCTAAATTACATGGCTGTGTCCTTAATGAAGAGCACATAAAGTGCATGAAAGTGAAAATCAGCGATGTAACTAATATAAGATCACAAAACTTTTATTTACAGTGAAGTCCAGCCCTGAGTTTTGTGAAACAGATTGAAAGTGCTTTAAATCCTTCCAAGCAAACAGGCACAGTATGGGGTGTGTGCAGTTCTCCATCTGCTGGTGGCAGCTCACCATTTCTGAGGCAAGAACGTGCAGCACAGGGCGCCACCTAAAGCAAAATCCTTCAGTTTGACTGAAGCGTGTGCAGTTCCACATAAAAATAATTTCACAGCCAAACATTCGATTGTTTATAAACGTGCATTACACCCTTCTAGTAATGAAACAGGAAAAGCACGGACTACAAGCCTTTAATTTCAAGTCTTAAATGCTCAAATCATCATTGGACATTTTTTGCTTTATAACTGTAGAGGTACGATATTCTGGATTTTTTTCCTTCATATAAATGCCCCATATTTTATTCTAAATGTAGCATAAAGCAGGTTGATAAAATTAATTTTAAAGAAATTATAGCTACCGGTAGATGTAGAGATCAACTTTAATTATAATCCAAAGCAAGTCTTTGTTAGATTAAGTAGTACCAACTTTAATTTGTGATTGACATGAGATACTAATAGGCAGTGCATATGAATTGTGCTAAGCACTTAAGCACTTCCAGGTACCAGACTGTAAGTCATCTGATACATGTTGGTAACACAGAAATTTCTAAATGTAAAATACGGAAATCTTCAGAAATATTTTTGTGCTCACTTTCATGGTTATGTTAATTTTCTCATAATATGCTGACTCTAGTTTATAGGTGTTTTAAAATAAAGCTACGCAGGAGCTGATTCTGACTTATATATTATGTGATTTGGTATTTTATAGCTCGCACTTGGCAATGTAATAAGTGCACTGGGAGATAAAAGTAAGAAGGCAACTCATGTACCATACAGAGATTCAAAGCTTACAAGGCTACTTCAAGACTCTCTTGGGGGAAACAGGTATGAAAATTGGAGCATTTTATGTATTTTATTGTGAATGAGCATGAATGAGAACATAATCTGCAGAAAGTAAAATGAACACTAAATGACAATAAAAATCTTGTTGGAGGAAGATTTTAGAGATAAATTGTCATGAAAATAATGCTTTCAATTGAAGGAAAAGAATTTAAAGAGGATTTTTGCTTTGTTCTTTCCAATGCTATTATTTTACTAGACATGAAGCTTCAGGTTACTTAGAAGCTACTATTTTCAGACAAGTTCTTCCCATAAAAATATCTGTAGATTGTAGATGATACAAATGGTAGGTTTTGTTTACAGCATATTTTAAAGCTGTGATGAGTTTCTTCTTTAGAGGTGTTCGGTGTTTATTTTTTTTTTGGGGGGGGGAAGTGTTTGGATTCTTTTTTTTTTAATTTTTTGTTGTTGTTTTGTGTTTTAAATGCCAGTGAATTGTTTGCTCTGACTGCCATGCATCTGTTCAGTTACCTGATGCTGGATTGCAGCCTAATAAAAACAAAGTAGTCTTTCACCAGGTTTGTTTGTATGAATCCATTTGTAAACATTCTTTACATACAATGAAGGGAAGCTTTGACTTCTGAAGGCTTTATATAATGGAACATTAACAATTTTATTAAAATAGTACAGATTTTGTATTTGTAATGCTAACATGTACAAATATAAGAGGGACCACAGCTGAGTATATTTTAGTAAGGTAGTACTCTTGTTCTTTTATGTGGTCCAATATGCCTGGCTTCCATGTTTAGGAGAGTAGGAAGTTTTTTCACAAAGGAATAGGGAGAAGTGGAAGAAAATTCTTGAACTGTTGCTATGCTCTTCAGAGAGAGATCTTCAGTAACAAGTTGAAGTACTGCAGTGTGAGGGAAAGGAGAGCCAGAAAAAACAAGTGAAATAAGGGCTAGAAACTTTCAAAAGTGCAAAGGGGAGGAAGAAGCTCCAGAACTATGAAAAAATCAGCAGAAATCAAACAGCATAGCTCTTCTAAGCTTTTTCTGTAAGTAAAGGCAAAAAGCACTTCATCAAATTTTTTATCGAATACACCAGCTAGTGAGCATGGTTTTTTTCAGACTCTTCTAAATCAGCCTTTTGTAGAAATGCTACTTTGACTCTGAAACGTTTTCATGTCCCATGGCTCCGTGTCTCCCCCATGTTCTTCAGGAGCACTCACAGAGTTGAGTGTGCCATGGGGTCAGGGCAGCCCTCCACAGACACTCCCTCCCTGCCCCGGGAGAGAATCACAAGGGCAGAAGGGAGGAAAGTCAGGGTTTGACATAAGGACACTTTATTAGGTAAAGCAAAAGTCACATATGCAAGCAAAGCAAAGGAAATAATTTACCTTCCATGGGCAGGCAGGTGTCCAGCCATTCCCAGGAAGCCAGGGCTCCATCATGCCTTGTGGTGACTTGGGAGACAAATGCTGTTACTCTGAATATCCCCCCCTCTTCCTTCTCATTGTCCCAGCTTTATGTGCTGAGCACGATTCCATATGGGATGGAATATCCCTTAGGTCAGCTGGGCTCACAGCTCCTCGTGCACCCCACTGGTGGGGCAGTCTAAGGAGCAGAAAAGGCCCTGACTCTGTGCAAGCTCTGTTCAGCAGCACCTCAAACATATCTGCATTATGGACCCATGTTGGGTGTTTCCAGCACAAATCCAAAACAGCCCAAACCAGCTGCTGTGAAGAAAATTAACTCTAGCCCAGCCAAAACCACCACCAATGTACAGATAGCAAATGCTGCCCTAGAATGTTTTTAATGATACTTGTATGGACTCTTTTTCTGATTGATGAGAGTTGTTTCTGGAAGCACTCATTAATTGCTTTTACAATTTCATGCATGGAACAGGTAATCATCTAGTATATCCTATGCTGTGCTAGGAAGGTACAAGACACTGCACCTGCTCACCTTTGTGGTTCACAGTTTGCAGTGATCTAGATGCAGAAATATTTTCACAAATTCTGTGAGGTTGCTGTTCTTGTTTTGCCTTCTGCCTGAGGACCTGTTAGCTTCTCTCTGCTCTTTTTGTTCTTGGTGTGTAATGCTGACCTGTGTTTCTGACTTCCAGTCAAACGCTCATGATAGCGTGTGTGAGCCCTTCAGATCGGGACTTCATGGAAACCTTGAACACATTAAAGTATGCCAATCGAGCACGCAACATCAAGAACAAGGTGATGGTTAATCAGGATAGGGCCAGTCAGCAAATAAATGCTTTGCGCAGTGAGATTGCACGGCTACAGATGGAACTCATGGAATACAAAACTGTAAGTTTATGCTCTTGGGGTTTCTTCTGCTTTAAAATGCTTATAATTCCATAGGTTTTTTTCCCTGTTGACTATTTCCACTTCATACACTAAAAACATTGGAAAAGCAGCCCCGAGGTAAACACTTAATTCCAGTGATTACCAGATGTTTCTTAAATCATAGATTGTATCTCCAAAGAAAAGAGATGTCTGCAAATGTCAGTGATATTTACTGATGTTGCATGCTATTTGCTTTTTGAAAGGCAGTGACAAAGTCAGTTCCAAAGCAAAAATGACCAAACCACTACTTAAGTTGATGCACAAGTGAATGTGTATAGTTACTGTGTATTGCTTCTGAAAACTTATACTAGACAGCTAAAATGGTTTATGTTTTAAAAATACAGTCTCAAGTATATAAGGCAAATACTAATGCCCTTTCTTCCTGAAGTTTATACAGTGTTCTCAGCAATAAATATTACAAAAAAGGATCACATTTTGCTCTTCTTGAGATAGTATTCCGATTTCATAAAGACTTATCTTCTCATTTTTAACCTCTTCAAGAACTTGTATTTCACATTAAAGTGGAATTGCACAAAACCCAGATGCTAAAGTGTTGGCCCAGATATCAGTATTTTGAAAACTATCAATTTATTATTGTTTTAAACTCTTTGAGAGATTATCTTGTGCTACAAGTGTCTGCTTGAAATTCTAAGTCGTCTGTGGATTGCATTTAAGTTAGAATTTTTTTTAAGCGTAGAGCAGCCTTGCCTAGTAATAAAATACTTCTACTTTCTACAAGGGTAAAAGGATTATAGATGAAGAAGGTGTTGAAAGCATCAATGACATGTTCCATGAAAATGCGATGCTGCAAACAGAAAACAACAACCTGCGCGTTAGAATTAAAGCAATGCAAGAGACTATTGATGCCCTTAGAGCCAGAATAACACAGCTTATGAGTGACCAGGCCAACCAAGTGCTAGCCAGGACAGGTATGCTGTCAATGTGCATAAAGTGCTTCATAAGTTCATGGACTTAAATTCATTATATGTTCTTGCTTCATTGATCCCTTGGAATGAAGTGATGCCTTTTTATTAGTGATGTTGGACCTCCTTTGGCAGAGAGAAGCCCCATATGGTTATTTCTTCTGTTTCTGGAGTCTTTTTTTAATAATAGAAATAGTTTAGTACCCTGACTTGACCATCTATTTAGAAATGTGAACAACAGGAAATATTAAATAACATTTTTGTAAAAGAATTATTTGTATGCTTAGCCCTGTGGCAGTTAACCAGACCAAATAAATTTGACTCCAAATTAAACTCCGGATAAATAATTTTGATTTAAGCTTTGTTAAAATGCACTAATATTGAAAACAAGATACTGGTAGTCATATGGTGATCACATGAGAGAAGAAACAAGAATTGTAATTCAGTTTAAGAAGGAAAGCTATTTTACAAATAAGTTAAGATTTACATGTGTAGCCCATGTGACTGTTTCCCTTTGATGGTACCATATAAATTCAGATATTTATACTGTTACCACCCTTTCTTAATCTTTCTCTTCCCTCATTCCCCTTTTCTCTCTGTCCTTCAAAGGGGAAGGAAATGAAGAAATTAGCAACATGATTCATAATTATATCAAGGAAATTGAAGACCTCAGGTATTTGCATAATATGTATTTGGAAAATTTTTATTAAAAAAAAAAAAAAGAATTGTTAGCAATACTTCAACTGTTTTCCTCTGTGGGGATTACTTTAGGAGAGTAGTCCTTCAGCTTTTATGACCATCTGGTGGTGTGCTTGAACACAAAAACATACAATGTTAGAGATCAAACTGACAATAGAAACGAGAGTAAGATGTTGCCTAAATTATGGTGACAACTTAATATTGATGCATCAAGGACAGTAAAACTGAGAACAATTCTTTTATAACTTTATAACCTTGTAAAAATGATAGTACTGAGAAATTACGTGTTTAAAAAAATGTTTTTAAAAAAATACTTCCTTTTAAATTCAGAAACTCTTAAATATTTTAGATATTTTTATCTATGTCCTGGACATGTGCCATGCAAAAAATTATCTGGCCTATCCTCAGTTAATGTTAGCGCTTTTGTACAGATTTCATATACCATATATATTCATAAAGCATATTCAGGTACTTATCTGTGTATATATGTATGTATCTGTCGAAATCTAGACATATTTTCCTGTATTCTGTCTGGGTTATATGACCTATGTACAATATATATAACTTGTGTAAAATGATATTTTAAAGGAATTTAGTGCATTGTATTTTTTCAGACTTCACCTTAGTTTGTAGTTTCTTTTTAGACTGAACATAATGCATTGAAGTACATCTCATGTACTGGCAATACTTTTAATTCATGGTCTACAAGTCTTCCCTTTTTGTTTTTTATTAAGAGCAAAATTATTAGAAAGTGAAGCAGTGAATGAAAATCTTCGACGCAATTTGTCAAGAGCTTCATCAAGAGCTACGTACTTTGGTGGACCATCACCATTTTCTACTTCTATGCTTTCCTCAGAGAAAGAGACAATGGAAATTCTAGATATAGCCAAGAAAGATCTAGAAAAGCTGAAAAAAAAAGAAAGGAAAAAGAAAAAGAGGTGGTGTATGAATTATAATGCTATTTCTTTTCTCTTTCTTAGTAAAAAGGCCTATTTTATTAATTACTGAGACTTAAAAAGGCTTGTTGTGTGGATTTAGACCCTAACTGCTGTTCCTTTAAACCCTTTTACATGTTGAAGTTATAGTTTTTCTTTTGCATCTTTTCTTCCAGTGAAGTGTGCAGTATGTGTAGAATGAATGTCTCCTTCGTAATAAACTTTTCTATGTAATTATGCACAATGATAAAAGCACAGGTGCTGCCTCTAAATTTTGTTATTTTAAAAAATTTCTTCTAAATTCACCTGATTATAAAAAATTATAAAAAGTTTTTCAACTCTATGTCAAAACTGAAACAGCTTTCTGAAGAAAAGATATTCTGAATAGCTGGGGATTCTTTGCTAGCTGTTGGAATGGCTTCTTTTGCTTTACATTTGCTTCTTTGAATGTTTTTTTATTTGAGGTTTCCTAATTCTCTGCAACATCATGCTTTGCTGGTTTTTTTCCTCTTCAGCTTCTCATCTACTAAAATCCTCATAGACATTGACATAAATGCCTGTTTAGATGGCAGCTAGTGCAGCAAGGCTTTGTGTACTCAGAGACTTTGCATCCATTAGAAATCTCTCAGTTTTAGTTGGAATTTTCTGTACTTCAAAGCTGTTTATCTTTTTAATAATGGTCCTTCAGACTTCTACAAGTATGTAGTAAAACTATAACAGCTTAAGCTTGAAATAGTCAAAGTATAAAGTAGATGAGGGTCAGTAATGTCTTTAATTTTAGGTCCTATATCTCTAAATCCGGTCACCGCACAAATGTCTGATACTTTTAGAGAACACTCATTTTAAGAACAACTGGAATTTTTTTGCATATCATTTTTCAGGAAGCTCTTAGACTTTTATGGGGATTTTGATAGATTTTTGTCTCATTTTTTTAGGAACTTTAGGGCAAGATGAAAGTATTAAATCAGCAGAACGTTCTCTCCTCTCTTTAGCCAAGCACTTCAGTATTTCCTTCAACTGTAAATTCAGAAACGAAACGATTTGGTTTTGTGTTTTTTAACACATTTTAAAATCAAGCATGTATTTAACTGCATGCTTAGATAGAGCCTCTGTTGTTAGGTTGTGTTTTTGTGGTTTGTTTTTGGTTTTTTTTGAAAGCCAGTCATACTTTCTCGCACCAGGAAAATAATGTTGTGATGGGATGGCCAAGTAGTCTGATCTGAAAGTAGGGACTATTTACCATAAATTATTTTTGAGATCAGTTTTGAATCCTAGCATTATAGAATTAGAGAGCTATAGAAAAATTCAAGTTGGAAGAGACCTCTCGATGGCTCCACGTTCAAGTGGGCCTTGTGTTCTGTAAAATGGGATCATACTCTTCAAAGCGCTGCTGAGGTTTGAGTCTGTCTGCTGGCCTATCTGCAGACTGCTTTGTCATAAATATTTAGAAATTTCTGAGGTGCATATGTTGGGAGGAAAATTCCTTTGATGCTAAGAAATGTTAGAATTTGAAGGATTGCACCTGGTCATGTTTGTTATCTGCAGAGTGCTTCTATCCAATTAGTGAAAAGTCTGTGTTAAGGTTATATCGCTGTAAATTTTTATTCTATTGAAATTGCTGGAATTGGTGGTGTGTACATTAGTGTAATGCCCAGACACTTTGCCATGCAGTTTGATGGAGATTCTTTGTTTTAATTCTCTCTTCTCCAGGCATTTAGTTACATTTACTCTGCTATTTCTTTTTAGTGTTGACATTATTTTAAAGTCATCTAACTAGCATTTTTCTATTAAAATGGATCAGTAAGTCTAGCTACTAGTTCTGCCCCACCTGCTGCCTTTCTTGGTCTTTTGTTTCTTGTTTATGGGTCAAAAGAGTACGACAAAAGACGTGTAATTTTAAATGCATACAACTTATTTAAATTGTTGTGAGGTAGCCTGAAGGCCTAGGAGCAAGGTTCTGAATGAGCAGCAGGTATGTACTGCTATGTATCTGTAGACTTTAATAAGCATCTGTCATAAAGTTTATTGGATACAGTTTACACAGCAGTAATATTTTGCCTGCTGAAAAACTGACCTGGTTGGAATTTCCCACAGTGTGACTTGGCATGTGACTTACTCACTAGAAGCCCCCAAGCAGATCTTGCACGTTCCTTTCAGTTCTTAGTCAGCCTCACATACCTGGTAACCATTTCTGCCTGTTTTCTTTTGACTCCCCTAACCTTTATTAAACTAAATTAGTGTTGAAGGCTACATGGGGTTCAGTGTACTGGCTCTGAGCTGATACTGAAGGAAGATGAAAAGGCAGCAAAAGCTCTTGCTCAAAACTTTGTCATAATGGAAAATGAGGAATTTCAGTAGTTGATGAATTTTAAGCCATCTCTATGCTTACATATGTCATGCAGAATTTTTACTGATAAATCCACATTTATTCAAGATCAAAAGGTACAGGCAGGAATACTAACATTTTGTCCATCTCATTGCTTCTGGTGCATGTTTTTTGTTAATTTATTAAAAAATAACAATAAATGATTGACATGTTCTTTCAGAATCCCAGAAAAAAATAAGCTGCAGTTTTCTACTTTTTATCTTAAAACAAACAAAAAAAAAATGCAAACAAAAACATGAACGAAGTTTGAAGAATTTTTGTATAATTATATTCTGAATATATTATTTAGAGTATTAATACTTAAATTTTCTTATTCTTCCTCTATATTACAATACATTATCAGCATATATAAAACTAGTGCATTGGGGGTTTTTTCCTGATATGTTCCTGAGAATATATAACTTTGGGTCAGTGCTAGCATTTGCAGTTTTCAGTATTATACCTTCCAGTTGTAAGTGGAGAAACAGGAGAAAGCTTTTTTTAGAATTGAGATATTTTCTTAATCCATTATTAGAAGTAATTCTCAAAGTTAAATATATTGTCTAAAATTTCTTCCTTAGTGTAACTTGAATTTACACTTGTTATCAGTGGCAGATTAGTTACTCTACATATGCTTCTCTGTTTTCTATTTACTTTCCAACTATCCAGGATGTATTGCCTTTTTACTACTTGTTGTCTTTTGATAGTATCTTTTAAAATTTCATTTTAAACTCCGCAAGCTCATATATCATTTTTTTACCTTCTTATCACTTTTGCTTTTCACTGTCTGGTTTGTCCTTCATTGGCTTGGCCTTCCAATACTGTACCTCGTGCTTTTGAAGGCTACAGAAACTTGAGGAAAGCAGTCAAGAAGAAAGAAGGTTGGAATATTTCCCAGGTTTTTAATTACCTGTCATTTCAATTAACTGGTTGTCATACATGAAAAGAAGTTGGGCAGATTCGTAGGTACTTCAGGAGTAGTTAATTTTCAGAATTCTTTCCTGGGTTTTTGTTTTCAGGCAGTGTTTTAACTGGAAAAAACCTCTCTTGTGGAATTGAGGTTGACTCTGGAGTTACACACTGTTGAGCAAGCTTTTGTGGGGAGGTGGCACCTTCGGGAATTCCTGTTGAATTGTTTTCTTTCTTGCATGCCCTAAGTGAAATGAAAGGCAGGAGGAAGGCTCAGTATCACGTTTAGTATAAAATGTCTAGCAGGCAGTGTATGACAATAGTAATTTTGGCATATGAGATCAAGAGTGTCTTGGACCATCATACCTCAATCAAGTGTGCTGCTTTGGTTTCTGAAAGCATGTGACTGAAGCCTTTATCAATCCTCCCATTCTGTTTCAGCCAAACCAGCAGGTGAACAATCATTCACAGAGAGTAAAGTTGAGAGCTCTACAGAGAGAACTATATTATGATTAAAAGTGAAACTAAAGGAGTTTTTATTTTTCTGCTGTCTACTTTGATCCAAAAAACCCCACCCACTGAATTGATGCAGGTGATGTGAATCCACAGACCAGTAGCATACACATTAAGCAGTACAGTTCTGCCTGGGAGAGCTGCTGGCTCTCCTTCCTCCTGTCTCTCCCCTTTCTTAGGCAGAAAACAAATTCTCTGTAGTGGTTAGTTCTGTATTGACTGCAGCTGGGAAGGAAACTGGGGGTTTGCCTCAATCTGCCTGAGGATTGCAGCTAAGATCCATTTTCTTTTAGGCTTAACAACCAACACAAAACAAAACATGCTCTGGTTTGAGGGAGATGAGAAACTATGGAAATGAGATTGTATGAGACAGTGTTCCCTGTTAGGCATTTTTTTGTGTACAAATCTGTTTTTACTTCCAGCATCCCCAGCTGGATTTAGATGTTCGAGCAAAAGCTTTCTGCCTTGTGCATGGTCAACTCATAACTGGTAATGAGTGGGGCAGAAGGGAATCAGTTAGCATTGAACAGATAAAAAGCAATACAACAGAAAATCACATGTATACAGAAGCACTGTGTTACTCAACAGGCACTTTTTAGCTTCAAGCTCTGTTTTAAAGGTGTCACTTAACAAATTATAGTGTCTCAAATCTACTGTATGTTTCTTGTCACTGTCGGGAGTATTGGATTTGCCCAAGAGTTGGATCTTGAATCTGAGCTTTTCTTGGTATCAGTGGAGGAAGATGTGCATTTGTAGTTTCTGTGCCTGATCAGTGACAACACAACTTGCGAACTTTTATGCAGCTGAAGTTAGTTGAGGTGGATTCCACATTATGCAATCCTGACCAAATTTTTTAATTATTACCCCCTGTGGTGTCTAGCTCTACTCTTTCACAATTTCCCATTCATTGGAGCTTTGGGTTTTGTACATGTAGCACTACAGGGATTGATACCTGGTCTGTGACAATTTGCAGAGATGTTTAGATGTTTATAAATATCTGTTTATAAACTATATCTATAAAACAAATTTTGTTTTATATTTGCATGTGATGTCTTAAATGTGCACTTAAAAATGTTAAAACTTGCCCTAATGGGTAATATATCAAACCTTTAGAACAAAACAAAAAAAAACCCTACTGTAAATCCTTTATATTGTTGTATCAATACCTATTTTGAGCATTCCCTTTATGTCAAAGTAGATAGCTAATCAAAAGAGTGGTTATAGTATGATAAATTAGAATATTGTTTTAGGTTTATACATAAATTTTAAGACTATTCTAAGTACAGTGGGGTCTGTTATAGCTTGAGAGTGTAGGAATACCTGTAATGTACATTGTACTTGCACACAATGTTCTTTTATTGTTTTGTAAAAGCTACTTACTCTGGGTACACTGCAACTTCCATGCAAAATGAGTAGTGCTGTAGTATATGGAGATGTGTATTCCGATTGTCCCCATTGTGCAGTATGCTGGAACAATATGCTAGTCATTACTATTACCTTGCAAACCAAGATTAATTAGGCATTATTTTATTATCTGCAAAAGTTTGGAAGTTGTGTTTTACCCATGCCCAACATCTGTATGTTTTCTAACTACACTTTGTTTTTCATCTTTATTTGGAATTGCAACTTACTGGTTTGGGGAATGGGAAACACCTGCCATTTCAGTTTGTGAATAATTTGTGTCTGCCTCTTCTAGCGTTAAAGAGGATAACACAGACAATGAGCAGGAGAAGAGAGATGAAAAAGGCACTTCAGAGAGAGAGAATAATGAATTGGAGGGAGTAAGTATTTATAAGTGTTTGGTTTGTTTGTTCATTGTCTGTTTAAAGATCTGCAAGGTTTTAGACAGAACGTTACAAATGGACTAGGTGAATACTGCAGCTTCACAGTGGTAGTCGAAAATGATTAAGGCATGGAAAAGTGTGGGGATGCTTTAATGTCTATGTTTTGTAGGAGGAAGTTCAGGAAGTCAGTGATCATGATGATGAAGAAGAGGAAGATGATGAGGATGAAGATGATATGGAAGTAGTTGAAAGCTCAGATGAATCAGATACTGACTCCGATGAAAAAGGTGATGCCAGTGCAATATTCTGTAGTTTTAGAAATAATATCTCAGGTCTTGGTAGGCAAGCAAGTGTTGTCATCCATGTGTCTGTAATTCTCTGAAGAGTATGTCCAGTGATTTTTTTGGGTTTTTTTGTTTGTTTGTTTGTTTTTTGTTATGGTCCTAAAAAATGTAATAGACAGCAGATTAAGTGTCCCTGTATGGGTTTCAAAACTGACCAGAGGTCATCTACCGTTTGAATAATGTGTTCCTTGATTAAGACATCCAAAGGGTAAGGTTTAAGTAGTGGTTTATTTTTGTCTCTGGACTAATCACCAAGGTGATAGCCCCTATCAGCTCATTTGGAAATGGAAGAAAGAATTTACTTTTGAAAGGCTGGAAGTCTTATCAGCCTTCCTTATTTTTATATAGCAAGAGTCAGAAACAGCATCACCAGTGATTCTCTCATGCAAGTTAGGCTGAACGGGCAAACCAAGTCTCTTGGTTGCTTCTTGTTAGAGTCACACAAACCATTGTCAGAAATCTGAAAAATAATCATTCTCAACTAATACCTTCATTCTGAAGCACAAAATCCTAAACCAAAAAAGGACCTAATTGGCTAAAGAAGTTAATTAAACTTTCATGAAGTTGTCCTGTGGGTTAGTACTTTTCACATGCTTTTTCCTCCTAATTTTTCCCTTGGCCATTGCACTTCCATAACTGAGATGGTGCCTCTCTTCTGAGAATTCTGACTGTGTCTTTCTAAGAGTTAGAGAAGGGGAAGTCTCTGTTTGGAGTCTGCCAGCAGTAAATTTTTCCTATTATAACTTGCTGGGTTTATGAATGACAGCTATTCTTCAGCCCTGAGATGTGGCCAAAATCTTGAAGTGTTTTGGATGGGGAAGGTCATGTTACTGATAATGCAATTTAAATGTGAATGTTACAACACAGGGGCAACTGTGATCCAGTGTGACATCTTTCCCTACCTCTTTCCCAGTTCTAGGATTGACAGTGTTTAAGAAGACTTTTTGACATGAATTGCAGATAGGAGGGTTGCATGGTGCACTGTGATTTGTGTGGAATCCTCCTGTGCACAACATATGTATTTACAGTGACCCCAAGTTTGCAAGGAGTATCTATGTTCATGTGGTCCTTGCTGTTATTTTAACAGAAATCTTTCTATTTTAGAAAATTATCAAGCTGACTTGGCAAATATCACCTGTGAAATAGCCATTAAGCAGAAACTGATAGATGAGCTAGAAAACAGTCAGCGAAGGTTGCAAACACTGAAAAAACAGTATGAAGAGAAACTAATGATGCTACAACATAAAATTCGAGACACTCAGCTTGAAAGAGATCAGGTTCTTCAAAACTTGGGTAAGAAGTACAAAATCATTGATCTTGTATAAGCTGTTCAAGTTGAACTGTTTCATACTGCTCTCATTTTCTTTTTCAAATGTGATGATAAATTGTAGAAAATAGAAATATGGCTTGTACCCATAATGCCAGTGAATCATTTTTTACTCATTCTAGTTTCTATTAGAATTGAGAGAAAAATTTATAGTGACAGATATTTGATTTAGGTGAATAAGTATTTTTAGTTTTCTAAGAGCTCTCATAATCCTGGAGATAGTTCCTGAATTAAAAGGGTTTTTTTTGTGTTCTTTCCTCCCCACTTTCTTTTTTTTTTTTTTTTTCCATAAAAATAAGAACAAGAATCAGTGACCTTTCAGAGGTGTTTTACTGACCAAACTTTTTTGAATCTCTATTTTTATTGAGATGACAAACCACCCATGACTCAGGAGTCCCAAGCCACAAATAACTGCACTTTGGGAGTGCTGTGGCAAGTATTTTCTTTGTTTTTCTTTTTTAAACATATACTATATGTTTTTTATGGTTATACACTGTCTAAACTTTTGCTGTTCCCCTATCCTTAGACATTCCCTGTTGATCAGTGTCAGAAGAGGAATACTATGTTTGATGGCTTTAAGGAGTGTTGTTATACTCCTGTGTGCATACATGTGAATGTGTGTATTTGGGCTTTTAGGTGCTCGGATTTGTTGAAAAGAAGTCAGAGGGAAGTGTTAATACTTGATCTCTTATGCCAGAATGCATCTGAGGTGGAAAGTTCAAAGCAGTGCAGGTGTCAGGAGCTAGAGACAAATTAGGTTGTTTTAAAGGTATTGCAGATGATGCTAGAGCAGAGGAAGTAGTTATTTGCTGTGGGTGGCAAAGTAAAAGTAGCCTAAACAAAAGCAGATTAAGAATTCCCTTTTACTCTAGGTTCTGTAGAGACCTATTCAGAAGAAAAGGCAAAAAAAATCAAGTCAGAATATGAAAAGAAACTCCAAGCCATGAATAAAGAACTGCAGAGACTTCAAACAGCACAGAAGGAACATGCACGATTGCTTAAAAATCAGTCTCAATATGAAAAGCAGCTGAAGAAACTGCAGCAGGAGGTGACAGAGATGAAGAAAACCAAGGTATATTTCAGTAAATTGAAGTGTTTCACAATGGATGTTTACTGAAAATTGGGTTGAAATCTCTTGTGCATCCATCTACCTGATAACTATGTTCTTGCTGTTATCTCCTTGAAAGTATGAAAATAGAAGAGATGTGAGCACCAGGCTGTTCCTGGGGGAGAGGGGTAGCTTTTAGGTTTAATGAACAGAAACTGAGGTATCAAATATGCATAAGCTTGCACAGCTTTTTAGCTGTTATTCAGCACTGAGCGAAGAAGACATTAGATGGAAGAGGTAAATGGCTAAAAGCATATAATATACTGGAAAATGTCAATTGGAAGAGAAGGCTATGGTTGAGGGCAGGGAGCAGCCCTTCAGTGTGAACAGCTTTTCTAAGTGATGACCTCTTTACAGGTTCGCTTGATGAAACAAATGAAAGAAGAGCAGGAGAAAGCTAGAATGACTGAATCTAGAAGAAATAGAGAAATTGCACAGCTTAAAAAGGAGCAACGCAAACGAGAGGTGATTTGACAGATAAGAACTTTAATTAGGAATAAGCACCTGTCATTCTGCTTGCAGGCATACACCATGTATATGCATTCACTGAGGCACGCATGTACCTGTATAATTTCACCAGTGAAATGCACAAAATTTGGTTTGACTTCCATGCAAACACAGTTCCTAGCTTCAGATGATACTATTTGCTGTTGCGCTTATTGCGTATGTAGGTCAATATTATCAGTGAATTAGTGATTAGTGAATCTTCACAAAGTTGTTGCTACCACCTTGCTTGCATGGAATTATTCTTTTTGATAGAATTGATGCAGTGAAACACTTATTTTTGTTCTGCACTAGAAAAATCAAAAAACAATCATGAATTGAGTCTTCATGTCACAGCAATTTTGCAGATTCGTATTAATGTGTAGAGGTCTTTTTCTGTTTATACAATGCAGTCCTTGTGAGAGATACATGAAAAAAATATCATGTGCTTCTGTTTTTTCACAGCATCAGCTCAAGCTTCTGGAAGCTCAGAAGAGAAATCAAGAAGTTATCTTACGTCGCAAAACTGAAGAGGTACTGTGGTAAAACAACAATGCATCTTTGAAAACAGAATGATGTTGTACTGCTGTAACTTAGAACTCAATTTTGTGAGAATTAACCATGTCTTGGCACTGTGTTTCAGGTCACAGCCCTTCGTCGGCAAGTAAGGCCTCTGTCTGATAAAGTGGCAGGAAAAGTGAGTCGGAAGCTGAGTCTGCCTGAGCATTCCATGCAGGAAGCAAGTTCTAGTTTGACAGGCGAGCATGATGGCTCCAGAACAGCAGCACAGCAGAAGATGAGAATTCCTGTTGCAAGAGTTCAAGCATTATCTGTAACTGCAACAAATGGAACAGGGTAAGAGTTAAAACTTTTTAGGACTCTCTTACAAGAACTGAAATTTGTGTGAACTTTCTGGCAGATACCGTAGTGATGATACATGTTGCAGGAGCTATTATTTGTCAAACTGTTATCATTCAATGCCCATAAAATGGGCATTTTCCCATTATTAAATGCAATTTCAGTTTTCTGGGTTTAAGTCAATAATATAATAATATAAAATGTCGTTAAAGAGCAAGTCACATAAACTGGATTTTGAAATCTTGAGGGTATTTATATCTGTTCTTCAAGAGAAATTACTTTGGTGGTCCAGTGCCAGCAATGTTAAGTTCACAGAAAAACCTGTTGGAAAATGCAGTTCAGTGTGTCAGGTTTATTTGTGCTTTTCCACTTTGGTATGAAGCAGGTCTCCTTGTTAAATAGTGAACAACACCTATGTGGCATTTGAACTCAGTAGTGTGTTACGAAGGATGCTGTAGTGTTTGGTACCTGATTACAAGTACAACATGGTAGAGTGCAGTAGAATTCAGGGTTGGGTAAAGGCAGCTGTCTGGTGCAGTGAAAACATAGAACTACTGCATGAAATTTTTAACTTGTTTGTGAAAAATATTCCAGCCTGATCATTTCCACATTCAAATTTGTAACTGGATACTTTAGACTTAGTTGTATATTTCTCTTGACTGTATCACAGAAAGAAGTACCAGCGGAAAGCAGTGACAAGCAGAGTTTACTCCTCAAAGGCAGCCAGGATGAAGTGGCAGCTGCTGGAACGCAGAGTGACTGACATCATTATGCAGAGGATGACAATTTCCAATATGGAGGCAGATATGAACAGGTTGCTTACGGTGGGTGATTTGTGCACTGTTGGCTGTATCATTGTATAGATTAAATAGGGAGCACTGCAAGTTTGTTTGCTGCAAATTAATTGCTGTTACAGCAGCATTGGCAAAGTGGGTGAAATCTACTGCAGTCAGTGAAGACACTTGTGACTCCAGTAAGCATTTGAACCATGGGCTTGCTGTGCTTAGTAAGTACTAAGAAGCACGTTAATGGGCATTATGTGCAAATAGATTACTGTATTCACCTGTGTAACTTCTTCCCATGGAAATCATGATGTGTTAGTTAAACTACAAACAAAGCAAAACAAAGGAAAATAAAAAGGCACTTCAATGTTCTAAGGGCTTACTAATTCCTTTTTCTATAATATTATGTCTTTGTGGAAAATAGCAACGTGAAGAACTCACCAAAAGAAGAGATAAGCTTTCAAAGAAGAGGGAGAAGCTCATCAAGGGTGGGGGTGGCAGTGAAGCAGATAGAAATGTCCAAAACATAAATGAGGAGATGGAATCAGTAACTGCAAATATAGACTACATTAACGACAGCATTTCTGACTGCCAAGCAAATATTATGCAAATGGAAGAAGCAAAGGTAGGTCAAATATTATTGCAAAAATGGTAAAATGGGGACAAGAAAATACAACTGTGTTAGCCTTGAAAATGTTCTCATTTAGAAGTTAGTTTTTGTCTGCATAATTATTGAGCCAGGAAGTGAAAATTGGTGAAAACTTTTATGTGAAGTTTGAGAGAAAGACTTATAAAATTGATACCCAAGTTTTAGTGTCAATAGTGTAATGCAAGTTAAGACTACAAAGCATTTAAATGTCAAAGCTGTTTCTTTCTAGTATGCTGGCAATAAATTAATATAATTATTGGAACTTCTTCACAATCTGACACAGCTTATTCTTGCACACATAGGAAGAAGGAGAGACCTTGGATGTAACAGCAGTGATTAATGCTTGTACTTTGACAGAAGCTCGATATTTGCTTGATCACTTCCTTATGATGGGTATCAATAAGGTAATGTGTTAAGTGAAGTATGTGTGTGCCAGGAGCATGTGTTCTGCTAACATAAAGATGTGACTAATGTATATTAAACAAAGGAAGGCTGGTTAACACTGCTCAGTCATGCTGATTCTCAGTGTGAAGGCCCTTGACTTCTGTTGTCCTCTTCAACTTACTGCTTGATTTTCAACCCCCAGTAAAACCTACTTCACTGTATTAATTAGCTCATATTATTCATATAAGAGCACTAGCTTTTTGTAATCAAATAAATCTGTTTTTCAACAAACTCCTAAAGACAGCTCAAGATCTTATTTTAAAAGACTGACTCAATCCACCTTTGTACAAACATGAACCTCAGAAAATTTGTTTTCAGTTTTATGTTGATGCAGGACACTTCAATCTGAGAAGAGCCACAGGGATTCTTAAGGTCTTGGGGACATAGGTTTTCTTTCATATTTTCTAAATAATTATTTGGCAGCCTATAACGCTGTGCACACATGTATCATGTGCTCTTGCTGCTGCTTTTCTTCCTGTCTGGAGGACAGTGCTCAGTCTTGTTGAGTCAAATTAAAGATTTCGGTGATACTTAAACTGTCTTTGGGTCAGCCCCCGACCAATTCTCTAGGGTTTCTTTTGCATTATTGATTCATCACTATGCAGATAATCCAAAAAGTTTATGGAGAAAAGAAAGGGTAAAGAAAATTCCCACAATCGCATTGGCTTCTGGAAATCTCACTCGTTTAATATTTTTTCAGCCCTTGGATGTGTTTGAATGGATCTTGCAACAGCGTTCATGTGAGAAAAGTGCTTCTGACTCACTCTGTTAGCAATTTCTCTTTATGATGATAAAAAGTTCCATTATGTGAAGGATTCTATCATCTTTTTGTTTAGTAATTATCGCATAGAAAAGCTGAAGGCATTTTTTTTGAAAAATTGGTCATGCCTACTGTCTATTCTATTGTTTGTTTTCACCTGCAAAATGTGTCTATTGATCTGTAGCTTTAGTTCAATCAGAATATAGTGTGTAAATTCATAGGGCTACACTTGTTACTCAAGCACTAGCACTCAAAGTGTGTTTGTTACCCGACAAGTCTTTGAGAAGGTCTGTTGTACCTTCATTTTTCCATACTGTTTCTTTTGGAATTTGGAAATCTATTTGGAAAATGTTCCCTGTAAATTTTTGGCTGTATTTTCTACAATTAAAAAATTCCACCAGTTTATGGATATAGAGAAGTTTCCTTAGAAGGAATTCTGTCATAAGTTAGGCCAAAAGATCTTTCATTAGAAGCTGAAAGTACACTGAGTGATTGTGTAGGAAAAATTACAGTTCTGGATCCCACCCTGTACCACTTGAACCTCCCCCGTTCTTTGTCATAGAGTATCATAGGTAATAATTTTTTTAAAAGTAGTAATTTGTGAAAAGTGGTGGTGTTGATCCTTCAGATGCTTGCTACTCTTAAAAAATGCGAAGACTGAATTGCAATTGGGAGTCATGTCCCACTTAGCCACTAGATGCATATTTGCAAGGCAGTTGAGGAATGCAAGTTAAAGGAATGCTTAATGGGTCTCTTTAAAAGGTGAAGGAAAGAAAAAGACCCTTTGTTGACACCTGATCTGCAGGATGTGAGAGGGACTGCAGTGTGTACACATTGTTTGTGTTTGTAGTTTTTTAAAAATTTTGACAATTTCATTTTGCAAAACAAGGCTTGTGATAAAACATTTGTCATCTTCTTTTCTTCTAGGGTCTCCAAGCAGCTCAGAAAGAAGCTCAGATCAAAGTTCTTGAGGGACGCCTTAAGCAGACAGAAATTACTAGTGCTACTCAGAACCAACTGCTGTTTCATATGCTAAAAGAAAAAGCTGAATTAAATCCTGAACTTGATGCTTTTCTGGGTCATGCTTTGCAAGGTAGTGTTTTCATTTTGTTTTCTGAATAGTCAGCTGCATGTCATGTTTGCCTTTTGTGCATGCTGTACTGGGCATTCTAGACTATTTCTTTTCTGAATAGATGCTGTATTGTAACATTTTATACTTCATAATCAACATGCATGTATGACATTTTTAAGTAGACCCTCTCAGCAAAATGTAGGAAACAAAGTTTTTTTTATTATTAGATTTTTAAAAATTCAAATAATCTGCTTGTTATTTTTACAATTTGGAATTGTTTTAACTTCTGAATGTGAAATTTGAAAATTCAAACCCGTTCAGTCATCATATGCTAGGGATTTTGGATTGGCATTTTCTGTTGTTACGGCATCTATTCTACTTCTCATGAGATGATACTAAGAAAAATTTAGAATACATTTGGGTACTTTTGTTTTATTTCTTTTTATAAATGGATATGTTTTGATTGGAATGTTGCTTTTTTTTTCCTTGTTGCTGTATTTACACAGACCTAGATAGCATACCACTGGGTAAGTATGTTTAGCTTTCTGTGTACTGTACAGCTGCATGAGTTACTAATTCATTCATGTTCACTAACTGATGCATCTTAGAATTTGTGAGTGTGTGAAGTTTGCATGAACTATTCTGTAAATGTACTCATTATCATGAGCTTAAAGGGTGTTTCTTCCTTTCTGATACCACCCCTAGCTCTCGTTGTAGTAGCCCTTGTGGTAGTTAAAAGTGAAGACAGTAAGCAGAGCTGTACTTCAAATTTACAACTTGATGCTTGTGAACCCAAAGTATGTTCAGACTACATAAAACTGTTTTGTGATATACTACTGTTGTGACAAATTCTTCTCATCTTTTTAGATTTGAAAAAAAGGCAATTCTTAACTTGCAGGTCCTTTTTTTACCTTTTGCAAATAGCTCATTTTGTAATGTATACATTGTACAGAATGCAGGATTATGTCTCACTTTTTCAATTGGGTTTAAGTTACTGACTTCACTGATTTTGAAATAAGTCTTGTTGCTGTTGTTTAAAGCTATTCTCAAATGAATTAAGCTTATTTTCTTCCCTCACAAAAGCTGGCTATATTTGCGACTTGAAAAAATACTCCTGTTACTAGGAATATTGTTGTTGTGTTGTCCTATTTTTAATCACATTATGCTGTCCTGTGCTAGTTTGCACAGCATTTCAAAAGCACAAAACTACATGGAAGCATATAGATCGTAATCTAGAGATGGTGAGAATTTTGCCAGCTTCCTGACAGGTCAGACCCGAAGATCTGTGTCAGGTGATCTTGCTGCATTGCAGCCAGTTATTTATTCAGGAGCCTTAGTGGTTTGTAGGATCATATTGTCTCTAGAATTGGCCTTTAATGTGTGTGCATGTTCACCCTTGTTGGAGCATTGTTCCTCCTGACAGCATTGCATTTTCTTTAGCTCTGGACAGTCTTTTACTTATTAACAACATTTGAGTGAAAAGCCACTTGCTAAATGTATTGAAACAGTAGCTCTGTCATCAAATTTTCTGTAGAGTGTTGTCTCATTAAAGAAGCTTTTCTAATGCTTTGAAAGTATGACCTGAGGTTTTTAAAGTATCTAAGCCACTTAGGACTCTGCTAACTCTTTATAGGAAGGAAATGCAGCTGAATATACTGCATTAACCTAGGTCCAAGTTGAAATCCCAGCTGTTGGTAGTCTGTGTTTTGTCGATCACTAGTGACCAGACCCTTTGAGCTGCAGGGAGTTCATACACCACTGTAATGAGGCTGTGATGCTGGGATTGCCAGCTGGTTCACAGGGACTCTGTTGGTGCAGGGCTGGACACAGTTCCTGTAGGTAGAAGTGTGGGTGGCAGCAGATCCTGAGATACATCTCACCAGGATGCTGACATCTCAGAGTAGAGCACAGAGCCCTATCCCAAGCAAAGGGATTCATTTCCAGGATGATTTGCCCTCTTGATTTCAGGCCAGATTTCCTCTCTGCATTCAAATCCTTCAGATCCTGCATTCAATATCTTCAAAAGTTCTTAGCCATTTGAATACGCTTGGCTCAGAAAAGCTTGAACATTCCCCAGTGTAGTAGTGCACTTGCATTCAAGTTCCAGTCTGCAGAAAGTACATCACAGGCTCAGATTTTGACTTGAATGGATTTTCAGTGCACATCCACCTTGCTGGATGAACTAGTTTGCCATTCACTATCCCATCTGCTGTTGTGAGGAGTTAAAATGACCATGACATTGAGTTTTCAATGTTGCCAAAGTGACTCCTCTTTGAGGAGTTGTGGGAGCTGCTTTTCCTTCCCACCTGTGATGTATGGATATTCATGGATGTGACTCAAACCATCTATGTGCAGATTTTGAGAGGGCTGGTCAAATGTCCTTTCCTCTGGGTCAAATGTGCTGGTGTATGGCGTTGTTCTGGTACCGTCCAGTTGCCACTGCATGAGGATGAAGAGGAATAATCAGAAAATTCTCCACCTGTTGTGCAATCCTTGGTTTACTAGCAACTACCCCCTGCAAACATTACTGTATTTACTAACTTTATTTCTCTTTTTATCTCTTCTCACTCTTGCAAAATCTTGCTCTTTCTACCTTCTTGTTGATTCTGTGCACTGGTTTCTGTCTCGGGGCCTTGGGCAGTCTTCCTGTGTTGAATTGCAGGCAAACTTGAAGAAACTTGAATTGAAGAAACTCATCAGGTCACATAAGAGTGAGCCAGCAAATAAAATCCAATCTTTTGTCATCATTCTACACTTTCTACTTAGTTACTTGTAAAGAGATCACATGTTCTTTATAAGAAGGGTTCTAATAGGAATCCTATTTTTTAAAAATGTGCTTATTTTAGGATGCTGCTTTTTTCTTACTGAAAGGAGCAGTACTCTAAATCCCCACTTTTGCAGAAGGCCTCTAATAACAATGATAACAACACTAATAACAATAATAATTATTGAAAGGTTTTAATCTGGCCTCAAATCCAGGATGGAACAAAAAACCCCAAAAATTCAGAGTACTATTCTTGTGTCCCTGCTTTCTTTATAATATTGTTGTATTTCTGATAATTAAGATTGCATTGTTAAGATAATACAGCAGTTGGGTAACTCTGAAGTGCATTTTTGGTGTTGGTTCTAGGTTGATGATTTTAGCTTTTTCAGGAAACATGTTTAGATGCAGCATACACAAACGACAGTATTTTCCTTTTTTTTTTTTTTTTTTCATTCCTTCTCAAAATTCAACTGAAAGCTGCTTATCTTTCTTCCCTTTCACCAAGCATCAACTTGCACTTAAAACATATACATGGACAAACCTATTTTAATATGTGTTATGCATATATTGGTTCTATGCATTGCAAATGTTTTCTGCTTTTTGACAGAAACTAAGCAAAGAACTCAGTGACTAGTAAAGATGAGGTGTAGTGGAATGTCATTACAAGGTTATTTAATCCTTAGTATTTCATGAGTATGTTCAAAAATAAGGCTGTTTGCTTGCAAAAATGTGTTACCTATGTCCTTGATTTGTGCCTAAAATGTATTGTTAGAATAGCACACAAGTTAGGGGATTTGCTTTCCTGGAACTTTGGAGCTGATTGTACATGTGCCCTTGACTCATTGTCTCAGCTTAATATTTTGCACCGTTTGCATGCAGTCATGTTAATTACATGTTTGACAGTGTTAGTGTGTGACATGCATGCTGGTTTTGTCTTCTGTGGACAGGTTTGTGTACCCATTTTTGCTTCAGGAACACTTCTATTGAACAGCTTCCTTTAGAAATTAATCACTTTTTAGGAAGCTGTTCTGTAGTACTGAGTGGTAACATCATCCTCTTTAGAAATGAATCCTTATATATTAATAAAGTGCTTGCTTTTTTCAGCTCAAATGTTGGCATTCTGTATCAGAGGAGACTGAGCCTCAGCTCACTAGTTAGTTAAAAATATAATTTTCTTTTGCATTATAGTCAGGCTGATTCTGTCTTGGAACAAGAAGGTGAAAAAAAGGAGGAGAAAGAGGCATTCTTATTGTCCATTGATTTACATCCCATATCTTCCATGTCTTGTAGATAATTTTATTTACTTTATCTGCTTTCTTACATCTTAAGAGGTTTCCTTCTAGAATTTCTGTTTTTCTGTCGTCCCTGTTGCTCTGCTACAGTAGTTACAGGACCACATTTGGCAGTATGCCCAGATATATGATGTATTTATGTTGTATGAAAAAAAATAGTTTAGGTGCCAGGAAAATTCAGTGGGGGCCGGATAGAAAATAGTCAAGATATTTTGGAAATCCCTATCTTTTATACTTTGTTCATGTACATTCAACATTGTCCGAGTCGTTTCTATAGCACTTAAAGCCTTCACATCCTGTTGTAGAGGACAGACTAATCTTATTCTTTTGGAAATTTTCTAGAAAATTTGGAAGATAGTACTGATGAGGATGCCCCATTGCATAGTCCTGGAACAGAAGGAAGGTGAGCAAATCTTTGTTACTACCCAATCTAGAAAAAAATACTGTAATTTCCTCCTTGTGCAAAATCATGTATCTTTTAGAAAATATATCTAATATTGTTTCATTATACTTTCTACTTTTTCTTTTCTTTCAGCAGAAAGAAATATAAAATAAAAATACACATCTGCTAAAAGTATGACTTTCTAACTGTGATGCCATTTTTTTTTTTAGTTCATTATCTGCAGATCTCTTGAAGCTTTGTGGTGAAGTCAAACCCAAAAGCAAGGTAGGATGTACAATGATGATGATGGTGATAGTTCTTTTACGTGTCTTAAGTGATTCTATGATTCTACAATAATTCATAATTTCGTGATACCATCTGGAGAGTGCTCTTACATGGCCCAAGAGACTTTAATGAATGAAGATGTGAAAGGTGAACTGATGTACTTTTCATGTGATTTTTATGCAATATGATTTTGTGTGATGCTCCTCTCTAAGAAGCAATGATAAAAATAACTTCTTCAGTATTTTGGGGTTAAGTTATTAGAATTCCAGTTCTAATAACTTAGTGTTATCTAAGTTATCTAGTGTTTTTCCAGTTACTCGCACTCCAAACTGGTGTAGTTTTGCAGATTAGTATTAGTTAGGCTACAGTTCTATGCTATTGCCAGTGGGAACTGTGAACATGCTTATTGTTTGCTATTTGTCACGGAAGTCTTGAGGAAGTTTATGAAACAAATAAAAGTTTGACCTTCAGGATCTTAATTACAATTGACGTTGGAGGAATGTATCTAGGCTGACTATAGTTTAATATTAATGGCAGTGGCAACTGGAAATGTGCACTGATGGCAATTTTGCTTCTGTACTCACAGAAGCATAAACAAGTTTGTAAAGTAAATAGAAGCTTAGCCTCCACTTTTCCAACTGCAATTGGCTTTGGAAGAAAACATCTGTGTTGGCTGTTGCATTATTTGGTAACATTCCTTGGTGTGCAGCTGTTTGGGCTGTTTAACTGAGTGAGATTAGTCTGAAAGTGCCATGAAATAAACATGTCATTTTTGTAATGGTTCTTGTCAAACTGGATTTTTGTCTCCCCCATTGGTCTTTCTTTCCCTGAGGAACAGATCTTAATTTCACAGTAAAATCACGCCTAACATGTGTGATTCATTTTGTACAAATTACTGTATTGCACAAAGCTTAGCTCCTTTGTGAGTTTTTCTGTTGTTTTCAAATTGTTGAAATGCTGAATGAAACTTAATTCATGTGGACTTTTGAGGCAACTTTAAGAAGCAGAGTTTGTACATAAGAAGCATCACTGATGTTAGAAGTTACACCACCATAAGTGTAGCTATTTAAATTTATGCTTTGCTTTATTCCTCCCTGCTTTGTAACATTTCATTTGGATAAACCATAGGTGAGTAATACTCTATTCATGTAGTATTGACAGGCAGCTGGTTGAAAGGATATCCTTGGAAACCAGTTGTTAAATCAGTGTTTCATGCCATTGAGTTTGAATTGCCTCCTCTGAAATCATTGCCCAAAAGCAGAGGTGAGCTTCTTCATTTAGTTTCCAAAGGCAGTTGCTTGAGTGGGATGCTAATGACGAGTGTGCACGCAGGGCTCTTGACACATGTGTAAGTGGCAGTTTGGTTTCTACCCATCTCCAGGCCCGCCGGAGGACCACCACCCAGATGGAATTGCTGTATGCAGCCAGCAGCGACCTGGTCCCTGACAGCAGTGCTCCAGACTCTACCCTGGCTCCCTCTATCGCATCAGTTGCAGAAACACAAGAGAGTGGAGTGGCTGCTGACACACATGACACTTCTGCTAGGGACAGAGAGTTTATAACCCCACCATCTGGCTTACCTTCTAAGATAGGCAGCATGTAAGTTTGGCCATGCTGTACTAATTATCCTTTGCTTTTAAAAAATGCATGTTGGCAATTTCTTGTAATCTGTTATTTTAACTTTACAAACAAGGTTGATATACTTGAAGCTTACTAAATAATACTGACAAAGCTCCTTCCTTTCTCTCATCACCACTCTAGAAAGTATAAATGCAGTGTTGTAAGTACTGTGGTTCTTACTGAAGATGTAAGTTCCATACAGTTGCTTTGTTATCATAAAGTTATTGTAACCGTGTTCTTTGTAGAGGGAAAAAACCCTTTAATACCTCGAATAGTTTGTTGTATTAGTGCTATGGGAAATGCACATTCTAGAGAGGTAGTGAGAATCTGCTTAGAATAGCAGAGAGATTAAAAAAACCCCAACAAAACACAACCCAGAAACTTTATATAACTTGGTATTTGTATATGGTCCTAATTATTAGGAAAAATCTTTCTGTGAGTTGTCTTGTATGGACCATGCTTAAAATGAAGAAGTCTCTGCAACAATAGAGAATGCAAGTAAAAAGTTGAAAGGAAAATGTTAGATATTATGAATCCTCAAAAATCCTGTATGTTTGCAGGTTGCACTTACTTGTAGAACAGTTTTACTAACTGAAAGTATCTCTTGATTCTAAATGGAACTAAAAATATTTTTGTCTTTTTACTTTGGGACCAGCAGATGTCTCTCACATGCACACTTTTTTTCTTTTCACTTGCTCTTGCTGTTCTTTTTATATCTATCAATACCACTGCTGGTGATTAGCCATTCACTGCTAGACACCTTTTTCTTGGCTTTTTAGGTACTACCTGCTATGTTGCACAAGCTTATGTGTAAATTGAATGCCCTTCCCACATTCAGTGATGTGGAAATAAGTGTCCCATAGGTGTCTTCACATTACAGGTTCCAGAGTTAAGCATCTTTTAATATTCATCTGTCCTATTTTGCATAATATTTTTACAGCCGCCTCTACCTAATGTACGTTTACAATTTGTATTTTTTACTATGTATTTCTGGCATGTGCTTGAGGTGACAATCACAAACAGTAAAACACTGCTGACAGCAATTATTAACCCATGCTGATGGCTTCAGTGCAAATAGAATCTGCTTGGAAAGAATTCTCTTGAGGGTGAGCATAGGTGGAGAAAACCCACTTGTTTCAGCAGTTAGCATGAGATTAGTAGAGACTTTTGAAGCTTCAAGATCTAAACCATCAAGTGTTATGACCTGACATCCAAGACTCAGGTAATACCAACTTTTGCCTCATTCCATCTTCTAGAATGTATCCATTTATGAAAGTGAGCCAGCAAAAAGGCAAAAAAGAATTTTCCTAAAACTATGTTCTGCAAGCATTTGAGAGTTACATACTCTCAAAAAATCAATTCAGTCAGCAGTAGGCCTCACATATTGAATTGTTATTGTGTTTTAGTAGATCAGTGATCAAAAATTCCCACAATCTGCAGTGACTTTCTCACTGCAAATGTATATGTTTTTTTCCAAAACTAGAACTCTTGCTGGTTTATCTGGTCACTGTTGAAGAAAGCTTCTCTTTATGAGCCATCTGGCCTTCCCTTAGGGGCCTGTGGTGCCAGCATATCTCTCATAATAAATATTTTATTCAGAAGCAGATTGTGATCTTACCTGCAATAAATGTTTCCTCCCTTGTGTCACTTACTTAAGCAACATTTGGGGATGTAGAGGCCGTAACAGTAATCCAAAATATGGGTTCTTACAGTGACAGAAATTAATCATATGTTTAGGTGCAAATTTAGGTGTCTGCATATGTACAAACTGTTCCACTCTGGAACCCACTCAGTTTTCCTAGGTCTGTGATGGTTCCATGGTCCTTGGAGAGGGACTTTTTCAGGGGCATGTAGGATAAGGAGTAATAACTTCGAACTGAAAGACTGTAGGTGTACATAAGATATTGGAAGAAATTCTTTACTGTGAGAGTCAAACACTGGAACAGGTTACATAGAGGAGCTGTGGATGCTTCATTCCTGGCAGTGTTCAAGGCCAGGTTGGATGGGGCTTAGAGCAGCCTGGTCTAGTGGAATGTGTTCCTGCCTAAGGAAGGGGGTTGGAACTAGATGCTCTTTTAAGTCCCTTCCAATCCAGACCATTGTGTGAATCTGTTACTTAGGGAGGCACCTATATATACCTATGGCCAACAGTTAATTTAATTGGAATTCTGTTTGCAAAGTTGGTTAGTGCTGTTGTCCTTTGATATGCTCAACTCATCTACAGCAGCTTTTTCAGAGTATAGTTGTCTTCTGTAGGACTTGTCAGTTCAGATGTCTGATGTCCTGGCAAATGTAAAAGGGCTCTGGAAACCTGGAAGTGGGTATGTGTCCTGCTCCTTTTCTGTTAGGTCATTGACATTGTGCACCTGGATTTACACCTGTGCTTAAGAAGTTAATTCCAGCAAGACAGCTGTATTTTTATAATACCTGCATTCCCAGGCTTTCAAAAAGAATTCAGAAAATGATGATGCTATTTAAACATTCAGGAGCAGGTAGAGAGTGAACAGGGCAAAGTTGCCTCCATGTCTGAGTGTGCAGGAAGCCAGTGTGAGGCAGAGGATCTTGGGTTCCAGTTTCTGGTTTGGTTTATTTAATTGAGCAGCTGCTCAGTAGATATATAAGCAACCCTGGCAGTAGACACTATAGTGTGTTTGTCATCCTTGCTGAAAGACCTGTCAGCCTGATTCATAGAATTTGCCTTGTGGCCTCGGGATTTTTGCATTCCTAAATGCATACTGGTCCAGCATAAAGAGAGGGAAGGGAGTGTGTCCTGTTCCACCTCTGCTGGTGTCCTTTGCACAGTATGTCTAGAGGTACAGCCCTACATAGAAAAGGGCACTCTGGCCTTGAGAGAATTGGACCCACTTTCTCCCCTATTTTATAATTTAACTGCTAGGCTTCTGTGCAAAACCTGGCAGGTTATTGCTTGTCCTCCTTTTCCTGTCTCTTGAAGACCCCGGGGAGCTCTAGCATTGTTGTGAAGTTCTTGGCACTAGGTCCTACGGGTCCTGCACATTTCAGTTAGGGTTTGTGATCACCTGAGACTCTCATCTACTTGAGTCAAGTAGCTATTTGTGGTTGTGCTGTCCATGTTAAATCATGCTATTCTGCATTCCAGTCTCCAGGTGGATTTTATATTGCACAGACGTCTCTCAAAGGGAACATGTAGAAAGTTGGAGCTACACATAGTCAGAACCTGTAGAGCTCTGAGACTGATGGCAGTAACCGTGTCAGGCAGGTGGCCTGCCAAATTAACTTTATTGTCTTAATGGAATTGCACGGAGCAAAAACACTTTTAGAATTTGCTTTCTTGCTTTTAATGAGTGTTTCATAGTCATAGAAAAAATTCTTCTAAATACAAAGAAATTGGGAAAAACAAAACAAATATTGCTTTTGTGATTGCTCATCTAGTGAAAAATGGAAGTTCAGAAGAACAGAGACCACTCAGATTCCTTTCTTTTTTCTTTTGTCTGACTGGTGAAATGATAACATTTGCATGTCAGCTTTAATATTGTCCTCTTGATATTTTTGCTAATTTTAATGGAGAATAAAAGGTTGGGAGAAAGACCACAGTGATTGAATTGGAATTGTTTCAGAGCAAGAACTGGAGAGACAAATGAGGGATGAAAAGCAAGGCAGAAGGGAAGTGGGGTACAAAGAGAAGCCGTGTTATAATAGTGAGATTGTCAATGGGAAGTACCTTTTCTCACTTCCTAATTTACATGAATATGTTACTGCAAAGTTTCATTTGTGTATAAGAATCATTGTGATTTCTCTATTCTTCATGTCTGTAAATGGTCTATTGTAGATGCAGATGTAGAATCTGAAATTTAAGAATTTCCATGATCTTAATTTGGGATGCATACTCCACTGTCTTTCTTTTAGTCAGTCTCTTTTATTATTGAGTTAGTAAATCTCTTTCAACTATTCAGTGTCTGTCTCTGTAGGTGGATTGACTTTGATCATTAATAACTTGGTATCTTTTTATGTTCAAGAGTGAGAACAAGTTTATAATCCATAAATTCAAGAGAGACAATAATAGATTAAGTACATTCTAACATTTGAAATCACACTGAGAGAATGACAGGTAATGTAAGAAAAGCAAGTTCTGTGAAGGGCCTTAGAGTGAGATAATGATTGCTCTTGTTTTAGTTCGAGACAACCATCTCTTCCAGAGAAGAAGATACCTGAGCCTTCACCTTTAGCAAAGAGAAAAGCCTATGAGAAGACAATGGAAAAGACAAAGACAAAAGAACAAAAACTGTAAGATTCTTTTAAATTTACTTCCTCTGAGGTAATTCGAACTTTGAATTTGCTTGAAAAATAAATTTGTATTTTCTTATTTCTTTCTTCCAGGATAGCTTGTATTGTTGTCAGTGCTGATATTCACTGCTCAGTTTGGGGTTTCTTTCCAGGTTTTTCTGTACAGAATAACTTGGGAGCAGAGCTCTGAGAAAATGTCCTTTGGAGCATTTGCAAATTACTTTCTTTTTTTTTTTTTTTTTTTTAATCAAAGTCATCAGTATCTCTAAGAGCCTTCAATTTTATATGATTTTCTTTGTGTTCTCTGCCTGTAGCTTTCACTTTTACCACTTAATCTTTGAACATTGTGCCGTCTTGCACTCTGCAGCCTTAAGCTTTTTGCCTTCTCTGAGAAATATCTATATTACAATCTTAATTATTTGCTTAAGAAAAGAGCATCTAACGTTTGAGGCATGTTGCATTTAACTTTCCTAATCATTCTTAACCCGTTAAAGAAGATGTTCTTTTTTTTTTTTGTAGCTCAGATTCTGGAGCCCCAGAGGCTAGTCTGTCACCTCCTACCTCCCCACCAAGCCGGCCCCGTAATGAAATGAATGTTTTTAGTCGTCTTACTGTTTCTCAGGGAAACACATCAGTTCAGCAGGATAAGTAAGTCACAAAAGGAAGCCTCAGCCCCCAATCAGGAAAATGCAAAGCGTGCTCAAGTTTTCAGTGTAGTGTCTGGTAGAAATTTTGCCCTTCTGCAAGACAGGAGGAGATATTTCTCATGTTTTTGTGTACTTTCCAAAGGAAATATTTTAAACTACCACGGAACCACTGTAAAAATTTGAGAAATTTCCTGCTGAACCTTGTTTCCTGTTTTCTAGGCTATGTTTGATATTTGTAGTTTTAAACCCAAAATAGAAAAGAATGGTAGAATTCTTAGATGTTTGTGTATTTGTGTGTGTTTACACTCAAAAAGTAGATTTTTAGGTGATAATTTAGGAAATAGTGCTTTTAACAGTTACTCAGTTGCTCCAGTGTTGCTCGGAGTGCGCTCATAACAGCACCACAGAGGATGGGACATTGAAATGGCTAGAACACAGTTGTTTAGAGATTATCCAAATTATTGAATAGACTGACTTTAGGAAGTGATCTGTAGGAGTAGATGATATTCATATCTTGTTTAGAAGAAGTAGAACAGATTTTTCTCATATTAGGCATCTGTTCAGGAGCCTTACTTCAAATGGCAGTGGACTTCACTTGACTAGAATCCCTATTACAGGTTTCAGTACTGATACAAATACCATGCAGTGCTATGAACTGCAACTCAGATTTAAAATAAACCTTTATTTCAAACTCTAGCAAGATAAGAAATTGCTGTTGTTTACACTGTTTTTTTTGTAAAATGCCTTTTTTTAGATGTCTACAGCCACCACATGCCAAGCAGTGGCTTGCAAGGCTTTGAGTAACTGTGCTTGTGACTTCTTTCTTAGCTTACCTTTCTTATTGCTAACTCCCACCAAACCCTTTTCATTTTCTCTGAACTGACTTTGAAGTCAAATAGAAACTGCAGAATCTGTTTGAGTTGAAAATGAAGGACATCTTAAGACGAACTGAAAGTCATCATGTCTTGGGGAAATCTTGTCTTGTATGCTTTCTTGTTTCTTATTTTTAAATATTTTTCAAAATGAGGTGTGAAGAATATTAAACTTAGGATGGCTTGCAAATTGCTGTATTTATTTGAATGGGTTATATTTAACATTTATATCTCTATGACTAATATTTTGCATGTATCTTCTACACTTAGCAGGCATTGATGTTCAGAGTATTTTTTTTCTTTTGATATTCTCAATAAGCACCATCTTAAGGAGGTTAACTTGTGCATCTATCTTCTCCTTTTAATTTTTTGCCTTTACTTCTCTAACAAAATTCTGAGGAAATACGAAATGGTTCAGCTGCTGTTACTCATCTTCTGGAGCAGAAACATTCTACTGTAACTTACTGCTGAGAGTGATATTTTAAGATAATTATTCTTTTCCCCTTACCCCCCATATCATCATGGGTTTGAGATCTATACCTTCAGCAATGCTGCATAATGTATGTGGATTTGCATTGCTTTTCTGAGTTGGCCATGCTATTGTTTGTTCTACTCATATGGAGGTGTTCCTTTGCTGATACCTATATTCTTTCTCCTCACAATTCCACCACTGTTGGTTGTAGGTCTGATGAAAGTGATTCCTCTCTGTCGGAGGTACAAAGGTACTCTATCTTTTCTGTTTTCTTGGCACCTCTCACCAAAGTTATTCCAGTTCTTAAGCCATTTCATTTTGCTGCATGATTTTTCCTGATACATGTGCATTGTTTCTCCTGCCTTTGCCAGGACATTAAATATCTGAGATTTTGGTTGAGCATGTTTCCCCCTCTCCTTTTTTAGGGTGATTTTTAATCATTGTTGAGCATGTCAGGTATTTTAATTATAACTGAAGTACGATGTAAACATTTCCTTAGACACATTGTTTCTCTCTTTGAAAAGCAGACATTTTCCTATGTTTTATCTGCTTCTCTCCTTATTTTTTTTTCTGTTGTATACTTTGATTACTAAAAATGGAATCCTAGCACAAATAAAAATGGGTAGTTTTTTATGATGTCTTCCTGAGAGAATGCACAGTGGCTTAAGAGATGAAAGAAATGTCTGTCCCTGTGGGTTAGGACAGTGGTACTTACTAGAGAAGGGCAGTCAAAGAACAATGTGATGGTGGCTTTGTCTGGTCATTGTAGCAGTTGTAGTGGTTTTTTGTCTCTAAATTTTAGAACACTGCACATAGGTAGTTAAATAGCTCCAGGACATGTATTTTATATGGCTTGTCATAGAAGTGAGTGGGGGAGAATAGCAGGAGGAATAACTCCGTTCAGAGGCAGCATGATCCACTAGGGAATACTACAAAGAAAATCATGTTAGTTTAGTGTGATGCTAGATAACAAAAGCATAGAGACCTAAATTAATTAAAAGGCAGATTGTTCCTGTTTTCATGAAAACATAAAATGTTGCAGATGAAAGGCGAATGCCTTTCCAAAATGAGGAAGATAATGTCATACAATTTAAGGTGATATTAGTACTGGTAAAATCTATAGAAGGATTAATGAATTATATGAGTAATGAATTATATGAGTGAAGATGTCCTGAGCTGTAAAAATGTTTAAAATCATAATTTTAATGTACTAGATAAACTAACCAGTTGTCACAAAGTTAGCTTGTATCATAAAGAACTTTCTCCTTTCTATGGAAAACTTCTGGACAATATTACAAAACTTTTACATTTTCCTAAAGCATCTGATACTTTATTTTTGTTTTGTTTTGATGAGATAGGGCTATGGTTTAGTTCCTTTTACTCACAGTTATGTGTGATTCCCAAAACAGCATGACAGTGAGTCTTAACTTCAAGCTGGTCAGGTCACAGCTGTGTTGCATGTTTTGGGCATTACCTTGAGGCTTTCCTACACTTCACAGAAATAAAGGGGTCTCTATGTGTGCAGTTGTATGCATGGGATTTTAGACTGCTGGTATTTTGTTTGCTAAAGAATTGTGAGGTGTTTTTTTCAGGCGAGTTAGTCTTTTGGCATCACCACAGAATTAGCTGAAAGTGCCCAAGAGGATTCCTCTGCCCAAGAAGCATTCTGATCATCCTCCCTTTTGGCCATTTGTGCACAAGTGTGGTACAGGGTACAGGATGCAGTGGGAACCTTCTTCAGGCACAGAAGTGAACAGCAGTTTTCTGTGTCTGCCCATAGAAAGCAGATGATGTGAAATGCACGCTGAGTTTGGAGTTGGCACATTAAATTTGCTTCATTTATAAGATTGTGCTGTTTAGACTAAGGTGCCTTAAAGCTGATCTTGGGCATGCAGAAGCTTTAAGTATCCTGGTTTGTTCAGCATTATACAGACTTTGCTATGTACCCAGCATTTAGCACCTTGTCTTTTCATTTTCGTTTTTATATGTGATTTCCTTTTACTGATAATCCAGAGTTTGCATGTGTTGAGGCTAAATAGTAAAAATCCTACATAGTTTACATGAAAGGTGTTCAGCTGTTTTGCCCTCACATCTAAGAGAATGCTTGGTTAATTTTTTTTCCCTACATTCAAGTATATTAATTTTATCTCTGTCTATCACTATGCCCAACTCACATTATTTTTTTTTTTCTTTAGGGGGATAATTAACCCATTTCCTGCTTCAAAATGCATCCGATCATCCCCACTTCAGTGTATCTATACAGCTGAGGGACATACTAAGGCTGTGCTTTGCGTTGATGCAACTGATGATCTTCTCTTCACTGGATCTAAAGGTTGGGCAAGTTCTGTGCACCTGTGCTGCCTACAGAGGCTGCTTTGACAACTTGGGATTTTGTGAAATTCTTAATTTATGCTTAGTGCTGTAAACACAGTGCAAAATTGTAAGGGTCTGTTTCTGAACATAAACTGAAGAAGGATTTATAGTCACTATCTACAGGTTTCTAACTCCAATGTGTAGTATTTGGCTGCTTATTTGTAGTGGAAAACCACAAAAAGCAGTAACATTAATGTTTGCTGAGTGATAGGATGGAAGCATTCATGGTAGCATGTACACACATGATAAGCAATGCAAAGTAATAGCTTCAGGGTAAGGGTGGAGGTGGGAATTGGCACATATTGGCTCTACTGCACGTTTGAATATCCTTCGTGCCTTGTTGGTTCTTTGAGCTATCTTCTTCATCTGAGGGTGTCTTCTACTTCCTCTGTGCATCTTGTTGCCTGTCCTTTGTTGTTATGAGAACTGTATGGAAGTTGTGGGGAGGGCCTGGAATTTTAGTAGTCTCTAAGTTCCTTACTGGGCGGTGCAGTTACTCTGTAAACTTCTCAAACTGAAAGAAGCAGTGTTTTGAAGAAAGCATTTTCCTCCTGTCTGTAGTGAATTTCCATTGTCATTGCTCAGTTTGGCTTGAAGATACCACCAGAGGCCACCAGAGCTCAATGGTTACTTTTCACAAACACCTATTTTAATATTGCTCAAAAAGTGATTTTTTAATTTTGTGGTTTTTTCTGGGCCTTTTCACATAAAGCACTTATGGTAAAGGACTTGTTACATTCTTAGTTGTGCAGCTGAAACTATGGCAGACCTTTTTTCCTGAAAGTATCAAAGCTAAGATGAACTAGAGTGGCTGGAAAGAAGTTAACACCTGTTAACAGTTTTTTTTCACTAGTTCATATAATGAATAAAACTTGAAATTTCAGGATATCCCTTTTATCCCCCTATTAGCATAGATGACAACCCTATCAGATGCTGGTCTTCCACTGCTCATATTCATATATGGTTTCTGTGGCTATTCTGTTCTACTAGCTGGCTATTAAAAATACCAAATCACACACTTTGAGTGAGTTGGCAAACTTCTCGTCTGGCAAGTTTTAAGACAACATTTCAATATATGTGCAAGCCTATACAATTGCAAAAAAGGACATTGATATAGATTTTGTAAATAATAATTAGTTGATTTCTGTTAAGATTTGGATTTAGTGGCTATGTGAGGGAAAAAAGGGCATGTTTTAAAATTTTATTTATTTAGTAGTGAATGTTTGCAGATGTTGCAAATATTTACTTTTTTGAAGTCATATCCTAGCTTCTTAAACTTGTGGGAGAATTTTTCCTGTATATATTTTTTGAGGGGAGTTTACCAAGTACACTTTTACTCAAGAGTGTAGACAGCTGTTTAATTAAATAAGGTTAAATGTTTTGGAAATTGTTGCTGAAGCAGAAAGTCTCAGCTCACTGACATCAGATAATACTTGCAGACAAATTCAGAAATCCCAGTAAGCTCTCATGTGCATTGCAGATCTTTGATCTTGGTAGTTGGTGTTTTAAAGTGGCAGACAGGTCTCACTATACTTACCTTCATGCTATCATAACTAGAGTCTATACCTGAAGCTTTCTCTTCATCCTTCCAGTACTTATTTCAGTACAAATGTATGTTTGTGTATATCTATATCTATATATATCTATATATATCTATATATATAGATATATATATATAGATAGATAGATAGATATATATCTATATATATATATAGATATATAGATATATAGATATATAAATAGATACATAAAATACATGGAGTGATAAAGATATGGTGCAGCAAGGAGAGTTTCCTCCTCTTGCCAGAAGTGTTGCAGATTTCTTGAAAACTTCTATGCATTTGGGATTTTAACACATAAAAGGTTGCAGTATTTAAATTCTTTTGCTATGAAATCAAAACAGTGACTAAAGCACTCTCTGCTGGGATTTTCAGAGGCCCCCAACACACTGAAGAGTTTGGAGCCCTTCTCACCTTTGTTGTTTTGTTGTGGCAGTCAGAACTCGGCCATACTGAGCCTCAAAACTCGTCCTGAATTGGTTTTGATAATGAATTTTTGAACTGAAAATTGGATTCTTCTCTTCATCTATCATCATTCACACTTTACAGCCTCTTAATTGTCTGTATTTTCACTTCCCTTGAGACTTTTATCCTTTTAAAATGGTTCAGGAGCTAATATTCATGTCTTGAATGCACATTTAATGATTAACCTTGTTTAGTTTTGATAATGATGATAGATGGATGCCCATGTGTATTTTTTAAGACATACTTAATTTAGCTGTTTTTCTGGGGGGTCTACAGAAATGGAGGAAAATGTATGAATGCAATTGAATGGAGTACTTTTTTTTAATTGAGTTTAGCAAAGCCATGAGATTTTTCAGGGGATTTTTTAATTCTTGTTAATATTTTTCCCCTTTTTGTTTGTTTTTATTTAGATCGTACCTGTAAAGTCTGGAACCTGGTAACTGGACAAGAGATTATGTCTCTAGGGGGTCATCCAAATAATGTAGTTTCTATTAAATATTGCAACTACACTAGTCTGGTCTTCACAGTTTCAACCTCCTATATCAAGGTGTGGGACATCAGAGATTCTGCAAAGTGCATTCGGACATTGACGTGAGTATCCTGAACTTCAGATGCCAAGCATTCAACGGAGTCTTAGGTTTAGATACATTTTATTATATTTAATTCAATATTGCAGTACAGTGTAATGTAAGTACAGGGAACAGAAGCTTTCTTTACATGTTCCAGCTAAGTCAGTATGGGGCACCAGTAACATATGGGAACACAAAACTATTTGCATATAGAGTTTTATCACCTGTTCAGTATTCATAGTTGGCTTATAGCCTTTGTTGCTGTTTCTCAGTGAAATATGTTTGTTTTTTGAGACTATACAAAGTATGGTGAACAAATTACAGAATTTGTGTTTTTTCTTTTTTTTTTTTTTGCCTTTTCTTCTCCTTCTCTGTACTCAGGTCTTCAGGCCAAGCTATGCCTGCTGATGTTTGTTCAGGAAGTACTAACAGAACAGTTGCTATCCCAGCTGGAGAAAACCAGATAAATCAAATTGCACTAAATCCAACTGGCACATTCCTCTACGCAGCTGCTGGAAACTCAGTGAGAATGTGGGACCTGAAAAGGTACTGAACACCAGCAAAGAGAATGTTCTTTAGGTGGTTACACCTGCATAGGCAGCTAAGTTGTGCACATGAAGCAGTCAGTGAAGTACTATGTGGTAATGTCCATCCCTGGGCAAATATGGTATCAGTTACAGATCAGCTAATCCATCAGTGGTTGTTACTGAGATAATGGTTTTCTCATGGGTTAAGGGACTGGTGAATCATTTCAGTAAAAATGACTGGAAAAACACAAGGGTTTTTTGATGGGTGCTACAAAACACACTCTTGTAAGGTGAGTATGGGAATGCTAACTAGTAATTGTTGATGAGATGATGGAAGCCAATGGAAGTAATGTAATATAATATGGGATTATGATAGCTGCACTATAATTACACTTTTCCAAACAGCACCTGCATTCAAAATACAGAAAATACTTACAAGGGGACTGATTCATCTTTATGCTAAAATGTTTTCATTCTTATTTTGCTTAAATAGAGGGGATTTGTTGTATTTAACATAGATTTAATATTTGTCCATGGATATGAGAATAGAGTATAGATAAACCAGAGGATGAGTACTGAAGACATAGGGAAGATAAAAAATACATTCTGTCAGAAACCGTGCTATGGACTGTATTGTATATATGGAAAATTAACAAATCCTCATTTCTTCTCTTATCCTTAAAGATTTCAGTCTACAGGAAAGCTAACTGGTCACCAGGGTCCTGTTATGTGCCTTACTGTCGATCAGATTTCCAATGGACAAGATCTTATTGTCACTGGTTCAAAGGATCATTATATAAAGGTAAACCACTATTTTAACTTGTTACATCAGCATGGGATGCAGTCTTCAGGAGAAGTGGCTTACATCTGTATATTCAAAATGTGGTAGCCAAGATGAAATTTATTTCACCAGTCATGGATCATGAATAATATTCAGTCACAATAAATACTTACTACTTCAGTGCCTTTTTTGATTCACCAAGGAAGACAGATACATGGTTGTCTCTAGTTTAGTTTTTTCTTAATCCCCATTAAATTGGATGTCAGGTGTACAAAGTCTTGGAGAAATATTTGTAACATCTACTTTTAGGTTGCATTTAGCTCTTTAAAGTATCTTAAGTCAGTGCCTCTGTTTTGGAGTGCAGACCTAATTGTTTCAGTAGAGACACCCTGTGTGTTCCTCACATAAGAGAGTCCAGGGTTTAGCCCAAGTTCTTTCTGGAGTGGGGAAGACAGCAAGGTCAGCACTTGTCAGCCAAGGTGGCCAATATACTTTTCTGCTTCTTGAAATTGTGATTAATTCACTCAGGAAACAGAATCTGTTTTTTGGGAAGAGGGAGTTATTTTTTTCTCTTTTTCTTTTCTTGGCCCACCTGAGCCAGTGGCTATTTGAACCCACAAGCTCCTGTTTCTCAGGGCTGCACCCAGATCACCAGACTCAGGGAATTGTAGATCATCTGTAAAGCCAACCCTCACACTGCAACAAATGTGTGATGCATGAGGCCAAAGAGACAATGAGCAAGAAACCCTACCTTGTTATGAGGGGATACTCTTTGTTCTGTTCTTCTCACACACTGGAAAAGTGTATGAACATAGCTGGGGGTGGAGCAGGATCCAGAACCTGTGTGAGCTTTCTCACTGAGCTGGGCTTTCTTTTTTTCATATTGTTCTACAATTCTTGACTGCTTGGCTGTTCACTGTGCCAAATACAAAAAACTGCCTGAGAGGTTGGTGCATGGTTGGACAGTTTGGGCTGTGGATTCGAATTCTATCAGCAGTGTCCCTATGGTCAGAGGCCAGGGGATTCTTAGGCAACGGGGAGACAGAGGCAACCATTCTGAGAATTACTTTTCTGCACAGTTCAGAATATTGGGTTAGTTATTAGCTGCCATCCTGGCATGGTAATGAGTGAAGGACGTCAGTGGGAACAACAGGGTGTGATCATGTAGTGCAAGTTTGCCACACTGTGAACTCATGACAGGCAAAGAGGTGGGAGGGCTTTTGGAAAACAAAGCTGTCCACAGTCAGAGAAGTTTATCCGTCCATCTTGTGTGTTCCTTTTCCATGGCCAGGATACAGGAATCTTCCTAAGTCTGTCTGCCTCTTGACTTACACCACTAGAATGTCCAGGGATATTTCAGCCATTTCTATGTGCTTCAGAGTAGTGTGTATTCTCCAGAGTGAATGCCTCCCACATTGTCAAGCCACTTTGGATAGTATAAATGATCTGTATGTGCATAGTCAGTGCAGCTGTCTACTGAATAGTAGAATTCTCTATGCTTCTGTTGAGCCTGGAAAAGAGAAGGTTATGTGGAGACCTCATAACTTTCCAGTATCAGAAGGGGGCTTACAGGGAAGCCAGAGAAGGGACTCTTCATCAGGAACTCTAGTGACTGAGCAAGGATTAATGGGTACAGTTTGAAAAAGAGGAAATTTAGGTCATTATATTTGGATGAAATTTTTCACTGTGAAGGTGGTGAGACACTGAAACAGGTTGTCCAGTGAGGTTGTGGATACCCCAGTGCTGGCAGTATTCAAAGCCAGGCTGGGTAAGGCCTTGAGCAGCATGGTATAGTGGGAGGTGTCCCTCCTACCGAACAGGGGCTGGGACTAGATGATCTTTATGGTCCATTTTAACCCCTTAACAATCTGTGGTTCTCTGCATGGGTAGGTCTGTTGTGAAGTAATACTTCAGGTTTCCAGGTCTGGTGACAGATACTTTCATGCCACAGGAAACTACTGAGTCAGTAATATTAGTAATTTCTAGGTACCTGATTTTTCTGGTTTATCATTGATTTTTTTTTGTTACAGTTGGAACTGGTGCATGTTAATTGAATGCGGTTACTTTTAAAATGCCTTTAGCTCACAAGGTACTATTTTACCCTGCCAAGCTCTCCCTTTTCTACTGTCAAGCTTATTCATTCTAAAAGGCCAATAATGAGCAAATAATAGAAGATGAAGTTTGACATTTGCTTGTGAAACAGAGCTGATGGTTTAAAAAGTTACAGCTCATCTGTTCTTTCACCTCAGTCTCACTGGGTGAGTTCTGGCTCCCTACAATGCAAAATTCATCAGGATTGTTTACACTGCAGCTCTAGCAACAGAGACATGATGGGATTGATTATGGCTTAAATTGTTAAGATAACCTTACTTAAAGAGTCTGTTTTAACACCCCATTCCTGGAGTACAGGCAAGGAGAGACATGTGTCTAGTCCATGAAAAGCATCAGTGTGTAATAGTATGTAACCCTTACCAAATAACTTGTCCACAAAAACGTATTAGCGCCTCTTTCTGAAGCTGCTTTCCTGTGCAATTCTGCCAGCATGAGTTATGGTTCCCGAATTCAGTCATGAGCTTTGTTTCTCTAGCCCACCACACAGGTTACATATGGGCCCATCCTGTGAAGCTACTGTGTATATGATATTCAAGTACTAGTACTTCTTCCCAGAGCAGTCTTCTCTGAAGTCAGTGAAGTATTCCCACTTCAGGCAAGAGGTAGAAGTGGAGAAAGGGATGGTACTAGTAGATAAATCCTGTCAAATATACATCATGATATAGTGGCCTGTAATAAGACTTAGCAAGTTTTTTCCCTGAAGTTATTTGCTGCATAACTTTCAAGCAGGTTAGATGGCAGAAAATTTCACCTAACATATTTTATTATTTATTTTAGATGTTTGATGTGACTGAAGGGGCTCTTGGAAGCGTAAGTCCTACACACAATTTTGAACCTCCTCATTATGATGGCATTGAAGCACTTGCTATTATGGGAGATAACCTTTTCAGTGGATCAAGAGATAATGGAATTAAGAAATGGGATTTGTCTCAAAAAGACCTTCTTCAGGTAACGAAAAAAATCATGTATCTGCTGTGACAGTCACGCTGTATGAATGTTCAGGCTCATACAATGACTATTTGCATAGACACTGGTGCTTTTAATAGGGAAGGCGTAGAGCACTGATAAAGAAAGAAATCAGTAATGTACTTGATCTTTACGTGCAGTTGCTTTTCTGTGCATGTAGCATGAGGAAATTCCGATGAAGCAGTTACCCTGTTTTAGCTCTGAGTACGTGGGGTTTGTTTTTCTGCTTCAGAATAAAAGAAGCACTTGCCTCATCTGTGACTGGAATCATTATCCAATGAGTCCAGTCACAGATTGACTTTGACAAGTTAGTAAATTTTGGATTGGGAACTCATTAATGAGAAACAATACTTTAGATCAGGCTGCAGAATATTTTCTTGTGAAGAGGTTTTGCAGCCCATCTTGCTTCACCCAGTCTTAGACCTTAGATTTATCTTATTCAGTGCATGTGTTACATAATGAATATAACACACTTATAATAATGCTTACTGTATGTTTTTCCTTATGTAAAAAGGAAAAAAAAGGGAGTGGGTGTAAAAGGACCTCTCATCTAGGGAATTCGCAATTTGTTTGGCATGAAGGGCTTTGATTTTTGCCTACCTGCTATAAGCTGATCTGTTCTTCTAGGTCTTATGAGAGGTTTTTGAGGTATAGTTGTGATTATTTAACTTGCGACTGAGTGGGAACTGGAAGGCAGAAAAACAAATACCAGAAGAGCATGCAGTTTTTGCAATAATTTTAAGGGAAAGGAGGAGTATCTGTTTAATATGCAGATTGATAGCAAGGAAACAAATAGAATTTTAAAGTATTGGGACATGAGAAAATAATGGACTGGCTACTTTAAAAAGAAAAAACTTCTTTATGGGCATATTTACTATTCCATAAATATATAAACTTTCATGATCTTCACTGAAAATAATACAGTTTGATGCCAGTTCCTTTTCAGAATACTTCAAAGACTTCACAGTTAAAATACGCATTCATAAATTTAGCTTCTTACAGAAAATCTTCACTTGGCTGTATTAGGACATCTGCCCTCACATCTGTCTGTCCAGAAAAATGTTCTAAGCAGCTTGTACCAAAATCACAGACACTGGAAAGATTTTGTATTCTCAGAATGACTTCGTTAAAATTGTAAGAAGTGTCTTCACTCTTGCATTTTAGGCTCATTAAAATATTATGCAATATGCATTTTTACTATTGCAATTAATTTAACAGTACAGGATCAGGGTGAAGAAGTATGTGAATTGGGCTACTTATATCACTTTTCTGTTTTCCTTTTGGTATGTGTGCATTTCATAATTTCTCTACTTTGTCTTCTCCTGTTTGTTGGTCTTAAAAGTAGAACTTGATAAGAATAATCTCACACTTCCTTCTTTCTTTTTTATTAATATTTCTATGAGATGCTGTATGTTTTTCAAGGAGGTGAGACTGAAGTGTTTGACAGAATATAAATAATTTTTATTCATTGTCTTTTTTAGGGAATGAGAAGTGCTATTACTTTATTAATCATGTGATAATTCAGAGTGGAAGGGCCCACTGGAGGTCACACAAAGTAAAGTTGTCCTGCTGGTCCAAGCAAGGCCAACTTGGTAGTTAGGTCTGGTTTCTCAAGGCCTTGCCCAGCTGAGTTTTCAAAACCTCTAAGTCACAGATTGAACAGCTGCTCTCCTTCATCTACCCAGCAACCAAAACCTGAAACAGAGCTGAGCTGCTTTACAGCATAAATGCTAATGTTGCATCAGAGGTCCTGGTTTGGCATACATGTGTTTACCAGGTCTGATCCTCTATAACTGATGAAAATCCCTTGACAAGTATGCTAATCAAAAGAATTTGGACATCATCTACTTCACTTGGTGTTAGACATCCCAAGTCACAAAACCCTGCTGTGACAAAATAGGGATTTTTAAAAACCTCAACCGGCACCACCCCCCAGTTTCATGAAGTACTGCAGAACCAGACTACCAGTGCAGTGGTAGGTGTGTGTATTTCAGCTGAAACACCAAGATGATCCTAGAAAGCTGAATGTACACCATTATGAGCAATGCAGGAAAACATAGCAATTGCTACCAAACTGAACTGGAGAAAAGCCACTTTTGGTATCCCCCAAAAGCAGCAAATTTGAGCTATTATTTCCCATATTTTTATTTTTCCCCATGTATTTATTTGTAAGAACAATAAAAGGGTTCTCAGCTGGTCTGTGCTGCATTTTGCTTTCTGAATTAGAACTAAAATGCTTCCCTTCCTCAATGAAGAATGTGTTTCTGTGAAGTGCAACATCACAAAATGAATTTTAATGTGTAGTAGGAAAAGAAGAAAGAAGGCAAATACAGAAACAGTTTCTGTCTTCTTGGTGTATTTTTGTACAATATTTTTGATTTTCTTTTTACATGTTTTATAGCAGTTTTACAGACTTGATACATATGCAGGCACCATATGTTCAAAAACGCATTCAAATATGCATTTGAAAACATGCAGACTTTGCATTATCCTAAACTGATTTCTATTCCCCATTAGGTCTGTTGTGCATATTAGATTTTCTTTTTGTTTTGCAGTACTATTTCACAAAAAGAAACACTCTTGGAAGTCAGCACTCTCCTTGCTCTAAAGAGAAGCCACTCAGCCATGTAGCAAAACTGCTGCAGGACAGAAGTCAGGCTTATAACTTGGGATTTTTCCACTTCTATGCTTGTTCCTCTGGAATTTCTTGCAGCCCTGTGAGACTTGTCTGTCTTCTCTCTTTCAGCAAGTTCCTAATGCTCATAAGGACTGGGTTTGTGCTCTTGGCCTGGTGCCCAGTGTACCGGTTCTGCTCAGCGGCTGCAGGGGAGGCACCCTCAAGCTCTGGAATGTGGATACCTTTGCACCCATTGGGGAGATGAAGGGACATGACAGCCCTATAAATGCCATCTGCACCAACTCCAGCCAGATTTTTACAGCAGCAGAGTGAGTTCTTCTCAGTGACTCTTTCTTTTCTGTGTCCCCTGCTACAATTCTGTCCATGCGCATGTGTTTAGGACATGTATAAATCACTTCATAGAAAGCATCAGGAGACCTTGTATAGTCCATGCCCCTCAGTGCTAATATTTTTCACATCCATGTCCAAAGTAGGGTGCTCGCACTCCAGGGGATGCACAACATGACCCAGTGGGGGGTGCTGGAACAAATTAGTAGAATTCAGTGGTATATGTATGTAATTAATAAATACACACGGCAGTGTGAGCTTAGAAGAATTCTAGTGGTAGAGGTACATGACCAAAAAAGCTTGGAAACCACTGTTCTACAGGATGGCAGGGAGAATTTGGAAATACTTGAGAACTTTATAAGCTTGTCTCTACAGTTGGACTATTTCCTGGTGAGACTCACTCCTGACCTGTGCAAATTCTCCTAAAAGCCATGGCACATGGCTGTTGTTGGTTGGTTGGTTTGTTTTTAAGTGCTGGCATACAGCAGAAGCTTTGCAAGCCCTCCTTCTGTACTGTAAACACCTTGATTTGAATATTTGTTTCCTCAGTAAAAGTGAGCAAATTGAGAACCTGAAACCTCAAAAGGAGAATTGACCAAGAAATATACCTTGTTATGGAGAATGTGCAAGGGATGGCAACAGAGCCTCTTTGTGGTGTAATCTGAGCACAGGAGCTGTGAAAGCTGACGTGTAGCATTCTTGTGCCAATTGTGGAAGCTTCTGGCCTTCTGAATTAAAAGCAGGTCATTCTGAGTCATAGCAGAATTTCAAACTTGCCAAGTTTTCATATTTGGTGGTCGGGTTTTATGTTTAAGCACTAATAGGTAGGGGTAGAGATGTCAGAGATTATGTAACTGCCTAAAGAGTATTAATCCATTTAGAACATACATGCACCTGAAATTCAATCTTTTCTTTTTTTTTGTCATTAAAAAAATTTTTAGCCTTTTTGTATTTCTAGCAGTGGGCTTAAGGTCTAAAAAATTTAGAATGTTCCTAACAATTTACAGTGAAATGAAGGCACAAGTCAGAAAACACTTCTAGCTATCACAAAATCTGCTCTGCCTGCTGGTTTCTTTTGAGGGGGTTGTGAGGAATACATGTCGGCTAGTCACTCAAGTTAATGTTTATGAGAAATTCATAACTTCCCTTTCCTGGAATAAATTGCCATTTAACAAGACCAATGCTTTATTTTACTTCTAAATTAGAACAGAGTTTTGTAACACATTCTATGTGATATTTTATTTACACATACTTTAAAATTGTGTAAATAGTGATTTTTTTTTTTTCCAGAAGTACAGAACTACAGTCTGGGCTTCTAAGCGCCAGCTCGTGGTATATGCTCTCTAGCACCTTGCAAATGGATTTGAGTTTGTTTGGTATTTTTTGTTGGAGAGTTAGGACTTCATATTGTCTTGTGGTTCTGTGCTTTTTTTTTTACTTTTTCTTATAATAGACTGGCACCTCTTTACTTCCCTTAGGCATAAAGTCTTTATACTTTCTTAGATGGTTAAGGGTTATAGCCAGTGCTGTGATAAGATTAGGGAATCTTCAGTGTTGTATGTTATATTACAAAGTTTCCCTGAGGTGGAATAACCCTTGCGTGTCCATTAAAGTACTGTTATTTTGCCAACAATACCTTTCTGGATAAGACATTCAAGCTTTTAAGGAAGCTTCCCCTGCCCCCCCTTTGCCCTCTCTCCTGCTCCAGTGTAATTACAGTGCTCTAATACTGCTTCATTTTGGTTTTCAGTGATCGCACTGTGAGGATCTGGAAGGCTCGAAATATAATAGATGGACAGATCTCAGATCCAGGAGATGCAAGTGAAGATCTTGCCAGTAATTGAAATTACAGGGAATAAAGGAGTACACTGATCAATTTGAGGTGCACTCTATGCAGTTTGCTGCACGCTTATTAAACACTGATGACTGGAATGGACTGAAAATGCGTGAACTCTTCCACTAGACCTGCTGTCCTTAAAATATGTACTGTATTTAATAACCTCTTGGTAACATGCTTGAGTCTCAACAGACACATGTATCTCTATATATTATGGCTGAATTTGTGTGCATATGTAATACTTGCAGTTTAACTGGAATTCAGTCTTCTCTAATTACCATCTCAAAATTATAACCTGAAATATATAACAGAAGTGCTCTGCTGTAGTTCACTCACAAGTATGATCAGTTGTTTTGCATTTTAGGGGAAGGAATGTGTCCCAGGAATAAGCCTCTGATTATGAGAGTCAGTTTGAAGATTTTAAAGGTCACTTACACTGTTGTTAGGGAAGTGGAGAGAATAATAGATGGGAAGAGGCTGTTAATGATACATCTACCTGACATGGCTGTATCCTGCTAACAGCAAATGCCATATGATTTGTGTGTTGATAGCATATAATCTGTGTTGACCAAAGTTGTGCAGCTGTGTGTACTCTGTGCTCAGGACTAGAACTCAAATGCCCACAAATGGCTATGTTTTATTTGTGTTTTGCCGATGTTCTGCAATGACTAGGTGTTCTTAATGTCATGACAAATATATCTTAATCTATTTTTCTTATGGATTTGTTTCTATCATCTCACATTTTCTTTTTTTAAGGCAAATTGTCTTTCCTTTTTATCTAATTTTATATGCTGCTAAATGTATTTTAAATACACTGTTTTGCAAACTTTGGCAGTTACTTTGAGAACTGAACCACGTATATTGGAAAAAGCTATGTAAATAGATGGTTGTATAAAGAACATATCTTATCTTGTGCCTGTATGACTTTTAAAGCTCTTGGAACCTGGATATTGAGGGAGGATGTATAATTTGCCCAACTGCTCTGAATATTAATTTGTAAATTCTGCAAATTTTAAAATTTTATGTAGATTCAGAAACAGTGTTTGGATATTGAGGTTTTTTTTGTTGTTTTGTTTTTATTTTTCAGAAAATATCAGTCTGTAAATTATAGCTTGTGTAGGTCACAAATAAAGATGTGAAAGTGAACTGCTTTTTTGCCTTGTTCATCATACTTTCTTATAAAAAATTCACTTCCCTTGCAAAGGTGTCCATTATAAACCCCACAATTTTACACAGTGCAGTAGAGTAGCTTGGTGAGTACTATAACCCATATGTTGTTTTCGTATCCCATGTCTGTGTTTCTCTTGTCCGTTATTTCTGGTTTTATAGTACTAAGGAACCCTAGGGGGGTTCCCTCACACTTAGTACAGGACAGATGTAAAATGAATCAGGTGACTCCTGCTCCTATGAGATGACACTTCTCTTACCTTATTGCATGTGGGCTGTCAAACAAGGAAAACTTCGGATGCTTCTTACTGATCTTGGAGGAATTACTTTCCTCTCTGCTCGGCTTGAAAGATGAAAATGCTGCTTGCAATTTGAGGTTACCAATGTGTTACACATTTTGATAGAAATGGGTGATGAATGATATGCATTGTTAAAAAAACTATATATATATAAATTAGTATATAAATTAGTTAAAATAAGCAGCAGCACTACCACATAGTGTTTGTCTGTCATGCTTTTTAGCTACTCAAAGGGTATACGCACAAATAATTTGGGACTGTATCACAACCTTGAGCGAATGGAGATCTCTCCCAGTGGAGAGTGGGTTTACATGCAAGACTCTTATGAGGGGCTTCTTGTGCCTGGTGGAGGGTCCCTGTTCCCCTTGGCTCAGTAGGTGTTGTTCCAAGCTACACAAAAAAATGATACCAACAGCTTGGTGATCCCTGGTATTGGGGCTGAACACTCATGGCTGTGTGTGTAAGATTCATGTGAATATTGTGTTTTGCAACTGCAGAACAAAAGCCCTTGCAGACCTGGGAAAAGCCTCCCTCTGTCCAGCTGCTTGGCTCTGCCAGACCACATGGGGCTGTGTGGCTGTGGCCTGAGCTGCAGACGTTCCTCTCTAGTGATGCTTGGCAGTGCATGTATTTTGTTTGGCTTATCTCCTGATAGGCACCAATGTTACTTAATGTATTCATAAAAATATTTAGTTTAAAAAAAAAAAAATTCCAGAGAGATATTCCACTTAAACCAGGTCTTACTGTAGAACAAAGCTTTCATACCTTTGCTCTGAAAGTACTTGCCTTCAAATCATTGGAAGAAAAATGTTATTTTGTAAAGGCCACAGTATCAGTGTCTTGTTTTAATGGAGAATTTTTGTCTGTTTTTCTCCAAACTTCATCTGTGCTGTAAACCGACACGTGACAAAAGATAATATGAAATCAGAAAAAGCTAAGCACTGGACTCACACTCTTTGAACATGTTTGTGTCAAAAAACCCAAAAAGGTGGTTTCTGAAAAATTAGTTTTCTAAGAAGTCATGGGAAAAATCATGTTTTCCTCTCAGTTGGAATGCAGAAGTTGAGCAAAGTATGGAAAAATTAGACTATCTCATCTTATCTGCTTAGATACAGGCAAGGTCATGTGTTACAATTAATCTCATCAAAGATAAGAATGCTAAGAAAATATTTGCAATGCTTCTGATTGTGTATCAGAACAAATGCTTATCGTGCCCCTGCCTTGTATAAAAGGCTTCAGGCTGCCTGTGTAAGTCGTTCTTCAACCATGGCAAGGATGAGGAGCCTGTGGTTCTTGGCTGTTGTGCTCGCAGGTAAATACACTGCATTTGTATTTTGTCACAGGGTTCAAAAGCAAAATATGTGATAATTATAGAAGAGCTGTTAAGAGATGATTGCTTTCCACGTAAAAGGGGAGAACAGGCATGGCACTGACTCCACCTCTGGTGACTGGGAGGATAACAGAGCTGGCTTGTTTAGAAATGTGCCCCATCCTACAGTGTATTCAGCACTTGGGCACCAGCACAGGCAAAAGGGAGTCAGTGGGATCATTCGGCTCCAGAAAGTTACCTATTGTTTTGTTTGCTTTTTTTCTTTTGGGGTAATTTTTACCCCAACATAGCAGAGATAATTTGGTCCATAGCATAGTAAAGGGAGAATACGTATTATTTTGTTGCTGGAGGAGGGAACTTTTGCAGCAAATGCCTTTAAAATGTACAGACAAACCCAAAATGTAAAGATTAGTACTATTAAATTAAAGTCTGTGTGGTAATACTTTAATTCCTTTCTTATGCCTTAATTTTAATCTAATTTTTCAAAATTAAGGTTTTTAAAAATCAATTAGGATTATTTTTCACATATATCTTTCCAACCGCCTTGCTTTAGCTTCTGTTCCCATGGAAATTATCACGGAAAAGCAGCAAGTAGCCATAGCTGTTGCTATATATTCAGCTGCTTGTTTGGATTTCATCTTCTTTGTACGTTTACAGACATGGGCCATAAATACAGTGAAAATGATGGGTTTAAAATTATTTTTAAAAGTAGGGAAGGAAGATTATATCTTCCCACTTGCTGCTATCATATTTGTACCACAATAGAAGTAAATCCAGAAACAAGGGATGAGCAAGGTTGCAGCCCTATTCAGCTGCCCACACCTGCAAGTCTTAGTTTTTAAAATTTGCTGGAAAATGTAAGCTTTGCATTAATGGGAGAAAAAAATGGAAGAAATTTCTTGGCTCCTGCTGGGGGAATGTTTTTTCCCTTGAACTAGTGTTTTCATTCACAATATCATTAATAAGAAGTATTTTTTAAGTATTTTACAATACAAATTAGTTCATAAAAGTCTCCCACAAACCTATCCTGTGTAAAATGACACCACATTAATAATACAGCACTGTAGTCTGTTCAGTCACACTCTTTTTAATTTCAGCAATGAAAACAGGAATGCTCCATTTGACTCTCATTAGAAAACACATCCCAAACCAAAAAGAAATGTGATGGGTTTAGTTTATTTTGTGATCCAAGAAGAAATTATTGAGGGATTGCAGAAGGATGCTCATATTCCTATTATGCTGTAGATCAAAAAGAGGATAAGAATTTAGAGCTTTTCTATGTATATATATCATGAGGGTTGAATGCTGGACAGAGAGCAGTCAGCCTGTGGGGACATGACTCTGCCCCAGAAAACAGAAGTAGAAAACAATCCTGCCTGCCCAGCAGCTGGTGAAGGTTAATAGCCAGATAATTCCCGTTAATTCCAGTCTCTAGAAGATGATAATGAGGCACTGTAGCAGCGATCAGTGAGCTCTGCTGAGCAGCCTGGGAGCATCAGACCTGAGTGTCAGATGTTCCTGTATAAAAGGGGCATGAGAGTTTTCTCAAAAGAAAAATGTAGATGGCACTCCTGCTTTTCTGTGTTCACATCCCCCACTTGGAAATCAACTTTGGCATTGCAGCATTCTCTAGTGAAAATCTACAGTTTTGTTCTGTAAATTTTTCCAGTATACATAATTACTGCTTGTGCACATCTGCTTGTAGAATTCTTTCTGTGGAGAAGCCCAGACTGCATCATCAATCATGTTTTAGGCTTTCAAGCACACAACAGTCCACATGGAAAAAAAAATTAAAGCAGAGGTATTAGTCATTTTGCAGAAAAGGGCAATTATCGTTCAAGTAGATTTAATCTTTGAATATTGCTGTAATGACTAAAATTACATAAATTAACTTCAGAATAAGTATGCTGCCTGTGATATGCCTGCTCTCTGAGAATATTTGCTAATAGCAGTTTGTCAGCATAGCAGGGAGCTGGTCTTGTAGTCCCCTGCTCTTGGGAGGCTCTCAACCCTAGAGGTTAACCTGCAGCTGTAAAAAGGAAAACTTCAGCATCTTACTAACAGGTTTTATTCATGATGATTCTACGAACGACTAGTATGTCTTTTCTTTTACAGCTGACATCTTCCCTTTACTCATAACCATATCTGTATAAACACAAACTACTAATGCTACATAGATACAGGAGTCATATGATACGGAAAAAAAACCCCAGTATGAACATATACTCACTATTTTTCTATTTATATCATACAAGTGCATGCTGCTTATCACATATTTGTATCTCTATAGATAGAAAACATCTGTGTATAACATAAGTATACAGAAAAAGTAACATTTTAATATCAATAGGAGTCCTTATTGAAGAATCCCTCCTGTTCCACCAGCCTGCAGTGGTGCTCTCATGCCTCACCGGCAGCTTCATTATGCTGCGACTTAACTTTCTATGAGAATTTCATGCAAGTCGTGCTTCAGCTGAGCACGGACAGCTCTGAGTGCTGAAAAATACAGACCCACTGCCTCGGCTTGTAAAAGAAAGCGCTTGTTGCCCTTGCTCCGTTATGAGCAGGCAGCTGCTCTGCCGTCACCTTAGTGGCAGGGATCAAGGTACCGGCCCTAAGGTGGGGAGAAAGCACATCCAAAATAAGAAATAAATCATAACTAAAGTTAGCAGTGCCGCGGTTTTTTAACGCGGTTCCCTGCTGCTCTGACGGCTCTTCCCGCCCGCAGCCCTAGGCGGGTGCTCGGAGCAGGAGGCGCAGTGCCCCGGCGCCGTGGCCGTGCAGAAGCGCATTGACTGCCACCCGCAGCCCGGCGCTTCCCGGGAGGCCTGCGAGGCGAGGGGCTGCGCCTGGTGCTCCACCGACGTGCCCAACGCTCCCTGGTGCTTCTTCCCCGAGGACAGTCCCTACGGCTACGCCCGCAGTGGGAACGCCGAGAGGACGGACAAAGGCTGGAGGTGAGTGCGTGTGGCTCCTTGGGCGCTGCGGGCTGGCCCTGCCCCACGGCCGCCGCTGCAGCCCGGGCGCCCTGGCCGGAAAGATTCCCCCAGCTGCTCGGATACACATGTGGCAAGGAGGGTAAGGGACACTTTTCTCTGGACAGACGCCAGAGAACCGCGGGTCGTGCTCTCACCACACCTCGGGAAACCAGGCGCAGGCACAGAGTGCTCCCTCCCGCCCTGGGAGCTGTGTCCCAGAAACTATGAGGTCTCCTTTCTTTCGTGGCCCCTCTTTAATCCGTTAAGTTCAAGGAGGGCCTAAACTGATCTCAGGGCTTATTCCTCTCAATAAGTCAATTATTTATTTTTAAAGAGCTGACACAGAGTAGCTGGGTGGTTGCCCCGGCCTGCCCCAGGGTGGTCTCAGCATGTGTTTCCACTGCAGAGTCACACTGAACAAGCGCCAGGCCTTGACCCTCTTCGGAAATGACATTTCCCCGATCGTCTTGGAAGTGGAGTTCCAGACAAAGGACAGACTCCGGTTCAGGGTGAGTAGTTGAGTGGTTGGAATCATTTAAGCAAAGCAACACATGCTAAGGAGTGAGCTGACCTGCCCCTGCTCGCCTTGCTTTAGCTCTACGACCCCAACAAGCAGCGGTTTGAAGTCCCTCTGAAGATCAATGGCCCCGGGGTTTCCGCTGAAGAAGCCAACTACGAGGTGGAGTTCTCGGATGATTCCACGCACTTCACGATCAAGAGGAAAAGCACTGGCACCGTGCTGTGAGTACTACATGTGATTCTTACTGCTTTTTGTAAAAATCAGGTGTGATGGGGTGATCACTATTTCCTTATGCCCTGTTGCTTGGGTCTGTGTGACAAGGGGTCAAAGGCAAACTGGAGGTGGTATAAATGCAGATTTATGCTTAGGACTTTCATTATCAATAGAGGTATGTGCCTGTATAACAGACAATTACATGTGCATGTATAAAAGTTTATTCAGTAAGTCAAAATACTTCTGAGGCTACAATTTCATGGCTTGGGATGCTGGTAAACTCAACTCATCAAAGCACTGAGCTAAGATTTCTGAAGTTTGAGGTGTCAGGAACTGTGCACCAAATCTCCTTACACTCTCCAGCAGGTCTAGGAAGCTCAAAGCCATGCAGGCTGTGAGTCATTAATTTCCACTGATGTCAGTGAATGGCACTGGCTCTAGTTTGTCCCTCTGCAAAAATACCATTTGTTTTCTCAAACTAGTAAGTTTAACTTCAGCAAAAGCTCCCCTCACTAACAAATGTCACCAGGTGTCATAATTTCTCCTTTCCTTGTCTTCCATCACGCATCTCTAATGCATAATGCTACTTAGAAAGGGAGTCCCAATCAAGGTGCATTCCTACCAGCTGCTTTTGGGAATGCAGAAGTGAACAATTTTAAGGATGGCTTAACAAATAATTCAATACAGCCTCTAGAATGGTCTGTAGATGCAACCATTATGCTGGGTTTTTAATGAGCTGACAGTTGAACTAGTCTCATGGCATCTTTTTATACATGTCACAGTCAATTCTGTAAAGTTTTATTTATGCAGGCTATTTTAAATGAATGTATTATGCATTACTCTGATAACAAAAATAATTTCTCGTTAGATTTAACAGCTCTGTGTAACAGTGGGCTTTTGTTAAAGGCCCAGTTTTCTTCTTCTCTCTGTAAAGGCTTATTAATTGGAATGCTGATGTAAGGGCCAAATGCATAACAAGTGGCTCACTCATGGCCCATTCCCGTTCAGCCCTCCTCACCTTCAGCCAGCCCCAAGGGTTTAACCCAGGTTGCTGAAACTTGAGATGTCCCAACTAAGGGAAGGGGCCTGCCATGGTGCAGCGTCTGCCGAAGGCACAACTCCGGTCCCCACTGAGCAGGTTTCCAGGAGGGCACTCTCAGTGCCCTGTCATGGGCCAGGGGAAGCCTCCTCCATTGCTCTCCCTCTCCTCGTGCACCAAGGCCCGTGCCCAGCCGCGGCAGAGGTGTGGGCTGCAGCAGTGCTGTGCTGCAGAGCCCAGGGAGGCAGAGGGCAGCCTTGGCTTGCAGCACCGGCACAGCATCAGCAGTGATGCTGTGCTCTCCAGCATCCCCTGGGAAATTGTACACTGCCTCCAGGCAGGTAAAGGAAATCCAGCCAATCCCAAAAAGAGGAAATTGTGGGCAAAGATAATGCACAGATAATGGACTTTTATCCTGCAAGCAATGGCAAGGCTGCTCCCAAAATATTATCACCAGCAGAGACACAGGATTTTGTGTACAGGAAGGGAAATCATATGTTCCTGGAATTCTTGTTTCATGTGAAATGGCACAGCCAGTACTGTGGGCTGAAGGATCCTGTCAGGGAGCCATTCCTCTCACAGATGAATGATATTTAGTTTAGTTATATTCCCTGTGTGAGGAGCAAAAATGCTTCCCCTTCATTTGTTTGCCTGTCCATTCTGTCAGAGTGAGGAAATGCAGGTGCTCAGACATAGCTCCACAGCCTGTCTTAGGGGGATTTGTAATCTCCTTAGCCACCAAAAGAGCTGTGCAGATGGAATCTTTCAAAACAGGAAAGCAGGTTATATATCCTGGCCTAAAAGCTATGGGTGGCTGCATTTACTTTACTGGGAAAGATGAATCCTCAGCAATTAGCATTATAGGAACATCCCCATCGGTGGCTGCACTTGACTGGCTGGGTCCAGGGGTGCACTGGTGGCATCTGGCATGTTAAGTAGATTTTCATGTTAGTTCAACCTGCCCAAAGGCAGGTTTGAATGCTAAAACCCAAAGCTTTTCCTTTGGGCTCCCTCCAAAAGTGGAAGCAGTTGCTCCAGGGCGCCCAGGCACCAAGCTGCACAGTTGGTGGCCTCTGTGCCTGGGCCAGGTTCGGGCAGGCTGTGTGGGAGAGTGTCCCTGAGAAACAGGCAAGTGCCTGACACCGGGAGGGACTTTAGCCTCCTATTTTAAGATAAGAACAGCCATAGCCTTACTGACTCAATGAACAGCTGAATCACTTGTCGATTTTCATATGCACACAAGCACTGCTCAGAACAGTCAATGTGGGCAAATAAAGCCTCTTCGACAGGTGCTGCAGTTGCACTCCACAGATGTGGGTGGATAATAACTTGTGTCTGCGCCAAACCAGATCAGGGTTTGCTGCAGGACCTTTTAAATATCTCTGAGGAAAACTTTCCCTTAGTAAAGCAATCCCAGATCCTCAGAAATCTGCTTTTCATTGTGCTGCTTATCCCTTGCTAGCAGAGCCATGCTGCTGGGTGACCTACACCCCCCAAAAAAAGCCTAAATTCCCTCATGATGACCAGCACGCTCTGGCACAGCCGACAGTCCACCTGGGAAGGGAGCAGCCTGTCCCAAGCAGAAACACAGAGTAGGTTTGGGTTGCTCTTTCAAAGTCCACACCTGTATTTTCCTACCCTCCTTTCTGTGCTGCAGTGTTCTGCCATTCATATCCTTGTGCTGTAGGCTGTGAAGCAATGGGGTGTCAGGCTCCTGTCTGTCTGCTCGATAGAAAACCCCATCCCTGCTCCGCCACTCATGTGCGCAAAGCCTCCTCCTTGTGAGGAATAATTTCATTCCGCACTGGAAATGCTGCAGGGGAGAGGCAGAGGAGGCTCTGAGTGTGCTTTACAGGCATTTCTCACACTCACTGCATGCAGGGAGATGTAGCTGAGCTACCTAAGGAGGGCAGGACAAACTCAGGGCTCCATGTAATCACAATAACCGGGGACAGGAATAAACTATGCGAGGGGAGAGACATTAACAGCTGATTGCAAACCTCATGCAGAGCCAGGAGCAAGAATAAAAGGCCAAGTCCTGCTACATTTTCAGCTTGCTCCAAGGTAATCAGTTGACAGCTGCTGCTTTGCCTGCATGGGGCGAAAATTAGACAGAGTCATGTAGGGAGATGATCCAGGCACTGCTGGGGGCTGCCAGGACCAGGAGCTCTTGGGCTGCCTCCCTTTCTTCTCCCAAATAATGCCTCTTGGTTTACTCCCACTTTTCTCCTTCTAATCCACTGCTGTCCTGTTCTCTGTCCCATCCCATCCTGCCTCCTTCTGCTCCATTTTTCACCCTCTCCAATGCTCCTGCTGTTTTGCCACTAGCCAGGCAAGGTCCTTTTCTGTGTCAGTAGCTATCCAAAGTCATGGGCATAAAGAGGTGCCATGTCCACGCATTCACCAGGGAGATGCCAAGGGGATCAGATGAGACACAGGAAAACTTCTGTTCCCATCCAGACGTCAGGTGTTTTCTGTTTTCCACAAGAAAACTAGAAACCTGCACCTGATTTAAGGCTGCAAGTCACAGTTCTGAACCATGAGGGACAGGGACTGGTGTATGGATCTCCTGCCCCAGAGGTGAAGATCCCAAACTACCATCTTTCTTGGGCAGTGGAGTCTGCAGGGAGGCTGTTTTCACTCCCATCATGCTTAGAAAATAACTGTTTTGGCAAAATTGGTATGACCAGTGGAAAAATGTTTTGTCAAGAGCTTGGTCTTAGTTTAGTTAATCCTTGCTTAGGATATCCTGGTTAATCTTGCAGCTCTAATGGGAAACTGTCCCATTGTTGGCCAGGGCCCTACATTAGTAAATCCAGGAGAGAAAATATGGTGTTGTAATAAGGCAGGTGAGGAAGCTAAACCGCCTGTGAGTTGTTTTGTGGCACATACGCTCAGGTTAAGTGCTATTCTCCTTCCTACTCCTGCCACACTAACAACAGCAACCACTGGAGGAGGTAGTATCAACTGAGAGCATGAAGGCTCCAAGAAAGCATAGATTTTCTCAAGAACAGAGACTAAAAGGCTGGGAATTGTTTGCTTTAAGACAGTGATAAATACCAAACACATGCTCATTTCGCAGTGCGTGGTTACTCTGTGGGACTCATTTCCCCAGGGCAGCACTAGCACAGCAGGCCTAGCAGGATACACATTCAGGCATAATAAAAAAATCATCTCTAGGAAAATAAAACCTCCAAATAATTTTGTCTCCGTGCTTCACAACATCAGTTAATTCTCTGAAAACAGCCAGAAACTTCCTCCATAAGCAGATTATTGCAAGACTGGCTCTAAGTGACATCTTATGCCTCCCTTTGTGATATCTGGCCTGGGCCATTGGTGGAGACAGGCTGAAGAGTGATGGATTACTGATTTGATTCTCCACTTTAATATCCTGACTTTTCCTTCATGATATCACACAAATAATGGAAGGCAGAACATTTTTCTTAACGAGCCAGATAGGGACTACTTTCCATTAAGTGTTTGGAATACTTTGTTTGCTATTGCACTTGGGAATAACCAAAACCTAATCAAGATTTTCCCTCATTTCCAAAAGGGCTGCTGCAGAGTTCAGGTGCTTTTTTTATTGTTTGTGGTAGTTAGCACAGACACCACTTACCATGAAGATGTTTTTACATAGGCAAGGCTATTATAATGATTTATAACACTATTGTCCTAACTGCAGTTTCGATGAAAGCAAGGGGAGGAAATTGTATTCATCATGGGTAGAATTGGTTCGTTCCTAGTTTGTAAGAGCCATTATTTTAGTCTTCTAATCATTAATATTTACCTAGGCAAGAAGTATTGTAGGTATATCTCTTACCAAGTGTTTTTCAGAGCAAAAATTAAGCATTGTATAGCCAGTGAGTTATAGGACATTTTCTGATATCACAACAATGAATATAGTAGAAGTTGAGCAGAACTGTGTCAATAACTAAATATAGTCTGCACTTTTTTTTTTTTTAAATGTTGTGTGTAGAAAATCTGTTGATTACTCCTGCTGATTTTCTCCACCTACTTGACAAATCACCTTTAAAGTAAGATAAACATAAAAATTCAGTCTTGGTGAGCCTTCTGCACTCCAATGGTGTCCCAAGACTTAAAGCTAATAAGGAATACAGCTGTTGTACAACGGTGTTATGATTTAACCCCAGCCAGCAACCAAGCACTACACAGCTGCTTGCTCACTCCTGCCTGAAAGATGGAGAGAATTGGAAGAGTAAAAGTGGGATAACTCATGGGTTGAGACAAGAACAGTTTATTAACAAAAAAAACAAAAAGTACTAGTTGTAGTAGTAGTAATAATAATAATGTAATTAAAAGGAAAATAATGTAGAGAAAAATAAAACCCAAGAAACAAAAGTGATGCAGATGACAACAATTACTCACCACCATCTGACTAATGTCTACCAGTCCCTGAGCAGCAGTCTCACAGCCAACCTTCCTGCTAGTTTTAATGCTCAGCATGAGGCTGTATGGTATGGGATATCTCTTGGGTCAGTTGAGGCTGACTATTCTAGCTGTGTCCCCTCCCTGCTTCTTGTGCACTCCCAGCCTCCTTGCTGGTGGGTCAGTGTAAGGGGCAGCAAAGCCCTGTTGGGCTCTGTTAAGAACTGCTCAGCAATGACTAAAACACCCTGAATTATCAACAGCTTCCAGCACAAATCCAAAACATCACCCCATACCAGATACTATGAAGAAGGTTAGCTCCATCCAAAACCAGAAGTCAGTGGAAATATTTTTAGCAATCTGAGATCAGTGGAAAACCATGAAGATCTGGACTCCTAAGGTGATGCTCCTCAGCAGCTCAAGTGTGTTGAGTCAATCAGTATATTTGAGAATAATTTGAAAATAGGGTGTGTACTCCTCACTCCCTAAGGTGCTTTGGCACTTCATGGGCAGCCTATGCATACTATGGCAGCTCAGGCCCTCTGCAAGGGTGTGCCCAAGCTTTGCCAGGAGGCTTAGACCCCCTTTTGCATAGCCATGTGAAGTTACAACTAAATTTGCACACAGATAATATACAGGTGGTCTGGAGGCCAAGAAAAGCAGATGTTACAGAGGACATTTTCTCCAAGTGACTGAGTAGACCAGTTGTTTGCAACTTAAAATAACGAGCTTAGTTCTCCAGGGTTCATTGCAACAGGAAGAAAATAAAAATAAAATAATAATAAAAACAAACAAACAAACAAAAAAAAAAAAAACCAAAAAAACCAACCAAACAAAACAAACAAAAAACCAACAACAAACATAAAACAAACCTCTCTCAACTTAAAATGATTTTCAAATGTCTAGATAATGCATGATGCCTGTCCTAATGATGTATCATATACATGTCCCAAATCTCCTAATTCTGGAAGTTTTGTAAGACCACCTTTAGAAGTGCCACCAGCTGGTTGCTCGGCAGGTGAATCAGTGCTCCGAGCCATTGCACACGCTGCAGTCGTTGGCCTCCAATAAACCTCAACAGAGTTGAGAGATGTTCAGAGAGGTAAATCATCATGGCCAGTTTATATTACAAAGGACTGATGATTGCACTCCTGAAAACCATCTTGTACAGCCTTTTAGTCATCCCCCTCAACATTGTGACAATGTTAGTCATGAACTACACCTTCAACATGATGTTTTATCTATCTGCCTACTCACTTTCCTTTTATACTACTTCCTTGGTCCACTCCAGTTATGTTTCATCCTGATAGCCAGGGACTTGACTGGTGGGTGTGAGACTAGTTCCTTTGCTGGCCAAAAATGTTAATTTTTACAGAGACATTTTTAATATGATTCATTCATTTTTTTCCTGATAAGAGGTTAAAATTAGAAAAATTTACTCTTTACTACAGTGCTTGTTTACTACTTGTTTGGAAGAAAAGACTAGCTTTTATCAATCAGACTCCTTGGACAGGCAACAGCCTTTGTTCACAGACAGTGGGGCCAGGCAGATGTGTGGGGAGGCTGGTTTGTATTCCCACAGGCAGGAGTGTTCCTACCACAGACACACTAACAGGTTATGACTTTCAGAAGCAAATATGACTGCAGCTATTGCCTCTTGCACAAAAAGAAGAATACTTTGTCTTGTCATCAAAGACTTTACCTTGTCAAACTTCTAGCAGGGGTTGCATTTTTGACAGTGAGCAACTGTTCAGCTGTGTTTTTAGATTTTTTTAGAGCCCTTCTGTTGTCCATCACAGTGCTTTTATGGTTCATAGGACTCTTGGAGGAGAACCATGCAAATTCCTGCAGACATGATGTCATTTTGTGCTCACCCCTGTTTAGTTCCTTCTATTAGCTTTAAACCAGCAGGAGGGAAGACTGGAGAAATATGACATTTTCTTTTATTGTATCCAAAGCTTTAAGGAACAGCAGACATATTTTTTTCTTTTAATTGATTGCTCTTTGCCAACACGACACAAGCAAACACATAAAGTAGCACAACAACCTTCCATGGTGTGCTGGAGAGCACAAGGACTCTGGAAGCTGCTTGGGAGTGAAGGCAAAGAGTAGTGCCAGGGGAAAACCTGTCCATATTTTCCATCAGATGGAGATGACATAATGATGCCCAGAAAAAAAGAGAGTCATTACCAGCCACTTTATGTCATGGTTAATGCTATATTTAGCACATAGCTGTGCTGGCATGCAGAGGTGTCAGGAAAGACAAGGCTGATGGCGAGCTGTGCTGGTGGCACAGCATGGGGAGCTGTGCTGGTGGGGGTGGCAGCCCCCAGGGAGCTGAGCCATGGAGGGGTGCAAAGCAGGGCGCTGTTATGGCAGTGTCATGCAGAGCTGAAGTGCATGACAGTTGCCTGAAGGGATGCATGAGTCATAAACCAGTGTCTCCACAACATGTAAAGATATGGTGGGGCAGGGGGCTTGTTCCTGGGGCTGTTGCTTGCACCACCCCAGTGACCCTTCTGGTCAGGGAGGGGAGTTGCTGAGCTGAAGGAATACTTTAATGCCATGGTAACACTAAGTGTTCTCATGCTAGGAAATGTCCATGCTATAATGTGGATACCACAAATGTACAAAGCCTCATGTCCTCTGAACGGACATCATGGGGAGAGCTCAATGACTTAGGACAGATATTAAAACTCTTCCCAAAGCATTTCCCCTCTGGCATAGTTTGAGTTTTTCATAACCCTGTGGTCTGCTCAGTGCAGTGACTCTTCCTGTCTTGGCACAGAGCAGAGCTACTTGACAGCTCTCCGTTGGGCAGCAATATAGCTCCAGAGCCTATCCCTATTCCTACACAGCAACTGCTTCTTGCAGAAAGGCCTCTATTTGTTAAGGACTGGATCTGATTCTCAGGGATGTTTTGCATGCATAACCCTCCTAAAAGAAAATAATTTTATTCAGTACTGCATGTAGGTGGAGGTGATGGAAAGGAGGGAGGGAGGGGTTCTTGCTGGCAAAAAAACTAAATAAAGAATTATATGCAAATTCTTACTTTTCTTTCTTGTAAGAAAGGACAAATAGACTTTTGAAAAAATACACAGACCCGTCAGTACCTGTGTGTGATTTTGGATTTGTCTAGGAGAATTTAGGGATAGTTTGTGCCTGTGTTTTGCATGGAGAGGCAAGGGAGTGCCTTAAGCATCCCCATGAGCAGCTGTCCTTGCAGCCTTGTGGGGAGAGCCCACCAGTGTGGTGGGAGCAGTGGTGCCCTCCCTGTCCTCCCAGCAGCAGGAACTTGTACCAGACAGGGGTGCTGCTCCCCACCAACACAACCCATCTCCTGTTTCTCTGATTTACCAGTCAGTTTGATCAACCATTTAATTTTTGTCAAAATCATCGTCAGAAGAACATTAAAAGGAGAGTTATGCCACTTCTGTGCTCTATGGCTTAGGCTCATTTATTTTAATTAGCCGTAACAAATTCATGGTTAAACAAGGCTCGAGAGGGTGCTATCTAAATGAGCTACTCATGGCATACACAGGACCATTAGCAAAACACTTCTCCACAGCTTGACTATGTTCTCCCCCATCTAACTTGCAGCTCATTATAGCTCTAGAGATAGGAAACAGAATGTAGCACCTAATTAAAATGTAAGCCTGTGTCCACAGATGATTCAATAGAAATAAATGCATTAAGCTGGTGAGAGAAGCAGGAGAGAGTCACACAATAAAAACATATTGTTCAAACAGAGTCTGGAGAAAGCTATACCTCTATTTTAGGCACCTGCATGAAGTTTGGGGTATTTGGGTCTTGATACAGCAAAACATTTAAAAAAAGCTGATAAGATGTCTGTTGTTCTCATTAAGTATTCTGAACTCCACTGTGTAATAACAATTTTTAGTCTTTCACATTGGTTGTCATAGAAATAGCATAAGCAACCACTTATTTTGATAATAGATTTATAGTCTGTCTTCTGTTGTTTTAGCTGCTCTTTTCAAAAATTATATTGATGCATTTTTTTCATACGATAAAGATTTTTTTTCATACATGAGATATCTTCAACCTTTGCAAGATGAATTTTGTGTGTTAGGTTAAGCACATTAGACACATGCATATAATTCATTAAAAATCGTTAATTGATTTTTAATACTGTTATTCTCTAAAATACATAAAAATATAAATAGCCAGACATGAACTTAAAATTATACTTTCCAAAGAGAAGCAAACTAATCCTGTCTCCCTCTGTTTGTCACAGGTGGGACAGTCCCCTGGTTGATCTGTTTTTCTCCAATCAGTTCCTTCAGATCACCACCACTGTGCCATCCACTTCTGTGTATGGGTTTGGTGAACATGAGCACCCAACCTTCAAGCACAAAATGGACTTCGTTACCTACGGCATGTTCTCCAGGGACCAGGCACCAACGGTAATTCACTCTATGCAACATTTTCTCCTAGCTCGTGTCACCAAAAGGAGGTGGCAAACATGGAATGTCACAAGCTTCACAGGTATCATAAGTTTTAATTAAAGTCAAAGCCATGAATTGTCTTCAGGGAACTTTAAACCTTTTAGCAGAACCTTTCTCACAATGCAGTTTTCAGAAAAAAGTATATTGTGTGCCAAGATCCTGGTTCAAGAGAGCTTTGCATTTCACATTCGGATCAATTCCTGTTCATCCAAACAAGCTGGATTCCAGCTGGACTCATTAGATATTTGGCTGAACTGGAGTCAGTGGTTGATCAGACTGTTTTAACTAGAAAAGTGATTCTTACTCATGCCATTTTGAAGGGTTTGTCAGAATACCAAAGGTTTAACTGGGAAAGGCTAAAAAAGTTCATTGTGATAAGGCAGAAAAAACCCCGTCTTTTCTGTCAATTTGACATCACACCAATTTAGATGAAAAAATCCCCAACCTTTCAAAATAAGTCTCTAACTATGAAGGAATTTATGTTCTTGTCTGTGCATATGTATCTACCTGACAAAAGCCGTGAAAAATAGCAAAGTCAAGTCATACTTTGTGTGTTGTTTATGTTTCAGTCATTTGCTAACCTCTACGGAGTTCATCCTTTCTATATGTGCATAGAACCGGACTCTAATGCCCATGGTGTTCTCCTTCTGAACTCCAATGCACAAGGTAAAAAGATAGATGGATTCCCTATATAGACTGCGTATTGAAATATGATAGATAAGTAAGTATAAAATACTGTTTTACTGATTGCTTTTTCAATGTGATACAAATATGAGTGACTGCACCCTGACTAAGCTTCCAGGACTAATAGATTTTTCAAAGATTTTTCAAAGGGATTTCAGTAGAATGAATTTTTAACAAGGAATTTGGGCATTTTTAGGCATTTTCAGGGAAAATACATTCTTAACTTTTTTAATGAAAATAGATGCAAATAGAGGGAAAGAAGAAGGCGGAAGAAATTTCCTCTGAGATTGGGATAATGAAATCAAATCAATTTAGGTTAGTCTTATATTCTGTCTTTGGAGAATAGTTTTGTATGTTGCCATGGTCACCTTACTGCATTAATCTAGTAGTATAACTTCAGAAAAAGGGAATCTTCACTTAGTCTATAAAATCAGTTTCCCCTGGCAGACAATGGCTTTCAATAAGATTAAAATAGCACAGAGGAACCCTAAACACAAACTTGTTGATCCTTTTTATATATATATGGAACTGAGACAAATGGATCTCTGCAATCTACTCTGTGTGGGTTTCTGTGATTTATTGCTGCACCATGGCAATCTGAAAGCAGAGGTTACAGAAACCTGGGCAATGGCCTGCCTACCTTCAGGCCCTGTTTGCTCATCCAGTCGTACCCACAAGGTGCACAGAAGAGCCCAGCGTGCACACACCTAGGATGGATATTTCAGAATAGAATATTTCAGTTGGAAGGTACATAAAACATACTTGTAGTACAACTGCCTAAACACTTCAAGGCTGACCAAAAGCTAAACATGTTTTTAAGGCATTGTCCAAATGCCTCTTAAACACTGACAGGCTTGGGTCAAAAAAAACCAAAAACATCTCTAGGAAGCCTGTTCCAGCATTTTCCCACCCTCAGTAAAGAAAGGCCTCCTAATGTTGAGTCTCAACCTCCCCTGAAGCACTCTTGATCTATTCCAATGTAATAGTGCAGAGCTGGTTTTGACTGAGCACCAATTTTTCTCTTTTAGATGTTACTCTGTCTCCAAACCCATCTTTAACTTTCCGCACTATTGGAGGGATCCTTGACTTCTATCTCTTCATGGGACCAACTCCTGAAAACGTGGTTCAGCAATACACTGAGGTTAGTAGAAAAGTGCACATGGCACATGCAGCAGTGCCTTCTAAGACAGTCCTGTCAGTATCTGGTAGTATCAGCAGGTAGTGCAGCCAGAGCTTTGTCCTGATCCATTTGTACAAAGCCACAGCTCCAGATCCGTGGGAAAACTGGCATATGCTCAAGCATCTGTGAACAGTCTGTCTGAGTGTCACAGGCTGGCTGGCTGTTCAGTGCGCTCCTCCATCCCATCCTGACATATTGCAGGAAAGACTGGAGATTTGGATGCAATGATTAGAAAGAAATCTGTCTAAGCTTACTCCTCTCTGGGCCGTCACAATTTTACAGTCTTTGCTGTATGACATGACTGCATTTTGACACTGCAGGCCAAGAAAACAAACTAGGCAGAGCACAGATGGAAATGTTTGGAATTTTACATATGCTAGATTTCAGAGATATTGAATGGACTTTAAAGTCTTCTTATTTGCCAGTAGAATCGCTTGCTGATTTTGGAGCCATCAGACTGTTTTTTACTAATGAAAACCCATATAATTGCATTGAAGAGCATAAATGTATAACAGTGCATGTACTGCTGTCTCGGACTGTAACTACTTGCTATCCAATTGCCCAATGTTTTCTAGATAACATATGCAAATGGCTGTTTTGGAAGTGTACATGCCATTCTTATCTAGTGAGTAGTAGATAACATGTTTTTCCTGGTCACCAAATGATGCTTCAACTGGGCCTTTCCACAGAAAATTGCCACCTCAGACCGAAGCTGTGTACATAAAGAAATCAGTGTCAAACCTAAAGAGTGTAGAGCAAAGCTGGAGTAAGCCTGTTACTGTGAGAAGGGTGGTCACTGTGCAGACCCTGAGGATTAGGTTGCAACTGGAAGGCTGAAGAGGGTAGGGCATCCCAGAGCTGGTCACTCAGAGCTCACAGCGAGATGTGCATGTGCTCTGCCTTTCCCTGTGCCGCTTCTCAAAGGGGCCTGTGCTCTGATCTTTAGCAAACATTTTGTCTTTCTTGGCTTTTTACAGCCTCCTATGCTTGCTTTCTTTTAAAGTGCCTATATGAAAACAGAAATATTGTGGTTTAGAGCAAGAGAAAAAGAGGATTTATCCCAGAATGAAGGTATGTCTGGGTTCTGGTTTGGTGAAGGAAGGGGTAAGGATTGCTCATGCTGCTGTTTTGGGAAGGCTGGAGCTTCTCTGGGGTGGTGGACTCTTCTAGACCTTCCTTTTTGAAGGAGAGGTTCAGGTGCTATCTCCCAGGTGGGAGTGGTGAGAGGCTGATGGTGCTCCTCCATGTCCTGGAGCAGGAGCAACTGCTCTGTTGCTTGGAGGTTTCCAGCTCCCTCTGCACATCTTCCTCATCAGTTGACTGTCATGGTTTAACCCCAGCTGGCAACTCAGCCCCACACTCAACTCAGCCACTTGCTCATGCTCCCCCAGTGGGATGGGGGAGAGAATCCAAAGAGTAAAAGTGAGAAAATTCATGGGTTGAGATAAAGACAGTTTAATGGGTAAAACAAAACTGTGCATGCAAGCAAGGCAAAATAAGGAATTCATTCACCAGTTCCCAGGAGCAGGAGGGTGTTTAGCCACCCCCAGGAATTGGGGGAATGGCTGAATATGTGACTGTTACTGGGGAAGACAAATGCCATCTGTTCCTTTTCAAAGTATTTTGGTGGTATTTGAAGGCAGAATTTCTGTGGCTTAGCAGGTGGTCAGCATCTGAAAATAAAATGAGAGAGTTCTTACTCCCTAGCTGATGGGTAGTGGCAGCTCACTTTCCACCCCTGTCTCTGAAAATGGAGCTGGAGCAAAGAAAACAAGGTAAAGGAGAGCAGTGGGCGTCTCCTAATGAGACATGTCACATGCCAGGACAAAAAAACCCTGTTCTGTATTCTTTGAGCTTGTGCTCAACTCTCTAGGGAATCTTAAAGAATGCATGTTAGTAATTTCAATGTGAAATAATAACTTCTTCAGTAAACATCCTGAAATTCCAAGGTCAAAAATGTTACAATTACCATATTATTAGTCTCTAGGGTAATAATTTGGCTTTTATGTACAAGATATGTGGGAAGGTGAAGGAGACAGAAAAGACTTTATTTTTCAATTGTCTTTTCTGTCACACTGAGAGGTTTTTGCCTGTGTAGTCATTGTCATGCTGTAGGGAAAGAGAAGAGGTAGAAAGGAGAGGTGTGACTGATGTCTACAAGGCACTGCTCAGCAGCATGGCTGGGCTCTCTCAGCTGTTTGCATGGGTCTCCTCTGGGAATTGGTGTTTTGGGAGCTCCTGGCTGCAGGGGCCCCTGCAGGGACCAGGTTGCACAGCTGCAGAGCTTCTTGATGGAATTACACCTGCCTTCCTCCTGAGCAAGCATCTGCCCCAGTCACTGCTTTTTGCAGGGACTACTCTTTTTATCTCTCCAGGATGGCCTCACTGGTGTGGCAGGGGAGGCTAGGTGCCAGCAGGTGCACATTTTGAGAACAAGGGAGCTGTTTCCAGAGCAAAATGCTTTACACCTTTCTCAAATGTTTTGTGCTGTTGGCTGCAGTGCCATTTCCGTATCTGAGCCACCTCTCTGCCCCTGCTATGCTTGTTTCTGTGTGAGGTTTAAGAATTTAGCTCTGCTCTGTGCTTTCATGTGGCTCCCCCAAACCAGCGAGTTAAGACAGCTTTGTAACAAAGCTCTTTATTTGGCCTCTGGAGAATGTAGGATTTCCCCACACACCTCTCCAGGTTGTCACCAGCACCCAGGTGGACCACAGCTCTTGGCCAGAGCTGCTAGGTCCAGGCTATGCTAAAAGCAGGGCTCTTGGCTCTCTGTGTGGTGATCAGGGTTGATTGCAGCTGCCCTGCCAGAGCTATCAGCCTCTCTGCAACCTTGGAGTGAGGACAGGTAACTGCAAAAGCTGTGGTGGCCCTGGATGCCAGCCTGGCCAAGGATAATCTGCCTTAAATGGGCTCCAGGAGTGAGGCAAGGTGTGAGAAGGGAGCAGAGGGTAAGTGCTGGTACCTCTGGAGCAGAGGTGAGCTGTAGGATGCATCCTGCCAGTGGCACCAGAGTGCTACAGCAGTGGCAGCAGCTACAGGGTATGGGCGTGGTCCCACGGGAAGGAGAAGCCTCCAGCCCAATTCTTCTGCTTCCTCCTGTCCCTGAGCCCAGCTGTGAGGCGTGTTACTCTTGCTACATCTAAGACATCTAAGATTATCCTGTACAGCTCTCTATGACATTGATCACATTCTTCTCCTACTGCAGTATAGGTCTGGAGTGCAGAACAGTTATGTAACACAAATCTCACTTTTAACAGCAAACACCTCAGCTTGCAGGAGGGTGAGAAAAAGCAGTAACAAGCTAAAGAGTTCAGGCACTGACCTGAGCCTGCCTGAGGCTCTGCAGCCACACCTAATACCAGGCCAACATTGCCAAGACCACTGGTGGCCTTTCAGAACAGACCAACAGTGCATAGCAGTAGTGTGCAAGCTCCATAACAGAACACTCAGGAATGTTAGGGTTCAGAAACCAGATATTTAATAGGTCTTGGGTAAAGGCCATGAATTTGTTATTTTATCACAAATTATCCAGTAACAAGCTGTAAGTGAGCATACTGTAAGTCTCCTAATTCTCTTTAGTGAGAAAATTGCTGGTTTGCTTCCTCCTTAGAGAAGTGTGAGCTAGTTACAGGTGTAAAGGACCTCAGAGGTCTCTAGTCCACTCTCCTGTTGGAGAGGTAACATGGGGAACTTGCTTACACATAGATTTTTTCACAGATGATTCAGTGAGAGTCTTGCAGCTGAATTCCCCAAGAAGGAATAAACAGCTGATAATTGTTTTGTGCAGCAAAATACAAGATTTGAAGACCTTGGCATTGGAAATCCTTAAATTTTTTATGTTCCTGAGGTTGTGAGCATCTTCTTTATGGCTCAGCAGCTGCAGAGCCTTTTTTTTTTTTTTTTTGCTCTCCTAAATCAAAGCTTAGCTTCTGTTAACAGACTTTGAGTGAAGGTTACCCTCTAACTGACTAGGTGCCCACAGCGCTCAGCTGCTTGCCTTAGTCATAGCAGATGAGCTGGATACAGATATATGGATCATAGTAACACCTGTGGAATTTAACCATTGTATAACGATACAGAAACACTAAACCCAGTGCATTAGCCCACTTGGGTTTTATAGTTTCCTCCTATAACTCCTCTTTGAAGAAAGGGAGTTGAAGCAAATATCAAGCTTCATATATCGTTTTGTGTGGCTTATTAGGGTGTAAGGTTAGCAATCTTCATTGCTCCTTTGTGGACACAGGAAAAAGAGTACATGTGTCCAGCCCCTGTGTTACATAGGCATAGCTCTGCAGCAGTTACTCTCTGATCAGTCTTTGGTCATAGTGTTAACAGAATAGGATCCTGATTTACTCTACAGAATTTGTAACCTAGTTCATATAATTGATGCTCATATTAATAACATTATTTGTCCAGTAATCCAACGCAGGGAAAATGAATACAGATCACCTGCTCCCTATTATCTGTTAGATATATTTGTTTCCACTGAACTTCATTCTTACTTCGAAATGATTCCAGGGTGTCTCCTTGATACATCAGCTCTCAGATGGCTCTGAAAAAACCCAAAAACATAATGACAAGTTATATAAAAATGGGAAAAACTAACAGTGAATTTATTAAACACCAGGAGGTATTTAAGAAGCAAGAGCAGGAAGAATTCTGGAACAGAAAATAAGATCTTTTTTTTTTACTGTTTCTGCAGTGCCATATCTTTGCTCTTGCCCCTCCCCCCCATTTGGGATACTGCGTGTTTGCTGTTTTTGCATTTTCCTCTCTCAGTTCCCCGACCTGTTACTGTGATGTAGATAGAAACACACAGTAACACACACAACAGGTGTTCAGGTAGAGAAGAAGAAAGGAAGTCTCTAGTTTATTGTTGATCTTGTATATATAAGTTTCTGGACAGTGATCAGAGATTGGACAGAGGAGTTCCCACCTCTCCATCTTCACTGGTCACTTGAGAAGTCCATCAAGTGATACCTTTTCACAAAGGAATGCAAACATGATTCTTGTTTATCTTACAATTCATGAGAACTGACTCCACTATACTAAAACAAATCAGAAGGCTTATTTTCAAAGACAACACCTGCCATCTACCTTTCCTGATTCTATGGGAGACAATTTTGCTAAGCAGGCTTTCTCTGGCTGCTGCACTTTCTGATCATTTGTATGCAGAATGTATTCTATATGAATTAACTAGATCCTAAATATATATCAAATCCAACTTGAGTTTTCAGGTTTGCAAAATTATATTCCTGCCTCTGCTGATCCATCTTTGAGTGGGTACCATATGTCAATTATTTTATCAGGAAGCTTCAGGGGGATCCATTAGAGAGACTCCACAGCATAATTAGAAAAAAGAACATTTGTTTTCCCAGCTGCCCTGTTTCATCCTTCCTCTTCAAATGTTTTGCTGGTTTCAATTAAGCTCACCATAGATGCACCAGCCTGGTGAACCTGAAGAACTAATTGCTTTTAAAAACTTAATATCTTCCTTGCAAGGTAGATATTTTTCTGTTGGTTCAGCTGTAATCCCAAACTCCTCAAGGGATGCTGTGGTAAAACACTGTCTCGCTCTGTGGTCCTCAGTGACACAGCACCATCCCATAATGGTGAGCAGGTGAACCTCAGCAAACCCTGGTGCTGGGGGCATGCCCTTTTGGAAAGGCTTTGGTGACACACCAGTGGCCACAGCTCCACCTCCAGCCCGCTGCTCTCCACCTGGATGCTTGACAGGACATGGGGGAAGAAGCCAATCCCCATCCAGGCCCTGAAATGCATTGTATTGGCAGTGTCCCAGAGTGGCTGTCCTCCCCAGGTGGCAGTGACCCAGGGTATCACAGGACCCAGAGCAGAGCTGCTCAGCAGTTCCCACTGTCTCTGCCCAGGCTGGTCAACCTTTTCCCATTTCCCAGCCTGCATGGGAAGGGGCAGCAGATGCCATGCAGACATCCTGCCAGGGCACAGGGCTCTGCATTTAGCTGTTGGATTAATATTTATCAGCCAGTTTTCCCTATTTCTCTCGTCCAAGATAAGAAGCCTGTGCACAAAACATTTTATTTCATTAGGGAGTTCTTTTGTTTTGGTCTGGTTTTTTAACCTTGTTTGTAGAGGTCATTCTCTGCTTGCAGTAAAGAAAGCAAGGGCAAAATATGCATCTGCTTTAGGAGCACAAAATGGTGGGTTCACAAAGCTCATCCTGCAGCCTTTGTTGGACTAGAACAAGCTCTGCTGCCTCCTCAGATGAATTTATCCTTAACATGGTGAATGTGTATGTGACAAAGAAGAAGACTTCTTGCCCTGCTGTGTTGGACACCTTGGTGCTGGCTCACAAAGTGGCTGGGAGATTGTCCTGAGCCATCATAGCCCATTCAGCTCCCCACAGGAAACCCCAGCAGATCTTGAAAGATGGTCTGGGTGATCAGGTGTGTCCATACATCTGGAAAAAACTGATAGCATGTACAAGGACATGGGGTAGCCCCAGGGTGGTTAGGGTGTTTGTCTGCCCATCGGCCTTCCCCTACGTGGTAGGGACCACCTTTGTCTGTTCAGGGCCTGCCCTGGCAAAGGGCACAGCAGTTTGCAGTGGAAGCTGAGTGCCTCTGTGGCAGGAACATGCTGTTGAGAGCTGCTCTCACTTCTTCTGAAGACCCCAGCCTCCAGCTGAATTGGAGGAGAGGTAGGTGTTGAGGAGGATGAGGAAGGTTAAGTCTGGTGGGACAGGACAAGCAGCTGATATACAGGGCAGCTGTGCTGCTCAGCCAGAGTGTCCTTCCTGGAGACACCCAAAGCATTAACCTCACCAGTGGTTGTGGCCTCCTTATGTTTTGCTTATATGAAACAGTAGCATCCCAAGAAGTGAAAGCACGCTTTAGCTAAATTTTTACTGTTTGACTTTGTGTTACCAAGCCTTTCTTGTTTGGAAGCAATTTAGCGTGTGTATTTCCAAGCTCAGGGGCATTAAAAACATCCTCAGCTTTTCTCTGCCTCTGTCCCACATGTGGTTTTCTGTCTGATGCACTTTGTACATCTGTGTACTGATGCTCTAGCATGTGATGTATTCTAGAGCAATTTCAAGTTCAGCCTTGCTTTCCCAGGTCAGACTCTTCCTAGAGAAAATCCCATAGGAAGGTGTGCCTTCGTGCAGTGCATCTTCAGAGAGCTTAGCAATGCAATAGATACAGACTGCCAGAAGTGCCTTGTTTTATTTATTTAAAGTAGATGGGGTTTACCTGCCAATATGCAGGTTTTGTTGTTTTCCACTTCTTAGCATAATTACCTAACTATGGAGCTTCACAAGGAAATAAGAATAAGGGAGGAACCATTATTAACCAAAGGGGGACAATAGCTGCAGCTGATTAATAAGTCATGGGTGTTTACTAACTACTAGATTTTCAGGTATTGCCTGCAAAGGTGTTAGAAATACAAATCAAAGGTTAGCTTCATTGGATTTAACTGATGTAAGGATTTCAGGAGATGTCCCTCAGAAAACACTGGTGTGTACTAATGAGACAAAGCCAGATTTCAGCTTATTTGTATAACAGACACATGGTGATTGCCTGCTGCTCATCCCAGGTTACCACAGCAGCTCTCACCAGGGGAAGCAGAGCAGGATGCCTTGCTTCCCGGTGCTCTCAATTGAGTTTCCTCCTGCCATTTACAGATGGATTACATTCAGACAGTGGAAATCAAATATTTATAAAATCATATTTAACTCATTACCTTGTGTTTCAGTTGAGAATTTCAGGACCAAACAGTAACTCTGGCCTCGAAGAGGGTTGTCAGTGCCTGGCAACACAAGGCTGTGGGCCAGCAATAACAGTAGTTTGTCATAAGTAACTGGGTTTCATCGGACTGGTGTGTATCTGATTAAAACTTCGGAGAGCTCAAATGAACATCACAGTCTTGATAAGTTAGTTCAGCTAGATGCGGCAAGAGAAGTTTGCAAGGCTTATATTGCTGTGTGTCATTGGAGATTTGCCTTCTGTTGACCAAGGTGTTTGTGGACTGTCATTGATCAGGTGGCATGAGGTTCAGGTGGCATGAGCTGGATTTCTGCCCCTGTAAGTGAGGGCACATGCTCCTGTGCAGAGGCTGAGACGACATTTAACATTAACCTGGCTTCTATACACTGTGTCTTCCACCAGGATGTTCTTGGAAGTTGGTGTTGTTGGAGTCTCTGTGAAGGGCAAGGATCCACCAGGAGAAGTGCCAAGCATGCTGTGCCAAGAGCCACTCATAGAAAGAAATGGGTGTTTAATGGGGGTGTGGTGCCTGTGCCCTCGAATTTGTGCCTTAAATGATCTGGAAGCCTCTCCTGGTGTTTCAGAGTATCTTCTTTTTCTCTTGTTCCTGCTGCAGGCCATTGGCCGCCCACACATGCCAGCCTACTGGTCTTTGGGATTCCAGCTCTCCCGCTGGGGCTATGGCAGCCTTGATGTTTTAAAGGAAACTGTCGATCGCATGAAGCACTACGACATCCCATATGTAAGTATGAGGTTTTCACTCTGTGTGCTAATCTTACACTCTGAAGTGAGGTGAATAAAATTATAATGGAGGAAAAATAATTATCTTACAAAGAGAATTGTAGAGTAAAAGGACATTCATAATCTTATGTTGTGGGTTTGCATGTAATATCATTATAATGCTTAAAAGAACATTTATACTGGACTCCGAAAATAATGTTTAAGTGCTGCTCTTGGCTGCATAGCAGGCAATTCTGGCATGGATTTGCTGTTATGCAGCATGAGGTGCTAGCATTTTAAAAACAAATAATGAAAAACAAACTTCTGATGCAGATCACTGCAAAATAGTTGCTGAACTAGGGCTTTTACATTTTCTTGTAGTCTGCTAGGATTACAATAACAATCTCTTAGGTTTCATTACATACATTAGTTGCTTTTTAGAAAGACAGTTGCATACATTCTGATTTCTGTATCAAATATTTCAGTCATAGAATCATAGAATAGTTGGAGTTGGAAAAGACCATTAAAGGCCATCTATCCAACCCCCCTGCAATGAGCAGGAACATCTTCAACTAAATCATGTTGCTCAGAATCCTATCCAACTTAATCTTGAATATTTTTAGGGATGGGGCATTCACTATCTGTGCAACCTTGTAAAAAAATCCTTCCTTATATCTAGTCTGAATCTACCCTCCTTCAGTTTACAACCGTCACCCCTTGTCCTATTGCTACAGACCCTACCAAAAAAAGTCTGACTCTAACTTTCTTATAAGCCCCCTCTATGTATTTAAAGGCTTCAATAAGTTCTCCCTGGAGCCTTCTCTTCTCCAGGCTGAACAGCCCTATCTGTCTCAGCCTGTCCCGTAGCAGAGGTGCTCCAGCCCCTCTGATCATTTTTGTAGCTCTCCACTAGACTTGCTCCAACAGATCCATGTCTTCCCTGTCTGAGAACTTCAGAGCTGGACAAAGTATTAATGTAATTTTTTACTTTAAAAATGTTTAGGATGTCCAACATTTTGATATTGACTACATGGAACGTCGCCTGGACTTTACCTATGATAAAGTGAATTTTGCTGGTCTGCCAGAGTTCATAAAGGAGCTGAAGAAGAACGGAAAGCACAGCGTTGTGATTCTGGTAAATTAATTATATTGCTAATTATTTCTCTGTTTATAAGAACAATTCACAGCATAGTCCTCATAGCAGTACCGAGGTGCTAACACACGTATACTAATGTAGCAGATTTTCCATTTTCTCATATGTTGAAAAAAGCTGAAAAACAGTTTCCCAGAGCTTTAATTTTTAAAAGTGTTGTCTTTATTTGCTATCTCTGTACCAGTATCATGTCTATACCAAAATGTTTATTCTCTGTCACATTTTTCCCCACTCAGTTAGGAGAAATTTTGCCTCTGAGTGGACATAGGATTGCTTTCATGGAATCCTTCCCCTGAAATGAAGAAATTAATTTTAATACACATACAAAAATAGCTGAATAGTGGAAAAAATCTATTCCTAATCACTCTGAAAGCTACTAACTACAATTCATGTTTCCTTGTTCTTACTTTTAATCTAAGTTAATGTGAGAGATGATTACTTGTATGCAAATTTGTGGAAAATCTATGTTGAACCTCTAACCAAAATTGGCATATGGCCAAATGCATTAATTTGTATACAAGTGAAAATTGGAGTTTTCCATCTTCCCCAGTAAATTTTTCCAACAAAATTTGCTGTTTTGCTCCAGTACTTCTCCATACATGTCCTTGTGCCAAAATGACTCACAATAGCTAAGTGAGCACCATTGGTGGCAAGGAAACTGGAGACCAATTTAATCAAAATTTAAGTAAAGATGAAAATAAATTAAGACATTAAATAAAATCCATTGATAAATTCACAAGATCTTGCTCTCCAGGGTTGCCCAGCAGCTTAGCAGTACGAGGGCTGCACTCCCCAAGGCAGGCTGCAATTTGTTCTCCGTAACCACTGGGCACAGGATAAGAAGAAAAGCATTTTAAATTACAGCAGGACAGATTCAAGGCAAACATTAGGGTAAAGCTGCCTGTCTGCAAGGTGATCTGAGCAGCAGACAGCTTCTGGGGCCAGGGACCCTTCCCTGGTGGGTGCTGTGAACAGGCCCAACAGATGCATCAGGCATGGCTCAGGCTGAGCTGACCTGCAGCCACAGGGTAAGAAAGAGGAGACAATCCCACAGAGTTCCTCTCAGGACTTTTTGCTGTAGCTGTAGTTTTGTAATCTGTTTTCTACCTAAATGGTGAGTTTGTATCTTTCATCTGGGTACTACTGTCCTTACCTCCAACTGCCAGTCTCTCATCCTTCTATTTTCTTTCTTGATCCACTGATTCAAATAAATGTATTCTCCCTCAGCCTTTCTCTGCTAGGCTAAACAAACACATTTACCTACATTATATTGATGGCTTGTGCTTCTAAGGAGACCAGGATTCAGTTAATCCAGCTGAATCATGATGGACATATGACTAATGTTTGAACCCTAAATCAATCCAGTCCTTTTAAAATAAGGAGCGTGTCCCTCTTCTTGCCCTGGAGGTTCTGTCAAAGGTTTGTGGAGAGAAGCCTGCACAGCAGAGTCCTGAATTGTGGTACAGGTGCTCTTTCACTTGTGCTGGTGTATCTGGAGTCAAGATAAGCAAGAGCTACTGCAATTTCCTTATCTAAAAATCACATTATCTTGTTAAATAGATAGATTAAGGCAGAAGTGCCTCCCTCCTGTCCTTATTTTTTCCTCACAGTTTGTTGTGAAGTTTAAAATATGATTGAGGATGATGGACTAGTCAGGACCACAGATAGCTATATCAGTGTTTTCTTTTTAATTGGGAGTTTTCTGATATTTTCTTTAAAAATACCTTTTACTATTTGCCTAATCTTTTCTTTGGTGTACTGTAATTCCATTTACTACTAGAAATCTCAAACAAAACTATGCAGCCCAAGTGATCAGTTACATATTGATAATGGAAACAGCTGTCTATACGGTGAATGCTGCTTGCTTGTGATTTCTCCCTAAAGATACCTTCCCCTGAAGGTTCCATTCTGAGAAGCTCAGGGCTGCAAGCAGTGAAATCAGTTTTCATCAGTGAAGGTTCAAGGTACGGCATTTAAATAGTAACAGATTACTAAGTCATTTCGATAGAGAGAAACTTTAAGACAAAAATAGACCCAAATTAACTGGATACATCATTGTAAATAACTAAGCAGTAGTGAGCACATGTGCTGTCAGGACTGATTGCTCTTTCTAACTATTAGGCAGTTTAGGCTCTCTGTGACCTCAGTACTGCTCTCAAAATGATCTAATCTCTTAGACCTGTAACATTAAATACCATATGCTTATTTATTGGTTTATCTCAAAATAGTTTGCAAAAAAAGTAATATAGGAGCAAAATGCCAGGAGTTTGGGGTAGCTCTTCCTATACACTCTTGCCTTTCAATAAATACATGGTAGTCATCTCTTTTTCATCAATGGTAGGATTTCTCCAGTTGTTTTGCACTTGTTCCTGGGTGTGAAGCTACGTGTAAGCAGTCGTGGTTTAGTGGGTGAGATACATTATCTTCTTCCTTATGAGTTATAACATATATCTTATTTGTAACTTCAACGACATTTTTAAAGCCCTTTCAGTTTCTCAGATGGCACATTCTGCGGCATTGCAGGGAGGTGTTGCTATATAAATTCATCTGTTAGATGCAAGGAACATAGCAGCTCTTAATTCATACAATGAGCTAACAGGAATCCAGATAGGAAGACTTTCTTTCATCCTTCCACTAACCTATAAACTAAGGCTTGTCTTTGCTCTAGTTCTTTGGCCAAGCTTGTGGAAAAAGAACAAAAGCTGAGCCAGTCTGTCCTTCATTGTTTTAAAGTTAATGAGAAGTATAGGTTGCGCTGGTACTGAGGTTTTCTATTTTCACTTTATTACAGTTGCTGACATCTCTGTCAAAATCTGTCTGTTAGCATTCTTTAGTGATGTAAAGTATCTCCCTAAGTTGAGTTGGGTAGCTGGAGCAGTGTGAAGGGTTTCATTCCCAAGTCATAGAGAAGCCAAGCTGGGTGCAATCAAGGCGAATGTAATCCAGTTGGATACTGAAAGAACAATTTTCTATTTAGATTCCCTTTGGGTAGTGACAGTAATGGGTCCATTCCCTAAATATAGCAGATTGTTGCCTCCCTCATGATGATTTCAGGAAATGGGCTCTGACTACATCCATTTAGTGTCATGGAAAACCTCTAGTAAATGGATTTGGGGAATGGGTTCCATCTACCTCATCTCAGACCACTTTGATCACAAGCAAAGTGCAGATCCTGACAGCCAGCAGTATTAGCACTGCCTGTAGCAGTATTAACACTGTCAACCTGCCTGAGGATGGGACCTTGAACTCAGTTGTGCCACCATCACTGGGGTGGCTGGTGCCACACCAGGAGGAGATCTGCTCTCCATGTTTGCACCCAGTGCTGAGAGCCCTCTGTGACTATGGTCACCTTTGAGAGTAGCACAGCTCCATTGCTGGAGCCTCTTAGTGCAGCCCTTCAGCACTTCTCTCTCCTGATCTCTTTTAGAGGCCACCTCTACTTAGGGGAAATTGTGACTTTGCATGTCAGCACCTGGTCATCATCATTGCATTAAATAATTGTGCATGTTTCATCTGTGTCAGAATAGATATATTCTTTAGAAACAAAGAAGTTCTAAAGTAACAATCACTACACTGAAAAATTATAAACATTTTTACTAAAAAGGATCTTTAATGAAAGACCTTGTATACCATCTATTAAATCATACTAAAAATAGAAACAGCTAGAAAGGATGTGACAAAATATTTGAAAGTCAGGAGCAACATGCTCATGATTCGAAATAATGGTTGATATCTTTAGCATTTTTAAGTCAAATTGTGTGAGCTGTAGAGGCAAAAATTTCCAGAGATGAGTTTTTATGGATGTGCATCAAAATAGATGTTGGGGTGGGGCCACAGGTGGAAGTGCATCAGTGTGGGTACATGCTGGGGGCTCCCAGGTCTTTAGGCAGTCAGCTGGAGTTAAGGATGCTCAGCACTTCTTCCCCAAAATGCTAAAAAGATGAGTGAAGATTTAACAGGCATGAAACTGCTTCCCCACAAACAACCCTTGCAGGCACAGAGAGATTTTGTTTTCTTTAGGGCAATACTAAACCTGCATAATGTATTAGATTTATGCACTGGAACAACCTTTCAGATGAAGGAAACCATAAGTTTGGATTAGGAGTAGCTAATTAAGCTGACTTCTTCTAGCCTTCAAGTCCCTTGAGAGACATCTTTACCACAATTATAAGATAATTATTGCAGATGGACAGTTTTCTCTTTTGCAAAATTGGACTGTTGAACAACTTAAAAATGTAATGGACACTTACAGTCCTTATGAAGGTGACACTAGAGCTAGATGAAGTTAAACAAAATTTTGCACTTAAAGTAGGGATTTAGATGTAGCTTTTGTTGTTGAGGCATGGAAGAATATACTTCCCTCACCAGGGCTGTGGTTATCAGAGGGTTTACAAATAAATCAGGTAATTAATTCAGGTATTTAAATGAGATATAAAGCAAGCCTTTAAAGCAACTTACCATTTGGAGTCTGATATTTTTTTTTCATTCTTAATACATTTATTAGTTAGACTTCTATCACATTTTGATTAAACTTCACTTAAGTTATTGCACAAGCTATAACTGAGTGGAAAAATTGTTTCAATGGTGTTTTTCTCCATTGTGTTTCACAACTGAAAGGTTTTGCCTAAAGCAAAACCTGAGGAAGTAAGACTTTCTAAGGAGAAAGTAAAGAATTCCCTTCTAAAATGGCTGCAGTCTTTATCTGTTCTAAAAAACACAAAGCAGATAGTTGCTTCCAATTAGGGGTGTATTGCAAAGTGCACTCCTTTTGGTTGCAATTGGCTTCTGGGCAGAGTTGCAGAGTACCTCTTAAATCACTGGCATCTCAGAGTATTCCTGACTATATTACTTTCCAGCATTGTGGGCAGGCCTCTATCCCAGGAGCTGATCAGGGTCGCTTCAGATGAGCTTGGTGGCTACTGATGGTCATCCTGAAGCAGTGGAGTTATTGTTGTCAATATCACTGGCAGCAGTGGGAGGAGGTGACCACCCCAAGCAGTGGGAAGGGGCAAGAAGGGCAAACTGTGAGGTGTAAAATGCTGTGGTCTTGGTGCCTGGGGAGAACAGAGGTGTAAGGCCCCACAGGCAGGTGTGAGTTGGGTTACTCTGCATCAGACTGGCATAAAATTTCCTTGTCTGACATTGGTTTGGAATGGAGGGCTAACAGGGCCCTTTTGAAGTTGGGTGTGCCCAACTTAAGCCCCTTGAAAAGTTTCAGTTATTCTAGCATTGAGCTGTTGATGCTGAGGCAGCTGGAATAACAATTGCCTTGGAGGAAACCCAAAAGTGCTCAAATGTGGGAATGTCCAGTGTAGCACCCAGCCACAGCAGAGACCTTGGTGGGGGGGGAGTAAAATCTAGTGCCTCTCTAAAATAATTCGAACATAGAAAGTCTCATAAAAAATAAACATGAGGGTATTTAGTAATTTCACATTGCTTTTTCCTTACACAAGAAATACTTATGACTTATCCTTAAGGACTTTTTCTAAATTATTATGTGCTCTCAACTCTTATTAAATTTTAATGCTGTTTTCTTCCAATATTTTTGCAATCAGCGTAAAGAACATAATCCAGAATTTTCTAAAGTATACAAATAGAAGAGCAGTTGTTACCTCTGGGATTTCAATAAAGGAAGTGTAATTGCTGTTTTCAGGACCCTTTCATAACCAAGGATGAGGAGCCAGGGACTTACAGACCTTATGAACTCGGCCAGGAAATGGGAGTGTGGGTGAACAACTCTGATGGCATGACTCCTGCTGTTGGACAGGTGGGTTTTTAAATTTTGTGATGAATTTTGTCTAGTGCTGCTTCAAAACAGCAAAGCAGCAGTGTAATAGAAGTGAGAAAATAACCACGATTTACATATGTGACCCCTAGGCCTGGCCTCCTGGAGATTCTGTGTTTCCTGACTACACCAACCCCAGAACAGTGGAATGGTGGACCCAGTTGTGTCTGGAGTTTAAGGATGTCCTTGACTACGATGGGATCTGGATTGTATGTCTCATTATATCTGTCCTCCCTTCTTTAAAAAAAAGAAAAAGAAGATTTTCACATCTTGCTCTCTTTTTTAAAGGATATGAACGAACCATCCAATTTCATGAGAGGCCAGAGGCCTGGATGTGCTGATAATGAAATCAATAACCCTCCTTACACTCCTAGTAAGTATAATACTATAATTTCATTGCTATGAATTATTTATTAATATTAAATTATACATTTTGTTTATATTTTATAAAATATATTTTATAATATTAATATTATAATTTCATTGGAGGTTTTTTGTTTGTTTCTTTGATTTTCTTGTTTGTTTTGTTTTAAACCTGGATAGGCTATAATTTTAGGGGGAAAAAAAATCCATTCTCTCATTTTCCATCTTTCCCTGCCTGTTCTGTATGTTCAGTTACATATTTGTTCAAGACTCCAGTGGCTCAGCTTTGATGGAGCAATCACTTTCCTCTGTCCAAGGTTCTGCCTCGTAACAGGACTAGAAACATGACCTTTCCTGCCTTCTCTGAGCAACTGGTCCACATCAGAAAAAGGGCAAGATCCCTATGTATTGTAACTCAGCTCCAGACTTATAGAGTAACCTTTCTGCCTTGCCACTGCTAGTCTCAGAGATAGGCAGTCTCTGCCTTCTCATGAACTATGACAAGGGAGATGGTATCTCCCTGGTGCCTTAGTTTGGTACGTTTCCTTTCTCTTAGGAAAGAAATTTTCACTGTTACTAGAAATGGGCTAAAAATAAGTTTTAAAATGTCTAAGCCTATGGGAGACTTTCAGGAATGGGAAAATCTCTTCCAGTGGCTGAGTTAATGATATGCTCATTCTTCCCCAGGAAGCCATGAGTACCTATGATTATTGCCAGTGGTGTGGCAGTTAATCCAGCCAACATTTCCCCAGGAAAGCCCAGCTGCCTGAGCAATGTTAATATACAGCAGGAAGCTAATACATGAGAGTTGGTGTATTGGCAGTGGAGTATAGGCAGTGTCCCCTTTTTTCCCTTCAGGATTTTGTACTCTCATGTACAAAAAAAAAGAGAATTCTACATTTTCTTTATTAAATTGCAATTATTTTTCTTTTTTATTTTGAATATAAGAGAAACATAAACATAACAAAAGCATGACAAAATATTAGAAAGGGATTGTAAATTTTTGAAAGCAGAAGAAGAGCTTTTACTGATAAATTTGGTGTTTGCTCTCTTTGTGGGGTGACCACTACATACTGACCCTGTTGGTCTTGACCAAAGCCCAGGAACTTATAAGAATTTCCATCTTTGCCTTAAACTGCCTTCATTTTTTGTCAGCCTTCAGAGCTGTAAAAAAGATGTGAGACACTGGGTAAACTGGCCAAAAGAGCAGAGCTTGTTTTACATCACAAATAAAAGACTGAGAGTGAACCCATGCAGTGGCTTCTGAGCCATGCAGCTGAGCTTTGTGGAGATTAGCACTGAAGTCTGACCCACTACAAGGGACTCAGACCTGGAGGCCTACATGACATGTAAGGACACAGAGATACTGAAGGCAGGTGTGCTTTGAGCCCAGTTTCTCTGACATGACTCATGCACATATGCCCCTGCTTCTGCTTGTGACTCACGGTGTTGGAATGATATCACGGAATCATAGATGGGTTTGTGTTAGAAGGGACCTTCAACACCATCTACCACTACCATGGGCAGGGACACCATACCAGGTTCCTCAAAACCCTGTCCATCCTGGCCTTGAACACTTCCCGGCATGGGGCATCCACATGGGCAGCCTGTTTCAGTGTTTCACCACTCTCACAGGAAAGAATTTCTTCCTTGTATCTAATATAAACCTACTCTCTTGAAACCATTACCCTATCACTCTGTGCCCTTTTTAAAAGTCCCTCTCCAGGTTTTTGTAGGTCCCGTTTATGTACCAGAAGGCTGCTCTAAGGTGTTCCCAGAGACTTCCCTGGTATTGATCTCCCTTCTGCAGCCAGGAGCCCTAGGCATTACATCTCAACATACTGGGAATCTATTTTGAACCAGTGTTTAAGGGCTTTCTTTTCTATTTTACTTTATAGAATAGGTGCATGTTCTTAGCTGTCCAAGCCCTTGACTTATGCAGGTATGAGAGGTGATCTAAACTGTTCAGTCCAGTAAGAGATTAGGACTTTCCTGAGGTTAGCAGAGTTTTGGGAGCTCACTGTTGTCTTAGGTGATTTCATCTGTTCAAGTCCCAGTTTTTGTCAGTGTAGCCTTCAACCTCCTTATCTAAATTTTATAACCATAATTACACATAACCATTGTTTGAACTTCTAAAGCCAGATGTCCTTCAAGTCAACGTTCTATAAAACACTTTATACTGAAAATTAATTTGTAGTTGTAAAATAATCAGTATTACTGAGGCAGAATCCAAAAATACTCAGAATAAGAATGAACCTGATTCATGTGGTAGCATTTTCTTTCCTATCCCACCTTAAATTTATGTGGCTAATAATCAAAAGCCACTGGGACATTGTGTGACTTTCCTCAGAAACTTAGTGTCTTCTTCAAAGATATATTGGTCAAAGTTACTTGGAAATTACTTATGAATTTAGTTATTTCTGATGTAGATCACCCACACTGGAGTCTTTGTGCCTAAAGATCCAAACACAAGGATTCTGGCTGTAGTGGCACAGCAGGGCTGTGAGGCTAATGGGGTTTCAGGTACAGAGAAATTGTGATAATGAGCAACCATACAGGAAGTGTGAATTGGCAGAGATTGCTTGTTCATGGAGAACAGTAGTTCATGCACCTAATTAAGCATTAAAAAAAAGAATTTTTGAGAATTCACTTTCTTTTGTATTTTGAGATAATCTTGTAATATTTGCAACTCTATCTCTAAAAATTAATATAATGTCTCAGTTTCAAAGGCAGGTGTCTTCTGAGGAAGGCAGGAGCCTCCCTTGGAATGGAAAATGTAAACCCCCTCCCTCCAAATTATTGATTTTGAAACCAAGGGGCTCTCAGGCAAAGATGTGAGGATAGGAATAACAGTTCTTTACTAGTGTGTATAATAAAGCAAACAATAAACAAGCGCGGCATTGCCCCGAACAGGACCGCACCTGGCATGCCCGCGGTGCAGTTCCGGGCACGGCCGGCGGGGGCGCTGCTGGCTCCGGGCGGGCAGGGCGGTGCGGCCATCCCCCCGGCGGCAGGGGGCGCTGTGGCGCGGCTCGGCCCACACCGGGAGAGAGGCTTTGCCTCACAAACCCTGGGACAGCCCGTCCCGGTGCCCCTGCAGGACTCCCGGAAAACCAGCAAGCTGGGATGGCAGGAAGTCTCCGCGGGCAGGATGTGCGGGGTTACGGTGCAGCGAAAGCTCGGAGCAGCCCTGAAGAAGCAGTGGGGGCGAAACAGCAGCAGCTCGGCTCCCAGGCGGGCTCAGGATCCCGGGCTCCCGAGCAGAGGGGAATAGGTCCCTCTGTTCGTGAGATGGGTGATAATATGGTCCCAGTTCAGTGGCTGCTCTCACAAGCAGTGGCTGTGGGCTGGGCTCCGGCGGCAGCAGCGAACTCCCTTCCCCAGGCAGCAGTTCCGACCATGCAAAGCCGAGCGTGAGCCAGCAGCTGCCCATATTTCTCGATATCTCTGCCCTTCGGAGAGAAGCTCCCAGATAAAAAAAGTGTAACCAGATGCCCTCCTCCCCTGAGCTTGGCCACTTCTTTTGTTTTACTTAAGTACCCAGTCGTTAGTGTTTCCTAGCAACTTATGGGAAAAAAATCCCTACACAAAAAAAGAATCAGAAGGAAAGAAATGTAACCCCCAACAAATGTATGAACAACTGACCTGCCCGATTCCTGCTGAACTGTATGTGGCATTTTCATGGTGGTTATCTGAAGAGAATGGAAATTTTTTTGCACCAAATGGGCTTTGCCAGCATCTCTTTTATATGGGATCAAAGACCAGGCAGCACGTGTGCAATATTTTTGCTGTTAACTAAAATTTGTCGTTGTGTAAAATAATATATTCTTAATTCAGCAGAGCAGAAATTTTCTTTCTAACATTTACTTACTGAATACATGACACCCGTACGGATGTTTTAAATTATTTGACATAGAACTTGCAATTAATTATCAGTGTTTACTCAGTCCTCTCCCCTCTTCAGGGACCCTCTCCAGACTTGCCTGTCTGCAAGCAAGTATTTGTGGCAATGTGCTAACCTCAAATCAGTGCACGTCATCACTTCAGCTTTTCCTCTTCCCAAATCTTTTGGTGTTTTTTACCCCTAAATGTGTAGAAATATGAAGAGATTTGAATTGTGATGTATATGATTTTTACAGTGGTTTGTATCATTCTCAGGCATCTCTGATCGTTCCCTGGCGGAAAAGACGCTGTGTCCTGACTCCAAGACTTACCTTGGAGACCATTACAACAACACACTCCCTCTTTGGCTGGTCACAGACAGAACCAACTTTCAAGTAAGTTTTCTAAATATTTCTAATCAGATTCAAAGTGATTAAAAGGCATTTTAAAAGCCACTGATGTTACCTGGAAAATCTGTAATAGTATTTAATAAGAAACAGACCCATGTTTCATTTTGTTTGCCATTTAATAAGGAAGTTTCAAGAAAAGAGAACCTTGGAACAAGGAACAGAATCCTTTCTAATTTTACTTTCCTGAGCTAAATTAGGATGTATGTGTAGGACCTAACTTTTCAGCTGCTGCTTTTGTTTATCTAGAGCAAGATGCTCCTGTGCTCTGTTAGAGCTTCTCGGGAGCGTTTGCAGCAGAAGCAGCCTTGTATGGTGTCAGGGGTATTTATCTGTCCCTTCACTATTGTGGTAGTGGAGTTTCTGTCACTGTCCGTGGAGAATCCAAACTGTATAGGTCCCCTGTCTGCTTCTGGAGCTGCCTCTGGTTCCTGGCAGGCAGTGTTCTGCAAATTGGCTTGGGCTCAGTTGGTTCAGGAGGTTAGAGCTGCATTGCAGCACAGTTGCTGTCAGCTATTGTAAAACTCATTTTGCAACTGGGAAGCACTCAAAACCAGCTTACGCAGGCAGACTGTTGCCGTGGAAAGATAACCGTTGGATTAAATGAAATGGGCAAATCATGCCTTTTCCAGCAAGGATTGAGCTAAAACACTGGGAAATTTAATACCACAATGGACGAGTCAAAGCAGGGGTCCATGTGTGGCCTGTTTCAGCACTTAGCACTCGTTTTCAGAAGCTTCTGATAGCATCCAGAAGATTCTGATAGCATCCAGAGGGTGTGGTTAATTGAGCCTGATTCTGGTGTTGATGCGTTTGTATTTTATATGCCAAGTCCAGGGCAAGGGAAGCCCTGGGAAAAATCAGAAGTAGTTTGCCAGCTCTATGGGCCTAGCTGAAGCACAGTTCTAGTTTTGAGAGAAAGAGCAGGAAGCCCTTGAACCCTGAACTTCTTACCATGGTTTTTGGGCCCCTGGTTCCCAGTCTTTGAAGAGATCCTTCCAACAAACTTATTTTGCTCAGCCAATTGTGGGGAAGGCCAACAAAAGTATATGCAGAGGTTGATTTTGCTGCAAAGCTGGAAAACCTTGGTGAAGTATTTTTCGTACATATTCATTTGGGTTTCTCAAATACATTTCTTTTCAAGTTTGGTTGTATATTCTTTCTGCAGTCACTCTTCACAAAGCATATATTAAATAAAATTACTGACACAAATATTTAGCACCCAGCATGATATTGGATGAAAATGAATGACAACTTCATAATCACATTAAAAAAAAACAATTCTAAGAATTATTCTGAGGCAGACAGAGAATAGGAAATGTGTCATCTGGCCTATGTCAAATGTTTGGAATTTTAATACATATACTAGCAGTGATCAGTTTGCGCATAGCTTAGTGCCAAGAGTTATTTGCACATGATAGTCTGTAAATAAATTAAATCAACAAATGCATTTGACAGCCGTAGGACCTGTTCTGCAATGGTTTGTGAAAGACTGAAATTATTCAATAAATTACTTGTTACAAATTGTTTATGCAGCTCTGGATCATAGTTGAGTTGATCTTATATTGCCCTCATTAGCACCTGTATTTGCAAATGGAGCCAAAGACAGCCAGAGGAGAGCACTCCTCTCAAGACATCCATGACAGGCTCCAAAATAACATTTATACAAAGTACATGGAGCATTGTGCAGTTACTGTTCCAACAGTACACCTGCAAACCAGAACCAGCAGGTGCCTCATGGTTCAAGAACTGCACCTTTTGCTGTATATGGCCACTAAGTTTAATACATTCAGACTTACATGAAAGCTGTTGGGTTTTTTGCTTCAGAAACAAGTATTGAAGCACTTTAAAGTCTCTGCCATTGCAGACCCAAGACCAAACAGGGGGCCATTATGAATAGAGTGAAAAAACTCTTGATGAAATCTCATTAAGAAAAGGGAGAAAGAAGTAGATGGTGAACAACTTGATTAATATTTCATGCTAGAATTTCCCAGAGAATCTAAATTGTGTTGCCCAAATCATGTTATAGCAGAGATGAATTTGAGTTCCTGCAATATAAAATACTGCAATTTATAATTATGTAGAAAGAGGATACTATTCTGAGAAATTTTGTAATAGATTTGTTAGTAAGCACATTCCTTGATTTTCTGGTGATGCAACAAAATTATTTTCAGAAAGCAAAGATAAATTAATTGTGCTACTAATTCTGTAATGAAACCTCATATATTAAAAAAGACAGGAAACCAGAGAAAATAGTGTAAGAATGGGGTGGCATTTTGAATGATTACAGGTTTGTTTTCTATATTGATGATTTATTTTTATGTTTAGATATATTTTTTATATTTTTGTGGTTTTGGGTTTGTGTTTTGTTGGGGTTCTTTATGTTTTTGATTCCTGATTATTGTAACTTTATTTACTAATACAAATATCAAAATAAATCCTGTGTTGAAAAAAATACCTTTTATATTTTATTTTTAGAAACTCATTGGACACTTAATTAAATATACTAGTATAGAAAAGAAATTATGATTCAAATTTTCATTTTGAGACACTGCTGAGAATAAATTAAACACAAATTATTATCTAGGTAGATCAAAAATACCTGAGACAAATTATTTAGTGAATCAGATAGATTTTTTGTTTGTTTGTTGGGTTTGGTTTTTTTTTTTTGTTTTGTTTGTTTGTTTTGGCCAATGTGTAAATCTTCTTTTTATTTGCAGCCACATTTTCATGTGAGTAGGGATCACAATAATAATTCTTTCATGAATAGTAAATACCCTTTTGTCACTGTGGGCGAGTAACAAACGACACGAACCTCGTTTATGAAAACTTCATCTGACTCCAATCCTTATTCAAAACCTGACCCCCTTTATATATCTTCTCGAGCAGGCCATCTCATTGGGCAGAAGAGTGCCAGAACTCTTCATCCCATTGGCCCAAACCGAAAGACAGAGAGAACGTCCGTCCCACAGACAGGAATCCAAAACATCACTCCTGTTACAATAACACTCGCAATGTTTATGTCAAGGCTGTGAGAACCAGGTCTTCCCAGACCAAAACATCACAAAGAAACCGAGTCTAGAAACTCAGAAACTTCAGGCCCAGGAGCCTCAGACTACACCCTTTCAGATACAATTGTGCCTGAATGCTCAGGTTGATTATAAGATGTTTTGGTTACCATTCTTGTTTTTGATGATCTTATTGCATTTCTTGGCAGTGTTGTCCAGCAGGCAACTGGAAAGCGGGCATTTGTCCTGAGCCGGTCCACATTCGTTGGCAGCGGGAAGCACGGTGGCCACTGGCTCGGTGACAACTTCTCTCAGTGGAAGGACCTGCGCCGCTCCATCGTTGGAATCCTGGAATTCAACCTCTTTGGCATTCCCTATGTAAGTCTGGCAGCCTCTAGGCAGGTGCTGGCATATACACAATATCACTTCAAATTAACTCAAATGTTTTCTGAAACAAGCCACTTGAGATGGCCAGCAGTAACTCACAGCCTAAGGAACTGCAGATTGAAAGGCTAAATGTCAGTCTTCACTGCTGAAGGGAAACAAAAACAGCACTGCAGGATTTGGACTGACTTAATGTGTGCCATCCAAAACTGATCTTTTTGTATTATGTATTCTGTGATTAGGGCCCCTTCATATATTTCTGGGTTTGCAAGTTGGGATGGAGAATTTGTAGAATTACTGAAATACATTTAGATCTTCCACAGGGAACTTAGTGCTCTAGGAGACAGTACAACCTCAGTTACAGAAAAGTTTGTATCATTATAGAGCATTCTTATAAAGTAATTAGAAACAGGGATTTCTTTCCAAAAATTAATTTTATTAGCAAATTTCTGTAGTCTCCTATTTTTGGGCCTCAGTCACAATCACAAACACAATTTTATTTTTCTTTAGATTGGTGCTGATATCTGTGGGTTTAACTACAACACTACCTATGAACTCTGCCTGCGCTGGATGCAGCTTGGTTCTTTCTATCCCTTTTCCAGAAATCACAATGCAGAGGGAAACAGTGTAAGTAAACAAAGTTACATAAAGCTGTAGCCTATGATTACAGTTATGTGGACAGCGATTTGCACTACTTTCTCCAAAATTAGCCTGCTACTCTTGGGTAAATTAGAAAAATGGGTGAAAGAAGTGTTGCACTGAAAGCAGGAATTACACAGTGAAATGTAAATTTTTCCTGTCTGTAATGTAAAGGTGACATAGAAACACTGGTCTTCTCATCCTGTTGGTAAAATTCATCTGTTTCGTTTTTTGCCTACTGAAGCCCAGGTTTTATTTAAGAGCCAGTGAATGTCAGTGTATCTTCCTACTCCCTTGATTGCTACAACTTTTGTTTCAATACTTCTGTAATTATAGTAAATATCGCAGGGAGGGGAGAGAGATCATTATAAAACATCCTTGCTGTTTAAAAGCAAGTTACAAACGTGAGAATTCCAAAGAGAGGCACCTAAAATGACAGCATTATCAGCCAAGATGCAAGACCAGAAAAGGCTAATGAGCCCATGAGATGAAGGAAAAAGTGCACCCTTAGTCCAGATCCGTGCCCTGGTTTCAGTATCACAAAAGTCCTTTAAAGACTTGTTGCAAAGAGAAGTATTCAGGTCATTTCTGGCTATGAAGTTTGAGCATCTTGGCAGCATTTGTAATTATTCTGTGTTCATCTCCAATGAACATGATGAAATGGTTCTGCTTGTTCAATAAATATTTGGGGCTTTTTCCTTCTGTAAACTTACCTGTGCAATGCTGGAGCTCAGGTTATTTGCTACCCTTCAGTTTCTAGGAAGACCTTTGTCTCTGCCTGAAAGTATGATGGATGTTCAGCGATTGGGCAAATGCAGGAATAATAAACTATAGTACTGTCATTAAGAGGGTCAGCAGGAATTAGCCTGTAGATCCCTGGGGTGTTTCTTTGTAGGAGAACAATATCTGCAAGGTATTAGCTGTTGCTGTTGTGGAATATTTTCTATTTCCTCTCCACAAAAGTTACATATATATATATATATATATGGTTGCTTGGCCCTTTGAGCATGCAAACAAAGTCTGACCTGGGTAAGTGGCTATCAATCTCATATGTACAATTTAATAAACAAGAAGAGAGCAATGGGTCTACGTGATGGGTGCTGCAACTCAGAGATATATTTGGTTTATTTATTGGATTACTTAAATCTATTTAAAATATTGTGTTATCTATTTAAAATATTGTGTTCACGGAAAGAAATGAACAGGCATTTTGGGTGACTCAGCATCACTTAAGAAATCTGACTGGTTTTTTGTGAAATTAAGCAGTGTTTGTACAGTGTCAGAACACTAGTAAAAACAGTACAATTTTTAAAATAATTGATGGATGCTCTGGAGCTCAGAGCCAGCAGGGAGTATTCTTAGTGAATATAAACATAGTGACATAAACATAATAATGGTGAAATTTTACTTAAATATTAAATTTAATTAACATTAGGTTAGTGTTAAAATAAAATCTTAAATAGCCACTTTGCCCAATTCATTTGGTATTTCAAGTATTTCATTTGGTATTTTCTTGTCTGAAAAGCACTAGATAATATAAAAAGCTTTGTTACTTCTGTTACTTTTGCGTTTCATTATCCTTGGAATTCACCATATAGTCTTCAGCTTTAATGAGAAAATTGAGTACTCTGGAAAGATTTCATGAAGGAGAAAGGGAGCCACGTGATTTGTAAGCTGGCTGTTTTTCACTGGAGAGGTTGACAGGAGGAATTAAGGGGATGTAACTCTTTCCTGTATCAGCACTGCCCTTGGCTGCGTACTCTGCCTGCCATCCCAGGGGAGAGTCAAGGCTGTGTTGGAGCAGGACCAAAACCAGCCAATGAACAGGCTGCTCCAAACTGCCCTGTCTCACAGGAGAACATTGCTGGCAGTGGGGAGCTGAGGGGCACTGATTATGTGTGGGTCTACTGTCAGTCAGGGCATCCTAAAATGGGACACACAGGAGGAGAAATCAAGTTTCTTGAATGGATGAAATGTTCTCTGTACCACACACAGTGAATTTGGTCACACCTTGGTTTCAGCAAGGTTATGAGTTTACTCTTTTAAGTAGACTTGCCTTTATATTCGTGGCCAACGTAATTATGCTTCTGGCTTTGATCTGCAGATTATCAGTCTTCCCTTTTTCCTGTGTTTCATTTCCTTTGTCTGAGAGGGCTTGCATCTACAGGATAAATTAATTTCTAGAGGCAGGGTATCTATTCCTGAGCACAGACATGGACCCCAGCTTCCCTTTCCTCATACGGTTAGAGGTGGTTGCAGAGGGCTCACATACATTGTGGTGGGGCCTGATCTTTTTGAGCTCACTGGAATTTTTCAAGTTAAGAATTTTATACAAATTTTAGTTTGGGAATAATGGATGTTGTTCTTAATATATCTTGCAGTTTGTAGATGAATGTTTTTTCTTATTTAAACACTCACTTCTGTAGCATTTTGACAGCCACAGCTCTCCTTATATTGCACACAGCTTCTCTGCTGAGTTTATTTCAGTTCTCAGTACAAATCTAAGCTTTCCTGAACAGGAACAAGACCCAGCCGTGTTTGGAGATGCTTTTGCCAAGATATCTCGTGCTACTCTTCGGATCAGATACTCCCTGCTGCCATACTTATACACCCTGTTCTACGAGTCTCACGTTCACGGAGGCACGGTGGTGCGGTCACTGATGCACGAGTGAGTTTGGAATCTCTTTTTTCTGTAATTTGCACACAAAGTAGTTGAGCTCTTATGTAAGAACTGGTTGATATCTTTAGGAGAATAGTCACAGTATTATTATTGCTTGCTCGCTTTTAAAAGAACAGGAGAACAGTTAAATCAATCAACTTATATGCACAAAGATAACTCTCGATATATGCCATTAATTTACATGAATATGTAACCTGTATTTGTTTACAGTGGGGGGAAAAAAGACAAACTTAAGAAAGAAGAATTCTGAAAATATTTTAGTCTTGGGCAAATATATACTTCTTTTTCATTTCAAAAATGAGAGTCACATACCTATATTTTCTGTATTTGAATTAAATCAATGAAATCTGTATTTTAATCCAGAATGCTAAAAGGCCTCATACAGAGAGTCCAATGATCCATAGAAATTGGGGGTTTTTCCAGTTTAGCACTTGCATCTGCATGCTATCTATGAAACCCACATCTGTGTCCAAAAATTGCACAGAGAAAACAGAGATAGAGATGTTTGAGTGTAGAAGCAGGTGCAAAACTGAGATTAATAAATGCAGACTGAAAAGCCCTTTTCAAAATTAAACTCAGATTTTTGGAACAACTATTTTTTTCTTTTTGGAAGAAGCAGGAATCCAGATGAGGTTTAGTTTCCCTGTCCTCATCTTTTAATTAGTTTTTTACCTGCTCTTGGTTAATTTTCTACTTCAGAATGCTTTATGTGACGACTTGAGCAAAAGGAAGTGCAAACAATACGTATGAAAGCCTGAAACTCTGCCACCATTTCATTTCATTGGTGCCAGCTGTGTCGTCGACTGTTTAATATTCTTTTTTTTCCCTTTAGGTTAAACCTGGTTAAAGGGTAAGGCATTTTTTGCAAATTAAACTGAGGTTACACTAAAGTGAAGACCATTCAAATATGTAAAGGATATGCTCCAAGTCTGTTTTGCGTACTGAGCATAATGGTTAACTGATACATTTTAAAAGCAGTATCCTTCCTCTTTCTACTCAGCAATGTCATTTTACTAGATAAAATTAGGAGAATTTTATAGGTACTCATAACTTGCAATCGGCTATATGCTAATTCAAGTATTTATTTTAGGTCTATTTTTGTTTAATATGGTTTGTGTTAATATTGGAAATGCCTGAGTTAATTTTGGAACTAATATTAACTAATCTCTGCTAATACAGAATTACTTTAGTGTCATTAAAGCTGTCTTTCTGACCATTACCAGCATACCTGTACTCTGTGTGGGCCATATCCACATTGACAGATTTCCAAATTTGCATTGATTAGAGTTGTAGAGCAGTCTCAGATGTCCCATCAGAGGCTTCTGTGAGATGAAACTGAGCTGAGAGGTTCACTACAGACACTGATGGAAGCTTAGTCACAAGGATCAGAGTGGGATTACTAAGAAATAAAACCTCTCAAATTCATGTAAGTAGACATCAGGAGATAACACAAACTGTTTTCTCAGTGCCCCTGCTGGCATCCTAGTCCCATCATTTGCTAATGTTGCCATAGCTAGATCCTAAAATGGCTTAAAAGTGTTTCTTACTACTACTACTTAATTCTGATTGCTATTATTCACTGTTGTTTCTTAATATATATTTATTAATATTTCTAATTAATACTGAACAGCTTAGTAGGTCTATATAGGGTCTGCCCATGTAGAGAAAGTGACCCAGATGCTAACAGGAGGAGAAATACGGGTTTACAGAAAGAGAACTGAAACAGAATTTTCAGTATATGGATGATGGAAGTTTACATCAGCCTTGCCTCTTACTTGTAGAAAATACAAAGAAAAACTAAAAACTCCTGCATTAGTTTTTCAGGTGAAGTTCTTACAGGTTCAGAGCCCTCACCATGAAAACAACTGTGCCCAGGCAGGGAGTCTCCAAGCAATAGCATATGGACATTTCATTCCATTTTGAACATTTAGGGGCTTGTTTCAAGTAACAAACAAGAACAACACCCCAGTAGATTATTTTAAGTGTATTAGGTGCCTCAGAGGCTTTCACTCCGTAAAGCAGAGGCATCGATATCTCAGGTGTCCAAAAAAGACTGTGAGGTGGTAACCCATTAGTGGAAGGGAAAGTTGTGTTTAATGGCTAACCAGGGGGAAAATATGACAGAAAAGAGGCCAGCATCTTCCTCTGGTTAGAGGAAGCAGTAGATGGAATTAAAGACCTTTCATAGATGACTTTATGCTTTAATGGCTTATATTTTCAAAATAGGAAAGTTCATTTGTTTGCTGAATTTGTACTACTGGTTGCTATAATTGCAAGAGAAAATTGTTCTGAGTTAAAGGGTGAAGAGCTTGTTTCCATGTACAAATATGATTGATTCTTCTTTTTCTATAATTTCTTGATCAGCTTTTTGTCCTGCCATCTCCCACAACAAAATATATTTTATACTACTACAATTTTATTACAGGGAAATTGAAAATACAGAGAACCTATTGAGATGACAAGAAAAACTCATGTTTTATATTTCAAAAACTTTAGGACAAGGTAATTCATCAAAAACGGAAATCTGCTTTAAACATTACAAAGTATTATGTCAAAATGCAATAATGACAAAGATTAAGGTGTCCAAAAGAGCTGCTGTTCTGGACTGAAAAAGAAACTCTGAACAAATTGAGGTTTCTTTCAAGCAGAGCCCAAGGCACACCTTCAGGAACATTTTTTTCTCAAGTTCCATGTACTCCCCTAAGTTTGTAATATTTTAGAAATCCAAGCACTCAATAAGTGTCTTTTTATTGCCAAGTTATCTTTACTTATTTTGGGGAAATTTCCATAAGCCTGGGCTGGGTGCAGTGTGTGCTTTTGCCCCAAGCAGGCAGGGTGTCGAGCAGGGCACTGACATTGAGCCCCTGCTCCAACCAGTATTCAGCAGAAACCTGGCTTTAGACAGGGGCAGCTGCAAAGTCCATGAAAACAGACACAGTGAAGGAGTTTTTAAACAAGGAGTTTATACGTCCTTAGAGAATAATAAGTTAATATGCAATAGCCAATGTGAATTTGTCAAAAATGCATGAAAACCAGACAAGTTGCCATCTCTGACAAGGCATCAGGGCTGTTGGAGGGGCAGAGGGGCAGAGGAGCAGAAGTCAGGAGGTACAAGGTACCTTGATTTTAGGAGGATTTGAGACATGGAGTTTTTGTCCATGTGACATTCTTATAAGAACTAGGGTCTATTAATTATTTCCTCAGGAAGAGACTTGCAGGTGATCGAAAACCTATTTAAATTCTCAAAGATTTTATGCTGAATGGAGGTTTCTGAGTTGGGAAGTATCTCTCTTCTTTGCCAGACGCTATTCAATATTTTCATTAGCTGATGCATGGTGGAATAGAGATCTCTTCTCAAGGGAAGAGAGGTGATGCCAGGCATATGGGACTGTGAGCATTCTGGAGAACACAAACGGAATCTTAAACAGTTTTAGTCCAGTGAATAAAATGGACTGAATTCCATAGATTTTCCATCCGTTCAGGAGAGGCAGCTAGAAATTTCAATATGTATGCGTGTTGCTCTGTGTTTGTTTTGCAAACAATTTCAAATGTAAATCTATGAAAGGTGTGGGAAGCCAAATCCAAGGATTTTCACAAATGCTTTAGATCCTAGAGCACAGTGTTTTTCCTCTGTGTTCCCTCTCTGGGGTCTGGCCCCCATCCTGCTCATTGGCTCCCACAATGAAGTCTCAGCCCACTGAACAGAAGTGAGTTGTTTTTCCACTGTTACTGCTCTGAAAAGAAATCACCTTCATCATTTTGTGAGAGTTCTGGTCTGCTCTGGGATGGTAGGTACTACTGAAATATCTGAATCTCCGTCCAGCTTTCGGCATTCCCTCCCTCAGTCAGGAAAAATATTTGACTGTGTTGAGGAATACTTTGAGGAAGCAGATTTCTTGTCTCAGTGAGTAATATCAAAATATTTGGCAAATTCTAGTGACTATGAATTAACATTGTGTATTTCACTTTCAAAATAGATTTACCTCTGATCAGGAGACTCATGGAATAGATACTGCCTTCCTTTGGGGACCTGCCTTCATGATTGCTCCTGTCCTTGAAGAGGCAAGTACTGTAATTACAAAGTGCCATCATACTGGAATAAAAGAAATGAATGGTGCTTAGGGCTTTGGATGACATTCAGAGCATATTTGCTCATATCCATCCCTTTCTGCTCTCCACTGTCAAAGCTTGCAGAACACATTTCTGAGCAGCACAGAATTTGAAGTGTATTTGAAGTGGGAGGATGAAAGAGGAGGCACAACCTTTCCCTTTTACTCCAGGTGAAGAATGGATGTAAAGAGGCTGGATGCTGCCCCTCACGTGCTCCTGTTACTGTGCTGGCAGCAGTCTCCAAGGACACACACAGAGCAGTAATTGTCGAGCTAGGAAGGAACACACGGATATAAAAGTAAAGCAAACTGGTTTCCATATTACTGCTCACCCACAGTGTTTTGGAATTGCACCATCTCAAGGGTTGTGGTAGGAGTTTCCCAGCATCATAGGCAAAGGTAGTCATTATGGAAATGGTAATGATAATGTAAGCTGCTAACAGCACAGGTTTTAAAAAGCAGCACTTTCCTCTGCTGTGCTGGGCACAATGCTGGGGTTATGGCTCTCACTGCTTGGCTGGAGCAAGGGTGTGTTTCTCTCCTTGCCCACCACTGACTGCTGGCAGCACAAGAGAGGTATGTCTGAGCAGATCTAAGTATTTGCATGTGATGTATCCTAGTGCTGTTTGCAATCAGCATGCTGCCAGAATATCTGATATATTTCTAGGTGTTGCTTATGATCAAACACATAAACAGAACACTGTTACTCACCTTGTTTTTTAACCAACTCTTCTGTCTTTGTGAATTTAATATAAATTAAATTCTAAAACCATTCTTACCCCACTAAGGCACTTCATTCATCAGACCTTTATCTTCGGACTCCCATAGGTTTCTAATAGCTGATGATTAGAAAGAAGTTTCACAGGGTCTCCTACTAGCAAGACGATGAAGGATGGGGAAAAATCCTTCCCATGAAGAGGGGAATGACAAGCCAGGGGAGGCTTCCTGCAAAGAATTGAATAAAAGGGGACATTATAAGGATATAAAAAAAGATAGGGGATCTAGATAAGGAGTTCCTGATGCTTTTTGAAGAACTGCAGCACAAAAAGAAAACTGCATGCTTGTGGCCTGGTGAGGAAAGCAGAAGTTTGTAGGCAGTACATTGTTGGGTCTTGCAGTGTGATAGCTGGCAGCCAGGGCTGTGCCAGTTGGTAGGGCAGGGGCAGAGCTGAGCTGTAAGCCCCTCCCTGTGGCAGTGCAGGCCAGCAGTGACTGTGTCAAACTGCAGCTTGGCATCTGCTTGTGTCCGGAAGATGAGTCAGGGACTACTTGACCTTCACTTGAGTCCTTGGATGAGAGCAAGTGAGACATCAAAGAAAAGCATTAGAATGGAGAACTGCCTTGCACACTGGTTTGTTATTTAAGGAGTTGATAAGGTGAGGTTCGTGGAATTGGAGAGTCATAGAATAGTTGGGGTGGAAGGGACCTTAAAGATCATCTAGTTCCAGCCCCCTGCCATGGGCAGGGACATCTCCCACTAGGCCAAGTTGCTCCATGCCCCATCCAACCTGGCTCTGAAATCATCATGACTCAGATGATGGTTACACACTTTTCTGTAGACCAGAATATCCAGGGTTGTCATAATACTGCAGATAAAAGATGGAAAGGAGAGCATCTTGCCTTTATAGGATTTTTCATATATCTAAAATCCTAAAATTTCAAATGGTAACTTGCCTTAACTCTTCCACCTTCACTTTTCTTGCTCCACAAGATTCCTGGGGTAGTCCTTGAGATTAATCCATAATTCTGCAAAGGGGCAGACATCTACACTGAGTGTAAAAATTAGTCTGTTTGTGAGAATAAGCTAGTGACAAAAATGGAAGTATGTTTTGATTCCAACTGTTCCTGGAGTTATTAATACAAAGTGCCTTTAGCATGATTTCATCCCTGCAGCGATCTGACACAACACATGCTGCAAAATGAAGTACAGTAATTGTGCAAATAGCAAAACATTTATTATTTATTATTACTTATCTGCAACTTTAAATTGTTTACAAGAAAAGAAGGATCTGTATCCTCTGTGTGCTAGAGCTGATTCTCTGCCTGTTTCTGGGACAGGAGTGGTGCAAGGGGCAGTGGTGTCCTCCCACACCAGATGTGAAGCCCTGTCTTGCAAAGGCTGCCATTGCCCTTGCTGGGGCTGCTCAGGTGTTGGAGGAGTGCACTGTGGCTGGTTACATTTGCAAGACATAGGTCTATGTACTAGAATAAAATAATCATGTAACATTGACTCATCCCAGGCTATGGCAGTAAAACCCCACAAATACAATAGGATCGTCTGTTTAGTATTGTAGATTAGCCAGCACTAGTCCACTGCTATGACAATAACTCAGCCATAATATCCAAAATTTGATGTTATTAGAATATTTGGCATACATCTCTCCATGCACAAATATAATAAAGCTAATGTAATATCAGAAATGCAAAAAGAAAAAATACTTTAATCTCTTTATAACAATTACAGGGAGCAAGATCCGTGACTGTATACTTCCCTGAAGCACAATGGTTCGACTACTATACAGTATGTATTTTTAAGATTAATTTTCTTACTTTTTTAAAAAAATAATTTAAAATGGTACAATTCCAGCAAAATAACTTCTGGCAATCTTCAGCAGTGTTTTTACCTTAGCATCTGTATTTAAGAAAACTAGAGGAAAAAAAGTCTACATCAGGCTAGGTGGGAGAGTAAATGACACAGCTTTCAGTAACATTTTATTTTCTATTTTTGCCTTGTAAAACTCTTAGACACAGTGAACAGAATTTTCAAGAGCAGCCTAGACATTCATGAAAATTCCAGGATTTCTTTCTTTGCCCCCCACTTTTAATTCTTGTTCTGATACACTTCCATGCATAGAGGCAGAAACCTAAGCCACACTCCTGGGAACATGTCACAAACCTTCCTGTGCATGTACTTTTGCACATGCATCACTTCTGACAGAAGTCATATTGGGAGGGCAAGGTGAGGCACCCATCTGGAAGATGCTTCCAAGAGCTGCACAACAATCTGCTCTGTGGGATGTACCAGTACCTTCTCTTCAGGACCTGATTCTTGACTTTACAACACTATTTCTAGGACAGCATTTTCAAAAGTGCTCTGCTGCAATCTGCAGGCTAAGCCCAGCATTGGCTTCTACAGGGGCAGTTAAACTGATGCTAAGAGCTTTCAGAAACGCGAGCCCAGGATTATCAAGCTGTTGTTAACTCTCCTGAGTGTCCCTGGCAGATCAGAACTGCTGTCAGAGGCAGGCAGAACAGAACTGCTGTCAGAGGAAATGCAGACTTACTGTTAAATAAGTTTAGTCATTTTCAGCATTTGGCTGATGTCCTCAGATGGATGTTCATCCAACCCTTTCCTTTTTCTTTTTTCGTAAGGCTGTGATGCTCCAAAACCCAGCATTTAATTCAGCTCTCCTTGTGGTTCCCTCTGAGTCCCCTTGCTGGGCTGGGCACAGGGACAGTGGCCCATGTCCCTTGCCCTGCCTATGTGCCTGCCCCTGGCATTGCTCACCTCCCAGTATCTGGCACTTACTTGTCATGCACATTGTGCTTATCCAAGCCAAAGATGGGTACTTGTCATAAATCATAATTATCATTTACAGAGGGCAAGAGCAAAGCCTTCCTGTTATTTACTCTGTACATAACTCTTGCCTACAGCCGGTTTTCAGACATTAAACCAGAAAAGGATGATGTAGAGAACTTAATGCTGGTTGTCTATACACACACACAAATTTCACTCACTGAATGATGTAATTACTTTTTGAAAGGGGAAGAATTGTTCTTAGAAGAGAAGAAAATCTACAGTTTACATTCCCAAATGGCTATGAATCACCTTAAACTGAATTGTGACAGAATCCATATGTATAAAAAGAGGAAGCAAAAGTTTCTTTTTATTTTTGCACATTGACTTGATGAGTGTTTTGTTTTGTTTTTTTCACAGCATATGGAATAATGATACCATTTTAAAAGACTATTTGCTGTCTTTCAGTCATGATGCTTCTATCTCAGGCATATGCATAACTGCAGGGGCTAGATCCTCTTTCATGTTAAAAAGGAAACTAGAATAATACTCCTAAAATCCATATTTTAATTTGTTTTTTTCACTGATGTAACTGAAATGAAAATTTACCCCTCGCTCTCTTTTTCAGTGGTCTATATGTATAGTGCTTGGATTAGCATTTTTTTAGCTGCAATAATTTTTGTGGTAGGGTCTTAAAGTGCCAAGTGCCTGGAAGAAGAACTATGCTACTGTGTCTGCCCCACTGAACAAGATCCCTCTGTACATCCGTGGAGGGTACATTCTGCCACAACAGGCACCAGCCACAACCACTACTGAGAGGTAACATCTCCTGTGTTTGTCACCAAGCAGCCACGGTGTTGGCCAGACCCACAGTCAAAAAAGCAATCAAAAGAAAGTACAGGAGAGAGACTATCTGTAGCTCCCAGCTGCCATCCCAAGTGATAAGTACAGTATTTTTATACCACTATTCATTCCATTTCATTAGGAGAAATCACCTTAGAGATGACCCGCATCATGGTTAGCACAGCTGATGCCTACTCCTGGCTCTGTGATTATGCTCAGAAAAGCTTTTGCACCTCTTACTGCCACACTGACCTGCTGTCAGTCATTCAAAGTAAATGTATGCAAGAGGAAATGCAAAATTCTTCTTGGGTCAATTTATCAAATGCTGTAAACAAGGTGGAAAAGCTCAAATCTTTGTTCAGGAAAAGTATTTCCCCATGCCAATGGATGATGTACTGGTTTCAAGTTCTGAAGCATGCTCAGAAGCTAATCTCAATAGGAGAGCAAGGGGACAGCCCTGTGCAGCAGCCATAGTAAGGTATGCTGGATACCAGTTGACTCCCAGACAATCCAGTTATTGTATGTTAAGGCCACAAAAAAAGGAGGAGCTTGTCCACATGAGCACTCAAAACATGGGAAATCTAGACTCCAGTGGGACAAGGCAAGGCAAAGATTTTGCCATCACTTACAGAGTCCTTTTGGTGAACTGGCTGTCATTCTTCTGTCATGACCTTTTTTGTAACCTTAAAACGGGGGTTGCGTTCAGCAGTTTTTGTTAACTTACTTGGAAGAGACAGTGCCCATAGGTTTGTACTGACACTTCTCAACGTGTTTGTCAACAGCCGCCTGAACCCATTTGGACTCATTATTGCCCTGGATGAACAAGGACAAGCTTCTGGATCTCTCTTCTGGGATGATGGTGATTCCATTGGTAAGCCTGGTCCCCTGCTGTGAAGCAATACCTGCATGCAGGGCTCTCCTCAGGCCACCTTTCAGCAGCATAATGGCACTGGCTCCTGCTAGAAATAGCTGGAGAACTGATGCCAGATTGAATGGTAGAAAGGTCAATGGCAAGTTGAACATGAGCCAGCAGTGCCCTGGCAGCCAGGAGGGCCAAGTGTGTCCTGGGGGCATCAGGCACAGCATCACCAGCCAGGCAAGGGAGGGGATTGTCCCACTCTGCTCTGCACTGGGGCAGCCTCACCTCGAGTGCTGGGGCAGTTTTGGGCGCTACGATATAAAAAAGACATTAAATTATTAGAGAGCATCTAAAGGAGGGCAACCAAGATGGTGAAGGGCCTTGAGAAGAAGCCATATGAGGAGTGGCTGAGGTCACTTGGTCTGTTCAGCCTGGAGGAGACTGAGGGGAGGCCTCACTGCAGTTACAACTTCCTCGAGAGGAAGAGGAGGGGCAGGCACTGATCACTTCTCTGTGGTGACCAGTGACAGGACCTGAGGGAATGGCCTGAAGTTGTGTCAGGGGAGGTTTAGGTTGGATATTAGAAAAAAGGTTCTTCCCCCAGAGGGTGCTTGGGCTCAGGAAGAGGCTCCCAGGGAGGCAGACACAGCACTAGCCTGACAGAGTTCTAGAAATGTTTGGGCAATGCTTTCAGGGAAATGGTGTGATTTTTGGCGATGGTTCTGTCAGGGCCAGGAGTTAGACTTAATGATCCTTGAGGGTCCTTTCTAAGTCATCTTATTCTGTGATTCTGTGAAGGTGAAAAGCTGATTGCTGTTGAAGTCAGTGTTTTGATATGAGAAACCTGTGACTCTGAGAGCAGCTGATCTGCTAGAGAGGGCAATCTCTCACATTGTATTCTCTTGAGACCAACCTAAGACTAGAGGAGGAGATTAAATAGCTCACAAATCATCTTAGACTGACCTTAACCACTTGCTACAATAAGATGAACTCCTAATGGATTTTGCTGCCTGTTTTGATATCAATCCTCCTTGCTTTCTGTTTTGACAGATACTATTGAAAAAGAGAACTACTTCTTGGCTAAATACACATTCAGCAAAGTAAGTGGCAACATACACGATACCTACTTATATATAGGTAGCTGTATTTTAGTGTAGCCATTGTAAGGTGCTGATGTCTAACTTTTCTCTGGAAAGCTTTTTATCTTCAAGCTCAGTCTAGAAACCAGGTAAGCTACCTTACTGCTTTCATTTACAGGTAGCTACAAAATAGTCCAACTATGATCCTGCAATTTTGTGTTTGCTTCATTGAGTATCATAGTGACACATGTTATTAATGTCCCTGCTACAATACGAATCTGAAAAAAAACACTTCATCAATTTTTTTTTCTTAGTTGCAACTTCTGGGGAGAAGGGACCTTTTCCTTGTGTTCCTCCTAGTGAGCACTTTCAGTCTGATGGGTGGGAGAAAGCTAGATTCCTCTCTTCAGGATATTCCAGCAACCTTTTAACTTCGATCACTTGATGTTTTTGCGGTGCAGAAAATTATGTAGTCTCAATCCTTTAGCTGGCATTTCTTTGTCTGACAGCACAGACACCGCTCCCATGGTGAGTGTCCTGTGGAGAGATCCAGCATGCTACTGGCAACCTGCTGTGCTGATCAGATGCTCTGTGCAGCACAGGAACAGATTAGCTCAGGGTCAGTGCACTGATGCCTTTCACACAGAGCTCAGTTCTGTGCAGACATGTCCTGAGAAAGACCTGTAGAAAAGCCCAACAGTCAAGGTTTCAATCGAGTAAAATACTCTAAAATATATCTACCATAAGCTCATTAAGTATATGATAGTAAGTTGTGGGAGTTACTGTAAAAAAACCTTATCCTACTTCAATAACCTATCTCTACAGATCTTAATTCTTCTGCAATTCTAGCATTTGGTAAGAAATAGGATACTGTATATAGACTATGGCATGGTTTGGTCCCCAGCCTTCTGAACATGAGCCAGCATGTGCCCAAGCAGCCAAGAAGGCCAAGGGCACCCTGGCTTGTATCAGAAATATACTGGATTGAGGCAATGCCTCGTAACTGTACTTGTCCCTGGTGAGGCCACACATCAGATCCTGTGTTCAGAGAAGGGCAGTGAAGCTGGAGGGGGGTCTGGAGCACAAGTCATATGAGGAGCAGCTGAGGGAGCTGGGGTTGTTTAGCCTGGAGAAAAGGAGGTTCAGGGGAGACATTATTGCTATCCACAGCTGTGTGAAAGGAGGGTGAGACAAGTGGGGGTCAGTCTCTTCTTCCAGGTAACAAGTGATAGGACCAGAGGCCTCAGGTTACACCAGGGGAGGATTAGATTCTATATTAGGGAAAATTTCTTCACTGAAAGGGTTGTCAAGCCCTGGAACAGGCTGCTCAGAGAAGTGGTAAAGTCACCATCCCTGGAGGTATTTAAAAGACATGTAGATGTGACCTTTAGGGACATGGTTTAGTGGTGGACTTGGCAGCGCTGGGTTAGTAGTTGAACTTGATCTTAAAAGTATTTTCCAACCTAGATGATTATGGGATTTTCATGCCATGTATTCCTAAAAGCTCCAAAGTAATCTGCAGAAAATAGTCAAAACATTAAAATCATGTTAACTCCTAATTGTAATATTGCTCTTAGAAGATCTGTCTAAGAAGAGCAATCCAGGGTAAGCCAATGGGCTTTATTATGTAGCCTGGTATTTTCATGAGATATTTTCCTGGAACTAATACCACATGGGTAGACTTTAAATTTAATTTTAACTTATTTTGTTCTTGATTTACCAAGAAAAAAAATTCCTTCTTCTTCAGAAAAAGAGGGTATTTCAACAGCAAAAAGGAAGAAAAATCACTTTGGTTTTCTGCAGTCCGTATATAGTAATTTATTGCAGGAAGGCTACAGAAAAACAATATCCAGTTTTATATTAAATTTTGAACTGCACAAATTAGATTGTTGCTTCTCTGGCACTTCCATTTCTCATTGCTCATATTTGACTTCTGCCTGTAAATCCATGACTTAATTCCCTATCTGCATTCCAATAATCTTTAATGTTGAGTTTTTATTATGTGTTTATAATGAAAAGAGTCCATCTCAGATAGCAAATTTGAAGTATGAGAAATGTATGTAGGTCTTAGTGTTTGTTGCACATTTCTATATTCTTAAAAAACATGTGGAAGAATAATTTAATCACACCTAGTTTTAGGAGAACACACAAGTTTTGTTCCCTGAGAGATTTGCTGGTAAGGTCTGACATCACAGCATTTATTCTGAACCCAGCATGGGGTGTTGCAAGAGTAACAACTACAGGATTAGACCCTTTAATTTATATTTTCATTTAAACAACTTAGAAGTAAAGAAGAATTCAAGACTAGGGCAGGCACTTTAGTCTCAGGGAATGATTCAAGCTCCTGCTCTGTAGTGCTTTCTCACTGCAGTTGGCGTTTTAATTTCCTTGATATGTCCTTTCCAACATGCATAATGACTAAGTGACCTAAGTAGTCAAAGTGCCCACTTACATGAAGCCCACCAGGCTAGAAAAATACTTGATCCACATGTTTAAGATCCGCTGTGCTCCAGGCATGAGCAGGGAGGTCCTGATCCCCAGAGGTGGCAGACAAGGCAGGTGTGGTCCACACTACACGAAAGGAATGGTGCTGGAAGTGTTGTCCTATAAAATGGGAGCTTCTGAAAGGATGCATCAGGCACTAAGTGACTGGATAGCCTGAAAGGAAGTTTCTCCTAAAAGTGGTCTAATATTCAGGGGGAAAATGTAGGGGGAAAAACGGTGAAGTTATAGGATCAAAGTTATGTGTTAAGAAGAAAACTCATGACCCTGTTTGCTCAGATTACAGAAACCTGGCTCCTGCCATGCATCAGATCAAGGGCTTCATGTTGCTTTGAATTTATGGGGTTTTGAGTGATACCCATAACTCCCTCAAACAAGATTGCTTCCTGGGCAATTGCTTTAACTGTTAGATGCCTGGGGAGGAGAGGGTCATATCCACCTGGGCCACCTGTTGCCCTGTGCAGGGTAGGGAGTTGGACTCCATGATCCTTCTGAGTCCTTTCCAAGTCAGCATATTCTCTGATTCTGTTTCTCCAAGACCTCCAGCTCTAGACCTTGGTCAGGGAAGATGATGTCAATTGAAGAGTCCTGTCTTGGGCCTCTGAGCTTGAGAGCTGAGTTCAGCATTACATTGTGCTTCCTGGGTCTGTGTGGCCATCTGAGCTGGCTGTCCTGCTTAGCCACACCTGAGACAGCAGTAAAGCACCACAGGGAGGTGCTCTCTGTAAACTGAGCCTCCCTCTGTGCTGGAGCTCTGCCAGAGGGGATAAGACACCACATGTCATAGGTACCCTAAAAAATTCACTGGTGGCTTTTGCAGGCCTCTCCCCATTTGCCAAATAGTATACAACGTTCTTTATTTAGGCAGTTTAAATCAGTGTGCTGGGCCTTAGCACTTATTTTTAGTGTGGATGCCTGAAATAAGCAGTCTAAGTACAGCCCTAAGTTACACATTCTGTGATCTAGCTCCTGCTCCCCTCCTACAATGTACTACTGAAATAACATAAGCTAATTTATGCAAAAGGTTCCATTATGGGTTTCTCCTTGGCTTATTTTTAAAAAGTCATGATTGCATAGCAGTCCCTCATTTTCTGAGCAGTGTAATTCATCTTTATTTCCTCAACAACTTTGATCACGTAACAAATGCGATGATTCCTCTTCATTGCATGTCTGGGAAATTATTGTCACTGGTGAGACAAATGAATTAGTTTAATGACTTTGTATGTCCTCTTGATACACCCCTAAATATGGGATGTATAGTAAATAAAAAGTACAATGAGCAAAGCTCTGTGGACATACAATGTTCCTTTAGGCCCCTTAAAGCTGGGATGTATATAACAGGGATTTCTAACAGGAGATGTGGTACATAAAATAGGGGAAAACATCTAGCAGCTGATGTTTGTAGAAGATACTAGTGTTTTAAAGCAGTTTTGGATGTTAATTAAATCTGTCTTAAGGTCACTAATTGAATCTCTGTATCTGGATTTTGGCTTTGCATATGCCACTGTACTCTGTAATAGGTACAAGAACAAAATTTACATTGATTAAAAGCAGCAAAATATGTCTTCTTGAACATGTTTCTCTGTTCGTAATCCAATGAATGCTGTAAATGCTATTTACTTTCTTAGTTTATAATCATACATAAAACCTTCTTATGTACTAATTAATGTTTTTTTTTTTCCTTTATGACTTCAATGTCTACATTGGAAGACATTCAGTATGTTCATTGACAAGGGTGAAATCTTGTAACAGTGTGCAGCAAGTCACTTCTAAAGAGCTGTCATGGTCCTAAAGTTTTCTCTATGGCTTTTTCCAGGGAAGCCTGAAGACAGAAATAGTTAAAAACGGCTACCGTGGAGCTGACACTCTGAAGTACAACAAAATTACCATTCTTGGCCTGAAACTGAGACCTCAAGCTGTGTCTCTGAATGGAAGATCCATCCGTGGAGATGCTGTGTCTTATGAGATGAGTGGGGTAAGACCTGAACTGAGAGGTTAAGAAAAAATTTAGGGAAAGGAGGAAGAACAGTGTAGAGAGATGAAAGTCAATGAAGGACAGGAACAGTTTCTCATCCACACCCCTTTACATGTTCCAGTATAACCAGACATCAATTCTTGATTCAACTATCTGACATTTGGGAGAGAAAGAAAAAAAAAAAAAAAGCAAAAGCAAGAGCTCTTTTAGGAAACTTTAATCTTTGCTATTGCCTGTGCACTCTTTTATGAAATGTCTGCCACTTACTCACATTGTTAAACTAATGAAATACTGGAAAGAAGGTACAGGTCCATGAGCTGAGAGCGCAGTTAGCGGTTTTATGGGCATTCTTATAATTCTGATAAAATGAGAAAACTTGTCAAAAGTTTTTTATCTGCTGCTAAAAAGAAGTGTTGAGGATTTTTTGTCATGATTACTTGGTGTCCAAAAATTATTTCAGTGTAATTTGCTCGAAGGAGCATCTCTCTCCCTGTCTTCCAAAGAGGTATAATTACAGTGTCTTAAAGTACCAAGCCTCAGTGTTCCAGAACAAAATGCATGACTTGCTTGTGCAGGGCTCCTCTGGCACCAACACCAGAGGGGATGGACTGAACACCTCTAATAAACCCTAAGTGGCAACAGCCTCTATGGTCCCAATTTCCTTTTGCACAGGAGTATAGACCAAAAGAGCACAGCCTTTTACTTCCTTTCCTCTGGCCTCTTGTCTGTTATCTGTCACCAGCCACCAAGCTGAAGTGGTCATTCACACTCTGTCTGAGGTGTGTACTCACATCTCAGCACTGGTCTGCATGTAGGGAACTCCTGGTGTTAACCCTGCTAAATGCCACTAAATCATCATGCAGTAAAAGATAACTGCGGCAACAAGCAGTGGGTGTAACATCTTATGTTACCTTATCCACTTGGCTTAGTGATTAAGTTTCATTTGTAACCAAAGAGTGATCCCTGTTATACATACCTGGTACTACTATTTATTTCATTGAAGGAATCTGTAAAGGAATAAAATTGCTGAAAATAAATTTCTGCCTTCGAGAATTGTAAAAATTTCACTTTCAGAGACAATGTCATAAATAAATGTAAATAGTATTGCCTCAAGGGAAGAAATTGTTTTACAGCCTCTAAGCAAGCTGAAAGCAACATAAATATGGCAGGGTATAGAAAACATTCCATTGAGATGTGCTTGAATGTCAAGAAATCCAGAATGACAGAAATCCAGAAGATAACTGCAGACTAACAGCCTCACATATAAAGGTGATTTAAACAGACTAATAAGCTTGTCTCAAAAGTATAATTTATAATTTGATTTAAGAGCAAAAGATTATCTTGATGACTTAAGATCTACTTCAAACGCTAGAGGAAAAAACCCACTAAGCTGAGGTTGTAGGGATACAAAACTGCAAAAAAATTAAATTTTCTACACCAGCTAAATAGATTCCTCTCACAATTCTAAGAGATTCAGTCAAACCTCTCCCACCATCCCTGTACAGATGTTACAATGTCACTACCTATATTCCTCTCATGTTTGACCCTCTAATAAAAAAAAAAAATTAAAAGAGAGCACTAGCAGCAGCTTGGGTTTAGATCTTGAAAATTTACTCCTGTAATTAAAAAAATAAAATGCAAGGGCAGATTTGCCACTTTCTTACAGGCTTAGTGAGATTACATTTTGTACAGTAGTTTTACAAGCAGAGACCCCACTGTTTAAAGGGCTAAAAGTAACTTCTACCATATTGGTTTTGCTTTACAGAAAGCAAATTTACCTAATAGCAGTGCTTAAGTGCTTATTGAGCCATATTTATTTGTATATAAATAGAAACAGGTTGCTTAGTAATAAGCCACTTCTTTCTCTCTGATTCATGCAGCACTACCCTGATCTGACATTTGCAATATCACAGAATCTTCCTATTATTAGGAGTCTGTTATTTTTTTTCCTCTGGAGTCTCATGCCTTAAGGAACTGCACAGTGCCTGCAGCAGGGATGTTGGCAGGGTACATCTGTTGGCCTGGCTTGTGCTGACAAGAGGCATAAGGGGAAGGTTCTTTTTATCACACTTGCATCCTCTGCTGGGAAGTGCAGAGGTTCCCAACATCCCTCGCTCCCAAAGTCCAGCAGTATTGCAGGCTGGAGTAGCCTCTCTGGCTGCCTGGCAATTTTCAGGTTAGTGTTTAGATGGGTTTGCAGCACTTTTGTCTGGATTTTTCCTTGTATTTGAAGAAAAGGCAAATTATTCAAGAAGTGGAATTCCAACTCACTAAGCAGTGGTAGAGAACTGTTTCTGATGAAAGATGAAATACATACTTTGAAGAAGTGATCTAAGTAAGCACAGACTATTAGGGTAATGTTAACGTGAATTTCTGGACTGGCAAAGAGGTGTGAATGGATATTGTGCATTTCAAGAGATTATTAATTCTGAAACCTAAACATTAAACTGGTGAAGTACTGAAAATGGAAATTACATGAGTAGCACAAAATACATTAAATTTAACATTAAACAGGGAGAGAGCAAGACAGATATTGAATTCATAATTTAATATTTATTTCATGTAATTAATTAATTTTAAGCCATTCCTGAATTTCTAAAAGGGCTGTTGAATTGGATACAACAGTAGAAAGATGCATGCTGCCATCAAGTTAGTCTCACCTACTAGATATGATAAAGAAATCATGAAGGTCTAAACTCAAGTTTCACTTCCTAATCTTTGTTTTGAACTGGTTTTTTATTTACATTAACATAATTATTTTTTGTCTCTTTTATTCCACAGAAACTGGTTTTGCGGATCTCTGCTCCACTTACTCAGGAACTCAACATTAAGTTTTATTAGAATGGTCAGAACATAGTGACTTAATTTGGCCCTCAGATACTGATCTCACTTTGATTTTAACATTAAAAAAAAATTGGTCATTAAAACATTTCATATCAACCTGATGACTGATGGTTTCTTATGTAGCATTTGTAACTTAGTATTCCTAAAATATAATTTTTAATAGTAGTTAATAAGTATTAACATAATCTGAGTGTTTTCAAAATAGCATAGAAGAAATAATCCTGAAAATTCTGTCTCACCACTGATGGTGGTATTTGGAAATGTTCTCAATTGGACTATATTCTATCCAGCATGCACTGTTTGGGTTTTTGTTTTTTTAAAAAAGAAACAACCAATGAATTCCCATAGCCCAGTACATAACTTGCCATTAATATAATATGCAATACAAATAATATATAATCTAATAAATATGAATACAATCTACAAAGTATTGTATAATCATATCTTAAACGTCAGCCCATTGTCCCAAACTACAAGATCTACAACTGTAGTGATCACTTGTGGAGACTCAGACGCCTGCCACTGGGGCTATAGTGCCTCAGCTGGGAGGGGCAGAGACAAGGGAGGAGAAACACCCCTCTGAAGTTAGGGTGAGAGGATTCTCCCTCCCATAGACCTTTGCAGGCACATGTTAATGTTTTGAGTTCTATTGGTTCACCCATTCTATGGGTTCCACTCCAGTTCAGCCCCTGTTTACCCTGTTGTCTTGGGCTTGGCCGACATAAACAGAGAAAACTGCTGCAAGGCTTGACAATGAGGGATGGATGGCGACCAATAAAGCAGACCAGTTCTGTGCAGGATCCAATCTCTTCCATGTGTCTTTGCAGCAATGGCATCAAAGAGGTACCTGCTCTCAGTTTTCTTCCAAATATGAGGATGTTAGTTCTTCACCATGGCTAAAGAACAAAGAAAGAGAGCAAGAGACCAATGTATAAGAGAAATTTGTAAACACCCTGGCCTGGACTGGGGAATGGAATTTGGTTGGTTTGTGAGTGGGGTTTTTTTTTGGTTCAGTGGGTTTTTTCTCTAATCCATTTTACAGTGTGGGTAAAAGCAGGATTGGGAGAGGAGAGGTGGTGAATTTGCTGACAAATGGTGAAAAGGGAGACTGGTGTGGAAGCTGGAGCACAGATGTGGCTGGAGAGCAATGGAGATGTTGGAGATGTCACCTCTGTAAAGAGCTCTCTGCTGGGGAGTCAGCCAGTGCTCACAAGTTTTCTGTGAAATCAGTGACTAAGCTGGAACTTGCACATATATCTTAATAAAATAAGCGCAGAAAAATACACTCCTATCAGCATCAATATGCTGTTCAAGCTTGTATTACAACCTGGATTTTATTCCTTTCTTGTTATTTTGTGCCTTGTAGCTTTGGTGAAAACAACAGGAAATCACTAGTCAGTAATACATCTGCCTTGGGCTCTGATTTCACATATTTATTTCGTAAATCTAAGCAAGACAGCCCTTGGTCGGCATTTGTAATAGGGACATCAAAGAAAAATGGGGTTTGTGTGGCCATGTGTGTGAATCTGGCTATTTATCCTCTCTGAGCATTGAGGTGCAGGTGTACTTTTGGATCATTTACACTTTTTTGAAGTTTTGATTACACTGCTTGCTCCTTCCCCATTCCAACAATTTTTTTTTTCTTGTGAAAAGGATAACTTCAACAAAAAACACTGATCACCTGTTAAAAGTGGTATGAGACCAATCTACAGACAAATATTTTACTGTCTTTTAAAGTTAAATTGGATTAAAGAATTAACTTCCCCACGTGTTGGAGTGTATTATATTTATTACAGGTACAGATTTTCAGTGGAGTGAGAACTTCTCAGGCTGGGATTTAAAAGCATTGGTAGTCAGCTGCTTTCTCTTTCCTGCCTTTGTTAGCCATAAAACCCACCAGCTGAGTCCCTCACGATCTGAAGGAGTTGAAATGTAAAGGGAAAAATCTTACTTTGCATTTCAAAACCCTGGTGATTCTATGCTTCTGCCTTACAAAGCCATAAAGAGAACACAGAAATTCACCAGTCAAGGTACAGTGACCCCTAAGAATATATAATTAGGCTTCTCTTCTGCAGAGAAAGGAAAAATAAACATTTTCCATACTACTCCATGTACACTTCATTTTTTTAAATCTAAAATGGATGATTTTAGGTTTAATCTCAAAGGATCCCCACTGTCCATTCTTGCAAAAGGTTTATGTTGATTTTGTGTAACATGAAAAGATGGTGGTAGCCTGAATCAGCTACACTGGCTGAAGTAAAACAGATTAAATGAAGGAGACATGCAAGGGGCTCTGCTGTGCTCAGTAAGCCAGACACAAAAAATCTGTTCTGATATGGCCCAATGAAGTATTTGCATGTCTTGAAATGAAGAAGAGATAGGATGTGACTCTACTAGAGCAAAGCAGGCACTGGAGGAGATGTGGGAGCTTGTTGGATCTGAGCATGAGCTCCTAATGAAAGGTTTAATCAAAAAGGAAGTAGAGCAACCTCAGATATACAGACAGGTAAAGGCAGAGATCTAAAACTGATCTGTTTGTCAGACTGGTACCATCTTGTTGGAACACTTCATCCCATTCTGATGTCAAAGATGTGTGAAATACACTGAAATAAATAAACTTGCCACAAAGTAAAGCCAAAACAATGTCTGAAAGGCTGCCAAAAAAATGCACATTCTTGTGAGTGCAGTGTGGAGCTCAAGCTGTCTCTAATGTCCAGGAGAAGGCTCAATCCCATGAGAGTCTCAGTGTACCTACACGGGCAGAAATGCAGTGGCAGAGCTCTTTAAATGAGCAAAGGTAAGATTTGGTGTCTCTTAAAGAAATTAGACGAATTCAAATACTGGTATTTTAATTGTTGGAACAGCTTTGTGAGAACTCTGGTGAATTCTCCTGCAGTAGAATTTTTTTAAAAGAGTAGTGGATGCTTTTCTAAAGGAAATGCTCTTGCTCAGTGATTAATGAATTTTTTGGAATTGTATCCCTAGCCTGCGTCATGCCAAGTGATCACAGCAGTCTCTCTTGGGTTCAGGATTATGAATAATGAAAGGACATTTTGTAGTTTTTTGGCAAAACATATGGAGATTTCTGCAACAAGTCAGTGCTTTTGGAGGTCTCCACATAGCTATGAAGATTATAAAATATCATTGATATGATGGGATTTTTGGTAAATAGTGGTATGTAATATATTTTGAATATATTTGAATAACTTCTTGTGAAGGTTTTGGTAGTTGCTTTTTCCTGTCACCAGGCGGAAACTGAATCTACCCAAAAAGCAAAGCAGTCCATTGCCATTCTCAAGCAGGGACTATTTGCCACTCATGTTGCCAATGTGTCTGCAAAAAACACGAAAAATATCACTAGGTCTCGAGTGTGCACAAGGTAGACAACAAGTGTCCCACAGCAGAGCTGGTGCCTGGCTCTGGGAGCAGTGATGCTGTTCCTGGCCCTCACCCCTTGCCCAGGGGCAGGAACCCCACAGCTGCTGCTGTGACACAGGAAGGTGGGTGTGACATCCACGAATGCCCGTTTCCCCTGCGCCTGGGGTAACATGGCCAGGGTGGATATAGGAACAGTCAGAGGTCAGGGCGCAGCACCATCACGCAAGGCAGAATGCAGCCCCTCCTGGGATGCCTCCCAGTGCAGGGGCCCACCAGGATCCATGGCCTGGGCTGGAAGTGGCACCTCGGCTTCCCTGCTCCCAGACTCCCAGGGCAGGTGCCTGGAGCCTCAGCAGTGACTCAGAGAGACCTTGGCTGGAGACGTGCCTCTGTGCTCACTGCAAATGCATTAAATGCAAACACTGCTGTGGAGCATTACGAAGTGAAGGTAAGATGAACCTACTTAGCTCAGGGGGAAGGAGACTGCCAGGGCTTTCTCTTGTGGGGCACATTTCCATCCCAAGAGGGAAACAGAGCTGCCAGAGGATGTGCCAACCAACGTGGGATCTCTCTCTAGGGACTGACAAACTATTGGAATTAAAGCTAGCACAGATGCAGAGTGCTGCTTATATAAGCTCAAGCAATGCTCCCAGGTCATGCCCCAGATTTGGTAGCCACTGCTCTATGGCTACCAAGAAGTCATCCTACAAGTATCTCAAAGAAAAAAAAGTGCAGTAGAGCATTCTGGTGTCCTCTCCTGTTAGTCACTCAACGAAATGAACAACTCCTGTGAATTTTAGGGACACAACACAGTTCCAAATAGCAAGGCTGGTGGTCCCCAAACACTCCTGTGCACTGTCCTGACTGCTATACTCAGGGAACAGTGAAAGCCATGAAGGAAGGAGGGCAGGAAAATGCCCTTGCCTGGGAGCAATGCAGTCAGCTGGAGAAGCCCTGAGAGTGCAGAGGCAGAGAGAGATGCATGGATAGCAGGAGCTGAGCCTTGGAGCTATTCTGAGCAGTTCCAGGCCTGAGACAGATGGTGAGGCTTTTCCTAGTGACCCAGAAGGGATTGTGTATACACACTCTATAAAGGTTGTTGTAGAGTTTCACCACAGAAAAAGATCCAAATGGGAAAAATTCCAAAAGTACTGAGAGTTGTGTGTCCTTTCTGTTCGCTGAACTTTGCTTGAGAGGTTGTTGCAATTGCAGCTTGTGCTCAAATGTAATGGAGCTTCAGGGATGTACCAAAAACATTTTGGGGTGCTATTTGTAAGGCAAAGTTTCCTGCTAAGTTTTTGGTGAGACCAAAGTCCAGCACTTGTGGGATACAATAAAATCTTTCCAGACTCTTGCCAATAGCTCAGGACTACACTGCTTCCTCCTGCCTTTTCCCTCCCTCTCTCCCACATAAACACATGTATTGAGGGGTGATAATGGGGGTGTGTAGAAATTAAATGTGCTGCTGATCTCAAACTTCTGCAGATACAGGGATTATTTGGAGAACAAAGGACTACCCTCTTAGCTGCAAAAGTGCTGTGAAATTCAATCTATTTCTCACTTATCAAATGAGATTACAAAGACACACAGAGCTTGGTGTTTTGGGATAGTGCTGAAACACACTTGAAGGTCGCTCACATTTGGCAAGCTGCTCAAAATTTTACCCTTTCCGTTCTTTGGCCCTGCTTTTACTTCATGCTGTCCCCACAGATAACACTCTTAGTTGATCCTCCATGGTCAGGAATGATTAGACTACATTGGGTCTGCCAAGTGAGATGTTTAATTAACAGGATACCTGTGGTCATTGAATAACCATTATTAAAACTGTTATGAGAAATACTCTCTCAGTTGCTAGTTGCCTTCTCCAGATCCTCTCTTTATCAATAGATTATGATGGATGATGAAGCTCTTCTCAGTTTTGCTATGGTTTCCCATTTTAGGTCTGTCTGAACATTTTCCTTTAAATGTTTATCCCAATATTTTCTCCAAGCAGTAATAATGCCATTTTGGAGCATTTTCCCTCTATACCAAGAGCTGAGATCATAGATTTGTAATACTTCTTTGGTAGACCATGATGCCATGATTGCTTTTCAATCATCCATACAAGGTGTCTAAACTACTAGTATAAAAAAAAAAAATTAAAAATTAGGCCTAGATATAATATAGAAATTTTAATATGAATTCAGAGGAAGCAAAAAGGAAAGAAACACTTTTCTCTGCTTTTTGAAAGAGTGTTGATCATCTTTTTCATGACCTGATTATGCTTTCTGGAGAATAAATCTGAGAAAGCTGAGATAAAAAGCATGGCAATTAGGCAATTACTGGATCTATATATATGCATATGTACATACATACATATATACACATATATACACAAAACTTCACACAATAATTTTGAAGATACAAGAAATGTTCCTCTCTTTTTCCTTCCACAGGCAAAGTCTGAAGGGAAAGCTGTTCTGAGACATTGCCAAGTTGGAAAAGACAACAGTTCCATAATACTGATGTGTTTTTAGATAAAGCAGCTGGAAGTACTATATTTAATGACAGAAAAGAAACAATTCTTTTAGTAACACATAAAAGAATATAGTGCACAAACTATGCAATATTTCATTATTTCTTAATTTGTTTCATGTGATTATAGAGATTTAAAGACTAGAAAAGGAGAAGCTGTTTGAGAGACTCTAACTTAAAATGTCTGAAATTTATAGGCAGCTGGAAAGCAATGGAAGTTAAAACAGCATTTTCAGTGAGATGCCAAGAGTCTGTTTGCCTGTCTGACACAGACACTTCTGCCTTTCAGCACCTAAGGGAAGTTTCAAACCATGAAGCAGCAATTTTAAGATGACTATTATGTCTTCAAGAGTTCTTTTGTATATGGACAAACCTTCTTCTGTGTACATTTACCAGACAACAGTTGTTTTATGTGTATAATAAGTATACCTTCCTTCCCCTCCCTCCCTCCCTCCCTCTCCCTCCCTCCTCCCCTTCCTTCCTTCCCTCCCTCTCCTTCCTTCCCTCCCTTCCCTTCCTTCCCTTCCTTCCCCTTCCTTCCTTCCTTCTTCTTTCCATCACTTGCAGATACCCATTTGAATTCTGTTTTTGAAAATGGAGCTATTTATATATCCATAAAATAACTTGCACATTAAATGTTCCTGTCAAGCTAGCAATAAACGTGGAATAACAGGATGTTTTATTAAATATTTTATAGGAGATATAAAATATTTGTATACATTCTTGTTTTTAATTTGTCTGAGAACTCAATTTCGTATTTTGGGTGGTCCATAGAATTCCTACTGACTCTTCTGCAAGTAGTGTATATGACAAAGGTGCCCCTGTCATAGCATTTTAGTTCAGACAAGGAGCAAGCTTTTGAAGTGAATCTCCTGTCTTCACTTGCTGCATTTAGTAAGTGCAGGGGCATGTGAAGTTTATTTTTTTCATATGTGCTAAACTAAAATAGGCTCTCTAAGACAGCATGGAATGCACCCCAGCCATCAAGAGCATCCATGCTGTATGGAAGTAAATCACCCATAAAGGGCATGGAGTTGCTGTCTGTGCCTCAGCACCCGGCCTTTCCCAGTAGTTTGGGCCTATTGCACTTTATTACTTTCTAAGTTAGACAAGTCAAATTTAGCCCATCAGTTTGATTAAATAGTCTGAAAATTGTTTGAAGCATTCCCTAAAGATTATTAGAACTTGTGAAAGGACAGAAAGAAATAATTAAAAAAAAAGATAAATTTGGGCTTTTTTATTTTCATTTGAGACAATCCTTACACACCATGGAGGATACATGCTGTATCTTTTTCCCCTGCAAAACCTCATTCCTAGCAGAAATTTGAAATATCTTTTAGTCTGACATCTGGAGGGAGAATGTGAATCCAGCACTCCCAGCAGAATGTTAAAATTCTAGTTAATGTTAAATCCAAGTGCTCCTCTTTCTTCATTATCAGTTTAGACTGCTACTGCTAATTTTTATGGGACAATGAATCAGCCCTCAAATTCCTATTGTTACATCTATAATACTGTTGTGATATTTTTTTTTTAGATGCAGAGGTAACAACAGCAATTACTGAAATGTTGCTTTATGAAAAAAAGCACTATACTTTTAAGTGTAACTTCAGTTTTTGTTTAATGGTACTCACTGACTTGGCAAATATTCTTTACTGTAAGCATTATGATTACTTCAGATATTCTTTAATAGCCTTTTGTTCTCCAGTACTCTGTTTCCAAGCAGAGTGGTTTCTCTCTGTGGTTTGTCTGCTTCGCTGTTATTCCTGTTACTGTTCCAGATCACATCCTTTAATTGTTACTCTCATGAGGCAGGACAACTGTTGATTATTTGGCTTTGTGTTTTTAATAGAGCCATTATTAAACTTAATAAGCATATCTTCTGCTGAACATTAAAAAGCAATAATTATCTTATTATAAGTTGATCTCACAATCCACCCCTAAACTGCAAATGTTTTCTTTGTAGTTTCTTCTTTTCCACCTCTAGCAAGCAGGAGAGGCAAATTTAGAGAGACTATGAAATTTATATTCCCTGTAGTTGCTATTATAACTGACACAAATACAATGAGTTTTATGTGTTAGTTCCTATGCAACCAGTGCTTGCATATGTTTAACAAGTCAAACCTATTACAGTTGCTTTTCTTAATGCTATTTGTTTCATACAATTTATGATCACAAATTGATTCAGGATTATTGCTATGTGCTAAGCTTTCTTTGGTCTTACTGAACACAGGAAATAAAAGAGATGGAGTGAGATTCTTCCTGTTTAAATGTAGTATCTGCAGCCCAGACCTGGACATGAGCAGAGATGCCCCTTGCTGCCGGTGCAGACAGCGGCGCCTCCAGAGTGCAGCACCCACACTGAAGCAGGCTCCTACATCTGGCTGCGTCTACCCCAGCCTGGATTCCACTGCTAGCACTTGCTAGGTCTCACTGATCACAGCAGGAGCCCAGACATGTATCCCCACATGCAAACCTACTCTGTAGGCTTTAATACCAGATAAGATTTTCATCCAAGAGGTTTCAGCTGATTCTAAATTGCAGCTATTGGAGTCATCAGGCAGCATATCGGAACTGAATAGCAAATCTCACTGTGAATTTTTTTCCCCTAGATGAATCCCCAAGAAAGCAGAGGAGGGAGGGCTCCTTCTTGAGATGGTCCTTTGGTTCTCAGGAACTGATGCCCTGAAGGCCCCAGACAAGCCAGTTTCTACAGCAGGTGAGAGGCCCACATTTTCCATAACTGTCCTTCAACATGAAATGCATTGTGCTGCAGAAAAATAATGTTAACTAAAACACTGAAAAACTAATCACAAGGATGCAGTAGTTTATGCTATTCACACTATAACCTAGGAAGGTTTTGTCAACAGAAAGGAAGAGACACAATAATTGTGTGTGAGTACAGACTTTGGAAAATTCCTCCTTCCCATTCAAACTGGTTCTTTCAGCCTGGACTAGTTGGGGGAACCTATGACAGAATCCCTTAGACTAGTTTTAGAGCCATCTCTGGTTTTTTAGAGCTCTTTGAAATGGAGTTTTAAAATAAAGTTGATCTGAAGAAGTGAAGAGCAAGGCTAATAGTTTAAGCATTAAATTTGCAATATATTTGCATCCTGTATGTAGGAATATTTGCATCCTGTATGTAGGACAGCAATGACCATCTAACTGGTGGCTCAGCTAAGTGATCTATAGTAGCACTGCAGGGTTCCATTAAAGGTTAGCTTGTGGGGTAACTGTTTCCTTAATCTTGCTCTGACAACCAGCCAAAAATAGGCAAGTGATCAGTCTTACTGATGTTGCCTAACAAGTTTGCTCTTTTCCTGTTGCTTCAGTACTGCAGCAAATGCTACAGAGAGGAAGAGCTGGATGTTCAAACTGTGTAGCTGAAGCTGTAAGAAAAACAAGGAATTAAAACAATTTCTCGCAGAGAGTCCACAAAAAAACCCCAGCCAAACCACCAAACGCTAAACAAGCAAAAAAAAACTCCACCCCCATAAAAAAAAACAAAAACAAAAACCCAAAAACCTCAAAATCACACCACAATCTGAAGCATTATTTTTACAAGCATGTTTTTGCTGTTTGTTCTATTACATGCAAGTACTGGGATACATTAACTTCCAGGGTTTATTTCTGTTTAGGTAAGCTGTTCAGGGACCTTCCTTGGGAGTTGCAGGCTGTGGTGTAGGGCACACCCACTCTGGGCACCCGTGGAACAGTGGGAACTACTGACTTCAACAGACAATGTGTCAGGCTTTCACATATTTACATTTCATAGGTATTTTGTAATACTGACAACATTTCTGTTAAAATCAGCTAAGGTATAGGGATGGAAAAAGCCTGGACAATCCTACAAATCTACAATAAATTGCTGATGTAGGAAGAATTGACAAAAATAATCCCAAGGAGTGACTGAATTTATCTTTAAGAGATTGTATTTGGGGACTCTTCTTTCTGTGGCAATGACTTTATGACATTCCTGTGCATCACTGAACCTTCCCTAAGAGCTGAAACACCCCAAGTGAAATAATCCAGCAAAACGTGGGAGCAGCCTGCAGCTGAGAGTGCCGAGCAGCCGCTCTGCCTGTAGAGGCACGGGGAGCAGCCTGCAGGCAGCAAACACAGCTGATGGGACGACTGGCAGGAGCACAGCTGGCAGGAGCACAGCTGGCAGGAGCAGCTGCGAGCCAGCCCAGCGGCCAGGGGGTGCTGAGCAGTCGAGTGCAGTTGCAAACTTCAGTTAAAAGCACAGGGGTCTTTCTGGCTTCTCTGAACCAATGCAGAGTGGTGGCATGGTAAACTGATGCAGCACCAGCCAAGCTCTGTCTTTTGGGACAGTAAATTGATTCCTGACTAGGTGGATTACATGATGAAAAGGGGGATGATTAAAAGAGGAGCAGACTGCATCCAGTATGTTCTGAGGAAGGGTAGTTTTCCTTGCTGTAAATTGTCTTGCAGCCAATCCCTTAAAAGTTTTTATTATTTAAAATCATGTGTACAAAATATTGTTTGTCAATTGGGAAAATTTTTCCTGGTTTAGATGCATTGATTTAATTCTGAGACACTCAGACTCATGTTCTGTATTTCCTAAGGCCTCTTGAAAACACTGTGTGCTGCTTGTGGCCAGTCTGTGCCTGGGGACAGGGCTACAATTCATCTCCTGTTCTACAGCACTATAAACTGTTTAAAGCTGTTATCCATCTTGTCTCCAATTTTGTGTTCAACATGCTGATCTCTAAAACAGATCTTTGTATATTTAGCAAATGATCCATATCTTTGCATCTTACAGGCATGTGTTTGCATTGAACTACACCGCACCATTATTCCAGGGAACCCAGTTTACCATGAAATTCCAATCACTTGATCAACCTATTTATTTTCCTTATAACGGTCTCCATTATGTTTTATATGTGAAGTTTCCCAGTAAAGGATAAATACATTGAATAGAACTGATCCTGAACCACGCTATTATAGATGCTCTCTAGAATTTCTTTCTGAATCATATTCTTTTTCGCATGTGCAGCATTAATTTTGTATAGTGCTAATTTTTAATCAACACATCATTTAGTGAGAAATTATATAAAATCCTTTAGTAAAATCTAGATGTATTACATGCATTGTCTCCATTCACAGATTTTATCAATAGAAGTAATTATCCAGCATTATTTGTTTTCTGTGTGCTCTCTGTTAACCATCCACTGCAGTTATCTTTAAAATCCACATGTTGAACCTTAGCCTAATTTAATCTCTTTGAGGCAGGAACAATTCCATTGTTAGGACAGTCCAGAGCACAAACGGAATTCAGAGAACTATTAATAATAACTGTGTGCCAACTATTCTTCAGCTCTCTGCTGTGATTTAGTTGTTTCGCATTTATTGCATTACTTTGGTCACAGCAGAATTTGAAGTACCAAGTCCAGAAGTACCAAAGTCCCTACAAGTTACATTTTGAAGTGTCCAAAATATCAGATTTTCCCTTTAAGAAGAATTTTAAATCCTATGTTAGAAGTTCACACTTCTTAAGTAGAACATATATACTCACCAACACTTGGAAAAGAATTTTTCTACAGATAGTAGAAGCAGATAGTTTTTAGGTGTATAATGATGTATTTGTGACCCTCACAGAATGGTGCAGTGCAGAGGAGCATGGTCACGGTGTGAGAGCAGAGACATTGCATATGGGAGTACAGGATGTCAACTGCAAGAGCAGAGGGTGAAAAGAGAGTTCTTGGGATGTCCTTCTACTGGGGACCCCAGTGCTGTAAAGAGGTCACCAGTGGTTGGTAGGGAAGTGCAGTTTGAGAACTGGACAAAGCCAAAAGGGCTGAGAGAGCAAAGCTCACCGTATACAGTCAATCTGAATGTAAAATGGTGTTGCAGGGCAATGAGGCAGAAGCTCGCAGGACAAGTCCTGAAAAACTGCCCCAAGTGAGGGTTCTCATAGCAGGAGGAAGAAGCCATCAACATCATACACCTCCTTCCAGCAAAGAAGGAGCTCCAGCATGAACACCACGCTTGTCCTGGCAAAGGGCATGAGGTGCTGATGGCTTGCCGCAGCCCTCTTTTTCTCAAGCAGTACTGAAGCCATCAAATACAGGACCAAAGATGAAAGCCCATGGGAGAGCCCAAGAGCAGACCCCAAGAGCAGAGCTAGACACTAGGAAGGTTTTGTACAAATGTTTTGACTCCATTGTTAATGTCATTCTGAGTTGATCAGATAATTTTTGCTGTAGCAGGAAGTATTATTTTGACTAGACTAATCTTAATAACTGTCAGTTGTATTGTAATTAGTATTGAGATTTTCATTAGACTAATAACAAAGTCCTGTCTTCCATATAAGGTGTTTTCCTTCCTGCCTGTAACATGATTTTGAATGTAACACTGGTCTCAGAATTCACTTTTATGTAATAACAATGGTATGGAAGAGTGGCAACATAAAACATTATTTTTTATATATAAATATAAAATAGTTTAATCCTATTAATTTTTAACTTTATTCTAAGCAAGTAATTTTTAAAAGACAGATTTTTTTCTGTAGTCATAGTTCCATATATTTAGATAAATAACTTCTGCAATTCTAAAGTCTGCAGCCATAATGTTGCTTATACAATTGAAGTTGCTTATACCCTTTTCATTTTAAGACCTTTTATACATATCTGATCTATTCCTTAATATGACAAACAGATCATGAAAGTATTTCTTTCTCTGTGACTGTAAATAAAGTGTATGCATTCCACTAACATAAAAAATGAAAGAGGACATGAGTAGCTAAAATCTGGACAATTCTGCAGCTCTAAAGTAAGATATTTATTTCCCAAAGGCCTTTCTCTGCAAAGAGAAAGATACATTTAGAAATGTTTTAAACATCAAAAAACCGAAAGTTAAATAAAGCTGTATATAATCTATTTGTTTGTGTATCAACTATTTCTCATTTGCATTGCGGATGCAATTTTTCAGAAAGCATACTGGGAGAAAAAGCCTTTGATGGAGAAGTGTCGTGTTAGTATTTGCATTACTCACCCTATTTGTCTTCCTTTACTACAAAAGAAGATTCAATTTAATTAATTAGATTAAGATAACAAATGTCTGTAAGAAACTTATTTTGGAAAGCACCTATAAAAGGAACAGCATATTTTAAGAGAGCTTTACAAAGATAAATTAAAATGGTAATACTGGAAATTCAGTTTCAGACAATATAAAGAATGAGGTAAAGTGCAAAGATTCACCATGTAGTGAAATACATATCTAAGTTTTGGAGAGTAAAATAGATTCCTCTGCTGTATCTGCTTTTTAGGAACATCAAGTGCTGTGGGGAGGACATGAGTCAGTGGTGCAGAAGATGGTTATGGCTTGGCTTCTGCAACCTGAGAGACTCTTCTATGTCAAATTCACAGACTGTTTGGGAAGCTGTGCCAAGGATGACATTAAGACCTATACTACATTCTGCCTGTGATTTGGACTTCTGAAACAAACAAAAATTAGTGGTTTATTTTAAAAACACAAATTGAGCTAACTTTTGTAAACTGATGTTTATTGCTTTACCACATTATTACATTTTGCTGTGAAAAGCTATCATCAGACACCAAAAAACCTCTGATAGAGTTTGAGACAATAAGCAATAAAGACTTGTATCACATTGATTGGCTGTGTTGAGAAAGGCCCCCATGTCAGGCCAGCAGGAGCATTGTGGATTTCGATGCAGACCAATGCATAGGCCTGCGCTTGGTGTGGGTGCACCCAGACATGGGTAAAGGAGGGGGCCTGAGGGGCTGGACAGCAGCTCTGCAGCAAAGCCTGGGCAGGCAACAAACTGAACATGAATGAGCAGGGATCACCCCAGCATCGAGCATCCCAACACTCCGGGTTGTGGTAGCAGAGCCAGCAGGGATTTTTTCCCCCAGGTCACATTTTTGAATTGCATTGGGACCCCTGCTGTAAAGACATTCAGCTACAGAGACAGGTAAGTGCAAGATCATTAGGATGATTAGGGAGATGATGATTTGGTCATAATGAGCAGGAAGAGCAGAGGGAACTCTCCTTGTGTAGCCTGGAGATGAGAAGGATGAGGAGTGTAACTCCTGCTCTCTATGACCTGAGTGGAGCTCTCTGATGATACCTGGGAGTGTTGCCTTGGAGGTGCACAGCAGAAAGGACAAAAGGCAACAGTCACAAGCTGCAGAAAAGGAAATCCCAAGTAGATATAGGGCAAATTTTTATAAGTGTTTAGATGTTGGAAAGGGGCACCTGGAGAAGCTGCAAAATGCCAGCCTTAAGGAGTTTTAAACCTCAGCTGAACAAGACCTTGCACAACTTGTCGTTCCTCTGACAATAGCCATGCTCAGAGCTTTGACAATAGCCACGCTGTAAGCGGAAGGACTAGGTGAAACATGGAGGTCACTTTCAACAATGATCCCTCTTTGGGATACCATTTATCAAGGATACCATTCCTTGATAAAAACCAGCAGGTTTCCATGCTTTGGATAATGTGAAACAGTGCTTTCCCTGCTGAGTTAGCTGCCATGCTGAGATGACCTCACGATGTATTAAGATTCACATTTGGTTTATAGTTTGACAAACATCTACAGCAATAAGTAAAATGAAAGCTAGTGAGTTTAAAAAGCTGGATAAAAACCAAACCTTTAGATAATAATGAAGAATAACTAATTTTCATAATTAAGATTTTCTACCTCAAAGAACTGTTAAGTCTAGAGATATTAGAATCATAGAATACTAGGTAAAACATGTTTTTAATTTGAAAAGGGATGATAAAGTAGGTTTTGAAGCATGATTCCTAAACTGTCCTTGCCATACCGAGTTTCTGCAGCAAGTGGTTTCTCATCCAGTGCTAAGCCAAGGCAAAGGTTAGTCTTGCAGAAGGTAAACTCAAGATTACTGAGGAAGCAGCAAAAAGAAGCAGAGTTCTCACTATAGCTGTGTGACCCTTTCTGACATACAGTGCATGATACAGTTCTTGGGATCTAAGTGGCACTTCAGAGAATGCTTGTGTTGGGAGTCTGCTTCTACCAGGTACCAGAGGATTTTATTCTGTATCGAATTAGGATTGGCTCTTGGATTTAGGTATGCTGCAAGACTAAAACTGGACTGAGTGTTAGGATTAGTGTTATGTGTAGAAATAATGTAGTGTAGTATTATGTAGAATTAGCAATTATGTGTAGGGAATTTATCCCTGTGTTAGGAGCCCAAGTTTGCTCTTCATATAGATTAATGCTGAAGAATGCATAATATTTTCCCAAAAGATTTTTAAAAAGTAGAAAGTTTCAACAATAAAAGATTTTTTAGTGCCTTTCCCTTTCAGAAGTTTATCATGCTTCTTGGGAGATGCACAAACTGGACTCACAATATATCCTGCAATCAAACTTCTTCTAAAATTACTATATATCCCAACATAGCTATGCTAATTATATCACTACATCACTACACCAAAACTGTAAATAATTAAGGGCGTGAAGTTAATATTTAAAGTGTAATATTAATTTGTACTGAATTATCTGTTAAATTCAAGAGGGTTAATTAGTTTCTTGATCATTTCAGTTGAGTTCCTCTAAGGATGAATTTGGCCTAGGTTATTTAAAATACAATATGTTTAAGAATCATTCTAATCCTTCTCTTAATCATGCAAATTAAGGTTAATTTACCATTTTAAAAGCTACTGAACTAGCTAATTTAGGTTTTTTTTTGGTGTGTTTATAGTTAAATTTTAAATTAAACATATAAATATGAAACACGGAATCACTATGCAAATAAAATATATTTTTCTTATTTCAAGGAGTTTTGTGTTTATCTCTTAAGCACATTCAGAATTGCAGTCCATGTGACAATTTTTAAATTGGCCATTTGCTTTTTATTTAAATTTGTTTTAGAATTCTTTGGTAGTTTGTTTCCTTTTTAACTTATTTTTTCCCACTAGAAAAAAAATATTGAAGTATTTATGAAGTTGCTTTCCCAGCTGGGACAAATGCTGGCTGTGCTGGCAGCAAGCCAGCATCTTTTTTGCAGAATAACTTGAAGACAACTGTGCTATGGTTACCTAAATAGTGGAATAATTTTCAAAGAATTCTTGCTACTGTGGCTCTGGAACGTATGCTGCTGGTATCTGGCAGTTGCCCCAAACTAATTAGTTCTTTATTTTTGAAGATGAATGTTTACTTCACAGTCGAATAAATAATGTGTATGAAGTCATCTTAGGAAAACAAATGTTGTTTTTATCAGGATGCAAAACCCTTCTGAAAAGAAGAGGAAATGAAAGGTTCTCACTTAGCACAGATACAGAATTAGAAGTCCTGACACTCACCAGCACAGTTCAGTCCATGGCGCTGATACAGTTTAATTTTTCACATTCTGTTAAGTAACAGAATCTAATTTACCTCCCATTTGAGAAATATTGTGCAATCTTTAGTAGTATTTTAAAGCTGAAAATAAGCAATGGACCAGGTCTCATATGAATAATTTGTGGATACAAGTAAGTACACTGAGAGAGCAGAATGTGACACGAGAAAATGGCAATATTGTACTGTATTGTTCTCACACAGGCAAAGCAATGGTGCAATGAACCCTCCAAGCTCAGCAGATGTTAAGTGTGAGCTTTACACCTCACTTAAGAGAGGCACGCTGCTGCTGCTGCCAACAACACAGTTATGAATTCAAACATATGGTTAAATGCATTCCTGCATTAGTGCCACAGTTGTTCTGGAAGATAGTCAAACTCATTACATTGTTTGGGCTGGAAATGTTCTGCCTCATTAAAGCCTTAATTGCTTGAATGTTGCCATGAAATGAGAAAAATCTGATGGACAGTGTTCCCAAAAGACAATCCACATGCTGTTAACTGTTTGTTTAAGGTATTTTAATTGAATGGAAAATAATATAAAATTAAAATTCATGAATGAGGGAATACATGAGGATGAAAAAAGAAGAAATATTCTTCTTTTCAAAATTCACTTTTCTATCAGGGGTTCTTTTCTGTTTTCATGAAAGGAAAAGAAGCAACTCTGAAGTTCTTACTTCTCTAGATATTTTAGTGACTTGCTAAATGTCAGTACTATAAGTCACACTGCCTTTTTGATAGTTCATTAATAACGCAAAATTAACCTATTCATAAATTAGTGTTTGGTAACTAGGATGGCAACTGTCATTATAAAATGCAATCAAAATAAATGCCGTAGTTGGAAAATTTAATTCATAGTTATAAATGAGTCATGAGTGATTAAAATCAGCTTCTCTGAGAGTTTGTAGAGTCACTTTGAAGCTTGTTTCTGGTAAATTGGAAGAAAAAGAAGATGATGTCCTGCAGTAATTGTATTTCTTCAAAATATGTTGTGTACAAGGACCTCCCTTTTGCTGCAGAGATCTCCCAGCTGTGTAGGAAATAGCCAGGCCCACTGAGCTGCACAGCAACCCAGATCACTGCACAGCTCCTCCCCTGAGAGAAACCTGGTGTCTGCACACTGGAAGAAAACTATGGGCTCTGTAGAACCCAACCATACTGAGTAGCTCAGAAAATTGCATTTTATCCAAAATTACAAACTTTGAGTAACTGAAGAAAAAGCCCCTACTGCTAGAGGCCTTCCCCGGATGTGAAAGCCAAAGTGATTTAATGGATTAAAGTCTGCTTTGTCAAACTGAGTATGTGACCTTGAAGCTCCTATCAAGGACTAATGATTGATATTTATGGGAGTGGAGGTGTTTAATGATATTCCTATTATTTCAGTTATTGCTGCTTGAGTCCTTGTAGGTGGAGGCATAAAATCAATTGCAGAAGCCAAATCTACATTACATATAGTACTGGTAAGATCTGTTACCCACTCAGAAAGTCTTTCAGTTGGAAAACAGAATGTTTTATATCCTCACACAATTTCACAAATCTTCCCAGACACAATTCCTCCTCTTTCCAGGACCCAGACCATAGGAACCCATTGGGTGGGAGAGGCTTATGCTTTCTGGTTCTGTGTCTAACAGTGAATCATTAAATGTGACAGAGTCTTAAGGAGCCATAAAGTTTTTCCTCTCTGAAAACAGAACCATGTTCTCTTTTTGCCCAAAGGGCATTTGTCGGTTTCTTCCATAAAAAAAGTATGATCTTGGGAAAAAAAAAATAATCAAGAAGTCAATAAAGTGAATGACATGCAGCCTTCAAAATTAATTTGGGACAGAGCTTCACTGTAATCCTGACTGCATGAAAAATAGTACATGGAGGGACCTGGCTGGGATTTGCTGATCTTTGAAGGAATACAGAAACACCCACTTTTTTTTTCAAAATGAGGAAGCCATAGAAATAGTATGGGCACATATGGTGACAAGTTTTTTTTATATTCCACTATCTTGGCTTACACTTAGAAATTTGTGAAAGAAACTGTTAAAAAGCAATTGACAGAAAAGTTTGGGTTTGCTTCTTGCTGGCTAATTAGAGTATATAGTGTTACCCTGACTTCATAGGGATCCTTCTAGGAAGATGAAATGATAAGTGAACCTGATATACCATCCAGAGTATTTATTTATGTGAGTTCAAATGTGGGACTATTGACAAGCAGTGGATCCAACACTTACCCAGATTAGTCCAGGTCATCCCCCTCACTGTGTACACATTTGTCTGAATATTTACAGGTAGGTGATAAGCAATTGGTGCTCCCTTGTGAAATCTGTGTTGGAGTCTACCCATAAAGATTTAATCTGTGTCTGTTTTGGCAGAGTTACTGATTTCTTCCATGCCTAAAACAGTGTGACCCAATATCTCCTTGATATTATCAGGAAATACATGAATTCATGTGCATGAGTACTGAAGCCACCACCTGGGTGATGGAGGAGGATGTAGCAGTTTGGGCATTGCTGCTGTTGGGTTCAGAAACGTAATGATTTTTTTCCTAAAAGAACTGAGTTTGACTTTAGTTACCATGAAGAAAATAACTGGATACCTTTAAATTGTAGAGGCTATGTGCTAATTTCTTCTGCATTAGCCAAATTCACAAAGCAACTGTTACATATGAAGACTTGGCCTCTCAAGATGTATCACTAATGGTGGCATTGATTTTATGAATATTCTGGAAGCATGCTGAGGGAAAGAATCGGGTCAAGATTAGGCAGAGAAAGAAACTGTGAAATACATTATTCTTGAAAGATTTTTAACAAACAAATATTTTCTGTAAATCAGCTGATATTTCTTAGAAATATGGAAGGCCTAGAAGTGATTGGGCATGGAAGGGAAGGAAAAAATAATTTCAAACATCAGGAGTAGTCAAAGAACATAGGCAGTAACTGAAGAGCAAGAACTAGATTCTTTACCTCTTCTGAGACTAAAATAGTTTCCTGAATTGTTCAGCTGATCTTGTGACAAACATCTTGAGGTTTCATTTTGTGGCTTAAATGAATTAAACATAATCTTATGCTCATTGAAAAGAACATTTGTTATTTAGATTTTTGAAATAAATTGTATGCAGACAATCTTCTGGTTAACTAAACATTTAGTTTGGCGAAACCTAGAATTATCTGCTGCCGTGAGCCAGTCATAAATTGTCTTTCTGGAAAAATTATTTTAAATGCATCCTTACATTTTTCTGGCAGCCTGTCCACAGATGAAATCTGGATGGCCAATGCTCAGATGAAGGTGGATGAATAATACTTTTTCTTCCAAAAACATCCAATAAGTTTTCTCTGTCCTTTAAAATGAAACTTGAACTTCTGAAGTTTCATTTCACTTTGTTAACAGTTAAAAACCTGTACTAAAAATACTCCCAAGTCACATTTTTAGAAATCAAGTTCCACACTACTTGCTTCACTCTGAGAGCCAGAAAGTGCTCAGTAGATTTAAAATTCTTCTGTTCATAGATGTAGAGACCTTACGATGCAATAGCAGGTGTAAGATGTGAAATGGATTTCGTTACACCTCCTGGATGACTCTGAGAATGTCCAGGTGTCTTTGAGATTTTGAAGAGCTCTTGAACTAACCAAACACTATGTCAGGAACTGATGATACTTAACCTGATTCTATGGAAGAACTCTTTCCTTAGGATGTGGCAGGAAGTAAACCTTATGGTTGTGCTGCTGATCTCTCTCTTCTGGCCTGGATCAAACTGGAAGAAAATTGAAATAATACAGGAAAATTATCTAGTACAAAAGGTACTTTGATACATAACATAGATCTAGTGTAAATAAATATAATATAGTGAGGCAAGAGTATTTGTTGGATAGCTGTCCTTTGTGTGTTTGAAGAGGGGAAGTGGCATTTATACTTTGTGATTTTATTCTGCAAGGAAACAGTAGAGAGGTGTGGTAAATAGGTATGATTCGTGCTGACAAAACTTGAAACAGTAATCGATATTGATACAATAGTTAATGCTAGGACATAATAAAACAGTTAAAAGGTGTAATGCCAAGAAAGGGAGAGGAGGGGTTCCACCCCCCCTTTTCCCTGCAGATGTTCAAGGCAGGAAGAAGCAAGAGATAACTGTTACTAAAAATTAACAGAAAGAAGGAAAATCTGGTTGGGTCCCAGGAAGATGTTAATTATATGAGATTTATTGCTTTGATGCTTAAATATAACATTGGCTTCCATTATGATAGTTTTGGCTTACATTTTACCAGCTTGGTGCGCATGTGTAACCCAAAGGTGAGTCAAAGGACACCGAGGAAGAGGAGAGGCCTTCATCAGAGACGACCCCCAGGGAGTGGTGCGAGCACCGCAAAGAGTGGTGGAGCGTGCGCGGTGAAGGTGGTGATGAGGGCGGAGGGAGAAGTGTGATGAATGGAAAATGGGAGGAGATGGTATTGACATATGGAATAAAAGGGGAATTTTCGTTTGGCAAGCTTGTACGTGAGGTGGCAGGGGTCCAGGGACCCGGCACTCCGTACCCCGCGGTTGTTATTTGTTTATGCACTATTATTGGAACCAAATTATCTTTTATTTTTCACCAAATTATATTGTCAATATTTCAAGTGTATCTGATTCTATATATTTTTAGATACTTAATTAAAATTGTTGCTACATCTAATATTGTTTGGGGTTTTTTTTTTGATGATGGGATAATTGGCCAAATACAACAGAGGTATACAAACTAATGCATTACTAATTTCATCATGGTACAGAAAGGGTGAAATTATTAACTGTCTCTGCACTGATGACTCCCTAACCTTCCTCCCACTTATGCCATGGTGACAAGGTTTTCTGGGTCCTCACAAGGGAAGTGCTTTTATGCAGACAATGAGGATAGGTTTCAAAGCCTTTCAAACACAGAAGGCCTAGATACTTTTTACAGAAGAATGTATTCTCCTTGATACCTGTGAGATTGTAGACATTAGTCCTCGAAAAACTAGTGTTTCAAGTGAAAACTGTAAAGAAATGGAGAATCTTTCTTTATGTCTAACCTCTGAGTCTGACACCTCCTTTAGACTTTACTCTCACAAAAAGAGAGCTTCATCAATATTTGTCTGTTTTGAAAGCAGATCACAAAATCATGGAGTTATAGGAGATAATTTGTCCTAGAAGAATAAAGAGACTGAATGTATCCATCAGCATGTTCTATTACAGATAGTTTTTAAAGCCTGTGGTCTGTATTCAGCCATGGTCCTTGCCGATGGTTCCAGTAGTGAAGATGGCACTGATGGTTCCACTTGTCCCAGCAAATGCTAAATTCCTTGTCTTTGTTCAATGGATTGACACAATCACCACTAGCAAAGAAGGAGGAAATTAATTATATTAATCAAAGGCAGGAAAGAAAGATACAACAATTCTCGAACTGTAGTGCACATTAGGATGTTGAAATTATTTCAGTGCTATGTTCAGTTGTCAGAAAGGACCAAGTTATGGCTAAGTTCACTCCACTCTTCAGGTTCTTGAAACAGTTTGGTGGCAGCCAGGATAAAAATTTGATGTTTGATTAATGTTACTTGAGCGAACTATTGAAGTTGAAGAACAAGGGAACATGGTATGTCCATTACAAATACAGACTGAGTAGGCATGTCATTGTCATGAAAATGCATTGTAGTCACATTGTTCTGTTCCAATAATGCTGAAACTCACTTCTAAGCTCAATTCTATAATCATCCACCTATTCTATCACATAACTAGAATAAATGCCATTTCCAGTTCCTTAACTTCTACAGATTAGTCTGTGTTGGTTTTGTGTGAGGTTTATTTTTTTTAGAAGTGCAAAGATTTAATCATAAAACTTCTTTTTTGAGATGTCTAATAATGATCTACAAGGCAGAAAGCTGAGGGGGTGGAAGGGAGTAATCAATGTTTGCATCCTGTGGCATTCGGCTTCAATTATACTGCTGAAACCTGGAAGCTGTGGTGTTTTAAAGCAATCATCCAGTGTTACGCATTACAGCTATTCTGGAATCTCTAGTTTGTTCACAGTTTATGCTATAATTACTGCAAATACATTTCTCATTCCTTAAATTAGATTGCAGGTATTGAAACAAGTCATGTAGGTATCTGATAATTAGCAACAGCTAGTAATAATAAAGTAACAATCACGAAATAAAGCAAGGAAAATATGTCCTGCTTTCCACTGCAAAATTTTCAGTCACTGATGTCATTCAAATGTCAGCCTACCATATACCACACACAGCTCTTATGTTTCTTTTTGCACTGTAATCTGATAGGTATTTTGTACATAAATTTCAGATAGTAAAACTGACTCCATTGTAATACTTGGGCATTGTTCCAGTCCCCACACCTCAGTGCCATTTAAGAATGAAAAAATACAAGGTGCCTCTCTGTAACGATAATAATGTATATTTATCCCCATTGGTGCATATCTTTCAACTACCCCTTGGTCCAGTTTTTAGTTTTTCTTTCCCATATTAATCACTCTCAGTGCATGAGAACTATGTACTTACTCAAAGCTGAAACATTAAAAGACAAAATAGTTATGCCTTTATAAATGCGATGAGAGAAGATGGACATCTCCCCAGCAACACGGAAGACTTGAATTTCCTTAACTCCTCCATTATTTTCATAGGGTGCTCTATTTATGGAATCAGCAATCACCAACAATTTCCATTTTTAAAAGTAGAATAAAATATTAAGATCAGGTAATATAAAAAAGGATCAAAACAACCCCCCACGTAACCAAAAGTAAAGTGGATTAGTAGGGAATAATGTAAGATCATGCCAGACTTACATGATGTACTTTTAAGTTATTCACACCTATAGTATTGTAACAGTTATATCATTTATAGTGATGTACTATCCTTACTATAATAACTCTTCATACTTTCCTGTTATTCATGCCATGCCCTGTGGGATACACTGATCATCTTTAGATCCTTACAGCAGATTATAAAAGAGGGAGAAACTGTGTTATAAAGCTGAAAAAACAGTTTGTTTTTTTCTCAGAAACTGTTCTTTAGCTTTTAGTCATCTAGTAGCTTATCTGTACTGGGCATTAGCCTCTCAAACCAGCACTGGTTCTTCACCCATTCCTTCACACCACTGTACAGACAAAGATAGTAGTGAATTTCTTTTTTTATTTTTTGTTTGGGTTTTGTGGTTTGGCTTTTTTAAGCAATTTCACCTGTAGGTTTACTGGTTTGGCTGCCTGCAGACACACCTAGAATACTTGTGAAAGTATGTGGTTTCTTGGCCATACTGAGAACTTTGACAGATTGGTTTAACAAGAAGTACTTTAGAGATACCTGATGAGAAATTGCTCTGTGCTTAGCAAATTGCTCTGGATGAGAGAATGAAAATAAAGAAATGAGACTTCAGGTGATCTCCTGAAAACAGAGCCAGAACTGGGATGTGGTCAAAAGTTTCTGAATAAAATATCTGTGGTATCTTCCTTGAGTTTCTGCCACTGGAGTTATGTTTCAGATGTGTGCTGTGCACAGGGAGTATATCTCCTGTACATAAGAATATATTACTGTCTTCTGCATTCCCCCTGCTGTTCCTTCAGTTTGCTATGAGGTAACCAGGTGTTGACATGCAGGTTCTTTTACCATTATTTTGATGTACTATGGGAGATGAAGCATTGAACTTGAATTACAGCAACAAGAATCTAGAAGTTAAATTCAAAAAGAATGCATCTTGATAATGTTTGTGGGTTTGGAGTGAAATTTTTTTACAACACATAAACACGTTAAACTTCTTTATTGCGATATGTAAAAATATTAACAGACAAAGGAGGAGAGTTCAGTACCTGATTTCAGGTTGATATCTTTGACCTGTCCTACATACCGTGTGGCTACAGACACGGCATTTAATTTGCTTGTGCCTTAACTTCACACCTGTGACATGGGAACGGCTCTCTTCAAACTGCTATGAGAAATACATACGGGGGTCTACTTAGGTGCCATAATAATGGATACAAATGAAACATTATATATCTTTAATATATAAGATGATAGAGCTGTTGTGATTATCGTGAATTACTATGAACGGATTCAGGGCAACTAGATTGGAGGTCTTGGAAAAAAAAGGAATGGGTCTGCGCACGTGTGAGAGAGTGAAACCCCCGTTTTTCAGTGTGTCAATGCACACAGCACCAATGTGAATTCACCCCTTTTCTTGGCTCTCTCGCAACGGGAACGGCAGCCGCCTTCCCGAGGGCGGCTCCTCCCGGCTCTGCCCTTGGCCGGCGGCCGCCCCGAGGGGCAGCCCGGCCCGGGCGCGCTCCGCCGCGCCCCCTGGCGGCACCAGCCCTGCCCTGCTCCGCCGGCCCGGCCGTTCGCCGCCCGCGCCGTCTGTGGCGGCAGCCCCGGCACAGGGACCCCCGCCGGGCCGCGGCCCCACGCGCTGTCCCCAGCCGCCGCCGCCGCTGGGGGCGCGGGGACCCGCACACGCACTAACGCGGGAGCAGGGGGTTCCCCGCACAGCCAGCGCAACGGGACGGAGCGGCGCCGGAGTTTCCGTGCAAGAGCCAAGGGGAAGACACCGGGGAGGTTACTCACTCACTAACGCGTCGGGAGGAGATTCCCCGGACAGCCTGCGGGACGGGACGGAGCGGGACTTTCCGTGCAGGAGCCGGGGGAAAAGGACTGGGGAGGCGCGGGAGCGAAATCGCTCGGGACGGCAGCCTGGGCACGCCTCTACCTCTCGTTTCCCGCCCCGCGGGCTCTGGGGCCGCATTTCCCCTGAGGGCTCCGCCGCGTCCCCTGCTCGCGCCGTCGGGCTCCGCGCCCGGGGCGGGCGCGCGCGGCTCCCGCTCGCGGTGACGTCACGGCCCGCTCCCGCCTCGCCGCTCCAGTCGGAGGGCGCTTCCCGCGGGTGCGGAGCGGGGCTCCGCGCCACGGGCGGCAGCGGCGTCGCCGTCGCGCTGTGGAGGCCAGTAGGCGCCGCCTCCTCCCTCCCCCGTTCCCGCCCGCGCCGCTCTGTCCCATGTTCGGGCTGGAGAAGCCGGCGGGGCAGCAGGAGCCGGGCAGAAGCGGTGGGCTTCCGAAGATGGCGTCCGTTGGGGATTTTACCGTACTGAGCTCCAGCATCCCGGCCACCAAGGTGGAGCTCTCTGTGTCCTGCAGGTACGTTGGCGGCTCACGGCCGCGCCACCCGCTCTCCCCGCGGCGTCGGAGAGGGCGGACGGGCGGGGACCCCTCGTCCCGGCTTGTCAGCGGAGCGGGGAGAAGGGCAGCGCGGGGCGTCCTCCGCACGCCCGGCGCTGTGCGAGGCGCTCCCGCTGCTGCCCGCGGGGCGCGGGGAGCTGGCAGTGCATCCTCGGGCAGAGCCGGGCGCAGCCCGGGGCCGGCTGCCAGCCCGCTGCAGCCCGCTGGCCGCGCACCGGGCGTGTCCGCCGCAGGCTGCTGCCGGCGGACCCGGGGGCGAAGCGCCAGCGCCCGCGGCGGCTGCGGGTTCTGCCGGACGGGCAGCGGCTGCCGCTGTCCCGCATCCCGCCCGCGCTGCTGCCGGCGAGCGGGAGTCGCGTCGGTGAGCGCGCAGGGCGCGCTAACCGGCGGGTATTTAACTTCTGGAGCTGTCCCAAGTGCCGTTGTGGGGACGGAGACCTTCCGTCCGGAGTTACCCTGTCATGGGTTCTTCAGGGTTCTGGTAAAACTTAGGAGTACGGTTGTGTTGTGTCGCCTCGTCATGTTTTATCGTAATGCTGCTGCCGAGGAATTGAGGCAGTGCCCACGGTAACACCAAATGTAGCGTCTGTGGTTTTCTCTTTGACGTTTGTTTATCGGTACTTCAAAAATCCTGTTTTCTCCCGCGATGTAGAGATTTTCTCATTAGAGGTCTAAAAAATACTTTCATTTTTTATTCACGTCTTCTTTCACATTCCGAGACTTCCCTAAGTATTTCCTGGTAGTTGCAACGCGGTGACGCCTTTCGCCAGCAGAGTTGGCAGCTTCTAGCGGAAAATTTGAACTGTCAGTGTGTTTCCTGATGGGAAATGAGACAGAGTTTTTTCTACAATCCGTTGCTTCATTTTATAATGTAGCTCCCCAGCAATGTTGCTGTTTACCGGTACTACCACCAGGACAGAACGGCAGTGCTCTGAACTTTTATTATCAGACCACTCCCTTAATTTTCTTAGTAAATAAAGTATGATTTGATGTTTTATCAAGTGTGGATTTCAAAAGAAGGCTGAAGCAGTGAGAAATAGAGTAAGATTAAATTTGTAATACTGAAACAGTGACATATAAATACCCCTTTGTACCTGCTGGCTGTTTCTGCAAAGTTCGACTGTTGTGTGAGGAAGAGTGTGCTGTAATGTGTAAAAGCAGGATCTTTAGTATTACTTTGAGTTCTTCAGGTAGCCTGTCACAGATGTCAGGGCACTTACAGTGAATTTGACCCGATTCATATAGTGTGGGAGTTCCTTTAATTCCAGGTGTCACGTGTATATATCTGCTGTTTCACAGTGGTTTAAGAATCCATCGGAGAGTTACAAAGAAATGCAGGTATAGCACATAGTCAGTCGATTCTGACCTTGTAACTAATTTCAGTATATTTCAGTATATAGTTTACAGCGGCAGTTTCTCTCTCGATGTCATTAAAAACTATGTCAGTTTTTTTAAAACTCTTTCTTTTGTCTTGATGTCAGGTGCAGAAGGATGGGAATTTCCATGGAGATTCCTTTCTTCTGTGTGTGCTGGATGACAATTTTTGATTACAAAATTATGCTTCAAAGCGAATTATAAAATGAGTGACACTAAGGCAGAGATTAATGATTAACACGTTTGTGATTCATCTGTAAACACATTCATTGGCTAAGGCTTGTGAAATGCAGTGTTAAATGAAATTGTGAAAGATTGCAAGAGCAAACTGCAAAATTCAGAGAATGCTAAAAATTCTTTAATAATTAGCAGTTGTGAATTCCTTAATACCTGGAGAAAAATGCTTTTAACAACAGTTTGGTTCATTACATTTTTTTTCTTTGATACCTGAAGAGTTGTAGGACCAATGTAGTCACTAATTTACATCAACAATTGTTAGTTTATAACTATTATTTATCCCGAGTTTTGTTTTTTTTTTTCCCTTGGGTTTTTCTTTTTGTTTGTCTTTGTTTTTTGTTGTGGTGGTGGTGTTTTGTGTTTTTTGAGGGGGTGGTTTGTGTTTGGTTTTTGTGTGTTTTTGCTTGTTTTCTTTGTAGGACATGAGGAAAGTTCTTCCAGTTTGTACAGGTGGTGTTACTTGGTGGTCAGTGAAGCAGTGCAAACTGTGCTGCAAAGTAAATTTGTGACTCTTCTTTTCTTTGTTCTGTCTTCCTGTCTGTCTAATTCAGTAGGATAAAGTTTCTGTTCCTTTAGCTTTTTTCAATTTCATGTGGTTTCTCTGTTAACATTTCCCAATTTGCCTGCATGCTCATAATGCCAGTGTTACCAAAGTATCCAGATTCAGCACTATGCAGATGGCATTGCACTCCTTGGTATTATCCAAGCCATACTGTTTTAAGCTTCAGGGTCACATCAGGTACCCTTTAGGTGAAATGCATCTCATGGGATGAGAAACTCTGTGAAAATTGTAAAATCCAGAAATGTTTTGGTTGTCAGGCAATGCTCTTCCTGGATTTCTTTATGACTAAAAGCTTTTTATATCATTCCCATGGCTTTTTAATGCCAGCATTAGCTGTAATTTTTAAAATCCTAGAAAAGCAAGAAATTAATTTAATTCTAGTTATTACTACTCAGTGCATATCAAATAAAAACTTCACAATTATTTTCTAACTCTGTAAGATGTAGTTTATCAGGAAGCAGAAGTCTTCGACTCACTCAAGAGCCTGCTCTCATATGGCAGAAGAACTTACATGTGTATCCCAGCAGATGCTCTGGTGTTGGTAATTGTCCACTATTGTCTGGATGAATTGTTCTTGTAGCCATCTCCTCCTGCACCCTGTCTCTCCCATCATCACATGTGCTGAAGGGCATTCATGGTCTGATGAAAACGTCAGTGTCACCTGCCATGCAATCTTTATTTGTTGTTGCCTGGCATAATTTTGCACAACTGTCATGTGGTAAAGGACCAAGACTTTGTCCCTGCAGGGAGAGTGTAAATAGCCTGTGCTCTACCCTTTTATTCACTACTGTTTTCCAGCCCAAACGTTCCCCTTCCTCTGTAGAGGTGTTTGCACTGCATGTTGGTTATTAGCCTGTGTCTAGACACGACTCTTCTTTTACCAGCTGTGTGTGTGAGCTTGTGGCCTTATATGAGCTTCAGGTAAGCTTCAGGCCATGTGCCTGTCGTCCTGATTTCCTTCTATTGATGTTCTCCACAATTCCAATCTAATTAAGTCTTGGAAAAACTTCATATTCTGTTCCCATCTTTCCTCTGTTTGTGCTGTTACTATGTGTTGACTGAAGTAGTTTATCTGATGCTGAGAACTGCAAGATTGTTGTTATTACATATGTTGAAGTTTGTGCTCTGAGCATACAAAGTTCAGTGTAGTTTAATGGGTTCAAGTTTTTAGTTTTTTTATTGTGATCTGTATAACGATGATTTCTGTTTATCATGGTTCCTGTGTGAACAGGCCTGTTTTTTTTTCCTGTGGTACCTGATAATTCTGCAGCCATTCTTCAGTCTTACGTTTATAAGGTCAAGAGTTTAGTTATATCTCATGTTAATGTTTATTTATGGACTTGTCAATCAGAATTATCTTCTTGAGAGGTTTTTTAAATATCTATAGGAAAGTAAAGCTGTAGTTTTATAATTTTATGACATCTAGTAGTGTATCAAAGATGACATGGTTATTGGAAAGACTGTAGAATTGTTGTAAAATATTGACGCAGTGCAGGGTCACTTGGTTAATTCAGAACGTTTGTTATGATAATGCTGCTTTGAAAGGCTTTGTGTTTGTCATGGTTTCAATTCCAAACCAGACAGAAACACCAATTTTTGTTTTGGTTTGAGTTTGCCAACTTCAAAGTTTTCAATCAAGAGCAAAGCAAGCTTAAGCTTAAAATTAATAAGACTTTATTAACTAACACTGAAAGAAAGAAAAACAACAAGAATGAGAATGAAACCTTCAAAACACTCTTCCTCCCTTCCCACACCTTCTATTCTTCCAACTGACAATGTAAAGAAAACAACACTCAGAAATCTCAGTCAGTTTCCCATTTCTACAACAGTCTTTCTTCAGTTAACTTAGGGAGGGAAGCACCTCTTGTTTGCTATGGAAAATTTCCCCACAAGAAAACAGTTCTCTTGTGGATCCAGTCTTTCATGAACAGCAGCCGCCCAGAAGATCTGCTACCATGAAACTCCTCCCATGTTTACATTTGTGTCTCTGGGCCACATCGATGTATAGGGTCTTATTTTAAAGATAACTGTTCAAAACAAAGGTTTTCTTTGTCTTTGGGACCACCTTCACCTCCAAGGAACAGAGATTCACTTCTTTTGAGGGCAGAGTCTTTATCACTTCATCTCCCTGTTCAACTTCTCATGAAATAAACAGTGCCTTCAGCATTTCATTCCTTTGTTCAGGTCTACAATTTGAACTCTTTTATCTCCCCCATACTTCTTCATGGTTTAAAGGAAATAATATGTTGTAAACAACCACCATAGCTTGCAAGAGTCTTTTACAGCTCAAAAACAACTTCCCACACTCCTTCCACCTGGACTTTCACTCCTTGACTGACTTTGATACTTCATGTGGTCTTTACACATCTGCATTCTAATTTTCTCTCACTGGAGAGAGGATGGAGGCTTTCTGGGTCCCATCTGTGCACTGATGCACTGAAAGAGTTAACAAGAGACAGTGTCCTGCTGGGCAGTCCATGGTGTCACATTTCAAAGCCATGCTGGGGGGGGCAGATCTCGGAGGGTCCAGGCCCAAAAGGCAGCTGCTCCCTTGTCTTCTGCAGCTAAGGGGAGAGTTGGACAGATCCCAAAGTTCCTTTTCCACCTCTCAGTCTCATCAGGTGCCCTGGCCTGCACCAGCGTATCTCCCCCCTTCTCCCCAGGCTCACAGAGGCAGGTTCAGCTGGGGCCAGCAGCAGAGCAGACTCTGTGCTGGCAGATGTTCCCAAATCAGCTGCCCCTGCACAGTATTCAGTCAGGTAGTGTGTCTTTATAGATCTGGGTTTATGTTGGATAAACTCTATACTGCCTGCGTTCCCACAACAGGTATGTGCGTAAAGGCACTATAAATGCCTTGTCAGAGTCAATTCAACAGAAATACAGTTGGTTGCCTATGCCTGTTTTGGATCAGTCCTACGCCACTTCACAGTTTGTACAGAAATCTAACGTTAATGAATGAGCTGAATGGAATTAAGCAACCTCTATATACTCAGTAATTGAAATAATTCAATTTCAAGTTTCCTGCACAGAGAAACAAAGCATACAACTTGAGAATTTTTCCTTTTGTTTGGCAATCTTAAAGTCTTAACCAGCCACTTCTGAGTGTTTGCAGTACCTAAAAGTATGTTTAATTGTATCTTTGGTTGTCCTAAGCATTGATATCTGGCAAGATCATGTCTCTTCAGCCATCATGCTTACCTTCTGGGGATTTTTTAAATATTAATAATTTGTTAGAAGTCTTTGTCACAGAAAGATACAATGATAAAAGAGATATTCAACGAATGATTCAAGCTTGTAACTCTTCATAGTACAAAATACAGAATATAAAATTAATTTTTATTGTAAATCTTGTTTTCATTTTCCTGCTTTCTTTGTGTATGTGTTTCTAGGTTGGATTAAAAGTCCATGGAGTGGTTATGTGTGACTGGCAACAGAAGGTTGATCTTACATGTTTTTTTCTTTGAAATGATACTGCCTAAACAACCAGCTGGTTTCAGATGAGAAAAAATATAAATGGATTACAGTGTCCATAGTCATGGAGATGCATTCCTGATAAGAGTGCACGGTTTAGTTTTCACCTGTATGTCTCTATTGTTTGAAATTTAAACATGCAACCATGTGACTAGTAGAATTTAAAGCAGATCGTTTGCACTGTAAGTTGTGTCTTGCGATTGTGATGGGAAAGATGGGTGCTAATGTCTTTACAAACAATTCCATGGGTGAGTGTGTTAAGGAGAAATACATGGGCATTAATGTCTTTGAAATGGGTCTTAGTGCCATTGACGACCTCAAGCTACAGAACCCAGACAGTTTGACTCCTGAACTTAAGGGTAGTGGGATAAATGGGTCAACACAAAGTCTGTTGCAGAACCCACATTGCCCGAATTTCTGAACTCTGGAGGAAAATAGCAAGTTCAAGGAGGGAATGTGGTAGGAGGTTCGGGAAGGCTGTACCTTCCTAGTACTGCAGCCACTGGTGAAGAGGACAACATGAGGCCGGGATTTTAGGATAAAAGGAGGCTGTATCCTCTGAAACCTTAAGAGAGAAACCCCGCGGGCATGTGGCTGAGTGGACTCTCTTTATTTGTATAAAGCTGTAGGACTCCTCTGTCTCCTACGTGGACAGTTGCTTTCCATCGAGTGATTTTCTGCACACTAGATTTAGGCTGTTTTAACTCACCCCTGAGGTGGGGTAACTGAAAGTTCTTACTAGATCTCTTGGGGTGGATTAAAGTGAAATGAGACTAAATGACCAGTTGTATACAGTGGCAGGTTTATTTCAGAACAGTTTGGTTACATTAGAAAGAAGAAAGAAGGTATGTATCTGTTTTGGTTATTATTTATAGAAATATAATGATATAAAAGTATAGAAATATCACTTAGGAAAATATCACAAGGAAAAGAAAGGGTAAGAGTACAAAAGGAGAGGAAAGATATCACTACCCATGGATCCAGCGCCAAGACTTGATTGTTGCTATTTCTATGTCTGTTGATCAAAGTTGTGGTCACAGTATTTATCCATTGGGGCTGGAGAAGTCCCCCCAAAAAAAAGATTCAAAGGATTCATGTATGTTCAGGTGGGAAGGCCCAGGTGCCTCCCCTGGGAGTAGAGTTTTACACTATGAAATACTGTGGATCATTAACGGTCTGGGAATGTTTGGGGAGGGGGGTGGTCTTTGAAGATTTGTGGCCCTTTCTAAGACATGACCACTGTTTCTCATGACTGCCCAGGTTGAGCCAGCTGTGACTTACCAGAACCAATGAATACCTTCAGGCTTGCATGTGAATGTGCTGATACCACCCCCAGAGGGTGGGTTTACACCTGACTCTCATCAGGAGAGGACATTGGCATGATAAAAACCTTGCAGAATCTGCTTTACTGTCCTTTTCCCTGGCTCAACAAAGAAGATTGTTGATAGGCAAAGCTCGGTTTGATCTGGTTTTCCTCTGGTGGGTGGATGTGCACCTCCTCTGCACCCGGCTGTTCTTAGGAAGATCAGCAGTTTTACCCCACACACAAAAATTATTCTCCTCCCCCTTGTTTAGGGGGTGCAGATCAGGCCTCAACAAAGCACCTGCTGCTTTTGCAAATCTGTTTTTTGAGTCGTTACCCTTAAACATTTCAGTTCTCATGCCAGCTTCAGGTTTCAGGCAACCTTGCAAGTCTCGGGACTTGTCAGGTTTTGTCTGAACGTGCCTTTACTTGCATGGAGCTCTGGTTTTACTTTGCTGCAAACCCAAACCTGCTATCTTCTTTCTGATTACTGGTGGCTGCTGCTTAGTTCATTTCGCTTTGGCTTGTCCTTGAGTAATTGTGTGGTATAACCATATTTCTTTCAGCAGATAGTAGTAGCAAGTAGTTATTATGCATATGTTGATGTATTTGTGACCCTCACAGAATTGTGTAGTGCAGAGGAGCATCCTCATGGTGTGACAGCAGAGGCTTTGCAGGTGGGGGCTCAGGATGGTAGTGTGGCAGCAGAGGGTAAAAAGAGGGTACTCGGGATGTCTCCCTTACTGGGGACCCCAGTGCTGTAAAGAGGTCACCAGTGATTGGTAAAGAAGTGTAGTTTGGGAGCTGGGCAAAATTAAAAGTGATGAAAGAGCAGGTCTCAAGCAGATGTAATACAGGCTGTATCAGGTGTGTAGTATAGTGGATGTAGAATGGAGTTGAAGATGAATGAAGTCAGAGTGTGCTAACTCAGCTGGGGGTCCTTGGAGTGGGGAGGAAGAAGTCATCAACATCATGCTCCTTCTGAGTCTACCTCTTCTACCCCTGCCACCACTGTAAACTTCATGGTTCTCCTCCGACAGGAGGTGGGACACTGACAGTGGCTCACTGTAACACCCTCCCTCAGCTGAAGCTCACTGTCCTAGGCCTCAGAAAGGTGGCATACAGGAAAGCCTGGCAGCTGGGGGAGATCGAGGTACTAGGAAATGTGCAATGACTTTCTGTATTTTCATGAAGACTTTCTGTGGTAGTATTATTTTCTTCATTTTTTTCTCTGCCCATCTGAGCAGTGGCTCACCCACCAACAGTCCTACACTATCAGAGAAAGTATGAATATTACACTGATGGGATATATTTCCTTTTAAAGTTACTTCTTTGCGGTACACCTTCTAAAGAGTTGTTTCAGAAAAACTTTTTTGTTTGTTTCAGCAAAACCAAGATGTAGGTTTTATATGTTGTTATACATTAATGAAACACTGTATTAACTGTATTATACATTCCTAAGGAAATGAGATCTCAAGTAGGGCAGCATATCCATGGATTTGGATAGTCTGGGTGAAAATAACTGGAAAGGAGTGGTGAGTTGACGCTAGACTGAAAAGCTCTTTCGACCATCAGCAGTCCTTAGTGCCATCTCCCAGGATGCATCACCAGAAGCTCAGAGCCAGAGCCTGTTTACCTGCCCAGCCTTAACAACATAAATGTGGATGGCTTATTCTGTTGGTTTCAAATAGAATTTGGTTTGGTACTGAAGCAGAGTTCCACCAGTTTGTGATAGTACTAAATGGACTCTTTTTTAAAATTTAAACTGGAGTAGTCTTAAGACTGTGCTCAGGTCTCTTTCATCTGCACAAGTGTATTTTAATAACCCAGTACTTCCTGTCTGTTTCAACAGAATTCCTGTAAAACTATTGCTGAGTTAGAGTAAATAAACTTGGCGATTTCTTTGGGGTTTTTTTAACCTTAAGGAGTAATCAGCGGTTTTATTAGAGGTTTAATCCTAAAATTGTTTGCATACATCTAGCCAGAGATGGCTTTATGTGGGTTGTATTAAAACTCATGGAAGCACTGTTAATCTTAGACTTCTCATTGCTTCTCCCTTTCTTTTTTCCCTTTTGGCATCTGAATCAATATATTCTTATCTTGACAATGAAAGTTACTGTGAAGCTGAAAATTATTTGTTTTCTGGTGAACAAGAAGAGCGAATTACTTCTCCAAAGGTTATGAAGCGGTATTGTGAATGTTTTCTTAAGCTTGCACATCAAACATGTCTGCATTCTTTCTGGTTCTTCTAGTGCCCTGAAGAGTGGAGATGGTTTGAACAAAAAGGAACAGGTCATCCTAATTGCCTGTTAGTCAGTGGAGTCACTGTTGTCTCACCCGTGAGCCTATTTATTCTAAGAGAACCAGTTATTTTGATGAGAAGGTAAAATTCTGAGAGATTGTCTGATCTACTGTTAGGTCTAGGGCATTTTGAATCTAGAGATGTAGAGGCTAATAGCTGGCTTTGTTGTGCTCTGAGAGAATAGAGGAGAGAGGAAATAGCTGTGGAAGGGTGACTGCTTAAGCTGCCACTACAGTTTGTGAAATTACTCTGCAGGTAGGTCAAGTGGGCTCTTCACTCGAGTGGACTCTTTGGATCATATGTCATTTTAGGATTGATCCTTGCAAGTTCAGTGATACCATTACGGCTGAGGGGCAGTGCCTACTCGGTTAATACAGCTGTGTAACAATTAGTAACTAGGTCCAGTAACTATGACAGTAGTACCATGAGTACTATGCACGTTAAAAAGTGATTATGATGCTCCTTTCTTTATCAGGATCTTCCTTGAAAAAGTGATGTGGGCCCATCATTAAGTGAGGGAAACAGAAATGCATTTATTTAACGAACTAGGGACAATTCCTTTCCCCATGGATTGATAAAAGCATGAGAGAAGTAGGGTGTGCTTGAAATATATAATACAAATATGATATACTGAAAATGTATATTTTCTAAAAATTCTTTTGCACGAGTAACCAAATTCTGTGTTTGCAAACTACTGAGTGCATTATTTCACAACCAAAAAAATCTTTGCATGCATTTAAATGTAGTCCAAAGAGGAAGAGGAACATAAAGCCATAGCACCCAGAGAGATTTTGACAAATTAACCTGAAGTGAACCACATATTTATCATTAAAGATTTCAGAGCTGTTGAAAGCAATATATAAGTAAGCCTTTTTCCAGTCAATACAGATTTTTAATTTTATTTTTAATTTTGAAACTAGAGAATCAGATTTTAAACTGTTCAGGTCTATAGTTACTGTGGTCTTTCTTCAAGGCCAGAATTCTGTAATTTCTGGCAGGGGAATAGGATTTACTTCTGCTGAGCAGTTTGGTCTAACAAAGGCTTAAAAAAAACTTACAGAGGAGGATGTTCAGATATTGATCACTAAAATAAAGTAAAATTAGAAGGAAAGTATATGTGGACAAGGTGAGTAAATGCTACTTTTTAGCATACATCTGACAACATACATATAGCATATAGTGGGTGAGAGATGGTAGGAAGCAGCATATGCTGTGCTGGCTTCTAGTTAGCTATCACTGCTAGCTAGATCAGTGAATCTTGAGGTGTCTGATTTATACATGTGACTTGTTGAAGATGAAACAGTACAAAACACTTGGCATTAGGAGGAAGCATTTCTTTACTGAGAGGGTGGTCAAATGCTGGAACAAGCTTCCTAGAGAGGTTCCTTCCTTCCCAAGGCTGGCAATGTTTAAGAGGCATTTGGACAGTGCCCTTAATAACGTCTTAGCTTTTGGTCAGCCCTGAATTGGTTGGGCTGTTGGACTGGATGATCACTGTAGTATCCTTCCAACTGAAACATTCTATTCTAAAAAACTTCTCTAGCACTGGACTATTACTTTGATTATTTTATGGAGTTTATGAAAGAAACTATGTGAACAAAATGAATCTGTGAGTCATAGCTAAATATGTTTTAACTTTATCTTATTTACTTATCACTTTCTTTCCCACCCTAGGGAAATTGCTCTCATTATACAGGAAAAAAAATTATCCCAGCATTTCCAGTGTTATTGCCATGGCTCCTATTAATTTTTTTCCCCTTAGACATCTATGCTGTTGCAACTGTTGTGGAAGGTCCACACCAGAATGGGCAGGTGCAGAATGAATTCCTCCAAGATCTGTGCTAGTAGAATAATGCTTTCTGCAGAGGTGTTCTAAGATTTTCTTGCTATGGGTATTAGATGTGTTTCTCAAGAAAAATGTTTTGGTTTTTTTCCCCTCTCTCATAATTATAGAAATTCTTTTACTTTTTGCATTCTTTATCTGAAAGGTTTAATGAACATAGACAAAAAATACACTCACCAAGTTCAGTTAAAAGATAGGTGTTTTTATACTTTGATTAGGAGGAAGAAAAAGATGTTTCAGGTATTTCTGGTTTCTCAGTTTGTGAGCTTTCCTGAGATAAAACAGTTTACTACCAAACAAAATGCTTTTCTCAGGAAAAAGTAAAAAATGCACTCTGTATTGTTCAGCATGTGCAGAAAGTTCCATTGAAAATTAAAAGTACAAAGACTACCTAAAGTTCTAGAAATACATTCAGCCTGCTTTCTATTTTGCATTTCCATTTCTTGTGGCTGTAGATTGTCCTGTGAGTAGGAATTGTGTAGTTTTCTTTTATTTTAAGGAGCACTTGGATTGTTATCCCCCTGAAATGCACAAATGAACTTGAGCAGCCTCAGGTGATTTAGTGGCCAAATCAGACTCTTTCTTTTTCTTTTTTTTTTTTTTTTTTTTTTTTTTTTTCCTGTTGGCACTTTTTCTTTAAAGTTCCTTTTGAAATGGGCTGCATTACTTGAACAGCTTGTGAAGTTCTTACATTACTATTTTGGTTGGCTCTTTATAATTTGGACAATCAGGCATGCTGCAAACCTTGCTGAAGACATTGTTTATTTGTAGGAAAATGTATGTGAAGGGTTGAATTGAGGGTGTTGCAAGTTATACCATTTCAAAACCATGAGTTCATTGCACGAACTGAACTGAATTACAGTGTTAAACTTGGGTGTCTCTACCCTTGCAATCCTTTCAGGGATTCTGAAAGGATTCTGTAGAAATGTTCTTAACTCATTCAAGATTCTTTATCTTTAGATTCTTTAAGAACCTGTAGATCCTCATCTACAGATTCTTACCTTGTTTTCATATTGTTCCCATGGTGGCTGCTCTTTGCAGCTGCTGGAAGTATCAGGTTAGACTAAGTTTTACAGTACCAAACCACTCTTTATGTTAGTATGTGTATGGGAAAATAGAGGGGAAAAAGATTTAAAAAGGAAGACTAGGAAATATCTAAAGAGCTCAAAGCACTTTATCTCAGTATAAGCATGACTAAAATTCCTTAAACGTAATCTACAGTGACAAGCATTAACATACCAATTGTAAGGTCACTATATAGTCATCATGCAGAGGAATTAAAATTGTTTGGAATTCTAATGGTGGGTATGGGAGCCTGTTCCAAAATCTAATGTACTATTTCTTTCATACGAGTCTAATTTTGAGGTTTTATTGCAATTCATTTTGGGATAATCCAGTTCTAGTTACCAGGAATAAATGGTGTATGATATGTATAATTAAGAAGGAATAGGGCACAATTTTCATTTTGGCAATTCCAATATTGCAGAACTTGATGTGCTGTCTTTTAAAGCAGTTTGTAGAGGTTATTGTGAACTACTCACTTGGATTCACTGATTTTCCTGAGTTTCTTAATACTTCTGATTTTTATTTGCATGATTTTCGTTAGCGTAGGATACAGTATATCCTATATATATGCATATGTGTGGATAAAAATTACGCTTCTGAATGGACTAGGGAATTTCAGAAGAATTGTTGTGTGCAGAATTCAGGTGTATTCACAAGTACTAATATTAAAGCTAGTGCCTACTTTGGCTAGATTAAATAAAACAAATCTGTCCAGTGTTCTTTTCGAGCTTTTTTTTTTTTTTTTTTTTTGTTCATATTCCTTATTCTGGAGTGTGAACTTTGCAATACCTAAATTTGGAATATGGTATCTTTTCATTGCTGAAGTCTTAATTGGACCACTTAGAACACCTGTATTGAACAAAATATTAATATACTTTTCAGCAGTGTTCTGTACCATAAAAATAATATGATTTAGATCTGAATGAGAGTAGCTAATGGTGACCCTTGAAGAGACTCTACTAGTTATGAAAATAATTAGCTATAAGGAATACAAACTGGTTATTTATTCCTTCCTTTTGCTCTGGGGTAGGATCAAAGACCTTACTAGAAATCGTAATTATCTGACATGTTCTTGAAGACAATGGATATTTCATATCATGTGTCCCACCTTTTACAGTGAAAAATGGTAAAACAATGGAATAAAGTTCAACTCCTGTGCCTGTAGTGCAGAAGATTCAATTTATGGTTAGGCCTGTTCGTATTTGCTCTGTCTACATCGAGGTCAAATTCAATTTGTAGCAGCATTTCCCTTATAGATACAGTCTATATACATCCGATTATTTCTGTTTTCACTGAACTCCAGTGGCTCCATGTCTGTCTTAGATTGCAAGAAATTGGAGTGTCAATAATAAAAACCTCATTGCTTGAATTGAGTGTTTATCAGTATTATGAAAACCAGACAATTAGTAGTCTAAAGTGGCATTTTTGTTTGTGTATTCTAGTGTGCCTTTTTTCCAAAGTACAGGACTCCTGACTTGCATTCAATTTGAGGTCAACAGTGACTATCTAGGACTATTTTTGACACAACTGTTGTGCATCCAGCTCCATGTAGCTATGCTGTGTTTTTGCTGTTAAGTTTAATACCTTCCAAAATTTATGAGCTCTTTCTTGTCCCTTTTCAATGGCATCCTGTTTTCTGAACATTTTTCTAGTCTGTTGAGACAATTTAAAAATTTATTTATTTTAATTTTTTTTTGAATGATGAAATGTTGGTGGCTATTCTGAGAATGGTTTCTGGTCAGTCCTGATTCTTTAGAATTGTTAATTTAAGTCCATTCATCTGTGTATGATCCTCAGTTGGCTGAAGTGTGGTTATGATGTTGGAACTGCATTCCGTAACAAAATTAATATTTATTCCTAGGTGTGTCCTATGTATAGTTTAGTTCTCTTTACCTTACTTGTCCATGACAGATTCCTACAGATATTTCCTGATGGCTCTGAAATCTCATAGCCGTTCTTTTAAGTAAAGTCTAAGGTTTTGGGGTTGAACTGGCAAGTTAATCTCTGGTAGACCTTTGTGATTTAAAGGTATTTCTCTTTGTGATGCCTGTTACATATATATATTAACGTACATATGGTTGTTTATTGATTCATGGTATTGGAGTATCTGAGCCACAATTTGCTCAAATCCAAAATGGATAATAAAATGAAATGTAAGCTGACTCCATTGTTAGTGCTGACTAAATCTTGGGTATTAGGAGGGGAGAAGACCAAGCTGACTCTTGCTTAAAAATGTTTAAAATGTATGTGCATTGGTATCTGATTTGCATATTTCACAATTTTTTTAATACCTAAGATTATTTTTATCTCTTCTTTTTTTATAGAAATCTTTTGGACAGAGATACATTTTCTAAATCTGATCCAAGTGAGTATATAGTATCTTACTGTTTCTTATTATGTATTCTAAATGTGCATACACTGGAATAAAATTAGGTGGGTGATTTTCTTCAGTGTCAGGTTTACATTGTCTTCGTGACAATTACTTAGAATAATTATTTATACTGGAATAAGTTACACTTTAAAGACTGTTTTTAATACTGCTCTCCTGAGGCAGATAGTCCATTATTTAGTATTTAACCTAAAGTTTCATAAAATTAATAAATCCTGGAAAGTGGGGTTGTTGTTTCTTTCTTAGTATCTGTTGTTTTAGTTCTTTTTCAAAGCTATTAGGCAAAATAGTAAATAAACTAGAAGGATTTGTTGCTGCTGCTACATGCTATCCACTAATCTTAGAGTCAAATGCTGAAAAATAATATTAATTAATCTCTGGGAAACACTATCCTTCCTGAGCAAAAATGGTATGACGTTTTTTGAATTAATCTTTTCAGAACTGTAAGCTAATGACACTCACTTTTCTCATCAGCTGTATTATGACGGGATTCCCCAAAATTGATATAAAATCTGTTACTATCTTCCTGTAATGGATGCTTTCTGAAAACTTTAATCAAGGAACTGAGATCACAAAAAGTTTCCTTTCTCTTCTGATAATGTTACTCGAAGGAGTTTTGTACTGGTCCTTAGGCTGTGGTGTCCGCTTGTCTCCCCTAGAACTCTCCATTTGCTTCTATCCCTAAGTTCAATTTCTTTCTTTACACCTGGGCTTTTCTTCCTTAGGATACCACGTACTGTGCTTACTGGCATTGGAAATAATCCAAGACACATATACTTGTATGAAGTCTCTGGACATGCAGCCATGTCCTGATATTTGAATACTGAGTCATATGGCAGTAGGAAACATTTGAGTACTTTTATTAGAGTATATGTTTCCATTCTGCATCAAAAATCTCTTGAGAGAGATTCCACAATACACTTTTGAAGGGAAAAGCGTCTACTTCCTGGGGAAAAACTACAAGAAATTAGGATATACCTAACCTGTAAAGCTTTTTAAAAAAAAAAACAACAAAAAACCAAAACAATCCCAGGAGACATAGGCAGTACCATGCCTCTGGTGTAGGGATATCACATAGAAACAAAACTGAGTGTTTTGCATATTAATAAAAAATTTTAATTGGCTAAAAAAAAAATAGTAAAAATTAGTTGGGGATTGGATTGGATGATTTCAAACGTCCCTAACAATTCTGTGATTCTGTTAAAGAAGACTCTCAGTTAAACTGTTTTGAAGAATTCTCAGTGACCTATTGCCTGTAATAAATTCAGAGATCTCTCATACTGGCAAAGGTGATATGGTGTCTATAGTTCTTAAGCTCAAACATTATTAAGGGCAAGCGTTTCAAGTTTTTATCAGATAGGGCACTGTATTAGGCATAAATTGCAGGGTTTGAGTGGCAGGGGACTGCAGCGTGAGCTGTGTGAGAGGGGGCCATGAACCACCCTGTGACAATCACAGCTGGTTCCAGTCAGCTCTGCCAGCCATGAGTGTAGCACTTACCTGCCAGAACTCCTGCCAGCCAGGGGAGCACACAGTGCCCCCTCAAACACATCACAGTAAAAATGTGTCAGCAGTTGCCAGCTGGAGACAGCGCTGCTGCAGGTCCTGCCAGAGCCGCGTGTGCGGATACACTGCTGGAGATGCCTTCTTGAGAGGAGATGCTCCGGCAAAGGGCAGCACCTCCAAAGGCTGTAGCCTGTGCACAGAGTGACCAAAGTGATCGTGGCTGCTGGGTGACCCCTTCTGGGAAAACCATGGAAGGAAAACCTGATGAAATCTTAGTATCTATTTTAAAATGTTTCAGAGGAAATAAACTGATGGTATTTTTTAATGGATTCAGAGTATATGGAGATATTTTTTAAAGTATCGTAAACTTGCTTATCAATTTGCAACATACTACTTTTTTGATTAATTTAAACAGCTTGTTTAAAGTGCTTAGATAGGTGGTGTGCTTTAGAGGACTGGTCTCCAGTTGTGAGTACCCAGTTATACTGCTAATTAGGCCTGTCTGTCACAGGTTAGCAGTATAAAATCATTGAGTATAGTAATACTGTCCTTGGTGAAGAGAGAAGGGGGAAACTGTTGACTCTGGAAGTACTTAGACTGTATTTGCACTCTACAGATTACTTGTCAGAGCAGCAGGGTTTCTCAGTTACTTTTCATCAGTGTGCTGCTGTGAACATTCTCATTGCTCCCTCGGTTTTTGAGATTATGAGAGAAAAACTATTTTTCAGCTCCCTTAGGACTTGGTTGCATCATGGTGGCTTTTGAAATACTATTTATTCCTCTTTATTCCTCTTCTACCTCATGACAATGATGTTAACTGTTTTCTGCTAAAAAAATGGGTTGCTTTATGGAGCCTTTAATCTTTGCTTTAGGTGTTTCAAGTGCTTTAGATCAACGTTACCATATTTATCTGCATTTCTCCAGTTAGATGTGAATTTGACAATGTTTTAGAGTGATTATTGCAATTAGTGAATCGGAATCTTTACAAAACTCTCCGAGCCATTCGAGATAGTGAATCTTAGCATTGATGGAGACCAGTATCACTGTTGGTTTCCTAAAATTTATGGGGTATGTTTTAGAGGAAAGATAGAAGAACATAAAAAAATGTTTCTAAATTTACCAAGTGTTTGTCACAAAGACTGAAATATATGCCTTTTCTATAGCTTTCATTAGGGCTGACATTTTTTGAAATGTCAGTTTGAGATGACGTGTATGTATCCCTGTTAGACTTGCACCTTTTACTTACAATAAAATATTGTATGAGGTGATTGCTTTTTCATCTATATTTTTATTATATTTAAAATATTTGCCACATCTACAGACTAGAGGAGGTGACCTTATTGAAGTCTACAACTTCCACTGATCTCTTCTCTGTGGTAACAGTGCAGGGTCTGAGGGAGTGGCCTGAGGTTTAGGTTGAATATTAGAAAAAAGGTTTTTCCCCAGAGAGTGGTTGGGCGCTGTCAGGGGCTCCCCAGGGACATGGTCACAGTATTAGCCTGATAGAACTTTAAAAATGTTCGGACAATGCTCTCAGGCACATGGGGTGACTCTTGGGGTGTCCTGTGCAGGCCAGGAATTGGACTTTGATGATAGTGATGGATCCCTTCCACAGCTGGTCCTTTCCAGCTCAGGGTATTCTGTGATTCTACAATTCTGGATGGGTAGTCAGAAATTCAGTAATCTACAGTACTTTCTTTGCTAATTTAATAGCTTCTATTTCATTCTGTTTTGTCATATTTTCCTATTTCACTTCACTCTTCATGTAATAGACTCCAGCAGCAGCAGTGTGTTGTAAAAGTAAGCTTTTTGGTTTCGAGTCACTCTACTATAAACAGTAACTAAAGGGTTGATTGCCAAGGGTTTATTTAGAGTAAATGGAGAAAGACAGACATCTCCTGAGAATTATTTTGAACTTTTCTTTTTAAAGCTTTTTGCACCTACAAGACATATTACTTTAAAAATAAAGTGTTAACTTTTAGCTTCAATCCAAGCTAAAATATTGAGATTGCTTTTTTCTGTCTCTCCTCTTATTTGCTACTGCCTAAGGGGATTTTTTTCTTTTTGGTGTGGAGCAAATGCATTTCAAATAAGAAGAAAATGTAGTTAGAAGGTTGACTTCATTTCTGCTTTTGTTTATTGGTGATTCTGACTTCACTGAGAACAAAATCAAACCTCTGTCTTTGTTCATCAAGGCTGCAACCTGAAACAGTAGTATTTTTACCTTCTTTCGAAAAACAATGACTGGCACAGGAAAAGAATTTATTGAGGAAAAGAATGTTGAAATATCTGTATTTCTTTTGTTTAGAAAGGGTTTGAAGAGGAGTTTCAGGTAAAAGTTGCTTTATCGTGGTATCTGCAAATACTTCAAGACTGTAGAAAATAAGGTTTATAATGCTCCTTCAGTGAAAATGATCTGTACTTAAAACAGTGTTTAAAAGACCTGATTATAATCACTGCACCCCTGTCACTAGTTCTTGTGATGAAAACTGCAGCTTAGTATGTAGTGAGTGCTGTACTGGAAATAGAGAACTGAGTGACACCTGTGGGATTGTTCTGCTTGGTCTTTCAAAATCAGGTTAGGTCAACAAATTTAAGTGATACCATTTTTTATCAGGCTTTAGTTTAAAAAAATACAGTATGCATATGTAAGATGTTTAAATATATATAAATAATTTGAAGTAAAATTAAGGAAGAAAACCTGTGAAGTCTTTCTTTTTCCTTTTTCTGGTTCTCTATTCCCTGTTTCTTTTCAGTAGGGTCCTCATTTGTTTTTTTACTTTAATTTTCTTCTCTCTTGAAGGAAGTATATTTTAGGGTAATTGTGCATTAGATAATCTAGAATAGCCTGACCACCCACATTTAAAGAAGACCTGCTTTTATCCAATTTTGCCTTTAAAGATTGTCAAGTGCTTTGCTGTAGTTCAGGCGTGAGTGCTGCCTCCCATTTCAGAAGCTCTCTGTTCATTAGCTGATTTCTGCAGTAACTACACCACATGGTCACCAGGCTGGTTAGGCTTGCTGACAGCTGAGGGAAAACATTACCGTTTGATTGTCCTAGTTAATAATTTCCACAGCACAGGAAACTACAGAATTAGTTTACTTAATTTAAGGATATGTTGAAGTTTGGAAATAACCAAACTCCTTTTTTTTTCTTTTTTCACAGTCTGTGTTTTGTACACACAAGCAATTGGAAACAAAGAATGGAGAGAGGTAAGATGCATATTCATATATGTATAAACCTTTTGGGTATATTTAAGGCTGGTAATTTGTCCTAGCAGAATAAGCATGTCATAGCCTCTTGAATGCCATGCTAGGCTTATGGGTGTCCTATGTTCTAACAAACAATTAAAATATAGTCACGTTGATCTCAGTTTCCATATCTGTATCATGCATTTCCATCGAAAAAGAAAACAAAATAGAGAAAAGACATGTGTTTCCCAATTTTCTGTCTCCCTTGGATAAATTAAACCAGATTTTGCTGTCAATTTGGATAAGGTTTTTTGCTCTCAAGAGAGGAAGATAGTCAAAAGAGGACTGAGCTGTGGTGCTGGTCAGTGTCAGCAAAACTAGCCTGTAGTTGTGGTAAAGATCTGCCTTTGCTGTGTAGTGTTTCAGAGAAGTTAGATGCTGCTGAATAGAGCGTACACTATTGTAGGCAACAAGGGAGGAAGGATATTATGCATAGGTTGGACTTTATCTTCTTATCTGTGAGTGTAAACACTCTCAAGAGATATCTCTTAAGACTCTAAGAAATCAAGTACCTCAGGATTGGATACCTGCAGCAGATCAACATTTATAGCCTGGAAGTCTGTCCCAGTACTTAGTCTTCTAAATTTTCTCCTCTAATGTTACTCTTAATGTTATCAGAAGGAACCGATAATATTTGGCAAAGGTTGGTCATCTTTCTACTGATAAAATACACTTTTTACCTGCCTTTGGAGAGGATTGGTGGAACTGTTCTTCAGGTGCATTGCTGTGTGGCCATGGGATTTAAGTACAGAGCCAAAAGTGGAATGCGCTGTCTTACTGTTTTCCTTGTAGAAGAGAAGAGGTCTGATATTATTGTTTTCAGAAATGATATTTTATGTGATTTATGTGTAAAGTTTCCAGTGGGAGGTGAGCACTGACCTCTTCTGTTATATTTGGTGTCCTTGCCAGTGGCCATGTATTTTCCGTGTAGCTGAAACATGGTGGATGTGTGTTTCAGTCTTGTCAAGAAGAGAATTGAATTTCTCACACTTGGGGAAAAGCTCATATAACTGCAATACGTGAAGCAGTGTACCTATTCAACTTGTAGTTTTTAGCTAAATTGCTGCTCTGTGTTGTTCTTAACTAGGTACTAGACATCCTCTCAGAGTACCTACTGGATCACATTCCTCTGATTTGTGTAACAAAATGTCCGTTTAGGGACTCAGAATGGGATTTCCCTAATCATAGTTGTATTAGCACATATAGTGGACATACACAGGGTTCTAAATTTCTCAATAGCAAACTGTGAAAACAGTAAATTCTTAAGTCATTCAGGTGCCTAGGTGGTTTGGTTGTCAAGTTTAGACCATCACTTAAGCATTTGGTTCTCTTCTGATCCAGGGTTAAGATGATTTTGTCAAAATTTTGGCTTTTATTATTGTCTAAGGTTCATATGTAACTTTGTGTAATTTTCATACTTCTCTTGTTAAAACATACTTGCCATTTTTAATATTATAATTGTCCTGATTGTAGGATTATATTATAATCTTACCTAGAAGTGCATGTAATTAAAGAGAAAAGTTAGGAAGTACAGGCGTTAAAACAGACTTTCAACACTGCAGTTGCTAGAAAATCTGAGTTTTTTGTTTTAAATCATAATTATCTCCATCTTGTCTGTTGGGAAATTCAGGTATAAATATTAGCAACTGAGTTTTCTGTTTACAGTTAGTGGAAAAAAATAACATCCTGTGGGCAGTTCACTAGACCTAATTTAGATGTCTGCATTAGATCAGATGAATCATTCTATATAAATGCCTCCAAGAGATGATCAAATGCCCAAACTTTTAAGTATGTCAGATGTAGAGTTCAGTGAGTAGAACCTATTTCTAGTATCTGTTACAACAGTCAAAATTTAGAGGTTGGCATTGTAGAGAGACTTAATCAGGATTGTGTTTTATGTGTTCTGGCATGTTATATTTATACCAGCAGTAAAAAAATTAATGTGGTAGGTAAAAGATTAGTCCCTTTAAATAGTTACATTGATTCTGTTATTCTCCTGAATAGTGTTTCTGGAGGTTTTTGCATCTTGGCCATGTTGAAGTTTTAGCTTTACTCAAATTGTTAGTGGGGAAAGTAGGCCATGTGGAGAACTAATTAATTGGTAGCTATGTTAGTCATAAGTGACTGGTTTATAGAAGTAATCTCTTCTGCTTCAAAAGGCTATAGGTAATTGGGAAAACAGATTTCAGAAGGTGCTTAATTAGCTGAAAAGTGTAGACTAGTGATTTTTAGCGAACAGCATTTTAATGTTGCAACTAAGGTAAATTCTATTAGTAGTTTATCAATTAAGTAATTTTAGTAGTTTAATCATAGAACCATTTAAGTTGGAAAAGGCCTTTGATTGAGGCTCGAGGTTGTTGAGTCTTAACATATGTGAAGGAATCATTTGTGTAGCCCATGCAAAAAAAGTAAACAGAAAAAGAACTGAAGCCTCAACTAAAACCCAAAACAGTAATTTAAAATAATTTAAAGAGAAGATAGTAGTGCCACTGAATTCAGTCTCTTGAGTTTTGTAACAGTCTAAGTATAATTGGTGAGAGATAAAGGTGACAGTGTAGTGGGTATTCGGTTAGGCATTTCTGGTCTCATTGTGATTTGGTCACCAGCATATTGCAAATTTATCTTAGGGTACTGATATACTTCTGTAATGCATTGTAAATCAAGTTTGACAGATTTCCCAAGGGTAGCATGGTTGTAGTGTAAAATTGTTTATTGTTTATTGTAAAGAGTGCAGAATCGAAGAGATGAAAAGTACTTATAAATATGATGTTTTATTATTTTAAAAGATTAAAACTGATGCTTAGCTGCCATTTTGTAGCTTCTTTTTCTTTTGAAGTAACTTTTCCTTTGGATTCATACATAATTCTATTTCTAATGGAGCTACAAAATTTAAACCCATGATATATGAAATATGGCAGTCATGTCATAGTTTAAGAGAAAGGAACCTATGTGTTATCCAGCCTTCTGTTCATCTGCTGTATCTGGTTCATCTTTCTGATCCATGAAAATCCATCTCCAAAGTCAGGCCAGGCTGCTCTGGGTCTTCCTCAGCTAAGATTTGAAAATTTTTAAATTAAAATATTTTCAGCTTGACAGGGGCTGAGGCACCTCCTATAGACCTCGAGAAGGAAAAGGCATTTTGCCAAAAGCTCAGGGAGAGGAGCAATGAAGAGAGAGCTGAACTGAGGTGAAATAGGAGATAGGCAGTATAAAAATGAGACATTTTCAGTGGAAGGACTGTATTCCCTAATATTTAAAGCTATCTGAAATAAACAATATATGCAAGCTTTTGCTTGCTGTTGTATTTGGTGGGGATTCTCTTTTTGGTGCTTTTTTTCAGGTAACTGAATTTTCGTTACTGATTTAACTTTTTGTGGATTTTTATTGGCTTAGGGAGCTGATGTTGATGAAGTTTAGGTCATTCAATACAAGATATGTACCACTCTATATTGGAATATGAGCTCATTTGCCACTCTGTCTTCATCCACAAGTAACTGATCTAGTCATGTGAACACAGCCATTTTCTTTCATGGCATCTGTTTAAGAGAAGTTTTTACAGGCTGCCTTATATCTCACCTATTCCTGGTGTTGGCAGTTGAATTATATTTCCTTATAGCATATAGCTTAAACTTACACTTTTCTTTTACAGTTTGGAAGAACTGAAGTAATTGATAATACCTTAAATCCAGATTTTGTAAGAAAATTTATAATGGACTACTTCTTTGAAGAAAGAGAGAATCTGCGATTTGATTTGTAAGTTAAGGATCTTTGACTCTTAATATTGCAGCCTTTGTAAGTTTTGTCCGGCATAAAATTAACTTGAAGAGAGTTAGTATCTGTTGACATAGGATAAATTAATGTAATAAACATGATTGATTTAGCATTTCTTCCTCAGAAATTAAAGTGTATCATAATAATGACTGAGTTTTAGGAAATTGGTAGATGTTAAGTAGTCAAAGTACAATTATGCTTAAAATTATTGCTTTCAGAAAATAGAGAGGAAAAGATGTCAAAACATTAAAATATTCTTGCAGCATAGCCAACAAAACAAGTACAGATATACAAGTTGTACAGTATTTTCTTTATATTTTGTACAGTATTTTCTTTATATATATTATTTATTTATATTTTTATATATTCTTTATTTTATATTTATTCCTTATTTATATTTTCTTTACTGTGCATCTAAATATAGTAAATTTTAAGATTTTAAAACAACAGCAGTTGTTCTACATCATTCCAGATGTGCTCATTTTATTCCACTGATGGGATTGTTTTGACTTTCACTTTTTATTCTTTGGAAAATAGAATTGAGTCCAGTCACCAGGTCATTACTTACATTTCAGTCCTTTCTGATTATTTCAGTCTTTGTGATAATCAAGGTTGTCTTGGTTTTAAAAATTTTCATCCTCTTTTTATTAGCAATTTTTTCTTAACCTTGCCCTAGGAGAGAGTATGAATAACCCTCATAGATAATTAAGTTTTTGCTGCAGTTTTGCATCACACTGTGCATTGTGGCCACAAATTTTCTTTGCACTTCCTTTTTTTACTTGAAGAACTCTTTTCCTATTTCTTTTCACTTCTTTTGTAATATGTACTAGACCACCTATTTCAAGGAATGAAAGGAAATACTTATAGCCAGGAAGATTACAGGGTGCTTTGAGGTGGCTAGGTACAAATTCTTTGACTTTCACAATGGAAGCCTGATGCAGACTTTATTTGTAGTTTTAAAACCTGGGTTTAATGTCATTCAATCTGTGGAGTATAAGTATTGTGGGTTATTTAAAATAAGTTTGAAGTCAGAGCTGATCAATTTGTGAAATAAAGGATTCTTCTCCAAGTATAAAGCATTGCTGAAATAGCCACACAGTGGGGGTTGTGTGGGAATCTGTATCTGTTTGCCTCCTGCTTCTCATTGGATGTGTGTAGGTTACGGGGAGGGGGCAGTGCAATAGAAATGAAAAGTGAAAGAAATTAACTGAAAAAGAGGAAGCCAAGCTCAGTCTACGGAAAGAAAGGGGAGGCTTTAAAGACCTTCTGGATAAGTTCTATCTGGAAAGGACTTGGACCTGGAAGGGAACACACAGTCTCCTGTTTAATTCTTTATGTAGTCAGAGAAACGGACTCCTGTCTGTTCATGAAAAGCTGTAAATATCACACATTCTCTGTACTTATCAGAACGACCTGTCTGCTTTCTGCTGCTGTCCTGGCTTACCTGGACACAAGTCTGTTCTGAACTCAAAGCTGAATAGCTGTTGCTGTCTTTGCCTGCAAGTGACCATATAGCCATATTGTGTGAATTCACTGTAGAGCCCTATTACAATGATAGATGAAAAATTTAATATCTTAGAACTCTGAGTTAGAAATGTGGATCTCATATAGCCACTAATGGATTAAATCCCAATTCTGAAACTTTATAAAGTTTCCTCTGTTCAGTTCATTGGCAAAATAGTATGCTACTGTTGGCCAAAGTGTTATTTTTCAAAGAAATTCCTTATATGATTCATATATTTTGCAGGGGAAAATAAAATCAAGTGACAAGTATATCTCTGATATTTGGTGCTCCAATAAATGAGCATCACCACCCCCTCCCCCAAAATGTACAGCCACCAATGTCACAAGCCCCTTTCTGCTCACAGCTGGTACTTAGTAAGTGATTTTGCCAGTGATGAAGTCATTCTTTGTTTTACTTCCGTAGCTATCCTTCTGGTAAAATTATAAGTTGTGTTTTTCTGTTCAATTCCACCAAACAGTTTGCTCTTAATTGGAGGTTTTAACTCATGTTAGTGGTATTTATAGGAATTTGTTTTCTTTATAAATATGTTTCTAAGGTTTTGACTGTGCTGCACCACATTCAGCTGTGTTATGGTATTCCTGTTATCCCGACTTGTGATCTAGTCCATGATGCATTCCAGCAACCAATTGTGGCAGCACAACCACAGGGAGAGCATTCCATGCAGTTGGAACAGAAACATGAAGGGGAGCCTGAGATGGGCAGTAACATAACAGATAAAAACATTTTCAGTTTAGTTATTGGTATTGAATCTATATGGATTATTTGATAAAATTATTACTTGGATTATCTGATAAAGATGGAAGACTATTAAATAAAGTATAGAGATTAGTAATCCTGTATGAATTTATTGTATTATTTTTTTCAATCTCTCTTATAATTCAGAGAGTAATATTTTTTAACTCTTGGTTTGATTTTTGGAAGGGAAACTGTAAGATTTTCTAGTTGGAGGATGACCAAGATTGATAAACTCAAAAGAGCAAGTCAAACTTTTGCTAAAAGTGTTTTAGTCTATTGTCAGTTATTTCTGTTTGCTTATTCAAATGACTGAAAAATTACCTAAGAAAATTATTTACAAGTTAGTTTCTTTTCTAGGGTTAATTTTAAATTTTTGGTCTGCTTTTTGTCATCGTTCAAACAGGAATATCAGAAGAATTTCTCTTTACAGCTTGCACTTTGTAGAAAATTATTTCATTTCAAATAACTAGTGAACCATAGTCCTATAATAATGTGATGACTCAATTTGTCTTCCTTATTGGAACTTCCATTCACAAATCTGTTTGTGTAAATTTCACACATGGCAACAGGTGAAAGAATTGTTAGAAATATTTGATTTTTGTTTCTTTACATAATTGTCCTCCGATATGATGTCTGGCAACTCTGATGTAAATTTTCTTTTTTTTTTCCTAAGCTATGATGTTGACTCAAAGAGTCCTAACCTGTCAAAACATGTAAGTTCTTCCTCACTATTATAATTCCTTGTGCTAAAATGCTTACGTTTCTCAAGTATGTTTTCTTTTGACTGTAAGTAATATTAGATACATAAAGATTAATACCGTGATTGTGCTGTGAGTGAAAACACATAATGCTAATGAGTATAATTTTAATGGGCTATTTCTCTTGCAAAGGGCATATTTGAGCATGCATGTATACCTTTTCAGATATGTAATATGCTGCAATTTGTTGATACTTTTTTGGGTCCTAAAATTGAAGCATGTTTCGATTGTGTCTCAATGTTAGAAGAAACCTTTTATACTCACGTTGTCTTGAAGTGGGAGTGATGAAATAGTAACTTTAAAATTTAGAGATGGAAGAGTAGAATTCAGAGGCTTCTCAGTGATTTTTTTAAAAAAATAACTACAGGAAAGCTTTGGTAAGAGAACTTTTGAGAACCTGGAGCAAAAGAAAAGAGGATAGTAGAAGGAATGTGGTGTGTGTGGTTCACTGTGAAAAGATGAGACTTTTAGCCATTGATCTCCAGTTACAACCTCCCTGTAGTGATTGTGTAGTGCCTTAGAATTACATCTGTAAATGTAACCTACTGTTATGTCAAATAGGTGTTAGTGAGTCTGTTGGTGGTAATGATTCATTATTGCATAGTTTTTACTAAGATGTGGTGTTCAGCAGAATCTGTTCTTCAGTAGGGAACAGCTCAGATAAAAGGGAAACCAAATTTAATTGTGTGAAATGTGAATTCTGAATTATTGTTACTGCTTTTCAGGATTTTTTGGGACAGATGTTTTGTACACTGGGAGAAATAGTGGGATCACAGGGGAGCAGACTGGAAAAATCAATTGTGTAAGTATTCTGGAATATTGGATGAATACATACTGCTGCATGAGGCAAGAGTTGTGGAGCTTTTTTGCTGTGAGATCTTGATATACAGAATTGACAGATATGGCTTTTAAGAGAGAATTTAAGTTTTATTTTGGACAATTAGCAAAGGAATTGACTAATCCAAAATTTTTGTTAATCTTCTTATATCTTGCATTTGAAATTGCTTGAGTATATTAATCTAAAAAAATGTTATAATTTGCAAATTAGCACATCATAAAACATTTATTACCTTTTGTTCAAGCATTTGAGTTCCTGCAAAAAACCTTCACAAAGAAAATGAAGAATCAGCTGACCAGATTATCAGATTTCTAATACAATCGCACAACATTATTAACATCAGCAAATATTGTCATTATTAGACAACAGTATTCTCCCCTTAATCCCATTCTGGATATTAAACTTTTAAAGCCTGTCTAGGAAACAACCTTGAGGACCAGTACAGTAAGTGTCATAATAGAAAAGTTGTGTTAGGTTATGTGATTGAAAGGGTTGTCTGCAGACAAAGGAGAAGAGTGTCCCAGTGGTAAGTGGAGGAGCCCAGATACCTTGCCCTGGCTACTTTCAGAACTGTCCCAGGAAAATTGTCAGCTTATGGAAACCCATCTCCACACCCCCAAAGAATCACAGAGGTACAAGGCATAGGCCGGGGAACTCCAGTTACACAATTAAGGAAACGATCCCTGCGACGCTCCGGGGCTGTCCCAGGAGAACCAGAGCCCCAGCACTGTGGGATGGCAGCATGCAGTCACTGCTTGTTCTGGATGTGTTTTTATGAGCCCAGAAATATTGTCTTGTCAGTTGGGACAGGAGGTTGGCCCTATTTTGTTTACTTCTACTGAAACAATAGTTCACTGACTTTTCACTGTCTATGCCTAGCTCATGCTAGCTACCACAGTGAATTGCACTGTTACAACTCCATGGGCTGGGTTAAGTGATTGTCAGTTGATTCTACTGGAAGGCTGTGGTCACTTGGACAAAGAAAGTGCTGACTTTGAAGACACATTTGGTAAGATGAATCTTACCTGACTTTTTGAAGGTCTTTAACTTTGTTTCTGTCCTCAACTAGTAAGTTATTCAGTATAGTACACATTTTTTTTCTGAGAAAATTCCTCAAGTTTATTTTGAACATGTAGATTAAAAAGCATCCAAAGTTTAGCATTTGGTATAGGTTAATTGAAGTCTGAAATGAGTAACAGATGAAGTTTAAAGTTTGAAAATATCTATGAGAAGAGAAAAAATATCAGTGAAGATTCTGTGGGGAAAAAAGCCTTCACAGTTGTGTTGGCCTGTATAATATATTTTCTCTTGCATAAACAAGCATTTCTCAGGCTTGGGTTCTGATACTCTGTTGTCCAGTAGTTACTAAGTGGACCCAACATGTGCATAGACACATGTTAATGAGAGAGTGTTTGACTTTTTATCAGTTCTTCATAGTGTCCCTGTTTTGTTTTGTCATGGGTGTTTTTGACAGTGCTGTGACTTGACAGCTGTACCTGAGTAATTGTCTATGCTGAACTCTCTGAAGTCTGGATATCTGGGTGTCTAGGAGACTTTTCTGTTATCATGAAACTGTTGCATTGTATTTCAAGATTGTTTGCTTATAGATGTGTGCTTAATGTCTCTTAATATTCATACAATGAGAATTGAATTGACAATATTGCATGTTTTCAATTCTTTGGGATGTTTACTGCTTTGAATTTACTGTTCTCTTTATAAAGTCAAATCTGTGTTCTCATAGCATGAATGCTCTTTGATCTATGAGTTGAGAGCTTTATCTTTTCACCATATATCTGAAGTTCATTAACAGTTTCCCTCTTCAGTTCTCTGCCAATGGATGTACAAAGAAGAGAATGCTTGGTGCTGTTTTAGTCCCAATCAGCTACCCTACAGAAGTAGCACTTTTTATACTTAAGCAGCTTGAGAAGTTTGAATTCCATTTCTCTGATTGGCATTCAAGTAAGCTCTGATGTTCTTTCAAAATGAAAATTAGACAGACTTGATGCTTATTCTTCAGCTCTGTCTACTTTAGTAATTTGCAAAAATCTTACACAATTCAGGACTCCATGGCTGCTGTGAGCTGTTCAGCTTCAAGTCAGATTGTCTATCATCAGGGAAAGTTCCCTTAGAAAGTCTATAGTGAAAGGGTAGTCTCGTCCTTCCTCAAAGTTAAAGTTAAACATCTCAAGCCTGGAGGGTCACCATTGCTGTGGTCAGGCAGGAAGGCTGAAATACACCTTGCATTAATCTTCATGGCAATTACAAAAGTGAAGGTACACAATGCACGTTTTTCTTTGCCTACATGACATGCATGCCTTGCAGTTTCCTTAGTATTAAAAGTACCATAGAATTACACCTCTGAGGCATGAATCTGACAGTATTTCTTCTTGGCAGTTGTGAGACTGTCCCCTGAACCTCCCTCTCTGTTTCTGATACCATTAAGGACTTGGAATTTTATGTAGTCTGTCTCAGGAGAGTCTTGTTCCAGTATTGTAGTGTGGTATCCTTGTGACAGTGAGCATTTTTTATTCAAGAGCATACTTTAGTGTTGCACTTTATTTTACAGACTGACCAGGTGCAGATGTGAGCATTTGTTTTGTATATTTTCTATTGGAAAATAATTCTAGTAATTCAAAGAAGGTGAAATGGATATTGTGACATTTTAACAGTAATGTTTGTTCTCTTTACCTGTTGGGTTACTAGATTCATTAAATGCCTTCTCAAGACAAGCTCCATGTGTAGGATTTACTCTGATTTGCCTTGCATGTTCCATCTGTATTGGCCTGGAAGGACAACATGCAGATACATCTACTTGCAGAAATGGCGTGGTTTCGTTTTTCTCTCAAGAGAGTGTCACCTGCTCAGACATTAGCCAAATTAGAGCTTTGCACGTTCTGTCTTCCTAGAGAGAAGATGCTATAGCCGCATTTATAACTCTGAGCAATATTTTTTTTCAGGATCTGCTAAGTGCATTCCTGTAGGGATTCCATTTGATGACGAGATACAGCCATTGCAAAGCTTAATGAGTGTTCTATGCTAGTTATTCACATCTGAGTGCTATTGCCTGCTAATGAGGCTGTACTGGAGCCAGCTGGCCTATTATGTGAAGTTCTTTCTTCTGTCATCTTGCTGTGAACGTGACTTACAGAAAAACACCTGAACTGACTTCCTATATATATTTGTCCTATCCTTTTATCTGTGGGTGTGACTCTCAGAGGGCTAGGCTCTGCAAATTCAGGTCTGAGACTACATTTTTGAATGACCTGAAAAATGTTCCATCCTCTGCCTCACTGCAATTCTAGCTTGCAAAATTGGAGGCTCTTTTTCACCTCTAAGGTTTGAATTTCCACATAAATCGTCATTTTTTACACAGTCTCTGTAAAGGTCCTTCTTTCAGTCCTTGTTCAAACCCAAGAACTCTTCGGACTGTCCTTTTAAACTTCTGTAAGTGCTGCAGATGTGGTGTCTCAATTGTGGAATCATTTCTAAGGAGATAATAATTCTCGAGACTGTATCTTATCTAGACATGCAGGTATTGTTGAAAACCTTTCATTCGATAATGGTTGTCTGTTCTGTTTCTCTAACAGTGAAATTGCCTACTCCTTCAAATACTGTCCAAAAGAGGTGATCACAGTAGAGAAACCTGCAGATTCTGGACTCTTAAGCCAGCAGGACCCACTGAAATACAGACTTTCACATTTTATTTTGCTTTATTCAGTTTGCACTCTGTTCAGACTTAGACTGACATGTTTTCTGTATCAGAGTTTCAGATAACTAGCCCTGAATGGTGTTGACTGCAGTTACGCAACACAGATTACAGATAGTATCTCTCTCTCTACATATATATATATATATAATGCTCATTATTACCCCACAAACCCTGATCTGTAACTCTTTCCAGAGAAACCCTGAGAAACTAGTTGCCTGAACATAAATTTTCTAATGTAATTTCAGTGTGATGGAACCAGTTCCAGGGTAGCTCACTACCAGCTATCTCTTATAACTAAGGAGGATAGACAATTGCACTGCATTCTGGATTTAAACAGGTGGAACTCTTACATGCTTGTCTTCAGCATAGTATTAGTCAGTATTTCTCTGGCAATTGGAAAGACTGGTCTGTAATGATGAATCTGTAAGTAACTATTTTTTTTTCATACTTGAAATTTTGACCAGCTTGAAATTATTTTATTATTTTCTTACAGGGCATTATTGCTAGTTAAAGTTTATTCCATTTGCCTGATCTTTGACCACTGAAGTTTTTGTCATGGTCCTTACTTTACATTTAAGGATGTTTTTCTTAATTAATGACTTTTAAAGGAATTTGTCGGAGAACAAACTCTTTAGTGTCTGCAAATGGCCCAGTGCTATTTTCATGCATGTAGACTTAAGCATATGAAGTTTGTACTTAATGGCATCAAAAACTGTACAAGTCATTTGGTAGAGTTTTTAGTTCCTAAATAATGAAAACTTTTTCTGTAGAGAAATTCTGTGCTAATCTTGATGAGGTATTTTGCCTCTTTATCAACCATTATGTTAATATTATCCTTCTTTTATAAGGTCCATGGCCTTCTGTGTTGAGTGTGTCCCACTCCTAAAGGTTACTGGCACTGAATACTATCAGATGTTATGTGGGTTTTCTGTTTCTCTGCTGCTTTTTATGTTGAGAACTGTTTTGGGCTTTCTGGTGTTGCTGCATATGTTTTTAATTGCTGTCTAGGTGAATAGTAATTTATTTTGGAACTCCTGTATCAGATATGATGGTGAGATTATTATGTGTCTTCATAGACATTTCAGAATAGATGTTTTAAAATAATGCTGGTGTTTACTTTCAAGTATATTTTAGGTATTTTGTTTAAGTAAAATTTGCAGTAGGATGTTTTTCACAAATCAGCTGTAGAGTCATCTCTAAAGGAAACAGCAATGGGAGGGTGGACAGTAGAATTCTTGTACTATTTCAACCTATTTAAACTTTTAATGCTGTTTCCTTTAAAATCAAAACTGATTTGTTTTTTGCTAGTTAAAAAATGCAACTGATTTACCAATTCACTTAAGATAAACCAACTTTTTTACACAGGACAAGTGGCAGAAAAGGGAAACTGAAATGCATACCATCAGCTTTGTGACTTGAAAACTTACAATATGCTCTCTGTGTCAGTTGTAACTTTCATACATGATATTAAGGAACTAAGGTGATGTGGTTGCATTTTCTTGCAGAGGAATTCCTGGGAAGAAGTGTGGGACGGTCATAGTAACAGCAGAGGAACTAGGGTGTTGCAGGGTAAGTTTGCTCATTGCTTTCCAAAATAAAATGAAAATTATTTTGTGATTTACACTGCACTGGATTGTTAATGATATTACTTATAAATTTGCATTTGTGTAAGAAGTTAGAATGCTGTTTTCCTTCAAGTTACTCTTAGTTTTAGAGAGAAGAAGCAGAAGCCAATGCTCAATATCTCTTGCATTCTCTCTAATCCTGCTTCATGTCCTCACTCTCTCACAGTTTCTTGCAATGTCTTAGTAGCTGTTACATACTTGATCTTTTGGATTTTTGTACTTTATCCAGATTTTTACAGCTCATATTCAGAATGTCAGTGAGTTTTGGAATCACTGAATTGCTGAGGTTGGAAAAGGCCTTGGAAGATTGTCTAGTCCAATACTCCTTCCCCTCTTAGGGCAGGTTACTCAGGGCTCTGTGTAGTTGGGTTTTGAATCCAAGCAATTTCCACAATTTCTCTTTTACAGCTTTTCAGCACACTCAGAATAAAAAGGTTTTTCCTTAGATTTAAGCAGAATTTCTCACATTTCAAGTGTATAAATATTGCCACCTTTCTTCCACTGGATGCTGCTAACCATAGGCTGTTTATTCTCTACTATCATGTACTTATACAAACTGATAAACCTTCTGTTTTCTGGGCTAAATAATTTCAGCTTTCTCTGCCTCTCCTCAGATGAGATAGTCCAATCCCTTAATCATTTTAGTGACATTTGGTGGAATTGCTTCTGCATATTTGTGTCTTCCTTGTACTGGGGAGCCTAGAACAGTACTCCAGGAATAACTAGTACATCAGGAGTGGCCTCACCAAAGCTAAGTCACTTCCTTCAACTTTCTGTCAGCACTCTTCCTAATGTAGCCCAGCAGGCTGCTTGCCTTTGCTGCCAAGGGCACATTGATCAACTTGGTGTCCACCAAGCCCCTTCTGTTCTCTTCTGCCAAACTGCTTTCCAGCTGTTTGGCCTGCAGCCTGTAGTGGTGCATAGGGTTATTCCCCTCCAAGTGCAGTACCTGGCATTTTGCTCTGTTGAACCCCATGAGGTTCATATTGGTTAGTTTTTCCAGCCTGTACAGATGTCTCTGAATGACAGCACAGCCATCTGTTGTCTAAACTGCTAGTTCTAGTTTTGCATTGTTTGCAGACTTGCAGAGGATCTACTCTGTGTGTCATCCAGGTCGTTAATGAAGATGTTCAACATTCTTGGTCCATTTTTTGATGCCTTGGGTACCCTGCTGGTTCCAGGTGGACTTTGTGCTGCTCAGTTTGACCCTTTGAAGCCCAGCAGTTTCAGCCATTTTTCAGAGTACCTCAGTGTCCAGTTATCTAGTCTATAATTCAATAGTTTGTGAACAAGGATTTATGGGAGACAGTGTATAAGGCCATGCTAAGATGAATACACAACATCCACTAGGTTCCTCTCATCCAATCAGCCACTCATTTTGTAAGGAATGGCTTCCAGTGGATCAGGCTTGAATTTCCCATTTGTAAATCCCTGCTGATGTCTGGTGTCTCATAGCCACCTTCTTCTCTTTCATATGTTTGCATATGTTTTCCAGGATTATTTGCTCTATCATCATCTCAGGGTTTGAGATAAAACCAGCTTGGATCCTCTTGCCCTTTCTCAAAGACAGGAGAACTTCCCCTGAACATAACTTTAGAGATAACTGAAAGTGTCCCCATAGTGCTGTTACCCAACTCCATCAGCTCTCTCAGGTGCATCCTACCAAGTCCCATGGACTTCTGTATGTCTGGTCTGTTTTAAATGTTCCCTTTCCTGGTCCTCTTCTACCAAGTGCAAGTTACCCTTTTTTCCAACTTTCACAGGTCTGGATCTCAGGTTTCCAAGAGTCATGAAGGCAAATCCTAGCAGTAAGACCAAGACATAGAAAGCTATGAGAAACAAGGACCTTGCAATGTCTTTTGTCACCTGGTCCCCTGCCCCACTCCGTGGTGAGCCCACATTTTCTGTCATCATCCTCTCATTGCTTTCGTACCTCCAGACCTATTTATGGAACAGTCTTCCAGCAGGCCCTGCCCCAGTTAGCTGGTGGGTCTGCAGATTTACCTTAGCATTTATAATCCTTTTCTCATTCTTGACTTTGCCCAAAGAGGTGACCTGTGTGACTTTCAGTTTGCCTTATCACAGCAAAGAAACTCTTCTCCTTATTTGTTGTCAGAATGGATGTACTTGGTACCTTTCAGGCTCATTTTCTTGAAGGATTCTTAAGAGCCAGCAGCCATTTGCTTGACAGGCAGTAGGATCAGACAGCAACAGGTCTAAGTCACTGAAGGAAAGGGGCTGATTCATGCCTGACTGGAGTTTTTAAAATTAATTCTAATATGTTTTCCTTGCCTATGCATCAACTTCTTTCAGAGTGCAGTTTTGGATGTCAGAAAATCCCGAGCCATTTCAGCATAGAAAGTTGTTCTTTTTCTGGGGTCCCTACAAAGGAATTCTTGGTTGCAGCCATTCAAACTGCAGTATAAAGACATTGCACAAATGTGAATATGTAGAGGGCATTTAGAAGACAGATATCCCCATTTATTTTGTTTTCTTTTTGCATAGTTTAGCCATTTTTTTTTTTATTTGTGTAGTAGTCTGCATGCTGTCTGTAATTTTTTTTCATTACCCATTTCAGGATTCAGTTTTAATGCAATTTTGTGCAAACAAGCTAGACAAGAAGGATTTCTTTGGGAAATCTGATCCTTTCCTTGTGTTTCATCGAAGCAATGAAGATGGCAGGTATGTGCCTGTTGAGTATTTTCCCTGCTAATCATTAGGCAACTTAATTATTTACAGATAATATAGTTTTCATTTTTGTAACATTTTTCACATTAAGCTGTGTTTCTTTTATAATGTTTGTTAGATTTCAGTTTGTCATGTTAGGCAGTATAGGAATGAAACTATTGCAACAAATTGATCAAATACTGCAATTTAGGGTTTTAAGAGGTAAATGTCTTCTAAATATAGATCACGCTGACAATTAATTGTAATAAAATAATTAAGTAGTGTTACTTTTGCTAAGATATAGTATGCATTTAAATTAAACATAATTCTCAAAGAAAATTGTAGCTGTAAAATATGCTAATGCTCAGAAATTCTGTTAGATGAAAACATTTTATACTGCAAATTTAAATTAGGAAATACTCATATCTTTTTGACAGAGTTCTAGGAAACAGAATTCAAAAATACCTGAAATAGAATTTATATTTTTTACAAATGGCTGTTTGCTACAGTCATGCTTTAATTTGTTAATGTAGACTAATCTCTTTTGTTCCACTGCTAAGCCTTGACATGCACTGATCAGCACAACACTCTCTCTGACTTTGTGGGGCTCTACTGGCAGGTTGAGATTTTGTGGAAACTGAAAGTCCTCACATCTGACATATATCAAACCAAAGGCTAGACATGTGTGATATTACTGTTTTCTGTATCTTAACTGGAGCAGTTGTTAACATAAATCTGTGTATGGATGTGTGTGTCTGTTACCTGCTCTTTTTCGCTTGGAAGCAGAAACACTGCCTATGTAAAACTGCAAGCCTGGAGGAGTTACGGCTCCTTTGGGAGTGGCATTAAGGTCACTGGTGGACTTTCTCTGGGTGTTCCTGGGAGTGCTGGCATGTGCAGCCTCTCTTGGCCTTGAGTACCATTCTTCCCCACTTCCTTCTAAGGGGTGATTGTTGAGCCAATGGTGCTTTATGGGTCTCCTGAATTCAAAAGGTTGTACTTCTGAACCTTTGGCAGAAGGATGGGGGTTTTTTGTTGGTCTTTTTTTTCTGGTTTCAGGCATGTCTTCTGAATCATAGCCAGGATAAAAGAGTAGGCACAAGGAGGAAATTCCCTTAAAGGATAAAGTTGCAACTGGATGGGGAATTTCAGTAATGGTTTTGCCAGTGACCTTGTCTCTTGTTTTCTTTTGAACAATTCAGTCCCCAAGATGGGGGTTCAAAAGAGATATTTTGCAACATTTAGAGAAAGCAGAATGTGCTAATACAGTTTATGAGAGAAGGTGATCATGGAATCTCAGAGAGGCTTCTATGTTTTACCTAAGATAGCCCTAGTTAAAAAATTCATGGACATAAAATAGGGAATAAGAATCTGAAAGCCATCATTCCCTTGGCTCAGTTTCTTAATCTCTAAGGAAAAGTCAGATCCTCAGAAGATTGCTTTCTTTCTGGATCTGTGACTAATTCCTGCTTATAAAAGGTCTTTTTAAGTTAGTGTGATGGAAACTGCTCTTCCCTGAAATAGTCACTGAATGGTTATAGTTCCTGTTGAAGTTTTCAGTAAAAACATTTTGGATTTAGAGTTGTTTAGCACTCTAGTCTGTAATCTCTCTACAGTGGGTCGCTTCAGTCTTCCCTTTCTTCTGATTTCACTGTATTGCTTTTCTTCTTACCTTATATTTTATGTGGACATTCTTACCTTATATTTTATATGGTATGTATGACTGATTGCAGCTTTTTTTTATTCCATCTTTGATGACACAAAAAGTAAATAAATACAAAATGTATCTTTATTTTTTATTTTAATTACAGTTTTACAATATGCCACAAAACAGAAGTTGTAAAAAATACATTAAATCCAGTGTGGCAGGCATTCAAGATTTCTGTCAGAGCACTGTGTAATGGAGACTATGACCGGTAAGCTGTAGCTTAAACAGTTTTAGCATATGCAGTTTTTTTTCTCCCTAACTCGTGTATTTTTTTGTATGTAACTTTTTCTATGCAGTCCAGCCCCTGGTGTTATTTAATCAGCATTTTTAAAGGATAATAGGTGTTCAAAACCATTCATTCATCACATTAAAGAATTTAGAAAAATAAAGCAAATATGCTAAATCTGTAGGAAATGCTAGTGGTGTTTTCTGGAAAAAATTCTTTGTTCTCTATGGTGTGCATTAGAAAGAAAAGACTAATTTAAAGCATGGCCTCCATGACAAGCATACACAAGTATTTTTTTAATGTTTCAATGAAAAACAATGATGATCTGTTTTTCTTGGGTGGCAATGCAATATCAGAGGATGCTGATAAATGAAAGCCTTTAAAATACATACATCAGTAGATGAGAAACACAGAAGGTAGTCATCTTCAGATTTTTAAGTTGTCACGGTACCATGCAGAAGGATCTACCTTTAGGTGGTAATAATACCATGTTTTTGATTGACATTTTACCTCTAACAACAAACAAATTAGTTCAGTGGAAATCAGTGGTTTTAGACTCCTTAAAAATGGCCATCTCTGTTACTTTTTCACTTATATGCAATAAAAATGAAACAATTTTGTAATGAGCATATTCAAATAGAATTTTTTTCTTGTATTTGGGTTTATGTGCATAATGCATAAGCAACATAGTATTCATTAGGCTAGTCTCTGGATACTGCACTGTTTATCATATTAAAGAAAAAGTTTTCATAATAATTAGAAAAGATGTTGTGGTGCAGGCATATTGAAATAATTCCAGCATTCCAAGTTAAGGGAACTTAAATGTGTAATAGCACTCCTCAAATTATTATTGTGTATCTACTGTTGGCCTACTTTCAACTTACTATGCTCAGTGAATAAAGGTTCCATGAAACTTCATAGTCCTGCATATGGCAATCATGTTTTAAATTAAGAAGTAGTCATTAGCTATCAGGTTAATTCAAATTAACCTGCTGATAGTCCAGAAAAAACTTCAGAGGTTTGGGGTTTTTTAATTAGAAAACCCTTTTTTCTAAAGGTAAGGATTAACTTCCTAACATCCACATGGTAATACATAAAAACACAAACCCCAGAGGTCTCTTTCAGATAGTGATAGTTTTGCAGATAAAATTTTATTGCTCTGGGTTCTGTGATAGATGTGAAAGGTGGGAATAATGTCATTAGTAAAAATATGTCACAACAAATGTTTATTCTGGTGCTGGGGAGACTAAATCTTCATGTGGTGCATGCCTCTGAGTGAACTCTGTCTACATTTTCATTATGGAATGACCAGGATTTCCTTAATTTTCCTCGAACTATGTGATTACACAGTGTTTTCAGACATAACAGGCATGGCATTTCAGTGCTGCAGTTGTTCTTAGTATCTTAAATGTCTTTGTTTTTTCTTTCTCTTAGTATGACCTCTTAAAAACCACTTAGTTATTTAATGCATAAAAGTTTTAAAACAGAGATACCCATCTCTAACCTTGATTATTTTTAAATGAAAGGGGTCTCTTTAATATTAAAATAGGGAACCCATCCTTTAAAATGTGTCCTTTACCTTAAAGGTTAAGTTTCAGTATGTGAAGATTGGAAAGGTCTTTTAATATATTGCATATCATGCAAAATAGATAAAAGTCAAGATCGGTAATTAATCCTTTAATATGAAATAAATTTCAGTAGAGAGGCGCTTTATCCAAGGATGAATTGCTCTTACTGCAGTTACCTGTCTGAAGGTTCTTCTCAGGAATTTATCTTGATATTTTTAATAATTTATTTTAATAATCTAAGTTTTCTCACCGAGATGATTTTGCTATTTGAACACAGATTCGTAAGACAATTCAAAACTTAAATCCCACTAAACCTTACATAAGTCTTCACTTAGTGGTGTGTTTTGCCTATCATAACAGGTTTTGAAATGTAAGTAAAATAATGGTTATCTAGGGAAAAAAACATTTTTTGTGTTATTTTGCTATTATAAATATAAATATGATAAAATGTGATACTGCCTTTTTTTGCTGAATTCCTCTGAAGGTAAATGTAGTTTCCTATGAAGGTTGAAATACTTGGTGGGATAAAAGAGGTTTGGAGTTGTTTTTCACTTTGTTCTGCAGAAACAGTTAATCAGTTTTTGTTGTAAGGTAACTGAAATCTAACCTGAATTATGCAAGAGCTATAAAATATATCAAATGGCGTGGTTAGGAGCCTTGAAATTTGAATTGAAAAGAGGTACATCCAGGCAAAGCTAGTCCTACTTTACCTATTTTGGATATCGTAAAAAATGTGAAAAGCATCCAGGTGTGAATTACTTGATGTTATATTGTATATAATATCAGCTGTTGCTCAGCTTTATCCCCAAAGAGTCCCATCTTAGTAAAGAAAATTAATATCTATTTGACTGTATGTAACTGGAAAAATGTGGAGCAGCTGCCATGAAAGCAAATTATTAAGTTATTGCTTAGGTTTCTGTCCCCTCTATTAATAAGACAGCCTCGATGACTTCACTTCATGTGAAACTGTTCTGAAGAATAACAGTTAAGTTGTTTCTTAAAATGCAGGAGGTCTGGAGGTGTTATTTTTCTATCCATGTTCAGTTCATTTTAGGCCAAATAGGATTCCCTGTTAGCAATAGTTGAATTTGCTTACATTTATACGCTCTCTCTAGTAAAAGGAGATGGATAAAGCTATGTGCTCTCCCTATCCTCCTGTATCGTTCCTGTTTCATCAAGGATCTTGATAATAATATGCTCGGTAGCGTTTGCATTTTAAGAAATCCGCTCTTGAAGAAAGTTTGTGAAATATGATTGATCTTTGCTTGGGAAATGTCTGCTTTTTCCTTTTTATCTCTTTCTCATTTGTCCCTGAAGCAAGGTTAGAGCTGCCCTCAAGGGTTCACTTTACTTGTAAAGAAACACTTCTTAAAAACTTTGATAATACTTTAAGGTTTAAAGAATCATTTATTTAAAAACTGCAGAAATTTCAGAGCATCAGTAAGTAAAAATATATTGGTTAAACTTCCCATGTGTTTAATTGTTTCCTTAGTTTCCACTGTATTTAGCTTTTGATTTATGAAGATGTGTTGTGTTACCTGACAGGCTATTTGCTGCCCCATGAGAAATGACTGAAAAATTTTTGGGTTTGGTGCATTTGATGTGCCCCTGTGCTATTAATGTTGAAGACAGTCTGGGAATATTTAACATTTTAATAGGGTTGTGTTGTTTTGTTTTTTTATTTTAGGACAATTAAAGTAGAAGTATATGACTGGGATAGAGATGGAAGGTAAGGCATTATTTCTGTTAAACTTAAGGGTTGTCCCTGCATGTTTATATACATTTTAAAACATGTAAATATTTAGTATCCAGCATAATATTAGAGAAAGTTAGTTATTTGTCAATATTTAGAGGTGCAGGTACTGGAAAAATTCTGCTGTGATACAGCTTTGCGTTTTGCAGTTGTGGTAAACACTGATGCATTAGCCTGTTTCAAACCTGCTGTGTGTATATTCATCCATGGAACATGGTAAAATGCATGTGCCTGCCATGGCTACTCATGGTGCCCTAAATATTGCAATGTAGAAGCCACCAATTAATTACCTTAATTTCAGATTGGGTCTGAATGTTCATTTCCCTGTCTGTCTTCATCAAAACATTGTTGGGAACTCTGGAGTCAGAAGACTTGAGTTTTGTATAACTTCCCTTGAAAGTGGACAGTGGAATTTAAGTGGAATTTCTGTTACTAAATTCAGGAGTGATATCTGTTATTCTTAAGAGCTGTGAACTCCAGTATTCTGGCTGTACATTTTTCTTTGAAGAAATGAGCCTTCCAAGTTGCCTTTATTTTGACAATCAAGATAGAATTATTTTTTAACACAGTGGATTGATACCTCTTGTTCTTTTAACGATGTTTGAGCTCATATCTTAATACATTGATTAGAAACTGTATTCATAAGTCTTGGTACTAGAACTGAAACATAATACAGTAATATGTTCATTTCCATTTTTCTTTAAGTTGGTTTGTCTTAATTATTTTCTATTAATCCTAATTTATATTTTAAAATATATGGATATGTACTTGCATTTTGATTTTTAAAAGCATATTATTTATTCTACAGTAATGTCTTTAATACTACCAATGCAATTTGCTTCTAGTATTATAGATAATGATACTGTGCTTCTGTGGCAACATGTCTTGTAATCATAATAGGCAAATTTATCCTGTGCTACTGTTCATTTCCTTGCTGACAAGATCCAGAAACCTATTCAGCTTTCTTGGGTTATAATTTTGTCTTTCTGGTTTTCCATAATGAAGCCTGTTGATTTATAAGCATTCTTCTCTCATGTACCTGCCAGTGTAAATTCATCCTTCTTGATCAGATATTCCTTGGAGAGACAAAATAACATATTCTAGCAACTAAAAAAAGTGTATTTAAATTTAAAAAAGCCATGCTAGCAAAAATCATTGCGTCCCTATTAGTTTTTTTCTCAATGAGATTTGGAAAATCCTTTAATTTTTTTTATATTTGTGTATGAACAACATTTTTTGGAAATAAATTAGCAATGAAAAGTTAAATCCTATTGCCAAGTTAAAAAAACCAAGGGTACTGACATCTTACATGTAAAGTTCCTCTGAAAGATGAGACAGCACTCATCTCATGTGACTTTAGGCAATGCAAAAATCAGACAAGTAGGTTGAACTAATCATTTAAGCTACTCCAGTGGCTTACAGGGGAAAATGGTCTGATTGAATCCATACTACCTGGAATAAATTGTAAGTTGGTGGTACCTATAAACTTGCATAGTGATCATAGCAAAATTTAAGTGCCTAATTTAACTCAGACATTGCCTAGCATATCTGAAATTAATCCCATTCAGGAATTACTCTACAACTCTGCTATTCTGGGGTTTATATAAATTTCCATTTGTGATGGACAGTTTATAAAAACTGTTGTTACACCAGCTGGACACCTTACCATGCTGAATCTATTTGCTCCAGAGATGTGCAGACTGGGCAGGACAGTCTTTGAAAGATTTTTGAAAGATTTCCTGCTCTCTAGATAGCAAAGCAAGTTATTCTGGATATTACAGGCTGCTCTGCAATCAGGAAGACAGAATTACAGTGCATGTACTTGATTTCTGAATCATGACTTGACTTGATTTTGACTTCCTGAGTCTTGACTAAGAAGCTTTTTTCCTTTTCCCCATTTGGTGTTACCTGTGCTTTGAAAAATAGCACCATGGTGCTTTGGGTTGAGCTTCTTCCTTCATGTTTATAAATTACATTGTTAGAGTAATTGTAATGTAATATGATCATATTATTGTCATCAAATGGCTCTTATTTATTTTCAAACATCACATAAAACTTCTTAACAAAAAATAATACATACCCTTGAAAACATTAACACTATTAATTATGAAAATCTCTTTGTGTCAAACCAGTTTTTTGCACAAAAATTGTCAAAATGTGAACATCTTGTTCTGATACCTGTTATTGCTTCCAAGAGCTGTGACAAATCCCAAAATATTTGATGATATAAGAAGTCACAAAAGTTGGTTTTGTTCCTTAGGACAGCCCCAGTTATTTGACAGAGTCACATTTTTAGAGTTTTATTTTTGAGTGTCCTTGTATGTGAAGCACTTGCAGGCAGGTCTAAAGGAAGGAAAAAATAAGATAGTGCACAACTTCACATCAACAATGCTATGATGTTTTTAGTTCTCTCTGAAAGCTTTTTCATTTAATTTCAGAAAAAATATCACTTAGCACATATGTTGTAAAAGTCATTTCACAATCTTGACGTTTATGATCTGTTACATAGAAAAAGTGGGGGTGTTGAGCTGTAAATATTGTCATGCTAACCTGTGGCTATAGAGGCATTCATCTGAGAATATCAGTACTGCAGGAGAGATTTTAAATTTCTGATTCTATGCTCTTCTCCTTATTTTTTGTCATCTTCCTTCTCCAGCTAGATAGTTGATTTTTAAATTCTCACATTACTCATTGACATATTTCTGATTATGATTGTTCTTTCCTCTGTTGTTTTTTTCCTTCAGATAGTAAAAAAGTTCAAAGTTAATATAATTTTTAAATTGTTTTTCAGCACTTCAAAACACAGGGCTGAAAGTGGAAAACTTAGGGAGATTGGCTTTAAGTGATAATTTGTGTGCTAAGGCTCTCTGGTTCAGTGTTCTGATATGCCACTCATGGATGAAAATCTGCAAGTCTAGGAAAATGTGGTGTTAGGTAAGGAAAGAGAATAAGTACTTTGGATTCTCAATGCAGAGAATAATAAGGAGATCCATTCATGATCATTAATATTTTCTTAATTACTTATACATCTGGCAAAGGCATATTTTGTCCAACAGGCACTCAGCCTTCAGAGCCAGCCTAGTGGTGGCATGTACCTCCACCTGAATATCGAGTGTAAAGATCCAAGATGATGCTTTAAGTGCAGAGGGCTCTGAGACTGACTGTGTATGCTCATACTTTATAACATGATTCATCAGAGTAATCATATCTTTCTAGCTCAGGTCTTGTCAGTGTTTGTATATAGCCATAGGGAGAGGCGGCTTTCCAGTGTCTCTTAGAATTAGAGGAGCAATTAGTTTTAAGCAGTACAGATTCTTCTTTTGTTCTCCAGAGACAGTCCTGTCTGGAATGGGTCATGTTTCCCGTTTACTGCAGCATGTTTGTAGGTAGTTGTTGAACTATTGTTTGAATTTCTGCCTTTGAAGTATACAACCTGATTTGAAAATAAAAGGTTAGAACTGTTACGAAAGGGAAAAGTTCCATTTTTAAACAGTATATATTTTTCTTCAGTGCCATGGTTACCCAAGGTTAAATACACCTTGTGGATGGCTTCCTCTGTTCCCTGCTTAAATAGTCCTTGCAGTCTGGAGAGCATTTAAGCAGAGATATACCTCCAAAATACATTTCTTAACAAAAGTCTTTGTTTTGGAAGTTTTGGAAGCAATTCGATGATCTCTCAGCTGAAAGGGAAGTGTTCCATGTGAAGTGGTCCCTTCTGAATCTGGGTAGTGAGGAATATCTTTAACATATAGTATTTCTCAAGCTTTCTTGCAGTATGCTTTGCTTATTATGTCTTAGCACGATGACTGAACCTTTTAGTTGTTTGATTTACATATTTTACATATGAATTCATGCTGATTTCAGAAAATGAGGTTTATATTTGAAGGGGCTTTTTTTGTTTAATTTCATTATGAATAAAGCAAGAAAGAAATTCCATGTTTCTATGGATTGTTTCCATTTTTCATCTTGCAGCATTTAGATTTTTTAAAATTTGCTTTTAATATTTGTAGCTTAATTAGGACTGTGTTGAATTTCTTAAAAACAAGTTTTGTAAGTCACAAAGTCATAAAACTTTGGATTTCTATTGTAGTTTACCATTGGAGGGAAGATAAAACAGCTTCATAGCTCACCAGATGTGGAGGCAGAATGTAGAGGAAATACAATACCCTGTTAGAGCACAGCTGGGAAAATCTGGAGCATGAGTGGGGAAAGTTCAGCTGGGCAGTGCAGAGAATGGGAACAGATCTTGTGACTGCTGGGAGTTGTGTAGCTGCTGGTTGGGGCACTGACCCCAGCAGTCCTTCTATTCCAGGTCCCTGTCTGGGATACAGACCTGCAGCTTGGCCACATCTGACAGCCCTGTGGTTTCTGTGCCCCAGTTCCCTGACCCCGGTGCTTCCCACACTGCAACTACCTCTGGCCACTGTGCTCACAGTGGCTCCTTGGCAAAGTGCCAGGCCCTGTTCATGCATTGACAGAGCAGTTTTTAAAATGATAAGGACAGCACAGGAGTGCCAAACTTATTCCTGGATCAGGAATAGATTTTAGAAGGGAGAAGCTTGATAACCACTGCTTTACTGTTAGGTTAAGATCTGCTTTCCAATAATATCATAAGTTGAGTAGCCTCAGTGGATTGCTTTTCTCTTCCCAGATGTGAAGACAGAGGAGCTGAAATATGCTTTGTGTCTTCCCCTTAAAAATTCAATGTCATGTTACACAGATTGGGAGGGCTGGTCTTTTCTGGTTTAAGTTACTCCTTTCACTAGATCCCTTCTTCTCACATTGCCTCATACAGTTTACAGTCTGTAGTGCCAGTGGTCATCCATTGAGGAAATGGTGACAGTCTTTGGTAGACCGCTCTGTTTTTTCAGATTCTGTAAACTTGCATTGGGGTCAATCACTGATTTACAGCATAGTCCTCATTGTGCAGCTAAATTAGGCAAAAAGATTTAAGCTAATATGTTCCAATTCTAAATTTGCATTACTAATAGGATGAACTGAAAACAGAGGGAGTAATGAAGATTTTTAAGCAAATTATATCTGTTGCCATTACTTGTTTCTTGGGTGTCAGTTCATACTGGCTGTGTGTCTCTTTTGCATTAATAGATAAAATATACGTTTAAATTCCTAAATGTCGTGCGTTTGATTTAAAATGTTATTTTTCAAACAGCCATGATTTCATTGGAGAATTTACAACAAGTTACAGAGAGCTGTCGAGAGGGCAATCTCAGTTCAATGTTTATGAGGTAAGTATTATGAGTGTTTATTCACTCTCAGGAAATAAATGAGAAAACAGCAATGGAAAACACTGAAAACAATGGAAAGCTGTAGTTGCCACGAATGAGAAGACAAGCCTATGTGGCTATAACCCTTTTTTTTAGCTTCTGTATGGTGTGCAGATCTCTCTTATCCCTTAAGGTATCCTTTAATTGGTCTCTCTTTCAGACTAGTGCCATTAAGCTTCAGTATTTTCATAGTCCTGATATCGGTGGTAACAAATATAATGGTTTAGGTAAGCACTAAAGAAGGCAGGGAAGGAGGGTGCTACAATTATGTGCTGCACTTGTATTTTGAAGATGAGCAAAGGTGCTGCTGTGCAGAGCAGGACAAAGATAACTGAAAGCCGTGGTTTTTTCTGATTTAGATCCAAGATCAACCCCAGAGTTAAAGTAAGTTACAGTAGTTGCCTGTGAATAGTGTCATAACACAGATTACTGCATGCAGTGAAAATGTCCTCTCTTCTTGTATCACTGCCATGAATCCTACCCTACCAGGAATATTCTGTCATAACATCTTAAGTAGTTTTTCAGTTTCTTAAATACAGTGTCAGTATCATACTCCCAGCAACAGTGTATATTTCCTGAGCAGCTCATGTTTGCCTCCCCACACTGCAACCCTCCATACATGAGTACTGCTGCTACTTAATTAGTCTGTACAGTATCAGAACAAAAGGCACTGAGCAAATTCTTTTTAAATGTTTTGTTTTTACAAACTAACCCAAGGTGGCTAGAGAAGTTTGAGTGGGTGTCCCACTTTTAAAGATTAGGAACCTTGCTAGAACCACCTCTTTGCAATTGAGCTTTTTTAAGAGATTCATTATAATTCATGTAGCTTTCTAGGTTCCTGCAGAGATGTAAAACTTTCAGAGGATGAAAAATGTTTCATTTCTAAAGTTAACTGAAATTTGAAAAAATTCCCACGTAAATATTATTATAATTATAGCACTATGAATTATAGGAGAGAAGCAAGCTCTCATTTAAGTTATTTTTGCTCCCAAGTAAATGCCTTGTTTCCCATGATATTTCATTCCAAGCTCTAGTGCAGTTCCTTTTAATTCCTAAGAAGACAATTGTCAAGTTACCTAAAGCAGAAAGTTCAAATGAATCTTCTCTTTGGCATTTAATGACTGCTGGCAAGCAATATGCTGCTAATTCAGGCCTGACCATTGAGTTTTGGAGAGCAGTGAATGAACTGCCACAGGGCAGTCAGGCAGCCTGTTACCTTCATCTTCCTCTTCTGCGTAAATGTCAGCAAGAGTCACTTTCTGGCTAAGATTTTGGTTCAACAAGAAATCCTACATTGTTTAATTACCTCAATTACACAGGCTTAATGTATTGCTCATCAGGCACTGTTAAATGGAAGGGCACTGTTAAACGTTTATGCGTGTAAAGGAGTAAAAGCTTTGCAGAATATTTACTGTATAACATCAGTGTGGCATACTTTGGGAAAAGAGTGAGTCACTTGTTTAGCCTGTTTGGGAAGACCTGAAATCATAGTTATCTCTTCCTGCCTTGCATTTCACAGCTGTTCTATGTCTTGCAAGGAATAGGATCTTTAAATGTAATTTCATTTTGGTTGGGGAAAAAAATCTTTGGAAGACAAGTATTACTAGTTTGCCCATTTTCAGGCAAAATTCTTTAAATATTTTATACCAGATAAGTGACTAAGATTTCAATTGGGAATGTTTTTATTCCTTATTATTTGCAGAACATCTGTGAGTAGTTTACAGTAAAACTTGGCAGTAAGCCGTAAGGCATTGAATTTCATGGATATATAGGAGATAGCTGAATGACCTAATTAACTAAATAGTGTTTTGCTTCCAGTTCCATGTGCATTTCTGGAAAAGCAGGGATGCATTTTCATGTGTATGTAACAAAATTAACTGACACTTGCCTTTTGTAGGTATTCAGAAGGGGAAAAAAAACTATTGATGGCTATAGTGAGACATTTTATAGGCGTGGGTTCCAGACATTCAAGAAAACCGTTTAATGCTTTGTGGTCCAGCTCCATGAAGGTTCTTGGGTATGGGGAGTGCCCTGAGGTCCCCCCAACTCCTGTATGCCAGTCAGGTGGTGATATTTAAAATTTTCATGAAACTACCTATTTTGAGAAATTCAATCTTCCTGTCAGCCAGATCCTGTCATTGCACCAAGTACAGAAATTTGGAGTAGAACAACTCTCGTGTTCTTCAGGTGCTGTGAGGAGCAGATGGGAACAGATTAACTGGATTGTGAAGAGATGCATTGTGAGGTGACAAAGTAGTGACACCATACACTGAAACACTGCCATCAAGAATGCAGAAAAATGCAGAATCTTCAGAAAGTTCAAGGAGTGTTTCACTGAAGTCTCTCATATAATGAACATTCTCACCTCTGTTGCCCCATCCCTTATTTGTCAAATATGGGTACCAGCACTGGCTCGCCTGTCAGGTACCATGAAGATAAACTCACTGGTTTTCAACACGCACGTATCCCAGCATCGAGATGCATCAGTGAACAGGATGCTGAATACCCTTAGAATGCACTGAAAGTAGAATACTTTCTGCATTAAAAATATCTCACACTTATCTTTATATGGGATCATAGTGCTTTAATGTTTGTATCTGTGTTTCTAGGTAATAAATCCAAAGAAAAAAGGAAAAAAGAAAAAGTATGTTAATTCTGGAACAGTAAGTAAATATATTTTATATTACTGGATGTTTTTCTTCTTGGTTCGAGCAGAGTGTAGTCAACTTGTCATTTAACAGGATTAGAATAGAACTTTCTGTCAAGGCCACAATAAACCATTTACTTTTACACAGCATTTATTTTCAGATATGTTTTAATTTGAGGAGTTTGATATAAAATTTGTCCAAGTGTGCTGTCAAATTGTCAGTGGTTTTCAAAATAAGCTCCACCAAAATTTCATTGAAACAATTGAAACTATTGGACTGAACAGTTTCTAATTTTTATCTGAAACACACCTGCACTTCTAAAAATACTTTTTCTTTTTAGATGTATCTGCTGAGCTAGCATCATTAAAAGCTAGTATACTTATCATGGCTAAATCAAGAGTCAACAATTTTTATTACTAACAGTCTTTTTGTTTATTTTTTATTTTATTTTATTTTTTTTCAAATTTATTTTGAAAGATCTGTTGGTATTGTTTGGGATGAGAATTTGCGTTTTTTGGTTTGCATTCTATGTTCTGTTCTCATGTTTATGAACCATTTGCTAGCAATGCAAGTATTTCCTTTCAGCACTTGCTCAGCTTTGATGTGCTGGCATCCATGATGTTCAGGACATCATTTACAAAAAAGTAAATGTAAAAAAATGGTAAATTTTGAGGATTGATATGTTGGAAAACCTAATCAGTTATAAGAGATGTTTTTTGTAAACACATCCACCATGTGGGTCTTTTCCATATGAACAGCTCCACTTAACTGCAGTCAGTAGAGCTACTTTCATGCTGAAAAGTAGCCTTGAAGGAATGTTTTGACATTCTCACATTCTTGTCTAAGTCTGTTTATCAGTGAGAAAATAAACACTTATTTTTCTACCTTTGCTTTAAATTGTGAAAAATTGGCAGAAGCAGCTTGCATGTTTAAATTTACCATACAATATCTAATTCATTAGGTGATTTATTCTTTGCTAACATATTCCTTTTATTAAAATCTGTCACATTAAAATGAAGTTCTGTTGCATTAAATTAGTGAGAAACTTGTGTAAAGTGGTTGTTTTCAGCCAGTGCTAGAATTGAACTTAAAATTTTCATTGAATGTGAAAATACATTTAATGAAGTCAGCCTGGTTGATTTTGGTTTAAAATACTTTAACACATTCACTAGCATCTATCTGCATTTGAAAAAACATATTTTACTCATGTTTGAGCAAAGGCAAAATCAACTGACTTGTTGTTCTTTACATCCAATTACATCAAATTTTCCAAAAAACAGTTGTTAGAGTTTCTTTCCCTTTTTTGCTTCTTTACCTTTTCTTTTTCTTTCTCTTCTGTTGGTTTTGTAAATTCTTTTTGATATCATGTCATCTCTGTCCCCATTTGCCCCTACTTCTAGTAGCCCTTCAGGCTTCCCTTCTGCTTCTCTATATGGTCACTTTCTTACGGGTTTGCCTACAGTTTAGTTTTTCTTGTCCTCAAAATCCCACAAATTTTAAAATTTTCAAGCCAGGCACCAAGAACATACTTTTCATTAACAGGAGGCAGAGTTCTGCAGAACTTACAGTGGATACAAATTGTTGACTGCTATCTTACTACTGCATTTCAGGACTGTGAACATACAGTGCACATCTCAATTTATTATTACTTAAGGGGTCATTTTAAATTCAGGCAGTCAAATTGCACTGTAGTCAGAAGTGTTTCAGAATACATGGTTAGTTTTAAACAAAGCCTAGTAGTGAAATAAAAAATTCACTGCATAAAACTTGAGGCAGTGGTAGTCATTGCCTTTAAGTAAATACTTTGGCCACTTTGGGAGTTTTTTCCATTTTTTGACTTTTAAAATCAGATGCAGTGAAAATATTTGCTTAAATTAATTAGGAACAAGATAGCCATCTGTAAGAACAGACCAACCATTAATATTACTGTGTCCAGTGGGAAAATGCATAGAAATTTTGGGGTTTTTTTGCAAGGATATGCTACTGATTGCCTGGTAGGACATTGTTATGGTTTTCTCTTCTCAGCTAGAAGAGTAATTTGGTGATTTTACTTAACTAATCACTCAGTCACACAGAACTGTGACAGAGGAAGTTGGATAGAAGACAGAATTACTACCTGTAATCTCATTATGAGTCCAGGTTTACAACATAGGAGTATTTTCAATTTTTATATATTTCTGCAAGTGGACACGAAATTTTGTGATAAGACTTCCCTTTTTATTCCTTGTATCTTTATTCATGGATTTGCTCTGAGTTGTTACTTAAGCAGTTTTCACTGACTGCCTGCTGCACTTGTTTAATGAGAGAATTTGTGTAAATAAAATTAAAATAATTTTAATTCTTTGCTTCACAAATATTGCATTGTATGTGAAGATCTTAAATGCTGGATCTTTTTCACTTGAATTTATACCTCTGACTTGATTGATGAAAATGACAGTAATGCCTTTAGTTTAGTCTATTTTGGATGTCTGTCATTTCTGAACAACAAAATCTGGGACCATTGGAATTTCTTACCTTTGCATTTTTATATTATATATATATATATATATATGTACATACATACACATATATATGCATACTACTTTAGAATTTTTTATATATTTCCTATATGTGTATAGTTTACTAGATTTTAGCATTCTAGACTTGCATCAGTACTCAATACCACCTTGTATGTGAGATGAGTAATTGCATAAATAATTGTAATTGAGTTCTTTAAACAGTGTTGAAGTGCTCTTAGAATAGATACATTATCATATACCCTGCAAAATTGAATTATAAGTGTAGTACACAGAAATCAGAAAACATGTATGTGGTAACCTCTGGAATACAATCTTCTGCCACTTACCTTCTTAAATAAAAGAAAAAGAAGGCAATTACAGACTTCTCAACCCTTTCAAGATCTGCCTACTGAAATTATTTAATATCTTTTTTTAATCTTCTTTTTTCCCTTAATACTGTAGGAAATTACGTCCTAAGGACAGAGCTCGAAAAACATTGTGCTTATGTCTCTACTTGTTCAACTGGGAAACACACAATTCATGTCTGACTCTCTTTTATTTGCTTTCAGGTAACATTGCTTTCCTTCCTAATTGAAACAGAAGTTTCATTCCTTGACTATATTAAAGGCGGGTATGTGATTAGCAACAAACCTTTCTTGTTTTCACAATTTGTTTATGGCTCTCAGTAGCATCTGCAAGGAGCTGTATTATTTGCTCATTTTAGGGGCTGTACTTTCCTACATAAAGCATACAGATAGTTACTAAGTTAAGTTATGGAACTTTGCTTACACTGTTGGAATTGGGGTTGATACTAAAACACTGAGATTGACCTCTGATAAGCCAGAGAAAATTTGATTAAACAAAAGGGAATCTCTGTATATTATTAAATTATTAGTTATTTCTTCCCGTTGTACTGAGCTTTGGTGTATTTAATACTGGCATTTATTTAGAGCTTTTCCCCTTCAAAGACATTTTTTCAGTACTAATCAGAATTTTTAACATATTTGAATTCTCATTTATCATCATTTTTTCTAGAGAGAAGTAGAGACAAATGTGTCAAATGTCTTAGCCTAGAACGTGCCTGGAAATGGGACTAAATCTGAAAAATTCCTGGCTCTTAACATCTGTGCCAGAACACTATTCTTCTCTAAAAAAAAATGGAAATTTGTTATGCCTTCCTAGGCACTTATTTTTGGATCTTTGGGGGATAAAGTCTGTGTATACATTCCACATGTTTTTTAGAGCATTGATTACCTGTGAAGAAACAAATTCTATTTTTTGGGTGTTTTTTAAGTCTTCAACCAGAGTTCAGTGGAAATAAAAGAAGAAGTCTGTGCTGTGTTTCGACAGTAGCTATATAGTGTTTTGCCTTTGGTCCCAACAGTGGCATTCGTACATTCCTGTTGTGGATTTTCAGAGAAGTTGAAAATGGCCATCTGTCCATGTTTACCAGAATTGTCTATTGATTGAAGTCTGTGTATGCACAAATGCAGGAAGAAAGAGTCTTGCCTCTAGTGCAGCTGTTTGCTTTGAAATGTGTTGTACAAATATGCCATGACTGTCCTATTCCCCATTCATTCAAAATTCATCTCTACAGAAGGAGCAGGTATAAAGAACTGAGGAATTGAGGTTTACGTCTAAATTTGAAAAGAAAATTATATAGGGGCTTATATATATTATATATATAATCTTTTCAGGGTGGTCTATCACATTCCTCACTTAGATGTTACAATACAAGTTAATAAACCTAAATATCTACATTCTTTAGAAAAATCATATAAATTTTGAATAAACAATATTGTGTTGTTCTTACTTATGTTTTGTATATATCTCATTAACTGCAAGTCAAAGAAGACTTGTGATATTAATAAATTCCACTTAAACTTTTTTCTTTTTACAAAAAAAGTAGTGTAATTCAGTAGAATGCTCCATATTTAAATGTATGAGCAGTATTACTTATTTAATTATTTTATATAAAATCTTTTTTGGTGATTCATACAATTATTTCTATGAACATGCCAGTGAAAACTGTAGAAGTACTTGTATAAAATCTTATCTTTCTGCAGTTATGTAAACATGACAAGGAGGCTCAGACTCAGAGTTACTTTCTAGGCTTCTCCCTTCCTTTTTTTGTCTCATTTAATGTTACTGCATATCAGTTAAAGTCCAGTTGAGAAATATTTGAAGGAAGGGGAAAGAGAAGATTTTGTCATTAATCAGTCTGTTCCACATCATGTCCTCCAAAATTGTTTTAAGTTCCCAGTTTTTCTTCCACTTAGATAGGCAAGAGGTAGAAAGCATGGGCTCTGCAATAAGCACAATTGCATATTTGCTCTTCCATAAATGGTTGCTTATAAAATATTTCATGTTCAAAGCTTTCATTGTAGTTCATTTGAGGTGCTTGGAATTAATGCAGATGTCATGGAAATCTTGCAGCTTTAACAAATGATGATTACAGTATTGATTTCATTTATCTGTTTAATTGGGATAGTCAATTTATCAGTATCATCTATATGACTGTTGTTTTCTTTAAGAGCTTTGGAGAATGGAATAGAGGTTTGTCCATAAAATGTTTTACGTCGTAAGACTGGATTTTATAGCAGTGTGGCAGAAAAGAGGAGGATATCTCTTTTGCATCTGAATACTGCATCAAATAGTGCCATATAATAGCTGGCTTTTCCTTACATCTTCATACTTAATCACGTGTGGTCACCACACTGACCTTCCCACGTTTCAAATAAGTATATTGTGCTAAAAATAATGTATATTTCAACATCTCACTTCTCCTGCTGCTTAATACAGCCCCAGTTAGTAACATATTCCTATCAAAACACCTCCAAATATATGAATTAAGTTTAGCAATGTAAGGGATACAGTCTTGGAAAGGAATGCAATTGAATTTACAGGAATGACTGTCAAACCTGGTTTAGTATCTACGCTTTTTTTTTAGTCTGGAAGAAAAACCAGAAGCCTCAAACCTCCAAGACTTGGTGGACAGAAAAGATATTTCTGGGCAGAAGTTTATAGCCTATTTGACTTACTGGAAAACATAGTGAGCTAGTTATTTGTGAATCAGTAAAATTCAGGAGCTGGATCCATTTGCAACTGAAATATCTTGTCATCTCTTCTGTCCCAGATTAGTGGAAGATAAGAGGAAATGTTTTCCTCCATCATGTTAAAAGCCTTACCTTCATCCCAGGTCTTTAGAAATGAACACCCATACGTTTTTTTTTGGTTTTTTTTTGATTCAAAAGGATTTGGACACATATTTTTAACTGAATTGTATTGAATCATTGATGGTCCAAAGGGAAATTAGATCCCCTTTCATGACAGCTGTTTTAATCCAGGCAGTACACTATCCAGTGCAATGAGAGATGTATTTGCTGTTCACAGGAGACATAGCATGAGAAAGTAACAAAGCAAGGGCTGCCATAGCTAGGTATTTTGGAAGCACTGCCATGTGTTTCTTGTGTCCTTGGAGACTATCAAGAAGTAATAAAACTATGTAAGAGGACGGTCTTGAAGGGACTTTATCTGAAAAATCTTCTGTATGTTGTTACAGCATTTGGCTCAACAAGCATCTGCAAAGGGGAAATTTTAAGTGGCACTGGGGGTTTAGATGCCATGGAGAGGATGCAGCCTCTTGGTAGAATTAGTTCCTCTGCCAGCTCTGTTGTAGAGTTCTGTGCAGTAAGTGATCCTCAAACCTTCAACTGCTCCCCCCTGCTGACAGACCAGCTGGTTGTCATTCTGAAACCACAGGGGGAAATCCATGATTCCTTCCCATGTACTGTTTAAAAAACCATAGTCAAGCCTAGTCAAAAACTATATTCAGGCTTAATTTGTTCCCTTATGTATATCAGTACTGATGGAACTCATTAAAAGATGACAGTTTCACTTTGCTCTCTTTGTGCTGTGAGGTGAGGATTACTGTTCCTTTTTAGATGCTTCATTTCTTGTGGCATATAGGAAGATAGGGTAAAATCACCTCTCCACTTTCAAATAGATCATGTATTTCTATACCAACTAAATTACAGCAAAATAGTAATGATCTGTGCAGCACTGAATCCAGAGGCACATTGCTCTGTTTGGGTATTCCACCTCACTTGGGAGAGGCCATCTTGCATGAACAGGGTTAAAAAATATGTCCAAGGAAAAATCAGTATTACTGTTAAAAGGAATTAATAATATGTATGGAAGTTAGGGTCTTATTAATGATTTATTTAGGATTTTTAATAAACAATGAAAAAATTATGTAGTCAAGTAACTGTTTTCAGCATGTTAATAAGTTGGTGTTGTGTAGCCCTTGGCTTGAACTTTATATAATGAGTATTTTCAGTGTTTATTTCTTCTATTAGAAAGTCAGTGTCCTACAGTTTGTCCACAAATGATGTTAGCATCTCTTGTTTATTTTTCTACATAGCAGTACAACTATTAATAAGATTTGTGTTTGCTTTTTCTTCAGAACCCAAATCAATTTCACAGTTGCTATTGATTTCACAGCCTCCAATGGTAAGAATTAAAAATAAACATCTTGTGTGTGTTTGTGCTGTGTTCAGTTTTAAGTGTACATATGTGTGTGTTTAGAACAGTATTCAGCTGGCACCATCTGGACTTGGGATTCCATTTTGCTGAGCAACAGATGAGAGGCCAATTCCTGTCTAGGAAAGCAGGACAAACAGAACAGATGAAAGTTGGAAAAGCTACATATAAAATGCAATAACCAGAAAGAATTTGCAAATATCTGTGTAGTTTTGATTATTATTGTTACTGGGTTTTTTTTTAATAACTGCTGGGAGAAAACTTAGAAGAACCCATTGAGAAGGGAGAAATAGTTCCAGGTAGAATGAGGCTGAAGAGGGGTGAAGCAGAGATAAGTTGTGATCCTCCTCCAAGGCTGCTTTCAGAACATCATAATACTTTCGTAAATTTTGTCTTAAAAGTGTATAAATTGCACAAATCTACAAGTTTCTTGCTGCCCTTTAAATGCTGAAATACAGCTACTTCTGCTAAAATGTATTTAGAACTATTAAAAACTACTACTTTTAAAATTTACTCAGAACACTGCATTTTTACCTGCTACAGCTTTTTAAGAGGGAAAATTCTGAAGTGATTCAGTTTTGAAGTAAATCTGGTCCTTGCTTCAACAGGTAACCCGTTACAGCCAACTTCACTCCACTACATGAATCCCTATCAGCTGAATGCTTATGGCATGGCACTGAGAGCTGTTGGTGAAATAATTCAGGACTATGATAGTGATAAAATGTTCCCAGCTCTAGGTTTTGGAGCTAGACTTCCCCCAGATGGGAGAGTATCGCATGAATTTGCACTGGTAAGTATATAAATACGTATTTTTAAAATTTCATTACTACAACAGAATTTTGGGAGTTAAGGTTATACTCTTAAGCAGATACTGGACAAGTAAAGAACAGAGAGAATCTGCTAAGTCTTCTGTGCTGCTCTCAGTAGTTGTTTCAAAACTTTTCATCCTAGTGAAGTTACTTCACTTGAAGTTATGGAGAAAAATCTGGAGTCAGAGTCCCTGTAGGCCAAAAATTGTAATAAAGAAAAGTAATAATCTTTAACTGCAGCTGTTACAGTTTGAGAAACAGATGCTTTAAAGACTTCAGACTGAAGCTGATCTCTCTAAAGAAGGAAACAAATCATGTTCCAAGATAATATTTCATTATTATTATTATTGTTCTGTATCATTTTCTGGGATCTCTGTCTTTACAGGCTGCTAGTTCAGAGACATAGGAATATCTTAAGTGGACTAAAAGATGAGTTGATAAGAACAAATCTGCGATTGGTCCATGGGTCAGTTAAATTGCAAACCTAAAATCTGCCAGGATTTACCAGATAGGTTGATCTAAGTGATGTTGTGATCAGTGTTGATATTTTATCTACTTGCTTATTTTGATGCTTTTGTTCTTCTCAGAGTAGGATAAAGTTGTCAGAATTACAGCAAATGTAGATATATCAGGGGAGTTCTAATTAGATAACATCAAAGACATGGTAGAAGATTGGACTGTAGATGTGTATTTATTCTGTCAGCCTGTACTAGAAAAGAGTGCAACATATCTTACCTCAGGGAAAGTTTTTCCACATAGATAGTCATTTAAAACGGGTACGATTGCAAATACTCATTTAAATTGCAGACTTTGGACTTTGTATAGCAAATTCAAATATATTGATACATCTTTCAGTTTTAAGGATGTTTCTAAAATAACTTCAGTTAATTTCTAGGCCATTGTGATACTTTTACAGAAGAAAAGATACCACATACATAAAAACATACACATATATATGTGTGTGTGTGTATTTCCTTCCTCCATATCTAAACATATATGGGTGTCTCCCATGTAATGCTAAGCAGTTTTTTCATCTTTCTCTTTTAATGTTCTAGACAAATTCTATCAAAAATCCCCTTTAGTTTTCTAGATTGTCAGGTACTTTACCTCACAACGAGGTACTAGCACACTAAGCTGATGAGATGTTGGCATATGAAGGAGAGTAGGATGATTTGAAATGTTTTGAAGCCTTACATAGATCATTTGCCTAGCCTGTCGTTGGTCTGTAATTCAGCTTTTGTGTTTGTACTGCTGTCTGTAAATAGGTATCCTCATTAAAAAGTCATTAAGGAGATAGGTAATAAAATGCCTACCCTAAGAATTTACAGTACCATACATTTTGTGGGCTCCCAAAGAGAAAATTCATTTCTTCATTTGTTTATACCAGGTCCAAAATATTTTTTTCAGTGCAGAAGTATTGGGCTAAAACAATGAAAAGTTTATTGTTTACCTTACATTCTTATAAGTGTATGAACCTCAGGATCTGGCTGCCATTTCTTTTTCTCATGTTTTTAAAAGAATAAGTTATTGAGCCTCAACTGTGCTCCTAAACATGCTTCCAGTTTTACATCTGACCTGTAATTCATACCTTAAATCCACACAGGGCAATGCCTGTTACTGTTGGACATATGAAGCAGTGTTTAATTACACTAAAGAAGATATTTATGTCTAGGAGCCAGTCACAATGATCCAGTCTCTGAGGCTCTGTTAACTCCTTTCCTCAGCAGTTAACAGTCACAAGCAGACATGGCACACACACTGGGCATTTGTAGTAAACTCTCCTGAATAGGTGTTAGAATGAGATCTTTGCCTTTTAAAAATGTACACTAGGTAGTGTTAATTAACCTACAGAATTTTTACTTCGTAATTACTTATAGTGATTAATCATCTCTTGTTTTCATTAGAATGGAAACCCTCAAAATCCATACTGCCATGGAATTGATGGAGTAATGGAGGCATATTACAGGAGTCTAAAATCTGTACAGCTGTATGGACCAACAAACTTTGCTCCTGTAATTAATCATGTAGCCAGGTAAGCATCACAACAGGTTCTGTGCAGAAACTTCTTTGTGTCAGAACAACTGCTGCATATAAAAGGCTGACAGAGAAAGGTACAAGGTTACTGGCAGTTGTTTTGTTTATTCAGTCCCATGGTTACCTTGTGACTTCGAGTAGGCTTGAAGACCATGTGCTGGTATTATGCAGAATTTAATTTCTGGCTAAAAAGAAATGCAAGTTAATCCAGTTAACCAGCCTGAGTCAAAATCTTAGCAGACATCATAAGGAAAGAAAATTTTTGTCATGTCATGTTCCTTTTTTGTCCTTTAGAGCATAGAATTCTTGCTTCACAGAAAAGACATACGTCTATCAAAATTCTGTATAAACTCTGAGGTTTTATAGGTACATGTAATTTCTCTAATCTCTAAATGTCCCAAAAGTCCACAAAATTTTGGTCTCTCTCTGTGCCAACAATTCCCAGCTGGTAGTGGTACTTTTAAGGCAGTCATACAGCTGTCACCATTAGGGAGCCATAGTGCTGTTATGCAACACCTCATCTAACTCCTGAAAATAAAAACCTTCCCATGTTTATAGAAGTTTCTTAAGCAGGATAATGTTGCCTTATTTTGGCAGACAAGATCTTGACTTATAATCTTGAGCTCAAGCCCTTGGCAGTATAATACCTCCATGAATTTATATAGAAAAGTGATATGGCTTAGGTGATTTGCTGAACAGGTTTTATTTTATTCATAGACAAAAAGAACTACTGGTTGCAAAATAAAGAAGTAGGGATGTGTAAATCATTGTATTGGTAATGTTTTATTTATGAGCTTGCAAAATAACTCATTTCAATAACAAGAGATATTTATATACTATCTGGTTTGCTGTTGTTAGGTCTACACACCAGAAAATGATTTGCAAATTCTGTGGTGCAAAGAATTTTCTGTGCCCCCTAGCATGGCTAGATAGATGATTTCAGCTATTTATCATTAGGGTTAGTTGTTTTGTCTTCAGATCATACCATTAAAATTATGTACATGTGTATTACATTGCCTGCCATCTGAGAGTAGCTGTCTCCTTTAATCTTTCTTTTGACAGGATCTCTTCAGTAGCAGTTTTCCATGTGTGGCACTCAGTGTCTGCATTAGCCACATTATCCAGAAATCTAACCTAACAATTTTTCTGGCTCTTTCTTTTTCTTCAGAACTGGTCATAGCAGCTGAGATTCCTGACTCAGAACTTGGCAATTTATCTCAAGCCTGCTGTTCATTGCAAAAATTGAATTTTTTGATCCATTGTTATCAAAGCATTGGCATAAAACTAGTTCTTTTTCAAATCAGTTGTTTTTCAGGAATATTTGCCAACTTTTGCAGAATAACAGAAAAACTGTCCACCAGTATTAGTAGTCCTTCCACTGAACTTTTGTCTAAATATCAAGTTGTTGCAAATTTTGGGAGCTCCTCCTGGTAGCAAATCATACTGCATTATAGTGGGAAAGCCAGGTGTCTTCACAAGGATTTCTACTGCATGATCATCCCTAGAGCAATCTATGTATCAGTCCAGTTCTCAGTAACACCATTTTCCTTCAAGATTCAATTTGCTGATTGTTCTCATGACTCTCATAGACATGGTACTGCCCTGTAGTTATTCTTTGAACCTACCTTCAGCCTCAAATTTCTTCTTTCCACATCCTTCCTACTTTAAAGGAATGCCTCTGATGAAATCTCTGTAATCAAGGTCAGATATTACTATCTTGTTGTGGTCTTGGTATTCTTCAGAAACTCTTTGGGCAGATAATGATTTTTTTATCCTTTCCCCAGTTAGAGAGTTATCTAAAGTACACCAGGTTTAACTTTGTGTCATCTCTCATCTCCCCTCCTCATATAAGATCTTTCTTGCAAAAGGCTTTGGAGCATTGTAGTCTGTGAAAAATTTGAAATAACCAAATTTCTGTTCCATTTCTCTTGTGTAGAACAGTATTAAGTGCTCATCTAGGATAATGTTTATTTTACTGTCTCATCATACCTTGCCTATGCAATCATCATTGAAAAGTTTATAAGCATTGTGAAAAAGTGAGATAAAAGAAGTCTCTGCATGGCAGTGAAAATGTGTTCCATGGTAGGTCTTGGTAATCTCGGTATTTAACTATCAGTCCCTTCTGCCAGTGTGCAAATAGGTGATGTCCAACAGGATCGCTGCTTGTGTGGCTTCTTTACCCATCTGTAACCTGGGGAGAGGGTGGAAGATGGTAGTGTTCTATAAGTTAGTTGTGGCTTTCTCCAAACTCTTATAAATGTGGCTGCAGCATTGTATTTATCAGTACTTGCCTGCCAATGCACTGTGTTATAATCAGAGAGCTTTGTAAGCATGTACAGGCGTCATGGCCATCATTGAATATACTCTGTTCAGTGAACCAGGCCTTTCATATTCAGTGACCAAAATAACAGTGAGTTCTTTGACAGTTGTATTAGGTATTTGGGCATGTATTCAAAAGTATTCCTGTGGCAACTGTTTTTTTTCTTTTACTGCTCTCTATACAACTCACTGCACAAGGTTCTCCTTTTTGACTTCTTCACAGCACCAAGAGCTTTCATAAAAGTAAGAGCTGTAGTTGCTGTAAAGCAGCAAAGAGCTTCCCACCAAAAATAGTTCTTCTCTTCAGGCCATAGAGTTTAGTGAGGCTGTTTGGACTCACTCTCTTTCAGGACTTTCAAAAGCTTCTCATTTTCAAAGAGTAGTTGCTTCTTGGGTCCTTAGACCGAGGTGGGACTGGCTGTATTTTATCTTGCATTCCTGTACAGCATAAGGACGAGCTTGAGTCTTGAAGGAAAGTGCATCTGTGGGGGTGCAAAAAAATTAATATCTAAGCCAGGGTTGCAGGGTGCACGTTCAGCCATTTTACAAACGTGCACATAAATGTGGACTATAAATCTGCAGTCATGGTCAACAGTAAGTAACCTGGATTTGTAAGATGAAAAAGAGAAGAATATGAAGCATGTTGATTACTGTTAAGTTTTATTTGTGCTATGAACCCAACCATTCAGTATCCATGTACATCCTTCATACAAAGCTATGTACCCCATAGGTAATACCTATTAAACAACTTAGGCTTTCTGATGTCTCATGATTCTATAAAGCACATTCTGTCCATGCTCCTTTTGGTAATGGTGCAGTTCCCATTTTCCACTGATGCAACACATGCAGATTATTAATAACAATATTGTATTAATTATGTTTTTTCAATGTTCTCATTTAAAGTATAATGTCTGACTTAGTTATGAATGTCTTTAATTTTGAAATTCACTGTTATGTTTTTTAATCCTTGGTAGTCAAATTTTATAAATACAGCTTGTTTACATATTAATTAATTTCATAAAGGTTTTTTTTACTAATACAATGCTGGTTTTTCTTCCCTTAGATATGCTGCTTCAGTAAAAGATGGCTCCCAGTACTTTGTTCTTCTCATTATTACAGATGGAGTTATATCTGATATGGCTCAGACAAAAGAATCCATAGTGAATGTGAGTTTTTCTGAAAGTGGTGAAATTATGTTTCTAGGAATTCGTATTTTAGGCAATAAAGTGAATGGTTAAATAGTTCAGGCACTAGATTTGTTCCATAAGTACCCTTTTTTACCAAACAGAAAAAGTTACTCTGCGTAAAGATGAAAAGAAAGCAAATGTTGAACTTGCCCTAGTTAGATAGTGTTCTGTGGTAAACGATACATCTTCTCTCTAACACTGTATGTTTGTATGATTTTCCTCATCTACTTCTTGCCTCCTCCTTCGTCATGCACATCCCACCAGGTAGTTTTGCACAGTAAACTCTTTTCTATCTTTCTCATAATTGCAGACAGCTTTATCCCCATGCTTTTTAAAAACTGCCCCCAACTTTTGATCCTGAATGGTGAGCAGACCAAACATCTAATTTCCCCCCTAACAGTCCCCTAAAACGCTGTAAGTTCCTTATTTCTTAGTTTCTACGTTATTTTCAGTGTTTTTCTCTTCAAAACTGCCATGTGTATAGGTACTTCTATATTATGAGCAGGTTCTATTGTGCTTTTGCCCATACTTTCAGAAGAAAGTACGCACAGAAACACTCCTAGACATGGTTGGAAAAGATCTCTACCAATAGTTTTAACATACCACAGTGGATCCAGTTAACAGCAGTGTCGAGTTGAACAACCTACATTAAACTATTTTAGCATCATATCCAAGTGAATAGTGTGGAATTAAGTGGCATGATTTTGAAAACCTGCTTTCAGTACCTCCTGCAGAGATTTGATACTGTTGCAGGTCCTGGGGTACACATGAGAATACAGCACAGTGCCCTTGGTGCTCTCCGGTCCAGCCTGCAGCACATACACAGAATCTCTGTAATAATAAGCTTGGATGTTCATTCTCTAGCCCAGACAAGAAGTTTGAAGCATAATTTCTTTTAGATGAGCTGCTTTTAGGTGACAAAAAGGCTCAGTGGAAAAAAAAAACAGGTCAGCTCTGGATTCTGACTCACCCTTCCATTTGAAGACTGTGTATAAGAGACCATCAAGTGCAGTTGGCTGATACCTTGTAAGATGAATTCATTTGCCTCTAAGACACACAGAAAAACCTTGTTTTCAATAATAGTTCGTTTCAACAAATAATGGTTGTTAGTCTACAACTGTCTGGAAACACAGCAGATGTGTTGTTCGCTTGGAATAAGTGCAAGTTTGGGAATATTTGCTGTCTTAGCTTTTTATGAAGATGCCTTCATTTTTCTGCATATTTCTTGAAGTGTGAGCACAGTATACTGTGTCAGAGCTAATTAAATGCTATTCAGTTGCAGTTTTTTCAGTCTTAGTAATATCTATAATACTAAAAAGGGCAATGATGTCCAAAGCAACTGGATGTGTATAAAACTCAGATTTTTAACATTATTGTGCTTTTAGGCATCTTTCTCATTACAGCATATATGTCAGACACATTCTGTTTTACCAAACTGTTTAAAGGTTATGCTGTCATTCAGGAAATGCCAACACTTAAGTTTGTATGCAAAAGTTTAACTCTTTGTCTTTATGGTGTCCTTGCCACTTACTGTGTCATATTTCATATTTCATTGTATCACATAATTCTGTATCTGTGTGAGTAGGAATCTCTTCAAAGGATACTTCCTTTACAATCAAAAAACTACATTCTAGAAAACATCTGAAAAACATAAGGTTCTGCTCTAAGAGATCAAAACGGTGTACATCTCTGATTTTTTTGAGCAGTGTATCTTGGGTTTTGTGTTGATGCTGTGACCTGAGAATTGCCCAAAGTCTCTGTTTTTCCCAGCCAGGTGCAGAAGAGCTGCTCCAGATCTCTCCGTTCTCATGTTCAAGGACTTGTTTATTGTTTGTTATCTAGTACATTGTGGTCCTGGCCTGCGAAGGTCCATCTTGCAGGTCAAAACGAAGCAGACTGACTGCCTTCTAGGCAATGTTTATCTTTTATACTAAAATCTATGTATTCGTTATTTACAATCATTTTCCAATACCTATCAACTTTATTAGAAAGCGTACCTTTACTCTAAACCAATCAAAATGTGCCACTACCACAGCAGAAGATGGAGGCTAAAAGACAAAGAAGACGACCAGGGACACACCCAGAATCCTCCATCTTTGCCCCCTAAACCCCCATTATAAAACCCCTAAAATTCTACATTTTCACCCTGTAACAAGTTAACTATCACTCTACTCAAACTCTAGTGTCTTATAATTGCCCATACAAGGTTGGTAATTTTTTCTATGGGCTCAAATCAAATGCACAGGTGTTTTTGACTCTGTGCCAGGGTCTCTGATCACCCAGGGCAGTCAGAGGAACGTTCTGGATTCCGACAAGTGTACACTCCTGTTTAATGTTTAAAATGGCTGTAGATGTTTTACAGTTTATCAGAATATTTCAATAAGCAACAGAATTATCAGAATTACCTCAGTAAGTTATCAACCCTAACATTTGCTGAGTGTTCTTTGGTTTTTGTTGATACTTTCTTTATCAGAGGCAGATTCACATTATTTCTATAAACTGATGCTACTATCAGGGCAGGAGAGTCTAATATTTAAGATCGTGTCTTTGTAGTTTTAAAGATTTTACAGAGTTTATTCAGGGAAAACCAGATACCGTCTTTGAATGAAAAAGGTAAATTAAAATTAAAAATCTCACCACAGACCAATTCTATATCTTGCTTGTCTGTGGCATGGATGATTGACTAGAGTAAAATTTCATTAATGGAATAAATGTTATATACATATTGCTCAGATAGATTATTTATTTTTAAAAAATTGGCATAAGATCAATGGACAAAATACTGTCCCATAATTGCAGGCAGCTGTGTAATATCAAGAAACAGCAAAGAAAATTTAAATAAATGTCAGACAGGTATTAGGTACATATTTGCAATTACTGTCAGTTTACAAAAGTTTCTGAGAGAAATTTTTCCTCTTAGTTGTCATATTAGTATTAAATGCTAACATAATTTGTTGTCTATAATTAGCATCCTGTGTGATCCGTAGACTTGGTAATGAAAAAATAAAATAATCATGTGCCTTTCTATCTTCACCCAAGATGTTTTGTACCACTTAAGCAGACAGTTTACACCACTCAGCTTTTCAGGGAAAAAAAAAGGTTTTTAAAACATAATTTCTGCGTCTTTTTTGTTCACTTTGTTATTAGATCTCGTATTATTGTCAGAGGTTATGTAATGCATTAAAGCTCTTTTTCTTCTTCTTTTGAAGGCTTCAAAGTTTCCAATGTCCATAATTATAGTGGGGGTAGGACCAGCCGAGTTTGATGGTAAGTGTTCTAGTGTTTTTTCTGGTTTTTTTTTATATTTGCTTACATTTTAGTTATATGTGGCTTTTCAAACAAATATTATTCTTTAAAAGAACATTATATGAAGTGAGGAGTGAGTGCTGTTGGCATTTCCAGCTAGATTGATTGATTGATAACTAAGTGTGATTACAAGCTACCATGTGGAGCTGTGTAGCCCCTCAGGCTCTCTGTTCAAGTCAGAACCATACTCAGCATTTACAGTAAAAAAAGTACACTCAAGCAATGTTAAATTTCTTCGACACAAATATTTAGGTGCCTTATGAAGTGTCAGTTGGCTGGAAATACTGATCTTACTGCAGTAATAATATCTTGAGAAAAATACATACCTTTGAGGTGATCTGGATTAAACAGGGCTCCACTTGGTAACAGGAGTGAGCCTCACTGTGCAACAGCATTGACAGTGTTAAAGCTGGAGAGAAATTACCAGGTTATTTACATAGTCTTTCTATGATATTCTAGAACACCATTCTCTGTTGCAATAACTAAGCTGCTTCCATTATTTGTATTAATTTATTAAGTATATTTCACTGCACTATGAAGTAGTAGTAGACACTGTGTCTGCTCCTCAAAGTCCTAAATCCTTTCTTTTTAATTCTAGTACATCTGGTTAGACAGTATGTGTAGGAGAACAAGTATGTCTTCTGTTGTACATGAAATATACTTTGCACTACTACCACATATGTTCATTGTTGACTAACGACTGTACATGTTAATTTTTGTACAAATACTCTAAATGTAGGAAAAAAGAGGAAAAATAGGACAAAAAATTATTTTATTTAAATTTTATTTTATTACAAGCATTCTTCTTATGCTATTTGTCAAATGGTATATTAGTCATAATTTTAAGTATCTTATTCCATGAAGAAATTGCCCAGGTGAACATTTATACTTCAGATGATTGTATGCCACGATCAGTGAGAAATGACAGTTTATATTCATAAATGCATGTGACAGACATTTATAAACTTCAGTTTTACTCCTGAGAATTCCAACATGGTCCTGTGTTACTTACCATTCTCTCACCCCTCCATTGCATTTTCCCTTTCTCCCTGTTTGTCTAGTACTTGGATTTGCCCAGGCTCCCTTTCTCAGTCAGGACATTTTCTTGGGGTGTCATCCCTCCCTCTCTCCTGGAGTCAGGATTCTGTTTGTACTGCAGGATACAATTTCCATCTTTGGAGCCACAATCCTGGCATGTGGCTCATGAATCTCAGCGAGATTCACCCATTCAGTGTATGCCAAGTGTGTAGTCCCTCAGTGCCCAAGAGTTCAGAGGAATTACTTCCATCTACAGCAATTCCTTCTGGAATAATCAGCAGACTCCATGTCTGCTGTGGATGCTGAAGTGTGTCTGCAGGAGGGTGGTGTTCAGGCACTGTCTGGACATTCAGGTGCCCCTAGAGCTTCCGTTCTGCCATAGAGAGACCAAGCTGCTCCTCTTCAGATCTCCTTGTTCCCTCGATCTTCCAGCCCCTGGGGAATACCAGAGGAGTTCTTAAAAGTCTGAAGCTTGGGTAGATGACACATTTGGCAGAGCTTTGCTTAAAGGATGTGAGGATGACTGTAACAGGAGCATTTTTGCCCAGTATTCTGTATCTGATATGGTCATGGGTAGGTTCCTAGGGAGTGTTATAAACAGACTAAGAAAATATGATACTTCCCTGAATACTGGTTTTAGGTTGGAGTTTTGTGGGCAGGATGTGCTTTATGTCTGTTTTGAAATTTTTTTAGTGAATTTCCTTCAAGTACTTGTTCAGTCTCCTGGTTTGAACACATGTATGTTTTTGCAACAGCATCATCAGGCAACATGAGGCAGACCTACTGATTTGTTTCTTTGAACAAATATACTCTGTTCAGCTTGGCTCCTGATAGTGTCATTAATGCTTTCTAGTTCTTGCTTCAGAAGAACTAGGTTTTGAAGTGCTGGTTTCAGTGAATTCAGCCCAGTTTGTAAACCCCTGAGAAGCTGAGGTGCAGGGCTTTGATTTTCATAACATACGCTGAAAGAAGTTTTGTAGAATTGCAGATCCAACATCTGAGCAATATTCTGAGATCCCAAATCCATCCAATTCAACACTGACAGGAGAGCAGGTACATCCTTCTACCTACAATAGTTTCTAGCTATCTGGACAACAGAGCTTTCCTGTATCCTGCTCAGAAGATACAAGAAGATTTGCCCAATAAAATTAATAATTTTTTTAAGCGCTCCTCATTCCTTAGCATTAGAAGATACTGCTTTCTCAGTGTGAATGTGAGTTACCATCTCTTTGTGCTGTATCCTCTGGTATCTTCTGTAATAGCTGCTGAAGATGAATTCTTCTCCCCCTCTGAAAGTACCTACATATTGCCTTACAAAACCAGATATACTTGCTGTTTTGAGAGATGAAAGGATAAAAGTTTTGTCATAGTCTGTTCTTTTCATAAGGTGACAGTAAAGATAAAAGTATGTAATGTCATGACAAAAAACTGCAAAACTGCTACAGAACATGATTTTCTGATGTAAATGACCTTGACAGAGCTACCTAAAGAAGAATTGTTGGTATTATTGCTCAAAAGTGTAAGTTGTCTGAACTTTTTCTCAGTAAGATGATTTAGTTGTGTATCCAAACTCATAGTTTTTTTTCTTTGCTGTTTTTTTTAAGCTATGGAAGAACTGGATGGGGATGTAGTGAGGATTTCTTCAAGAGGAAGGTTTGCAGAAAGAGACATTGTGCAGGTGGGAGAGAAAATATATTCTTATAGATAGATTTTACTGTTCCTCTTTGTTTTGAATTCACGTTTCTATCTCTATTCCTACATTTTATTTTACCTTAGCACTGACATACTTTATTTTGAGGTGTTTATAACAAGCTCAGAAACTCTATATGAAAACTCTAAGCATTTTTATAACACATGGTAGTGGATCTACATTTGTTAGGAAATGACCCCTAACTATAAGAGATAGTTTCTCGTTTTCTCAAAGCCTTTGTATTGTTCCTTGGTGTCCATGTTGGGCTGGAGAGGGCCTGTCTGTATTCTGTTGTTCTGTAAATGTCAGTGCTATCAACAGAGCAGTGTGTGGGGGACCCCAAGCTGGTATTTCTGCAAGGCCCTCTGTCCCATGTCAGATTTTTCAAAGGTAATTCAGGTATCTCTGGCATGCATTATACTTATGTTTAATTGCATTTAAGTATAAGCAACCCAAAAAGTTTCAAAGAGCTTAAATGGATAGAGTTCTAACATGTTATAAACATGATTTGTTGTGTTCTAACATGTTATAACATGATTCCATCAGAGATTACTCACCTATGCTGACAAAAAAATGCAATGAATACCCTTTTGTATTTCTTTGGAATTCATTGCATATCAGAATTTTATTGAAACATTTATTTATTATTAATATATTTTAATCAGAATGTTGCCCCATATCATATTGAATTACCCAAAGACAGTAAGTATTATTTTGTGCTCTTTTTCTGCCTAAATACTAACAAATATTTATAGACTAACTAACTAAATAAAAAGGGATTCTGTGAAACCCTCTAAGTTTGGTTTGACCTTTATTTTGTATCCAGCAGGCTAAAACTGATTTGCCTTTATAAAACTAACTACTCAAGTATAAAAAGTTTATATTTTTGTATATTAGATTAATTAAAATCAACTGGTGAAATTGCCTATTAATTCTAGCAGCATTGTGAAATATTTTTATTAAATTAATACAGGAAAATTTCATCTGTTAACAGTGAGTCACTGTTTGTGCTATATTTACTACTGACTGCAACTGGTGTAAAGGCATGTTCTTCACTACTTCCTCCTCACTAGGATGTGTACATATTGTAGGGACTCTGTATTGTAGGGACTCACATGTACTCTCATTACACGTGTACAAGTTCTTACTCAGTTTTGTTTAATTTCTGCTCCTTGCTTTTCCTTTTACTGTTTAAGATACTTTAGGAAAATATTTACTTCTAGTGATGCACCTGTCGTTTCTCCTGAGAATTTTGCATATTAGCCTTTCTAATTAAATTCTTAAAGAGAAAGCAGTTGACCTTCCATCAGTTTCCCTTTGGTTTCTCTTACACCTTTCATTCTATTCCTCTGCCATCTCCATGTTAGCTGTCCTTGTACATCTCTAGGTTTGCTTACATGTCCATAGTTCCTCCAGCTCCTCTGACATCTCTTCAGGGTGAGGAGAGGCAAAGAAGAGATAACTCAGGCCATCTGTGTTGTATAGTTGCATTTCAACTATTACACTGTTGAAATAGCCCCACTTTGCTACAGAACAGTGGTCTGAGATTTCATGTCTGCAGGCTAATGGGTAAGGTGATCTCTTAGGATGGGACACATGTTCTTTAACTCAGCCTGGATTGTTTCTTTCTTGTATTTTGTATTTTAGTAGTACAAGATTCCCATTAAGTATTACAAAATCCAGATAACTGGGCAGATAACTAGTTTAGGTGTTGAACATCTGGATATCATATAATGAGCTCTTTTTTGATCCTGTCCTTGTGTCTTAGCTTCTTTATGCACTTGGTAGTATCATATTAGAAGTGTTCAGGTGGTTCATAGTTCTATTAGGTATAATGCAGAATGGTAAAAAAATTAAAGTCATCCTTTCTGTTTTGTTCACTTCAGAGGTCAAAAAAATCTATTCACCAAGTGCCAGAGTGGAGGCAGTGTGGTGGGTGGCCACAGGAGCAGGGAATGTAAACTAAGAATAGCTTTCTGAGACAGAATTACCTTCTTGCATGGCAAGGGTTGAGAGATAACCCAAATGAATCAGTGAAGCATATCATCAGCAATCTGAGCTAGCCACGGCTCATATGAAGGAGTTCACCCAAGTGAAAGCATTACACTGTTTCTATTAGAAGGCAGATCTATAAAAATTGAGATACAATGTGTATTTATAAAATATATAACATAAAATGCAATGTATTAATGTACATTAAAACTGTGTAAGGTGGCATATTAATGTACTCTAAATCCCTAGGTTAAGCTGTCTTATTTTTATGTTGGAAGATAGATTCTGTGTCTGCATAATGGCCTGAGTGAACATCTCTTCTGTTTTGTAGTTTGTGCCATTCCGAGATTACATTGACAGAAGTGGCAACCACGTGTTAAGCATGGCAAGACTTGCTAAAGATGTATTAGCTGAAATCCCAGAGCAGTTTCTGTCCTACATGAGAGTCAGAGGAATAAAGCCATCGCCTGCACCACCACCCTACACACCCCCAATTCACGTGTTGCAGACTCAGATATGACTGCTCTGAAGTGTTCAGCATTCATCACAAATCTCTGGATGCAGCAGTAGCTTCTGATAACTTTTTGGAGCTAGAAAAGTTCTCATCACATACCAAAATTCTCCTATAGTTGCATAAGCAACTGGAAAGCTTTCAAATGCTAGGAGCAAGATGTTAATGTTCTGAGACTTTTTTTTTTTTTAATCCAAACACGCTACTTTTTTGATGTATTTATTGGAGGGGGGAAAGCACAAGTCAGATTTTCAACTAGAAGATTGGGTCCTCTCTGAATACTGTGTGTATATAAATGTATAGGAATGCTATTACTCTGTATCAATGTTTACATGTTACTATTTTTAAATTTCAGTACTTTTATAACTATTCTTAAGAATAAAAGTTTGGAATATTGACTCACATGTCTTCTAGCTTGCAATAGTTTGTCACAAGATAACGAGAAGCAATATCTCTTTGAATGTTTGTCCAGACAAATACAAATGAAAGCTAAGGAAAGGACAAATAGATTGAGGTGTTTTAAAGTAAGGGAAGTGCTTCAATCAGTGCTCAGTAATCCGTTCATCTCATGTATTGAAAATTTCAACTCCTAAATGTGAATAACATAATTGCACATGACTTATAACTAACTCCATACTCTGAGGGGGAGGTATGTGTATTTTTCAGAGATTCTCCAATTGCTAAGTTTATCTACGTTTACAGTTTTTTAAACTAACTACTGAAACAAATTAGAATAGTTACTTGCTATAATTAATTAAAGAAAATTACCTCAATCCAGAACTATCAGAGTATTATGGTTGACTCACTTAGCTCATTAAATCATATGCATTCCTTAAAGCACTGGAAATTTTGCATCAGAAATGTCTTTTGAAAGTGATTACAGCAGATGTTTTATAATGGACCATTTTAAACTTTAAAAATTTAAAATCACAACTTTTCTTTGTCTTGATTGCCCATTCAAAGGGATGCTGACTCTTAATATTTGGGTTTAATATTGTCATTTAATTACATTTCCCTTCAGGGTGCATGAATAATAAAGTTAGTTAACTGGTTTAAAAATTGCACAACTACGTTGCTTTGTTCACAATTTTGTGTACGGAACTACCCAAAAAAGTTTATTATATGCCTGTTCGTATATAATTATAAAATGGTTTTGCATGTATATTTTGTACAAAATACACAGTTTTGTGACTTTTGTGTCAGATACATTTTATTTAGAAAACTAATGGCCTTAAATTTCACAAAACTCCTGAAATGATTGTGAATTGCCTTCGAATACTGTTTAAACTGAACATTTTAATTTTTTTTGTGTCACAGATGTAATTGTCTTGTATATGTAACTTTTTTCTTTGCATATAACCTGTTTACTAATTCAGTTTCTTACTACTGTATGTTGTAATGTACAGTATAAAACTAAGGTGCATTTTTTAAGCATGAGAAGTTTTTTGCCAGAAAGTATATCTTCAATATTAATGGCATATAACCATGTAAATGCAGAATCTTCCATTTTAAAGTATATTTAACTTCCTTTAACTATTTCATGTGGGAAATAACGTTTTCCAAATAATTATTCTGTTAACAAAACCAAAAAATCCTCTTTTTTTGTAAAAAAAATAATAAATCTTGTTTTATTTTTATTTTGAAACAGTTTTTACATAAATATGAACTTTAATTTTCTCACCAAGATATGTATTTCTTAGTGGATTGATGTTGCATGAGTGAAATTTGATACTTGGCAACTACAAATTTTGATGAAAGTGCATCATAAAGAGTAAGTTTGAATCTGCTGTATGGTGGTGGTGTTCTCCTTTCATCTTCTGCAGGTATTTTCGCATGGACAGTGTTGGCACTTTGGAAAGTACTGAAGCTACACTATGTTTCTCTTGTTTCATTTGATTAGACAAATCCTTATGCTGATATTTGCATTGGTTCCCAGTGTGCCATGTCTGGGCCGTGTATTCAACTTATCACCAGAAGGCCAGAAAACAAACTTACTCAGTTGAGAGTAATTTATTAGGTCTCATTTAGCCAGTACCTTTTATTAGTTCAAAGATTAGTCTCAAAACTAACCTAGCAGTTCATTTAACAAGTGAAAGAACTTTAAAAGAAAGGTATTACTTCATCAAAGTTGTTTTGTTTGACCGGCCTAAGTACCAGCCTATTCTATTCCACACTGTTGAGTTTTTTTTTCTTCTGTTTGGTATTGGGTTCTAAATATAACATATTTAATGGAAAGAAATAGTTGTGATAAGTGGACTGAGAATTCTACTGGAAAAGGGCCCTTTCCAGACCTGTGAGATTCCCTGTCTATATGCTTGACATCTTGAATCTGTAACGTGTGAGAACTGTTACGTAGACTCACATATTCACTCTCATTCCAGTTTTGGGATGAGAGTTAATGCTCAAAGCTTGAGTTTTTCCAAAAGATTGCCTGTAGCCATTTTTACTCCTGGCTTTATTGTCAAGAATAAAACACAAAATTCTTATTCTTTCCCAAGAAATGCTAGCTGCTATCAAAACTTACTAACTTGCCATGCCTGAAGAGTAGCAGAGAGTGTTTATGTTTACAAAAGGTAAAATGTGACATGTTATGTGACAAATGAGTTGTCTTGAGAGAAACTGTTGGCCTTGACAAAGGCTCCCTTCCATTGGTATCCATCTTGGAGTAGATTATTTTCTTTGTAATACAGGCAGAAAATGTTCTGGTGGGGCAAACTGCACAAATGTTCCTATAATTGACAGGGACACTGGCTCATGGAGTCTTAGTTCAGGAGTGACTCCTAGGTGTGATTCAGACTAGTGAGGAATTGTTTGCTGATCTGGAAGAAGAAACTGGTTTGATTTTGATCTTGGTTACAAAATAGAATTTTGTAATTTTGGGTAAAGATGGAAAGGTGTACAGCAGAATTTGCAGGGACTTCAAATCAGCTCAGTGATCTACAAAAAGAGTTTGTTGTGTGGTACCACAGGGAGGTGTCTAGGAGATGAAGAGGATTCGGGAGGGTGGTCTGAAAAGTTGTGTTTTAGAAAGCTGGAAATTCTCACCTAAGTAGGAGCAGATGAAATTCCTTCCAGGATACTTAATAAAATGGCTGAAACAAACATAATGATATATTATTTATCAACTTTAAGAACTAATAAAAGGAGACATAATGAGAAGTTACACCAATGCAACGGGAAACCTGGGAGCATAGCAAGAGGCCATTGTCATTGTGCCAGAAATTCTTTAAAAAGAAAAATTGACAAGAATAAAAAGAATGTGCAGCTATGTAAAAATGTAAAGGCAAGATACATGTAAAAAAGAACAGAAAAACTCAAATTTATGACTATTAAAGCCTATTGAAACCTCTGCTAGAAAGGGAAGGGAAGTTAAATCAATTATTTAACAAAAGGATGGGCATTTAGTCCATTAGGGAAAACCTAAGTAGTCAAATGTTTTTTTCCCTTCAAGCTTCACAGAAGAGGGATAATCATTGAATTAAAATAGTCAATTAAAAAAAAATAAATCTGGACAAAGGTTTACCTCTACCACTAAAAACTTGTTACTACTACACAGTTTTGAAACAATTTTCTTTAAAAGCAATATGAGCTTCCAGATAAAGAGAAGCAGCTACTTTAAGAAAACCTTGTAAAAGCGAAGCAGAAGATATCAGCCTTGTTTGAAGTGTTGTGAAGTACTATAAGGCTGGTTAGATTGTTCAGAAAAATGCAATCCAGTCTTCCAACATCAAAGTCAAGAAATAGAACAATTGCTGTTCCATAGGAACCTGTCTTGCTTTTGGTATTCAATCATTTCCATTGATGAAGCAATATATAATATTTTGTTATTAAATTATTGGATTATATCAACTGGAGATAGTTTAATCACTTGCAAAAATTGAATTAAAGCTTGTGATTATTTTTATGAATTAGATTGTCTAAAAGAGGAGTGAATTCAATTCGGGCAATAGGCGAGAATATTGGAGTAACAAAAATCTACCACAGTTACAGCAATTTTTGGCTGTGCAGCAATTCTTTAAAACACTCTGAGGTTGTAGAGGATCATTAAACAGATATTGAGGGAAGGTGTCATAAGTAAGAGCGCTGAATAATGGCCACCTGAGATAATCCATGTTCTCAAAATAATAAGGCTTTGGCTCACATAGTAGGTCCAGTTTTGCAGCTTCTGATATCACATACATCAACTGGAAAGAATCTCAGAGGCCTGTTGGGGCACTGAGGACTGTTAGAACAATTTGGGGAGATTTCTGTGGAGTTGCCCTCCCCACCAGAGGTCATCTCTAACTCTCTGAGTCACCTACCAGAGCAAGGGTCATGCATGAGACCAGGACCAGCCCTACTGAATCAATGTGTGGGGAAGCAGGTGGATGTCATCGCAGCAGAAATATTTTCAGAAGGACAGACCACGTCCATTCCCATTGTTGGGTTGTTGTTTTATACTGTTCATCTTTTTCATGTGAAACATCTCTGCTTTTAAACTGACTTATAGCGCTTGTACACATTTTCTGCAGCACCCCATGGTGGATTTTTGCTTCTTTGCCACTGAGTTGGCAGGGTATGATTTTAGGTGATCTTTCCAGCCAGCATTATGCATTGCCATGAGTGTGCAAGAGACTGTAGATGACTGATATTTTCAAGTTGGCCATCTAAAGAATGGAGTACTTCTGTTTGGACCATATGCCTACAGCCAAACACTTGACAATAATAAATTCCATCATTGGAATTCTTATTTGATGATTTATTTTGCAGACCATTGAAGACAGTGAAGTGACTGAGTGTTCTTACAGATATCCCATCCTGCAGAAGGTGTACAAGTGCTGTGAGACACCTGTCCAGTAATGCAGTGTGGATCCTGGGGCAGTGTGTGCCACAGGTGGTGAGAGAACCTTCCCAAGCCCCAGCGGGATGTGCCTTTGCCCTGAGCAATTCCATCACTCCTGCACTGCTTTGTTTCCCAGGGAGCAAAAATTCTGCCCAGTTTTGAGAAGAACAAGATTGCCATAATGACTGAGGGGCCTGTGTGTCCCTGTGCCACAGGCTGCTCTGTGGTTTGCTTTGCTTCAGGCTGATCATGAAATCAAAGCAATTGACTGGATGTGCAGAGTGATTAGCACTCAATGCTGTGTTTTAAACTGAGTGGGCCATCAGGGCACAATCACCAGCCAGAGGGAATTCGAGAAGAAAATTGTCTCTTTTCCATGAGCAAAGGGCTATTGTAGACTGTGGAGAGGGTTAAATACTTCCCCAGGTACAGGCACAAAGGCTCTGAAAGTACAGGAGTGACCAGGCAGTCTTGGTGGATGGCTTTCTGTGAGCAGGAGGGAATGGAAAATATCAATAGGCAGTCAAACCTGGAGGAAAAGGGTCCAGCAGAGTCTCTCATGGCTGTTTCTGGCAAGTGTTGTCATTAATGCAGTAAACAAAGGATTTAGAGGCTACATTTATATAGTGAATAAAAGTATAAGTTCACCTGGATTGCAGGCTGGGAAACCTGAATAATTTTTTTAAATCGTTTTGATGAGCTGGAGGGAAGGTCAGGGGAAAAAAAAGGTGGAAAATACTACATTCAGGAGGAAGATAAATAAGCATGAATGGAATGAAAATAGAAGATACCTTTATAAGAAGCTGTTTGGGACTAAATAATCTGTGGATTACAGCTGGGCTACAAACAGAATATGAATCAAATTGTGATACTGCTGCATAAAAATCTAAGATTACCCTGGAAGATGCTGGCAGCAGTTGTGTTCATATGGCAAGAGAGATAATCATTTCTCTAGGCTAAGCTGTGCTGAAGCCTGTGCTTGGCACTGTATCTGGTCCATGGGGCCACACTTTAAGGACAACACAGACAATTTTGAAGGAGTCCAGGAGAGAAAAAAAGTAGATGGTTTTTAACCTGTGAGGAAAAAGTAAAGCGTATTCTTGTATGCAGATTACCAGCAGGAGTGTGGTAACTGTGTCTCAGCAAGGGGTGCTGTTCTCAAAGGCTGGCAGTGATGGGTGCTGCTGCCTTTGGCAGCAAGAGAGACGTCCATGGTCTGAAATACATGTATGCTTCCAGTCACCTGTTTCCCCAGTCCAAAGTGTGGACTCAAGGGGCTCATGAAGACAGAGACTTAGGAGACTTGCATCCAGTGGGCAGGTGAGATGACCAGCCCATGTGTGTGATCAAAGGCTATGAGGAGAGGAAAGTCTCATGGTGAAGAGGTGAGGACCAGGATATGCCAAGCCAATTGGTACAAGTGGACAGCCAGATGGGAGTCCCCACCTGTACACCTGAGGTTTTGCAACAGAGTGCTGGAACAGCTGTAAAACTGTCCCATTGATAATTAGTACAGTCAATTCCACAGTCATGACACTTTCACTTGATGTACTTGGTCAACTGTTGTTACCAAGCAAAACCCAGAAATATTCCCTGTAATTCCTTTACAAGGAACAGCACACAATATGCTGTCAGTTCCTCAAGTTTCATGGCACTAGGCTATACTGAAACATGCACTTCTTTCAGTAACAGGAACTGGTATTTGCCTCATATCTCTGATTCACTCACTGATAATAGGCAAATCTCTCCATAAAAGAATTGAAGAATCTTTAAGGGATGTTGGAATAAACCTATAGTTAAATTAACTTTATCATATGCCCTTAAATCTGGGTTTTGCGTGTTTATCATGTTAAAATTCAGGAATAGGTGCCCCCTCTCTGTGGAGGGGAAATCGCTTTACAACGCAGGCTGTAATTGCTCTCCCCACTGACCTCTTGAGCTCATGGTTTGCTCCTCCAGTTGGAGCTGCAGACATTCACTCTTTTTTTGTAACCATGATAAGTATTTGATAACAAGAACCCCTCTGGTTTTAAACATGAGTCATCCTCCTTTTCTCCTATCTAGACCTCCTCAAAACTTGTCTCCTCTCTATAACTCAGACCTATACAAATCTCAGCAAATGCCACTGTGTTAACCCTACAAAAATAAATAAAACTGCATTTTAGCATTTTACTCAGTGATTCATTCAGTTGTGACACTATGGAGAAATCACATCTGCTAATGAAATTGGCTATTTACCTGTTGCTAAGTGCCCTCCAGGATTGGAAGAGGTTTTACAGAATATAGAACCCCAAACCCACACCACAGTTGCTTCTGAAGTAGCTTTTCTCATCTTGCTAAGCCTCTCAGAATAATATAGGCAGTAAGAAGGTGATGCCACTGTGGGTGTGAAAAATCACTTCACAGCATTTCATTATTGGAGATATGCTGTAAGCTGCACTGCAACATTTCCCACTGTCCTGGAAGAATTAGCAAGAAAAGAAATGTGTTTGAGCACACATTCACCGTATAAATGAGGGGTTTTTTTCCTGGCACTGTTAGGTATTTCACAGTACAGAAGAACTCTAAATGCTCGTGCACTCTGTCATTATCAATAGATCTGCCTATTACCTGGCATTGCAAGGAAGTACCAGGCTTCCAAAAATATTTTTCACAATAGCAAAACCAACTGAAATGTAGCTTTATTTAAACCCTATTAGACTGAAAAGAAATAGAGAATACGTAAAGTATCGCTGTACTTTGTGGGTAGGTTCTGCCCTCCTCTCCCTCCTTTTCCTCCCTTCTCTCCCATCCTCAAGCCAGTCCCAGAGAGGGGAGCTGCTTTCCCGCTGCTCCGTGTGGAGAGGCCAGGCCAGGTGGAGAGACCCCCGCAGGCGCCCCCTCACACCGGCTCTCTGGGATTGATGGAAAGGGACAGCACGAAATTAATGTTCTTGGTGCCACGGAAGTCCCAGCGCAGGGGGCAGGAGTCACTTTGCCCTTGGTCTCCCCATGGGCAGCGTTTGCAGAGCCAGATGTTGCCCAGGCAGGGATAGATCCCGAGGTGCCAAAGGAGCTCGGGCAGCAGCCAGCGCAGCGCTGCCTCCGGCAGTGTCCCGCAGCTGGATGGCGGCTCGGGAGCGGCAGGGAGGGCAGGGCAGCGCGCAGCTCTGACACCGCTCCCGGCAGCATCACAGCAAATAAGGTGTAAGCCAAACATTTAGGATCTTTGTTTCCGTGAGTTTTCTCATGGAAAATTCCCTGTAAGGCCAGCCTGGAGAAGCAGGGTCATCAGTGAATCCAGAGGGCTTCTAGAAAGAAGAGGAAAATTATCTACCGGCACCAGGGAGACTTCTGATGAGTAAAGGGGACTTTTTCCTTTTCAGAACAGGAGTCGGTGAAGATGCAGCTTGGCTGAGCTCAGCGCTGCATATTAGACAGCTGCTGCTGCAGTTCCTGCCCAGTTGAGGAGCACCAGCCCTGCCTGGATGCAAAGGCAGCCTACGGAGCGCTCACCGTCCAGCCCAGGGCAGCACGGGCTCTGTTTTGTAGAACTAGCTGCAGGCAAGTCTGTGTGTAAAGTACATAAGCAGGTGCACCAGGCTCTGTGGATGGTCTCTGGGTAAGATTTCCAGCTGAAGGCAGCCTCTGCCAGTCCAGCCAGACTCTCCAAGGGCAGATGTGCCTCTGTCCTCTGGCTTCAGCTCTGCAGGGCGCTCTGGCTGCTCTGGGCACTTTTGTGGGTGACCATAGGCGCAGCTGAGTTGGTCAGGGACTGAAATATGTTCTTTTCTCTCCAGAAGCTGCTGGGTTTTTGCTGTGTGCTGGACTGGTGTGTGCTGTAAAGGGTGCAGCAGGGTGGCCAGGGTGCCTGGCTGCTTGGGCCAGCTTGCTCGACCCCCAAGGACAGCAGCAGGCAGATTTTAGTGCAAGCTAGGACTGCAAAGCTGTATTGCTAACATGGAAGGACAGGGCCCGCTGTGCTGCAGCTCATGAGGCCTGAGAAGCCAGCGAGCTCTTCCTGTTCCCTTCTCACTTTTATTAAATTACAGACCATCTAAATTGTGATTACCGTAAGGAAAACTAAATGATCTTGTCCTCCAGGTGCCTCATTATGGCATCTGTTAGAAATAAGGCAGTGACAGGTGGAGGAAGCTCCAGATATCTCAATCGCTTTCTAAAATTTGCATGAATTTCATTAGGAGTGGGAGTACAGGGGTTTGGCCATGCACTGCTTTGCCTTCCCTGCTGGCTTGTGCCTGTGCCCGGGCAGATGTCACAAGAGTTGAGCAGGAGGAAAAAGTCCCTGTATGATTTGAAAACTCTCCCACCTATTTGTTTCATGTCTGTGTGCTGTTATTAACCTCAAATCTGAGCTTCAGCCAAGACTCAGAGCAGGAGCACTTGCCTCTGCTCCCTTTCTTCCCACTGCCATGCTTTCCATCCCTCCACCCTTATGGCTTGTCCAGCACCTTCTGCTGCACACAGGGCTGGATTGCAGTGACAGCCACCCCTGTTTCCTCATGACACCCACCTGAGCCTCACAGGCAGGTGCCTTAGGGAGCAAGCCCCAGTGGGGACTTAGTGGGCCCTGGGCAAGGGGGGCAGGGCTGGCAGTGACCTCCTCCAGGACTGCCATCTGGTGCCCTGGCCCTTAGGGTTGGTTCAATAGCCCTGTTGCTGGGATTTAGGGCTTTTTTAAAGACTGAATCATTGTGGATGTCCATCATCTGGACAGTCTGTTCTGGGAAGAAGTAATAGCTCTTTTTACTCAGAGCAGCCAGCTGTACCTAGAGTTGGACTCAGCAGGAGTGTGAGTGACACATGGCTGTTCAAAGCCACAAAGGGAGGCACTATTTTTAGGAACACATTTGCTTTCTCCAGTATTTCCATCTGGCAGAGGCAGAAGATTTGATGTCTGAAGAGCTGTGGCCCAGGTGCCAGCAGAGCCCCCTAGCCAGGGAGACAGGGCAGGTCTTGCTCTGGCAGTGGGTGCAAGCAGCCTGGGAGTTAAGAGGGCATAAGCAGTGACCTCACAGATTTTTGTTTTAAACACACTCCTGAGAGGGGTCTCTGATCTCTCAACCCCCTCTTGAGAGCAAGAAATCCGTGCTGCAGCAGCTGAACAGGAGCTCTTGCCAGGTAGGATATGTGGTGGAGTATTGGATGAGTCAGGCATGGAGCTATTTCTCATTTATACCTGTGTAGATGCTGACAAACCTTCAGTTAAACCTAAGCAAAACCTGAGAAAAATAGAGACAGAATCACAGCTTTGATGGTTTTTGGAATGCACTTTTCTTGCAAGGGAATCACCATTTTCCCAGCTGCTGGTAGGAGTTGACTGGAAAAACAAGAATAACCCCGTCCTGTTGCATCAGAGTGGGAGGCAAATTTCACTAAGATCAAATATATGAAATGGGTAAAATTCAACAACATAGATCTTACTTGCTGTCAGAAATCACCAGACTGGCATTTGCCCTTACAAGGAACTGAGAAAAAACCCAACAAAACCGACATAAAAAGAAGTAATTTGCCAAATAGGTGCTTTCAATTAAAAGACAGTGTAGTAATGATAACCATGAGAAACTGTCTTGTGGTGAGCCTCCTTCCTTGGGTTCTTTGCTGCAAGCCTGTCCTTGTACAGGCTATCCTAGGATACAGCTCTCTGCAGACCTGGCAGGATAATTGGTGACCAATTATCACTGGAGGATCCAAGAGTGATTGCACAGAGTGCCTTGATCTGCAATGAGCCTCTCCAAGGAAGTCTCCAGGTTTAAATTCAAGCACTTGGCACTTGATGTAATGCCATGATAGTGAAGCTGATGAAAACCTCTTTCAAGTCAAATGCTGGCTGTGATGCAAGAAAAGGTTGTCTTGGAGGGTTTCATCTATTCTCATGAGCTCTAGTGGAAGAAGGACAGAGCAGAGGTGCTGGCACCTGTGTGTGCATGAGCATTCATTTTGGGCTTAGAGGAAGAAACGAGGATTTGCAAACACAGCCACACTTCCAGAAGGACCCAATTACTCCTCTCATGTCTTTCCCAGATTGGAAGGCAGCCCCACCCCAGTGCATTGGCTGCGGAGCAGTGCTGGGCTGGTGGCTGGGTGCCTCTGTGTATGTGTGTGTGGTCAGAGAGTGGTGGCAGTGGGCACCATGGCAGGGATGTGGGAAATGGGTGGAGGAACAAGCACAGCACAGGATGTGAGTGCAGCCCTGACACCACTGCTGCCACTGGTGACACCACTGGACAACACTGGAGATGCTATCGCCGAGCAACCCCAGCCTGTGGAAGAGCAAATGGCCACAAGGAGCTCACTGAAGGAGATCCCATGGGAATATTAGAAATTCTTTGCAGTAACAAGGCAAGGAACTGAGCACAGCACTGACTCCCAAGAGGAAGAGCAAAGCTGTGAAGAGACTATTAAAAGGGTAAAACGGATGAGTTATCACTGACCTAAAACCAGTAGTAGGGAAGCTGCTGTAACACTGGTCCTTCTCCTGCAGCCTGGTTTCCAGCCAGGTGGGTATTCCTCCTGCAAGGGCAGGAGACACCTGGCTGAGAAGCAGATGGTTTAGGAAGAGCAGAGAGCTGTTCTAGGGGATTAAAATTTCATATATTTTATTATATTTTTTCTATCTTTCACCATAATTGTACTTTGCTGGAATCAATACTAACGTCAAAGAAAAGAAGTGTTTGTGTATTGGTTAGATATATTAGTTTATTTATTTAAACTTAATATATTCGTCTATAAAAATAAATAAGGATAAGCTGTTCTAATATGTGCATTTTAAGCTGTCCAAGGTTGGTGGAGGGTTCCAGTAAGTCAGCAGTTGGTTTTTATCAATTATGTCAGTGCCACTACTTTTTTATAACCAAATCTTAAATGAAAATTGTGTATAAAATATTTCCCCTGGCAGCATTGCTTGCTTCTGCCTAGGAGGTACAAGGCTGCACTCCTCTTATGGAACAAGTCTTGTAATTTTCTTAATTAAGAATAAATTAAAAAAAAAAAAAGACAAAAGAGCCTTCTTTCATCTGGTTAAGTAGATAATAAAAACACAGGCTACCCTTAAGCTCAATTGTTGATTAAACCCTTGGATGCACAATAAACAGGCTGAAGAAAATTTTAATACATAAACATGGGACTGATCTACTAAACAGCCAAAAAACTATCTCTAATTGGGAAGATTCTGCACTAGGGAAAACAGAGCCCAAAGGGGAAAAGACATCATTTCTATAAACAGCAGTTTGCATCAGGGCCGTGTGGTTGGGGCAGGTGGCTTGGGCTGAGGATGTGTCTCCAGTGCTGTGGTGGGGAGGCACCCTCAGGCACCAGGAGCAAGCCTGGAACAGCCTTGCACTGCCAGGGCAGCTGGTGTGGGCAGGGGTCTGGGGGCTCTGCCAGGCCTGCAGCCCAGCAGTTTGGGCAGCAGGAGAGGGGAAAGGAGAGCTCAGCATTTTCACTGCCCAGCAGTGGGACTGCCAGCAGCATCCTTCTACTCTTCATCCACAGGGATGACTTGTAGGGTCAAGACTGGTTTTGTAATATTTGGAGAATCTCAGGAGGGAGCATACAAATAGTTTGGAATTCAGTCAGAAAAGAGACCTCCTTCATTAATTTGTCTCTTGGTATAACATTCATTTGTGGCAATTGTGACGTGACTAAACCTTACAAACCAAAGATATCAGCAGTGTTTATCTGCTTGCAGCACACTGCATTGCCACTTGCCCAGAAGTATTAAATAGGCTTGGATGCACAAGCAAGTTCTTTGCCCTATTCCTGATTGTTCTGTTTCATTCCCAAGCTCCAATACCCAACCCTGCTCTGCTTTCAGGTCCTGCTGTTCCGTTTTTAAGCATGAGCGTGACAGATGTCACTGGTGCCAGCAGTTGCTGTCCTGATACAGCTGTCAGCAACTGCAGCACTGAGAGGCTTGTGAGTGGGGGCTGAATCCTGGTCTGCACCAGTAATGCCATGAATCACACTGGACAGTGGGGAATTGGAAGGCAGTCTTGCAGTCTCCTGGCCAGAAGGGTGCAGAACAAAACCTCCTACAACTATGGGTACGTAAAAAGACTTATGAATGCAAGACAGTGTTGCATGTTTCCAAGTAATAGGAAAGCAGCATTAGTTTTCCTTTCAATTACTAAACATATTTTTTATTTATTCTTTCAGTGAATGAATTTCAATAGCAAAAGTCTCAGAGAATGTGGGATAACTGATCAGATACAAACCCAAACCAATGACTTTGCATAATTTATTCCAAAGCCTATCTGCAAGGATATTAGCCAGGACAGATTGACTGGGAAGACTATTTTTCATCTGGGCAACCAAAAAGAAATACCCCCAGAGAAAGTACTGTCTTGTTGTCCTCTGGATATTGCATCTCCTAATTAGTGTAATCTATTTATTCTGCTCTGTTTGATTTTTCACTCACAGAGGCTGTGAAGCTTCTGCTCTTAAACTTGAACTTGCAGTTAGCTCCCCTGGGTAGCAGTGAGGCCCCTGTGCCACACAGCCTCCTCTTTGTAGGAGCTGGGAACGGCAAGGAGAGCACTGTAATTCACTGCCTGCTTCCTGCTTACTTCCCTGTCAGGAGAAAAGGGTGATGGGCAATCCCCACTGAGAGCAGGGCTCAGACACAGGACGTGGCTCTAAATAGTTAGCTTAAAATGAGCACATTCCTTGGCTACTCTGTGCTTTGAAGTTTCTGTTTTGCCCTCAGGGAAGCAGTGGAGGAATCACTGCTGCCATTTCCATCTGGGGCTGTGCCTTCGTGGCACATCCTCCCTGGTGGGCGGGGCAGAGCCCTTTCCATTTGGATGTACAAGGACAAAACTCAGGTGATGCTGTAAGAGCTTTATGTATGAGAAAACTTTGTGTTTTCCATACAACTTCCATTCCTAGTAAGAGAGTTGTTAAAAGAAACTGGTCTTTGAGTGTTGTCTTCATTCACTATTCATGTTGCCTTCACTTCTTGCGTGTGTTCCTCTTGTGCTTCATCTTACAGTCCCTGTTTTCAGCTTACAGGTCTTCCATCTCTTTATTCCTCTCTCCTTTATTGGTTCATCCACAGAAAAAAAATATTTCTGAGGCAGAATCTTACTTTTGAGGGATGTTCAGATGGGTTAAAAATATTTCAACCAGAGGAAACAATCTGAGTGGTTTCAGAGGCTCACTGGCTGCGTGGGGAAGTGAGCTGGCAATGCAGAGCAGATCAGGTATTGCTGGCATGACTCAGAGCTCAGCTCTAGACCAGCACTGCCCTGACCACAACCATCCAGAACAGAGGCCATCCTCCAGACCAGCTCAAACCCTTTTGCAGAGAGAATAGGTCTCCTTTGAACAGTCAGCCTCTTTCTTGGCAACCTTCTCAATTGGGTGTTACCTTGAGAAATCTGATGTAACCAGAGCAAGACATTGCAGTGGCTTCCATCACAAAGTTGTCGGTGAAAATATGATCTTGAGGAAATGGATCCTGTGGAGGTGAGTGCCAGAAAGGGAGTGGCTTGATGTACATTCTCAGAAGCAATCTCCTGGTGCATTTAACTCTGTGTTCCTTGCTGTATACACATCATGCTGCTTTAGAAAAAACAGAGCAAGGACAACAGGAGAGTATTTGCTTCAGCACAGCAATGATGGGGTCCTACTGAGAGTGGCCTCTGGATTGACTTCCAAGAAATAACCGGGCTATTTCATAGTTCCAGTGTCATCCTGGCAGTCATTGATGCTTGTGGAGACGGACATCTCTCTGGGCACCATGGCTGCTCACACAGTTTCTCACCTGTGTGGGCTCCGTGACAGCCTGACCTGCTGAGATTCCATATGTGCCACAGCACTTCAGTTGCCTTGTCCTCCTGCTGTGGGAGGCAGATTTAGGGCTAAGCAGTGGTGCCTGGTACAACAGGAGCATATACCTTTCATGTACCATAGCAGCAGCATCCCCATTTTCCAGGCTGGGGAAAGGATCTGCTCCCAAATTCTCTTCTGTGCATTAGAGAAATCTGCTTGACAGCATCTAAGAGGCAGAGAGAAGCACTGAACAGGGTAATACATGGAGATTGCTCTATGCATATCAGCCAAATATAAGAAATCCTAATGGGGTACATTGTCTAAATTGCCTCTCCTGGAAGCTCTTCACAGGGTAGTTGAGCCTGCCAAATGTGGCTCTGACACTGCCATGATATGCACGAGGCCTGGGCTGGGATTGGTTTGAGATAAGTGTCATGACTCTCTGGAATGATCTTCAGTGATGAATGTCTCTTTTTCTGCAGCTGGGAAAGCCAAGTGGTTTCAAGGTGTACCTGTTTAGTTATGTCACACCTGGAGATCTTGGACCTCTGGTGACTCCTGGCTTCTTGCAGTCCTTCATAGGCTGTACACTAAGCACTGCGTAACTTGAGCACTCAGTGGGAAAGCTTGCTGTCTTCAAAGAGCACATTCAAATCTCATGCCTGTCTTCTCTGCTATACTAAAACTGTGCATTTTGTCCAGTGAATGCCAAAGGAAGAAATTCAGTATTGCTTTTGCATCATGTATGGGAAAACTCACATATACTATCATGTATGATTTGGAGTTTCAATGGGGATCAAGAGCATGTCAAGACAGCAGGTCTGGGGTGCCCAGATATTGAAAAAATATATGTTCAAAGTTCAATGCTTCTCCTTGTATATTGAGGAGAAGAGATGAGATACAGCAGATATATCAGAGCCAGTTGTACTTTACTGCCTTGCTCATTTGGTTTCACAGGGAATCCTCAATCCCTAGATTATTTTTAACTGTTTTGAGAATGAATTTCAGGTACACAACTCCTCTTTCCTTGTAAATCCTTAATACTTGCAAACAAGAGGCAAAATATTTTTGACATGGTTACAGAGGTAATAGTTGCATTAGTTATTTAGAAGGTGACTTTGGAAAAATACTGAGAGGAAATGGCTCTACCAGCAACACTTTGAACATTTAAGCTGTTTTACTTCAGCTTCATGATTTCTATTTTTTTAAAAAATATTATTAAAAATGGCCTTTTGTTCTTTCGCTTTTTTGTTCCTTACTTGTCAGGTTTGCTCAGCTTGCAAGTCAAAACAAAGCTTTTTCTTCTGTTCTGTGGTGTAGATTTACTGTCAGAGAAAAATTTGCCTTCCTTTTGTTATAAATGCTGTAAAATAGACAACAGGCAGATGGTAATAAACTATGTTGAACTTCCAGTGTCTTACTGGTGGTGCAAGAGCCACTGCTGCTCAGTCTGCAGAGTCAAGGGTCACCCAGGAGTGGAAAGGTTTCAGGTGAGAAGTGGAAAGGTTTCACTGCTGTGCTGAGTTTGGCCATCACCATACGTTTCAGGTTGACAGCTGGTTCTTGGCTCATTTGCTGAGCCTCATGGGCTGGGCCAGGTTTAATCTCACTGTCAGCTAAGAAGGACTTAGGAATTATCTTTTCTTCACCAGTGATATTAGACACTGAAAGAATACATTGCTGTACTTGGCTGCCTTGAAGAGCAGTGTCTGTGTGGCAGTAGGAGCTCTTCCCAGCTCCTGGCTGCAGAGATGATGATGCCTCTACCACCAGTGGCTGCTGGAGGATATTTTCCTAAGCTCCAGTTGGTGCAGGGGGCCTTTTCTTGTCTTGTTGCTACCTGTATAACTGTCTATCATGAGTTCCTATAAGAGACATTACTGTTGTAGTAAAAAGACATAATGAGCTACATTTAACATATGTCAGAGAAATTCTCATAATGGTGCCTAACACAACCTCAACAGATGAAGGCTGAAGAGTCCTGCATTTTTCAGAAGACAGATTAAAAATCCTTACACAAAGAAGTGCTGTATCACTCTTCCCAAGTACAGCCATGCCCTCCTGAAATCCTGAAAACCAATTTTGGTTTCAGCTCAGGGCCAGAACTTTCTGAATGCTGATGGTGAGTGCAGGTGTTTTCTGTTCTGCTTTCTGATGCCTCACACAAGGTAGATCCATTGTCTTAAGGAGGAGTCCTTTACTGGAGCTCATGAGAAATATCCATCAGCTGGACTTGCTATAAGTTCATGTGACTTCTCCTCCAAACCACCTTCCCTACCAGAGACTCTGCCAAGAAAACAGAGAACAGAAGGGTGTGAGCAGGTCCTATTCCCAGCTCAGAAAAGGGCAATACTGCTGTTCTAGCACATGTGGGGGATGTGGCAGAATGTGCTATCAAGTCCCACTGCTCCACTTCCCTGCTTCTCCAACACAAGCTCATTAAGCTCACTAGGTGATGTCAACAAACAGATATTCTCTGATCAGATGAGGCACAATCTCACTGCAATTCAGGGCTTTTATCTACCTCTCTGTCCAGGGAGCTGGGTGACTCCTGGGTGAGCACCAGCTGAAGTTTAGTAGCACACAGGGCAGCAGGGTCACTTGTCTTTTAGCATCTGGACATGAAGATGGACCTTCAACAGCAGCTGCCTGATCCACTTGTGTCTACAGCAGTCCTTGCTGCTGCTGAAATCCAACACACCAGCTCGAGACTACCCCGGCTGTGGAGTAGTGAACTTACTTTAGACACTCAGAGGTTAAAATGCAAACAGAGCAGTTAGGGTAGTTGTAGACAAGAACATAAACTCAAAACCAGTAATGAGGAAGATACCATCTATCTAGTCTTCCCTTTAGCATGGCAAACGTGGCAGTTCTTTCCTGTGGACTTCCCTGTAATAATTGATTTTTCAACTAGACAAAATAATTTCCAAAGTATGCAAACCTGGGCAGGAAAAAAAAAAAAAAAAGCCAGTAAAGGAGAATTCCCACATAGATTTAAAGACCAGAAAAGAAATGCAAGCCATTCACCTCTCCAGAAAGGGACACCTCATCTTCAATTACACTGAGTATTCCATCAGCTCAGCCCAGCTGTTTTGCTGATGAATTACTCTGCTGAAAGTCTTTGTTTTCCTGCTAGCTTAAATTTATCCAGTAGCAGCTTCCAGTCATTAGAGTCCCATTTTAATGTCATTGAACAAATTGATGGTACATATCTTCTAGATTCTTGTACCTTAGGCCTCCCCTGGATCTCAAATTTTAATGCCAAAATATAATTTGTTCTCATTATCAGAGTCTTAGGACTGCTGTGTGAAGGGACCAAGAAAGTTGGATGTATTAGGCTTTAGCTAAGACACAGAAGAGGATGCAGCAGTAAGCACGAAGTAATAAGTGCTGGAAGGAAGATAAATCAGGTACTTCTGTGAGCCTTCTCCCCCAAGAGCAGGGTGATACAGTGAAAGAGCATAATGGAAGCCCTGTCCCAGTTTAAACTGATAACATAAAATAGGCCTTACAGGCTAGATGATAACTCTTTGCAGCTCACTGCTCCCCAGGTGCTATCAGGACTTTGCCTGCAGCCTGAGCCCCACTGTCCCCAGCCTGCTCTGCCCCCTCACCAAAGCACTGACAGTCCGTGCAGGAGGAGGGAATGGTCCTTCAGGCTGTGGTGGTAGAGCCACCCTTACCCCTGAGCTGCACTATGATCTCAGAAATGCTCCTCAGCCTTGATGAAGAGCACCGGCTTTTGCCAATACCTTTGCTGGTGATTCTTTGAGCAACCTAAGACTGTTATAACAGGGTGCCTCTGACTGACAAGCGTGGGGTTTTTTTGTGAGGATTCCATTAACCTCAGGCCTTTTTTCTTCAGGCCAAAATTTTTGATTCTGGATCTTGCCAAGTGTTGTACTAAATGATCTGTTCCTGTCCTACCTTTGTGCCACCAGTCAACTGTGAACAAAATTTTCATGAGTATGGTTAGCCATGGACAGCATGGCTTTTCCTTCCCCTCTCAAGCCTGGATTTAAATTGCTGATTGAATCTGCTTTAATCTGTTTCTGGGATCCCAAAGTGCTGTAAGCTGTCCTTATGAGTTTAATGGATCAAGGAGCACAGACCACTTGTTAGTAAAACAACTGCAATGGTGTTAGCTAAAGACCTCAGATACACACACCACAGATTTTGCTCTCTTTCAACTTTCAGTCTCATCATGTGAAATTGGTCTCACCAGCAGTTCAACATCCAAGAATAAAAGAGCTCAGGGCTGATGACGAACCACCAACACTCATGTCTTTCTGGGTGAAGAAGAAGCATAGTTCATTTTTGATCAATTTTGTTTGTTCTTTCCCAAAGAAGCTTGTCTTATAAGTCATATAAAGCTTCTGAAGACTGGAAAAAATACACAGAGGCAGGAGGTGTTGGAACTGAAGCCAGCTATGAAGGAATCAAAGGATTTATCTGCCTTAATGTTAGAAGTCTGTGGTGCAAATAACCTTAGATGAGCCCATCACCCTGAGCTCCCTTTCTTGTGAAGAGTGAGAAATGGGCTCTTACAGGGTGTGACTAAGCTGGATTATTTCCAGCTGCTTCATTAGAATGAAGTGATTTTTCGCAGAGGTTGTGCCTATTTCTCTCTGCTGACTATAAAGGCAGGCCAGCTCAGATATGGCCATTTACACACACAGTCTATGGTTGCCCTGTGACACCTCTGGGTCTTTCATCCCTGTTGAGACAGACTCTGTCATTCTCTTTCATATGCAAGTCTGGCTTTAAAATAGCGACTCTTAAACCAACCATCCCAATAATGAAAGAGGATTGAACCTTTTCTGCAGGTGCATGAATATGTGAGCTAAGCTGCAGGAGGAAGGGTCCAGAGCAAAGTGAGATGCTGTGTTTGCTTACAATGCTGGATATTTCCATTGTACAGCTCACTGGGCTTTACCTCTGCCTGCAGGCAGCAATATTACAGAATCAGGGAACTGTTGTTGGGAAAAGACCTTTAAGATTGTCAAGTCAAACTGTTAACCCAGTCCTGCAAATCCTCCACTAAACCATGTCCCTAAGTGCCACATCTACATCTTTTAAATACCTCAATGTATTGTGACTCCACTACTTCCCTGGGCAGGCAGCCTGTTCCAGTGCTTGAAAATCTTCCACTGATGAGATGTTTTCCTAATATACAATCTGAACCTCCCTGGGCACAGCTTGAGACCATTTTCTCTGATCATGTCACTCGTTACCTGGGAGAAGACACCAACCCCTACCTGGCCACTGCCTCATTTCAGGCAGTTGTACAGTGTGATAAGGTCTCCCCTGAGCCTCCTTTTCTCCAGGCTGAACACCCCCAGCTCCCTCAGCCACTCCTCATAAGACTTGTGCTCCACCCTCCCCCAGCCTTGTTGCCCTTCTCTGGTCATGCCCCAGCACCTCAGTGTCTGTCTTGTAGTGATGGACTCAAAACTGATCTTAGGAGTCAAGGTGCAACCTCACAAGTATAAGGGAATGATACCTGTCCTAGTCCTGCTGGCCATTTTTGCTGATACGAACAGAACTGTGGGAAGCTGGATGTAGCAAACCCTGAAAACAAAGTCAAACGTTTTATAAATAGCTTGGCTAAAAACTTCTGCCTCTCTCAGTTGTTCAAATGTCATTCTCTTCATATTATCAACATATTTGGTCTCAGTCTTGCAGAAAAATTAATTGTATGGTCTGATTGTATATGCACACAACAAAAAGTGCACAAAATAAGTTAGAAATTCCCAAAGCACAATGAAAAACTAAAAATATTGAAGACAATAATACCCTTGGTATGTGACATTAAGAAAATATGCTTACTTCTTAACAAAGCAGAAGTACTTCTTTCCCTTTCAGGTCATCTTCAAAGATGTCCTAAACTGATCTAGTTGTTCTTAATTGAAGATCTTAATAGAAGATAATTGTTTAATACAGGAGACAGCAATTTGCAATATTCCTCCAATGTAGTTCCTTTTAGTCCTCACTGCCTCAATGCATCCAGAACATTTACAATTACTAGTTTTATTTTCCTCATACAACTTTATTGTTTCACACAATTTCTGTACACCTGTACTTCCCCATTTTGTTATGCTTTGGTGTCATTTTTCAGCACCCAAAAGCTCTAGGTTTTGATTAGTTCACTTCTGGAGAAAATACAATATCTTTCTCTGCAGCAGACGGGCCCCAGGGATTTGATTGCTTGGTGATATTCACATCTCTTGGGCAGGAGAATGTTACTCCTCCGTTTTCTTCCATATCCACCAAACAAAACCATTGATCTCTGGCCTTGATCATGTAAGTGCAGAACTCATGTCATTACAAAACACAAAGCCCAAAATCTGCTGAGGAGATTGCATAGTTCAACTCCAATACATCTGTAAGAAAGTTACCTACGAAAATGTTAATAGACTTAAAAGCTCTGGGAGGCAATATGACACACTGCCAGAAGAAAACAGTAACATTACCACACAGTCATCAGAGGAAGATAAGATTCTTTGCCATGGTTACAAATACAAGGACAATAAATGCCTGATCCTTTCCCAAGAAAATTGGAGAAAAATAACTGGTATGGTTCGCTCTTCTAAAACCAATTTCAATATATAAAGGAGCCTGTGAAAAGGATTCTGACTAATACAGTGCCAGGCATGGAGAAAGAACAACCATCTCTGAATGCAAGAGGCATTGAATGTGTAACCAGAAAAAAAATGAAAGTTTCTTGTGAGCTTTTTAAGTGTGAGACCAATCCAATAAAACTGATAATTCCCAATGATTTCAAATCTGCATTTTGTGTCACTAAACAAACTCACTTGACACCATCCAATAAGGAACAGCTTCACTGCTGATGAGACCCAGGAATTGTAACTTTGGCCACCTAATTGGCCTTCTGCCTGGGAGGGGGAGATTCAGCCATGAGCAGTGCAGGCATTGGGGGGAGGTCATCTCCTGAGGAGGAGCCAGCAGGCATTTTCCTCTGGAGAATCTGGACTCAATTCTGGTAAAGAGATGTTTATAACAAGGTTATGTTTAGAGGCAGATCATTTCCTTCACAGTTTCTCTTGGTACATGCAGAGGAGATTGCTGCAACTGTGTTGTGTCAAGCTGACACACCAATTTAGAGCTACTTGCAGGTAGCTGTCATACTTCTAGATAAACCCTGACTCACGTGCTGTTTTCAGACATCTGCACTCAGTTTAAGACAAAAGTAGAGGCCAAGAGTCCCTCTTTCCCTGTGTGCTCCCTGATTCCTCATGTGTGATAGGCTGTAATTCTCCCCAGGGCCTTCAGTCTTGTCTGCTCCAGCACATTAGGGACAATTTAATACTCTAACCCCTGAGAAAAAAAAACAGGATACTCTTGCCAGTCCTCTCAGCTCAGCTCTTTGTGGCATGGCCAGACCTGACACTTAGTATTCCATTCAGGTAAATGTGGTAGTCACTGTCCCAGGCTGGTGCTTCTGGGTCTCTGCAGATTCAGGGGAACAATGGGATATTTTTCAGAGTATTCCATGTTTGCCTTGCAGACAAAAAGATCTAGAAACATCATTTGTCTTATGCAAAAGATGGGGAAGAAATTCTCCATGCTGTTTATGGCAGCAGGGTTCCTAACACCCATTTTTATAAAGGGGAAAAAGTCTTGTAATTCTCAAATTCCCCAGTTGAGCATCATGGGCCAGGCACAGCTAACAGGTATTTTACATCCTCTTGTTGAATTAGTTGCAATGGATGCAATGATTAAAAGTAACTTCTGTGATGGGGATAGCTCATAACAACGTATAGGTCAGAGCATCAGAGCAGCTGCATCTTTCCAACAGCCTTGTGGTACTGGACCGTCCTGAGCTACCTCCAGCCCCTTGACTCTGGTGTCAGGCGTGTCAGCAGCAGCTCCAGCTGAGTGGGCAAACCAGAGCCACATCTGCCCTTACACAAGCAGGGTGCATGGGGCAGTTGCACAGACACTGGCTCTCCCTCAGTTTCTGCAAGCTGGCAGGCAGCAGGGATGCAGCCACCAGCACCGAGAGTGCAGCGTCTGAGCATCACCGAGAGCCATCCTGACAGAGGGATTGAAATAATATAAATGTGATGGTGCTTCCCTGCTTCCCAGTGCAAAAGCAGAAAGGGTATACATTTCTAAGAAGTTACCTGCTTTCATTTTAATTCATGTGGGTGATTTCCATCAGGGGTACTGGGGAACCCTTTTCTAACAGCACAGGACAGTTTAATGAATCCAGACTCCTGAAGCCTGAATCCTAATTCAGCAGCCAAGTGCCATAGATATTAATCTACTCATATGTAAAAAGGTGGGATGAAACTTTTGTTTTTGTTGTCTTAATACATCTCCCTTTGGAAATCTGCAGCTTGTGCAGCAAATCTGGGTGAGGTTCATCATCTGACACAAGGCAATTGCCAGGATTTTCTTTTACTAAGTGCCAGGTACCATTGTAGGAAGGGAACGTGAGCCTCAGTTGCTCGTGGGCACTCGTAGGCAGTTGTAAACAGTGCAGTGTTCGGAAGCAGTTCAGGCTACAGCTGCTACCAGACACCCTCAATATTGGCTGTTCCGTGCCAGAGACACAGTGATTGTGTGAGTGCTTGGAGCAGCAGGAGTGAGAAATACTGTGAGCTCAGCCTCTGCACAATTCCTCTACAAGTAAAAACTCACCTGATCACTCTACTTTCCTGTTATCCATCGATCTTAAATGTCTCACATATTTGACTCCATTTACATAGGCATCTATCCCAGGAATAATTCTCTTAAAGTGAGTGCAGGATTGTGTGTTCTGAGGTCAAGAGCAGAAAGATAGCAATTACAGAGATAATTGTTTTTAATGCAGTTTTCACCTACAGAGTCCATTAAAATGTTCTTTGCAGAAGAACAGAAAGGAACAATGTTTTAATATTAGGTTTACATGAAACAGTTTATTTCTCCTTTATTATATCCAAGTTCCTTGACAGCGACCATGAATTAATCTTCACTTTGTGCAGTCTGGTTTTGTTTTTTGTTGGTTTTTTTTGTTTTTTTTTTTTTTTTTGTGGAGTAGGCTTTGCTCACTGCATCTGAATACTGAAACTTGAAAAACACTGACAGTGTTTATGGTAATTGAAATCAGTTGAAGGACACTATTCAGTACTGTCTAGATAGGATTAAAATTCCCTGTGTGTCTCTTAATAGTCAACTAGAAAGGCCAGAGTGTTAAGACCTGTTAGAGCAGGATGCATATAAAACATTTTTCCCTCCATCATTTTATCGATGGTGTTTGACAATTCCCTGAATTAATTCCTATATGTCCTGCAACAGCTTTTGTCTCAGTGTCACCTATGTCCACATTGAACTGGTTGTATTTTAATTCTTTAGTGTGGCCAGGAACAACACTGGTCAGGTACCTGCAACCATGATCCTACTCATCCCACATGAGAGAGGGAAGAAGCTCCTCCCGTGCCTGCCGCGGCTGGGATTGGGGCAGGGGATCGCCCCTGCAGTACCCATGGATGCACACGCTGGAGCGGGGAAATGGTCCTGGCCCCGCCAAAGTCACCCCCACATCAGCTGTTGAAGAAGTCAAAGAGCTGCCCCGTCCCTTGTGGGTATCTCGGTAACACCCACTCCGCAGGGCAGGAGAGGTGCCTGGAGCCGTTTGCCACAGGCTCGTTACCAGAGAAGCTCCTTTCCCACCCTCCCTAGGGACAGGCTGGGCCGTGCATCAGGGTGGGATGTTGGTCTGACCCGCTCCCACTGTCCTTTCCCAGGCGATGGCTGCACACCCCCTCAGTCTATTGACCTAGAGGGTAACACCCCCTTCTCATCTCTCCTGCCTGTTATTCCTAAAGAGCCAGTATCCTTCCATTCCAACAGTTCAGTCTCAGGAGCCATCCCATGACATCTGCAAGATGCCAATAAGATCACAACCCAAAGCCATCAATACACACTATCAGTGTATGACAAATCTACTGTGGCTATTTCTTGTATATTTGACATATTTGAAGCACTTAAAAGCAGGATGGTTTTTGTTTCAATACCTCTTCTGAGATTCAGAAATAAGCCAAATGATGTGCATTTACCAGAGCCTCCTTTTGCCTCCTAGCAAGAGATACAATTTTCTTTCACAAAATTTCTTGGTTCTTCACTTCTACTCTGAAATTTTGCATGTACTTCTTGAAGTATCCTTGGAGAGCATCCAACTTTAAATTCCACAAGGCTTCAACAATTTGAAAATATTTTATGTACTGCTGTGCTTTCTAACATCTTTCATGTTTCTGCTCTTTTAATCTGAGTTCAAACCATTTCCCCTCTGTTAGAGTAGCTGTTCAATCACTACCAAAGCATCTTGTAACAACTGACTCAAAAGAGGCATTCTATCTTCTTGGTATTTCTTGTCATCAGCTTTCCTTCTGCAGTGAGTAGTGAACCAATGTGTCATCTGATATTTCTCTTTCCAGTGCCTCCACACATTGTGGGGTTTGCTATTCTTTATTTCTTTTTCTCTTGAATTTGATTTTTTTCCTTTCCCCCACATGCTGTTCTTTGATAGCCATCCTTGTTCACTTGACCTCATGACCATTTTTTCTGTACTTCTTTCTTGTATGAGTTTACTGAAGAGCTGAAGTTGACCAAACTGGTCTCCTTCTGCAATTTCCAGTGTGACTACATGCTGGTAGAATTGTATCTTAACATCATTTTGTACAAAGAACTGACAGTTCTCCTGTACTATTTACTTCTAGATTGTTTTTCTACAAACTATTATTTATTGTCTCTCTTTGGCGACTGAAATCTGTCTCTTGAAGCCAATTGACTTATTTTGTTTGGTTTGGATCTTGCACATTCTTTGTCTAAGAGCTGTTACACTTAATAATCTATCCCTTAGAAGTAAATATCAGCCTATCAGCTGCACACTCATGATGCTTAAAGCGCTCTAGGAAGGAAGAAACAACACAAAAGCAGCCATGAAAATGGCCATATTCATTTGATTTGTGAAAAAGAAACTTAAAAAATTTCAAAAGGACCTGAACTATTACCTGACCTCCCATATCTAGCTTAGCTCTTTGTGGTACTTTATGATGCACATTCTCTCCTTGACATTAGACTGACACAGCAGAGGTAAATTAAAACTTAATCTACCTACACTAGAGATATATTCATGTCCTTATTGGTCACAACTGCAGTTTTAATTTCCACTGACATCCGGGGAATAAAAAGCAGTTATCTCTACATAACCTCCAGCAGTTGTGCCTCCAAGAGTGCTGCCTCCCAATAGTGATTTGGAGCAGCTTTAACAGTCGGACACAACTGTTTGTATTAAAAGCAGAGGTGCAAAATCCCTCTGTGGAGCAATCCCTGCCTCTGCCCTAGCAGTGGCACAAACTCCTGGCTGCTGGGAGAGGACACGCCAAGCCTTGCTGCCTGGCACATCAGCCATGGTAAGGCTGCACTCCCTTCATCAGAACAGTGAGAGAGGGGCTGCCCAGAGAGGTTCTGGAAGCCTGCTCTGCTTGGAGATCCTCAAGATTCAGGTAGATGTAAGAGTTGCTGTGCCTGTGTTTTGTCCCATTTTTTTCTCAAGGATGAGCTGGATGTCTCTACCAGGGCTTTCCAACCACCATGCCTGTGAAGCTTCTAAACCAGGTTCCCACCCCCCGAGCCATCACAAGACTGGGATTAAAGCAGAGAGATGGGCTAGAGTCTGCCTAACACTAGAAACATCAGCTGCTAGCTTCTAGTGATGGGTTTGCCACTGGGCAAAATTTGTGTGTGGCTGTGGTTCACCTCCCCTCCCTTCACAGTTCTGCCGGCTTAAAACTTTCTTTGACATTTATTGTTCACTGATTATGAGTGATTTTGTGGCTGAGGTTTATGAAGGTTTTTGCAAAGCTTCCTTGGAAATGGGCATGGTCCATTTCCATAGATCAGGACTTAGCAAGAGGTGACATATGCAGGTAGGGTGGTCTCAGAAGGTGCAGGATTGAACCCAGTCGCTGAGACACATCCTTGGGAGGTCATGTACAGGTAAGGCAAAGGCAGGCTCTGGTCTCCTCCCTTGCTGCTGGAGGGCACAGGAGATACATCCCTGCCAGGCTGTGTCCCCCAGAATCTCTGAAAGCAAGACAGAGCTTGGTCCTTCTCCTTTCCTAGTCTTTATAGTCATCATCCAAAGATATTTTTAGCTACTGCAGATGATCGGATCCAGGCCTTTCTCAGTTAAACCAATTCCCATTTCAAATGACATTACAAAAAATGCAGAAACAGAAATGCTGCTAGGAAGAGCTCTGCCATTAACTCACCAAATATTAAAAGCATCAAAGCACTGCAGATAAAGTTATTTCAAAGGCTAATTACTATAAAAATCCTTCTGGCTTTAATTCTAGACTTGAAATATTGCTGTGCTAAGAAAATAGGATTCATAGTACATGAGACACGTGGGAGAAGATTCAATTTGTAATGATAATTTGAAATATTTTAATAGGGTTTCACCAGCAATATTAAGATTGACAGTTAATAATTTGTGTAAATTAAAAAGTAAATATCAGGCCCCATATTTAAAGCTTTCCTAAAACATCTGGAACACAGTGCAGGATAAGCCAAATATCTGGCAAATTCCTGATTCTCTTTTCAGAATAAGACCTTCTCCAACTGCAGCACTGTGGCTCTCACTGCAAGAGTTGAGTGCGTGAAGCTGACAGAGGAGAGGAATTTTAGGCTTAAACTCTCCAAAACCTTCCTGCCAAAGCATTCAATACTCTGCCATTTTTGCAGCAGACATTTTAGGATGATATTTGAAGAAGCTGCTTATGTGCTGAGCCCAAATACTTACAGAAGACAGGAAGTAATTCGCTATAAGGACATCCTCAACAGAATAGCAGCAGAAATTATCTCATCGATCACCTGAACTTGCAAAAGCGGGGTCTTGAAAAACCTTTAGTTTGAGGAGAAACTTTAAAAATCACATGTGAGAAATAAACTGTGCCTGGCCAGTATTTTCTGTCCTGCACACAAGTCCCGTGTGCCACAGAGCCAACTCGGGACACCTGCTGCCTCACAAGAGGTGTGGGTGCCAGCTTTACCCTGGAAAGCTGGCCTCTTGGTTTAGGCAGTTGTGGACAGTGGCACCCTACAGATCACCAGTGATAGCAACAGCATATGCATGTTCTTGTGACCTGGCAGTCACTCCATCCTAGTATTTTCTTATCTCAACCTCCTCATCTGTTCATGGACTAATACAAGGCAGCACAGGAGTTCAAGCTTGTTCTGTGCCATACTTTCCAAAGGCACATAGTAGCTTTGTTTTATCTGTACTGCATTAAAAGATGCCAATGAAAAATGCAGTCTTGATCTAGCACAGGTGCAGGAAAAGTACATGGAATGTATAAAATGATAATATTTTGTCAGCGTGCTGGCTTTGGCTAGGGTAGATCGAATTTTGTTCATAGTAGTTGGTACGGAGCTATGTTGAGGATTTGTGCTGGAAACTGCTGCCAATTCAGGGATATTTTAGTCACTGCTGAGCTTACACAGAGTCAAGGCCTTTTCTGCCCATCGCCCTATCACCATGCATGGGTGTGCACAAGGGGTTGGGAGGGGACACAGCCAGGACAGGTCACTCCATCTGACCCTGGGGATTTTCCAGACCATGTGGCATCATGCTCAGCATATAGAACTGGGGGAAAAAGAAAGAAGGCAGTCAGAACGAGAGATTGTCTTCCCAAGTCATTGTTACATATGATGGAGCCCTGATTTCCTGGGAAGGCTGAACACCTGCCTGCCCATGGGAAAGGATGAATTAATTCCTTGGTTTTGCTCTGCTTGTGTGCACAGATTTTCCTTTACCTATTTAACAGTCTTTATCTCAATTGACAAATTTTCTTGCTTTTACCCTCCTGATTTTCTCTTCCATCCCACCATGGAGGAGTGAGTGGCTTTGTGGAGCTGAGTTGTTGGCTGGGGCTAAACCATGACACAGAGTAAAACAGATATTTAAAGAAATTCCCTAGCTCCATGTACTTCGTCAAGTTATGGGAAAGCAATATTGTCAGAGAGAGACTGCAGCTCAGCTGTTGATATGATACAGACTTTTAGGAAAGAAAAGGAAATAAAAATATAATTAAGTTAACACAAAAAGTTTGATAAGCAGTGCTACATGCTGCTCAACTCTTAGCAATGGGTTTGGTAAATTTGTTGAGGGGGAGGTTTCATATCTGTATTTTGACATTTTCAAAAAGAGACTATAACAAAATTACTGCCTTGTTGTAATGCATCCACCACCTTTCAGTTCTGGCTTTTCAAACTATACCACATGAGAGACACCTAGCTTAGTTTATGCAAAATACCCTATGTGAAACTGTATTTTGGTACACAGAAGTTAGAAAATAACCTTACCTAAGAAATCATATTTTCCGATTAGTTTTTCAGATTCTATTGCTGCTAATTAAGAGTCTATTCCTTGCAGCTGGAAGATAAGGAATGCCTGAAAACCTCTTCCATTTGTGAGAAGCAGAAGGAAGAAATGCATCTGGCTGAGCTGGGGTTTGCCAGAGTTGCTTATGCTCAGTACACATTTCCAGCCCATCAGTTCTGAGATCAAATTAGAAGCTTTGTGTCTGCAGCCAGGAGTAGTCCAGCAGTGGGTGCATGAGAGGCCACCACCTCCTGCAGATGCCCAAACACATCCCTTGTGCTGGGGAATGGATAGAAAGCCACAGGTACCCCACAGCAGGCTGCTGGGACGTGGCCTGCACACCAAAGCCTATGCAAAAGATGGGACCGTGATTTCATTTGTAAGCCTAATCAGATAGTAAAATAAAACCAGAGAATCAGCATAATTAATTCAAATCTATGTCTGGCAAACAGGTTCTCTGTATGAGCCATCTTTTAAGTCAGCATAAATTGAAGGTTAATCTGGCCTGCCCCATTGTAATCAAAGCAACCCATGGGCAGCTTAATTTTAATTACAGCTCCTGGGGACCATTTAGGTGCTAGTCTGGATGCTGCCTAGGCTTCATAAAGATGATTATTAAAGTTGTCAGTCACAGATCATGGAAGTTCATAAGGGCGGAAAGAATTGATTGATATCAGCTTGTCCCTATCCAGAGCATAAGGAGAATTTAAAAAAAAAAGAAATTTAAAGAGCCATCTTGGATCTGTAAAGCATTTCAGAGTTCTGCCTAAAAGTTGCTTCATAAATGCAAGTGATTATTCGTGATTTGGCTGAATGAAGAGGAAGAATGCTTGAAAATGAGGCACTAAAAATATTGCCTTTCAGATGTGGAGGTTAAAAGATGAGAATAAGCTTTGTTTCCTAGGCTTGATATCTGGGCTCAAGGACAGCAAGGGGCCTTCTGTAAAACTGCAGGGTCTACCCTAGGGGTGTGAGGAATGCCCTCCTCCTCACAGCCTAAGCTTCATGCTGGATCATTTATAAACCCAAAAAGAAGTTGAACATCTCTCATGAGCTAATCGGTGAATTTCTCCCTGCTGTCACTGGGAAAGATGGGAGAGCAGCTCAGACATCTATTATTGCCTGTTCAGCCACCTCTGTGTGGGGCAGCTGGCCCCCAGGCAGGAAGGATCTAGGCAATCAGATTAAAAAGATGCCTAAACTGTAGTTATCTAAACTTGCCAAGATGAGCCTTGCCCTATATCCCAAGCCGCCCACAAGCCAACACAGAAATCCACTGTTGGGGATGGGAATGGGTCTGGCCCCACAGCAGTGGGACAAAGGAGCCATTCAGCCCTCCCCCATGCCCAGCCCGTGCAGCTGAAAGGGTGGTCTTTTTTCCCTCAGGCCCCTCAGATCCTGTTCAAACAAAACCCAAAGGCTGCTGTACTGTTGTTTGAGAGAAATATTTTCATATGAGCAAGGGTTGCAGAGCACAACAAGAGGCTGCAGGACCTGCCCTTCTGTGCAATATAAAATCAATTATTAATGGCAAATAGGAATCTGATTATGTACATGTTATGCAATATATATTAAGAGCTGTACACATACGAGATGGATAATGTTTGTGATTCTTTAAAGAGGCAATTGCTGTCACTTCTGTTTGGCATTTCTGTGTACAGCCTTCCAAAGGGAGGAGGCTGTTTATACTTTGTGCTTCAAGGAAAGGAGAGGAACATTTTCCTCATACTTTCTGCTCACTGAGTTTCCTCACGAATTCCAGACACTCAGTAATTTCAGGTTAATAGGAAGTGATAACTCAGAGCCCAAGTCATTCCTCTTGCAAATGCTAATGTTCATCTATAAATAAAACATGCATTGTAAAGAAACAACTCCTTCGTGATGGGGGGTAGCCTGCTCTAAAATGTTCAAAACTGGAATTTGGTGCACTGTGAAACACTTTGGGGCTATGGGCATGAGCAGCATGCCACATGCCAGCTCTCCCCATGCCAGTGGGGGGAGAGGGATCAGCTGTCCCATCAGCTGTTGCATCAGGGAGAGATTCCATCTCTCCTCCTTGACTTCCTGAGTGTTCACTGCTCCCACAGTATCTGGAAGCTGGTTAACCTTAATGGGTGAAATAGGGTGGTTGAGGAACAACTTCTGTTGCCTGGTTGGTTTTTGCAGACTACCTAGACTCCGAGCCCAGACCCAGAGGAGCAGCTCCCAGCACTTACCAAAGGTCCCACCCCCTGGTCCAGGCAGGAGGTACCACTGCTGCAGCTGCTCCCCACAGCCCTGCAGTCAGCTGCTGGCTGCCTCCAACCCTTAGGGGCACAGTTCTGTGCCCCAGCCAGTGCTGCCCAGTGCCTAGCTGCCAAGGTGGGCAGAGGAGGCAGAGAGAGATACCAAAAGCTATTTTCCTCCACATCCCTATGTTCTTATTTCAGTGCCTTGTCTGTGGTTGAATGTCTTGGTGGAGAGGGAGGGTGCTGGCAGTGGGGTGTTACCATCAGAAGAGAGGGATTGGGATTTTCAGACACAATTTTCTGAACCCTGAGTAGCAGAGTAATTCAGACACCCAGCCACCAACATGCAAAGTGGTTGGCTCATGGCTGGTGCCGTAACTTTTCAGGTTGCCTTTAAAAGATTTACCAAAAGTAAGAAAATGTAGGTAACAAAATGTAAGGCACATGATAAATTGATGAGAAGTAGTTCTGAGAAAGAGCAAAGTGATAAATGTTTAAATAATGCATGGGTATTACTAAATGAAGCTTTCTTCAGATTATACCACAAAACAGAAATTTGCATTACTGCCTTTTCCCTACTGGCCACAGAAATGCTGGGGATGCAATAAGCAATTTCAACTCCAAAACCAGACCCTAGCTCACATGTACTGGAATTGAGGAGAAAATAGCACCTGAGAGCTTTAGCCACTTATGGCATTACTTACCCTTGTATAGGCACTGCTGCTGGTATGGAGAGGCTGAGAGCTGACTTCATTACACTGCATGTGGGCATTGTCCCATTAATAAAATATTTGGAGTAATTCTGACAGATGACTTCACAGAGAACACAAGAAAGTTATTTTTGTTGAGTATTGAAACAACCCCTGGGAGAAGTTTCCCCACAGGAGATGGCAGAGAACAGACAGCAATGAAGAGGTGTGTTGTGGAGGTTTCCCACTTGTCCCAAAGATTTCCCTCACTGGCTTCAAGAAACTGCTAACAGAGAAGAATGGCTGCTAACCAGGAGGATGGAGCAGGATATGGAAAACTTCCCAGTGAAGCAGCAGTCAAGCATCCAAAGGAAAATTATTGTCTTCATGGAAGACTGCTCTTCTCTCTGCTTGTTTTATTGCTCTATGGATACATCTGTCAGGCAATAATCTTTGATTTTCATGTTTTCACCATTGCAGAAGGAAATAAGAGCTTTATGACACTGAGACCTAGTCTCTTCTCTCATAATCTTTTTGTTTAATATTTGTGCTGCTTGGGGCAGGGATTGCCTTTCCATTGCAGCTGCAGAGTGCTTTTCCCAGCAGGGAGCTATTCTGTGCCTCCACTGCTAGAAGCCAGCATAGTGAAAATAATTGATAACAATAATAAAATGTCATTTCTTCCTCTCTATTACTTGCTCTGTAGGTTTGCTATTAACCTGTCTGAAACTGAGCAAGGTAACAACAGCCAGAGACAAGGTGAGCCGAACAGGGTGGACATCTGACTACTCAGGCTCCCAATGCAAGTAGTGATAGAGGAAGTTTATTTTAGGAGTTCCACCACACCCTTTGTGGGACACTATTAAGATTTCAATTTGAAAAGAAAATCATCACCTCTTGCCTCAATAGTAAAAGGGACCTCAATACAAAGATACAATACTTAGATTAACAAAATTTAATAATAATAATATGAGTGCATTCTTTGTCCATAATGTGCATTAATTGAGGTGGGACACATTCAAAGACCTTGATTCCACAATCATTTGGGCAATACATCTGTGATACAAGCATGACACATGGGCCAAGTTCTGGAGCTTAGTACCAGCAATGATATTTCTAAAGCAATTACTTGCCTGGTCATGCTGTGGAAACGTTTCCCTTCATGGCACAGCTCCTCCTTCCCCGCCGGTGCTCCTTGGTGCTGTCAGTCACCCTCAGAAAGTCACAGGAGATCATCAGAGAACCAAAACCAAAGCAAATGGGAGCACAGAGGCTCAGGGATGTATGTCTGGAGGAACTGTAGCCTGGTACATCTAAATTAAGAAACACTCTCTGACATGGGAGGCTGACTCATTTGCGTGGTGCTGAAGCTGCCTCCATCCCAATCCCCACCTGGGGATACACGGCATGTGGTGATTCCATGCCCTCTTGCTGAGGTCTGGAGGGACGGGCCAGGTGACCACTGGTGTCAGAAAGCCCAGACAGGAGCAGAGAGTTGCAGGCAGTGTTGGAACCAGCAGCTACCCCAGGTCTAGGTGGATGCTTGGCTGAGACAACAGCCAGGACAATCTCACACTGAGTTTTATAGCAAGGACTACACTGGTCAGACTCTGCCACGGGGCACTTGCATTGTCACCTGCATCTGTCGTTGTCACCTGAAGGAGGGCAACAGTCAGCCAATATTTCTTCCAGAGACTTTGCAGCTTTGGAACATGCATGTTCTGCATCAGTTTCTGCTCCCCACCCTGGCAGATGCATGCTACTGAGACAGGCACAGCCAGTTCCCCAGCGCACAGAAAGATGTGCACATGCAGATACAGCACCTGCTCTGACACTAATTCTCACTTGGTAATTGAAACATAACCCTGGCCATACAGACCCTCAAAAGGCACCTCTCTGCAGCCTAAAGCACACATGATTCATGGCCTCCCAGGTGAATACTGTCTAGGCTAGTGTGATTCAATGTCTATATCAAAAACTTGGAAAATGGAAAAATATGCACAATATATGTTCCTGGGAAAGTGTAGTTAGCCCCAGTCTGGTGTGCCACAGGGGAGCTATACAGAGCTCATTATACCTTCTGACAGCCCAAATTCACTTGGTAGATTACCATCACATATGTTTAGTCAAATCTCACGTTCAGCATTTTTAAAAGCTACTGGAAAATCACAAATATGCTTCTGAAGATAACTAAAAAAAAAAAAAAAAAAAACCACAAAAAAAAACCCCAAAACTTTAAAAAGAAACCAAACAGCCCAAACTATATTAACGAGATCTTAAAGAAGTTCAGTTTTTAAAAATTTGTGCTGTAAAGTTAAGGAAGAGCATGCTCTTTGTCTACATAGACTTGGAGTCTTTTTTTCCTTGGCTGCTTTATATTCCCCTTGAGAAAAATCTATTGGAGCAGCTGCTCCAAGTAATGGGAGGAAAAACCTTATGCTTATAGGTGTAATCTGCAGAGAGGAGGAAGACTTTGGTGAAAGCCCTGGAGGAGATGAGGTACCCTCTGAGGGGCTGGCACAGTCACCTGCTCCCAGGGAAGACCTTCGAACAGAGGGTGTTGGGACACTAGAGGAATTTTCCCCAGCTCAGCAATAATTATCAGAGTAAAAGGACCAAGGATCCTCAACACCCCTAGAGCAATGTGATCAGTCACCTTTCTCAGTGCCTTGTTCTTGGCCTCAGCACCAAAACTTTCGCCTTGAAGCATTGCCATGTCCTCAGGCAAGGCACCTTGTTCAAATCTTTAGGTGAAAATAATTAACCATTGGAAGCATGGACCTAGAAACACAGGAACATCCCTGGCAGCAGTGAGCATTAAATCAAAGGTATCTGTCTAGCTATTTTTAGCGCAATGAAGGATACAAAGTAGGTATAGGAACTCCTTATTGAAACCTCATGGCTGTGTGTGAAGGGCATTACACATGGTAAAGAAGGTCCCTTCTGGCCTTGAAGGATGAGATTTTGCTGAGACCAAGTGCTAAAAACTGAGCAGAGCAACATGGATAGTGCTTGAGGGAAGGAATGAAGTTCACTGTCCAACGAGTGTCATTGTGAGTCACTCCTCCTCTACTCTGGAGTCAGACTAGCCTTTGGATAAAAAGGGGGCAATGGGATGCTCTGAACTGCTCAATCCAAAGCCACAGACAGAGCACATGAGATGACTGTGAGCTTTCAGAGCTTCTAAAAGGGACTGGAGAGAAACTTTGCAGATTAAAATCCTTGAGTGCGCAATTACTACATTCTCAAAACCATCCAATGAGAAGAAAAAATATCAGAGGACAGATTTCAAAAGTTATTTAAGCATCTGAAGAGGCAGTGAAGTTCTTCATGTTTACTTTTAACAACCCCATTTATGTCCCTGCATTCCCATAGTTTGCCCAGTACACCTGCTCCTAAGGAGCCAAAGTAAGCAAAATACTGTGGCTGAGCTTGACATTAAGGCGTGCACAAAGTTTGAGCCGTGTTACCACATGGACTAATTAGCATTGAGAGAACTGAGGGTAATACAAATCAGCAAGGTACTATCAGAAAGGTACTCGTCTTGAGTCCTTGCAGAAGAAAAGCTATGGTGTGATTCCCAAAACAAAAAGGACAGCAGACAGCAGCAGTGCTGATCTAAGAAGAAACAAAGAGTCAAGGGTGAGCACACAGCTTGGTCCAGAAGCCATAAACAAGATAACAACAGTCAGAATAAGATCCAAATATATTCGGCACAAGGGACAAATTCTTCTATTTGCAACCAAAGTAGTTTACTTTATGAAAGGGTGACACTTTTAACATTAAAAAAAAATAGCACAAAGAAAACAGCAGAACAAAGCTCTCAAGAGAAGCATTACGTCAATACATTTGCAAAGCAATGTTCACCATGAGATTGGTTTGTGACACAGGAAATAAATGAACTAATACGTGTTTCAAAACAGATACTGGAAATAAGGGCAATATAATCATAGCAAACACATATAACAACAATTAATGACAGTCTGATTCTCAGGCAGAGAATTCAGCTTGCTTTGTACGTAGGGCACACCACAAGCGGATATAACAGAAAGGTAACAGCATGTAGGTATAGGCAGTGTTACTTTTGTGTGGGTTTTTAAACAGCAAGAGAATTCTTCCATGCTCTGGGGTCAAGAACAGCCTACAAATGTGGTACACAAATGGGTACATCTTCTGAATGGAGGACAAATGATATTCTTATGAAATGAAGTACAAAAGTACTTAATGAGCTCAGATACATTAGGGGTATAGAGCATCACATTGATATTAAGCTCACGAAAACACACATCATGGGAAATCCAATAGCACTGAGAAAGAGGAAAAAAACCACAGTTGTATAGGAAAGTTAGTTGTTAATGAGCAGCTTTTGCTAAACTCTATGCTCACCAAAATAAAACTAAATAATTTCCTAAGTAGGAGGTCTAAGTGTGAGCAGTGCCTCAGAATGATAACCATGGCTAGCTTAAAAAAAAAAAGTAATTCTGACCCTAAGGCAAAGGTTATGCAAAGTGGAGAATCTTCAAATCCCTGCTTACCAGGCAGATGTCTGGAACTGCCCCAGCAGTCAGCCTGGCTGCCACAGCTGCTGTCTTAGAAGTCCTAGAGGGAAAGTGTGAGTCAGGAGCTGATCAGCTGATATACATACTGGAAAAACATTGGCACCTTTCAGGAAAGCACTTTCAGCCTAGAAGCATAATTTTGCATATATAACCAAAAGAGAAAATAGACAGATACAAATAAATATATTTTTTTTAGAAATTATTGTGGTGTTTCACATGGTGGAATTCTGGGCTGGCACCTTATGCTGTATTACAGAGAATAGAAATAAAAGTGTATTTCATAGGCTCTTCTTCATCTGGAGGTTGATAAGAAGAAATTGCAGTTTAAATAAGACAGAATATTAAGGTTTCAAAAAACTGAAAGTTCATTAAGTGCTGGAAATAAGTTAGCATGCCATTTTTGAGCCTTACTCCCAATGATGCCCTTTGGTTCAGTTACAAGTCAGTGGTCTGACGGTGATCAGTTAGGACAAGAGGAGTATTTTTATGCATTGCTTATACTGACTGAAATTGTGTCAATTAAAAGTACATCAACTAACATCACAGTGTCCCTAAATTCAGTTTTATTGTATCCAGTTCTCAAATTCATTAAATCCCTCTTCATTTGACAATGGCTGGAAAAAGTGGGATGTGCTGGAATTTTGGAATTTACAGCCCAGTGACCCCACAGGTAACTCAGCAACACACAGTACATCACTGCAGACAGTGCTCCAGGACAAGGAACACAGAGCCCATCTCTTAGACACATGTCAAGACTTCACAAGGCACTGCCAAGCAGGTTTGCAGAAATATTAACACAATGCATAGTTTGATTTAGAGAAGCCCACGTGATGGATCATTGTATTTCATTATTCTGACTCATGTCTTGTGTCAGGATCCAGAGAGAAATGCCACTCTGGGCTTCATGTCATGTCACAGAAGAAAAGGACCCAGTCTTGTAAAAGGTACATTCAGCTGTGTCTGACAAACCTGGGCTGTGCTCCTGCTCGCAGGGTGAGCCAGAGACAGTCACTCATAATCCTCCACTTTACCTCCCCTGCCTGTGGCACTGCTATCAGCCTCCCTTTGTGAAGTTTTTTAATGCATTAATGAGGAAACTACAGATAATCAAAGATATCTCAACTGCATTGTCTGTGATTCTTCTCAGCAGCTTTTAGGTGCCTTTTTTTTCCCTATAGTCTTGACATCTTGTTCAGCCTATGAATCTTATTTTTCTCTCTTTTCATCACAACAGTGAATTAAGACATTTCTCTCTTCTGTGTGATGAAATTCTTTGCTAGGCAAACTATATAATAAAGGGATTGTAAGTACTGCTCTGTAGTAGAAGATTAGTAATTTAAAGTCCCTTACTAAAATTAATATCTATATAAACATTTTGCTGTGAGGATGTTTGAATTAAAATGCATGAGTTACTGTTCAGAAAAAGAAATTAAACACTAATCTTTTGAAAAAATGGCCAAAAATTTGTCCTAATATTTTTTTTATTGTCCTATCATTTTGACACTTTTTTTCATTCTATTCAAACTATAACTGAAGAATCAATGCATCAAACATTCCCGAACTTAATTTTATGTTGGCCAGGACAAAAGGTTTTCACTTCATCAGATGCTAGTCTTTGGCTTTCCCAGTGGGCATCATGTTAGATAAATCATACTTTGGGATCTCAAACTCTTTTGGCTTCCTTTAGGCACCAGCACACCAAGGGATTATCTCTCTCATGTTCCATTTCAAGCTTTTCCTGATTGCTGGGACACTGCAGTGGAAGGGAAATTGATCAAGAATATTTCAGATTAACCAACCTAGGGATTTTATTTTCCAGTGGAATATTACAGAAGCATAGAAAAAGTGGAAAATATCGATTTTCTGTGAAACACTTTTGTAACCCCTCCTGTGCAGAGCAGGCTGGTGGGGGCTCCCACATGGCTGCAGTGGGCCAGGAGAGGAAGAACTCCGTGGAGGAGCCCCTCCCCACTGGCAGCAGTGCCAGCCTGCCCCTGTCCCTCTCACTGCACAGGAATCAGGCATTTTTCATATTCATTTTTTTCCACTGCTTGACATTTTAGTTCCTTCCTCAATTGCTTTGCCATCATGTTAATTAACAGTCAAGGCATTATCATTGCCTAGATTTTCATGACAGCCCCCAGGGCTGGAAGCAATTAGTTCAATGCAGAACTACAACAAATACTGCAAAGTAAAGGCAGAGGCAGACCAGCTCCGAAACAGCAAACATAATAATAACGCCAAACAAGTCCTATCCTTCCTCCTTTCCTGTGGTGTTTACCAATTTGTCTTTACATGCACTTTTTCTCTTCCTCCAAATAATGATTTTCCTGAGGGAACACTACTGATATAAGTTTCATACTCTGATTCAATTCATATTCAGTTCATATTTTTATATCCTGCTTCATATTCATATTTGCAAGAACAAGAACTTCAAGTCAGCCTGCTCAGCTTTTCTTTCCGAGGCTTGGCAAACAAATGATTTTATTTCCAGAAGTGCTGAGCATCCAATGGCACCAGCTGAAGTCAGCAGAAGAAATGAGATGCTTTACAGTTCTGAAAACCACATCATTTATATACTGACATCTTAAAGATTTAAGAGACAATGTTAGTTTCCTGGGTTTTTTTGACCTAAAATGATAGTGCTACAAAACTCTTTGAAGTCAGTTCTCTCAGTAATTTTCCTTCACAATCTTAAAAGTTTCCCAAAAATATGAGCAGAAGGGAGCCTCTCCATACTCACTCTGCTTGGTGCCCTTTCTTACAAGGCTCTAGCCACCTCTTCACATGTTGCATTTAGCTGGGGCCTGGTGTGATGCTCTAATTTGTTTCCTTGAGCATACTCATACCTTGGAGGGCTGGAGGATTCATTTAAATTGTGGGCAGACTCCTTGTGGTTAATAATCCATGAGGAGACACCTTACTTTTCTGGAGGTTTTAGATTGTGAAATGGTCATTTCCATCATTCACCCTTCCACAGTAAGTAACTTACACCTCCTCTCTCTCAGGTGCAGGTTGATAAAACTTGTGTTTGCGGGATGGAAATGAGTGGTGTGTGGTGCTTGGTTGCTGACTGGGATTAAACCATGACACACAGGAGAAAATATCTGTTGTGATTTCTTGGCCCTGGTTTGTATTTAGGTGGCTCATGCAGAAGCCTTGGAAAGGTCTGTCTCTTGGGTTCTCATTTTATCTCTGTGGCTGAGGCTCTTTCCTCCTGCCTCTGCTTTTCCAGTCCTTCAGCAGCTTTATCCAGAGCTCCCTTCCTGTCTGCTCTCCAGCAGTGGGGGTGCCTCAGGGACTCGCACCCAGGGACTCAGGCACCTGTTTTTTCATTAGGATAAGAAAATGTCTGATTTCAGTCTACCACCAAAGACATTTTATTTCACTGAGAACAGGAGCACTGAGTGGGGCAGAGCCACTGTCCCTGAGAGAGGAGGAGCACATGCTGTGCACTGACTCACAAGCAGCAGTGCCTCCTACCAGCACAGACAGCAGCAGAGGCTTGGAGAGGAGGCTGCTGTGAAAGGGAGGCATACTGTGCATGATCCTAAAATGGGGAAAACTATTATCTTGTCAGTGGTAACTAAAAACTGGAATCTAGCAATAGCTCAGATTCACTGGATAATGTATATCTTGGGAAATAGAAGCAGGGGTGGACAAAATGTCCACATTTAATTTAAAGCATGAATAAATTTTCTAGATTTTTGTTCTACTGGAAACTCCTTTTGCATGTATTTTAGTATTTCATTCCTCCATTGTTTCTTAATTCTAGTTATAGGTACGCCTACAAGGGATAAAATGCAGTTAAATTCATGCTAGTGAATTGTGGTAGCATTTAAGACAGCAAGACAAAAGACAAAACTGGAGTTTTTGTCTTCACTGCTGCAATCTCCAACCCTCTTTTCATTTCCAACCCAGCCTTTCCGTCGTTGTTGGTGAAGCTATGCCTGTCAATATTTCCTGGCTCCCACTGAGACCATTGGGTGCACTTACTCTTTACAGAAGATCTTTTTCAAAAATAGTTTGCTATTTTAATCAAAAAATGACTGTTCCTGATCCTTCTTTCAAATCCAGAGCATGCTGGTTTAAGGGAAGTACCAAACCACATCAGATGTGAAAGCTGATATGCAGGTGATAATACTGTCTTTCCCACCCCACAGCAGTCAGCTGCTCCCTGGGCAACATTCCCAGTGCTGCCAAAATGCCTCTTTGTCCTTCAAATCCCATGGTCATCTGCTGATTTTTAACCCACCTAAATGAGAGTACGTGATGGCCATGAAATCTCTCCTACCACAGGAGATGAGTGAGGTATGGCTGGCTAGCACGGCTGTATGCATATCCTTGGACAAATACACAAATGAGGAGGAGGTGGGGAGGTCAGGCTCCTGGTCACAGTCACATCCCAGGCTGGGATGGGAATTGTGAGACAGAAGAAATACAGGAATGTGGAAGTGGCCGAGGACACCCTGCGAGCTATGTGGGGCAACATCTGCCCTGCTCACCTGGCATACAAGCAGTTTGGATCCCATCCTTTTGCTCTCTTGCCTTCAGTTTCTCCTTTTCCTAGTTTGCAAAAACAACAGCATGAGCTTATTTTTCCTTATGGCTAACTTTCTTGCAAGCCTGATGGGCATAATGAGCATGAGAAAATATTTATCTGATGCTGGAATCACATCTTATGTGCTGGTGGCTGATCTCATACATTGCAAATTGTTTTACCTGGTACAACTGTTTGGGGTCTGGTGTTATTGCAGACACACAGAAGATTTATACCCAGACTTTTGAAGGCCTAGAATGCTTACGGGTTTATTTATTGTAATAGGATTTTTTAATATTGAGAACATTGGTGCATAACCTAAAGGGAAAGGTATCTGACAGCTAAGACATGATTGTGCTTTTCTGGCTCAGTTCCTGAATTTATCTCCAATTACACTCTAGCATGTTATTATTATACTGATTTTTGTTATCTTCCCCATTACTATTAATGGTCAAGATCCCTCAGCATCATGTAAAGTTTAACCACTGTAGGAGCTGCAGGGGTAGGAAGAAGGAGAATAAGTTTCCTGATGCTGGAAGAAGGCAGAGGAAGGCCAGTGTTATGTGCTCCCTACTAACCTTCAGTTTGGCTTCAGGTTTTCAAAGGTCCCACAAGCATTCTGTATCCCATGGGATACACTTCTGAGTGGGCACTAGCTATGTATAAGCATTTCTGCCCCACAGCTGTGGGTCCCAGTTCCTGAAGGGAGTGGAATAGGAGTCACAGAGAGAGCCAAGGCAAAATACCAGGGTGTTATATTGCAGGTCAGTGAGAAAAGGAGTAGGAACAGTGTAGGAAAAAATGTACTAACTCACTGGTTTGTATTGGCCAGTCCTTAATTGCTGGTAAGAGCTCAGTTGCTAGAAAGTACAGATAAGAGCAAACAGTAGTGACTGCCTGTTCCTACCCTGCTTTCCCAGAGGGATTATCCTGCTGTCAACCCCAGGAGGTACCTGAAGGCACAAAATAATTGCCCCCTGCAAAATATTGGGTTTATGTTCCAGGTTAGCTGGCCAGAGCACTAGATTTTAATCTGGTAGGTGACTGAAGAAGAATTTAACCAAGCAATGCAGCCCATCTTTACTAATGTTTAATAACAGAAATTCTTCCTCAATGGAGTAAACATCTGCTTTATTAAAGTGTTCACTCTTTTCCATTAGGTCATTTGTACGTTTTTATGTGGTTGTCATTTTATCAGAAATTTTATTACCTGTAAAGACATATAGGATTTTTTCAGCAACCTAATTACTCTGTATTTGTTGCTGATTAATATTTTGCTTACAATAAATCCAGAGTCTTTCCCAGCAATATTTTTTTTTTAAATTGTCACTGGAAGAACAATAAACCCTGGAGGGTCTGATCCTGTCTTGAATGAAAAACAGAATATAAAGTTAATCTCAAAAAATTACATCTGTTTCTCTACATACCTTAAGTGGGTGTTTTCCAGAAATGGCACCAGGCAACACAGTATGTTCCAGGCCACTGTGCTGACAGGCACAACGTGCCCAGTACAGCTGACTGGGGACAGTAAGGAAAGCAGATTTTTCATTTCACCAATCAGTTAATGTCTTACATTTGTGTCAAAACCTTTTTCCTGGGAGAAGTGAGGAGCCATCTGAATGCAGTTTTGTGTGATTGTGATACTGTGCTCCTCCTCCTGGCATTCCACACCTTTGCCATCACAAGGGGTGGACCATACGTGTAGCTCTTAGGAACTCTGTGCTTTAAAACTCCTTAAAAAGTCTCTGTGACAACATCCTCCAATATTCCAGAGAGCAAAGCAAACCCCTTGGGAGTGGAAACCTAAAAAATCCAACACCAAAGGGTCTTCAAAGTATTCCACACCAGTATGGCCTATGAACTGATATTTAACTACCAATTAGAGCAGCAAGAAATTCCTGCTGAGAAACCTCCAACTCAGCCCCAGTATCCAAGGCAAATCTCATGCACTTTGCATCCTGAACTGCTGTTTGTTGCCTCTGAGGGAGGCCTTTTTGTTTTGCCATGTTATTAAAAAGCTTTTCACAACAGGACCCTTGCAGACTGTGACACATCTTGTACTGCATCTTCAGACCAATGGGATGCCCTGTGACTAATGCAGGGCTGACCGAGAGCAGCTGTTACACCACGAGGACGTGCAGCCCCGAGCAATGATGGCAGGAGAGGTAAATAAAACACTGAGCCCTGTTACTCTAACTCCTTGGTGTCTGCCACAGACTTGGGCCTATCTCCTTTGCCCTCTAAGTAGCATATACAAAAGGCACTGGATTGTATAAAGGTCCCCCTTGTGTGAGTTTGGATGAATGGCCTCTGCAAGTACCTCTGAACATTCTTACAGAAATTGGAACCAGAAAACAGCAGTCTAATGGCTGGACAAAGGAGGGCAACTCTATGGAGTGTTCCCAAAGGCTGCTGGACTCTGGAGATTGGCAAACCTGATGAATCCACAAATGCAGTGAATTCAGGACACTCAGCATCCACACAAAGACACCAGCACATGCTGGCCTCACCAGTGGTCTGTGTTCTTTGGTCTGCAGGAGGCTGGCAGAAGCTTAATGTGGACACAACCCATAGGACATATACCTGCTGAGGAAAAGGCTTCCCGAGGGGATCCAGCAGCCCAGAAGCTGGCAGTGCCTCTCAGTGACTCTCTGCTCCTGAGGACATGGCTGGGCTGATGTCCCAGCTGCATCTCCCAGCACTGCCCATGAGGGTGTGCACATGCTGGGTGAAAGCCGACAGCAGCTAATGGCAGAACCTCCATGGCCAAAAAGAAACATGGACTGTAAGTTGACAGTTTGCATCCCTCACCACGTAAGGGGAAAGGGGACAGACAATACTTTTTTTCTTGTTAAATGTAAAGTTCTGAAAATACTTTATTGTTAATGGTGTGGCCTACTTGCCCACATAAAGGTAATCACATTGTGCGAAAGGCATATGCTGCCCTAGAAAACACACTGGCTGCAGGAAACATAAATGGATCCACTTTGGTAGGGAAGAAGAAAAGCATATGTTACTCTTCAAATTAAGAAAACCTTGTATTATTTATTAAGGTCAAACTCAGAAATCCTGAGACAGCTGCAGAATAGCTTCTTGATGTCTGTAAGTGCAAAAATGAATGTTTTAAAATTTATTACAGGGAAAGCAAGCCATTTGTTTAAAAAGCCAACATTTGGCTTCTAGTTGGCAAAATGTCCTGAAGTGATTTGAAATCTGTTAGCATTTTAATTTTTGTAATTACATTTTAAAATGACTGGAAGAAAAAAAAAATAGTTTTCAAGAGCTCAGATGATGACAGAGGCAAATTTCTGATAGAATCCCCCATGCAGAAATACCCATAAGAAATAGTCTCTCCTGACTCAGTAAAAGCTGATAGCAAACTGTACATTCCTGTTCTAACATATCCTGAATAAGTGTTTAGTACAGTGTTTACTTGTGGGTCAGATACTGCAGGCCATTCCCTTCATTTTTCTATATCAGATTTTAATTTTAAATGCACCTTGACAAGTTTCCTTCAGATTGTGGGATATATTTAGCCCACAGATTTATTTTTGGGAACAGAAAGAACAGGCATCTGTCCCTTGGTATCAGATTCCAGCCTTGGGGATTTGGGATGAAAAAGATGGAGAGATTACAAATATTTATATAACTTTGAGAATTTAAATAGCCTCTTGGTAGCATTTTTGCACAAAGGAAAATCTGAGTTTTTTACAGGATGGTGTATGTGAGGCCCTGGTTGTCTGCAGACCTGGCAGCACACACTGCTGGGCAGTGTTTCCAGTAAGGATGGCTATCACTAGCAGCCACCCCCTAACACAGACTAAGCACAGGCATGGATTTTTAACTGAGTGCTCAAAATTACTTTTAACTGTGTTCTGTCTATAGAAGGAAGAAGAAAATAAATCTTATTTTGGACAGAAATAGTGACAAATGATTGGAGAATGTCTTCTGGACATGGGGCATGTCCACTCTTAGAGACATGTCCAGAAGACGTGTCCAGAGCTGGACACTGCATACGTGGTGATGCTGTAGCCCACTCCTGGCACTCCATGGTGCTGGGCTCTCTGGGTTCGCAGCAAAGCAGAGGTGAGCTGGTCTTCTCCTCATCCATGGCCCCAGAGAGGATGTGGCTGTGCTGGCACTGCTGTGCCTTGTGGATGCTATGAGAGGCCACCTCAGGGACCACTGCTAATGGGGGACAACAAAAGTGCCATTACTACTCCCAGGCTTTAACCATGACTTACCCTTCAAAAAGCAAGGTGAGGTGCCTGACATGCTGTCAGGCACCTGGGGTTTTTTATCTTTTCCCAGGAAGAGAGGGATGCTTCAGTTTAAGTTGTTAGTTTAGTTTGTTGAGTTCCTTATTTTCCACTTGCCTGTTGATGTCATTTATTACAGTTATTTCCATATGCACCATGCTTATCTTGAGAGGAGGACAGGTCAAAGAAATGTGCTCTGAATTTATAATGGCAAGCAGTATGGTCTTTTCCTCTTCCCAGCAGGTCCTGAAAAATTGTGTTTGGTTCTGTGATAAGCTTTATCCTTTCTGCACAAAGCAGGGTTGTCTAAATGACTGATTTATTAGGTCAATAGTAGAAAATTAACATTTAAAAAATTACTTCTAGATAACTCAAGATTGCAATCTTTCAAAGTTGGAATCACATTTAGAAAGTTTATTCTAGGGCAGGTTGCAAATTTTTGACTGGTTTCATTTTTCTAAGGACTTTGTGAGAGCAGGAAGCAGCCTGGCAGGTGGAGCAGAGCCAAATTTTCCTCCCTCTAGGTCTTGACAGCAGCAGATTGGCGGCCGGCTTACCAGGTCTGGGAGTACACCCTCCCTTTATGAGCCTGGGCGCTTGCTTGTCCACACACAAAGCAGAGAAGACAGTACTAAATGTCCCTGTAAAGCACAGAGCTTTAAACTACAAGCCCAAGTAAGAATCATTATTAAAGCTATTTAAATCTCTGTGTTAAGATGATTTTTAGGCTCTGAGCACCAAAGTTGAGGCTGTCCTTATGGCAGCAGGCTGGCTGGGGAACACGTGGGGCTAATAGCCCCTCCTGGGGCTGCCTGGATGTATGCCATCCACAGGACCTCCTGTGCAGCAAAATGAGCTTTGAGCAGTAGATCATGGAGATCATGTTTGGTCTTGGCTATGCTCATTCCTTGTTGCATGCTGACTGTGTTGTAGGAGAAAATCTCCATGCCCCCAGGCCAGCCAGGCTGGCAGTGTAGGTACCCCTGTGACAAGAGTGGGGAAGACAAGGTGTGGAGACTGCCTTGTCCACGAGCCCTATGCTGAGGCCACAAGGGGTTTGCAGGACCCAGCAAGGAAACCTTTGCCTTCTGTGCAACTCGGTGCTTGGGCTTCCAGAAAGGCCACCCCAGTCAGCTACAAAGCATTACAGAAAACACATCTGATTTTGGCAGGATCAGTCAGAAGCCTTCTCACACCTCACCCATCCCCCAGTACACTCATTGTTAGGTTTTTTTAAATATAAATATATAAAAATATATGTTTTCTGCTGTTTTGTTTTCTTGGGGCTTCTGAGGTTTCTGTGAGCTTGGCTTCCACCTGACTTAACTTGTCTCTGTCTCTGTGGAGGCTTTCTGTTTTCCCCCAGCCCAGTGTCTGAAGAAGAGGCCGAGTCGTCTGTTTTCTTGTGTTCAGGAATTTGTTTATTCTTTGCTTATCTTACATTTGTTCCCTGGCCTGCCATGGTCTTCTCTCCAGGCCAGGCTGTGCTCTCTCCTTTCTTTCTTTTTGTTTTTCTCTCCGCCCTTGGGAGGGCACTATCTTTTATACTGAAAATTATGTATGCTTTATTTATAACAATTCTCCAATATCTATCCACTATGTTGTACAGTGTACTTTTGTTCTAGACCAACCAAAATGTGCCACACCACCACAGAAGATGGAGAACAAGAGGACGAAGAAGAAGCTCAGGGACACACCCCATTTCCTCCATCTTTGTCCCCTGATCTCACATTCTAAAATCCCAAAATTCTACTTTTTCACCCTGTGACATACTAATTATCATTCTATCTAAATTCTTGTGACTTATAAATCTTCCCAGGACAGTCAGAAGGATGTCCTGCTTCCCACAACTCATGACTCTTCCTAGCATTCTGCTATTTCAAAACTGAATAAATGTATTTCTTAGTTTACCAAGTCATCAGCAAAAATATTGGGTTACAAGGGGCCCAGGAGAGGTGCCATGGAAACCATGGCTGGTGTGTCCATGATGGCCATGGAGCCATGTGCATCATGGCCCTGCAGCCAGCTCATCCAAGTGCAGAAACAGGAGCTCTGTGTCACACCTTTCTGAAGGGTGGTGCTGACCTCCTTCCCACAGCCCACGAGGCCTCTCATGCTGCTGTAAATGGAAATGACCTTTGTTAAAGATCTTATACTCCTGACAAATCCCTGATAGATGTTACTTATTATTCCTTATCTTCTGGGTGTTTACTGATGGTTGGATTATTTCTTCCAATTTTATGAGGAGAAGATAAACTGGCAAGACTGCAATTCCCCAGTTCACCCTATTCCCCATCATAAAGATAAGCAGGCTTCCAACTGCACCCATCATCCAGTTTCCAGTGATTAGCTTCTAATTGCTGTCAGATGTGTTACATCTGGTTTTCAAAATTACCTGTGAAATTTCATTAGCTCCAGAGAAATTTTTTGGGAAAAAATCAATTTACTGATTTGTGCTCTCAGCAGATTTTCTGTTTCTACCTGAATTCATACCCTTTTTCACTGTTCTTCCAGAGAATGCTGGGGCAAAAAAGACACAGAGCACTTCAGTCTTCTTAATATCATTTATAAATAGCTTTGTCTCCCTCTGAGTAGAAGACCAACTCTTCCTTTCATAATCCTCTCACTATTAATCTAAACTTAGTGTATTTTCTTGCTACCTTTCATGTCCCTTGCTAGATGTATGGCATTTTATGCACAGACTTTCTAATTTTCTCCTTATATGCCTGCACTATTCTTATACACAGCTAGCTAGATATGTGACCCAGCGTCTAGCCCTGTATACTTTCAATATGCCATCTATATGAGATCACTGAAAAGATCACTATTTAATCTCATTGTCTTTTTGATGCTTTCTATTTTTCATCCTTTTTTTTTATTTTTTTAATATGCAGATTTCTCTGGTATACTGATTAGTAGGCACATACTCACACCAAGCCTTTGTGAAAATATTGGCCAAAATAGACTTCACAATCTGAGCGGAGTACAAACTGTTTACAGACTGGTAAATATGCTAACAAGGTCAACAGGGTGGTAAACATGAACATCTGCTGAAGGAGTGAGTAATGGAGACAAGCTCTCCAAGGCTTGCACAGTGCTCATTCAATAAGGGTGGAATGTGAACATACCGGTATGAGGGCAAATCAGGCACAAAGTACAGGACAATTTGAGAGAGAAATGTAACACATTACTTGCTTTAGTCAACATGTAAAAAGGAATTGAAAAACTTCATAAATTTGTATTAACTGTAAAGATGACTTTTTTTTACATAATGATGTCCAGGTGGTATTACACCTGCCACATGGTATTCCCTTGGTTCTTGATCACATAGAAGGCTCCCTGGCATTGTAGAAAGATTTGGAGATATAGAAACAGCTTCACATCCATTCATATTTAATTATCTCCCTTCAGAGTTGCAATACTGTTCATCCTGGCTGCAAATCAAATTTCCTTCCATGCTCTTGTCCATTCCTCACAGTCCTGCCTCAGTGGTTCAAAAGCTCCAGTGCCAGCAACAAGCCTCCTCCTGCTCCCTCCTTTCATGAACTTAGCATGACCAAGCCCATGTGTCCCAGTTCATGAACCCTTCCTTGGCCTCGCCTGTTCACACCCACAGCAGAGCATCTCTCTGTCCAGCTGAAGGCACAGAGGAAAATGTGAAGGAGGAATAATCAATGTATGTAGTGGAATTGGAAGGGGAGGTGCCAAGAGAATGAAGCCAGAATCTTCTTGGTGGTGTCAAGTAAAAAGAGGCAACAGGCACAAACTGAAGCACAGGAAGTTGTAACTGAATATTAGGAAGAACTTTACTGTGCAGTGACCATGCACTGGAACAGGTTGCTCAGAGGGGTTTTGGAGTCTCCCTCACTGGAGATATTTGAGAACCTTCTGGATGCAATCCTGTGCAATGTGGTCTGGGATGACCCAGTTTAAGCAGGGAGGTTGGACCAGATGAGCCACTGTGGTTCCTTCCAATCTTACCTATTCTGTGAATCTGTGAGCAAAGTAATCTTCTTTGACCTTTGCCCTGTACATCTAGCTGCTACTTATAGTCATTAGTTATAACTGTTATATGCATATATAACATAACATTTAAGAGTACATATATTAAAAAATAGATAAGCACCTCTATTTTCTGGGTGTACATTGCCACTGCAGGTCTCCTTGGGCAGTGTTCTTGCTGACTTGCACTCATACTCTGCAAAGTCATTCCCCAGGTACTGTACAGGGGAACAAGGTGATCAGCCAAGGGCAGGGTTCCACAGCAGGGTCTAGATATATGGAAATATCCATTAATTAAATTCAGTAACAAGCCATGATTACCCAGTTAATGGAGTAATAACTGCATCATCTGACTTGTCTTCATTCATCAGTGGGACAAACTCATTAAGGAAAAAGCAGTTGTCTATACCTCTGATTTGAGCTATTTACTGCACCACCTAAAACTAGCAAAGTGATTATTGTATTGTCATTTGCCCAAGAAACTGAAATGCATTATTGTCTTATTTTGCTGTAAACAAACTAAAGCTTTAGAATAGCTCATCTCCCTTATCCATTATTATTCCCTGTCACCATTATATTGTAGTCATTAAAGGAGTCTAAAAAGTACCATCTTGGTGCTTTTGACTATACTAAAGTCATTTGACCTTTAGCTCAGCTCAAGAGAAAGAAATTGAGACTCCTTGAGACTGTATTCACTGTATTCATTATTCAACTCGCTTCCGTTACTCCCTGAGTGAAGACTTTAAGTAACAAAAAGAAATGCAGAATAAGAGTGCTGAGAAGTTTTCTGTCTGCATTTTAATGGTATTCTGTCGTTATGAATCTACTCATTTGATTAGATGGTGGCTCAGTAGGTTTTATGTGTTATGTTTCATTATATTTCTAAGGATTTTCTGTGGCATCTAGCAGTAGATAGAGATAATAAAATCTCTGCTCTTTTGAAGAACATTTAAAATTATCTTCAGATCTTCTTAGAATCCCTCAGAAGTGTAGGAACAAGAATGAAGGTTAAAATTTAAATTTATTTTCATGTCATGTTTATTTCAAGAATCATGATGGAAGTAATACAATTCAGAGACTATATAACAAGAGAAAAGACTTGTAAAGAAGTTTCCCTCAAAGCCTACAGAATACATAGTAGAAACCAAACAGCATCTTTGTAAACATCTTTGAAACTCGCTAAAACTGCTGAAAAAATTATAGGAATTATATCATCTACTACATCATATGCAGCTTTTCTGTCAGATAAAACTGATTCCTGTGGCCTCATTGCCAGTTGGGTATAAACCTTTTGATGGTCAAGTTTGTCTGCATTCACTTGTTAATTTGGTAGATATCCCCTTTTTCCTTGCACCAGTTTTTAGGCTTTTGCCTCCTACTAAGGCAAAGTCTTTAATCTCACAGATCCAAAATTCAAATAACTGGAGCCCAGTCTGACATATTCTGAACATGTTTGGAATGAACATTCCAGTCCCATATGTCTGGAACACAAGACTGCTATCTCCATCCTCTAGGAGATCAACTTCTTTAGTCTGGGACATTCATGTCTTAGGCAGAACTGTGATTATCCCTGAAATGCATCGTGTTCCAGTTACCTTAGAATAAGGGAGCCAAAGGATGCAGTTTTGCACTTCATATTAGTCCAATAGTTATTGAAAAATTTATAAAACTTTCAACAAGACAAGAAGGCAGATTTTAAGAGAAAATGGATACCATGTAATTAAATAAAAAATCAATTAAATTCAATGGAAACAGCACAGCTGTAAAATGTCCTTTGGCAAATCACTTCTACCACAGCAGCTCACAGTGTATTTAATCTATTTTGTTGTATCTAGTCCTGTCCTTCCACTAATCTGTTTGGCGAGAGTCAAGCAGATCATGTTGTAATAGAGAGACAATACTGTGTGGTACAAAGCACAAAAATACTCACATTGGTTCGCCTAAACAGAATCAGTCAACTCAAGTAATGCATACAGTGCAAGCTGGACCCAGGACCAGTGTTCCAGTTTTTCCAAGGTTGGCTCAACCAAAAATATTTGATCATTTTGAGACTCCTTTTCTCCCAACATCCAAACTTGTCACTTTTATTATATGCCTTGCTACTAGTACAAGAATGTCTCCTCCTTAAAGTCACAAGCACACTTTGCTTCTATATCCTTGAACACTGACAAAAAGTAGATTTGTTTTACACTTTTTCATGGAAAGGATGTGCATTTTTCTGCCCTTTCATTTAAAAATATTCCAGCTAAAATGAAAGCTGACTTCCTCTCTTTTTTTTTTTTTTTTTTTTTTTTTTTTTTTTTTTTTTTTTTTTTTTTTTTGTACTTGTTTTAGAAATCAGTATTATGGCTTGTCTATTTGAATCCAGGAGATATATTAAATCGGAGCGTGATTCGCAGCATTCACAACTGTTGTGAGAGAAACTGGATTTGCAAGGTGGGGTCTAATTAAAAAATGCAGAATACCAAAGCATAAAAATAAAAGAATGAACAAATTCCAAAACTACAAACAAACACATCTCCCATCTCAGACACATCTCTCTTCACTGAGGTGGGAACAGCAGCTGCACAGCTATGGGATGTGTCTGGGTTCAGCTCTGCAGAGGAGGGTCCAGGGTGAATCAGAGCAGCATGAATCAGTGGTGCTGGCCCACTGCAAAGAAGGGCACACAACCTGGGGGTGAACAGACAGCTTATGTCCTGAAAGACATAAGGACTAACCCTTCCATGATTCCCAGCACTGCTTGTGGCCCTGCTGCAGGCTTGTGTTCAGCTGTAATGTGTCCCCAGGAAGATGTGGTATAGGCAAGGAGGAGTTAAGAGGATGAAGATAAGAGGTCTGAGGTTCTGTCCTTTGAAGGAAAATTGAAAAAATAGGAATTGTATAGCCAGGAGGAGAATCAGTAACACTCCTTGAGGACAGAAAACGCTGTTGCAAATAACGCAATAAACTGGATTTTGTGTCCTAAAAATATCTGTACTGCATCAGACTAAAATTTTGCCTGCCAGGATCATATCTCTGACAACACTAAAGTGAATGTCTGGGGAAGTAAGAGAACAAGGCATGTATATGACAAATAGTTTCCCCAAGCACTCCAGCTCCCAGTTTTTTTCAGCTTGGAGACTTCCCAATTTATACATTCATGTTTGCTATGAGTGGGACAAATGGCCACAGACCTGCCAGAGGAAGTGGCATTTGAGGTTGGTATCAGGAACTCTTTCCAACACAGGAGAGCAAACCACAAGCAGGCTGGCTGGGGAACCAATATTCTTCTGATCAATGCAAAGCAGAGCTAGATCATAGCTGGTGGCCCTGCCAAAAAAAAAGCCAACAAGCCTCCATTTAAAAATAAATGCCATCAAATCCAAAATAACAGACAATAGAATTACATGTTAAATTCTTCTCCCCTAATACTCTGCCCTTGTGCTAAAATGTGATCTGGCCTCTGAATTTACAGAGCTGGCACCCCTTGTCTGGAAGGAAGGAGCACAGTCACAAATGTAGAGCAGTCTGTTGGGTTTACACACTGCCAGCTGTGCCACAACTTGGGAGAGAAACAAAATTAAACTTGCTGCTATTTTGGCAAGAGACAGAGGAAAGGAGGCTTTGACAAAGTGTTATTGGAAGAAGGTACCGTGAAAATAACCACTGAAAAAATATATGTAAGGTGGGTCTGAGTGGTGTGTGTAAAATTTAACAATTGAACACATATTATTATATAATATGTATATAATTATAACATGTTTATATTTTAAATTAAATATTATAACATGTTAGTTGAATCTAAACATAAAAGACTTAGATATTTATGCATTTTAAAATTCAGTAAGTGACAGTGAGATGATGTTTCTTGTGCAGCTTTAGAAAGCTGTTGTACAGGCAAAACACAATGGTAAAAAATGCCAATGTAGTATATATATGGTATATATATACTGTATATATACATATATATATATAGTATATATATGTATATAAATGCTTATATGCTATATATACAGAGAGTTAAATATTGAAGACTTCTGCCTGTCCCTTTAAGAAACCAGAATTCACAGAAAAACTCAAAAGAAAACATTAAAGCAAGGCTTGAATCCTCAGCTCACCTCTGCCCATTATTTCCACCAGCAAAATGTGAGCTGGGCTATCGCTTTTCTATACAGTCCCAAAGTTACATAGTCATTACTGGAGCTGACATTTGCTCTCACTCCATCCATTTCCTAAAGATTATTAACGGCAAACAAAAAGTTGGTTTTACACAGTTGATCCTTGACCTTCGCCCATGTTCCCAAGGAGCAGGCTCTTTTTTCAGCAGCTCCAGCCCCTGCTTCCT